>CM073129.1:34760935-37315332 GCA_037039145.1 Fundulus diaphanus | reverse complement strand
TTAAGTACATTATCAGTTTCCAGAAAAGCAGAAGCGAAATTAGACCAGTAGATCACTTGCACAAAGCTACACAAGAAAGCTCTAATGGTATCACACTACTCATGCTGCAGAAGATTTCAGTTGATGTGAATTATCAATGTTTTTTATCCATTTATTTATTCTTTTCAAACATTATTTATTGAACATGTTTTTCAAAACAAAACCCAACACACAGCGGTAATAGTTTACACACAAGTTCTTGCCGCATGTCAAAACCCTTCATTGGCTTCCTGTTAAATCAAGAACAGAATTTAAAATTCTCCTTCTCACATATAAAGCCCTTAATAATTAAGCTCTGTCATACATTAGAGACCTGGTTACCCCGTATGTTTCTATGATTCTGACAAAAAGAGAAACCTAGTATGCCAAGACAACCGGCTGAAACATTTTATCTTTGAAGGACAGGCTTAGATTTGTCTGCTTTCTAAAATGTTTTGGAATTTGTTAGACATCCATCCTTGAGTCTTTTTCACAAAAGATGTAATTTGTCATCTTTCCTACCTATTGTGTGTGTGTGTGTGTGCGTGTGTGTGTGTGTGTGTGTGTGTGTGTGTGTGTGTGTGTGTGTGTGTGTGTGTGTGTGTGTGTGTGTGTTTTAAATCCGAGCTTTATTTTTGTGCTTATTGTTCAGATGATTCAACAAAAATGTCAATCAGAACATTGATTCTTATAACCAGAAAAGAATAACTGTGAACAAATGTCTGGTTGAACTGTAATCTTACCATTCAACTGACCAAAAAGGGGTTTAAGACTATAAATATGAGAGAGAAGTCACATCCATCAGTCCCTGTTTGAGTGGAAATAATAAATTTAACTCCTGGTTCTTTTTATGCTTTAAATAAACCCTCCTACTTCTAAGCATAGTCACATCTCTGTGGTTTATTGCGTAGGTTTAAATTGCACTGCAGCTGAAAATTACATGTCCTATTTTTGTAATTTACCTTTCTAGGGCAGGTACGGGGGTCAGACTGAACTTTTACTCAAAAGTGGCTGAAGCCCTGATTGAATGAATCACACGCCAGTGAGTCACACCTTACAAGTCATGCAGCGATCAACACTGTAGTTTTCCAAATATGTATTTTTTGCTGTTCTTAGAATTGCTTGACCAAATAAAACAATTTTTGACCGCCCAATATGACTTTGAATGGCCATTGAATTACATATACGATGTAGTGCTGACTCGCTTCATTTAAATTGAAGCGTGTCAGCACTACATTGCTGTTGCTTCGATCACTTCACCAAGAATGTCAGGTCCTCCCAGACAATTCTCCATTTCATTTTCATCTCCTTATGGGAGTGCATAAATACTCCTGTTATTCTAATCTGTGAGCTGTGTGCCACGCTCTGATTGGCTGACGGCCGGTGACTCATTTCAACAGGCTGGTGTGGGGCTGGCAAGAAGAGGGGTGGGTAGGCGTTTGTGAAAAGGGGGAGCAGAAGGTGGGAGTGAAGCTCTCCACCCCCCCACCCCACTCCGCCCGCATGAGCTCTTGTGCGCAGTGATGTTGATGGAGCACGCCGAGTGTCACATCACAATACACAACATAAACATCTGCAACTTAATACATAAACCACTTCACACAGCCCCCCCATCATACCTCCCCTTTATTTCCTCGGCTACTGTTGTCTTTGGCCATACTTGGGGAGAGACACTGCCTGCGGGAGAGGGAGAAAGAAAGACTCATCAGAGAATCTGCAGCCCCCCCAACCTTTCCTGCTTTCCTGCTTTTGCTGTGCTGCTGCTTCGCAGTCTGTGCGAAAGGCAAAGGGAGGGAGAGGCAGCGGAGGAAGAGCTGCTGTTTGTCTCTGAGATGCGGAGGGAAGAGGAGGGAACTGCAAGGTAGAGAACAGACCCAGTCAGTCTTCTGGTTCATGCCGGTGTGACCAACTCAGCCCAGTCTCTGTGCACTCCTGCCACTATCTGATCAGCTCTCTCTCTAACACACACACACACACTCACTCACACTCACGCACCAGGAGTCTGACATCAGCATCACAAACAGGTGAGTGGGAATAAAATCAGGATTAAACAATGAGCAGTTTCGGAGGATGCTTCGTTATCATTGTTTATATGCTTTCTGCTGGTTTTAGCTGTTTGGAAAACCAGCAATCATCGATTGCTGACGCTTGCAAGGGGATGAGGTGTATCTACCTTTTGTTGTGAGCGACGATATGATGGGTTTTGTTTTCACATCTGCGTGTTTGCTCAGACTTGGAGGGAAGTGTTGCTCCTTACTCGGGAGAAACCGTCATTTTTCGTCTTGGTTTCTCCCCTGTGTGCATCCATGTGTCCCTGACTGGGTTTACATGGAACGCGTTCCAGCTCACACACTGATCTCTCGCTGGTTTTAAGACGCAGATAAACAGGAGAAAACACAATGTAAACAGTGGCGTCTCAGCTGCCGGGCTTAAGGCAGACTGTAGTATCTGCTGGAATGCAGATTGAGCAGCCCGCAGTGGGTCTGCGTGGAGTTTAACAACAACTGTCAGGAGGAGCCCCAGGCTTTTTTGTTTTTCCCGAGCTTAGTGGAAGCTTTTGGTACAAACTGCGCAAGAGATCTTCTGCAGTCATTCTTAACTGTTGTTGCTTTGACACAGTGAGAAGAGAAGGTGGTACAAGACTGTAAAGTCATTTCTGAGGCTATTACATAATAACAATTAAATAATAAAACAAAAGGTAAATCTTTTTGTACATATGTCAAAGAGTCACTTTCTATGTGTCGCATTACTGTTTGTTCATATCTATGATAAAGACCTTTGCTCTGATTTAGTACCTCTTTCTCTGTGTTGCTTGCTGCGTTACCTCAGCAAGGGTTTCGTGGCAGCTCTATGTTTACTTCAGAATCCTGCTATACACCACTTGTTGAGTCCACTATTGTCTGAAATTTCAAAGGAAGTCCCTAGCTACATTCATTTACAGCATTTTATGATTTCTGTAAAGTGAAGGTTTTTAAAAGAAGCGACTCGCTGCTCGAGTTAATACAGAAAGACATTTAACCCCCTGAGCCATGGCCACGGCCTGACAGGGAAAACATCCCTGTGGTGTTTGTGTCTTTCACCGAATCCTGCTGTTGTTTGCCTTTGACTGTCAATCTGTCACAGATTGTGATGCTGAGGAATCAACCCCAGCTCCCCATTGACCCCCCCCCCCCCCCTTCAAGTTAACACCCCACCACCTCCACCACCACCGCGCCATCAGTCGATCCACTCCTCCATGTTTCTCCCACCCGGTTTTGAAATGTTTGTCTCCTCGCCGCGCACCTCCCTCCACCCCTCTCCGCTCCGGTCGCCACAGAAACGGCTGATTCAGGAAAGGTGGGCGGGTGTCTCTGAGCTCTTGCTGCTTGCTCTGCCCCATGCGGTGCTTTCACAGTACATTTTTGCTCCTGAGCTGCTTCTATGGCCCTGATATGCTGACAGTTCAGGTGGCTCAGTCATATGTTACACAACTCCCATCAACAACACAAAACCCGCTTGTTCAGTTACCTGAAAGAGTAAGTGCACCACGTAGAGCTGTTTTAACGTTTGTGGAAACTGTCCTCCAGCAATTGCTGAAAAGTTTAGATATGATTTATGATTCTGATTGATTAGGGGTACTCCCCCTGTATGTACTGTCCTGCGAAAAATATTTGCCCTCTTACAGATTTCTTGAGTTCTTGCTTTTGTCACTCTGAAATCTGTATGATCTGACCCAATCTGTATAATCTGATTGAATTCGACTTTGTAAAGTGCCTTGAGATGACGTGCTTCATGAATTGGCGCTATATAAATAAAATTGAATTGAATTGAATTGAAATGTTTCAGATCGTTAAAGGTAATGTGAGTACACACAAGATGCAATTTTCAAAGTATGATTTGGTTTATTTAGAGGGGGGAGGAAAGCTGTCCAAAACAACCCTGATCTATGTAAAAAAGTAATTAAAGCCAAAAAAGTAACTTAAGCCAATAATGTGTTGGTGCTGCCTTGGTGGCAACCAATGACATCAATCATATGTGATAACTGGCAGCTTTTACATCATGCAGACATTTTAGCCTGCTTTTATCTTCCCAATTGTTTTAATTTAGCCATTATCACAGGGGTTTAAAATATGAGCATGCTACAACATCTTTATTTAAGTTGGCTTTGTTAGAGCCGTTCAGAGGCGAACTTCCTTGCGTACTTTGAATCATTGACTCATAACCTATAGCGCTATTGAAATTGAGGAAACAAATCATTCTCCTTCAAGATGTTTTAAAAGAACGTAGAATGGCTCCATTTATTATGAGTCATCCGTGTCCTGAAGCAACAACACAACCACCACCATGTTTCTTCTCAGTCAACAGAATTATGTCCCCAGAAGTCTTGGAGAACATGTTTCTTTTAGCAAATGTGAGACAGGTCAGAATGTCATTTGTGGACAGCTGTGATTTTTCCTCAAGCTCTCCTATGGATGTCATTTTTGTCCAGTCTCTTTTTTCATCAACACTGGCCTTAACTAAACAAGTTAGGCCTTGTTTAGTTAAGGCCCTAGGCCCTTAAACAAGGGTGATTTAGATGTTGTTCTGGGTTCTCTTGTGATAAGCCATTCATCAACTCTTGGGTTTTGGTAAGCTTGGAAAGGTTTTGCCACTATTTCATGTTTTCTCCCTTTGTGGATAACGTCTCCCACTGTGATCAGATGAAGTGTCCAAAGTCTTAGAAATATCTGTGTATGCCTTTCCAAACGGATACATGTCATTTCTTTGCATCTGGGCTGTTCTTGAATTCCTTTAGATCAGGGCATGATGTGTTGCTTTCTAAGATTTTCTTTATCCTTCTTGTGATTAATTATTTCTACAGTTCTGACAGGAATCAGGCCAGTAAGTGGCTCGTGAAGTTGAACTACGCTTTACATAAAAACACTTGATCACAGTTAATTCATGATTTAATTTATCGGGATATGGCATTCACACAGTGCCAGGTTAGTTTAGATAGCTTCTTTCCCCTAAATGAAAGTATCATTTGAGAAGTGCTTTTTGTATTTACTGACATTATTTCAAACAAGCAAGTATGAAAACAAATCAAAAAATAGAAGAAATTTATGAGAGGATTTTTTTTTAAGTGCTGCACATGACAGCTGGGCCAGTGACACAGAGGGTGTTTTCAGGGGCTGTTCTGAGCTGATCAATAATGTAATATCCCCAACCAAGTCATTTAATAATAGATATGCTGTGACCTTTCTTGTACATGAGGTTGATAAAACAGAGCAAATGTGATGGAGTGCCATATTGCGGTAAAAAGATGGAAACTTTCTTAATTTAGAAAGAAACATTTGCCTTTGTGATCCCGTTTGAATGGATCAGAAGTAGCCTTCTTGTTTTGTGTCGTATTGTTGGTTTTGTTATATTTTTATGAAGCGCTCCTGTTACCTTGGTGATAATTTGTACAGTAGCTTCAAGCGCTGCCTTTTTGAGATGTTGGTGAGTGGGAAAATGAAACCTGGGTTGCACTGCAGTCAATTCCAAACAGGACGCCATGAATTTGTCCTGCTGTGCCTTTTTTAAATTAAAATGGGAGCCTTGTGCACAGGGGAGATAACAAGGACCGCCTCCATTTACTCTGTCATGCTCCATGGAAATTGAGCTTTTGATGTTTATATCTTCACGTTACAAGCATTTTACCAATCACGCTGTCGCAGTCTTTCCAGTTCATATCTATTACATGATTACTTAACACAAACACTTCTTCCAGATATTATACTCACAATGTTATATCTAGCAGTAACAAGAGGAGCATAGTGTCCATTATGAATGTGTACATCTGAATATATTTCATTCAATCTTCCATCTTTGCAAAGACGTCTGTTCGTCTAAGTTTTTGGGAACAAAAGGTACAAGTCGAATGCTGTAGTTTTTCCTCCCTGCAGTGTTCTGCCATTACAGTCAGTGGTGACGCAGCTCCAGACTCATCCAGCACACTGCAGACTCGTCATAAGACACAGCTAGAACAAAGAGCACACACCGTCATCTAAGAGAAGAACTCAACACACAGGCCGCCTTCACAAAACACATCAAATGGAAAGGCTGACTTATAGAATAAGGCTGTGTGCTGGAACCTGATTGGCTCCTGATGCTTACATGTACAGAAAGTCTGCTGAACATTGATGATGGAAGATGTTTCAGTCACTTTTTGTGCTTAAAATTAGATAAACTACATGCTATTTAAATAAAATTATAGGAAAGTAAATAAATAAAACATAAAACGTTAGATTTTGATTCAGACCTGTATCCTGCTGCAAACTGATTTGTTTGCTAGCTAGCTATTATACAGAGGAAGTAAAAAGTTCTACCTAAGACTATACAGTTTCTTCAGGGTGTATTCTTACTTTTTAATGTTTTCAGTGTGTCTTCTGATGACTTTAAAATAAAACTGAATTTTCCTGTGAGTCAGGGTAGTTGGAACTTCTTGATCATCACAACATGTGAAGGGTTACCAACTTTTAATCTACTGATATTAAATAAAACACATTGCCCTCAGAAGTCATGTAATCTGTACATAGTACATAGTGTAATTCAATCTCTTTATAAACACAGATGTTCTTTGAAGAATGGAAAGTTGTGGAGAGGTTTAATGAGAGTTTGATTGTACAACTATATTCCACCAACCTTTGAACACCTCATAGAAATGAAGGAAAGCAGTAATTTGAGAGGCAGCCCAGGGGCCCATTGTAACTCTGGGGGTGCTGCAGACACCCACAGCTCATGTGGGAAAATCTATTAACTTGATAAAGATTAGCGGTACACTCCCCAAATCTGGCCTTAATGGAAGAAGGGGGAGAGGAAATCCATCATTCAAAGAAAACAATAACAACTCTAGTATGCAGTTTGCCGCACACCGTGTGGGAGGGACAGCAAACGTGGGTGAAGGAATTCAGATCATATGAGACCAAAATGTAACTTTTTGGTCTACATCGGATATATAGGAGAAGCTTACAATGCAGATCATCCTGAACACACTACCCCCACAGTGACACGGTAACCATATCAGGATTTATTTTTTTCAGCAAGGACAAAGAAGCTGGTCAGAGCTGGTGGAAAAATGAATGAAGCTAAATCCAGGTCAGCCCTGCATCCGAGCCAAAGTGGTTCTAAAAGTCTTGAGACTTGGGCAGAGGTTCACCTTCCAGCAAAGCAACAACTCTAAAAAGGCAGCCAGGGCCACAATACAATAAATTATATCAACGTACAGTTATGTATTAAAGGGACCCAGCTAAAACTCAGGCCTAAATCCACTAGTACATGTGACTCTGGTTAAGCTATTTTGCAAAGGAGAATTGGCAGAAATTTCAGACTTTAAATGGACAAAGCTGGGAAAAAAAATCTAAAGTATTGACCTCAGGAGACTAGGTACAGATGTATACCACCTTTTAGGATTTTTATTTGTAAAGAAATATTGAAAACCATGTACCCTTATCTTTCCGCCTTTCAATTATACCCCATTTAGTGCATTGTTGTAGCAACACATAAACCTCTTGTGAAATGTTTCAATAATTTTGGCACATCCATGTTCCAAAAGTTAGTACTGCTTAATCTTTCTCAGAGTAGTTTGGTTCTGTTGGCATGCACCAATCTTAGAGTCATTACACCTGATATGACTCATAGTGTTCTCAATTCATGGAAAAAGGTGATACTAAGCTATACAATTTGTCTGATAACAGTAACAATCTTTTCTGTCCAAATTAATATTTTTAATGTAGTTTTTAATGTGGCTTTTAGTGTAAGAATGTGTAAATTCAAAATGCAAAAGAAAAATAAGTATTATTTCTATTACTAATTTAGATCATTAAAGTTGTAATTTCGGTGGAAGTATCTTGGTTTAAAATAGTTCTTCTAGAAGAAATTAAAACAATTAATGAATTCAGGTGACCTCTTTGTTAACCTCTGCAAATAAAAATGAGACACATAACTCGTAATGGTAAAGCCAACTGTGAGGAAATTAGGTGCATCATGTTCCAATAAATGTCAGAGGTTCGGAACATTTTATCTGATTTCAATGTGGAGCGAAAGGTGAAATATATTTCTCCCACAACCACTTGTTACCACAATCAAGCCCCCTTTCAAGTGGATGTAGGATTGTTCCCCAAGCCCGTTCCTGTCTGATGACTAATGTCCTCCCAAGTGCTATACTAAAGTCCCCAAATTGGTAAGAATAAACCAATCATTAGCTTGCTCATTACCGCTTATTGTAGTGCTGAGATTTCCGCACTGTGACTCGATCTTAGCAAACTCCTGTAATTGTCCCCAAAGCTGCTCCTTGGTCCTGTTTGTGACATTCAGGATTTATTAACATCCTGACTCACTTTAGCTCTTTAAAGATCTGTTCACTATAAATATTCCACATTTATTGTCACATAAATTTGCTTTACTGTCATCTGGATGCAGCTCTGCTTTGATTTACTTCTCTGTTCGCTTATTATTTTGTAAACAAGCAGTTGCTTGAAAAAGTATTTGCTCCCTGGCAAATTTCTGCTGTTACTGTTTTATTGTCACGCGTAGATGATTCTGATTGTCAAACAGGATTTTATATGAGGCAGAGTTCATTTGAGTGGATGCCAAAGTCCATTTCAAATTATTGATTAATGATCAACCCAAATTTTTGGTTCAGTTTCACTAGCCACTCAAACGCCTGTTACCCCCAGATCTGTAGAATCAAAACATCAGAACCTGTCTGACAATATGAAGCAAGCTAAAAGAAAATCTGAAAAAGAAACACATCGTGCCAAGATCTATAAGATTCGAGAACAGAGGAGAAACAAATCCTTGACATCTTTCATTCTTGAAAGGTTAAAAAGCTATTTCCAAGACTTTGAGACGTCAGCGAACCACAGTGAGGGCCATGATTCACAAATGAGAAAATATGCCGTAGTGGCGAGGCTTCACAGAAGGAAGTGGTCAGCCTACCAAAATTACTCTAATAGCACAATAATGACTCATCCAGATCTCAAGAGAGCCCAGAACAACATCTAAAGGACTGCCGGCCTCGCTCGCCTTAGGTAATGTCAGTGTTTATGATTCAACAATAACAAAGAGACGGTGCAAAAATGGCATCAATGAGAGAGTTCCAAGGTGGATACTAAACTCACCAAAAGGTACACTAAGGCCCATCTCATATTTCTTAAAAAAAAAAAAATCTTGATTCCAAAGAGTATAGGCAGATATTCTGTGGTCCGACAAGACAAAAGCATAACTCATGGTGTAAAACTGGCACAGGATTACACAAAAAAGAACATCATATTCATAGTCTAACATTGTGATGGCAGTGTGATGGTTGTTTTGTAACTTCAGAACCTGGTCAACTTGGTAATATTGATGAAACTATGAATTCTGTTCTCCATCTGAAAATCCTGAGGTAGAACGTCCAGCCATCAATTTGGGACGTTACGCTTATGAACACTTTGGTTGTGCAGCAGGACAGTGATCCAAAGCATACCAGCAAGTTCATCTCTGAATGGCTCGGAAACAAAAGGAAGGTTTTTAATTAGCCTTGTCAAAGTCCTATATTAAACTAGATTGAAATGTAGCGACATGACCTTAAATAGACCATTCATGCTTCAAAGAATCCTCTGCTGAGGCTGAATTAAAAACAATTCTACAAAGAGTGGGCCAATTTCCTCCACGGCAACATAAAAGACTCTTTGCCAGCTGTCACAAATGCTTAATGGCAGTTGCTGCCGCCTAGGGTGTAACAACCAGTTATTAGGATTAGGGGGCAATAACTTTAGAACAAAGGGGCAGGAGAGTATGGATAATTTCTTTTCAATGATAAATAAAATCATCATTTTAAAACTGGTTTTGAACTTAATGGAGTTATCTTTGTCTGACATTAGAATTTGTTTTATTCTCTGCAACATTTGTTACCAAAAAAAAGAAATAAAAAAGTAGAAGAAATCTGTGGCCAAGCAATACTCTTTCACAGCACTGTATGTACTGTGCTGAAAGAAAACAAGAAAGCACGATTAGATGGTGAGGACGTAGGAACACACATTTGTTCAGACGGGGGATTTAACTTGATTTACAGCAGCATGTCCCTTTGGTGCAGTGGCAGCAGTTTCCAGACAATCTTTTTGTCTCCAACAAAGCGCTGACTAGCTTACAACGAGGATCAGTGAGCGAGAATATCTGCAATTTATGCTTAGTCAGAGAAAGATCGTTTCCCTGAAATTACAGGCCTCAGAGAGATCCAGGTACAAATGTAGGCTGCAGTCATCGTGCAGGTGTGCAGATTCTTGCCAGGGGGGACAGAGACAGCATGATGTAAATGCTGTACTGCTTCTGCTGGTGGCGTTGTTGGTGTTGGTTGTGGTGTTGGGTTGGCCTCACTGGGGTGATGAATATGAGGAAAGTGAACTCATGGGGAATCATCTGCGGTGCGCCTGAGCCCCGAGGTTCAGCACTCACTCCATCTTCGCTCTAATGGCATCATTACAGGAGCCTGTGAGAATGGACTTTCATACTCTCACGCGCCTGAAAAGGCGGCACACTTCACATTTAAAAACTCTGGGACAGACGTGAAAGTAGAAGATCAGTCATGCATGCATGCCTTTTTGATTACTAGAGCCTGCAGCGACTGAAAGTGGGAACTATTAGGTTTTATTCCATTAGAGTCACAATAACTTTTGCAAGTGAATATTGCAACCCTGTACAATGTAAGAAATATGACAGTTATGGTAAAGTGAAAGGGAAAATGTCAAAAAAAAATATAGGAGGTAATGGGCTGCAAAATTCCATCTTATTTATAAACTAATTGTTCAAATGATGAGTGCGAATGCATTGCCCTCGAAATAGGAAGCTCTCCAAATGTTGCATTCAAAGAACCCTTGCGATGACAGTGATGCACACATTGACTTTTGAGATGACAACTGGGATTCGATATATTGTGGAGGTCTACTTTCGGCTAGGCATTTACATATATAAAGACTGGATTTTCTGCCCATTCTTGGTAAAATAGCTCAAGCTCAGCTTGAAGGAAGAGCTCTTATGAATATACATTTCTAACTGTTGCTACAGATTTTCTACTGGATTTTGGTCAGAGCTTTGAGAGGCCCAATATAGACATGTAAAAGTGCTTTGATCTTAATCATTCCCTTGTTGCATTGACCATATAAGAATCCAGGACTGACTGTATTTAGCTCCACTCGTGTTCTCATGTAACCAGCATCTCACTGCATAATGTCACCTTTCTTATGTAAAACTGTGCAGCAGTAATTTTTGTGAAGATGTATGGTGTCAGTTTTTTGCTTTACATACTCTTTCGCATGTAGGCCTAAAAATTATTTCAGATTTCACCAGAACACCTTTTTACACATGTTGGCTTTGTTCACAGCATGGCTTGTGACAAATCTTACTCCTATGGCTTTCTTTTAGCAGAGGATTTGTTTCCCCATATCTCCCATAATGGCCAGACTAGGAGAGTACACAATTAATAGTTGTCCTAATGACAGCTTCTCCCACCTGAGCTTTGGATCTCCGCAGTTCCCCCAGAGTCATTATGGACCTCGGGTTGCTTCTGTACCGTACACAGCCATTTCAAGTTATGCACACGCTTAGTATGTCTGCTTCCTGTTTTAGTATGTTCAGCTGCAGAGTGGAGTTTGTTTTTCCAGTGGCAGCATACATAACCGTACACTGCAGTGGATCTTTTAAAATAAAATCTGACAAAACGAAATCAAATTTCCCAATCACTTATTAGGAGCTAAATAATAGACCAATTTCATGTAGAGAAAACATTATAAAGGCTTGGACACAGTTCAGTGGACTCATTTCCATGGCATCTGAACTTGTGGCCAGAACCTAATTAGCTTATGCTTGATCATGTGGTCACAAATCAGCAAAGATGGTGTGGTTCTATACCACACAGATCATCCTGAGCACAATGAAAACATGATTTTTCTCATCCAGACCACCATTTGAGTAAAATCTATGAGACTGTGAAGTTTCAGAGTGTGTCATATTGCAATGAGGGATTAAAAACAAACAAACATGACACCTTGGATCTCTGATTTCTTTAGATTTTTCCATTATGTCAATCAAGGAAGGAGTGTGTCTGTTGTTTTAAAACATAGTCACCTGTATGGGGTTAAACTTTCCATTTTAAAGAAAAATCGCAGGAAGATCTCTCTCATTACTGGCATTTAGCAAATTCAAATAATGTTTGGTCGTGTGAAATTTAGTATGACACTGTAAGTGTCTCTGTTTGTATCAGGTGTGTTTGGCTGACATGAATAATTGAGATTGGTCCTTACAGAAGAAGATACAGAAGATGGTGTTAAATGGAGACAGCTGACTTGCTGTAGCGACCCCTGAAAGGGAAAAGCCATAAGAAGAGGAAGATGAAGAGGTCATGAGAATACATTCAGAGTGTTAGATGGATGACCAAGCAATGGGTCTCAGAAGTGTAATCATCAGGCATTTCCATGCATACAGAAACATGTCTGTAGGCTTTAGTTGTGATTCAATTCAATTCAATTCAATTTTATTTATATAGCGCCAAATCATGAAACATGTCATCTCAAGGCACTTTACAAAATCAAGTTCAATCATATTATACAGATTGGGTCAGATTATACAGATTGGTCAAAATGTCCTATATAAGGAAACCAGTTGATTGCATCAAAGTCCCGACAAGCAGCATTCACTCCTGGGGAACCGTAGAGCCACAGGGAGAGTCGTCTGCATTGTACATGGCTTTGCTGCAATCCCTCATACTGAGCAAGCATGAAGCGACAGTGGGAAGAAAAACCACCCATTAACGGGAAAAAAAAACCTCCGGCAGAACCGGGCTCAGTATGAACGGTCATCTGCCTCGACCGACTGGGGTTACAGAAGACAGAGCAGAGACACAACAAGAGAGACAAAAAAGCACAGAAGCACACATTGATCTAGTAATCTGTTCTACATTAGATGGTAGTAACGGGTGAGCCGTCTTCTCTGGATGATGTCAAAGTTAACAGAACGCCAGACCAGGTGTACCTACTATGAAGAAAAAGAGAGAGAGCAAAAAGTTAAAAGCTGAAATGACGACAGTCATTTCAATGTAATACAATGCAAAACTGGAGAAACGTAGAATGAAGAACAGTAGAAATCAGTAGAGTGAGAAAATTAGACCCTGATGTCCTCCAGCAGCCTAGGCCTATCACAGCACAACTATAGAGATAGCTCAGGGTAACATGAGCCACTCTAACTATAAGCTTTGTCAAAAAGGAAAGTTTTAAGATTAGTCTTAAAAATAGATAGGGTGTCTGCCTCACGGACCAAAACTGGGAGTTGGTTCCACAGGAGAGGAGCCTGATAGCTAAAGGATCTGCCTCCCATTCTACTTTTAGAGACTCTAGGAACCACCAGCAGACCTGCAGTCTGAGAGCGAAGTGCTCTGTTAGGAACATACGGGGTAATCAGAGCTCTGATATATGATGGAGCTTGGTTATTAAGGGCTTTATACGTTAGAAGAAGAATTTTAAATTCTATTCTTGATTTAACAGGAAGCCAATGAAGGGAAGCTAAAATTGGAGAAATATGATCCCTCTTGTTGATTTTCATCAGGACTCTTGCTGCAGCATTTTGGATCAGCTGAAGACTTTGAACTGTATTTTGTGGACTTCCTGATAGTAAAGAATTACAATAGTCCAGCCTTGAAGTAACAAATGCATGGACTAGTTTTTCAGCATCACCCCTGGACAGAATGTTTCTAATTTTGGCGATATTCCGGAGGTGAAAAAAGGAAACTCTGGAAACCTGTTTAATATGGGATTTAAATGACATGTCTTGGTCGAAAACAACACCAAGGTTTTTAACTTTATTACCAGAGGCCAAGTTAATGCCATCCAGATTAAGTGAATGATTAAGAAGTTTATTTTTTGAGGACTCTGGCCCAAAGATTACAACTTCTGTCTTGTCAGAATTTAAATGCAGGAAATTTAAAGTCATCCAGCTTTTGATGTCATCAAGACATGACTGCAGTCGAAGTAACTGATTGGATTCATCAGGATTTATGGATAAATATAGGTGAGTGTCATCAGCATAACAGTGGAAATTAATCCCATGCTGTCTGATAATTTTGCCAACCGGAAGCATATATATAGTAAATAGAATTGGTCCAAGGACTGAACCCTGTGGTACTCCACAGGTGACCCTAGAGTTTGAAGAAGATTTATTATTAACATGAACAAACTGGAATCTGTCCGACAGATAAGATTTAAACCAGCCTAATGCTTTTCCCTTAATCCCTACAGTATGCTCAAGTCTTTGTAGGAGAATATTGTGATCAACTGTATCAAATGCAGCACTGAGATCTAACAGGACAAGTATAGACACAAGTCCATTATCTGAGGCCATGAGAATATCATTGGTGACCTTCACCAGAGCCGTTTCAGTGCTATGATGAGCTCTAAAGCCTGACTGAAACTCCTCAAGTAGGTCATTACTTTGTAAATGTTCACAAAGTTGATTAGCAACTACTTTCTCAAGAATTTTAGATAAGAAAAGAAGATTAGATTGCGGCTGGTCGAACAATGTTTTTTGGTGGGTAAACAGCTAAACTCTCTTTAAAATTTTACATACTTGTCCCACTGCATGGGGTACGAGCAAACCTCCTGCTGAAGGCCTCAGGGCTCCCTGGAAGCCAAGAGTATAGAGCAGCCTACACACTGACTTTGTTCACCTCTTCATCTAGTTTTCACTGTCAGAATTTCTGCTTTGCTTACCGTTTCTACCCAGTTATCTCTCCTCTTCACTTGCACACAACTTGGTTTTACGCCTGTAAAAACAGTAATTGGACTAGATTACAAAATTAACTAATCGATTTTACTTCTGCATTTAAATATAGAATTACAAAACGATTTCTATTGTGTTCTGTTTTGCTAAAAAAAAAAAACATTCTGCTTTTTTAACAGTCATTGATTAAATTTCCTGCTCTAATTTTGATATATTTGACATAAAACCTGTATGACATAGGCTGAACATGGGACTTGAACATGCAGTTGAACTCTATGGCTGTCTTTTGGCTAAAGTACTGTTTTCCTCCACTGCCTCTCTGAGCTGATTGACAGTTGACTGGAAACAGGTTTCAGTTTCCTGTTGGTCACTCCGCCAGCGAAATAAATTATAACTCCTTTGTTTTGATTTGTATTTGTTTACTATAACCACTCCCTTCCAGGTTCTGAGTATTTCTGTTTTTTATTGTTCTGTTGGCACCTCAGGATTCTGGCTGATCTGGGTCAGAAAAGCGCTGGAGATTGGGGAGTTATTTAGGACATCAGTTTGGCCAAAATGGGAGATCTACAAAGTAATTGAATTCAAATTCAAGGTTCAAAATAATTGTTTGTTGCTGTTGTTGTTGTAACAGAAAAAAAAATCTTCCATACTGAGGATGTCCAGTGTCTCACATGGCCTCTGCAGCATGTCAGTCACACAAGCTATGCCATCCACTAATAGTTTTACAGTCTTTACAAATAAGTACTTCCTACACTTTAACTGGCAGTTAAAGAAGCACTTATTAATGCTATGGCATATATAGAGGTTACCATTTTATGTTGAATTACAGGCTTCACTGAACAGATGTTAGACTAGATTTACTGCCTCCACAGGAACAATGTGGCTTAAAAGCAATTAGGGAGATGAAGAATGTAAATCAGATAAACTTAACATTTAATACATATATATATATATGTATATGTATATATTTAATATATATATATACACATATGTATAACTATAGATCCAAATAAAGTCATAGTGACGTTGTGCAAGAACAGTGCAAAGAATGAATAAATGTCAGTTACAGAGGGGGGGTGTCTGAATCACTGAGGGAGGCGTAGTAAAGATTTATGACCACAGGCAGGAATGATTTCCTGTGGCGCTCTGTGGTGCATCTGGGTGAGAGGAGTCTTCTGCTGAAGGAGCTCCTCTGCTGGGCCAGTGTGTCATGGAGAGGATGTGAAACATTGTCCAAGATGGAGTGAAGCCTGGACAGCATCCTGCTCTCTGCCAGGGTCGTCAGAGTGTCCAGCTCCTCCCCCACAACATCACCAAATAAAGAACATGGAAATATTGAGGCAACATCCCAAGCCATGAAGCAAGAAGTTTGGCCACTAATGGCTCTTCCAACTGGTCGATTAACCTAAACTCAACACCAAATGAGTCACAAAGTGGCTGAAAGCAGCCAGAGCTGGTTTCAGCTGTATATCATAGTGCTGGTTTACATGTATATGTGGAGACTGAAGTTTGTTTATCTCTGGTAAACCTTTTATCCTAGATGGTCTGATAGCTGACGAGCTACTCTTACATTTCAGCCTTTTGACATTTAAGGCTGATACATTTTGACTTGTAGTTCAGACAGGAAGAGGCACTTCTTTCCTTAGACCATTTCTCTCTTCACCTTTGTTTTATCCTTTTATCCTTTGAGTGATTTTTCTTATCTCTTTCTTTATATCTTGTCTTTCACCAAATCCCACTATGTGATCTGCCATCTACTGAGCTGCTTGATGATCTTATTTTTCCTTCCAGCATGGAGGCAGACTGTATAACAAAATAACTAGATTTGATGATTTTCTTTTCCTGTTATGCAGCACCAATGCTCCAGCACGCGCGCGCACACACAGACACACACACACGCGCACACACACACACACAGTCAGCCTTGCTGTTCTGTAACCCATTTAGGTGCGACATCTTGTCGTTGCCCTTCAGCTGCAGAAGCTCAGCTCTAATGGCCTCCAAGTTTTTCTCATTAACTAATTATGTTTTGCGATAATGTCTACAGTTCGAGCTATTAACTGTATTAGCTTTGAGGCTCATGGAAACTAATCTCCTCTCTGCAGAACCTGAAAAGTGCACATTTGTTATGTTTTGCACCTTTTGTTGGGACTGCCGTGGCGTTGTGTGGAATACTTTTCAGACTTTCAGAAAAGCTGGTGTTTATCTGGATGAACCCAAGTGAACTTTTCTTATATCACATTTCAGTTTTACTAAAGTCAGAATAGAATTTAAAAGATATAAATGTAGTCCGAGTTGCATCATCTGCATTCGTTCGGCAAGGTTCATGAAGACAATTTATATAAAACCTCACATAATCTGACACCCCTTCCCAAAAATTTGCTGCAGGATATGAAGACTAATCATTGTCCGTCTGCTCCTCTAAAAAATTTGCAGTTTTGTTTACAGAGCCAATGGAATATACCAATCCATCTCATTACTCATGTCACGTCACATCTGCAGATTCATTCTCAATCAATTTACCAGAGTTTAGCGCTGTCTTCCTAAATATCCATCCAATAGACGTCAGTTCTCCTTTCCAAACAAGGGAGATAAATTTTGGAATGAATTCTTCCACTCAGCACAAGGCAGGTCTTCTTTAAAAGCATTCAAAATACATCTGAAACTCTATTTAATTGAACAGTTGTGATTATGACTCTTGTTATTGCTTACGTATTCTTTTTCAATTTTGACTCATATCTTTGAATGTGGTGTTTCTTACTTTTATTTTTAATTTGTTTTAATGCTACTTGGGTGGAGGCTTTAATAGGCTGAGTAGGGTTTTTTCATCTTCCTGCACTGTTTAAGTGTAGAAATAAACTCAAATAAATTAAACCCCAGATAAAGGCTTTAAAACATATGCATTTTTAAAGAGGTGATGGCTTGGAAGAAATAAGGGTATCCATATAAAGAAAAGAAAAAAATCAACCTTTGTGGAAACGGCTATCTTCATGTGTGCAGCACCAATAATGAACACGTCTGACTATGAAATATTGGTTGGTGAAGTTAATTTTAACATAAAACAAGGAAACTGATTGAAAGTAAAAGAATAATTGGTCAAAATTAGGCATGGACCAGTATCAGATTCTCATTATATGATAAGATGATTGAAAACACTTTGGTTTCAGGGTATTTACCCAACATTTGAATTCCCAAATGTATAACATGAGCTAATTGCTCATCGCTGCTAAAATCTTGCGTCTTAAAGACCTAATGTTATTTATAGCATTTATTAATTCGCAATTTTGATGTATGGACAATCAAAACCAGAATAAGCTAAATTTGGCTGGATGTTGTTGGATATTATACAAGCTGATATTAGCTTGTTAATTAGATCCAAGCTTGCCTTCCAACTACAACAAACCACATACATATTACAAAATTAGCATTTTCAACAAGTTTACTTAGGCACAACATCTAAAGACAGATGTATTTGCCTATAAGTCACCAAGAAGTACTTAAAAATCTTCAGATGGGACCTGATGAGGTGCAGCATACAGGTTTGTCCTGAATGAGGGTGTTTTCTATTGTTGGTCCTCAATTATGGAATAACCTGCCCCTGCACATAAGAGAGGCTCTTTCACTGCCTACCTTTAAAACTCAGCTTAAAACCTGCTACTATTCTTTGGCTTTTACCACTAGTGAGACTTAGTTTTCGTTTTAAATTGGTTGTGTTGTTTCTTTTTCAGTGTTTTTATGCATTATCTTTTTATTTTTGTTTTTTAGTGGATGTATTTTAGTTTGTGGCCATGTACAGCACTTTGTTTCAGTTGTTGGCTGTTATTAAGCGCTTTACAAATAAAGATATGGTATGGCATTTATGCACCTGGCCGATTTAGAGTTGCCCAGCCAGCGTCGAGACTATCTAATAGAGAATCATTGGAGGAAGCTAAAGATTAGGGTCATTGCAAAGAGATCTTCCAGCCTCAGAGAGATGGAGATCAACACCAAAAATAAATGCTTAACTTCTTGGTTGAATAAAAATAAATCTACCAGGGTATAAATAATTTTGGACTCAGCTGTATTTCTATGCATTTTAACCGAGGACTTGAGAGGTTTGTTCCAAAAATTGATTTTTACTTTTTAAGATCTGTAGAATGAACTGAGTGGATGCTGGAAATGTATCATGAAAGTCCAGCTTCCCAGTTGCAGAGCTTCACAGGTAACCTGCTACAGTCTCATACTTAAAATGATTTGTTCCTTCTCCAAATCTTTAGGTTGGACTCGTCTAAGGAGATCTGATCGATATGTCCCATCTCATTGTCGGCTCCTTTTGTACTGTCACTGCCAGTTGCCATGCTTTTGTTTGCTTCTGAAACAACTCTGTCATGAGTCATTACAGGTCCATTGTTGATTCTTGTCGCCTGCCTTCACAAAAGAACTGGTTTTTGATGACAGAGGGTGTCAAATGAATCACGCCTTCAGTGGTGACTCTCTTCGCTTTTTTGAACGTGGGTTGTTCTATAAACCCCAGGGTTCAGTGCCAGGCACAGAGCTTATCTAGTTCAGAAAAAAAACACCTATTCATGTTTGTCTAGTTTTCTTCTCAGTGCCTGTACAGGATATGAGAAACCTGCATTTCAATGCAAGTTTCTTCACAATCCCCCTTGTCCAATTCATCCCAGAAGCACAGATAATCTGGTCAAGAGCTGCTTTTTTCAAGGTTTAAAAACCCTTAGAGGCTATTCTGCTGGCAGTAAGGACTGATTATAAAAATATCATGAGATATTGAGATTTCTGCATAAGAGTCTGGAAAATCTGTGAACTTCGCACTGTGCTGCCAAGTCATCAGCAGTCAGAGACGTCAGAGCAGAAAAAAGCCTCTCAAACTTGCCACAGAAATAAATGACCTCTTTTAAACTCATCACATTAACAGCAAACGGACACTGCTGTTAGCATGCGAGCCTTTGTAAGGTCCAGACGAAGCCTAGTTTCAGGTCTCTGAAGGCTTTTCTGTGCTACTTTCTTTTTTTGGTTACAGCTTCTATTTTCTATTCTGTTTATTTTTTAAATGTATACAACATATATAGATTGTTGAAAAATAAGTATCCCAGAAGAAAAAAAAAAAAAACTTTAAACAGATTGACATAGTGGCACTTTTAATGTTATCCAGTAGACATTTTCAGAAGAACATATTATTTTCCTGTCTGCAACCAAGTTATTTTAATCCCTAAATATACCAGTACAGCAACAATTAAAGTATAGAAATGATGAACCCAGAGGGGAGACAAATCCACATTTCCTACATCATGTTTTTTTCTGCTTGTACCCCCACATAAAAGACATAGTAATGCATATTGACAAATTAACAGAGCAGACATCATCTATGGATTGCATTTAAGTGAAGGTTTCCTCAGTTCACGTTTTGCTAGGAAAAAAACTTTATAGAGTTTCTGAATTTGGATATTTTCCTTTACATTTGTCTTCTGACAATACGAAAAATCATGTTTAAGTTAAAATAGCTTTAAATTTGGCCGCATTGAAATGCAGTATGTGTGAACCCAGAAAACAAGGAGAAAATCATTGAGGCTTAAACCAGTCTGCAAATTCCCCATAAACAAACTGAGTTTTAACAGCCTTGTTGAAGATGGGGATTTAGCAAAAAATAGACATACAAAAAGGTTTTGGTCTTTACAAAATCTTTCAAGCTTTAATCATTTCATGTCTGTTAAATCTGCAGCCCTGATTGAGCTAGGAGCATCTCCAAAGCTTAGCGAAAGAAACCTAACAAAGCCCTGTCCCTGGGTGCCCTCTGGACGCAGCACAGGTGGTGGGAGACAGATGGGTACTAACCAAGCTTTCATCACTCCTGCTCCACATCTCTCACACCCAATCTATGACACTGTAATGGCACAGGAGTGTCTGCAATCTAAATACATGAGGTCCGGTCCTTGCTCTCTGCAGCTGTCAGACTCTTAAACCAGCACTGCTCCTATGGCAGACATAAAAGATTTCAAATTTTGTGATTATATCACCTATCTGTTTTTTGTACTCAGTCATGATCAGACTAACAAGGGGAACTGCTGAGTGAGAGGGGGGCTTCGTCAGAGGGCCAACATTGGGTTACCCATAACAGTTTAGAATTGACATTCATGTTTTTAGACTGAATGCCACAGCACCTGGTGAAAACTATTGATTCTAGATAAGAGTACAACGATCCGCTGTGAAGCCTCTGTCAAAACACAACACATTTTTTTTCTTACATTTTAACATCATTACAGGTATTTTGTCCATATGCTTAGTTTTGTGTAGCATTTACTTAGGCCAATATTTGCAGCAGCAGAAATTTATGTTTTTTTCTCCCAAGGGACAAATCAAATATTCTTTAGGACAGCTACTCTATGTTTGTGATATTTTGTGCATGTCTCTCAGGGGGTTACACCAACTTGAGTTGCACTTCGATCCAGCCATTGTTTATATCTGCTTGTCTTTGTAGGGTGGGTGGGTTAGATGGTACCTATCTTCAGCACTCAGTGTACAAGAAGCACCCTGGACCTTAGGTGTTGTCCATCACAGGACAACACCTAGACACACAGGACAGGCAAAAACATGCACAATCAGGCTACATTAGAGAGACCAATTTTGGACTATGGGAGGAAACCCGAGTACCTGTAGAGCAGGGGTCCAAGTAGCCCCCTGCTGTACAGAATCCCCACATAGCCAGGGTTCGAACCGAGGTGCTACCACCTGTTCCACAGTGCAGTGGGTTTTATGATGCGTCTTATTCACACAAATTACACTTATGATGTGACCTGGATTCTTGGGTCCATATTCATAAAGAAGGAAAGGGATTTTAGGAAAATGATAGAAGACCATTTAGGCTATTGAAACTGACATCATCATGTACAATACAGCAAATGCTTTCTCACCTCTACGTCTTTCCTCTGTGTATATATAATGTATGTTGTTGTACTTTATCTTTTCTAGAGTAAGTATATATGTATATATTTCCTGCAACATTTTCTAATTTATTTAGAATCTTTATTATGGAGAGCATTTGTCTGTGAATAATATTTAAATTCTGTACTAGATTGTAAATGTTTCCGCTTTTTTATTCATGATCCAATACTGTCCCTATTATTTATATAGCCTCAATAAAATTACGTTACTGGAGCACTACCTTTAACCCGCACAGCCCCTGAAACTAATTAATTTCCCCTTATGGAGGTGATACATTTTATCTTATCTGCATATCAATAATTGTATGATTATTAAAGAAGTTTATGTGCTCATTTCCTCCACTGTTTAGGTGGTAGATCAGCCAAACATCTCTCTCTGTTTCCACCATCTTCCCTGCTTAAGACACTCTTCGGCTGGCTAAAAGTCCTCCTCACTCCTCCTAACATTTTTTCACATTAGGAGCTCTCTGAAGGACTAAGCTGCTTTATGGATAACTTTTATCTTATTGACATAAAATTTGAAGAAAGGTCTTAGAATTTGGGACATTTTGAGAATTTTGCTTCAAAAAAGGAAGAGCTACTTTTAGTCTTATAGGTTTCATTGTGAATACAAGCAATGATTGATCCCGTTTGGTGTTGGACCAGTCAACAAATGATAGTTCACGCTACGCAGGTTGTCAGTCCATTATCGAGTCAACAGAAGCACATGCTCACTCATGTACACATGCAATTCAATCTCACCAATGTCACATGTATATTTTGCTTAACAAGGGAGGAAGCTAAATTGTAATCCCATGCAAATTAAAGCAGCAAATATCTTGCTCTGAGACAAAAGTGCTAATTAGTGCACTGATTTCAGCAATACTGCAGAAGAGCTAATTAATAAACCAGGTAAAGCCTGGTTTATTACTTTGTTCTTTATTCATTAATTCATTAAGGAATCTAGCTGTTTAGTAAGTAAATCATAAAAAGTTAAACATTTAAAACTTAATTTAAAAATTATCAGTGACCTTCCTTTTGAAAGGCTACAAGTATCACTTTTTCATGTTATGAAACCTAGTTTTGCATCAAGTAAATCTCTTAAAGATTGAGATTTTTGTTTTTCAGAGGATATATGAACTTTATTTTAAAAGACTAACATAATCCCATTTTCATTACTAATTTAGGTTAGTAAAAAATGTATTAAAATGTATTATCCAAATAATCTCTTGTTAATGGTTTCTTTTGTGCCACTGGCAACTTGAAGCCTACTCTTATAATAACCCGGTGTATATAAACTTTACTTTAAAGCCCCAGTGTGTAAGATTTTCACACTGACGGACCATCAAGATGTGCGCTAAATGAATGACAAACGACTTCTCCTTAATACCGCCTACGGAAGCCTCGGCGTATAATAAGTGTGACAATGTAAATGTCCTCCATGTATTAGTATTAGTAATAGCTAATAGCTACGATCATCGTGAAATGGATATTGGCACAGTTGTCAAGTCAGCCTGTTTTTTTTTTTTCTAAAGTCGCTTGTAAATTTTGTGAGTTGTGGTTTTTGACCTCGTTTCTGAATGTGGGTTAGCTTATTTGGGGTCTAAAATAAGCAGCTGTAAACACCAGTAAACAGACCTGGCCGGTCTTGCGGCTGTACTACAGCCGATATCCCTCCGTGTACTGTACACACATACCCTTCGCTGGCGTCAGGGAGAGAGAGGCTAACAAAAGGACCCATTTCTGCTGGGAGGACGAAGTAGTTGCTGGACTACACTGCCCTGGTTGTAACAGTTGTCTGGGCTCCCTCAGGATTATCTCTACTCCGCCTGGTAATAATAACTGCGCCGATATAGACTCTCGTTTTTTCCCCCGGTTATTACTTTTTCTTTTCTTGGTTACTTCTCTTCCCTCTCGCTGGGCAAAGAGTATGGATGGTCTTCCATGTCAACAGAAAACGGTAAATGCAATGATCTACGATCGTCTTTGCTTGTTTTATACTCTTCCACCACCGATAGTGTGTCTTCATATAGAATACAGATAGGGAAACGCATATGGCTGACAGTTTGTCCCCTTTTGGCCTCTGAAATCCCAAATAGCCACATGACCCCTCCCAGTGTGGGCACCGACACCTATCTATTTATTAACTACTAATTCTAAATTATGCGAACGCTTTCATTTTTGATGTGAGGTTATTAGATTTTGCCAGAATATGCATTTATAAAAGCAATACTTGATTTTTGCTAATTATAAGCCAAATTAGTTACACACTGTCCCCTTAAAATTCCCTAATACAATCCCTATTTAATCTTTAGTTGATTAAATAGTCAGTTACGATTCTTGATGCTTTCTATAGTTGTAATATCACTTTTAAAACAGCAAAACACACATTTCGTGATCTTGACTATGAAAGTCTAGTTTTATCATCGTTCATGTATGTATTGTTTGTCATAGGTGTCTGATGTGCCTGTGGGAGTGTTGCCTTGTGGTTAGATAGCTGGCCGTTAGCGTCATGGAGAGACTGCAAAAGTCACCAGATTCGAAACTCAGTCTGCAACTCTGGGTCCCTGAGCAAGAAAAGCATTGACCACAGATTGCTCCCTGTGCACCACTCAGTGTTGGCAGCACACCGCTCCCTAAGGGATGGGTTGAACGCAGAGACAGATTTTCCCTCTGAGGGCTATAAAGGTTTTTTATGTTGTGAAATGGGAGAACACGTTTTGAAAAACATCCCTAGACTCCTCAAGAAATCCCATTACATAAAAGGAATATAAAACTCTAATGTATAAGGATAAAAATATCTCTTACATCTCATGAAGCCTAATAGATAGAATTGTCAATATGGTAAGTATGGAAATGTGAGGTACTAGGTGTGCCGAGGTTGAAGATATCTTGTTTCAAATTTTATGCATTTAGGATTTTTTTATGTTACTTTTTGTTGTTTGATCAAAGCAGGGTTGCAGAATGGCAATTGGTTCCACTGTTGCCTTGCAGCAAGAAAGTCCTTGGTTCACATCCCAGCCTGGGGTCTTTCTACATGGAGTTTGCATGTTCTCCCTGTGTATGCGTAGGTTGTCTAGCTTACCCACAGTCTAGAAACGCAATTGTTGGGTTAATTGGTCTCTCCAAAATGCCCTTGGGTGTGAGTGCATGCTTGTTAGTCCTGTGTGGCTCTGTGATTGACAAGCTTTTTGTCCTTCTCCCAATTACCGTTCATTAATTATTAATTACCAACATTTTTGTTAAACTACAGAGCAGGTAAAAGAAATTTTGTTTTACTGTTTGCTTGCACAATGCATAAACCTGTTCTGAGGTGAAGAGTAACGTGTGCCTCCATGCAAGGCCATCAAAGCAATGCAGTCAATGCATCAAATTGCCTTCCATTCATTTCTGTGGTAGGCACTAATTAAATTAAATCGACTCAAAAAAGTCCTCCCACAAATCCATAATGGATGAAAAGTGCCTGGACATGGACAAATTATGCCTTCAGGCTCTCCGTTTGGGAAATCTTCCCTGAAACCAACCTGAACAGCAAAACAAAAATTATATGCGTATGGAAAGTCATACATTATTTCCTTATATTAAAACTGAAAATCGTTGCATAATCCCTAAGTTACATAATAACCCATATAACATAATTCTTCACTACAGGTGAAATTGGAGAGCAAGATACGTCTCTGATCCAACAGTAAACTGATGACTTCCCACACCCTACTCTGGCTCTGCAATCCATCAAAGTAATGGAGCCATACGCCAAAATAAGAAGCAATAAAGGGGTTCAAGCCCTTTTTTTCCCTCACTGCATCAAGGCAGCTCTGAGATGTGCCCGACCTCTCAATGTTCTACTAAAGCTTTCAGCACATCACCAAAAAAAAAAAAAAAAAAAAAAACAGAAAGAAGTAACAGCCCTGATTTGTGTGTTCAACTCTTCTCTACCACCATGTTTCATGTGAAGAGACCAGTGGGAGGACGTCTAAAAATGCATAGCAACAGACTCTATCTCTCCTGTTCCCTCTCTACCTCTCACATTCTCGCACATGCACATTAGCACAAGCACAAACACACATCTTCAGAAACAAATAAATATGCTCAGAAATAGCACACATGTTCCCCACACTCCAGCAGCCATGCAAGGCTCTCCGGAATAATAAGAGCTCCAATAGTAAAAAGTAAACCACTGGGCAAGTGATAGAAATGGTATCATGCAATAGGAATTAGCTTGAGTTTGTGGTTCAGTGGCAGCAGAGGGAGAACACCCAGTCCAGCTGGAAGGTGCTACCCCAGTCTGGGGACTGCTCCTCCTTGTATCAGCCTGTAGTCGTATTACCTGAACTTGCATAATGCAACGCATTAAGTAAAAGGACTGTTGCTGCAAAACCGACCTCCCGTTTCCTTTCTTCGAGCTGCAGGATGTAGCCTGCATGTGCAGCAGAGTGGAGAGCGCTTTGCTCGTTGAAACCCTGCAATTCTATTTCAGGCCATCCCACACAGTGGGAGAGGAGCAGAAATGTGTCACCCTTTAATTGTAGCTTTTCAGGTCCTTGTGAAAATTTGTGCATCTGTAGGTAAGAGAGTCCCACTTTGGATTTCAGGAACACATCTACAGCAATTAGCACATCAGGGATATGAATAGTCGCACGCGCGTGTGTGTGTGTGTGGTTTAATTGGTTTAGGATTTAGTTGAATGTACATTCCAAATCAGCATATTGAAATTATATCCTTGCAGCTTTTCACTGAGTAATGCAAACGACCAGTTCCTGTGTGTGTGTCATGTCCCAACTCCTATCACCAGCACTGTCACTTATTTCAAGCTTTTTCCTCAGTCTGTTCTGCAAGCTGAACAGCAGAGCTTTATTCCTATAGGGTCAGCCCCTTTCAATTAGTTTCTTGTTAGTCCTGATCCAAATAAGCTGCGGTAAGAGTTTAATCCTCATAACTGGATTATGAGCTGATTGGCGCTACAAGAGAGCTGTTTGTGACTGAAACGAAGAATTTTATAACTCGGGATGGATGGTGAAATTGACAGCCAATAAGAGCCGATAAGTTAATGAGCAGTTGTGTTGTTAGAATCTCTAACTGGTCTTCAGCGCAGCGGCTGCTTTCATGAGTGTCCTTGATAATAATTTTTCCAAAGAACCAGCTGATCAACACCTCCTCTTCTCTGCATGTTCGGGTTAGCAAACAAGATGGAGGAGTACAGGAAGGGAATTTGCTTGAAAGCATTTTTTATGAGATTCATCTCCTAGATTCCTGGTTTCCAAAGTGTGGTACAAGTACCACTGGTGCTACTTAGGCTGCCTTTTAATTGCAAATAGATCAAATTTATCGCACTTTTTCTTGTCATGCCCGCCTCTCAAAGAGCTTTTGTAACAGTCACACACATTCATACACAAATACACATTTTTTTTAGCAACTTGCCATTAAGATCCAACATTGGGAGGGTGAAGAGGCTGGAAGTACTACTCCCAGTGATTCACTACCACTTATTTAGTGGTAGTCAGAGGGTATTTGCATATTAATTATTAGTTAAACTGAAATGAGTTAACTGTGATGTTGTGGATGGTAACGAGCCAAAAACATGCCCCATTGAGCATGTCATCAAACCCAGCTCAAAACCTATTGTGAACTAATACTCTTTGATCAGAAGGGGTCAGATGATATATTCAAATTCTGAGATGAATATTGCAATTTTCTTGGAGAAATCCTGGAAACTTTTTTTGTTGCATAGAGTAAAGGTCTTAGAAATCACAAACTGTTGTAAAGATTCAGTAATCAGTGCTAAATAAGTCAGGCTTGGCTACGCCATATATTGAAGTTTTTATGCGTGTATAATTCAAAAGTAGTCTTAATCCACCCCCCAAAAAAGCATCAATTGTTTTATTTTGTGTTTTAAGAAACAGAAGTATTATAGTTTTAATCAAAGTGTGTTTTAAGGAATCCCTGTTCAGTAGATTTGTAACTACAGATTAATAAATGTGGTCCTAATTAATTGAAAACTTTGAATTAGCCATTTAATGCTAACATTTGACATCGGCCCCCTAAGCAGACGTCAGCGTTAGCATTGGTAGTAGCCAGGGGTTTGCTTGTTGTAGTGATCTCACAGCACTTTAAATCTTGTCTATTGCAAGTGAAATCATTGTAAAGAACAAAGCGAAAGGTGACTGAAATGGTGGAGTTTCTCCATCCGCATGCCGGGTTGTATTTAGTGGTCATAGAGACCACATATGTCTCTATCTGAGAATGTACATTATTGTTGTATAACTTCCTCCACCATCGGCATGTTTGTAATTGTTTGAAACTTTCCTCTGAATTCAGAAGCCAACTCATTGCTGCCCTCTAGCGGTCACCTTCACTAACAACCATGCTGTCTTAATAAACACTTTGAAAACAGTGACGCTAGCTAAAGGCAGTTGTATAGCACTATGTGTTGTGTAGCACTTTTTGTGTGCTTTGCTCTCTAAAGGCTGCTTCAAACGGCAGGATAATTAGCCTGATTTTTGTTCCGATCTACTCCTTCCGACAGGCCCTGACCATTGGGGTGGTTCTCAAATTGGGGATATTCAACATGTTGGATTGTCTTAGCGCCAGTATCCTAGCGGGTGGGGTGTTCCCCGAGGACAAACGAACACGCAGCCTGTTGAATGTGATGTGTAGCCAATCAGAAAGCGAGGTGAGGGAAACCCTGAGAGAAAAAAACACATAAATGTCCTCCATGTCATTCACACTGTTTCCACGCTTTGAACCAACTTCTTTTTTATATGTTTTTTGTGAAAATTAGTCCACAAACCATCGCCATTATTCTTCCTCATCGCCTATGTTTATTTACTCTGAATTCCCGTTTAATCTTGAGAGGTTTTGCAAGACCGTCCGTCTGACACCTAAGTGAAATTTGTTTGTGTGAGGTGTGTTGTGCTTTCTGTCTGACCCAACACTACACACTGTACGAGCAAACCTGTCATATCTACGATTTTTATTGTTAATCGTGGTGTCTCTCAGGCCTAGTCCACACGTAGCATATCTGGGGAAAACGAGACATTTTTATGCGGTTATGAATGCGGTATACGAATGATCCTAAAAACTCTGGTCATTGTGGAGATTTATAAACGCTCCGGTATTGAGCCTGCGTGGGTATACACGAAAAGACGGAGATTAAGCTCTGCAACGAATATTGCTGCGCTGAGTCACACATGTGCGATCATTGTTTATACACTTGGCCATACGGTGCAGCTAAAAATTAATTTCGTCAGAGAGGTGCTGATTTTTACATTACACTTTTTGTTTGTATTTTTTTACAAGACCAACTAATGCAATACAGTGAGGGGCAGAGGAGAAAGAGCGCTTGGAGACCAGCTGCATTGCACCAGCTCTGTCTTCCACTACAGAGGCACAATGCCACTCAACGCTGCCGGCGGTTTGACACGATTCCCATTCGACATTGTCTTGAGTTTTATTAACTTTATATTCTAATATCGTGTTTAAGAGAAGCTCAAGTTCTTTAGCTGTCCACAAGATTGAACCTCCAGGCCCCTTGATTCATTACTAACGGGAAGTCGAGGTAGTTTTGAAGGATTCTGATTGGCTGAGATAAGTTTTGTGGTACACTGCCCCCTTTGTGTCTGGCGTATTTAAAAAAAAATGCTCAGTGGCATATATCTCCGGGTTGGTGTGGATGAAAACCTCCCATGTATATGGTATTATTTTCAAAAACGGTGTAGGGGAGCTATTTTTTTTTTTTTTAACCCTGCTACATATGGACTAGGCTTCAGGCTTCAAACATCGACTGACAATTTTAAAATCTTGCAGTGTGATCCTGCCTTATGTTTAAAAGGTAAAGCAGCCATATTCGATTTTTGGTTGAAGGTTGTCTGAAAAATCTTAGATTTTTCCATTTGGATTTCCAATACATTTTCCTGCTGTAAACTTTGAGATGTCAACTTGTATTTCCTGTCAGACTTGTTCATTTGCTCTGCTGTTGCTGAAGTTCTCTGTTTCAGGGTATGGAAGCACATCTCAGTGACTTAAAAAATGTTTACAGTATTTACTCAAGTAGAATGTGGAAGGTCTGTAGTGTCATAGTGGTTCCCTGCTGTGTAGAATAGTTCCTGTTGTCATCTCTGGGAGAAACAGGGTTAAAAAAAGGCTGTAAATTGAAAAAGTGTGCGTGTGTTCAGGTAACGTTTGAATATTTGTGTGTCTATACCGCCGTATAATTAACCAGAGATAACTGCAAGGTCAATGAGGAGGTGAAAGAGGCCAAAGGTTGACATTTGGGGCTGCTGTTGGCCTATCAGAGAGACTTAAACACCAACGTCTGGAGCGGTGGGTTATTGTTTTGGTCCTGTCAACGGCGTGTTGTTCTGTCACCATCAATCAGTGCAGATGCTGCTATTAAGCATTCGGTGAGAAACGTGCCATTTTATTTCCACAGGAAAAGTACAACTTTGACTCTTATCTCTAGGCATGGGGGGCTAGAGGGATTATGTTTTAATAGATTTTAAAAAGTTACAAGACCACTAATATTTCTGTTCATACCATCCTTGCTGCCTGAAGTCCTTTTACTAAGAGAAAGTTCCAGAGTGAGCGTGATTTTCTCTAGCTACATGGAGCAAATACTAACGTAGCCCTGTCCCTCCCCAACTTGCTGCTACCTTTTTCCCTCGCTTACAAAAAAAAGATCATTTAGGGCTGCTTGACAACACTACCATAGTTGGAAACTAAAATACTACTTATTAGGATAGCTGATAAGCTAAAAGATGCTTCCTTTTAATCAACTGACCGAGTTTGTTATAAAGCAAGAAGTTATAATAGTCTGTGATACATATTTAAGATTATGGATTATAATTGGGTCACTAATTCCCTTCCCCAATTCATACTTCAATTTTGTCCTTTCATATGTCCATTTGATAAACATAAACAAACAATTTAAAACCCATGTACCTCAAGTGTTTCTTGTCTGTTTATTTTTCTTTGTGATGTATTGACTATAGAGATAAATATTCTCACGTATGATGAAATTTAACTGCACCCACCTTATTCTGGCTGCTGCGTTTTGTGAGTTTGGCTAATTTTCTTCTTTTTTGTTCATCTTGAAAATCCCACACCTTCAAACACGTAATTTCAAAGCTCAGAGATGGACAAATATGCATGCCTTTCATGCTGTTTGTGTCACCTATAATTTGATGAAGCTTAACTTGTGGCTTCAGTTGATGCACGTTAAAAATGGATTAGACCTGCAATCAGTGGATTATTTCTGACAGACAAGGAAACAAGATGAACGTGACTGAAGGATCTAAATTTAACATGACCACAAAAACCCCTGCAAGGGTGGTCTGAAAATCCTTACTCTAGTGCTTGGACTACGATAAGCGGAAAGGGAAAAAAAAATATTAAAAGGATTAGCAGCAATGCTAAAAACAAATACCAGGTTTGATTCTAGGTTTCAGCAATAACAAGTAACATAGTTACATCCAATTATGATCAAGAATAGTTCATTAGTGCCTGAAATTCTGGTCTTTCCATTCCTTACCGCATTATCAACCATATAGACCAGTTCACGCGTGACGTCAGCGCTACATCCGGGTCCCGCGGGTAGGCAAAAACAGTACTGTTCTCGTCTACTACATGACAAAACGGGTGATTTAGAGCGTATTTTTAGTTAGTTTATTTTTGGGATCTAAACAATGTCTACCACTTGTTGTGCTCCCGGTTGCACACAGAGGCATTCCAAATCGTTGGATGTACGTTTCTGTCGTTTACCGAAGGACGAAGAAAGAAGAAAGAAATGGATAATTTCAATGAAAAGAGCGCAGGCAGGCAATCTCAATGGACTGTGGGAGCCATCATACCATGACAGAATTTGCAGTCTACACTTCATCTCTGGTAAATACAACTTAATTCTGAACTAGTCATTGTTCTACTTAAATAGTGGCGGAGGGGAGGTGGCGATCGCTAGACGGGGCCGGGAGAAGCGGAGACGATGCACTGCAGCAGCAGCACGCCGCATCATTTCTTCGTGCAATCAGTGTACAATAATGTTCACCAGACAGCGGCTGCATTACGCCCCTGTTCACGTGCGGTAGTACGTCTGTGTTTACGCTGCTACGTCGTCGACACCCCCACCCATTTTAATAAGACAAAAACACCAAAATAATCCGTAGTGAACAATGTTTTTTTTAACCTACCGTTGGCGGGTCTTCCTCTCTGCTGAGGCGCTGTCTATGTCCGACTCCGCTTTCGTATGTTACACAAACATGTCTGAACATCCATCCATCCATTTTCTGACCCGCTTAATCCCTCATGGGGTTGCTGGTGCGTATGTCCCGATATAAAATAATTGTAGCCGTCCAGTGGTTTCAGGGGCTTTCATGCTCTCTCGTGTGTACTGGCCTGCGTGTTTATAAGGTAGCTGTATATGTCGCGGTACCGAACACTTGGCAGCATTTCACAGACTCGCTCCGTCCCTTCAGGCTTTTGCTGTGTGGATCTGGCAATCTGATACCATCAACCATCAACTTACTCTTAAAACGATCTTGTGATACGTTATCTAAAGAAGAAAAATACGTCGAGAACTGGTCAGTTTCTTTGTTTGCATCCGCCATTGTGTTCGCCTTTTGCCTACCAGCCCGGCGCGCATGCGCGAAAAACCCGTATCAAAACAATAACAATGAACTGGTCTATAATAGAAAGTTCCCACTTAAAATAGTCAATTACAGACCTAAAATGCTCTCAGTAAGTAAAAACCCAGAAATTGCATTAAATGAATACATTAATTCATTAATGGAAATTACTCAATGGATCATGTCATCTAAGAATGGGTTGGACATTTTGTGCAAATGTTGTTTAACCACCTGTTTTCATTTATTTTTGTTACATTCCCCATTTGAGCCAGTTACTCTGATGAAGTGTGACAGATCAAACTGCTCAAAGCTGCCTCCTGCTTGTAGATAGTATTTATTGGAGTCATGCAGCCACATTTCCTTACAGAACCATATAGGCAGATAGCAGAAAATCACTTTAAATCATGAGTTGTCAAAACAAATACAAACTTGACAAATATTTGGATCAAATGTCCAACAGCAGCTGACTTCATTTTGTACCTGGAAAAAGTAGGGGTACAACACAACCAAAGCGGCAAAAGACGAAATGACGGAGAACTGACTGCTCCCCTTAGAAATAACATTAGTGAACGGCAGGAATAGCGGTTGCTTTCTTGTATAAGTAAAAGCAATTAGGTAATTTTTGTGTACAGGGATCCCATGAAGCTGCTTTATTTTCACTGAAGGTTATCATAACCTCATACCGATCCACGCCTTGTTGTCTGGTTTGTTACTGCGAGTGTTATCATACAGTCGGCCCTGCAGGACACCAAAGAAAACGGTCCTCGCTGAATCGTTTAAAAAGTCATTTGCATCAGAAGACCAGCAGAGGTGAAAAAGGAGGATACCAGATTTCATCCGTCTGCTGTCCTGTAAAATTGATTATATCAGTCGATTATGTAAGTGAGGGAATGAGATGATGAGCCATCAAATTAGTTCCAGTGTAGCTGCGGGTGCCAGTATGAAGGGTGCCTGTGTCGGCTGATGAAAGCAATATTTAAAAGAGGGTGGCAAAGCAAATTAGTTTAATTAGTTAAAGTAAAACTATAATCTAAATCCCGCCGCACGGCCACAGCTTCTTTTTCCTAGGCATGAAAGGGCACATGGCCCTGATTAGAGGTGCTCTGGGGGTGAGTTGGATATGAATGAAGAGTCCCTGAATCGTGTATGTTGAATGATCAGAAAGCAGCCTTTCCATAACTAGAAAAAAGCAGCAATTAAACAACCCATTCATTTGTGTACTACAGGCAAATTTGCAAAACGAGTAAATAAATATTTCCAAATGTAAGACACATATTTTCTGTTCTTTTTTTGTTTGTTAGTTTTTTTCTTTTCTATCTCAGTTTCAGATATTGACTAATTGTTTCATGGTTGTGCTGGTACAGCTTTATTTATGGTCTTTCTGGAGGAGAAACGGCTGCGTACTGCGGGTCTGGATGATGTATTATGGACATAAACATTAAGGGGGCTTTAGAAGAAGGACACATGGTTGTTGTTACCAAACGGCTGATATACCGCCATTTTTATCCAAGATCAACCTCTGGTTTACAGGGAATGGTTCACAAAATAGAAAATACCCAGTGAGCAGCAGTTGTGTGGACAAAATGCCTCGTTGATGATAATGGATGATAGAAAAGGCAACAGCAGCTCATTACAGTTAAGAACTATGAAGAACACGTGTGTGAATGAACAATATGTCGAACCTTGAAGCAGATGGACTACAGCAGCAGAAGACCAAACAAGGTCAGCTGAAAACATAAAACTGAGGTGGCAAGTCATACAGACTTACCAAAAATGCTATCTGGTCAGATGAGTTTGGATTTCAGCTCTGCTGTTGAGATGGCAGGGCCAGAACTGAGTGCAAACAACATCAATTCATGGATTCATTCTGCCTTGTTTCCTGTGCTGTAATAGGGTGAGGGATACTAAAGTGACACTACAGCCAGAGTGTTACTGCTAATGACATCAATCCTCTTATGAACATTATGAGTTCAAATCATCTCAAACTGGTTTCTTGAAAATAACAAGTTTCCTGTACTCCATTGGCCTCCACAGTAACCGGATCTCAGTCTGGTTACTGTAGAGGCCATTGCACCACTGTAACCAGCTGATTTCTTAGCTGGTTACAGTGGCGTTGCGAAATCTTTTGCCGCTGCACCATGCTTTCATGTCAATGTGGTCCCGAAATCTCTAACATGCACATGGTTGAATCTGTAAGACAAAGAATAAAGGCAGCTCTGAAGCCAAAACAGGGTCTGACCTGGTAATAGCAAGATACAGCTAATAAAGTGGCCCTAGATTGAAGCAGTATCACTAGAATCCAGCTATTTTTGATGTTGCACAATTTTATCAAACTTATGTGTTTACACTGAAGGCTGCAGAGTTGGAGCAGTCCTCACAGGACATGGTTGAAGTGTGTCTTTTGTTAAAAAATGCGTAAACTAAATGATCTGCATTTCTTCAACACGACAGATACAGAAGCCGTTTTAGCCAAAACCTTTAGACCGACTTCTATGCTACAGGATGTCGTGGGTCTTTTATTGAGCGAGGCTGGTGAAATGTATAAAGAGCCTCCATTACCTACAGAGGAGCGAATGAGATGAACACACTGCATCTGCTATCAGTGTTCTCCTGCAGAATGATAAATTATCCAACCACATTCACAAACGGCGCAGAAGCAACGCTGACTAAAAATCCTGCTGCGCAGTCCGGAAAAGGCGTTGGCTGATTAATGACTGTATGTTGGACTAATAACTTCACTCAGTGTTTGTTTACTGTTACATAATTGCCTGCATACAGCACTGACAAGAGCTGACAACCACGGACCTGCTGAGACAATTAGCGTCCTCCTTTTGTTTGCCGTTTGTGTGTAAGAGGAGTCAATTTAAGACCTCCAGTGTTTTAGATTGCAGCTGTCTAATTGCATAAGTAATATTTCCTGCATTATTTTTCATATTTCCGTTGTTTTGAAGGGACTTTGCCAGTGAATGGAAAAATTATTAAAACTAGTGTCCCATTCTATTGTGGAAAAAAACTGTGCCTCCACAAAGCATCCATGCCTCTTCCTATTTTCTTACATTACAATCTTGTTCTAAAATAAATGTGAAGGTTTGTTTCTCTCAGAGATTTCTACGCAGTAACCGAGAATAGTAAAGCAAATACCTCGGCATTTGTTAATCCATCGTTTTCTAAATATTTAAACCCTGGGCTTCATATTTTATCTATGCAAGCTTTGTTTTGGCATTTTCCTCCATTTTTCTCTGTGGATCCTCAAAGACTCTGTCAGGTTGGATGGGCAGTGTTGTCGACGCCCATCCATTGTGTGTTATTGGTCTTTTCAGATAAGTGCCTTTGGATTTAAGTCTGGTTTCTGTCTGGAGCACCCAGGGACATTAACAGACTGCTTGTATATATATATATATATATATATATATATATATATATATATATATATATATATAAAGGCACTCCTTTCTTATTTTGGCTGTGTGGGTCACTCTTGCGTTGAGAAATATTGGAAACTCTGGTTTGTGTTCCAGAGCACTCTGGAGTGGGGCTGGGCAATATAGCCTAAACTCAATATCGCGATACATGGAGCAGTTCTCCTCCGCTTTAACTATGTGTTTGAACCGTTGTGTTTGCACCGTTGTCAGACCCGAGCCTCTTTCTTAATGTCCCATGCAGACAGCATCGGGCTTAAACCTTTTCCGACCATCTCCCCAATATCGGCTGGAAAATTAGCTGTCTCGAATACTCTGGGTGCGTAGTTTCCATTCGTCATTGATGTAATGTACATTCAGACTAACATACAGGTCCATCGTGCGACTAGACCAGAGATCAGGTGTGGCTGCAACGTACTTAACAGCTACTCCACTTCCTTCTCAAGCAGCTCTAGAGCTGCCGCTTCAACATTTGAAATTTCCTCCATCTTCTCAAACTCCCCGTCTCCTTCGCTTCTTGTTTCAGACTGGATGAGGTGGAGTCACATGACTACAGACTGTGCACATAGTGAAGCGTCTTAAAGGGACATGACCATAGCCTACCTTTACCTATAAAACCAACTTTTACTGTCTTTTTTTTTTTAAATACCGAAAATACTGACATAGGCAAAATTGCATCGGTTATTGTTGTAATTTCGGTGTCGGTAGATTTTCGGTCTTTTGTCCAGGGCTACTCTGGAGAAGCTTTTCTTGAAGAATATCCCTATATTTGGTTGCTACTATCTTATACTGTGGACTAGTCACCAAATTCCTACCACAGAATAATTTCCACCCGGCATGATACTGCCACTACCATACTTCAGAGTAGAAACCATGTTGGCCAGGTGATAAACAGCCCTGTTTTCGTCATCCAGAGATAACTACCATAAAGCCCAAAAATCCTATTTTTTTAATCAAACCGCAGAACTTTTTAGAGCATCCTTTTATCTCTGCATGGGAACACCGGTGCTCCACCTGTACACACTCTACAAACAGATACATTTGTTTTGTTTTTTTCTCACAAGGGTGCAAGAACAAACAATTATATTCTTGCTGCTCTTGTTTGGGACTTCTTGGAGCTTGTTTTTGATGTATATTCTAGGCAGCACTTTTTTTCATGCACGGTATCCAAGAAATATGAAGCGGGTGCGCTTACAGTGGTAGAGACGTACGAAGACTTCCTGGGAGTTCTACACTTTAGTTATTGTAAAGTATGAAATGTCTTTGCCAGAAAGAACCGCTGTACATTCTTGTTCTGGCAGGCCTGAAAGAGAGAACAAATTTCTCTATTCTTTCGGCGTAGGTATCGGCTCTAATGGTCCATTGTGTTTTCTGACCAAGCCCATACCGTGATTACTCAGTTTGGTCAGATCTCAGGATGCTCCTAGTGGTTTCAAATCTCCTTTTCTGCATAACGGAGACCACAATCCTTTTCAACATTTTTTTTTTTTTTAAATCCTTCCCCAAACACTATTCCTTCTCTAAGGCATGAAGCCAGTTTCCCTTTACTAACTATGCGACCTTATATGGACAAGTGTGCTTCATTCTCAATCTGTTCAGTCAATTGAATTTACCACACCTGGACTCCGATCCAGTTGCAGAAACATCTTGAGGATGATCAGTGGAGATAAGATGCACCTAAGCTATATTTTGACTATTACAAAAAGTAATTTAAACCCTTAGATTATTTACAGATTCACAAAAATGACTGAATATGTGTTTTGACGTTGTTAATATTGGCTGTTTGATGTAGGTTAAGAAAGCTTAACCCAAATTGTGTTTAGAGTAATTTTATAAAGTAACACAAAGTGTGAAACGGGAAGGGACTTGAATGTTTTCTCATGGAGCAGGACGAAGAGATTACTTTGGCGTTACCTTTTTTTTTGACATGCAGATTTTTTTCTGCATGTCAAGAGTTAATAAAGCGTCGGTCCAGCTCTGTGCTTCAGCTGAGCACCTTCTCTCATGTCAGCTTTTACATAAATAAGAGCTTTTTCTCTCCATCACTCGCTATCCTTCTCTTTCTCTTATGCACACACCCACACAGAGCCTGTCAGAGGCACATGAGGATGGGTGGAGGAAGGAGGGAGGTGGGTGAAGGATGACACGTGAAAAAAGGAACAGCGTTGCTCTTAACATTGCATCCGCAGCCCTTTATCTGTTGTTTCACAGTATTCCTTCTGTCCCTCTTTTTCGGAGAAAGCATGTTTTCAAGTGTATTTCCTCTCAGAGGTATTTGAGATATTGTGAATTTTCACTCAAAGCCTTCCCTCTTTGTTCTGAAAATTACCTATAGTCCTGTGAACATCAGATTTTGATTATTCTCAGTTAATTCATGTGTAAACGAGGGCTCTGTAAATTGGTTTGAATAGAGGGGAGATAAAAGCAACGCTAAAAATATCAGGATCAGTGATGATTTGGGATCTGTGAGCCATAAAAGGGTTAGGGCAGGCACATCATCCTTTGTTTAACCCTGTCCATGTGCATGAGGGGAGAAAAGCTCAGAAAATAAGTCCTCCCAGCAGAGATGATGACCAGAAATAAAAGCCATTACTTCCAGGTCTGTTTCTGCGCACGTACTTTCATGCTACATCAATAAAGTCACACATCTCTGCAGATACTCGTGGATGGCTGTTGTTCAAGACTTTTGCACACCAATCAGTTGCCATGGTAGCTCGAAGGGTGGTTTTTTTTTTTTTTTTCAGTTGACCTACAGTTAGATGGTTAGATGGCTGCTGCCTCACTAAGCACACTTGAGATGAGTTGTCTCCTCTTCCATATACAAGTCACTGCACCTGGCTGAAATTGCTTTCATCAGTGTCAGATGTAAGTAAACAAAATGGCTGGGTCTTCTTTTTTTATTGAATGCATCCCTAAAGGTTTGAGGTGGTGTACTTTGAAACTGGCCAAGAGGTTTCATTTTACTTTCAAATTTTAACGCTACAGAAACTGTTGCTTTTCTTTGTAAATACCAACCCACTTGTATGTCATTAAAATCATACATAAGTATAGTCCCTTGCAAACATATAAGCCCTCCATTGTTTTCATTTTTTTAGCATGATACAGCCACAAGCTTCAACATATTTTATGAGATTTTATGTGCTGGCTAGACAAACACCTAGCAGTGCACGGGTAATGAAAGGAAAAGGATGACTGCTTTTAATGTATGATGTTTTTCTTACAAATAAATCTGTAATATGTGGAGTGCATTTGCATTCAGTCATCCAGAGTAGGGCTGGACAATATAGAAAAAAAGCTTATCGAAAAAATAGAAATCATATTGATCGATGTTGATAATTATCAACAAATTGAAAACATGTTTTAAGTGCAGCCCTGGTCATTTTATGCTGTTGCTTAGTGACCTATTTGGAGATACAGAACACACAAACACTGAATTCAAACTCAACCCTTTATTCAATCAACTTTTTACCAATACTACGAGTTCTTAAAAAAGAATGCATGCTCTCTGAACTCTTTGAAGGGGGTGGAGCTTGGGTCCTGGGTCTGCGTTTGTGAACTTTTTATTGACCCCTTTTTCCTATCATCGATATACGTCTATCGATCGATATATGTTGTTATGTTGAATTATCATGCCAGCCCTAATCCAGAGTCCATACTTTGTAGAACCAGCATTGGCTACAATTACACCTGCAAGTTGTTGGGTGCATGTCTCTACCACTTTTGTGCACTTAGAGTCTGAAATTTCTGCCCATTTGAAAAGTCGCTTAAATTTGTGAGCAGCAAATTTCAAGTCTTGCCACAGATTCTCATTTGGACCTAGGCCTGGACTTTTACTGGGCTATTTTATCACACAGATATGATTTTATGTAAATCATTCCATTGTAGCTCTGCTTTTATGCATACTCTTACTGTCCTGCTGAAAGGTGAACCTCTGCCCGAGTCTCAAGTGTTTTGCAGCCTCTAGCAGTTTTCCCTCGTGGATTATGCTGTATTTAGCCCCATCTATCTTCCCACCAACCTGGAACGGCTTCTAGGTCCTCTCTGCAGAAAATCATCCCCACAGCACGACAATGCCACCACCATGTGTGAGCTGGCATGATGTGTTCAGGGTGTGTATCAACCAATAATTTAATGATGACCAGTATGATGGCTATTTAAAATGTAATAAAGCTAATAATATATTAACTGGCTGATAAAGTATTATGGTTTGCAGGAAATAAGGTAGTCAAATTGTGCCAATAATGTAAAAGGTTGTCATGTTATAGGGAGGTTTCCAGTTTATCAGTCTATGATTAGAAGATATCTGCTGAAAATTCAATAACTGTGTTACATATGTAGGTCAAACGCTCTCCTTGTGAATTTTAGCATATTTCACCGTTATCTAACCACTAAAGGTTCTGAATATTTCTTCTAAGGTTTTCTTCTAAAAGTATGGATTTACATATCAAAGCAAATAAACAATAGTCTAAAGAAAGATTTTATAAAGCAGATAATACTAGTCCTTAATTCAGAAGAGGGATTGATGTGAAGTATGTATTCTTGATGAATAAATATGAGGACTATGCCATTCCAGACACTCTAAAAAGGGAATGCAGCTCCAACTTAAATGAATTGCTTCAATTGGTAACAAGTTTTTGAATTAGGTATACACAACTTAATTTATTTACAATGATTTCACTTGACAACTTAAAATAAAATAAATTAAGTTGGATCAACTTCATTCAATTACTTGTTAGCCTTAATTTAAGTTGGAGCTGATTGTTTGCCTACTTTTTAAGGGCACAAATTGCACAGAAACTGCACAAAAACATATTTTATTTTTAAACATTGAGGTCCTATTTGACTAGCATATGGTTATCCACTGCAGTTATTACATTTTGAAAGGATTCTTTCAAAAATTAAACCAATAACATAATTAAATTACTTGCAAAATGTTATTTGGTTATTGGTTCAAAAATGTAATTACATTATTGGCCTCTCATTACAATATTGGCTTTGTTGACTTTAAAATGTCCAAAATTATGACATATTTGGTAGGTGATATGTTATCTGCTGGAAGATGTGCAATAATTTCAATGTTGGCCAGGAAGTTCAATTTCGATCTTATGTGACCAGAGCAGATGAGTTTGCTGTTTATGGTAACAATTAATTGGTTGATTGATTTTTAGTTTAGAGTAAAATGTACCAGCAGTAGTACAATCTTACGAATAACACATAAAAGCATACTTAAGCACTTGTGCAGAATTAACAATTTTGCAAAACAACAAAAGGCTTAAATGAGGTAAATAGAATAATGCATTTGCATAAAAAACATAAATATATGAGTTCAGAGCAATTTTAAAACAGGGTTTGTGCAATTTCTAAAATTGTAGGTGTAAGAATAAGCTTGTATAAGTGTGCTTAAGTATGTTGCATTCCATTAAATCACACATGCATTAAAGAAAAAACTTATAGTAGCAGTTTGCTACTAAAAGTTGCTTGTTATGCTGATGTTGGGAGTGCTCCATTTAAGCTAGATTGCTCAGGTGGGGGACAGTAGTTCTCATTAAAAACCCTGAACACATGATTCAATTTCAGCTTGTTTGCACACTGATTGTTTTGAAATCTTTCAATATGAGCCCTGCAGGGAAACTTTGGAATATAACACACAATGTTGTTTTTAAGATGAAGAAGGATGGAAAGTCAAAATGACAATTTGACTGTAATAGAGCAAACAGACGCAACTTGATGATCTTAATGTTGAAGTTTTCCAGTAAAGAAGCTTTCATTTATTAGCAGTACCTACATTCTGACTTCTTCTGGGCTTTGTTTAACTTTCTTCCAACAACAGCCTTCTCCCTGTGAGTCTTCCCATAAAGGCCAGATTTGTGGAGTGTTTCACTAGTTTCCATGTCGCCAGATTCTCTCAGCTGAACTTTGAATCTCTACAGCTCCTCCAGAGTTGCAACAGGCCTCCTGGCTGCTTCATTGATTTTGTGCTCTTTTTGACCAGCCTGCCGGTGAACAAACTTAAGCTCTAAACTTATCACATAACTTTCCACTTGACCTGTTGGCTGTATCCCTTGGCTTTCATGATGCTGCCTGTCATGCTGGATTTGGGTTGCAGAGGGTTTATTTTAAGATTATTATCTGTAAAATATTTTGAAAGTCATGTATCACTTTTCTTCTAATTATGCAAAACCCGAAGTTGGTCTATCACATAAAGTCTTTAGAAAATATATTAAAGTTTGGGGTTTTAATGTGACAAAATTTGAATAAGTGCATAAGGTATATGCACTTTGCCATGGCCTAGTAAATTTGAGAATAAACTAGTTAAAAAAAAAAAAAGCAAACCAAGCCAAAATACATCCCTCAGAGTCCACTCAGATAAATTATTCAGAAATGGAAAGAGGATCCAGGACAAGCTGTCCTCAAAAACAGAGTGACCTTTCAACAAGAGCAGTTATGGAGGCTACCCGGAGACCAGAAGCAAGCTGCCCGAGCACTTCACCGGTCACAGCCGAGAACCATGAATCCCATCACTCATCATCCTGAAAGCTTCATGGTGTTAAGCTGTGTCTTTTATTTTCTTGGACCTACCTTGTGGTGACATGCCTCCTTGCCCACGGTTATTTGCATTGAAGTGTTTCTACAGAAGCTCCTTATAAACAAATAGGCCTTCAACATTTTTAATAATTCTCCTCCGAGCATAAAAAGGGAAACATGTTTAGTTTTTTACACTCTGTAGCTTGGCCACTAGATGTCACTGAATCCCACACTGAACCTTGTTTTTTATACATATAAAAAGCCATCAAATTCACATTATTCTCCTTTTCTGTCTCATTGTCTCCTCTGCTTTCTGCCTCATCTTATACCTGGAGTTTGATATGAGGGGACCATTCAAAGAGAAACATCACAGTTAGGAAAGAGGAGAGGGGTGAATGAAGAGCCACTGTGTAGAAATCTTTTTGGCAGCTGTGACATATAAAAAGGCCATGACGCATCATTTCACGCTTTAAATTAAATTAAAAGTACATAAATAAGTTGTCACCATCAGCGTTACTGCTCATCTGACAGATCATAAAATACAGCGTCAGGCTTGCAATGCAGCTGTGCCACATGTCAGGTCTGTTTGATGCTGTCTCGTTTTGTTAAACGCCTGCTGCTTCTTCTTCTGAACTCTCTTCATGCATCTTCCTGCCTTCTTCCAATCTTAGGAAGGAGGATGACAGCACACTAAAAGATCATTGTACGGTCAGTATTCATATTCAAATAAAGACCTCTGATTTATTCCATTAAAGTAATACACATAAAAGAAAAAGTGAAGCCTGACACTAACATTTCATCACCATCAAAGTTTCCTTTAGTCATTTGAGAATCTGTTCCGTTGATTACAAAGGTCAGACGTTGAATAAAATCCGTGAGATATGATTAAGACGTGTTGTAACTTAAGATGATTGCAGGTTACAAGTTCTGTGTATATGTCCACTATGGGGTCCAAACCCAGGCTGTTTATGTGAATAACGTTTGTTGATGCTGAGAGGGTCCTCCTCTAAAAGTGTTTCTGCCTCAGTGTCAGTGTGCCTGGAACACAGATTGCTGCCCACCTCAAGTGCGGATTCAAATGCAAATTTAATGTGAACAAAAACTGTGAAATTAGACCAATACAGCATTAATGTCTGGTTATTTCATAGCCGTTGTGATTTAAATGTTAGCATAGGCACTTCAGACTGGATGTTAAATAAAGTGTCCAGGGGACAGTGGGATGGTTGAGGTCCAGTCACAAAAATAAAGACACGATTATCAACAATTTAACTATAACCAGTGACTCTGATGCAGAAATTACACTTTGTAACTTATGTAGAGTCACTCCAAAATGTGTGAAACTGTAACCACACAGTCATGCAGCAGCTGCAGCACTGAGTTTGTTTCTCTCCCTCTTAAGGTCTATTTAATACGTTTTTAAAAAAAGGATCAAACGCTGTAAAAAATTCTATCATTACCAACTTCAACCCCTACATTTACTCTCTCTCCCTTTATAGATACTGAAAGCAAAAGTTCATGATTATTGTAATTAATTTATTTAATTGATGTTTCACCCAAGATTAGCTCGTTTGAGTGTAAGCAAGGACAAATGCTGAAATGCAACATGAGTGGCTACATTTAAACACATATTTCTCCTATAATTTCAAATAAGTACAGCTATTTATGAGTTTAAACTGGGAGTTGAAACTAAAATAAGGAGAATATTCAACCAGCTTGAAACGTTCGACACCCTCTCATCCTAGAACTTCATCATTCGCTCAGGATCCACCCCAAAAATACAACCTGCACAGCATTTTTATGGATTAATCAGAAACTGTTTTTTCAGCTAAGAATTTTTTCCAAGCTTCAAATGTTTAGTGTCAAAAGCCAAATTAGAGATGATTGTTCATGCTTTTATTTAATCTTGTTCTGAGAGTTGTGACAGCCTTTTGATGTGTTTTATAATAAGAAAGATCTTGACTGCATCCAGTCAGTTCAAAGGGCTGCTGCAAGCCTTTTGACCAACACAAGACATATCTCTTTACATTGTCTACAGCTACATTTTATAATTCATTTTGAAAATCTAGTCTATATGGCTATCTACTTTTAGAGCCCTGCGTGGTCAAGTCCCAGCCTACAGTCTCTGAACTTCCAGAACCCAGCAGTCTGAGATCTTCCAGTTAGTGGTCCGACTCTTATTGGTACCACAAATACATTTTAAGACAAGAAGGGTTAAATCCTTTAGAGCAGTGGCCCCTAGATTGTGGATGAATGAGTTTCCTCCGTCTTTGTGCTGTCTTGATTCTGTTGATTCTTTCTCGTTTATTCAGATTGGCTTTAACTAGTTTATTGCTAAGTCTACTATTTTTATATTTTCTTGTAGTTTATCTTCAGTGTTTTTCATGGTTGTTTTTGTGTAAAGCAAATAGTTGTTTTTAACCAGTGAACGGTGCTGCATACATAAAATTATACTTTCTTACTCACATTCACTGGATGCTGTAAAGCTTTGTCCGTTTCTGTGACAAATAACACACATAGCAGCCAAACCTACAACTAATTATACCTGCCACAATCTGTACAATAAAATTACTTTATTTCGCCTTGTACTGAACTAAAGCAAGCAGGAAGCCAAACATCCGCTCAGTCCAACTTCACGAAGAAGGAAACAAGAGCACCACAAATAAACACTCACAAGTGCAATATTGTTCTTTTCCCCTCAGTGTTGTAATCCATCTGTCAGAAAAAAATGGCCCAAAATTAGCCCCCTCCAGGAAGCAGAACTTCACAACTTGTCTTCCTCTGCGTGTGTTGCTGGGGAAAAACGGAGGAGCGTGTTTGTGACAAACCGGTCGTGCTGGCGAGTTTGGATTACGTCAAAAAGTCACACTCATCAGCGGCCTTCTGTACAATGTGACTGTTCAGTCAAAAGTTTGGGTGTGAGGATGACACGTTGCTCCGGAGCCGCCGGACACGGAAGCTGTCTCTGTTTAACAATGCACAGCGGAGACTTACAGTACATCTTGATAAGCGGAGTGTGAGGGACCATTAATCGGAGCACTGGTGCAAGCGGTGACCCTGTCGTCCCCTCCGTCTCAAAGTGTGTGCATAGATGCCACAGCCCTCTCAGGCATTTTTCTAATGTTATGCAACAAAAAAAGAGGATGAACATTGCATTAATTTAAATCTGTCAAGCGTTCTACTCTTAGACTGTGTTAGGACCTTGATTAAGTCCAGAGTAATGGAAGCATTAAAAGGCCTAGCCGGTGGCACACATGGCTAGAGTAAACCATGCCACAGAACAACGCAAGTATAATTCCTTATAGGCATTTCAAACTTTAGTTGGCTTGAACAATACGCGTTAAAAAAGGTCTGTTACTGAGACTTAGAGTGAGGAGATCATATCTGTGATCCAAAGCACAGTTATGACATCTAAATTGTTGCTTCACAACCCGACTGAGCTCCCCTGGAAGAACATAATGTTAATGCAATGGGCTTTGGTACTTTTAAATCTCCCCCAAACTCTTGAATGAGGTTTGCTTCACCATCCCCTCAAGGCAACAATTAGCAAGTGCATTTTCCTACCACATTTTTTCCTTCCACTAAACTTACCATTAATATGCTTGCATATGTAAAGACCTAGCTCCTACAGCATCAGTCTTTTGTGGCTTCGGTTGGGCAGACAGAGAAGGTCCTTCTGAACAACCGTCACTTCAGCAGTCTTTGCAATGATTGTGTGGGCTATTTTTCTTACATTATTGTATTAAATTTTGTTTTTTTATTGTTATTGTGCAATATTTCATGATAGAACTGTAGGTTTTCAATAGTGGTAAGCCATCCATCCATACATTCATCCATCCATCCATCTTTCCAATTCACAGGAAATGTTATCGTAAGGAGCTTTGTAAGACAAATATCCAGAAATATATAATTAGATGAAACCAATATAAGACAGATTTAAGTTGAGTCACGTTCTTTCCTATTCAACCCTAGTTCAGTGCAGTAAAATTCATGATAAAGTGGTGGATTGTGTCGTATTATTGACTTTGCAGCAACCTCCCTCCTATAAAGAGCACGTGACGACAGGGGAAAGTATTGACTCCTTTTAATAGGGAGAAAGAAAGAATAATGGAAAAATGTTTGAACATCAAATTTAACAACGCCTCATGTACCATCAGTTTTTGGGGCTTGCAAGTATCATCGACTAATTGTTAATATCACAGGATAGCTTTTTCTTTTTTTCTGGTAATGATAAATGATACAGTATTACCCATCTGTGGATTAAATATCAATTCTAGCAGTTTCAATGACAAAATAGGGGACAGGGCACTTTGGTCCCAAGAATGCTATTAATATTCATGCTTCAAGCTTATGAAGATGGCTTTTGGTTGTTTTGTTTTTCTAATTTAAAGATAAAGGTGGAAAAACAGCCAAGAAATTTCAATACAACACACTATAATGCGAAACAAATGATGACATGAGACACCTTGATGTCAGTCCCAGAGTGTAGTTAGCACACAGCCTTTCCAGAATCGTACTCCTGATCTTATTCCACACAGTAAGTCATGTTTGAATCGATGTCTACTGAGTCAGGCTCTCTGCACTAACGACCAAGAGCCTCAGGCCAGGCTAGGTGTTCAAGGTTACTCTCCTCTGATCCATCTTCAAAATAAAAAAATCAGCAACCCTCATCTTGGAGAAATGAAGCAAATCTAGATCTGCTGGGATAGAAGCTGACTCACGGACTCAGTCTGTTCAAATGTCTGCTGTTCCTTGGTCACAGCTTGGTCACCTCCCTACCCCCATAGGAAATAGTGTTATTGCCTGAAACTATAACAGAGAGGACCTGTCTGCTCGTTTTGAGAGAAATCCGTTTGATTTGCGGATGTCAGGCCCTGTTCACGGTTTCTCACCTGACATCATCTGCTGTTGTTTCAGTCAGTGAACTGCTAAGACCTCGATACGTGACCTGCAGACATAACAAAGGGCCTCGTGTGCTGCTGGGTTGTTTTGTTTTTTTGTACTGACATATCTGATCGCTCTCTCTGATGACATACAACAACCAGAAATGTAACAATCGTTTTTTCGCCTGTTAATTTGTAGAAGATTCTGATGTTTCTGTGGTTCCTTCTAAATGATCTGATTCTAATATCTATCCACTTAGCAGGTTTTAAAGTAACGACCGATGAGACGTAAACACAACCCAATCTCGTGCTCAATCCCGGTTCGCTAAATATTCCTGCTGCCTGGAAAATGAGTTGCATGTCATTTTCATACTTTGGTGGTTGAGGTGACGCCTATTCCTGTTAATTATTCATGGGCCAGAAATGTGTACATCTGTTCTCCTCTCGGACAGAAAGGAGGAGGAGGAGGAGGAGGAGGAGGAGGAGAAAAGCAAACTGATCCGCTGCAGATAGATTGGGTTGTGTGGCTGCTAAAGTTTTCTGGATAATATTCCTGGGTGATACTGTGCTCCTTCTTTTGTAGGAACTCTATGGGCACCGGGGAAATGTTACCCTTCATACCAGTCACCTGTATTCTGTATTGGAAAGCTAAAAAGGGGGCAGTAGATAAGAATTCAGATGGAGTCGTGCCCTTTTTGCCTGAATGTGTTTTTGCATCTGGGATTTGCCATTGGGATTCTGATCTCAGTGATGCAGACTGAATATTTTTTTAAGGTAATATTTTCAGCTTAAAGAGTTTTTAGCTAGAAAGGTGGCTTCCTTTGAACCTTGAGAGATCACTATGGCAACCCATGGTGAACACCTAATCTGCTTCAGCTTGGAAAAGAAAAAAGAAAAACCTTCCCCTGGTTTTCTTTCCTGATTATATCTTTGTATTTGTTCTCGCTGAATATATTATGTCTGCAGGTTAATTATGGCCGAGTCAGAGGCTATAACACAATCAGCATGTCTCATGCCGCCTCAGAATCACAGACTGTGCAGTTTCTGTATCCCTTACTGAATTTGCGCAGACTGAATCAGAAAGCTTTTTTTTTTTTTCGTTAGGCTTTGGTTTTGAATTCAAATGTGTTTTACCACAGCCTGTAACATCCTAAGCTCATTGTTTGCCTGAAGACAAAAAGTAAATCCGGTAAATTCACAGAGAATGTTTGTAGTAAAACAGTTCTCAAAAGGAAAAGCGTAATGGGAACAGGTGTGCTCAGTGGTATCACGATTCAGACAAGATACATGGTGGACTAAAAAGGTGAAAACTAAAGATAAAAGCTCCGCCAAGTCTGACCTTTATCAAAGGGTGGAAAGAAAAAAGCTATTGTTGAAAACTATGTCCAGTTTGCAATTTGGCAGAACCCCTAGAAGAATGCAGCAAGCATGTGCTCTGGCCAGATGATACCAAAGTTGACTTGTTTTTATTTTATTTTATGTATTTATTTTTTATTATTATTATTTTTGCCTTACGTGCACAACCTTGGAAGAAAAAGGCTGTGCAGATTCTCAGTTATCCGGGTCATCGCAACAGCAGACAGGCTTAAATCGGTGGCTATCGGACTTTCGCTCAGTTCTTTCTGAAAACGTTTCGACACCTATCCAGGAGTCTTTGTCAGTTCTGGTGGCTTGTACTTGAGCAACCTGTAGTTGGTGCACTGCTGTATTTAAGGACATGGAGGCCCATCCTCCGAGGCGCATTCTATGTCAGATGCAAGAAAACCAACTCTGCAACTCACCCTAAATGCACCATTGCTGAAACATGGAAGTGGAAGCATTCTGTGGGGTTGTTTCAGCAAGGACAGGGGAGCTGATCAGAGTTGAAGGAACAATGGATGGAGCTAAATGACGGTTATCCTGGAAGAAAACATGATAGATGCTGAAGAAAACTTGGAAAGTTCCCCTTCGAGGAGGACAATGACCCTAAACACAGAACCAGAGTTACAAGAGGCTGGTTTATATCAAAGCCTATGTAGCAAGACTTCTACATTACTGCTCTTCATCCAACCTCACGAATAATTTGCAAAGAGGAATAGGCAAAACTTTCAGTCTAGATGTGCAAAGCTGGTAGAGACAAACTTCAAAAGACTTGCCACAGGAATTATGCAAACGGTGGTTCCACAAACCTTTGTCTTCAGGTTATAAACATAAATATGAATATAAATGCACGTCGCGTTTTTCCCTTTTTTAATTATGACTTCTTTTAAAAACCTTTCATCTCACAATAATGAACTACATTGTGTTTGCTCATTGTATAAAATTTGTATAAACTACATTAAAGTTTGTGGTTGTTATATGATAAAATAGGAAAGAGCTGAAGGGGTGTAAACAGGTTTTTTTTTTGTAAAAAAAAAGAAAAAAAGTAAAAAAATAAAAATAAAACAGATCAGAATTAACTTCACTATACCAAAACATATTTTATTGCCTATATAATGAATATTCAGCTTTACTTTTGGAAGCTCTGTCTCTGTCACCACAGATACTAGCAGAATAGATAAAGACAGTCACAAAGGAGACAAGAGTCCTGATAACAAGCTTTCTTCCTAGAATCTGATATCTTTGGGTTGGACCCATCTTTTTTAAAACAGCTTTTATAAACTATGAGATGTGGCAAATTGTTTTTAAAATAATTAATCAAACATAAGCATTGGTATTTGTATATGTCATATGTCTATTTCATATGTTAAAATGTAGATTTCACAAATATATACTGGGATGTCCCTAAAGGTGAAAAGGGTTTTCCACTGTTTTATGGCTATCTTTGTTTGCTCCTTCTCAAGCAGCCGTACTCTCCTCCCGATCCGCTCTCCTTCAGGTGTTATTTATGTTCTGAGATTAGATGGTAAAGGATTTTCCTGATCACAGGCAGGAGGAAAGAGGAAAAAGGAAGACACAAACAAGACTTCCCATGACAATATCTGCCACCGTGACATAGTGCGATCTATAAACGAGAAAAGCACGATGGCTGTGAATCTTGCCCAGGTTTCTCACATATTTATTCTGTCCTCTTTGCCTGACATGCTCCTCTCTGTTTCCTCCACAGGAATACCTGTGTCCACTAAACGGTTGTGTGTGGAAGAGCATGTTGTGACAGCCATGTCTCTGGAGATGGAAAAAACCATCACCAAGCTGATGTATGACTTCCAGAGGAACTCCACCTCCGACGACGACTCCGGTTGCGCTCTGGAGGAGTACGCCTGGGTTCCGCCTGCCCTCAGTCCCGAGCAGGTACTGATATTCAGGCCCCATTTCACGCTTAATGCTTCATTGATTATTGGTTATTTTCATCTTGAACACCCAGACCTTGTCAATTAAACCGAAGCAATGGAAATGACTTATTCATCTGTACAATCTGCAACACTTTCCTCAAACTAAGGAGCTGTAAAAAAATCATGATTCTTCAATAAAATAGAATACAAAATAATTTTATTCAAAAATTCATCTATTTTGGTATCCACTAAGGCAAACATGTTATTAGGATTAATTACACACACACTGGTGTGTCATACCTAAAGATAATTTAGAGTAACCAAGAAACCTAACATGCTATCTTTTGGAGAGAATCCACGCACACATGGGGAGAACAAGTAAAACACCATGTAGAACAACCCCAGGCCAGAATTTGAATCCAGGACCTTCTTGCTGCAATGCAACAGTGCTAATAACTGTGCCACCCTACAGCCCTGTGAATGGGAAATACTAAAAATAATGGCAGTGTACAGGGAAATCAATGAGCTCGTTCGCGCTGTAAAAAAACAGGTGCAAACAAGTGCCCTTTGAGAAGCCAGCAATGCTGTACATGCTGGTTATTAGTGGTTTCCTCTCAAATAATCTGAGTAAAGTGGGCCATTCCAGATCCATCCAACCGTGCACTTTGATAAAAAATTGGATTGAAGGAGGGAAATGTATACAGAAGGGCAGAAAATGCTTGGCAACTCAGCTAAAATTATATGAATTGCTTTAATATGGAAACCAAAACCAGAAAAAGATGGAAGGAAATTAAAGTGCTATGAAGTATGGTTTCTCAGGCATCGGGCTATGAAGATGTTTCTCCAACAACTGTCTGGTATTTAACTGTACTGTTGATGTTTCATAAATGTGTAAATCTTAATTATTCTTTTGCTACAGTAGACCTCAGTTTTTTTCTTTTATTTAAATTTATTCCTGCATGTTTAAACCCAGGGAAATGAAAGAGTCAGTAAATGTTGCTCCAAATCTTATTGGAAATTCAATTGAGTTAAACTGAGCTTGCAGACTCTTCGGTTCACTGTTTGGACCCATTTACATCTTAAATGCCTTTTAATTCCATGCCTGACCACGCTAATTTAATTAGTAGAAACCATCTTTGCTTTGTTTGTTTTAATTTCTTCTGTGTTTTTTGTCCCTTGTGATATAAAAAAAAACATACATTTCTTCAACAGTGTCAACAATAAACGCTTTTGTCTTTATTCTGTAAGAGAAAGACACTAATACAACAGGCCACCTAGGGCTCTGTTAGCAGATGACAGTAAGGCTGATAACAGTGATTTTCTCCAGTCAGCCATCTTGACAGGATGCTGAAAGAGACTGCAGCCTCTGTCATCCAGCAGGAGGTGCAGGCAATTGAAGCTGCCTGTTTGTCTTTTAATGCACTTGAATATAATGATTTTTAAGCCTGTCACTTCTGGTGTCTCTCTGTACAATACCATTAAAAAGGAACTAATCATGTGCAATGGCTCATTGAGCTGTCAGGAATCAAAATCCTCATATTTGTCTACACTGACTCTGTTATTAGGATTCAACTGTGTTCGGGTTGTCTTACTGAAAGGTTTTGTTCCCCAAAATTGGACTTGTACTCCGGCTTAATTTCTCAGAGATAATAATTGGATTCATAAAAAAAAACTGCAGCACGAACATGGTAAGTTAAGTTATATTAAGGTTTATAAAGCAATCAGTCTCACAAACTATCAAAAATTAGTCATACTCATAATCGTCAAATCAATCAATCTTTAAATTTTTTCTTGACCCTTGCATTGAGTGATCTTCATCAAACATTTTATAAAGAATCAGGGGATGTTTATTATCTACAGGAGATTTTAGTATATTTCTCAGGTTTAGAACATATTTAGGATGGATCAAGAATGCTTACACCTCAACAAAGGTTATAAAAGATCTACAGGAACTAGTAAAGGAATCATGACTTCAATTTATTATCCATTCAACCATCCATCCATCCTCAATACTCGCTTAATCCAAGAAGAATTTGCAGGGGACTGGTGCCTCTCTCCAGCAGGCAATTTCTTTTAATTAAATTTAGCATTAACGACGACAGTTAAATCTTTTTCTGAGTGATTAATTAAACAAAAAAAGATGAAAACAAAGCATATTAAAGCGATGATCCAATACTGTGTTTGCTCTACTATTAATTCTGACGAAAAGGGGAATGTTTTATGATGAAGGAATTTAATGTTCAAAATATTATCTAACATTCATCATCAGATTATTGATCCCTCTGGAGTTTAATTTGGATTCTAATTGTATAGAATCAAAATTAGTGGGGGTGAATTCAAAGTCTAAACAATCTTTAATTTGTCACCTTTCAACATCAGAAAAACAACCATAAAACAGGAAAAGAGGGTATTACTGTGGTCTGTCCTTAGGACTTGACCTTGCCATTTTGTGGTAGTCTTTACTGTACTTTTAGTGTTGTTTCGGTTTGATTTCAACACTCTAAGTTCCTGTTATTTTGGTATCTTCGTCTTCCCTGACGCATTGTCATCCACTCACTTCCTGTTTCCTTTTTAAATCTGTTTCTGAGATTTCTGTGTCTTTTGTTTTCTACCCATTAGTCATCCTATCAAATGGTTTCCCCATCATCTCTCTCGAGCTCCCTGCTCACCCCGAAGCTGCTGCCTTTTGTTCATTAGTCTCATCCTCATCCAGTACTCACTACTACAACTTAACCACCTCTTAGTTTGGGTCATAGCTTCCTTTGCATCCTTTTGTCCTGCTTGTCATGCTCTTGAGGCAAGGCAAATTTATTTTGATAGCGCATTTTAGCCAAAGGCAATTCATAGTGCTTATACATAGAGGTTAATAAAAACAAACTTTGAAAATTTTAAATTATATCACATAAAACAGATTTTAAAAGGTTTAAAATAATCAATTAAGAGTAGGCAGTGGCAAATAAAAAAAGGTTTTTAACCTTGTTTTAAAGGAGGGTGGGAGCAGTCTTTCGGTGTACAGGGAGTTTATTCCAGATTTTGGGGCGTAAAAACTGAAGGGTGCTTCTGCATGTTTTGTTCTGACTCTTGAAATGGTGAGTAGGTTTGATTCAGATGATCTTAAAGGTCTTAACGTTTATAGCACTAAAGAGGATTAGAGATGCAATTGGGGCTCTGACTTTTAAGTGCTTTGTAGACCATTAATGCAATTTTACATTTTCTACTCTCTGACCAGAGAAAGGACCTCAGCATTGGACTAATATGATGATCTTTTTGTTTTTGTATAGACTCTAGTAGCAGCATTTTGAATGTGTTGTAGATGTCTTACTGATTTTTTTAAAAAGTCCTGTTAAAACATTGTTACGAATGTCGAATGTGCTGAAAACAAATGCATGAACTAATTTTTTAGTCCCATTTGGACATCAATTGTCTAATTCTGGCAATATTGTTTCTGACAAATCTTCAGTGTTATCCTTATTTGTGGGCGATGGTGGTGCAAGGGTTAGGGAGTTCATCTGTAACTGGTGGGTTGATGGTTCGATCCCCTGCTCTGACTGCCTCAGTCGTCGTGTCCTTGGGCAAGACACTTCACTCCTTTGTCTGCTGGCCATGGTCAGAGGGCCCAGGGCGCCGGTGTATGGCAGCCTCGCCTCGCCCTGACCCAGGGCAGCTGTGGCTACTAACATAGCTCACCACTGTGAATGGGTGACTGACTGTAGTGTAAAGCGCTCTGGGGTTGTCGGACTTCATAAAGCGCTATACAAAGACTTTATTTAGCTGAAGAAACTTTGACGCATCCAGCTGTTAATATGTTTCGTACAATCAATACGTGGTTGTACTGATCTGTTCTGCGTGTCATAGAACAAACGCTCAAGGTGGTTGAAGAGAAACTGGAATCTTCCATGGCCTTGTACAAAAGTATCCACCTCACTGAGGGCAATATGCTTCTGGGTGTGGAGACATCAAGAAGATCTGACCAGCCAATCAGGAGCCAGCTAGTAATTTAAAAATAATATCTTGCTAGAGTACCAATAATGAATTGGAGTAGCCTATTTTTTCTGAACTTCATTTCATATTCTAAAACAAAGCTGACAATCAATTACTGTTGTTAACATAAGTCTCAAAATCCAGGCTTTTTGCTCAGAAGTTATAGTTTTTAAGAGATTTTTTTAAATGTTTAGACAGAGAAAGATTTTGTATAGTTATTAATGTGTGTCCCGTTTACTCCAGCGTGACAGTGGAGATCATGCAGGGTAAAAAATAAATCATCATCCTTTCAATCTCCCCTGTTCCTTATTGTAGGCTCATTTAAACATGCAGATTTGGTATAGTATAGTATAGTATAGTATAGTATAGTATAGTATAGTATAGTATAGTATAGTATAAACAAATCCATACACAGAACATAATAACACTTTATTTTCACAGTCATTTTCCACCTGAGTAATTACGTAAAGTGAATCTGGGAAACTTGACTGAGCACAAATAATTTTGATTCAGAGGCCGGTTTGCTCAAAATCAGACAAGCGACAAGATTGCTTTCCGTCCCGAAAGTGTTTACCTCTTAAACACCAATCAGTGTTTTCTTTGTTTCACCAACTAACATGCAAATACATTAGAGGGGGTTCAGGCCAAGGATGCTGAGCGTGACTGCATGATGAATTCAAATTGCAGGAAGGGTCTGGATAACAGATTTTCTTTAAGCAACGTGAATATGAGCTGTTAAAAGTTTAAAGAAGCCCATTGTGGTCTGGGCTGTGTGCGCGGCTGCAAGAGCACAGAGCTCATGGTGCAATCACTTTCAACTCTACACGCTGACCTCCAAGGGCAACAGTGATTGAGGGCAAAACATAAACAGGTTCTGTTGGCATGAAGGGCATAGTAAATTCATTTAAATGTAATCTCAGATTTATTTACATGGGTGCGTTGCATGAATTATTAAATGAAGCAGAATATGTAAACTACTTCACATTTAATTCAAAGCAATGTACCCACATGGACAGCACATTGTAAAAGTATTTACACCCCTTTGAATTTGAAGGGGTTTTTTTTTGGGGGGGGGGGGGGGGATGACAACCTAACACCAAACATTAGATATTTTTGAAGAATAAGGAAAGGCATATGGTTTTCATTTTTTACAAATAAAAATGCATTTATAGTCAGTACTTACTACATACTTTGTATAACTTTGTAGAGACAGTTTTTCTTTTTTCGCTTTTTTTGTTTTTTTGCGTAATCTTTTTGCTATGTAGCTCAAGCTCAAGCAGACTGGCCAGAGAGCACGTCTAAACAGCTCTTGACTTTTGCTGGACCATTCAAACAAATTGATATCATTTGACATAAACCATTCCATTGTAGCTCAGGCTGTGCGTTTAAGGCTGTCGTTTTGCTGGAAGGTGAACCCTCGTCCCAGTCTCAGGTTTCTGCAGTGTCATGGTTTTCCTCCAAGATTGCTATATATATATGGTTCATCTCCCCATAACGTGTGCTCAGGGTAATTTGTGCCACTAATTTAGCGCCACAATACGCAAAATTGTCTAAATGTTTAAAACAATGTATCCTTTTACTTTCCCATTGCAATGACTGACTACTGTGTTAGCCTGCCAGATAAAATCCAAATAAAACACACAGAGGTTTGTACTGTCAGTGTGACAAAATGCAAAACAAAGTTCAAACCATTTGGGTTTAGGGAGAAATTACTTTTTCAATCAAGGCCAGGATGGTTTGGGTATTTTCCTTCATAAGAAATTATTGTTTCAACAATGTATTTTTCTATTTACTCAGGTTATCTTTGTCTGGTTTTAAAATGTGTTTGATGATCAGAAAGACTAAAGTGTGACAAAAGAAGTAAAAACGAAAAGGGGCTTAAATACCTTTCTACAGCAATGTACATCAACATTGCTGAAAACCTATAACATGGCAGACATTTTGAACCATTTAAAACAAGAGAAAAACCAGACCTTTAAATGTTTTTCCTTTTTCTGTTTCAGGTGCATCAGTATTATAATTCTTTACCCGAGGAGAAAGTACCCTACATAAACAGCCCCGGAGAGAAATATCGCATCAAGCAGCTGCTTCACCAGTTGCCTCCACATGATAATGAGGTAAAACGTTTCCTCCATCAAATCCCAACTTTCCTGTTTTAATGTGTGACTGCTGAAGATGTCTGGTATTTGTAGTTATTCCACATCTTTATGCTGTCCTGATGATGATGAGCCGTGATGTTTCAGGTACGTTACTGTAATGCACTGGACGAGGAAGAGAAACGAGAGCTCAAGATCTTCAGTAACCAGCGGAAAAAGGACAACTTGGGCAGAGGGAACGTCCGTCCTTTCCCCCTCAACGTTACCGGGATGGTCTGTGAGAAGGTAACCAGAAGGGCTTCACTTTTTGACTTATTGACCAATTTGTTACTCAAGCACAAAAACAGATTAAAACAGCAACTTCACAAGACTTTCACTTTTTTTTTTTTACCTTTCCTCTAAATATTTAGCAGTTTGCGTTATTTTTTCGACAATAACCAAACTTCCTCTATTTTCCTTTTCTCACAATTACCTCACTTATTCTTCCCATTCCCTCTCTTCATCCACTTCCTCACCTACAGTGTGGAGGTCAGATAAATGGAGGGGACATTGTAGTTTTCGCTGCCAGGGCAGGGCATGGACAGTGCTGGCACCCTCGTTGCTTCGTCTGCGGCACATGTGAGGAGCTGCTGGTGGATCTCATCTACTTCCTTCAGGATGGAAAGATCTACTGCGGCCGGCACCACGCCGAGAGGTTGAAACCGCGCTGCTGCGCTTGTGACGAGGTGCGTCTGTTTGAGCCTAAAGTCCTTTGGGTTTGGAAAGCTTTGATTGATTGATTGGTTGAGTTGTAAGTGGTTTAACACTTACAACTCAAACAACCAATCAATTAATCAATCAATCAGCTTTATTTATAGAGCACATTTTAAAAACCACATGGGTGACCAAAGTGCTGTACATTAAAATAAGAAAAGGTTAAAAGAAAGGTTAAGCTTAAAGTATTTAAAAGGTTTGGAACTGGAAAAAAGATGGCTCCTTGTTATAATACATGCCAAGCATGTAGTCCTTCCCCACAGAGCAGAAGTCTGCGGAGTTCCCTGTGTGTAAACTATCTGAAAATAGTGTGATCCAGATTTTTATTTTTATTTTTTTTAAGAGGGCATCTTTTGTCACTTTTATTACAAGGTCTTGTTTTCTCCAAGCAAACATGTTGAATGAAAAATAAAAAAAATTAAATCTGTTGGATAGAAAGCTGCCGTTGATAGCACTTTTGCCTTGCAGCAAGAAGGTCTGGGGTTAAATCCCAGCTTGGGGTCTTCCTGCATGGAGTTTGCATGTTGTTCCCTTTTCATTTGTGGGTTCTCTGCCTTTTGATGTGCTCTTTGGTCTTTTTTTGATATTGTTCATTTATTTATGTTCTTTAACTATCTAAGACCTTCAAAGAGCAGCTGATTTTCTGTTAGTAATAAATGACACTCACATGAACTCTGTGTATTAAATATCACTGGAAATAGTTTTGTGTCACAAAATCCCAGAAAACAATCATAGATTTTGCGTGACGCGGTACATCGAGCAAAGCAAAAAACTGCAACCGGAAATCACACTTCATCTTAATGCATTATAATAAAGACACACAAACGAAAACCAAGTACATTTTCTTTTAAAATTCAGTTAGTTTTAATTAGTTTTGTAAACTCTTTTTACAGTTTCAATTAGTTTTTTGTTGTTGCAAGGTCTCGTTTTTATATTTATTTCATTTAACTAAAATGTTGTTGTTTTTTCAGAATTTTGTTAGTTTTACTTTACAATAATAACCTTGGTAATTGGTTGATTTTATTTTGGGGTATCGGATCAAGAGGAGCTGAACAGAAAAGGCATGCCATATTTTTCACTTTTAATATGTAGGGACATTTTTTTTTATTTTCCTACTACGTGTAATATCATTTACAGTTTCAGTGGCATTAATACTTTTGCAAGGCAATCCATAAAATGTGTGCATTTTCGATAGTGTTAGACGAGTACAGTGTATATATTTTTGTCTGTTGTTTTCTTATACATATATACATGAGCAGATGGGGATCCTCAGTCTTCAGAGAGTAGACCATCTGGCCATTGATTTGGTTGCAGCGAGCATGAAATCCGACACACTGCAGGCCTTTATACTTCTTAGCGCTGTAAACTTTTTGACCTTGTTTATTCTGTTTTTTTGGTTGTTTTACCGATTGAATGATATGAGTCATCATCCTTTTTCAGAACAGACAGGATCCCTGTTTTGTAACAGACCTACCCACAGCTGTCATTTTGTCATGGAAATAATAGCCTAAAGCTAAAATACGTACATCTGTTTGTTACAACTTATTGTTTTTTGTTTGTTTTTTTTTTGGTTTAGATTTTTTTTTTCATCTGAAGTGTTAAAATGTGTGAGAGCACACTCAGAAATAGGGGGATACTCCAGAGCATTTTTAAGGAGGATAAACCGCACCTTAGGATAATTATCACCATGAAAAACGGCAAGTATCCAATCAAGTAATTCAGCCATAGTCAAAAATTGTTTTGACATTTTGTGTGCTTTTACACTCTGTAACAGATTATCAAACTCATTTCAACATTACACAAAGATACCATGAGTAGTTGTTTAGCATATGTGAGACGGACCGTTGTGCTCTTGTTGGTAAGCCATGGTTTATTCCTTTAAATTTTGACCCTGTGTCTTTCTTATTGTTTATTCATGAACAGTGACTAACTGAGCAAAGTCAGGTGACTGGTGCTTTAGATGTTGTTCTGGGTTGTTGTGTGACCGTCTGGATGAGTGGTCAATGCGCTCCTACAGTCGTTTACTTCTGGGAAGAGTCACCGCAATATTCCATATTTTCTCTATTTGTGGATAATCAAGAATCTTGTCATTATGTGTTACCATATTTAACATTTTTATGACAAAGACATTGGCTCAGGATCCACACAGATTGCATAAAATACGCAGACAAGACATGATGTTTCCACACCTTTCTTTCATGAAATCTGTTCATTGCACTGTCCAACAATGCTTACTGAAACGTTTAAAGCATGCAAATCAAGAAGCTTTATTGTGGTTATGTGTTACCATCGTGAAATTTTGGTCAGGCAGACACCGGCTCAGAATGCACAAAAATACAAATAACACGCAGACACAATAAGACATAATCTTTCATGTTTTTGATTTTAATTTGTTTTTTGTTTTGTCTTTGTTTTTTGTTTTATTGTTAACTGTTGATAGCACTGGCCAACAATAACACTCCCTGAGGGACTTATGCGTGCATATAGTCCTTGGCAGTTGATGGATTTATTTTCAAGTCAAAAACATAGTAGTCTGCAATACTGTGCGATAAATTTAGTTGCAGAATTGTGCAATTTGCATGGATGTCTAAACAGACAGTCTCTGAGAGACTGAAGTGTGTGAATACACTTTTGCAAGTGAGAGACAGAATAACTGATTTTCACTTGGGTAACCAGTAGTGTCATTGGGAATCGCTGGAGTCCCAAAGCGCTACAAATTCTGTTGTCTTCATCAAAAATTGATATAGCACTTTATTTTTTCTCTGTTCATGATTTTATTTAGATTGGGGCATTTTTGAGATTGTGTAGCCTTATGTTAGAACAGTCATGTTTAGGTGATCTGTTGATTCTCTGAGTAATTACATCTGGTTGAGAAATTAACCAAAAACATTGATGTTGATCACAGTTAATCCATGAGATGACAAGGATTGTTTAGATAGTTTCCCCTCGTTAATAAAGGAAATCCTTTTAAAACAGCTTTCTGTAGTTTAGGTATACTTCTACCTACTCCTTTTCAAACACGGAACAAGAAAATGTATTATGAGAGGTGTGAATTGTTGTATTGTGTGTTTGATCATGTTAGAAATAAACCTAAAACAAATCCTTTTTTCTGGATTTACACAAACTACCTTTCTATAATATTAAATGAAAAGTTTAAGTGTGACAAAAAGCAAAAAGCAAAAAAAAAAGAAGTAAAATATAGGACTGACTTCATAAAACGTACTGAGCAAACCAAAGGCCCTTTGGTTATATACTGGATACCCAAATATGGGCCTAGCTCCACACAACCTCTGTTTAACAACCCTAAATGTCCTACGAAATATTTACGTCTGTTTTGACTGTCCGGTGTTCGTACCTTATGTCTTTGCTAATTACTGCAATATCTGAACCACACAGTTAATCTTTGCTGATGAATGCACCGAGGCAGAGGGGAGGCACTGGCACATGAAGCACTTCTGCTGCTATGAATGTGAGACCACCCTCGGGGGCCAGCGCTACATCATGAAGGACGGACGGCCACACTGCTGCAACTGCTTCGAGTCTCTTTATGCCGAGTACTGCGATGCCTGTGGAGAGCACATAGGTACAACACGTCTACAATAACACATGCGTACAGCTGAGAAAACACACGGGCATGTTTTTCTTTCCACACTGTAATACAGCAGCTCAAACGGCCTCGTAATGAATGTATGTGCGGCTGGTATCGGCTCAGAGTCTCGTGGGGCACAGCTGCAGAGAGGCGGATCAAGTGCAGCGAGATGTGGATGGTTATTATCATCCCCGGCTCCGCTAACAGTGAAAGAGTGGGTTTCAGAGAGTGCCCCCAAACTGTAACCAGATGGGAGCTGTGAAAGATGATTACTTCCGCCAGTCTGAGAGCAGCACTTGTGAAATGTTCTCGTGCTATCTTAGAAATCAGGCAATCATGTAAGGGCACGGAATCACAAATGTTTGACTTCAGGAAACAAAAATAACAGAGAAGAGGTTAATCTGCTGGTTGAAATGGAACGGAGAAGCATGCTTATTCACCCGCAGCGTGTTAGATAAAGCCATATTTTTGCTTGTTTCTGGAAAGTTGCTGAAAGGAGTTTTTTTCCCCATGTGATATAAGGAATTGACCAAGGCCAGATGACATATGATGGGCAGCACTGGCATGCCACAGAGGAATGTTTCTGCTGCGCTCGCTGTAAGCGCTCCCTGCTGGGACGTCCCTTCCTCCCAAAGCAGGGCCAGATCTTCTGCTCACGGTCCTGCAGTGCTGGGCAGGTACGGGAACTGGAAACAACTAAATGTCGTCAAAAATGTTGAAAAAAATAATCCCTTTTAACATTTCTAGAATTAAACAAATCTGGTTTATTTCCATGTTTCAGGATCCAGAGGAGTCTGACTCCTCTGACTCTGCTTTCCAAAGCGCTCGCTCTCGAGAATCCCGCCACAGTACCAAGGTTGGGAAGAAGGAGCGCAGGAATGCCGAGCAGGAACGTCGGAGTACCGAGCCTCGCCAGTCTGCTCCTCCACCAATGCCCGACCGTCTGTCTGCTGAAATCGATCCCCTTTCTGTTCCAATGGACCGACTAAGCCTTTCATCCAGCCAGACTCCAAGCAGGACACCTAACCGTACACCAAGCCGCACTCCAAGCCGAGCCCCGAGCCTTAACCAGGTGTGGATGAGCAGAGACGAACCCTACATCCCGGCTTCGTACGAGGGCCCCCAGAGGGATCCCTCCCCAACTCCTGCGCCCATACATCTGCTGGGTCAGTGTAATCCCAGGCAGGGATACAATCCAAACACAAACGCTCATCCACCTGCCCCGAGTCCTGCCAACCCAGGCAAGAGGCCTGATTCCTGGGGGAAGGAGCAAGGCAATGCCAAGAGGACCCCTATGGCGGCCCTGAGGGGCCACTCCTTTAATGAAAATTGGATCCACCACAGCCAGGATGAGTTCAGGCCCAACAAGCTCCGTACGCAGATGAGCTTCAATGAGATGTCTAGCCAGAATCAGGGCTTCTCTGACAAGAGGAGCATCAGTCTTCATGGATTCCAGAGAGACGGTAGACCCCCGCTGACGAGGAGAAACCACATCACTGCCATGAGCTTCAATGAGCCCCTCACTCCACTAGAACAGACCCCTCGAGGATCCATGGACTCTCTCACTATGTCCAATACTGCAGGTAACACATGGCACAATGTTGTTTAGACCTACACGGGTGCATCCCAATAAATTAGAACATCACTAAAAAGATCATTTAATTAATTTAATTCAAAACGTGAACTATCGCATAGATTTGTTGCACAGAATTGTTTCAAAATGAATCACTCTGGGTGTAATGACTCTATATGATATAGGAATTTCCCTTTTGTGCAAAAATAAATACAATTTCAGATCATGTTCTGGGTTATTAAGATGCACCTTTCTATTATGACTGGAAAAGATGATGTTTGCTTTGCTCTTCTAACAGGTAACTCTCTGGATGGGGCCACCAAGCGCCAGGAGCATCTGTCAAGGTTTTCAATGCCAGACTTGAGCAAAGACTCAGGTGTAAATGTGTCTGAGAAGAGCAATATGGGCACCCTCAGCTCCTCAGTCCAGTTCCACAGCACAGAGTCACTGTCCTCCTCTCGCCCTTATAACAACAACATGTACACTCCCCTGAGGGTCGGATACCCTCTACAGTACTGGGATGGCCCGCCAGAGCTTGGTAAAGGTCGTGTTGGGTTGGTGGGCAGCAGTGGGAACCTGCGGATGGCTCCCATGAGTGACAGAATGCCCCGCCGCCGCATAAACGCACAGGAGTCTGTTTCCCAGCAACAGCAGCCGCAACCGAGACCTCACAAACACCATCGTGGGACCAACGGGAACGGTCAACACCGCAGCAGTCGGCACCACAAACGCTCCCGTCGCTCCCGCTCTGATAACGCCTTGCACCTGGTGGCAGACCGTCCCACTCAAATGGTGGAGCTTCCCTACCGCCGCGTCCAAGAAGATTACGACCGCTTCCCCTCCGGCCAAGCTGCTCGAGAGTTGTACGGTCTGGACTCAGCCGGGTACAGGCAGCAGCCCCACCGGCCCTGCCCACGCACCACCTCTGACCTTACTCTGCAGAATGCTGGCTGGCAACCAGCGGGACTGAATGGGACATGCTGGAATGACGGCTACATGGAGGCTCCCGATCCATGGTGCTCCAGCTGCTCCTCTTCCTCCGAATCTGAAGCCGATGAGGGGTATTACCTGAGCGAACCAATCCCTCGGCCCGTGCAGCTGTGCTACATCAACAATGAGGAGCTGCGCCACCGCTACAGCCCATCTGGGATAGGGGCCCATCACGGACCTCTGCACGGACCGATTCATGGCCAGCTGCACAGCCGCCAGAGGAGGAAGAGCAAAAACTGTATAATTTCCTAGATATAAAGCAAGGAGATGAGAAGGGAAGGGAAGGAGAGTGAAAGGAATTAGAAAGGTAAGAAGACTGAAGAAAGCACTTGACAGGAGAAAAAGAACGAGTGGGAAGGTGAGAGTAAGACAGTTGAGAGTGAGAGTGTGTGCAGGTTGCGTGCGTTTCTGTGTTTGCCAAGGTTTGAGGGAAAAAAAAGCCAATTTTTTTGGGCTTGTGAGCTTACACAACTCTACACTGGGTTATAGTTGTGTACACCTACACAGAATGATCTAATCATAAGAGGAAGCTCAGCTGGCTTACACAACAAGAATGTTTACAGTGACTGAGACCAACTCAACGATGGCACCAGGAAGCACTGATGAATTAGACTGCTTAATATGCCGCGGTCAAGGTAAATAACATGGTGTACGTGCGTGTCTGTCTGTGAGTGTATTCATGTTACAGAGAACCTGAACAATTTCTTTAGTCTGAAACGGAAAGTAAAACTGCAGCGATCTGCCAGTTAACTCCGCAGCTCAGAGAACCGAGCCCTGAGCAGCCAACGTCTTCTACGTGGACCAACAAGAAATTGTGCTGGGATAGTGAAAGCTATGTGCTAGATTCCAAGCTATGTGATTGTTTACCTCCGTGGAATCAAAAATGCTGCTGGAATATAGTGTTGGCTTGCTAGCCCTGTTATCACCTTGTACAAAAATAAAAATCTGTTGAACCTTGTGCTCTACATAGCCAGCTCTCCATGCTTTACCAAGGACAGAGCGCCGGGCAGCCTCTGCTCCTTGCCCATTCAGGCACAGTAACGTCAGGTATGGTCCCGTTTTATTTTCTGCAACATGCTTTGTTTTACTTATAGATGGTTAAGAATAAATAAATATTAATAATAACAGTGCTACCAATAATAATACTAATGCAAACAATAATTATAATAATATTACAAAAAATACCTGCTAAATGTATATATAGTAATACAGTTTAATAATGGATGAAGTACTGTAAATGTCTTGTACATATTGTCTTAAATATTTATATATTTTGTAACAAAAGAATCATTATTTGTATAACATAGAAATGGGGAGGCTTGCATGTGAATTTTGTTGTTGTTGTCTCATACTGAAAATAAAGTGTACTTTAACCAGGAAACTTGGACTTAAGTTGTACTGTACTATTTTGCTCCAAGCAACGTTTCAGTATATGTTTTTACTGAGGCGGGACAAAAATCACCAATACTCTTTAGGGGAACAGATGAGTTGACATGAAATAACAAGGCAAGCAAACGCAACTAAAATGCCTGTGATTGTGCCAAGTGCAGCATTTTAGGCCCTGATACTGATCCGAGTCGTTTAACTCCAACCTGATCCTACTAAAATAAAAAACACCAATGCCAAATATATACTTCAAAATGTAGTATGTAGTCATACTCCCAACGCAGCAATGTCTTTTTCTAAATGACAACAGATTAACTTGGTCAAGAAAGCTGCTATGATCTCCTGAGAATGTGTGTTACCTTAAACATACATAGTTTTGTCATTTATTTCTAAACATTTACCTGAGTCTTGAAATAAACCCGCACCTTGCTCCTTCTGACAATGTTCACATGCAAAGCAATTCGTAGCTAGGTTAACGCTAGCATGTTAACTCTGATATGACTTGCTGATAAACTTTGGTTGTAAAAATATTTAAACTTGAAGCAGTTAATCATGTGCAGGGGGGAAAAAGTCTGTTTCATAAACTCAGCACTTTGCTCGAAACTCTTAATTTAATAACAAGTGTTTAAGTTGCTTTCAAAGCAGCTGTGCCCCGACACCGAGAGTTGGTCACATGGTAGAGACAGGAATATGCAGCAGTCAGTACAGTCTCACCGATACTGTGAACCTTATTCTACAGGTGCATGAAATGGACCAGTTTCTTTAAAGATATTTGCAAAAATGTCTCCCTAACAAACACTGTGATTTTATGTCAGCTCACTCAGACAGTAAAGAAACAGCATACATTATAAATTGAGTTTCTTTAAAGACAATATCACTGATGATTAAAATATACCTTTATCTGGTTCTGATCATTCGGATTGGATCAGGACATCCGTGCTCCAACGTGCCAAAATTATTAGCTTGTTTCAACAAGATTTGACCTTAAAGGAGATAGCTACAAGTTTAACTCCTCCTGGACAGTAGGTAGCACATTCCTGCTCGCCTGTTCTCATTCCAACCTTCAAATGTACTGTTTGCCAGCCGGCTGCCAGGCCCAGTAGCATTAGCATAATGCTTAGCTTTAGCAAACTTTTAACTTACCTGTCCAACCTCCGCGTAGCTTCTGAGCCCCTTTGCTTCCTTAAAGGCATACTATGCAACATTTTTCAGTTAATTAATGTGTTCCATACCGTTTTGGATGATTAAATGAGTCATTTCAGGTCGAACAAAGGTTTTCTCGGCCGCCCTGGTGGTCTGTAGGGGAAATACCGTACTTGCAACTGCAGGAGCCCTCGGCCTGCACCCACAGGCTCAGAAGTCTCGTGCATCGCGAGAGTCGTCTTGCTTTACGGCGAGAACTGCTACACGCCCCCAGTGAAACGCATGCTCGGTGCTAGCGCAGTGGCGATATTTGTGCAGTTATCATGGCGGAACCGGCGATAAAACAGCGAAAGCCCATGTCGGAGCAGATAAGAAAGAGGAAAAGGGCTCTGGACAGAGAGGGGAGTCGTACACTGGTGAACATCGGGCAAGCTTTTTCCGAATGGCGAGAGCTAAAAGAAAGAGAAGGCTGCAAGGCTGACGCGGACCTCGCGTTTCTGCTGATGCGATTGTAAGTAACATTGGTTTCTCTCCAATGGTTACTCTCTCTCTGTGTGCATGTTCATACTTTCACTGTGTTAAGCCGGGCATACACTGTACAAGTTTTTCAGTCGTGGCACTTATATACATCTCAAACTGTGCGACGGAACCGCGGGGTTTAAAAGTTCACCGCTCATAGGTTTGCTGATCTGTGTTCTCAAACTGTACAGCGCAACGCTCGGACGCGGCTCGGGAGGCACCGGGCGTCGGGGGGAACGGAGGGGAGAGAGGAAAGACGAGACGCCCCGGCGGCCGCGCGGCATACGGCCAGCGGGGCCGCCGCCTCGTAGCTCTGCTTGAACAGCAGGATGGTGATTCGTTGCGTTCGCCTTTCTGCTAAACTCAAAACAACCGCGCCTGGCTTGACGGAGAAACCAGGAGAACAGCTGAGCATCTTTACGACAGTACACTTTTACTTTTGCCCTCTGGGGGGAGCCTCGCTGGAAAATCAACCCCGGTTGCATAGTATACCTTTAAGCCAGCAACCAACGCTCAAAAGCTCGACCGATATTCTCCCTCGTTTTGCTTCTTTTTTGGTCTGCTTGAATCTGAGAAATGTAACACAGAGAAAGAGCCATTTCTCAGCGCTATCACGGAGCTACTACAATATGGCAACAACTGAGCTCCATCTCGCGTTACTTCAACCTACTATTCCTATTGGTGCAAATACTTTCATTTATTTTGGACCCATCAAAATTTATAAAAAATAATTTCTGTACTATATGTTTGTTTTTCAGTAAAATTAACACCACTCTTGACGTTCAGTGAATTTATTATTTTTGAAAAATGAATTGTTTTGATGAAAAAGTTGTAGCTATAACCTTTAATGACAAAAGGTGAAGATTTTTGAAATGCGTAAACCACCTTTCACATTTCATATGACATTTTACAGTAAAATTGGTAATCTGATAAAGTGGCATTATTACTTGCAATAAGATATCGTTTACACATTTAACACAAGTATAACTGGGTCGAGATCCTAGATCAAACATGGAAAGAAAGAGGCACTTGCAAGTCCATGTGTCCTTGTCACCCATTGACCCATTTACTTACTTTTTGCTATGACCTGAAAAAGTTTCTAAAAAAAAATATCTGGTACCATCCAGTGGTTTATATACTTTCAAAGAAAGTATAAGAGTTAATTGCAGCTGGTGATAAAGATCAGGGATTACAACACAACACTAAACTTGAACATACATGTTGCTCTCCTCTCCTTCATGCAGATATTCTGCTTATATCTGTCATTTCACAAACAAGTCTCTTTTATATGGAGAGCATAACCAGTGCATTCCGCCTCTCGTGGGTGTTTGTGAGAAAAAATTTTTTTTTTCTTTTCAAGTTTGCAAAGCACCTCTTAGCTCCTGCTGAGATCATAGGTGTGGTGATTAAGATGGTTTCTGAAAAGACCTCTTCTAGACTGTTCTCCATGAACAACTGGAATAGATCCACAGCACCACTACATGATGACAAGTCCAAGCTCTGTCTTCGGTTTGCTTCCATTCAGCATTGGTTAGGCTTTCAATGTGCTGTGCATCTTTATGAAAATGACCTGCCTTGTCCCTCAAACCTGTCCCTCTGCAACAAGGTTGCGTACACAAGATGGTTTGTGAAGGAGGAGCGCTCCCTGGTTTGTCCCACAATGGTGTTGTAATCTTCTCTCTATCTACGAACAAGATGACAAAAACATAAGGAGAGAAAATAAAAATGTATTTCATTCAGTTTTGTTGGCACTTTTATCCTCTGTTGCTGCATGATTTTGGAGATTAATATAGTGCTATTTTGACCAGTGCATTTGTGCTATGATTCAAAACATTTTTGAATATTTTTCCTTGTTATAAGAAGAAAAACATCAAAAGTGTGGAGATTATAACTGACAAACTGGAACATCTCTGCAACATGACTGATATATTTAAATAGCATTTCAAAACATATTTCTTTTCTAACAAACGTTCGAACTTTCATGGAAGCATGGACAGTGACAGATTTCAACAAAAGAAACTCACCTCTTCTGCAACACCTTGACAAAACACTGAACTGAGCCCCCCCGGTGCCTTTTTACTGGTAAAAGCTCACCGCTTTGCTCAACCATGGAATGGAGATAGTTTCTGTGAAGGATAAAGAACGTTCACAATAAAAATCAAAAATGGGAAAGAGATAATGATGAAAAAGTGACACTTTTGTTAGTAACAGGAATTCTTACCTGATTTTTGGTAAATCCTGTCTGACCTGCTGGATGTTCCGTTTTGATATGGACTATAGTGCACAATTTTCTTCTGGAGCTTGGCATAAAGCAGAAACATATGTGGCAGGAAGTCTTAAAAATGAGCCAGAAAGAACTTGAGGTCCAGCATCATGGTCAAGTTTGCATTTTTCAGAGCCAATACCATGAAAAAGCAAGCAGAAAAAGTCGTAAAGCACAGCAGGGTTGCCACCCTTCCTGTAAAATACGGAAATGTTCTTTATTTAGCTGTTAGAAACAATTTATTCCGTATTTTCATAAATGTCCAAAACACATGTATGTCATTATCTAACAATAATAAGCAAAGTAAAATACAGGAAGTACTGAGGCCGGAAAATGGTGGAGTCTATGCTGGACCACCCAGCCTGCTCAGGACTGGCGCTCTCTGCATGTCTTGCTGTCACAGTTGCCTAGAGACAAGATATCACACACCCGCGCCTTTTAAAAATGCCGGCTACACCTGACACACCACCACATCCCCAGAAATACAAATGCTTGCAAAAACACAGATGTGAGAAGAGGCACATCCCTGGCTGGACAGCAACAGTGGGGATGAGTATAATGCAAGCTGTAAAATGTGTCGGCGAGTGTTTTCACGGTGGGCTGTCTGATATGAGACAGCATGGATCAGGAGAGAAACACTCCTGGTACATGACAATGCAATGACCCAGCATCAGTGTTACAGTTTTTCACCCCCCCATTCAACTGCTGAGACTGAAATGGCATGGAAAGTCATGTTATGATTGATTCAATTTCCTATTGTGCTTTAAGTAGACTACTGTGGTTGGATGGATGGAGTTGAATGATAATTTAATTGATATACAGTAGGATTAGCCAATGAATATATATATATATATATATATATAATGATGAATGTTAAAGGTTGATATTTTGAGGAAGACTGTTCAGTGATAAGTTCATACAGTTTTGTATTAGTGTGGTTTCACCTATTTGAAATAGGAAGTGTTTTTGTTGTTATAATTTATCTTCTTTAAGTAAAATGCCCCAAGGGTTCACAAAGAGAGTCCCTACAGCCACAAACATATGCATTTCAAAAGTTACATTAAGTTCTCAATTAATTTAGTTTGTATATTAAAGGTTCATAATTGCACACTCCACACAAACAGATCACCTTTTAGGTCCTAGTGCAACTGTCAGGTGGTAGATGACACAGTCTCTCATTAACTAGGTTAGTTATGTGCATAAACACACAGGTTATATTTTTCTCATTGTTAAATAGGAATGCATGTAATTAAGACTTTGTGTAGCCTAATTTAACAGCACTTTATATGCAGCAATGTGTCACACTTAAGCATTCACGTACGATGAAGCATTCCAAGCCGTATGTACAACTGATTGCTTTCTTGATCACTTCTTTACAAAAAATGGCAGCATAAAATAAAACAGTCGACTGCTACGGGATCCCCAAACCATAAGAGTTGGTCGACTCAGGCCGTTAGGATCACGGCCCCAAGAAGCCATGGTAGGCGTCCCTTATTTTCATTACTGAACAGGTGGTTATCCTAAAGCACAGGGGTCCGTCCATGGCTACTTGCCTCCGCTTGGATTTTTAAATCTGGTCAGTTCAGTCCAAATTCCTTTATCTACTTTTTTTCCTCCAGCAAAAGCCTTGAGGAATAATTATTTTGTAAACAAACGACCACATTTTCCTCAATACTTCCATTTTCTCCTGTCGATTCATTATTGTAGCCTGACTCTTCTGTTTGCATTAGTATAAATGCCAGGAGTGTGACTGTGATTGACAGGTATCATGAATTAATCATTTTGCATAAAGAATGACACAAAAAGCGCAGATTGGCCACCGACGCCGAGAACTAATTGGAGAACAGCATGAGGTCACTGGAAGCCAAAAGGTTAAGGATATACATCTGGTCGGCACCCACAAACATCTAGATGATCCACTGCATGTGGATGAAAGATAGAGGATGCTGTCGTTGAGTGTTCTAACTCCAACTCCATTTCTTCTACCCAGTCAAATGATTGCATTGACAAAGATCGGACACATCATCGGAGCATGGCCACTGCGGAGTCAAATCACACTGGATCCTCTGCGGGATCCTGCTCAGAGAGGGAAGGAGGGAAGGAAAACGTGGAGTGGATTTCAGTCTGCTCCATCCTCTTCAGAGAAACACTACTTTATTGAAAATTAGAATAGAGCTTTTTTAGCACACATTCCCTGTCAAACAACTCATGTTTAATCTATGATCACATTGTGGGGAAAAACCTTATGTGCCTTACTGAGACCTGACATCAGCTGGCTGTTTACTTTTCTCTCAACAAAGCCTGTTCTTCTGGATACAGCTGCCTCCAGAGGACATGCTCCTCTGTTCGCTGTGATAGTCTGGCAGTTACGGTATATATTGAAACAAATGTAAATTGTCCCCTCTAAGGAATATGCATCTTTTAAGTGCTTGGCAATTCATTTTAAACCCCCTCTACAGATGAACATAGTACTGATTTATCAACCTCCCAAAAAGCACCCTGCTTTTCTACCAGAGATATATGATCTCTGCGCCTCATTCTTCACCTCCTCCATTAAAAATGTTGCTCCTTGGGATCTAAACTTTCATATTGGCAATCCGTCTTCCCCCAAACAGCAGATTCTACTCAAAAGCTGGACTCTCTCAACCTCAAACAGCATGTTCATGTCCCCACACACACCAGGAGGCACACTCTGGACCTCGTTATTTCTGACTCCGCATCTATCAACAATCTGCCGGTGGATGATTTGGGTGTTTCGGATCACAGAGCCATCTCTCCGGAAGTTTCCAGTATATCGCCCCACTCAGATCTCAAACACAAATCTATTTCTGTTATATCTAAAATATTGATCCAGAAGTCCTGTCCACAGACCTCCCTCTCATGGCCTCTGTGGCCCATTCATCAGTCTCTGAATCAGTGGATTAGCACAACAGTTATCTTCACAATTCACAATCTTCTTGCCCCTCTTTAAATCAAGACATGTGTCCTTCTCTTGCTCCGCACCCTGGTATACCTGTGAGATGCACCAAATGCTAAATGAAAACTGTTGGCCGTGCCATTGAGAGGTGTCTCAGATCTTCTGGCCTCACACTTCATAAACTGGTGTACAGAGACAGGTAGCAAAAAGCCTACACAAAATCCCTCTATGATGCACGACCTAACCACTAATCTAACATCATCAAGAACAGCTGAGGAAATGGCAAGCAACTCTTCTCCGCAGTTAAACATGCTATCTCAACCCTCAAAGCCAAATCCGCTTTGATTCATCAGAATAAAAGTGCAATATACTCACAAATGTAGAACCATCTGGTCTCAGCTTTCCTGCCTCCCAGGTCCTTCACTGTCTTCTATTTATCTACAGTCTGCAACTTTCAGTTGCTTTGATGAAGTTACACAGTGATATTGAAAGCTTCCTTAAAAGAGCAAAGCCATCTACTTGTGCTTCGCCCCCCCTTCCTTTCTGTCTTCATAAAATCATACCTTTCTGCCACAGGTTCTCTCATCATGCAAACAATCAATCATTCATTACAGTCTGGCCAGGTCCCCTCCTCACTTAAAGCCACCATGATGATTTCCTTCTGAAAAAGACCAACCTCAGTCCTGAAGTGATTTCCAAATACCGCTCCTTCTCCCACCTCCTCCTCTGGTACAAGCTGCTGGAAAAACCTGCCACTGGCCAGCCACAGGACCACTGCCAACTTCACTCCTTATTTGAGAGGTTTCAATCGTAGTACTGGTCAGGGTGACCAGTGACCCTCCATATGCATTCTCCTGTATCTAACGGCAGCTTTTGACATTGTTGACCACCATATGCTCCTCAGACACACCGATACTAGACTCACGTATAATGGTTTTCATCCTACTTTGCTGGGCCTTCTCTGCAGCTGCCCCCATCCTTTGGAACTCCTTCCCCAACAAGCTAAGAGCTCCACAGCCATCTACTGCTTTTAAAAAGCTTTAAAGACTTTCCTTTTTAAACAAGCATTTACCACTGATTCATATGTTTTTTTTATAGTATTTTAATTTTGTACCATTTTCATGTATCTTGTAGCACTTTGAGAGGTTTTTTTTGATGAAAATGGCTTTACAAATAAAGTTTATGATTTAATATTTAAAGATTTTGCTCGGGGAACAGTTCTCTGGGTCATGACACCTGTCGATCAAAATCACACCCCTGACAGCTTCAGGCACACATTCCTGATCACACTTCAGTCCAGTTGGTGGTAATAAAGCACCTTTACTGTCATTCACACATACATCTGTAAACGGAAGAGTGATACTACAATAACAAAAACACAGGAGACAACGATGGGAGTGAACGAAAATTTGGGTAATTTCTTTACAAAATAATTTCCCCGAGACTTTTGCTGGAGAAAAAAAAAAGAGGAAAACAGACAGAACTGATTAGACTCATAAATCCAGCAGTAGGCAAGTGGTCATAGATGGATGGCCACTTGCCTACTCTATTTATAATGCTTATAAAGTGCCTTTTATAATATTTTCTTAGCTAATAAGTTACTAGAATTTCTCTTGTCATAATATGTCTTAATTTATACTTTATAATATTTTTATACAGAGTATTCTTTATTGTTCGTAACACTCCTTTGTGATCCAGGGTTTATCCTGTTTTTTTAGGATTCTGCGGTAGAGGTCAGAATCTACTGTATAATAGCATAAATGTTTTTAAAAAGAATCATAGGTGAATTCAGTGTCCTCTAATATATATTACTCCAGTTATGTTGCTTCAGTTCACTGCTAAATGTGTTTTTGTCCTCAGTTCTTGACCTATTTTTTTTTTTAGCAGTTTTGATACCTTTCCCTACCTGAGACACACTCATTAGTAATCCACTTAATCTTTTTTACTTATTAGTAAATATATTATCAATAAGGGTATAAGACAGAGGTTATTCTGGGTAAGACCCATGCTATACATGGCAGCTACAAACTCACCAGTATTTTACATGGATTTAATACATTTATATTGAAATAACCACAAATTACTTTGACCTTTTGCAGCGACTTTGAAAGCAGGTTTTCCATTATGTCTATTAATATAGCAACATTGGAGCTGGAGGCTCTATACGCACAGCTCACTGTAATATTCTTCTGTTTCTCCATAATCTCTATTGTGATACATTCACACACATGAACAGCCATTGACATAACCTCCACTATCTTATGGTTTAAACTATCATCTATGTAGATAGCTGTCCCCCTCCTACTTTGCATCTTCTATTTATAACTTTGAAATCATACCCTTCCAGCTCAAAATCCCTCCCGTTCTCATCACTTAACAATGTTTCCGATATAGCCACAACACTGAATGGGAACAGACTCAAATACTCTTTATTATTTTGGTATTCAATATATAGACTCTTGAAACACAGTTGACAATTTTAATCGAATAATTGATCACCATTATAGTAACTACGATAGTGATTAATGTGTTTGAAGAAATTAGTGTCAGGGCCGATGGCTATTTCAATATCCTGCTTAGTCAATAATATCGCTAGTGTGTATATTTTACAATCACAATAAAATCTTCAGCATAGCTTTTTAATTTTCCAACAGACTGGAAACAGTGTAAAATGTTGTCAGGAAGCATTTAGAAACATTTCAGTAGGTTACACAAGAAAACACTAAAAGCTGTCCTAGGTCAAATTAAATTTCATTCTGTAAGTCTCATTGAAGATCACTGTCGCTAAAGACAGAACGCCGTGTGTGTGTGTGTGTGTGTGTGTGTGTGTGTGTGTGTGTGTGTGTGTGTGTGTGTGTGTGTGTGTGTGTGTGTGTGTGTGTGTGTGTGTGATTAGTACAACATTTCCCTGGAGTCATAGTCCTCAATAAATCTCTCCATAGCCTTCACACAGCGCTTGCCAATGTCCCGAAGGTTCTCCTGCAGTGACGACTGGATGGGACGCTCCAGGGATGGATCCTTTGCAATCAGCATCTTCGCTACAAGGCCGAACATTTCACACTCCTGGTAGTACACCTGAAAGGCGAAGAATACTCAGGCCTTTAGGGCAAAGGAAACAGTGCTAGAGGACAAAAAAGAATTTGATGATTTCCGCAAAAACACGTATAATAACTGATTGTCTAACCAGGCAGACTTAATAAGCCTCATCTTTGCATCCACTATTGTAGACATTTTTGCTTCGGCACCCATCGCTAGCCTTACGTTTTATCGCTGCCGTGCTTCTATATTCCTGCAACCATGGAGATGTGGGGGGGGGGGGGGGGGGGGGGGAACCGAAGCATCTTCTCCATCAAGTGGGTGGAAACACAAGTACAGTCTCTGACATAAACAGAGAGCTGATGAGTACCGCATCATGTGATGCATGTCACATTGAAGGCAACATTAAAGCACGTGCCAGAGTCTCTTGTGATACAGGTGAGCCTGTCATGCTTTTTTTGGTCGATTCAAAAACAAAGGGCATGAAAGAAAAACACTCTCAGTCATGTTAAAACTGTGAACAAGGCCTTCGTTGCCAGGCTTGGCAAAATAAAAGGCAGTAATGACACTTCTGTTGCCTCAGGCTCGGCACTACAAAATTAATGTTTATACTACAGCAAACAAATCTTTTGTTGCCCGTCTCATGTCTTCCAGCGCCTCCTAGCATCTGAAATCTGACATTCTTCCCCTCATTCCTGCTTCTCTGTTCTTTGCTCTTCCTCTACCACTTTATATCTATTCCTCTCCCAAGACATGTGGGTGAATTGTTTGTGTAATTACACTCCCCCCACCTCATCTATCTCTCTCCTCTTCTGTTGGATAGCTCTGTCTCGTGCTGCCGTCTGGCTCGCAGTTAAAGGGAGCTCCCCATCTCTGCTTCGCTCTCTGTCGTTGCTTTTGGTCGCTCTGTGATCTCTCTCTCTGCTTTGGTTCCCCTCGTTTTGAAAAACCTGCAAGGAAAGGGGCCAAACAAGACCGGTGCTTTAGGTACTTCATTATTAGCCAAAACACATGGCCGTAAACACAGATTATGACTGATGTGCTAATGAGCAACTAGAAACTTTGCAGTGAAATAAATTCTTGTTGAACCTCTCGAACAGTGAGCGCAGCATTCGGCTCACATAATGTGACTCGAAAAAGTATTAGTTCCCCCCTTTCGCATTTTGTCTCATTACAAACAAACTTTAATATCTTCTGTTGGGATTTTTCATAGCATTTACAAATGTTTTAAAAATGTACAACAATATTTAGAGCATGTAGCATAATGTCGGAACATTTATGGTTTACTCAATTCAATTGAGTGTGTGGAAGTGTATGCCTGTATGCATTCCCACTCCTTATCTATTTATCCTACATAATCTCATAAACCTGAGAAAAAAACACTAGTAGCAACAACATTAATAATATTTTTACATATGATATCTAACTTTTCCACAGTTTAACTCCACATAATAATACATAGGTTTTTTTTTTACATGTTTTAAACTGACATTCCCCCCTTAATATACATTCTCTCCCTAGACCTGAAGAGGTTTTGAATGTTTCCTGGTAATTCTTTTTGGCTTTGCATAGATTTAGAGCCGTCTGTAGCTTCACTATGTCTATAAATTATAATAATTTTGATCTTATAATTAGTGTGTTGGTATGATCCAGATATCCGACCTTATGAATAATTCTTGTTGCTCTTTTTTGTAATATTGTTACTGACTGCAGCGTAGTTTTGCAATTGTTGCCCCAGATCTCTGCATAGTGACTTTAATAATGTAAGACCAGTGAATAGTAGAGAACATACAATGCCTTTTTGTTCTATGGCTGGTTTTGCTTTAATTGAGAGATGTTTTTTGACACTTTCCTTTGAACATATCTGATGTTTTGTTTATCAGTAATGACACCTTAAAATGCATTTTCCGTGTACTCTTCAAATATTCACACCATTTATCTGTGTTTGAATTTCTGGATGTGAGCGACAGTTTTCAAATAACATTGGTTTTGTTTTGTTTAGGTTTGAGGACAGCTTATTTTCATCCAACCATATTTTATGTATGTTTATTTCATCAATTATCTCCAACAATTATTCAACATCGTCTCTGGGGCAAAAAAAAATGTGTGTTGTCTGCAAATTGTAAAACTTTCATTACTTCTGATATTTTGCATAGACCACTTACATATATTATGAACAGTTTAGGTCCAAGCACAGACCCTTGAGGAACCCTATATGCAATGTCCAAACATTCAGAATAAACATCTCATAACTTCATATCCAGGTGTTTGCCTCTCAGATAACTTTGAATCCAATCTAGTACAACTGCTCGTATTCCATATCCTTACAGTTTATTAATACATTATGATTGTGTTAAACAGTTTTTTCATGTCCACAAACACTCCAGCAGCAAGTCTTTGTTTTATCCAGAGACACAGGTCGGTGGTTGGTAAAGAGATGTTTGTTCCCCTTTTTTGTATAATGGTATTATTTAAGCTGTTTTAATTTTATCTGGGAATGAACTAATTTCAAACGACAAATTAGGTACATGTTATTTACATTCTTCACCAGTGTCATGTCGATCCCATGCATGTCAGTAGACCCTTTGTTCTTTCATACATTTACGATATTGAGCATTTCTTTTTCAGTCACAGCACTGAAGAACATTGAGCTCGGACTCCTCTTTGCCAACTCTCCGATAAAGCTTTTTGTTTTATGATTTATTATGATTTCTGATATCCTTGTGATATTAAATAGTTGTGAAACAATTATTATTATTATTATTATAAGTATTTTTATTGTGGTTCAAAATTAGTATACATATGTCTGCTGCTGAAATGGATTGACAGTTTGTCCTTAGTGGTGAAGTTCATGTTGAATTGATTATTAGTAACCCTACCAAGAAATGGCTGCCCGCTAAGAAGAGCATTAATCAGAGAAGCTGTCAAAATCCCAATGTAACTCTGGAAGAGCTGCACAGACATAGAGCTCAGGTAGGAAGATCTGTTGACATGACAAATATTACTCAGGTACTCCACAAATCTAGCCTTTACAGAGACGTGGCACTGAAAAGAGCCATTGTTGAAGGAAAGTATTATTTGAAGTTTAGCACAAGCCATATGGGGGACACAGCAAATATGTGGAAGAAGGTGCTCTGCTCAGATGCCAACAACAAAACTAACCAGATCACACCACCCCCCTTGGTGAAACATGCAAGTATCATGCTGTAGGCGTGCTTCTCTTCAGCAGAGAAAGGTAAGCCAGTCAGAGTTGATGGGAAGATGGATGTTGGTAAACACAGTGTATATCGGAAAAGATTTGTTGAAGATTTGAGACTGGCAGGGTCATCTTCCAGCAAGACAACAGGTTAATAGTACTGTATGGTCATTTATTAGGATTGTTCAGTCAAAATCCAGAGGTAAAATCAATGGGAAGACTTGGCCATGTAGATTCACAATTTTGTACTACTTTGTGCTGGTGTGCATTTTAAAATCCAGGTAAAATACGTTTTTCTGTGGCTGTAATATAACCAAAGGTTATCAATACTTCAAGGCACAGACAAAACAAAACAGTGACACTGGTTGGTGGGTAGTTTTTAGTAGGATTCTCTGAAAACGCCTTTTGAAGCTATGTACACTACAGAGATGGTTAGACACTAGATATGTTGCTGGTTTTCAACAACACACCCAGAACCTCAGCTGTAAATGAGCTTTATGCTGCACCGTTTGCTGTTCAGCTTCACAGGATGGTTATAGATTGATGCAGATTTAGCAGAACGTTTCAATCACTCCAAAGTGAACAAAGCAACCCGTTAATCCAGATTTAATGAGTCACCAACCTGCACACCTTCTAATAAGCATCAAGTCTGCAATTGTGGCAGAGGTGGTTTTTAATCCCCTAATTATTAAAATCTAAAAACAATTTATATATATGGTCTTGATTCAATGATTGGCAGCCAAAGAAGCTTTATATAACAAACTTCAGTTACATATTTTTTGAAGCAATAAATAAAAATAAAAATAAAAAAACTTTCAGGAAAGTAAGACAGGAAGTTCAATTTTGCAATTATTTCATAATTATGCTTTTGTGCTCCATAACAATGGATTTGATGCCAGGCAATCAGCTTAAGAGTAGTACCTAACAAAAATATTTAAAACATTTGGTGTACATAATACCTACATTTTTACGTATTCCAGACTAATTGGATAAATTAAAATTACAAAATAAGGATTCTGTTTTATACGATTTGGGTGCAAATCCTGTAAAGCCACTAACTAAAAGTTGACTGACAGCTAATGGTGGTCTAACAGTGAGACAATCTCCTCCATCCTTCAGCTTCCTTTTTCTCATGCCTCTAGCCACTGCAGGCGTTCAGTCTTTCCACTGTGCCTCTCATTCAAAATTGATGCCTTCTCTCATTGTCTTTGTTTTTCATCTCACCCCATACCAGACAAACGAGGTCTACCTAAAATTTGAGGACCCGAACCACTTCAATAGGGTTTGCTAAGAGATCCACCAACAAATTGCACAGGCAGAATCTGCTCTAGCATCCATGCAGCACAAGTCTGTGCTAAATTTAAATCTGCCCAGTTGTCCACATCGGGCTTGACTGAGGTGCCAACCTCCCAGTTTTGCATCATGTTCCTAAATCAGAGATGAAAATAAAATCCTGCTGCTTCTGTTGACAAATAAATCAGTAAAAACAGAGCATTCAACGCCACTGTCAGCTCTTTAAAGTCCCAAACGTTTCTCACTCCACACCCTGTTAAACAGATGATGTACTATATCCTTGGATCGTAATCTCTCGCTTCAGTTCTCCTTACTCTTCCTCTCAGATGGTTCTGGTCCAGGTTTCATCTTGGCTCCATCTGTCCAAGTAATCTTGTTCCAGTACTGTACGCCACATTCATAAAGGGATGCTTTGACTTCAGGACTTTATAAAACGCCTCCTCGTGAATGTTGAGATAGCTTGATGCATTGAAGCACATTTATTTTACCAAGTAAATAGCTCTGTAGTCTTCCATAAAACCTGTCATTGGGGGTCTTAAACATCCTTTTCATGAACAAAATTACAAGTTTAATCTCATACCAAGAGTAGTATGTGGCTTTCCTTTCCTGCATTGATACACTCTTGGATTCAAGAGGAAACAGATCATAAAAGGAACTGTAATATGAAAATGTTATTCATTTGTCATGAATAATGACAGAAAAGGCCTATCAACAGAAAAAAAAACTTGTCTCGGTCTTAAACTGCTTAAATGTCAAGAGTAAAAAAAGATGGAGCATGTGAAATAATGAGAGGTGAGAACCAATCATCCATTGGTCAAAGTTTGATGTTCTTATCAGTGTCCAACATGTCCAAATACTAAATTATCATATTTTACTTTCTATTAAATGCATCAAAACTCCCCTTCTTTCAGCGTGTAAATGCGCTAACAAACTGCATGTTCTTTTATGCATTTAATTTGAGCTCATGCAAAGCTGGAGGAACATCTGCTTAGACCCATAAATTGAGATAACATTGTAATTACTTCCTGTTAAGATTCTAAACTGCTTGAGTGCATTGAAAAAGTATTTTCCCCCTTACAGATTCCTTCTGTTTTCTGTTTATTAAATATTTCAGATCATCAAAAACGTTTAATGTCACACAAATCTAAACTGTTAAGGAGTTGGTTCAAAATACAGTTGGTTTCATTTATTAAAGGAAAAAACAAAAATATCCAAACCAGCCTGGTCCTATGTGGAACAAAAACAATGCCACCTAAACCTAATAACTGCTTTTTTTTCATGAACACTGACCTTAACTGAGGCAAATGAAGTCTGTAGTGCTTTATATGTTGTGCTGGGTTCTTTCAGGACCTCCTGGATGATTGTCATTTTGGTAGGTCCTGGGAGGGTTCACCACTCTTTCATATATTTTCACCATTTGTGGTCATTCTTACTGTGGTTCGCTGGAGCCCCCTGTGGGGAGTGGTGGCCTAGTGGTTAGAGCAGCACGCTTGGGTTCTGAGAAGGTTGCATGTACCCCCTTCGAGCCCCGCAGACTGCCACTATGGGTCCCGAGCAAGACCCTGAGCCCCAGATTGCTCCCCAGGCACTGTAAAGCTGCCCACTGCTCCCTAAGGGACTGGTTAAATGCAGAAGAGAAATTTTGTTGGAATGTACAATTGCAATGACAAAATAATGTTTTTTTTGTTTTTGTTTTCATTCTTTCAAAGCCTCAGCTAATAGATGTCAATGACTTGGTTCCTCCTCCATTCTTGAATTTCCTTAGGAGCATGTCGAGTTTTTTTTTTTTTTTTTGGGGACCCCCAGCCTACTTCATGCTGTCAGGTTCTATATGAGTGATTTCTTGATTCAACGGGTCATGTTGTAATCAGGCTCTGACGAATGAAACTCAAGCTGAGTTTCATTCATATGAGGTAACTTTGCTAATCAAAGTTACCTCATGATTTAACAAAAGGGTTGTGATTGCTTGTTCTTATAGCACCAGTTTGGTTTCGAAGTAAATTTTTCCCCTTTATAACTGAAATCAGAATTCAAAAACAGCTTTTTGTATTTACTCGGGTTATCTTTATCTGATATGAACTTTGTATTTTGATCTAAAAACATTTAGATGTGAGATTAAAAAAAATAAATAAACAACAGTCTGTAAGGGGGAAAATACTTTATTAGAGGACCATACCTCTATCAAGGAACCAATTTCTGGTCACTTTCATAGTCAATTTCTGCTCATAAATAGGGATTACATATAAAAATACACATATGCAATTGTCTCTAAATAGAATGAATGAGCTGTTTAGGCCTTAAAGAAAAAGGCTCCAGTGATAAATTTTAAATTAAATGTCTTTGTTTTAGCTAATTCTAGACTAGAATTGTTTGCGTAAAAGAGGCAAAACTAATCCAGCGGACCAGTAAAATACTCAGGAGCAAATATAAAAACTACAGTAAATATGGTTTAAACACCCTTAAACAACCAAACAGAATCTGCAATAAGAAATATAAAAACAGGAAAAGACACATGCACTCACAAAATATTGATTTAGTGTTAAAAAAAAAACACCCTTCTAGTTATTTACCGAAGGAGATAATGTTCTCTCAATCAAGACATGCCAACAACAAAGAAACAACCTAATTATTTGAGGACTTCTTAACACCAAACCAATGAGCACTTGATTACAAATGCCTTTCAAGATCTATTTAATTGAATCAGCAAGATGTTTTATGTATAATACAAATCCTGATTTGCCAGTAAAGCGATCTTATTGATTTCTTTATCATGTAGGAAGGTAGGGACGTAACAGCCGTTAATCTTTCCTGCTCATGTAGATTTATACAGAAAATAGACTTTGACATTTTTGGAAAAAGACAAAAATATATATGATCAAATATCTTAATGACTTAGAAAAAAAACCTCATTCTGTTCATTTTAACCTCAGAGCAGCAGCAGCCAGCTGCAGTTCATCATGTGCGGCTCAGCTGTGCTCACATCAGCAAAGATAACCATGCAATCCTTTGATTTCAGCCAGCTGAGCCGTTTCAATTAAAACTAAAAAAAGCCTCTGATCCACCCTCCTCTCTGGTGAACAAAAGAAATCTGTTCACACTGTATAAACATATTGTTAATGCACTTAGCAATGCATAAATTAAAGAATAATATGAAAGGAAAAAATAATTGATGATCACAAAATGTAAAGATTTTTCAGGTTCAGGAAACAAAACCATGTTTGAGCTTGCTGATGATGCCGCCAACAATAATCCACAACAACATGCATGAAAACAATATTTATGTCTGACATATTCATTGATCCTGGTGTTTTAACTTCAGTTATTTGGTTGGAAATAGTTTGAATCTTTTTTTAATCTTCCTCGTCTAACAAAGTAAGATTAGAATAAAATCAAAACATTCAGTATGCAGAAATGTGGTATAAACCCAAGGATAGCTTATACCCAAGAGTGGCTAAATATAAAAATGTTCAGTAAATTTATTAAAAATCATGTGATCATCCTGGTAAAAAAGTGTCACTTTTAACTTCCAAACAGTAACCTCACCTTTCAGGATGTTCCCCGAAGGTTTGTTTCAACCACTACTGGGAACTATCAGGGAATGCTCTCTGACGTTTGCTCAGTGCATAACCTTCAGGGAACATTCACTCGGTTCTTAAAGAGCCTTCAGCAAATGTTGCCTTATGGTTCCCTAAATGCTGCTTCAACATTCAAACTGTGGACTTGTGGAAACCATTAGAGAATGTCCTCCAAATACCCTCTAAAGGTTATATTGTAAAAATTGTTGTAACCCTTAGAGAATCTTCAGTTTCCACAGTCAATTATGTTTGAGTTTGGAGTAACTTTTTTCTAGTTGTTCCAAACATGTAGCTTTAATTTAGAGGAGCAAAATAATGAAGGTTACTTTAAAGTTCATGCAGCATCCTGGGTACAGTATTTTTTTTCCTGATACATACTGTTACTTGGAACAATGTCAGAAAAACTTTCCATAATGAGAACGTTTGCTGACGGTCACTTGCAACCTTCAAGTAACCTTTAGAGGATGTTCATAGTCCTGTTAATGTTCCCTTGTTAGCTGGGCTCCACTTTTTCAGCACATTTTTTTGATTTAGCTTTTTTAATATCTGCATTGCCTTGATAAAAAAGACCAGATCAATAATTACTAAAATGTGGTCCAAAAGATTAGATAAACATCCAGCAAAGAAAAAAAAAAGTCTATAATAATTAATGGGTCTGTAAAGTTTTTAATCCCTCGTGTTTTCACATAACTATGTAAGGATGAAGCAGATTCGGTTTGTCGATGAACTTACAGTGATCTGCATGTCCTTGTCTCTGCTGGAAGTGGACCTTGGTAAGACAGGCCTAGAAGCTGGAAGACACACAAACCACAAGGTCGACTCAGCAGCACATCGAGAGGATCCACCACATTAATAAGATGAAACCCCTTGCAGATTTACAAGTATTTTCTATTGAGCTGACGTTCCACCTCTTGTTAATTTCTTCCACTGTTGGGATCCGAGATCAATACTGTTTTTTTCCATGACCTGCCAGTCTTTGCAGTTCTGGGCTGCAGTATTCCCATGTAAAGCCGTAGCTTTGTTATGGTTCATTATGTTCTGCGGGTAAATTTCTCCCTCTCTTCATCTTTCACACTCTCATATACACACACACACACACACACACACAAATCGGCGATGAGTCACCATCATCGCACCATCACTCAGGCACACACACACACACACAAAAACCTGCTTCACACTCACACAAACACACACCTCCACAGTGCTGCAGTGTGCGTACCAGTAAAATGGCTGTGTGCAAGGGAAGATAAAGATATTCAGCACCAGTTTATACCAGGAAAAAAATCTGATTGCTGGACTTTCAGTGTTACAACCATGGAATCATACCACATTTCTGCTGATGAATTGGGAACTCCTACCACTTACAGAGCATTGAGATATTCCTAAGCATCTAACAGATGTGCCCCTAAAAAAAAAAAAAAACACAAAACCAAAAATAAACGCAGCACCCCACTGTTCAGGAGAGCACGCATGCTAACCTTACTGCAAGCAGCTCGTTGATGACATAATGCTTACACTGAGAGCAGGAAGGGTTTCTTGTGATCAGCTTTATGTAACTCTGGTTTGTTGCTACTAGAGTTTCTACCTACCTACCAGCAGATACCACAATAAGCAACTGCTCTCCAAATGTTTGTTGTGCAAAGAGCTCAAGAAAACAAGTTCCTTGACTTGCTTACACTGCCACCTAGTGGCAAGCTAACAAACTGTAAAAACTCATAGCCTGTTTAACAGTGCAGCTTCACGGAGCCGTTTTCTTTTTCCAATCGAAATTACCAGCAGTAAAAAGAGGCCGAGAGTACCCCAGTTCCATATATTACAATTGCCATCATAAATATGTAGTTGATCGTGTAAATAATATTGGGATGAAATAGATTAAGGCAGAGAGGACCCCAATACCCAGGAAACCAGCTGCCCTATGGGTCACAGAAGCCAGGCAGCCCATCAAACGGACACCACGCGTCGACACAGGGAACAGCAGGGGAGAGCCGCCGCGGTCATGAAGCAGAGCCCCACCAGGAGCAACCGCCTACCAACCCCACCAGGTCCTGGTCACCAAGGTGATGATCAATCAGGTGCAGAATCCAGAACTCAAGTTGAAATTCATTGAGGACCACAGGTGGGCGCAGTAGTGGGGAGGGGGTGAGCCCCAATCCCCTCCTCCAGCCAAGAATGGTATGAGCAGGCCAGAGGGCAACAAGACCCATCCACTGTCATTCATGTCAACTCACTCCCTCACACAAATAAAAAAATTTAAAAAAAAGCTACAAATAAGTTGATCAGCAGATTTGTTTGTGAATCTCTTGTGTGAAACGAGTGGGTACAGTATGGGCTTGCAGTGATATCTGATTTGTGTGACTTCCCTTTTCTGCAGCAGACAAACTTACTGTTGCTTTGTTTTGAGGGTGAAATTCCATCAGTGCTTTCTCTCTGCTCGTATCGCTCCTTTTCTCTCTCCTTCTCCTTTAGCCTAATTCTCTCCACTTGCTTCTCTTTCTCCCTCAGTGCGAGCTGCCGAGCTTTAGGTGGAGGGTAATCTTTGCGATGAATGGAAGCCCAGGGCTTCAGGTAGTGGTGGCTAGGACTGCTCACCCCAGCTTTGTGGTATGACTGGCTGGGTCCTGGAAAACTGCATTATTAAACAAGAAAAAAAAAGTCAGAGCCACATAAAATTAGGGTGAATCAGTTAAAAGAATACAAATTACAAAGTCTTGAGCCTGACCGAGGCTTATAGACATGTCCTCCAAATTTTGGTTTGTAAGACATGGACAGCCATGCTCTTGGTGCAGATGGACTTTTGACTCTTCTTATTGGCCTCTTTTTATTCTGTATTGAAACATAAACATGTCAATACAAAACATATTTCCTCATAGATACTAAGACTGCAGAATCATGTAGGGTAAAAAAAAAAAAAAAAAAAAAAAAAAAGTAATTTTGAGTTGTAACAGGCTGTACCGTAGCAGAGGAAGCAGCGCTGTTAATCGGCCTTCTGCCAGTCTGTTAAGGTAGAAAATGATAGAATTAGAACTGGTAGAAATAAGAAAACATTTTCATAAGAAATTTCTTGCAATATTTTCCGATTTCAACTTCTTTCACTTTGTAGATTCACAGCATTTAATTTTGTTTTATGACGCCAAACTAACATTTCTAGTTTAGTGCAGTTGATTATTTTAAACAAAGACATACAAAAAATAAATAAAGCTAAAGAAATGACCAGCTGTGTAGATAATTGTTAGCTTTAACCCAAGTTCCTTGGTACAAATAATGTTCAAAGGTTTTCATTTGTGCATATTTCATGATTGTTTCCCCCCCATATGCATGCAAAAGTTTCACATGTCACTGAATTGTAAACATGGTGTCGCATCAAGAATCGACAACTCGGGGAAATAAACAGAAGTATTTTCTTATTGCAAATACATGAAGACAATTTACAAGTAAACTGAAAAAAAAAGAAACATTAGTTGCAAATGTTTACGCCTCAGTAGTGGTTGGAGGTGTATAAAGAGAATTTTAGCCTGAGCAAATCTAACAAATCTAATAAAAACATAATAAATCAAAGTATATACAAACACTTTAGGAACATCTGATCCAATTGCTCATTAACACAAACAGCGAAGTAGCCAATCATGTAGCTGCAACTCAGTGCATTTAGGCATCTGGAGTGGTGAAGACAAGAGATTTGCATCATGGATATGCAGGCGACATTTCTGCGTCAGCTGCGTGATGTGGTCATGCCTTTATGCCATACCAATTTTATTTATAAAAGCACTTTAAACACCCACAGGACCAAAGTGCTGCACACATAAGATGCAACATGATCAATCATAAAGCAATAATGTTTATAAAAATAGTAATAAAATTAAAGAAAGTAAAACAAAGTCAACATCTCAGATTGTGTCAAAAGCCAAGGAAAAGAGAAGGGTCTTTAAAATCAGAAAGTGAAGAGGCCTGTCTAATCCCCAAGGGAAGGTCATTCCACAGCTTGGGAGCTACTACAGAATAAGAACGGTCCCCCTCGTCTTCGGCACCCTCAGTAACAACTGGTCAGCTCATCTAAAGGAACGGGAGGGTGTGTAGGGATGTAGCAGCTCAGACAGGTAAGGCGGGGCAAGGCCATTAAGAGCTATAAAATATGCTTTTTATATGGATCAAAAGCTCCTAAAATGTATCCAAACACCTTGCTGACTGACATGAAGAATTAAGGCTACTATGAAGCTAAATGGTGCCCCTCTCACATAGCCAGGCGTACCTAATAAAGTGGCCAGCAAGAGGATTTACACAAATATACATTAATAATTAAAAAGAGAAAAAAAAGTGTGGTGATGAATATTGAATAAGGATAATTTGAGCATTCATAAAAGCTGATTCAAGCTGCTCTTTCCCTCATTTTAAAGTAATATCAGGTGCTGCTTTGAAAGGTGTAATTTATGTTTAACTGACTTTTGTAGCCCTATATTGACAATAAAAGTAATCTCAAGGCCCTTTCAAGACAAAAATGCCCAGTTCATATCATCCAATCCGATTCATTTGAATATATCCATCCATTCATCCGTCGTCTACACCCACTTGTTCATGCAGGGTCATGGGGGAGCCGATGTCTGTTTCCAGCTACAGTGCTACCAACTGCACCACTGTGTAGCCCATTTCAATACAACTCCAGTTAATTTTCTGGATCATTAGTCTTTGCTATAAAAGAAATTAAATACAGTTCAGTTCAATCCTAATCCAACTTTGTTTATAGAACATCTTTCTTGCAGCCACATGCTGTAATACACACATATTAGAAGTGATGAAACTAAGTACACAAACAACCATAAAAGCAATAATATTAACGATGATAAGATGAACATTGAAAATAGTAGGGTGCAGGATGCTTGCATCTGAGGTTCTGGTCCCCCTTGCATCTGCCTCGGTGCTCTAGGTGGGCAGGTCTATGGCTCCTCACAACCACTATTGAGCATTTTTCTTATCAATAACCCTTACATACACAAGTGCACTCTCACAAACACCTACAGGTGATTGGATCCAGGTACTTACAGATTCACTTCTATACAGAAAACCTCCATTATTATCATCATCTTTAGCTGTCACTTTATACATGTATTAATTAATACTGTATATTCTTCAGTGATGTATCAAGGCGTTGGTTGTTTGTAATACTTTATCGGTTGGTTTTGCTGTTCTTTTTATATTTGTCTTTGCAGGTGTAGAAGCAGACTCAGAGGATGTTATATTGCCCTTTCCCTTTCCTCTTCTCTTCTCTTTCACCTTTTCTCCCTTTTAGCATTTTGTCTCATCTGTTTCTCTCCTTTCCCCCCCCCCTCTTGTGCCTTCCCGTTTCAGTGTCCATTGAACATGAAATAGTCCCAGCATAAAATCTAATAAAGCTTCTTGCATACAGGACTGTCTCAGAAAATTAGAATATCGTGAAAAAGTATACTAGTAGGTTATTCAACTAATCACTTGAATCGTCTAATTAACTCAAAACACCTGCAAGGGTTTCCTGAGCCTTGAAAAACACTCAGCTTGGTTCAGTAAACTAAATCACAAGTATGGGGAAGACTGCTGATCTGACTGCTGTCCAGAAGACCATCATTGACACCCTCCATCAGGAGGGTAAGACACAAAAAGAAATTTCTCAAAGAGCAGGCTGTTCACAGAGTGCAGTTTCAAAGCACATTCACAAAAAGTGTGTTGGAAGGGGGAAATGTGGCAGGAAACGCTGCACAACCAAGATCTGGCACCTGCCCACAGTGCCAAAACCACCAGTAACTGGTGTACTGACCATGGCATTACTGTCCTTGATTGGCCTGCCAATTCCCCTGACCTGAACCCCATGGAGAATTTGTGGGGTATTGTGAAGAAGAAGCTGAAAGACACCAGACCCAACAATGCAAATGAGCTAAAGGCTGCTATTGAAGCATCCTGGGCATCCATAACACCTCAGCAATGTCAGCAGCACCAAAAAAGAGCTCATCAGATTTGACTTTCACAAGTGGAGCAGTACTGCTTTTGCCATAGTGCTCCGCTTGATTTATGAAGGTGAATAGTTTTATTATGATTCATGCAGGGAATATCAAATGATATGGACACTACAATGGGAAAGTAGGAGAGGAAAGGAAGAACAAGAAGAAAAAAAGAAAAGGTGAAAGAAAGAGGAGATAAAAGGAACAGAATGATAAAACAATTATTGAAAAAAACATGTACTTCGTTTAATTGAAAATCTGCAGTTCCTATATTGTCCACGAGGGGTGCTGTGTTTTAATCAGCAGATGGTAGCACTGAGCTTCAGATGTGGAAAATTGATTTTAAATCATTTCTTAATTTTTATCTGTTTGATGTATTTTGTCATGCAGGACAGTGTTTTTAAGTTCCAAAAAATGTGAATAAATGTTTTTCAACATTGTACAATCACTGTGATCAGTTCTTATGCATAATGCACTTAAGTAAATGTTTAACTGAGTAAAAGTATTGTTGAAATTGCACATACTTTTCTTAAAAACCCTCAGGTTATTCATAATATATTGTGTAAAAGTGAAGTTAATTTAATATAAAAATCAACAACAAGTCCACTTTTATTAGTTCTATTTAATCTTGCAATGAGTTTACTCGTGTGGCCCTCTTGAGATCAGATTAAGCTGTATGTGGCCCCTAAACCAAAATGAGTTTGACACCCCTGCACTAAACTATTTAGTTCCATCTAAAATACTGGCATTTTACTTATTGCTCCTTTAAGGTGTAGGCCACCTTTGCACCTACAGGAGTTACTTTAAATTTTGTTGGGATTTGTTCTTGAGTTGCTTTGTATTTTGTTGGTTAGTAACTATTTAATATTTTTGTTTCAGTCAGGACCACCTGTGGGGTAATTTCTATGAGTAAAAAGGAATGGTTTAGGACCAGCATGCATTGGGGTTAGCCTCTTTATCCATCCATTTTCCATCACGCTTATCCCTGCTGGGGTTGCCGGTTCACACACACAGTCACACCTAAGGAGAATTTTAAGAGGCCAATTAACCTAACAGTCATGTTTTTGGACTGTGGGAGGAAGCTGGAGTACCCGGAGAGAATCCACACATACACAGGGAGAACATGCGAACCCAGGGTGGACTCAAACCCAGGACCTCCTTGCTGCAAGGCAGCAGTGCTACCCACTGCAACACTGTGCAGACTCTTTATAATGATAATAAAAAAATACAGAGCATGAGAAGCAGCAGTAAAACAATATGGTATTATAAAAACTGGATAAATAACCCGTAAGACGCAAGTTTTGGACATTGGACTTGTCCACAGCGCAGCAGTGACTCGTTTGATCTAGGAAGTTTGGCTTTAAAAACAGCGAACTACAGCGTCCTCTTGTGCTCCTTTATCGCACTGCCTTTACTATCCAGCATGGGCCCACTAGTTGTTGTTGGTTTTTTTATTATTAATTAATGGCTTGACCTGACATGGCCATTAACCACTGTGCCTTTTATTAATTCAAATAATAAAACCAGGTCGACAACCTTTTACGCACGATCCCCAAGTACACCCAACAGACCTAGGTGTTAATTCTTCATTATGTATCAACGTGTTTACCTTGTTTTCCTGTGTGTCAGGCGCTCGTGCATGGTCCATCTCTGCTCGCTCGCGGCTCATTAATCTTCATTAAAAGAAAAGTCGGAAATGTAGTGGTTTCCCTTCCTGTAGTCGAACCGAACAGGAAGAAAGTGTGACCTCTCACATTAATCCATCGCTAAAGTGAAGCCTCTCTTTCTCTGCCTCCGACTCGCCTCGTAGGGAGAGCATTTATTCTCCCCGAATTAGCCGAAAAAGAGGGTTCACCTATGTGTTGCCTGCCTCACCTATTTGAGTTCATGCGCAGGACAAAAAAAAAAAACAGACGCTTCTTACTTCCCCTTTCAGCTCCTGCCCAATCAGAGCCAGGCTTCGGCGACACGAGTTGATCAAAAACGAAAGCAGAAGCGAGCAAAAACTGTGCAGAGTGCACGTCGCCACGGCCAGCATGCTGTTTGGCTTCATGAATGTGTTTTTGTTCCGTTGTCACAGCGTGACGGGGAAGCTGAGAACCACGGGGTTTGAATGCTGGTGAGTGTAGTTTGGCTTCCTGAATGCCGGCAAACCTGTTTTGTGTTTCTCTGTTGACGGCTGCTGGAAGGAGCTCCCAACAAGCATGTAGAAAAAGTACACGAGTTACAACAATAATAAAAAAACAAGTATTTTAACCACAGTAAAATTTATATAGACACATAATTTATTATATTGTGAGGCAACTCTTTTGTTTCATTAACATTATGTCAAGAGAGCACCTGCCTAGGTGTGGAAGTGGGAGTGCCCATGGACTAACCGCATATGTCAGGCCCAATGTTCCTGGTCTATTTAAGCAGAATTCCTCACACATAGAAGGCCTGAGGTTTGGCTTTGCTTAGGATGTGGTTTCATTTTTGATCTGTTTAAGTTATGGGTTTGTTCATGTTTTACGGCATTTTACACATGATTCATGATTTCATAAACATCCATACCCTACACCACTGACTTACCAACGCTCAGTCCAGTCACATACCTTGAATTAAAATACAAAAGTTAGTTTAATTTAAAAAAAAAAATAACTGGCTGCTAAAACTGGTGTCTCCTCTTTTTTTTTTTTTTGTCATAGCCCCATGGCAATGAATATCATAATAACTCACACTGCTGATTTAGCCCCTTACAACATCCCCCTGTGTTTACTTGTTTTGTTAACCATCCAGAGGATTAGATGAAGATGACTTGCGTAAACACAATAAGTCATTTCAGATAACTTCATTTGAAATAGCTTTTGCAAATCAACCTGCCCCTTCGTGAAAAAGTATTTGTCACCTAAACCTAATATATCTGGCTTTGCCATCTTTGGTAGCTGCTGTTGCGTTCAAATTAAATCAAATATTTCAAATCCATCCATTTATAATACAAATCAAAACCCATGTTATTACAAACATATACAAGAGATTAGTAAGGGATGGCTGAGTGACTTAATGAGCAAATTACTTGTACCTGTTAAAAGTTTCTGTTCGTCTGAAAACTTTCGGCCACAGGGCGGCATCTCACACATCACTGCTACGTAGTCAGGCGCAGCATCATGATGTGGGCACGCTTTACTGTGGTTCCTATGATTATTTCTAACATCCTATACAGGAAAATATAATGTATCTATCGGTTATTACTCATATGACCCAGTCATATGAGTTATAACAGATATATAGTATAGACAGTTCTTTATTCAACATTTGTGATGTTTTTATTCGTGTATTCTTTTCCTGAAAGTGTCTGGAACACGAGAAGCTGACTTGTTTTGACATTATGTTCCCTCTGTTTTTTTTTTTGTCATAGTAGCTACATCTGGCCTGACGTTCAGTTCACCTGTGACAACATCCTGGGCATCAGCTGAGCCACTGCTGTCAACAGCTTCATCTTAAAGATGATACAGTTGGCCCAGTCTTTCAGTGTTTAGCCATGTTTTGCTCCTAGACAGCACTCTCTTTTATCTTCTAGACCTAATAAATGCCTCAGAGCTTATTTGCTTACCTGTGTTTTCTTTTCCTAGACACAGCCACCTGTGGAGCTCAACTGCCATTAGCCTCTCTAGCATATAAAGTATTTCTGGATCACTGCTTCTGTGTTCTTTTTCTGTCTCTGCTCTGTCTTCTGAAACCCCCAGTCGGTCGTGGCAGACGGCTGTTCTCACTGAGCCTGGTTCTGCTGGAGGATTCTTCCTGTTAAAGAGGAGTTTTCCTCTCCACTGTCGCCACGTGCATGCTTGGAATGAGGGATTGCTCCAATGTCAACGGCCCGATGTAAGCGGCTGTCCACTGGGGCTACGCGCTCATCCAGGAGGAGTGAATGCTGCCTGTCAATGACTCGCTGCCATCTGCACGGTTTCCTTGCATAGAAAACTTTTGACCAATCTGTCTATGATTTGGTAGAATTGACTTTGTAAAGTGCCTTGAGATGGTGTGTTGTGCATTGGTGCTATATAGACAAAATAGAATTGAACTGAATTGAGATTTCCTGGATTTGACAAGAACGTTCTGTAAGAAAGAAAGGGCCGACTTTACGAGTGCAGGTAATAGCCGAGGCCTTCACAAATATCTGTCCCTCCTCCTGATGTTTTGTGAGCTTCTCTCCGCCCACCGCCCCCACCCCATGTTGTCACTTTGTTGTGACTGGGGACAGCCTCGTACGGAACCTGGCAACTTTAAGACAACCTGGGAAGAGCGGCGTGCTCAGATCACGCTCCCAGCCCCGTGGATCACCTCAGTGGTTGATTTGAGGCCTGTTGGCTGACGCAGACCTGAAGCAGACACACCACACTCGAGCTGTTAAGAACTTGATGGAACAGGTTTTATTTCTTGTCAGGTGAGTAGGCTCCTCCCGCAAAAGGCTTTCTGTCACAATGAGGCTGCTAGGAGAGAGGTTTGCCTTGGACTACTCATTCTAACATAGAAAAAGAAAATCTTTTATGATCTAGAGTACTTCTGATTAGTTGGTAAATGATCCTTTACCTGAAAGACAATCCAAAATGGGTTGACATGTGAGTTTTAGAGTTTTTACTCTCTTAATTTCACGTTTCAGGGTTTTTCACATGATCAGCAGGACTGACGACATGTCCACAGCTTTAAACTCTCGCCGCTGAGTTTATTCTTAAAGAACAGGACTATCTTCAGGTAAAAACATGGGGTAAGCTTGACAACCAAGTCATTAGTATCTAAAAACGTATTCTCGAAATGTTAGTTAGCGTTCTTTTTTTTAATTAAAATCAGTATAACCTAGAAATCTATGTAGTTTTTTTGTGTATAGCATTTATTTCTATGTTTACTAATTAAAACAAAAAAAATCTTAGTGCTAATGTTTAGCCACAAATTTGGTGTTTGTGAGGCGGTGGTAAGGAGTTTAAGCAGCTTTTATGACTCAAAGAAACAAAATAAAGCACCCATGTTTATTGTAATTAGAAAATATGTCATCTGGTTTGTCATTTTTAGGCGAAAGAAGATCATTGTTACAGAAATATTAGATTTAAATGTATTTGTTGGTCCTTAATTTATATGGGATTGTATTACCAGACTTATTAGTAATATGATACAATTAATTGTTATGAAATCGTTTTTGAAGGATGGAGACTTTCTCAAGATCCCAGATTCTGCAGGAGATGAATTTCCACTGCAGCAAACTGGCTGCCAGTAACAACCGAGGCTTTAAACAAGAGTTTAGGGTAACTACTGCGCAGATAAAAAAACACGCACATCAAAGTTATGGTTTGTAAAGTGTTTATCAAATTTTGTGCCACTGACTTTCAGCAGGAGCTGAATGATGTTGGGAAAGACCTCCCGAGCAGAGCGGGGGCCTTGGTGGCCAACAAACAAAAAAACAGATACCCTTACATTTTACCATGTGAGTGAACGGCTTCTCACGGTACCTCCGATTACGATGAGCTGAGCATGTCTGGAAACGTTTTGAGATTTTTTTTTCTTTTTTTGCTCCATCTAATTGCAGATGATCACTGTCGGGTGAGGCTGTCAGTTCAAAACCAGAACCCAAATTCTGATTACATCAATGCTAATTTTGTCCCTGTAAGAGCTCCCACTCATTCTCTATTTTGGTTGGTGACATTTTTCTCACCCGTTCATCTTCCCTGAGGACCCATCCTCACTTTGTTTCCTCTGTTTGTCTGCATTTAGGGTGGAGGGTCAGAAAGAGACTTTATCTGCACCCAGGGCCCTCTTCCCAACACCGTAGCGGACTTCTGGAGGATGGTGTGGGAGCAAAACGTCAGGGTAATCGTCATGGTGACCGCTCTGAGACAAAAGAACACGGTGAGATGCTCTTAAGATGCTTCCTTCTTTAACCCATTATTTTTTTAGTTTAACTTCAGGGACATGGTAACTGGCTTTGCCCAAATAAAAAATAAAAATGGGAAAATGCCAGATTTGATTAGATTAGAAAGATGGCATGGCTTTAGCTATGTTAGCAGAAGCTGAAACAGAAAAGCTCTATCAGGGAGAGCTGTTATACCTCAGGACCAGCACGGAGGGTCTGGTTAGGTCCTTTCAGCAGCGGAAAGTAAACACTTGCTTGTGTTTTCCTGTTGTCTAGCTCTGCCCTAACTTAATCCACCCAGTCAGCACACTGGTTGCAAGTTAACATGTTGCACCATTATCAGAATTATGTTGCAAATCATGCAACCATAGGGTTACGACAGAGAAAGCCTCCGGACTATGTAAAAAAACAACAACCAATAACTCACGTTATTTCTTTGTGTTTTTTTATACATTCAGTTTTGATCATGATAAAAAGAAAGTACACCCTGTTCACCTTCTAAAATGTCGCATATCAGAACACGATGAAACTGATCTGGTGTTTCTCAGGTTCTCAAATTATTTAAAGCTTGCTTCAAGTGAACAGGAAGCATGCTAAAGTTTCCAAGCTGTCATTATTCATAAAGGAAAACACCAATTCAAAATTTAGAAGCTGTGTGTTAAAAACAAACAGTGCCCCATGAATCAGTAGCTTGTGGCACAACCATCAGCACCAGTAACTTGAAATTGTTGTTTTATAATTAACCTTTCGAGTCTCTCTCTTTCTTGGCTCGAGGCCTTTTTATTCCAGTTATTCTGGTGTAGATCTGCCGCTGTCCTTGGGATGATTGTCTTGTTTTATGTCTCAGTTTGGGAAAAGCTCAAGTAGTCGTTGAGATTTGACTCCAGAACGAATTTGTTACAGAGAGGAGATCATGATCAACTCAATGACTGCAGGGTGCCGATGTCCTGCGTCTACAAAACAAGACCAGATCATCATCCCTTCACCCTCATGCGCCACAGATGGTGGCGGTACAGATATGCTGTGTTTAGTTTTCGCCAAACATGCCGTTCTGTATTGGGGCCAGACATCTTTACTGTGGTTTGATCTGCCTGAAGGACATTGTTCCAGAAGTCACATGGTTCATTTAGGCACAACTTGGCTACTATTCCAATCCAGCTGTACGTTTTAAGTTTTTTCCTATTTTACTTTTATTATTTTAACTTGCAATATGTTAAATGAAGAATGTAGAGTCTAACATGGAGCTCTCTGTCTTTTATTCTTTCTTGTTGCTATTTTTGTCTAAAAACATGGGCGACATGATTTTGTGCAAAATTTGCCGGGATGTTCATCCCCGTTTTGCACTTAGGAATAATCTTCTTCACCAATGTCTTTCCTTCTTGCCATTGTTTAAACAAACTTGGATTCTTCAGACCATCAAGCTACAAAAACTCTTGTTTTTAATCAAGGTTTTCACACTGAGGATGATCAGTTAATCTGGTGCATTTTACCAGTAGTACATGGCTGATATGGAGTCGTTCTGGCTTCATCTTTATTTAATATGTTATCACAGTGTATAATTTAGTTTTTTGTAGTTTAGGTTAGAAGGAAATCATCTTAAAGACAATCATTCATATTTTGTTTTGATATATAAAAATCATGGCATTGAAAATGGGGTGCCATTTATTTTTTACCACAATTGCACTGCATGATTGAGTGTCTCTTTGTGTGTATAGATCATGTGTGATAAGTACTGGTCTGTGGAAGAAGGGACAGTTTATCACGGACTCTTCCAAGTAACAACAGTGACTCGGAAACAGGGTCCAGATTATTTTATTACGACCATTAACCTTCGTCAGGTGAGAGAGACCTGCCCTTCTTTCTCCCTTTAAACTTTGTACTGACTTATCTTTACCTTGTAAGCTGAACAGATAAAGTGTCTGCTTTTCAGAGGGACTTCCCGAACGACAGAATAATCACGCACTACTACTACCCGTCCTGGCCAGACCAGGGGGTCTCAAACCCAGTTTCCCTGTGTGCGTTCACTGAGCACGTGCGGCAGCATTTGGAGGCTCTTCCCCGCTTGGGGCCAGCGGTGGTGCACTGCAGGTGCAATCTCTGAATTTAACATCCTCTACTCCAGTAAAAAAAAAAGGGTTAAGGGTTCCCTCTAACAGTTTTGTTGCCCGCCTCCTGTGATTCAGTGCAGGCATTGGTCGGTCGGGGACGTTTGTGACCGTGTTGTGGCTGATGCAGCTCTGCGTGAGAGGGATCCCGCCTGACATCAAAGCTGCTGTGAAGGACCTGCGGCTGCATCGAATGTGGATGGTCCAGACTCTTGTAGGTCAACACCCACTTGTGATTTGCTCAAATGCAGAACGATGACCTCTCAAGTCCTCTCAAGACAGCAGGTCTAATTCATACGCAGTTGAACAGAATCCAGCTGGGTCCAAACTCATCCAGTCATACAGTCAGATTCAAATCAATTACAAACATTTGAGTTAAATCCTAATTATAATACAGTATAGTCAAATTCAAGTCACTGTTTAAAAGTTTTCTGACAAAGCCCAGGCAATTGCATCAAGTTGACTGGTTCTGAGCAAGCATGAGGTGACAGTGAAGAGGAACCTCTCTCTTCAAACAATGACAAACATCCAGCAGAACTAGAATTAATACTGCTGAACTGCTTCTTTACATTTCAGGATCAAACTTTCAATCTGAAAAACATCTTAGCAGGAGCTGTTTAGCAAACATAAAGTATCAGTCAGAATAGGCTTTGACCAGGCCTTTGCAACACCTTTATTATTACTTTTTGTAGTTATTCTGCTGAAGATGTGCTTGCTGTGATGGTTGAAGTCTCAGTTTGGGACCAGCTTTGAGTTTCAGATACATGTCTTCACTTCTGAATGTAGAATATTCATTGTGCAAAAAAGAGCCCAAATCATCAAACCACCACCATGTTTGACAGTTGGTATGAGTTGTGGTGCTGAAGTGCAGTTCGCACACATTCGTACATCAGTACGCAGATCGGTAAGAAACTTGTGGTTAACTGCTTTGCCCAGTGGTCCATCGACATGTGACAGGAGGGGGCTGGACTCAAAACCACATCTTTGCAATGACAATACTACTCTATCCACTAAAGTGCAACAATAGAAAAAAGATGCACAAGAAACAGGGATAACTGCAGCCTTGGAACAGTGTGAAGCAAATCCCATTAAAGACTTTGGGGGAAGAGTTACATTGCTTTGAATTTTTCTTTTTTTTTTTTTGGCACTCGTGGCTTTTATTTGAACATTAACAGGAAACAGATTTAGAAAGAGAGGGAAGACATCTGGTAAAGGCCCACGGGCCGGGACTCGATACCAGGATGGCCGCGTCAAGGACTGCAGACTCTAAACATGGGTTGCGTGTGCTACCCCTGCACCATTTCTGTCCTGTATTTCTTAAAACAAACACGGTGACAGGGCAGTCTCGCTGGGGCTAAGGACAAAAAACATTGGATTGCAGGGAAGATGGAGTGGGACAGAATCCACAGAAGTTTCCATAGTCAGAGATAATTTGAGTGCCGTGTCCTCTGCTGGTTTTGGTCCACTGTATTCTATCAAGACCAAAGAGTGCAGCCACCTAGCAGGAAATGTGGGAGGACTTCATGATTCCCTCTGCTAACAAGCTTTATGGAGATGGTGACTTTCCAGCAGTACTAGCCACACACCCACACTGCCTACAGTACCAATACCTGCTTTAAAGACCTTGGAATGGCTGTTTTTGAGTGGTCAGCTCACTCACCTTTACAAAATTGAGACTTTCTAAAGTATAATCGAAAGGAAGACCAGAAACACTAGATCCAGCACTGCAGATGAGCTGAAGGTTGCTATTAAAAGCACCGCAGTGTAGGCTTGAATAACCTTTCAAGTCCGTCATCTGGTACATTAATGCAGTAAGTCATCCAAAAAGTATTATGCAAATATATCGTACAGTACTTTATTTTTTAAGTAGTCCAACCTTTATGTATTAGAAATCCTTTTTATTCTAAAATCCTTTATTGATCTTATGTACGACCCATGTTTTCTGGGAAACTCAATTTTTCTTCAGCTGCAAGCCATAATAGTCAAAATTAAATAACCGCATGAACATTACCATCATTTTGTGTAAAATGAATCCTGAGTATGAAAACAAACGCTTTCATATCCTCTCGCTTGTTTTAGACCAGCTGTCTTCACTGGCTCATGCTTCGTAATCCAAAACAAGCCATTCTGTAACCTGCTCATTCCTTTGTGTGCACTCAGGAGCAGTACATATTAATTCATCACTGTCTGCTACACTGGCTCGGCGCAGAAGCCTCGGCAAGGTAAGAATGAAGAAAGAAGCTCCCGCTGAGCGCAGACGGGCAGCATTACTGCAACTTATGAGAGCTGAACGAGGCGTCTCCTCTTTTCGCAGCAGGCAACAGATGCAGGGACCCGGTCAGAATTCGAACCAACACAAGACGGATCGACCTGAGAGCTCAGGGAGGAGGAGACGACACAGCTCTCAACAGAAACCTCCAGCAGACCAACCCCAGAACACTATGCTGCAGATTTTCAAACCTGGGAACCTACTGAGGAGGTTAATACCCTCCTTATCGCAGACTAAGGCCCCACAAATGCCCGAAGACATGCTCTGAAGACACTGGATGTAAAAAGGAAAGGAAAAAAAGTCTTTATGCTACCTTATACTGAACTTCTAAGGGTGTAGGCAATGACTGCAGATGCAGCGCTGTGTGTACATTATGAAGAGGCCCCGGAGGCACAGATCTGCCCTGACAACACGCCGATAAATGCTTTTTAACAGACGCAGCAGTTTGTACTGTAACCAGGAGGAAGAACAAGGGGAATAATGCATCAGGTTAAACCTGTTATTCTGCTAATCGCTTCAGATTCATGAGAAAAGGAGGGTGCCACCTTTACACGTAAAAAAAAAATACTGCAGGCGGAGCAATCCTTTTCAGGTCACTGACAAAAACCTTTTATGAGGAGCAAAGATTCCTGGTAATGGCAGCTAGGGAGCTCTTCTTTTTTTAACCTCCTTTGGTGATAGAGCACCGTTGATAGGTACTTAGTTATCTGTTTGGGGTTCCCCGGTGCATTTCTTTCACGCTGCACAATCAAGTCTATGAATCGGGTTGCATGTGCAGAGCTGACAACAGAAAGACAGACACACGGTGTAGTGGCTGTACAAAAAAAAGGTCATGTTTGAAAAACCCCACAGGCACCGCCATTCTCATTAAAATGACTGAAACCCATTACAGTTCTGGAAGAAACTGCTATTACAGAACATAGAGGGCTAACCCGCATTTTTTTTTTAAGTCTTCAATCTTTCATGGAGGGCAGTCGACATGATACATTGGATCCCTCTTTAGTCTTTGTGTTGAGGTCAGCGTCCAGGGTCGTCCCTGTGCCACGCCTTCAACCTGCGGAAAGTGCCAGCATGTTGCAATCAAACCCATGGAGGATTCATGTCCTAACGTGGTCCACTACCGACGAGCTCCGGCAGAGGGCGCCCTTAAGCAGGTAATCTCAAAAGCTCAGTTTCTCCAAATGAGCTGTTGGCTGGACCCAAACAAAAAAGGTACTATCAGAAAAGAAAAATTACATAACTTAAAGTACTTTTTTTTTTTTATACCTAGCTTCATCTTCCTAATACAGTTCTGACACCACAGAGGTATTTACTGTGAGACAGCGACCAAAGCAGACAAAACAAATAAAAAGGAAAAGCAGCATAGTGTAGGCCAACAATGGTGACAATATATTACAGATTAAAACAGGTAAGAAAATTAACGTTTGTACCAGACTCCATCGGTGAGGTGAACAAACTTTTAAAATAACTTTTAAATTAAAGTTTAGGTCCACAAAAAAAAAAATAGACTATATCCTTTGGCCAAAACAAACAAAAAAAGGCAACTGCCTCGTTGAGACGCACCATCCTCTGTTGATTTTGAGTTTATGTACAGTTTGTGTCCAAGCTAGGCCGGCACACAGTATAAACAGATACATGTCGCCCCAAAACAATGGGGGGGGAGTGAGAAGAGCAAACTACTCATAATGAGCTATCAAACAAAGGCTGGGTGATGAAAACAGGAGGGGTCCCTTCTGTTTTTCCTTCTGTACAGGTCCAACTAGTGCACGCTCTCCGACATGTTAAGGGCTTCCTGGATTTCACGGACGACGAGGATTCGGGCGAGCATCTGCTCCAGGTGCTCCCGGGGGATGGGTTGTGTCGAGTACCAAATGGGGCTGTTTGGAGCCACCACCGGCTCAGGGGTCAGGTAGTAGGTGTCGTTGCGACCTTTAGCGCTCTGGGGGCTGAGGAAACACAGAAGGCAGCGTAGAGTGAGGATAGTTTCTGGCTCCATGGATTTATTTAAATGTCAAAGATTTCAATCTGCCTACGCATGCTTAGATGAGAAGTACAGCGGCTTCTGGTAGGAGCAAGAAGAGGTGAGGAGGGAAGGCTCAATTTCATACTAATCTTTCAGCGACTGGAGATAGTTTTATAGATGAGGTTATATGGTGTTCCCTAAATAGCCCAACACCAGTTATATAAATTAATCTCATGTCTACATGTCAGAACCAGGTGGTTTGACCAGTCAGAAGATGCAAAAAAAAAAAAAAAAGTCTCCAGTTACTATCCTGCAACTTTTAGATGCGTCGCGCTCATTGCTGTACCCCTATGGAGCCTGAGGCTGGGTTCCAGAAACAACGCAGTACTTTATTTTATTTAAGTGAACCTGAATCAAATGTTTTTCATTCAATGATGAAAAATAACTTTACAGCTTATTTATTTTACATTTTCCTCTGGGAGTGCTTGTACAACCATCCATATTGCAGTTTTCTTACATTGTTCTGTATGTAGGCAGCTGTCTTTCTTCTATTTTAACGTGAAAATTGCATTTTTACCGGAATATGCTATATTATCCATTATTACATGTGCTTTTTCTTCTCTTTTACAACTTAACTTTGAATTAGCTTTTTAATCAATCTAGCGTTTAGGTCGGGTGGATCTGTAAAAATAAAAAGTATTTCTATTCTATTCAACTTTCTCATTGTTAACGTATCAGTATTAGTCCCATAAGTAGTACTGGGCTGATATTAATATGTAAAGTTTTTCCCCATCTTGTAGCTGCTTGGGTGTATCGGGAGGGGTCGGCCATGTGGTTTCTGTTTGGCCGTGTGACAGTGATGGCGACGCAGCGCAGGATTGTCTGGCGTTTTAACTGTAGCAGTGAAGCAATTTAAAGGAGTCGTCACCTGGAATTTGGACCTTTTCATGTTAAAACTCGAATGTTGGGCCTCAGTTAACACCTTCCAGAAAATCAGGAGTGTGAACCTGACTGTGTTTTTTTGTGTGGCCTCTTTGTACAAACCAGAAAAACCCACCAGAGCGCGCTCTCTACCAAGCGAGATTTAGATTTACGTCACTTGCGGTCACTCAGTGTCTCTGAGTTTGAGTCTGCGTGAGAGACGCAGACACTCATGGTAGCGCCGCCGCCGACACTGAGAAACGATGGTAAACAAACCATGGCACATGAACGTGCGCGCATGCGAGTCAAATTCCCGCGCCTACCGTCGCGATAAATAAAAAGCGGTGTGAAAAAGGGTCAGAATGAACTCTATTTAAAACATTTTTCTCCTAAAAATGACTTAACATGAATTTAAAGACATTTGCAGAAGGATAGCATATGTAAAATACCATGTTGTGACTCCTTTAAGTTTCTCAGTGTTGAAATGTATGCAATATCAGTAAATATTGATTATTCGGCTTAAAAGCAAAACTAATATCGGCCCAAATTTTCATATGGCTGTAACCCTAATGGAACATGCAAATTTAAGACATAACTACATATAATTTGAGTGTTTTTGTGAACATCTGGCTGTATTTAACACTTTTTAAGATCTAGAACAGATTATTAAATGTTACACTTTTGTCTGACTTTATGTTTTTGAGAGAAACTCAGTAGAAGAATAATTCAGCATTGATGGGGTTTCTCTGCTGATTCTCAGCAGCCATTTTCCTGTATATTTAAACTCTTCAGAGCAGAGTGCCACATGTTCTCACCCTCTCACTTACACCAACTTGCTGTTTTATTTAGCGATAGCGGCTCCTCCAAGATAAACTGAGTCTTAATAATAGTAAGCTGTTTTGTATTTACCATTTGAAGAGGTAGAAATCATAGAGCTTGATAGGGCAGCGCAGCGGGTTCTCAGGGTCCTCCAGTTGTTCAGAGTACATGTCATCCGTCACTGAACAAAAAGTATAAAACAGTCAGTCATCCTTAGGAGGGGGATTTACCTTAAATAGGGAACGATAGCTTATGGGTTTTAAAGTGATACTTTTTGTAGTACTACCTCAACTAAGCTAATGAGACAATTATAAAAAAAAATAATCTGAATATCTGAGACAATATGCACAATACAAATAATAAATATAACCTTTGGTTACAGATGACGTGTCAAATGCTCCAACCATGAACACGGACACAGTGGTCCTACACAGGCTAGACTAGTATGGATTATTGTATTTTCCAGGTTTGGAAAAAGAGAGAATGTGGAAAAATAGTTGTATTTCCAGACTTCAATGCGTTAGAATGTATTTTGTTAAAAGGTGCAAAAAGCATTTTATGTTTTTTTTTTCCCATTTGTACTTCCTTAACAAACTAAACACACATATACATATTCAGTGTTTCCCATAGGTTGACCATGTACTGTGTAGCATGGTGGCAGTCTCTAAATCCCAAACGTTCTTCAAACTGCAAATCTCGCATCAGGTGATAATTATTTACACTGAATATTGTATAATCTTTATTTGGGCTTTGCTTTTTAGTTCAGAGTGGCCAACTTTCTGTTATTCCTATCTCAATATGACAATCATACAATTAAACCAATCAAACCAACTCAACTACTGAGAGATGGGGTGCGGGTGACTAAATTCGTACCCTACTTGGAGATGACTGTGGTCACCGTTGCTAGTGCCGCCTGGGTATTCTGATTTATTTCCAAACAAACGCATGAAGTGACAACTGAGCGAACGAGAGCGAGCAGGAAGCAGCCTGTTACTTTCTGTTGGGAACATCAGCACTGAAGTCAACACTGGAGTAAACATTCATGCTAGGAGAGTTAGCTAAGGCAGCTAGGGAGCACGAGGAGCAGAATCGAGCAGCCAAATGAAAGAAACTTGGGTTACCTATAGGCAGAAGGGTAACACCGCTTAGCTGCTGTAGTTACGCCTCTTTATTATTAAGTGTTAAGCCTGACATCTGTGCTTATATTAATCAGAGCGTCTGTTAAAGCAAATGCTTGACTTTTCAGTTAATTAAATGGACACAGCACTACACTGTGTTGCCAGATCTGACTCTTTGCTGTGGGGGGGTTTCTTCCCGGCCGGGTCTCAATTTACCTGGACGCATTGTTTCCCCTAGAAATTTTTGGGCGGTTACAAAGATTTTTCTTTCCACTTAGCTTTCCATCTATATCAAAGAATACAGCTTTATACGAGCAGCCATCTTCTGTCTCCCTTAACTGCCTCTTTTTAAATTCAGTTCAAAAATACTTTATTAGTGCCAAAAGGAAATTAAATGCTGGTGTAACTCATATCAAGCAGGGTTCTTCAACGAGTTGCTGCAGATGGTGATGGAAGGCTCTCCTGTAACGGACCGTCTTCCAGCTGATTTGTGTCTCTATCATGTATCTTTATACATGGTATTTTGAAGACCACCTGCCTTTCTTCCTTCCTACTTCTTCACTGAATGAAAATCTCTTTAAATCCAGATCTGTCAGAGTTTAGAATATTTTTTACCGTGATTTACTTTTCATTTGATTACATTTAGGATCTGTTTCTGATCCATTCATGGGGTCCATCTAGCAACAAAAATGCGTTTACCAAGTATAAAGCAGCCACCTGTTTTCAGGGATGGATTCAGGGCGAGGCACCCCCCATGTAGGGGGGGCCACTGGGACGGGCTGCCAAAGTAGAGTCTATGTATGGGAAACATTGATATTTTAACGAAACAAGCAGCAGAGTCTGATTTCTGTAGAAAAGGAGTCTTTAAATCACCGTAGACCCAAAACACAAAGAGGGCCTCACAGGTTGCCTGGTTAATAGAATAAGTTTATGTCCTACGTTTTTTGGGTTAATATTTTTTGTCTTGCTAATTTTGGTGTCTTTTCAGCAACAACAGCTGGATATGGCTTAATCTTGTTTTATTTAGCCAAGTTTAATAAACAAGTTTGCTTAAGTCGGCTTTTCAGTGAAAGTCCCTGGATGGTTTTGGTCCCATTTACTGTCAAATAAAGATAAATACTTTGTGTGGCACCTCTCATTTTTAAGAATAGTTCATGTTATATATCTTTTTGAAAGGCCTACCATCAGTGAAAATTGCACCCTAACATTTTTTGTGTTTATCTGCGTTTACCCACTGAGCAGGGAAACAAACGTATACTATTCTTGTGTTCTGATTGGGCACCCCTAGTCTACATGTTGTGTCATTCCTTCTCCCTACCTTTCTTGTTTTTCCTTCCTTGATTCTGTCATTCCTTCTTAACTTCCTCCTCTCCTTGTGTCCTTCCTTCCATTATGATCTTGCTTCCTTCTTTCCTTATACCCTACCCTCCTTCCTTTCATTTCTCCCTTTTTCCACGTGCTCTACATCACCTCCCCTCCTTCTTGTATCCTTCCTTCATCCTTGCTTCCTTGTATCATGTCTCCCTTCCTTCTTCTCAAGTTTCATTCCTTCCTTACTATTCTTCTTTCCTTCCTTCCTTGAATACCATCTCCAATCATTCCTAAATGTCTTCTTTCCTTGTCTCTCGTCTTCGTTCTTTCTTTGCTTTGGTTGTTCTCTTGCTCCTTCCTTATGTCCTTTCTTTTTTGTTTGTTTTCTTCCCACAGTCCATATTTGAAGCCTGCCTACTCCAGAAATACCTGCCATAAATTCATAGAGAACTTTAGTATTTTAGATTTTAAAATGAACAGAAAGGAGTGAAAACTGGGGAAAGTGTAATTCCTACATGAGCAAAGTGCAGAACTTTGATTTATTTCTCCACCAACCAGAGTTCTGCAGCACTATAACAACACTTTGAAGTCTGTCACAAATTAATCCAGATGAAAACCACTTCAACTACGCTACAATCAATCGTAAGCCACTTTAGAAAAGTGCTGTTTAAATCAATGCAGCGTTATGTTAGAAAACAACTATAAGAGGGAGCTGAGGTACCATCACTGCAGCTTTACAGTGATGAACAGTCGATCCCACCAACACCGAGATGGTACCGTCTGCAGTTTCAAATAAATTAGAGAAGTATAAAGCAGAACTGAACCATATCATGAAATTAAAAAAATCCTCTTACCTTTCTGTCCTATGAACCTCTCTGCTGACTTTAGGTACCGTATGCTGGTGCTCTTGTCTTTGGGATTGTTGGGACTCTTCCTGGTGTGTCTCAAAACCTTCGAAAAGGCCAGTTTTAGATGTTGCTCCACAGTTTTTAGATGGAAATACCTGGAAAACAGCAAACCATCAACTTATGAGGCAGGTATTCAGTTTACAGTTCTTTGGTGACAACAGTGATTTAGAAAGGACGACAAAAAGTACATGCGGAGGAGAGCATAGTGTTTACTGGTGTTAGAGAAAAAACAAACATTACATATAGGAGGCCATATTACACGAGCCTAAATACAATCCAGTGCCATCAATTGTCAGAAGTCATCTACTCAGTAAAGAAGGTCCACCTGTGTGTAGTTTCATCTGAGTTTAAATGCAGCTGCTCTGCGAAGACCTCGGAGGGTCCTTAGGGTGTATTCTCACCTGCCATGTTTGGTCTGCTTTAAACAGACCAGAGTCCCTTTCCCCTCTCGGTCCGGCCCTTTTGTGCAGGTGTGAATAGATTCAAGCAAACCCTGGTCCAGATTAAACAACCGGACCGAGACTCACAAAAAGTAGGTCTCGGTCCGCTTCCAAACGGACTCTGGTGCGATTCACTTCTGGTGTGAATACAAACTGGCCTCAATGTGACCCAACAACAGGAAACATGCCTTTTTGGACTTAATAAGCCACAGTTGCAGGACATCTGTCAAAAATGAGCCCTTAGTGTTGCTAACGTTACTATTGGTGGGTTAGGGAACATGGAGCCCATCGTCTCCTTTGGCTTGCAGCAAGCATTCGCCAACGGCACTACAAAATCAGAAACATTACATCAAGTGATATATTCCATAGTTTTCCTCCATTTCTCAGTCTGCGCTACGTCTCACCCTAGTCATCTCTGTCCAACGGTCATCACACGCATAGCTATGTTACAAGTTATAGTTCCATTGTAAAATGTACAATGTGAACGCAAACTGCACCAAAAAAAAAAAAAAATGCAGTTTGCTTTTGGTCTGAAACAAAAAAGCGGACCAAAGGACTTTCCTTTTGTGAATACACCCATAAAGAACATTAAAGGACAAACAGCATCATGAAGACCAAGGAACTCAGTTGACAGCTCAGGGAAAAAGATGTGGAGATGTTTAAGAGAGGTTTAGGTCAGGCAGCACTGTTCAACCTCCTATCGGAAAAAGGAAAGAAATTCAGAGTTCTTGGAAAGTTGAATGGCGCTAAATACATCCCAGAGAGACTGCTAAAGACATGGGACTGGGGTAGAGGTGCACATTCCTAACCTGACAACAGCCAGCTGTATGTCGCTCCGCCTAGCTCCACTCACATACATCTGGGACACCGCCAGTAGAGAGTGATTTCTCCAACCAAATTTATGGTCTGGCCAATCAGGACGCAGGGCTGGAGTTTCATAGATGTGACGTAGTGGAGACGCGACCATGACCATGACGTTTTGATAGCAATGGCGGCTCGCCGAGGAAGCAAGCGTTAACATTGATGCTGCTATTTCTTCTGTGTTGTCCAATCTACCTAATATTGTTTCATTAAAAGAACATCAGAGAACACCTCTGAAGGCTTTTGTTGGTGGAAACCATGTTTTCGCCCTTCTCCCGACCGGATTTGGCAAGTTTTGTTTTCCGGGGCGCTTCCGCGTCCGTGGCGGACGCGCCCCGGAGCGGTTAGCGCTAACCATGTTAGGAGGCCTTTAGTCCTCAACGCGGTCGGCCCGGAATCGACTCCGACCCGCGGCGCTTTGCCGCCTGTCTTCCCCCATCTTCCTGTCAGCTCACTGTCAATAAAACGCATGCCACTAGAGCCGCAAACACATTATTATTATTTTTTTTTTTTTTTCTGCGTCGCTATCATCAGCGTCACGGGTTAGCTTCGGTGTGAGTGGTTGAAATAGCACGTCAATAAAGATGACAGACAAGTGGCTTATCCAATCATATGCAAGAATTTTTAATAAGGCCCAGCCTTCTGTAAAGGCAATTCCTATGGCGGTGTCCCAGATGTATGTGAGTGGAGCTAGGCGGAGCGACATACAGCTGGCTGTTGTCAGGTTAGCACATTCCAGCGGGACGACAAAATAAACATATAGTCAGAGCATACGCCTTAGTTAGTCCGGAGCTAAATCTAATTGAGAATTTGTGGAAAGGCATGAAAACTGCTGCTCAGAGATGCCCTCCATGATTCTTGAATTATTTTGCATTGACAGAAAGTTCTGTCTTCAGACAGCTGGTAGAGACATACCCCAAAAGTAAATAGCAACAGAGGGAACACTGCTCAGAATTGTGTTTGCAAAACACAAAAAGAACAAAACCATAAGTTATTTCTTTTCACTAAAATGCAATCCGTTGTGTTGGACAATCACAAACTCCACAAAAAAGAGATTTTGGTGGTCGTAACTAAAGGCACAGAAGTTTTTGCAATGTTGTCATAGGAATGGGTATCGTTAAGGATTTATCGATACCGCTACTATAAACGATAGTCCTTATAGATCTGGTATTTTATCGGTACCATTATCAACTTATTTTTTTAATTAAACAAAAGAATAAAAAAAAAACCAACATTTGGAACAAAAGCTAACAAAATAAAAGCGAAAACTAAATATTTTTTTATAGAAATAGACCATAAAACATATAAATAACTGAATATATAAACAAAAGGCTTAAACGTTATATCTTGAATAAAAAGTATGCTGTAGGAGAGAATATCAACACTGACAAGACAGGAAATGATTAAAAACATTAAATATGCTTGAAACAAAAAAAAAAATAACTCTATCAAATAATTTCATGTATTAAATAATATTTTACCTGATTCCAAACTAAATTCATACATGTTTTTATCTTATCAATTTTAACCAAAAGACAGCAGAGGCACCCACAGTGGATGAGGTGAATAAATCACATTTTTTTTATTTAAGTGTACAGAGTCTCAGAGAAAAAAACATTACCATTACCTGAAAGAACATCTTTATAATATATTTACATCCCACTTTGTGATCTAGTGGAAGCTTTGCTCATGCGTGACTCATTTTCAGTGGGGGAACAGGCGAGTCGGTCTCGTCTCTCTAACTTCAGCACAGCGAGGCTGACTGACTGACTGACTGACTGCCTGCCTGTCGGTGCTGTCGAAGCGGGAGGGGCTCCCAGCTGCACTCGCGGTTTACTGGGGAGACAGTAAACTCAGAACGATCGGTGCTTTTACTACTTTGCCAAAGTCTCAAACAAGACAGGGGGAAAAAAAAGAAAGAAAAAAATCTGATTGATTGCTTGTCGGTTTGAATAAAATAGTCACTAGAGCAGTCTGAAAAGTGCCCTCCCACCAGTCCCCTCGGCGTGTTTCTTAGAGGGAAGATTGGCAAAACAACGTTGTTTGGGTCGGTGTTTCCCTGAAAAAATGAATGCGACCTTAAAAATGTTGTTAAGGGGACCGACAAGGCTGAAGATGGTTGGTCAGCGAGGACCGTCTGACGTGGCCCTGGGGCCATTTAGATACCCACCCCTAGTTGACACTGCTTTAAGGCCTCCTGCCCAGTATCTGAAAAACTACATGTCAAGTTGATCCAAATCAAGCTAGTAGAGGCTGATGCTCTACAAGAACATCAGTGAGAGGAAATGTTATGCTGCTCTGCCTTTTCCTCTGCAAGTGGAATCATCAGTGTGTTCTGCTCCACGTGGTCATATTAGCAAATCCCAGGGGCCTCAGCCCCTTAGCTTAAACATACTGTTTGTAATAACCTTGACTTGCTTCATCTCAGCCAATTCATCACACAAGAGATACAAGCAAAAACAGTTTCAGATGGAAAGAAAACCCCTGGCTTTCTTTTACCGTTAAAGACATACAGTAGATCGATGCCGACGGCCGGACAGGCGTGACTTAGGTCGCGTCAAGTGAGCACCAAAAGAATGTCTGCAGAAATAATGAAGGTACAGGAAGGCTTTGAAACTCACTTTGTGTTGAAGAACATGAGAGTTGTGAGCAATGTTGATGGAGAATGAGCTCCCAGCTGTTTACACTCCCACAGCATCTCCTCTGTTACGTGACTGGGAATAACATATCCTGGGGTAAGAGCAGAGAACAAGCAGTTGGTAGGTTCATAAAACTGTTAGGCATCCAGCTGTAAGTCCTCATTAATGTTTGCAGGAATAAATAAAAAAGACAGCAAATGCACAGACAAAAAAAACTCTACATCTGGTTGTACCTAACGGATGAACAGACGGCCTCCAAGGGTCCAAGATTTGATGAAGACTTTGCACGAACCGGGTATAGTACTGATCTGAGAAAATGTCGTCGACTCGACCGTTATCAAAAAGATACTGTGGGGAAAAAAAGAGAGAGATGCTGCTCGTCAGTGGCACCGTTTACATCTGGTCCATCGGCTGCAGTGATGTTGAGCAGAACAAACATTAAAACCCACTCTGAAAACTGTTGTTTAGCTCTTATTATGAAAGGCAGCCAAGCTGAGCTTTAAAAATTTTGAAGCACATTATTTTTAAACTGTAAACTACTGAAAACCATGTTACTAATCAACTGAGAGATGCTCGTTTGTGGGGGGCAGCAACTTACTTTTTGTATACAGAGAAATATATAATAAAGTACATCCCCCTCATATGATTCTCCTTCAAGCCCCCGAGCCTCGGTGGTCATCAAGGACAGGCCCATGCAGAGCTCAGCAACTGCGCACGACACCAAGTCCTCTTGGAAACGAAGTGCCTGCCGTCCTGAAACACCAGAGATCAGAGAAGCAGTTATATAAAAAAGAAAAGGGAAATTTATTTATTAATGTGTGCTAATAGCTTACGTCCGATCGGAGCAAGTTTGTTCTGATCAGATTTGTCCAGCTCTGCGTTTTTCCCCTGAGCCCAGAGCCGCCACACGTCCAGCCCCTCCTCTGGCTTCAGCGTGATGGGCAGCAGCAGCTCCTGCACCTGTACTTGCTGCTGGCCTTGGCCGTCTACCTCTGCCACCACTGTCTGACCCTGCACAAGAAAAGATAAACATCCGCTTGGCTGAAATGAAACGCATGATAGAGGTCCACCACGGGTGGAAACTACGCCGTTACCTGCAGCTGCTGTCCATCCTGCCCCGACAGCCCCTGTGTGTGCAGCACCTGCTGCTGCGGGTCCCAGATAATGGACTGCGTGGCATTGGAGTAGCTCTGTACAGCCACGGGAATGTGGATGTTTCCGTTCATCAGCTGGGCGGGGAAAAGCGTGTTCGCGGCCAGCGTGTGCACGACTTCTTCCTGGTTGCTCATGCCTGTGGAGCTCGTTATGCTGGAAACCGCCTGCACGGTCTGACTTTGACTAGACGGGCTTTTCAACTTGTCACTTTCAACGGTGACTTGCGTTGGCATTGTGGTCATTGTTGTAGTGTTTGTCCCTGCCACCTGCACTGTCCCATAAGCCTCCTGGGGGATGGCAATATGTGTGACCTGCTCACGGCCTCCGGATCCAGCGGGAGCAGAGTACACAGGAATGGTCCAGGTCTCACCTGTGGGACTGGTGATAGTACCAGTAGCACTGTAAAGGTGGGAACTGTCTACAGTTAACAGGTCGGGCCGCAGGGACACATAACTTTGCTGCTGCCCCTGACCCTGGGGGATAGCCAAGACCGTGGCTACCTGCTGACCAGGCAGGGCATATGACACAGTAATGGGCATGTCCACCTTACGCTTTTTGGCTGGCTGCAGGACCCCTGCTGCTTGGGACGTGGCAACTGTGGTTCCCATCACCCTTCGCTCTGTACCGTCCTGCTGCTGGGTGGGTGAGAGGGCCCCGACAGTCTGGATCTGGATCTGCTGTCCGCCTGCCACTGCTGCCACCAGCTGGGCTTGCAGCTGAAACACAACGGGGCAAAAGAAATAATGACCATTCAAGTACAGTGCTGTTTTACAACAACGATACAATGACTACCAAGAAATCCAGGGTTGGCCAGAATCTGCCCATTTTCTTCCTGATCTCACAAGACTGCTGACCGGAAATCTGGTATTTTCCTGACAGGTAAACTCCGTATATGCTCACACGGGCAAAAACCCTCCTCGAGCCATATAACCCTTGCGCCGCCAGTACCAGGGGCAGCTGCACCTCCGCCAAGAAAAATCAACCCAAACACATGCTATAGATTAACCAATAAATGCATATTGCATATCCGCCTAATGAGAAGAGGCTCATCTAGATAGAAACCTGTGGTACCTCAACAAGACCCAATTCCACCACTAAGCAGCCAAATCGAAAAAACCTTTTTACCCAAAAAAAGACAGCAACACTGCAATGACAGCTAAACAGGATCCGTGACTTTTGACCTCTGAAATATTCCTTGTTACCTTTATTGTGATAGCAGAACTATTCAACCAAACCTTGCAGTTGTTAGGCATGTCATGTTCTATGAGAAATCTGAAAAATAGACCTAACCCCAGGGTTCTTCTGAATGCGGAAGCACCGAGCGTTCGCGGCTGGTCGCTGCAACCCCCAGTCGGTCGGAGCTGTGCCACCCAGGGGGGCGCGGCGCGTTTTTGAAGCATCTCAGAAGCGCCGACGCTCGCTGCTCCTCTAAAATACGCGGCTGTTCTATTTTTGACGCTCGTCGCGCTGACTCCACGTCAATCTAGAGCAGAGCTGACGGTTCAGGCAGGAAGGTGCCCTCCCACCCCGCGGCGCTTTCGCGTTCAGTGGATCCCAGGGGAAAGGTTTAAAAGCAGAAAGTAATGTTACTGAGTAGGTGAAGACAACTCAACGGTTTGCCATTTTCAGCAACAGTGATTCATTAACTGACCATTCATGATTGGTTTAACCTAGGGGTGGGCGATATGAAGAAAATCTAATATCCCGATATCTTTGGGCTATATCACGATACACGATATATATCACGATATGTGCAAATAACCTTGAATAACAAATGTTTTTTAGCCACATAGTGCCTAAAGTTGCATTGGTATATCTCATATTAACGTGTCAATTTTTTTTGTTTGAAAAATTGATTGAAAAATAAAAATAAATTTAAAATGTTTTATTTTAGCCATTTTTTTTACACCACAGCTGCACATAGAAGCTTTTCACAAATTGCAATATTGTCACATTAAAGCTCTTTCATGGTCAACACTGGACCTTAAAAACAGAACATCCCAGCGGCCAAAAGGAACACCAAGTAAAAATCTGACACAAAAGACACCTGAAATGAAAGGTATCATAAAAATGTGACAATCCCAAAAACAAAAGCTTGTATTGTGACTATAAAATCAACTGACCGGTCGCAGCTACATATTCAGAGAATCTCAAATATATTTCCGTTGCTCTTTAGGTGCTGGGGAATTTTAAACAAACGTTTTTTTTTCTGTCATATGGGATTTAGCAAAAGAAGACGCCAGTTTCAACAGTTTTATGGCTGGTTTAATTAAAGTTCCCTTCGGTGTGTGTGTGTTTACATTTTGTCTTCATTTTGCACTGGATGACGTTTTAGGTGGAACAAATTTGTGCTACTGCTACCTTTTGTGGCAATGGTGTTACGGCATGTTTTGCAAATTACCGCGTTTTGTTCGACATCCTTCCACTGCCTGAAAAGCTCGCTGTCGCCATAGTTCTCGCTGTAAATAAGCGTACGTGCTGGTTTGGAAGAGGAGCGAGTGATGCGTTCACAGCATGTGGGAAAAACTAAACTCACAGTGAATTAAATACAGCGACTCAATCTTGCCATGAAAATTTACATGCGATGGTCGCGATAAAGTCATTTTAACTATCGCGCGGAGGGAAACTTGAGATACATCGAGTATACTCGATATATCGCCCACCCCTAGTTTAACCTATTGTCAACTAAAGAAAACACAGAAAAAGAGAAATGTCTGTACTATTTTTGACAGTAGAGCCAAAAATAGTACAGCTATTTTCTATACAGGGTCGTACTTAAAAAGTACAGAAGGCAGATAGGTCAAATCTAGACTGAATTATTTTACACCCATTAAAGGTTCTTCGAAACACTGGAATTTGATCTTTGTGCAAAAACTAACAGCAGAGCTTTCATAAAATACTGTTCAAGTCCAATCCTTAAAGTTACATGCTTCATTCCAGTACCAATAGTGTATGTACGTACCTGTTGCTGCTGTTCCTCTGTCAGGTCCCCAGGTTGAATCAGCTGTGCTGTGGTTACGCCCTGCAGCTGCTGATGGGAGCCGGCAGGCACCTGGAGAACCTGACCAAGCAGCTGGCCGTGCTGCTGGCCTTGAATCTGCACCTGAGCACCAGTAAAAGCAGGAGACAATTATGTGGAAACATATGACACAGGGTTTGACGACACAATGTTATACTTAACAAAATCTGAGATCCAGACCTGCACAATCTGTTGTTCTGCATTCTGTTGCACAGAGTGCTGCTGAGATGTAGACTCCTGTATCTGTTGCTGCTGCTGCTGTTGTTGGACCTGCACCTGAACCTGCAGCAGAGGGCACCGTTTTTATTTTTAAAAGAAATACTCAAAAAAAAAAAATCATTGCAGCATTTCAGGCTATAAGGTTTTATTTCACATCAGAAATCAGAGTTCAGCAAAGCTAAGCCAAGGATCTCAGACCTGAAGGAAATATTGCGTTACCTGCAGGACTGTGGAACCTGACTGCACGCTACAGAAGTTATTCAGCCATTTGATGCAGGGGTCCTGAACGACAGACTAGCCCCCAAGGCCTCAATCCCAAACCCCTGAGCTAAACAAATATTACATTTTCTAAACTCCCTTTCATTTTCTTTCTTAGAATATAAGGGAAAATGATGAGCGCAGCTTCCAGTATGTAACTGCCAGCCAATCCATCCATATATATATATATATATTTATTTTTATTTTTTTCTGGACCCCTCTGTGCCTATATGAAGTACATCGGGGCTCATGTCTGTGTCAACTGTATTTAAATCACCTTTTAAACATAAGGTTGCACCAAATTGATGCACAGCAATAATTAAACATAACAAAAATCAATAAAATAATACTCCAAACTAAGAAGCCAACAGGAATAAATAAATAAAGGTTTAAAATGATTTGAGAACATGATATAATTCAATTATAGAGATAAAACTCACACATAAAAGGTATAAATAAAATTGAACGGTAATGTGAAGCTCCACGAGATGAAAGACATGGACTAAAAGAGAGTCTTTGCCTCTAAGGTTTCTTAGAGGCAAAGCAAGAAAAGCTGTACCAAAGAATTAGAAAAGCAACTGCAAAGGCACAATCACCTGAATCTACCTGTCAGTTTAGATCTTGGACCACATAAAAGCATCTGGTTTGAGCTGTAACTCTGCTTTACTGGACTTGGTAAAAGAGCCCTAACATGGGACGAAGGAAGAACTTTAAGACCCAACGATCTGAAAATCAATCCTATAACAGACAGGAAGCCAGGGGGTTGAGGCCAACACTGTAGCTACATGACCCCATTTTCTAGTTCCTGTAAGACGTTATGGAGCAGCACTCACAGCAGCTGCAGATGATGCTCTTATACAAAGAATTACAGCAGTCTAAAAGAACGATGATAAAAGGCATTCTCAAAGTGTTAAAGAAACCGGGCTCTGGTAGGTTAGTTGACAAAACTGTAAAAGGCTTGTTTTGACCATGGAATTTATTTGCTTCTTAAAAATTAAGAGCTATCAAAAGATAACCCCAACTATAGGTAATCCAAAATTTAATATCATACTTTTGTTCTTTTCTTTCAAAAAGGCTTCAAATTTCATTGTTTACAATATTATTAGGGCTGCCCAATCATGGTAAATCAAGATTGCAACAACACTTAAGATGACATAAACAGTAGCGATGAATCCGCACGTTCCCATTTTCCTCTTTGCAACGCATTACAATGCTTCCAACACTTTATACAATCCTTTGCCTCTCAGGTGCCATTATATGGATCAGGTGTGTTTATTGCCATGAGATTCCACCAAGCAAGCCAGCTCATTGTGAATGCATAATGAAGTCTGAGTCAATATATACAAAAAAAAAAGCTGCCTAGGTCATTTACCGGGCATGCCAGCTCCAACAGCGACCCTGCCACTTCTGTACTGTCTGTATAGATGCAATTGGCCTCTTGTTGGTAAACCATGGTCGTAGTGGTGGTTGTAGTGTCTTCACTTTGTTGGCTGAACTCTTGAAGAGCATCCGGACCTTTGCTAGCCAAGGACTCCAGGAACTCCTTCATGCGATGTTGAGGGATGCTGCGAGCTTTCTGTCTCACTAGCTCCTCATAGGAGCTGGTGCCATCCATGGAATTGTTCATCGCTGCAAACTGTGATCACTTAGGCGAGGTAGAAACCTATAGTAAAATAAATAAATAGAAATAAGTCCATAAGGACATAAAGTATACTCGAGAGTTTTAATTATAAACCATTACAAACTAAAAATAATATATTGAGCGCTGGCCTTAGTCTGACAGGGAGGCAAATAACCGGTGGCAACGGAGAGAGGCTGTAATAGGAAAGGGTTAATTCCGGCTGAGTGTAAACGAGCTGGGACAAAAGCGCGGTCACTTTCCAAATCTGATGCAGCGGCCTTAGTTGGTAGCAGCTGGGTGATGATGACGACACGGGCACGCTTAAGGCTACATTTATTGTGCTGTTTGCGGTTTACGGTCTAAATGGGCCGGTCACCAAGCTGCTGACTACAAAACACGCTAGGTTAGCCAAGTGAACGGCTAACTAGCCGCGTGTTGTTTGCAAAAAATAAAGCTAATCAGCGTATTGTTGGAAATAAACGTTGAAGCCAACAACTCTAACGATGACAGCGTTGTTACCCGGCAGCAGATTATGACTATGTAAAAATAGACGAACAGCCCTTCTAAGCCTCCTCTGTCGGTTGCGCTGTACCGATCATTTTTTTTATTCCCTCAAGCTAACAGGCTAACATTAGCATGGATCCTCCCTACCTCTCTGTTTACAAGTTGAGGTTCAAGTCGTCCACAACGCTCCTCTTCCAACAAACTATTCGTGTTTTCAACGGCTACTTAATGCTTTGCTTTTTTCCGCTTGCTGTTCAATTTCTTTTCTTTTTTTCACTACTCTCATATTCCGCTGGGCGCCATCTTACAACAGCGTCCTCAAACCAATAGGGTACCGATTTGTAACTCCGAGATGTTATCGCGGTATTTCCAACTGGTAAGATCGCGAGAGACTTCGTTTGCCTTGTAGTCTGTTAAAGGCGCCTCACACACGCAGAACAGCAGGCAGGACGAGGCAGATGTCATTCCACCTTAAAACACAGTTCTCCCAGAGAGACGCTCCTAGTGGCTCACTGGCTTCTAAATATTTTAAGGTAGTCTCAGAGAGATACGCCGAGTGTTTAGCCGGGCCTCGGATGCTCTGGGCAAGCGAGAGTTAATTCCCACGCACCTCAATCTGGCACGTTGCGATTCCACGTTGTTTAATGTTATGGTTTAATATGTTGTTTTTGTGGTCCTTTACTTTGTAATTCAACTTTAGAAATATCTCCCTCCACACAACAGTTTATCTGACGGCATGTGTCTTAAAAAAAAACGAGAACAATGATCAATTATCAGTCTGCAAATGGGTTTCAACCCCATTTCTAAAGGTTGCTTTATGCTTGACGAACGCACATTCCTTGGTACTTAATACCAACAGTAAAACTTGGTGTTAACGAGACAGTCTCTGGACCACTTTGTTGCTTGAGGACCTCAATAATGTACCCCAACAATGAATTCTGCTTTCTATCAGAAAATCCTTCAGTTTATGACCCCAAGCTCTCCTGGCTGTACAGCAGGAAAGGTTTTGGAGTGGCCTAGTCAAAGTTCAGCCTTAAATCCAAATCCGTGGCATCAACCCATGTCACGTAGATTGGTACAACCAGTTATTAGCTTTAAGAGGAAACGCCAGCTTCTGTTTTGGTTAGCCTTTCTCACCTTAAATAATTAAATAATTTCAAAACAGCATTTTGTAATAATTCAAGTTCACTGTGTTGAATATTTATAACCATTTGATGATCTAAAATGTTTAAATGTAATAAAAATGCAAAAACAATATATAAGAGGGGGTGCCTTTTTACAGCATAGCAACGAACCTTGAACGTTTTACTTTGTAAAACAGTCAACCACTCCCAAATCGGCATAGAAAACTTAAGCATAGTTAAGTCATGGAAGCCTCAAAGGGAAATTCTCTAATTACTAACCTTTGAAAGATTAAAATACTATAAATTTGCACATTTCAATTTTATGATTTATCAGTAAGATTATGGAAGAAAATGTAACCCACTTTGACTTTTCATTATCATTTGGTTTCCAAACAAATGTGTCATCTTTTGATAAATATGAATATTCAAAATCCATCATTGTGAACAGTTTTTGAAAAGCCCAATACTAAATAACCTATTGTTCAAATGTGAACACATGCTCACTAAATTATTAACAGACAGATTATTTTTTTATCATATTAATTTTATTATTTGCTGTCCAAACGACCCCTGTGACTCTTAAAAACACAAATTAGAAAGTCAATATGGCATTTGAGAGCATCCTCTTCGTGTAAAACCAGCTGAGTCATTACTTTTTCACATAGTCCTTTTTTTTCCTTTTTTTTATTAAAGTTGCTCACATCCCAAAAACAGGTACCCGCATAACAGGTAATTACTGCTGCAGAAAATATAGAAAACAAAATTGACTCCTAACACTGACTGGTACAGCCATGAGACGGCTCTAATAGCAGCCCTAGAGTTTGCTGCTTCTCTTGTGAAATAATCACACGTGAAGCGCTGTTAAGAAATGTTGCAGGCAGCAATACAAGGCATATCATTTAAAGCAGTCCCAGCCAGGCTTGTCTGTGTCCTTGCTGATGTTACACAATAAGTGATGCAAACACAGCGGTCCAGTTATCTGAAGGCTCAAGGTAGGAAGAGTAGCTTGACTGCGTCTCAATCAGATCTTCCCGGGGTCTTCTTTGAGGGTGACAGTTCTGTTGAAAACGAGCTGAAATGGAAACAAATGACCATTACAATGTGCTTTACCACTGGGTAGTGTATGTATTTACTGTAGATCCAGTTTATATGCATCTACCATTTTCTTCAATTGAAAGTGTTTATAAAATACTTTTAGAAATAGCCGTCTGCTAGGGATTAAAAAACATTTAAAAATTCACTTGATTTGTTTTTACCTTGTTGGTCGTGCTGTCAGGGTCGAGTGAGAAGTAACCAACTCTCTCAAACTGGAATTTGTCCAGAACATTTGCTCCTTTCACTGATGTATCCACTAAGGCATTGCTGACCACTTGCAGGGAATTCTAAAGGACAAAATAATAAAAACAGTTTACCCGCCGACACTTTTCAGTGTATTGCAAAAGTTATCATATGCCTTGAACTTTTTCACATCTTTTGCCACAACCACAAAATGTTTTGAATTTTATTGGGATTTTATTATTTTGTGTGAAAGACCAACACAACGTAGTGCATATTTGTGAAGCGGAAAGACAGCTATACATGGTCTAGAGTAAATCAGTAAGTATTGCAATTTAGCTTCTCTAAATCAATGTGTTTTACAACCAATTTCTAGGTTATTACAGCTGTAGGTATTTACTTATCTTAGGACAACAATCTTTACAAAACAGCGCAAGCTCAGTCAGTCGGAAAGAAGAGCACCTCGTAACATGAATTTCAATATCTTGCCACAGAGTCTTGATTGGATTTATGTCTGAACTTTGTCTGGGCCATTCAAAAACAATAAATTGCTTTGATCTAAATTGTTTCCTTGTGTCTCTGGCTGTGTGTTTAGGGTTGTTGTCCCGCTGGAGGTCCAGTTTAAAGCCTTTTGTGCTGGAGCATCACATAAAATCCCAATAAGATAAAATATAGAAAAGTTGAAAGGGCCATGAATACTTTTTGTATCCTCATGCCTCTGCTGCAATCAACAGCCACTTACAGGGTTGATGTCACTCAGGAAGCCATTTGGCACCACAGACGGATCCTCTGGATGCTTGTGCAGGAAGCTACAAAGCCAGAGAGACATTTCAGTGATTTGAGTTTTTATGTACAGAGTGTTAGTTGTGGATGGCAGCCCGAGTTTCTGACTTACAGTCTTTCATAGAGGCGCACTTCACACACCAGCGGCTGGCTGACCCAGTGGATGAAGGCCTTTGGTTTCTCTGCAGTCTCTGAGCTGCAGCAGGTCACTTCCAGTTCCACCACTTTACCCTGAGAGTCCTGAGAACAAGAGAAGAAAAAATATTTATTCACATAACTTCTAGAGCAACAACTCCCCTCCCATGTGGTGTTCTAACTCTTCATCCAAAAAGCAATACTTGCACTGAACTATCTCAGAAGCTACCAATATTGGTAAAAATTAAGCAAGTTGGTAGCATGAGCTTCAGCCTAGCGCTGTTAGTTTTGGTAGCTTTTTTGTTTATCTTTGAGTGTCTTTATGCATTTTTGCCAGTAGTGGGCACAGTCGGGATTATTAAAATAGATGCGGGGCTAACTTTTGATCATTGCATTATCATATTATTTTTTTGCAGACTGGTTATCGTCCATTTTATTTAGTTTCAACAACAAAGTATGATAACGTTCACAAGATTACTAGATCAATGTGTGCTTCTGTGCTTTTTGTCTCTCTTGTTGTGTCTCTGCTCTGTCTTCTGTAACCCCAGTCGGTCGAGGCAGATGACCGTTCATACTGAGCCCGGTTCTGCCGGAGGTTTTTTTCCCCCGTTAATGGGTGGTTTTTCTTCCCACTGTCGCTTCATGCTTGCTCAGTATGAGGGATTGCAGCAAAGCCATGTACAATGCAGACGACTCTCCCTGTAGCTCTATGCTTCCCCAGGAATGAATGCTGCTTGTCGGGACTTTGATGCAATCAACTGGTTTCCTTATATAGGACATTTTGACCAATCTGTATAATCTGACCCAATCTGTATAATATGATTGAACTTGATTTTGTAAAGTGCCTTGAGATGACATGTTTCATGATTTGGCGCTATATAAATAAAATTGAATTGAATTGAATTGACAAGATATCCATCGGCCATTTACATCACTTTCCAGACTGTCAATACACATTTCACACAGACTTCTCTACAGCAGTAAGAGTGACGGCTCCACAAAAAAAAAAGAAGTAAAAAGCGGTGCTGTTTACAGCAAAACAGAGATACCGGTATCCACATTGTTTTCTGTAAACAGTGTGCCACTGTGTGACTCTAATCCTTTTAATTAGTAGCGTAACCATGCTTTCTGGGTTTGTCACAGGCAACGCATGCGGTGAAAAGAGACTGGACTTGGAGCTGGGCTTTTGGGTCGCTGGCGCTGCATGGCTCAGCAGGACCATTTGTTTTTTTCAAACACTTCTGTACAAAACACTGGGCGGCTGTCCAACGGCAATCCTCGATGGACATTTAACCAGCATGTATTAACAATGATGAAGCCAATCTATTTTCATGCTTTGCAATTAAAAAAAAGCTGCACATTAAATCTATGATATCATTGATGTTACAACAATAAGTTACTCTAAATGTCATGATTTATTTCATGTTTTTGAAAGAATGGTGACAGAGGGGAAAAGTGACCTCCAGAAATGCTCAGCATTGTGTTCCGGGCTTCCAGCAGTGTTGCCATGTCTGCTTATTATCACTGACTTTGGACTTGTTCATTTATACTGTTTAAATGGTAGAGGTAATAGAGCTGGTTGCTTGTTTCTCCCACAATAACTGGCAACACCGGGATATCTTCCCGATTTTCTAAATGCTGCGATATGGGCACAAAGGGATAGAATATTATTCTCTGCCACTGCCGTGTAAAAGTTAAAGTTTAAAAGTAATTTATTATGAACTAACACAGATATCCCCTCAAACATCCAGGGCTGCGCATGTTTGTCATATGCAAAACCTATTGTCTAAAGACGTGACACAGACTGAGTGACAGCCGTTTGTTAGAGGTTTGGGGCTAGCGTTAGCTTCCTCAAATTTCCTTATTTATCTTCGGTTTACGGCTACAAAGCTAATATTTTTGTGTGCGGAATATGAGTTTGCGAAGCTAACTTCTTATTTAGCTGTGCCCACCACAAAGTTTTACACATTTTGTGGCTCCAATAGTCAGCTAAGGCCAGACCGAACTACCGTATTTGCAAACTCCATATAGTTAAGGGTTCAGGACTTTAAAGGGGAAGTCCGGTCAACAAGGAAAAATCAGGGTATCATTAGCTATAACTAAAACTAATACGTTCGTGGTTATTTAATGAACTTATCTTTAATCAATAAGAAAATAAAAACATAAATTGTCGTCTGAATCACTGTGTATGGGGGCTGACATAGTAAGGGGCGTTTGACATCACATCCTGCGACGTAGAAAAGCGGAAGCGGCGACAGCATTTCTCTCCGCTTTCCATGCAAAGTCAATAGGAGCCGTTCTACACAGCTGCGATCATCAATAATTATTTCGGATTTCCAGAGGACTTCACCGCTGACATTCCCAAGAGCTATTGCTGAAGCAACAATGCCCACGTGCATGGCCATCGGATGTTCCAACACAACTGGTAAAAGTGGAAAAAACATTGCTTATTTCAACTTCCCGATTCATGAGCCACCGGGCTCGGCGCTGGATTGCCAACTAGAAGAGAGAGGATTTGCCATCTAACTTCTGGCCAGAGAGAAAACACGTCATATGCAGTGACCATTTCAAAGAAGAATGTTTTGAACATGACATGAGGGCGAGGATTTTCGGTAAGTTATTTTTAAATTTTTAATTTAGAAGTTACGGGGATGTTTACCGAATGCTTTTATATTTTAATACTTATACAATAATGACCACCTGCCCTATTTGCTAGGGGGCAAATATATAACTTAAGTCACTTCAGCGCGATCTCTCCTCCGCTGTGTGTGTGTGTGTGTGTGTGTGTGTGTGTGTGTGTGTGTGTGTGTGTGTGCGCTCCGCTGCAGCGCCGGCAAAGCCGTGCTCCGCCCAGCATGTGCTGGAATGCTTTTATATTTTATTATTTATAAATAATGACCACCTGCCCTATTTACTAGGGGGCAAATATATAACTTAAGTCACTTCAGCGCGATCTCTCCTCCGCTGTGTGTGTGTGTGCGCGCGCTCCGCTGCAGCGCCGGCAAAGCCGTGCTGCGCGGAGCGCGCGCACACACACACACGCGTGTATATATATACTGTAGGACCCGACTGAGTTTGCAATGGAAATAGGTACGCTGGATTCCATCAAAAGTCCGGTTTCTGTCAAGAAACTCTTCTAAAACATCCATATCGCTATCAGATGATGATGACTCCACGGAACTCTCATCACTGTCACCAGTGTTGGGTAAGTTACTTTAAAAATGTAATCTGTTACAGTTACAAGTTACTTTGTTTAAAATGTAATTGTAGTGTAACTTTTTTGATTACTTTTAAAAAGTAATGTAACTGATTACTTTTGATTACTTTTTGATTACTTTAAGGTTTTAATGAGTATTGACCCATGTTCAACATTTAATTTTTGAGAACTGAATGTGAACCTTAAAAAAGCACTAAGCTGAAAGGGAACTGCAGACAGGCAATCACAGGATGTCCACAAGAAGAGATGCCAGCACCAGGAATGTAAGATTTTCTCAGACTCCTCTCATCGGGCCATACTCTTTTCTGCTCCTCCCCCAGGCTCTACCATTTACGCAGTTTGCAGACTAACACAAGCAGGTTCAGAAACCACTTCTTTCCTACAGCGGTCACCTTATTGAACTCTTCCCAAAGACCAGTCTTTCCTTCCCCTCTATCCACAGTAAATGTGCAACTGCAGTAACATTTATCTTTGTTTAAATGAAAAATGAATATACGAACAAACTTAAATACACTAGGTGAGTTGTTTAGAATACAAGAAAATGTAAGTTTGTTGTGACAGTTACTTATAAATCTAATGGAGAAGGCATCCGTTTAATGAAAAAGTTTCATGTGTGTGTGACGATTTTTAAGTTTAAAACAAGGAGGATGGATTTTTCAGCAACTCCTTGCCAAAAATTGCATCCCCTGCTATCTCAGAGGAATTGACACTTGTATGACTCTATTCCTGTATATCCATCAGTAGTTAAAGGACAAGAGTCAGCAAATGCAAATTCTGCCCTGTAAAACAATGACAGCACAATTGTTGCTGTATGATCTGAAGCCCCATTTGGAGCTTTTAAACAGGCTTTGAAAAACTTTGATAATTTGCTTCTGTAATATTATAGATTTTTTAGAATAAAAAGCTAGCAGATGTGCATAATCAAAAATAACAGAAATACAATTATAGAGCATTCAGTATTGTAAGAAAGCCCACACTGTTTCTGGATAAATACATTATTGTATGAGTTAAGTTCTGTTCCGTTTTCTGCCTTTTTCGTTGTAAAACTGAAATGTCCCATGCTTCTGAATGCACCATAGCTTTCCGACGCTCACGAACGCAACACTGTGAACGCTGAGCTGTGTAGACGCGCGCTTGATTTTCCGCTTAAGACAAAGTTTTGCAGTTTCACAACACACGTCGGCTCTCACGGTTTATTGTTGTGTGTGAATAACAAGAGACTGCATGATTGCAAAGCGCCTTGTTGCATCTTTCTCTTCCTTAAAATGAAGCCAAACTTTGGATTGCTTTACCCGATGGGGCGCCTTTTTTTTCTTTTCTAGACTTAAATTTCCATTGCTTGAAGGCTGTCATTTTTGATGCGCTGCTTGAGCTGAAATAAAACCGTGAAACGTCCGCTCGCTTGCTGTTCTTTCAGAAGGCTCCACCAGCACAGGATGGATCATCAGAGTGATAGAGACAAGGAGCCGTAGCGGGAAACGGCGATACAGGGCGCGAAGCAATAAAAATATGATTACATATTTCGCAAAGGTTTTTCTTTATATTTAAAAAAAAATGTAACTAAATTTGTAATTCTTAATATTTTCGGAAGTAACTGTAACTGAATTACATATTTTCTCATTGTAACTGTAACGAATTACTGTTACTCTTTTTTTGTAATTAAATTACGTAACGTCGTTACATGTAATCCGTTACTCCCCAACACTGACTGTCACTAAATACTTCATCACTCTCTGCTTCGTGCAGAGCACCAGTCGTCGCCATCTTGGAAAATAGTGCGCCGTGACAAACAGAGCGTTGAAACTTGCTCAACAGCGGGTCCGCAGAGTGACGTCAAAAAATGGGAGGTGACAGTACTATTCTTGACCAAGATGGATTCCTTCACATAAACATGATTAAATGAGAATTATTCTTAATTAAAAAAACGTATAATTTTTTGCACAGTATGTAGTAGTTTTATATTTAAAGTACTTTCAGCAGTTTGAATTCTGATTTTGACCGGACTTCTCCTTTAAAAAACAAACAAATCTCAGACTCAAAAACTGTTTTTATTGAATCTGTAAACATTCTTGTGTTTAATTCAGTTTTTTATACTTAAAGGGCCTATACCTGAATACATTTTTGTCTGGTTAAAAAAATTTTTACACAATGTATTATGAGTTAAAAGATGTAATTTCATAATAATTGACTAATTGATTGCACAATCGAGCAAGGCCAGGCTTTTTTTAGTAGAAGAAATAAGCAGCAAAGTGGGGACAGCCCTAAACGATTTTTCTCTGCCAATGACCCTACTAAGATCAATGACCCTTGACCACCGATTGCTACCCTGTGCACCGCTCAGTGTGGCAGCACACTGATCCCTAAGGGATGGGTTAAACAACAGACAAACTTCCCTTCTGTGGGACTATAAAGGGAAATATATTTAATATATGAAAAACTATATGGAACATTGTCTGCTTTCTTGACAATTATTTTCCACAAAAGATAAAACTATAAAAAGCATTGAAAAGCACTAATGCAAATTAAATAACTAGCTGCAGCATCCTTATTTAACCTAAATTGGTTCACCTAATTCTTACCAATTTAAGTTCCCTAAATTCAGTTTACCCTCTAAAATGGTTTTGATTCAATGTTTCTTTTTTCTACAAATCTCTGAGATAAAATGGAACTTAAAACTGGCCAAATCTATTGCTTTTGTATCTTAGAAAACTGGGATTTCAAAAACAAATGACATTAACACACACTTGAAACCTATATTAAATGAAGTAACTCTGACATTACCTTGATGACTTTCTGGACGGAGATGACATACCCAGCATGTCTCAGGCCTACAGGCTGTTCTGGAGTCAGACGCTTGTAGCCTTTCTCCATCCCCTGCAAAAAGTCCACAATGTAAGACTTCCACAAAGAACAGAATATTGGGGTTCTGATTTTGCTTTCATCTCTCTGACCTCTCTGAAGTCGCTCTGTTCAATAAAGATTGTGTGTGTAAATGGAACGGTGTGCGAGCCTTTGGCCTCATTGGCAGGAAAGTTTGGTACCCTTACGTCCATCTATGAGAGAAGACAACAGTAGTTGGATGATTTATTGAGGTTAAGTTTAATGAATAAATCTTTAAAAAACATGTTCTTTCTTGGAAGGTAATATAAAGTAGAAACCTTTGTGCCTTTAGGGAGATTTGTTATGGTGACTTTGAGGGGCTCCAGCACAGCCATGACTCGAGGAGCGGTGTCATTCAGCACGTCTCTCACGCATGACTCCAGCAGATGAGGCTCTGTTGTTGTCTGGGAAACTGTCACCCCAACCTTCAACCCAGGCAATTACTATTAGACTGCATATTTCATTACATTTACGTCCCTGTTGCTCTCTGCAGCAGATCAATAATTCCCTCATTCTGCGTACCCGTGCACAGAAGTTGTTGATGGCCTCAGGAGGGAAACCTCTTCTCCTCAAAGCAGTCAGAGTGAAGAGTCTGGGGTCGTCCCAATCTCTGCAAGTAGAAGAAAATAACTTCCACATGATGTAGAGTTAAAAATCACAAACCTTTTAGAGCAAAAAGGCACGCAACTAATAAAAAGAGGCGTAATACAGAGTAAGTCGCATCAGTCCAGAATATAACCACTTTAAGTGATTTGTGTTTATCATTTTCAATATTCTTGCAAGCCTTAGGAATCTTAAGCAATTCAACCAATTAAATCTTCAGCAGATTTTTATTGAGAACTATTTCTGTTGACATTGTTATGTACAGCATATGCTATATAATGAAAATAAAGACATTTTTCTTAGTAACTTCTAGAAACGCAGGCCATCTGCTAATAAAAACTTGGTCATGGAAAAAACTCTACATACAAATTATCACCATTAAAATGGTGTATTCAATGATTGTAATGCATGCATTTTTATTTTAAAAACCTGCACTTATTTTACCCTTGGATTTTGGTCTTGCACGTTTATACATTAGACTGAGACGACAGCAATGATAAACGTGTTGTTGTGATAATACTGACTGATTCTCTAACAGTGGGACAAATGGACGGATCAAGAGATAAGCCGATGGATGGAACTGAAGGAATAAGCAACATAAACATCTGGACAGAAGAACAACAAAACTAATAAACAGATGGATAAAGAGACATAAAGACAGATTTACAGACCGAGGGACAGATGGATTGATGCATGAGCGGATGGATAGACAAACTGATGAATAAACAGCTTTATAAATAGATAGAATGAGAGGGGAAAAAAAAGTCTAGAAAAAAACAACACATTTTTCCATAATCTACTATTAGCTTTTTCCATGCTTATCCAGATCTGGGAAAAAACAAAACCCAAATCAAATTCCAGACTTTTCATTTAACATAAATAAAGATTTGTGTTGTTAACCTGACAACGCCGGTCTCAACAAGTTTGATGATTTTCCTCTTGGACACAACGGTGTAGGTGAGGTTCAAGCGGCCATATTCCCACTGAACGGGACAGTACAGGTCCAGAGCGTTACACAGCCAGTAATATGAGGAACGCCTTGAAATCAAAAAGCAGAAAAACATGATCAGACAGCTGCCTTCAAACCAGAGCTAGAAATGCAGTCACACACAGATCAAAGACCTTATATACCTGGCTTGAAACTCTTTGGTACACAGTGAATGTGTGATGTTTTCAATAGAGTCACACAGACAGTGGGTATAGTCATAGGTGGGGTAGATGCACCTGAAAAGGAAGATAAACAGGAACGTTAAATAACTCAAACTAAGTTAAAGAAATAAACATTAAAACTGCTTATGTTTCATTACCATTTATCTCCTGTTCGGTGATGAGGTGTGTATTTGATTCGATACGCCACGGGATCCATCTTGCCATCCTCCATGACCATCTTCATCCTGAGCGTGGCATCTCCCTCGGCAAACATGCCCTTCTTCATCCTCTCAAACAACACCAGAGACTCTTCAACGGGCCGGTCCCTCCAAGGGGATGGAGGAACGTTGTGGCCTTTCAGCTCCTCGCCCTTCTGGTGGCACACGTATGCATGACCCCTGAAGGCGGACACGATTAAATAAACCACCATGAATCCAACCAGCTATCAAAGGAAACGCACCACGTGCCCCCTCAGCCTCCTCTTACCTGCGGATCAGATCCACAGCAAGGTCGTAGAGTTTCTGGAAGTTGTCGGAGGCGTGGGTGACGTCGTACGGCGTGTAACCTGCGTGATACAGCTCTACTGATCAGGACCTGTTTAAATAATTGCAGTCCATTTTTTTGCTGTCAAGATTTGCTCGCACTGCTCAAAACTGCTTACGACTTCTTTCTATTATTATTATTTCGAAGAGTAAATTTTTTTTTTGGAAAATCTCAAACTAAACAACACAGAAACAAAATATTCTGTAATACAAAACAAAAGGCGTCAAGAAAGGAAACAGGAAGAAGTTATGGCTTATCCAGTCCTGGCCCTGAGTTTTCATACAAACCCTTTTTCAAAATAGTGATTCAATATACAGGACTGTCTCAGAAAATTAGAATATCATGAAAAAGTATACTAGTAGGCTATTCAACTAATCACTTGAATCGTCTAATTAACTCGAAACACCTGCAAGGGTTTCCTGAGCCTTGAAAAACACTCAGCTTGGTTCAGTAAACTAAATCACAAGTATGGGGAAGACTGCTGATCTGACTGCTGTCCAGAAGACCATCATTGACACCCTCCATCAGGAGGGTAAGACACAAAAAGAAATTTGTCAAAGAGCAGGCTGTTCACAGAGTGCAGTTTCAAAGCACATTCACAAAAAGTGTGTTGGAAGGGGGAAATGTGGCAGGAAACGCTGCACAACCAAGATCTGGCACCTGCCCACAGTGCCAAAACCACCAGTAACTGGTGTACTGACCATGGCATTACTGTCCTTGATTGGCCTGCCAATTCCCCTGACCTGAACCCCATCGAGAATTTGTGGGGTATTGTGAAGAAGAAGCTGAAAGACACCAGACCCAACAATGCAAATGAGCTAAAGGCCGCTATTGAAGCATCCTGGGCATCCATAACACCTCAGCAATGCCACAGGCTGATTGCCTCCATGCCACGCCGCATTGATGCAGTAATCTGTGCAAAAGGATTCCCAACCAAGTACTGAGTGCATTAATGGACATTTTCAAATGTTTGATTTCGTTTTGCTGTTATATATTTTTTTTACTTGTTCTGAGGAAATATTCTAATATTTTGAGATAGGATTTTTGAGTTTTCTTCAGCTGTACGCCATAATCAGCGATATTAAAACAATAAAAGGCTTGCGATATTTCAGTTGATTTGTAATTAATCCAGAATGTATGACATTTCATGTTTTTTAATTGCATTACAGAAAATAAAGAACTTTATCACAATATTCTAATTTTCTGAGACAGTCCTGTATACATAAATACACATGCACGCATACATAGTTGTATACACATACATATGCGCGTATACTTACACAGTTATCAATATTCCTGCAGATAGATCTACTCTATCACATATAGAGCAAAGCTTAGAATACATACACAGCTAAATAGTTGAAATTGCATTTTACCCATTCATTTTTTTTTTTACACACATTATGTACTCCTTATATTTCCTCTTGAATTGTGAAATATTTTAACTTTGCCTAATTTCATCGTCTAACCCATTTCACCCATTTTCCTCAAAGGCCACTTAATTCAGGGTTTCTACACATTCTCCAAGCAAAACTCTAATGATTTTCTAGACTACAATTCCCACTGGACTTTGTCCTTAACAACAGCTTTAAAATAGAAAACACAAAGGAGACTGTGGTCAGGCTTTAGCTATGGAACCTGGAAAAACCCATACTAATGGACAGCAGGAAGGAAGGAATGAGAAAGGAAGAATGGACACAAGGGAAAACAGAAGTATGCAAGGAAAGGATGAAGAAGACATGGGCAGAGGAAAGGATATGTGTGAGGAAGGAAGAACAGAAGAAAGACGGGGAAAAAAAAATTGTACAAGGATGAAAGGTATAGAGGAAGGAAAAGGAAAGTAATGAAGCCTTTGTTTTGTGGGTTTTTTTTGTTTTTTTTTTAAATCAACATAGAGAGTTGTGTGTGCCACGAACACCCGAGTCAGAAACCTTTCCATGTGAACTCCTAGGAAGTTTTTTACTTCTACCTTCATTATTGTACTGGGAAACGCATTCAGCTAAACCCAGCAAGTAACCCTTACACTGATTCTCTGTCCTGGTTGGGACCCAAAGACTCATCCACCCAAACATCTAAACCTATATTAGACAAAACTGTCCCCTTCCTGTTCCTCAGAGTGACCCAGGTCAGTTCTACAGGCTCCTTCGACAGAAGCCGAAGAAAGAGCCGAAAATGCAGGGATTTCGCAGTGACCGATGTTTCCATTTGGACATTTATTAATGATGTGATTCCGAGTTACTCTGCTGATCCTGACCCTGGATCTCATAAATAACACGAAGCATTCATACACAAAGTTTCTGGAAATATAATAAGCACCAAATAACCCTTACAGCCTAATCGGTTGAAGAACAAGACTGCTGATTGTTGATTATTTTGGACATTTACCCTTTTATTCTGAGTAGAAGAAGCTTGTTTCCATCTCTTTTGAAAGTAGATTCTATTTTAAACCATTAAATTAGTTTGTTAAATAACAGATTTACACTTTGATTCAATTAGTAGTTTATGGTAGAGTTTTTTTTACCTTTAGATTATGTGTCATTATTGCTGATTGAAGAATAAACTGCTCCCCGCAATCCTAAGAGCCACTTGTGGCTCCAGAGCCGCAGGTTTTAACCTCTGTTCTTGACTTTTCCAGACTGTGTGTGAACCCTAGTAAATGCAGGGTGCCCTCAGCATAATCAGATAAAAGGTCAATCAAACGCACCCAGCCACTCCACCATGTCCTTGATGGCAGTGAAGTACTTCTCCTCCTCCTTCTCAGGATTGGTGTCATCGTACCTCAAGAAGCAAATTCCATTGTTTGCCTGCAGAAAGAGTTCAGATTCAGTGAAAACGGCTCCATAGAACACGATAAACTGAATTTGAAATAGCAAAGCGGGACAAATAGCCATGTACCTTGGCGTAACCAAAGTTGAAATTAATGGCTTTGGCGTGTCCGATGTGAAGGATACCATTAGGTTCAGGTGGAAAACGGGTCCGGATCTGAAGCAGTTAAAGCAGACTTAACTCAGCAATACAGGTCATCTAATACGTACAATTTTCATTGCGTGTTGATAATGTAATTTTTTTTTTAAAGGCTGCACCTGTCCACCAGTGATCTCCATGTGCTTCTTAAGGAGCTCCATTGTTTTTGGAGTGACAACATACCCTTCGGTCTTGTAGTTTTCTCCTGTAAATGCCAATAGTGGAAGGTCAGGCTATAAATAAATGATACTGTGCTCCATCTCTAAATGTTACCAACATACAGAAAAAAAACACCGGAACGCATCAGAGAGACATCTGACTGGTTTCTAACAAATACAATCTGTGGATGTGCGACAGGATGTAATTTTGCAGTGCAAAAGAGTGCAGATGATCAATTATTAGTGACTGATTATTATCAAAGCGAAATAACTTATTCATTGCTAACCTAGTGCAAATTGGTGTGTCGTAATGGGCCGAGACTACTTAAGTATATAGACAGGGTTACAGCCTGAAAAATTAGACAAGCATTTAACTAATGTTAACATTGACAAATACTGTTTGGGTTTGCAAGGCCACACGAAGACCAGAAGTTGCCATTTCGTCTAAATGTTAAAGAGTGTTCTTCTCACCTGGTTTATGAAACTTCAGCGCCTCTCCTCTGAGCTGCTCCATTAGAGATCGTCCTTCCACAAAATTTGCGTCACCTTGATAAAGGAAACAAAAAGAAAAGAAAAAAACACACTCAAATACAGAAAGGTTCAATGCACTTTTGTCTGCATTGCTGCAGCTTACCATTCGCTATCGTCTCCTCCTTTTTCACCTTCACATCATTCTCTGCCACCTTTGCTTTCTGCGCCTGCGTAATAAAGCACAGAGGATGCAGAGATTATAGTAAATCGTTGTAGAAACCAGCTCCGGACTTAAAGCACAACTAGGTGAGAGCGGTCTTGGTAGGTCGTATTGGTCGGACTTTCCCTTTAGATTTTAATGGTTCTCTCACCTTGGGTTTCTTCTCTAGATCCGCCTCAGTCTTGGGTCCCAACAGGTGCAGAACCTTTAACGCCGAAGACACAGCTTATAGCGTCACCTGTTGCTACTTAATCATGACAAACCCACTTCTGTCAGCAAAATACTCCTTTCTCCATGCATACCTGCACGTCCACCTCATTTTTGATCACCTTCCCGTCAGCCCACGTTAATGCTGAGCGTGCTTCCCCTGCAACAGACACAAAGACATACTGTCTGGTTGTTTGGCTTTAACCTAACGGCTACATTAAAATGGAACCAAATATGAGATCATACCCATTAGCAGTCCCATGTTGAAGCGATACCTCTCTTTCAACAGCTGCTCCTTGTACTTCTTGATGACAGACTCAACCTACAACGAGATTCCACCGTCACTCAATTCACCATGGCTGCTCAACGTAGTGGGGGATTTATACTTCTTGGCAAAAGTATGCGGACCTATTCATTTTTTTCCTAAAATGTTTTTATCGGTTTTTGTTTATGATATCACATACAACTTAAATATATCTTGGGAACAAAAATCCCAATTTCACCAAAGAGCGGAAAATACATGCATTATCATACAGCAGCTTGCATCAATTATATATCCATTATTATGAGATCAAATATTCAACTTCCAGTGCCTATAATGTTTATATATGTTTCCCAGAGTTAAACAAAGTATTTTGATTTCCCTTTGGCAATGCAAGTTAATCGTGCCAGACCTAAACATTCCAACATCTACTTCTTTTATCCATTGTTTAGAAGAGGAAGCTTCTACGCTTGTCCAACCGAGGGTAATTTCTCTCCCTGCTTGTAGAAGTCCAAAGTCCTGAAGTTTAGTTTGTTTCTTCGTCTGTGTGACGATGGATATGCTTTGATCTAGTGCCGAGCAATAAAACAATATCAATATTTTATAGTGGAACAATAAATAAAAAGTAGGCTTTAAAATTTGATAAGACAATACATGTGGCCTATCAGGCAGCATGTGGAGCCACCATTATTTAATGAGTTTTACAGATAGTGAAAAGACTGCTGTTATAGTACTAGATAAGAAAGGATTTTTATTGGTTTACTTGTAATGCATAATGTCCCACAATTCTGTTTAATTTATAGCAATCTTTGAACATAAATCTCGTTGGTTGTTACTAATGTTTATTTTAATTTGTTCTGTTTGCTTTGAAATAGAACCTTTGTTCTGTATGATGATCATTATCCAAACTTTTCAATTTAACACAAAAAGTGTGATCCTTTATTTGTGTGTGTGTGTGTGTGTGTGTGTGTCTCCAGAGAACCAGCGCAATTTCTATTTCTTTTAGAGCTATTAATCTAAAATCCTTTTATTGACACTCTGGCCGTATGCAAAAGTTTTTTGTCCTGCTGCAGCGTGAAACTTCCCTCCAGTCTCAGTTGGTTATATTAAACACACTATACTTACGAATTAGAGGACCTGTGGTAATTGATAGCACTGAACTTATTAAGGGATATCAGCGTAAACGGGGCTAAACACAAATGTGTGTAAAAAATTTGAGATTTTTATTTATTTTGCGTCCACTTCACAGTCATGCGTCACTTTGTGTGGGACTATCCCATCCCGATAGAATACATGTGGGTGTAATGTGAAATATGTATGTGAAAAGTAGTATCCGATTGTATTTCAGAGGCATTCATTATACGATCATGCACTTACTGCATCCTCAATCTGCTCCGGTGTTATGACCACACCCACGCCACACGCTTCATCAAACTCCTTCTGACTGATGGGATCCTCAGGATGACTTTTGACAAAGTCTAAAGCAGCTGCAAAAAAGAAAAAGAAAAAAAGACACGGAAGATCAGCAAAAAAAAAAATCAACATCAAGTTCATTACATTTTCCTTTCACCTAGGGCTGGGCAATATATCAAGATTTTAAAAATAGCGAGATTTTTAAAAAACAGTTATGAGATGAGACTATATTGTTTATATCGAGATGGTCTATGCTGTGTTCTAATTTTACTTTTATGTATTCCAGTAGGTTATTTTTCAGCCGTTTCTCGTATTTATCTACAGCTGTTTGTTAAAAAATGTGCTTGTGAGACATTTGGGATAAAGCTTTTGATTCAGAGATGCCTTTTTATAATTACTTTATGAAAAGAAACTCATATCATATAGAGATAAATATTGGATTTCAGGATTCAGCCTGAAAATATCGAGATTTTGTTTTAAGTTCATGTCGCCAAGCCCTACCTTCCCCACACACATTACATAAAGCAATCCAAAAAAGGTTAAAAAGCAACTGGACTTCTATTCAGAAGCTGAAGACGTTTCGCTTCCCATTCAGGAAGCTTTCTCAATTCAAAATGTAGGGAGTAGTGTGGAGTTCCAAGCTTTATAGATCTGCTGGCCTTATTGGACCTTAGATTCTCCTCTATGTCAAGCAGGTCTATAAAGTGTGGAACTCCACATTACTCCACACATTTTGAATTGAGAAAGCTTCCTGGATGGGAAGCAAAACGTCTTCAGCTTCAGAATAGAAGTCCAGCTGTTTTTTGTTTTTTTTTTGGTTTTTACCTTTTTTGGATTGATCAGGACCTGGATGGTTGAGAATCTTCACCAACATTACATAAAGCATGTAAACAGTTGTCAGAAATTACCTGCCAGCTGTAGCTCTGTGCAGATTTTCTTCTGAGCGATGCAGTCTGAGAGAAATGCCAGGCGTTTGTTGTCTTTGAGGCGACACACCATACTGTACAGCAAAGTGCCCATGGCCTTGTCCACTCCAGAAGGCCCATTGACCCGCTGAGCCTGTTAAAACCAGTTCAAAAACATTAGACCGAATTTGTTTGTCCTCCTTGAAACTCTTACAGTTATAACAAGCTACCGAAACATGAAAGAAGCTTTAAACAGCCCATGTGGAAAATATAAGTTTAAATAACGCTACGCATGTAGAAAAAATAAAGTGAAAGTGGAATTCAAGGTTGAAGTTTACTGCTCAGTTAGTTTCAAAATGAGTAAAGCTGCCAGTGGTCAGCAGTGTGTTGGTGACATTTCCCAGCTGTCCCGGTGAGCTCATACCTGAATAACCGCCTCCTTCAGTGCACCACTCAGGACTTCATTTTTCAGCGTCTCCTTCGCTTTCTGCTCGCTGAGCCCAATCGAGGTGAAAAGTGTTAAAATATCGGCCATTAGTCCACTTTAGAAGTCAGTACCACGCAGACACAACGCCGCCGCGCAGAGGCTGTCTCATCAGAGGAAGAGCGAAAGAGCGACTTCCTGTCTGACGCAAAGAAAAAAATTGCTTGGAAAAATATTAGCCAATAACACACAGAGCCTACAGATGGAATTGACCAATAACGATTGAGCTTTGTTTGAGGTCTCAAACTATTCACCAATCAGCCGTTTGTTGACATAAAGGGAAGGACAGAGGGATTCCAAAATTAGAATAATGTTGCATCAGATTATCCCCTTTCGATTATGACGTAGAAATTTGAAACACAATAAAATTTTATTTTGACAAACGATAATTTTGACGACATAAAAGTGCAAACAAAATACAAATCTGTAAAACGTGTGAACGTTTCGATCGCGGGGTAACGTCATTGTTGTCCGTGTTTTCCGGCGTTAACTCCGCGTACGTTTTAATGGCCTCCTCAGCTGGCTGCGCTCCATTTACCAGCCGGCGAGGAGACCGGCGCTCCGCCGTGTTCAACGCAGCCGTTAGAAATATCTGGGCTTGGGTGGTGCACAAGATTGTACGTACAGTACAAAAACAATGTTCAACAAATTAATTTGACTTTATTCAGTTATTTACTGTGAAAAAGCTTTTGTTTTTGGCATCCAGACTCTGAAAGTCTCAGCATATTGGTTGAAATGTATGAGAAGTGAAGCCTTGCCAGTGTGGTCTGATTCAACAGTCAAGCTGCTTTAACCCACATATTTGGAGAAGATAATGCTAAACGGAGTCACATAATACAATAAAAATGGTTCGGGAATGGCTTGAGGAAGTCAGCAACGAGTTTAGCGACAAACAAATGTGATCCACAGGGAACCCACGTAATTTACAGGATTATACCGCAACTTCGAGGGTTTAGGAGAGTCCATGGCTATTTTGTCAGAAAAAGCGGGGGGAGGCAAAGCACTCTTAGTCAGGTATAATCTAATACATTTTTGTCTTCTTCCCCCAGCTGCATTCCCCTCCATTTATGTCGAAAACTCCTCCCACGAGACTCGTCAGTTCCTCCAGCTGGGCCATCGCCGGCTGATGGCTAAAGAGTGGATCCACCGTGGAATCTACGCGCAAACCACTTTTCATTTTGTTGTTCGTTGCATGCCGTCAAAAATAAATTAGATTTCCCCACAGGGCTTTAAGTCGGCCAACGAAGGCCTCGTTTAGCTCCAAACAGGGATGGCCAGACATGCGGTGTTTTCTTCAGGGGCCAAATTATGGAGATCCTTGGCATGCGCAAAGTCAGAGCTGCGACTGGATCTCACCCTCGCTTGTGGACAAACTTTCCGGTGAGGGGTTTAACCATAGATATCCATAATAAAGCCTTTATTATGGATATCTATGGGTTTAACTCATAACTTAGAATATTTAACACACCGGAAGACGTGGTTGATCCCAAGCTTTCAGTTCACATCTCATTGATCCACAGCTGGCGAGAAACCTCCGAGGGCCATTGGACCGGAGTGATGGGGGGGCGTGTGTGGACCCTGACTCAAACGGAAGACACTCTTTGGTACTATGTGTACACAAACCACGGTGTAGCTGGTGGGAAAAACAGACCTGAGAAGAAAGACTCTCTGAGGATAGATGAGGAGGAGGCACAGTCAGTCCCCCCCACACCGGACGCTGAGGTGGAAGCTGAGATGCTGAGAGACTACTTCCAGCTGCATGTGAAGCTGGGGGATCTATACAGGGAGTGGGGGGCAGCAGACTGCCACTTCAAGGAGATTGCTGACATCTTTACAGGTCAGTGTGTTTGTTCGTGCGCGCACAATTACCGCTTCACAGTGAATCCTGACTAAAACGTGTTGCTTGGTGTTTCTGCAGGTGTGCGGATGCTGCGTCAGGACCCCACAGAATGCCTGTTTTCCTTCATTTGCACCTCCAACAACCACATCTCTCGTATTCAGGGCATGGTGGAGAGGTTGTGTCAGGCTCTGGGCACACGTCTCTGCCAGCTGGATCAAACCTCCTACCATGACTTCCCTACACTGTCTGCACTGGCAGGTGGACGAAACGTTGCAGTAGACTTTGCACGCTCATTTTGCATTCTTGGCAGTTGTGTGTATTTAATCTATCTTTGATGGGGCCTCAGATGTTTATTAAAGAACAAACAGCTTCATGAAGTCCAGGGAACACCACAGCTGTCTTAACCCAGTTCTGCTCTCACTGTGAAAGTCACAAATGATAAGTATGCTGTGTTTGCCAGAAAGGGACAGACAAAACCACCCTAAACATACAGTCGAACCTGCAGTGGAATGGTTTGGATCAAAGCATATCCATGTGTTAGAATAGCCTAGACAAAGTCCAGACCTAGATCCTCGTAAGCATCTGTTGCTTCACTTTAAAATTGTTGTTCAGGGATTGTCGCCGTCTAATCTGACTGAGCTTGAACTATTTAGCAAAAAACAAAAATGGCAAAAGATCAATTCTCCTAATGTGCAAAGAGGTTGGAGACAAAAACAAAACAATAAGCTAAGTAGTAACACAAATGCTTGCCACACTTGTCAGAATTCTTTTTTCTAAAAATGGTTGAAAATCATGTATCCAGGGTGTGCTCTAAAGCCATACACTACCTTGTTTTGGTCTATCTTATTAAATCATAATAGCGAACTTTGAGCTTGTAGCGTGGCAAAATGTGACAAAGTATAACGGCAGTGAAAACCTTTGCAAGACACTGATGAACTACGCTTCATTTATCATGAAAGGCCGTTGGCTCTTTTACTGTGATGCATTTCGTCTGATGTTTTTTGCTTCTACCTAACTTTATTATTTTAGAATCTCATTTTCTGCAGATACCTAAAGGCTGTCTTACGGCCTTCTTACTGTGTATATGTTGTCCTTCTGATCCGCAGACAGCGGTGTCGAGGAACGTCTCAGGGATCTCGGCTTTGGTTACAGGGCGCGGTTCCTTCAGCAGAGCGCCAAGCAGATCCTGGACACACACGGGCTCCAGTGGCTCGACGGTTTACGGAACGCCCTGTATCTGGAGGCCCGTGACGCTCTTCGGACGCTCCCTGGTGTTGGCACCAAGGTACGACGGCACAACAAGTTAGCTCCTTACATTTTATTCATATTAGCTTGGAGAGAATATTTTAAGACATTGGGCGATAACCGTATTTGTTGTAGGTGGCAGACTGTGTTTGTCTGATGGCTCTGGATAAGTCTGAGGCCGTGCCTGTGGACACACACGTCTGGCAGATTGCTAAGCGGGACTATAAATTCACTGCTGATAACAGACAAAAGACCCTAACGGAAAAGGTTCACAGAGATATCGGTCAGTTTTTTTACGCACTTTGTTGAAAAAGTTCTCTTCCCGCAAGAACAAAGCATCTAACGAAGCTTTTCTCTGCAGGGGATTTTTTCAGAAAGCTGTGGGGGCCGTATGCGGGTTGGGCCCATTCGGTAAGTGCCGTTGTCCAGTAAACGTCCCTCTCTTTTACAGTGGATCCTCTGTTACCACTGTTTGCCTGCTTTTAGGTTTTATTCTGTGCCGACCTCAAGAAATTCCAGAACCTGAAAGGAGATACAAGTTTGAAGCAGTCAAAGAAAGAAGAAGAGCGCGAAGGAGAGAGCAAGAAGGTAAAAATAAAAAGAGAGCTCGATGGACACGAAAAGAAGAGGAAACCGAAGTCAGAGCGTCGGAAAAAGGCAAAGATCTCCGTCAAGACAGAGGAGGTTTGAGACAACAAATCTTTGATCTGATCAGGTCAAAATGGACTTGAATTTCAAACGTCATGTTTGTATCTACAACTTCATGGGCATTGGTGTTACTGTTATCACATCTCGGTTTTTTATCCTCAGGTTTTTACTGTAAAATTGCCTTGTGATATTATATTAGTTCAGAATTGTCCCAAAAAAAAGAGTGCAATGTGAAATGTTTTACAAAATAAAATTAAAATAATATAGTTATATATATTTTTTTAAATGATCGTTAGCCTTTGCATTTTTCTATTTATATAAAAACTATGGCCATTAAGAACATCAAACCCATTAATGCTGCACTAAAACTGTATCTACAGAGTACTGAAAAAGTGAAGAAGAAAAAAAACATCCGATTGGCTTTTATCATTTTCCTGGTCTGGATGAGTTTGGTGACTTGTTTACATTTTCTGGCTTTATTGCTGATTTTATTGCCTAACAGGGATTCCCAAAGTTGGACTTAGGACCATAACCTGACTCTCGCCAGATGTGTTGACACTGTGTGGAGCTCGGCGGACCTACATCCATCTGGTGAGAGTCAGGTTATCAGGACTCCACTCAGGGTCACGAATCAACCACCGTGGGGTCTTGAGATCCCCCTCAGAAATTTCATTAAATGAAAAGGTAAAGTAATATCTCTGATCTGATAATTAGAGAGGAAGTTTTATATGATTGTTGATTTATTTTTTATTTTTGTACTTTTAGTAAAAATATTACTGTCTACAGGTCTCTTCCACTATAAAATTTTAATATCCAAAGCAGGAATTTTTGGGTTTGGTACCTGTTACGTTGAATCGTCTTGCTACTGAAAAGTGCGTTATAAATAAACTTGCCTCGCCATGTGAGCCACTGTTAAGATTTTTAGAAGTTTGAATTTCTGATTTTCTCTGTGTTTTTAGTGTTTCCTTACCATACCCACTCCCGGATCAGTGCCTCTGTCTCGTCTGCAGGTTCTGCTTTCTGCACTCTTAACTGAGCCCGGTTCTTCTTGAAGTCTCTTGCTATCTTTCTGCAAAGTCGTCGTTGGCATTTGATTATGAAGAGGACTAAATAGGAATTTATGCAGCTTCATTTGAATCGGTCTAAATGACTAGATTACACTGGATTAGTTTGACTGTATATTTCCATGTATGTGGACAGGAAGCGGATGGCTCTGTCTCCTTAAAGTGCCTTAGTTTACATTTTCTGTGTGAACTGGCACAGTATGAATAAGGAGAATTTAATTTAAGGAAATGTTTTCTCCTCAAATGTTCAGAGAGGTGTATAAACAGACCTGGAAAATAACAAAACCTTTAAATGTGTAGGGCCCCTGCTAAAATAGGCCTCCAGATGGCAGCACACATTAATCTCAAGATTTACAGCGGACCATGTGGTTTAGCCTGCTTTTATCAATTTTAGACCAAATGAAACATTTTTTTCCCTGTGGATTAAAATGTCTGCCAGAACTCTTGGCTCATCGTTTGAAAACAATGCATGGTGCTTGAGTGCATGATGGGAGATGGCCAAAAGATGCCAAAGCAGTGGGTGTTCCTCCAGAGCATTCCCTGGATCAGAGTCTTATTTCTGTGATTTGGCTCCTAAAACCCAGCCTGGCTGAGCACCACAGCGTCTGTAAGTTTATCTATAGGCTCTTCAGACTGTGTCAGCTGATCCTTTTATTGCAGGGCTTGCAGTCATCTGCTGTCAGTGCTCGGGGCTGCTGTGACGGTCTCTGGTGACATCATGACCGCGTCTTCTAGGAGGTTTGATGCATGGCTGTCTCTGTGAGGGAATGACAGAGCAACATTTTTGCTTTGCCTTTTACACGCAGAGAAGCCGTCGGGGCTCTAATTTGTGAAATGCTTCCTGACATGTCTTCAAGCAACTAGAGGCCTGGTGTTGTGTGTGTGGCTGTTCCATCTGTGGATGTCTTACATCCATAGCATTGTTTTGTTTGTGGAGGAGAGTGCAGCCATGCGAGTTAATGAAAATGTGAGTCAGCTTTCATCCCCACTCGTCTTCAGCTGGGCAGAAGCTGTGGCTCAGCTTAGGGGCAGAGTCACTGTGGAGGAAAAAATAGATAAAGAGAGATGAGAGATAGGTCAGCGTGTGCAGAAGATAGGAGCAGTGATGACGGTGAAGGCACAAAGAAGAGCAAGAGAACAGAGGCCTGCACATTATGTAAGACGTGTCTCGGCTTGTGTTGTACCCTCAGGGGTGGTTCTCTTAAAAAGGACATTTTGCTGTGCCTACTTTCTCTAACAAGTGTTGCTACTTCCCTACAAACACTTGGAAGGACTGCTATTATGAGCTTCCATATAGCTGAGAGGTCTCCATCTATTTCCAGAAGTTGTTGACAGCTTCTGGATGGGGATGTTTTGTGGTAGCAGACCTTGAACGGTTGGGACCTGTTAGCCAGAGTGTGTTCAGAGACAGGCTCTCTTTAAAGTGGGTCATATGCAAAGGTTCCCCTTTTATACCATCTAATGTAGAACAGATTACTGGATCAATGTGTGCTTCTGTGCTTTTTTGTCTCTCTTGTTGTGTCTCTGCTCTGTCTTCTGTAACCCCAGTCGGTCGAGGTAGATGACCGTTCATACTGAGCCCGGTTCTGCCGGAGGTTTTCCTTCCCGTTAATGGGGAGTTTTTCTTCCCACTGTCGCTTCATACTTGCTCAGTATGAGGGATTGCTGCAAAGCCATGTACAATGCAGACAACTCTCCCTGTGGCTCTACGCTTCTCCAGGAGTGAATGCTGCTTGTCGGGACTTTGATGCAATCAACTGGTTTTCTTATATAGGAACATTTTTGACCAATCTGTATAATCTGACCCAATCTGTATAATATGATTGAACTTGACTTTGTAAAGTGTCTTGAGATGAAATGTTTCATGAATTGGCGCTATATAAATAAAATTGAATTGAAAATTGAATTGAATTATAAATTATTTTGTTTAGCAAATTATTGAGACTTATCCAGGTTAGCATAACGCATAAAAGTTAGGCTGGTTTTAAAAATAGTTTTACATTTTATTGTAAACTCCATACAAAAATGTATAGTACAGTAGTTTGATATAAAAGCTTTTCATTTAAGCTTTAAAGCCCCAGTGTGTAAGATTTTCACCCTGGCGCACCATCTCGTGGTGCGCTAAATGAATTACAAATGACCAGTAATCACCAGTAAGCCTGTAATGACTACTACAGAAGCTGTGGAGGGTCATAAATGTGACAATGTAAACATGTCCTCAATGCGTTTGGTACTAAGCTATTGCTAATAGCTACGGTCATGGTGTCAAACGGTTTTTGGTACTGTTTCCAAGCCCACTTGTTTTTTTCTAAAGTCGCTTGTAAACTCCTTGAGTCGTGGTTTTTGTGCTCGTGTAGTTGCTTATTTTGGATCTAATATAAGCCACTATACCCACAAGTAAAGAGACCCGCTTCTGCTGTAGAACTACAGACAGTGAACAGGCCGGCTGATATCCCTCCGCCTACACACATATCTCACATAAACGAGCCATTTCTACCAGGAGGATAGAGTAGTAGTTCCTGCCCCACACTGCCCTGTTGCTAATATAAAGCCAAAATAAACTTCACTGTTACAACACGGCGCCTCCGAGTGGGTGTATGTATTTATAAACTACTAATTCTTAAAGTTACACTTTAATTTTTTGTGTTAGGTTATTAGACTTTGCCAGAATATGTATTTATAAAAGTGATACTTGAGTGTTGCTGATTAAAAGCGAAATTGGTTACACGCTGTCCCTTTAAGATTTTTTTCCCCCAATTTGGTGCATTTCTCATTTAGATTTTTGTTTGTTTTGCTTTTGACTTTTCTGGACTTTTCCCATCTGCCTGTCACCTCTCAGCCACTATCCAATCAGCTCAGCCAAGTCAATTAGCCCTCATCAACTCCACCTGCTGCCAGTAATTACATTCATCTCTGGTCACCTGTTCACCGGCCTACATATACCTGCCTCAGCCAACTCATCCCTGCCAGAACGTCTCCTCTCTTCTCGTCCAGTTTGATGTGCCCTGCCTCTACCAGTTCATGTGTGCTCAGCCAGCTGGACTCTTCTGTTAAAAGTTGCTTGTGTCTGCATGCTGCAGTTCTGCCTGTTTCTCCGTGAGCTCCAGCCACTTGCTCTGCCCGATCTGGTGGTTCCCCGATCTGGTGGTTCCCCGTTCCACATTGGCTGCTCTGGTCTTTTTCTATCTGCATCCAGGGTCCGAAGTTAACACTCGCCAAATGCGAGTAAATTTCCCGTTTGGCGAGTGAATTTCAGAGGGCTAGCTGCCACATGGCGAGTACATCTTTGTACCAAATAAATTAAATATAAAATAAAAATAACAAAGCCCATCTGGGCTGCAGATGATCCGTTCACAGAGCTCAGTCTAGACCCGCCTTCTGCGGAGCTGATCAGCTTCTTTCACGTCTTATTTCTGGGGAGAGCGGCTCCCAGATAAAGGCGAGTACGGACTCGCGTTCTCGTCAAGTCCGGTCTTGGCGAGAACACAGGAAGATCGGACTTGACAAGAACGCGAGCACGCAGCACGTATGGTGTATTGGAACAGAAGCGTACTTGTGACATCATGAGACGCACAGTTCTTTAGCATTTCTTTAACATTCAAAACTATTTATATACTACACCACAATAAATCTTATTGAATTTTTTTTAAAACAACATTTTTAATTTCTAAAAAGCCTAAAAATGATCTTGCCGCGGTGCATTCTGGGAAAGCGGTCAGTCTGAAGAACGCACAAGTCTGCTCTGATGCATGCTCGATAAAGAGGGCGGGCGAGAACAACATCCGGGGAATTCGGCGCGTTCTCGGTTTGGCGTTCTCGGCAATTGGAACAGTGCTCGGGCTGAGGCTGATGACGTGTCACGAGCACACGAGAACGCTCAAGAACGCATATTGAGAAACGGCCAAAGCCTTCATTCAAAACCAGTCATGGCTGCACGCTATAGACCAGTTCATTGTTATTGTTTTGATTCGGGTTTTTCGCGCATGTGCGCCGGACTGGTTGGCAAAAGACGAACACAATGGCGGACGCAAACAGAGAAACTGACGAGTTCTCCACGTATTTTTCTTCTTTAGATAACGTATCACAAGATCGTTTTAAGACTAAGTTGATGGTTGATGGTATCAGATTGCCAGATCCACACAGCAAAAGCCTGAAGGGACGGAGCGAGTCTGTGAAATGCTGCCAAGCGTTCAGTACCGCGACATATACAGCTACCTTATAAACACGCAGGCCAGTACACACGAGAGAGCATGAAAGCATGAAACCACTGGACGGCTGCAATTATATTATATCTGGACTTAGGCTCCAGCAACGCCCGCGACGCCATGAGGGATTAAGCGGGTCAGAACATGGATGGATGGATGGATGTTCAGACATGTGTAACATACGAACGCGAAGTCGGACAGGAAGACCCGCCCGGTAGGTTAAAAAAAAACATAGTTCACTACGGATTATTTTGGTGTTTTTGTCTTGTTAAAATGGGTGGGGGTGTCGGCGACATTGCAGCGTAAACACAGAAGTACTAGCGCCCATGAACGGGGGCGTAATGCAGCTGCTGCTGCTGCTGCTGCAGCGCATTAACTCCGCTTCTCCTGGCTCCGTCTAGCGATCGCCACCTCCCCTCCACCGCTATTCAAATAGAACAATGACTAGAGCAGAATTAAGTTGTATTTACCGGAGATGAAGTGTAGACAGCATATTCTGTCGTGGTATGATGGATCCCCCAGTCCATTGTGAGTGTCTGCCTGCGCTCTTTTCATTGAAATTATCCATTTCTTTCTTCTTTCTTTGTCCTTCGGGAAACGACAGAAACGTACATCCAACGATTTGGAATGCCTCTGTGTGCAACCGGGAGCACAACAAGTGGTAGACATTGTTTAGATTCCAAAAGTAAACTAACTAAAAATACGCTCTAAATCACCCGTTTTGTCATGTAGTAGACGAGAACAGTGCTGTTTTTGCCAACCACCGTGACCCGGACGTAGCGCTGACGTCACGCGTGAACTGGTCTATAGATCAGAAAACAGATCTGCTAACCAGATACAGTCTAAAACGCCCATTAGTCTGTTTATAAGTTTAGTTTTTATTAATTCTGCATTTAACTACGTGCGCTCCGAGGGAAGGGAGGAGAGAGGCGCAGTTACAGTGCCTCAGCGCTGTAACTGCACCTCTCTCCTCCCTTCCCTCGGAGCCAGGTGCTTTTGTCAGCGACCAACCTTCAAAACGTGAATCACTACGTTTAATGTCCTTCCACTCGTACCAAAACGTCCCAATTAAAATCAATAGGAGAGTCAGTAGCTATGTTTAATGCTCTTTTGTATTTAACGACACAGAGCCAGTGGTGCTTCGGTGGGCTGCTGCCTTGCGCTTGAATTCAGGTGCGCAAAATTACGTTACATGTAATATAGGTGCGGACTTTTTAAGGAACTTGTAACATCAGGGGCTTCAGCTCAGACCCATTATTCATTCTCTTCCCTCTAAAGGAGCCCTTTACAGTCTTTATTTATGCATTTTCCCCACTGTTTATCCCTCACGCGCAGCGCACCCGGGTAAAATCCAGCAGCTGGATCAGCGTAAAGACGCAGCGTGAACCCCTGCGTGCTTTAAGTGTGGCAGCTGAGAGAAAAATGTTGAAATGTTGATGAAACTCTGCCTCATTCACAAATTAGACCAACACGAATAGAATAATGATAATCTGTAGTGTTTTTTATTGCCTGGATGTAAATGTGATAATTCTTATTGTGCCTTTTATAATCAACTACAATATTTTCTTATAAAAGTCAGGAAACAAAGATTTCTCTTCCAGGGTCTAGACAGCCACGCCCCCAACCACGCCCCCCGAAAATTAACATAATCTCACTCTTAATCTTTGATAAAAATTGAGGTCTGGTCAGGATTAATATTTTGGCCGGTAAAAAATATGCCTGGCCGGTTGATTTTTACATCTACCGGCCAACTTGGCCGGTGAATCAGGAAGGTAATTTCGGACGCTGTCTGTAGCTTCTGGTTCCCTCCTCATCCCTGCCTGCCTGCATCGTCTGCCATTACTCATCTGTTCAAGTCTGGTTCTGCTTGTCTGCCTCACCTGCCACTAATTATCCCTTACAATAAACCTTTTAAAGAAACGTAACTCATTCAACATCATTCAATACAGCATTTTCTTTTAAACAAAACTATAAAGAAGTTTTGTAACTGAGACCAATGTTTATTTTGATTAAAATTAACTAAACAACACTTTAAAGACTATTTTGTTCTACTCTATTCTATTTATTATTATTGATAATAATAATAATAGATGAAAAATAAATGTTTCACTACAAGTAAATGTGTTGTATAAAATTGAGTATTATGAAGTCTAAACTAAGTGGCCAACTTGTTCATCACTTAAAATTAATCTTGCCTGTTTTACTGAGAATATTGAATTCGGTTTATTTATAATGGAGGCATTCACAATGCGTCATCTCAAGGCACTTCACCAAGTCATACAGACAGAATGGTTAGAAGTTTCTAAGTTTCTTAGTTTCTATCTAAGCAAACCTGGCTGATTGTATTGAGTCACTAACCAGCAGCATTCACTACTCCTGGATGACCATGTAGTGACAAGGACAGTCACTTACATTGTGTTTTTGACTTTCCCTCACAATCCCTCATACCAAGCATGCATGTAGCGACAGTGGAAAGGAAAACTCATCTTTAACCGGAAGAAAACTCCAGCAGAAGCAGGCTCAGTATGAACGGCCATTTGGCTTGGTCGACTGAGGCGTTGAGAAGACAGAGCAGAGACATAAAAAGAGCACAGAAGCACTGATCCAGGAGGACTTTCTATTTTAAAGAAAAGTAAAAAGGTAACGGCAGTACTAGCTCCTTTAGTGGCCTCATTTATGAGACGAATGCCGATAAGCTCTGAGTCAGTTTTCAAGTCTAGAAGTATATAGCTAGAAGTCTAGCTAGAGACTTAGACAACTTTATTGTCATTTTGTATGTACAGAGTGCATACAGAACGAAATTTCGTTGCATACAGCTTACAACAGTATAGTGAGATTTTAGGTGGAATAAGGCAACATTACAATATAAAGTGCAGCTGTGATCAAAATGTAAACAATGCAGGAGAAAAACAGTGTGCAATCACAGTGTATAGTTGGTAATCCTGTTCAGAAACACTTTTTGTCATAATGTGCAAAATGGTCCTTAATACATTATATCAGGGGTCACCAACCTTTTTAAAACTGAGAGCTACTTCATCGGTACTGTGTCATATGAAGGGCTACCTGTGCTGACCTTTGAACTACAAGAGTCCAAGCTCACCTTAACTTTACGTAATATAAATATGTTTTTAATGCGTTTGGTATTTTTAAATCTATGTGAATACAAGTATGATTAAAAAGCAAGAGCAGCTGAATCAAATAGTATTTTAAGTGCAGCTCACTGGAGGTAGTGCTATTTTTTTGAACAGGCTTCAAGGCAAGGCAAGGCAAAATTTATTTGTAGAGCACATTTCAGTACAAAGACAATGCAAAGTGCTTGAAGGCACCACATATGGTCGTGGGGGGCTATAGTACCCGCGGGCACCATGTTGGTGACCCTGCATTATTTATTCAGTTTATATTCGGTTTAAAAAAAGACGATCTGTGGGAGCTGCAGGCAACTAAAAACTCTGACCAATCCCTGGCTTTTGGTCCTTTTTATAATATGTTTGTTTAAATACAGTGTAAAAATAATTTTGTCATTGCATTTGGTTTTTATTTACATTTTACAAGGATTCGCAACTGTTGTTAGATAATGGCTGTGCATTTTAAAAACATGGTATATTATGGGTTTGGATGATATTATGGGTTTCTTCTTTGCAATCAAACACATTCCCAGTATTAATTATTTTGAACATGTTACAGTTTCTGCCACTTTTGGTTTCTTTTTAAGACATGTTACTTTAGTTAATTTAACATTGAGCAACACCAGACCTTAAGATTTAAAAATAATCTGTTCATAATACAAATGTTATATTTTAGTTTAAACGTAAACTTAATCTCTTTAAGGACAATTCATCTTTATCTTAGTCTTGACACAATTAAAGCTGGTTATCAGGATGATGGAGAAAAACATGATCAATGATTTGTGAGAAACCTAACAGTATTCTCATTCAACCATTGGAAAGACTAGTCTCTTTTTTCCCCCCTTCTTCTGTTTACACAGATGGATTTTATTATTCCACAGTAGTGACAGACAGTTTGATATAGTAGTAAGACGGAAAAAGCTTAAGGAGCAGCGTCAGTTCACCTTAGATGTGGTGAAATCTAACACTTCCAGAGGCAGCTGTGACGGAGCCTGATGGACGGGGGAGGTGGTCCCCACATGGAGGTCTGATTGGGGCCCAGAGATGGGCTTTGTTCCATAGGATGAAGGGAAACCACAAACTTGGAAAAACTGTGAGTGCAGTGCTGGCTGGAGTCTTTTAGATCTCAAGATCCTCTGACTGTGAAGTGTGTAGACGTTTGCAAACAAAGATTTCCTTAATAAAGGGGGCTTATTTTGTCAGGAAAGACAACAATACACACCTCCTGAAAGGGCCCTCGCTTTTAAGCCTAGGATTAAGACTCAACAGCTCATATTTTTAAGGAGGACTGTTGTGTTTTCACCAGTTAAAATTCAGAGCTGCTTTAAGTATGAGTTCAAATTAGCTCTTTGAGCCCAAGAATTGCTAAAGATTTGTAAATGAAGAGATGTGAAATGATTTGGAAAAAGATAAAGAGTGGGAAAATAGTACTATTGTGACCCGTTGTAGTAAAGCAAGTCTTTAAATAAATGATCTTTTAGCATTCTATGCAAGGAGGATTTAATTTTTTTGTGTAGATAAACCATATTTTATTTGGTAAATAGTATAGGGGGATCATTCTTTTAATTATACATTTCAAAATGTAAGTTGTGAAACCCAAACAGCTTAAAATGCATAAACCTCTTTAAATAAACTCATCTAAACTATTTCCTTCTGATCGGAATCGCCCACTCGTTCACCTCGTACTACACTAATCTTGTTACAGCTGTCAACACTCCTCTCATCTTACAGCTTCTTAAGAAGGAAAAGTGAAACAAAAGCAACAAAAACGTCTCCTGCATTATTATATCCAACTTAACGGCCATTTCTTAAATAAAATCCATTTCCAATTTGGATGCTATATTAGCCATAATCTATGTGCGATAATGTGATTAGCATCCAAAAGTGTTCCAGCTCCACCTGTTCAAAGCCTTCCGTGACCCCTGCTTGCTCAGTAGTAATTTAATGGCCTTAAGTCAATCCTCTGAGCCACACAGGTTATTTTAGGACTCAGCTCTATGGTCCAGAGTCCAGACGGTTTGATGAAAGTCCAGAATACACAGGGAACTATAGTAGCTGGGAATGGTTCCCGTTTGTAGGCCGGTTGTGAATCCACACCCAAGGCCTTTGTCAGATGATGTCTGTGTTGGGGCTTAATCGGAGCAGAGCTGCAGTTGTTAGCAAGTCCAGACTAGAAAAATGTAGAAGTCATTGTAAAAACAGAGACGTTCAGGCGAAGCGTGACGGAGTGGCGCTGAGCCGAGGTTCAGCATGAGGAAACTCTATCAGCTCGGCTCAAGGTGGCTTGTTCCCTCTCTACACATGCAGGTTGGGGTGTAGCACAGCAGGGAGAGTGTATTGTTTCATGCACAGCCCTGTGCTCGTCTTACTGTCCTTGTGGAGGCTGCACCAACAGTCCTGAGCTACTAGACACATTCCCATTGAGATGTAGTTTTAACATCCATAAAACAACGCACGGATGTGTTTCTTTTTGTTTTGCTTTTTTGTTGTAGCTACATCCTTATTTAGTCAGGACAAAAATTTCCCTGCCAAAAAACATGTTGTCACATCTACATGCCTCTGGTGATGTTACATATAAGGCAAGTGATCAGAGTTCTTTTGAGCAAGTCAGTTAGTAGTTTTCTTGTTGTTTTCTCATTTCTTGGGGGCAAAACAGACGGGACTGCACAGATTTCATTTTCAAAGATCTTCAGTCAACATTTTAAGACAGGTCTCTTGATCCATTGAATTTTGAATTTGCATTTAGGGTTAAGTTGTTCTGTGTCTGTAGCCATTTTTCCTCAGACCCTTCCAGCATTATAACGAGTGCTAGGCAATATATTGAGATTTTTTTAAAAGAGATATGAGACTATCATTTGTATGGAGATGATCTATGTTGCAATATAATTATACTTTTATGTATTCCTGTAGGTTTTTTTTTTTTAGCTAGTTCTTATATATCTACAGCTGTTTGTTAAAACATGTGCCTGTGAGACATTTGGGATGAAGCTTTGATTCAGAGATGCCTTTTTAATAATTAGCTTATGACACGAAAAACATATCGAGATAAATATTGTACATCGACATTCGGCCTAATAATATTGAGATATAATTTTTCTGCATATCGCCCAGCCTTAATTATAACCACTAAGCATTTAGTTATTTAGATGAATGCTAAATGCTCTTTGTTCCAATATCACCACCCTCTGTATTTATACCATTGCTTCTTTTCAATCATTTGTCTGATTCTTCTGTTCCCTCCGGACAGCTTGTATGTTTTCTACCAAATGTTGATCCTCCTTATCCCCCAGAGTTTTAAAAATCTCTTTTTCCCCTGGTTATTTCATTGAAGGTCACGTCAAATACTCTCAGCCATCTCCTATCTGCGCTTCAGTCTTCCACTATCTAAGGGAAAAAAAGCACCAAGTTGTTTTAACAATAGTCCTGTGGACTGACTGATGCGTTCAATTAAGATGATTATCAATTCCTAAGGAGATCTCCTGCAGCACCACCTACTACATCCATCAAAAATGATCCCCGACATTTTATATAAACAAAATAAATCCTGCTAAATAAAACATTTCAGTGACAAGGGCTTGCAGTTACCTATAAGATTCAAGGTTGAGGGTCAAATTATGTTTTAAACACATGATGTTGAACTCCATGCAACTCCAATGTCAAAACTCACTGGTGTGTCATCTGATGAGGATGATCAGCTCAATTTGGTCACTAGTCATTTTCATTGCAACAACATTCCAGACATCCATTCATTGTCTCTAACCATTTTAAGGGTTATCATGGACTCTGACACACACCCTGGACAGGTCACCAGTCGCCATCACAGGGCAACATAGAGACACACAGGAGAAACAACCATGCACACACACGCACACACACACACAAACAACTGAGGGTGAGACCAATTGACCTAGCAGTCATGTTTTTGGACTTTAGGAGGAAGCCACAGTACCCAGAGAAAACCCATACATGCACAGGCAGAACATGCAAACCCCATGCTGATAGACCCCAGGCCGGAATTCAACCCCAGGACCTGCTTGCTGTGAGGCAACAGTGCTACCACTTTGCAGCCCCACAATGGAGATAGATTCTGACACAAAGTCTTCAGAAAATGATATACATCCATCCACTTTCTGTATCTGCTCATCCTTGCAGTGTCATGGGTGGCTTTCTCCAGGAGTCTAGTTTATTACTATTTTTATATTATTAGGCCCGAGCAGCTAAGCGCTGCGAAGGCCTATTGTATCTGTAGTGTTAATTATTATTATTATTATTATTTATTATTATTATTATTATTATTCTGCCCCCCTAAAGAGGGGCCTTTTTGGGGGCTTTCTCATTTTCAAAAACTCACCAAACTTGGCAGATGCATGGTGACTGTTTAAAAATTTTGTATTTTAAGGTCGTCACAAAAATCTAAAGAAAAATGCCTCAACGGCGCCACCTAGAAATTTTCAAAGGACCCTTTGCTATTCACTTACTTCGTCGTAGAGACATGAAATTTGGTACAGTTGTAGAGCTCACCAAGACGCTCAGAATTTACAATTAATGTCATAGTGTAAATATCACAGGAAGTCGGCCATTTTAGATTGAAAGTCTGATTTTGACCTCAATTTTGACAGTTACAGCATCGGTATAAGATCTAACTCCTCCTAGAGATATCGAGCGATCGGCTTGAAACTCGGGCAGTCTGATCATAAGGCATGGCCAATCAAAAGTTATCAAAACGGTGAGTTTTTGAGCATGCTGAAGGGGCGTTGGCAGGGGTCAAAGTTCACCTATTCGCCACAAAAAATAAAAGTGTTATATCTCCTACACAGAAACACACAGAGGCACCAAACTTTCTGTGATTAATCATCATCAGGTCTCCTATAATATCCAATGGTCAAATGATGACATCACTTAGGCCACACCCCCTGACAACAGGAAGTGTCATGTTTTGCTGTAAACGGTCGCTATGTTACCCCTCTGAGCTAATCAACATGAAACTGTGTCCACAGACAGAACACATGTTGTTGTGTTGTGGATTCCAGCCCCAAGTCGATTCGATGGAGCAGGAGAGCGTGGCGGCGTGGTGAAGTCACCTCAAACGCCGCTGCCATACGTTTGGCTCTGAATTCCACATTTTTGGGCCGAGCTGCATAAAACTCACTTGGATGCATCCTTATCCACCCCCCAACAGGAATCCATAACAAATTTTGGTGGGCGTGACCTAATGCCTCAACGGCGCCACTTAGCAATTTTCAAAGGACCCTTTGCTATTCACTTACTTCATCGTAGAGACATGAGATTTGGTACAGTGGTAGAGCTCACCAAGACGCTCAGAATTTACAATTAATGTCATAGTGTAAATATCACAGGAAGTCGGCCATTTTAGATTGAATGTCTGATTTTGACCCCATTTTTGACGTTTATAGCATTGGTATTTGATGGATCTCCTCCTAGAGATTTTTAGCGAGCGGCTTGAAACTCGGGCAGTCTGATCATAAGGCATGGCCAATTAAAAGTTATCAAAACGGTGAGTTTTTCAGCTTGTTGAAGGGGCATTAGCAAGGGTTAAAGTTCACCTACTCGCCACAAAAAATAAAACAGTTATATCTCCTACACAGAAACACACAGAGGCATCAAACTTTCAGTGATTGATCACCATCAGGTCTCCTATAATATCCAATGGTCAAATGATGACATTGCTTAGGCCACGCCCCCTGACAACAGGAAGTGTCATGTTTTGTTGTAAGCGGTCGCTATGTTACCCCTCTGAGCTAATCAACATGAAACTGTGTCCACAGACAGAACACATGTTGGTATGTTGTGGATTTCAGGCTCAACTGGATTGGATGGAGCAGGGGGGCGTGGCGGCGTGGCATATTCACCTCAAACGCTGCTGTCATACGTTTGGCTCTGAATTCCACAGTTTTGGGCCGAGCTGCTTAAAACTCATTTGGATGCATCCTTATCCACCCCCCAACAGGAATCCTTAACAAACTTTAGTGAGCAGGACTTAGTTTCTCTATAGCGCCACCAAGCAAATTTCAAAGGACCCTTTGGTATTCACTTACTTCATCGTAGAGTAATGAAATTTTGTACAGTTGTAGATCTCAGCAAGACGCTCAGAATTTACAATTAATGTCATACTGCAAGTATCACAGGAAGTAAGCCATTTTAGATTGAAATCTGAATTTTGATACCAAGTTGACATGTAAAGCATATGTATTTGATCATACTTGTCCAGCAGGGGGCAGCAAGAGACCACAAATAAACCCCAAAGGAATTTCTCTTGGTAAGTAAGTGATCTTAACTCTTTGGTTTCCTTGTATATTTAAGTTGAACAGATATACAAATCCTGCTTGAAAACTGACAAACTCTTGTTCAATACATTTCAGTTTTTATTTATATAACGCCAAATCATGAAACATGTCATCAGGGGTGGATTGGGACAAAAAATTGGCCCTGGCATTTTGGATTAGACTGGCCCACCACATTTTTTTTGTGTACTGAATGTGTATACCAACTGTGCAATACCAACTGTGCAATACCTTGAAGTCAGGATAATGGAAATTAGTGAGAGTGGACACTTAAAATACTTCCAAAATCTTAATTTATTAACACTGTAAAATGTAAACTCCACCACAGCACAGCAACTATTCTTAGATCAGAGAGAGAGAGAGAGAAAGAGAGGTGTCACGGTCAATCACACATATTATCACGTTACATCATTATAAGAAGTTATTGTAAGTTGCTCATCAGATCTATTCAGTCTTCCAGATACTGTAGGGTAACATTGGACTAATGTGCACTCACTGTGTAAAAAAGGATGCCAATGACAAAATGAACCAGAGAAATGCCTCACTTGTCATCATGGAAAGAAAGAAAATATATAATAACATAATATAAATTTTGATTTACTCAGTCATTTGTAATAAGTATTTTATTTATCTAATTTCCTAATTTTTGATCATATTTTCTTTAAAATCGCAGACTTTTCGCTATTTTTCATGTAAATCCTTGGTGGCGCTTGATAGCGAAGCCGGTGAGGCCGCAGCGAGCTTGGCCTACCCTGGGATTGCGCAATCCCATGGTAACTGCGCTGACTTCCATTCTGTGAATGCATCTTCCTGTCTCTAGATCATAAATTCAATTGTTCAAACAGTTATGAACTGATTTTCCACAATTTAATATATGTGGATTACGAATTGTGTTTTGGTCATCAAACTGTGTGCAGATAACATGTTTTCGTGGTGCTGGCCGATCATAAACAGCAAAGAAGTGGTTGTAGGTGAGGCCAGCAGTTCCTTGGCCACTAGGCAGGGGGCGCTCAAGGGGCACCGCTCGTGATCCCCAAATAGTAGAGTCAAAACAAGTTATTGATGTTTTATTAGCGAGTTTTGCTAAACAAGTAAAGCACTAAAAAGACTAAACATACAGCTGGAACAGGACTGATCAGGGAAGGCTTTCCTCCCTGGCAGTGAGCTCCATTGAGACTGAGAGACTTTTAAAACTGAAGAAGATAAAGAGAACTTTTACCGGAAAATGATGATATTTTTGTTCAGAAAGAGCGCCACAGGGACTTAAATTATAAGTAGAGGTAAGACAGCGATACTTATTCATGTTTTGTTTTTGTGATAAAATCTGCGTAATGTGGGTTATAGTTTTAGAATGTGTTACAAATGCAGAAATCCATCATAACTCATAAACTGTTACCAATCAAATGACAATTTTTTTCATCAAAGAACCAATATTTTTCCATGTATCTTGGTGAATTTATTTGGCTCAATCAGTCTCCTTCAGCACTTTGCAACGAGTCTACTCTGTAGAGTGTATATATTTGTAAATCTGACTCTGATGACGTCAGTGCCTCACCAGCCATGAACCCTACCGCACGTTAGAGACTGACATTTTTTCGGGAATCCCGCGGGTCACGTGATTCCCACGGGAATCCCGCGGGATGGGAGTCAACATCAGTAAATATCACGTGATTGGGACGGTACAGGATTAAATATAAACGGGAGCAGACGGGAGCGGGAGTAAACCAACAACAGGTACAATTAACTAGGATCGAAGCCAAAAGATTAAATAAAATAGAAAATCAAAAATGTAGGTTCGCCGCCGCCATTTTGTAGTTTTTTTCCAAGAAACCGAAACTATAATGCTGGTCAAAGAACTACACGACCCAGAAGCCAACAGTGCATCCGGTTTATTTTTTCCGCCAGCGCTCAAAAAACAGAATGGGAGTGGGGGGGATCAACCGCTAGTGGCGAACTCAACCTGGAAAAGTTGGATCGGCAACGCAAAGTCAAAAGTAAGGACTTATTTATTAAACTCACAGCGCAACTGTAAAGTTGCAAATATTAACAAACTTGAGGAGAGTTGAATGTCACGGTGTTAACACTCAGTACCTGCTTGTAAAACGTGTTTCCTGGACTAATTTCCCAATGTGCAACAGTGTAATAATACGGCCAATAACTTAAAACTACTTTATTATTTTATTTAGTATTGTCTGAACAGTTGTGTTTTTTTCTGTTTTAACCCAATAACTGAACAATGTGTTAACACTTCTGTTTCACTATTTAACAAAAGTAAAACATGTACTTCCATGTCTGGTCGGGTAAAAATGAGACGGAGCCGACTGGACCGGCTGTTCCTGGGTCCAGTTAGCTCCGCCTCCAGCTCCGCATCATCCCCGAAAATTAACATAATCTCACTTTTAACTTTTGATAAAAGTTGACAGATCTGTCTAAGAATGTGTTTAATGTTCAATGAATGTATTGGTTCTGATAGTAAACCCTAATTAGTTTGTGGATATTTTATTGCAAATGGAAAAATACTAATATGCTTGAATGATATTCAACTTTTTTGTAATTTTTTGTTTTACTAAACTGAGTTTTTGAACCACTTCGGTACATTATCTAAATTGTGACAGTAATGCCTTTATGCACTTTTTTCTTAACTGAGTACAGATCTCTTTCTCGGTGCATTATTCTTTAGTTTCAGCAATTTGAAATGTAAAAGTAACTTCATTGTTCATGTGAAACAATTACTTAATGAATTAGTAAAAAGCAACATTGTACATTTTGTTTATTCAACTAAGATAGGCATGGTCTGTTTCCGTGTTTGTTACTTTATTTATTTATTTATTATTATTCCTTTCACTTTAACTGGCCTTTACTACAGCTAAAACAGGAACTTAACTGACCCTTCATAGACATTCAGGTTTAATGTATTTCCAGAAAACTTAATGAAGACAACAAGAATGGGAGTAGGGCAGGAGCGGGAGTCATTCTGAGTGGGAGCGGGATGGGAGTGGGAGTAATTTTACCAGGAGCGGGACGGGACAGGATTTTTTTTTCTACTCTGGCCCGGGATTGGGACGGGACACAATTTTTATCAGTGGGAGTGGGACGGGACAGGAGTGAAAATCCACTCCCGTGTCACTCTCTACCGCACGTCACTGACTACAACCACCACCATATTTTACACCAGACACCGGAGCAGATGAAGGGCCTGCTGTTGGGGACATGTCAGTCAGTTTGACACATTTCGCAGCATCCGTTTGAAGAACTCGTTTCTTTTTTTCGTGCAGTTTCTCTGCGCCTCCCTTGCGTTTCTTATCCATTACTACTGTGAACACCGCTGCACAAAGTTCCACATGGAGCGTGAAGGTGTTTTTCTACTTTATGATTGGCCTAGCCCTTTAGACTGTCAGGGATGATAACCAATGGGCTGCAGTAGCCTGTGGTAAGGGCTGGATGATCAGAACAGACTCTTGCGCTGCTGATATTTTTCTTCATGCATTATGCAAATATAACGAGGCAGATATATAAAATAATAATAATATTAATAATAATAATACATATTATTAATATACATGTCGGGTCTGCCGGCCTGCATGTCATCTAAAGGCAGTTTACAATGTCAAAATCAATCAGATTATACATATTAAGTCAGATTATCCAGATTGGTAAAAGAAATTCCTATATAAGGGAACCAGTTGATTTCATCAAAGTCGTAACAAGCAGCATTGACTCCTGAAGAAGCGTAGAGCCACAGGGAGAGTCGTTTGCATTGTACATGGCTTAGCAGCAATCCCTCATACTGATCAAGCATGAAGTGACAGCAGAAGGAAAAACTCCCCATTAACAGGAAGGAAAAACCTCCAGCCGAACCGGGCTCAGTATGAACGGTAATCTGCCTTGACCGACTGGGGGTTACAAAAGAGAGAGAAGAGACACAACAAGACAGACAAAAAAGCACAGAAGCACACATTGATCCAGTAATGTGTTTTACATTAGATGGTAATAGCAGGTGATCTGTCTTCCCTGAATGATGTCACAGCTAACAGAACGCCAGACCAGGGGTACCTACTATGAAGAAAAAATAGAAAAAACAAAAAGGTAAAAGCTGAAATGACAACAGTCATGCAAAATTGAAGAACAATAGACCCTGATGTCCTCCAGCAGCCTAAGCCTATAGCAGCATAACTATAGAGGTAGCTCGGGGTAACATGAACCACTCTAACTATAATCTTTGTCAAAAAGGAAAGTCCCAAGAGCCAGCTTCTAGTGGAGGAGTTCAAGTATCTTGGGGTCTTGTTCACGAATGAGGGGAAGATGGAGCGGGAGATCGACAGGCGGATTGGTGCGACGTCTGCTGTGAAGCGTGCGCTGTACCGATCCGTTGTGGTGAAGAGAGAGCTGAGCCAAAAGGCCAAGCTCTCGATTTACCAGTCGATCTACGTTCCTACCCTCATCTATGGTCACGAGCTTTGGGTCGTGACCGAAAGAACGAAATCCCGGATACAAGCGGCCAAAATGAGTTTTCTCCATAGTGTGTCTGGGCTCTCCCTTAGAGATAGGGTGAGGAGCTCAGTCATCCGGGGAGGACTCAGAGTAGAGCCGCTGCTCCTCCACATTGAGAGGAGCCAGTTGAGGTGGATCGGGCATCTGGTTAGGATGCCTCCTGGACGCCTCCCTGATGAGGTGTTCTTGGCACGTCCCACCGGGAGGAGGCCCAGAGGAAGACCCAGGACACGCTGGAGAGACTATGCTGGCCTGGGAACGCTTTGGGATTCCCCCGGAGGAAGTGGCCCAAGTGGCTGGGGAGAGGAAGGTCTGGGGCTCCCTCTTGAAGCTGCCCCTGCGACCTGACCCCGGATAAGTGGAAGACGATGGATGGATGGAAAAAGGAAAGTTTTAGGATTAGTCTTAAAAGTAGACAGGGTGTCTGCGTCACGGACCAAAACTGGGAGTTTGTTCCACTGGAGAGGAGCCTGATAACTAAAGGATCTGCCTACCATTCTGGTTTTACAGACTTTAGGAACCACTAGCAGACCTGCTTTCTGAGAGTGAAGTGGTCTGTTAGAAATTACATGTGGAATATTGCTAACGTGTTACTTTAGCAATTTTCCAATTGCCAAAGTGTTACTTTTACATTATTACTTTTGGGTGTGTATCCACCAATTTAACTGTCAAACTTTCATAAAAGCTGTCTTAATGCAAGAAACGAAACCCTTAAACACATGAAATAATTAACTTTAAATAACTAAAAAGGTTTTGTTAACTTTTCACATGAAGCTGGATTAACAGCTAGTAAGATACCTTTGATTAAGTTGGTATACTAATGTTTAAACCAGGGGTGTCAAACGTACGGCCTGCGGGCCGGATCTGGCCCGCCGAACGATTTAGTCCGGCCCGGTGGCCAAATGCATTTTTATTATTCAACGGCTGTGTCTCCTCGGTGCATCGACCGATCTGCACCAGATTTTTTGTGAGTCGTGGGGGAGCGCTGCCCAACGCATACGTGTGTATGGCATGGTAGACGGGTGAGGAAAATGCATGACAGCTTCTGCGGTGGCTGGCGGCGGGAGGTGCGCGTACCCTAGCGGTGGCCCTTAGGCCAGAGCGGCGCTTGGCTGCGAGGGCCGATCATCACCGCTTGCGGTTTTAATTAATATTATTATTATTACACAGATATTTTTTAATTGCCAGTGTATTTTTGGGGGGGGGGTGCAGACCACAAGACCGTATCTTTAACGCATCTTCTCCAAATTATGCAGGTTTAATACAATCTTTTTAAACAATTAAAGATAGTTTGATTTAGATCCTAACAAACACTGCCAAGAATCTGGACAGAGGTAGGCTACCGGTCCTTTCTTCGGAATCATGTGCTATTCGGAAGGACGAATAGCACATGTCCCCTCGGTACTGTGTAAACAGGTAGACGAAATGATCCAAGAGGTAGTGTCAGTCAGCTGTTGCGTAAGAGGCGCGTCAGGCGGTCGGTTGGTAGGTAAAGTCAGTCCTGTTTAACCGCCTGGGAGGAAAAAAAGTGAGAGGGAGGGAGCGATGTGGAGAGAGATGAAGAGGACGGAGGGGGCGTATATCTCTTCAGTAGCTCGTGGACTGGGAAGAGGCAGCAGTAGTAGAAGTCTCTCCTGTGGACATAGAGGACGATCCGGTGGTTATACCCAGCAGATAAAACGAGGACCACATTGCTCTGCCATAATCACGGCATACGTTAGTCCCCCCCAGCCTGCCGCATAGGACGCCATCGGGGAGGATCTGAACCGAGCTGCAGGTACGTCTTCTCGGCACCGACAGTTGCGTAGCAGCCGCTATGCGGGGATTAGTTGCGCATTGATACTGGAGTGACGCTGCCATACCTGCGCTGCGCCGTCTCACCGTTCAGGTTCAGGTTCACACGCTGCAACCCCGGGGTTTCCCTCAATGCGGGTTGATACGCCCTTCGGGGATTTTTGTTTTCCTGTCCTTATTACTTCCCGATTAGCAGTTGCAGAATCTCCATTTTTATGGCGCCGGGGGAAAGGCCGATTCGGACAAATTTCGCCCGGTGTTGTGCCACAAAAGCGCTGCCCTCTCCTCCCTCCCTCTCCAGCGATGTTAGGACCGTCGCCTCATTAACAGCAACGTCCCCATGCTACTACAGTATTAGCCCCAAAAGTTTATTTAAACCCCCCGAAGTGTCCAACAACAGAGTTTGTTTGACTCACTTTAGGTTGTCCGTTGTTAGTGTTTATTTGTAGTAACACAGGCTATTATAAGCTAATAAAGCTGAGTAGGGTGTGATTATGGAGGATCAGAAGTGCCACAATTTAACAAACGAATATATCGCCAAGTAACTATAAATTAGTCATTAAATATATATTTTTAACAATTTAATATCTCAATGCATCAAGGATTTATTTTATCTGTCATCCTTACAATCACACAGTGGGCGGGGCCAATATTAGCATAGTTAAATTGTTTGGTCTGCTGATCAGATGTTGGGGTCTATTCAACGGGTGTGTTTTTTTAAGCCATTTTATAATATGCTTGTTTAAGCCTTTTTAAATAAGGTTATTGTCATTTTTTTTTGTTTTAAAATACTCAAAATGCAGAGCAGAGTTTGGTGAGCGATTAAAAAAATAAAAATAAAAATAGATTTAACTTACAGCGTAGTTCCAGAAACACATGAAGGAAATCAAAGAAATCAGACGAAGCATGGAGAAAAACCATGACTACTTAAATACTGGGAGGAGAGGGGCTCAATCCGAATACCCTTATAGAGTAAGGACTCTTTAGCCAAAGTGGAAGTGCGTCAGCGGTCGCCATAAGTGCTGTCCGAATAGTGCAGTCAATAAGGAAGGTGGGAGGACAAAAAAGCCTGTATGCTCCCTCCCGTGGCTAGTTTTGCCTTGGAATGTCCCTTACCGGCGCTAAGAAGCCTTAAAGTATCCCATAATCCTTTGTGTGACATGACGTATCAGCACAGCCCCCTCATAGAAATCAACGAAATTGTCCGGAGAGAAGAGAGCGTGCACTTTGTAGTTCATTTTCGGAAGGCTGTAGGCCCGGATTTGACTCGTGTCATCCATGTGTGTTTCTGTCATGTAATGATATAGGAGTTAAAGGCTTTCAGAATTCAGCACAGCAGTCCGAAGCTCCTTTCCTCCCCACGATAGAGTTCTTACTGTTGACCCCGTGAAAGGTGAAGGAACAGGAGCAAGAAGCTATTATTAATGGTATTTGGATGGAGCCGGGAGAACCAAGGCGTTAGGAACAGGTGGCGTTAATCAGGTGATGAATGAAAGCACAGGTGGAAGTCCTGAAGGCTGAGCAGAGGGAAAGGAAGAGCAATGATAAGACAGAGATAGCAAGGAAACAGAATCTAAACAGAATACAAAAACCACATTAATTAAAGAGACCCAATAACTAAAACAAACCCACCAGTAATGAGTGAACTGAGGACAGAAGCAGGAAAATAAGGATCTAACTTAAACAGGAGTAACAAGCTAAATTCATAATAAACTAAATAAATGATGGGGAAACAAGAAGGAAGGAACATAATCTACAGACTAACAATTAATACTAAAAGGTGAAAGACTGACAGATAAGAACCTAAAGCTAAAATACTACAATATGACTATTTGGCATCATTTTCTTTGTAAGCACAGCCCTACTAGCTGTGTGAACTGATAAGAATTTCTTTAAGTTACCCAAATATATCAACATAGGCCCAAAAATAAAACAACTCATTACATCCAAATTGATAAACAAGATATTAATATTACAAAAAAGGAATAAATTCACAAGCATGCTCAGCAAACTATTTTGGAACTTGAAAAAGTAATCCCAATGTTGAATTATGAACATATGAATAAAAATAAAACTGAAATACAGTAAAATTGTGCACAAACATCTCCCATTTAAACAAGTGTATTTGCATTCATTCCTGTGTGCTTCTATTTGTTTTCCCATTGCTGCTGCTACAACTGAATTACATAAAGGGGGAACATAAAGGATATTATCTGTTCTATTCTATTCCAAATCGGAACCCAAAATAAACACAAGAAAAATCTGTGTGTCCATCTCTTTGAAATGGGGATGAGTGTTTACTCATCTCTGTTCAGATAAAAATAGTATAAATAGGGGTCCAAGCAATGCACATTCAGAGAGTTGGTGAGCTACGGCAACACCTCAAGGAGCCAGGAAGTAATTAGATAATAATAGAATGGGATTTTATCATATACCATTGCTATTACCATTATAGATAGATTTAAATTGTTTTGGATACATTTCTTTATTTTATGTGTTTTTCTTTACAATATGAAAAATATTAAAGATTGTGAAAAATTCTTGTGTTTCAATCATGAAACTTTTATCCTTTGATATAACGCTACATTCATTTCATTATCAATTCAACATGATTTGGGTAGTCATAAGTAAAGCCGGACGATAAATTAATAACAATATATATATGGCTCGATAGAGGTGTGGTTCAATAGAAAAAATTTGTCAGTAAAAAGTTCAATAGAAGAACAGTTTTCCTTCCTTTTCCATTTAGCCTATCATGTAGGTTAATACCGCAGTCATTACATACCACATTTCGTTATTCGGATCTCTTAATTACGATTGAAACATGCAAAGCAGAATGTGGGTCTCATGCAGAGTGCTTTTACAGGCTACTAAAAGCATGGGAAGGCCCTCACAGAGTACCTTAATTCTAAAGAAAACCAACACACCTCGCACCCTACAGTAAACTTTTCTGACGAGCTTAAGTAAGATTTTCCAGCTGTTATGACAGATTTTTAACAGAGAAGATATACTGAAAAGGGAGTAGCAGGTCAAAAGATGACTTGTGACTATAGCTCAGTACTGAGCTTCCAACAAATGATTCATTTCACTGTCTTCTGTTTCAAAGATGTTTATGGACAGAAAATACAGTTTGTGGCAGCAGATATAACGTTCTCTCTAGAACAGAAAATCCCAGACAGACAGTGGAAACAATTGAAGAATAGAATAGAAATATATGTATTGTCCCTCAGAGGGAAAACTCTGATGTATCAGAAGCGAAGTGAAAGGCAAATGGAAGAATGCAGATTCCCAAAACGATAATTTGAAAAAGATAAGAAAACAGAGAGAATTTATAGTAAGGTCACATTTACAACTTAAGAAAAGGCTTGTATAATATATAAATAGCATTCATCAACAATGTACAAACCATCCAAACAATTTTTATTCAAGTTATTTTACGCCTGTGATATTCTGAGGGTGTGCATCGATGCTCTTTATCAGCTAACACTTCATTTACAGACAAGTTGTTTGCAACCTCAACGTAATTTTATTGCATCCAGCTGTAGCAATGGGAGAATCTTGGGTTCAAGCAGAGCTGTGGTTAACTCTCTGTAGTTTGCAAAGTTTATGACTTGTGATGCCTGTAATTTATTTTCCTGAAAGTGTTTTTGTGGCTAAGCGGGATGTAAGAGCCGCCTCATAAGTCAGCAGACTTACCATCTTTCAGGATTTGTTTCTGGCAATGCGCGAGAGCTAATTAAAACATCAGAGTCATAAGATGGTTGAAAACATTATAAAGTTTCTGCTGAACTTTCCTTCCACGGTTCGCCAATAATGCGGTTTCACTATCAGTTTGACTTTACTTCATGTTGAGCCATGCATCGACAGAGCTTTTCCTGGCTAATCCAAGTTTTCTTTGAGGTCTGACCTGCCAATTCCGTATATATTATTTCCTAACAACTTTAACTCATGAAACAGAGAAATGTAATGCAGGTCTCCAGATCGAGGGAAAAGTTGTGACTCAAACACAAAAGGAAAGGATTGTAAGATTATCCCCATTTATGCGTCAGCGCATAAGTCCTTATAATTGTCATATGATTTGTATTAAAGTCATAAAAGTGTCAAAATACATGCATGTGGTTGATTGCAAATGGTGGAAATTCTTAGTTTTCACAGATAAGAGCGGGTCAAGGGAAAATTGGCTGGTTCGGACCTCTGGCTGATCAAGCGGCGCATCTCTCATGCCGTGTTTACTTTGCAGTCACAGCGTTACGTCTTGGGCTCACTTCTATTGAAAACACTGGAGGCATTTTGGTGTTCCTCACCTTTAACTCATCAGGGGTGATCAAAAACATCCGTAGCTATGTCAGGAGGCACTTCTGCTCATCTCTTGTGTGGTCGATTGCTTGAGTTTTGACTCCCCCCCCAACCTCCCCTGCACACGCGCAGAGCACAGAGAGGGGTCTTAATAACCCTTCTAGTCTGGATGCAGATGGATCGGGTTGGTCTGAGACGTCTATAAATGCCCATTGACCTCATCTGGAAAACTTTCTGGAAAATCAGTTTTCCAGGTTAGGAGACTAAGTGTCTCAGAATCTATCAGTGAAACTTGAAAAAAAATGGTGTAAATCTTTACTGGTAGTAAGATGATATGGTGAAAGCTGTTTGCCAATTGTGTGTTATTTCAAGGTGTGGAAATTTGTAACGGTTAAAGCAGCGACCTCCCCTGTGACCCGCATTCCAGCACAACCACACATACTCCTCCTTTCCCTTTTCTTCCTGTTTCTCACATGCCCGAATATTCACATACATTCACTTCCTAACACACCCATCTCCCCACAACTTGGACACAGTACAAGCAAGCTACACATCTGCATAGCTGGCTGATGGGTGAGCAGTATTGCCTTGCGGTGAAACGGCACAGAGGACCACAGTGACACTTAACATATATGTTGTTGTCTTTGTGTTCCTTAGCATAATTACGGACGTCTTTACAATTCCCATTGACTTCTGTCTGTCATCTTCATTTCTGGAGAAAGTCTTCTTTCTATGGTCTGAGTCTCACAGCTCTTTCCACATTTTTTTCCCATTCATCAACGTCTCAAATGTTCCTCCTTGTTAAGCTTGTGAGAGCCGTCTTTACGCTGAGTAAATGAATCAGCTCATGCGTTTAACTCTCAGTCTGTGACCATATGGCCTTGGGAGTGCTGACACGCTCTTGGCCTCTCCATAATTTGTATACATTCTGAAAAAGAGAAGACTTAAATGTAGTGGAAATTGTTCATGACGGTTGCCTGTTACTCATTTTATCGTCTTTAATAATAATAATCCGGTGTCCTCATCAGGTGTACGAATATTAATACACTATTATAAGCCCGTAAGATAACAGTGGCATGGACTAAGCTGTAAACAGCAATCCTTATGTCAGCCACAGTCATCTATTAAATATATGTTAACTCAGTAACTAGGCACGGGATGGTATGAGATTCTCTCGGTAATATAATCTTGAGTGCAAATACCAGTTCAGTGGTATCAAGGTTTTAAGACTCAAATTTAAAAACAAAAATGCATTACGTGATCTATTGCCGTTAAGTCAAACATAAAACCAACAATTATTTCCAAATTGTAACGCACCATAAGAGTAGAGATGCACCGATCCAGTTTTTTCCGATCCAATAGGATACCTGGGCTGAAATGTATCTGCCGATACCCGATGCCGATCCGATACTAATGTTAAATAAATAAGCCGCATACCTAGCCATGTGAGTAAAGGCATCAGGCTTGACATAAACAGTATTAAAAAAGGGATGCAGGCTCTTTAGTATGGTGTTTTTGCAGGTACTTGTTTAATTTTGTGGTGTTGAATTTACCAACTTTATCACCACCCCTCGCAGATATTGCATGTTGCAGTCAGACTTGTTACCGTATCAAGTGAGAAGTATTTCCAAATACCAGACTTGGCTCAGTCTGGCTCTGTGTTTGCTCGTCACTAGCTGCTATGTGTGCTCTGTGTGGTGACGTAACCGGTGTTGCAAATATAGAATTAAAGTGACTAGATCGCTGTAATTGTATTGCTGTGTATAATAATAATTAAAAAAGAAATGACTGGATCGGAATGCTGCATTGGCGTCATTCATCCGATATCCAATCTAGTTAATTAGTCGATATCCGATCCAGGTACTGAATCGGTGCATCTCTACATAAGAGCTATAATAATGGCTATAACATTTCTTCATTGTTATTTTTATTTTGACATGTGCTAGCGCTGGACGATATAGAAAAAAAAGCATATCGATAAAATAGAAATCATATTGATCGTTATCGATAATTATCAACAAATTGAAAATATATATTTTAAGTGCAGCCCTGACCATTTTATGCTGTTGCTTAGCGGCCTATTTTTAGATGCAGAACACACAAACTCTGAATTCAAACTCAAACCTTTATTCAACCAACTTTTTTACCAAAACTGCAAGTTTTTAAAAAAGAAAAAAGAACGCGTGCCCTCTTTGAAGGGGCGGAGCTTAGTGACGGAGCGTTCCTGGGTCTGCATTGTGATTGGTTGGGAGGATGTAATGACTGTAATATTAACCAACATGGCTAGAATGCAAAAGGACTGTTATTCTATTGAACTTTTTACTGACCCTTTTTTTCTATCATCGATATATATTGTTATAAATTATCATCCAGCCCTAACATGTGCTTAAAATGAAATCATAATAAACATCTGCTACATTTAGTAGTGGTTCCACTAAACGTGCTTCTTGGTCAGAATATTCTTCTTTACTCTTCTGCTTTTTAGAGAGTAACACAGATATATCTAGCTGATATTAGCTGGTTAATTAGTTGGCCTGGTTGCTCGGGTAGCCAGGCTGCAGCTTCCTGCTTAACAGAAGGGCCCCTTTTATCTCATAAAGTATAGTTTTAAAACAATGATTACCTAAATAAGAGTGACAGATGGAGTTCCTTTTAGTTGCAACACCATGACTGTTTGCTTTTTTTCACAGTGGGAATATTTCCAAATGGATGTATTTGTCTGTTTGTAAGTGAGAGAGAAGCGTACCGGCCTACTTTCAGCCAGCTGGCCTACAGTGCAGTAAAAGATAAGCCACTCTGATGCTTTCCTTTTTAATCTTTCTAAATGCCAAATGACCAAAATGAAATGTGGAAGAGAAAGTTGAGCAGTTTTGTAATCATGGTATACCTTGACAAAAATGACTGGCCAATGCATCACAACAGCCCAAGCAGTGTTGTTTGGATGTCATTGGTTTTTAGAGCTGCATCAATCGCTCGGCCAATTTTTTATATATTGCCCCGTTTGATGATTGAAAAGGTCAAATACTAAATTGGAAATGCCCTTTTCCTATTCATTGAAAGGATCCTTATGAAGATCTCCCATTATATTAATTTTAGAAATGCATAAAATAAACAGTTTGCCATAGTAGGTAAGAGACAAAAGCTTCATTACATGTGGGACATTTTTATTATTCCTTAATTTCTTTTGTTGGCTTCAAAAAGGAAATCTTCTAAGAAGGAACCTGCGACCTTTATTTGCTTTATTTACTTGTTTGAAAGAATACCAGAAATCTGTATCAGCCAGGAAAAGCCTCATTGGTGCATTTCTGTTGATTTGTCAGACCATTAAACTGATGGCCTTGCATTTTTTTATGTTTATAATTGCAGATAATTGCAGAGCTTTTATAAATGCACAATTTTTTCTGGACTCTATTTGTTTTTGACACTGTTTAGAATAACAATAAATGACATTTCAGTTTGTCTTGTTTTCAGTTAAAGAGCTTGACCTTGCCATGGCTGTTTTCATTGCAATTGCAATGTACCCAATTTCAGTAACCGAACCAAAACAGTACTCGTCTTTGACAAATGAAAACAAGTCTGAACCTTGCATAGAAGGAGACAGAAAGTTGTAGAGGTCTAAGCACCGGCAGCTGTGCAAGGCAATTGCCAAATTGCTGTCCGCAATTGGCAAAATTGTGATTTTAATCAGGGACCATCCGATCAACTACTACGCAAACAAGATTCTAGCCATGACTACCCTTTCTGTGCTTCAGAGCAGTACTTTATGTGCTCTGTGCTTAGAGATCCCCACAACCACAGCAAAAAGCTAAACCAGAATGTTGATGGCGAGCGTTTGGATAAGTCTTAGTTAAGAAGACGGATCCAAGTCTCTGCACAGACTAAAAGAATCACTCAAATCAATGGAAACTTTGCACTGCCAGGCTGTCTGGAATCTGCTTAAGAAAGAATAAATGTTTGCAAATATGAGTTTTTTCCTTCTTTTTTGCCGAAACTTAACCGCGTGTGCCCCACCCACACACCTCCCAGGTTTCTTGTGGAAAGTTTGTGCATTCACTTGTCATAGTATTACATGTGTGTAGACATGACATCACTGCTGCAACGATTAGCTGATTAGTAGCAGCTGCTGCAGCACTTACTCATGTGGTTGTATAACAGGCAGGTCCAAACCGTGGGCAAGGAGTTTATAGTAATCCTCAGATTGCTGCCCGCTACTGTACAGCTGGATATTAGCCACGGGTATTTCCTGCATCAAACAAGGCACACATTGTGCTAGAGAGAGTGACGTGCAGACAACATGTTCAACGCACTGCTTTTCAAACGCAGAGTGAGGTGTCTCAGGGCTCCTCCGGGCTTTTCAAAGATAAAAATACTCAGGCCGTGCACCCATCTGCCGTCCCCCCAGTGAACGGTCTCAGAGGAGCGTAATTTCTATTTGTGTGCCCGTGTGTGTGTATTTTAGTCACTGTTCAAGGGATTCTGGCTGCAGTATGCACAGATGTGTCGGGGTCGAGAGAATGAATGATGTTTGCGCAACAGTCTTCCTCGGGCAGACGTCAGGAAGGCTGATTGGTAGTGTTTGTCCAAAACAATTTCTTTTCCAAATTCAAGCACTTTGGATGAGCTGCTCCTCAAACTAAATCCACTCTAATTGTACATATTGCTCCAGTGGACCAGAACATTTTGGTGAACTTGCCGCTGCTGTGTTTTTGCCTTCTCAATGATCGAAAGAGATTAATTGTGACAGCATTTCAAAAATAGCATTCGCCTACCTTTTTACTAAATCTTACTTGGTAAAACGCTATAATCTCTATTTTGGACTTTGCGTATTCAAATATTTCTGCACGTATGCTGGCACTCAAATCCTTTGGATCTAGATGAAGGTATTATACTAAACCCCATTACCAAGTAGGAAGGTTATTTATCTTTGACTCCTGGAGCTCGCTCACCTACATGAGGAGCTGTGAAGCTGTTTATCTCTTTTTGCATAGCTTCCTGGACCAATAGCCACACTTGATCAAACCCTGCAGCGTAGTGTCCACGTGTCTGCCTAATTTATATAAAATATCCTCCTTTGTTTCTGTCTGTTGGTATTAACAGCTTCTGCCACGCCCACATCCTCTGTTCTATATTTGCAGCCCTCCATACTTCTCTCCGTCTTAATTTTATCACCGATGCCCTCACTTTTCATCCGCTTGCCTCGTCGTCCCTGCTGCTGTCAGCCTCATCACATCAAGCCTCTTTAACCTTCTCCATCTACATTTTCTCCCCTTTGTTCCCATTCTTCTAAAAATCACCACCGGATCTCCAAATTCTTGCATTGGATCCTCTTTTTTTCCCTTCTGTCTCTGTCGTTTGGACTTTTATTTACCTTACACAGCTGTATAGCTGTCAAACGGGGTAGATGAAGAAAATTGAAAAAGGAGTGAGATAATTATTTGAATCTATAGAGATAGAAGGTAGCTGAAACAGGGAAGAAAATAAACACTGAGGCTACTGTGAGTAGGTGGAGAGTGAGATATTCCAGCACTTGTGTTCCTGTGCACACTGATGTTTCTTTCTTGTGTTATTGTTGTCTATTAAGCATGTGCACCACTAAAAAGACTCACTAAACATGAGATTTAGATTTTTTTGGAGCTCTTGCTGAGAATTTCAAATTGTATTTATTTGTATATATAAAGCTGCTTGCTCGCTGGCACATTCCCAAACCCATCTTCCATTTACTCACACAGACTACTCGCACTTTAAGCATATTTAGGAGCCCAGAATGCACGCGCAAACCCTGGTGTGCAACTGCAGTAATGTTTCTGAGGTCTAATCATCAGGGATGTGAATGGAGGCAGGGTGACTCATTCGCAGCAGAATGAAATCTCCCATAGGCACTGATTTCTATTATCGGAGATCCCCCTTCTTCTGTTTCAGCTTAGGTTTCAGTTTGTGTTGACACTGTTCCCAGAGGTTATCTTCCACTGTGAGCCATACGTAGAAACCGATGTTAAAACGAGAGATTTATTCAAGTTGGGGAACAAAATATGGGTGTTGTTGAGGGATTTTACAGGCAGCTGTGTGGTTAGATCACTTGTAAGACTGCACAATCCTCAAGGGCCTGGGTTTTTTTTTTCCATGTCACCTGGGTCTCCAAAATATGGCGCAATCTGTCTCAAAGCTTCTAGCATCATGACTCAAATAAGCTCGCAAAGAAGCCCTCCTACTTAGAAGCAACCACACAGCTGACATGTGGTGGAAAAATCTTGATATTCCTCCATATAACCTTTTAAGGCACAGATAGGAGGAAAAATGTTATTGTACCCATCTCTTACTGAATGAAACCATCTGTGTCTCCCTTCATTTTGATTTGGTCTGTCATTGTGAATAATTACACACGATTGAAACCAGATATTAACATAGACTGTATAAAAAAGAAACATAACCTGACCAGTCTTTTCCTGTTTTAGATCAGTAAGGATTAACAAAAATATTTCTATTTGCTAAATGTCAGCGTGATGAGCAAGAGAATTTTAACTCTCTGAATCCAAAAGCAACATAAAAAGACTGATTACAGTTTGCAAAGAATCTCATAAACAAAGATCTGCTGTAGTCTGAAGAAACTAGCTCTGAAGTGTTTGGCCAAAATTACCATTGTTACTTTTTAAGGTAAAAGGGGAAACTTGCAAACCTGAGAACACTATCCCAAGTACAATTTATGGGCAGAGCTGAAAAGGGATGTGTGAGCGAGGAGCGCTCCAGGTTCATTCTGTCTGGAGGAATGGGCCAAAATTCCAGTAAACTATTCAGAGAAACTTGTGGAGAGTTAGCCAAAACCTTTTCCCAAGTCACACAGTTAAACAGGTAACCCTTTCAAATATGGAGGGAATATATGTAAATGTCTGAGAATGCCCCGTGACCCCATGAGGGATTAAGCGGGTCAGAAAGTGGATGGATGGATGTCTGAGACTGAATAAAATAAAAAGCAAAAAAAAATATATGTGAAACATTCTCTCAATATTCAGGCATTTAGCAAATAAATATGGTAATACCACAGATACAATAGAGATGCACAAATTAGCTGTTTGTGGCTTAAAATAACTATAGTAGCAGCAGAGGCAGTGTCATAATACAGAGTTTCCCTATTTTAAAGCACAGACAAAATAATTAATGTGAGATTTGTAACTGTCTTTAGCATTATACTTAAAATACAAGCATGTTTTGGGTCACATAAACAGCAGTCTCTGTGTCTATGCCCTAGAGAATGGAGATTCTTACCATAACTCCAAAAGGCTACCTACCAACATATCCAAATCCAGCATGTGCCAAGACAAAACGCAAAACCTCAAAAAGATAAAACAGAGCAACATTGCTGCACTCCCTTAGCCTTCCTGTTACCCACAGAGAATTATACTCTCACTTGCAAAAGAAAAAGATCTGATGTTTCATCATCAATCACTCTTCACCCAGCCGAAGATCATCCAATTCTACTCAGCAGCTGATTATTCTTCTGTACATCCCTATGGTTAGAGTTACACTATACAAAGGAAATAGAAAGGATCTGTCTTTGTTAGCTTGATTGAGGGATAATTTTGGCTCAGTAATTATATATTTTCTTCCTTTTTCCCCAACAGAGGAAGAATGATGTGACAAATGGGCCACAATTCCCAGAACGACCGTTTCACTTCCTTGCTGAATATGGCACCCAAGTTGCTCCTGCTCCAAGCTTTGGTCCTCTTCTACCCCCATGGTTCTGGTGCACAGACCGTCATCGGTTCATCCTCTTCCTTCACAACCCTGAACCTGCCTTCGTCTACCAAGCAGACAGTTCGAATCTGGCCTTCTTTGCCTCCCAGAGGGCGCAGTGATGTTCCCATCAGAGTAACGATCCGGGAGAGGTTTACAGATTTGAATGCGGTGGAACAAGGACAAAGGATGATCAATCCGACGCCGCAGTTCAACCCATCTTTAATTTTAACGCTATCTCCACAGAATCTTAGCAGGGGGCAAATTTCAACCCAGCCAAGTGCCTCAAGGCGTAGGACTGACACAGCTAGTTTAGCATCCAGGAGGGCTTTAAAAAGGGGAGAAGCTGCTACAAAAGGCCCAACTCCACCTTTGCCCACTTTGCCGTCCCATGCAGAGCGTGCAGATGAAAGACCAATCAAAGGCACAGGGGATGGTGATTCACAAGGGCTGGGATCTGGCAGAGCTCCAATGGAGACACCGGAGACGGAGAAATCAACAGTTGCTGAGGAAATGGCTCAGTATCGACCACAGGCGCAGACCATGGTCTCCAAAGTTACGGATGAAGTAACCCCATCCCTGTATGATCAGAATAACCACACTCACCTGTTTGGGTTGACAACAACCAGTGTAACCTCTACAACACCACAACAAACTCCTAAGACTGCAGAATTAGCAGGTAAGACATTCAGTGATGAGGCAAATCTTTATGACCACCTGCCTAGTGATGGTGCCCCATCTGCTGCCAAAGCAGCCCTGACCTGTTGAGGCATGGACTCTGAACGTGGGTTGTGGTATCTGGTGGTTAGACATTAGTAAACATTTCTTTTTTCAAATTTGGAGAATTTGGAGTCCATATCAAGACGAAAATCTTTAGATTGTGCTCATCAAACAATTCATGAACCATTATTCACATTTTTACCACTCAAAGATATTTGAGCCATCAGGAAAAACCATTTCCAACCTGGCAGTTTGCAGCTATAGAATACGACATAAAAAGAAGGCATCGTGTATTCTCATACTTTTCTGTCAGAACCAGGATTTGCATCTCAGCAATATGTTTGTTGGACCGAATCTTGCAGCCCACCCTGAACTAACCATGGGGAAGCGTTGGCCAACCATGAACATGGCCGCTGCAGACCAGGAACATATCACAAGAGCTACAGTCACATAGGCATCATGTTTTTTTACGTCACCTCTCAGTGGTCATAATGTTATGCCTTATCAGTGTATGCATATGACTGTTCAATTGCATTTTAGAGTTGGAATCAAACGTTACAAAAATGTCTCCAAAATGTGTTTCTCCTCCATTTCTACATAAACTTGTAGCAGATCACCCTGACAGACTTCAGCCAAAGCAGGGCTCTACTGCTGTGACATCTCCCAAACCCACGTCTGCTGCTGATAAACACCCACAGACTGCAGGACAACCTGTCACGAACAGAAGCCAGGCTGGTCCGAATCCAAACAGTTCAACAGAACAAGAAACCCACACATCTACAGCTGGTCTTCCAGCTACTATACTGCAGACAGCTACAACCCAGAGCATCAAAACAGCAGAAACAGGAAGAAATACGTCGAGCACCACTGTGCAGTCGCCAAAGAAAGGTAGGCGACAAGGATCCTGTGTTCTGCAGTTTTAGTAACCACTTTCAGAGTTTACTTTGTCCTCTGATCATTCAAAAAAGAATTATTTATACAGCTGGGAGATTTTTTTTTTACTGGGAAAGTGCTTCAAAGGAGGGACAAAGGAGAGAAGCTTTTCCATGGGAAGGGGGGGGGGGGGGGGGCGGTGGTTCTAGTTGTTAGGGTCAACAAAGACGAAAGTGTGAGCAGGAGGTGAGAGGAAGTGGGTGAGTAGGACTGCAGGCAAGCAAAGGAAAAAGGGCAAGAGGGAATCAAGTAGGGTCTGAGCAGAAGAGACCAGAAAAGAGAGAAGTGGTGGTGGAAGAAAGGTGTTTGCGCAGAACAGAGACCGGGGGATGAAAGCCAGATGCAGGGAGAAAAAGATGAGGGGAGCCCAGACAAGGAAAAATAAATGGAGAAAAGAACGTATTACAGATGGAGCGCAAAAGATGGTCATAGCACATTTAAAGGAAAGTCTTACTGTTAACACAACATTTTTTTAAAGTTCAGTTTAGTCAGAGTCAGTGTCTTCCCTCTAAAGCCATATTAGGAAGTAAGAGCAGCAGTGCTTAGTGTGAAAAGCACAACACACGGGTCAGCCAGAAGCTCTGGGTTTGTCTGACAAGCATGAAATAAATAGGCAATATTCAAGGCGCGCACATGTTCCGTGGTAACCACAATATATGGGCGATAAACAATGCAACACTGTGACTTTGATGAATAGCTTGGCTCCAACTGTTTACTTCAACGCATCAGTAGGATGGGCAGTGGTTCCTAAACGTTTCAGCTTCCGACCCCCCCAAGTACCAGTGAGAGAGCTTACTGATCCCGACCATTGGTTCAGTATACGAGCATTTATTCTTAATCAATTAAAAATTGTTATTATAACATCACAAACAGCATCACCTATCAATTAATTGCTTTAACTTTAATATAAGAACTGTTTTTAAATCAGTTGTTTTAGATTTAAATCTGCTCTTGCAGTGATTAATTTTGTTTTCTGAAGATCTCAAGACCTCATGCTGGCTGATTTGTGAATCAGTGGGTTTAAAACAACCATGTATTACATTATGTATTAACATGTGTTAAAAAAAGAACAGTGACTGTTCCTGGTGCCACTAATGCCCTCATTATTAAGTTATAATAATGTTATGGATAACATTTCTTAACTTATATGCTGATTGTGATACACAGACTTAATTAGAAAATAACAGGTAAACACCCACTAAATATAGTTGTACTTTTCAAATATGTATGATGCAAAATCAAATATGTTTTTTTTTTCACCTTTCTGCTCTAACAAGTATAAAAAGCTGCTGTTTACTAGCTTATTAGCTGAGCTATCTGGTTAAGTCGGGAGTCAGCTGTTTAACAGACAAGCTACTTTAATTAGAGTGATGAGTGGCACCCATTTAGTGTCCAAATCAGTAGTATCCATGTTTTTATTTACTTCAAATGTTTACCATTATTGCTGATTTTTTTTCTTTATTGCAAGCAAAGGAAAAGCTTAGTAGCCCTCTTTCAGCCAGCTGACTGACAGTGTGCAACAGAGCGCAGGAGAGGGGCTCTGTTGCGTGCCTTGTGAAAAAGGATTTTCCTATAGAAAAAGGTGCACAAGATATTAATCAGAAAAATTGCCAGAACCTGGCTGTGGCGTGATAGCGTTGTATTTGTACGAGGGTGAGCATCCACATTTGTAACAAATTTTTCAACAGGGTAATGCTTTTACTTTATTCCTTTCCTGACATGTGGAGAAGTGCCAGTTTTGAAGGGAAAACAGAAGGGCTGGGGTAAGCTTAAGTGTGCCCAGCTGTGGAATGGGACCGGCACATCTGGAATGTGTCTGGATCTCGTTCCTGTTTGGGGGGGAAAAATATCTAAGGGGAGGAAGTAAAACATACCTTTATGTAAATAAAGAAGCGTGTCTGAGAGGTGTATGGAGAGCTCTCTTACTTTGTGAGGCCCGGGAATGCGTCAATGAAAGGGGGGGGGGGGGCGTGAAGTGAAACGTGTGTGGGAGTGAGCTATTTATCACTCTGTCAGTTATATGGAGGTCTTCTGCCGGGCAAAGAGTGCCTCAAGTGACTAAAGGTATGAGAGTTTTATCACTGATCTTTCCCCCTCACCTAGCTTTAAAAATGGGTGAAGATGATTTGCTATAAATCCATCAAGACAGATATTCATAAGCTACCCTTTCTTTACATTGTCATTCTGTTTTCTGGTTTATGTTCTTCCCTAAAACTATAAAATAAATCTTACCACCGAATATGATCATGATACAACTGGGTGTTTCCAGGTTGTTCCAGTTGGACAAGGTGGTGAGCTCTGTGCAAACAGGAGCGTGAGTCATAATGAGCAAATTATAAAGAGAGAGATGCAAATTTGTCCCATGTGGCAGTCTGGTACTCTCTGAATGTGTGTAGAGCTGGCCTGATTCAGATGTATTGTGACACCATGCTGTTGCATAATAAAGATGATTTTGTAATTATATAATCCCAATTAAGCCACATGGTTACTCTGAATTTCAAATGTGTTTGCTAATATAGTAAGAATGAACAAATAAATGAGAAAAACAAATTTAATGCACCAGTTATTTTTGGTGATTTGTATTTCAGTTATGAGAGTTCAGCTGCTCAAATTCATACGTTTGTGGTTTATTTGCTCAGATGGAGCCCTTTTGGGGTTTAGGTTTGTAATTTTCTTAATAGGCCAATTATAGCTATCTGATATAAAGACACTATCCCGCCCAAATCTTTACTTTGTAAAACCAGTTGTTGCTCTATTTATGGCTACAGGTCATTTGGTCATTCACAATCCAGCTGGAAGGTCAACCTCCGCTTCAAGGCCTCTGGAGCCTTAAACAGGGTTTTCTCTAGGATTGCCCTGCAGTTAGAGCCATCTATCTCCTCATTAACGCTGTTTAGATCCCCTACCCCCGCAGAGGACAAACATCTGCACAGTTATGATGCTGCCACCACCTTTTTTCACCATGTTTGTTCAGGTTTAAAAAAAAAAAAGGTTTTTAATTTAAGCCAAAAAGCTTCGTTTTGGTTTTTGGGGCTGAATACATATGCATGTCACTCTTTTCAGAGTTTTATTTGTAAAATAATTTTGAAAATTTAAGTTTTATTTTCCTCATTCTGCAGTTATGTACCCCTTTGTGTTGAGCTTATATAAAATTTCAATAAAATACACTGAAGGTTGTGATTGTAATGGGCCAAAATGTGAAAAAGTCTAAGCCAGGGGTGTCCAAACTTTTTGGCACGTAGGTCGAAATTGTCAAGTCAAAAGTACTTGAGGGCCAAAAATTTTCTAAAAAAGAAAATCACCAAAGAAATGTTTTGCCTGCTTTTACAAAATTTTATCATTTTATTTAAACAAATTAGTCAGACTATCTGAAAGGGATGTGTAAATCAATGTAGATCCAGAAGTTAAAACACCCAGTTTGTAAATTACTTTGGGCTGAATTGAAAAAAAAAACTCAATTCCTTTTGCTTTAGCGATATAAAAACTAATTTTCTCTCTGTATTTCTTAAAAAACACTAACAATATTTAGCCAATTTAAAAAAAATAATTCGAAGCAGATTTTAATGCGACAAATTCTGCATTTGAGTAAAAGTCATCGGATAGATGTGGTCCTGTTTACTATAAAATTAAAGAGAATGTAAAGAGTATAGTGATTAAAAGACGAATACCTTGTGTTGTTCCTAAAATTTTCAACTGTAATAAATAAGATTTGACCCCACCTGAGCTGTTGGGTTAAATCTTTCCTGGAAAGCCATTTGGGAGAGGCACACAAAATCAGCCACACTTTGGACACCCCTGGTCTAAGTGGTATGAATAGCTTCTCAACGGCATTGTAGACCTTCAGCAGTGAGTTTTAGCAGCCTCTACTCATTAAAAGGGTCTTGCAGATATATTCTATGATGGTGAACTGCACCCCTCTAGTGGCTCTCAGTGGTACCTCATGTTCTTTCATTGTATTCTTCCACTTTCAGATAGTTGAACATCTCTTTTATGATATAAAAAAATACTAACCAAAATCCTGTTCTCCCTTTCAGAGGCCTCTTCACTTCTCACAACCAGCGTCATTCCTGTGATCCGACCCAGTCTCCGCTCCAGGTATCCTCTGGGACATCCTAAGCAGGCTCCGCACTCCACTTTTAATCCGGACCCATCTCCCAGTGCCAGTCCCTCTACGAATGGCACATATCTTCATTGGGATGATTTGAGCCGCACGCTGCCTTTTGCCTGGGAACTGCACGTCTACGGAACAGCAAGCCTCTTCCTGCTCCTGTTTGCTGGAGCCGCCCTCGGCCTGATTCTGTCCCCTGGAGCGAACTGTCCTCATTGTGGGGCTCTTGGACTTGCCAATGCCCTGTTGTTTCTGGCTGGGGGCCTTAGGGCAGCTCTGTTTTTCATCGACCCTTATGGTACACGAGGTATCATCCCTCGGCCAGCAGTTAAGGCCCTCTACAACCTGCCTCTTCACCTGCTGGTGTGGGCCCAGGCGTCTCTGGTCCTTCTTGCACTCAAGGTGGCAGGAGTCCGTTTGTTACCTCCAGCCTTTGAGCACCCCCCTCTGGTGGCTGTGCTCACTGTGTTACAGTGTACGCTGCAGTTAGCTGCTGATCTGTTTTCTCCAGCTCTGTCTCCCTTAGTACCCGTCACCATACAGGTCCTGTCCTTATGTTGGGGCTTTGGGCTCTGTTTGGGCTATCTTTGCTACATATTTCCACGTATACGTTGCCCTACTCTTCCCCATCACAGTGGTCCCGTTGAGGCGAGGAGTAAGACTTGGACCGGGAGCCAAAGAACCGGAGTGATTCTGGGAAGAGTGCTGGCAGTCTGTGCAGTTCTGGGAGCATTGTGCTGTGGCTTGCATGTCTATGCTACCTTGTGGCAGTATGGGCTGTTAGAAGACTGGACACACTTCAGCTGGGGATGGTGGCTGGTGCATTTCTGGGCTCGGCTGCTGGAACTGACCTGGGGTTTTTTCCTGCTACTTCTGGCATCCTGGGTGTTCTGGAGGCCTGCCTTGTGCCGGGCAAGGGAGGAAGGAGGGCAAGATGGCAGCACAGGTGACCTCCCATCCCCTGGTCAGTCTGTAGGTTCCCCTCAAAGACATAATTGCTGGTCTAAGATAGTCCAAAGTCTGAGGGGTAAGCCCTGCAGAAAGTCTGACAGTAACGGTGTAGGAGGAGGAGCAGGAGGAGCGGGAGAGATGCCAAACAACTGGGCTGGACAAGAGCGACCTGGCGCTGATATCAGCAAGAGTCTTATAAGGAACCAGGACCTTGAGCAGAACATGGTCCAGCCGCGCTCGATCAAAGACAGTAACCACGGACGCAACCACAGGGGCCACTCGGCGGAACGAGGCATATCTGAGGACTCCACCGGCTCCCTGCTCAGACTGCAGATTTTGGGTCCGCCTCCACAGCGCTCAGTGAGCGGCAGTTTGGATCAGGACAGAGAAGCGTCTCTGTCTTTTTACGAATTTGACCTGCGGCCACCCTCCCCCATTGACCTGACTCGCAGCATCGATGAGGCTCTGCACAGAGAACATTTGCTCACAGGAGGGAGTCTGTTTCATCCTGTAATTCAGACTCCTTCTCCAGGCTCTGGGATCAGCCAGGACCAGTGGCTTCGCAGGAACAGTGATCCTCAGATGCTTTCTGAGAGCAGCGAAGCCCCAACAGAGTCCTCCATGCCTCTGGGGGGTAGCATTCTCAGCAGTGTACCCAGCAGGCAGGTGACTGCTCCCCCCACACCATCCCACCAGGGCCACAGGTGGGCTGGGAACGGCATGGTCAGCGTTCCCTCATCAGTGTCTTGCCCAGTGTCACTTCGTCCCTCCAGAACATCTACGGGACAGCTGGGTGAGGACGGAGTGGACGACACGCGGCCGTTTATCACCCCAGACTCTGAAAGGGTGCGAGGGAGAGCTGGGAGACCCGGGGGTTCACGCAGTTACTTGGAAGTGAGCCGGCATGACGACTCTGCCAGTGTCAGCAGTGAAATTATAGACCTTTGAACCACACAATGGACATTAAGACCGGTGACTGCAATTCAGATATTCAATACTATAATCAATACTGTTTGGAAAGAGGAACCAGCGTAAGAGGAACTTCAGGTGATTAGTCTTAAACTTATCATCCTGCAATCTTCTATTTTGAGGATTTCCCAAGTAAAGTTATGTAATGGATTTTAGCATAACTCTGAGATATAGCACATTTAAACACACCACCCCCAACACAGCTGTTTCCATCTTTTCCTCTTAAACATAGTTTTATCACACATTGCGTTTCCACTACAAGAACCTTTTTCTAGGAACCGGGGTAGGTTCCGGGCCCTTTTTTTTTGTTTTACTCTCGTCATTTCCATTGCAAGAACCAGGGCATTATCAGTAGGGTACCAACGTAGAAATCTTCTTCTGATGGGGGGGAAAAGAACAAAACACAAAAAAACTAACTCATGGTGAATTTCACCAGTGCTTATATTTAAACGCATTATTAGCATCATCCTAACCTTAATGGAAATAATTATTAAATGACTTAAACCAAGCACTGACTTGTGCTTTCGTTCATCTCTGAAGGCAAAGCAAATGAGCCTCTCATCAAATTTTTTAGGGACTTAAACCTGATGTTTAAATGTTTTACAGTGTTTCTGTTTTGAGGCACAAATAGAAACCCTTAAATCCCTTGTGATTTGTGCGTTATGAGCCGATTTTAGGTTTGATAGAAATGAGGCATGGTGTTGCTGCAGCTTGCTGCTGCAGCATTCGTTGTTCTTGCTCTTTGGACGGTTTAAGTATTAAAAATCGAAGAACTTTTGATTGTGAAGCAATCTTTAATTCTGCTTTTTAGTGTGGCAACTGTGAAATCTTTCCAAGTTATGACTGTAGAACAGTAGGTCATATACTGTCTTCCAGTTAACTCTAAGGCTGGAGCTCGGAGCAGGAAATAGCACAACTGAGTTCAGATCATTGCGGTTGCAAGTGGAAAAACAAGAGCATTTGGTATATGTTTTGGTGCAAACTACCACTAGCAAAACAAGCCGATGACAATATATTTCTCTCTATTTTATGCATTCAAACACATAAATAAAACATCCACAAGGAGATATTTTGAAGTACTGGTTTATTGTACCACTGGTTAAATGAGATGCAGTCAGAAGTGCTTCCCAGTAACTTTCATTACATTCTGGGTGCACGCAGCCTTTTTGGATACTGAACTTGGTGTTTGCCATTTGCCATCCAGTGTTCCCTGTTGGAATTTCAACTCTAGGGGGCGCGCTTATTGTTATTCCGTCTGCGGCCTGGGAAAATCCCACTTCCCAGAACACCGTTGTCTTCTTTCTTCTGCTCTGATCCAAATTTGAGTAAAGTCTAACCAGGCAAGGGTTTTTGAACGTCTGTTACGGCGACACTTTTTTAGAGCAATTGTCATAAGTTATAAATTATAGGGAATGTGAGAAAATCATCAGAAATATTCTTATGGCTGAAAATCCCAGCTTTTTTTGCCACCTTAGATTCTCTCCCAAACATTTAGTGAATGAAGAAGATGTCAACCGGTTTTGTATCATTTCCAAAGCAGAGTGAGCCTGTCGGCTCAGGGTTTTATTCCCCAGAGTGGAAACGCACACACAAAAAAAGAAAACAACCAGGGTAGAACAGGAGGCTCAGACAAAATAGGTTCCCGGGCTGCAAAGTGGAAACGCACCTACATACACAAAATTCTGCTTTTAACTTTAAGGCTTCTGGGACCATGCATTCGAAGAGGAAACCCGTTTTAGCAGCTTGGTGTTTGTGATGTGTTCAAGATGTGCGGTGATGATGATGAATATCATCCTTCTTTAATGTATAACATTATCAAAATAGGTTTATATGTTTAACTCCTTGTAATGTGAGTGTTAACGGTCCCATTTGTTTTCATGAAAGAATTTTTTTGCATATCATTGGTTGTATAGTTTTTATAGAGTCTTCTGTTTGCTTTTGTTACGTAAAGATGTGCCATACATAATCCTGACTGGGTCCTGTGCTGTTCTTTCTCTAGGGTCTTAGCATTTGTATCATGGTGACTCAGCAGCAGATTACACTACGTCTAAGCTCTTATCTTGCTGTTGTATTCGCTTGTTTTGTCTCGTACGTTAAAGCCGGTTACCTAAAGATGCAGGCAGTCAACAACAACCAGGGAAGGCTCACATGCTACTTAAGATGTATGTTGTTATTTGGACTTCCCCTGTGAGTTTGATGCATTTCTATTATCTTAGGCTGCTGCAGAACAATGTTTGTGGGATCAATAAGCATTATTAATCAATGCCTATGAGTGCATTTTTTGGCTAAATCTGAATCAGATTTTTTTAAAAGATCAATTGTATTGAGTTATTTAATTATATGCTGCACAGCTTTGCAGGGCTGCATCACACATGACTGGCTTGGCTTGAACTTCAGAACCCCTATATTAGATTCGAGTCAGCAACAAAGCACTTACCTATATAGACTGAAGTATTTTACTACTATCTTTTAGATATAAAATGTATAAGTCATAATGTAAATACTGTCCTTTTTAATGTTCATGAATAAAGTTGTGTTTGAAACATAATCATAGTTGTTACTATGAAGGACAATCTAAAGTAGTTTGTCTAAAAGCTCAGGTTGGAGTCAATAAGATTTTTAGGTCATAAATTGAGATTATAGTTGTTCAGTAAAGAAAGTTTTTTGGCGCATAAATCTGCCTTGAACAATAAAGTCTTGGAAGTTGACAAGATAATTGCTGTGTAGATAGAAATGGTTTATACTGTGTTTCTAATAATAAATGAAAGGAGTTATACATGAGTGCCAATTCTGGACCTGTTTTTAGCCCCCAAACTGACCGCTAGGTGAAAGTCAGAGGTCAGACGGATTTGTTGCCATCATCTCTTCTTCAGATGCTAGAGGAATGTCAAAAACACAACTTGGTTAGAGTAAAATAAACAAAGTTTTATACTGTCACTTAAGACAATGAATGCATAGTTTTTAAATTATATCTAATTTCGACTTAACTATTTAAAAAGGACCAGCGTACATTAATAAACAAGTTAACAACTTAAATGTTCTCTAGTTAGCCAACGGGCTTGTTTTCACTCAGTAGTCCTTCTGCCTGATGCAAAAAGGCATCCAGGAATATGTTTATATTGAGCCAATTAACCTCAAATGTTATCCAAGGGATTTTACGAGACAGCTCCAATCCATACCCAAGTATACTGAATTCAGTTTAGTCCTGTTTCTATTCCAATCAGTCAAATTCATTAATATATATTAGATCAGATCCACTTAGATACAGTCCAATTCAATCCGGCTATAATACAACACAGTCTAGTTGATTACAATTAGCAAAGTTATCTGTCAAAAGCTTCTGTCACACAGTGTCTATCTTGTCATTAACGCAAGCGTACTGAAAAACGCCCCCGTTCTATTTAGTGTGTGTGTATGTGTGTACTAGGATCAAGGGTGTAGAGTTCAGGGTTCTGCTGCTGCATGGCTTAGCTGGTGATGCAACTGTGCATGCTACAGTGTCAAGTGTGCAAGAAGTGGATGCTGGAGCAATATGTGTCTAAAAGAGAATATATTCCTGCACGCCTGAAACACAATGCAGATGGGTGTGAGGAAGCCCAGTCTCATTCACTGGGTCTTTAAACTTAAACATTACTGTTAAATATATCAAGGTGAAACCCACCTGATTCTAGTCTACCTGTCGGATCGATTTCTTCAAAATCTGCTTGCATTGCAGGACCTGCAGTCCAGATGAAGGCAACAAATGCAGTTTGGCCTCTGACTGGACATTTAGACCTGTTCTTAACTTCTAGCTGTTCAGTCCATTTGGGGTATAAAGGAAACCAGATTTAGAAATTCAAAGTCGAAAGTTTCTTTTTGGCTTTGCATCATCATTAGTTGTTCACAAGTGGTGTCCTTGTTTATTTTTGAGAACAAAATCATATCTTTTGTAGAATCATAAATCATCTTCTTAACATACATCAATTTGAGTGTCTTGAACTCATTTTACAGGGTAAAAATGCTTAACAAAAACTTAACCAGACTCCAACCTGAACGCAGATATTGCTTGTAAGCTGTGCAGACGATTAAGCCTGTTAAGATGAAGAGCAGGAAGTTGTGAGGTGATACTTGGCTGAATTTGATATGTAACGGACCTCCTGTGCTCTGCATTGTTATGTCGTTGCAAGTTTTACAACGTGTCTAGATAATGACCTAAATCTGTTGGATTTAGACTTTTTTTTTTGCTTTATGTTTTTGTTATTATTACAAAACCTGTTTGTTGAGCCATGTGTAGTCTGGTTATTCATCTGAAACTGTTTCTGCTCGCTCACTGCATTTTAAACATATATTGTTAGAAAAATAACAAGAATATAACAACATAAAGAAATATATTTGTCATAAAGTCTACTCCCTGATGCCTTTTTCCTCTATCCAGCTGGTCCATCGCTAGCTTTCGGGTTATCTTCGTCTGTTCTGCGGTACCTCCCACTGATGTGAGATACTTCTTAGTTTTTTGTGTTGTTTTGCAGTGCAGTCTGTCTTTTTGTTGCTGTCGACATTCCAATGAGCCGGTATTATTTCACTGTATGAGGACTTGTTTTACTAAATGGCCTCCAGCTCCCTCAGGGTTGTCCCACGAAGCAGTGTGTGCCATAGAAAATACCCATAACGTTCCCTGTTCAGTACAGTTTGTTTACTTTGCTCATTGAACTTTTTTGTTCACGTATTTCCTGCTGCTTTTCACATCTTCAATAAAAGCCCAAAACCCTAAAACTGGTGTCACTGTTTTTATTTGGGTTCAGTCGTTTATTTGTTACAAGTGAGAGTGGCTACAGAACTGTGCGAAAGTGAAGGTCGGTACTTCTCATCTTCCTCCCATAGTCTTCATTAAACTGTTCATCCTGGTTAACAGTGAAATGGTTCTTCCAGTCACCAACTTTTCCTAAATAAGAGAAAAGGCAAAAATGATTTCTGCTGCATTGATTACTTTCATTTCCCCAATGAACAGCGGATCTCAAAAGTATATACACTCCCATTATAATGCCAAATGAGACCATGATGAAATGGTCATTTCACAACCTTTTCCACTTTAAATGTGACAAATACACTGTGCATTTGAACTAAAAAAACAAATAAATACGTTGCAAAAAAAGTTGCAATGATCTGGTTTCTTACTTGTGCAAATACTGAAACTATTTTTTGCCACGATTTGTTGAGGTGAACCCAAAAACAAGCACACACACACAAAGACCTAGTTTTTATGCAGGTTTATTGAAGTGAAATGATTTGGCAGGAGGAAACCAGAATCAGTTATCGGGCTGGAGCGGGTGAATACTGAGTGCAGATGGGAGCAGGAGCTGACGGACCGGAGAGAGTTCTTGGAGATGCGGGGCTGCTGTTAGACCAGAGGTGCAGAGCGAGACAGTCTTTGGATGCAGGACTGCTGGAGCACAGGGTAGCAGGCAGTCCAGCAACAGAGCAGAGAGCAAACTAAGCTGACAGACGTGGAGTGAGTGAAGACTGATGACGAGCTGGCGGGGAAGAGAAGACTGAGGGAGGCTTATGTAGGGAGGCTGGCAGGTGGAGTGAATTCTGACTAATTAATGCCTAACAGGTGTGACTGATTGCTGAGGAGTGGAGGGTGAGCTGAGTAAGAGGAGGATAAACTGAAAAATAACAGGGAAAAAAAGCCAGACCAAAACTAAACCATGACATTTTTTTACTTGAATACCTTCAAGTTCAGTGTATCCTTTGGTCAGTTTACAGTTTTTTTTTTGTTTAATTTTACACCCAGCGTCAATTTTAAGCGAATCTGATTGACCTGTGTTTGAGATTAGAAGGAAAATCTGACCTTTGCGCATGAAAGTGGAGATCTTAAAATCGAGGACTTCATCAGCTGAGCTGTTGGCCATCTTGTTGTGTTTCATGTTGCTGAACAGAGATTTTTCTTCCACTTCTTTCTTCAGGTCCGTGCTGGGGGACAACTCCAGGAAGGAGCAGAGCCGGCTGAGTTCTCGTTCGGTATCCTGCCAGAGAACGTCATTCTAATGCTGCATTTGTATTTACAGTCTGACACCGTGACACCTAAACAACACCTACCTCGATCAGATCCTCGTAGAGCAGATACAGGATGTTGGACCTGCTCTTTCTCTTCTCCCACCAGCCTTGCACGTGGTCGTGCCAGGAACCAAACACCACTGAAAGGTGCCAGAAAGTTGAATCACAGGCACTAAAATAATCTTTACCTTTACTCTTATTCTTCCTTTTAGTTTGTTACCAACTTTTTCCTTCCATGAATCTCTGCAGGTAACTGCTCCAATCTCCAGGCTCTGGTTGGGCCTTATTCATGCGGTCGAAATGAAAGTATGACACAACTGTGTCCTTGGCATTACGGGCTACATAGATTATCTGTAGTCAGAAATTATGGAGAGAGAAAAAAAGAAAGAAAAAAAATGACAGATTTTAAAGAACAAAGGAGTCTTGCCACAATGCGCCAAGAGCAGAATGGGAAGGCAAATAAAAAAAATCTCACTGTCACAGAACTGCAGCAACTAGTGGCATCTTGGGGGAATCGACAATCTTCATAACAACCATTAGATGCTGCGTACATGCTAACTTGTTTGGGAAGCATGCAAGGAAAAAACCTTTTCTGTCCAGCTACCACAAATGTTAATTAATAATAATTGCTAATGTCTGTTGGGGCTATCACTAGAATGATGTGTTAATGAGATTAGCTTCATTTGATCTTTTAGGTAACAAGCAGTCCAGGTAAAGCTGTCATGAAACTAAAAATACATGGGTGGAAAAGCACCTTGTGCCCAATTCTAAGTATGTTGGAGGCAGTAGCAGTACTAACATTAATTTCTACTGCTCTGCAACCAATTTCAAAGAGAAAATGAGATTCTGGGCTTGGATAAAATGCAGTGCTACCCCTGAAAATGACAATAAACAGGTTTCCAGAGTTTCCTTTTTTCACCTCCGGAATATCGCCAAAAATTAGAAACATTCTGTCCAGGGGTGATGCTGAAAAACTAGTCCATGCATTTGTTACTTCAAGGCTGGACTATTGTAATTCTTTACTATCAGGAAGTCCACAAAATGCAGTTCGAAGTCTTCAGCTGATCCAAAATGCTGCGGCAAGAGTTCTGATGAAAATCAACAAGAGGGATCATATTTCTCCAATTTTAGCTTCCCTTCATTGGCTTCCTGTTAAATCAAGAATAGAATTTAAAATTCTTCTTCTAACGTATAAAGCCCTTAATAATCAAGCTCCATCATATATCAGAGCTCTGATTACCCCGTATGTTCCTAACAGAGCTCTTCGCTCTCAGACTGCAGGTCTGCTGGTGGTTCCTAGAGTCTCTAAAAGTAGAATGGGAGGCAGATCCTTTAGCTATCAGGCTCCTCTCCTGTGGAACCAACTCCCAGTTTTGGTCCGTGAGGCAGACACCCTGTCTATTTTTAAGACTAATCTTAAAACTTTCCTTTTTGACAAAGCTTATAGTTAGAGTGGCTCATGTTACCCTGAGCTATCTCTATAGTTGTGCTGTGATAGGCCTAGGCTGCTGGAGGACATCAGGGTCTAATTTTCTCACTCTACTGATTTCTACTGTTCTTCATTCTACGGTTCTCCAGTTTTGCATTGTATTACATTGAAATGACTGTCGTCATTTCAGCTTTTAACTTTTGCTCTCTCTCTTTTTCTTCATAGTAGGTACATCTGGTCTGGCGTTCTGTTATCTGTGACATCATCCAGAGAAGACGGCTCACCCGTTACTACCATCTAATGTAGAACAGATTACTGGATCAATGTGTGCTTCTGTGCTTTTTGTCTCTCTTGTTGTGTCTCTGCTCTGTCTTCTGTAACCCCAGTCGGTCGAGGCAGATGACCGTTCATACTGAGCCCGGTTCTGCCGGAGGGTTTTTTTCCCCGTTAATGGGTGGTTTTTCTTCCCACTGTCGCTTCATGCTTGCTCAGTATGAGGGATTGCAGCAAAGCCATGTACAATGCAGACGACTCTCCCTGTGGCTCTACGGTTCCCCAGGAGTGAATGCTGCTTGTCGGGACTTTGATGCAATCAACTGGTTTCCTTATATAGGACATTTTGACCAATCTGTATAATCTGACCCAATCTGTATAATATGATTGAACTTGATTTTGTAAAGTGCCTTGAGATGACATGTTTCATGATTTGGCGCTATATAAATAAAATTGAATTGAATTGAAAATTGAATTGAACACCCGAGGACGCTAGCCCTCAATTGACTGCACATGCCAAAAAGCAGCGGAAAAATTGTTCAGGGCACAACTATCAAGTTTTCTTGTTCCCCTTTTAATGCCACTCTGGGTAACTACCCATAAGCTAAAAAAAAATAAAATCCAACTTCTTGGAGAACCTATGATGCTACGAGCCTCTTTCTCTCCCAAAAGCACAGGGAACTTGTGAGATGCATCGTAATCTCTTTGAAATACCCATAAGGACATTATTTGGTCTTTTCAAAAAGTAGAATGATTTCAAACGTAAGGACAAAGTAACTTAGAAATGGTACCCAATCTCAGTACTCTGATCTAATTCATAAAGAAAAGCTCTGCGTTGTGCTTATATGAAGAGTGCATAGCAGGGCACCCTGGACTTTGGACAATCTGGGAAAACTGCACACCAAAATGGTACAACCTTGTAAAATGTTGACGGCGAAAACTAAGGATTGTCTTGTTTTTCGTATATTTCTTAGCGTGGCTTCTCACACATATACACCAGAGGAGGCAATAGTTACGGATGTTGCTATATTTGCAATCGACAAACCTTTGAATTTTGCTCCCAGAAGGATTGGGGAAGAAACTGGACCGGCAGGTGTGTCTTGATAATGCGTGGAAAGCTGTTTATTGAATTGAGCTCATCCACTCCTGGTAACGAACAGTAATTATTTTTACTAAAGAAAATCAGAATTTCACGTCTTTCTTAAGTCACTTTTTAGAGAAATATACCAGAAGGGAACCCGGGTATGCTGATCTCTAGGAACGGCACCCTTTCATGAAGTGGGACAGAGTTTTGTCGGTCAGGTGATGTTCGGCTAAAGTACAAAAGGTCCAGGATGTAAGAGACCCATGTGTTTCCTTAGAATAATAAAACAGAATAGATTTTGATCAGAAACTGTAGCAAAATTAAGCACAAAAGCATGGGAAGAAATAAAGATATAACTATACCTGCTTTTGGATAGCTCACCAACACAATATCATCTGGCCTTGCTTTGAAGCTCTGTATGTTAACCCAGTTATCAGTAAAGTATTTGGTCATGGAGACTCCATGGAAGTCAAACAGTGTAGGTCGAGGTGGTAACTCCATCTGTTGGGTGTCTTAAACCTTTTACCAGCAGATAAAACTTTTGTCCAGCACTGGAAATGATGACTAGAGCTGAAAGAATCAGATAAAGCCCCAAAGACAGAGAGGAAAAACTAGATCTTGTGATGTGTACCACCAGGACAGGGCAGGTGTTTAAACAAGTAAAGTGCTGGAAAATAGCTTTTAAGGAAGGGTAGATTGCAAAATAGAGTGGATTACAGGGGCTGCCAGAGCAGTTTCGGTTTCATAAAAGCCTTATTTTTGAAAGATGTTGTAAATGTTCTTTTAATGTGTACACTTTACATGCAGGTGAACTCCATACAAGCTGAATATTTTGAACATACTGAAAAAAGAAACTACAAACCTGTTTTTGCTCTGACAGAGGACAGGAAAAGCCTGTTGAGAAAAGTTTTTCACAAGTTTTAAAGCTGTCGAAGGATCTGGTCACGTCTGCTCACGGTGCTCCTAAGGAAATAAATATTCAAAGAAAAAGAGGAGGAACTCTTATAACTAAAAAACATGACAGAGGAGGAACGATAGCTTTGCGTCCTCTCCCTGAACATAGCTTTATGGTTTCTTGAGAGGACTTTGGAAGGTATAATACAAATAAAAGTATAATAAACAAAGTATTTTGATCAGATCAGTTCTTTATGCAAGGCTTCATGGGAATACATTTTTTTTAAAACATGGTATACCATAAACACTTTGACATTATGGCAGTTCAGACTTTCTGTTTACGCATTTCACCAGCTACAAGAAACAGAGTTCAACAAACAGTCTGCTAAACGGTTTAATTTTAATGACCTGATAGTGTCTAAACGCTTTCAAAGAAATATATTAAATACCAAACAGTGCGTTAGCTCACCTGAATGTTTCGTCTATCTTTGTGTGGCTCACATAAGCAGTGCAAAGTCAGCCTCTTATCTAAAACCCCTCCTTTTCAATTCAGGTTGTTCTTTTACTGTTCAAAGGTATCTTGCTCTCAAGCATATTTTTATAGACCGTAACATTATAAAACAAATTAGGTTTTGACTAAAACATCTGTATAAATAATAATAATAATAATAATAATAATAATAACTTTATTTACAAAGCACTTTCAAACAAAGTGCTGAATCGAAATTTGCTAAAAATAGTAAAACAAGGAATTAAACAATACAGTTTAAAAACAGGTAAAAATCTTAAAACCATAAAAACAAAAAGGAAACACCAAAACTAAAACAATATAACTTTAGGCTTTGAACAAGGGGTTCATTAGTTTGGCCTTTAAAAACATCCACAGAACCTCCACAGAACATGCCTGGCGAATGTCTTAGGGGGGATTTTTCCACGGAGATGGGGCAGGAAGGGAAAAAGCACACTCCCCTACACTTTTACTTTTAGCCTTAGGAACTTGTAGAAGACCTGTGGCCTGAGATTGAAGAGCACGGCGTGGGACGTACAGGTCCAAAAGGTCGGATACACAAAAAGGCGCCAGACCATTTAGTGCATGTAGGTGAGCAGCAAGATCTTACAATTAGCTCCAACCTGACAAGGCAACCAGTGAAAGACTTAGACTTAGACTTAGACTTAGACTTTCTTTATTGTCATTTTGTATACACAGAGTGCATACAGAACGAAATTTCGTTTTCACACAGCTCAGAAAGATTGCAGTAACTTTACAGGATACCTTGCGGTGAATTACAGTACAGGATAAAGTGCAGTGATAAATCGCAGTCACTTACAGGATAAGTTTCAATTGACTTCCGGATAAAGTGCAGCAGTGAACAGTAGGCAGTTGAAATGTAAACAGTGTAAAACAAATGTAAACAAATATGCAGTAAGGTGCAGCAGTGATTTAAAAGTAGACAGTTGCATTGTACACAGTTTTGCAGTACGTTTCCCGGTAAGGTGCAGCAGCAATTTTGCAGGATACAATACAATGTGCAAGTGTGCAAATGTGCAAATCAGCGAGTCGAGTGTGGTACACAGTACGTTTTTATACTTCAGCAGTTCAGCAGTTCAACAATCTGATGGCAGCAGGGAAAAAGCTTTTGCAGAACCTAGTGGACCTGCAGCGGATGCTGCGAAACCTCTTTCCAGAGGGCAGCAGGGAGAATAGTCTGTGGTGGGGGTGTGAGGGGTCCCTGATGATGTTACGGGCTCGAGACACACAGCGCTGCGATGAAATGTCTTTTATGGAGGGAAGAGGAGCCCTGATGATCCCTTCTGCTGTCCTCACCACTCTCCTCACGTTCTTCCAGTCGGAGGCACTGCAGCCTCCACACCACACAGAGAGACAGCTGGTCAGAATACTCTCTATGGTGCTTCTATAGAAGGTCGTGAGGATGGGCGGGGGCAGGTGGGCTCTCCTCATCCTCCGCAGAAAGTACAGTCGCTTTTGTGCCCTCTTCACCAGTGACGTGGTGTTCACAGTCCAGGTGAGGTTGTCCGTGATGTGCACCCCCAGGAACTTGGTGCTGCTGACCACCTCCACCGCTGAGTTGTTGATGAGCAGTGGAGCATGGTGAGGCCGGTTTTTCCTGAAGTCGACGATGATCTCCTTCGTCTTCTCCACGTTCAGGATCAGGCTGTTGTCTCTGCACCAGCCCACCAGCTGCTCCACCTCCTCTCTGTAGTCCTGGTCGTTGTCGTCTCTGATCAGGCCCACCACCGTTGTGTCGTCTGCAAACTTCACGATGTGATTGGTGGTGAACCTGGGGACGCAGTCGTGTGTCATCAGGGTGAACAGCAGGGGGCTTAGGACGCAGCCCTGAGGGGAGCCCGTGCTGAGGGTGATGACATCAGAGGTGTTCTGTCCGACCCGGACTGACTGAGGTCTGTTGGTGAGGAAGTCTAGCAGCCAGTTTCGTAGGGGTGTGTTGAAGCCCAGATGCTCCAGTTTTCCCACCAGATGTTGTGGGATGATGGTGTTGAACGCTGAACTGAAGTCCAGGAACAGCATCCGCACGTGCGTGTTCTTCTCCTCCAGGTGTGCCAGGCTCAGGTGAAGAGCAGAGGAGATGGCGTCCTCAGTGGAGCGGTTCCGTCGGTAGGCAAACTGGAACGAGTCGAGTGTTGGGGGGAGACTGGAGACGATGTGTTCCTTTACCAGCCTTTCAAAGCACTTCATCATGATGGGAGTCAGTGCAACAGGCCGGTCGTCGTTGAAACAGGTGACTTGAGGTTTCTTTGGCACCGGAATGATGGAGGCAGACTTGAAGCATGCTGGCACTATGGCTTGGTCCAATGAGGTGTTAAAAATGTCTGTGAGGACACCAGCCAGCTGACCTGCACACTCCTTGAGCACCTTCCCAGGTATGTTGTCGGGGCCTGGGGCCTTCCGCGGGTTGACTCTCCTCAGAGTCTTCCACACGTCGGCGGTGTCAAGGCAGAGGACCTCCTCTTCCTGATGGGGAACAGCTTTCACTGCTGGAGTGCTGTTTAGTGCCTCAAACCTCCCAAAGAAGTTATTTAGTCCATTGAGGAAGTCAGCATCAACTTCACCCACCGGGGGGGAGGGCGTGTTGTATTCAGTGATCGCCCGGATGCCTTTCCACATGCTCCTGCTGTTGCTGGCGTCATGGAAAAGCTCCTGGATTTTCTGACTGTGGTTCCGCTTTGCTAGCCTGATGGCACGGTTCAGGTTGGCTCTCGCTGTCCTCAGTGCCTCCTTGTCACCAGACGGACCTCCGCAGTAATCCAGGGTCATTGGTTGGCTCGGGTGATGATGGTCTTGGTGGTGCTGACGTCCTCAATGCATTTGTTGATGTAGGCGGACACAGTCATGGCGTACTCATCAATATTGATCTTGTCCTCATAAGTTGCTGCAGCTTTGAACATGTTCCAGTCAGAGCACTCAAAACAGTCCTGGAGCCCCTCCATTGCTCCCTCAGTCCACACCCTCACCTGCCTCGCTGTTGGTTTTGCTCTGATCAGCAGGGGCCTGTATGCTGGGAATAGCATCGCGGAAAGGTGATCTGAAGAGCCCAGGTGGGGGCGGGGGGCTGCTCTGAATGCTCCTTTTATATTTGTGTAGACTAAGTCTAGAGTGTTCTCTCCCCGAGTTGCAAAATCCACGTGTTGGTAAAAATGAGGGAGAACAGTTTTCATATTTGCCTGGTTAAAATCCCCAGCAATGATGAAAACCCCCTCTGTGTGTGCAGATTGCAGCTCAGAGATAGTCCGATAGAGAACACCCATAGCATCTTTAGTATTAGCGCTGGGAGGGACGTAAACCGCTGCGATGATAACAACAGTGAACTCTCTAGGCAGATAAAAAGGTCTGCAGCTAACAGTCAGAAGCTCAATGTCCGGAGAGCAGAAACTTGTGACTAATCTAGCATTTTTACACCAGGTGTTATTAATGTAAACGCAGAGCCCTCCAACTGGACTTTTACAATATCTTGTTTCTTTTTCATTTCAGCCATTCTGCCCAGACTTTTTGGCATGCATTTCATCATGTTTGACCGCTAAGGACTGCATTACACGCAGTCTTAATGAAATAAGTTATAGCAATGTAAAACTATACTACAGTAAATCAAAGATAATTCTATAGTTGTTCATGCGTTGTCGCTTAATCTATTTATCAGTCTAATGTGAACTATTTTCATGATGTCTGTGACATACGTCTTTATATCTTGGAACAATTGTAGATGATAAATTGTGAGGCTGTGTGCAAAAAGGCTTATCATTGCCCGTACTGTTTAAGGAAACTCTGCCATTTTGATGTAGACCGAACCATAAAGACCCAATTTGATCAAATCTGTTTCATCCCTCTTTTTTTGGTGTCATCATTTGGTCACACAAGTTTGAAAGAGAGAAATTCCCATAAATTCTCGTCCAGACATATTGGAGAGTCCCAGCGATCGGTCTCATCCCTGTACAGCAGGCAGGTACAGTACATTGGCCACTTCTGTTCAAAAGAAAACTCCCCTCGGCTTCACAGAAAGTTTCGGCTCCTTCCCTCCAGACGGATCTTTGCTCCTGCTGCTGTTAATGAAATGACTCAGACTCAATCGATGGACTGTGTATTTATCTCTTCTGTGCCCTTTTGTTTGTGGAGTGTTGAGCACTGCAATATTTTATGGCAATATTCAGATCAGCTTTTTTTGTTCTTGTCCCCAGTATGTGAGTATTTTGAACCATTGATAAATCTACCTTTGGGTACAAATGAAGTAGCATTGAACCTTGAATTTCTTGGTGGTAAAACTGATTTTAACCATAAATAAGGAAACTTAATCTAAACATAATTATATATACACACACAATGAGCTAGTAAAGTGTAAATCTGACATTACGCCGATTTAAACTTACAAGTATTTATTTTATTTCTTATTAAAGTAATGAAACAAACAACAAATAATAAGACAAACCAAAGACTCATAAGTTCAAATGTTTGAACTTATGAGACTTGAAGCTTGAATGTCTGAAATAATAAATCAATGTCCAGCAATCAAATTAACTGATCAGACTCTAGTGGTTATTTGGAGCGTATTAGATCCTAAGAGATCTTATTTGAAAAGGTCTCCAGTTATTTATTTGATGTCTGTTTGGCTCAAATGAGAAGAGAAAATAGGTAACAATTGAAATTCCTTCTTTCACATTCGTTCTTAGCCAGTTCCAGTACTAAAAATCCTGCTCAGGGTTGATATGAAGGCTCAAAACTATCCCAGCAGTCATTGGGAAGTGGTCAGTCAATCACAGAGTCAACACAGAGACAAACAGGTAAGATAACAATGTGCACGCACACAGATACACACACACCTAGGAGCAATTTACAATATGTGAAAAAGCATGCATATTTTTGATAGACTGTGGAAGGAAACCTGGACCTGTGCATGAGGGAAAGCTGCAAAATCAAAATCCACACAGAAATGTCACAGCAGAGATTTGAACCTTGGATTTTCTTCCTGTGGTAGACATTGTGTGGCTTAAGGCATGGTCTTTAAATTTCAGTACGAAAGCACAGACCAGGGCTCTTCATTTTGTTCTTATAGTCTTCATCAAACTGTTCATTCTGTGCCAAGGTGAAATGGTTCTTCCAGTCTCCTACTGCTCCTGGAAATCAGATGAGATTGGATCAATAGTAATTTCAGCTAAAGATGGTGGAAGTCTGCGAGAGCTTATCTGTAAAATCTTTCACAGACCTTTTCTGTAGAATGAAGACACGCTCTGGTTCATCAGTGGGAGAGTGGAGAAGTTGGTAATTTTGTTTTGTTTCATGTTGTCAAATGTCGCTTTAACTCTGACATGTTCCTTCTGTTTAGCTGTTGGAGACAAGCCCAGAAATGAACAAAGTCTGTCGATTTCTCGCCCAGAGTCCTAGAAATTATGAAAGAACGCTTGTGAAATTATGCAAATTACAACGTGTTGATAATAAATAAGAAGCTGAAGCCAAGGCACTGGAAGAACCTCAAGAGGCAAAAAAATCAAACTGGAGCCTTACAGGCAAAGATGTTTTTAATGCCAAGCAATAGGTTAGCTAAAAATAGAGAAAATAAACTGATTTTATATATATATATATATATATATATATATATATATATATATATATATATATATATATATATATATATATATATATAGAGAGAGAGAGAGAGAGAGAGAGAGAGAGAGAGAGAGAGAGAGAGAGATCATGTCTTGTTGTGTCTGCATGTTATGTGTAATTATGTGTGTCGCATCAAAAAATTTAATTATGGTATAACATAATGAAAATAAAGCTTCTTGATTCTTGATACATCCTCATTGCATTAAACTAGATAAGAGATATCCATCCTGTCATTCATAATTTGAACACACCTTGTAGCTATAAGCTAGGGGGGCATGAAGGTTCTGAATAAAAGAGGCCCAAGAATGAAGCCTTGCGGAACAGCAAATGGGATCTTTGTTCACTCAGGTCTATGATTGTCAAACATCTAAAGAAAAGCGAAACCTGATTGCTTAGGAGTAGTGCATATTGTGTTAGATGTTTCTCTGCTTGAATATACATGACTTAAACGACTGAGTTATTAGCAGAGTACTCCAGAATGCATTCTAAGGAGTAAATGCATTTTTTTTGAATAATGTTTTTTTGCAAGAACACATTTAAAACTCGGGGAGCCAGCAGCCTTCGAAGTCTGGAAATTTCTACTTGTACAATTAAAAGGTAAGCAATTATTGTGACAATGATGATTTAAAGATTCGAAACAGTTGATCAAACAACACTTTATCATATAAAGTGCAATGGGTTAAGTCCGATCTCTAAGCACAATGTTTTTTGTCTTGTTTTGTTTATTAGTTGAACTTGCATTGTATTGTTGCACAAACAGCTAAACCACTGAGGTTAAATTAAATTAAATGCTCACTTTTCAGATTGTCCTAAAAAATATTTTAAGTAATTTCTGCATGGGTTTCAAATTACGTTTGAGACCCATGCAGACATTTGAAGTTAGCAACAGAATTTCCACTATACAGTTTAAAATAAAATATCAAAGAAAGTTTTATTGTCTGTTCCAACGTAACAAACCAAAGTATCAAAGGCGTTTTCGCCAACTAGACTAAAGTTCTTTTTTAATATCAGATTATTTCTAACTGTTGAGGTAGTTGCTGTTTCATCTCTTCTCACCTCAATTGAGTCCTCATAGAACATGTAGTGGATATTAGAATAAGTCTGCTTCTTGTCCCACCAGGCGTTCACATGCTGATACCACGATCCAAACACCACTGGAAGCACGTGTTTGTTAAAAGCATATCAAATTGAAATTAAATTCTATCGTTGCTTATATTTCGACTCTATCAAACTGTTATACTTACTCTTTCCCTTTATAAAGTTCTGTAGAAAGCAGCTCCAGTCCCCTGTTTCTGGGTGGACAAGGTTCATGCGTCCAAAATGGAAATAGGAAACGGCGGTGTCCTTTGCATTCCGAGCCACATACACAATCTGGTAAAGCATAAACAACAAATTAGATTTCATCTTTTGATCTTAATGACATACACATGTGCAAGAACATGTGTTTTACCCTACTGCGTTGCTCCCAGAACGACTTTGGCACAAACTGAACTGGTAGGTGGGTTTTAATGAGGCGAGGAGCAGTAGGGAGCTGGTCCGCCAAATCTTTGCCTTTATTGGGAAAAGGATAAATTGTCAGCTTATTCAGTCTGAGTCTACATTTGCTTCATTAAAATTCAACCAAATGAGGAAAAGTCTGGCTATTAGAAGGGTGTCCTAACTTTCTTCTTTGCTCAAAAACACATTTCTGTGGATATCCTTTGTTCGGTGAGTAAATTTGTTCTTCTGTAAGTACAGTTAAATTGCTTCCTTTCCCAGGCATTAAAAGTTAGATTAGATATCAAAATGGGAACATTTCTCAAAGAATAACATTGAATAACATTTCAGTTATTCAATGCTGTGCTGTATACTTTGCAGATATACAGCACAGCACCCTCAACATTTATTAGCACATCTGGTGAAGATGTGGAAAAATTCCCTTTTCATTTCAGTGGCATGTATCACCGTAGAAAATGTTGGAGAATCCAACCTTTCAGAAAAGTACATTTATCCCTACTATTTTCTATAAAAATGAGTGTAACTAATGCATTTTGTAAAGGTCTGCTTTACCTTTTGAGTTAAGAGTTGAACTTTAAAGCTGATTAAAATGTTGATATATGAGGAACATAAATGTTAATTTAGTGATTTATGCCTTAAATATATTTATTGGGTCCACTGCTAGATCATTATATTTGATAACTGACATTCTCTAGGTTTATTACCCAACTTTTTTCTTACACTAATAAACTGTGGCTTTCGGCTGTTAACTTTGTATTTAGACTGGAGGGCGAGAAGAAATGGGGTGCTGCGATTGGCTGACTGTGCCAACATCTGCAACAAGTGAAGGAGTATCCAAGTTAGGTGTGTCAAAGTTAAGAGAAGGCGTGACCTAAGTAGGACGAAACATGTGACAGGGGCTGCATCCTTTCAAGGCCACATTTGTAGGCCGATTATGACCGTGTGACGAAGGCTGTCCCAATTCACGACTCCTTTAAAGGCTCCATCCGAATGCGTCTAATGATAGCTTCTAGCTTCTGCTCCTAGCTCCTGTTCCTTCAACTTTCATGGGGTCAACAATATGAACACTATCGTGGGTAGGAAAGGCGCTTCGGACTGCTGTGTTGATTTTGGACAGATTTTATCTACGACGTCATTACGTTACGGAAACCCTAACCCAAATGTGTCCCTTTCCCCAATTTGAAGGCTGGGTCCGGCATATCCTTCGTAGCCCACCCTATTCCATGATTGAAGAGAACATTTTAAACGGAAACAGCAATGGCAGAGTGAAAATATATGTATAAAGTTTTCTGTGACATAAAAATAACTTTTAAAAAGGTTTTAAAGAAGAATCTAGCTGTGTAAACCAGAAACATCTGCTGACATATTTGCTTCATTTTAAAAGTGCTCGGGCGTGTTTGGACATGCCAATATATCTAAAGAAAACAGTGGTGAGCCATCTTGACACAATGAATATGATAATGAGGGTGGGGGCAGATAGGGGCAGAAAAATGTGCAAAACTCCCTGTGAGAACGTTTCTTTTCAGAGTGAGGCTAGGCTGCTTAAAAAAAATATAAAAATTATTAAATTTATTTTGAAGCTTTTTACACCAGGGGTGGCAAAAACACAAAGAGTGCTGTTAGTAAGTGTCGCTGCATGAGTATGCCTCTAAAATTGAACCTTTGGGCCGATGAGGTGCACTGATCTCCAGGAAAGGTACTCTCTCCTGCAGAGGGACAGAAGAACGCCAGTCTGATATTGCGTCATCAAAGTAGAGAAGATCCAGAATGTACGAAACCCACGTCGTTCCTGTGATGGAAACGCTTAAACTCAGATATAATAAACTGAAATCAAGGGAAAGATTCGGCATACTTGAGCTCACCTGCTTTAGGGTAAGTCGCTATTAGAATATCATCTGGTCTCGCCTTGAAGTTCTGAACATTGTCCCAGTTTTCTGTGAAATATTTGACCATGGAGACTCCATGGAAGTCAAACAGAGTGGGACGAGGTGGTAGATCCATCTGTAAATATCAACAAGCTTTATTCATGCCCCACTGAGTTTTAAATAAATAAGGACTTTACAGCCAGCAGTAAAATAAAACAATAGGAGAACTCCAAGGCTGAAACATATTGACATCTATGAAGATTTGTCAAAAAGTGTCAAACAATGCTATAAAAAAGTATTCACTCACTCACAGAGTTCTATTGTTGTTGCTTTTTTTTCACATTTAAATGTTCCAGATTATCACATTTTAAGATTAGACAAAGATTATCTGGGTAAATACAAAACATTGCTTGAAATTATTGATGGGGGAAAATGCTATCCAAACCAACCTGGTTCTATGTTAAAAAGCTATTTTCTTCTAAATCTAATAACTGGCTCTGTACCAACCATGGAAGCAACAGTCATCGAGCATTTACAATAACTGGCAATGACACTTTTACGTAACTGTGGAAGATTTTTGTCCCACTCTTTCCAGAATAGTTTTTTAGTTAATCACAGTGGAGGGTTTTCCAGCTTGAAGCAACTGTTAAAACATTAAAGCATCACAGCCTATTGGAAGTCCAGACTTGGTCTAGGCCAATCCAAAACTTTCTTTATTGTTTTTGAAAGCTGACTTGCTGTTGTGCTTAGGATTTTTGCCCTGCTGTATATCCAAGTGCGTTTGACGTCATAAATCTTTGTGGACGCCATCTCCCTCGGGATCTTCTGCTAGAGAGAAGAATTTGTTGATTATGCTGAAGCAGCAATGCAGTACCACCATGTTTCTTGGTATGTCAGCAATGGGACACAACTTCCAAAAGGTCCACAGAATGTTTTCCAAAAAGTATTGGGGATGATCAAGATGTTTTGTGGGAAATGCCGGAGAGGATTTTGTTTTATTTCGGATCCGCTGTCGTACTTTCTGTCTGCCGTATTTAGTTTTTTGGGCTGGCTAGCTGTTTGTCTCTGCTCTGCTCCACTCCACTGTGGTTAACTACTGGAGCAGCTACAGATGCTCTTTTCCTGATTGCCTGGATGGTTTTCACCTTTCACTCTGCCTTTATGTACCTGCCTTTCACAGCCAGTCTCCGCCAGATTGCCTTCAAGCCTTGTGTGAGTTGCTTGCCAGCATTTGTGTGCATCACCTGTTCTGACCTGTTCTTGTTCCTGGATTACTGGTTTGCTTTCCCCTCACTGGATACCTCATCGGCCTGTGATTTCTGGACGCAACCTTGGACTATAGCCCAGCGGACCTGTTGGCCTTCTCCTGCCAGCCACTCAGTGTTTGCTCCTTTGTTCCGAATGATGTTCTGAGAACCCGGCAATTCAGCCAGACAACAGATTTACGTTTTAAAAGGTTTATTGAAATGGATGAATAGTGGCTGATATTGCAGACAGACAGAAACAGACTTGACTGATGAGTAGTGGCTGACGAGGCGGGCAGGCATGCAAACCAGAACCAGAGATGAAAGCAGGAACTGACCAGAGTTGATGATGCAGGCCGAGGAACTACCAGGACGGGCAAAGCAAGCAGCTGGATCTCAAAAGGAGCCAAACAGACTTGAGCAGCATGCAGGCACTGGAACCAAACATCAGTGGGGCTGAACATGAGCAGAGACACAGCATCCAGCTGGCTGAGCACACAGGAACTGGTAGAAATCTCGGCAGCAGCGCACATAAGATGGGACAAGACGTTCCGGCATGGAGTGCATGACTGAGGCAGTATATAAATATAATATAAATATATAATATAATGGCGACGGGTGAGCAGGGTTGGGACTAATTAGTAGCAGCAGGTGGCGCTGATCAGGTGCTGAGTGGTGGCTGGGAGGTGACTGACCAACTGGATAGTGACTGGTGGCTGAGAGAAGTGGAGCAAAGAGCGGAAAATCATGGCACCCTTGTCTGTCTTACGGATTCTACTTCCAGTCTATTCGGCCCGTCATCTCCCGCTGTGTGCAGCCTGCCGTCAGCAGAGTCTGTCTCCAGAGGTGGGGAATCCAGGATCCGAAAGTAAAAAGCTGGTCCAGAGATTAGCACCAACCATTTGCATTTCCAGCTCAACCACATAGACAGGGACTAAAATCAGTCGGTTAAGTGAACAGGATGAAGGAAAATTAGTTTTTACTTTCCTGATGCCGGATTCCCCACTTCTGTCTGCTGTCTTCTCACACTGGACTTTGTCCTGCCTGCCCCACGTTTTTATTTTTTTCAATAATCTTTTAAGCGCAACACGGTGTCTGGCTGAACTATGGGGTTCGCTGCTTCAGTGTGTAACATCTGCCGTGGCTTTGGCCTTGGAGCTCTCCTCTAAATGCCATTTTTACCCAGTTTCTTCCATTTTGTTTAATTCTTACCTTAACTGCAGAAGTAAGGCTGGCAGTGCTTTAGATGTCCCGAATTTCTTTTGTGACCTGAGTTGTAGATGCGACCCTTGAGTAATTTTGGTAGAGCAGCCACTCCTGGGAAGCTCATCAATGTTAAATTTTTCCCAGTTTGTGGATAATGAATCTACTTGAGGTTCCAGAGTCAGTCTGCCTCCCTGGCTGGCTGTGTGTCAATGCACTTTGCAAAAAGGTGTGTGTGTACTAACTGTGTCACATGTTATGGGTCTTTGCACTCACTGTCTTTGTCTTTCAGTAAGGGTTTATTTAGTGTGCTGTGCTACACTTTTTGTGATAATGTCCAAAGTCTAAGTCATGAAATCTTAAGAAAGAAAAGTGGACATTTAAACATAAAACCTAATTAAAACACACTTGCTCTATCTTACTGGTCATATTGCTGTTAATGTTTGATTATTCTGTCTCCTTTGAACTCTCCTTGAAACAATCTCTAGCTGGTTAAAAATTGAGGCTCCCCCTTTTAGTTCTGTGTCACTGTGAGCACACAGGTGATTTATACAACTGTCAATGAGTTTAAAACCTTTGTCTATGGCGTAACATGACATTATATTTCCATCTTTAAGAAAAATGAACACCACACTCACCTTGTTAAAACGATAACTTCTTACCGAGTAGTGGTGTCAGAGTCTTCTGAACTAAAATCAGTTTTTTTGAGCAATATTCAGTGTAACATGTTGCTCAACTTCCTCAGTTTCATCAGGGGATTTATTAACTCGCTGACTCAAGCGCATGAGCACATGTGTATCTGGCTGGACAGTTAAGTCAAAATGTGTTTGACCAAGATTTTATTTCCGTCCAGATCTACCTCTGGCATGATGCTGTAGGGCAGTATTTCTTAATTTTTTATTTAATCTTTTTTTGTGTCTCATTACAGATCTCATTTCTGTTATATTGGAATAGTTATTGCTTTCCTGCTGGTGTTCAGTCTTCTTCCTCTTATATTTAGTTTTCTAAATGTGCTCTCTCCAGTTTCCTGCTTCACCCAAAGTAGCAGAATTTAAGCCTCTAATCATTACCATGGGGGTTTAAAGTAAAAAAACAAAAAAAAAACCTGCCTAGGCAGGGTGTTTGACTTTCTGAAGTCAGATTTACCCACCTATGCTGCCAGGTGATCCATTATAGTCACTAACAAAATATTTTACTTGGATCAAGCCATCCATATTGCCTTTACCCACTTTTCTGTCCAAGGTCGTTGCCTGAGAGGTGGGGAACACCCTGGACAGGTCGCTAGTCCATCACAAAGCAGCTATTTTGTAATAAAAAAAAAACCTAAACTAAAGGGTGATTGCCATTCAACTACAACATGTGGAGTGTTTTACAGGAGCCGTCATTGAAACAGAATCATTCTTTTATTACAAATATATATAAAGGGGTTTGCTTGAAACTAACTCTAACCTGAGTAGTTAAAGCTTACAGTCATTACGTCACTGTCCATAAGTTTTATTGTTTGAAATCAGCACAAAATAAGATGATGTCCATTAATGACATTTTAACTTACAAAGCTATTCCTTTCTTACAGTAAAAGTCACATTTATTGAGTTTGACCCTCTTTGTCATCGGTATTGTTCAGATTTCCCAGCGGAGCTGCAGAGTAGGGTCCGTCATCTTTCTCCTGTAGTGTTCTTCAAACTCTTCGTTCTGAGCCACGGTGAAGTAATTCTTCCAGTCACCAACCTTTCCTGCAGAGATGCAGACATAAGATGCTTGCACTGGTGTTTGAAAGTTAATTTCGACATCTTGCAACACACAGTTATTCATCATACCTTTCCGCATGAAGGGAGAAACCTTGAAATCCATAATTGGCAGCGTGGAATAGTTGACCATCTTATTTTTTTTCATGCTGTCAAACTGTACATCACTTCTGACCTTTTCCTTCTCCTCCACAGAGGGAGACAAACCGACAAAGTTGCAGAGTTTGTCTATTTCACGTCCAGTATCCTGTAAGCATAATCAGAAATCATCCTTGCTTCACGACAATTTAGTGGCAAAGTCAGGAGAGCCATGGAAGATTAAAACAAATTACCTCAATCATATCTTCATAGAACATGTAGTGAATGTTTGAATAGGTTTGCTTCTTCTTCCACCATCCGTTCACATGGTCATACCAGGAGCCAAACACCACTAGGGGGCAGAATAACAAAAACAAGAAAAGGTTTGTTCAAAAGGAAAGTACATCCACTTTCAATTCAAGTCTTTACAAACTTCCAAAACCATCTTAAAGCAACAAAAAAAAATACTCAGTGTGATATATTTAACAAAACTAAGCTACATACAGATAAAAACATTATAAACTAGATCAACAGAACAACAAGGAGGCAGTCTTCTACATGCTGGATGCCCAATTACATCAGATACAGAGACTGCTGGATAAAAACAACCCTTACAGCCAACTCAAGGACACTGATATTTAACTCTAAACAATGGACACAGCCTCTTTTAAGAAAACTTACATTTTATAATAAAATATGTCAGCAATGATTTTCAATGTTTGGCGCCCTTGAGTCGGCTAAATGTTGGAGAAGGTTTCAGAAAGGTTATTGCCAAATGGGAGGCATGCTGGGCTTCACGGTGGCACACCTGCAGCATTTGTGCCTTATGGCAGTTAGGGCCTTGGCTCAGATCCTGGCCCAGGGTCTTTCTTCATGGACTTGGCATATTCACCCAGACTTTGCATGTTCTCCAGATACTCTGAGTGTGTCTTACAGTTCAAAATCATGAGGCTAATTGGTTATTCTACCCTTACCCATAAATATGAGTGATGTTATCCTGACAACCTCTCCAGGGTGTATCCCACCTACTGGTAACTGCTGGAGCTGTTTTTTAGTAATAAATGAAAATGTTAGCCTGTTACTGTATGGAGACATTGAAGACAAAAGTTTCATATATACTTTTTCCCGCCATGAATCTCTGGAAGAAGTTCTTCCAGTCTCCAGCGGCGGGTTGGATAATGTTCATGCAATCAAAGTGGTAATAAGACACCATGTTGTCCTTTGGGTTGCGGGCTACATAAATCATCTGCAAAAAAACAAAAAACGGCCATCAGTCAAAATCTAAATTGCTTTAAACCTTAGATAAAATCTGAGTCCCAACATGCAGCTTCAATGTAGCCAGTGTGCAACCACTAGCATCATACAGTATTTCAATTTATTGTGGTCCAATTACGAAAATGCAAACGACAGAGAGGCTTCTGTACCCGGCAGTTCTGCTCCCAAAAGGACTTTGGCACAAACTGCACCGGTAAATGGGTTTTGATGAGTCGAGGGGTAGTCGGAAGCTTATCTGCCTGGTCTTTTCCTGTGCAGGGATAAAAAAAAAACTGAATATTTTCTTCCTCTGAAAAAATGCTACAAATTAGTTGGTGTTAATAAATACACACACAAAAAAACAAATTATCTGTACGTTGCTGGCAAAGTACTAGTTTTTTTTGTAGCCTGCTTAATTTTAAAAAGTACCAAAAAAATCTACCCACACAAATAAAATAAAAAAGCAACCAGAAGCCGTTTCAGAAGTGAAATTAAGATTGTAACAACAAATAATCATGAAGTGGTCCCTGGGACAGGAAACAGGTAGGGTTAAGTACTGACAGAGCACCTGACAGGCAGGAGGCTAAAATGGAGAAAATTACCTAAAATAAGCAAACATGACAGAGACACACCTGGAAAAAACCTGACAAACACGATGAAACGTGGGCATAAGTATAAGTATCGCTAAACAGAGCATCACTGAAGGCAAAACTAAACCAAGAAAATCTGAAACTCAAAACTGAGATGACGAACAAATCCAAATCCTACAGATTAGGACACTGAAACATGTTTTTATGGGCTGCAGTTTGGCAGTCAATTGAGATTTAAAGTGAGTAAAATGCAGATCGCATGTTGTCTTTAACCTATCACCACGTTTGGGATCATTATCTCCAAAAAAGGCACTCTCTCGTAGATAGGGAGCGATTTCAAACGCTCCGGAGACATCTGGCCAAAATACAGCATGTCAAGGATTTGGGAGACCCATGTGGTCCCTGAGGAGAAGCAGAGGCGCATAATGAGACATGAATAATGATCCCAGCTGCATCTCTCTCTCACTCACTCACTCACTCACACACACACACACACACACACACACACACACACACACACACACACACACACACACACACACATCTATGATCCATCTATGATCAATAAAACATGTAAAGATGCTTTAGACCAACCTGCTTTTGGATACGTAGCTATAAGTATATCATCTGGTCTGGCCTGAAAGTTTTGAACGTTTTCCCAGTTGGCTGTGAAAGCGTCCGTCATCGCGACTCCATGGAAATCAAACAGCTTTGGCCGAGTGGACGAATCCGTCTATAATTTAAGCAAAACGCAAGGATAGACGTCAAATTGTAAAACATAAAGGTCAAAGCCTGTTTTATTGTGAGCTAGCAAATGGGGTGAAACAATGTAAGTAAGTACGTAAGTAAACTTTATTTCTATGGCACCTTTCACAAAGTGACTCACAATAAAAACAACCATAAAACAACACAAAATAAAATGCAACATCATAGCATAAAACTAAACTAGTTAAAAGCCAGTCAGAACAAGTGGGTCTTCAGCTGCTTCTTAAAAGTATGAACAGAGTCAGGACAGCGTAGAGATAAAGTTCCACTATCTAGGGGCCACAGCATTAAAAGACCAATTCCCTCTGGTCCTGAAATTAGTTTGTGAAGCCATTAACAGCCTTTGGAGGATCACAAACTACGAGAAGGGAATATGGTTGTAAAAATAATGTTGAAATCTAATGGTGTGAGATGAAAAAAAAAAACACTTTTAAGAAAACAAACAGACTCATTCGAGTCTTCTCACATATGAGAAGAAGACATGAAGGACTGAGTTTAGTGAAAGCCTGGAAGACATTGAGAAAAGGTCTGAGATTTGCAACAAGGTTTTTAATGAAACTATTTAATACACTCTCATGACAGCCCTGTGCATTTAAAACAACTTCCTCGAAAAAGCTATTTTTAGTATTTTAACACCAAGAGCTAAAAAAAACTAAACTCCAGTAGATTACAATGTACAAGATGGAAGTTGCGCAAGGGAAATAATTTTAAAAACAGCAAGAGCTCACATACTTTGTCGGAATCGAGAGACATGTTGCAGATGGAGTCTTCTTTGCCTTCCTTTCCTGAAGTTTCCTGTGTTTCCTGATAGACCGAGAGAGCAGCGTCGTCCTCCACACATTACATAACCATTCTCTGTTAGAATAGGCTGTCTTTCTGAGTTGATTCCAACTTCCAGCCCCTCATTATTGCTCCATGTCTAAACTTTTGCCTCCGTGTTTCCGCAGATACGCAAAGAGCTAAAAAAAAATGTTATCAAAACTCAGCACTCCCTTTTTTCCAGCTCCAAAGATTGATCTCCTTTGACATAATAATAATAATAAAGACAATTTGATCAATAAAAGGTTAAAAATTTATAAAACATGCTTCTTTCAGTTCTGACCTCAGTGAGTAATTTCAGTCAAGTTCAAGTTTGGATTCTAACTCGGCTGTCTGTCCTGTCTAACTTGTTTATTATATAAATTGTGGCTTCAAGCCAAGTCCAAATGATCATTCCTGCACTGTTGTGCTGCTTACTACGAGGTGCTTTTGCTCATTTTGCCTGTTGTGTTTTAGTTTGGTGCCAGCAGACAGGCAATAGTTCAGCTTTGTTGGCTGAAATCATGTTGTTTTAGAGACTCTAAAACAACAATTTTATAAATCTAGTCACACTTGTCTTTTTTTCCAGGTCTTGTGCTGTGATGAACGTTGAGACCATACTAACATGGCATGTAAAATTATGTAACTTTAGCCTCAGGGAGACAACCTCTTTTACAGTAAGTGCTCTGCTGGAAACCATTTTTTTATGCTTTTTGTCTGCCAGAGTAGTTCTTGACTCGTTCTTCCTTTTGTATTGTGTTGATAACACACACCTGAATGCATCAGCAGCAAAAAGACAAGTGTTTAACAATTATTTACTGGCCATATCTGTAGATAACATTAGAATTTTTTTTTACAACGTAATATAATATAATTTCTATTTGGAAAGCAAGAAAAAATGGGTTTATCATATGAAGAAACCATTTTTTCTGTAATAAAAAGTCTTGTTAAAAACGATAAAACATTGTCATCGATCATCTTAGATGATATTGTTTTGAAGCTGTCTTGAGCTAAAGCCACTTTGAAAGTCCATCAACAAAGGTTCTCCCGATATTTCAATGGCAGCAAACTTACTCTCAAACAATTTCTTTTTTACAAACTCTTCTCACACCAGGATACGATCCATATAAGCATCAAGCAAAGGTATCCATGTTTAAACCTTTAGAAATAGAATTAAAATTAAGTACATCCAGCCAGGAGCTAGCATAGACAAGTAAGTTTACTAAACTAACGTGTACTACGATAACAATTGTGAAAGAAAATTTGCAGTGATTTCAAATTAATTTTCAGAAAGTTCACAAGTGTTATTAAAAGGTCAGTTAGGAGAAAAGAGTTGACTTTGAGCAAAACTCCCCTCAGATTTTTCCTCACACAAAGAGGTAGGAAATGTTAGCCGATCCTCCAGCTAACACTTTAATATCTTCACAGTTATAAAACTTTGATTTTGAAATATTTGAGAAAAGAGGATGTCATGGAAAAAAAGATTATCAAGAAGCAAGGTACTCTTTCAGTGCACAGACCGGTCTTTATTGAAGGCAAACAGCATCAGTGGCACATCCAGAAATGTTTCATAGGGGTGACCAGATAGAGCCACTTAAACTCTTGGGGTGTTACTAAAACTAAAAGCCATAATTTCAGGATTTTATTCTACTGTTCTAGTTGTACTATTCTACAGCTTTTCTACTGTTGTAGTAAAGCTGCCTGTAGAAAACTATCAGAAAGACTTAAACGCCTACTAATATCTTTTGGTTTTTAATGTTTATTTTTTATTTTTAATGTTCCTAATGATCTAATGTGCATAGACCAATAACAGTACTGTTAACATTTTGAGTTGAACAACAATTCCCTTTTATTGTGCAATCATATTTAGAATAAGGTGTATATTTATTCATTTATTGGAAAACAAAACAGTTACTAGGGGAAAGTAGATACTGGCAGATGCAAATAAAAGCACGATAGAAGCTCAGAAAGAGCGGCTGCCTACAATTTACACTGGGCAGCGGGGTGGCCAGGACATGGCATGGGGGGGCCATGGCCACCCCTGGCCACCCCCTGGTGGCGCCACTGAACAGCATTCAAGGTGCACACCTGGTAAGATAACCCCTGTGTCTTTATACGTAACAAATGTACACAAACAGGAAGTATCCTCTGTGATGAACAAACAAAGAGCCTCATGTGCCGTATAACAACTCTATCTTGGCTCCTGACCTTTAACCTCTCCTGCAACATCCTCCCCAGGTTAGAGGGGAGCACCACTGAGCTATATTATACACTGGATTGGTAATCGCCCGCTGTTAGAACGAGTCGCTTCGAAGCCACCAGCCGCCATATTGATACTCCCTATTTTCCCCCAGTAACTAGGGAATATGTGCGCTACAGCATCGAATAACGAGGATTTTCTCATGTTCAGGGGGGGCTTAAAACTTTTAAAATGTCAAATGCCATATACTTTTATGTTATGTTCTAAAACTATCAAGTACTGAGAAAGTCATGTGCTGAAATATTTTGCATTTTATTTATTTAAATACAAATATACACTCACCGGCCACTTTATTAGGTACCCCATGCTAGTAACGGGTTGGACCCCCTTTTGCCTTCAGAACTGCCTCAATTCTTCGTGGCATAGATTCAACAAGGTGCTGGAAGCATTCCTCAGGGAGTTTGGTCCATATTGACATAATGGCATCATACAGTTGCCGCAGATTTGTCGGCTGCACATCCATGATGCGAATCTCCCGTTCCACCACATCCCAAAGATGCTCTATTGGATTGAGATCTGGTGACTGTGGAGGCCATTTGAGTACAGCAAACTCATTGTCATGTTCAAGAAACCAGTCTGAGATGATTCCAGCTTTATGACATGGCACATTATCCTGCTGAAAGTAGCCATCATGGGTTGGGTACATTGTGGTCATAAAGGGATGGACATGGTCAGCAACAATACTCAGGTAGGCTGTGGCGTTGCAACGATGCTCAATTGGTACCAAGGGGCACAAAGAGTGCCAAGAAAATATTCCCCACACCATGACACCACCACCACCACCAGCCTGAACCGTTGATACAAGGCAGGATGGATCCATGCTTTCATGTTGTAGACGCCAAATTCTGACCCTACCATCCGACTGTCGCAGCAGAAATCGAGACTCATCAGACCAGGCAACGTTTTTCCAATCTTCTATTGTCCAATTTCGATGAGCTTGTGCAAATTGTAGCCTCAGTTTCCTGTTCTTAGCTGAAAGGAGTGGCACCCGATGTGGTCTTCTGCTGCTGTAGCCCATCTGCCTCAAAGTTCGACGTACTCTGCGTTCAGAGAGGCTCTTCTGCCCACCTTGGTTGTAACGGGTGGTTATTTGAGTCACTGTTGCCCTTCTATCAGCTCGAACCAGTCTGGCCATTCTCCTCTGACCTCTGGCATCAACAAGGCATTTCCGCCCACAGAACTGCCGCTCACTGGATGTTTTTTCTTTTTCGGACCATTCTCTGTAAACCCTAGAGATGGTTGTGCGTGAAAATCCCAGTAGATTAGCAGTTTCTGAAATACTCAGACCAGCCCTTCTGGCACCAACAATCATGCCACGTTCAAAGTCACTCAAATCACCTTTCTTCCCCATACTGATGCTCGGTTTGAACTGCAGGAGATTCTCTTGACCATGTCTACATGCCTAAATGCACTGAGTTGCCGCCATGTGATTGGCTGCTTAGAAATTAAGTGTTAACGAGCAGTTGGACAGGTGTACCTAATAAAGTGGCTGGTGAGTGTATATAACATTTATAAATATATAAATAACAATATACAAAAACATATATTTACATATATATATATATACATATATACATATACACATACTTATATATACATATATATATATATATATATATTTAATATGAATAACATGTAAAATATTTCAGCACCTAATTTCCTAGTAGTTGATAGTATTAGTACATCCACTGACTGTAGAATTACCTATGAAACGTTTTCACACAGCCAGAACACTGCTTGTTGTTGCAACCAAATCCTATGGGATTCTGTGAGAGTAGGGAGTAGCAAGATGGCGGCCAGTGACTTCAGTTTTTCGGCAAAATCAGCACTCCAGTGTATAATATAGCTCAGTGGGAAGCACCCATAGCTTTCTTCTTGCTGGTATTGTAATTTCGTTATGGCCACGAGGTTTACCTCCGTTGAGCATTCATTTGCACTCATGTTTTTGTAATACCAAATTACAATATTGTACTATACAATATGGTATAAAATATATACATAAATACTGTCGTGTGAAAACTGAAACAACACTAACTTTGTTAACTATTTTGGTCAACAGATTAAAAAAATCAAGAATACAAAAAAAGTGTTGGTTTGGTAAAGATCCAGTGTAAAAAGTAAAGGAAGGACATGTATTTAAAATTCCCACCTCATCTAATTTAAGCAAGGAAATAGGAAGTGACGAAGGAGGATATATGGCAGGAGAAATAGGACACAGATGGACACCGGAGGAAGACATTACAACGGAATACAGAAATCAATTAAGGTGAAAGTCTGAAGGAAAGTGCAGAAGAGAGGAACTAATCTTTTCAAGGTTAAGGTTGGGGCATACAGGATTAAAATCAACTATTTAAGGGCTATGTGTGGATCTAATGTGTGAATGCGAGGTCTGTGGTGTTTCAGAGGATGTAGAACATATTATTTTGAAGTGTAGTAAATATAATTATGAGGGGGGTATTTTGCGTGATAGGATGTATGAGTTGGGACGGGGGTGGAACATGGAAGGAATATTAGGTGTCAATGAAAAATAAGAGAAGCATATAAAGCATTCATTATATTTATTAAAGATACAGGCTTAATCCATATTATATAGTTCTTTATTTGTTTATTTGTTTGTTTGTTTATTTATTTATTTATCTATTTATTTATGAGAATGTAACCTGAAGTATTAATCCTGAAGTTACACACTCCGGTTCACTAGGTGGCGATATGCACCTGAAAATGTTGGTTGCGATGTTGGTTCGCCATTAAAAACAGGGAAGAAGATGACGTAGTGACGAAGGAGGAAGTGACGCGACAGGACGTTTAAAAAAGTACACAACCAAGATGGCGTCTCCCGGCGAGGCAGACGTGAATGCCTCACACGTGGAGGGAAAGGGAAAGAAAAAGGTACTAAATATTATTTGCGAGAAGGTCGGGCTGACGAGTTAGTGTTTTTTGGTCGAAAACACAAATTAGTAGCAGGTTCTGTATTCTCTCTGAGTCCCGTTTTAATGTATGAAATGAAGGCTTTAACCCGAATGTCACCATGTAGTGCTGTTAAACTGCCACTCTGGTCATTTCCACCAGCCTCCAGCTCGTTACTGGCAGGAGCTTCCAGACAAAGAGAGAGGCGAAAACAAAGATGAAGGACAAGTTGAGCAGCAGCAGGAGGAGAAGAAGGAGCAGCCGACGCAGAAAGCGAAGAAAAGAAAGCGAGATGAGCGGCCGAGGGATGGAAAGAGAGTCATATCAGGGGTAAGAACAGGAGTTCGGACATCCTGACTGTAGGACGCGTTTTATCCTCGACGTACACGAAATGGCTCAAACGCATCCAATTTATTGCTTGAGAGACATGCCGTTTGGTGATCCAGAAGGTGACACGATTAACGACTAATGTAATACATCGACGAGGCATAACATTATGACCCCAGCTGTGTGTTTGTCCCCGCGCTGTGGTTTCTTGGACCAGGATGTTGGCGGTAGATCGTGCACGTTTTGAGGCGAATCAAAGCTTTTCCTCCAGCGTATCCCCAAAATGCTCGAGCTGATGGCGATGTGGGGAACCTAGAGAGCTTCAAGACAGTACCTCAAGCTCAATGCTGTCCTTTACCAAACCATTCAAGGGGCAGGTTTGCTGGTGCGTTATCCTGCTGTTTCTATGCAAGGGTGTATATGATCCGAGTGCAGCTCTCAAGTAAGTGGGACGTCACGCCACCTCAACTTTGTTCAAAGCGTCACGCTTGCCTCTGGTAATTTGCCTTCTAACCATAGCGCATCCTGGTGTTCCCAAGGTAAAGACCCACGCTGAGCCATCCATGTCATGTAAAATCAAATCTCTGGTCCAGTTCTGTTGCCAGTCATTGCACGTGGTCGGCCCTCTCAGCAGTGATCAGAGGTCGGAGTGTTTACCCTGACTGGACTGGGGTCGTGCAGCCCCATATGCTACAAACTGTAAAACACCGCATCAGAACCAGCATGCAGTAGCTTGTCTGTTGGATCGGTCCAGTTGTCATTTCCCATCAGTAACCAGTAACCCATAAATCATTGTAAAATGACGTTTCTAAATGCATCAAATTCAATGACCAAACGCTGCCTTATAGAGTCTGATCAGTGTATTCTGTCTGCTTTGTTTTGGAGCTCACACTGTTGATGAAGCATTCCTACAAAGGTTTTCCTTTCTATTCAACTCCTTACCGTAGATGGTAACGTGCGATTATGCTAAAAGACAAAAACACTTAATGTCACCAGATTCCCTTAGTTTGAGTTACTGGAGGTAGATTAAGCCATCGGGTTTATGATGTCCGCTGTCAATGCATGATAAATCACCAGCCTGACACAAAGCATGGTTTAAAAAAACAATACACCTTCTTTCAGCTCCTGGGTTTTATGGTCAGAACATAATAAGCGTTATTTAGACTTTACTAAAATAGTTTAGATCTAGTTTTAAGTGTACACAAACTCACAACAGATGCTGTTCTTTAATTTAGGGTCTTACAAAATGAATCTCTCAAATTGTTTAAAAAAAACAACAACATTGCCCCAATTTCAGCCTCACCTTGAGCCTAGCAGACGAGTGTATGGGGGAGAGGAATGACTGCAAGGCACACTGGTCATGTGGTTGCAGAGGCTCAACCCATCCTTCATCCACCACCACCATGCTTGACTCTGGCTATAAGGTGTTTGAGTGCAGTATAGCCAAACGGCTCTATTTTGGCCTTATTTGTCCAAAGGATTTGATTCCTGAGGTCTTTGGTGGTTAAGACAACTGTGACCTGTTAAACAAGGCAGACATGTTTATACAAATGTATAAACAGGCAGACATGTTTATACATTTTCTGATTTTTCCGTCATGAGCTTTGACATTAAACACGCTAACTGAGCCCTTCACAGTCTCAGATTGAGTTTGTGAGAGTTGCTTTTGCTGGGCTGTTCATCCTCCAGGACAGATTAGCTGTGGTCATAAGCTTGTGAATCATTAGTTTCATTAAATATTCTTTTACTTTATAGCCTGACATGTACAAGTAAAGGTTAAGTTAACCAACGCCGACTAAAACTGCTAAATTTCTGTATTCCGTTGTAATGTAAAATCCAAAATAAAATCCAGGCATTCCAAAAATTAAATCTTAAAGAATTGTGAATTCGAATGAATCCATTAAATCAATTTATTGCCCAGCCCTACAATATTTATTGATAGCCTTTTAACTTTTTCTTTCATTTAATCGATTAATTGGCTTTCATTGAGGGACAAATTTAGTTTGTATTAGAAACATTGAGCTTAGAGACCTGTGTCTGGTCTATGGAAGAAACGGGCGACTGAAAAGGCAAAGAAAGACGATCAGCCAGCCTGACAGCATCCTCTTGGGGGCAGCAGTGTCCAACTCCAGCCCGCCAGTATCCTGCCTGTTAGATGTGCCCCTACATGAATGAAGCCGATTCAGATGGCTGAATGGAGGTGATGCCGACAGTAAAGATAAAAAATATTTTATTAGCATCAAAAACTCAGCATGGAACATGCTTTCTCAACAGAATCACAGATGCTAGTTAAATAAGGGTGCAAATAAATGCAAAATTAACCCAAATGTTACACAATTTGAAAATATTTTAAGAGGTATTATTTTTTTCAATGTGCTAATAATCCAGAAATGATCTTTGAAGTGTTTCACGAAGGTGCTTGAGAAGTTGTTGGAGTCCGGGTTTTTCCACAGTGCAAATGGGAACCTTCTTCGTTTGCCTCATATGCTAAAATATTTAGTATTGATACTATGCCAAATTACTATTGTATCCAGATACAGAGTTTGAGTATCGATACTTTTCAGAGTAGATGTTTTCATGCTGCCATTGAGCTATCCATGCCAAGAATTTACAGTGAAATTTGGTATTAGGTTATTATATATATATATTATGCAAAGTTCACTTTAGACTCCCTATGAATCGTTTTGTGCAAAATCAGTCCTTTTAACTGATCATAGCTGACAAAGACTCAACGTAAGCAACCACAACTTGCAACATAACTAAAACACATAAAATACAGCGCAGCTAGCGTTAAGCATTACCCTTTAATTTAACCAATAAGTACGCTATGTTTATGAACAAAAACTTGAGTTACCTTCATGCAGGTGAACATTTGTTTGTTCCTGTCAATCACTGTTGTGTTCTGCTGCTCCCCGCCAGCCTTTACATTTTTCTAGACTTCTTTTAGGTTTTCAGAAAGGAGTAAACTGTATTCTACCCTCTAAACTTTCGGGTTCACGCCCGTCATGAGTTGCATGTTCCACACTGACAACATTTAACCATTTCTTTCTCTGTTTTTTAACAAAATCCCTCTGACTGCAGTGCGTTCGTAAGGCAGAATCTCGTCAATGTTGTTGGAGGTAAATGACGTGTAGCTGCGGCAGATACGAGGCATTTCAGTTTGGCACAAATTGCGATCACTGATTGGTCAGTTACTGCCGAATGTCCAAGCTTGATTGACAGGTGGCGTCACGTTAATTGGCCTCCTGTTTCATCCAGAACAGATGTGATGAACCATATAAAATATCTAAAACTTACAGGACACTGATTCCGGAGGACTCACTTCCTCTCAGTGCCTGTAAACCAATGTACTGTTCAAAGGTCAAGAACCGATGATTGTTTGAGGTTTTTTATTTCCTCTATTAGGCTGCTGAACATGGACTCTGCCTATTATATAGTATATTTTTGTGAGGATACATGCAGCTTATGCTGTTTGTGTAGTTTCTTTCTGTTTAGACATACATTTTTATTTTTGGTTGTTTGAAAGCACTGGAAGCCTACAACCCAGTTGCCTGTTCAGATTAATAAAAGTTTCCAGAGTCGGACGGTCTATATTTAGACGTGACTGTATGAGTGAGTGAACTTTAAGCAGCAGAGTGAAACCAGTATGTCTGGGAGTGTGAAGATTAGGGCTGCACAATTCTAAGACGCCATTTGCTGATATCTGCGAATGTTGTCGGGATGATATAAAATTAACTGAATAAACAAACTAAAAAAAATTTGATGTATTTCTGGTTTGGATTCGTGGCAAACTTACAATAAAAAACTCTTTCCATCTCAACAACGAGGTTTTATTTCAAAAAGTTGCCTCCGATCCATGTCTGCTGTAGTTTCTTGATTTTTTATGCTGTATTAATGAAGTATATTACAGACATAGAGCCTCATTTTAAGATATCTGAATGGCTAAAATGTATTGCAGTCCAGGGCATTCTTCATGACATGCATACTACGTACAGCGATATTCCACTAAAAATAAAAATCATAGTAAAACGTGTGTACCCCCCGGTTATGTTTTCCTTTAGGTAACGTTGGTAGGTATCGTAGGTATTTTAGTATTTTATTTCTGTTATGGTATAATGGATGTATTTTCACAGCCACAGATGTGATCTAAAGATATAATTTTCTCTATGACCCCCTGCATCCCGCGTATTTCATTGTGCAACACGGCTATTATTCATATTCCCATATTCCTTCTTTGAGCTCCAATTTTAAATCCTCTCTTTTAGTTTTTTAACACTTTCTAAATTATCGCTGTCTTTCAGAAATCCGACCCTTTCCCCGGGCCTGCGCCTGTCCCGCAAGACAGAATGCAAAAATTCAAGAGGAACGACAATATTCACAAGGTAAGCTCCTTTATGTCCGAATTGTTTCAGCTCTGTGCAAATAGCTTTTTTCCCCCTCCCTTCTTAATCTCCTTACTTCTCTATTGTCGTTTCAGACCCGTCGGCAGCATTACAAGCTGAAGGAAATCGTCACTCGCTCGGCGGATGCTTCAGACATGGCCCAGAAACAAGCCGCTCGGTTTGACCTGCTACTGCCAGAGGACGCGGGGTAATTTACTCGGCAAGACGGTGACAAAATCAGATATGAAACCATGCCACTTTGAACCGTTTCTCTCTTTGATGGCAGCTTTTTAGAAGGGGATGAAGATGAGGACACGTGTACGATCTCACAGGAGGATATTGCAGATGCCGTGGACATTACATCTGGAGCAAAGGTACCTGAGGCTTTAAATACACCGTCACATTTTAAGTGAAAAGATTTGCTGCAGACGTAAAATCTTTTGTTATTTTGCCCAGCCCTATTTTTTTTAAATCTTTTTTTTTTTTTTTCTAAAGGTTGTGTCAAGCTGATTTACAATTTTATAACTCAGCCAACCGTTGTGCTTTGGGGCTAAACAGTTAAATAGAGACTAGTTAACAGAAGTAGTTTGATAATTTAGTCAAATATATGTTATGTTGAAATACAAAATCAGAAAAGGTCATAGTGCCAAAATGTATTGAGACTGCACTGTGTGAAAGCAATGGAGGATAATTTATATGAGAAGTATAAAGACAAAGAAACTTATTAGATTACAGATATTTAGGTAATTAGTAGTTTGAAAAAAATCACTATGCACTTTAAATATCATACATTAATGGGTTGAGGTCTATACGACACTTTAATTCCCATGATATCTGCTTTTAATTATAAAATTCAACTAGATATTTACATACTTTTATTAAAAAGACAACGTTTTCATTTCACTGGGTGACTTTAAAACAAACTAAACTGTTCCTCTTAGGATTACAAAATTATTTTTGCTTTTTTTTTCAAACGTCAAAATAACAAGAAATGTATCTTTTTTAAATTACTCCTATTCAGAACTTCATAAAAGTTAAGATTACGATACATTTAAACAATTTGGAGTTGCCCTTATGAGGATGTCATGGCCTTTACGCTTCTTCACATCTGATTTAACTGGAGGTACCCTTGTGAACGTATTTTAAGCCAATACATCAAACACACTCCTTCCTTGTGCGACATCATGGGAAAACAAAAGAAATCAACCAAGAAATCAGGAAGAGAACTGCGGATCTCCATGGGTCTAGTTCATCTTTTGAGTAAAATGTTCAGGTAACTAAAGGTGCCATCTTTGTCATGTTTAAGATGAGTAAACAGCGTGAGGATGTCCAACTATTAAAAAGTGCAGTAATAAGTTTCTGTATCCTAGAGACAAACGTGTTGTGGTGTGAAATGTACAAGTCAACCCCAGAGAAAAGACAAGATCTTGTGAAAGCGGTGGCTGTTAAGTGTAATTAACCACAGGGAAATGAGTTCTGCTCAGCAATGAAGAAGCCAGTATTCTGAAAGAAACATAAAAGGACAGAGTACACTTTGTAAATCCACTCGGTGACCTTCAATTTGGAGACGAATCCAAGGTTCCGATGAGACTAAAATTAAAGTGGTTGGTTCCAAGTCTGAGAACCCCATCCCAACTATAAAGAACAAGGGTGGCAGCATCATGCTGTCAGGGTGTTTTGCCACAGCAGGGACCAGTGAACTTCAAAAAAAAAAACGGATGACCTCATGGGAGAAGAACATTATGGGGAAATGCTGACGCGTCATCTTAAGCCCTGACTTTGGTCACATAAAGAATGTGTCAGCTGAGCTGAAAAGGTGTGTGAGCAAGGCAAAGGCACCCTCCAAGCCTGGCTCAGTCACACCGGTCCTGTCAGGAAGGAAACCCAACACCTTCCAGAAATTAACTTTCTGATCCAAATTACTGCATCATTTCGAACAGAAAGTTAATATCTGGAATTGTATAAACCTCTGACTTTGAAGAAGGCAAATGTAAATAACTGTAGTGATCCTAGCTGACCAGGAAAGGTTTGGTATGATTTAGGGCTGAGCAATTTATCAAGATTTGTTTCAAAAGAGATTTAAGATGAGACTACATCGTTTATATTGAGAGGGTCTATGTTACGTTAGAATTATACTTTTGCGTATTCCAGTAGGTTATTTTACAGCCGTTTTTATTTATCTACAGCGGTTTGTTTAAAAATATGCATGAGAGACAATTGGGATAAAGCTTTCATATACAGATGCCTTTTTATAATTTATGAAAAGAAAAAAACATATTGAGATAAATATTGTATATTCAGCCTAATAAAATCGATATATTTTTGCTCCATATCGCCCAGCCCTAGTATGATTTAATGTCAGAGGGTGAGAATGTCTTTTATCTTTATGTACAGTGTATCTAAAATCCCAAAATAAGTGCCTCATCAAACTCCATTGTATTGACCGTATTTTCAATCAAAACGCCGTTGCCTGTTCACGCAGCCACTCTTGACATAATGACCAACCGGTAGAGTCGACACGGAGGACCAAACATCTATGGGTTTAAAGTAGAAGTTGAAAAACGTTATGGGTTGCCGCATACATAGTATGGAGCGTTGTTCTTGTATGCATCTTGGTACACAGATTTGCAACATCGATCCATCAGTGTTTAATGTTCCGTGAGCAAGAGGCCTTCCCAGGTGGCCAGTAGGATCTGCATCAGGAATTGGCCAATTATGTAACCGGTTTGGAAAACGAGTCCCGCTTCATTGAGCCGGCTTACCCAAAGAAGCATTTCCTTTCACGGCATAGAAAAGCCCCAGCTGGGATGAGCTTAGCTGTTTTCAGGCTGATTCAGAGTGAGAAAAGAGAATGAAACAAAAAAAAAAAGTTTTGGATTAAGTTTCATCTCTCATTTGTTGACTTGAACCAATGTGACATCTAATGGGCTTAAAGGGGACGGGCACCCCCCTTTTTTTTTAGCCCGTATGTACATTTTGTTGTGTTCTTGGAGCCTTTAGGAATGCATGAAATATGAATTTATTCTCTCTAGGTGATGCGTAGTTATCTTTATATCCTGTTTGGGTAATCTTTTTCAAGCCATTCAGTTTTCTCTATGCTCTTAGTTTTTTTCATTGTTTTTTCACCCAAGAAGGATGACTCTAATTGCCTTTTTTTCCCCAGTCCTGCAAACTCTTAAGTTTTTTTCCTCTCTTTACAGTATTTTAATCTGAAACTATGTCAGTTTGGTCCATATCGTCTGGATTACAGCAGGACTGGACGGTTAGTATCACTCTCTGTTACTCTCATGGCTCATTACATATGATTTATGTAACATGATTTATGTTGCATGAACGGGAACAATAAAATCAGAACTGTTAAGAATTTTTAAAATGTCAGCCTGCAGCTATTTATGATTTATATTCCTATTTTTTTTTTTTTTTTGCTCTTAAATTTGAACACAATTTTGCACAACTCGGCAGTCTTTCTCCAAACCATCCTAATTGTTTTGTATTTGTATTACAAGCAAATACTCGTAATAAAACATAAATGATGCCTGCTTTCAAAATCCTAGCATGTTCAACTTCAAAAATCAGTTTATGGTTTTCAGTTTATTTTATTTGTATGAACCCAATTCAGAATAAATGTCACATCAAGGCACTTTACAAGAGAAACGAATCAAATTTGTTTGCAGAAATGTATAATCAATTAGTCCACTCATAGAGTAACTGGTTCTAGATTGGGTAAACTCTAAATGTGTTCAGGCTGAGCTTTTATAATATTTAATCTATAGGAATTTTTTATTCAAAAATAACAAAGGCCTTGCGTTTAGCTAAGTAAAACATCTGCTCATAGAATTTAACCTAATTCGTCTGAAGAGGTTTGCAAATAAAGAGTAAAGCCCTGGAGGTCTAAACTGTCCTTGTGTCCCTGTTAACTTTTATGACATGATTGATAATTTATTATAAGATAACAAGGCCTCTTATTGCCCTAAGGTGGAACTTTTGGCATTACAATAGCACAAACACAAGTAAATTACAGTAAAGACATCATTGCTCTGTTAACGTCTTAACATAATAATAATCATGATGATGATGAGGATGAGAGTAATCAACAGGAAACATAATAGCACAATGTCCAAACAGGTATTGTAGATATAATTATAGTAATAGCAGAAATAACAACAATGATGTATATGGAAGTAGAATAGATTACGAAAAGAGTATTACACTATTAAACTATATACAACAATGCCCTTTAGACAGATGATATGAAGATATAAACGGCATGTAAGCCGTGTTGGTCAATCTAGCAATAGAAACAAACGAACATCTGGAGAGTTCAGTCTTGCTCTTAGGTGGAATAATAGAGTAAATTACAAATTTTGTCAAAAGAACAATAAATAAAAAGGGCTTAATTATTTACAATCTTTCAAAGTTTGTACAACCATTTATGATCTGAATCCATTCCTCCACAATGGTTGGTTTCACTTTTAATCATTATTTCCTTTATGTCATTTTAACTTCCTACCAGAATTGTTCCTGGTTTATCCTGTTTGTGCTATATGTCAAACATTATGGCAGTGAGAGTGGAAACAGTCTAGACTCGCACGGGTGTCAAAGTCCAGTCCTCAAGGACCGGTGTCCTGCAACTTTTAGATGTGTCCCTGGTCCGACACGCCTGAGTCAAACAGTCAGGTAATTAGCAGGACTCTGAAGAACTTGACTGCATACTGAGGAGCTAATCGTGCCATTTGATTCAGGTGTGTGGGACCATGAAACCTCTAAAAGTTTCAGGACACCGGCCCTCCAGAGGATTATATAGATGAAATGTCTTCTCTCTGTGTTAAGGCATGTCTTCCCCTGAGGTTTGAATTGGAATGTCCTGAGAATATTTTTAGGATTGGCTCTGCTGCTCCCACAAAGTCTCCCACAAGCATCACCGCTAAAGCTGATGTGTTTTCTGGAGCCAAATAATAAAGAATCCCTGAAATGTTTTGTGAGAGTTTACTGGTAACTGTTTGATTAGATTGGTAATTTCTAGATTGTTACAGTTTCTGTTAATGTATTTTCTCTGTAATCTCCTGTAACCTGTTAAAACCAGATGTGACTTAAATTTTAGTTTAACTGTGTAGTGACATTAAATAATTCAGGACTCGCGAACCGTCCAACCTTAAACAAAAGATGAGAGATGTCTGGAGAGAGAGATGTTGACTCTAAGGGGGAAAAAATCCAGTTTAACATCAGTTTTTATTCATCGCTCTTTTTTCATGTTTGCTTTCTTACATTTTCCCAAAACTTTTTGGTTTTTATGTTAGGTTTTCATAGAAACACTTGGAGACTTTTCCTTTAGTAATCATGTTCATAATCTAGTGTTGCTTTTGCTTCAGCCATTTGCTGCTGGGTGGGAGGAGAGGCCATGTGGCTTGTTTAGACTGGCAGTCCAAGCAGCTCATGTGTGAGATCAATGTCATGGAGTCTGTCAACGATGTAAAGTAAGTTTAAAAAATAAATAAATAAAAAATTTCCACTGTGCACAAACATTCCCATCGTGTGTTTTAAGGTCTAACAGAGTTTGGCCGGTCTTAATTTAGGTGGCTCCACACCGAACACATGTACGCCGTGGCTCAGAAGAAGTGGCTCTACATCTACGACTCCAACGGAATAGAGTTGCACTGCATTCGCAAGTTCAACGACGTCCTGCGAATGCAGTTCCTCCCATATCACTTTCTCCTGGCCACAGCGGTGAGTTTAATATCCCCTGAAGTCCAATGATGCTCCATAACTTCAGTGGTTTTATGTTGGTTTATATTAAATTGACCCGCTTACTCTTTATTTTCCCACAACACACCTGGATCTTAACAATTACCCATCAGGGTTTAGGTTTGCACTCACTTAAAGAATACGCTTTCATTCAAAGCATCGGAAAAGGCCATTTTACTTCCCGATTGGTCTCTCGACTAACTTAGATCAAACGGGACCTGTGGTTCTCAAAGTTGGTCTAAAACATGTAGTGGAAAATGTTATTCTTGTTCTGTTTGTGTGCCCTAAAGTAATCACACCCACTATTTTCATGCGGTTTGCTGGTGAACCTTTCCTGATGCAGAACAAGTTTAATTTAGAGGGACGTTTCATCCCTTTTGTGAAAACTGAGTACTCCAGCTGGGGATTCATGTCCATCCTATCTCATAATTAACAAAAGCCTTTGTGTAGAAATCACATCTGGTAAAAAAAAAAAAAGTGTTTTTTGAGTGTTTGTGCTCCGACTGACAGAGCATCTTAATATTCTGTATCCTTTGGTAATTTTCTTACATAAGTTGTTTTTCTGCACAATAAACACCATGCAGTGATTCTTTCTTTTTTTTTTTTTATGCTAGTGGCACCAAAATTCACAATCTGCATTCATTCAAGAAGACACCCTCCTTTATTTTGCAAGTCCTATCTTTTAAGATGCAGCTGATCTGAGTTAGTCCAGAGCTCCAGAAGCACTGGCTGTTTAACGCACTGCAATAACCAGAAGCCAGTTTCAGCTTTGTGTTGTTCTAAAGTAAACATTTTGCAGTCAGTTGCCAAGAAAGATGGTGGTTTCCCAAACAGGTTTTCATTTAAGCCAAGCGCAGATGTCATAATGAAGCATGAGTCTGCAGCCTGGGGCTCCGGAGGTACATGTGACTCTTGACGAGTTTGGCCTGAGAAGTATTTTTAAATAAAAAGATAAAACAGCTTGTTGTAGCTGGAGTTAAAACGAATTCACCTGAATTCGCATGCTCAGCGCATGCTTTTATTTTATTACCCAGTCAGGGACCAAAATTTTTATTTAAGATTAGGTTTTTGTATAAATAAAATGTGATCAAAAAGGTACTAAATTCATTTAAGATTAAAAAGAGCAGATACAAAAGTCTTATTAAAAAAAAAAGATTGACAAAGGTGACAGAATTCAAAAGCTTCTCTACCATGCTTTTCTAAACAGCAGGGACTTAAAAAAGGCTTTGAATCTCAGGGTGCTCACCTGCTACTGAGTGGGTAGTACCCTGAATCATATTCCACTGTGAAGAAGAGAAGCAGAGCCTCTAAGGCGAGGAGGGAGTCGCTGTTGTCTTGTTACACTGCAGGCTGTATATGGACTTCCTGTTCCGCTCTTCTCTCTCTTCCACCGTTTTGTTGGATACAGGCTGCAGAAGGCTCCAGTTAGCCCTGGAATGAGCCACAGCTTTCCCACATGGATGGCCTCTCTCGTCTGTATACTCCCTCTTTCTCTCCTCGACTGGTACCAGGTGGAACTGAATAAATCTGGACCTGGGGAGCCTCTGCACAGCTGACAGAGAGCTGACTTCTGACCCCGTGCCTCCTTTCCACAGCATAGTTTTGTGCATTTCTTGAGAATCTTGTGTTTCTGCATTGAAACTTCAAGCAGAAAGCTGATGAGATGCTTCTTTTAAATGTCCACATGGTGAAATTTCTAACACAAACTACATATTCTTCATTATCCATTGATATGAAACATTTCATTCAAGAAATTTGTTTTGTACTAAAACTTGAAATGAAATTCTCTTATCAGAATTTAATTTATTTAATTTACCTATAAAGAATAAACTATTTATACAGTAGGTGTTTATAAAGCTAAAAAGGGGTCACGTAGGTGCGATAGACGAAGTTTTATTTATCAAGAATAAGGGTTATAATAGCTTTTTGGATTGTAAAGGATGCTGCCCTCTGGTCTAGAGTTTTTAAATTAATGCTCATAAAAGCGATCAGAATCCTTAGTCTGTAATTACAGGGGATTCATTCAAAGCAGGCATTTAATCTGTACTGGCGGCTGAAGTTAAGACACCATGATCTTTATACCTCTAATAGGGCATTCCTCAAATGACGTCAAAGTTTAGAACAGCGCAGCACGCATGCCTCACGACCATCATGTGGTCGTACAAACAGCGCAGTTACGCTTGAATAATTTACTTGTATGAGTCAAATGGTGAACAGATCAGTCCTATCTCCTTAACAGACATATTATGGCAACAACAAAACACAGCTACTGTGTTGGTATCTGCCGGAGTGACTCTTGATATGGTAATCGTGACCACATGGAGTTTTTTCATTGATTTTCCAAAACCCCGAAGGATTGGCCAGGGATGTCGGTGTTGGATACGAGCGTGTAACCGAGAGGACTTTACTATGCATGTAATCTGACCAAAGACACCTATGTGATCACTATGTTTCCTTGTTGGTTAGGAGTCAACATTTGAATGTCCAGACCTAATACCAGCGTCTGCAGGTTGGCTACGTTTGTTTAGCTTTTTCTCAGGGTGATGAAAACGTCATCATACGATCCATGAAGGGTGTTCATGTGAGCTGCACTGTTGCATAGTCTGCTTATTATAAACAAGTTTGGGCTCTTTTTTTTCTCTAGTCACTTGCAACTTTGATGAGGCGTCGGTGGTGGTTTCTTGGGTTTGTTTTTGAATATGAAGTTGCTTTTTTGGTCTTTGCTTTTTTTCCTGACAGAATGCCTTTTTTCTGGTTATCGCACCGTGTGTGTATGAAGCCGAGATGGGATCCGAGTGTCTGACTACAGCGGGATGATTGACTTTGCAACTTTAGAAAAGAAGCTGTTTTGAAGTTAGTCCTATAATAATTTAAAGCATAGGCCTGTATTTTAACATATATTTTTTCTTAATATCAACTGTAATCCTATGTGGATTTAGCAGGTTTCTTCCTCACGTTTAATCCGTTGTGAGAGAGGATAGGACAGCCTCTCCTACCTTTCTACTTATACCGCTTTCTTTCCGCTCATTTTGAGGCCTCTACATTTCAACCAAGGTTTAAGCTGTTCTATGCTGGATTTCTCGATTGAAGCAGGTGGAAATGAATCTCATGGGAAAGCGGAATCACAACTGTTCCACTATGGCTGGGTGCAGAGTCCATTCTCCGTATGATGGAGCCCCCCATGACAGCATATCTGCCCCACGGTTCAGAGCCCTGGGTACATGGGTAGCTCTGAGCGACAGGAGATGTTTGCTGCTCCAAATGATCAGCTTGTGAGCTAATGCGTGCAACCGAAGGGAACGCAGTCCTCCCTGACGGTTGATATAAGCCACTGCTGGAGATTTTCCTCCCTGTTAAAAGGGAGTTTTCCTCTCCACTGTCGCTTCATGCATGCTCAGTATGAGGGATTGCTGCAAAGCCATCGACAATGCTGACGACCATCCACTGTGGCTCTACGCTCTTTCAGGAGGAGTGAATGCTGCTTGTCAAGACTTGATGCCTTAGATAGGAAACCTTTGAACAATCAGTATGATTTGATTGAATTTGACTTAGTAAAGTGCCTTGAGATGATGTGTTGTGAATTGGCACTATATAAATAAAATTGAATTGAACCCTCCAAGACAATTCTAAGAATAGAATGCAGCTGTACTGACCCTCTAAAATTTTAAGCACTCTTTCAAATTTATTTTCCTAATACCGTCCTTCAAGGTTTGACAACATAAATTTGACCTTTATGACAGAGGGGCAAGAAGAAAGCCATTATTGAAAGAAATGTTTGGAGGAGGGTGCTTAAACTTTTTGGCCTACATATTAAACCCGATGTGTGACAGAAAACGAACACTTAACACAAGCTTGAACACACCAGTCCCACTCCCCACTGTGAAACATGTCTGTGGCGCTGTCCTGCTGTGGCTGCGGTTTAGGTCAATGTGTCTTCATGTGTTAGACTGGCCCAGTCACAACTCGGACCAAAACCTAAATGATGATTCGATAGAAGACTTAAAATTTAATGTTCACAGATGCTCTCCGTCCAATCTGATTGAAGCTTGTCGAGAAATGCTTAAAAAGAATTGAAGCTGTAATTGCAGACACAAACCTGGCTCTATAAGGTATTGACTCGGGAACAAAAAAGAAATGCCAGGCACACTTTTCAGATATTTATTTGTGGAAAAGAAAAACATGTATTCATTCTTAGAAATTAGGTCCCACTTTGTTGGTCTTTTACATAAAATCCCAGTAAGATGCAAGTAAGATTTGCTGTTTTATTGTGACAAGTGCAAAAGTTCTAGAGATATAAATACTTTTTCCAAGGCTCGTTACCAGGAGAACATGCGGTTTGTACAGACAACCAGTGAACTTGCTACCTTGTGGCTGCATTTTACATACTGACATTTTGCATTTTAGTTGACCCACTGTCTCCCAAATTAAGTTGGCATAGTCAACATTTAATAAAGATTGACTGAGATTTAAAGAAAGCTACAAGTTTAACTCTTCCCAGCCAGTAGGTGGCGGACTCGCAATTTATAAAACAATTATTTATATACTATATAGTTAATTTTCAGTAAATTGAATACATTTATTCTGCACCACTCTAGACGTTCTGTGGATGTATTATTTTTGAAAAATTAATCGTTTTGATGAAAAAAGTAGCTTTTATAACCTTAAATAAACCATGGATTCGATCCCTACTGTTGTTAAAATTAAATCTTTGCATGTTTATTGGTTTTTAAAACATACATGCCTACAAACTGCCAACAGCACATAAGTCGGGCTGTGGTTTGTCTGGGTTGAGGTTAGATGATGATGATGTTACATTTTCTTACTACAACAGTAAAAACGGCCCAGTAAAAGCAGCGAGTGGCGTTTCCTACTTGTGGGTTAGAGATTCTCAGTTCCTCTTTGATGTGCTAACATGTAAAAAGCTCTGAGCACCAGCAGACAAACTGGTCCATTCTTTGCTTTTTGAGACAGATTAAAGCACAAAATGATCCCCACACTATTTGTTTTTTACAGTCATCGCAAAACTGATCGCATCGGATCAATGTTAATGGGCCACGTAGTGTGTTCAGGTGGTGATAGTTATTGATGGTCGTTGACAAACATTAACTACATGTGTTGTTTAACAAGATTAATCTGAAATTAAAGATGTCACCTTTAAGGTTTTTATATTGAATCTTGAAGCAGCTGCAAGATTTCTTCAGAAAAAAACTGTTTAGTCTGCAGTAGGTTCATCCAGAGCTGTTTTGCTATGTTACTGCATTAATCATACGTTTACATTTAAGGAACTGCGCTTACTCTACATGAGGGGAACTGCATTTAAACACTAAGGCCTTAAATATTCAGAAAAGCTGTTCTGGTTTTCGAGAACTCTTCACTCTTTTTTTCTTTTTTCTTTTTCCTTCTGAGGAACACAAAAATAAAATTAAAGGTTCAGGACATGTAAACACACAAGTATTAAAAGCCGTTCGGGTCCGTACTGGTGTGTTGTTGGCGTGTAAGAATTTTAGTGTAGAAACAATGCAGGTGTTGGATTTCTAATTTGCCTTTTCATTTGCAAGCTGCAGCAGATGGCCGACAAAGTGGGCATCACAGACACATTACCCAAGTGATGGTAGATAACAAGAACCTTATCAACTGGGTGGTGTTGTTAAACATCCTATCAGTGACTGTTAAGAGTTCAAAGTCCAGTTTAGAACGTAGTGTGGCTGTAAACTTTGTTTGATATCTTGTATAAATTCAAAATAGTGTCGCAACTGTGTGTACCTCGTTATAGCCTGGGAGGTATTTCTGTAGATATCATAATCTGCCAGATGCAGATAGGGATGAAGTCCTCCGTGAAGTTTATGGATTCATCTGTGCAAGAGTGAAATCTCTAGTGTCATCTTGGTAGAGAAGCTCAAAAAGTTAGGCTACACTCATATAAGCAAGACGCTTTGTGTGTCCTAGTTGGAGCAGAGGGCTTTTGACACATTTTTCTTCTATTCTCCCTTCTCCCTGAAGTTCCTGCCAAACAGTACTAGAAATAATGTGAAAAGACACACTTCTTGTGAATGTCTCTCTCCCTGGTGACAAATTTTTAAAAATACGGGTGTAAAAGGAACATTTTCTTTAAGAACTAAACATGAAAGCCTGTAAGTGTTGAGGCTCTTTAAACACCACTTCTTGGAATCTATTCAGTGTCAACTGAAACATCACTCGTCCAAATTTGTAGTCCAACGTTTTTTTCACAGGGCTTTATTGTATCACTGCAATGTATTTTTCTCTGTGTTTTTCTTATGTTCTATTCATGTACAGCACTTTGAACTGTCTTATCGCTGAAATGGGCTGTGCAGATAAACGTGCTGTGCTTATGGGAGACATTGCTTTATTGTTAAGTCTCTAACCTGATTTAGGCTGGTATCAGCAGACAAGGAAACGTTGGAGCCCTAAATCTCATAAATCCCCCTGTTTCTCTTAAGCAATTTTATGACAACCAGACCATATTTGTCTTGATAATTCTGTTTCCTCATTCCGATTTAGGATTGTGACTGTTAAATCCTAAAGCTATTCTGTTAAAGATAAAAACCTGTGGTATCGCTGCAGTTGCAATAGCTGTGTTCTGCATGTCCTCCAGCACATCAGACCAGACGTTTGGTGACGTGCTTTTGCAAACGGCCTGTTCCAAGTGCCAGGAGAAATATAATCTGGACATGCAAAGTGTGAACCAGGGCTGCATGGAGCTACCTGCTCAAACCTGACACTGCTGATGGCCCCAAAGATGCCGTGCTTTGCAAATGTATTCATTTTCTCCTTGAACCTTTTCTTGTGCATATTACAAATATAAACAGTTTATTTGTATAATGCCAAATTACAACAAATCTTACAAACCAAACGGATCCAGTTAATAAACATAAATATATAATCAGTTCAGTCTAATCATAAATACAGATTCAAATTTAAATACTCACTTTGCATTATAATGCTAGTCATAACATTCAGTTTCTGATGCTAAGTGCTAAAAGGTCACCTATCTGATGAAGCACAGCCATGTGCATTGAGTCTATGCAGCAGTTGCCACTCTTGAGCAAGCATGTTGCAACACCCTTTGACCAGAAAAGACCTCCATCTGAACCAAGCTCATGAATAAGCTGCCTTCTTGCAACCGATTGGAGGATGATCTGACCAGATGATTCCAAAATTGGCAGGTTGAAAGTTTAAAAAAATAAAATAACAAAACAAAAATAATTTTGAGATAACATAAACATAACATAAAGCAAAAAGTGTGGTTCATCATAAATACTTTGTGTTTTATTTAAAATCTTCCACGTTTCAAATGGTCGGTCAATAAAATTGACATGGTCAAAGTGTCCATAATCCTCCTCTGCATGCAAACCAAATTTATACCATTGTCGAACTGCAGCAAAGGGCCGCAAATGGACCCCAGCCCCATTTTGATGAAGGTGTTTTTAAATTTTTTTGAGCCAGGGCACACTTTTATGTTGAAAAAAATCATGCGGCACACCACCAACAAAAAACTACAAATTGACACACTGTAGCCAAGTAATACAGTATATATATAATGATAATACTGTCAATTTATTTATACTCAATGTGAAACCTGGGGCTGTTTAGATTAACACAAAGCTGATATCCTGGCAGGAATTGAACACACACACAAAGCTCTTCCTCATCAGCTTTGTCTATCTCGGTTTTTAGTTTTTAGAGCAGTCAGGCTTGAAAAGCTCAACTCGCCCATTTTTGTGGAAAATGGGAGCAACATTGAAATACCTTTCTTAGGCAGAATAGGGAACTCCTTGGCAGCATTTAATCAAAACCTGTCCAGAGGTAGATCAGCAAACCATAGCCTTGAACCACAATCTTGTTTCAGTTCAATTAGTTCTTCCTGCTCATGCAAAGTCAAGTCCTTTCCGACAACTGATGCTGAGCTATATGGGTCCCTAAACCAGTCGAAGCATTCTGTGAAGGATGAAGAGAAATTAAATGAAAACTTCTCTTCAAGAGCCTTCAGATGTTTAGCAATTACTTCACACAGCGCCCCAGTGTTAACATCTTGCTGTTTCTCTGTGGGAGGGAACATCTCAAGGTTGCCACTTTGCCTGTTGTTGCCGGAGGTGCACCTTCAGACGGAGACGGTTCATTTTTTCTGTGCTTGTTAGCAGGTTTTCATTTCTGCATTGCATTCGTGTGTTCAGTTCATTCAGGTGATGGAAAATATCTGCCAGATATGCCAATTTTGCACACCACTCATCACTTGCAAGGAGATTTGAGTAATCCGACCTCTCATTTGTAAGAAACACTTTAAGTTCCTCCCGCAGCTCATAGACGCAGTGCAGCACCTTCCCGTGTGACAACCATCGGACCTCCGTATGGAGCAGTGAGGCTTTATGCTCTGCTCCCATTTCCTCACACAAAGATGTTGAACTTCTCACATGTCAGGTGTTAACGAAGTTCACAATGCGCACAATATCACTCAACACAGAAACTCATTCTGCTGGTAAAGTCTTGGCAAGTAGGAAGTATTTGCTTATGGCGTCTCCATCCACAACTCGCACATTGGCCAAGAGCTGAGTATGTCCACTAATATCTGTAGATTCATCAAGTTGCAATGCAAATTTCTTATTGATGCGTATTTCATCCAGAACTACACTCCAGACATGTCATCAATCCATCTGGCAAAAGTGTTATCTGCGAGAGGGACTTTAGCTTTGTTTTGCTATCTTGGGCCTTCATATGGGTCCAAATTCCGTCCAGGGCCGAGTTCAGAGTTTTTATAACCGCATCTCATTTACAATGGCTTTGCAGGCAGGCAATATTAATGTTTCAGCCACTGTGTGGGACTTTTTTGATTTAGCAATGAGTTCAGCCACAAGGGAGCTAGCTTTGAGGGTTCTCTCATTCATGGCGTTTAAGCTTACTTGGTACCATGGCGTTGTTGGATAGCTTTTCCCCGCTAACCCTAAGCACAACGGAATTGGCGCTGCTGCATCTCCGGTGAAAGTAAATCCGAACGAAATATAGCTTTCACTGTAGTGCCTCGAGGTCACCGCCTTAGCTTTCTTTTGGCAAGCTAAAATGGTGGTGTCAATCCCTCTGGCAAAAGTGTTATCTGAGAGAGGGACTTTAGCTATGTTTAGCTATGTTGGGCCTTCATCTGGGTCCAAATTCCATCAAGGGCCGAGTTCAGAGTTTTTATAACCGTCTGTTATGCAGCACTGAATCTCATGTTTAAGAAGCAACACAGCAATTAGCTAAATGCCCCCAGTTAAAAAAATAGTTTTTAGTTAAAATAAATGTCAAAGGAAACCCAGCAGATTGTATTGAGTCATTGACTTGTGCCATTCACTCCTCCTGGATGACCATGTAGCGACTGTGGACAGTTGCAGGCATTCTGTTGTTGACTTTGAAAAAATCACTCATACCACGCATGCATGTAGCAACGGTGGAGAGGAAAACGCCCTTAACAGCCTGGGGGCATCGCTGAGAGGGAGAACTTCAGCCTCTATTCTATACAGCTGAAGTTAGCAGTCAGTTTGTTGTGTAGCAAAGCAGAAGTGAAACCAAGTCAGGCTGGCCAGGCTAACTGGCTGCTGCCAGCAGCTCGCCTGCCGAAGGCGCAAGATGGAGGAGACTCGTTCCATTCCACAATTAAAATGAATCACACATGTGCAAACCTGCTGCAGCTGATCCCGCCCTGGTCTACAAAGCAGGTTGTTATAATAATTTTCTCACTGAGCCGTTGTTGCATTAAAATAAATTTCTGCTTGAAGAGAGAGAGAACAGTCTTTCCCCTACGTTAAAATGCTCAGCTCAGGCTGTCTGCAATTTGTTTGAGCTGATCACCTCACATCAGATCTTGATATCTAACGAAGCTTCTCAATATATAACCTTTTTTTTATGGTAATATCATGACTTTACTCTTGTATCACCGCTTTATTCTGACAATATTATGACTTTGATCTCCTAATTGACAATTTTCTAAGTATGGTCCTATCATGCACATTTGACTTAATAATGATATTTTTTGTGTTCTCTTTTTATTTGTAAAAGTATATACATGTTGGTACTGGTACCGATACCAAAATGTTGGTATCGTGACAACACTAGTGTGAACAGCCATCTCCCACGACTGGATGGGGCTTTGCAAAGACAGAGCAGTGACACAAAACAAACACAGAAGCACTTTCTATACAGGACTGTCTCAGAAAATTAGAATATCGTGAAAAAGTACTGTATACTAGTAGGCTATTCAACTAATCACTTGAATTGTCTAATTAACTCGAAACACCTGCAAGGGTTTCCTGAGCCTTGAAAAACACTCGGCTTGGTTCAGTAAACTAAATCACAAGTATGGGGAAGACTGCTGATCTGACTGCTGTCCAGAAGACCATCATTGACACCCTCCATCAGGAGGGTAAGACACAAAAAGAAATTTCTCAAAGAGCAGGCTGTTCACAGAGTGCAGTTTCAAAGCACATTCGAAAAAAGTGTGTTGGAAGGGGGAAATGTGGCAGGAAACGCTGCACAACCAAGATCTGGCACCTGCCCACAGTGCCAAAACCACCAGTAACTGGTGTACTGACCATGGCATTACTGTCCTTGATTGGCCTGCCAATTCCCCTGACCTGAACCCCATCGAGAATTTGTGGGGTATTGTGAAGAAGAAGCTGAAAGACACCACACCCAACAATGCAAATGAGCTAAAGGCCGCTATTGAAGCATCCTGGGCATCCATAACACCTCAGCAATGCCACAGGCTGATTGCCTCCATGCCACGCCGCATTGATGCAGTAATCTGTGCAAAAGGATTCCCAACCAAGTACTGAGTGCATTAATGGACATTTTCAAATGTTTGATTTTGTTTTGCTGTTATAATTTTTTTTTAACTTGGTCTGAGGAAATATTCTAATATTTTGAGATAGGATTTTTGAGTTTTCTTCAGCTGTACGCCATAATCAGCGATATTAAAACAATAAAAGGCTTGCCATATTTCAGTTGATTTGTAATGAATCCAAAATGTATGACATTTCATGTTTTTTAATTGCATTACAGAAAATAAAGAACTTTATCACAATATTCTAATTTTCTGAGACAGTCCTGTATAGGAGAAAAGAGTAATGGCAGTATTAGCTCCATTGGTGGCTTTATCTAGAAAATGAACACAGCAAACCAGATAAGCTGAGAGCCAGTGTTCAAGTCTAGTCAATGAAAGAGTGTATACATTTATTCACTGTAAAAGCTCAGCCATTAGCTGTTCCGGGGTGTTAACCAATGAAAGACGGTGCTAAATGTATCATGTGTAGAAGTAAAGCATAAAGGTTTAGGCAGCAATAGCTCAACTGATGCTCCCCTTCAGGAAAGTGTCACAGCTAAATAGAATCCCAGACCAGATGTAGAAAAGAGAAAAAAATTAAGTGGAAAAGAACCATAAGTTGAAATTGTAACAAATTGTGCAAAATTGGAGAGTAGTAGGAGAATGTAGCAGGGTGAAGGAAATTTCACAGATCCTATCCATGTCTGAGCTTGAACTGTGTTGCAAAGAATTACCAAAAGTGTCAATCTCTACATTTGAAAAATCTGATACAGTTGCAAGTCTTTTGGGGCATGTCTCTACCAAATATGGCCTAAATACAAATCCGCAGTGAAGTGTTGGGGAAAATCAGGATTTACAATTGATACTGTCATCACATCTTAGTTATATTGTTGCCATCTCATAACTTTTTTTTAATGCCATGAATTCCCTTTGAATAATTATACCAGAATTGATCTATAAATACATCTTCTTCAGAAGAAAAAGTATTTAGTGAGATGTTTTTATATTATATATATATATATATATATATATATATATATATATATATATATATATATATATATATATATTTATTTTTTAAGCCCAAAAGCAATCTCATTTGTTAGTTAATCTCTTGTTGACATTGCCTGCAGAGTGCAACAGGCTTCCTGCAGTACCTGGACGTGTCTGTTGGGAAGGAGGTGGCAGCCATCTGCACCAAGACTGGCCGGCTTGATGTGATGTGCCAGAACCCTCACAATGCCGTCGTCCACCTCGGCCACCCCAATGGCACTGTCACGCTTTGGTCGCCCAATCAGAAAGAAGCCCTCGTAAAAATGCTCTGTCACCAAGGTGGCGTTCGCTCGGTCACTGTGGACAAGACTGGCACGTGAGTCACATGAAATCTTAATGATGTTAGATTTCTTCTAGAAAAAAACATGGGCTCTACAGTTTGTAAATACTTGTAACATTGGATGCAGTAAAAATCGGGTTTTTACTGATAAATATATGCAATTAATGCCTTTTTTGTTCATTATTCCTTCATTATTATTATTCAATGATAACTGACAGCATGTTCTTGTACACTGTAATTTTCTCGCCAACTAGGAATCAACCTTTAGTGATGTTTCTGTGTTTTTTTTGTGTGCGTTTTCTGGCAGATACATGATCACATCTGGAATGGATAAAAAAATGAAAGTCTTTGACGTCAGAGCTTTCAAACCCCTCAGATCCTACTTCCTTCCTGCTGGAGCTTCATGTTTGTCTCTGAGCCAGAGAGGACTGCTATCCGCGGCCACAGGGGACGTTGTTCAGGTGATTGTCAGTAACACCCTACAGAGATGACGATCTGTTTACATGTCAGCAGTTCGTTAAAAAGACGATTTATTTTCCATTCCTGTTAACACATCCACGTAATGTTTTAAGTGACATTTCTGTGCAGACGATGCTAGTAAAAATGCTAAAAATGATGTTCCCTGCCACGCCACTAGTAGGCAGTATGTTCTTTGAAACTCAACAACATGCACATTCAGTTTCTCCTGTTTACACAGCAACAGAGATAGGAATGTTTTCGAATCCTTCTATTTGGAACTCCTTTTCAAATTGTGCTGTTTTTAGAGAAAACGCGTGACTTTAGACGCGTGATGTAGACTAACTGCAGAAAGACAAAAAACATTTTTGCTTTCCCCAAAAACCGTTGTCGTGCACACAAGGGATATTAATGCTGCCCCCATCAAAATTGCAGGAAAAAAATCAAAGAATGAATTATGAAATGAAAAGTAATCATCACATCTTTTCTCTCATAAAATGTCTGACTTTAGATTTTTCAACATTCCTATTGCATTTTGGGTTTATTTGGGGTTATGCTTTCACCAGCATATCCTCGGTTCGTGTATAAACCCATCAGACAGACACACGTCCGGGCCCTTTGCGCTTAAGACTCAGGAGTTGGAATCGCGAGAGCATTGAGCCATAGTGTTTAGCGTTTGTCAGCAACGATGCTGCTAACATCATTTACCACTCCGATACTGCACCCATTATGTCTGCCTCTTCCTGGGTAGCACTGGCTTCAGCATCGCAGACTCTGCGCCTTGAGCTGATTATCAGGCTCAACCACGCTGGACTCTACAAACCTGGGGAAGGGTAAAAAGTTCTCCACCTCAAAAGATCTGTGGCAAAACCACCAAATGTCACCCTGGTCACTTCATGTTTCAACATGTCACTTTCCCTCATCCTGACCGCAGCAGCCTCGCTTAAAACCTCCACCGCTCATCCCCACGTGCAGCTATGTCTCTTTGAAGAGCCCACTTTGGTGCCATTTTTCAAAATGTGTGTGGAGGCAGGGGTTGTGCCTTTACATCGGGGTGAATTACACTTTAAAGATTCTTCTCACCTCTCTTGACCTGTGACCAGTCAGCGCTTTGTGTCATTCTTCATCCAGTGATATTAATCCATGACACCTGTCAATCAAAGTCACACCCAGGCAGCTTGACAGGAGTATGACAACAAGACAGGAGAGAATGTCACAATGTCATTTGTTTATAAAGTAATAATTTTGCAAGGCTTTTGCTGAAGGAAAACAAGCTGATGAAAGAATTTCCACTTATCTCACCAGACTAAAAAAATCAACTAACATGTTGGTGACAGTGAATAGATTTATGTTCAAGTAGTTTATTGTGGTGTTGTAATCCCTGACCCGTAATCCCTGACCCGTAATGCATCACCCGTAACATATTTTATCCCCCGTTGCCAAGAGTTGCTGTCAAATATTTAGCCGCAACGTTGTCTATGGTGCAATAAACGCACAGGGTTTCTTCAGCTTGCTGAGTCACACTTAAAGTCACACCTTTGCTACCTTATTGTTGCAAAACATACTGATATTAAATTTATAGAAACATCTCTAAACTACCAAAGGTCCTAGTGAGAGCTTTTGGGCTCATAATGTGGAAGTGGAAAGAATATCATAGGCTATAACGCCATAAACCAGCCATGACCAGAGTGCCCCCTGCAAGACAGAGAAATGAAAGTTCAGCAAAATGAAGTTTTGCTGAACATCTGCAAAAGCCTGTGAAATACTGGATGAAGATGGGCTGGTCATATGAGACCAAAACTGAACTCTCTGGAGGTCAAAAGGCACGACATATCACTTCTGAAACACAGTACCAACAATGAAGAATGAGAGTGGAATAGCACATAGCACTGGCAAACGACATATAACTGGAAAATGAAGACATTCTTGATTTAAAAAAAAAATCTGCCATCTGCCAGGATGATGAAGATGAACTCGAGGTGGATGTTTCAACAAGACGATGATCCGACAAAACTCTGCCTAGGATACTCAGTTGGTTTCAGAGAAAGTAAATGAATCTGATAGAACGGCTCAGTCAGTCGCCTGACCTCAATCCTGTAGAAACTCTATGAAAAAATCTTAGAAGAAGCCCACAAAATCTTAGACATTTTTGAAGACAGTGAAAAAAATTAGACCAAAATCACACCTGAGCAATGGATGCGACTAGTTTCTCCATACTGGAGAGGGCTTGAAGCTGACCAAGAACCAAGAAAGACTTTTGAACACAGTATTAAATACATTTATGTGATACTTTCCCCCTGTGTCATTCCCTTTTATCATATTTGGACATCTGTGGTTTGATCGCTTTTCATGTGTGGACTGGGTGGATTAGTAACATCTAGTCCCACCAGCCAGTTGCTGAAAACCCTGTGATGTGTTCAATACTTAGCCTACCAGTTTTCTCTGTCAGTGAGAGGACACATTCCATACTCTGGAATAATCTGAAAATAAATCATTGAAAGCCACAAGTTGTTTAGCATTCGTGTTCGATGATGAGTGTACGTAGATGTCTGACAGAGTTGACATATTTGCACAGATTGAAAATCATATAGCAAGGACATTTTCAGAGTTTGTATTCCCTTTGTTCTATAGAAAGAGTAATGCATAAATCCTTTCGGTAAAGGCTAGTCCATTTTTTTTTCCTTCCTCATTGGATGTCTCCCTGCAGGTGTACAGGGATGTGTGGAGCACACCAGTCACTAAACCCTACATGGCTCACCGAGTCCGGGGATCGGTTTGGGGGCTGCACTTTTGCCCCTTTGAGGACGTCCTCGGAGTTGGGCACGGAGAGGGTTTCACCAGCATGCTTGTACCAGGTCAGGCTAGTCTTTATCACCCATCAACCTTTGCATTGTTTTTGCTTTTATGCACAGCTGCCTGGAAAGTTTCTGCAAGTGTCGAAAACCTTTTACTAGCAAACCTTTGATGTCTAAAATCTGCATTTGGAGAGCTATTTGTAGCATGGCAGCAAAGCCTTCGGTCAGAAATAGTGTAGATGCACAAAGTGTTTCAGTTCAACGGATGAACGTTTTCCTGCATGTATGCAGCACTGCAATGAAAAGTCAAAGATCAACCGCATAACAACGAGACCAAACTTTGCTGCAGTTTTTTGGTGTCCTATCCAGCAGGTTTACCTCATGCAGACCTAGTAGCTTCAGTAGTTTAGTCACACTAAGACAAGGTTACTCAATCATTTATGACCAATAGGATCAGGCATTGTTTTTTTGATTTTTAAATAGATGTATTATTGTATAAAAATGAACTTTTTTTTTTTGTTCTGTGTTTATATACTTTGGCCCTATTTGCAATCACAGGGGCTGGTGAGCCTAACTTTGATGGCCTGGATGCAAATCCATACCGCAGTGCAAAACAGAGGCAGGAGTGGGAGGTCAAGGCTTTGCTGGAGAAGATTCAGCCCGAGCTCATTACTCTGGACCCCACAGAGCTGGGTCACATTGATCAAGCTACCTTTGAGCAGAAGCATCAAGTCAGAGTCGACGCTCTGGTCAGTTATTTATATACATGTACATATCTTTATATAGCTATATCTAGTTATGTTCATTCTGCTAAAATATTAGCCTCCTCTTTCAGGGCTTTGATCCACTTGCCAAAGAGAAATTTGTTCCAAAATTTAAGAAAAAAGGTCGCAGTTCTGCTGGTGGTATTGAAAGGCGCAAGAAGCAAGTGGCCCATGAGGACCAGAGGGTAAGTAGTTGCTTTAAAGGGTAACTCACCCCAAAATCAGCTTTTTTGCAAGTAAAGTATGGTTGTCTGCTGTCTATATATCCTGGTCATTATTTTGACAAATTATTGTGTATATGCTGAAAAACTGTCAGTGTGGCGCCCTTCTAAGGCTCAACGGGTGTCTTTCATTGATTTTCGAATCAATTATTGCTATTGGTTCAAAACGTTTTGTGACGTGTCGAGGAGAATCGGACGCGTCAGTATCTGTTTTTCAGGTTAGAGATTTATTAGCTTAGCATTCAGTTAGTTTATTTTGCCTTTACTTAGCTTTTACTAGTAGCCCAGACCATGCTCCAGCCCCAGCCCCACGCCCCAGATGCTTCTGGGTCTACTGGGCACCGTCCTCTCTGCACATTTTTTCAAGTATAAGATTGGGCAGAGTTAAGGCTCTGCAATGGGGGTGAATTACACTTTTAAGTTTAAATTCGGCTCTTCTAGGTGTACAGGAGCTGCACTGGCTCACGTGCAACAAAACCAGTTGGACCGTTCTGAGTTGCTGTGTATTTTTTTTTTCTTTTTTTTTTTTTTATTCATGGAAAGACAAGATGTTTATACAGCGCTTTGTAAAAGCTCAGTAACATTTCCACATTTTTACATTAAAACCATAAGCTTTCTTTGGGATTTTGTGTGATAGACCAAAATAAAGTAGACAGATAAAAGATTGATAAACACTTTATTAATCCCCACAGGGGAAATGTTATGCTCCTGGTAGCACCTAAAAATCACAGAAAAATACAGTACAGTAATATCAGTCATACTAGAGATTTTTAAGGTCTTGTACTATCCTACTGCAGTGGCAATTAAAGATCTTCCCTGAGCTGCCGCAGTCTCTTCCAGAGGGTGTCTGCAGTTGTCGAGGATGGCCCTGCATCAGACACCTCATCCTCTTCCCCACCAGAGTCCACTCTTCCACCCATCATAAAAGCATTTTCTGATGAGCTTATCAAGCCTTTTACAATCCTGCACAGTGATGCTGTTCCCTCAACAAATGTCACCAAAGATTACAGCTACAGCACTGGCCATAACCAGCTGATAGTAGTGGTGGGTAGTAGTGAAGTGGAAGGAAGAGCATGTATAGTTTTCAGACTCTTTGCACAAATACAATCTGAAAAATGTGGTGTGTGGTTTTTATGCTCGAAAAAAAAATTAAGACCCCCATTTTCTGCTATTGCAGTCAGGGTATCTGTGGTAGCTTTTAACATCAAGATGGTAAAAGTTTTGCCCTTCTGCTTTGCAGAATATCTCTAACTTTGCTTGATTAAATTCAGAGAATTACTTTTTCAAGTCTTGCCTCATATTCCCTATTAAATTTTGGTCTGGACTTTGACTAGGCCATTCTGTCACAGGAATGTTATTTTATCCTTTTTAATTCTTGTGCCCATGTGAAAGCATCTGTTGCGCTTTAGGAGTAGAACAAAGGTGAGAGTTTCCGAAGGTCTCAAGAACTGTCGGCCAGAAAAAGTAACAGATCTGAAGGTTTTTAGGAGTTGACGTGATATTAAAGTACCGGGTGGCCTGGATTTATTAATTTTTTTTTTTTTTTTTTTTTAGTTGGGTTTTTGTGAGACTGGCCGTAGGGGAGCTTGTTGGATGTGAGAGCAAGAAGGCCGCTTTCAGAATGATAAATGCTGCCATATGTTTCTGGATTCTGTTAACAAAGTGAATAGCATAGTTGAGAGGGGAATTTAAAATAAATGCAAATGCACTACTGTCTAGTTTGCCACCTTTCATCAGAAATGATGTGTTGCTGAAGGAGCTGTCACATTATAGTCAGGTTGTGTCACCTATGAAAGCGTTCGCCGCAGGCTGCAAATCAGTGAAGTTGAGGTATGCCGTTTCCTTCAGAAGACGAGTGTATATGATTCCAAAAAAACGATGAGGAGCGGAACATGGTAGTGAAATTTAAAGTTGATGGGTTTGATTACACTGTTGTCGCAACAACAGAATTGATGAAGCGCTTTGGATCCAGTCAGGAATAGCATTAAGTCCATCACTGACTTAAAGTATCTCAAGTGCGAGCCGCTAGACTTGACAAAGTTGACTTCCATTTAGGTGTCGAATCGCTTTCAGAAAAGTACTAAGCGAAAGTCTTGCTGCCTCTGATTCAACCCAGTTTGTGGTTTACCTGAAAAGCTTCAAAACGTGTCTGAACTTGTGTGGGTTGTTAAAAACACATTTCAGAAAGCATGGAGGCTGCTTCTACTTCTGCCTCAGTGTGTGAGGGAAATTAGTTTAACTACACAGGAAGGGTTTCAGGAGGAAGTGATTGTTGAGAAATTTTATCTGAGGTAGGTTTCTCTGAACACATTTCCTATAATCATTCTACAATCAAACTGACATTTTTATACACTTCTATTAAATGAGCTCTGGTCCGTCCACGTTTCTCAAATGGATGCTGGCTCTGAATGAAAACTAGCCCTTAGCGGCCGTAGAGCTGTGCTCACACTTCTTGACATCTATCTAGATGTCATTTTGGGTATTTTGGTTAAGGCAGGTTTAAGTGCTCATTTTAATGCAAAGAGAGGTATTCAACAAGGTTGTGCAATATCGGGCATGTATTCTTTAAGCAGTGAACCTTTGTTGCGTCAAATTAGAAAAAGGTTCCCTAAGTAAAACTTAATGGGAGTTCCTTACATTTAGCTTTCTGCATATGCAGATGATGTGACGTTGTTGCTGTATCAGAAGAGTCGGATGTCTTGGACTGGTTTCTTCATCCAAAAGTAAATTGGAGTAAAAGCGTTGTTAGTAGGTAAATGGACAAGAGAGGGACCCAAATTGCCTGATCATTTAAATATTTGGGTGATTTAATATAGGTTTTGTTGAGTAGCTGGAGGGTAGGTTTAAGAAATTGAATTGGCTTATATCACGCTATAGGGGTCGCACAAGTATTATTAATAATCTCATTGCTTCATCTTTGCTGTACCCCCACCAAGTTTATTATTGAGATTACAGACCATCGTTTATTTTTTTTTAGGAATGTTAAATGGACTGAACTTATATAGCGCTTTTTTCCAGTCATGCTGATCACCCAAAGCGCTGTACACTATAGCCACATTCACCCAATCGCGCTCACTAACGCACAGACATTCATACACCGAGACGCAGCTCGATAGGCAACTTGGAGTTAAGTGCCTTGCCCAGGGGCACATTGACATGTGGCAAAGGGATGCTGGAATCGAACCCACAACCTTCTGACTGCTAGACGACTACTCAACCCATAAAGCCTCAGGACACAGTTTTTACAGAGCTTCCTGTTTGGGGATCAAAGTGTTTTGTGGAGGCAAGTTGTGGATTCTTTCTCAAAAGTTGGTTATCGCTGTTTGTTTTTGACCACTCAAGATTTAGTGTAACTAGTTTGTCGCCTTTTTATGTCAATGTGTTCAATACATGGAAGCTAATGGAAACGAGGAGATTTGAGAAGCCCACATCTTTATATTGGTCGTTACTAGAACCTATTCATAATTTATCTCGATTACACTCTTCCTCGGAAGATATGGCAAATGATGTCTCTTGTTGAAAAAGGGAGTAACTACTTTACGGCCTTTGCTTGAAGTGATTGGGGCCAAAATGGAAGATGCTTTTTTCCCTGCCAAAAAGACTGGAGATTCGCTCTCTTTGGATCATACACTTGATGCTGGGAAAAAGACAAAACAGATTCACCTCTGAGAGATTTTTTTTTTAAGTTTGGTCTTACGTAAACCCTTCATGGGGAATGCTCTATAAGCCTCCATTAACCAAAAAATTTAGGTGATCTACATTTCAATTTTACATGGTGTTATTGCAGTTTATTTTTAATCCTTAGGTTTTAGATAAATGTCCTTTTTGTTTAGTAAGAGACTTTTTTTCATTGTTTTGTACAGTTCTTTTTTGTTTTTAAGAATGATGATTTATTCACATAGTGACATTTGGGACTTTGGTATTGTTTATCTTTGACATGAAGCTACGTGACCGAGAAGCGGAACTTTATTATACCTTTATTTTTACAGGTAAGTCATTAAGAACAAGTTCTTATTTACAATGGCGGCCTAACAAGTGGAGTAACCACTTGGGAAAAGGGAAGTAGGGCTAAAATAAATACAATACATTAGTAATACATACATAAAATACAATTGAAAACACAACAGACAACCCAAAAATGACTGTTGAAAAGCAGCTGCAAGTGTCTGTGAACAAGGATGATATAATTGTTTGGAAGGATGAAATTGAAATTAGTCCATCCAGTTTAAGAATATTTTGCAGAGCGTTTCAGTCACGAGCGGCAGCAGTTTGAAAATAAGCAAGACCAAAGGTAGTGTTGGTTTTGGGAATACGTAATTGTAGATGAAGTGAGGACCGGGTGTTGTATGTGACAGGCTTTGGCTGCAGCAGGTGACCTAAATAAGGTGGTGAGCGGCCGAGAAGGGTCTTGTAGATGAAGATGAACCAGTGAATTTTGCGTCGATTGTGACGCAAAATTGGACTAATGGACTAAACTCCATTAAAACGCTGATGGCTTTGTGCAGAAGAGTTGGTGGTTTCAGAATATCCGCGTCTGTAGCTTGCAGGAGCTGTAAAGCAGCGTTTAGGGGCTGCTGGTCACCGCTATACCGCAGAGAGAGAGAAAAGGAGCTACTACAACTTAGTCACCAACAGTCTACAACCAACTCACACATTATAAATAGTGATTGTTAGTTGGGCTACGTGTAATTAACTCACCTCCCTGGCTCTGTTCAGGTGGGGCTGAATCGCTGCCAACAAATAAGTCTGCTTCATCTCCTGGACAGCGAACAATATGTGTCCAGTTTTTGTGACTTGGCTTTTCCTTGCTCTCTTTTTTACTTTTCTTTTCGCTTTGCCGCTCCACTTTTATGCTTATATGAAGCGCTCATGCTAGCTTAGTCATTAAAAATGCTCCACTTAGTTTACAATCCGTTGCCAAGTAACCGAAGGTTACGTTGGTGGAAGGTTGGTGATGATAATGAGTTTTACCCAAAATGCACTTGGAGAAAATATCGGCGATCCACTTGAAAATATGCCCCATAAAGTTAAATATAAGAGTGAAAATAAAGCCAGTAATGCAGAAAAACCTTTTATTCAACATTTTACAGCTACTACATCACTAAAATCAGTCAGTCTTTTGCAGTTTGCAGAAACCATGACTGAGTCCTTACTGTGTAGCACTCATAAACAATTTTCTGTAATATGTAGGTAGCTGGTATGGCAGCTTCTACCATGACAAGGTAGTATTAGGGTTCTTATGAAAGTACGTATTCTCTGGTTTCTAGGCCCTCTGCATTCACGGGCTGATGCGTGCTGCCCTGCTCCCCTCCGTACCTCTTCCTATGATCCAAATGACCGAGATGTAACCAAAGTAATCCGGTCATCTGTCAAAATAAAAGATTCTACAAAATAAGACTTCAGATTTGGAGAATAAATAAAACGGAAAAATTAATTATTACTTGGGCGGCCGGCAGCCCGGTGCTAATTGTTCCACGGACCGGTCCACGTCCCGGTGGTTGGGGACCACTGCTCTAAAACACTTCATGCATTATTAATTTACTCATCCATTACCTGAGGATACTTTTTTTATTTTCACTTCATCTGTCATTATGGACCTTATTCATGTCAGTAAAACTACCTTAACTATTGTCCTTAATGTATCCATGTTTCTTGATTTTTCTGGCTGTTCTAGGACGTTATTAGGAAAACTGTGGAGGACAGAAGGAAAATGGAGGAAGAGCGAAAGAAGATTGAGGAGAAGAAAGGAGCTCTGTCCAGCAAAAGATCTGCTCTGGAAAGGTTCAGAAAGTAGAAAAGGACTCTTTGTGCAACTCAAAATGCAATGACATTCTGTGGGCGCGATCTTTGACCTCCACAATGGAAACGCCTTTTTTTTTTTTTTTTTTTTTTTAAGGACCCAGTGGTCTGTTGGGGCAACATCAACAGCAGATATTCTTGTTGTTCTGGGCAGCTTTGGGCTAGATTCTGATGGGAAACAGTTCATGAAATCAATGTTGAGTGCACCGGTTGGTCCGGTCTACTTATTGACTGTAGCCTAAAGCAGCTCCTGTTTATGATCATTGGATGGACCATAGCTGGCATTAGTTGTCACCTAGATTTTTCTTTTTGTACTAAAAAAAATTTCCATACATGTTTGACCTTGTCAGTTGTTGTTCTTTTGCTGATGCGATTCGTTTTACTGTGCTATAGAAACAAAATGAACAGACCGTCATGCAATTAAATTAAATAGAGTTAAAGCTATAGTTTGTAATCCTGTTCAGAAACACTTTTTGTAATACTGGGTAAAATGGTCTTCCATCCTGAAAGTAGTAAATACATAATGAATTCACAAAAAGGAGGTTTAAAACATTGTTTTCTGTGGGAGCTGCAGGTCTGTAAAAACTCTAACCAATCAATGCCGCTCGGTCCGAAGGGCATGGATTTGTTAGCCGCTAGGTTAGCGGTCAGCCGTTCATTGTAGCTCCGCTGCTCTCACTGTAGACTTTGAACATGGCTGAGAGTCACAAGAAGCGAACCGTGTTCACGTTTGAGAAGAAGAGGAAGACCCCAGTAGAAAGAATGAAGACCAGAGTGGATTTGGAAGATTTTTAAGACGCGATCTCCCTGAAGAGCGGAAGGCCGGTCTTGCGCATGCACAGTTATTCAAAAAGGGACTTGGGGAAACTTCCAGAAACATCGCCGACCCTAGCTTTAAATGCTAGAATATAACAATTTTCTGGCAAATGCTGCTGTAAACACATTAAAATTCACATGTCTTATCAGAATCTGTTAAAATATTAAAATACAGGCACCTAAAAGCTTTGAAAGAAAAATGCTTGCCTTCGGTTAATAAGCCAAAAATGATTCATACATCTGGAAGATTTAGACTTAAACATGTTAACATTTAACCAAGAATTTGTTTCTAATAGAAAATGGAACTAGTATCTTCTAAAAGATAATACAATTAAGTGGTATAATTCTCAACTTAATTTAGCTGTTTTTATTTATATTTCATTTTTAAAAATGGGTGTGTCATAAATTATTTATATTCATATCAGTAATAAATGGGGGGGGGAGCTTTTTTGTCGTAACAGCAATCAAAACTTTCCTATAATTGCAGACCTGATTTTTGCACTTTAGCACTGGTGTTTTCAAGTTTTATCTTTGGTGATGAGTTCTAAGCCTTTGAGTTTGGAGGGCATTCCTACCGTAACCCTAATCTTTACCTCCTTGCACAGATTCTCTATCATATGTGGACTCTGGCTGGACCACCCCAAAAACATCAACAATACCACCAGTCAGAAGAAACGTATTGATCAAGTTAAAAGACGACTTTAAATCTAAATCTACCAGGGCTATGAATACTTCTGGGTGTAGCTATTAAGTGATCAGCTCAAGCTATTCTGGTTTGCCTAAAGCGGATATAAAAAAAAAAAAAAACAGGTTTTGTCCCATTAACTAAGTTCAGTGATGTTTAAATCTATAAAGGTAAAATTTTATACAGAGGACAGGATAATTCCAGCTTTTGTTTTTTTCTGGCATGGATATGGCTAAATATTAGTGTTTTATAAATTTCAATGCCAGTTTTGATGTGTGTGTTTACGGTCGCTACTTCAACACATTTGTAAGTAAGAGTCAATATTCCAGGTCAAGTTGAAGAATCTGTTGGTGATCTTTCTCCTTTCATATTCCATATACTATATGTGCAATGCAACAGCACCAATGGGTAATGAAACAATCTCGCAGTATGATGCTGCCACCACCGTGCTTCAGTTGGCAGTCTGTGTTCATTGATGTGATTTATCTCACCAAATTTCTAAAACATACTTATCGTGGCTAAATACAGAGCAATGAAAGTGTTTGCCCATTTGCAGATTCATGCAGTTTTTGTTTTAATCACAATGAAATGTTTCCGTTCGTCAAACAAATTTTGAAATCACAACCCAAGTAAACTAAACTCTGTTGTGGTTGTGTTCGGGTTCAGTCACAGAGTATGACACATACACGCTCAATGTGTTGAGTATGAGCACAAGTGACTGGGTCCAAACATTTGTTTTTATGGCAGACAGAGTACTGGTTATATCCATACTGGGAAAGCTGCCCCTTGTAATTTCAAAAAAGTAAAAAAACAAAACGACTGGACTTTTTTTTCCGAAGTTTGAAGACGTTTCACTTCCTATCCTGAAAGCTTTCTCAATTTAAAATGTCTGGAGTAGTGTGGAGTTGCAAGCTTTAAAACAAACCAAACCACCCTGACTATGGGGAAAAGAAATGATTGTCCCCTTTGTTAAATCATGAACTACCTGTTATAAATGTTTTTGATTAAAGGGGACATAGGCTTTTCAGTTACTCCTTTTCACATTGAAATCATTCAGTTGTGGTCTAAAGAGGAACTGCAATGCTTTGGTCTGAGTTCTTGTTAATTTACCCCCACATTCCCTCTTTTTACCCCTGTTCCGACATGTGTCTGAGAACAACTCATTTTGGTGCTGTCTTTTTAAATCTAAAGGAGGCACCTCACAACCCGCCCCGCTCCAGGTCGCAGAGCATTCCTCTCCACCCCGTTCGACCATTTTTGGAGTGTGCTGGGGGACAGCGCAATGAACAACCCATCATTTTTGACTTATCCACTTGTAGCCTCGGTATCCTTCAGCTTGGACTACAAAATTGCTCCAAGGAATAAAAATGATGAATTTGCAAGACTGGTAAGCTAGAAGTCCGTGACGTTGTTTAGCAGTTCCGGAGCAAAAACTGTGACATAATTGTTAAAAAAAACCTGACTTTTTGGTGCAGTAAACTTTATTACAGTATTCGTCTTAATTTCTACTTTGTATTTTTAAGCTTCTGTAGGAACTAGAGTTTCTGAAGTAAAATTAAACCTTTTTTTTAATGTAATACATGAAATTTGGAGAAAGAGTAAGTTTTACTTAGATTTTCTTAAACTATTTAAATGTTTAATAGTAGTATGAACATAAACCTACAAATACTGCATAAACGTTACTCTAAAAATGTAGCGTTTTTGTAACGGTCGCATGGCGCATGCGCACTGTAGCTCACAGCGGGACCGATTCTGCTCCAACCGAGTCCAGATGTTACAGGATCACACACAGAGCAAGAGATAGTCCCGACGACAGTCATTCTTAAGGTAAGTTATTATTGCTCTGCTTTAAATTTGTGATAACTAAGTCTGCGTGTAGTTTGACGCGAGATATGTCACTGTTCATAAGTTTATTAACTAAGGTGACCAGATTTCTGAAATCGAATCTGGGGACATTTCTTGCTCGTGGATAAAAATCAATACATCTCATCAAGATGAAATTAGGAAACGGGGACAGTAATGGTTCATTTACTTTTTACATATTTATTAATATTTAAACAACAAAAATCAAGTGTAAAAGCCAGGAATGTGCCTCTCCATACTTTTAGTATAACCTAAGATTAATAAATGAATAAATCGATAGTGTTATTAATAGAAACTAGAACTGTGTCTCTGGGTTGGGGCAAAGTGGTGGGGGTGGGAGTGGAGAGGTCAAGGGTGGTTAGCAGGGCTTTCCAATTTTGTGGGGCCCAAAGAGCTCTGCCGCCTCCTAAGGAGAGAGTGACATGAGGAAAAGAAAAAACAGTAAATACAAACATTTAGCCTGTGGCTGTCTGTGGAGACAGAGTTCCCCCACCTTTTCAAAAAAGTGCAACAAATACTTATTCTGTTCACGTCTACATACCTATGAGAAATAGGTTTTTCTGCGTTAACATCAAAAAGAAGTAGCGGTCAAGCCTGCAGGTAAAGGATGATACATGTTTCTTACTGTCACCTGACCGCATCAGGAGCCTGTGCATCTCAAAGTAGCAGATTAATTTCTCCCACTAATGGGCTATAAGCACAGCTCCACTACTTCCTGAACTTCAGCAGCTCCTTTGTTTCCCATCTTTCATCACTGGACAAGCTCATTAATCCAGGTGTGTCTGTGGTTACTGAGGTCAGACACACCTGGATTAATCAGTCTGTCCAGTAATGAAAGACAGGAAACAAAGGAGGTGCTGAAGTTCAGGAAGAGGTGGAGCTGTGCATAGAGCCTGTTTGGGACTAGAAAATGGGTTGTGGTGATGTGAGGTGAAAAGGTGTTAAATATGTTAAAAAGGCACAGACTTGGAAATCCCCTTGACAAGAATGCAAGTGATTGTGTGTGTAGTGCAGCATGAGCATGTATAAACTTACATAAAGTGTGTATAACTACATTATGTGTATGGTAGTAGTTGATGTGCAAGTATATTGTTTACTCCTATAAGGCGAGTTAACTCTGGTCAGAGAGTCAGCTAACATGAGATCATCTCTGGTTTCTTCAAGGCCTTCTGTGTCTGAAGAGCCATCAGCCACGGTAATCAGAGGTCTGGATAAAATAAGAGGAGAAGAGGATATTATGTGCAGAACAGAAATCTTTAAAACAAGAAAAAATACAACTAAATTGCCTCTTCATTCTGCCACAGCTAGGGTAGTGCAGTGAAACTCATGTTCAGTGCAGAAACTCAGAACGGTTATATCCTCAGACAATTGGGCTTCTCAACTCAAACCTGAGTCACTCTGTTTTACATAGCATACTTTGTACACTACATTACTCAGAATGTTAGTTTATCACTCAAATCATGTCAACACTTTATCACTTGAACTTTAACACTCTTCTAAGTAAATTTTTCTCCCTTCTTGTCAACCATTCTTTCCATCACCGTTCCTATTTTCCTCCACTCTCATTTAATCTCCTTTCTGTCTTCCTATCTTCTTCCTCTCTCCTCTTGTATCAATCTTAAATTATTCTAAAACAGACATTATATAATTAAAATCACTTCCAAAAACATTAGAATGTACAACATGAAAACTTCCTATTATTATTATTATTATTATTATTATCTCATCTGATTAAATACTAAAAATGCTAGATACCACAATATTTGGAGCTACAAGCAGAAACAACATAATAAATGAACATTAAACAGGTGGTTATCTCTTACTGCATCATTCTAAGATCATGTAGATCTTGTCTCATTCAGTTCTCCTGTTACTGACTCCTATTTTTTCATAAAGAACTTTCATATATCCAAACTGAGCAGTAGAAAAGCTAAACCTAAGCCTGGAATTCTATGCTCATAAATCACAACCATAAATCAGCAAAACAACTTCTAATAACTCTACTTATAACTATCTGAAATATAAACTAAAGGTCACCAATCGGTTCTAAAACATCTTTAGACGAACCCTTGTTGATCCCTGGAGAACCAGCGTACCAGATTAGCGCCTTACAAAGAGTTTTCAATCATTCTGTTACATTTTATCTGAGTGTCTTTTACTCATGTGAGCAGCAACTTGTGGTCTTGTCTTACTTTCTATTGACTATTTTTAACCTGGACACAAACCAAACATTTATCACAGGATCAGCCCGATCCACATAAAATGAATCGATTAACACACTTACCATAACACAGCAGCTCCCCATCAGTTGCCACCGTTTATGACGACGAACTTCCACTTCTTCTTCTTCTGTTTTAAAAGTGGTGCGCTCTTCTTCTTCTTCGTGTTTTAATGGGTGCTGACCACATCCAAAAGGATCATTACCGCCAATCTAGTGGTGCGCTCTGTTCCTCATCTTTATATTATCAGCAGCGCAACCAGCTACCGTAACACAGCTCTACCGTAATAACAGTCTACACGCAACATTTTCCCCCTCGGTAAAATCGGGGACATTTCCGGGGACAACTTTAGCCGGGGACAGGGGGTCCAAAACGGGGACAGTCCCCGGAAATCGGGGACGTCTGGTCACCCTATTATTAACTGACGTAGAACACGTTTCTGTTCTCTGTAAAACTTTTGGCGGCAACATGGAAGTAGCTAGCGTTAGCTTAATTTGACTGGGAGCTCTTCTCCCAGACAAGAACTGTACTGACAATTTTATAGCCCCGTTTACACTACCCTCGTTAAACCGATTCAGGCCGAGACCAGTCCGAGCTTGGACCAGTTAACCAGGCCGAGCCTCGTTTCTGACGACCGTTTACACACAACGCTATCTCGGTTCCTTGGTTGCTCCTCGCCTCTTAGTGGCGATCTGCGGTTCTACCGCTCTCTGGGATTGAAGGCGGGACCGAGCAAATCAAAACGGCGACGCCCGTAACATTCAGGAAGTTAAGTTTGGACAGAGTCGGCTTGGGACATGGATAAGACAAACGAACGTCTAATAAGGATTTACAGACGCAGGAAACAACGACAGACGCTGAGGTTCATCACACTGCTAAGCAGAATCATCTCTGGAAACCGTGTGGCACGGTAAGGAAGCTAGTATTTTTATGAATGTCTGAAATTTGTTTGAATGGAGTGTGAATCGGGACGTGCAGCCAGACTGCCGAAAAAAAACGCGGACAGTCAGCTGACTGTAAGGGGATGACACGATCTGCTCATGCGCTCTTCGTTATCAGATAACCGGGATAAAATAAAAACAGTCCGAGACCTACCCAAGAACTGGTCTGCAGTTAGCGCGGTCCGGTTATGTTTAGCGCGGTCCAGTTCAGTCTGCTGACCGTTTACACACAAGAGTTATCTCGGTTACCGAGCTCGGACTGGTCTCGGCTCGGTTAAAAAAGTGTAGTGTAAACGGGCCTATTGTTGCTCTAAAACATCGAGGTATTTAAAATAAACAAGCAATGCTTGGCCTTGGGGGGGAATGAAAGCCTGGCGCCCCGCGGTTTTTATAATACGGTGGTTGGGGGGGGGGGGGGGGGGACTTAGCATGGCTGTGTGGTGCGTGCGATTGGGGAGAATTAAAGCTGTTATCTGGCTAGTAGTCTTCTGAATTAAGCGCGTGGGACCCAATCTGAGCGCACAGTGAGTGAGAACCGTTGCGGTTGTATTTCGCAAGCAACTCGTATTGAATCGTATTTTTCATGCTGTATTCACATGAAATTGAGCAGGCAGTAGGGCTTGACGATATAGAGAAAAACCTTATCGACAGGGCTCTCAACTCTCACGCATTGACTGTGTGACACACGCATTTCACTGACTTCACACGCTCACACGCAACACATGGCATTTCACACGCATAAAAATCACAAAGCCCATCTGGGCTGCGGACGACAAAACTCCGCCTTCTGCTGAGCTGTCTCGCTTCTTTCACAGCTTGTGCCCATCCGTAATTCCTGCTGCAGTTCGTGTTAACAGAGCGATCAGAGTTATGAATAATTTTAGTCTTAACCAGTGGTGAAAGTAAGCCGGTACGGTCCTGTAGGAAAGGGGGTGGGAGAAGAGCTGCTGCCAGATATTGCCTTCATTCAGAACCAGGCATGGCTGCACTCTGGATCATAAAACAATTCTGCTAACCAGATGCAGTTTAAAACGCCACTTAGTCCGTTTATAAGTTTCGTTTTTATTAATTCTGCATTTTTTAACTACATGCACCGTATTTCTGTGCCTCAGCGCTTGCTCCTCCCCTCCTCTCCTCCCCCCCCCCCCTTTTCCTCGGACCCAGTTGCTTTTCTCACCATTCAAAACGTGAATCACTACGTTTAATGTCGTCACATCCGTAGCAAAGTGTGCCAGTTAAAGTCAATAGGAGAGTTAGTAGCTGTGTTTCATGCTCTTTTGTTTTTAACAACATAGAATCAGTGGCGCTTCGGTGGGCATGCTGCCTTGCGCGTTAGTTCAGGTGCGCAAAATTATCTTACATGTAATTTTGGTGTGCACTTTTAAGGGTAATTTTAAAGAACTTGTAACATCGGGGGCTTGATCTCAGACCCGTCAGTCCCCCTGTTTCCTCTAAAGGAGCCCTTTACAGTCTTTATTTATGCATTTTCCCCACTGCTTATCCCTCGCACGCAGCGCACCAACGAGGGTAAAATCCGCCCACCTCACCGCCCAGAGTGCACTGACGAGACAAATACAGATTTGTCTGGTCAGCGCGGCGACTGAGATGAGAAACCTGTCGCTGTGAAAGGTGATGATAATGGTTATAAACTGTAACAGTCTAGAAGTGCATTGAGCTGAAAAGAGACATCAGCAGCTGGATTGTGCGTAAAGACGCAGCGGGAACCTCTGTGTGCTTCAGTGTTGCTACTGAGGGGAAACTGTCTTATATGCCATATGCCGTATAGGCTTGATGAAAGTCAGCCTGATTCACCAATCAGGTTATAGATCTACAATGAAACAAACCCATAGATGAATCTGTAACTGTGTAATAATTCGGTAAATAACTTAAAACTACTTTATTTTATTCAGTATTATTTGAACAATTGTGTGTTTTTTATGTTTTAATCCACTAACTGAACAATAAAGTATTAACACGTTTTTTTCTCTTTTTAACAAAAGTAATACATGTCTACTTCAATGTCTGGTGGGATAAAAATGAGATGGAGTTGACTCCACCGGCTCATCCAGGGTCCAGTTAGCCCACCACCAAACAAGCCCCGCCCCCAAAATTAGCATAATCTCACTCTTAATTTTTGATAAAAGTTGAGAGGTCTGCTTATCGATACAATAGAAATCATATTGATTGATATCGATAATTATCAACAAATTCCAAACATATATTTAAAAAGCAGCCCTGGCCATTTTATGTTGTTGCTTAGCAACCTATTTTTAGATAAAAACACACAAACACAGACTCAACCTTTTATTCAACCACCTTTTTACCAAAACTGCAAGTTTTTAAAAAAGAAAAAAAGTATAAATCCTCTCTGAACTCTTTGAAGGTGGCGGAGCTCAGTTCCTGGGTCTGCGCTGTGATTGGTTAGGAGGATGTAATGAATTAATATCAACCCAAATGTCTAAAATGCAAAAGGAGGGAAAATTGTTATTCTATTGAACTTTTATTGACCCTTTTTTTCTATCATCGACATACGTCTATCGATTGATGTATATCATTATTGACTTATCGTACAGGCCTAGCAGACAGCATATGGACTACAGCCACTGAATGTAACGGCATAAACAAGCCTCTGTGCAAAGAAGTGGTCCATCAGCAAGTTGGAAGCCGGGTACTCCGGCTTCCACAGTCCAAAAACATGACTGTTGGGTTAATTGGCTTCTCTAAATTGCCCTTAGGTGTGAGTGTGTGCATGACTGGTTGTTTTTCCTGTTTGTCTCTGTGTTGCCCTGCGACAGACTGGCGACCTGTTCAGGGTGTACCCCGCCTCTCGCCCAGTGAACGCTAGAGATAGGCACCAGCAACCCCATGAGGGATTTAGCGGGTAAGAAAATGGATGGATGGATGATTTTAATAGATAACAGGAGATGTTATCTCCTTTTACACAATGTCCCTTTAAATGTTCAAGTTAAGAAGAAAGTAGTCAAACAGAGGTATTCTTGTGTTAATTCTTCCCTGATAAAGAAGTCACTTTGATTCATGCAGCTCTTTTATTTGTTTCTCACATAAAAGAATAAACATTTTTTGTTGTTGTTGTGCATTACATGCAGGAGGACAGCCGGAGTGACGTCAATAAACATATCCTCAAAATACTTCTCCACAGTGCTGATGAGGATCCAGTTGATGTCTCCATCCTTAAAGGCCAGGAGATTTTGGCAGCATTCTACAGTACTGTAAAAGCCTGCTCACTGCTCATGGGACTGATATATGCCCTGAAGTTGGCATACCCTCCACTGATCTCTATATATTTACTGGATTGCTGATTCGCCGTTGTTAGTACACGTCGCTTTGAAGCCACCAGCCGCCATATTGGTACTCCCTATCTTCCTCCAGTAACTAGGGAATATGTACGCTACAGCATCGAATAACGAGGATTTTCTCATGTTCAGGGGAGGCTTAAAACTTTTAAAATGTCAAATGCCATATACTTTTATGTTATGTAACTTACTAAAACTATCAAGTACTGAGAAAGTCATGTGCTGAAATATTTTGCATGTTGTTTATATATACACACACACACATATGTAAATAACATGCAAAATATTTCAGCTCATAACTTCCTAGTACTTGATAGTGTTAGTACATCCATTGTCTGTAAAATTACCTGTGAAACGTTTTCACACAGCCAGAAAACTGCTTGTTGTTGCAACCAAATCCTATGGGGTTCTGTGAGAGTAGGGAGTAGCAAGATGGCGGCCAGTGACTTCAGATTTTCGGGGAAATCAGCAATCCAGTGATTAAATAGAGATCAGTGATACCCTCCCACTTTGCACTACACTTTTGAAGTCTTCCAAAAACCTGGATGGATTTAAACTGTCCCCAAAAGTAAACACCTTGAAGTTGCTTTCCTACATGCATTTATGACTGCCATCTTAGAGGAAGAAAATGTGGCATCAAATTCCAAGAATTAGCAGTGGGTTCCATTTAGTGTTAGTGGAAGGTTGCCTTGTCATTAATGTTTTATTTTTTGCCAAATAAGGTGTCTGTTATTTGGTAAAAAATAACAGACACCTTTATTCAAATATCTAGTAGAGATTTTATTCTTCATTGAGAATGGTTAGACAGTTGAAGCTGTTTATTTTTAATTGTGTTGATTTTGTTTCATTAATGTTGTAACTGCATTCTTAAAAGTCCACTAGTCTGGACGACTGGTTTAAGTGTTGAAATTGCACTGTTTCAGTGTGTAGGTTTGTAAGATTTTTATTGCACATTTGAGTAGTGACTATATTACCAGATCTGTGTTGGATGTTGTGTATATGTAATACTGTGTATTTGTTGTTTACAAGTCATACCAACCTTACCTTTGTTTCGGTACAAATTCTAATGCAGTACAACAAAATGCACTTTTAATATTAATGCTATGTTTGTACATGCTTTTTTTTCATTTAAATAGAGGCATACATAATCTATACTCCACTGCTCAAAGTTTAAGCGGCTGTTTCTGTTCTGACCCTCGCCCAGAAGTTATTTTGAGCATGTTTGTGTAAGTTAAATATTCTTGATATGACATATGAGTACCGTATATTTCTGTAACAAATCTTGGAACTCAGTTTCAGAGGGTTGTACTTTTTTTTTATTGCATATTTGAATAGTACGATTCCAGTTAGACTGTCAAATTTCTTGCTGGCCCATGTCAGTTTGGGAAGTTTAAAACAATAGTGCATTTACCTTTCTTTGTTAAACTGTTTAAAATGAAAAATAAACTGTTTAATGTATATAAAATGTATAGACTATTGGATCAATTTATTTGGTAACATTTATCAAAAGAAAACTGGCAATGATTACCTAACATTAGTGAGTAATGTAACATAATGAAGCAAAGTAAATGTCAAGCACAAAATAATAAAATCTACCTAATTACTTCATAACAGCAAATTCTATAGGAATATAAAATTTACTTAAAATTTTGAGTAAAATGCAAGTTCACTTTACTTCATTTTTTAAAATAAATAACTTACAACTTAGATGTAATTAAGTAAATATCTTGACATCTGTTATGTTTAATGGAAAGTAAAATTCACTCGATACTGGCAAGTGAGCGTTACTTGATATTGCAGCATTAAATTTTACTTAAATCATTTGAGTGCAAATACAATATATTTTTTAAGTAAATCTTATGAGTTGTTTTTTTCAGTGTAAAACAGAAAACTGAACGGCTTGAAAGGTAGGACCCAAAAGGAATAAAGATATTTACGCAGCTCCTGGACTATAATCAAATTTTCTGCTCTCCTTAAGACTCCAAGTGCACAACACAAGGGCTTAAAAAATTGGATTTTGCGTGATACATCTCTAAATTTCAGTATCCACACGTCTGTTTCTCACCAAACCTGTAGAATGAGGAAATTACATAGGATTTGAAGTGTTGTAGCATTAATTTAAGCAGGCTGTTCATCCTCAAACCCTCCATTGTGACTGAAGTAAAACCATTCAGCAAACAGCAGTGGGACCAGTGTTCTCCGCAGTGATGTAAAAGAATCATTGCTGGCTATCACAGAAGCTTGATGGCAGTTTTACTGCCAAGTTATTGATTTTGGGGAGTATTTTCTTTTTCTACATAAAGCCACGTTGGGCTTGGTAGTTTGTTTTTTTCTCTCCATTCATTAAATGTGTCATAGCCCTGTGATGGACTGCCGACCTGTCCAGGGTGTTCCCCTACTCTCGCTCGTCGAAGACCACCCCTCCTTTCCGTGTCCCCGACTGGATAAGCGGGTACAGGCGGATGGATGGAGGACATGTATCATTTGCAAATTGTATTTTGTATTTACTCAGGTTATCTCTGATCTGTCTTTTTTTTAATCTGCAAATGCACATGAGGCCCAAAAGCACACATAAAAATATTCTGTAAGGGAATAAATACTTTTTCGCAGCTCCTTTATATTTTAAGACGATTTTGACCTAACGTAGATTAAGAGAAAATCCCTAGTAAATGTAGCAATCTAATTGCACCCAGTTATCAATGTGCTTCTATAACGACTGAACCAGGAAAAAGAAGTTTTAAGGAATAGTTTGATAAAAGCCAAATAATTATAACGTTTATGTAATGTCTGAGCATAACTGTATAAAAGAAATCCCGTGAATTCCAAGTTGGGGATTAGGAACGGCGTAGCTGTGCAGACCTTAACGCGACAAAACGTTTGATAAAAGAACATTGCTGCAATTCTGAACTACGTTCGTCTGCAAACTGTAAATAATTAACTATAAATGCTTCTTTGTGCTCAGAATAAAACAAAGGGTATATGTCTTTGTGTAATTGTGGGATAATGTGGCCTGAAGTAATTACTTTCTAAACTCAATGGATGCCTTCTGTACTCTGGTCAGGGTTAAGTTGTGTTGACGTCAGCTGAGTTTTCTAAATAACTAGAGCTCGTTTGATCATGTTGATTTGTTGATGAAACTCAGTATTTTCTCAAAAGTAAATGATGTCTGGTTTGGATTCTTATCCTCCCTCAGCCTTGTTTTACTGTTGTAAATGGAACTTGTTTTGTTTATCTAGCATGGAGAGGAAGGAAAGACTCCTGAAAGGAAGCAAACAGACCTTATCTCACAGGAGGTTGTTTATTGGTGCCAGAATTTGAGTCATACATTTCCAGTTAAAGCAAAATGGAAGAAAGAAATCCCCCCATGGCAAATGTAAACATACATTTCCTAATAATAAATATTTTTCTATTGTCTTTAATATTGTCTACCATGGCACACCACAAGTGTAGCGCGTCCTTGGTGAAATGATTGGACCGATAACAGAAGTTAAAAGTGCCGCCCTTCATTTGTATTACAGCTGTCAGACGAATCAGTTTCTGGCTCTAGCCTCAAAGTAAACCAGCTGTAAAAAAAAAAAAAAAAAAAAAAAAAAAAAAAAAAAAAAAAAAATCACCTGAACTTGTCATTACCTTCATTAAAATATCGTGCCTACAGTAAATTTGGAAAAAAAAAATAGCTTGCATTTTAAAGTTTTTTTTTTCCCCAGAGGAGTTAATTTGTGTTCTTTGATTAAACTGAATCTATTGCTTTGGTTTTGCAAATGCATGCTTTTAGCCTTTTAGACTACGTCCTATAATCAAAGGTTCTGGTAATAGACTGCTTATGGGTAAATACACTAGGTCGACAGCATTTAAATATCGGACATAATGAGTCTGAAAGCATTTTTCCTATGTGTATTCATCATGAGCAGCTGTATAAGCAGCATGCTTGCAATTGTTCTGCATGTTGACAGAGCTAGATGATGTGAGACAAAGAACTAGAAAACCTGAAATCATCCTGTTTTCTAAATAATAATGTGACGTTCTTATAAAAATAAAGCTCTAAAAATGACAATAGACCTAGATACTCAGTGCAGGTAGATTCACAGTTTGTAGAACAGCTATGCGAGGCCTGTGAGTTCCTGTAAGAGTCACAGTCGTTGCTCCAGGCCCAGGGCTGAGCCCAGCATTGCCCTGACTTTGCACATACCCAAAGAAGCACGCTGACTCAGCCAGGAGCAGGTGGGGGATGAATGGACATCTTTCCAGTAATCCAGCATCTCCTTGGGTGTGATTTGGTGGACAGACACCATGGTCTGATAGCAGCAGCGCCCGTACGGCACAGGCGGCCCCCCGGAAAAGAGAGGGCAATGTGAGGGCCGAACTCCGGCAGCGTGGGCGCAGAGGCCTACAAATACATCCTCAGGGGGTAAAGGTGTGGATAGAGGTGATGCTGAGGCTGCAAGGGCGACTTTGAGCAATGCAGAGCGGGAAAAGACGTAGGCTGTACCACTGCAGTAGTCAGGAAACACAGTCAACGGGTAGGCCCCTGAAGGGAGGTAGTGCTTGCTGTCTGGGTCACGGTTTGGAGCCACATGGAGATGGACCCTACCAAGGTACAAGTCTCCTTGCTCATAAGGGTTCTGGCTTTTGTTCAAGAAGTGCAGGAGGGCACTGGGATTGAAGAAAACATCATCATCCACTTTGGCCACGAAGTGAGCCTGAGGGCAGAACCTGCGGGCCCAGCCCAGCATAGCCAGGGTCTTCAGAGTGAGGTTGGAGTAGGAGTCCAAAAACCGTCCCTGAATCAAGTCTCCTTTCTCCCGGGCTTCTTCTATCAGCAGCTTTCCAAGACCAGGGTCCGAGGACACGCCCACCATGAAGAGGGTCATGACCCGCAGACCCCGCACCTCCACCTCCCCTCCCCAGGTGTCTCGGATGGCTTGGCGGGCCCGCTGATTGGCAGGCGCGGAGGTCACTAAGGTGATGAGGTAAGGCTTGGCGCGCTGGCACACCAGCGGGCTGGGCATGAGCAGGAACTCCTCGGGTCTGGGTGGAGGGAGGCTCTGGGGCGAGATGATGGCGGCACGCGGCTCCACCGCGCTGCTCATTCCCAGCGAGGTGACCCACGTCTCGATGAAGTCCACGAAGAGCAGCGCGAACACTGCGGCGCACGCCAGAATCCCGCACAGGGACGAAACGAACCCGGTCCTGTTTCCGCGCTTTCCTAATCTGGGTTTACAAAATCCCCTTCCGATCGTAATCATCATCTCCTCCTCCGCCGTTGCCACCAAGAAGAGAAAAAAAAAAAATCTCTGGGCTTCTCGTCGCGTTCCTCTCTTACCGTGGCCTTGCGTGAGGACGCATTCCTCTGTCGTGCGCGTTTTTTTGTGTGTCTTCACCTCTTCTGCCCTTTACACATTTCCCTGCGGCAGGTCCGGGCAGCGTTTCCGCGGCAGCCCGTCAGAGTTTGGTGAGGAAGAATGTGCGGTTGCGCACAAATTGCGCGATCGATCTTGCAGCGCCCCGGAGCTGTTTTTCAACCCGGCTTTTTATTGCAACGGGGAGGTCATGCTGATAAAAAGAAATAAATCTATGTGCAGTTTCCCGGTCCCCTGCTGCAAAGGCTTTTAATTCTTCAAAGATGCTCTTCCACAAACTGATGGGAGATCTGATTTCCTACTTCGGCGCACCGATATTTCTGGGTCGGCACTGTCAATTTCATAGGTTGAGCTTTCGAGGCGGGAGGAGGAAAACCCGCCTTTCCCTCAGAGATTAATCCCATTATTTACCGTTCTTTCGATTACACCAACACACGTGCTGCGATGGCGAAAGCTCCTCCGTGGTAGACAATGAGATCCAGATGTCCTCAAGCCTGTCCTTGCGTATCCGGTACATGCAACGTTTAAAATACGGTCGGTGCCACACCGATGGAAACATCAAAATAAGAGAGAGGGGTGTATGAAATTATTTGGCTGTAATTCGTAATGCGCCGGCCAGGCTCTCCTGGGATACCTAGTGATGTCCTCTCCAATAACACCTGGAGGCTTTGGGCGACACCTAGTGGATATTTCGGGGTAGGGTAAATCCAGGTTGGTTGTGAACACCATAGACATAATATACGTAGACGCCTCGTTAGGCGCAGGTTCGCACGTTAACGTCACCACCATATTGTATGTGGCAGAAAAAAAGTTAAGTTCTGTTGTAGTGAACGTGGATCAGAGAAGATGCCTCATTCCTGTGCTGCATGGAAATATATTCGGGCTGATTTCACTACTTGTATCTGCCTTCTATAAATTAAGGCTGCACCATGCTGGTGAAGATTCTCAGTCATCCAGGTCATGGTCATTCCAAAAAAGTAAAAAACAAAGCAACTGGACTTGTTTTCCGTAGTTTGAAGACGTTTCGCTTCCTATCCAGGAAGCTTTGTCAATTCAAAAAGTCTGGAGTGATGTGGAGTATTAAGCTTTATACTACTACTGCAAGGCTGCACCATGTTGCAAAACCTGACACACTAAAGCTGCAGAGTGGCAACACTAGAAAAAAGCTGTGCAAGACCATTCTTTTTCAATGTTTTTAGCTTGCATACAGTACAGACTATTGTATTTAGACATAGATGTGCATATATAGATTTTCAAGTATTAATGCTCTTTTTGCATTGAGTTTGCATGTTCTCCCTGTGCATGCCTGGGCTCTCTCCAGGTACTCCGGCTTCCTCCCACAGGAGGGAGGAGTAATTCGTCTTTCCAAATTCCCCTCAGGTGTCTCCATGGTTGTTTGTCCTGTCCAGGCTTTGACCGCCTCTTACCCCATGACTGTTTGAGCACTGAGCAATTGATCAGTGGTAAAACTCTTTGGGGATCAAGGAGATATTATCAATAATTGTGCAATACTTACTCTGGTATTTATTTTTACTTTTATTTTTGGCCTTTCTGATAAGTTCATTTCTCTGTTGCTTTAGAACTAACTTTAGATTATATTTGCTTGTTTCTTCATTACTGAAAAAGAGTGCAGCTCTGTGTCTGAGGGTGTCTTGATTTTAAAAGAAAATGTTACAAGATCTTTTCTTCAGTTTTTATCGTTTATATTACTTGAATTGTATTGGTAAAATTAATATTAAATATTCAGATGTCCAAATGTGAGAAAAACACAAGCAGTTATAGGGTCCTATGTTTTTTTCACATGACTGCATCTATTACTTTCAGTCTTTTAGAAGTGTGTTAATACTTCGATGATTCTGCAGACTGCAGAAATAATGATAATAATAAAAACATCTCCTAATATTTTCTGACTATAGCATGAATACGGTTTCCTGGATTTAATTTCCTAGTCCTGCACTGCTTTGCTGTCAAGTTGGATAAGAACCGAGTTTTAAAAGCCTGTGAATAAAACAGGACAGGGAATCAACTTATCACTTAATCATAAATAAAACAAGCCAGGAGACAAAAACTGTCACAGCAAAGAAACCTAAAAAGGACAGTTTTTATTTATTTAACTTGATTATCTCGTTATTTATTTTTTTCAACTAATACGCATAATTTGACAAGTCCCCCAGACATTATGACGTCAGAGCTGTCTGGCTCGCGCTAGGGTGGGGGATGTTTGAGGCACGCGGACGGAGAGGGAGGAAGAAGGGGGAAAAACTCATCATCATCATCATCAATGCGCTGTCGCTGCGGGGTCACGAACTATGACCTTTAACAGGAGAAAAACACAGCAATTATTTTTATAAAACAACCGAGCGCCTTAAAAGCGGTGAGCGGCGTCCCTCTGAGGTGAGTGTCCGTCCTGGACAGGAAGCATTAAAGCCCTCTGAGGTAGCAGCGCTGGAGCCGAAAACAGCGCAGCTAATCTCCCGGCTAGCCGCTTAGCTTCCTGCCCGTCTGTGGCCGCTCTGCGTCCGGTGGGTAAACAGAAATGAGCTGCGAGCAGTCCTGTCCGTCGGCGACTGGTTATTAATTACACGACAGCGCTGTCACTTAGTTTAAATCCCCGTATTGTGGCCGGGCAATGGCAGAGGCAGGCGCCCGTTAGCCGTTGCTCTGTAGCTTATGTGTGTATTTGCGTTTAGCTAGCAACAGCAGCTAACACCGGATGAACTCGACCCTTTTACCTTTGCCATCCCGCTGACATGACTGGATGGAAATGTCCGTGTCAGTGTTTTATTTAGAAAGGGTGGTTTAGTTTTAGTTCTCCCCACACCTTCTTTCAGAAAATAAGGTGTCATCCACTGCTATGTCTATTAAGAAAAGTTACATTATACACATTTCTCAACGTCTGCGGTTGTTTGGCCAAATGCCAGATTCTCCATTTTGTTCTGTGTTGTTTTGTTTTTGGAGTAAAGTTATTGATGAGCATAATGTTGAGCCAATCTGTCATCAACATAAAATCTCCCTTGGACAACGATATTATCTGGACTATTACAGGTACATTAATCAGTTGTAACTTAGTCCAAGTCTTGGAAAACTCAAATGCTAAGAAGCTTCTCAGTATTATAGAAAATCTAGAAGTCTTGATCTAGAAGTCCTAAAATTGGAAATATTGGATTAATTGCTTTAATTTCACTGTTCATGTCTTTTTTTCTTTATTGCCCCTATGTGCACCAAGCACATGTTTAACATGTTGAAAAAATAATAAAACAAGTTGTTGTTTAGCCCGTCAAATGGGAGTCTTTGTTAAAGTAACGCCAACAAATGTCAAGGTGTAAGATTAAAATAGATGATTGATCAAAGGAACAAACGATAAACATATTGCTGCTTAATAGGATGCCCAAATCCAACTGTTTTAATGTGTTTACAACATAAGTAAAATGTTCTATGTAGTAATAATTATGAAACCAAAGTTTTAAAGTTGACCTGCTTCCTAAACAGTCTCCCCCTGACTTATTCGTTCCGAATGCGAAAAGCTAGTGTTGGACTTTCAAGTAAAAGTAATGCATGTAAAATATAGCAAAAAAACTTCAGAATAAAAATAGAATAATCATTTATTGTGGGGAAAATCAGGAGCAAGTAAGGGGAAAAAAGTCCATAACACAAGAAAAAAAATACTGTGCAGTTATTAAAAATTGGATACTTTTATTTAAATGAAATGTGCAGCTGAGTGGGCTGATTTCAAAGTGTAAAATATGCGCGCATATAATTTAATTGTGCATAAAAAAACAGCAGCAGACTACAAAAAAAGGAAAAACCGTGCAATTAACAGCAGGGATGTGAACAAGTTATTGAGCTTGTCGGGAGCAATGATGCTTATAGAGCTGGGCGATATGGAAAAAATCATATATCACGATATGGACTATTTTATATCACAATAACGATATATATTGCAATATGCCCCAATTAAGTAAGTTTTCAGCAAATCTCTGAAAAATATGACAAAACATAATTTTTTACTTTTTTCCAACTTTATTTTGAAGTGACATTTATAGTACTGTCACAAATTACAAAAATAAATTGTAGTGCAGTAACATAAATACATAAAATGAGGTAGAGGTAGCGCTACAGTACCCTTCACATTTTTTTTTCAAAATCCTACAGGTTTTTAAATTAAATTACCAAAATAAATAAATAAAAGTGCACTAATGTTTAGTTTAAGTTTCGGAGTAGAAAAGCACACATTTTTGAACGAACGTTAGTTACAAGTTTCTGAAATATTTAACCTTGTAGTGCAAAGTTTGCATACCATAACGGCAATATAGATTATCGAAATTAAATAAATCCAGGCTGAATATACCTATAAACTGTTTAAGGTATCAACCATCAAAAAAGTGCAAACATAAAGTATGTCTGATCTGGTCTGACATTGTCGACGTAGAAATGTTGTTTCTGTCAAATCTATAGGTTGAGTGCGAGGAAGACAAGTTGGTCAACTGTATTTGGCTTAAGACATGACCTCTTACATGTGACAATGTTTCCACTCACACTGAAGGCCCGTTCAGATGAAGAACTAGTAGCAGGAATGCACAAGTACTTCTTAGCAAGCCTGGCCACTAATGGGAAGTTTAACTCATGTTGTTTCCACCATACCAGAGGGTCAGCCTCTGAATCAGGCCCAGGTGTCTGAAGATACATGGAGAGCTCCAGTTCAATGGATGCTCTGCTTGACTGAGAGCGGCTGGTGCCTTGGCCTGCAGCTGGTGCCTTTTTGAAGTAGCTTCCCAAACTCTTCTTTGTCTTCTTTGTTGGATAAGGAAGGTCTGGATTATCTTCAGCAGCTGGTGGTGAAATGAAGGTGGCTGTCTCTGCATTTTCAGGTGCCGGCGTTGCCATGTCCACCAGCTCTGCTGCAGCTCTCATCTTTATGAACTCCACCCTCTCTTCCTTCATATAGGCTGTCTTAAACCGTGGGTCAACAAATGTCGCCATGTCTAGAAGGTTGTTGGTGGTACAGTCATCATACTTTTCATTGAGGTACTTAAGAATACCCTCTTTGATTGCTTTTGAGAGCTCTGTGTCCCCATCTTTTTGGCTGAGTATTTCGTTGTTGAAGAGGTGCAGTACTGGTTTCAGAAAAGATACGGTGACGTACTTCTCCCCCGATAAAGCATCAATAAACTCGAACAGTGGACCCAGTGCCTTGTTCATGGACTCTAGTACCATCATATCTTGCCAGCTTGGCACCAGATTTCTTGCCTAAGTCAGATAACAAAGGAAATGGGTTACTTTCATCAGGAGGTAAATCTAGACTGCAAACATAATCAGAATCCAAGGAATCAGTGTGCAAAGTCCAGTTTCCATGTCTCACCTTCTTGTCTGCAAGAAGGACCTGTGACAGAGCTTTCTCCTGCTCCAGGAACCTCTGGATCATCTGCTGCCGTGAACCCCATCTTGTGGGGGTTTCAGTGATGAGCTGATGGGGAGGCAAGCCCAGCACTGCTTGAGCCTTGGCCAAGTCACGTTTTCTCTTCCACGAGTTGGAGAATGCACTCACAACCTTTTTACAGACCCCAACTGCACGTTCCACAGCCTGCTTTGTAGATGCTGGTGTGAGAGCTTTCAAAGTGTTCTCTGTATAGATAAAAGAAAAATGTATGTAATTTAATAACAAATGTGAATTTTATGATATAAATTATAAATATATTTAAGTTATAATAAAATCTAATTAAATCTGCACGTAACTCCTGTTATCCATTACAAGACCCACAGCCAGGATTACTCCATTAGCTGGGCGAAACCCTGTTCAGTATTAATGTGTTGTGTGTAGGCTGATCAAACATAAAACAGGATAAACAAACAAGTTAAATTTCACTAATATTTTGTTGTAAGTTTAATTAAGAATCGTCATCGTCACCACTTGTTACCATGGTGAAATTATTTGAGAAAGACGCCAGCTCAAGAAGTACAAAGATAGCATAATACACAGAAAAAACAGACACGCTCCCTCAGTGATGCACTCACACTAAATTACACTTACCAATAGCTAGCTGGAGACGGTGACCAAAGCATTGTAGCCGTTGCCATTCATTCAGTTCCATTGCAGTGATGTTGTTGGTGGCATTATCTGTGGTGACACAGACAAGGTGGCATTCTTGAAGCCCCCATGACTCAAGTGCATCTCTCAGACCTAGATAGATAAATGCTTTTATTTATATATATAAATATTATGAATAGAATAAATATGCAGCAATAGCAGAATGACACAATTACTGCTCCTCTAACATACCTTGGGCTAACATGGCTCCTGTGTGGTCATCTGGAAAGTAGGCAGTCTGTAAGCAGCGAGCGCAGAGGGTCCAGTCTTCACTGATGAAATGGATGGTTACACTCATATAGGGCTGCGTCACCCTGCTTGTCCACAGGTCTGTTGTCAAGGCGAAATGTCCCACGCTGCAAACCTCCCTTTCTACTTTGGCCCGGCATGCGTCATATAAGCGAGGTAACTCCACTTGGCTGAAGTGCTTGCGACTGGGCATAACGTACCTCGGGTCAAGTACTTTGACTAGCTCTCGGAAGCTCTCCTTCTCAACTTCGTACACGGGGACCATGCCTTTACATATGTAATGCGCAATGGCAGCTGTGATTTGTTTATGCCGCTGAGAAGTTTTCTCATACGGGGTGCATCGTGATAATGACTCCGTTATCTTCAGCTGGCTATGATTTTTATTTTTGCAACTTCCCCCCGCTGTTTCACAACTTGCTTTACCTCGCACTTTTTGGATCCTTATGTATTCTTTTTCGTGGTTCTTCTTTAAGTGATAGAAGAGGTTTGTCGTGTTGCCGTCGGGTGAGGGAACAGTCTTGTAGCATAGTTTGCAAATGACCGTTGTCTGCTCCGTGTCGGACTTCTTAAATCCAAAATGTAACCAAACCACAGACGTACCCCCTCTTTTTGGCAAAAGTGCTTCATCTTGGGTTGCCGGCGTAGCTGTCTCTGTTTGTTGCGACCACGGGTTTAAGACTTCAGCCTCCTGCGTCTCCATCTCTCAGCTCTCATGAGTTAAGTAACGTAAAGCATGTCGCAAACCCGCGTGTGAGTCAAAAGCCGTAAAGCAGCGTCATGTTGCAAAACCACAAGACGGCGCTTCTTTGTGACTTAAAAATAAATAAATCTTGTTTATCACTTATAAACTGTGTGTAGGCTACGTGACTACACTAATAAGTTTGTCGTAGTCTACAATGGGAAATATTTGCTTGAATACGAGATAAAATGGTGTTAGAAACGATAGAAACGATAGAATAGAATTAGCACTGTAGACACTTTTCTATCGTCCGTACGATATGTATCGTCCTATCGCCCAGCCCTAGATGCTTATAAGGTCTAACAGCTGCTGGGAGGATCTACGATGAAGATACAGCAGTCTGTCACTGAAGGAGCCCTCCAGCTCTTCCACAGCTTCATGCATGGGATGGGAGACATTGTCCGACAGCAATGTTATTTTCGCTAGTGTCCTTCTTTCTCCCGCCACCTGCGCTGGCTCGAGCGGGCATCCCAGGACACCGCTGGCCTTCCTGATGAGCTTATCTAACTGCTACCTCTATTAGCTGTTGATAAGCTGCTGCAGCTCCAACAAACTGCAACATAGAAGATTGCTGATACCACCACAGAGTCGAAAAACTGTCTTGAGGAGCGGCCCCTGCACAAATAAGAATTTAGTAGAATAGAATAGAAGTAGATTAGAAGTGTCCTTTATTGTCCCACAGTGGGGAAATACAGGTATACTAGCAGGAAAGTGAGACGTCCACCAGATTTTCACACCTACTTGTTATTCTTTGTGAAATGAATAAGGCTCAGATTGGATGGAGAGAATCAGTGATTATCAATTTTCCCCACACGGCACCTATTTTTAATTAACTTTAGGTCTCGACTGTGATTGGGCCATTGTAACACGTAAATTGGTTTAATCCAAATTGACCAACGCCCTGCCACCTGCTCCCTACAAACGTGACAGAACTATATTTACACTGGCTGAAAATTACACACCAGTTGGTGCCTTCTGAGGGCAATTATTTGCTCTGGATTTTATTTATGGGTTTAGAATAAAAACAACGCAGACAGATGTTTCTAGACGGTTGAGATCCAGGATAGTTTAACACGACAGAAACGTGGCTTTCAGCGTAGCTCTGGAACTCTCTCTAAGGCAGGCCTGTAGGAATAGTACTTACCTACTACTTACCATTCAGAAGCTGTTGTTGCATCTTTGCTGGTTTTGCAGGAGGCTCCACTTCTGGATCTGACTCAGTGTTAAAGTTGTGCTGTTGTACCATTGTGGATCTGTTTTTTTTGCCGTTTTCAAGTGAATAAAGTGCGAGTGTAAACATTGGGAGGTGGCCAGCTACATCTTATTTACACAAAAGCCAAGGAGCCCTAAAAACAGCTTAATCTGAAAGGAGCTGAAAATAGGCGAAACTGGGGAGGTGAAATCTCACTATCTGAGAATGATTTTGTAAAAAAAAAAAAAAAAAAATGTAATGAACATCTTCTGCATAGCCCATAGACCTATCCTAAATGTTTAAAAGGAAGCGTAATAGGTCACCTTTAAGGTAAGCAAATGTTTTCCAGATAAAGAGCGAACTCCTGTACGTGTATGAAATTGTAACCCACGGGGTTGCGGTAGGAGTGAGGGTACAAAATGACTTGGTGTCAAAACACAAAAGGCGTGTAAACATTTTACCTATGCCAACGCTGCTTCTGGAAGGACCTTTTTTTTTTAATACATTTTTTTATAAGTCATGATATTGTCACTGTGATTGTCACACAAAGTACCTCTAGAGTGGTGTTAGGCCTGGCCGCTTTAAGCTTTAGTGATGAATGTGTCCAGAATAGCCTCAAAGTTGATCAGTAACTTTGAAAATACAGGCAAGCTTTCACATTTTACCTCCTATTGGAGGACTCATAGGTGGTGCATTTTAGTACGAGTGTTCGTTCTAAAACTATCAGGATTATGAACCTACATGAAAGGATGTATCATACCTCAGCACACAACCCTTGTGACTTTTGCCATCTCTGTGTCTTGCCTCCCTCCACAGACCTCACTAATGACTCCACATGATCATGGCGACCAACCTGAATCTGCTCTCTCAGCAGAAAGCAGACTCTGAGCATGAGGCAGAGGTCAGTGTGCAGGAAGAGGCTTTCTTTGTGTGTTTTGTTCCACATCGAAAAGTCCAATTCTTTTAATGGCTTCATAAAGTATTACGTCACAACATTTCAATGGATTACAGGCACCTACTTAAAGCCTATTTGGGTGTGTGTTAGCTGACAAAAATTATTTGTGCTTAACTGGGTTAGGGGTCATGCTCTCCATCAGATCCAGTGGTGGGCGAGTCTCCTCAGCGCTTTCAGGTCATCTCTGCTGAGCCTGCCACAACACCACAGCAGATACAGGTAATCCACAGTGAAATACTGGTTGACATTATCAGATTTAACGTATCCTCATCTTGTCATTACTTCTTTACTTTAACTACATTAGTGTTTGTTCCTTCCTTTTTCCGTCTGCCTCTTCCGTCCCTCAACCCTTCAGATTGTAACCGACCAGCAGACAGGTCAGAAGATCCAGATAGTGACAGCGATGAACCCGTCCGGTGCTCCAAAGCAGCAGTTCATCCTGACCACTGCTGACGGCTCAGGGGCGAGCAAGGTCATCCTTGCCTCACCGGAGACTCACAACACAAAGCAGGTCATCTTCACTGCGGCAGACAGCCTAAGGCCTGGAAGGATACAGGTACATTTGTCCCACAATATACCCGCATATCCCACCGTGTTGGCAGATCTGCAAGGACATCCATCGTCTCGGTTCCATAAACTTCTATATGGATGTGTTGTTGACCTTGTGCGAACCAGGTGAAAGTGAAACAAGTGGAGAATAAGCGTGCATTTGCCTTTGCTTTTCAGATTGTCACAGATCCAGTGTCAATGGAGCGGTTGTTGGGGCAGTCAGGAGATTTAAGTCGATCTCAGCCAGTGGAGTATTGCGTGGTGTGTGGGGACAAAGCTTCAGGTGCGTTCAGTCTGCTGGACAGATCACAATGTGCCGTGCAGCTGTTCAGCTTCACTCTGCCCGCACCGTGACTCAAACAATCCGATTCCTCTGTGTGTTCAGGGCGTCACTATGGAGCTGTCAGCTGTGAGGGATGCAAAGGTTTCTTCAAGCGCAGTGTGAGGAAAAATCTGACCTACATCTGTCGCAGTAAGCAGGACTGTGTCATCAACAAACATCACCGCAACCGCTGCCAGTTCTGCCGGCTGCGGAAATGCCTTAAGATGGGGATGAAAACTGATTGTGAGTCTCCATCCAGATTGAGCCAAAACTCTTTAAATACTGTTTGAGTCACAGTCAAATCAGGTGGTGTTGGATAACTGGCTGGATTTAAGAAACCTTCACAATAAGTTAGACATTTCATTCATATTGCCTAAGACCGTGGGTCTCAAACTGTGGGACAAGTATCATCCTGGTAAATAACTAGTTTTCCAAGCGCCGCCATTCTGAAAGACTGAAAAACTGAAGCACAACAGGACGTGGATTTTGTCATTTTTTTGCTGAAAAAAACAACTTTCTTTTTTGATTGGACAAAATGATTGGTTAAAGGATGCAATTGCATTATGTGGTTTTTTAACATTTCCAAGTTAAAAAAAAAAGTTAAAAAAATAAATAAATTGTAAAGGCTGTTCTGGAAATTTTCTCCATTTCTTTTAGACGCTTCTAGTGAGACAAAATTATTGAACGATGGCGCTCAGGCACTCCACATCACAGCATATTTGTTTGGATTCTCCTTTCAAATGCCTGTGCCAAAAATATTTTTTCAGTAACGCTAAAGTTGTCCAAGTACAACAACGGGCCTTGAAACGTCTTGCATTTGATTTACCTGCTGTCAGGATATACTGTAACAACCATAAGCTGTGAAGCTGCCCACTGTCCCCAGTTTATTTATACTTTTCAAGATCAGTTTCTTCTCAACTTTAAATGTATTATTATTATTATTATTATTATTGTTGTTGTTGTTCCAAAATAGCATTAACAGTCTGCTTTGTGTGAATGTTTAGCTGTCCAGAGTGAGAGGAAACCCATCGACATAGTGCCCAGAGAAAGACACGCCAACTGTGCTGCCTCCACCCAGAAGATCTACATCCGCAAGGATCTTAACAGCCCACTTATCGCAACACCAACCTTTATGTCAGATTCTGATGCAGATGGTTCCAGGTCAGTAGAAACTAGACCCATGGATATAGAGTGCTCTGAAAACGTAGTTGGCTAATTATAGATTTCTGGTTTTGCTTTTTTCCTGTCATGTCCAAATTGTTTTAGAACAGTAAACAATTTTTAATAAAAGGCAAAGATAACAACTAGTAGCTGTTTTTAAATAGTGATTTTATTTTCTAAGGAAGCAAAAGCTATGCAAATCCACCAGGCCCTGTTTTAAAAGTAATTGTCCAGGTTGTTGCATTCTGAATTTAGTGAGATTAACCACATTTTTCTGGTTCAGTTTCACTTGCTACACCCACTCCTGATTACTGACTGACTTTTAGAACCAAGAAATCCCATAAATGGTCTCTTAACTTGAAGCAATGATCTGCAAGACATTTTGGAAAAAAATTTGTGGACCATTTTGGAAGGTGTGCGTGCTGACACGAAACTACCAGCATTTCAGAAAAACATCAAACCAGCAGTCAAACATGATGGTGGTAGTATGATGCTGAGGCCTGATTTGCTCCTTCAGAACCAGGATAGCTCGTTGTAGTTGGTGAAACCATGAATTCTGACCTCTAGCAGAAAATCCTGAAGCAGAACATCTTCGCCATCAGTTTGTGATCCAAAGCTCACTTAGTTTATTCACCAGAACAATGAACCGAGCGCTCCAACATGACCACTTATGAATAGCTCAGAAAAATACAAACTACAAAACAAAGATTTTGGAGTGGCCTAGTCAAAGTCTGCAGTTAAATCCAATTGAAATTCTGTAGTTTTGACAAATCACGCTGGCTCTAAACCCTAAATAAGAACAATTATGTGAAGAAGGGTGGAACAAAATTCCTCCCCAGTGATGTACAAGACTCGTATGCGGTTGTTGATGTCAAGGATGGCACGACCAGTTAACAGATTTAGGGAGAAAACACTTTTGTATATAGAGCCAGGTTGGTTTGTATATACTTTCTGATTCTTTGTGATAATCAGAATCAGAAATATTTTAATAATCCCAGAGGGAAATTACAAATGAGAAATCATAATGAGAAAACGACTCTTTGTATTTACTCAGGTTATGTTTATCTGGTATGAAGTTGTTTTTTTATGATCTGAAACTTTTAAGTGTGGAAAATAAATAAGAAAAAGCCAAAGACATCTGTAAGGAGGCAGATAACTTTTCACAGCACTGTACGTTAGGCCTGAAGTGTAATTGAAAGCCTGTTTTGCTCGGCTGTTCTAATGATGTTCTGTGTCGTGCAAATACAGCCTGCTGGACCAGGGGATGCTGGTGAATATCCAGCAGCCAGTTATTCAGGCTGATGGAGCATTGCTGCTGGCAACAGACTCCAAGGTACATCCGATCACCAATACACCTTGTTCTTCTGCTCCTGTAAACATTGCCTCTTGTTGCAAAGGTTGAAAAACGTATAGCGTCAATGTTTTGGGCTGAAGTTGATGCCACCGTGTAAGAATTATTCAGAACCGGTTTATTCGTTTGCTCTAGATGGATACGGGTCAGGGAGACCTGGGGACACTAGCCAATGTAGTGACATCACTCGCCAACCTGAGTGACTCACTGAAAGAGAACCTGAACAATGGTGATACCTCAGACAGCCAGCAGGAGGAGCAGTCCGCAAGCGAGATAACACGGTCAGTTGGTCAAGTTCATTCATCTTTCTCTAGTTTTTTGTGATATATTTAGTTCCCTAAAAAGGAAGAAAATCTGTTAATTTTTTAAACTATATTTTATGGCCAAATTTCATTTAAAGATGTGTGTCTATGTACTTCACGCAGTGCCTTTGATACTCTGGCTAAAGTCTTCAACCCACCTGAAGCAGGGGTGGAACAGAACCTGGCCGAGAAGTCGCGATGTGCCAGTGGGACCACCATCCAGCTGATCGGACAGGACCAGGAGACGCCCATCATCGAGGTGGAGGGACCGCTGCTCACAGACAGCCATGTTAGTTTTAAGGTGCGTGGAAAAGAGGACATATGCAAAGCTTTAGTAAACACCCAGAAATGTCCTCAAATGTCTTCTTCCAATATTATTTTGATGCTTTTGTACCGAAACAGACGCTCAGTACGATTCAAAACATAGGGATGAGCTTATGTGAAATGAAATGTATGGTTAATCGTTATATCACATCAAAAATTTGCTTTCTTTTAAAAAAATTCTGAATGACTCCAGTTGTAATGTTCCTCTTTATTTTTGCACTCTGGTTTCAGCTGACCATGCCTAGCCCCATGCCTGAGTATCTGAATGTACACTACATCTGTGAGTCTGCGTCCAGGCTTCTCTTCCTCTCCATGCACTGGGCACGCTCCATCCCTGCCTTCTCGGCACTTGGGTGAGGAGAAGAAATGTTCCAAATAAAGGCTTCCCTGTCTTGTAGCAACACTGCCACTTCCTGTCTGTGTGTAGTATGCCTCACACGTTGGTTTATTTCCCAGTCAGGAGGCAAACACTAGCTTGGTGCGAGCTTGCTGGAACGAGCTGTTCATCTTGGGTCTTGCACAGTGCACTCACGTGATGAACCTATCAACCATCCTCGCTGCCATCATTAACCACCTGCAAAGCAGCGTCCAGGACGGTATGGACCAAAGACCCCGTCATCATCTCACAGTAGGACACAAACATAAAAACAGGAGTGAAGAAATGTCATTTTGTTATTAGGCTGTAGGTGTTGTTGCTTGCATTAGATTTTCATTTACTGTATGTTTTAGTCTTTAGTGATCCCCAACCCTGTTGCTCAGGCCTCACTGCCCTGCATGTCTTAGATGTTCCCCTGTTGCCACACCCCTGATTTACACGCATGAGTAAATAACAGTGCCCATGTTCACAAAGCTTCTCAGAGTTTTGCAGAGAGCTCCTATGTTAGCCTAAATATTCCTACCTAGGAGTCTTAGCTTACCAGTGATTCAGATCGCTGCTGAGAGTAATGAAAGGGGAGAAATTAAGCAATTAGGCTGAATTAAGAAATGCGTAACATGATGATGAAACTTAGCAAAATTAAATAATTGTCACAGGAGCAAAATGTTTGAACACACCTTATTTACATCCTCATCATTATTTTGATTTGCTTATTACGTTTAGTCGCCATACCGGTCGTTTTACTAATTCATCTGTTTAATATTCACACAAGCAAACTTCATTTAGGCCCTGGTTACTGGCATTATTCTGTACAATACAGGAAATATTTACTCACGTCTTTTATCTTGTCTAGAGTATGTATTTTTTCTGCAACTTTTTCCAATTGTTCTAAAATGTTTATTATTGAGAGCATTTTATGTAAATAATATAAAAATCATCTGTAATTTATTCTTTTTATTTATTTAATTTATTTATCCTCAATAAAATTATGTTACTAGAGCTGCACATTTAACCTGTCATGCCGCTGGAACTATTGAATTTCCCCCTATGGGGATGATCAAGTTTATCTACATATTAATAATTTTATCATTGTTATAGAAGTTTATGTGTTCATTTCCTCCACTGTTTAGGTGGAGAATCCGCCAATCAGCTCTCTCTGTTTTTACCATCTTCCCTGCTTAAGACACTCTTAGGCTTGCTAATAGTCCTCTTCACTACTCCTACTTTTTTTCACTTTAGAAGCTCTCTTAAGGCCTAGGATGCTGTGTGAATAACTTTTATCTCACTGAGGTAAAACTAAGAAAAATCTGAGAATTTGGGAAATTCTCAGATTTTCCCAAAAATGTCGTCACTAAGAGCTACTTTTAGTCTGAGGATTCTTTGTGAATACGGACACAGGTGTCTTTGGACGTTGAGGCTATGCTGAAGAGGTAACAGAAAATTTTCTATCAGATGTGTTGGACGGTGGGCCCAGAGGAGCCTGGTTGGGGAGTCCATTTTCATTTCAAGTATTTGCTAATAAATATTTCATCAGTCTTATGGTATGATTTGGCTTTATGAAAAAAAAATGTATGTGTCACAATAGAGCTCTAGATCCTTGCGCTGTTATTGTTGCTCACTGTTTCAATTCAAATTCAGATTTTTGTCTGACCTAAACGGTCTGTATTTCAAATCTAAATGACACTTGTACTTGACATAGGTCTGCAAAATAACACACACATTAAAATTTGCTCGGAAATCTTCTGTGACCGAGTCACATGTCGTGTAAACTGCTTTTAAAAGACTAGGTTTCTGTAAGGAACTCAGAGAACTCCAGCGAGGTACCTGTCTAGGATGCCAGCTATGCAGTAAGTCCAGCTGTGAAACCGCCTCGCTAATAATTGCTCTACAGTAAAATGTCAGCTGCATCACAACAGTGGAAGCAATTGGGGACACCAGCAAATCAGACAGACAAGCTAAAATCACAGAGCTGGGTCAGTGAATGTTGCACATTTTTAGGAGTTGCTTCCAACTTTGTGGGAACAGTTTGGCGATTGTCCAACACGACTGTGCACCAGAGTTCAATAAAAGGTCCAGAAAGACACAGGTAAGCAAATTGTGTGTGTAGGAACTTGATTGGCCTGGACAGAGTCCTGACCTTGACTTAAGGTACGTTTTTCTGTGGGGAAAAGTAAAAAAAAAAAAAGGGAAAGGAAAAATAGTTTGTTATATAGAGTATTTTCATGGAGCCAATAAATTAGGTAAAGTTTGATAACTGCAGTTCCTCCTTTCATCTTCAGACATTTTGATGAGCTGTTCAACAAAAGAACGAAACAAAAAAAGAGGTACTTCAAATACCCAAAATGTTTTAGGAAACTGTAACAATGAATGTCATTCAGAATTGTCCCGTCTAGAGGTACCTAATGCAGGGAGCACTCTGAGTTCCTACACAGCTTTTAAAAGTCCAGAAAAGTCTGGAGTTTATCATCATTCAAGTCTGGATACATTCTGAACAAAAGAAACCTGGGGATGGAAAATGTTTTGGTTTTCCCGAACATTTTGTTGCTTCCACTTTCTACAGGGCAAAGGCCTGGTTTTGCATTGATTTATAATAAACTGGTATGCTTTCTCTTTGATTTGCCACATTACGCTTTGATTTTAGTATTAGTATCCATTGGTGTTTTTGGTTATTGACTTTCTGACCGAATGCACATCTATTTTAAAAATCAAAACAATAAAACTGATCATTTCAAGAACTTGTATTAAATTAAACAAACTTGTATGTTAAACAACCTGCATTTAGTCTACTCTAGGACACCTCATTACCTTTTCTTTTTTTCCTTTTTTTTTTCTTTTTGCTTAAGTTAGTAGAAATCTGTGATTTCTATAAAGAAAACGTATATTCCTTTCAAAATCCCAGACTTTTACTGAGGAAATCACTCCGGTGTCTTAAATTTTAGTGACCATGCTCAGGTGAAAGTAGGTATTCCCAAAAACTTGATTTATGTGTAAATGTTTGACAGTTTGTTTCTAGCTGGGCAGATCCAAAGAATAAATACGTAACTTCTCTGAATTAAGAAGCATAAAGTTAAGTCATCCGGACCTTTTATCGATGTCAAAGATGCTTGTAGCCTAACTTCATAATAACTTTACTTGGCTTTAGAAATAACATTTAGCCGAGTATCTCATTTCATGCTTGTCTAAAGTTTTACCTGCATAGATCTATGAATCCAAGTGCAGCGCCCTGCAGAACGCCATGACTAACTTTGTTTCATGGCATTAATACCGAAATGTTGGCATTTTTCCTTCTTTTCAGACAAACCTTCCGGAGAGAGGGTGAAGCAGGTGATGGAGCACATCTGGAAGTTCCAGGAGTTCTGTAATAGCATGACCCGGCTGGAGATCGACAGCTACGAATATGCCTACCTAAAGGCTATTGTGTTGTTCAGCCCTGGTGAGAGCTGTCTGTTCTCCAAAAAAAAAAAAAAACTAATTCTTAGGCATTGAAAAACATAAAACGGGTTCTTTCTTATGAATTTTGTGTTTTTGTTTGTTTCCTGATGATCAGATCACCCAGGTGTGGACAGCAGTGCCCAGGTTGAGAAGTTCCAAGAAAAAGCTCTCATGGAGCTGCAAGATTATGTGCAAAAAACATATCCTGAAGACACATACAGGTTAGTTAATGATATAAATTCATAGCATGAATTATTGCAAGAGTAAAAAAACTAAAAGTGGATCTGATCCACAGTAGGATGGCAAAATCAGACTGATAATGGAAAGACAAAGAAAAGCACCTTTTCTGTCTCCTACTCATATTTATACAGTTTAACTGCATTTAGCCTCGTTGTCGTCCAGCACAAAGTAATCTGTAGAGTAAATACCGATTTGTAAGAGCTCATTGATGCTCAGTTGTCAAATGTCACATTTATGGGAGTGTTTTAATTTCGTCTCAAACTTTATAACCATTGTTCAGAAAAAAACGTGACGGTGTTTAAAAGTTATAATATAGAAAATCCCAACAACAAAACTTCAATTGAAAAGGAAAGGAGAAGTCCGTGGTTCTTCACAATTATTGGCTATAATAGGGTTCATTACAGAAAACTGAGCGACCAGGATGACTACTGGACCAGTGTGTATCTTTCTTTTTTTTTGGTAACTGAGCTTATAATTTTATGTAGGGTTGGTTTTATATTTATTGTTATGGTGAAAATTTTCTTATAAGAATTTGGCTTACTTATGACAACGGTAAATTCTAATTAACGAAGTCTGAAAACCCCAAAAAACTGCCTGTATTGCAAGGATTGATTGACTTTTTTTTTTCTTTTCTTACTATTTTCTTCACTTTTGGTTCCTTGAGAGCATTAATACACATTAATAGATTCAAAAATATAATTAATTGCAGTTACTGTTTGCGGTTTAGTGATGTTTTAATATGTTATATTGTTACATTTTTCAAGAACAATGTTTTGTGTTTATGGGCTACAGTTGCCGTGACATGCTGTCACAGCCGTACAGTGACCTAAAAAGACTGCAAGAAGCTGTAAATATATTTTATAATATATTTTATTTCAAAAGCACCTTTCATAACACTCAAGGACACTGTACAAAATTAAAACCTAACAAATGGCAATACGACACAAAGCATCAATAATCTAAAACAAATACAAAATAAAACATTTATAGAGCGCAGGCAGCTTTAAAAAGTTGACTTTTTTAAAGTTATGGTAACTGGTGGTAAGTAAGTGTTTTGGTTCTAGTTTGGAGTATAAAGTGGTCCACAGCACATATTTAACATTCATATTTGCTCTCAGCTTACATATGAAAATTTGTGACCACTGACGGCAGTAGTCATTAATATTGGGATAATTAAGGTATTTTGTGGGAAACAACTCAAAATAAGACATAAGGGATGATTTTTGATTACATTTTACAACATAATCTATTTATTTCCCTCAGATTAACACGTATCCTGACCCGTCTGCCTGCCCTGCGTCTAATGAACTCAAGCGTCACAGAGGAGCTCTTCTTCACAGGCTTGATAGGCAACGTCTCTATCGACAGCATCATCCCCTACATCCTCAAGATGGAGACGGCGGAGTATAACAGCCAGGACGCGGACTCGACAGAATGACATCACTCCAAGGACTCAGAAATGTCAGTTAAGTTTGTAAGTCTCATTTTCAGGTAAATTGTTTCTAGAGGGCTGTAGTTGAACTACAAATCCTTGTTTTTTGACGTTACTAAAGCAGGAAATACACTGGGCGCATTACGTAAGCATAATGTAAGCGGCGTGGCTTACGAGCGTGTTTTTAAAAGCCTAAATTTACACCACGCTCCACAGCTTCGTGTTTCTGCGCAGAGAAGAACTACGGCCCCATGGAAAGAGCACCAAGTAGAAGGCACACCTTGGCCTTCCTTCCTCTAGTTGACAAAGGGTTGCGAGAGGAACGGCAGAGTGCTCAGCAAAAATGGGTGCATCGCATCAACAAAGAGATGACTTCTACCACCTTGTGGCCCAATTGAGACTCGTCTATTATTTTGGGATACTTTCAGAAGTGAACTCTGACACTCTGACCTGTTTATTCCCTGCCAAACAGGAGCGTATACACGTCTGAAATTAGAACTTCAATCTAATTTAGGCGTAGCGTAAATACGCGCGCTGTACACGCATATTATACTTCTAGTGTACATTTATTGACTGATTAAAATGAAAAGCTAATAGTAGGACGCGCATACGCTGCTTTGCTGCGCTTACGCATCTGGTGTGTTTCCTCCTTTAGGGAACGCTTGCTGGATTTAGCAGAACATGGGGTTGGAAAACCAGGATGACTGGGAATGTTTTCTGCAGCTGATGCTGAGTTGCTCTTAACCACATGGAAAAAATATCCTGTCAGCTGTGACTACTTAACAGTTTTATCTGTCCTGATGTTTTCTTCCCATTTCAGCCCGGTTACTGGACAGTTTGAACCCACTTTTCAGATTGTCTGAAGTCTAAATAAGCCTTACATTCTCTGATGTTGGCAAAGACACGTTAAATATCAATTAGTAGCCTTTGATCCCAAAATGCCAAATATAGCCTAAAATGTAAATATATGATTATGTAAATCTACAGGGCCCCGTTTCAGAAAGCTGGGTTAGTGGATTCAGAGTAATTTCTGGGGTAAATTCCTACATGCTCTGTCTTTTCCGTTTCAGAAAGTTCAGAAGCCTTCCCCCTGAGTCAAATTATGACAACAAATTACTCCATGAAACAGCTTTGCTTGGAAGCGGGGTTGTTTGGGCAAACTCTTGAGTTTTTCCTCCTTTTTAGCTGAGATCTGCACAAGGACGTGTCAGAAAAAGGCCTGTCCTTTTCTGGAGTAGTCTGCATGCTGGAGCGCAAATACGCCACAGAAATCTCTGTTAGGAGAGGCTGATCAGACCACGATTAAATGTCTTGATCATTTCTGGATTAATATATTTTCAAGCGTTACCGTTTTTCTCCACTTTCATTGATTTATCTCAATATTCTCAGCACATTGCTTTTCTAATACAAGAGGGAACGCTCTCAGTTTTGAAGAATTTCTTTGTGCTGCACTTTGTTTTCATGCCAACAGCAGCTTTTTAATATTATAGGTGACGCAGAAAATCTTGCTGAGGCAACTGTATGTCGCGGGCTACGGCACATTTCTTCACTTAAATAACGGCACCTTTACTTCAATTTAAAATATAAATATAGCCTATATGATTAATATAAAGTGAGGTTGGCACAAATTATCCACCTACAAGAAAATCAGTGTGAACTCATTTTTAGAAGGATGGTTTTTGAATGAGTGTAGTGTGAGAATACAGCTTAAATTCTCCGTCAAATAACACTCATGGACTGACTTTTTCAGCAATTCTCTGCCGCTAACTCGCGTTTTCTGCAAAAACCGCATTGTTTCTTTTTGTTAGTTATGGTCTAATATTCTCCATATGCCGTCATTAAAGATTTCTAATCCCATTTGCAGGAAACACGTACTTCCAGGCTTCTTATTTCCTGCCATTGCCATGGTGAATCACCTTATCTGCGTTCTATTGAGGAGGCCTTCTTTCGTGCTCGTGCTTAACTCAGGGTTGATTGGACGCTGGGTTTAGTCACCTGACTGATATCACCCGTTCTGAAACTGAAAAACGCTGAGTATGACAGCATGAGGTAGAAGTACTCAGAGTAGCTGCTTTCTACTCAGGGTAGATCGGCCGTTCTTTCTGAAACGGGGCCCTGGAGGTATTCCTTTCATTGTTGTTTTGGTTTCTCCTACAGCCAGCCCTGCTCTAATCGGTACTTTAGATATTTGTGGCTCAACACGGACTTCTCTGAATGCCAACAACTTTAAAATGACTTTCACAGAATAAGTAAAAAGATGCTTTGTGTGTTGTTATTTTTTTGTTTTTTTCTTTGGTGTTAATATACAAGTATGTTGTTTAAATAATGGGCTAGAGGTAACTAACGAACCTCGCAATTGTTACATGTAATTGGCTGAGTTTTTTAAATTTTATTTATTGTTTTCATTTTAGGCCAGGAAACAGGCCTGGATCAGCTAAGTTCATACCTTTGGCCTACACTACAAAGCAGTATGAGAGGTTTATCAATTATTAATTTGACTATTTCAGCACCACAAAGCTGGTTCACTTCTTACCTGGGTCTGTCACCATCATAGGGGGAAAGTAAGGCTGCGCGATACTAGAAAAACAGAAAAATATTATAACCGAAAAAAAAAGTATTTGTGAACATTGAGAGAGGTGATATTAGTTGTGATTAACTCACCTTTCCTGAACTGAACAAGCTTCCTTCATGCTTCTCATTTCTGATTGCTCCTCTAATTCCAGCTCCGTCTTTTCTACATAAACAGTCTTATATCCTGGGTCACTCTGACTGACCGGGTTGAAAAGTAGCTTTGTAGCTAAATATGAAGATCACACCAAGATGTGATCTTCATATTTAGGTTAAGTTCAAAATGTGTTGAACCTGCTTTCTAGTAGAGGGCCCCGGTCTGAGCAGTGCTGTTGTCTTTCATCAAAATAAAGATATTCCTCTGTGTATTTGAATGTTTGAACGCATTTTAATAAGGTACACTTAGGCTACTTTTATAATCTGTGCAATCACCTCCTACTTTTTGTTTCTTGTGGACAATCATTTATGTTTCATCCTGCTATTGCATCAGTGTTACGACCCGGTCTGTAGGCTTGTGTTTTCTCTTTTTCAGATGCGGTTAAGAGAATTATTTAAAAGATTTGGGGTTTAAAACTCGTTCTGATGTGTAGCCATGCTACTCTTTGTGTTGGCATTGGTATTTCATTGCACATTTTTCAGCTTCTGTGATATTGACTGCATTTAGGCTGACTAAAACTGTATGTTGTGTGTGTGTGTGTGTTTTTTTTTTAAACAGTCATTTGTTTTGAACAAATTTGCTTGTTGCATACTAAGTGTACTTAAAGTACTTATGGGCAGGTATCCCTGATTGAAAAACAATGAGATTTTGTGGGAAGCCAGCCTTGATTGCATTGATGTCTAGAGGACAGCATTGAGATATGCATTGGCTTACCCTCTTGTATATAGGTTTAAATAAACATCCACAGCAACATGAATGGTAACGGGGATGTAAATAAGTCAACCAGGTTTGTGTCTCATGAATTAAACATCAATTGTAATATTTTGGTTTTAAACCTGGAAAGACTTTCTAAAGGCACTTGTGTAAAATGATATTTGTACATGTAACGAACATTATACTGAGAGCATGTTGTTTTTAAACAGGGTTTTATAATCTTTCTGTGAGCCCTAATAAGGAGCGTTATCATTTTTATAGTGCATTGCCATGCATGATAAATTGCTTAAGCACATTTTAATAAATGCAGTATGTAAAATGTTGATTTTAAATGTTGTGGCTTTTAAAATATTTACCATGAGCAGCTATTACAGGCGCATCAGCTCATCCTCTTTTGGGTTTGGTTAACATTTTCTACTGGTTAACTCTACTGTTCTTTGGAAGTTTCTGTCTCCTAAAGTTTGAATGATGAATTTTAAACATTTATTTTATTTTTTCCAAGATGGCTACAGCCCTACATTTCTACCTCACTGATACAAATCAAATGTTTTAACGACTGAACTCTTGTTTCCGCATTCCAGTCTCTGAGGCTAGCTTCTCTGAAGCCATGCATTTTATTTCAATTAAAAATAAACGGCTCATTCATGTAATTTAACAGGACTGATGTGGTTCATGCTCCAAAGTCAGTATAACAATGTGTTTTCAGACAATTAGCCAGGATGTTTGTAAAGCTCAGTTAAGAGGAAGGAAACAAAATGAATTTTTATTATGAGTTATGTTCAAATTATAAACCTTTCCCATTTATCAATCCCTTGTCTCTAACCTCATATTCCCACAGAGTTGCCTATCTCCAGCGGTTATTGTTAGACGCTGGCAGGTCACCAGTAGGGGTATACATCACCAGCTTAGTCACAATATGATGTTATGTCCCTTTGTTTGGAAGATAATGTAATTTTGCCGATTATAACCAAGTGTGTTACGATTTCCAATCGATGCGATCAATATGATGTGATATTATACCCCTTTGGCTTTTTACCTATTGTTACAAACCAACCTGTAATTTTAACGTTTTAATCTCATTTTATATGACTGATCTGCTCAAAATAGTCTCGGGTGGTGAAGTGAAATGAGAAAGATATATTTAAAAAGAAATAAAATTGGCATGTGCATATGTATCCACTCCCTTTGCTATGAAGCTCTAAAGATGTTCTGGTGCACCTTCAAAAGTCACAGCGTTTGTCAAGGTAAGTCCACGTGTGTGCAATCCAAGTGTCACATGAACTGTCAGTATGAACAGACCTTGTCTGAAAGGCCCCAGAGGCTGCAGCACCACTAAGCAAGAGACATCACTCCATAAAGACCAGCGAGCTCTTCAGACAAGTCAGGGACAAAGTTGTTGAAGTACAAGTCAGGGTGGGGTTATGAAAAATATCCACATTTTTTATGTTCTCCAAGAGAACGGAATGGAAAGCACATGGTACTACAACAAGCCTGCCAAGAGAGGCCTGCCTGCCAAAACTCACAGACCAGGCCACACAGAGACCAAAGGTAACCCTGAAGGAGCTACAGGGCTCCACAGCAAAGACAGCAGGGACTGGAAAACTGGTCCAAGTTGAGGGAGAGATAGATGGTGCTAAATGGAGGGATATTCTTCTGTGCCTATGACTTCTAAGTAGCATCATTTACCCCTTCACATATTACTCAAAACATTTCCATTTTGAGTAACTACTGCAGTCATCCGTACACTGTGAGATATCTACAAATATTTAATGATGGTATATCCATCAATGACCCTGTAAATTCTTGTTTATGTCTGCCAGTACCTGCATAGCAGAGCACCTCATGGTTGGTAACATTTGCAATACAGCGCATATCTGCCAATAACGCACAGTAATATGTACAGGTACTTACACCCATGTGCATCATGTTGCAAACAGTGCAGTTATTGGAGTCAGGAACTAAGTAAACAACCCTAAGGCATAATATTTGCAGAGATCTTAAGCTACTGTGCAACACCCCATTGTTGGTCTACTACGCAATTCCTTCACCATGAGTTATTTTCCATAAGGAGAACACTATGCCTCTTGAATGTAGTTAAGAAAAGAGAATGAATGAACCAGTAAATGGTTTATTAAATAAAATTTGTAAATAAATATACTATTACGCAAAACAAAAAAATAACAGAGGAGCAACCATCAGTTATAATCGTGGTCTTGAAGGCAAGGAGAGCACTGGCGGGCGGCAGACACTTGTGCTGCCAATCCATCTCTGAGAACGCAACCCCCTTCTTCATCGTCCTGCTCAGGAGGTTGTGGATCAAGTGGAGGAAAGGGATCTTCTTCAGCTGGGTCCAGGTCATCGCCATTAGTGACTGCAAGGTTGTGGAGGACGGCACATACTGCCACAACCTTTGGAGCGAAGGTGGTACTCAGTTCTAGAGCTTTGAAGAAGATCCCTTTCCATCTGGTCTTCATCATGCTGAAGGCCTTCTTGATGATGACGCGGGCCTTTGGTTAAGAAACATACGGTCAGTTTAATGTCCTCCCACTGACAGGAAGTTTGACAGTATTAGCAAGTACCTTGGCGTGATGGATGTTGAAGCGGGCCTCCACGGGTCCCCTCGATGGCTCACGGTAGGGGGTGAGGAGTGTTATTGGTGCACTGATGCACGGGTATCCCCCATCCCCCACAATGAAATAGTCAGGTGGTGGGTAGACGGCACCAACAAACACCGGACTGTTTTTCAGCACCGTGGTGTCATGCACTGACCCAGGGTAACCGACGAACACGTCCAGGAATTTGCCGGTGCTGTCACAGATCGCCTGAAGCAGGATGCTGTGGAACAGCTTCCTGTTCAGGTATTCTGGGGCCGTTCCAGGAAGGGGAGCCTTGATGCGGATGTGACACCCATCAATAGCTCCAACACAGCGGCTGAAGGCAGGACTGCCGGCCAGATGTTGGAAGCCGCGCCCTACTTCCGCACACTCTGCCGGGAGGGGGAACCTAATAACGCTCTCTAGGAGGGTCAAAATGGCATCACACACACGGTGGACAATGTCACACACGGTAGAGCTCGGCATATCAAACGCGCGAGACACTACCCGGTACGACAGTCCGTGTGCTAGCCAGTATATTGCCATGACTACCTCCACTTCTTGCCCCCAACCGTGCGTCTTCTCCCTCCTGAGCAGGTCCATGAGTGCCTCCAAGGAGGTCCTGGACAGCATGTAGTCTGGGCGTAGATCTTGGTTAGGGTCCAGGTACCGTTCCATCAGAGGCACTCTGATTTTGGGGGTCGCATAGATCGGTGTGTACTGGAGGAGAGAGAAAAAAAAAATGAGTCAATGCATGTCTGAGATGATTTCACGTGACTGATGCAGCACTTTTGGTACTGGTTGAACTACGATGGATGTTTGCACCTAATGTCTTCATCTAGATTTACATTTTCACAAGACGTGATCCAATAAATTGACAACTTCAAGCTGTAGTACTCACATCCTGGCTGCACAAGATCATTAGTCTCCTCAGCCGTGCCTTCCTCCTGATGATCTGATGGTTGCTCCTCACAACAGAAACACAAGCAGCGACGATAGTGGAATCCATTTTTCGTGTCCACTGTTCCACTGCTCAGCTGGCCTTTAAATGGCACACTAATTGGGTAACAAGTGATAATGTACGTCTTAGAAGCATTTATCAGTGTTTATGTTTGCAATCCATTTGTCCTGCAACGATCAAAGGTGGTCCACTCATTCCCCGGGGATCTGCGATTCCGACAATGTACCGTGTTGCCGCGGTATTGTATTTTTAAATGTGGGTGGGGTGAAGCGATGCCAGGTCAATAGGTAAAGGTAGCGCTATTTACAGTGACGTTATTCCGTCACGCGTACCGTGTGTGATGCATGCAAATGTGCGCGCCTTCATACGTCATGGTTTGTATAAAGGAGAGCTTCAGCCGTTCGCTACATTTGTCTAACTTGCGTTTTGGCGTAATTATTTTTCGGAAGGCTGTAGGTCCGTAGCATAATCCGTGCGTTTCCGTCGCGTAATGATGACGTCTGAAAGGCTGTCCGAAATCGACACAGCAGTCCGAAGCTCCTTTCCTACACACCACGACAGAGTTCTTCCCGTGTTGACCTCGTGAAAAGTCAAGGAACATGAGCTAGGAGCTAAAATTAGACAATTTGGGACGGCATCCGGGAGGAAAATCTGCAAGCGCGGACGCGAGACTACAAGCAGCGTCAGCTCGTGGCGTTTGCCTGACGCCACAGACAGAACGTCATCATTCCGCGTCGCACGCCGTGTACGTGCGCCAGTGTGACTCCCAAGGAAACGGGACCGTTTTGTAAATGAGCAAAGATGCCTATGAAAGGGAGGTATCCGATCAGGAGGACGCTGGAGTATCTCCAGAAGGGTGAAATCATCTTTAAAAACCGGGTGAAGATCATGACGGTGAACTACAACACACACGGACAGCTCAGCGAAGGAGCAAGGTCAGAGCTAACGCGTTAGCAGCAGAGACGTCACACCGCAGCAATCACAAACAGCGTGATGGATCTGCGAGTCCCTGCACGGCGTCAGGCTGATTGTTCTCTCCTCTTATGTCCTCCAGGAAGTTCGTGCTGTTCAACATCCCGCAGATTCAGTACAAGAACCCATGGGTCCAAATAATGATGTTCAAGAACATGACACCGTCGCCCTTTCTGAAGTTTTACCTGGGTAGGTGTGTATGTCACATGATGGCTTTAGGTGCTGCGTTAGCTCTGAGGTCAACTCCATGTCTCCGTTTTGTTTAGCTGATGGCGAACAAGTACTGGTGGACGTGGAGGGGAAGGACTACAAGCAGATTTCACAACATGTTAGGAAGATTCTGGGCAAATCAGAGTAAGTATGGATGAGGTTTTTTAATGCTACTTGAATGCATGTGCTTTTGAGGGTTTATTTATTTACAGACATGAACAAGAAACACTTCAAAAATGTTCATTTTCTTGCAGTAGTAAAATCCTAAACAGAAAACGTTGGAAAGCGGTAACTTTTTTTTTTTAGAGCATTTCATAAATTGGGAGTAATCCCACGTTTCTCTTATCCACTCTTTAAAATGGGAAAGACAAGTGAGCTTGCCTCTCAGGTAAGGCAGGTCTGTTATCTCAGTACTCGCCCTAACTTACTTGCATCCACGCGATCAAATCAGTCATTTAAAGGGAACTGTGGCGAACAAGACTGGGCGAGGACTAGGGGTTGTCTGTCCCCAGTGAGAAAAAAGGTCTTTGCTGTGATAAGAAATATAATTTTTATGATGCAAACTCCCAAAACAGGCCAAAAGTCAGTTGAGACGGTGCTGTTTGTACAATATTACCCACTGTTGGTTCCCTGGGAGCACTAATAAATATGCATATAGTAAAAAAAAAAAGACGAAATGTAACCCTTGTTGACAAAGATGTTTTTATTTATTTATTTATTTTTTATTATGAGGCGTCATGCTGAGATTTTGCAATAAATGCCAAAAAATATCAGGATAGAATATTTATCTTGACCCAGATTTATCGTGTCAGTATGAACAGTGAAGAGGATGGAAGATGAAGTCAGAACACGATCTCCAAAGCTCGCTGGTCATAAAGAGCAGCCGTGACACCTCGAGGTCACCAAGTCTCCCTAGCAATTATTGGATGCCATCTATATGGCAACCAGTTGTTTAGGAGGCACGCCAGGAAGCTCTTTTGTTCTACCAACACAAATGTCACATTGTTAAGCTTGCCAACCACTACTAGGTCAGATGAGATCGAGCTTTTCTGCTACGTCATTCAAAGGCTTTGGGATTTGTAACCCGTATAGGATCGCAAACTCTAAAACACTGGGGGAACTCTTTGAGGGAAAACTGGGGATTGATTGTCTTTAGCAGGATAATGATCCGAAACAAGAGACCAGAAAAAACTGGTTCACCCGGTAGAATCTGGCGGGTCGGCTCAAAATAAAAGCACCTAAAGCGAGATCCCGGTACTATTGAGGAGCTAGAGAGATTGGTCAAAAAGTGCTGGAGAAGATGGTTGTACAAGGTGTTAACAGGAGGGAGACTAACAATCGTGTCAATCAAATCGGAATGTGTTCGTCTACGCGCTTCAGTGTGAGACAATGCTACTGCAGTAAAAGACTTTTTCAGGGATGCAAACGAGTCTGTATTCTGTAGATGCACCCACACTGACACGGGCTGTTTTACTTTCCTCTCTCCGCAGAGAAGTGCTGCAAAGTGAAGCTCAAGCCAAGATGCAGGCATCCAACCCGGCCAACTTCGGCCCAAAGAAGTACTGTCTGAGGGAGTGCATCTGTGAGGTGGAGGGCCAGGTGCCTTGTCCCGGCACCACGCCACTGCCAAAGGAGATGACGGGCAAATATCGAGCCAAAATGGCCGAGTCACAGGAGTGAGCAGCAGACTTTTGTATGCACCAGCTAAAAGCCGCAGGAAGACACCAACCTATGAGCTGCTCGACTCTTTCCACACAGACTTTTGAATCGCTTCAATCCAGACAACTTCTGTACATTATGTTGATATTCAACTAAAATTCATCCAACTCTCAATAGTCTCATCTGTACTCTTAGAAATTTATAATTAAAGTTATATAAAAAGGAAACAACAGGTCTCATGGATTCAAGCTTGAGCTAAAGCTTTTTTTGCGGTAGCCGGTCTCCAAGCCAAGCTGCAGGTCAACATGTACGCCTAAATTACAATTTAGATAATTTTACATGGTTAAACTTGCTATTGTGCAGGCAGGCTTGACACATGCATGATCCGTATGGGACTCGTCCTGCTACCACGGTCCTGGCACCGGAAACAAAAACCTCCCATGCGGTTCTACTTTACTGGGTGAAAGTTTTTTTTTTTTTTTTTTTTTACCCCCCCCCCCCCCCCCCCCCCCCCCCACTGCACTAACTCTTTCAAAGCGTCTCGTTTTAATGTTGTAGCTCACACAAGAGCATCTTGGTAAATTAGAATATTGTTAAAAATGTAATTTATCTCAGGTCAACTAAGAGTCATTACCAATATGGGATTCATAACGCGCCGATATATTTTGTTTATGTGGGTTGATATGGATGATTATGGTTGACAGCTATATAAAAACAATATGAAGTTCTTAAGGAAGTCCAGGTTTTAATTTTCTTTTCACTTTGTGGCACTAGTTGCTGTTATTTGACAGCAGGCTGACAGGAAATGGCTTTGAGAGAAGCCCCAAACCATCACTGCACCCCGAGGTTCCTTTAATATCAGCATTCGGCTCGTCTGCATTGCTTGGTTCTGGTTTTCTTTCTCTTAGCAACACACGACAGATTTTACTGTGTGGTTCGGGTCAGCTCCGTCAGGTTGGCCAATCAAGCCGTGGTATTATAGTTTTTAAAGCAGCTACTGGTGCAAAGTCCTCTGGGAAAACTTTATAACGCTTGTCAGGTGAGAGTAGAATAAAACGCTGTGTTCCCGGCTGGTAAATGGCTTGTACTTGTACCGTAGCTACTCTGCCTTTGGATTTCATAAAACACAGAGGGCCGACACCAGCAGGTGCCAGTTATCACTGACTGAGCGACATGCCTCTCCACTTCTCTGCAGTAGACTTTTGGGGATCTTGATTTTCTAAAATGACAATTTTGGACTAGAGCTGGGTGATAAATAGATTTGATTAATTTGAATTTAAGATTTACTTTTTGGAAAATCTTGATTTAATTTTACCAGTGCACTCGCTGGTTTTTCCATGACTAGCGTGAAATTCTGAATATGTTTAGGAAAAAATGTCAAAGCATTGTAAAGAGGAAACTTCTTTTTTTTTTACCATAATATGAGGCACTTTTCTCATTGTTCGTTTGAAGGTGCAGAAGTGAAGTCTGCTCTTGGCACATTGTATAAAACCACCAGCAGCAAACATTTCGGCACAGTTTCATTGTTTACAGCGGCAGGGCCACCATCTTGTTTTACAGGCAAGTTTCACAGCTTGTATTTAGTTGCGCTTTGATTTCAGGTCAACTTCTAGACGAAATGCTTGAAATAAAAGCAAGTTTTTAAAATACATTTTTTTTTAAACTAAATAGAGAGAGAAAAAAAAAAACGATTAATCGGATTTGGTATGATAACGTGTGAGATTTTATTTTTAAGCCGTATCGCCTTGCCCTTCTATGGACCACTGAGCAGCAGTCCAATCCTTTTTCTCCTCTCTGGTGTCCAGCCGGTTGTGACCCATGTCCTGAAAACCCAGTGAGAGGCGGCGGTTAAAACTAACTCCAGCCCACACCCTTACCACCAACTCTCCAACAGGCTTTGCTTCGTAGCAAAGCCTGTTGGAGAGTTGGTGCTTGTCAAGACTTTGATGCAATCAACTGGTTCCCTTATATAGGAAATTTTTTGACCAATCTGTATAATCTGATTGAATTTGACTTTGGAAAGTGCCTTGAGATGACATGTTTCATGAATTGGCGCTATATAAATTGAATTGAATAGCTCCCTACAGCCTTCAGCCATCCCTGTGGCTTGTGTACCTTTTTTCTACCACAATCTTTCCTCCCTCTCGCCTTTCCAGCTATGGCCAGTTGTGGCCTACGCTCCTTGTGGAGGGCGCCGATGAATGTCTGCTGATCTCAGCAGGCCAGAGCATTTCTGTATATATATATATATATATATGGGTACTTGTTGATGGCACTAAATTTATTTCTATGAGCATTAAAAGAGCATTAAATTAGGGTTACTCATTCCTGTATAAACCCTGATTAAAAATAATTTATTGCTCATGAATTGTTTTTAAGAAACTGAATTTTGGGTTTTCTTTACATATAAGCCCAAATCCTAAAAATGGGCAGAAATCAAGGCTTGAAATATAGAAGCTGCGTTGTGATGAATCTATTTGAGTTTTATTATGCAGCAATTACTGAAATAAAAACATTTTAATTTACTGAGATGCACCCGGAATACATTTTTTTACCTGCCAGTGGGACCGGACACGGTTCAGCTGTACAAAAGAAAGGAAACATCACAAACAATTGTTACACATGGAATTTATTTGTGCTGAGAAAGAGTCTCTTCTAGTTAATAAAGTGATGGCTGCGAGGTTTATTTGAACACAGATGTTGCATTTACCCCAAAAGCTGAAATCAACTGCTCACATTCGTGTACGGATATTCACTACGTCACAAAAAAATATATATATTTAGTGCCACATATTTTTCTGCCGACCTGCAGATGTCACAGTTTAGCAGCTGAACACCGTAAGGAAATGGAAAACCGGACAGGAAGCGCGACGACAACTTAACATAGCAGCCCTGGGTCATAATACTGCTGGCATTCATTAGTGTTAGCAAACATCTCACGAGAAGTGTCTTAGATTCTGTTTGATACTTCAGCGCTTTTGCACTCTTAACAGCAGGCCACAGTGTTCCTTGCTGAATAGTGTTGTGTGAAAAACATCCGAATTGAACGTGTTCAGATGAACTCTGGCTCGAAGGTCTAAAGGCGATAAAGAGACGAGTCCAGCCGTGAGCTGGGCATCAAACGGGCCGCGCAACGTTCACCGTGCACAAAAACAACACCTCCGCCTGCACGCTCGCACATGAACGTTTCTTTTCTTGTTAGCTTTGGGTGGAATAACATTATACAGCGTTAAACGATTCCTCCTTATGAAAAAAGTGCATTAAAAGCAGTTTTATCAAGCAGAAATTCATTTGATCACGACTTTTAGTTAAAGGTTTTATACAAAGAGTATGAATTTACATCATTTAACCGCAGATTTTAATACCCAAATATTTGTCACTCATCTCAAACTAAGACGTTTTAACACTATTAGCGTGATGAGTGCACCCCTAATACAGAGTTAAGATGTGAAATGCACCTTTAACTCTTAACAGAAACCTAAAGGGTTATATGTGTCGCCTTGACAATCAGTTAATTTGGTTGAAATGACTCTAATTTTAAGGATCTGTCTGTAGTTGCAGAACTCCGACTGTTGTTCCTGGTCCTGTCAGAACAACAGCGTTCAGTTCTGTGCAGACATTTAGTTGGAAAATGCACAAACGCAGTAATGCATATATCCACAGAACGGAGTAAAAAAAAAAAATTTGGACTTTGTTCAGAAGTTCAACTGCAGAACTACATCATACCATCCAACGGGTCAAAGTAACACTGCTGTCTTCCATTGTTCATCTTGGTTTAGTCAGAATTATAGAAGCGTGTCTCTATAAGTTGATTTTTACTCTCAGAGCTTTGAATTCATGCATGAGGTGGATCTGAGCCCGATGCAACCTTATACAAGGATAAATGATCTAGAAAGATGTTAAGAAATGAAATCTAAGAACACGTTTAATTCAATAAGACGTCATCCAAACTGAAGTTAGCTGGGTTGATGGTTCCTAAAGCGAGCCAACCTGGGATAACTTGGTGAGTGACAGGTGATGGGGGGGCCAGGGTGCGTTAGTGCCTCTTGTTCTTCTGCTCCTGCAGAGTCTGCTGTAGCTCTTTGAGGTTCTCCGTCAAGAGCTCAACCTCGTCGAGCCGCCCGCTGAGTTTGGCGTCGAAGATGTAGGCCCTGATGTTGTCGATCTGCTGGAGCAGCAGTTCCTCCTCTATCATGTCCACGTCAGGCAAACCCCCATCATCGCCGTCCTCGTCAAAGGGGTTGGTCGAGGCCCCGGGCGACGTCCCGGCAGCAGCGTCCAGGAAGGGGTTCCCTGCGTCGGTGTCCTCCTCCTCAAAGGGGTTGCCTCGTTCCGCCTCGGCCCGTTTGTCCTCCTCGGTGTCTGCATCTTCATCGAAAGGGTTGTATTCCTTCTTCCCGTTGGAAACGTCCCTCTTGATGTCCTCAAAGAAGGGGTTGGATGGATCCTCCTCGATGGGAGTGGAGTCCTCCTCTTCGAAGGGATTAAGGGAGGTGCTGCTCTGTCCTTCGCCACCAGGGGGGGTTATGTGCCCTCCTAAGCTTCTTAGTCTGGGAGGAGAATCCTCCTGCGAGGTGACAGAGGAGAGAGCCCTGACGGCCGATGGACTGGCCTCAGTTTTCAGAGTCAGGATGTCTGCTGCCGTCTCCTCCTCCACCTGGTGATCTCCTGCTGGGCTGATATCCAGAGATGGCTCCCAGGTGAGCGAAGGCTGGGTGGAGACGAAAGTGGAGCCCCACTGCTCCCTCCCTTCCCTCTCCCGGGCCTCCAGGCGCTGCAGCTCCCCCTGCTGTAAGCTCTCCTCCTGAGCCAGCTTTTGGGAGAGCGCCATGGCGACGGTGGTCTGCTGCTGGTCGTATTCGTCCTGCAGCTGACGCAGGTTCTCCTCCAACATGGCCACCTCATCGGTCCGCCGCGCCTCGCGCGCCTGACGGAGGAACGACTGGATGTTTTCAATCTGCTGCAGGAGGGGGTCCTCCAGCTCCCTGCGAGTGTGGCCAGCGTCTGCAGAGGGCAGCCAGCCACCGGCTTTAGTCATGCGGGGGGCTCTGGGGGCCTGCGGCAACTCTCCGTTAGCCGGTGGACGGTTTCTTTCATACTCCTGCCTCCTCTTCAGAGTCTCCTGAGCCGCCTGCGGTCCAGGGGAGATTTCAACCGGAGACATTTAGCAACTTGCTACCAGCGGTAGGAAACCATCAGTGTGGCCTGAGAATCTCACCTGTCTCTCTTGTTGGAGTCTCCTCTCTTGTTCCTGTTTCCGCTTCTCTTTGAGCTCTTCATATTTGTCTTTAGTGGGTAAAGACATCAGCCCCAACAGTCTCTCCTGAAAAAGCAACAACCACAAAAAAAAAAAGGGGATGTGAAACAAGATATTTAGCCATCAAAAGCTCTCCTAACATTAAGGTGGTCTCCTCTTCACCGTTAAAGCAGAAGGAGCCACTATTTAAACATCTAAGAACCTTTTAATCAATATTCTAGGTAGGGCTGGACGATATAGAAAAAAAGCATATCGATAAAATAGAAATATTAATCGATATCAATAATTATCAACAAATTTAAAACATACACTTTAAGTGCAGCTCTGACCATTTTATGCTGTTCCTTAGCGACTTATTTTTAGATACAGACACATGTTTTTACATGTACAGTGACCTTGAGTGTTTTGAAAGGCGCTTGAAATAAAATGTATTATTATTATTATTACAAACACTGAATTCAAACTCGACGCTTTATTCAACCGACGTTTTACCAAAACTGCAAGTTTTTGAAAAAGAAAAAGTGCTCTCTGAACTCTTTGAAGGGGGACGGAGCTTGGTGACGGAGCCGTCCTGGATCTGCGTTTGTGATTGGTTGGAACGATGTAATAACTATTAACCTACATGACTAGAATATGGCTAGAAAGGAAGGAAACATGTTGTTCTATTGAACTTTTTATTGACCCTTGTTTTCTATCATCGATATACGTCTATCGATGGATAAATATTGTTACTGAATTATTGTCCAGCCCTTATTCTAAGATGATTATTTTTTTGATCCAATTGTTGGTTTTCAGTCTTTTTTTTTTTTTTTTTTACTTTTGATCAGAATTTTGACTATTTCTTTAGGTGTGAAGGTTCTATGCACTAGTTGGCTGAGATGAATCGTCTCCATTCATTCCCTTCCCTCCGTCTCACCTGGACAAACAGTGTGGCCGTGTAGCGTATCATCTTCTGTAGCTGGAGCGCCTTCGGGCGTGGCGGCGGGTCATCTTTGATCCCCAGTGTTAAGATCTTCTTACTGAGAAGAAAATAATCCAGTTTAATCTCTCAGTTGCCTCAGCTGTAAAATGCTCCCGCGTGAATCACTCGTACCTTAGAGCATCGATCAGTTCGTAGTATTTCTGCACCTCCAGCCTCAGTCCACCGGCGGTGTCCAGATTGTACGTGGTTTCTCCAGCGCTAGGAAATCAGGTAGTAAATATCATCGTCATCCCAGAATAAAAAGCAAACCACAAATTATTATTTTTGGGTGTGAATCTTTTTCTTTTTTTTATGTGGCTTACTTGAGGGATTCAGCCATTCGGATATACTCTGGAGCCTTTTCCTCCACCTTCTCCATGCACATCCTCAGCCTCTGACAGTGAGACAAGGACTGTGAGCTGGAAACCTCGAAGAAAAACGATGAACGATCAGTGTTGTCACGCCTACCTCATAGAGTTTGACTACGTCCGGAACATGGTCCTTCTCCTCCAACTTCTGCTGCCTCTTCAGCAGCGTGTCCATGCAGTGGTGGCAGCAGCGGATCTTCTCGTCATCCTTTTCCTCCAATATGGAGGCTACGCTGCTCAGGCTGGTGATGCTGCCCCTCCTGGAGCCCATCCCGCCGCCGCCGCCCCCTGCTGGTGGAGACTGGGACTGACCGGGGCTTCCAGGCACACACAGGGCCTCTCGAGTCCCATTAATGAGCTTCTCTGTTTAAATACGTAAAGAAAATAAGCGGGAGAAAAAAAAAAAAGAGACACAGGAAAAACAGCAGTTCAGATTTCCAAGGTGTTGCTACGTACGGGCCAAAGGTAGAGGGACGAACTCCATGCACCTCCTGCACATGATGGAGCCGCAGAGCCGGCAGTGGTGCCGTCTGTTTCGCATGTTGAACTTGTTTCCACAATCAGGACAGAAGGGGACATCCGAGTCACTCACCCAAGACACTACAGACTTCTCAATGGCTGCACAAGAGGAGCGACATTCCTCAATTACTACATTTACTTATTTGAGTTCACATGGACAGACAGCAGAGAGCTTTTAGGAACAAAAAAAAAAAAACAACCCAAACCTCTTATTTTAGCAGCATCTGAGTTGACTCGGTCAAACGCCGTCAGCTGAAACAGAATTTCGGGCGGTTAATGGTTGTGTAATTAAATTAAAAGGAGAAGGAGGGAAAAACATCGTTTGCACTCGTTTCTTTAGCGGCCAGACCTTTTCCAGTCTAATGATGAGCTTGTTGACTTCAATGACATAATGATCGATGCGGGCTGCCCGGTGTTTCTTAAACAGGTCCAAGTGACTTTTAGTTGCTCCTGTGGGGTAAAACCAACGTTGTTGTTTCTTTCCGTTTGACTTTTACTTACACTTTTCCAGATTAAATGCTACCAAAACAAGCTTTTTTCCCCCCATCTTACCAAGTTCCTGAGGCTCCCACATATATGGGTCGACTCCACCGTAGTAGAAAGACTCATAAGTGCCGCCGGTGTCTGGCCGGTCGTCTCCATCCCTCTTCAACAGTTTGTCTTTGGCTTTCTTCGCCTTCTGAACCAAACCTGAACACAACAGAATAAAACAAAACTAATCAAGAGGTGAATGGGGGAAAAAAAAATTACCGTTTTTTTTCTTCATCACTGCAGAGTCATCATATCCTTACATGCATTATATTTTAGCATTTATAACACAGCGTTGTATGAAAACAGCAAAAAAAAAAAAAAAAAAAAAAATGCACAGTTCAGGAGAAGAAGACAAAACGTGAGTATTTTGGCCCCAAAAGCCATGATGTGTGACACAAACAGGGCAACTCTGTAAAGATAAAAATAGGTATAGATGAAATCTAAACTGACCAGATAGATTAATGACATGTCAGATCCCCAAGGTAGATTATTACAGGAACATTACTGAATTATTACGGATGAAATCCTGTAAATTGTTTCTTGTTTTCACATTTCCGTCTGTACAATACTGCATTAATATTCTAGACTGAAGATTAACAGTTTAGAAAAGCACTTAAAATTGATCTTTTCTGCAGGTGAAATGAAACCAGGCGCTTATGAAAAAAATGGTCCAACTTAAGCTTTGTTTTCTGAAATTCACTATTGTTCACAGGACCAATAATGTCTTAATGCAATTTAAAAGGCAAGTTGGTCCAAATCCTTCATAGTTATATAGAATTCAAATACATGGTTTAATTAGCGGGATCTTCTGCTTTGTGCATCTCTACACTATACATACTTTTGATCTGTCCCCGGACATGCCGCTCATCCCCTGAGTGCTCCTCTTCATAGTGGCCTTGGAGTTGGTAGAAAGACTGAAGGTCCTTCAGGCACAGAGGGCACAGAAAGCCCTCCTTCACTTCACCTGTGCCCTCAAAAGGTGGCGCATAGCTGGACGCCATGACGACAGAAACGGGTTGTGGCGTTTAGGAGGAGGTGTGCGGTGCCATGATGCTGCTTGGGCCAACATGTCACAGGGCGTGTACTCTACTTTCAGCTGGCTCCATAACACCTGAGGCGGGAAAACAAATCGGCTGAGAAAAACCCCAGAAACCGAGGTGCCGCACAGGAACACATGCAAAAAATACTCGCATAATCGGCGTGAACGTCCTAAAAAAAAAAAATTGTCTGCATTTTTACTTTCCTGCAAAAAATAAATAAAATTAAAAAAAATAATGCAAGTGTTTTATTTACAACTGCACATTCACGTGTGTAAAAGATACTTTGAGAAGATTAAAAGTCATTAATGTTATCAGTGGCACATCTTCTACCAGCTCGAGCAGAAGAAGAAATGATGGAATCATGACTCAAGATAATAAATGAAAGTTACAACTTTTACGTGGGGACATGACAAATGGAGAACAATGTCCATCTTGTGGAGTTTTATTTGTTAATTTTATCTTCTGTTTGAGGATCAGGTTTAATCGGCAAGTTGCTTCATACTTCAGCTGCTTCAGATTTACAGCCTCCGTCTGGCTGCTTTACTTGAACTGCGGCTCCATTTACTCAACGGCTGTGGAAATGTGCTGTTTGTCTTCAGGCAGTCATCTTTAAATGTTGACCAGGAGAGTACCAAGCATTCCCTCCTTAGCTGAAGCAGATTCAGTATTCCTCTCTGAAGATCACTTTCATCAGATCATCCACGACTGTTTCTCTACAACTCACTGAAACATGTTTGGTCTGTATAAATGTCGGTTGACCTTTGGCTTTTGCCCATCTTCCTTCAGTTGTCTTCTTACACTTTAGCCACAATAACCATCTCCTGTTTCTGTCTATTTGTTTTCAACTCTCTCTCTTTTTTTTCCTGTTTTCAAGCCAGATTGCGTTGAGTTTTCTACAATGACACTTTGAAGTTTTACTCGGTCTACTTGGGTGTTAAAAAGGTTAACTTATTGCCACTGAGGATCTTTTTAAACACTTTCAGTGGTTTCAACTGATGACTGTCTTGCTGGAGCCATGTTTCCCCATCAGTAAGCTGCAGCAGCTGTCTTCTCCAGGTTCATTTGCATCGTTACACCTGTGCATGAACCATTAGGTGCATCGATCGTTTTCCCACCACAAGAAAGAGTAATTCCATATTTTATTCCTCCACAAATCTGAAAACAAGGTTGTGCAATTCCTGAACACTTTATTTATACAAAGCCTGAATGTCCAGCTCTTAGCAAATAAGGTTTGTGTCTCAGATGTATTTTCATTTAGCTACAAGATTAAACCACTGACTGAACTTCTTCTACAAGCAGGTAAAGACCATGTCTTTTTTTTTCAAGGCGCTGTATGTGCGACTGCGGTCAAGAGAGCAGACGCTTGGAAATGGACGGTCAAGCCAGTCGACCTTAGCGCGCTCAAAGATTAGCTTCGCGCATACACGGTGCATTACGGTAACAGAGCAGTAGGGGTGGCAGGTGAAAAAGAGAAAGGGACAAGCAAAACCCTCAGAAATGTATATCTATGACAAAACGATTACTTTCACACACAAATACTATAAAGAGAATAAATATTTCAATATGATACTGTATATTTTTGAAAAAATAATTAAATAAGTCAAAGTTCCACATATCTCCTGATCTCTTCATAAGATAAGACTTTTGTATCCTTTTTAGTCATTTATTTCACCAAAATCCTAAAGTGACAACAACCTCTCTTGTGTCCAAATGCAGCAAGTAGAGACCAAAATACTGTTCTTATATTGCTAGACCAAAAAGAGTTATTATTTATTATTGTTAACGAGTAATTAGTCAAAATAATTTGCAAACTGGATGACCATCAATACAATACAACAAATGAACAAAACCATTATTTAAGTTTTGGATATACAATGATTCACACATTCATTTCCTACAAAAGATATGACTAATTTTATGTATTAAAAATTATCAGATTTTGTAGAGCAGGTAAAAAAAATAATCTTTTTGGTTTAAAACAATTGTGCTCATTTTTTGGCCCTCAAGTTCCTTTGATTTGAGAATTTTGACCCATTTACCAAAAAGTGTGGACACCCCTGCGTTAACGGGTCTCCTATTCTATAACTAAATAACATTTTTCATAAAGTTACTATAGATTTTTGGAGCCATATCAGGCCAATCTTCCTCATGATGCCTGTATGAGACAGACCATCGGCTCATTTTCAGGGATTTATTTCTCCACCATCATATGAGGCGACAACAAACTCTCTTCATATGATGTTAAAAGGTCCCCTAGACAAGGGATTCCCAAAGTGCCTGGGGGTCACGAGACGATTTGATGCTGCTGGACTAACTTTAGAAGATGCTCAACATTCCTCATTTTAACGCAAGGGGAAGGCTGCGCTTTTCTGTAAAAGTTCTTATATTAAAAAAAAACCGACTTTATTATAGTAATTTCACGACTTTATTCTCATAATATAAGGATTTTATTCTAATAATATCCCTCCCCCCCAAAAAAAACGAAAAAGAAAATCCCAACTGGTAAAATTGGGTTACCATAACCATATTTCATAATTTAACTGTAGATTTACTGTGGAATACAGTCAAAGTTCCTCATAATGCCTACATGAAATAGGCTATTGTCTCACTTTCAGGAATTTATTTCTCCAAAATCCTAAGAAGTGACAAACTCTCCTCAGATTATGTTAAAAGGTCATTTGTACCAGAATAAATATTTCATAATTTTACCGTAGATTTTCGGAGAAATACCAAGTCAAAATCCCTTATAATGCTTATGTTGGTCTATCTAAAGCATATAATCAAAACCCATTTCCAGTTGTACGGGCAAGATACAATATATTTTGTGCAATTAATCAACAGTAGCCCCATTCCTACACACTGAGTTTTTTTAATTCACCGTTTTTAATGCATAATAACTTACAAGATTTTTTTCAAGACAGAATAAACACAAATATATATTATAATAAACAGATTAACAGCCATCTAACATATAAATATCAACTTTGTCTCAGAAAATTTTTTAAAAGGGTTAGAAATACCCGACTAGGCTTCATTTAAACAAGGCAGATAGCATGTGACGATCATGTTCTTTGATTTCTCCTATGCATTTAAAACAGTTCAGCCTGATTTACTTTATCAGAAGCTCCAGAACTCGCAGGTGGAGGCCTTAACAACCACCTGGATCAGAGACTACCCGACAGAGACCACAGTTTGTGAGAGTGAAGAGTAGTGTGTCTAACCGGGTAGTCAGCAGCACAGGGGACTGTACTCTCACCATTCCTCTTCACTCTTTACACCCAGTACTAGACAGACTCCTGTCATCTGCTGAAATACTCAGGTGACTCTGCAGTCGTTGGGCGCATCAGAGACGGACAAGAAGCTGAGTACAGGCGGTTGGTCGGGCTCTTTGTGCCATGGTGAGGAAACAATCATTTCATTCTGAATGTGGATCAAACAAAGGCGATGGTTGTAGATTTCAGGAGAAACAGGAATAGTGCCGACACTATTACCATACTGGGAGAAGAAGTCGAGGTGGTGAAGGTGTATAAATACCTCAACACTAAACTGGACTGGAGACGCAACTGTGAAGCTGCCTACAAGAAGGGGCGGAGCAGACCGTACTTCCTCAGGAAGCTCGGGTCCTTCAGGGTTTGCAGGAAGGTCCTGCAGATCTTCTACAAGTCTGTTGTGGAGAGTGTGTGATCTCCTCTGCCATCATGGGGCAGCAGAATCAGAACAATTAAGTTAAAATAGCTCGACAAGCTTGTAAAGAAGTCCGACTCTGTTGTGGTAACTCTTGTAGAACCTCTGGAGATGACTGTGCAAAGGATGACGCTTCATAAAACGGACAACCCTGAGCATCCTCTTCATCAGACCGCTGTACATCAGGAGTGTCTGCAGTCAGAGGCTTCTCCAGATCCGCTGTAAGACAGAAGATCTACAGGAGAGCCTTCCTGCCTGCAGCCATCCGTGTCCATAACAACTCTGTGAAGAAACCACCTAACATGAGTCACACCAGCATTTAATTCCACTTTGGGATTAACAAAGTGTTTGAATTTAACTGCTTGTTAAAAAACTTTAATACATCAAAAATACTGGGTTGTGGACAACTCACCCGGTCTGTGACAGCAGGCCTCAGCGCTGGTGGTTTGGAAGCTGAGCACATTGTGTGTTATTGTTGATGTCAAACACTTCATTGGAAATAGACATAATTTGCTGGTTGTACATAAATACTAAGAAATACTACTAAAGAACACCATAAAAAACAACAACCTTCTGATGATAAAAGGATTTCCTGTGCAAAAGAGCACTGTTTTTTTCACTTTCTGTTTTATTCTGTGGAAAACGACACAGTCAGCTCATTGGGAAATACCTCCATGTATTGCCCTTGCCATCTGTAGGACAGTTATTTCAGTTATGAAATGCAGTTTGATTTCTCTATAAGAAATCATCTTATTCTTGAAACTCTTCCTTGGACAACACAGCAATACATTTTTGTCTTCTTCCCAGAAACTTTACGGCAATGACTCCACAGCTACTTCCTTCCTGCTGAACTGGGCGGCTGAGAATACCACCTGCCAGTTTCACATCCACCCAGTCCGTCGGACCAGTGATGCAATTCACATTTCGGAAAACTCTCTACAAACCACTACGTGCGTTTTGATTATAGGCTATAGATAAACATCCTTTGACTTGATTTCTCTCCGAAAATCAACAGAAAAGACGAAGAAAGAAACATAAAAGGAACAAATATTAATAAATATGTAACTTATTCCTCTTACAGCTTAAGCGACCCTTTCACATAATTAGAAGAGAGTTTGTTGTCACCTCTTAGGATTTTGGAGAAATACATTTCTAAAATGAGACAAATGAGCAACCTGGATAAGCATTAGGAAATTTGACCCCCCCCCCCCCCCCCACACCCACACACACACAAAAAACCTACTGCAAAATTATGAAATATTTATTCTAGTTATAATATAAGTGACCCTTTAACATAAAATGAAGAGAGTTTGTTGTCACCTCTTAGGATTTTGGAGAAATAAATTCCTGAAAATGAGACGCACATCCTTTATTTGCATTATAAGGAACATTGACTTGTTTTTTTACCCCCTGAAAAAAAAGTCTACAGTAAAATTTTGAAATATTTTATCAGGTCATAGTATTTTTGAGTGAAAGTAATATTTTTTGTCATAGATGTACATTTTCTGCGGGTTATGCTTCTCATCTCTTCATTTCCATCCTTTTCGCCTGCAAGGGCAACTTTACTGCTCTGTTTACCGTAATGCACCGTGCATGGGCGAAGCTAATCTTTACGACAGCGCTACCGTCGGCTGGCTTAACCGACTATTCCCAAGTGTCGGCTCACCTGACCGCCATACAGGTTGACTTTTGTGTCCATGTATTAAACAGTGGTAGTAGGAAAAAATGTCCGGATTTCCAACAGACTGCAACGTTGGAGACGGACCATGCATCGCGCTCCAAATGTCACATAATGAGTCGTCCGATGACTTTCCTCTTTAAATCAAACAGTAGCGACTCTACGAAGGAAGTTCAAAATGTCTAACTCACAACCCAGTTTGCTTCATAACAACCAACTGGTCTTTTCGCAGTCGGACGTTGTGTCTAACTTTAATGACCATTTTAAGAAAAAGACAGCAGTGTAACGTTAGCATAACAGGGCTAATCTCTCTATCCGTTCCTTTGCTTTTGTTTCTGCTACAGCGCAGCTAAAAGCGCGACAGCAAATGACTCCCACCGACACATAAACACGTACTGACCCGTTAATCGCCGGGCAAGATCATTTACGAGCGGAAACGTATCCAGGAATCACCGTGCTGTCGCCAGCTTGGGTATTTCTTCACAGCTCGACTCCCTACAGCAGCGGCGGCGGCGGCAGCCCCACCTGATCATGTGATTAGCCTTCCGTTGGTAAGGGAAGAGAAGAGGGACAAACAGCACGGAACGCCTGGACCGATTTCAGATGTGCTTTTGGATTTGTGGTATCTTCCCTATTAAATTCTTGATCAGTGGTGTCCAAACTTTTTGGACACCTTTTTGGGTATGGAGTACATGAAAGTACTCAAGGGCCACAATTATGTTTTTTTTTCTATTAGAAAAAACTGCCAACATTGAAGTTTTCAAATTAATTCCTTTTTTGCACCATTATATATGCACTACAAACATGGTTGAACATTCTTCTGCACCCTTTAAAAAAAAAAAAAAAAAAAAGATTTTCTCCTGCACTCATACATTCCTATCACTGCTGCACTCTATATTGTAATGCTATTTTATTCCAATTGCGATCTCATTACATTGTCGTAAGCTGTATGCAACGAAATTTCGTTTTGTATCCACTCTGTGCATACAAAATGACAATAAAGTTGGTCTAAGTCTAAGTCTAAAAGTTATGTTATTTTTACCATCAACAATAAATTAAAAATGGAATATTTTATTATGGAAATTATTGGAGGTCTAAAAAAAGGCTCTCGTGTGTTAGAAGAAAGGTTTACAGTTTCATGTGGGTTAAAAAAAACATGTCTAACAGAAACAAAAATTGTGTTGCACACATTTTTTTCCATTTAGGAAAATATCCATCCATTCATTATCTAACACGTCTACCCCTTGTGGGGTCTTGAGGGGTGCTGGTGCCTATCTCCAGCTGTCAATGGGCGAGAGGTGGGGTTCACCCTGGACAGGTTGCCAGTCTATCGCAGGGCAATTTAGGAAAATATATATTTTTGAAATGAAAATCTCATCCTCAGAAAAATTACGATAAGTGTTCACCTGCATCACTTCCATTTGCTGAAAGGGACAAATCTGTACCATTCTTGAATTGTGGTTGAGGCAACACAAAATGATTCCTCGATCCTTCGGTAGACGGTGAACGGGCCCCTCAATGCCTAGTGCGAAGGTTGTCACAGCAGGTCCGCAGGTAAACAATACAAGATGCAATATAGGTTCTCTGCTGTGACCCAGAAGGAAGGGAGAAAACCCAGCACTTGAATGAAAACTTGAATTGTGAGTCAGTTCCCTTTGGAGGAAGTGAAGGTCCCATTTACCATCACTCTGTGCCAGGTATTTGAACAGTTGATCATTCAGATCTCTGTTCAGTCTCTCAACCGTGCCATCTGACTGGGCGTGAAATGGTGAGGTACAAGTTTTGGTGAAGTGTGGTGCAGAGATGCTTGATGAGATCTAATTTAAAGTGTAGATCTGTTTGAATCGACTCGGGCACCCTGTATTGTTTTTTTAGTCCTCAAAAAAAGCATTTTTTCACAGTGATGGGACGTTAAACTTTTCAGTGGGAAGAGGTTATCGTGTTACCCTGTGACTCAAAAGGTCGCTCTGTGATGTCTGCAGCAAGTTCCCGAAAAGGCCTTTCTGCAATAATTGGCTGCAGTGGGAATCCCTCCCCTGGGCCAGGTGAGTAGCCAAGTGCTCTGTCTGAAGCGCTGGCTTCAAGCATTCAGTACGCCTGGTTATGGACACAGCGTCTCGCTTTCTGTAGTGTGTGCTCAGCACTCAAAAGGACAGCTGAATTGATTTTCATGAGATCCAAAGCTGTGGGAATGAGAGCAGCTGGTGAAACAGTTGTCAGTGACTAAGGACTTGATTTAGTTTTCCTCCACATGAAACTGTTAACTTAGGACATTCATAGCAGTTTTCTTAAAATGGGGGAAGAACGTTTCAGTTGTCCAGGAGAGGGCTTTTGTGCACCTTCTTTTAGCCACAAGAGGACTTTACTGGGGCATTCATCATCCCGTTGCTTTTCCTACAGCTCGTCTACATCAACAGTGTGTGGCTGGTCTCAGGAGGAACTGTTAACAATGGGCGTGTTCCAATGGCGCAGGAGTAGTTCGCACCACCCATGTATGGATACCTTAGTTTTTGATGCAGCTGACCCAGGTTCGATTCCGGCCTGTGGTCCTTTCCTGCATGTCTTCCCCCCTCCCTCAAACCCCCTTTCCTGTCAGCCTACTGTAAAAAATGAGCCACTAATTCTACAAAAAACCCCAGAAAAACAATCTAATAAAAAATAAATTGTTAACAATGTCACTTGTTTGACTGACTAGGGAAACCCTGTCAGCTGTGGTGAAGATGGAAATGAGACACTGCAACCTGTGGGCAGTCTGTCCTCCAACACCTCCCATGGGGTCTGTGGAAGTACTTTGCGTGAACTCAAAATTTGGAGGCTCTGCCATAAATTTTGGGGAGATTTATGGCAGGTTATGTCCTAGGTGATGCGTTATTATTTTTCTTATCATATATCTAATATTATCATATCATTCATAAAGTATCTAAAGTAAAAAAAATTAACTCAATCAGTGCCCCATAACCACATACTTTAACATATAAGTATTATTTAATGCCCACTGGCCAACAGAATCATGAGGAATACTGCTGACTTGACAGATGTCCTGAAGACAGACATTGAGACCCTATCCAAGGAGGATAGGCCCCAAAAAGGTCATTGCTAAAGAAGCTGGTTGATAACACTGCTGTATCCAAATATATTAAAAGAAAGTTGAGTGGATAGAAAATGTGTGATAGGAAAAGCTGCACCAGCAACAAAAACAACTGCAGCCTTAAGAGGATTGTCTAGCAAAATCCATTCAAGAAACTGGAAGATCTTTGCAAGGAGTGGACCAAGGTGGGATTCAGCTCATAAAAAAACACTACGCAAAGACAAATCCTACATATGGGCTTTCAGTCTTACAGTCTTTGTCTCAAACAACTCCTGAGCCAGGGGAACCGTCAGAGGCATCTTAACTGGGCTAAGGAGAAGAAGAGCTGGACTATTACTTAGTGGTCTTTTCAGATAACAGTACATTTGCATTTCATTTTGAAATCAAATTCCCGGAATCTGGTGAAAGAGAGAAGAGGCACAAAACCCACAGTGTAAAGTTTCCACAGTCAGTAATTGTTTGGGATGCCATGTCATCTGCTGGTGTTGGTCCACTGTGTTTTCTGAAGTCCACAGTCGTTGGAAACCTTACAGCTCTTCATGCTTCCAAAGCTGGCAAGCTTTCTGGAGATGCTGATTTCATTTTTCAGCGGGTCTTGACACCTGCCCACACAGCCAAAGGCACAGAGCTGGTTCAAAGTCTGTGGTGTTCCTGTTCTTGATTGGCCAGCAAGCTCCCCTCACCTGAACTCCATAGAATATCTATTGGCTGTTTTCAAGAGGACAATAGGAGACACCAGACCCAACAAGGCAGATGACCTGAAGGCAGCTATCAAAGCAACCTGGGCTTCTATTACATCTCAGCAGAGCCACAGACCAATCGCCTCTATGCCACAGTCACATTAATTCATGCAAAAGGAGGCCCAACTATATGTTGAGTGCATATAAATTATCATAATGTTCAGAGGCCTGATATTTCTGTTTAAAATATACGATTGTATGACACTCATATGATATTCTGCTTTATGAGACACTGACTTTTGGGTTTTGATTATATCTAAGCCATAACAATCAAAAATGACTAGAAATAAAGGCTTGAAATATCTCACTCCATGTGTAGTGAGTCTATATACTATACAAGTTTCACTTTTTGAAATGAGAGTCAAACAGTATTGAACTTCTTGATAATATAATATTTTTGTACACGTACAGCACCTTATTACAGTATATTAATTATCCATTCAATCAAGGAACAAAATCTAACCCACATTGTTGTAAAAAAAAAAAAACCTGATAGGAACAGAAAGTCAAATTAAATACATATTAATTGAATAAGTGGACTTTCTTTAGAAACATGGGCTGGTCTATAGAGAAACACATACAAGCAATGATGGGCGCTTTAGTGAACAGGACAAATTCAGGATGTCAGGGTGGAAATAAAAGTAGCTAAATAAGCTATATGTTCACTAACATACACACTGCTTTGATTTAGTCATAGGACACTGTAAACATACAGGTGTATCTTAATTCAGAGGGTATGAAGTAAATATATATTCATATTTTCTTAACTGACTGTGAATATATCACTACATACTTTTACCACCCTATAAATTCTTCTGGTCTTCTTTTGTCACTTCAAAAAAAATGTTACTACACCTCTCCTTTCATCTCATAATTTTACGCATTTTGGAGGTGTATCAAATCAAAAGCTGCAAAATGCTGTGACTGGTTGTAACAACTTCAATGACTAAAGCTTTGAATGCAATAAATGACATTTCTTGGCAATTATTTTAATATATCAGAATTGTGATTGAAATTTATGAACTACACTGACATCTATGTGTTCTTTATGTTGCTCAGTCATTTTTGTGTTCTGCAGGATGAATGCAAATACGAGACCTGCTTGAATTGATGAGATTAAGATATTTCATGACGAAAAAACGTTGAAAGATTTCTTGTACCTGATAACGGGGACATGCTTTTAATCACTGTAGAACATATATTGTTTATATGGCATTGTTACATTCAACAATGAAAACTAATTCATATCATTTATTTACTTAACATAGCTTTGAGATCTGTACAAAATCCCAACCTCTGCAAAACACACTTAATAAGAAAAACATTGAATATATTCTTAGTCTCTGCATACTGAAAATTCAGGTTAAACTTTTTACAAGGCGGGTAAATGTTCACTGAAAGCACCCATGCAGATGAAATCTTTTAATAAATGATGACACCAAAGACAGGAAGACATGTTGACATCCAGATGAATTTTCCTGCACAGTTCAAGAGGAGAGCAACACAAACAACAAATACACACGACTCATTCCACAAACATGATCAGGATTTAATCTGGACGCTGTGGGGATCCGGCAGGTCTGATTGCCGCAGTCTGTGTTCTGCTTTAGTTGTATGAGGTGTTATGGGTCTCTACAGTCTTGATGAGAACTGGGCCTGACCTTCGCCGCTGAACAGGGGCTGTCAGAAAGAGGATAGTCATTTAGATGAGACTCGCACATAACAATTTACCGCTGCTGCTTTGAGGAACTCCTAATTTATGGTTTTATGATTTATGATTTGTGGTTTTCTCAGAAAGACAAAAGGAGCAGGGTAATTGACAAAGACGAGTTCTGCGAATGTGATTTGAAAGGTCAAAAAGGATGGAAAACTACAGCAACATGTGATGTCAGTGTCATGCTTTCATAATAACCTTTGGTGGGTGCTGGGCTCATATTTCCAGTGGGTACTGAACGGATATTGACAGCGTCCTTGTGTCCAATTCTGTTGGTGAAAACGCAGACAGATATGTCACGAGCATTGATGGGCATCCTAAGGTTTACCACATCATTTTCCAGGCAGAGGTTAAACACATTTTGACTGATCCTGTCCCAAATGACCTGATATCCAAATATTTGTGAATTCACTCTACATGAAACAGAACTGTGACCTGGATCTGGTTCAGATGAAGAGGGCTTGTTATAAGATCCTTTTTAAAGTTCCCCGACTAAAACCAAAGAGAATGAATGACACCTGATTATAAATCAACAGCATGGGGCATCAGAACCTCAAAATCTCCACAACCGTGATAGTGTAATGTTTGCTATGCAATAGGCTGAAGAATACTTAAAAAGGCAAAAACGTACAACTTGGCATGAGAAGAACAGGACATGGGCAAGAAAAAAAACAACTTGAATCATTTGGGCAGAGAAGGGCAATGCATAAAAAACAAAGAATGTCCCAAGAATGCAGAAGGATCTGATGAGTGACCAGGAGCTTGTCCCGAGGAGGACAGAGTTCAGGACGGCGACCTGGAGGTCGTCTTGGGAAGGTAAAACGATCTGGAGGGAGTCTGCGGCGGCAAAGGAGGTCTGGTGGTGCACAAACCGTGAAAGCTGGTGGCAGTGGAGATTAAGCCCCAGAAGCTGGGAAGGAAAGTGTCCTAGGAAATCTGGAGGCTGGCAATACAGGAAAGATGGCGACAGTGGCACAGTTAGTCTGAAAGCTGGCCGGGAATCTGAGAGAATCCAAGGAGAACCTTGTCAGATGGTTGACCCGGGGCCTCATCATAGAGTTAAAGAGACTGGAGCCCATGGAGGAGGTCTGGAGAAATGTGGTGGAACCTCTTTATCCCTTCCTCCCTTTGGAGGAATCCTGCTGGACAGCAGTGGGCCCCGGGAGAACCCTAGAGGGAGCTCTGAGCACTGGAAACCAAGCTCTCTGATCTTTGCCACAAAGGGGCAGTGTTGTGCACGTTGATCTAATGCAACTACTTGAAGTAAAGAATCATCACCATTATCAAGGCCCTCAGGGTACAATTTTTAAAATGTATTGGTTTAGAAAAAAATTATCCTAAATGTTGTTCTGACAAGAAAGTGATCTTTAATGACCAAGCTATGACCAAGCTATACAAAATATCCACAGAGGCACATTAAAACCAGGACACAGATATGAGTATAAATGGCTATTTTTTAGCAGCTCTCACCTTGCCTCCTCTCCTTCCATCAGTTTCCTATATGTGGAAATCTCGATGTCCAGGGCCAGCTTGACATTCATGAGCTCCTGGTATTCCTTGACCTGTTTAGTCATGAAGTGTTTAGCTTCCATCAAAGCTTGCTCCAACGCCTTGATGCGTCCTTTGGCATCCAGCACGGCTTTTTCCCCACATTCATCCATATTAACAATGCTGGTTTCGATGGTGGCACGCTGCAAAAAGAAAAAAAAAAGGTCTAAACTTGTGTTTTTCAGACTTATAGTGCGAAACAGCTCATGATGGATTCATAAAATTTCCACCAAGATTGTTGAAGGTTTAAGCATGTTCACATATATTTTCCATGTTAGCTATATTCACTAGCAGTTAACAACCAGTCGCTGTTTAGCTTCCACCTATATAATTCCTGAGGATGAAAAATGGAGAAAACTCTAAACAAAACCAAAAACAATAGAGCGATGCAGTGTTGTTTTATGTCTTTGACACAGTTTGGCTATGCAGTCTTTTGTTGTTTGTTATTGTCACCTTTGATTCAACACTTGAGATCCGTTCTCTCACTTACCTGAGCATTTGCAACATCAATATCATGCTTTACGCGATTGATCATCCGTTTCAGCTCAGCTATTTCCGCCTTGGTGGAATGCAGTTCATTGTCACACTGGTTTGCCTTATCCGTCATCAGATCAACCTGGCAGCGGTGGCGTGCAGAAAGAAGAAAAGAAAGCAGTAATTATCACATCTCTCTGGGGTGGTACTGGTGGAAACAACCTGGACAGTGTTGTAAACTTTACCAAACCAGTTTTGAAGCTTTCTTTTTACCCTTAAAGACGCAAAAGGCAATAAATATATGCGGCGAATCGTAAAACTAATATTCACCAGACTTTAAATAAGACATTTTGCCAAGATTGTTGTACAAGCAGCATGGACGGAAATGTAAATGGGCTGAATTTATATAGTGCTTTTCTACTCATACTGACCAATTAAGGGACTTCTTAGATTGGTAGGCAACATGGGGTTTAAGTGCCTTGCCCAGAGGAACATCAACATTTAACGGTGGGAAGAGACTCAGGGGCAGGCCCAAAATTCACTACAGTGACTGTAATGACCTTCTGGCCCCGGGAATGCTTAGGGATCTCCCAGAATGATGTGAAGGGTGTTCCTTGGAAGAGGTATATCTGAGTTTTCTCTACTGGACCTGATATCAGTGCGAGCCAACCTCAGGTTAGTGTAAAATAATATAGGGATCAATGAAGTGGTAAAGGTGTTTAAAAAACTGATCTGTGTTGTCAGACACAAGCTTTGCATCTCACAAAAAACGAAAAAAATGTAAATTCAAACAATTTGGACGTTGTCGCATGCTCTTTTTGCTAGTTTTTACTGGATATTTATCAGCGGGACTACAGAAATATATGAAGGTTTCTCCATTGAGTTGATTCTCAGAGCACATGTGAGAATCTGGCCCAACAGTGATGCTATGCAACAGCTCAGTCAGATTTTTCTCTTCCATCCATTCCATCATGTTCACTATGGGTGGTGACAGGATAATGTTTTCACCACCAGCCTTAGTTGGCACACTTCAGGTTCTTGATTTAAATTGTAAACGTGGGAAAACAAAAAATAAAAAAAAAATCTGCCTTCCTACTATCGTCTGCCTTTGTCTTATCATCTTTCCCATTTTGAAGATTAGCTAAAAGAATGTTCATATTCAAAAACCCAGGGAAACACACAGTCCTGCATTAAAACAGCTCAAACAATTGATTAACTAAAAAAGTAAACTATGAAAAGTGTCTATTCTAAAGAGATTGTTAGGGGTAAAAATTTTTAATGTGATGAAATATGAAATTATTTCAAGACTTTTCTCAAATCTTTGCTAAAGAATCCTGGAAGAAATAAATAAATATTTCTTTCTCACCTTTGTCCTGTACCATATTTCTGTTTCTTCGCGACTTCGGGCAGCGACTTCCTCATACTGAGCCTTAATATCAGCAATAATCTGATCCATGTTCAGGTTGCGGGAGTTGTCTATCTCCACCACTACAGAGGTATCCGTCATGCTCCCGTGCATCTCTCTCAGCTCCTTTTATTTAAAAAACAAACAACAACAACACCAAAAACAAAAGAAAATAAGAGTAAAAATCGAAATCATTGATAAACCAGAACACATTCCCTATAAATTTCAGTTGCAGAAAAGTGGGGTTTACGCACAGCTTCATAAATAGCCTTGAGGAAACTGGCCTCGTCTGCAAGAGATGCCAGCGTGGTTTCTAAAAGCACCTGGTTGGTGTAGGATGTATCCACATCCTGGTGAGAAAAACAAAGCAAAAACAAACAAATACAGCAACTTTTTAATCCATGCTCAACCTAATGTGGGAATTGTTTTTAAATGTGTGGTATTTTCCAAGGAGGCTATAATTTTTAGAGTCATGAAAAAAAAGAATGTCCCTAGAGAAGCAAGTAAAAAGCAAAGTTCCTGTTTTTTCATGTGCATGGTCTTTACCTTTTTGACATTAACGAAGACTTGTTCTGCGGCAGCCCTTCTGTTGAGCTCCTCTTCATACCTGAACCAACCACAAATATCTTGTTACTCTTGTTGATCTCCTCTCTCTTTACCAAGTCACTAAAATCCCTCAAACTAAAAAATATCTCACTTTGTTTTGAAATTGTCCAATTGATTGATCATGCCGGTCTTCTCCATCTCAAGTGTCGTTTTGTCTCTGAGGGCAAGGTCCAGCTGTCTTTGCAGGTTATCGATGAAGCTTCTGTATATGGGCTCAATATTGGTGGAAGTGGTGGTCTGATCCTGCAGCAGCTGCCACTTGGTTTCCAGCATTTTGTTCTCTTGCTCCAGCAGCTGGACCTGGAACAGAAGCACCAAGCAGATCCATCCAATCCAGAAAATCATACTTTGATATTAAAATATCAGTTACAAGGCCAGTATTGTTAGTTTTCTCACACATTTTGAACGACATCAACTAGTGATCTTTAGAGTATCTATTTTAATTACCCAATCATCCTCCTCACTTAGTCACATGCCAAGCTGAGCTTGGATCCTGTTCTTGCCCTGTTTGTTACAGTTTCATTTGTTTTAAACCTTTAGATTAATGATCTGACTGCAGATATGGACAGGTTTGGTGAGAATAAAGTAATGCCTTACTTTAATGGCAAACAGTGAAGTATTTTTCATACTTTTTTCATGAAGTATCTATCATTTCGACAAGAATTGTCTTCAAAAGGGTTTTGTGATGTCTAGTCCATTGGCATTGGACATTATCGTAAAATATGACCATACTAATTAATGATGCTTAGTGTTTTAATGAAAACATTGGGCTACTTATTTGTTTAAAAAGTACTTTTGAAATCTCTTTGCATAGCCAATACAGTCTGTATGCCGATGTAGGGGCTACATTTTAACAAGAACCACTACTGAGGGGATGTTCTCCCCTCTTTCCCATTTTGAACAGTAGCTAAGAAAATTGGCCCTCTGAGTCACATCATATTCATACCCTAAGAAAACAGTCATGAATTTCTGATTAATTGCGAGACTCTCTGGTCAACTTGAAATAAAATGTGTCTAAAGAAAAAAACTTCAGTGACAGAGAATTTCTAGAGGGCAAAACTGACTTTTTTATGTAACCGAATAATCTACAAGCATATTACTTTTTTATGTGAAACATTTTTCAGCAGGGCTACCCCCTCACCTTTTCGATGTATGATGCGAAGCGGTTATTCAGACCCTTGATCTGCTCCTTCTCCTGGACGCGCAGAGCTTGGGAAGCAGCATCCATGTCTATCTTCAGAGGAGTAAGAAGGCTCCTGTTGAACGTAACAGGTCGAAGGGGAACCACTTTATTTGTGGTGCTGGCTTTGGGGACCAGGTTGGATCCCATGGACCTGCTGCTGAAGCCTTCCGTGGAGGAATAAGCTCTGGATCGTCTTTTCTGTTTGACCCTCACACTCATGATGCAGTTTGTCAGAGATCTTTTTGCTGGAAATTGTGGCAAGTTCAGGTGGTGCTGGAGCTCTCTTGTGCATGTTTCTCTGTTATCACAACTTTATAAGGCAAAGAGCTGGGTGCGGTATGATTGTACAGCTATGTGAATCCGGATTAACCAGTCGGTCATCTGTCACTTGTTTTTCTCCCACCTACTCTGGCAGCAAATATATTTCCTTCCAATTGTTTCTTTGGAACCTAATCTTGCTCAGCAGCATTTTGGTCTGGTGTTCTTTGTGCATTTGATCATTCTAGGTGTATCTTGGATCCAAGATACGGGATTTAGAGAGATAATAAACTATGAGCAAAAAATGTCTATGAATCTGTTGGACACAAAAAAAAGATTTTAAAATTGTTTAAAACATCAGGTGGTAAACTGCAAACTGTATAAAAAGTGACCATAAGAAGCTGTGTGATGGTATGATCAAATATCACAAATTTGAAATGATACAAACTGTTTAACTTTTTTTCAGAAAGGGAAATTAGACCGCCGGTAGCAGATATGGATCAATGAGGAAAAAAAATAAAGAGCCACATTATCTTTTAGACACACTTTCCATTCTTGATGGCTTTTATTTTTGTTGTGCAAGGCAAAGTGAAGAATTAAAACATTCTAAGTATTTGGGCACTACCCAAGATAAAACCAACCAAACCCTGTCAGGAATTTAAAGATCCTGTTTGATAATATGTTTGTGTTTCCATGAGAGTCTTCACCCTTCATTTGTTGTTTTGTCTTTGCTTTAGAAAGTATGTAACCATAATACAAAATCCAAAAGAAAAATGCAGCATGCATTATTCTGATACCCTTAAATAAAATCTACTGTAACCACCGACTTCCAGAAGTCCCCTTGTTAGTATAATAATTAATTTGGGTGTAATTTAACCTCAGTATGAATGCAGATGCAATTAAAGGCTCCAGAGGTTTGCTAGAGAACACTAGGGAACACACAGCTTCATGAAGACCTAGGAACACAGTAGACAGGTCATGGAGACATTTAAAGCAGAGTTAGGTAGTAAAACATCATGATGTGCGGTCCTTCATCTGAAAATGAGAAGAGTGTGACTCAACTGAGTATGTACTCTGACAGATCCTCCTACACTGACAGAACAGGCAAGAAAAGAAAAGCAAATAAGCAGCTAAGAGGCCTGGAGGAGCTGCAGAAACTACAGCTTAGTGGGGAAACCTGTTGACAGGACAGCCACTAGAACGCCATGTTGATAGAAAGCCATGAAAAGTCCCATGTAAAGCCATGTAAAGGATACAGAAAACAATTGGAATCAAGCACATCCTCGATGATGAGGCCAAAATGGAAAAAAATGGTCTTCATGGCGGAGAATCAGCACAACAGGTTACCCTGAACACAAATATCCCAGTAGTGAATCAATCATTGTGACAGCATCATGCTGTGGGGATGTTTTTTTTTTTTCCTGTAGTGACAAGCAATCTTGTTAAAGCTTAGTTGGAGTCAAGTTGGAATCCCGGAAGAAAGCTTGTTGTAGGCTGCAAGATCCTGAGAATGGGGCAGAGATTCACCTTACGGTCAGACGTTGACTATAAACATACAGCCAGAACTACAAAGGAACACGTTAGATCAAAGCATAGTTATGGCCCAGAATGGTCCTGTCAAAGACACAAGATTTGAAATGTCATCTTCACAGATGCTCTGTGTCCAATCTAACTGAGCTCAAGCTATTTTGCAGAGAAGAACCAACAAAAATTTCAGTTTCTTGATGTGTGAAGTTCGTAGAGAGACACTCCAAAAGACTTAGGCAGCTGTAACTCCTGTGAATGCAAATGGATGCACCACTTTCAATATTTTTATTTGTAAAAAGTTTTAAAAATCATATTTCATGTTTCTTCCAGGAGATAGGCACCAGCACCCCTCGCGACCCCAACAGGGATAAAGCGTGTAGGAAAATGGATGGATGGATGTTTCTTCCACTTCACACTTCTGTTCTAAAAAAATGACTATTTTGGTTTTAACTTGAGAAAGGTGGAAAAGTTCATTGTTATGTTATGTCTGTTTTTCTCAGCTCGGTTTGCTTCTTGCTCGTCTCCCACCGACTCTCAGGTGCTCGTTATCACTCGTTGTTGCTTCACTCATTACAGTTCCATATTTTTAGTTTCGTTGTGTCACATCCCCTTTGTTAGTTTGTTCCTGTCACGGCAGTCAGGCAGCATTTTGTGGTTTCTCAGTTTGGTATTGTGGTTTCATTTGTTTGTCTTGCAAAAATAAAAGCATTTAGTTTCACTATGTGGCTTGTAAGGCCAGTATTTGGGTCTTTTCTGAACACGCGTTATAAACAGAAAAGGATCTGGCCTGTGAAAGATTTCTCGACACCGTCCAGAATTTGATCCTGGCTCTCAGCAAGAAGAAGCTGTTTCCCCATGATGAAGGGCAGGTGATGTTTGAGATAATAAAGTTCTTGTCCACATGTGCTTCCTTTACGTGCTCGGATTTTTATCAAGAATCAAGAGTCTTTATTATGCTCATCAAGTCTTTATTGTCATTAAGAAACTATAAGGAAATTTGGTGAGACACTGACTCAGAATTCACACATAACACACAGGCATAAGTCAAGATATAATGGTCAAGTTGAATGCCCCGACAACATCCCCTGAGAAGCCAAGAGGTGTGCAAATAGTCCTTAGCTTCTGATAAGATTTAAATGTCAAAAAAGACAGCAGTCATATTACAGGATGATGTGAAATACTGTGCAATTGCATGAATGTAACAGTCAAACACTACCAGAGAAGTTAAAAAGTGTGCAAATAGTCATTAGCAAAAATCGAAATGTTCAAGTTAAGAATTGTGCAATTTGCATGGATCTCCAAACAAACACACCCTGAGAAGCTAAAAGTGTAATAAAAATAGACATTAGTGTGACGTGGCAGCTTTGATTTGCACTACATCCGCTGCCTGCACTTTCTCAGCCAGTCTGATTGAACACCTGCGCTCTCAATCATCTCCTCCTGTCTGTATTTAATGTGTCGGTTCCCTTCCCTCCATGCCACTTTGTCTTTGTTTCTACCAGCAAGCGTTCCAGCCTTTTCCCCCCAAGTTTTCTAGCCTCTAGTGACTTTTTGACCTATTTTGTGGTTCGACTCTGCCTCAGCCCAGTGTTTTTGGACACCTGTGCAGTCTTGACTGATTCCCTGTGAACTGACCTTTGGACTGTCATTAAATCACTGAATTTTTGGAAACTGTCTAAGCTGTCATTGGAGTCCTTTCTCTACAGTTTCTTGTCACAATTAGCATGTGAGAGACAGTGTAAATCTCAATCGGATCAAGAACCTGTGGAACCAGTAGTATGTTTGTAAACATGCAAACAGACTACGTTATGGAACATAAAATGTAAGAAGAACAAACAGAAGGCAAATTTAGCTGAGGATGACACATTTTAAGATGCAGTTCTCCCCTTTTTCTTTCCATTTTTCTAAGACATTGGTGTGTGTGTGTGTGTGTGTGTATTTATATAAATATGTGTGTGTGTAGCTGGGCATTTATATTTTGTGAAAATTTCTTGTGGTTTGTCTTATTTTGTCCAATGTTTAGGATCAAATGAATAACATGTCACAAAACCAAAGAGTCGAATATATTTGGACACAGTCGAATACTGCACTATGAAGCAAATTCAAAACAGTCAGGTCTTCTTTGAGTTTGACAGTTTCTTAAAACTTCAGATTCCAGATATAGATGAGGGGCGTGACACTGGCGGCTTTAAAGTTTAACTATTAACTCAGGCTATTCTGGTTTAGCAGGATGGGAGGTTTTTAATTTAGTTTGAGCATTTTTTTTTGACAAAATAAACACCTTGCAAAAGTAACTGAGCTGAACCCAACTGAACATTTTAACATTACATACAACAAGAAACTTCAATACATTTTATTGGAATTTTATGATACAGATCCGCACAATGCTGTATGTATTTGTGAAGTGGATAGAAAACCTTTTTTTTTTTTTTTTTTTTTTTTTACAAATAATACATTTTTTAGAGGACATTACTGAACAAACAGCATCATGAAAACTAGGGAACAGAGCAGACAGGTAAGGGATAAAGCAATGCCGTTTAAAGCTATATCCCAAACTTTAAACATCTCAAAGGGAACTGTTGAATCCATTATCAGAAAATAGAGGCTTATTATGCACCTGTATGCCTAACAAGACATAGCTGTACACCTAATCTGACAGGTTTGGCAAGGAGAACATTGATTATTTGCACTCTACAAATGTGGATGTGGAAAAGGGGCAAAGCAGAAAGGAATTTTTGCCAGGGGAAATTAATAGCAAATGTGGAAGGAGGTGCTCTGGTCAACTGAGATCAAAAGTTGTACTTCTTCACCTGCATGTGTAGAGGAACAATACATACCAGCCTAACTACCCCATCCCCATGTGACAAATGGTAGTGGAGCCATCATGCTGTGGGGATGCCTTTCTTCAGTAGGGACAATACCAACAGGAAAAAAATGAAAGGGCCAAATAGAGGACAATCCTGAAATTAACCATGTTGGAGGCGGAAGACTTGAGACTAGGACTGCACGGTTCTTCCAACAAAGGGAGTAAAACATTTTAATGTCACGTTTTAAAGAATGAAAAAAAAATTGCACCATAAAAAATATGCAAAGCATCACTGCAATTTAAACAAGAATGCAGGGAGTAAATGATCAGCTGTGTGCAGCAGTCATTAAGTGTGTTTAGGAGTTGTGGGACATGACAGCTACACATAAGCTGATGGAGTGAAAAATTTGCATTTATGTTGTGATTATTGAGGATCTGGAACAATTGCTTCTTCAAGATCCTTGCTGATCTTTTGCACTTTTAAACAGTGTTGACTGCGATGGGATATTTTGTTGCCTCCTAAAGTCTCGTGACTGTGTTTATGCGATCTTCATTTTATATGCTTATGGTTTCTCTCCGTTTTCCAGCTGAAAGGTCATCTTTCAGAACCGGTTCTGCAGCTGGAAAAGATAGATAAAGAGAACTACATTCTCACAGCAACTTGTCATGAAACTAGTTCTTAAACTTTGTCTCGTAAATATGTTGCACTTCTCCTGTTCTTAGGTATCAAAAACATGTACTAACCCTGAAGGTCAGAACTTACCCTTTGTCAGAGCTTATACTCTGATGTGGATGCTCTGGGTTACAGTCTTTGCTCTCATCTTGTTCAAGATCCTTTAATAAACCTCACTGAGTGATTTTCGCTATAACAGTGCTTGGATGATCTTGTTTTTCCACCACAAACTTGGCATTGTCGAGGAGGATTCCTCAACTGGACCCAAGAACATCAGCAAACTAGTGTTTGGCTTCAACCTCTTACCTCATGTAGCCGCTAAAGAAGGATGGGCTGCTTCTCGGCATCCGTGGGATGTATAAACTCAAAGTGACTCCTCTGGTATCTGGTGAGACACTTGTTCGGTGTAATAAATTGTCCCATTATAATCTAATAATCAAAAATAGTTAAAGAAAGTGATACAGTTTCTACTCTAGGGAGTATAGATGGGTGGGCTGAAACTCTTTTTGGAACCAGGGTATAAGTCCTTTGCAAGGCAATAAAGGTGGGGTTAATTAGGATTTAGGATATTAAAATCCTAGGTGGCAAAAGTCCATCAAAAAGTAATGAAGGCAGGGTCAACTAGGTTTTCGTTAACTAAAATTCCTAGAGAGTGAAAGGCCTTTACAGTGCGATAAGGGCCTCTCTTTAACTTTAAGAGTCTAGAGCAGGCAGCATTGCTGGAAAAGATATTTATAGGAAAAGAAAGGATTGTCTTCAACTGTACAATATTTTGAGGGGCATAGCGGGCACGCAAAGCCTCGTCTCCTCCTCGTGTAGAAATATTTGATTTAATGAAAATTAAATATGGACAGTAAAAATGTCGGTTTTGTGGGTGGATGGAAAATAAGTGGGTAATTTCCAGCTGGAAGTTTATTTGGTCCCACTGTTTTTGAAGAAATTGGGAAGGAAGTAAAAAAAAAAGGGTGAAGAAAAAAGTGAAGTGTTGCGATCTGCTCTCCTCATTTCACTGGGGCTATCAGGATCTTAGGACCCGAGCACAGACAAGCACATGATGAATAGATGATGAATTTTATTAAATAAACAAAGCTTACATGCAAACAGTGAAACAGGATCCAGGAACCTGATTAACTTAGACCAGAACAGGGTAGACAGATGAATAAAGACGGAGGACCTGACCATTGGAAATATTTGGGCTGACAGAATATATAGGAGGGGAAAACAGGGCAGTGACACGTGGCGCTAATTACCGACAGGTGATACAAGTGAGATATAATTAACGGAGGGAAAAGAGGGCAGAGAACTGGCAGGAGCAGAGGGAGCACTGAATCTAATAGGGAGCAAGATAACTGCCATTCATGGGGGGAAAAACCTAAACAACTAAAAAAGATAAAATAAAACATAACTACAGAAAAAAAGAACCATAAGTTAACTAGTCTAACAGTACACCAATAGAATAAATACAGCGCGGAAAGTAAACTAAAGAAAGACAAGCATAAATAAGGATTAAACAGAATACTAAAATAATTACATGAATTAACAGAAACTGGATCCAACAGATATAGAATCTAATAACCTAATTCCTGACCAGACAACTAAACCGGTAACACAGATGAGGATCTAGGGATAAAAGAATAACAAACAGTCTGCAGGATCCCCAGAGAGCTAATATAAGTTATCACATACCTGGGGATCCTGACGGGGGCCTGATTCCTCTCCAAAGAGGGATGTTCTATCACACCTGAATGTCCCAACACAGGCGACATCTATTTCATCTTAGTAGATTTAACAATCCCACTTCCTATCAGTAAATGGGACGGGGATTTATTTACCCATAGAGATTTTTACTTTCAGGGTCAAATGGCGACAAACACTGATAGATAGATAGATAGATAGATAGATAGATAGATAGATAGATAGATAGATAGATAGATAGATAGATAGATAGATAGATAGATAGATAGATAGATAGATAGATAGATAGATAGATTTATTACAGACTCAAAGTCCAAATTGCAAAAAAGATAAAACAAAAAACGATAAAAGAATAAAAAGTGCAATAAAAAAACAACTCCTAGCCATTCAAAAGGCAATCATACCAATGTCTCCAGAGTACAGATGAGTATTTTACTGCACTATATTTAATATTAGTCAACAGTAGGATAATTCTATTATTAAACTCGTTTAAACGACAAATAAATTTATACATAAGCTTTCTTAAAACAGCCATTAAAGTGCTGACGCGAGCAGATACAACAGTTCACTGGCACTGGTCCATTTGGGTTTGTTTAACAAAAGTCTTAATGCATCATTATAGGCCACCTCTTTTAAGACTTGTTTTTTTAAAGTTGCCCCACAAATGTGCATTATGCAGAGATGTACAATACGAACTAAACAAGTTCAGTTTCACTTCATCAGAACAGAATCCAAACTTACGGACAAGAATCACTCGAAATGGCAACATTCTGCTCATATGATACAAAATTCTTCATAGAACGAAATGCACAGGAAAACGGATGTTCCAAATAGGTTTGTCAGTCACCAACACATGTCCACATTGCATCGGAGTTTTACCCGATGACTATCTACATGTTCTCTGCCAGCGTCTGCCTGTCTAAGGCCTTTTGGCTAAAAGTATGTGAAGAGCTATCAACGTGCCTTAAGTGCACAACACACAAATAGAGACCACACCCTTCTGGCAGTTCTAAGCATTGCAAAAAATTATACTGGAAGAATAACGAGTTTAACAATACTCCCTGGGGGGCATATCCCAGCTCTGGCCCCATGGACCTTTGCCGTTCAGCTTACTGTCCAATAAAGATAATCTGTGGCCGTAGACCATGGTGGCTGAGACTTTGTGGGCTGGAGGTGTGGGGGCATGTGTGGAGCAGAAATAGGGTCTGGGGTTGGGAGGGGGTTTAAGGGTTTTGATTTGTACCCGAATGACCATTGGGTAGTGCCTGATAGGCATGAGCCGCTGGCTGTGGGCTCGATTGGCTTTGCTTTGTTTTCCCGGACAACTCTCACCTGCGGGGCAGCTGATCTGTGGGTACTCCCTCCTGGCCTCTGGGGGATCTCTGGGGGATTCATGGCCCTTGGTTGGAGCTGTATTGGTGTGAGGAAGGTCCAGGAAGGTCCAGTTGGGGAGCTGGCCTTTCATGCCAGTGCCTTAGCGCCCATCCCCTCCTCTCTATAGGGTCTTGATGTGTGGGACAATGGACCTTGCTGGCATGGAGGGAACACCATTCAATTCTATACCTATGCACTGATATAGGTCAGTCCAAAACCCTTAAACGCCCTCCCAACGCCACTGATACGGGTCAATGTGTAGGTCATGCAAACACAGCTCACTAATACATCTATCAATGTAGCGTGCCTACACTGATACTGAATCCAGTCTTGATTAAATAAAGTAAATCACTTAATTAGGATTTCATCTTGAGATATCCTTTTTGTAGAGCAAATCTGCCATGGCACATGAAGGCAACCAGCTTCTCAATATGTATGTGTCACTGAAATATCTTTGGAAATGGCTTTGTTATCCTTTCCAGATTGATGGATCTCTATGGATTTATCTCTCATCTGTTTTGTTTTTTTAATTCTTTAGATCGGGACATGATGTACTCCTTTTTAAGATGTTGTGAAATAGTTTCTCCTCAGATAATTTCTTGATTCTGCAGGTCAAGGCAATTCAAGACTGGGTGTGTCTTGTAGAAATAAACCAAAACTATTGTCAATAATAGTTAATTCATGATTTAACAACCACCAATTCCTTTTTTTCACATCGTACCGGGCTGGTTTAGATAGCTTTTTTCCCCTTAATAAATGAAATCATCATTTCCAAACCAGAATTAACCACACATATATATATATATATATATATATATATATATATATATATTCAAATGGAAGGAGGATGAGTTTTCTTTCTTTTTCTAACTTTTCTTATTTGCACAGCAACGTTGACTTTAACCTTTAATCACATTCAACTCTGAACTAAAGAACCTGTCTGTCCACTTGCTGTCAAAATGTTTCTTTTCATACTGTCCTTCCTGTCCTCGTGATGTCGATTAACCAATCATCTATCTACCTTTTTTAAGTTTAGCAAAATAGGTTTCTCACAGGACTGGGTTCAAATGTATACTGAAGACCAGTTTTGCTTGCTGCTGAAGTGATGCCGTCTGTATAGGCCTGTGTTCATTACAAGAGGTAAATCAAATTGAGGATTCAGAGCTCAGAAAGTGTCATTTTAAATGTGTGTTTTACAAAACTGTTTGCTCTTTTGTTGTCAGCCATGAAGATTGCTTTATTCAATGCTCAGAGGTTTGGAGTGACCAAAGTCTCAGACCCAAAAGTCCTGTCAACGCTTATTAAGGTAAAACATTCTTTACTTTGTAAAGCAAGACGTGGCTGCTTCAGTAGCTCCCTGTGTTTTATCTGGCAGCAAGGACTTCTGATGAACGCATTACGTAATCACATTAATTATAACAGCATAGGTCCTTTTGAATCTTTAATCCAGTCACTGATGTTATTTTGGGGAGCAGCCAAGAGAGATTTTAAATCTGAAAATGAAAACTATTTGACTGTCAATCCAGCTAGTTTCAATGCTTGGACAAACTTCAAAGACAGAAATGAAAACCACAATTGTCATGTCTTAGTCAGAACCTGGGTACGTTTTATTCCCCCACAGATCCTGCCTAACTGAAGCATTTACCTTTTATAGATTGTGTCTTGATATGACATCATAGTCATTCTGGAGGTGGTGGATGTGAGCGGGGCCTCCATCAAATTGCTCCTGACAGAACTCAACAGGTGACTTTATGTTTGTCTCTTTGCACTAAGCCGAACTGAAAAATGATCCTGCCTTTGAGAGCAGAAAGAAACATAATGTGTTGTCATTTGAGGGTGTCTCAGGGTGACCACGTCCCACCACTATGCCCTGCAGCTCAGTACCCGCCTGGGAAGGAGCAGATACAAGGAGCAGTTTATGTTTCTTTACAGGTAAATCCCTAAGCCATTGTGACTGTATCGGTGCTGAACCAGACCCGCCGATCACGTACGCAGCTGTATAAGTGAGACATATTTATGTTGTAGGGATGATGTGGTGGATCTGATTGACTCCTATCAATATGAAGACAATCAGGTGAATGACGTGGATGTGTTTGCGGAGAAAGAACTGGACGAGCTGTACGAGGTCTTCCTGGCGGTCAGAGACAAATGGAAAACAGATGTAAGAAGCATCTTCATGAGTTTATTTGACACGATCACAGACACAGTCTCATTACAAAGGTCACAGAGGTCAGAGCAAACTAAATCCAATTAAAGTATCATTGTAAGATGGCAAATTAACTCACATCAGTATGAAACTGCCTTGCAAAAGTCTTTGTACTGTTTGAACATTTTGTCAGATTACAACCACAAACATTTTGTGGATTTTATGATGTAAAAATCCACCACAAAGTAGAATAAAGCTCTGAAATTGAAGGAAAATGGTCTATAGTTTTCAAAAACCTTTAGAAACAAAAATCAGAAAAGTGTGCTATGCATTTGTATTAAGCTTCCTTTACTTTTAAACCCTCAAATAAAATCCAGTGGAACCAATTGCTTTCGGAAGTCACCTAATTAATTTAATTAGCATGTAATCTAATTAGTGAACAAAGAGCATCGTACAGACCAAGTGACTAACTCTGCAGACAGGTCAGGGATATAGCAGGGGGAGGTTTAAAGTAGGGTTAGGTTATTAAAAAAATTGCCCCTTCCAGAAAACACCTAAAGGCAGGATTTAGTTGCCTTTTCGCAGTTTCCATGTGTTTTGTTGAAAGACCAAAGCTGGTAAGTTGAAGTTAACCCTCTGCTGACTCATCAAGCAAGATGGTCACAGGCCCATATCAGCTGACTTGTCAAAGGGCAAACTGGTGTCGAGTTCTATCCCCCTTATCTATTCAACCAATAGATGAGGGGGGATTATCTATTGGTTGTCCTACATGCCGATCATTGTGACGCGCTCGCCTAACGGTAACGTGTGTGCCTGTTCCTCGCTGGTTTCCTCTTGCGTGCTGTGCATGTGAACTTCTAGTGTTTATGTAACCACTTAGCTTCGGGTTCAGCCGTTCATTGTAGATCCACTGCTCTCGCCATATACTTCGCAAGAACAAACTGTCTTACAAGTTTATGAGAAGAAGAGGAAGGCCTCAGACAAAAGACATTAGACCAGAGTGTATTTAGGAAATTTTTTCACGCGATCCCCTGAGGATGGTTTTGTGCTTGCGCAAAAGGTGACTTGGGCGCTTCTTACCTACATCTCTGGAAAAATCGGGAAAAAAAAAAAAAAAAACTTCAAGCAACCTCCACACTTTTTAGCTTCATGTTTGTATGTCTTACTTTTCACAGACCAGTAAGCATGCTGAAGTTTGTGGTTGTTATGTGATGAAATGTGAAAACGTTTGCAGTGTATTGATAATCGTATAAGGTGTTGGAATAAAAGTTTTTTTTTTTTTTTCTCTAGAACGTGATGATCCTAGGGGACTTCAGAGCAGATGGTGCCAATCTCACCGCAAAAGAAATGAAAAAGATACGAATTCGCAGTGACACGAATTTCCACTGGCTGATTGCTGATGATGTGGACACAACTGCAGCAACAACAAATAATCACACCTACGACAGGTAAAATTAGCTTGTTAAGAATTTATGACAAACAGTGTAACTTAGTTATATAAAATCCACAAGCTTGAAAAATAAACCTTCTCTACGCAGGATTGTTGTGTATGGAGACGACCTGCTGGCAACCATAGTACCAAACTCTGCGAAGGCGTTTAATTTCCAGAAAGAGTTTGATTTGAATGAAACGATGATGAGATGTCATGCTAAACTTTCACAGTAAAGACTTTTTCTTTAAGTTATTTCCTCACTCAGTGCATGCACCCACCAACAGGCCCTCAAAGTCAGTGATCATTACCCTGTTGAGGTCGAATTAATCAGCACGTCTCCTTTCTGGGTGGCAAGACGTGGGAGCTCTACAAAGAGAGAAACATCAGTTACCAGCAGAGCTGCAACGGGTAAGAGTTAAACTGTAATCTACTACAACTGCTTGGCGTAAAGGAAGCTCGTAGAAGAGGAATGAATATTTACTTAATGTTTACTTCCTTCGAATTCATGCAGTTGTGCTAAAGGGTGAGGCTGCAGATAAAATATGCGTGGAATTAAGGAGTGTATTTTTTTTTTACCTATGAACTTAAACTTTTACTCATGTTCACGCCTTTCCTTTTCAATGTCTGTGAGGGTGTCCTCTTGAATCTGCTGCTGCTTGCTGCTGCTTCAGAGGATTTAACCACTGCTGCACGTCACTGTAGTGTCTCACTGTCTAAACCAGTGGTGTCCAAATGGGGTTGGTGTCCTGCGTGTTCTAGTTGTTTTCCCGCTTCAGCACACCTCATAGGTTATTCCCGTTCCCCTACAGAACGTGACGACATGTGGAGGACATAAATAAAGAATTCGATTTTGGTGCATTGGAGCAGAGACAGATCTAAAAGACACAGGACTCTGGCCTTTGATGACAGGAACTGGTTCTGCATCAGTTTTCTTAAAACAGAAAGTTTAAGTAGAAAACCGTCACCCAAAACCTATTAAAGAAAAACACTGCAATCTAAAGACTACTGAGAAACTGTGTGAAAGAAAGAAAGAAAGAAAGACCTGTGGTGCAAGCACAAAGTTACTGTTTGTCTGTTGAAAAGCAAACCTTCAGAGAAGCACAGGGTTACCATCATGCTTGCAACACGAAAAATAAAGATGAGGTTTTCTTCTGAACGATTTTAGCCAAAAGAACATGATTTGTCAAAGAAACCAATTGAAATTCTCAAGGAATGATCTACCCAAAGTTCTGACACTGATTTCATTGAAAACCTGCGATTGGGGTCAAAGATTATTGTGGGTGCAAACTTATCTTTTATCTGCCGATGGACTCAGTTTGTTGTGAAAATGGTGCATTTGTTAATCAACGTGCTTACGGGCACTGCTAATTATGAAGAAATGAAAAGGAAAATAAACTGGGCTAACGATGTGTCCTTTGTTTATTCTTGGATTACTGCCAGTCTTACCATGCCACCTTTCCAGGAACTAGATTGGCTGCCTTGCAAAGGGAATGGTTTTTATTTTCATTCTTATTAAAGCCAGCCAACGCGTTCAGTCTGACCTGACAAAATTTCAACAATCAAAAAACAGATCAAGATTACTCTAATGATCACAATTTTGGGTAATTACTAACTCAGACATCAGTAAATTCAGCTGACTACACTTGAGAGGATTGACTTACAGTAACAACACAAAATTATATAAAATCCAGTAAAAACAATAAATGCATTTGAATCATGCTGTTTTCCACTTGGAAGTTAAAATACAAAAAACTATGTACTTTTCAGCGAGAATGACATTTTTTCTTTAAATCTTTCTAAACGTCTTTTGTTTTTGCCGTGTTCTCTGTTCTCAGAGTGTTTGCAGGATGAAGTGGTGAGCCTGCAGAGAGAAACCCTGCTGCTGAAGCGGGAAAAACTGCAGCTTCAGATCTCCTATTTGAAAAGAAAGCTTGCCCCAGCCGAATGAAGGAAATGATTGGAAGATTCTAGACATCAGTGGTCCTTTTTTTTATTCTGATGTCCGAATGATATTTCCATTTAATTTAGTATGTAGCTAAAATGTATTTATCCAAGTTTTTTTTTTTGCTGATAATTTGTAAATGGGCATTTCATTCTGTTCAACTTCTGTTTTTATTCAAATGATTTTCCTTTTGTGTTTTGCACCTTGGTCAATGCTTGCTGTTGTTTCAGTGCTTCATAAGGAGAGCTGCCCCGGCTCTGCAATGGTTCTTTCCGGGGTACTTTTTGAATTAAAGGAAATCATATGGATTTTTCATTCAAGCCATTGAGAGACATAAAACTGGGCTTATAACATTGAAACTTCCATACAGTTAAAACTAATTATTACTACCTCTGACATATTTAGATTTAAAGTTATTTTATTAAACCAAAACGTCACTACATGAAAGATAGAAATATGTACAAACGGGTAACATGGTTTTCATGTACATTTGAACAAAAAAAAATGCTGTGTTCAAAATGATTTATGCCCTTATCAATAGTCTATAGAAAAGCCTTTATTAGCCATTGAAGCAACCAAACATTTCTCATAATTACTGACTGCCTTTAAGTATTTCTCAACTGGTATGTTTACCTTATTATCTTTGCTGAAGTTTTTGTGGTAGGAAGGCTTCCTTGCCGTCAGCCTTATCTTGAGCTCACTCCTCTCTATAAGATTCAAGTCGGTACTCTGGCTGGGCCACTCCAAAAGGTTGATAGTTTTGTCAGCTAACCATTTCCTCATCCATTTAACCATATCTTTTGGTTAATTTTCACGCTGAAATGTCTAATTTCATTAAAGATCAGGTTTCTATGTAGACTGTGTGATGTTATTGGGAATCTTAACGTTGTCTTCCTTTTCCATGGATGCCATTTTAGCTTGCTTGTCCCATTGGCTAAAAAAACACCCCTATTCTGACCAGCATACTTGACTTTGGGAATCTTGTTCTTGGGGCTGAGGGCTTTCCCCTTTTCTTTGCCTAAAGAGGGCTACATCATTAAGGAAAAAATACAGTCTTCATTGGCTTTTGTGTCCCTTATTCAGAGAAGTGGTTTCCTTCTTGGTCTGCATCCATAGAATCCTTCAGTTTTCAGTGTCCGTTGGACTGTCTGTCTTAAGATGTTGCCGCTGACATGTCCCACATTCATCATGGTAGCCTTGGATGCGATCCATCTCCTGTACCATCCACCTTGTCAGTGCCATTTGTCATATTTTTACGGTGTGGAATTTTTCAAAGTAATTTGTTTGCCGGCCCCTGAATATTTAGAAATAGTTATTTTTCTGAGTTGTGCAATGCTACAGGTGCTCCATGAGCACCATTGTTTTAATTTTTTTTTTACCATGACTTACCATAAACTGGCTGCAGAGAGCTGCTGTTTTACCTCCTGAGTTAATAAAAACAACTGTTACTAATCGAGGGTATTTAGGATGCTTTAGACCAGTGTGGAATTATTCCATTATTGCAAAACCTTGAATTTTCACAATTTGCAATCACCATAAATTATTATGAAACTATTTAATACCAATAATACTTTAGCCTCAAACACATTCCTGATCAACGATCTTCTAATCATGTTCAATTTTATTATGAACAAAACAGCAAATCAATGAAAATATTTTATTTTATACCTTTATTTCTTTTTATCAGCGCAATGGTTTTGAACCCTTGAAAGATGATTGAACGCCCTGACGTGCTGCATTCAGGTTCCACAAGCAAGCTCGACTATTCCCATTTTACGGCTAACTAAAAACTCGGTCAGCTAAATGAAGTTTCAGTAAAAATCAGTAAAAAATGAAGCTAATTCAGTAAAAACAAAAAGAGCTAACATTCAGAAATGATTTGTAGCATTATCATTGCATGCGAACTTTTTAGCTTACATTTGTTGTGTGGGCTCTTTAGTTTACCACATTCTTGTAAGTCTATGAAGTAAGCTCTGAAGTCACGTGACTGGACACTTTTAACCAAAACACAGAGGCTTCGAGGGGGACTGAGACCACAGACATGAATACGTAGACGCCGCGTTCTCGGTTGAGAGGTGTGCCGACAGAGCGGCCATCTTAGGTCAGACCAAGCTGCAGTCAGACAGAATACAAGTCAGTTCAGGTAAGTGGTGCTTTATGTTTTCAGACACTCTGAATCCGGTGAATTCTCACCCGATTTCCAGATAAATTAGCTGACTGAAGACGTCACACCTTTAGGGGCTACATAAGACCAATTGATTGAATTAAAAGATTGATTGTCTAACTTAATACATAATTTCGATTTTGTATTGACAGTCAGCAAACTTCCAGAGCTACGTCCCAGGATGCCCGACTTTTGCTCGGCTTATGGGTGCGCAAATAAAAGGGCATTACAAACCAGATCCCGGGGAATTACCTTCCACAAGTAAGATTTTATGATAGTTAATCCTCATACTTTACAGTTACAGTTTTTTCCGGCATAAACACATTATGTGCTCATGGGTAGCAGGGATGGAAGTAGAGAAAAGTACATTAAACACCCTGATTTCTAAAAGATCTGACTGAGGATATATATATACCTATATATATATATATATATATATATATATATATATATATATATATATATATATATATATATATATACATATACACACACATATATATATATATATATATATATATATATATATATATATATATATATATATATATATATATATATATATATATATACATATACACACACATATATATATATATATATATATATATATATATATATATATATATATATATACACACACATATATATATACATATACACACACACACACACACATATATATACATATATACATTTGCACATTGTATCGTATCCTGCAAAATTGCTGCTGCACCTTAACCGGAAACGTACTGCAAAACTGTGTACAATGCAACTGTCTACTTTTAAATCACTGCTGCACCTTACTGCATATTTGTTTACATTTGGTTTACATTGTTTACATTTCAACTGCCTACTGTTCACTGCTGCACTTTATCCGGAAGTCAATTGAAATTTATCCTGTAAGTGACTGCGATTGATCACTGCACTTTATCCTGTACTGTAATTCACTGCAAGGTATCCTGTAGAGTTACTGCAATATTTCTGAGCTGTGTGAAAACGAAATTTCGTTCTGTATGCACTCTGTGTATACAAAATGACAATAAAGAAAGTCTAAGTCTAAGTCTAAGTCTATATGTATATATATATATATATATATATATATATATATATATATATATATATATATATATGTATATATATATATATATATATATATATATATATATATAAATATATATATATATATATATATATATATATATATATGTGTGTGTATATGTATATATATGTGTGTGTGTATATATATATATATATATGTATATATATATATATATATATATATATATATATATATATATATATATGTATGTATATATGTATATATATATGTATAGAGAGAGAGAGAGAGAGAGATGTGTGTATAATTTATGTTTATTATATTAATATGTAACTGAAAATATATAACTGAGTATATATATCATCCCGTTAGACTTCAGTTTAAATTGTTTTTGTTCTGAATAAATATGTGTAATCTGTCTGAAAGGTCACCAGCATTGTGAACATATGATTTAAATTAAATCTGAGCTGCCTCCTATTCTTTTTGACAGCAGATGTCTGATCTGTGGTCTGACCCAAGATGGCCGCCCTGTAGGCACGTCAGTCTAGCGGCCGGCAGCATACAATGGGGCGTCTACGTATATGATGTCTATGACTGAGACGGTTTGTCAACAAGCGAACAAGGCGACCTTCTCTCGGTTCTTCGAGTCCTACCTGCAGCCACAGTAAACCACCCCCACCTGTCCCCGGCAGACAGGCCGTCTCAATGCATTACAGAGGACCGAGAACACCGAGGCGGCCATGGACGTGTACGACTTGTTTAGTAGTTGCAGAAAGGGCGACATTTGTAGAGTCAGGTAACAGCGGCTCTGTTGACGTTTTATTTTTGGTTTGCCTAAGAAAGAAAACTGTTTCACAAGCATCAGCTGCATCATGTTGACACCCAACCTAAAGCATAAACCCGTCCAGCGCTGCTGTTTATGTATTTGCTGAGAAGCAGAAGTGGAAGGCTGGCTTGCTAGCATTAGCACCGGTGACCCAGCTTTTCGGGCTAACGTTTATAGGTCAGCTGCACTTTACAGATGTTACAAAACATCAGCAGATGGATGTGCTTAAGAGTCAGATCTTTAAAATTATAATCGCCGCTTTTTGCAGCATATTTATACAACAGTTGCACCGAGCCCGTGTTTAAGATACATCTTCTGTTGACTGTTTTGTCATCCAGCAGATTATTATTGCGTTAAGTCACTGTTAATGCATTGGGGGGAAAAATCAAATGGCGTTTGTTTAACATAGCTTTTAGAACAGTACTATTAAAATGAACATGTCATTTTATTTTATAGTTACATTTTTACTTTATGTGAAATTATGCTTTAGTGCTGTATGTTAAAAATAACACAGGCAAAATTAAAACAAAATCGCACACAGCTGAACACAAGAATCGGTCAAACGCAGAACCAATAACTTTTTAAAACAAGATTTTTAGATTTACTGAATTATATTTCTCATTAGCTGTAAAAAACAAACAAATTGAAATCAAAATATTTAGATTCAAATTTTAAATGAATTTACCTTGCCAAAATAACTTTATTGCAGTTTTTATAGTGTAGTTGGTCTTAGATCAGCTTTTTTCATAACTTATTTTGATCGATTGTATATGAAGAATCCAAATATACCTCTGTGTGAAGCTAAGATAATGACTTAGTAAACTGAATATGCTCACACATCAGGCTTTTCTGTTTTCTCTAAAGGTACCTTGTTGAACAAAGGGATGTGGACCTCAATGTGAGAGATAAATGGGACAGCACGCCGTTGTAAGTAAATTGTTTGCAGACCCACAGTTATTCTGATGCTGTTTACCACAAAGCCATTATCGTTAAAGTTACAAGAAAAAGAGCTGTTTTTCCTTCAGGTATTATGCCTGCCTTTGTGGTCATGAGGAGCTGGTCCAGTACCTGTTGGCTAGTGGTAAAATTTCATTTTCACTGGATAAAGTGAGGCTGTCATATTAAAAAGGATGTATTAGACAGGATTCTACATTTTGATTCTTTTTTTTTTTTTTTCCTGTTATGTCGATTTAATTTCAGGTGCCAAGTGTGAAGCCAACACGTTTGATGGTGAGAGATGTGTGTACGGCTCCCTGAATGACTCAATCCGACGCCTGCTCAAAGAGTACAAGTGTGTCAGCGTCCGTGCCATGCAGCGCAATGATTTTAACTACTTTCTACACACGTAAATGTGAAAACTTTCTGCTTTTTTTAGATCATTAACTTTGGAAAGAAACAGCAATGTATCGTTGCAGTTCAGGAAGACAAAAAAAAAAAATCGTTCCTCCTATTTCCATCTAGGTTGTTAGAACAAGGTCAGCACAGTGATGTCAAGTTCCTGGTTCATGGACAAATATTCGCAGCTCACCGATGTGTTCTCAGCGCACGCTCGGAGTACTTCACCGAAATGTTTGAGACAAAATGGAAGGGAAAGAGCCTCATAACCCTCAAACACCCATTGGTAATTTAACATTTGATTTAAATTTATAAAAAAATGCCTCAGTCACATTTAGTAGAAAAAGTTTTTATTAATAGAAACCAAAGCTGTTTTGATTTTAGATCAATCCTGCGGCCTTTGGAGCAATTCTGCAATACTTCTATACTGGTGAGCGTTTATTTGATTTTTTTAATTTATTTATTTTGATACAAACACATGCGTTTAAAATGTCAACTAAGAGAAAAACAAATACAAATTTGATTCACAAAAAAGGTGTGAAATTATAATTTTTTAACTACTTGCAATATTTGAGACCAACCAAAATCACTGGAGTCAGAAGGGCATCACACTAAAGAGGAAAACAACAACCAGAGACAAGAATAGTTAAACAATAAACAAAAAGACCATATCAAATATGCTATAAATACTTAGGTATTGAAAAACGACTAGTTAAAAAAAAATCCTAACAAGGGAGTGTGAACTTCATTCCTCATAGTTGTTTCATAATGTTACAGGACGAATGGATATTGATATAAGTCTGGTGGAGGACTGCAGGCGACTTGCTAAGCAGTGCAAGATGGCTGACCTTATGGAAGAGCTGGAGAATAAATGTAAACAGGTCTATGAATTTGGTAAGCGAGCTGTTGGTTTATATTTTCTATGTTAATACATATATAATTGAAACTGCAATTTCTATATTTTTTGTTCTCTGGAACTTTGATTGAAATGCTTTTTTTTTATCTCCTTTCATTTTCAAGTGTCCAACAAGCCTGGAACCTGTGTCAAAGTTCTTAGCCTGGAGCCTCACACCTGTCAGCTCCAGGAGGAGATGGCTCAGTTAGCAGACTGTGCACTACCCACTGAACTAAGAGTGAGGACCTAAACCCAGGAAAACCCCGGACTTTAACTCAGAGCAGCTGCTACTACGTATACTTCTTTCTCTTTGCTCCAGGTTGGATTCGGTGAACTTCCCTTTAACAGAGTTGATCTGTTCCCTACTTATCCTGACATCTGCTTCAGAGTAGAGGGTTTCAATTTCTTGTGTCACAAGGTATGACTTGCAAAGCCCACAAACATAACGCCAACCCCCAAAACCTCATAGTGTTAATGTGGGCTTTTGATTCAATGTGTTTTCAGGCCTTTTTCTGTGGGCGCAGTGATTATTTTAAGGCCTTAGTGGAAGACCACTTCAGCGAGGGTGAGCAGCTGCAGTCCCAGCCCAGCACCCCAGTCATAACCTTGCACATCTCCCATGAAGTCTTTATCCACGTCATGTATTACATCTACACTGATGACACAGAGGTGGGTGCACAGCTTCTGTCTGGAGCTTTTAAAGTGCTTCCAAAAAGTTTTTTGCCTCCATTAGAGATTTGTTTTGTTTTTATTAAAAACTTAAATGCATCAAAGATAATCAGATTGAATCCAAAATGTGATTTTCTAATCAAGATTTTATTCATTACGGGATAAAGGCTATATCCACAAGCATGCACAAATTAGATTTTGTTAGTTTGTAAGTTTTCTACTCTCACATTCAGTCAGTGGGCAGTAGGTGGACCCCTGGGTTGTTTACCATTGTAAAAACACAAAACGGAGGCCAGTCGCTGGGTTTTTAGCATTAGGGTCAACGCAGTTTGAGACAAGCACAAAGACTCAATTATTCTTTACAATTGTTTTTGTTTTGCTGAATCTTTTGTATTCTACTTCCAAACTGAATGTTTCCAACCTAATCTAATACAGTAAATTACCCCTGAAAATCATTTTTTTTTAGTATAATCTATGTATAATTGAAAAGTTTAAAATCGATTTATTAATTTACAACCAACATAGATTTAAAAAAAAATCCGACACTGGCTGCATTTTGAGGATTTACACCGCCGTTATGAATTTCCTCATACAGCAGTAACGTTTTGCGTTCATCAGTAATGCCACCACTTACGTTACGTTCATCTTTATGGCCCGGCGCCTGACGGATTCCTCTCTCGCACACAGCTGACGATGGACAGCGTGTTCGATGTGCTGTGCGTGGCTGACATGTACCTGCTGCCGGGGCTGAAGCGTCTCTGTGGGAAGACGCTCGGTAAGGCTATTTGCGAGGACAACGTCCTGCACATGTGGAAGACGGCCAAGCTTTTCCGTCTGTCTCGGCTAGAAGACCAGTGCACAGAGTTTATGGCGAAGATTATTGAACGGGTAGGTGTCTTTTCTCTTGACATTTGTTTGACCCTCATCATGGCTCAGTGACGTGAGATTTCAAAGCTGGGTGTTACTGCAGTGGTCTGGTTTCTAATGTTTATTCTTTGATTCGTTTGCTTACGAGGTCTGAGGTGGTCATTTTGTCCCCTTCGCCATTTCGTGCCTTTATAGTTATAGTTTCGAGGTTAGCCCTGCTACTCCTCTGGGATCCAAGGCTCAAAAATCAGATTCAACAATTCAATTTCAGTTTTGCCCACAAAATTAATGTCGGCGTAAAAGTGTCAACACAGAATCCATTCTGATGCTTCCTTTATGTGGCACTTTATAGGAAATTATCTATTGTCTGAAATGTTTCTTATAGCACATTGCCCTGCTGTGAATGGAGCCAGCAGCCAAAACAAAATGAGTAGATGTAGACCAGTAATTCCTGTATTTTTCAACGTAAAATTACAGAGAACCAAAATTGTTTCAGCTCCTCGGTGGAAAGGCTTGGCTCACAGGATAGAAACAGCATTGAGACATTGCTCACTCTAACTGATAACTAATTGTTTCTCTTTTTTTAATCCTGACGCTGTTCGCAGGAATTGTTTTATGCAATTTTTTTTTTTCAAACAGTGCTTGCGTTTATGCCTGACTGGTAAGGTGTAAATGCTTAATTTGTTTCAACAAATAAAGCTAAACTTTCCGTAAAAGAAGAAGAATAGTTAAGTCGAGTGTGAATATTTGTCTAGCTCCATTTAAAAATAGAAACAGGACTGTGACAGTAAGCAGAGATGATGCAGTGGAGCGTCGAACATTTACTTCTTGTTTCTTCTCTTTTTAAAGACTGATATCTGAGGGTGAATTATATCTTAGTTGTTAAAAATCCTCAAGAGGCTCTCAGAAAAAATGTTTCCAGTGTAAGAGCTGTGAGTCTGGATGGCTGTTCTGGTCAGACTTGCTCAGTTCCTGCTCCAGATGCATTCACACCGGTGTACCTGTCAAACTTGTCCCGCGCAGCTGGTGGAGCAGGCCGAGTTTGCCGAGATTATAAAGGAGGATGCTGCGTCGCTGGAGGAGCGACAGGAGACAGACTCTGTCCCTCTCGTGGACGACATCCGCTACCACATCGCCAGCAACGTGCAGACGTACAGCGCCATTGAGGAGGCCAATCAGAAGCTGGAGGCCCTGGAGGAGCTGCTATCCAGCATCAATATTGACTGCTGAACAGGGCCGCCATGTTCTGTGTGGTGTAGAAATTTTAAGGTTGACTTTGGAGGGAATCTTTAGTGAGGTGAGAAGAAAAACATATACAACTTTATGTTTATAGGTTTTATTTTATTTACAGAGTCTGGCACATATTATACAATATGTGAAAGGAGCTGGATTTATTGTACCTTTATTGTATTCAGAGATATGGCTGTTGCTTCAACAACCATACACTTCTGACAAAGAGAGAGCATACTAAACAAGAGAAAAGTGATCTGCTATAAATTTATTAAATTCTATCACATTGGTTATGTGCAACATAATAACTGCTGAATATTTTTTGCATTACACATGCATGAATTTAACATGAGTTGCAACAGTTAGAAATTAAAACTAGCCAATTCTTGCCCTTACTAGTGTAGTTTAACCCAACTATAATCTTGTTCAAACAAAAGTTCAAACAATTGCATTTTAATGATTTAGAATGGCAACAGAGAGCATATAATGTTCTAATTCTCACATTTAAGGACAATGTGTCACAAAAAGCTTATTTCTCTTTACTAGTTCAGATAACATTCTGTTATTCTTTGGTTTTATTAAATTATTAAGTTGTTTTGTGTGTATTTGAAAGTATTTTGTGGCTCTCCTTCACCTCACTGTTTGAATTGTGGGATTCCCTCTGGTATGTTTTACACATATCACCCTCTAAATCCACTCATGCACTTTGCTTCAGTTGAACATTGAAGCTCCTGTTTTCCAGCAAACCCATTTTGCCTTATGTGTGTAGCAAGTAAATAAAAGAAAATTGTTAACAGTGGTGTCCATTTTTTTTAAAACTATCCTGCTGTAAAAACATTTCCTTATTTGTAAAGCAAATTTTAGTAACAAGACAATTCAAAGTGCTGTACATGAACCGAACATAAGAAAAAACAAACAGAGGGAAATACATTGCGTGGGAATAATAGCAATGGATAAGTACAAGGTATGATGAATTACAAACTTAATCTAATGGAAGTTTCAGTGAACTACAACAGTTTGATTTGAACATTAACATTCAAAGAGAACTCTAAAAAATAGGTTTTTAGCCTTAATTTAAAGGAACTCAGGGCTTTGGCACTTAGTACGTTCATGTAGCCATTAGCTTAATTCTGACCAGCATCATGAGAAATAACAGGGCTCATTTAAATTAGTTGGTTTCTGGCGTTTTAACATAGTCAACAAGTTTCAATGGGGTTGAGGATAAGGTCAGCCCAGAAGCTTAATGTTAACCTTGGTCTATTCCCAAACTAATTAGTAGAATTCAGCATATTTTTTGCTTAAACTACCGTGACTGTAAAAACTGGGGTTCCGGCATCTTCCAGTTTATGGTAGGCTTGAGTCTTGGTGATTTCTAGGTTCTTCCTGAACATAACCAACTTCCTTTCAATTGAGGGGGTCAATTAAGATAAAATCGTTGAAGACTTTGTCACAGTTGGGTGTTTTGATTAAAAAAAATATTCCAAACACACGTTAAAAATGGCTTGCAGACATTACCCTAAATAAGCTGTTGGTATCTTTCATGCATAAATATACATTATATGTATTGTCAGGGTTCAGTTTTGCCCGCTTCACCCTGGACAGTTCCGGCACATTCCTCCTAACATACTATGGCAAGCCGTTTTAACATAAATTCGGTTTCGTCTGGCTATCCGTAATTACATTCCAGATATCTTAAAATGCATTTTGATTAGACAAAACTAGATTTTGACTATCCGGAATGGTAATTTAAGATATCTTTATTTACATTCTGACTAGGAAGAATAATAATTCAAGATATCTTCAATTACATTTTGACTAGTCAGAATTCCTTTCAAGATATCTCAAATTACGTCACAGGATTCGTCATTGAAAGCGTCGCACATCCGTAATTGTAATTTAAGATATCTCGAACGTAATTATGACTAGTCAGAATTACAATTTAAGATATCTGAAATAAGACATTGCGTGTAAGCCCCTTATTGGCTGTAAGCTGTCCAAATAATTGTCTGAACATTCAATCGCGCTGGCAGTTTTCGACAAAATTGTAAGAAAATGCCACAATATAAAAAGAGCTTTTTCAGTATGGGATATGCAGAGAGCGCGAAAATAGTATACTTGAAGAATGCTTAAGAAATTTGCAAAGAATTTCGGATTTACTTGCTGCCGAGACACACACAATGCACTGAAAAACGGCTAGCTGAAAGCGCTACTATCGACTCATGTCCAAGCTGGAAATAAGGAATATTCCGCAGGCCAGGCCAGTTCAGTTAATAATCAGATGTAGTTTTTATACTGTGGTAAAGCTATCTGCCTCTTCGGAAATTATGGTAAAGCCAGCTAGCTCTTGATTTTGACATGCTAGACGGCACAAGGCATTACAGCACCCTCCTTTAGCTCCTCTGAAAACAAAAGCGCACGCCTCCGGTTCATGTGTGATGATGTATGGCAAGCCGCCATACATCATCACTCGCCTTGATTCCTGCCAACTGCCGTCCCTAATCAGCCCGGACTCATCTTAAGGACTCCTCTGTCTGCTGTTCTGCTGCATCCCTGCGCACCAAGAACTCTCTCAGCTGTGCTGCTGGTTCTGCTGCAACCTCCGTGCTTTCAGAACCCTCGCTGTTCTGCTGATCTCCCTGGGAATTACTGCACTCTACCTACCATCGAGAAGACTGCCAGGCTCCTCAGTGCAGCACCCACAGTCCTCCAGCTCCTTCCCGCTCCAGCCATCACCATCCACCTGCTCCTGTCCGGTACAGACTGTTGGCTTTCATCTTCCACTTCTCATCCAACCTTCAATAAACCTTTTAAAACGAAGCTCTGTGTGCGGCTGAATTCGGGTTCAAACTCCACATACCGTGACATGTACACTCACCGGCCACTTTATTAGGTACCCCATGCTAGTAACGGGTTGGACCCCCTTTTGCCTTCAGAACTGCCTCAATTCTTCGTGGCATAGATTCAACAAGGTGCTGGAAGCATTCCTCAGGGAGTTTGGTCCATATTGACATGATGGCATCACACAGTTGCCGCAGATTTGTCGGCTGCACATCCATGATGCGAATCTCCCGTTCCACCACATCCCAAAGATGCTCTATTGGATTGAGATCTGGTGACTGTGGAGGCCATTTGAGTACAGCGAACTTATTGTCATGTTCAAGAAACCAGTCTGAGATGATTCCAGCTTTATGACATGGCGCATTATCCTGCTGAAAGTAGCCATCATGGGTTGGGTACATTGTGGTCATAAAGGGATGGACATGGTCAGCAACAATACTCAGGTAGGCTGTGGCGTTGCAACGATGCTCAATTGGTACCAAGGGGCACAAAGAGTGCCAAGAAAATATTCCCCACACCATGACACCACCACCACCACCAGCCTGAACCGTTGATACAAGGCAGGATGGATCCATGCTTTCATGTTGTAGACGCCAAATTCTGACCCTACCATCCGACTGTCGCAGCAGAAATCGAGACTCATCAGACCAGGCAACGTTTTTCCAATCTTCTATTGTCCAATTTCGATGAGCTTGTGCAAATTGTAGCCTCAGTTTCCTGTTCTTAGCTGAAAGGAGTGGCACCCGATGTGGTCTTCTGCTGCTGTAGCCCATCTGCCTCAAAGTTCGACGTACTGTGCGTTCAGAGATGCTCTTCTGCCCACCTTGGTTGTAACGGGTGGTTATTTGAGTCACTGTTGCCCTTCTATCAGCTCGAACCAGTCTGGCCATTCTCCTCTGACCTCTGGCATCAACAAGGCATTTCCGCCCACAGAACTGCCGCTCACTGGATGTTTTTTCTTTTTCGGACCATTCTCTGTAAACCCTAGAGATGGTTGTGCGTGAAAATCCCAGTAGATTAGCAGTTTCTGAAATACTCAGACCAGCCCTTCTGGCACCAACAATCATGCCACGTTCAAAGTAACTCAAATCACCTTTCTTCCCCATACTGATGCTCGGTTTGAACTGCAGGAGATTCTCTTGACCATGTCTACATGCCTAAATGTACTGAGTTGCCGCCATGTGATTGGCTGCTTAGAAATTAAGTGTTAACGAGCAGTTGGACAGGTGTACCTAATAAAGTGGCCGGTGAGTGTATATTTCTTAAAGTTACCCCACTAAGTACCACACTTAAATATTTTTTAATGTTATTTTTAACAACTGATAAGTACAGCAATTTTTCTTGTGTTGTAAATTTAGCTTGACTGCACAATCTCCTTATTTTCAGTTATATTTTGTGTTTTTTATATTTCATTTGTGTCTGCATGCTTTCATTTCCAATCCACTTTGCTGCTGAGACATGCAAATTTCCCTACTGAGGGACCATAAAGGTTATTTCTGCTTTATTTTATTCTATTGAATTACCCAAACAATATTATAAAAATGCCTAATTTTTTTCAGATGGCTAGAAAACCCCCACGGTTTCTTTATATCTTTCTTAGGGAAATTTACCCACATATTAATGGGCTTTTATGTCTATACTTGATGGGAAGTCTCTCTGAATTATTGAAAAGTCTGTTGTAAAGGTTGTACACCCATCACTTTTTTTTTTTAGATGGATTGAAGTTGTTTGTTTGCATAATTGTTTCATCCAACAAAAGGGTCAAATTTACCATTAAAAAGGTGGAAATGAATGACATTCAGGTCAAAGATGAGTGTACGTAAACCTTTGAACAATACTTTATCTTCTGTTGTGCAGCTAAAACCTGAACTGGTCTAAACATTTTGGTGCGTGGCAAAAGCTTAAACGTGAAGTATTTGTGGGCCAAAAATATTCACAAAATTTAGAATTTGAGAACAATGAAATAAGCATGCAATATTTTAATTAAAGTATGATTTTTTTTTTTTAAAGGGATATGTAAATCATTGTCGATCCAAAACTTCTAAAAGGATTTTGTCTTATGAGAAAGGTGTCCACTTGGCACACTTCTTTTGGGCTCGATTTAGACATTTTTGTTTGTTCTTAATGAGAAAAAGGATTTGGGTCTCTCTTTCTTTGAAAACACAGGCTGTGTTTTGCCAACTTTAAGTAATTAAAAGCAGATTTCAGTCCTGTGTATATGAAAATGAAAGAGAATACAATAAGCATGTTGCAACGAATATTCTTCATTGTAAGAAGAATTTAGTTGGTCTGTAATAATTTTGCCTTAAATGAAGATTAAAAAAAAAGTCTCCACCTGTATCAACGTGTGCTGCTGGGCCTAATTTGTATTTTTCTTGAATTTCAATCGTTCACACAAATCAGTCCAGAGCCGTACATTGCCTTCAGCTGAGCCGAAACACTCCAGCAAGAGTTCTGATGGAAATAAAAGAGAAAACGTATTTCTTCGGTTTCAACATCCCTTTATTGGCTTCCAGTTAAATCAAGAATAGAATTTAAAAAATCTCACATCTAAAGCTCTTAATCAGGCTCCATCATACATCAGAGATCTGATCTTCACTCTCAGACGGCGGGTCTACTGGAGGTTCCTAGAGTCTCTAAAAGTTGAATGTTAGGCAGAAATACTGTTGCCAACAACTTTACATTCTCCTTTTGTACATTATACACTTGTCCCTGTCTTTCAGTGGTTAACCCTGTCTATCTCCCAAACATAGCTATTGGCTGAGCTTTTACTTCGTGTAAATGTGCTGTATGTGCTCTCTATCATCCTTTAGTTTAGACTTTAAAACGGTCTCTGAGCTCATCTGCTTAGTTGTGTTTCTATCCAAGATGAAGCCACTAATTGAATTAGTACTACCATTACCCTTTCACTCTTCTCTAACAAAGAAAGTACTCCTTGATCAGTGCTTTTGTGCTCTTTTTGTGTCTCTGCTCTGTCTTCTCAAACCCCCAGTCGGTCGAGGCAGACGTCCGTTCACACTGAGCCTGGTTCTGCTGGAGGTTTCTCCCTGTTAAAGGGGAGTTTTCCTCTCCACTGTTGCTACATGCATGCTCAGTATGAGGGATGGCTGCAAAGTCAACGACAACGCAAGCGACTGTCCACTGTGACCAGGGATGGACTGGGACAAAAAATCGGCCCTGGCATTTTGGATTAGACTGGCCCACCACATTTTTTTTTTTTTTTTTTGTGTACTGAATGTGTATACCAACTGTGCAATACCTTGAGGCCAGGTTAATGGAAATTAGTGAGAGTGGACACTTAAAATACTTCCAAAATCTTAATTTATTAACACTGTAAAATGTAAACTCAGCCAGGCCATCATGGAAAGAAAGAATATATATATAATAACATAATATAAATTTTGATTCACTCAGTCATTTGTAATAAGTATTTTATTTATGTAATTTCCTAATTTTTGATCATATTTTCTTTAAAATCGCAGACTTTTCTCTATTTTTCATGTAAATCCTTGGTGGCGCTTGATAGCGAAGCCGGTGAGGCCGCAGAGAGCTTGGCCTCCCCTGGGATTGCGCAATCCCATGTTAACTGCGCTGGCTTCCATTCTGTGAATGCATCTTCCTGTCTCTAGATAATAAATTCAATTGTTCAAACAATTATGAACTGATTTTCCACAATTTAATATATGTGGATTACGAATTGTGTTTTGGGCATCAAACTGTGTGCAGGTAACATGTTTTCGTGCTGCTGCGCGCGATCATAAAAGGCAAAGAGCTGGTTGTAGGTGAGGCCGGCAGTTCCTTGGCCTCTAGGCAGGGGGCGCTCAAGGAGCACCGCTCCTGATCCCCAAATAGTAGAGTCATAGCAAGTTATGGATGTATTATTAGCGAGTTTTGTTAAACAAGTAAAGCACTAAAAAGACTCTAAACATACAGCCGGAACAGGACTGATCAAGGAAGGCTTTCCTCCCTGGCAGTGAGCCCCCCTGAGACTAAGAGTTTTAAATCTGAAGAAGATAAAGAGTTTTTACCGGAAAATGATGCTATTTTTGTTCAGAAAGAGCGCTGCATGGACTTAATTTATAAGTGGAGGTAAGACAGCGATAATTACTGATGTTTTGCTTTTGTGATAAAATGTGCGTAATGTGGGTTATAGTTTTAGAATGTGTCACAAATGCAGAAATCCATCATAACTCATAAACTGTTACCAGTCAAATGACAAATAATTTAGTTTTATTTTTTCATCAAAGAATCAATATTTTTTCCATGTTTCTTGGTGAATTTATTTGGCTCAATCAGTCTCTTTCAGCACTTTGCAACGAGTCTACTCTGTAGAGTGTATATATTTGTAAATCGGACTCTGATGACGTCAGTGCCTCACCAGCTATGAACTCTACCGCACATCACTGACAACAACCACCACCACCATATTTTACATCAGACACCGGATCAGATGAAGGGCCTGCTGTTGGGAACATCACATGTCAGTCAGTTTGACACATTTCGCAGCGTCCGTTTGAAGAACTCGTTTCTTTTTTTCGCGCAGTTTCTCTGCGCCTCCCTTGCGTTTCTTATCCATTACTACTGTAGTATAGTGATGTTGTTCTGTCCAGGTAAATTTGTTATGACGCCAGACCACCAGAGGGAGTGGTGAGTTAGTTTTCAGGGGGGGTAAAGCAGAAAAAAGAGATGACTGCCGACATGTTCAGTGTAAGCTGTTTCCCAGAATAAACGGGAGCAACCCCAAAGAAAAGAGTGTGACCCTACTTCATTCAGTGTGAGGTTATCACATATTGGCGACGAGGATACTGGCTGCTATCAGGAGGCGCCTGCTTTCCGTGACGGAAGACGTGAGGAGAAGCACGTTGTCAGACGGTCGAAACGGAGCGGAGAAAATTCCGACAGAAGTACTTCGGTAGGCCGCGATGAGCGCAATGATAGGCACTCTGTCAGCATTTGATGCTAAAAAACAGACTTGGGAAGAGTACTGTGAGATTTTGGATCAGTTTTTCGAGGCAAATGACATCGACGACGGTGATAAGCAGAGGGCTATACTTATTAGTGTGGTGGGACCAGCCACGTATAAGCTAATGAGGAACCTCGTGAGCCCGGATAAGCCCAGCTCGAAAACGTATAGTCAGTTGGTTACACGGATGAAAGAGAATTTCAATCCGAAACCGAGCGAGATTGTGCAGAGATATAAGTTTGACTCTCGTTCCCGTCGACCCGCTGAGTCCGTTAGTGCTTATGTGGCAGAGCTCAGACGCCTGGCTCAAGATTGCAATTTTGGAGCTACACTGGACCGAAGGTTGAGAGACCGTTTGGTGTGCGGGATTGCTGACGACAGGATTCAAAGACGCCTATTGTCGACGAGCGACCTGACATTTGAAAATACATTTCAGATTGCTGTGGCTGAAGAAGCAGCGAATAGGAACATTTCGGACTGGCACCAGTCGGCGGCGTGTCACAGCATGGTGGCGGAGGGACACGGAAAAAAAACCGATTGGAAAAAGACGGAGAGCGTGTGTTACCGATGCCATGGGAAGCGCCACAGTGCTGGCGAATGTAGGTTTAAAGACGCCACATGCCACGGTTGTGGGAAGCTTGGACATATTGCAAAGGCCTGCAGATCCAGGAGTAAAAATAAAGAGGAGACCAGTCATATGAAAAAAGGTGCACGTCAAGGAGGACGCCAAGGACGCCCTTACAGATCACACAAGGTATGTGACAAGCAGGATGAGGACAGTATGTTAAATCAGGAGGAAGAGGCTTTCACTCTAGCCTGTTTAACAACTGGGACTTCTATCCAGAGGGTTGAGCCTTTTGAGGTGAAAGTGGAAGTAAATGGGAAAGGAGTGAAGTTTGAAATTGACACAGGATGTAGTGTCAGTTTGATGAATGAAACCCAGTTTCGGGAGTTGTGGCCGGCACACAGTCGACCACAGATAGAACAAAGTAAACTTTCTCTTAAATCATACAGCGGGGAGAAAATTACAGTTTTGGGCGTGGCCCAGGTCGAAGTGCACTATACGAACCAGAAGAAAATGCTTCCCCTAGTGGTGGTGAAAGGGACTGGCTCAAATCTGCTAGGCAGAGGATGGCTGAAAGAATTAAAGCTAAAGTGGGATGAGATTAAAAACGTGAAAACAGAGGCACAGGCCTTACAGGACGTTCTCTCACAACACGAAGAGGTTTTTAAAGAAGAGTTAGGAAGGTTAAGAGGTGTGCATGCAAACATTCGAGTTTCGGCAGACGCCCAGCCCAAATTTTACAAACCTCGTTCAGTCCCATATGCAATGAGGACTAAGGTGGAGGAGGAGATAGAACGACTTCTAAAGGAGGATATCATAACTCCAGTAAAGTACGCAGAGTGGGCAGCGCCCATTGTTCCCGTTCTGAAGCCGGATGGCTCTGTCAGAATTTGTGGTGACTATAAATTAACAGTAAACAAGGCATCGTCACTGGAACAGTACCCAATTCACCGCGTTGAAGACCTTTTCAATGCTCTAACTGAAGGCAAACTGTTCACTAAGCTTGACTTGAGTCATGCATATCAGCAGATAGAAATGGATGAGGGCTCCAAGAAATACCTGACTATAAACACACATCGTGGCTTGTTCACTTATAACAGGTTACCTTTTGGAGTGTCATCAGCCCCAGCCATTTTCCAAAGAACCATGGAAAGCTTGTTGCAAGATCTACCAAATGTTGTAGTCTATTTGGATGACATATTGCTGACTGGAAGTGACACCAGAGAACACCTGAAAACACTGGATGAAGTCTTAAAAAGGCTGCAAGAAGCTGGACTGCGACTTCATAGGAATAAATGTGTGTTTTTGCAGGAGCAGGTGGAATACCTGGGTCACAGAATCGATGCAGAAGGTTTGCACCCAGTGCAAAGCAAAGTGAGAGCTATTGAGGAAGCTCCACCTCCTACCACAGTGACTAAACTGAAAGCTTTTTTGGGCCTTTTAAATTACTACAACAAGTTTCTCCCTAACCTTGCCACACGCTTGGCACCGTTACATCAGCTGCTGAGGAAAGGAGTTCCATGGTCTTGGAATAAGGAACAGCAGGAAGCATTCAGTTTAGCTAAACAGCTGCTGAAATCAGCCAAAGTACTGTGTCATTACTCTGCAAACAAGGACTTGGTGCTTGCATGTGACGCCTCACCATACGGAGTGGGAGCCGTGTTGTCGCATGTGATGGAAGATGGAAGTGAGAGACCTTTAGGTTTTATCTCAAGGACATTGACACCAGCAGAAAAGCGTTACTCGCAGCTCGACAAGGAGGGTTTAGCCATCATATTTGGGATCAAGCGATTTCACAAGTACATTTATGGTCGGAAATTCAAAATCTATACTGACCATAAGCCTCTGATCTCTCTCTTTCATGAAGCTAAGCCGGTGCCACAGATGGGATCGCCAAGAGTGCAAAGGTGGTCTAGCTTGTTAGGAGCATATGAGTACAAGATAGTATATAAACCAGGTAAAGATCAAGCCAACGCAGACGCCTTGAGTCACCTGCCACTACCACAGATGGATGACGAGGAGGAGTCAGGACAAGTTTTCATGCTGGATGTGATGGATAATCCACCCATCAAAACACCTCAAATACAGCAGTGGACGGCTAAGGATCCAATACTGTCACAAGTGCGGGCTTGGTGTCTTAAAGGTTGGCCTAACAAAGTGGACATTCAGTTCAAGGCTTACAGTCAAAGAAGGTTGGAGTTGAGCGTTGAAGATGGATATGTCCTGTGGGGTGCCAGAGTGGTGATTCCACAGAAAGGAAGGTCAACTCTTTTGAAGCAACTGCACAGTGTGCATCCTGGAATCTCAAGGATGAAGGGTTTGGCACGTTCCTATATGTGGTGGCCAGGAATGGATGCTGACATAGAAGGGGAAGTACAATCCTGCCACACTTAAAAGGAAAATAGGAAGGCTCCAGCAGCAGCACCCCTACACCCTTGGGAGTGGCCAGAGTCACCCTGGAGTAGATTGCACGTGAATTACGCCGGCCCTCTTTCAGGCAAGATGTTTCTTGTTGTGGTGGATGCACATTCAAAGTGGATTGATGTGTATCCTACAAACACTGCAACAAGTCAGGTGACCATAGAGAAACTCAGACAGTGTTTCAGCACACATGGTTTACCCCAGATGCTTGTTTCGGACAATGGCACATGCTTCAAGAGTCAGGAGTTTGAACTGTTCTGTAAACAGAATGGAATACAGCATGTTACATCTGCACCTTTTCACCCGGCATCAAATGGCCTGGGGGAAAGGGCTGTTCAGATTTTGAAACAAGGCCTCAAGAAAGTAAAAGGGGACACTTTGGAAACCAGGTTGGCAAGATTCCTGTTTAACTATAGGATCACACCACAAAGTACCACAGGCTTGTCACCTGCTGAGTTACTGATGTCGAGGAGATTGCGTTCTACACTGGATCTCCTGCTGCCGGACATCAAGGCCAAAGTGTGTAAGAAACAAGCTAAACAGAAGGAGTATCATGATGCCCACAGTAAGTGGAGGAGTTTTTCTCCCGGCACTGATGTATACGTCCGGAATTATAGTCATGGTCCGACGTGGGTGCCTGCTATCGTTGTGGGGAACACTGGTCCAGTGTCTTACACCGTACAGATGGGAGATGGACGGGTTGTGCGGCGTCATGTGGATCAAGTCAGGAAACGACATGTGATACAGAAGGAGAGGGATGACATGGAAGCAAGGTGCGATCTTCAGGGTCCGGAGGAAGGAGTGACGTTCAAGTCATCAGTCTCGGGGGCGCCATGTTCGGGAGAAGAAGTGGTGGAGAAGCCTGCTGACACTGCCCCAGTTCTACTTCCTACGGATGGTGTGCCAGGTGTGGACAGCCAACGAAGAGCCGATCCACCTCCTGTACTACGCCGCTCTGAACGCCAAAGGAAGACTCCCCCGTACTTGAGTGATTTTGTGTGTGGTTAGGTTTTCTTACATTAGAGGATACTTGAACCAAATGGTTGATTTTCCTTCCAAAAAAAAAAAGAAAAAAAAAAAATTTAAAATATATATGTTATTTCAATGTAAAAAAATATATATATAACTGGAAGGTTGGTTCTTATGTAATTTCATTGGCTGAGTTGAATCTTAAAGGGGGAGGAATGTAGTATAGTGATGTTGTTCTGTCCAGGTAAATTTGTTATTACGCCAGACCACCAGAGGGAGTGGTGAGTTAGTTTTCAGGGGGGGTAAAGCAGAAAAAAGAGATGACTGCCGACATGTTCAGTGTAAGCTGTTTCCCAGAATAAACGGGAGCAACCCCAAAGAAAAGAGTGTGACCCTACTTCATTCAGTGTGAGGTTATCACAACTACTGTGAACTAACCTGACAAAAGCCAGCTGTATGTCGCTCCGCCTAGCTCCACTCACATACATCTGGGACACCGCCGGTAGAGAGTGATTTCTCCAACCAAATTTATGGTCTGGCCAATCAGGACGCAGGGCTGGAGTTTCATAGATGTGACGTAGTGGAGACGCGACCATGACGTGAGACTGTTTTGATAGCAATGGCGGCTCGTCGAGGAAGCAAGCGTTAACATTGATGCTGCTATTTCTTCCGTGTTGTCCAATCTACCTAATATTGTTTCATTAAAAGAACATCAGAGAACAGCTCTGAAGGCTTTTGTTGGTGGAAACGATGTTTTCGCCCTTCTCCCGACCGGATTTGGCAAGTTTTGTTTTCCGGGGCGCGTCCGCGGCGGACGCGGAAGCGCCCCGGAGCGGTTAGCGGTTAGCGCGAACCATGTTAGGAGGCCTTTAGTCCTCAACGCGGTCGGCCCGGAATCGACTCCGACCCGCGGCGCTTTGCCGCCTGTCTTCCCCCCTCTTCCTGTCAGCTCACTGTCAATAAAACGCATGCCACTAGAGCCGCAAACACATTATTATTATTATTATTTTTTTTTTCTGCGTCGCTATCATCAGCGTCACGGGTTAGCTTCGATGTGAGTGGTTGAAATAGCACGTCAATAAAGATGACAGACAAGTGGCTTATCCAATCATATGCAAGAATTTTTAATAAGGCCCAGCCTTCTGTAAAGGCAATTCCTATGGCGGTGTCCCAGATGTATGTGAGTGGAGCTAGGCGGAGCGACATACAGCTGGCTTTTGTCAGGTTAACTGTGAACACCGCTGCACAAAGATCCACATGGAGCGTGAAGGTGTTTTTCTACTTTATGATTGGCCTAGCCCTTTAGACTGTCAGGGATGATAACCAATGGGCTGCAGTAGCCTGTGGTAAGGGCCAGAGCCATCTCTATGGCGCTGGTAAGGGCCGGATGATCGGAACAGACTCTTGCGCTGCTGAATTTATTTTTCTTCATGCATTATGCAAATATAACGAGGCCGACATATAAAAAAAATTAAAAAAATTAATAAATAATAATAATAATAATAATACATATTATTAATATATATGTCGGGTCTGCCGGCCCAAACAGCACGTCGGCCCACCGGTAAAATGCCCGGTACGCCCGATTACCAGTCCATGCCTGACTGTGACTACATGTTCATCCAGGAGGAGTGAGCGCTGCAAGTCAATGCCTCGATACCATCTGCTGGGTTTCCTTAGAAAACGTTTTAACTAATCTGTCTGTATGATAGTAGAATTGACTTTCTAAAGTGCCTTGAGATGATGTGTTGACGCCACATTGATAAACTGTACTGAAGTGATGAATGGTACAGATGGTACTACGGTGGGGAGTGGTGGCCTAGTGGTTAGAGCAGTGAGCTTGCGCTCTGAGAAGGTTGCAAGTACCTGGTTCAATCCCCACAGCCTGCACTCTGGGTCCCTGAGCAAGACTGTAACCCCAGATTGCTCCCTAGGGGCTGCACAGTGACAGCCCACTGCTCCCCAAGGGGATGGGTTAAGATGCAGAAGTGAATCTCCATTGTGAGATCAATAAAGTTCAAATTATTAGTTTCAGACACAGGCAGTTCCATAGGCAGCCTGGAGATGGCAGCATTTCTTCTTTTATGTCCAAGCTCAAGTCTTTCAAGGCTTGTGAGCTTCCTCTCACCAGAGTGGTACTTTGGGCTTTACCATGTGCTGGGAAACAGCCATTTGTCTGACCAGGTCTCTGAACCCATGGGAATGTTGTCTGAATGGAGCTGTTTTACAGTCATTCAATCCTTACAAGTTTACTGCAACATGTAGGACGGCAGTAAATAGGTTACACAGCATGTCTTTGCAGTAGCTTAGATCTGTATGCAAGCTGGCCTGTGTGTTTGCTCTAGATTTTGTCACTTGCACCCATGTAGCCTCCATCGGTCTCATTCCAAGGACTCTAGGAGGTAATAACAAAGCTGTACATCAGCTTAATGGAGCCCCTGTGCTGTGAGATCAAATCACAGCAGGGCAGCAGAGCAGCTGTTAGAACATATTACGGTGATTTTAAAAAATGTCGCCATCCTTTAGGAAACAAAGCTGCTGGCTTTCAGCCCGGCTTGCTGAATGCTCACAAGAAATACACAGTCTAATTTGTTTTCAACCAGAGATTCCTTCCCAAATGTTTAACAGTTGTTGCTAAGACACTCACTTTGTTTTTAATCTTGGATGGGAAAGTCTGACCTATTACATCCTGCTTAAGACAAACAGACATTATGCCTCTTAGATGTTGTTCAGTTTCCCTTTGAGTGTTTTCAAGTCAAAGTGGAAAGACATCATGACATAAACTAGAAACTTCAAGACAGACAGTAACCAAGGGAGGTGTGAAAACTAAAAATTAAAAGCACCACATTAGTTATTTTGCATATGTACTGTTATTTTGCATATCTTTTTCCAGAGATGTTAAAATATCAGCAATACATAATTAACCTGTTCTGCACATCACACAGGATTGTATTTTCTTATCTGCCTTCACAAACATAGTGGAGTTACATCCTATTCCTAATCCATAGGGTTTAAAATGAGGGCGCTCCACCCTTCGTAGCTATAATAGCTTCACCTCTTCTGGGAAGGCTTTTCACAAGGTTTAGGAGTTCCCATGGAAGTACCTGCGCATTCCCCTAGAAGTGTGTTTGTGAGGTCAGACACTGATGTTGGACGGACTTGCGGTTTCCACTCTAATTCATCCCAAAGGTGCTCTATCGGGTTGAGGTCAGCGCGATGTGCAGGACAGTGGAGTTATTCCTGAATTGGTGGTCACCTCCAAACTGTTCACAAAAAGCTTAGAGAACGAAATTGTTCAAAATGTCTTGGTATGCTGGGTTCAGCCCAGCTCCTGAAAAACAGCCCCACACCAATAATCCCCCCTGCTCCCGATTATACACTTGACACAATGCAGTCAGAAAAGTACTGTAATGTTCTCTGACACTACAGGTGGCACTTGACAATGTGTTGCTTTAATGCAGCCGCTAGTTCATGGAAACTCATTCCATGTAGCTCTTTACTCTCTATCCTCGGGCTAATGTGGAGGGCATCCTGCGGAATGATGGTTGCCCCATCACGCTATGCACTCCCTGCATTCACCAGATGTTATCTGGCCCATCACACTCGTGGCTGAATTGCTGTTCTAGGTTTCTTCGACTTTGTTATAATACCGCTAACAATTGACTGTGGGGTAATTAATAGCAATGGAATTACCGGATTTACCACAAATATGGCACCCTGTCAACGTACCGCACTGAAATTCACTGAGCCCTCAGTCTGCACAAAGAAGTGGTGGATTTTATACACGTGGCCATTACAGTTATTGGAACACCTGAATTATATGATTTGGATGGGTGACCCAATACTTTTGGGCAACATAGTGTATTTTCCACCAAGTGTTTTTATTTTTTGGATTTTCTTTGTCGTATTAAGGCACTGTGAATGCAAGTAGGACTCCGCTTTATACTGGTATCTCTCTGACCTACGTTTTGTTTTGCATGTGCTTGCAGCTGATGTGGACATATTTAAGTCCATCTGGTATTGTTATAAACAAAAACCCTGTTTTGAACTCTCTATGCCTGGGATTTCCACTACACACGTTCTACATGATGTACAGCATTCTCTGTACCCTCCTCAGATGTTCGTCTTTCCAGCCGCGAGACCACGCTTTGAGCTGAGAATCACCTGCTGATAGGTCCATGTGTGAACAGCAGCTGCAGAAATAGTACAGACCAAAGTGTCACGTTCTGCCATGACTCAATGCGAAAACTATTTTGCATTAGTCAGTTGACCAGAATGATGTTACTCTTCACATTCAGAATGATGGCTCGTTTGTGTGTGTGAATTTTAACAATTATAAACCCTTCAGGTATGAGACAAAAGGTGTAGTTTTCTCTTGAGATTGTGTTGTGTTCAAATCTCAGTTAGTGGTGGTCTGATGTTCTGCTCCCCCCCCCCCCCCCCCCCCCCCCAAAGTGAAGATATGTCTTCACTTTGGATCAAAAAACCATCAATGTCAATTATTGGATGTAATGTTATTTTAAATATAAGTCACCACTTCTGAGGTGCGTTTTATCCATTACTTACACTCTGCAACCTTCACTGGCACTGCTAGGAAAGATGATTAAAAAGCCTTTAAATAAATAATCTTTTATTGCACAAGCACAATTTCACACTGAAAATTTTGCTGCAGTTCCCTTTCCAATCTCTTTAATGTGCATGGTGGCACATTAAAGAGATTGGATTGGACTTTAGTTAAATTGAAGATTTATTAAAAAATGGAAAGAATGTAGTTCTAAAGACTTTTTCGCTCTGAATTCAAGTAGTCAAGTTCAAAGTATGATTATTTGTCAGAGCTAGATTTATGGAGGACTGATGCTGATATTAAAAATTCAATATAGAAATATATACAAAAATAAATACGTGCTTAATAAATATATAAGCATAAAAAACACACAAAAATACAGCAAATAAATGTAAGCAGCAATTAAATTATACAATGAGACACAAATGTAAATATCTCTTTTCCATCCACCCATTCATTTTCTAACACGTCTATCCCTTGTTCCAGGTTGTTGCAAAACTATACAACTGGTAACTCAAGATGAAGATGTATTGAAGCAACTATGTTTTTTGGGTCTTTCTGCATGGAGTTTGCATGTTCTCCCTGTGCATGCGTGGGTTCTTTCCGGGTACTTCAGTTCCTCCCACAGTCCAAGAAACATTACTGTTAGGTTAATTGGCCTCTCTAAATTCTCCTTAGGTGCGAGAATCGCTGTTTTGTCCTGTTTGTCTCTGTGATGCCCTGCGGTAGACTGGTGACCTGTCCAGGGTGTACCCCGCCTCTCACCCACTGACAGCTGGAGATAGGCACCAGCACCCCTCATGACCCCAATAGGGATAAGCGTGTTGGAAAATGGATGGATGGACAAGAACGCACACACACACACACACACACACATATATATATATATATATATATATATATATATATATATATATATATATATATATATATATGTATATATATATATGGATAAACTGCTGACTGCTTTCAAACTTGACCATATAATCTTTATGACTTTAATGGTATTTAAACTGCACGCCCATCATCAGATAATCTTCAAACTGTCCCAGTGTTTATGTAAGTTCAAATGCCCAGAAGGATCTTTAGCTGGCTAAATCTTGATATTAGCATTGCTAATATGTTCAACTAAGACTGAGCTCAAAGTGCTGGTCTTTCTTTTGCCAGCACATTCAGATGACTGTGTTTTCAGTTATGACTCTGATCTTACAGTCAGCATGGCACGACTGCCATTCTTATTACTCTGACTTGAAGTCTCCTTTTTACCCTTTATATTGATATTATCCATAACACAGTGTTGTGTAAAGCTTCAACTTCACAGACAATTTATAACGGTAATGATGGAATGTGTATCGTCTCACCAGAGATCACAGAGGATGTGTTCTTAATGAGACGTGGCGTTTGAAATGACATACAACAAATGCAATGTTAATCCAAGCAGTCATTTTCTTTTTAAATACCCTTACTTCATGGAGAACAATTATCTCTTCCTTAAGGCCTCTAATACATTTTCTAAAGAGGAAAACCAGGAGGATGATCTCTTGGCTTTAAGTAACGCTGTGACTCACTGCAGTAAACTTCAGAGGGAAAAATCTTAAGAAGTAAATATTATGAACGTCATATAATTATTACAAAAAGTTAGGAAATTTGTGTTTGGTGCCACCATTGAAAGGAAATGGATTTGTAGGTAATGCAGCAGAGTTGCATATGAGGGTTGTGCCTGTGGAAAACTTACCAAATCCTCCCAATCCCTGGAGGCAAACTGGAGGCAATGTCAATGCAGAGATAAATAAAGATAATATTCTGCAATCAAAGGCACAGAATTTTCCAGGACATCTACACTCCTCCCCAGCAGAGCTGGATCTTAACAGAGGCTACCTCCACAATTAAGGAATGGAAAATGTAATGATCTTCTTACTGTCCTGACCTCAACCCCACTGATCACTTGAAAGATCAGCTTTGGTGTCATGTTTGTGGCAGAGTAACCTACACAATCCTATGCCGACCAATGAGTTGTTAAACTGCCAATATGTGTTGTTTCTGCAATCATCCAAACCAGAGTTAATTGCAGAATAGGCTGTTTGGCAATGCCAGAGAGGATTTTGAAGCGTTGTTAATGACAACCAACATACTGAACTCTGCAGTTCAAACTACAAATGCATTTACCTTACATGTGTGGCACCATATAATAAAAAAATGAACAGGATTTTTAATGGTACAAGATTTATTGACAAAAAGCATTGTTGTAAAAAAAAAACAAAAACAAGAATTATCTAACAAATGCAAAGTGTGTGCCAAGTTTACGTGCTCTGTTCCCTTCAGTTTCCATTTAGGACAGCTTTCTCCTTACATTTAAAATGTTTTTGTTTCTCTCTCTTGGCCTTGCAGTTTCCTTACCAAATTCCTCTTAGATGGTACACTGATGACGTGCACACATCATGCAGAGTTGTCGTTCACACCATCTGTTCTCGTGCAAGGCATCATGTTCATCTCAGTGACCCTCTATGTACAGCACACATGTGGTGTTCATAACATGCTAGAGCAGATGGAAACGACTGCATGAGGCCACACAGACAGTTGATAACATGACCTCCGTTGCAAGAGAAAAATGCATAAATGCACCATATACAAAATAGAAATCTGTTGTGCGCAGCCTCAGCAGCTTCATGATCTTTGCTTGACAGTCTTTCAAACGTAAATATTTTTATGGCTGCACGTTTTTGCCAGTTTGTTTGTTCTGATGGTTATTCGGGGGGCAAGGGTTAAGGAAATATCCTTTGCTTAGGCAAGAATAGAATAATTCTCAAAAGCAAATAGTGTTACTATGTTTTATTATAGTTGCCCTACAAACAGCGCTAATTGTGTTCAAACCCAAAAGTAACCAGCTATCAGAAAAGAATTCAAAAAGTGTTTGACAAAAAAGAAGGGACTTATGAGTTAGGAGGTTAAAATATCAATCAACACCCATCATCAGAACAACAAGGAGAACTTCATGCATTTCACTCCGTGGGATGAAGCTTTGGAAGAGGATGAATGAGAAGCTTAAGCAATGTCCAAACACTGACGGTATAAAAAGCGGATTATACTGTATATAGATATCCTACATAAAAGGTAATAATTATAGTATTAATATTGTTGTTGCATTTTGTTTTGCTTCTATTGGTAGTAGTACTGTTGTTTATAATTAAATGTATCATATATTGTTTGTAAATACCTAAATAACATTGCAAGGAAAGATATCACTTGTTGTAAATCCTTGCAAAGTTTATCTATGTAACCAGTAACAGATCAGTGGGTTAAGGTAAAGGGGACTTTTTCCAGACATATAATTTATAACACAGAATTGTTATCCTGTGAAATTATGTGGATTTCTTGTACTTTAAATTTGCCAGCAAAAATATTCAGCTGAAGGAATTTGTCTGCAAAAATGTAGCTTTATAAATTCCCCTGTAAATGTGACTCAAGTGACTCAAGCCAAAACAATCAGCACGAGATCGAGTTGAGTGGCTTTTAGTGCATCTCCCTGCACAAATTGTATTAGTTAATTCATTTTTGAAATGTGTAGAATCTGTTGAACCTGACATCATCAATGAATAATAGTCTTTGGTTAATCAAGTGTCACCATGAAACTGAATCGTTCAATGTTATAAACGCCCCAGTTCTACTGATCAACTTAAAAATGATTCAATTCAATTTTATTTATATAGCGCCAATTCATGAAACATGTCATCTCAAGGCACTTTACAAAGTGAAATTCAATCATATTATACAGATTGGGTCAGATTATACAGATTGGTCAAAAATTTCCTATATAAGGGAACCCAGTTGATAGCATCAAAGTCCTGACAAGCAGCATTCAGCATCCCTCATACTGAGCGAGCATGAAGCAACAGCGGAAAGAAAAACTCCCCATTAACGGGAAGGAAAACCTCCAGCAGAACCAGGCTCAGTATGAACGGTCATCTGCCTCGACCGACTGGGGGTTAGAGAAGACAGAGCAGAGACACAACAAGAGAGACAAACAAGCACAGAAGCACACATTGATCCAGTAATCTGGATCAATGTTTCATGGCTGTGTGTGAAAGAGGAATGTTAGATTGATCTGTACTCCGTGAGAGAAAGGAATTTTATATTAAATTAGATTAACAACTAATGTTGGGAGGCTTTTGATCTTTTTTTTCTGCTATGATAATGTAAAAATGTTAAAGTGATTTTATGTGTGTGTTATTTGGTTGCCTGAATGCACATTCTGTGGGAAGCTTGTATGCATGCAGCATTTTTTCTTTGCTTTAGTGCAGTTGTGTGCCAATGGGGTGTTCTTTATTATATATTTAATAATAAAATATAATATTTAATTGAGTCCAAGAGAGGTTCAGATTTGGACTGTTAAATAGGATTTTTTTTTTTTTTTTTTAGTTGGGCGGGTTTTACGTTGTGTTTGGCTGAAGTCAGATCTGGCACCCCGGCATGCAGTGCTGTGTCCATTCAATTAACCCAAAAGTCAAACATAAGCATGTCATCTTCTGGTGACTCAAGCCCAGCTGGATCAACACACTTCCCGGCGACTTTTTGCAGTGTAATTTAAAAGGAGAAAAAAAGAGGAAAAAAAGAATCACATACATAATTTCATAGGATAAAAATTCAGTGTTATAAATTCAATGTCTAATGCGACTATATTTATTTCATACCCGTACTTCTACTGCTTTTTTTTAACATCCTGTACATGTTATTACATATTCAAGAAAGGTGTACAATTAAACTGTAAGAACTGTGCTTATGTGTAAAATTATTTCAGCTTTCCTAACCAGAGGTCGAAATTCAACATATGCTGATTTATTGTAGGTTTGATCATGTAGTGTATTTTGGAGCAAAGTGTAAATTGGAATCCCTGTTAAATATCTTACAGGTAAATGTGGTAAGGGATAATCTGCAAGAATATGTTTAAAAAATGTCAAATAAAATGTCAGATATCACTGTTAGCGAGACCTGCTGCAAACAATGACATACAGGATCATCAACCACTCTAAACTCATCTTAGAAAAAAAATCCTGCTTGCTAATTATGGTTATGTCAAATTTATTCAGGCAAAGCACAATTTAACAGAACTAATATTCTTTCGTAATCACTACTTTAATGTCCATACATGAACTTGATTTGGCTGATGGCACCTTTTTGTTAGTTTAATAGTAATCATATTTCTCTTTCAGGAGGAGTGAATGCTGCTTGTCAAAGACTCGATCTACCGGGTTTCCTTTGATAGAAAACGTTTTGACCAATTTGACCGTTTTGACCAATTCCATTTCAATTGAATTGAAATGGAATTGCATATTCAACATACAGCAACTCACAAAGTCAGCAGCGTGAGATGAAATTCAATAACACCATATATCTAAACGGTACAAATTATAGTGTAATATTTGTCACCTTGTCCAGATGTAATACCTCCTTCTAGGTCACGTCTACATAAGATATAAATCAGTGCTGCTGTCACTGTCAGTATTCTAATTTGATATTAGTTAGAGATTATCACCTGAGAGAGTAAGCGAGGAGGAGAATGGTAAGCCCATACTTATCAGAGACTGACCTGAAAAGCTTTGTCTGTCTCATGTCTTCACCCTGATTTACAGCGTACCTTAAACACGTTTAAAGAGTTGCTTGAGCAACACAAATTTATTTATCCTGATACAACGCGTACTATATGCCGAGAGACGATTTGTCCCAGACAGTCACTGTGTAAGGAATGACCTTGCCCACTTATGTCTGTTCCTGGAGTATTTAAAAGAGATGGTTTTTTTTTTACATTTTACTGCAAGGGCCTTTAAGCACCAGCCTTAGGAAGCATGGGAAGTTTCTTTAAAGCTAAAACTCTGTTTATATCCCTGCTCTCATACAGGTTCTGCTCTGGAAGTGTGACGGTCAGTCCCTTACACTTAACATAGCCACAGTAATATGGGATTAAGCCTTACATGCTCTCTCGAGCATTAGCAGACGGGGAAAAGACGAGCAAGTGCGCAGTGGTCGTATTAGTCAGCTTTGTCAAAGACAGCTGGTTCTCTGACAAAGCTTATAGTAAATATATCCTGTATTACGTCACAGAAACACCGCACCCTGGGACCTTCCGGACATTTTTCTGGTTGTGTCCATCGGAAACAGATGCGATATATTTTTATGTCATCAACCATCCCTTTTTTGTCCTTTCTCTGTGTTTGTTGATGGTTTCATATCATGCTCACAAACATGTTTAACATAGAATATTGTCAGCTCTGAAGCGATAACAACAGTGTCTGCATGTGAGACAGGATTAAAGAGTCACCATGTGACTGTTCTGCCCTTAAACAGACCTTTAAGAACAGACAAGCTAAATCTGTCCAAGACAACCTCTGGCCTCAGGCGCTTCAGATGTAAACAATAAGGCAGCCTGCTGAGAAATCTACAGGTATATCCTAGAACTTAATCTACTGAGGATGAAGGCTACAAGCTAACCTTGGTCTGATTTTGGTAAAGTCAAAATTTAAATTTGAAGCAAGGTTTTAGGCACGAATTTTGGAAACAGCTTATGTGAACTATATTTTGACACATTTACGCACATTTGACCTGCAAAGGTATTCACCCCCTCAGCATTTTTCATGTTTTGTTGTCTCGCAGCCTGGAATAGAAATTGATTTTTTTGTTTGTTTTTAACATGTCCTGTCTGTCAGTGTAGCACTCAGAATTGCTTTCTTAGTGCCAAAGAGAGCACAACAGATTTATTTTCACAAGTGGAGCTTTACTGCTTTCGCTATAGTGCTCCGTTTGATACTCATGCAAAAAACTATTGGACATTATTTTGGGATTATTTCAGATCCATTGGAAACAGAAACAGAAAGGTATAAGAAAATAAATGGAAGGGAGAAAGGTGAAGCAAAAAATTAAAAGGGAAAAAAGGTGACAAAAACAGAGCAGAGAAAAAAGAGAATACAAGACAACAGCCTCAGTCTGCTTCAACACCTGCAGAAAGAGATTTAGAACAACAAAATAAACAGAATAAGTATTACAGAGACTGTCAATCAACGTCTAAGATAACATCACTGAAAATATGCAGTATTATTTAATACAAGATGCATTTAGTGGCAGCCAAAGCTAATTATAGGGTTTACCCGGATAGAAGTTAATCTGTAGGCACTTGGATCCAAGCACCTGTAGGTGTTTGTTAGAGTGTATGTAAGGTTTCTCCATGAAAAAAATGGTCAATAATGGTTGTAAGGAGCCAAAGACCCCCCCACACCAACCCACCTCATCACCCAGGGTAGCGAGGCAGACACCTGAGAGACCAGAGCCCCAGACATCTGAAAGGGTCCCCAGAGCACAGGAGCCCAAGGCCAATGCAGGGATAGCTGCCTCCTCCATTCAAGAGAAGAGCAGAGGAGAGCCCCAGGAAATTCCCTAGCAGCCACAGTGCAGAAGCCCCTGGGGACTGCAGCGATGAGCCTGCGGGCTCTGCTGGCAGCCAGTTATGCCAGAGTAGATCCAGTCATGGGCCCAGAGACCCAAGGCCCAAGGGCACATTTACCTCCAGCAGAGCCCAGAGAAAGCCAGGGGTCAAGGCCATGCGAAGCAGCCACTAGGAGTGAGCCAGCATACACCAGAGCACCCAGCCTTGGAAACAGAGAACCATCAATACACCAACGGGTCAAGGAGCCGGCGACCAGCGGGGAGCCTGATGCGGGGGATGGGCCTGAGATGTTCCAGGAGAGGGGGTAGCCCAAAACCCAACCTTACCATGACACGCAGTCACATGCAGTCACTCTAACTCTAGTCACTCTAATGCCCACACATGCAGACACTGATAACCATATGCTTAATCTAATAATATACAAGGATGGACACTGTACACACATTTGCACTCACCGCACACATTCTATACTCTCAGGTGCAGGTACCGATACCCCAGAGGGGCAAGCAACCCCCGGACACGGGAGGTGAACCCCTTCACAAGGGTGGATAATAATAGCAATAATAATAATAATAATAATAATAATAATAATAATACATTTTATTATGTGAGCATAAGCCTGAGACTGCAAGAGCAGAATTGCCGAGACAATGGCAGAGCACTGCCCTAACCTGGGCAAACCTGGTCCATACCCTAACCCCCAACCCCACCTCACAGACGTCCCCTGAACCCATCCAGAGATTGGGCCAACACATTTTGAACAAGCCAGCCAACCAGGGCTCACTCCAAGAATCTGGAGGTGCCCAGACAGGCTAGTCATGCCCCCATCACACAGCACACTCCTGCCACGAAGGCAGCACCGAGCCAACCTTTCCACCAAGGCAAGGCCACATCCTCGGTCTCTGCCGCACCTCTGTCTCTCAACCATATATTTGAAGTACAGAGACAACTTTTACAGACAGAAACATGGGTGTGCCATGGGCTCCCCAGTGTCACCCATTGTGGCCAATTCGTACATGGAGGAGGTGGAGAGCAGGGCACTCAGTGCTTACAAGGGAACACCACCAACTCACTGGTTTAGATATGTGGATAACACTTGAGTCAAAATCCAAACCAAAGAAGTTGAGGCATTCACCAACAACATGTTGCCCTTTCTGGATTGTGCGGCACAAATTGAGGAAGATGGAAGTCTCAAAACTGAAGTTTCTCAGAAGCCCACCCACATTGACCAATATTTGCATCTTGATTCACATCACCTACTGGAGCACAAGCTCTGTTATCAGAACTCTAAGTTACCAGGCTGACAATATTCACTCTGCCACTGAGAAGAAACAAAAACAACACAAGCACGTCAGGAAATCACTGCAAGCTTGTGGTTACCCAAAATGGGCCTTCGTCAAATCAGCCAACAAAGCTGGCAGAAAAAAACAACACAGTGTCGAACATAGAGGAGGGAACAGAGAGACGCAAAAACATTGTCATTCCATATGTGTCAGAAGTTTCTGAGAAATTCAGGAGAATTTTCACCAAACACAACATACCAGGAAATTTCAAACCCAATAATACTCTCAGACAGACAGAACACCCAAACCACAGCTGAGTGGCGTTGTGTATGTGGTCCAATGCAGCGAGGACTGCTCAGACTTCTACATTGGAGAAACTAAACAACAGCTACCTAAACGCATGGGACAGGGCAAGATTCAGCAGTCCACTTGCACCTCAAGAACAAAGGGCACTCTTTTGATGACAATGATGTCCAGATTCTTGACAGGGAGAACAGATGGTTTGAAAGAGGGGTGAAAGAAGCCATCTTGGTCAAAAGAGAAAAGCCATCACTAAACAGAGGGGGAGGATGGCACTTCCAACTCCCCAGTGTTTACAGCTCAGTCCTCCAACACATTTAAAAGAGATTACATCAGCATCATCATGATTCAGATGACCAAGTACTCCAGTCACACCAAGCAATAGCTTCTAATGACCCAGGACAATGGCGGGTGGGTCATTGATTTGTATCTGACTTAGATTGTACCTAGGAGGATGGGCCTCCATGTCCTTAAAAACAGCAGCGCACCAACTACAAGTGTGAACCACCAGAATGGCGTTCCGTGAGCGAGCTATTTTTAGAACGTGACGTCATATCACGTGGTACGCGGTAGGGCAAACTTGCGTTGTCCTCCGCTCTTTTGCTGTAAAAGAGCTGTACGTTAGCCTTGGTTTTACTCGGTAAAACCAAGGGTAACCATGGTTTTTAAACATTGTTGTTATGGAACGTGCAACAGCGACTCGAGGTACGCTGATAGGCCGCATATGAAGTATGTTTTCTTCATTAATTTCCCGAAATTCAAGACTGCCAAGGAGAAATGTGTGCACTGGGTACACTTGTGCGGTCGGCCTACACAACAGTTCAACCCGAAAAAGTTACCAAATTCACGTACATATGTAGCCTGCCTCTACATGTTCCCTCTATAAAAGGCCTAAAATAGGCCTAGCTGATATATTAGCCACAGATAGGCATTATAGGAGGCCGACTAGTTAATAATGAAGGGCCTGCTACCATGATAGCATATAGGCCTAAAAAAGACCCTACTCAAATAAATTTCAAATAACACAAACATTAAACATTCGCCATGAATTTATTAAGGGCAATGTTCTGAGATGTAAACAGTTATTTTGTAGCTACCGATTGGCAAAATATACCGATTCCTGGATGGTGATTACAAACAGAAAAAACGGCCGATGATGCCATGAACACCGAGCAGGAAAAAAACATCAACTTACCGTTCTATCAACTCGGCCCGTTTTCCAGTCTTTCTAAGCCCTCGACACTCAAGCCATCGTTTGAGCTGAACGTTGGTATGTTGTTCGACAGTTCTACCAGTAAACTGGGCGCCTGGGACATCCTCTTGCGATAGTTTAACAGCTGAAAAGTCGGTCATATCGTTGTATCTGTTGCACGTGTAATGGCTGGTTGCTACGTGCGCTCTCAACCTGTTTGTCCTACCTTAGCGGCAAGGGACGTTGCTCATGAGATGGTGACGTCAAGTGCGCGGAACGCTATTGACAAAGACTCCTGGATAGGTGTCGAAATGTTTTCAGAAAGAACTGAACGAAAGTCTGGTTGCCCCCGATTTAAGCCTGTTTGCTGTTGCAATGACCCTGACAACTGAGAATTTGCATAAGGTATTTTTTGTTTATTTTTAAAAAAAATATTTTTTTGTAATTTCACTTCCAGTTCCTTAGACTATTTTGTGCATATTCATCACATAAAATAAAATTAAACATTTAAATGACATGTTAGAATGTAGCAAAACATGAAAAAAGGCACTTCTAAGAATGATTAACTTGACCAAAAGTTTCCAGTAAAAGTCCTGTTGAGACACATACAGAAGGATTCAGAGTAAACGAGATTCAATGTTGCATCATAGCATTCTTTACTATAGGCTCAGGCTCTTAATACTATACTAATAGATTCTTAATACGTTCTTTAATTATAGTTTATAAACTTTCATTTCTAATTTTAAAGTTAGGTTTTGTTGCTTGTGTGTTTTCTACACCGTCTTTATTCTGGTTGGCATTGTGGAGGGGCTAGTGGCGATCTGCATCGGGTGGAAGGTGGGGCACACCCTGATCAGAATGCTGGTCTCTCACTGGGCAAGTTGTTACAAGCTTAAGATAACGATTACCTAGAGATTATAGTACTTGGGTGTTCATAATTTGTAAACTTTTGTACCTCTGATGCATTGTTGGGGTTTCCTTCTTTCTAGTTTCAGCCATTGTGGATTCTTCTAAGTGGACCTTTTGAATCTGTATTTTGTCCTCATAATATTTTTTAAACAAACAATTGAGGATAACCTTAAAGCAAACATTTGGATCTTTGTGAAATGGCTTTATGAAAAAGTAGTTATCAGTAATCAATTTCTTACTTGAAACAGAACGGTATTTTGCTTAGTTGTTTGTAAGGAAAGAAAAAAACATCTTATATATGTTGATAGCCAGTAGATAATTAGAGTAGAGGCCACAAAACGGTAGGTGTCAGCTTTATGAACACAGAAATTTCATACTGGTGCAAGTCTATTATGTATTAGCAGATTATAAATCTCTACTTTTTTCCAAAAAAATCTATTTTTAGTTTGTTTCTGTTTACTTTCCTGAACAATGCCCATGTAAACAAGCACATTATGTGTACTGAGGCTGCTGGTTATATATCTCTGCATGATCAGCTAAGACTTAGTTCTGTATTGACTGCCAGCAGTTGAGTAAAGTTTGTTATCTGGCTCCTTAGATATTTTTGTCTGTTTCACAATTTATCTTTGAAAAAAAAGGGAAGGTCATTAAAACACCAGAAATCAGAAGGGTTAGGAAATCCTTCAATCTGTCCTTCATGCATAGATTATAACTAGTATTCAGAGTAGTCAGCAATAGTCAGAATAGTCAGCATTTGATGGTTGTGCAGGAGTAGTCATACTCCTTGGACCTTTGTTCACATTTGATCATGTTACAACCAAAAATGTTTTTGTCGGGGTTTTACTTAATCGAGCAACAAAAAAACATGGATGGATTCTCTATGGGGTGCTCAAAGTTTATCATATTTCTGGATAACCTAACCCTGGTTTAACCTTCCCCTAAACTTCATCCCTTTGCTGTCTGGTGTGTTCCTTCCTCCTTAAGATGCTATTTGTTCACTCGTGCTCTCTAACAAACTTCTGAGGCCTTTACAGACAATTCATACTGAGATTAAATTACACAGAGCTGGACTAATTAGTAATCAGGTAATTTAAGAAGTTAATTGGCTGTACTCAGTTGTATTTAGATCTATCAGTATCTGTACCAATAAAGACATTAAAGTTTGTTGTTGTCATACAAACTGGGTATTAATACTTTTGAAGTCACTGCATACAACATTCACCCCCAAATGAAGTACCAGTATCTACTGACTCTTAAAAAGGTGTACTTATTTAGATAGGCTTTTACTTAATTAGTTCATTTTATTATTTCTTTTATTCTTGTGAAGCACGTCCCGAAAGCCAGCTTCTGCAGCCGAGGATCGGACCGCCAAGGTCCCCGCCCTCTGCTGCCAGCCATCGCACAATGCATCCGATGCCTTTGGCCCCTCCGACAGGTGGTGAGCCCATTGGATGGGGGACCCATGGTCTTGAGACAGAAAAGGGTAGAGTGCCTTTTCCTGGTCGAGGAGGATGTCCTGCCCCGAGTGGAGGAGTTTAAGTACCTCGGGGTCTTGCTCACGTATGAGGGAAAGATGGAACGGGAGATCGACAGGCGTATTGGTGTGGCATCTATAGTGAAGCGGGCACGAAGCTCTCGATTTACCGTTCGATCTACGTTCCTACCCTCATCTATGGTCATGAGATTTGGGTCGTGACCGCAAGAAAGAAATTGCGGATGCAAGCGGCCGAAATGAGTTTTCTCCGTAGGGTGTCTGGGCTCTCCCTGTAGAGGTGGCTTGGGTATCTGGTTAGGATGCCTCCCTGGTGAGGTGATCCGGGCACTTCCCACTGGGAGGAGACCCAGAGGAAGATCCAGGACACGCTGGAGGGACTATATTTCTCGGCTAGTCTGGGAATACCTTGGGGTTCCCCCGGAGGAGCTGGCCCAAGGGGCTGGGAGAGGGAAGTCTGGGCCTCACTACTGAAGCTGCTACCCCCGCGACCCGACCCCGGATAAGCGGAAGAAGATGGATGGATGGATGGATATATCTTGCTTGAGATTTGTAACTATGAAAGGGGCTACACAAATAAATAAATACTTACCTTTGTGGCTGCATTAGATATCTTTGCAATGCTCATAAAACTATTTACCACAGTTGCTCCAAAAAAAAGTATAGTAAAAATGTTAGCATGTATTTGAAGTCTAGGTCAATTGTTATTGACAGTGTCTTCCATGTTCTCACAGTTTCGAAAGCCCCCAAGGTAACATTCATAGGAAAGATGTTGCTGTGTTTCCATAACACAAACTCACCGGTATAATGAGTCAGTAGCTGTGAAAGTGATTTCCAAGCTTCAGTGTCATAGTTTAATGAGTGCCTGTACTATTTGGCAACATTTACTGCAACATAAAAGCACAGACACATTTTTATTAGGCTTGAAAGACTCCTACATTTCAATCCAAATTTATTTATTTTTTAGTTATATAAATCTCAACATTGTATGAGCTTTTATGTTGAGCTACCTACTATTCTAACTTGGTGTAAGTTAAATAAACTGATGTATTGCTCAACTACTTTAGATTCAAGATCTGCTGCTCAAACAAACAGAGTGTGTCCAAACTTGCATTTTTTACCTCCCAGTCACTTTCCTGTTTCCCCCTGACATCAGAAGGCAGTTGCCATGCTTAGAGACTTTTGTTCTCTGTGGGGTGAAACCATGAAAATGCCAGGCCATTGGTTGGCTACTTTCTAAAAACACAGCTTTACAATCTTGAAATGAACAAAACAGCTTTACGTTGTAACGGTTAAACAGGCAAGCCAGAACATGTATTCATCGATAGTGAATCAGGAAGGTGTGGCCTTTCCCCTGACTTAATGTTGATTTTATCTTTGCGGTTTTGCGATCTCTTTAATGTGAAAGGGTATGCGTCATCTTTTGTCTCTGAAAGATTTTGAGTTTATCCATTTTAATTGATAACGCATTTATTATTTCCCCATATATGTAATCTTTGATTCTTGTCCTATCTCAGTCATTTTAATGTAACTGCGTGTTGCTGTCTTTTAGGATTTCTTGCCTGGCCACCCCACTCTGTGTTTTCTATTTGTCCATTTACAATCCTTTTTTTCTCCACTCTACTCGATCCAAACAAGCAGACATCCACCCTCCCTGTGTGGTAAAAGTTTCTCCTGCCATGAGGGACATTTTATCATGCACAGAAGTTGAACAACAAAATCAATTAATATTGCTAAGCAGACATTATGTAGAATAGACATAGAAACAGTCTTTATTGTCCTTCAGGAGGAAAATTCAGGTGTATCAGCAGCAAAATGACAAACAAATGTAAAAGCAGGCTGGTTCACACAATGTAAAATGTAAGAAGAAATAAGAGACTGTACAGTAAGGGAAATTTTAAACACATAAAAAATATACTCTATAGTTAAAATATTATCCTCAGGTTCAAAGAAATGTGGAACTGAGGAGGCTGATTAAAATTATTTTGTGTAATTGTGCATAAAGAACTAATTACAGGTATATGGAAAGACTGTGCTAATAATAGCAGGGATGTAAACACTTATTGAGCTTTTTGGGAGCATTAAGGGTTATAAATCTGACCACTACTGGAACAAGAGATCTCCGATAACTCCACTTTGCGCATTTAGGTGCAGAAATCTGTCAATGAAAGAGCTCTCCAGCTCTGCAACAGCTTCATGCATGGGGTGGGAGACGTTGTACAACAGCGATGCCATTTTTGCCACAGTACTTCTGTTTCCACCACCTGCACTGGGTCAAGGGGGGATCCTGGGACAGAGCTGCCCTTCCTTATGAGCCCTTCTCAGTGGTAGATAAGCTGCTGTTCCAACATACTACACCACAGAAGATGGCTGATGCCCCCACAAAGTCAAAGAATGTCTTCAGGAGCACCCTCTGCACTCCAAAAGATCTCAGTCTCCTCAGCAGGTAGAGTCTGCTCTAACCCTTCCTGTAAAGAGCATCATTGTTGAGTCTCCAGCACCTTATAAGAGCTGGTGCGGCAGGTCAGATTCAAAATGAACTTCTAATTGAAATATTGAGATAGGGTTTGTTATCAAAACAGTAGTTGTTAGAATTCACCAAATACTGAATATTACATTTATAAACTAATATACCTTGTTACATTTAATATAATTTCAATACCTTAAATTTAATTCCCTCCAAAATTGCTTTTTATAAGTGAAATTGCTTTCTCAAATGTTGCTTTGCAAGATTATCTACAAATTGGTTCAGCACCCCATGCTGTAAATAAAACTGAACTCAATAAAAAGTCAAAATGGGTGGGACCAGTCAGTAGTCAATGCGTGTTGTATCGAGCCAGGGTTCCTATCAAAACGTATTCCCTCACAGCCTAGGCTTCTTATAATTACAAAAAAGCAATTTCAACATTTGATAACCACCTGAACACTGCTGCAGATATTTAGTCATGAGGCAAAGTGCAGGACAAATGGATCAAATTATTCAGACAGATAGTGAATGTGTCAATAATTGAAAATTTTGTCTTTTTCACAGCGAGTAATAGCAAAAGTTGTAAATAATTTACTGAACCTCCATTACAAAAAAAAAAAAAAGTAACAGCTGGTATTGTGGATCTGGAACCTTGCCATGCCTATTGAGGGCTATAACCACACCTGTACTTTTCCATCCGTCACATGTAAAACGGGACATGTGAATGGGTTCATTCAATTTTCAATGCAAAGTCTTTTTGCTGTTAAAAGTGTTGATTGTCAAACCAGAGGTCAGGGTATTAAATTCAGCTGACTCAGAACATAAGTAAACTATTACACGTGAACAGTGGTGTATAAAATAGAATGTGAAAGAAAATAACATTTACTTAAAAATCATGCAAAGATGTTTGCAAATTTGTATTATGCTGAGTTATCTCTGATTTGAAAGTCATACAATAATGATTCTCCAATAGTAACTCGGTAGGTTCCAAAGCAAACAGGTTAGTCCAGGTTGAAGTATTTTCATCAGTACTTTTAACTATTTCTCTCCTGTTGCTTAGGCAATAACCAACATATAACAAAACATCCTTGACGTTCCTTGACGGGTAAGTAAATTTCACACTGCCTATGGCTTTGTAAGTATTTATATGTAGTTGCCCACAGTAACACTATAACATCACGGTTGCTCCTCCGGCTCTTTTAACTTCTCCAAGCAGCTTACCACTATAAACATCTTCTAAGGATGACTCAACTTCAGAGTTTAGCTTTACCATTTATTCTAATATGGCAGAGAAAGAATCATAATGTTACGGCACCGGACTCTTACAACAAACTACCCCAAGCGATGTCCTGCAGATGAAAAGTCCTGATTCAAAACCACATGCTCTTTTGCTTAGACACACCTCTCTAAGGGGGTGGTCTCTTCAGGGTATGTCCTGCAGAAGGAATGTGTCGTAATGGAGATGTTATCTGATTACCAGCATGTGTTAATTTGGGGGTCAATACTCAATACAGCCTATATATGATTAGGCTAGCTTTACCTTTTAAACAAACCATAACAGCCTGATAATCCAGAGAGCAGATGTTTACTTTGTATGTTGTTTCACGAGGAAGATGGTGACTTTCTAATCAAGTATAGAATCAACAGCTCTAACAATGTTTTCTCAAAGTAAATCCAGTTGTGAAACATACCAAAACATCAGAAACAGGAATATATATTGCCCACACTCCTTTTAAAGCTCCTTTTTAAGTTGTGGTAAATTTATCATTCACGTAAGTATCATAATGTCTCAGAGTCTTTAAAAATGTTCCCTTCTGATTTATTTATTTTTCAGAATGGATTGATTATACAAAAACTCAGCACAATGAGAAAGTCCGAAGCACTCGGTGAATATTTAAAAAGGAGAACTGAAGATTTACTCAAGCTGATAAAGTATTTAAACAACGGCAGACTCCAAGATCCTCAGTTCAAATAACTGTATTTTAGTGCATCACTTTTTCCAAGGTCTGTAAGAGCATCTAAACTGTTCCTCCACATTCCAGCCAACTAAAGAGGTTGGCTGGAATGTGAGGGAACATTCAGAGGAACTTTCAAGGTTCTGCTCTTCAAAAAAGGGGAGTCTGAAATTGACACGCTTAATTTGTGGGGAAAGGTACTCAATAAAAGTGATGTTATCTGTCCATGCAGCAAGATAATTTCAATTGACAAGATTTCTTGATTTAAGTTTATAGTGTAAAGTTGAACACTTAAAAAAAATCCTAAAGCAAGACGAATTGGTGTTTCAAATAGAGAGTGATGCCAAACACCAATAAAAAGTGTTTTTTGAACGGATAAAGAAGATATAATTTTCTGTAATGCTTTGGACCCAACTGTATCAAAAATGTATAGAATATGCTTAGAAGCCAAGTCTTCGCCAGGGCAATTTAAATTTAAATTGCCCTGGCGAAGACTTATTTAATTTAAATAAACTCTACCAATTCTGCCTAGATGAGTGGTCAAATATCGTGCTGGAATTGTACCATTAACCTATTAATAGAACAAAAAGCATTGCCTTGAAGTGCAACCTGAAATCTGTAAATTCAAATCTTGACTCTGAATAAATCTTATTCTTGTTCACCCAGTTGTTGTTTTTGAAAGTCATTAAAGGAGCAATAAGCAAAATTTCACGGCTGGGTGAGCTGCTGAGCACTGTCTGTAGACCAAAGCCAAATGTGTGGCAAGCCACGCCTCTCTCTACCTCCAAAAGCTAAGCACCAACAGTTATCTGATTCAATTTTAAATTTTGTTGTCAAAAAACAAAGTAAAGTCCAGAATGTAAGAGAGGATCCCAGTAGGCAGCTCACAAGCTCACCGGTCTGCATTAAACAATGCTAACTGTGTTAGCTGGGCTACCGGCTACTCGCCTCGCATAAACAGTAACGCCTGGCCCATTGCTGGTCAAACTCCAACAATTAACCCACATGCTACAATTAAACATCACTGATTCTATTCATTGCATTGAATCAAATCAACATAGCAGCACAAGTCTAACAAGACTGCAACACCAACAAAAACAAACATTTGACTTCATGCTGTTACTCACCTGTCTGGAGGAGAAAAGCTAGCTCCGAGTGGAACTGGAGCTGTTTCTGCTCTCAAAATGCCCTCCACCTTGGAAATGCAAGGCCAATGTTAACCGTCGTTTTGTCTCTTTCCTTATCTGACAACTTCTTTGCCCAAGACATTGTTTTTTGAGGTAATAATGGGTCCTCATCGTCTTCAAGTGAATGTGGCGGTAGCAGCTTATGGGGAGGAGGGGCTAAGCCTCGAGTGGCAGCTGTTCACATGCATGTGCATATATGCGTGGCCCGCCCTTTGTAAACAAGAGACTGGAGAAAAACACGGAGAGATGGTGTGTGGCGTCATACCATATTCCATCTAAAAAGATACCTTTAGTACTTCACAAAACCATTTTTTTTAGTTTTCTCTATGTAAAATAATGAAATTTCGCTAACTGTTCCTTTAATGTTGTATGTTGTTTGATAACTCCAGCCTGGAAAAGGAATGGTTTGAATAATGATTTTGAAATATCTGTTGTGACATTTTATTATCATTATTTACCATTACCATTAAAGTCTTTTAACGTACCCGTCTTGATTTCTATCAGACTTCTGCAGAGCAACAAATACGTTATTAGCCTTTCCGTAAACCCAGCTTCAGTAAATGGTTCAACAATAAAAAGAAGAGCCAGTTTTGGCCTTTGAACCTGGTTTCGTTATGTTTCTACCTGATAAGACAGCAGTCCTTGGATTTGTTTGATCCTTTTGAAATATCTGTTGTGACGCTTCAGGTATACATAATAAATAAATACAACCAGAGATAATAGATACATAGACAAATGTATTCTTCGCACGCTTTAGGTAAGTAGGTCTGATTAAGTAAGATGTTACCAGCTTATATATGATGATGAGAGCTGGACGCTTAACCTACTTCTTTGGTCTCTGTCCTGTCTTGTGTGTCCATTGTATGATTGACAGCCATGTATTCTCAATCCGCTCCCCCAACAGGTAAACCCTGAAGGCTTTTCTGACTTATTCCACCTGTAAGTGTGTAAAATAAAGTCCCCAAACTACTCAGATGAAGTCTTTTACAGACAGAAGTTTGATGCTGTATGCTCACAGGAGCTGGAGATAGGAAAATTAGGTGTTGGATGAAACGGGAAGTCTGTTTTTTTTTTTTAATCTACGCTGAACTCCTCCCTTCGGACTATAAAATTGAACAGTTTAATTTCTAGATAACATGTCTGACATTGTTCACTTGTAAAAGTACACAGCACACACAATAGCTAAAATATGCTGCACATTGCAGGGAAACGCATTGTCATCCTCACAAAACTGTACCGTCCTGGCCTTTTGTTTTTTTGGGTCATACTTAAATGCTGCAGATCATCAAATTTTAACAAATTTTAACATCAGACAACCTGAGAAAAAAAAGAAAAAAAGGTATTCAAAACAGCCTGGCCCTATGCAAAGTAGCAATTACCCGCTAAACCTTGGTGGCAGCACAACAATGCCATGTCTTCTCCATTTGTAGATAATTGGCCTAGTACCTTTTTTCCACAGTGATAGATGTCAAGGACTTCTGCTCTTGAATATATTTAGATCAAGGCGGGATTTCTTTTGTGTTTTAACACATTTAGCCTACTTCATGTCGTAAGACTGGTTCTGCTTAAGAGTTAGCTTAATCCTCCAGGTTGGCAACAGTCAGGCCTGGATGGACTAGGGAAATTGAACTAAGCTTTTCAAAGAAATGTCGTAAATCACATTGAAATTATGTTTCAATAACAGGACCGTTTCCTTTACTTCAGCTTTTTCTCTAAATAATCAAATCATCATCATTTAAAAATGGGATTTTGTATTTAATCGGCTTATCTGTATGACATTACTATTTATTTGTTTGATCTGAAGCACTAAATTATGACAAAAAACAGAAACCAGAGGAACTCTCTTAAATACCTTTTCACAGCAGTTTTTTTTACAACAGCACAAACATCATATGTCATACATGCATATTGTTGTAGATATGTTTAAGCTTTATGTTCATCTGATTTTTTTTGACACCAGTATAACCTTGCCAGTCCTGCAGAGGAATCTCTCAGCTGTTAACTGACTGCTGCATGCCAACAGCCTTTATACAACCATTGTGAGCTCTCTGAGCGGTAACCATGGACAGGCAGAGAAGACACATTACCTTATTAGGCGTTGTTATAAGTTGATACAGTACTTGTTTATATTTCCCAGATAACAAATGGCGAAAGAGAACGGATAAAGAACAAAACTGTCATTGACATGAATGTAAGCCTGGTAAAGGGCTTAATATGAGAGCTTTGTATTTCTGTTTCCTGCTTGTTAAAGTATGCAGAAAAGGCACTGAAACTCTAACAGCATCTTTTTTGTTTTGTTTTGTTTTACAGCAGATCATAAATCGAAGCCCTCCCACAGTAACGGAGCAGCTCAGCCCTACTTTTCCTCTGAAAATGTCCTCTGTGTCTTCAACATGAATAAGAAGTGTGTGTGTGTGTGTGTGTGTGTGTGTGTGTGTGTGTGTGTGTGTGTGTGTGTGTGTGTGTGTGTGTGTGTGTGTGTGTGTGTGTGACTAACTGACTGAGACATTCACTCACCCTGCCTCCGCACCACAACTCTGCTCTCTCTCTCTCCCTCTGTGTATATGTTTGTGGGTAGGGAGTAGTGGAAATTTACAGTCTCCTACGTTGGTACCTGGGTTGACTGTCACAAGGAGGCTGTGTCCAATCTCTACTTTGGATTTAATTGTCTTTAGCCAAGGGGCGGGCCGTGCTGTCAGCTCCACTTCTTGTGACCCGTGTGTGCATAAAGGCATTCAGTACAGAGGAATGGTGACAGCTGAGAGAGAGGATCACTATACATAGTCGCAGCCATGAAGGAAATGTAAGTTTTCTCATTTTTAATGGGTTTGCTTCTGTTCAGTGAGACACTTTTTCTAATTTCATTGATTAAAAGAGGCCACTTTAAAAGCTGTTCGGTGATACTGCTGATGCTGTTTGTTGAAAAATGTACATCTATAGTTTGTCTTTGGCTGAGAGAAAGAATTGCCGCGGGGACTTTACATTTGATACGTGTTTTGCTGTTTGTACAGTAAGAAACAAAACAAAATCCCCTCTGACTCAAATCCGAGTTGAGTTACGGGGATGGCCTGTACTAGGTCTTTGCTGACACCTTTCAAATGGCAAGCAGGCAGGTGGAGGCGCATATACTGAGCAGGCGAGTGGATACGGAGAGAAAGGGATAAGGAGGAAGGCAAACAGGATGAGAAACAGAGTGTGCGAGAACTGATCCAGTTACATAAGCAGGTTTGAGAATGCAAAGCGGTTCAAGTTGACTTGTCATGCACAACAGAAGGGGAGAAATCCCTGAAAATGATGGGACACAGTGTGCAACACGGTGCCAATTAACCAAGGAGGCACATGGTTCCCAGTGGGAATGTGAGAACTGGTTTCTGGTCAAAGTGTCCATTCATGGGAGCGGGAATAATTACCTTTTGATGTTGTTGATTAATTTTGTGTTGATACTTAAATGCAATTTACAATTCATTATTAGATCTTCTCCGTGTCCCCTTTGCTTGCTGAATGTGCTCTTTTGTCTGAGCTTCCGGAGTCGACATTCATTTGGTGGCAAACATTGAGTTAAGAGGAAGCCCTTAGTGTTGCTCTGCTAACTTCTCTATTTGTGACAAAAGAGAAGGAAGTCTCCCTTACGTCTGTTTTTTTCAAAGAAACCTCAAATTTAACCTTTTATATACCTCTTCTATTCCTTACTCGCACTGAGAGCTTCTGTTATGTTCAGTCCAGGCCCTGTCTTATTACGGTTTCTTTTCCCCTGACAGGCTCATGTGGGGATATTGGAAACCCTGGTTAGAAATAACAAAGCTTGTCTTTCTTGGAAAGGCGGTTTACAGTGTAAACACTAAAGTGAACTTAAGCTGTAGTAGCTTCCTGAAAGCAGCCACTGCTTTGGGAATGTCAGAATAATATCTTACAGCTTAAATGTGTCTTACATATATCTAACTCATAGCAGACAGAAGGTATTTTTTCCTTAGGTTCTGACTAGATCATGAGATAATGAAAATTCCAACTTTGGGTCAGTTTCACTGTTCAATTGTGTGACACAGGTGTTCCCAATGTGAGATTGTGGAAGTTTTGGTGTATGACCAAACAGATTTCTGATGATTCATTTTTGTGTTTGTTTTTTACATGTTCAGTCTAAATGACCTCCATACATCAGTTTCTCAGATTAGAGAGATTACCGACAGTGTCCTGCATCTCATGTGCTCACACAGCATGCTGGGAGGCAATCAAGGAACAGTATTATCTGCCTTAATGCTGCTCCCTGTCTGCTGTTATCCCTCTCACCTCTGTGTCTCCTTTTGTTGACTCCCTGTCTCACATGTTTTCCGTTTGTTCTCCCCTAGCATGGCATCAAAAGAGAAGCTCCAATGCCTAAAAGACTTCCATAAGGACACCCTCAAACCTTCACCTGGGAAGAGCCCAGGCACACGGCCTGAGGATGAGGCCGAAGGAAAGGTTCCTCAGAGGGAGAAGTGGGCCAGTAAGCTCGACTTTGTCCTGTCTGTGGCTGGAGGCTTTGTTGGATTAGGAAACGTGTGGCGATTTCCTTATCTTTGTTATAAAAATGGTGGAGGTAGGTGCAGATGTAAATCAGACTTCAGAGGGTTACATCAAAAATTGTGATCGGGCAAGAACATGCCTCACTGCATCATTTTTCCTCTTTTTTTCCCAGGTGCATTCCTCATCCCCTACTTCATCTTCCTTTTTGGAGGTGGGCTTCCTGTGTTTTTCCTGGAGGTGGCACTCGGTCAGTACACCTCTGAGGGGGGGATCACCTGCTGGGCCAAACTCTGCCCCATCTTCACTGGTTAGTCCAAATACACAAACAAATATCTACACCTACCGAAAAGGAAATATTCAATTCAATTCAATTCAATTTTATTTATATAGCGCCAAATCATGAAACATGTCATCTCAAGGCACTTTACAAAATCAAGTTCAATCATATTATACAGATTGGGTCAGATTATACAGATTGGTCAAAATGTCCTATATAAGGAATCCAGTTGATTGCATCAAAGTCCCGACAAGCAGCATTCACTCCTGGGGAACCGTAGAGCCACAGGGAGAGTCGTCTGCATTGTACATGGCTTTGCTGCAATCCCTCATACTGAGCAAGCATGAAGCGACAGTGGGAAGAAAAACCACCCATTAACGGGAAAAAAAAACCTCCGGCAGAACCGGGCTCAGTATGAACGGTCATCTGCCTCGACCGACTGGGGTTACAGAAGACAGAGCAGAGACACAACAAGAGAGACAAAAAAGCACAGAAGCACACATTGATCTAGTAATCTGTTCTACATTAGATGGTAATAGTCGGTGATCTGTCCTCCCTGGATGATTTCACAGTCAACAGAACGTCAGACCAGGTGTGCCTACTATGAAGAAAAAAGAGAGAGAACAAAAAGTTAAAAGCTGAAATGACAACAGTCATTTCAATGTAATGCAATGCAAATCTGGAGAACAGTAGACTGGAGAACAGTAAAAATCAGTAGAGTGAGAAAAGTAGGCCCTGATGTCCTCCAGTAGCCTAAGCCTATAGCAGCAAAACTATAAAGGTAGCTCAGAGTAACATGAGCCACTCTAGTTATAAGCTTTGTCAAAAAGGAAAGTTTTAAGATTAGTCTTAAAAGTAGACAGGGTGTCTGCTTCACGGACCAAAACTGGGAGTTGGTTCCACAGGAGAGGAGCCTGATAGCTAAAGGATCTGCCTCCCATTCTACTTTTAGAGACTCTAGGAACCACCAGCAGACCTGCAGTCTGAGAGCGAAGTGCTCTGTTAGGAACATACGGAGTAATCAGAGCTCTGATATATGATGGAGCTTGATTATTAAGGGCTTTATACGTTAGAAGAAGAATTTTAAATTCTATTCTTGATTTAACAGGAAGCCAATGAAGGGAAGCTAAAATTGGAGAAATATGATCCCTCTTGTTGATTTTCATCAGAACTCTTGCTGCAGCATTTTGGATAAGCTGAAGACTTTGAATTGCATTTTGTGGACTTCCTGATAGTAAAGAATTACAATAGTCCAGCCTTGAAGTAACAAATGCATGGACTAGTTTTTCAGCATCACTCCTGGACAGAATGTTTCTAATTTTGGCGATATTCCGGAGGTGAAAAAAGGAAACTCTGGAAACCTGTTTAATATGGGATTTAAATGACATGTCTTGGTCAAAAATAACACCAAGGTTTTTTACTTTATTACCAGAGGCCAAGTTAATGTCATCCAGATTAAGTGATTGGTTAAGAAGTTTATTTTTTGAGGACTCTGGCCCAAAGATTACAACTTCGGTCTTGTCAGAATTTAGATGCAGGAAATTTAAAGTCATCCAGCTTTTGATGTCATCAAGACATGACTGCAGTCGAAGTAATTGATTGGATTCATCAGGATTTATGGATAGATATAGCTGAGTGTCATCAGCATAACAGTGGAAATTAATCCCATGCTGTCTGATAATTTTGCCGATCGGAAGCATATATATAGTAAAGAGAATTGGTCCAAGGACTGAACCCTGTGGTACTCCACAGGTGACCCTAGAGTTTGAGGAAGATTTATTATTAACATGAACAAACTGGAATCTGTCCGACAGATAAGATTTAAACCAGCCTAATGCTTTCCCCTTAATCCCTACAGTATGTTCAAGTCTTTGTAGGAGAATATTGTGATCAACTGTATCAAATGCAGCACTAAGATCTAACAGGACAAGTACAGACACAAGTCCATTATCTGAGGCCATGAGAATATCATTAGTGACCTTCACCAGAGCCGTTTCAGTGCTATGATGAGCTCTGAAGCCTGACTGAAACTCCTCAAGTAGGTCATTGCTTTGTAAATGTTCACAAAGTTGATTAGCAACTACTTTCTCAAGAATTTTAGATAAGAAAAGAAGATTAGATATAGGTCTGTAGTTTACTAGCTCATCTTGATCAAGAGAAGGTTTCTTAAGTAAAGGTTTAATAACAGCTACTTTAAAAACCTGTGGTACATATCCATTTACTAAGGATAGATTAATCATGTCTAAAATAGGACCACTGATCAAAGGGAATACCTCCTTAAACAACTTGGTTGGGATTGGGTCTAACATACAGGTAGAAGGTTTAGATGAAGCTAAGATTTTAGATAGCTCAGAAAGCTCTACTGCTTCTAAACAGTTCAGACACAGCGCAGGTTCTAAAGATTCCTCCAATGCTGCCTTACTTACTGGGGACGAGGTAATCATGTTTGGGAGGATGCCAATTATTTTATTTTTAATGGCATCAATTTTATTTATGAAGAATCCCATAAAATCATTACTACTAAGAGCTAAGGGAATGGTTGAATCAACAGAGCTGCAGCTCTGAGTAAGTTTGGCAACTGTACTAAAGAGAAATCTAGGATTATTTTTATTCTCTTCAATTAATGATGAAAAATATGCTGCTCTAACTCTGCGAAGGGTCTTGTTATACAACAATAGACTGTCCCTCCAGATTAAGTAGGATTCCTCTTGGTGTGTAGAGCGCCATTTTCTCTCCAATTTCCTAACATTGTGCTTCAAGGAACGCAGCTCTGAATTAAACCAGGGAGCCAGCTTCCTGTGAATTATCACCTTCTTTTTCAAGGGAGCTACATTATCTAATGCAGAACGCAATGAGGAAGTCACACTGTTAGCAAATGTATCTATTTGTGAATGGGAAGAAACAGCATTGCTGCCATCTACAGGGCATTTCTGCAATACTGAGGATATTAAGAGGGGGACAGACTCTTTAAGTTTTGATACAGCATTATCCGATAAAGATCTACTATAATGGAACCCTCTTTTGGGGGTGGAGAAATCGGTTAGATTAAACTCAAATGTTATTAAAAAATGATCAGATAGGACAGGGTTGTGAGAGAATACTGTTAATTCTTCACAATCAATGCCATATGTCAGCACAAGGTCCAAAATATGGAGCCGAGAGTGCGTTGGCTTATGCACATTTTGAGCAAAACCAATTGAATCTAGGATAGTTTTAAAGGCTACACTAAGGTTATCACATTCAGTGTCAACATGGATGTTAAAATCACCCACTATAATAACCTTGTCAGTATTTAACACCAAATCAGATAAGAAGTCTGACAGTTGATCCAAAAACTGAGTGTAAGGGCCTGGTGGACGATACAAAACAATAAACAGAAGAGGTTTTATTGCTTTGCAGTTTGGATGAGGGAAACTGAGGGTTAAATGTTCAAAAGAACTGTAATTATTAATTGGCCTGGGACTAATTAATAAATCAGACTGAAAGATGGTTGCCACTCCTCCTCCTCTTCCCACAGATCTGGGAATGTGGAAATTTGAATAACTGGAGGGAGTTGACTCATTTATACTAACGTAGTCCTCTTGTAGCCAGGTTTCTGTGAGACAAAATAAATCAATCTGATTATCAGAAATCAATTCATTAACTAACAAAGTCTTTGGAGGGAGAGACCTTATATTTAATAGACCACATTTAATTCTTTTATTTTTTGGTTCAAAGTGATCCGTATGGATTTTTATTAGATTTTTATGATTTGTTCCCTTTAGATCAGTTTTTGATCTGTTAAGTTTTGGCCGTGGGAAAGACACCGTCTCAATAGGATAATGGGTGGGTAACAGTACAGAAGCTGCAGAGAGGTGTGTTAAACTACGGCTCTGCTTCCTGGTCTGGACCCTGGGTTGTCAGCATTTAGGAGAACTAATAAATCCGGCCAGATTCCTAGAAAGAAGAGCTGCACCATCCAAAGTGGGATGAATGCCGTCTCTCCTGATCAGACCAGGTTTTCCCCAGAAAGTTTGCCAGTTATCAATGTAGCCCACGTCGTTTTCTGGACACCACCTAGACAACCAGCGGTTGAATGATGACATGCGGCTAAACTTGTCATCACTGGTCAGATGATGATTAAATATGAGCATAATAATAATTTCCCGAGGATACCATTTATTGCGAGATGTCCTCTCTTCTGCAAAAGCACTGTTAGACCAGTCTAGCCTCGTCAATCTGGTCAATGTTGAAGAAACATTGTTTCCCAGCAATTTCCCAGGCAACATGTGTTTATGAGACCCATATGGGTTTTGCAGAGGGCGATCTAAATATAGTATGCTTAGGTTGACTAAATACAAACCACATAGGACAAACCAGTTGGTATACCTATGTCACCTAGATGGGCCCCATGTGTAAATGTGTGCTCGGTCAAATCATAGATTAAATTCAGTTTGCTGAACATGAAGGATCTTGTCTATGGTTACCTCAGAAGCAGATTATGAGGAAAATAAATCATTACATGTTTTTGGCAATTGTGTCATCTCATATAAAATATCTTCTTCACTTATTTTTCCCTTTTCCCGTCTTTGTAGCCCAAAGTAAATTCTTTAGTTGAATAGACAGGAAAAGACAACAATGTTTTACGTCTCAGGATTTTGAAATTAAAGTTGAGAAATAATCAGTTAAAGCCATCTACTTGTGTCTCAACATGTTTGAAAGATGGTTAGGTTTGATCAAATGGGCAAACCAAACCTGACGCTAAATATCGTTCATTTGACAGGACCTGTGGGCTAGAAAACAATAAAAAGTAATATTTCAGTGTATTTTTCTAGCCTGAATAAGAGAGACCAAGTGACCAACCTTAAAAAGCCACAAAAACAAACTCATGGAGCTTTAGGGTTTAGATTCACTTGTTTTGTTTAAGCTGTGGTAGATAATAAATACTGCATGTTCTGAAGTTATTGTTACTGATATCAAGGTAAACCAAAGTTTTAAAAGCTTATGGTTTGAAAACCCACAAAAACATTTTTTACGTCGTTTCTAGGGTTCAACGTAATTTTAATCATAGAGAAGAACAGTTTTCTCCAGCTATATGGAGCAGAGGACAACGTAGCACTGTCTCTCCTTTACTAGCTGTTGTACACTGCTAGTCAGCTGGCTGAAAGAAGGCTTTGATTTCTAGGGTGTGGAAATTAATCGAGTGCAAGGTTCTAGCTGTTTTAAATTGCCTGTAAGCTAACAGCAAGCTAACTGCTGGATGCAGGCTAGCTACCTGAGCGGATCGCCCGACTAATTAACTAGTCACTATCAGATTGCTTCACTTGTGTTACTCCATTAAGAGCACAGTTTATCTCCTACTGACTTTTACCTAGCGGACACTGTGCGCTCCCTGGTTTTTTTGCAAGCACACCTGCCACGGCACTGACGCGCTTGTCAGTTTGCAATCGGTATGTGGGAATGAGGAGGTGGGTGTGGGGCTGACGGAGATGATAAGTTTAAAAATACTCTGGAGTGGTGGAAGAGTACCAGGGGGGGGGGTTCAGTGTTCAGATTTGAAGCAAAGTCATCTAAAAATAACAGAAATACACCAAGGACGCTACAGTTGAAAGTCCATTCAAGCTAGGGACATTTCCCCCCATTTTTTAGTTAGCTATTACAGCCAGCTGTTGGAGTTTAAATAAAGCTCAGCCCAGACCTCTCGATATCACCAATGGTGGGTGAAAGAAGTGTTCAGTTTTTGATCTGTAACTGCACTTAGCACTACAAATGAGAACCCACCAACAACACTGCAGGACGGTAGAAGTTCGATATAGTACCTCTTTGAAAAGGACAGCTTCACAGATAATTATAGTCCTTAATCTTAATTTTGTACTTCACTTTACATCGAATAAAGCCTGTGATGAAAGACAGGCTGTGATTGGCACACAGTGAAACATGTTGGAACATGGAGAACATCAAGGCATTCACACATTTGACACCAAAGTTAGAATTAATTTTTATTATGTGGTCTAAAATATGACATGAAGTAAGTATCCTTATTTATCTGAGTTTTCTATATCCTAAAGCATCAAAGTGCTAATAAATCCGCTATAAAATCAGGTTTAAACTGTAAAGTTTTTTTTCTTTTTTTCTGGCATATGTTTAATTAACAAAAACGTTTTTTTTTTTTAATCTTGCAGGTATCGGCTATGCTTCCATTGTTATTGTCTCACTTCTGAACATCTACTACATCGTGATCTTGGCCTGGGGACTCTACTACCTCTTTCAGTGCTTTCAGCCCGAGCTTCCTTGGGCAAAATGCAAGCAGCCGTGGAACACAGAACACTGCGTGGAGGACACGATCCGCAAGAACAAGACCCTCTGGCTGGCAGCGAATATTACTAACTTTACCTCCCCAGTCACGGAGTTCTGGGAGTGAGTATTCACTGACGGCATGGTCAGCCCACACAGACACACATGCACGCGCACGCACACGCACGTGAATAAACTGAGCTAACACTGCCTCTTTATCTTTGTTGAATAAACATGTTTGACCAGGCTCAATTCTTGCGCAATACAGTTTTGTAAGGTTTCCTCAGTTTTCAGCCATTTGTTATCACTTTTATGTTATAGGAAGCTAAATACTGAGACAAATTAAGCTAAATTACCAACAAGAATTTATACTTTGTATCTCCTTCCTCACACCTCTAAATATAATAAGTACTTCAGCTTTGAAGGCTTTTACACTCTGTTGTTGCCGATGCAAGAGCTGCTAGATAACACAGGAAAGCCTGGGCATGTGCCTGTTTTATATCCCTCACTGTGCTTTTATTTAGCTTCACGCTCTATAGTTAACCTACATACTCGAGTGTTTTTTTTAAAGGTGACACCTGCTGTGTCAAATCTCTTGCATTGCTGTTAACCTGTCCTGCACCCTCGTTTCCTCTGCAGACGCAACGTCCTCAGTCTCTCCACCGGCATTGAGGACATTGGGCCCCTAAAGTGGGACTTAGCCCTGTGTCTCCTGGCAGTGTGGGTTATCTGCTTCTTCTGTATCTGGAAAGGGGTCAAGTCCACTGGTAAAGTAAGTGCCTAAGTGAGGAGACACACATCCTGTCGTTATTGTGTTGCCTGGATGCTGTTTGGTCTTTGTTTTTGTACCCTTGCCAGCGAGAAAACACTGTTGCTCAGAGAAAGGCCACATGCTGGGGCCCAGGATCAATGAAACACCAACCCTTGGGTTGTTCTGAAAGCTAATTCTTCAGATGTGTGTTACTGTTTCTTTCCAGTCTTTGATTCTGTCAGGATGAAAGAAATAAGGTCCTAGTCAACAGGAAGAAAATTATTACCTCTATTTAAAGCTGTTTGCACCTCTAATATACCTAATAGATGGTACCGCCTTAAAATGGTCTGTTGTTTAACCAAATAGCAGTTGAGGAAGTGTAAAAGTTCTTATAAGTTTATTACAGGACATCTGAGCAGGTACAAAAAGGTCAAATAGTGCAGAGGGCATCCTGGGACTTTTGAAATGGTTTATTCTACAAAATATGTTTGTGTTTTTGAGCAAAAAAGTTTTTTTTCCTGCATAGGTGGTGTACGTCACAGCAACGTTCCCCTTTGTGATGTTAATCATCCTGCTGGTGCGTGGCGTGACACTGCCTGGAGCAGCTGAGGGCATAAAGTTTTATCTTTACCCGAACCTGACCCGTCTCCAGGATCCAGAGGTAGGTTAAAAAAAACACATCCCTTTATAATCAGGGATGTATGTATGACAAAAAAAAACAGTACTTATACATTTGTCCATGATGTTAAAGCAGACAGACTGAAAACAAATAGTTTCGACAGATGCTCCAATAAGGCTTGTCCAAGCAGGTACAGATTTCCAGTTTAATTTGAGGAGTGGAAGTTCTTCCCCTTTGGGGAGTTGATGATAATCAATGTGAGTCATTCAAGGGAAAACTGGAAGATTTGATCTCTGGATGATCTGTTGGTGCATCTGTAGTTGGTCTGCTGCATTTGATTACTATCAAATGTTCTGATCTCAGATCTGGGAATGACATCACACCGGAGTGGAATATGTGCAGTTTAGAAAACTAGAGAAATGGTTTTCTAACCTGCACAACCCGTGCTCAGTCACCACAATACCTGTTATTAGCATCATCGGCCAACAATGTAATTATGTGAATCTTGGTATTTCTTTTTCTGTTTTGTCCATTCAAACAGTAAATGTTCACAACGACAGATTGTTTAATACAGCACTCTAAGCCACAATCAGAAATGCAGATACTCTTGCAATGTTCCCATTTTTTTGGGCACAGCAGCTGTATTAAATCTGAACTAGGGATTGGCTGGGGACCGCTTGCTTTATGAGTTGAAATTCCTACTTGAATGTGTTTGAAACGTAGAAATGTAATATTCCAAGCATTGGGAGTTTATAATATGGGCCAAATGGGTGAACGCCCAGGGCAGCATTGAAAAGGAGGGCGCACATACACCAGATAATGCTGTCAGCAGCCTAACTGCAACAGACAGCCTGACAAAACAATTAACATGAAACTTATATAAAAAAAGAAACACAAACCAGTAGGGAATTTAAACCAAGTTCCAACAAACCAAAGTTCAAAAGATGTTGCAGGTTTGCTGCACACATCTTTCTAATGAAGCAGTAAACACAAGGCATGTAAAGGGGCAATATATTAGTAAAACAACATTTAGATGTGAGGGCAACAAGCATTGCGAGGGAAACAGCTGGAATAAATCAGGAAGTGAAAGTAACTGAGAGGCAGAATAATAAACAGTACTGTGCCAAACGCCCCTCATTTATATGGATTTTCCCTCAAGGAAGCCAGAGTCTTATAATTTTTTATAATGACCTTTATCAGTAATTACCAAAGCTTCCTAAAGGTCTTAGAAAGTTTTTCTTGGAACTTTGATTTTTAAAAATATATATATTTGTTGTCTCTTCCTTGTACTTGATCACAACTGGTTACTGTGTGAAACGTGTGCTTAATAATGAGGACAATGGAGGAGAAAAAGAAGAAGTGTAAAGCTTGAAAAACATTTGCAGAAACAGGAAGAAAGTTCATTGCACGCTCAACACAGGAGATGCATCATCGTTCAGCTGATCGTCTATGTCAATGCTGAGCTCTGTTTTGTACAGGGAAGTTGGATTTTCCAGGCTGGAAATATAACAACAATACTCCTAAGACTTGGAATTCTAAGAGAGGGCTGTCTAGAGTACGGCACACTGGCCATTTTTGGACCTTGGTATAATTTTGTGTGACCCCCAAATACAACTCAGAAGCAAAAATGGTTAATGCATATGGACACTTGTATTGACTCAGTTTTTTAGGGTGAGATACTGACATATATTGAAATATTCTTCACAATGGAAAATTTTAGGTACAATGCAAAATATTATTTACTATTATTGTTTACCTGATATTTACTAACCAAGTGTTTCTTTCCCTTTTAACTTCATGTTAATATAAGCACAAACGTCCAGGGATTCTTACTCAAAACTAAACTTGGGAGCATCCATTTGTTAAACCTGGCTAAATACAGCACGTTTTTTTTTTTTTTTTAATGACTCATGCCCAATGATTTTTGCTGAAGTAGGTTAAAAAAAAAGTTCTAGACCAAGAAAATAGAAAACAATTGCAGGCCTTTATTGTAATAAGGAAAAGATGCAAAAACCTTTTTACAGAACCCTTTTCAGATTATGTTGTTGATTCATTAAAGATTGCATGTTTAGTTTATTGTTGAGGAGATAAAAATTAAACTGTTACCGTAACAACAGTTTATACTTTTACCCTAACAAAAGATTTCACCTTCTGTATTTTAAACATGACTGTTTTGGACTGTATAGAAAAGTTTAGACACCATAGTAAGCTCTTCGACGTTCACACATTCATCATCTAATACAGCTGTTGGAAATGTAAAGCTGCAGGTCTAAATGATTTAAAGCCCTACTGATCTTTTCTTGCTCATTAAATTATATATAAATAGTGCTGTACAATCTCTATTTGTGAACATGTTCCTCTAGAATGCATAATATCCAAAGAGGAGCATTGTGATTGGCTGGTATTGGCGAGCTGTGCAACATGCTGTTTGTCTTGGAAGTTGGAGCTGGAAACTGGAAATGATGTTATCCAAACTGAATGCATAATAGTTGCAAAGTCAGAACGCCAGAAATATTTCCTCACTGATTTGGTGCTACTTTCAGCAATAAGAAAATAGTTATTTTCTCTGGATTTTATCGTTTCAGACTCTAAAGGGACAGCTTAAAAAATGAGAGAAATTGTCACAAGGGTTAATAAATAGCGTATCGCTGCAGCTTTTTTTCTTTTCTTCTTGTTATGTTTCTGTTAACTCTGAAAATCTGACTTACGAGTACAAAGAGAACAGTCAAGTAGTACCCTAAAAATGACCTAATCTTAATGCTTTCCCACTATGCAGCTTGTAAGTGCTCAGCTCAGGTGTGACGTAACTCCAGGTCCAGAATCTGACTCTCAAAATGGCTGAAGTTACCAGAATATGGTTTTCTTTTTGAATCCAACAGAAGCATTTGGAATATTTAGTGTCTTTCTGAAGGGGCTGTAGGTAACAGAAGGGACAGATGTGCAATTAAAACCGTTTCTTTATTAAGTTGTGTGTGTGAAAATGCAACACCCATGAGTTTACAAATTTTCTCTAAACAGTAACGATGAAAAAGGCAAGAGTTAGGTGACTCCGCAAAGAAAATGGTCCTATGGAAGCGAGCGAAAAACTAAACAAAGTCCAAATTCTATTCGGGTATTTAAAACTCGACAGTATAGTCGTTCTGCTTGGATTGAGATCATAGCACAGTAGTCTATGTTAGAATCTTTGTGCAGGAAATAAAATCTGAATACATTAAAGGACCTTGTTATACTGTAATTTCTCATCCAGCCATCCATCCATCCATCCATTATCAATACCATCTTATTTGCGTAGGGTTGCAGGGGGGCTGGTGCCTATCTCCAGCTGTCACTGGGCGAGAGGCGGGGTACACCCTGGGCAGGTCGCCAGTCCATCACAGACACACAGGACAAACAATCCAGCACGCACACTCACACCTCATACAAGAGACCGTACATGTTTTTGGACTGTGGGAGGAAGCCAGAGTACCTGGAGAGAACCCACACCCAGGGCCTTCTTGTTGCAAGGCAACAGTGCTACCAACTGCACCACTGTGCAGGTCCATCACGTCAGTTACATTACATCTCCTCTGTCTCCTCAGGTGTGGATTGATGCAGGAACCCAGATCTTTTTCTCCTACGCAATCTGCCTGGGTGCCATGACGTCACTGGGGAGCTACAACAAGTACAGATACAACTGCTACAGGTGAGCTAGGTTTCTGTGGGGAGGAGCGGGACTCTAATAGTGACAGCAACTCTCTGTCAGAGACGGTTGCGTGAAAAGAAAATGGGAACTTAGGTTCCACCTGTGTTCATTAACAACCTCCATGACATATGTGTGACATAGGGACTGTTTGCTGCTGGGAGGCCTCAACAGCGGTACCAGTTTTGTGTCTGGCTTCGCAATATTTTCCGTCCTGGGCTTCATGGCACAAGAACAAGGGGTGGACATTGCCGATGTGGCAGAGTCAGGTACGAGGGTCCAATGTGAGGGCAGCAGTGATGGTGGGCGCTGCTGCCTAAAGAAAAACAAAAGACGATTGGAGATGTAAAATTCTTTGGCGAATTTAAAGGAGAGAGAAAAAAGATAGTAATCCGTAGTGTTTTGTCACAGTTTCGGACACAATAACGCTGGAAAGTACAGGTATCGGCAATTGCACACTCCTTGAATAAAACCCTCAAAGATAAAAAAAAAAAAAAAGGCTTGTCCCCCGTTTGCTGAGGGCAAACACCATCGCATTGATCAACTGCTGTGTGTCAGAGCTACACAATGAACTGCTGCATTAAGGAGCTCCATCGTCAGCTTGTCCCACAATAATCGTGCTCGTGCAGTTTAGTAGCTCCAGATCCTTCTGACCAGTGGACACTGCTAAGAAGATTGGCTCTGTACCGAATGAATCTGACTGTACGTGGGAACTTGCACCCTGAGGTTGATATTTTGGACCAGCAGCCCTGCTATGTAAACCTATTTCTTTTAACAGCTTTGGATCTAATGAGGTGGATGCCACTGGATCTTTTGCTGTCTTCCTGTATTTTCTACAGTGCCTTGCAAAACAATTTATGCCCTTTGACCTTTTTTTCACAATTTGTGACATTACAACCACAATTTTCAATGCATTTTACTGGTGTTTTATCTGATGGGCCAACACAAAGTAGCACATGACTGTGAAAAGAAAGGATAAGGACACATGGTTTTCAGTCTTCTTTCAAACAAAAATGGGAAGAGTGGCCTGCATCTGTTAATCTGATGCCCTGAAATAAAATCCCATGCAATCCTTCAGCAATCACCAAAAGAGTTCTCCTGTGTGTAACTTAATCTCAGTATAATTACAGCTGTTGTGTGGAGGTTTCAGACTCTCACTCTCAATCAGTTGTGGTCAAAAGACCCTTGATGACTTAACACTTGATTTTGATTAGTGGATTAATGACATGACATTTTAAACTAAGAAAACTAATCGCATCCTCCCCATGGTAAAACGTGGCGGTGGTGGCAGTATATGGCAGTGGGGTTCCTTTTCCTGAGGCAGGGACAGGGAAACTGGTCTGAGTTTATGAGAAGGTGGATGAAGCTATAGAGAGGACATTTCTGAAGGAAAACCTGAGGCTGTGAAAGACTCGAGTCTGGAGTGGACGCTCACCTACTCGCAGGAAAAAAACATAAAGACATCTAGCCGAGCTACAGTCAAATGATTTAGATCAAAGCAAATTCACTTGTGGCCAGAGTTCACAGAGTTCCTCATCCAGTATGACCTTGGTTGAGCTGTTGGGCAAAGATTTAAGTTTCAAGATGTGCAAAGCTGGTTTACACATATGCTGCTACACTCACAGTTGTAATTGCTGCCAGACATGGTTTTACAAAATATTGACAGGGAGAGGCTGAACACTACACTTTTCAGCGATTCACAATAACACTCTTTTTGCTTAAAATCCTGATCAAACATATTGAAGTTTCTGGTTGTAATGGGATAAAATAGAAAAAAATTCATGGAGTGCAAGTACTTTTGCAAGGCACAGCACCTGAACTTTTAAAGGAAATGTGTTAAAGTATGCTTAATTTTGTTTAGTTATTAATATATTGGCTTTGAGATTCAACTAAATTTTGCAGGTAATAAAAAAATTATTTTGTGATTACACAATAATCTACAAATCAAAGCACATGGACAACATTTTTTGATAAAAGCAAGCTTATGTGCTCTTTGCTTGTCTGTTCAAATGAGGTTCAATTGCTGACTCTGTATCTGATGCTGTTTAATATAATGTCCCACTGAAGTGGATTATTTAAGTTGTGCCATATCAGTCATCGTGTTTCCATTGTTCACAGTAAGTATCAGCATGCAGTGTAGAAATTTTTAAGTATCAAATGCAATGAAGACGATTTAATGTTAAGACTGAATAGCAATGGTGGGACCTGAGGCAGGGAAGATTACTCATAGAAATGTTGTATATAATGTCCTAAATGTCAGTCATTTCTATGCTGCATTATGAAAAGAGGATAAAGATGAGTATTCATGGGAGAAGTGCTGATGATTATGAGTGTTTTAAACTTTGCAGAATGGAAGAGACATAAAATGTTAAAGTGGCTTATGTTGCTAATGTATAGTAACACATATGGGACATTTTTAACACGAAGAAACCCTGCAAAGGCTTTGTCATTTTGCATATCATTTTACCTTGAGCTTAACAATACTAAATGCCAAAACGAGGTTGTATTTTTTTATGTTTTTGGTCACGGTAAATGAATATTTTCAGAGAGACTTTCTAAGAGATGTTTGTCGTCCAGCCTGTAATCAGATAGCAGTGTTAATCATGCCTTTTCCTCCCCTTTCACCCTCCCGACTCTGTTCTCCCTCCAGGTCCTGGCTTGGCCTTCATTGCCTACCCTAAGGCTGTGTCCATGATGCCGCTGCCAACCCTGTGGGCCGTCCTCTTCTTCATCATGCTGCTGCTGCTGGGCCTCGACAGCCAGGTCAGTGTGTTTGCAGCCACTGAGACAGCGAGTAGAATGATTATTTTAACTGGTGTGGAGCCCCCCATTAATACATGCCCCTCTGAGATCATATGGTTTGTTTCGTCCTGCCAGGACTGATGTGTAAATCGCATCCAGCGTCGCTCTGATTCACATCTAACATGCTAAGGTTTCAGATATCCGATGCTCCAACAGATGCCTCTTGCTGCCCTGCTTTACTTCACTGCGGGAGGATTAAAACGGCGTTAACGCCCTGATGTGTCACCAAAAATCTAAATATATATGTGTATTTTACAAACCTGCAAACGTTTTTGCACCAGACATATTTACAGTAATGCTCACCTCGAAGGCAAACATCCAAGCCTTCCACCTTTTGATGCGAAGGCAGAGGGTTAATTAGGACAAGATAATCTAAGTTGACAAAACACAAATGCGCACCCGAGGGTTTCTCAAGCTGTATCGTATTTCCTGCCTCCAAGTGTAATTCTACTCCTGTACTAAGACATGGCCAGCTACCCCTCTGAGCCAAGAGCGAGATCAGACCGACGCTCTAAATTTGAGTACATGTAAATGCACATGCAAGTGAAGCTATTTCCATGGGTGAATTGGGGCCAGCGTGGGTTTGTGTGTGACTGTTTCAGTCCTAAATGCTATATATTGTCTTTACATACCGCTGTTACAAACAGGGTTCGGTTTGGTATTTTACACTGAATTAATGTTTTTTATGCTTCACAAAAAGAAAATGTAGATAGTAAATTATTTATGAAGAAGCACTGAGTCACACTGGAGTAAAAAAGTTATCAGTCAAGTCATCTGAGACAGTGATTCATTGTTCCTATCTGCTGTCATGCTTGTAACAAACCAGGATTGCAGAGGGGGGTTTGTTCAGCTGCCATTACAGTTCAACAAGGGTAGCTTTGTTTCTCTGATCTGTGTGTTTATATACTGAGTACTTCATAGCAGTCTTTGCCCCGACAGTTTGTCGAAGTGGAAGGACAGATCACATCCATCGTGGACCTCTATCCGTCCGTTCTGAGAAAGGGTTACCGCAGAGAGATCTTCATTGCAGGGATGTGTTTGCTAAGCTATCTCCTTGGACTCGCAATGGTAACGAAAGTAAGTCTCATCCCGAAGACGCCGACTTGAGTGTCAGACTTGGACTTGTGTGTCACTTAGCTCATAAAATCAAAGACTTCAGACCATACTTAGAGTCTTGCTCTAAAGAATCAAGATTTAGGCTAAATTCACACTGCAGGTTTTGATGTTCAACTCTGATATTTTGCTGCAATCCAATTTATTTATTTTTTTGCGTGGTCGTTCGTACTACTAATTAAATGCTCAAAAAAATTCAAAAAACTTTGTTAAAAAAGTAACGGTGTCTCTATGTTATTACAAGGTTGTTGAGCAATGGGAGCCGACAATATTAAGACCACATCGTAATAAGACGAAGAAAGGTACGAAAAAACCGCACAGCTATTAACAACGGCCTTTTGTGGAGCCATGAATGCTACTGCTGTAGAGAAGTCTGTGTGGACGTGTAGTGAGACAGTGACGTAAACAGCAGATGAAATAGGACATGACCGTTCAGACTGGGAACGCTTTGAAAACTATCCGATATGTATCTGATGTAGTACCACATATCGAAGTAGTACAAATTAGTTTTTTTGGGGGGTGAAAAGATCAGAATTGAGCTGCTCACACTGCCATGAAAAAGACAAATATGGGTCTCATAAGGGCAAAAGACCGGATTTGGGTCTGACTTGCCTGCAGTGTGAATATAGCCTGAGATTTATGCTGTCGTAGTCGGAGAAACTTGCCAGGTGTTTTTTTTCTGTTTTTTCGGGTTTGCTGTAGTATCTTAAAATTGACCACACAGATGCCCTTCCATTTGAACACTGTTCAAAACAGAACCAACTTAATTTAACACTGACATTATCTCGCTGTTAAGTTATCAGCCTTATTGCAAAAAAAAATAAAAAAAATAATCTTGCGGCTTATCAAAATAGAAGCACTTCCTGCCCTATTCATTTAGAAAAACGTCTCCTGCAGGTAAGTGACCTGATAATAATAATAATAATAACAACAATAATAATAAATAGGTAAGAAATTAACAGACAAAATAAAGAGCACTTTGTTTGAGTTAATCAGAAATTCAACATTAAGAGTCAATTGTATTGCTATATTTACTTCAGACTTGAGACCTGACTTGAACTAGGAAAAAATGACTTGTAAATATCTCTAGTTATCCCAGAACCTTTTCAGTTTCCTGTTTGTTACACAAAGAATAAGTGTGTTTGGATCCGTTTTTTTCTTGCTGCTTTGTTGCAGCCAAATATGGCTTCCCACTATGCCGACGATTCATAAACTGCATGTGCGAATGGAAAAATTTGGAAGATTGTTTTCCATGTACTGGTTTATGAGGCTTCAATGACATCCCAGCAACTGTTGAACTCTCCCTCTATTGATTAGGTGCCAAAGTTCCTGTGCCCTACTTTGAACCCCCTTCCCCTCCCCTCCCCTCCCATCCCCACCCAATATGGTTTTACACCCCTTTCTATATCTTTGACTTTGGCCTTATTTCATATATAAAACCGGAAATAAATTATGCTTTTTGTCTTTTCTAGGGTGGCATGTATGTGTTTCAGCTCTTTGACTACTATGCAGCCAGTGGTGTGTGCCTTCTGTGGGTTGCATTCTTCGAATGCATCGCTGTAGCCTGGGTTTATGGTAAGTGGATGTGACTGTATCAGTATCATTTCATGTAATGATTCACCGGAGTTGGATAAGAAAGCCGGAAGGAGCTCCATAATGGCTAACAAAGGTCGAGGGAGTTTTACATGTCTGCAATAAATAGGATAAACTGCAGGGCCGGGAAAATAAGAATAATGTTGGATTGCATCCGACCACAGTCAACAAAAACAACATCTTAAGTCCCAAAACAAAAATCTCCATTGGAATAAGAGTGTTGTAGCATTCATGTTCAAAAGTGCTTTTCACAAACACAGCCACAAATCTCCGTACGAGAATCCTAAAAATCAAACTCACAGGACATAATAAGAAAAATCTTTTGCAGACAGTTCAAAAAAATACAAGAATGTCCATAAAAACATTAATATAAAGACGTATTAAAGCCAGTTTAAACCATAAATAAATGACAGAATAAATTAATGAAATTATCAGTAACATTGTTTGGAGGAAAACTTAAGGTTTGTTTACTTTTCTAATATATCTGCTTCCTCCAGCTTTAGAGGGAGGTTACAATATCTACCATTTAAAAAAAAATTATGTTTTGATCCTTACTTTTACATAACATGCTAATATTATCTAATGAATAAGGAGCCAAACAACTAAATACAATGATTTACATGGGTCATGAATTTATGTCTAAAATGCTTCTCACTTATAAGCAATCTTTGGCTAAAACGGTGCATGCACCATGATATGAAAGCACCATGGTCCTACATGTTTGAAAGGTGCTTTTTGTTGACATTTTTTTACCGTAAGTAAATGCTTTTGTAGTAATTTCTATATTTTGGTGTATTTCTTCACTTGGGATTACATAAATCTTTTCTGTTTTTATCAAACCAAAACAGGTATAACTATATAGTGTAATGTTCTTTTGTGGTAATATATAATAGTAGGTGCCATACAAATATAAAATAATGGAATAAAAATTCTCACAAAAAAGAACGCAAACGCTACGTAACATTACAAAATCACTATGTAACAAAATGAAAACACAAGCAAGCTCATTAAGCTCCCCTTTCAACAACAGTAAGCACTACTTACAGGTTTATCCTAGGTAACTAGATGACTAAAATCAAACCAACCCGTGATGTTTTGTAACCCATAACAGGTATTGAGAACATGACCCAGTGGAAAAATTAGGCTATGGTTTATAGCAAACAGCAGAGATAAGGGCTCATAAATCTGCTAATAATTGCGTGTGGATATGGAGGTCACTTTGTGATCAGAAACAATACTCAGAAATGTAGGATAGTTTCTTCTTGCTTGACAAAAACATACAGTGTGTTTATTACTTTTTTTTCTCTTTGTGTCATACAGGAGCTGATAACTTCTATGACGCGGTCGAGGACATGATTGGCTACAGACCAAACCCGTGGATGAAATGGAGCTGGACCATCATCACTCCTGTCCTCTGCATGGTGAGTCAGACAAATGTTACTTTATTAGAGCAACACAAAAAGATATACGGATGTTGACAGTTGAATATTTTCAGATTCTGGAGGCTACAAAAGCTTCTGCTTAATGCCAACATGTTGCTGTTTTTTTCTCTTAGGGCTGCTTTGTTTTCTCCCTGGTAAAGTATAAACCACTGACCTACAACAAGGTATACAAGTATCCCGAGTGGGCCATTGGCCTAGGCTGGTGTTTGGCTCTGGCCTCCATGATCTGCATCCCCATGGTGATGGTCATCAAGATCCTGCAGTCTGAGGGACCTCTCATAGAGGTGAGCTGACATGGAGCTATTAGTTAATGGAAATGTCAAAATATGAGTCGTTTTTAAGCTTTCCTCCAGCTTTGCTCACAAGGCAATTGCTTGAGTTTTTATGAAGCTTCATTAAAATCAATTCTGGTTTCTTAACAATGGCCCAGGTTATTTTAATACAATAATTTAAATATTAATAAATGTTTGCCTCTTAAATAAAAGTCTTTATAATGCTTTTTGAAATGGTTAACTCACAGTAAGGGTAGCCAACCATCATCTGTTAACAAGTTTGATCAGACAGTTTATAAGTTATACAACACTTTGCCATTATCCAATGACAATGCTACAAATATTGTGTTCGTCCTTATTTTTGCCGCCAAAACAGCCCTGCTCTCTTGGGCTTTGGTTCCCAGTAGAGTTTTGCCTTTCTATAGGGCCTGTTTCAGTGAGTCAGAGAACATGGATTCACATGGATATTTTTTTTAGATCCACTTATTGCAGACCCTGACCTCTACCGCCTATAAATATCCACCAGAACAGGGATGTGCAGTCCTGCCATTTTTCTGCTTACAACACAATAAAGTAAAAGTATATATATATATATATATATATATATATATATATATATATATATATATATATATATATATATATATATATATATATATACATATATATATATATATATATTAAAGTAAAATGCAGATAAATTATTGTTTTCTCTGAGAAGAAAGATGTACTCTAGCATTAGAAAGTGTAAAAATCCTCAGGGAGGTGGAAGGCTGAAGGCTAATCAGACAGATGCTCCATGTTTTAAGTTAATTTCAGTTCTGAAAATAGGTTTAAGACTACATTATGATTCATGGGATACAATGCAATGTTAGTTATGTTATTATCATTGTAGTTATGTTATTATTATTATTATAAACATCTATGTTTCTACCTTTATCAGTGTGCTGTGTCGATCAGTTTGGATAACTTCCAAACAAACAACTTCCAATGTTTCCTCAACTCTTGGAAGATTTATAGCTTAGGAGGATGGATTCATCCAAACATAACTTTATAATACAAACATAGAAGTTGTTCAGCACAGAAAACAATGACAAACTCAGTATCCTCTTGGGAAAGAGGATTGTTGTCCAGTAATACAGCATTTTAACCTATAGATTTAAAGATTTTGTGTTTTAGTGGTTTAAATTGCAACAATCAGCTAAAACAGGGCACCCACATTACAATCTGTTAGTGTTCCACCTCCCAGACGATGTTTTCAGTTTGCTACACTGCAAAAAGGGAACTAAAAGTATGTAAAACTTTCTTGAAATGAGAGTCTTATTTACCTGCTTAAATCAAAGAAAAATACAATATGCCAATGGAATAAGATTTTTGCACGTAAAATAGGAACATTTCATCTCCATCACCTTATTTCAAGAGCAGGATATCTAATTATCTTATTTTAGGGGTAAGCAATACTCATTCCATTGGCAAATAGTCTGCTGAAATCAAGGGAAAAACACTAATTTCAAGAAAATCTGACTTGCTTTTAGTTCCCCTTTTGCTGTGCATGGACGTACTGCAATAAGTTATCTGTATACTACAGGTAAGAATCTATAATAGAATACAGATGCATCACAATGAATTAGAATATCACTAAAATGTTCAATTCAAATCAAAAGTGGCTATATCTATAACGCACAGAGTAATCTATTTGAAGCATTTCTTTTGATGAGCATGGCTAACAGCTAATGCAAACTAAAAATTCAGCTTTTTCTGAAAATTCCAATATTAAATAAGAAATATAAATGAGGTTTATATTATTTAAATGTGATGTTATGGCTATATAATGACCTGCACAATAATGAGAAAACCTGTTGACTTGACAGTTGTTCAGCAGTCAGTCCTTGACACCCTTCACAAGCAAACTGTGCCACAAAAAGTCATTACCAAAGAAGTTGCCGGTTTGCAGAGTGCTGTCAAGTATACTAAAGGGAAGTTTAGTGAAAGAAAAAAACTGCATTAGAAAAGTTCCACAAGCACAGAGAGGATAAAGGTAGTCTCACATTGGCATGAAAAGATGTTAAATGAGCAACAGAAAAATCCAAAACCTACTGGTACAAAACTAAGACACAAAAGTAAAAAAAAAACTCAGGGAACCTGGAATCCTGGACTACAGTAGACAGGATACTGAGGGAATGGAGCAAATAAAAAAAAAAAAGACATAGAGGATTTTCAAGGATCTGACAAAGGGCAGTGATGAAACTGACTGGCTTCAAACTGCTGAGAAGGTGATTGATGGACAAGAGAAGCAGGTTACAATTATCGGTTTAACGTAGAGCAACTGGGTGAAAGACCTGAGCAGAGGAGCTGACACAAAGGGATTGAAGCAGGATACAAAAGGATCTAGCAAAGCCAAAAGCTTGATGGAGAACTACATATGGAATGCTGTAAGTGACAGAAACTCATATGCCAAAATTATTTAAATACAAAACCAAAAAAATTAAATGAATAAACAAAGCACTAAGAGTCACAGATTATGGCACTTGTGCATGGACAGCAGTAGGAGACAGTGTTTGTCAGATTTAAATTAAATCCTTGCAATAAATTAACATTTTTGATGATGATGTAATTTGAGATGTGACTGTAATGTCACAAAATTTTAACAAAACCCCTGATTTATAAAATGTAAAATGAGAAATAAATTTGTAAGCCATCCTATCCTTGTTGTTTTACTAATGAGATTACCGTTTGTCACTTTACCTGTAGGTTTACAGATGTATTTCATTATGACTAACAGAGAGGGTGGCTAAAACTGAGAATCGCTACCAGCTAAAACGAAACCTAATTTTTATGTCTATTTCACAGTAAGAAAAAAAAAACGATTAAAAAAAAACAATTCCTAAGTCTTCAACTATGAAAAACGTATTCTCTTTTCTTTTTTACAATTTTCGAAATAACTCCCTGAATAATTAAAAATAAAGTCAAGTTCAGGACAAGTGATTGATTGGCTAATGTCGTCATAGTTAATCACATCTTTGTGATGTTTGTGTTTTTAATCCACAAGTTTGGCATCTCTGGCTCTTTAATTTTTGGAACAGAACTGGCCATATTTGAATAAGCGAAATAGGCCCAAGACTCAGTATGCCATTAGAGGCTAACCTCAAACTGACCTTCTGAGTTGGGGCCGACATTTTCTTTTGTCAATTAAAATGTCTTATTTAGTGTTGCACTAACCAATCGCTAATATCCAAAACGTTTCAAGCTCAGTAACAGTCCCGTTGAGCCCTGAAGGAACCCTTATTTCTGGTGATCATTAGCCTAATGTCTCACCTCCTCCCCCTTCCCTCAGAGGATCAAGGCAGTGGCGGCCCCGGCAAAGTCAGGCGTGAGCTCTCGCCCGAAAGAGTACAACTTGAAGAGCAGCGAGCTGACACAGCCTCTGGACCCGAACGGGAACAATGGCTTGATCAAGCCCACCCACACCATTGTAGAAACAATGATGTGAGCGCTCTCTGTGAGAGGAATAAGATTGATGTGCTTACTGTGTTATTATATTTTGCTAACTTTGATAAGGGTAGGTTTACATTGTCCAATATATTCATATTAGAGATACTAGGGTTTGATTTCTATTAAGAGAGATATTTTATTGTTGTAATTGTTTTATTCTCTTGTGATTTTTTTTTTACTCTACTGATATTGTTGATGTTACAAATGTTGTTGCTGTAGTTGGCACTGATCTCAGTTAAGGCAGTATTGTTAAATAGAACATGTTCAATGTTTACTACTTTTCTGTTGATTCCGAGGAGATGAGAAATTTAACGCGTCAGAGGAAGGCACAGGAAATAACTCACTTCTCATTAATTCATGTAACAAAGTGTACAATTAACTAAAAAATGACTGTAAACATCCACACATGATTGTGATTTCTAAAAAAAAAAAAAAAAAAGAAATGCTGTTCAGAGTTAATTTGTTCATATATTAGGGACAGAATGGGATGTAAACAGCTATTTTGTCTTCAGTTAAATGGTAAACAAGGCCTTGGCTCATTTAAAGATCCAACTAGAAAAAACGTCTAATCATTTTTTTAAAAAAAGAGAGAAAAAGAGTTAAGAAAGAAAAAGTGAGGAGAAAAGGGAAGAGGCGTTTTAGAGCAGATGTATGATGCCTCTGTGACTACTTATAGTCAGCCCCAGTGCATTTATTGAACCCTCTCTTTGCACTTTATATGTCATATCACCTTTAATGTAGTATTTGCTGTTATTCAGGAAGACATTTTTTTAGCTTTTAACTTTTTGATATCTTTGACGCAGATAATGTAGATTTTTCTCCGCTAAAACAATGACAGGACAGAGTAGGACTGCTTCGAATTCCCATTTTTTTAAATGATTAGTGGGATCTGTGAGGACATCGTTTTGTCATGTTACTTTTATTCTAACTACCTGACAGTTATCTCCATTTTGCTGATTTCGGTAGCAGGTGGGCTCTGCAGAACATCTGGACTGTAGCCTGCAACACTGAACTGTGTTTGTGTTCTAGAATTTAAACTGTTAATAATTCACACATGCCTTTTTTCTGACAATTTTACACTGTGCATCACCTGAATAGCAACACAGATTCTAATGAAATGTGTTTCCCCTGTATCGACTATTTCGGCCCTTTGCTGCACTTCGGTGTGCGGTAACGAAATATAAACTTGTTGCATTCTTTGCCCATTTAAAATGCATGATAATTCCGACTGATTGGCTTATGCAGCTGGATAAAAAACTTGAAATTTTGTTTTCCTAAAATGTGTGCAGGAGACACTGCATTATCTTGCTGCTTTTGTTACTTAGAAACTCAGTCGTACCAAAGCATTTGTTTGTCTCTGTATTGCCCTTCAAGATGGATATTGCATCATGTCTATGTAGATAAAATAAACATATTTTCCTTGGATTGTGTTCGTGTGATTTCTTTTCTTTGTATTACACTCTTTGAAAAGTATGCATTATTGCTCATAGTGTAAAAATGTGTAATCTCAGGCAGACTGTTGATGTTTATAACTTAACATCTAAAATGTCTGTGTTGGTATTTCTGGAGTTTAGTGCATCATTTGCTAAATGGCTTGTACTTGTATAGCACTTTAACTAGTCCCATGACCCCAAAACCACTTTACACTACTGTCATTCATGCGAACGTTCACACCCTGACGGTGGTAAGCTATGTCAGTATATTGTCAGCCCCAGATAATGACTTTTGTAGACATTTGACACAATTGACTACATGAAGTTGTGTGTTATTCTCCTAAACTTGGAGGGGGGGGGGGGCAGTGGTGCAGGAGTTAGGGAGTTTGTCCTGCAATTAGTGGGTTGCTGCTCTGACCATCTCAATTGTTGTGTCCTTGGGTAAGACACTTCACCTGCATTGTCTGCTGGCGGTGTTCAGAAGGCTCGATGGCGCTGATGTATGACAACTTTACCTCTGTCAGTCTGCCCCAGGGCAGCTGTGGCTACTAACATAGCTCACCATCGTCAGGGTGTGAATGTGTGAATGACTGATTGTTGTGTGAAGCGCTTTGGGGTCATCGGACTAGTTAAAGCGCTATACGAGTACAAGCCATTTACTATTTAAACTTAAGATTCTACTTTACAGACCAGAACATTTTTGTGTCAGTTGTCTATTGTAAAGTAAGTCTTTGTGAACAAGGATTGCATATGGGGTTCTTCAAGGCTTCATACTTGGGCCACTTTTATTCAATATACATATACACTCACCCTAGCTCTGATTATTGAGCATTGCAACATTTCTTCATATGCATAGACTAATCACAACTGTTTAATTCTGCCATTACATAGCTACATGTACTTACAGTCACTAAGTGCATCTATAATATTAATTAGCTAAATTATCATAGTTGTCTCAAACTTAACGCAGAATTTTTTTTGTTCCCAAAATAAATGCATGGTTGGACGTCAGCCCTCCACTAGACTTAATGAGGCTGAAAAAAACACAGCATACAAAAAACCTTGATATAAGAATCCATCTTAGACACATTAGCCTACTAAAATCACCAAAATACAGGATTTGCCATCAGAACAGAACACACAAAAACTTGTTTATGCCTTATTCTTCAGTAAGTTACATTATTGTAATTGTGACCCAACTGGTTCCTGTGAAAATAACACATAAATACACAAAATCATCAGGCAGTTGCAAATCATCCAAAAGGCTGCTGCCAGTATCCAGACCAACACCAGATAAATGGGTCATAATACACCGCTATGCCACTGCATTGGCTGTTGTCTGTAAAAGGATAGATTTTATTTTGAATAGTCGATGTGACACTTACGGGTTTTGGACCAAAACACATTTCAGTTGTCAGGTTTTAACCTTGTTGACCCTTCCAGTAATCTCATACCTGTTCTCAGTGTTTCCAGGACCAGACCAAAACAAGAGAAGGCAGTTTTTAGTTTCAATACTCCTCCGCTCTGGAACAAAACCCCTTCAAAACTTTAGATGTGCAGAAACCTTTTCTCCTTTCAATCAGGACCAAAAGTATGACAGTTTACTGCAGTTTACCATTAAAAAGGTAAACTTTCATCAAATCATTTTCATCTTCTATTAGCTTTTTGTATTAAGCATTTTAATGTGATTGTTAAATTCTGATTTCTTCAGCATGCTAGTTCTCTTTGATGTAGCTTTTGTTTACCTTGGTTCCTCTAGTCTCCTGAAAAGTACTTTGAACTGTGTATGAATGTTGCTATGCAATGAATCACATTTGTTCATCCATATTTATTGCAGATATCAATCACAATGCATCAGAGACATGCTGCATTTTACATGTTTCTTTGATATGCCTAGTCCCATAACTGCATCACACTGTATCGTGCTGCAGTGCAGGTTTTGGGCCACGGAAATGGTTAATTTCAGCTTGCCATCTGGATGGGCAAAATGCAAAATAAAAATGCTGATTTCAAGTTTTGCTCAAGTTTACCCTTAAGAATTATTTCCAAATCTACTTTACACAGATTAAAACTGAATTTATGTCAAGTTTAGAGTTCACTACCTGAACATGAACTAAATTCATAGTTCCATAAACTATGAACTTGTAATTTTATATTTAGGATTTTACTATTTAATATTTTAAAAATACATAAAGATCTTTTTAAGATCCTTTGTGGTTATAGTGGCCTGTTTCACAACGACCAGGCCAGAAAAGGGCCAAACAATGTTATTAACTGACATCAACAAGGCTTGTTCTTGGTTCAAGTTGGTCATGTTAAAAACAGCAGCAGGTAATTTTTGTATAAATTTTTGTTTTTTTACATATTTGGTAAAACGGTCAGTATGTCCTGACTGTAAAATATGAGAGATAATTGTGAAAAAATAAAACTTCTCTGGCTCCTCCCAGTGGTCCTACTGCCATTTGCAGAAATACAGCGCTCCTGGTCAGAAGCAACCAATCAGAGCCAGACAGGTTGTTAGACATGTCAGTCACTCGCTGCTCACAACCCTCCCCCGCGCAGTGTTACGTCATTCAAGCTCAAGGTTGCTGGTGGCATGCAGCTGTGTGGTGAAATGGTGGAGAAAAAAAAAACTGCTTTACAGGAAAACAATTTCTGGAGCGGCACCTGCTCAGAAAACAAAGATGGGTAAACATTGGAGCAGCACCAGAGACTGCTGTGGGGGAGGAACTGTGGAGGGAGGGCTGCAGCCTAGACAAGGGGGAGGGACCTGTAAGGTGTGCTTATTCACATTTTCAAACCAAGTCCAGGGTGTTATCAAAACTCGCTGCTGCAGCTTTAAGCGCAAAGTTCGCTAACAAAAAATTACATTCACTCAACACACTGATTCACTCTTACACAACACGCTGATTTACTCTTCGAAGTGAGATATACGATTTAAATGCTTCATGGAAATATTTCATTGGTACTTTTTGGAAATAAGATTTAACATCTAAAGCAACCCACCGCCGGTGACTCGTACCAAGCCTGGTTCTGCTGAAGGTTTCTTCCTGCAAAAACAGAACGGCTCCTCTCCACCATTGCCTCATGATTGCTCAGGATGAACGATTGCTGCAAAGTCAATGACCCAATGCAATCTGCTGGACTTTTCTTCAAGAACTTGAACATTGGTATTAAATGATTACCCGACTTGTTTTTATTACAGTTGTGAGTGAATGTGATAACTTGATCTCAATCTGACTATATGGTTAGAATGTATGGTTTTAAATTTGATTTGGACCAAACTGGATTCCATGTATTTGGATATGATTTGAAGCCATTCATGCAGTAAATCGCCCTTTTAGATGGCATTCATTGTAAAATTGTTTCTATATAGATGAATCATTAATAATCACACATTTTTGGTTTAAAAAAAAAATTTGGCTTTGCCTTGCAGAATCATTGGGTCACAGGCTACACTTTTCAAAGGTTGGACAGGTAAACCACAGCTGTATAACTTTATTACAACAAAAAGAACTGCCCTGCCCAAATAAAATCTGATAAATAATTTTGGTCATTTTTGCCAAAATACACAAGTTCACAAAAGACTTCAATGAGAAAAAATAAAATAAGTACAGAAACATTTGGTATTGCAGATTTCAGGAAGATCCTAAAACCTTATGGACCTGTACTAAAAAAGATAAAATTCATGAATAAATAAAAATAAACACTGCACAAAAATGCCTTTTACAGTAAAAGATAAAAAAGCTGTTATGCTGAAAGATATAGGACTTTAAAGTGGGTCCTTATTTAGGAAGAAATTTCATTAGAGACAAATCTGAAGGTTACTGACCCAACTATAAATTTGCCTCTGAGGCTGCTACAAATGGGACAGAAAAACATTTTCACACCAGCCGACACTAAATTTAACATAATCCATTTTCAGATTAGTACGGTCATTTTGTCATACAAAGGTAACATTGAGAACACAGTTTCATGATTTAAAAAAAAAAAAAAATGTGCACTCACAGTTTGCTTTAAGCAAATAGAAAATGTTAAGGACTGGTATACAGTGCGCATCCTTGGAGTTTTGTGTTAGAAAGAGCAGCTTGTACAGAAAAATTGTGAACACTGAATATGAACTCTTGGGAGAAAAAACAAAACATGCAGAAACAGTGTTTAAACATGTGCAAACCTAACTTTTAAACCCAAATCCATACGTAATGGTATCAAACGTTCCAACAAAATAAAAGGCAAGTGAACATTAGAGAGTTGATCAGTGCACAAGAAAGTGTCTCTGAAACAAATAATCACAATTCAAGTGTCATGAACAGAGGTTAGATTGACCTCATTTGTTTGTGGCATTATAATATATTGTTGTTGGCAGGTATCAGGGGAGTGCTTGGACTATTCGGGGAACCATCCGCTCTATAGAGCAGTCCGTGCTGGGCAGAGACTGGAAACAAAGGCAGTGAGCCAACTCATGGCTGAAATTACTCAAATAAGTGCAATGTTCCTTGACCTAATGCTTCATCCACACCCAGTGTCTGTGTGAGTGCTTTCCATGCACAGAAACCAATGCATTATTTTTGAAAAATTAAAATAAAAACCAAACACAAAGCATAATAACATATGTCAGGTTTTAGGCAGTGAGTGTGTACATCATGAGAGTCTGCAGAACGAAAACGTGCGTTGATGTCCTGGCCTCCGTCACAAGCTATGACTCCTCTGTTATATAACCCTTCATGTGGCTGTGCCTCTGGTGGTGGTGGGGGGGGGGTGGGGGGGGGGTGAGGGTAGGGGGCTTTCTACTGAAGCCTCGGTCTCCACAGAACTAAATCATCTGAACATAGCAGTGAACAAAAGCAACAATCGTGTAATGTTGAGTGAGAGAGAGAGAGAGATGCTCTGAGGCAGAGAGTGGTTGTTCCTGTGTGCAGAACACGAGCGTGAAGGTCTGTCTGAGAGCTACAATGTGACAAACAGAACCACGTGTGATGCATGTGTGAGGTCCCAGCGCTGCCGTGTTCCACTTCCAGCTCCGTGTTCACAGGGCGATGCTGTTGGTCCTGTAGTTGGCGAAGCAGACAAGCGAGCTGGAGGGGCCGTCACAGTTGCTGGCCAGCTCCGCGTAAGTGGATGCCAGTGGATTCCTGCTAATGACCAGATCCAGGCAGTCTCCAGCCTCCATAATTAGAGGCACAGTGAGACAACAGTCCAAGTCCCTGGTCCTCACACGGTTCACCTGGAAGACAACTATTAATTAACATTTAATACACTTAGCTTTAGGTTTCAATAGAATAGGTTAAACAAATGCACTCACTACACGTGAGAACTGTCATGCTCATATTTTGCTTCAGATCTTCCACCTGTTTCTTTATGGTTTAAAGTTTAGGCCACTGGTTTCCAAACCTTTTCAAGCTAGTACCTCCTTGCAGAAAAGTAATCAGCGAGTGCCAAAAAGTAAATGGAAAACTTAAGAGCGTCACAACAGAACTTGGAAGTTTTCAATTTGAGATCTCTCTCCACACACGACTACTTGACTAGTTAAAGTATGCAGACAAATTGTAGGTTTAATTTTTACGCCGATGCTGAAACTCCCAATTTTCCAATTAGAAAATCCCACAGTACAGCGCTTAGAAGTCAGCATTGGATGTAGGAAAGTCAGAAGTCTCCCAAATAAAACAGCAGCAAAACTTCAATATTAAACAGTACGCTACTATACAGCCTCTATAAGTAAACATGTGGCTAAAACATTTCAAAGTTCAAGTTATCTTTAAATTTGGACATTCAAATGTTTTTGGTACCCTTATCTCAGTAAATGAACAATAACTAATCTTATTCAGTCATTTCAGTTAATGCTATGAGTTAAGTAAAGCTCCAGCAGCAAACCTCAAAAAATAAAATAAATGAATAAACATGAAGATCCTGAAATGTTTGATTTAACATTCCAATCGCAAAAGGTTGCGCATTAAATGCTGTTTTTTAAATATGAATGGCTCTGAATATGAATGTGTATGTTTAGCGAAATGTAAGCAAGTTTGGTAACTTGCTTTGTGTTTCGTGTGTATTTTATAATCTTCTAAATACTGGAGATATTTTTTTATGAACAGTAATAATTTATGAAATTAAACATAAAAAGTATTAGCAAAATTGTCACAGATAGGAAAAATTTTAATTTTTCAAGCAGTGAATTTTCAATAATAAAAAAAACAAGTTTCAAGAAAACCTAAACCCTAAAACACAGTGATAATATTATTGTACCAAGGTTGTATTGAATTGTAATTTGTGGATTTAAAAAAAAAAGGTTTAAAATACAGCATAATCTGCTGATAAAACAGTTTATTGTAAAAAAAAAAAAAAAAGAAATCTCAGATAAATAATTTCAGAGCTTTAGACAAAATTAAATCTATCCACAGCTCAGCTGAAAACTAATGGAAATAATCCAGTTGCTCTTAAACAGTTGTTTTACACAACTAACCTTATTTATCTTGGGTTAATCAGATTCAGTATAAATGTCAGCGGTTCTGGTCAAAATTGCACATTATTCCACAGTGTGTGACTGTGATACATACTTGTGCACAAAGCGACATACATGTATACCTTTAACAGCAACACTGAATGTTGTGACATTCAGTGTTGGCCAGATGTCTCCATATATTTGGACTAACTTGGGAGATAGAGGTCTTTACTTCTGAAAAAAAAACAACCAGGCCTGGCTAAAATAGTCCAAAGTCGTGTGGCATAATGTGCGGTGGCTTGAGGAAAACAAACTTTTACTTTGGGCCCGAATTAAAAAAATATTGATATTAATATCATTAAGGATCGCAAAAAGAACTCCATAACCACAGTGAAACATGGTAGTTATGATGAAGGATTACATCTCTTCAGAGAGAACAGGGGTGGTTGTTAAAGTGGATTAAAGTATAAACAGTTCGACTCGTGTACTATGGAAGTAATTGTGCAATGCAAAGACGTGCAATGCTGATAGATCCTTCTTAAGACTACAGAATGCTGAAAGGGAGTCTAAACGCGTTTCAACATAATTTAAGGGTGTGCACTCGTGTGCCATCAGATCATAGCACTATTTTGCATAATCTTTCTTCCAAGAAATGTATTTATCATGCGCTAAAGTCTTAGCATCACAACAGGAACATGGTTACTTTCAAGAGCAACATTATTTAGTACGTTTGTAATAATGACAGAGCATTGTGATTCTTCTAATAAAATCAGCAATGACTTCAACTCAGCTAATTTTTTATTTCATTTTTATTTGTCTTATACCATTTTAACCTTTTCAAAGAAACGGTACCTGAAGGATCCGGTCGAAGGGTTTCAGACCGGCTTGTTCAGCTGGTCCATCAGGCCTAATCATGTTGACGTAAACGCCTTTTTCCAGGAGCCCATCTGACACACTGAAACCAAAGTCATGACTCTCACGGTCCTTCCTCAGAGAGACCTGCAAAGAAGGAACAATCATAGTTGCACAAATGCATGTGAAAAAGTGTTAGACATTTTAAGAAGGGGGTTTCTTTTGCACTTTACAGGAATTTCACTATAGTGTCTGCAGAAGGATGCATACGGTTAGGCGCTGGAAACGGGACTAAATGGTTACCCAAGACAGTCACTAATTTATTTATTTTTTTTTTTTTACTAAGTCTCTGTGCAAATGCAGTTACAGTAACCTCAACTTTATGCCTCCAGCTCATTTGTTTTCCTCTGGATTCCAATAAACAGAGCCAGTAGACTTCTCCATAACCAAACAGAAAACAACTTTACGGTGGCGCTCAGATGACTTTCCATGATATCAGAAAAGTTGTGTCAACTCCAAATATGGTCCATTACTCTGTGGAGGTCTTTTATTGTCTGCAAAACATAAGCCATCCAAAGCCAAAACAGGTGCGTCAGGGAGAAGGTTAGAACATTGTGTGCCGTTTCAGGGAGAGCTGCTTGTGCATTTGCATTTAGGAAGTACATGTTAAGACAGGGCAGGAATCCACATTTCTTACACTTCCTTGAAAATAACCCCCCTATACATGAATAATGGGAGGCACACACGCAGGTCTGAGGCAGAGCAGCACTAAATACAGATTTGGTTTTGTAGAAAGCAGAAAAAAAAAAAAACACATTCTTAGAGGCATAATGTTCATATGCACCCCCCCCCCCCCCCCACAATGTTTTCACTATGGTGACATGTACACCAAACGTGTTGGAGCATGTTAAACGGGCCTGACGTGTTGAAAAAGCCAGCATCTGTGGTGTTGTGGTTAGGGCTCAGGGATTGGAAGTCATCGTTTATTTTTAAAAGGTAGATTTGCACCCAGAACTTGACATGGTTCATGATACAGACTTACTAATTATTACTAATTAAATACTAATTATTTTACCACCTTTTTAAAGTGCTATTGTGTGCGCAATTATTGTGTAATTATTGGTAGCTTTGGCCCCACATAGGTACAATACCCTCTTGCATGCAGGACATCAACATTTTCTCTCTGATAACATTTCACAAGTTCAGGGGATCCAGAGAGACATATTTGAGCATTTATACAATCTGTCTACATCGTTGTCCTGGGACCTCCATCAGGCTCTTTTCAGCTCACCCCACAGGTTTTCTGGAGGATGTAGATCTGGGGACTTGGATCGCCAAGAAACAAGGTTACACAATAAGGCCACGTTTTGTGTTCAGTCTGATGAACCATTTGTGTCAGTGTTGTTTGTTATGGATCGCCGGCTAGTGAAAAGACCCAGACGTGACCATTTTCAGTTTTCTTATCCAACAAAATATTTGAAAACATCCTGGTTTTATGGTGCCATTTGCTGTCACAAGGTTCCCTGAGCCTTCCGAAAAACACAGGCCCTCTGCATCATGGCTCCTCCACCTCAATGAATGGTGAGCCTGTGCAGATTTCCTACATATTCATCCTTTGTTTCACACCAGATCTACTTGATTTTCTTTTTCCTGAGATGTTTGGTCTTTGTCTTTTCTGACCAAGGAACACTGTTACATTTAAATTCTCAGTAGAGTTAAACTCCTCATGTTCCCATATGTGATGGTAGGACAGAAAGGGCTTTGTTCCTAGCAAACCTCTAAAAACAAACATTCAGTTAAATGCCATCCAATTTTAGGAAGACTTAAGATGTAAAATGTTATCGTTCATTGTTTTAGCCTGGGAAAACAAAATTCATGGGGTACTAATTAGATGTTCATAGAGACTTTAGTCGATTAAAAAAAAAAAAAGCATAATTTACACACATTCTAAGAGGTTTTTTTTTGTTGTGCCAATAATACTAGTGACACGATTGACTGTTTTAGCCACTGGTTAAAAATACTCAGATTAAGCATTGATTTTTTACATTTCTAGTTATCTAAGATTATGCTGGTGCAATGAACCAATCATTTCCAGCCTTTTCACATATCTAATAAATCTATTTGCAGAAGTAAATCTATACCAAGCTTGATGTGTTATATCCTAATTTCACCTTCTGTAGTGCCAGGGCTGTAGGGGACAGAGCATCAGAGGGATCCCCTTTGGCCCTGGATGATCCATCTCTGGCTCCAGTCAACATGGTCAGGCTTTTGTTTTTAGAGCCGTTGTGGATTCCTTCCTTCTTTATTGGACTGATCTCAGAGAGAAACATTGAGTCCTCACTGGTCTTGGTCTCCTCCAGGTACAGACTAAGAGTGCTGCCTGTCATAGAAGCCTGAAAAAGTCGATAAAGACAGAAATTACTTCAACATCATATAGTACAACGGAAAAAAACACTGGAAACATGCACACATTCTCTGATGTAGTCAAGAATACGGATTAGCGGCTGAGAGGCATTGTGTAAAACCCTTCTTTGGTCAATCTGGCAGCAGGTGCCCGGCTTGTCTTGTCAGATTTAATTAGAGATTACACATTGATGGTTATCATAATGCTTCGTCTGGCATGTTCATTTAAGCCGAGAGGAGACTAAGGAATCAGAAGGACAAAACAGATGTAGGCCACCTACTTCCAGTTCCCTGAGAATCCCAGACTGGCCACAGGTCTCGAGGTCCTGCAGAGCCTGGGACCAGAAGCTGTTGTCCTTGTTCAGCGAGCCATGGCAGCGAGGGGGGCTGACGAATCTATGACAGTGCAGGAACCAGAACATAAGAGCAGCCCTGCAAGTGTGGAGGCCACTGCTGCGTAGAAAAGCAGCCTGGGAAATGCAGTTTCTTTGGGCTGCTAAACTGGAGAGCCCACCCATTAAAATAAGAAAAAAAAAAAAAGTTTTACTGTAAACTGGCTCAGAAAAGGATTGAAAGGAGCCGAATTAGGTTTAGAAAAAAGTAGGAAACGAAAATAACCAGTTCATAAGGGTCAAGCTTGAGGAGACCTGAGGCAGATGCATCCTTAAGTCTTTTAGTTGCTTTCAGAGGAAAATGTTTTGCGTTTTGAGTGGATAAGGGGTGACAGGACATCTGATTGTAACACCAGAGAGCTTGCGGACAGTTAATAAAGCAGATCAGAGAAAGAATACCTGAGAAAGAAGAAAAAAAAGGACAGTTTGGAAAAGCACAAAATGTGAATGCATACAACATGATAAATTAATTCAACAGCAGCAGAGATCTTTCTAAACAAAACGTAGCATGACCAAGATGTTGAAACAAAGAATACAGCTCTGATCAGAATAACTGGAAGTAGGAAATGTTTCATAAACAATTACTAGCAAACGTTACAATCCATTTCAAGAACAGCTTGAAGTGGAAAAGGACTGTTTGTAAGCATACTTAAACTTTTTGTATATGCAAAGTCTACCTGTTCTCCACTGTAATGCATCAAAGCAACCAGTTATTTAAAGCGTATACTTAGTCTGTTTGCAAAGATTTGGAGCATATGTCGACCAGGGCTCACTACATTACCAATTAAAAAAAAATACTGTTTTTGACATTTTAGTCTTTTTTGTGCAACAGGATGTATGCTTTGGCTCATTTCAAACCTTCCATTTATTGTTCTAAATCGTAAATAGATTACATATTTTATACTAAAACTACTTTAAAGCTTGTATTATACCTTTTCTAAAATGATAGTGTCCACTGCCTTGTGTAGTGGAGACAGTTATGGCTCCATAATGATGTTTTAGAAGCCTTTCACTCAAAAGATTTTGTGCTGCACATTTCCTAGATCTGTCAATGACATTTGACCCTAAAAGCTAAAAACAACAACAGTTACCCTCAAAGACTCTCAGACACAGATTTTTCTAAAAGTGGACATTTGTTGGTTTTTAAAAAATAAAAAAAAACTACCTTGCAGGTCAGAAACAGTGTGTGCAATTCAGTGGTCTCATCTCTCCTTTTCTAAATGTTGCCAATGGACTACCCTGTCTTCCTTTACAGTACGTGTTTATGCTGTTGACATTACATGTTGCTTGTCTCACGAAAACTGTTGATATGTTTTACATTTCCAGGCTGCATTGTGGCTAAACAAGTCTCCCCCGACTAATCTCAAACTGGTTTTTAACTGGGAAGAAACACCCTGCTGTGTTTAAAAAAAATAAAGAAAGAAAGAAAGAAAGAAAAACTGCCAGTAAGCCTATAGTCTATTCTAAACACCCAAAGCTGTTGCCCAAGAAATTGTATCTATGAATATATTTACAGAATAACTGATGACAGTTTAGCTCTCATTTTAACCATCTTTAAAAATGAACTTAAACAAAGGCTTATTTTCTTTTGGAACCGATGCCACTTCCCTCATCTTTGATTATGCAGACATTTACATAAATGCTTCCTTAGGCAACTTGACATCAACATGTGTTCTTTGGAGCCATTTACTATATTAGAAAACACCTGTACCAAACGTGTGAACTTCTATATCTTAGAAGCAGTGCAATCGCAACTGCGCTCGCAGTACTGTTGATGTTCCATCTGTTCATTCAGAGATGAACTAAAGAGGCCAGCTGCTCCCTCATCCAACATCGCCTGCCTCAATGATTACCGCCCTGTTTCTCTGACCCCAGTCATTTTGAAGTGCTTCAATGGGATCCTCCTGAAGTACATCAAGGACACCACCCGTGGCGGCCTGGATTGCTTGCCGTTCCCCTACAGGGAGAATCGCTCCACGGAGGATGCTGTCTCATTAGCACTTCACTCAACTCTGACTCATCTGCAGCATCCCAGCACCTATGTTAGGATGCTATTCATGGACTTCAGCTCAGGCTTCAACACTGTGTTCCCAGACATGCTGCCTCTGAAGCTCCACAACCTGCGATTATCTCTACCGCTCTGCTCCTGGATCAGTGTCTTCCTCACCAACAGCCCCCAGATGGTGAGGATAGGGAAACTCATCTGCCCCACTGCTCCTCAACACTGGAATGCTACAGGGCTGTGTAATACAGTCATGTCCTCTTCATCTTTTTCCACATGCTCTGCTATCTACCCCACAAACGTGATTGTGAAGTTTGCAGACCACACCAGTGTGGTGGGTCTCTTATCCAACAATGATGAGACCCACTACAGAGAAGAGGTCAATAACCCGACATGGTGGTGCTCCGAGAATAACCTCATCCTGAATACCAGCAAGACCAAAGAGGTTATAGTTGACTACAGTAGGTCCTGGAAGACTGAAAATGCTCCTCTCTTCATACATGGGGAGGTGGTGGACAGCATACGATTCCTGGGCAAAAAAAAAAATCTCCCAAATACACTCTGGTGTTATTTCTTTCTACTGAGGCCTTCCTCTTCTTCTCAAACTTGTAAGGCAGTTTGCTTCTTTTGACTCTCAGACATTGTCAAAGTATACAGTGAGAACACCAGAGCTACAATGAACGGCTAACACCAAACCTCGCTGGATACATAAACACAAGAAGTGCACATATACAGCAAGCAAGAAGGAACTAGCATGGAACGTGCACACACAGTGGCGTTACGTGAGCGCGTTACAATGATTGGCATGTGGGACAACCAATAAATAAGGTGATCCCACCCCCCCAGAACTTGAAGCCAAAAAAGATTGTCGACAATGCCTTTAACATTTACGTCGTTGATTTGTTTGTGTGTTACCTCTGAATTCTGAACCTCTGTCTCACCAAAATTTTGTCATGGTTACATAATAATAATAATAATAAAGACTCTTGGTTCTTGATCCTGAAACTCCCTACAACAACATCAGAAACGCTCCAAACTCATCACCCTAGGGGATTTTAAATATCTTTAAACATCTCTTGGGTGTTCACATTACAGTGGTTGTTGCTTCTAGAGCTTTTGGTTCTCAATGGTATTTTCTCAGTTATGTATTACTATTTGTTTTTATTTGACCTTTATACATTCTCGTGATACGCGATCGCTAAAACCATGTATGATAAGTACTGCACTGCCCAAAAAAAAAAAACTAATTTTCCAATTTCCTATCAGTTATTTTTTACCTTTATGGGCTGCAATACAAATTCTTTCATCACTGAGGCACAGTAGGTCCAAAAGTAATTTATGATACTCTATATAAAAGCCAAAACAAGTCATGTTCACCATTTGCCACAAAGCATGTAAGAGACAGGACAAACATTGGACTTTCCTGCTCAGATGAAAAGAAAGCCATGTGTGGCTGCACGTCACCCTAAATAGACCATCACCGTGCAGAAACATTTTAGTGGCAGAATCATGTGGTGGGGAGGCTTTTCTTCAGCGGCAGGGAAAAGGCTAAATGCTGAGCAATCTTAGAAGAAAACCTGGTAGAGGCTACACAAGACTAGAGACTGGGTCAGAGGCTCACCTACAAGGACAGTGATCCTACACATACAACCAGAGCTACAATTAAATAGTTTAGATTTAAACATTTTAATATGTGAGAATGGCACACAAGTACAGACACAAATCCGAAAGAAAATCTGACTTGAAAATAACTGTTCATAGATGTGCTCCATCCAATCTGGGCTTGGCCTGTTTTTTTTAAAAAGTGGAAAAAATTTAAATCTCTAGATGTGCAAACGTGGTTCCCCTAAAGAGCTTCAGCTGCAGTGGAAGATGGCTCTACAAAGTACACAATAAATACAAATGCATGTATCACTTTTTATCTTTGTATGTATTTTGATTTTGTGTTATAATCTATGAGTTTTGAAGCAGCAAATGCATTAAAAATATTGGTGAGCTACAAATGACAGCAGTCCCTTTTTAAACAATGAATCCAAACATGTATTGGATTAAAGTAACTCAAAGTTTTGCATACCTTAATCCTGTTTGTGATATTCTGTTAGAGGGACAATAAATCTTTTCAACATGGATTAAATGCTACACTTTCATGTTTTGATATTTTAGGAAATACTCTCATTGGACTAAGTCAATGATGTGTTTATTTTTGGAAGACTTTGCAATAAACTTTTAGGTTTTCCTGATCTGACCAGAACTGTATTATTTTTGAAAAAGAGAAAAAAAAGGGAAAACAAAAAAAGGCATGAAAATCACAAATTAAAGACAAGTTGACACGAATGAGGACAGTGGAGAAACTTTGACGTTCTACAGACAGCTGGTGCAACACATAAGATACAACATAAGAATGTGCATATTATAAATCTAGTTGTGTATAAACTCAAACCAAAACAAACTTTCTCTCAGTTATTGCGGCTAAAGCAAATCTAATTTTAGCTTAAACATTATTAATTTCAAAGTATGATGAAGCACTTTGTGCATTCTTTTTTTTTTTTTTTAAATGTATCACTGGAGTGCAAGGTATGGATTCGTAGGAAGATTTACGCGTTAACCTGACATCTACAACGCCGTGTTCGCAGTAGCAGCATGAAAAATAAAATCTGAAGTGCCTTTATTGAAAAGGTACGAAAGGAAAAAAAAATTGCTGAATCAGAATTGTTGACTAATTTCAGAAGAAGAGGAAATCTGAGTGCTTTGAACATATTCTCAGACCTCAGGACTCACCCAGGTATCTTGTCCCACTCATCCTCAGTGAACCCTCCATCATAAAGCCCTGTTTGTATCCCCAAACCTCCAGCACTAGAAGTGGTGTGGCCTCTGTGCTTCGGGCGCCTCCAGTCAAGTGGATTTAGGAGTAAATCAGAGGTTTTATGCAGATATGTACCTGAAGCAGATGAGAAAAATAATTTCCTTTGAGTTATATTTCTTACAAGCATCTGTTTTTGCCATTTTCTCATAAAACAGATTTAGTTAAAATCTGACTCATTTGAACTAAATCTTGAGTAAAGTCCAAATAGTTATATAGTTGATTTTATTTACTAAAGGGCCAAAAAAAAAAAATCTACTATATCTGCCAGGGAATATGTCGAAAACAATCCACTCCATATGCCGAAAAGTTACCTCTAAACTTAACTTGCTGTAAAGAAATAATAAATGGACAACATTTATGTAGCACTTTTCTGTTATCGACCATGCATTGATCAGTAGGCAACCTGGGCTTAAGTGCCATGCCCAGGGGCACATCGACATATGGTAGGAGAAAGCTGCGATCAAACCCACAATGGATTGCGAAACAACTACCTCTACCATTGCGCTACAGTCCATCAAACATCGCTATGAAGGAATTTTGGCCCATTCTACTTTACAGAAGCCACACTGTATGGTTTTCAAACCTCAGCATGTATGTTTAACAAATTCTCAAGATTTAAATCCAGACTTTGACTAGGCCATTCCATAACAATCTTTTTTCTGTGGCGTTCAGATATTAAACTTGTGGAATGCTTTGGATTATTGTTCTGCAGCACAACCCACTGAGTCTAGCTGAGGATCTCGGCAATCAGTTGAGGTGGTTTGGGCATATGATCAGGACACCCCCCACAGACGTTTTGGCCACGCCCCACTGGAAGGAGACCCCCAGGAAGACTCAGAACTCACTAGAAGGACTATATATTCAGTCTGGCATGGGCACACCTTGGAATCCCTCAAACTGAGCAGGAGGATATCTTTGGGTAAAGGGATGTTTAGGGTTCCCTCATAGACTTGTTGCTTCCATAATCCGGTCTTGCATAAGGGGAAGAAGATGCATAAATGGCTGGAACTCTAAACATGGGGGGCCATCTCTCATCTCCACTTTTAAAAAAACATTCAGTTCAGCATTAAGCCTGATGCCCAGCCAATTTCAAAGCAGTTCACACCTTTTTGCAATTGACAAAATGTCTGTGAGGCAGGCTAACAGTACTAACTGTTCGCACACCCCTAAGGGTTTACAAACTTGAAACGTCTTCCTCACTACCTTTGACTTAAAAACATTTTGCTCTTCATCCAAAGGTTTTTTAGTTTGTTTTTTTTAACTACAAGAATTGAAGTCTGGTTTTGATTTTAACCTTTTTTTTGGATTTACCATATACTGGATCTTTTAGCATTTTGTATTATTACAACAAAAAAATGTTTTGCCAAAATTTTTGGAACAAAATGATTTTTTTTGGCAAATGGGAGATGTGTCTCTGTACACAAGTAAAACCGATAAAGGGTTGAGTCTAGTCTATTGAATCAAGAAATTTCTTAAAAACAGAACCAGCCTGACTAAAGGTTCTCAAAAAACAACCCATCATACCTCAGTCTAAAGCTGAGGAAGAAAGTTGTGGACCTTGATTAGTTTGGAAGGGTTCTAAAGCCTTTTTCAAAAGTTTGGGGACTCTGATGAATATCAAAGAGAACCAGTGGGAAATCTTACCAATCCACCAAAACTACACACCGACTACGACGGGGTCACAAACAAACTGAGGACTATATTTAAAGTACTGTAGATCTCACTTGTCTCAATTAAGGTCAAGTGGTCGTGATTCAACTATAAGATAAAATGGTCTCAGTGGGAGCGCTCCAAGGCTAAACCCATTACTGACTTTGATCATAAAATTCCTTTTATGATATGAAACATTTAAGTGTGGCCCAAAAAAAAAAAACCAAAATTTATCAAGGGATTGAATACTTTTTCATTGTTCTATAGCTAAAAGAAGAGAGGACTGATTTTCTTTCACAGCAGGTGAGCTCTGGGCCCCACCTTGGCTAATGTACCCTGCATCAAACGCTGCGCTGTCCCAGGAGCTCATGGCTGAGTCTATGCTGGGAACCGTGGCCGAGTAGACCTCTGAGAGTTTACTGGTTTTTTGGGAGTCCGTCAGTTCATCCTCTGGATCGCTTAAAAGGCCGGCTTCTTTGTCCGACAGCCGCCGACACTCAGATTCTGGGAGAAAATAGAGCAAAGAGTTGTTACTTCAGGAAGAGATATTACACGTTTCATCTTCAGAACTCATTTTTAAAACATCCTGAATTAAACAGCCTTGTTTGTTTGATTTTGTATCCATGTGTGCTTGTTTGCACACATCTGGGAATATAAAAAAATAAATAAAAAAAACTTAGGCTAACTTGGGAAATAGGTCTGTATATGCAAACTAAATAAATAGAGACATGCAAGCAGATAGACATGTTAAAAAATACATTTATAAACCAAAACATGTGTTAAATATTTATAAAGCAAAGGACAATGTTTTTTAATTATTTTTCTTTACGTTGCAGCCATTTGAAAGTTGAACAATTTCTAATCTAAATTGATGCAAAAACAAATATTTCAAAAAAGTGAAGAGATCTATATATACGGTCAGCTTGTTTTTTGATCTTGAGGGTGACGGACTCCCCGGCCATCTGCAGCAGATGGATGGCCTCACTCAGAGGCTTCCCTTTAAGGCTGACGCCGTTGATGGCAAGCACTCGGTCGCCTATGTGGATGGCCCCGGTCCTGCAGGGACAGGAAGGCAGGGAAAGAGTTACCCGATTATTACCAGACAGCAACAAAAGGCTCGCTTAGAGAATCCTGTCAGACTGCCAGCAATCGGACAGAGATAGAAACAAAGAGGCTTCTTGTTGTTGAAAGAACCCAGACAGCCATTGTTTAAGAGTCTCCTTGAATAGTAAAAACAAAAAATATGAATCTAAAAATCGCTTTTGTAACAGTAAACAGGCTTCACATGTTCTTAAGCCTGCTATTTGCTCACCTTTCAGCCAGACCTTTCTTGGTGAGGCCAGAAATGACGATGGGGTCAAAAGGTTCCTCTGTGCCAGATATTGTAATGCCCAGGGGTCCGTTAAACCTCTTCAGCTCAACTGTGTAGATGATGGAGCCTGACATCTCCAGCTCATCTACAGCAAAGAGCACATAATGCTTTCAGGAGCGTAAAACATACAACATGCTCCTTGAAAATGTGCAATAAAACACAGAAGAACTGCAGTTTCCAGTTGCTTGCTAGTTTAGGACACCTAATCATCCAGACCTAAATCATTATCTGGGTATAATCCTTTATACCATAGCGTCAATGCCTAAAAGTGGCAGCTCCATTTCCTATGTGGGAATACAGAAGAGTAATTTGAGCAGATAAAAGTTGGATGCCTTGATTAAACAGTGCCTTGCTAAAGCATTCGTTCATCTTGAACCGTTTCACATTTCCTCACGTTACAACCACAGAGTTCAACGTTTTCTATTGGGAGTTTATATCGAAATAGGGAAATGATGCATTGTTTCCAACATTACAACTATAACCATCTATTTCCACCATCTGTCCTTAAGCGTACAGCTCTCCTGTCTCTGTTGAAGAAAAGCTGCCCACACAGCATAATGCTGCCACCACAATGTGTCAATGTGGGGGATGGCGTTTTCAGGGTGAGGAGTTTTGGTTTTCCATTACAGGGTTTTGTACGCATGTAGGCCAGAAAAGAGGAAACTTGTTTCATCTGACCAGAGCACCTTCTCCCATACATTTGCTGTGTCCCCTACATGGCTTTTGGCAAAACTGCAGATTTGCAAATCCATTGTTTCAACAATGGATTTACAGTTGGGCCATTCTCCCTTTTTCAGATAGGGATGTCCAAACGGTTCGGCATATGGGCTGAAATTGTTCTTTTCTTTGGTCTAGAAAAAATAATTTTAATTAATGTATCAAATATCAGTTTGAAAGGAATATGTAAATCATTGTTGATCCAAACGTTAAAAAGGGGTATTGGTCCTTTGCCAAAACATAGTCTTCCAGTTTGCAAATTAGTTTGGGCTTACTGAAAAGAAAAACTTCTGTTTTTTGGTCTAGCAATGTAAGATGTCAGTCAGTATTTCTTTAAAGACACTTGCTATATTTAGCCAATTATAATAAATGACCAATCTGTCTGTATGATTTGATTAAATTTGACTTTGTAAAGTGCCTTGAGATGATGTGTTGTGAATTGGTGCTACACAAATAAAAGTTAACTGAATTAATGATCCCACTATTTCTAAGATTGTCCTGATTACCAGTGGACTATTTTAAACACTAACAAAATTATTTTGCCACTTTTAGACATGCAATTAAGTAATGCTCAACACAACTTATCTAGATAATCATTTGTAAATAGTGTAAGACTACACTTATTACAACTATTTGCTCATAAGGGTTAACCATTTACAACTTTATACTATATGTATAGTATTGTACGTCTCATACATGCAAGTGATTTACTCTATAGCTGCTTCACACCTGGTCAGTACCCGCCTTTGCACCATCACAAGTTTGCTGACATTGTTGCACTTTTATGCATATGGAAAATTAGCAAATTTTAAATTCAAGCCATCTTTAAGCCTAATTGGGTTGTATTGCACATCTGTGTGAATAGACGTACCGATGATTGCTATTTCAGACGAGGAAATGGGATCCACCCATGCCTATGGTAACTTATTTTGCTTTGTTTATATTTAGTTGTACAGCCCTTAGAATCAACGGTAAATTGGAAGAGCTTTTTAATGCAACAAATTAAACTGATGTTGGCCTGCATTGTCTGTACAAATAATCCTCTCAGGTAAGAAGCTAAACACTTTTTATGCAGCCGTAAATACTGCATTAGGCAACTGTAGCTCCTGTGCAAGTACTTTAATCTTTTCATTTACTTTGAACGGGAACATTTGTTTTATATGGGGGATTCATGTACCAATGTTGTCCTCGTCCTTCTGGATCCGCAGTTTGACCATGTCTTCGGCCTGCTGCAGGACGTGCATCGCATCCTCCATGGTGCAGTTCTCAAGGCGCACAGAGTCGATAGCCAGCAGCCGGTCTCCGGGCTCCAGAGTGCCTGTTCTAGCAGACACAACCAAGAGCAAGATGATCACAACCATTAACTTGGACCTGAGGCAGCAGCAGCAGAATCTTCTTAGCCTCAGCGTCTCATTGGGATCTGCGGGGGTGACCGTAACCTCACCCTAAACCTGATCAACCCTGAGCCTTTCTAAAATGTAGCCGCCCCACTGATCTAGTTATGATACCTCAATCCTATTATGCTCCTGTGACACAGCAGACATGGATCTATCCTGTACATGAGTGAGTCTGTGTAGACCTTGAAGAAGATTGTCTCTGATATAACCTGCACCATCTGACTGCACCCTGGGAAATATAGATGTGCCGGCTCTGCATGGTGGAACCCACCTGTGGGCTATGCTTCCTTTCCTGATGTCTGAGATGATGAGGGGTTTGCCGGGTTTCTTACTTGCTGGTAAAAAACAGAAAAACAAAAACATAGGATCTTATTTCATATAGCAGCACACTGGAACAGAGCAAACTCTGAAATTGCATTGCACAGTTTCTTTATGTTGCATCTGGCAACCACTTTCCCCAGAGCTACTTTGAGCAGAATGGCTAACGAAGTGCATTGGAACAGACTGGTATTATTCAGTGATTACTAAGCTATGTGCCTTCGTGTTTACACAGGTCTGAACTTTTTGGATCAGAGAACTCGGATTTCTCGACTAAAAAAAAAAAAAGGATCCAGTGTTGTTGAGCAACACTGCCCTCTGCTGGTGGTCCCACAAACCTACCGCTGATGGTGATGCCCAGCTCCACTCCCCTCCGCTTCGGCAGTTTGACATGGAAGGTGCCGCTGCTCGGAACCACAGACTCTAATTCAGATTTTTTTTTTAAATTAAATTAAACAAGAAGGTCAGGATTAACCAGAATTTCGATTTGACCGAGTGAAAAATGTTGTGTGGCCAATACCTGCGACATCAAACTCAACCTCCACTGTAACTTTGTTTGCCAGAGCAGAGTCTCTGAGCAGCTGATGAGCTTCCTCCAGAGTCCCATCTTCAGTCGGGATCCCATTGATGGACAATACTCTGTCTCCAACTTGCAACAGCCCACACCTTTGTGCCAGTAAATAAAAGAAATTAATGTATACATCAAGGCATTAGAACAGCACAAGGCAAATAAAAGTCTTCATTTGTAATAGAAACTTTGTACATCCCAATGAAATTTGTCATCTGTATTAAACCCAGCGCTTAGGGAGCAGTGTGCTGCCACTGTGCGGCAACCAGGAAACATTGTGGGGCCAAAGGGTCTTCTTTGAGGACTCCGAGTAGCAGTCTGTGGGATTCGACCCAGTGAACTTGCACCTAGCTCTAACTATAAGGACACCGATCCACTATCTTTATAAATGCTTTTAATACTTATGATTTCAATTTTGCTTTTATGGTGTTTTATTGTGATTTTGTTTTTATTATACTTTGGGAACTGTTTTTAACCCCTTCTATTGTAGCACTTATATTTTATTTGAAATGTAAAGTGCATTATAAATAATAATAATAATTGTGCTTTTATTTTATTCCCGCTCTTTGTTGATTCAATGTTTATTGGATTGAGTGTTTTGACCTTGAGTGTTGAGGAAGGTGACTAATAATAATAATAATAATGCATTTTATTTATAAAGGAAAAATCTGGGGACAAAATGCAAAAGCAGAAATAAAATAGAACACAAAAATTAAAATAAAGTAAAAAATACCAAAAATAGAAGTTAAAAAAAAGAAAATGAAACCACAGACAAGATAATGGACAAACTAGTATATGTCTTTGTAGTCAAAGGTGATTATGTAGTAGTAGTTTGTGAGTTACACCAGTTTATCATTTACTATGAAAAGACGTCTAAAATGTCAAATTCTTGAAGGAAAAATATCACATTAAACAAATATACTGGAATTTATAGCATTCATCTCCCTCTTGTAGTAGTAATAATTAAATATAAACCACGTCTGCTTCAGGTGTTTGGTAACTGACAAAGAGCTAAATCAATCTGGGGTTTTCTGATGTGAGTTTTTTTAATCTGAAAGAATTGAATAATTAGAAAATTAGAGCACTTTAGTACATGTCCTGCATTACTCTTCTTCAGCTTGCATCCTGACCAGATAAGATACGAACCTTACCAGAGGTAACAGATCCAACAATGTGATGATGATAAATATGATCAACTATTTGTAAATATATATCACAAAAGCTGGCAGCTTCAACTCTGCACATCAGAGCAGATATTAAAAGCAGCAAACAAATGAAATGGAGCGCCACAGGATCGGCATGAACACCTTTCTGGTGTCTTTACATGAGCTTCAAAGTGATCTCACCAAAGGAAACGCATGTGGAGGAGGGAGAGGGCATAAAAATGATAACACCATTACAGAGACCCCAAACTGTGCAGGAAAACGTTAAAGTGCTGTCAGCTGAAATTAACTCACTGAAAACTGCAGCTGGTTGACCTTGCATGGGGGCTGAGGCACTAAAATCACAGAGGGCTGCTGTACTTGAGTCACTTGTGTCAAACTGCTTCTGGACTAATCATGTTACAGGACCCGGGGGGACACAGACTCGCACTGCCGACACACACATCATTAGTCTTGTAGGACAGACACCGTAAACTGGCCTCGTTTAAACTGCGTGCTAACTGCAACATGTCGTGCCTCCTGAATTCAATACACCTCATTCTGCCTTCGACCGTGAGGAAAATGAGGAAACATCAGAACCCCATTTATGCATTTAATGTATCACTGATTTAATCATATCTCCTAATTTTACACAGAACCCAGTAAAGTCTAAGTGAGTCTTTAACAGTAGTATAAGCCCTTACTGCCCCCACCTCCTTATATTAACGCACAAGTACTATTGACTAGCTGAGTAACAGTGTTCACAGTGCAAAGCTGCCACTAGCATAGCTGGGAAAAAGAGACATAGCAGATGTTTCCATGCCTTCAGCTGTCCTTTCAGATTTTATGATAGGGATCAGGTCTTCTGTCCAACTATTGGACTCTACTGGATTGGGGCTTTTAGTAGAACTCAGTGGTTTGATCAGATGAGTGTGAGGTGGGTTTTATGTGGAAAAAAAGGATGAATATGTGCGCCGATTGTGTGCTAGTATGGGTATGTTGAAATATCCGTTGATGCTGTGGACCAGTTTCTCTTTCAAAAGGGGGTAAGAAACAGTGTTAGATTGTACAGAATTATGAAGCCTTTACAAAAACTTGATCTTGGAAAAAAAAGTTTGCTTCTATCCAAAAAGCTAAACGGGCTTATTATTGGGTCTGTAACATAAGGTGACCAGATTTCTATAATGAAAACCGGGGATGTCCATCATGATACACTGAAATCCAAAGGTCATCCAAAAACGGGGACTGTCCCTGAAAATCGGGGACATCTGGTCACCCTGCTGTAACAGTGATCTAAAACATGCAACTAAACCAACACAGAGAATCTTTCAAGGCCAGTTCACTCCCCACAACTAAATCCCACAATAAACCTGTGGGGTGAGCTGAGGAGAGCACACAAGGAGTCAAGGCTCTGGATGATCTAGAGAAATTATGCAAAATAAAATGGTCCAAGAAAACCTTGCCTGCAGGCTGATTTCTCACATTATTTGTGCTTTCACTCACACACACACACACACACACACACACACACACACACACACACCTTGTCCAGCTCCCGCCTCAACGGTACAGGCCAATCAAATTGCAGTATTATGGTTTAAGATGGGACATATCAGCTGTGATGAAAGCAAAAACTGACGAACCCACAGCCGAACCAAAAAAATGAAATAAAATAAAAATCATGGCAGCGCAAGAGGAAGCACGTCTAGCTGCTGCTGTCACATCCGTTTTGTCAGAATCCAAAATTTCATCTGTGAGAGAAGAACAGGAAGAAGTGCCTTGACAAGCATGACTTGTGGTTTCTCATGGTGCCTGCTCCTTACAACATTTTCATTTGATAACATGATTGGCTAAAACAAATCTTTGGTAGGCGGGCAATAGGTGTCGCTTCGCCCAATCAGGTCGAAGAGTTCTGTTGAATGTCCCTCCTTTCCCCGAACAGATTCAATGGGAGCAGACCCAGACTGATAATGTACAGAACGTAGAGTGCTACACATTATCAATCTGGCTTGTCAGGTTAGGTCTGAGATCACCAGCCATTTCCTAAAACCTTGTGAAACATTGAAGAGGAAAACTAACCCCTATTGTGTTGACAAAAGGAGTTTGTACACAGTGGGGGTGTCGGTGCTTATTACAAGTAATTGTGTGGCATGCCGCACCCCTCCCAAGCTTATTAAATTCCCTTAAACCCCACCCCAAGACCAGAGAATTTTATTCTTGACATCTAAAATTAGTTTCTCTTGAAACATCCATTTCTCTTTCTCCTGAAAAATCTGTAAATGAGGTTTACAGCTGATCAAACATGTTTCAAGAGAAACTGATTTTTTTCAGCCTTTTTTCCTGGTGTCTATAGCCTATGTTCTTGGGTCTTAAGGGGTTAAAGGTAGGATGGTAACATACCAGGTAGGATGATAATAAAACTGACATGAAAGGCTCAGCTTAGTCAAAAACTGCTGGATGGTTATGGGAAATATTCCAAAACTGAACACAAGTAGATCATTTTATCCCTCTAGGTCAGAGTTCTTAAACATAAGGTGGCGACCCCTAGTGGCGTTGTGGAGGTAATGCAGGAGGGTTGCCAGATTAATGCTACATCCACACGGAGCCGTATACTGTATTCACATGGAAAAGGTTAAGCATAAAGATGAAACCACATGAAGCTTGAGGAGCCGTAATAGGCATTCTAATACCCAAGTCACGCCAGTGGGTGGCGCAGTAACGCTGCCATAGAAGAAAAACAAGTAAAAAGAGAAAGGCGAAAACAACGGAGAAAACAAAGCATCCTAACTCCTATTCCTTGACCTTTAAAGCATACTATGCAACATTTTTCAGTTAATTAATGTGTTCCATACCGTTTTGGATGATTAAATGAGTCATTTCAGGTTGAACAAAGGTTTTCTTGGTGGTCTGTGGGGGAAATACCGCAATTGCACTTGCAATTGCAGGAGCCCTCGGCCCGCACCCACAGACTCAGAATCTCGAACAAGATCACGAGAGTCGGTCTTGCTTTACGGCGAGAACTGCTACACGCCCCCAGTGAAAGGCATGTTTGTTGCTAGCGCAGTGGCGATATCTGTGCAGTTATCATGGCGGAACCAGCGACAAAACAGCGAAAGCCCATGTGGGAGCAGGCAAGAAAGAGGACAAGGGCTCTGGACAGAAAGAGGAGTCGTACACGGGTGAACATCGGGCAAGCTTTTTCCGAATGGCGAGAGCTAAAAGAAAAAGAAGGCTGCAAGGCTGACGCGGACCTCGCGTTTCTGCTGATGCGATTGTAAGTAACATTGAAGGGTTTCCCTCACGCTACCGCCTCGCCAACATTCCAAAAAAAAAAAAAAAAAAAAAAAAAAAAACTAACTCCATATGCGCGCAAAGGTTGTCTCCCCCTGCTCCGCCGGTCACGCAAAGCTTGTCTCCCCCCCCCGCCCCCTCCGCCGGACATCGGCGTAAAGCTTGTCTCTCATCCCCCCCCGCTCCGCCGGTCGTCCGGTAAGCAAATTCCTAGGGGAAACACTGCATTGGAATGGTTTCTCTCTCTCTGTGTGCATGTTCATACTTTCACTGTGTTAGTCATTGTTTGTACTGCCGTTTTTTCGACTTTTGTATTCGTTGCGTTCGCCTGTCTGCTAAGCTCAAAACAACCGCGCCTGGCTTGACGGAGAAACCAGTACAACAGCTGAGCATATTTACAACAGTACACTTTTACTTTCGCCCTCTGGGGGGAGCCTCGCTTTTAAGGAGGTGAACACTCCTTTCCTAACCATAAGAACTCAAGTTGGTAGGAAAGGAGCTTCAGACTGCTGTGCAGATTTCAGACAGTCTAATTCGTCATTATGCGACAAACTCACGGATGATTCTAGTCAAGTCCTACAGCCTTCTGAAAAAATAACTATAAAGTGCACTCTTTCTCCTCTCTGCACTCTCCATGTTAGACCCTTTTGGATGCAGCCAAACAGAAGCAACAGAAGCATTTGTATGGACCGACAACAAGGCTGTCTTCACAAACGTGGCACAGCAGCCAAACTGGGTTAGTGTAAAATCCACAATAAATTGAATAGTGTCTGAAACACAACCGTAACTCCAAAGTCAGCCAATGTTGTGTTGAGGTATGCATGATATGGGAAAGGCGAGGTCTACGTCGGCTCGCATGCACAAACAGGCCAGTGTGTAGCCAGCAACCGAGCTTTTTGCAGGGGGTCAAGACGACCCACCGCGGGGGATGGCTTCAGACCTAACCACTTGGGGAGCAGGTTCAAACGTAGTCGGTTTCACGGCTGCTTTATCTGGATGGCACCGCCTGTCTGACCAAGAACTTTGTCAGATACACCCAAACCCAACTTCGCATGGATGCAACCCCAACCCCACTGCCAATACACCATTAGCATCACAAAGAACTTAGTGTTCGCTTTTCCTTCTCCAGACAAATGATTTTTCCAGAAGCTGTCTTACTAGCGCACACATCTTTTCAGCTCTGCCCACAAACCTTCAATAGGCCTGAAATCTATGCTTGACAAAAACTTTTTTTTTTTGCTCACCTAAACCCACCTTTTAACCTGTTTGGGGGTATTCTTAGGGTGCTTGTGCCCAAGTCCTTTTGCAGAAATATGTTTTATATAATCTGAAAAATATAAAAAAAGTTATTTTTGTGCTCAATTCCCATCCTCATCCAGACTTGGAAAAGGATAAAAATACATTCCAGATTTGTATTTATTATTTTACATTCCTAAGAGCTGCAGTTTTTCTTAGATGAATACATTTTTGTTATAAGAAATTTGATTTTAACAGTTTTTCTAATTATACTTTAGTTTGTGTCTATGCTGCCATCATGGCATGCATGAAGAGACTCTGTATCTCTATAAGACCTTTCTGGTTAAATCAACCGAACACTGAGAAGCAAAGGCTCTGACTAAAGACAAAAGTTTAACTCTCAATAGACCAGGTCACGCGTGACGTCAGCGCTACATCCGGATCTCGGTGGTTGGCAAAAACAGCGCTGTTGTCATCTACTACTGTGACAAAACGGGTGATTTAGAGCGTATTTTTAGTTAGTTTACTTTTGGAATCTAAACAATGCCTACGACTTGTTGTGCTCCCGGTTGCACACAGAGGCATTCCAAATCGTCGGATGTACGTCCAGTACGTCCGTCCAGTGGTTTCATGCTTCCATGCTCTCTCGTGTGTACTGGCCTGCGTGTTTATAAGGTAGCTGTATATGTCGCGGTACTGAACGCTTGGCAGCATTTCACAGACTCGCTCCGTCCCTTCAGGCTTTTGCTGTGTGGATCTGGCAATCTGATACCATCAACCATCAACTTAGTCTTAAAACGATCTTGTGATACGTTATCTAAAGAAGAAAAATACGCGGAGAACTCGTCAGTTTCTCTGTTTGCGTCCGCCATTGTGTTCGCTTTTTGCCAACCAGTCCGGCGCGCATGCGCGAAAAACCCGAATCAAAACAATAACAATGAACTGGTCTATAGCTTTTCACTTAATATAGCCATATTACAACGTCTTAGAAGATTTGTGAAAATTGAACTCAAAATAAAGGTTAAAGAAAAGTCACAGTGCAGCACTCTTCACAAAAACAAAGCATAAACATGGAATTTCAAATCCAAGAAAAAAGTTAATCAGATTACTGCACGACTCCATATTTAGACAAGCTTAATAAATGGATTTTTCTGTCAGCCATTTTGAATATGCATTCCAGCGATATCCCCCCATTTTCCTTTAAACGTCTCTAAATGCAGATGTCCTCGGAAGAGCTCTGAAGCACTCGGGGCGGGCTGTGACATACAGGCATAAAGACAGCGCGTTTGTTCAGTCACATACAATACTTCTCTGCTTGATTTGGAAAACTTAAAGCTTGCTCTGGGCTTCACTCCAACAGTGGAAGACGGTGCTCACAAATGCCATGAAAACCTTGCAAAAACATGACGATCCAAAAATTTTACTGTTTACATTTTAGCTAGGTAAGGAGACATGATTTGTCTTTAACAGTATCCAATTTTTTTCCTACAATCCAGAAGAAAGCCTTGAAAAAAAAAAACAAAAAAAAAAAACAGAAAGAGCAGTAGGTTTATCAATCAAATGACTTGCAACACCATTTTATTTTGCATCAGGAAAAACTAATTTAGCAATAACACTTTAATGACCACAGTTGGGAGCAATTAACCCACATTTCCCTCCATCTCCGTTTCTCATCATCACAATGTCCCCACCACTTTCCATGTCTTGTTCTGGACAATCCACATTAGGTTTGGGCATTATGAACAGTGATAAGTCCACTGGACAAATCATTTGCATGCAGTGCATTTCAAAAGTAATCACACCCCTTGAACCTTTCTCTTTTTGTCAAGTCGCAACCACAGAATTGAATTTCATTGGATGTTATATGAAATATGGCAATTCTTTGCATAATGCTGTCAACTCGCTCATACTGGAGGGAGAGCGCCTGTAAAGCATCTTTTTCAGCTCTTGGCTGCTACATATTGTCACTTGAATTTAGGTCTGTACTTTAACTGAGCCATTCTAACACATGACATGAATATGTTTTGATATAAACCAGTCTATTGCAGCCACAGCTGCAAATTTAGGGTTGTGGTCCAACTAGAATGTGGACCTTAATCCCAGTCTCAAGTATTTTGCTACCTCTAAAGGGTTTTCTTCCAGGATTGCCCCGAATTTAGCCTCAATATGTTACCATGAACTCTGACATACTTTCCTGTCACTCTTGAAGAAAAGCATTCCCGCAGCATGATGCTGCCCAAGCCATTCGGAATGTGTGTTCGTGGTAATTTCCCACAAAATGCAGCATATTTCAGGGAGGCTAAAGAGTTCAGTTTTAGTCTCATCTGATCAGAGCACCTTCTTACGCAGACTTTAATTTCTACGTTGCTTGCGACAAACTGCAAAAATTACTTATGGCTTTCTATCAAGAAAGGCTTTATTCCGGACACTTGCAAAAAGACCTGATTTGTGAACTGCTCAACACAGATTTATGTCACACTTTGTAGGTTTTTGTCAAGTACATTGAAAACCATTCAGCAATTTTCTCCCTTTCATTGCACTACTTTGTGTGGGTTTAATAAACAAAACCTTAATAAAATACATTCCAGAGACTGGTTTTAATCCCACAAACAGTGACAGAATTTAAAAAACTTAAGGCACTGAACATCAGACCTTTGAATTTTGGTGGTAGTGATTACTGAATTATTTTAGGTTGTTACAGTCATGTCTCCTTCACTGTAAGTCAGATTTTAATTCTTGTGCATTCAATCAGTAATGAGCATCCCGACTGTCCACTAATGTACAATCTGAAGCAGTTTTTCAATGTATTACATTTAAAATGACATAACTCGCGCTACATGATGTGCGACATCTAAACTAAAGGCTTGCTGTCAGATGAATGCAAGTCAGTTAAATAGCCAGGGAATTTCTGACAGGCGTGTTACATTATTACCACTGATTCCCTTCAGATAAAATTGACCGTGTTTTGTGGCTGATTTCTGGTTCGGCGTCTGAATGGGTTACCTCTCAGCTGGGCTGTCGGGCTCTATAAAGCGGATGACTGGGGGAGCAGAAAGCGTTTCTGTGGCAAACACACCCCCTTGCAGCTGGATCCCAAAACCTGTGAGTGGATCTCCCCTCAAGAGGACTTCGCTCGTTTCCACATGGAAAATCTGCCCCCCGGGGCCGACAGAGCTGGAGGACAGGGACACTGAGGAGGAGGGGAGAAACACAGAGAGAGAGAGAGAGAGAAGACACATCAGGCAGTGATATCAGTGGGAATGTGGCAGATAAATGGAGCAAAGGGAGGGACCATTGGAGATTGTTTTGGAGGGTAAGGAGAAGAGACGTACACCCACTGGCACAGCGGCATGAGAACGGGAGGAGAATGAGTCACAGTCACGCTTACGTCAACAATCAGTTGAATCTATTCTCACACAGAGGGTGAAACAAGGCTCAGGTTACTCAAATAAATCCATTTCCACACCTCAGTGCAGGCACCTCAAGGCTCAAAGGCACAAAATAAAAAAATTGCATTCAGTGCAGGACTTTTGAATTGCACAACATCACTTTAGTCAGGCTGACCTATTAAACTGACGGAGGGGAGGGGGGGTATAATACGAGTGCAGGTCTGGATTTCAAACATGCAAATCTGTATGAATAGACCACTTTTCATACATAGACCAGCACAGAGTGCTTTACATCAGATAAGGGGAAGCTAAAGAGACAAAAGCAAATTCCTGGATGGTTAAAAAAAAAAAATGGGTGAAGTATAGAATAATAACACTTTTTCAAAGTTAACATGACAGTCCAATAAGACTACAGATAGGAATCACCTTCAGGTTAACGTTTAAAAAAAAAAAAAAGCTCTTAATTGCTTAAATGATGATGATAATGACAAAGGTAACTTGAGTAAACACAAAAAGCACTCACCCTTCTTAAACTGAAAAAAAAAATATTGTAATTTGTTTAAAGCCAGTTTCAGTTTTACTACCCAGGTCTGATTCCTACCAGAAGAGTTCAATCACTTAAATAAAAAAACTGTGGATTTCAGGAAGCAACACATCACATTCAAATCTGAAGGAAATCAGGTACATCCAAAATCCAAAGTCAGTGACATCTGTCAGTGTGGATCAGGTGACAAAGACATTTGTAAGACTTGAGCAAACCTTCATCCACAAATGGAGAAAACCTTCCAGCCACTGTGGCTGATCAGCCAAAAGGAATGACCCACTGATCACTAACCCAGGAGGTCACAAAAGAACCCAGAAAAAAAATATCTTAAAAGCATTACTGACCAAATATTCATTCATAAAAATCACCAAGATGTTTGGGGAAAATAATGAAACCACTGATGAGATAAAAGTGAAACTTTTGGAAGGGTGTTCATCCCGCAACATCAGACAAAAAAAAAAAACAGTATTTCAAAAAAAGACCATTATACGGACAGGTAAACATGGTGGATAGTGTGGTTGTCTGAGGCTGCTTGGATACTTCAGGACCAGGACAACTTTCTACAATTGATGGAATAAAGCATTCTGCTTTCTAGGGTGGTTTGTGACCTTAAGCTCAGATGCACTTGGATTATTTCTCAGGACGATGTTCCAAGGCACACCAAGGTCACCAATAAATTAACTTTCTGGGGTAAAAAAAAATAAGGTTGTTTAGTGGACAAGTCAAAAATACAGACTTGAATCTGAGAAGCTAAAGCTTGCTTTTCTTACGTTGGTCATGTTCCAAAATCCCTAATGTGGCTAAATTGATGATTCTGCTAAGAAAAGTGGTCAGAAAAGTTCTCCACAGCAATGGAAAGGCGTCATTTGTCGCACATGAGATGGATGGAAGTTGTCGCCGCTAAGCACAGTCCAACTAGTTGTTGGGTTTTGAGAGCAATTCCTTTTTCCCCAAAGGTTTTGGTTTGGACAGTTTTCCCCTTAGTAAATTAAATCTGTGTTGTATTTAGTCTGGTTACTTTTATCCAACATTAAAATATGTCTGTGTCTGAAGCTAGCAAAAACAGAAGAAATCTTTAAGGAGTGGAATTTTTTCACGGCACTGAATTTGTCAGATTGAAAACAAAAGTCTTAAGTTTGCCTTAAAAAGGAACACCAACAGTCTCCGCTTTAATGATCTTTCTTACACGAGCTCTTGTGGTCCTTCTTCCTGTTCCTCCTCTTCCCAGTGGAGTTGCGGGGGCTGGTGGGAGCGATGGGAGCTACGGGGCAGGGCAGGGTGTTGCTACCTTGGCTGCTGAAGCCTGATGTGGCCGTGGAGGAAGGGGAGAAGCCACTGCTCCCAGCTGCTAAAAGAAAATACAGTAACAGCCACTTGAAAGCCAAAATCATCATCATCTGCAAAATGCAACAAGAGTGAGCAGCGGTGACTATTGTCAGGGTAAGCCTCATGAAGAAAGATTTTAATAACTGTGCTGCTAAGGATCCACAAAGAGGGTCCTGCCAGCAGCAGAGCTGTCATAAATGATAACTTACATTTGCAGTGGTCCTGCTGGTTGTGTGGGTGGCTCGGGCTGCTCCATGTTTTGCTGTGGCTGGCATGTGGGGGATGGCAGTAGTTGGTGCTTTGGTCCCAGTGATGATGGTTGCTTTTCTGGACTTTGACTGCAGCAGCAGCAAAAGAGGCAAACGCATGCATCATTACAACAAGAAGCACTGATTTGATGCATGATTTAAAAAAATTAAATCCATTGGAAACTGTTGTATTCTTTTCCATGTCTAAATTTATACCTCAGCTTGGGGGATACGTCAACAAGTAGTAATGGATATTTAATGTCTTTTACCCGACACACTAGATTGAGTTCTGCAGTTTAGTGTGCTTTTGGAGATCAACACACACATTGATGGGAAATTCTTGAAAGGTAAAAAAAGAAAAGAAAATAATCTTACTTTTACTGGCCAGCCTCCAAAGAGCTGCTTTCAAACTGAAAATCATTTTGATCATTTCATTCTGACAAAGAGAGTGAGACTGCTGATGACAGGCAGGAGGTCCTGCTGACTGACTGCCTGGCGGCATGTGACTTGTCCTTCATTGAGTACAGCTGAAGGGCTGATTGGTATTAAGGCGGAGTTTCTCTCTGCATCTGATTGGCACTGCCTTATGCCAGCCAAATGAATCCAATGCACATTAAACTCACAACGCAAATGGTGTTGCTGATGTTGAATGATTACATTGTTCATGTAAAACCTGAGCATTTAGTCAGACTTCATTCATGAAGGGATCAAAGGAAAAACAGCTGACCAACTGGTTTACCCTCGCCTCAATAATTACCTCCCTTCCAGATTCAGGCAGCTGGATCAGTCGCTCCACGCTGAATTTGTCAGCCATCCTTGCTGCTTCGTTTGGAAAAGTCTAATCTCTGACAGCTTGCTTGCATGGATGAAGGGTTTTCTGGAGAGATTGCTGACTCGTGCCCATGACGTTTGCAATACTCAAGGACCCTGGGTAAATCCAGTCATATGTATTCAGACTAAATGCAGCAGAACCTCTGGCCCTTTTCAAGAAACCAAGTTCTGTATAGCTCAAGCCAGCCTGAAAAGCCCTGACTCTGCCAGCTTAAATTAAGCTCACCTAGGGCACTCTGTCCAAGAAATTTTGCTTTCAGTCTTAGTGGGTGGAACGATACGTCTTCTCCTAATCTTTGGGTGGCTCTATCAGTCTCGTTAAATCCCCTGAGCAGATTAAACAAATTGCATCTTCTAATCATGCCTCCGCCCAGAAAAGACGAGCTGTAGAAATTTGTCTTATCGCAAAAGTAGGCTACTCTTATTCAAGTGCTGAATTGTTGCTGAAGGCAAATATGGGGATTGTTACCATACCAGTTATCAACAGAAACACGTACATTGTTTATCTGTTGTGGAGCACGTGGACTGTGTTGCATCCACTAAAACAGATTCAGATTTACCATCCCATCCCATTTAGCCCAAGTGATGTTAAGCAATTCTTTTAATCTGTGTGCAATAATGAACAGGGATGTTTCTCTCACATATTAGTGCCCCTAGTAAAGATGTGTAAAACATCTTAAAATAAACTATGTTTTTTATTGTTGTAAAAACATGGTCAGACCAACAAGTTTAGAGAAATCTAACCTTTAATTTGATTAAATTTGTGCAGTAGTGGAAAACAACACAAAGGGCCCTACATCATCCTACATCCTCCACCTTACCTAACAGTGGACATGAAGTGCTTTTCCACACGTCCATCTTTTTGTATCCCTCCAAACTCCAGCTGGATGTTAGTGTCATCTGACTAAAGTGAACAATTCCAATTAAAAACCCAGAAAATTTTAGTAACCTTTACGTATCTGTGGTTGTGATGGTAGGACAGAAAAGGCTTCTCTGCTGAGATGCCTCCCAAATAACCGGTTGGCATGTAAATAGTGTGCGATAGCTGTCACCTTTCACTGCAGTTCTCTAATCGTGAGGATATTTTTCTACCTCTCTATCCATCCTAAACATGGATCCTTGCCTTGCTTGGTCACCAGTGGCTAAGAAAAAAGGGCTTCTGTGTCACGTTATGTTTCTAACGGAGTGAAACAAAAAGTTGTGATTTCCTAAATAAAAGTTCAGAGAGACTTTGATCAACTCGAAAAAACATGAATTATGCTCCAGTCAAATTTATTTTATATGGACTGTACCAAAACAGGCAACATTGGTGACTTTGTGAAAATCAATAATTATTCCTTATCACAGAATGTTTTCCTTACTGAATAAATGTGCTCTAATTAAAAGTTAAATTTTACGAAACAATATATTTAGTTAAATTTAAAGTAATTTATGACACCATTCCGCAGATACTGCAACATCATGGTAGCATGATCAAGGGATCTGGATGCTAAACTGCTGATTACTGTCTAGATGTCCCACTGCAGCCAAAAATGGTAAACAATAAAAAAATTACAAAAACGACTCACTGAGCTGTCAAGAAAAGGTAATCCCAGCAGGAAAAGGGTTGTTTTCCCAAAAATCTGTCACATCTTTTTGAACCTTGTTTGGTCATATTTAAAATCATCAGATCGATTCAGTTTCCATATGTAAGCTTTTACAATTAAATAGTCTAGTAATTTGGCAATTACTAGACTGCCTTATTCATCTTTATTGTCTCTCAAAGCAGAAAAAATAGCTTTTGGTTTTTACATTAGTCAAATATCAAAGGGATCATTGCTTTAACCTTAAGAAAACAACAATCAGTCAAATTCCTAGAAATGACTGAAATAAAGTAAGCAATTTTCTCAAAATACATTAAATGCTAGCCCATTAATAAACAGAAACAACTCTGTGGAAACAGAATCTGTGAACATATTCAACATTAAACTAAACATTTATTTTTTTGTAATTTTCTCCTCTAGTATGATCCTTCAGGTGTCTTAATGCTGGCAGGGACAAACTTCTTATGGCTGCAGACTCCAACATAATACCACAGAAGGTGGCAGGTACATGATCTCTGACAGAGAAAACTCATCTGTATGTAGTTTGCTGATATCCATCAAGTGTGCAACCAACGCAAGTGGCTTTAGGCATACAAAAGAAAAGAACGAACACAGACAATCTGGAAAAAGACAGCCAAACCCTTTTTCTGCTGTATGTTACACAGCAAAGAAGAGAGTGGGCACAATGTGTATGACAGAACATGAACATTTGGGAAAAACCGCATGCATGCATGGAATGAAACAGCTACAGCTCCTCTCTGGACATCCTCCACAAAGAGTGGGAAGTTTAATCTCTACAGATGTATCTGTTTGTGTGGTTAGGGTTATACATAAATTCTACATACATAACATGAGATGGTAAAGAAAATAACACTATGACAAAATAAAAAGCTGAGGGGCAGATTTTTCAAAACCACCTTTCTTCCTTATTAATATGAATGTCATCATATTTTAGAGCCAGATGAACCAGAAACCCTAAAATTGGGAAACATGAATACATCACAGTTGATCTTTTTGTTGTTTTTCAAAGTTGATAAGTAATTTTAAAATAGGCTTTTCTGAAAAAAAAAGTATTTTAGTCACTAAAAACGTGAGAACAATTAAAAGAAAAGTTGTAAACATAATGGCACACGCCGTTCAATGTATCTGCAGTTTCACCTCCAGTGACTCTTCTGGTCCTCCATACAGAAGGGTCACAGAAACGCTAAATGAAGAAAATTATGCAATTCCAAAAAGGATTTGACATATCTCAATTTAAAACGCTTTTCAAATTGGATTTCTAATTGCATGATTTAAATGTTAAATTTAAAATGGTGGTATTTCTTTTTCAGCGACTCTGCTGGTCCTCCATACCCCTCAGGGCCCCCATACTCTTTTGAAAATGGTTTGACATTTTACAGGCCAAATAAATTATTTATTAATAATGAAAAAAACGAGGTAAATAAGCAGAAGATGCAAGTTTTGTTTAGTCAAATGTTTTTCTTGCTCACATCTCATCTTTTTAATCTTTTTTTTCCTTCCTTTTTTTTTTTTAAACAGGGTTTTTGTAACCTGCAGGAGGTACCTGTGTCTTGTGGCCTGATGGGAAGTCTAGTTTGACTGGCTGGAAGAATCTCAAGCTTGAGGTTCTCAGAGGTGCTGGCCAGCAGCTGCGTCGCCTCCATCAGGGAGCAGTGCTCGGTGTTGGTCCCATCTATGGACAGAAGGATATCTCCCACATGAAGCGCTCCACACCTGAGAGTGAGACAAAGGCTGAGGCTCTTTAGGGTGTCTTCTCTGTCAGGAAACTTTTTGTGTTGAGGGAACATTTAAACAGTATGCTTCACCTTTCTGCCACACCTGCTGGCTTTATCTTGTCAATTATGATGACTTGCTTGCCTCTGTATATTGTTGTTGCGAGGCTGATCCCCAGGCTGGCTGATGGACCTTTCACTATTTCCACCAGCAGAGGGCCAGAGGCCTGCTGCACTGCCTCTGGAACAGACAACACAGCCATGCAGAACATTACACAGACCCACTGGATCTAAGCCAGCAAATAAAACATCCTCATTTACTGTCGCAATTATTAAGTAATTATTAAGGTTATTAAGGCTCTTCGTAATACCTGCCTGAACATAAGCTGTCTGAAAAGTATATAATGACTTTATAGGAACAGTAAATGAGGTTGTTAAGAAAGTACGAGTCTAAATGTACTCCCTTTAGCAGCTTTGTGTGCAGATGATGAAATATTCCATTGCAGAAAAAACACAAGAATTTAAGATGCAAATGTTATTGTATTTTTATAGAGATTTTAGAAATGGAGACCAGAGAGCGTGGCATCCCGCAACTAAACCTCCATAGAGAATCCTACTCCAGCATGTTGGAACGGTGGCTCCTGAGTGTTTGTTAAAGCTCGGGTTCAGGTTGAGCACTTTGGCTTTCATCTTGCCTGAGGAGAACCGAACCACATCTTTACCCTTGAGTTGGTGACGGTGGGGTCATAGAAATTTGGTTTTCCAGTTCACATGTGTTATATGGATCTGTGGAAGGCATGCAACCGTGTCCCTCAAGATAATTTGTAGAACATGCTAGAGGGCATCCCTGGTACCAGGGCAATCGGGTCTTTCGATTTCAAAAGCAAGAGCTATGTCTCCATTTTCAACACAACGCCAAGCTTGTTCACAGCACTAGTTAAACCCTTGTCTTCAATCCTGTTTGTGGTGTACACACACAGGATTTCACAAAGAATTTGTGAAGAGGAGGGTGTATGGTTTGGAAACCTCAGCGTGTAATTTTTGCTTTTTGCACATGATGTGACTGTGTTGGTATCTCCAGTGTATGACCTTCAGCATGCATTGGAGTGGTTTGCAGCCAAGTGTAGGGCAGCCATAGTGAGAGTCAGCTCCTCTTCTTGGAAAAGTGGACTGCATCTTCCAGATTGATAGTCTCTGTCTTGTGTGGAAAAAATATGTTGGTGTTGGTCTTGTTCACAAGTGTTGGTAAGATGGAACAGGAGGCTAATAGACTGACTGCAGCATCATCTGTGGAAATGCAGGCAGGGTTGCAGCCTCTCATGGCAAAGAAGAGCTGAGCCAAAAAGCAAAGCTCTTGAGTCTTTATATGTTGCGACACTCACCTTTGATCATGAAATAATAAACACCTTTTTTGTCCCTCAGTGGGAAAATATGGATCATGATCAAAAGAAAAAAGATCTTGGATACAAGCCTCAATGTAGAGCTGCAACTCCTCCACAACAAAATTAATCTGCTGATTGTGTTGCTTCTTTAGTATGTACAACTGGAGACTTTCTGGGCACCAGAGGCACTATATTTACCTCCTGAACCTGCTACCTCTGTGACCCTGTCTCTGATAAGTGTAAGACGATGGATGGATGGATGGATGGATGGATTTCATGAAAAAGTGTCTTCATTTGTCCTTAAATATCATTTGCTGTGAATGTATACATTACAGAAAACATTGTAAGAAAGAAAATCATAAATTCTTGCCAGAAAATACTTTTGAACAGAATTTCTCTTCTGCTGTTTTGACACAAGTCTTGTGTTCGACTGAAGTCGAAGGAAAGTCATATTTCTTGAAAATAAGTAGTAATCTTCTTCAAATAAATCAGCGTTGTACCCGTTGCAAAATGAAGTGATGATCGCTGTGAATGATTTCACGCTTTGATTAATCTGTAGGCAGAAGGTCTGAATCCAAAATTTCCATGCACAGGCAGGAAATATGTGCCAACTATCCTTAGTGACCTGCCCTAGTTTGCGCAGAGCAAAGAGCGTGATCTTCAGCATTAGTCACCATGACCAAATAGAGGTTATAATTAGGCTTTTAGTCATGTTGTGAGCTTTTGCGTTTGGTGGCACATTCTGCTACTTCATGGAAAGGATTAAACTGGGGTCTCTCTTTGATGTTATACTGATTTAAACACGTGTTTACCCATTTTAACAGCTTTGCAGTATTAATTTTAGTAGGAGACAGACAGGGAAATAAAGAACAAGTTTAAAGAACTGTTTTTTGTGCTGTAAGACGAGCAGATCAGAGGTGAAATTATTTAATACTTTAAAGTACACACCACATACTCTCTAAATTACGCAGTTTACTTTTAAACTGCAAGGAAATTAACAAGAGATTTGAAAAACAGTGTTTTCAATGTTTCATAAAATTTTTTTTAAACATAACTTGATGCTTTTGAAGTAGTAACCTCTGCAGTTCCTGCTACAAGTTTGCTGGAATCAGCTTTTTCCTCCTTTTTTGCACGTCTACATACAAACACATACAGACGTAAACAAATAACATCTTTGCATGAAAGCAGACAGAATACCACAATCACATGGAGCATAAAATGGCTGTAAAATTTGGACGGTTTTGGGTGCTTAAGAAATAGTCTTACAATGATAGTAAAAACAACAATAACAACAACAAAAATAATAATAATACTAGTTATTATTATTATTGCTGTTGTTGTCGCAAGTATTGCTAGTACTTTTATTACTATTATTATTTCTGTTTTCTATTGTTTGTTGGTCCCTGTTACCATTGTTTCGCTTGTTCCCCTGGAAGTCTTGTTCTTCTCCGTCATTATCATGGTCAGTCCAATGAGCTGCCTGAACCATAGCCTTTTATGCCATTCGTTTATTGAAGGTTATTGTGCAACATTGGAAATTTTCCACTTTTGTAGAGCAACACTACCTCTGACAAAACAGAGCTACCATACCAGTTACCAAGATGCCAGGAGAGGACAATAAATTTCTGGTGTACCACCAGGATTAGACTTTAGTTATTTGTTTATTTCATAATCCTGATTCTCACCTTATGCTATAAATTGCTTTCTTGTCAAATAATATTGATGCACTTACCGTACAGTTTTTTTTTAAACTGAACAGTGTCCATGGAAAATAAAAGCTGGTGTTTTTTTTAGATGAAATAGCTGAGAGAGTATTCACCCGCTATAATAAATCTTTGTAATTGTCCTCTTTTCATAGAGGGTAAACATAGGACTCTGGAGGATCTAGAAAGACTGTGCAGAAAGGAGGAGTTTGAATAAAATTTTAATTTATTTAAAGGATTTTTTTTACACCAAAGCTTACAGCAAGTGTGGAGGATGTTGTGTTTGTGATTTAAAATTCACTTAAAGTTATATACAAAACAAACACTGAAGCTAAGTTTTGTTCTAATTGGCTCTGGATGTTTTGCCATCTGCAGTTTGGCTTCTCATCTAAAATGTTACCTAACTAAACAAATAAAATCATTGCTGAAAAAAGGAGTAATGGATTTGTTTGAATCAGTCAAAAATACAGCTGCAAGAATACAAAGTGGTGTTCAATGAGCTGCAGTATCTCCAGTCAGAATTGCAGGGGCTAACCCTAACTAAACCTAATCCTAAATAACAATAGAGACTGCAGACGCTGTCTGAGGATAAAGTAATTGTGGAAAACCGACAGAAAAGGACACCAGACTCAGCATTGGACATGTCAGAAGACAACTACGTTTTTGTGACAGATCTGAAACCAAACATTGCATAACATCGGACCTCTGCAGACCATGTCCATGCCAAACCATTAAAATAAGAGGATTTAACTATAACAGAGGACAAGAAAAATATCTTCTGATGATTCAGAGGTTATTCTTTGGTCAAATAATAATAAAAAAATCTGCTCCTATGTGGTTCAGCACTTTTGGAGCTGCTGGACAAAATGACTGAGGTGGTAGTCTTATGAAAAAGGACTAAATAAGAGCAAGAGATGCCAGGACGATGATGATTACAGGCAACCCAGCTACTGCCTGTATGAAAAATGTCAAGACGAATCCCAGTCATCAGAAACTTTGCTAAGGAAGAAGATTCCAGCATAGTGTCATACCAAGTGCACTGCAAAAATCATAGTTTCTGCAGAAAAAAGGTTCCTGCTTTTTATGTCATAATTTGAAACTTTTCCAGACCCAAATCACAATAAATCAGACAGTTTTAAAATGTTTTGGTGTGGAATACAAAGTATTTACCTAGTTGAGTTATTTTATCTGTATATTCCACAAATCATGAACATCTGAACCAACTCAGTTTGTGTACATTTCATAATTGAAACAATGGGATTATCCTTCACTCAATACAGATTATTTAAACCTCAGTTTGTGATCTACATAATACCACATTTTGCTAAAAATTAAAATCAATGCTTTGCACAGTATCTACAATATTTTTCAGACTATAAGGCACACTTAAAATTCTTAAATTTTCTCAAAAATTGTAGGTGCGCCTTATAATTCAGTGTTGGTGAAGATTCCCAGTTATCCAGGTCATGATTATGTTTTTACCTTTTTTTTAATTTAGTGCGCCTTGTATATATTTACTGACTGATCTTATCCGGTACAATGTGCTCAAAAGTCTGTTAAAATGTGTAAGTACGACATTGGTTAGCAACGAAGCCACTCCGCTCAATGGATATTCGGAGCGTTACGGTACACTGTGTCACCATAGACATCATATATGTAGACGCCTCATTAGGCGCGGGTTCGTACGTCAATGTCACCGCCATATTGTATGTGGCAGAAAGAAGTTAAGTTCTGTTGTAGTGAATGTCGATCAGAGCAGATGCCCCATTCTTGTGCTGCATGGAAATGTACCAACCGTTATATATATATATATATATATATATATATATATATATACATATATATATATATATACAAATCTGAAAGGACAGATGTGTATATGTGTATATATATATATATATATATATATATATATATATATATATATGTGTGTGTGTATGTGTTATGAATATAAAACTCAGTTGGTTGTTCTAAGCATTGTGGTCTTCATTATTTCATAAAACCGTGTCTCGTGAATCTTTTAAGTTCTGGTATAGTCACAGATTAGGAACAAACGTTTTGGGGGAGTATTAAAGAGAATGGTACTAATATGAGGAAAAAAAAGTCCTATGACAATAAAGTAACAAAAAAAGACAAAAGTGATAATATTATGAGAAAAACGTCTTATTATGAGAATTAAGGGGGGACATTTCCAGAATAGTCACAGTTTGCATAACTATTTCAGTCCTGGAGTAATAGGGCCAGGTTAGATTCTTTTAATTATTTTTATTCTTTACGAGAATAAAGTCAGGAGAATGAAGCCAAAGGGATACGAAAATAAACTCGTAATATTGCAAAAATAAAAATATTACGAATATAAAGTATGTTCTGAGATTAAAATCCCTCTGATACTGTTTAAGTGACTCAGACTAACTGCAGATTTGCCACATTTAACATGGCGGACGCTCTGACGCATCCGCAGCATAGGCAGAATCCGCCCAACGAGGCGTCTACGTATATGATGTCTATGTGTGTCACTACCTGATCGGACCCCTAAGCAGTCTACAAGACTCCCTGACTGTAATGTCTAAACTAGAAGTGCATTCATGTAAAGGACCCCACATACTCGGGCGTAGTTCACCCTGTGGTGGTCCGTGCGTACTCAAGGCGGACTCTGCGCAGACTCCATGCATACAGGTACGTGGTGTCACACTACAAACTTCTCGGTGGTAAGAAGTCTTTACATCAAACTGTTTTATATATGACACTGAGCTTGATACACTGAGCTGCTCCAAGCAGGGGGTCACAAGGACGCGCGGCATCACAGTCCCTCTCTGTTCTCATTGACAGGTGTAAGGAACAGACATGCCTCTAGGTGCTCAGCTAGCTAATCACACATTTTACCATCCGTTCCGCCGCTTCCTCCCACTGGCAGAAAGTGTGGGAATTGTAGGAACAGTATGCTCAAATATGAAGGGTAAAATGTCAGCCAAGAGTGCAGAGTCCACCAAGCTCACAGAATGTTCACAGTACACCCGGATATGTAGGAGCCTTTAGGCAGCCTGTGCCCAGAGTACATATTAGCAACATTAAACCTAGTAAGTTAATTCAAGATAAAATTTATGTTTATTTGGCTTTATGTTAGAAACAGGGCAGTGTAGTACAACTCTGTCTTCCCGACAGAGATGGATAGCTCTTCCTTCCAGGAGAGAGCTGTGTACGTGAAGGGGCGACGTGATATTACACACTTGGGAAGAATATTTAGTGCGCCTTATAATCCGGTGAGCTTTATGTGTGGGAAAGACGCACCAAGACACGTTAATTCTTGGTGTGCCTTATAATCCAGTGCGCTTTATGATCCGAAAAATATGGTAAATGAGACCCATTTTACAAACCAAAAGTTCAGTTTTAAAACCTATCAGCAAGAGGCAGTAAAATATCTCTCGTTTTAAAGTTTTTACACAGTGGACATTAATCTGTGGATTCTCTGTCAGTAACGTAAAAATGAAAATGATTCCTGGGTTTGACAAAAGTTGTCCATGTTTTTTAATTGTGATGCAGCAAATCAAAGATAATTGATGTCATGTTCAAAAAACTTATAATTAGAACTTTAGTTATTGAAAATTCCTATTCTCATGTTTTAGATAAAGCCTAAAGAAAAGAAGCTTGGAACTCAAAAATCTTTACATAGACACATTTCTTTTTTTCATTCTTAACCAGACTAAGAAATTGATAGAATCAAATTTAATATGTTTCTATACTTTCAAGACTACATAGGAACATAAAAAAAAGGGAATTCTATGGCCGGACCAATTATTCTTCTTGATTTCAACCCAAAAGAGCAAAACCTGTGGGTATTTTTGGTAGAAATAAAAAAGATCTAATAAATAAAAAACAAAATTATAAAGTACATCTCATAATAAAATAATTAATAAAGCAATAAGATAATAAATACATTGCCTTCATCCAATCACTGTGAAAACTTCCTAACATCTTTCGAAACAAAATTTCCAATCTTAAATTGTCTCCACTATCTAGTGTGGATCCCGTGACTCCATCAGTTTACCATGCTGTTTTTTTAATATTTTGAGCCTGTGTGCCTTTTTAACAAAATTGTTAAAAAGTTACAGCCTTCTTCATGACCTTTGGATACCATTCCCAGTCATTTCTGCATAGATACCTTTGAGTGTATTGGTCCTTGTATTGCCAAAATGGTAAATGCTTCTCTGATGTCTGGATGTTTTCCTACTGCTCTGAAACTTGCTGTGGTTCATCTGCTCATTAAAAACAGCAACCTTGATTCAAATGTGAGTCTAACTTCAGACCTATTTATAAATTTCCATTTATGTCTAACGTGTTAGAGAACGTTGTTGTCCAACTGCAGACTTATCTTGACCTAAATGAAATTGGTGAAAAATTTCAGTCTAGTTTTAAAATGTTGCAAAGCACTGGAACTGTCCTTTTAAAGGTTTTAAATGACCTTCTTTTAACTGTTGATGCGGGAAAATCTGTGGTTCTTTTCCTCTTAGGGTTGTCCGCTGCCTTTGATACTGTGGGTAATAGCATCATCTTGACCCGTCAGGAGTCACTTGTTGGTATTCAAAGTACAGCACTAAATTGGTTTTGATTCTATCTCTCAAATAGGAGTTTATGAATCTAAGACAGTATTCCTCCTCTGTGTCTCCTCTTAAGTATGGAGTGCCCGAGCAGTCAATATTAGCACCTGTTCTTTTTGCCTTGTATTTGCTGCCTCTGGGTTTTATCTTTAAAAAACACAGTCTCTTTTCACTGTTTTGCAGATGACATTCAAATCTATCCACCTGTAACTACAAATGACAGCCAGTCTGCTGTACATATGTTACAGGGTTGTCTTAGGGACGTACAGGAATGGTTGAAAGCATTTTATAACCTAAATAAGGGAAAAAAAACTGGGATCCTGGTGCAATCCCCTGCTTGGGCATGACAGTGTGGTTGGTCCCCTGGCCTCCTTCTGTTGTCGGTTTGTGAAAAATCTGAGTGTGATGGTTAACCCTCGGTTTAAATTTGAAAAGCATATTAGAGCTATTATTAAAGCCAGTTTCTTCCAGCTGAGGACCCTTCCTAAGTTAAAATCTTATCGTCCTCTGTCTGATTTTGAGAGAGCTATCCAGGCAATTATTATATTGCGCTTAGATTAGGCTTGGATCAGAGCTCTTTGTAGCAATTGCAGAGTGTACAAAATGCTGCAGCTCGTCTGCTGACAAAAACAAGGAGGCGTGAATCTATTACTCCTGTTTTGCGCTCCCTTCACTGGCTCCCTGTTGTCTTTCGGGTGAAACTTGATTGTTTTTAAGTGTCTAAAGCCTATGCTCCATCTTATTTAGTTGAGCTATTGCAGCCCTACGCTCCACTCAGACGCCTGAGGTCAGCCGACCAGCTTTTTTTTGCCTGTCCTTAAACCCAGGTTAAAGACCAGACATGACAGAGCCTTCTCTGTGGCAGCACCCACACTGTGTAGCAGTCTTCCTATGTCCGTTAAACTAGTAGGTCAGTTTAAGTCCAGACTGAAAACGCATCTATTTTTCCTGGCCTTCAATACCAGTAAAAAAAAAGGGAAAATTAGTACTTAATTAATTTGAGTTCTTGGGAAATTGCTGCAACTGAAATTAAGTATGTCTTGGTTTTTATTCGTATTATTTCATATTTTATTGCAAATTTTATTATTGTTGTATTTATTTTTTATCAAACTTAGTTTTATTTATTATTTTATCCTTTATCTACCTGTGATGTGCTTGTTGGGAATCACTTCGGTGAGCTGAGGTTGTTGTAAACATGCTATATAAATAATAAACTTATTTACTAATAGTATTAAAACTAAATAAATAAATTCAAACAAAGTTATACCATATGACCAAAATATTTTTTGTGAACGTGAATGAAATTCTGGTGAGATGAGCTCAGCTTTTATTTTTTAAATAAAGAACAGAAATATTTTATCACTCAAGATTTTATCACTTGAGTGATAAAGTGTTTGCACAGTAAAAAAGTCAAAAGCATTTCCAACATAAATATAGGGCATCTTCAATGCAAAACGATGTTGATACTTTTCAATCATTTAATGATTGAATGCAGTGTATAAACCTCTGTTCAGAGGTTTATACACTGCATTCAATGTTTTTACCTTGCTGGTTGATTAATTTATCATTATCAAGAATTCATGATCATTTCTGATTTCTGTTTCATTGGTGCCATTATAATAAATGTGCACTCAGGTTCATGTTGCTCCTCTGGTGCCGTCTCCAGCACCAAAAAAATCATCCACGCACCCAAACGGCCACATGCCCTCAGAGACATGTTGCCCTACCATGCCTCCATATGCTCACTGTGTGTGTGTGTGTGTGTGTGTGTGTGTGTGTGTGTGTGTGTGTGTGTGTGTGTGTGTGTGTGTGTGTGTGTGTGTGTGTGTGTGTGTGTGTGTGTGTGTGTGTGTGAGATCACTCACCCATGACAGAAACGTCATACTCGATCAGGAACAGAGCTTCCTGGCCGCTCTGCATCAGCATGGTCAAAGCGTCAGCATGCCTCTCTCTGTTCAAAGGCATCCCATCTATGCTTAAAACCCGGTCTCCAGCCTTCAGTGTGCCCTCTCTAGAGACAAAAAAAAAACAACCACAAACACAAACAAGGAAGAATAAAACCTACTTGGCTGGGGCAAGACGCTCGCAGCAGCGTTTAAATAGCAGTCAGAGTGAATGATTAAGCAGTGGGCATCTCCTCCCAGCTGGGATGAAGGATAAACAAGATAAATGACCAAAAAGGCTTTCATGCAGCGTTATGTTTGCTGCACTGTTTTGGTGCTCTCAGTTTTTCATAGAGAAAAGTGTAAGACTGCATTAGCCTCAGGATGAACGGTGCCCTTTCTATGTTAAAGATGCTCTATGTGTGTTGCAGCAACAATTTTGTGCAGTGTCTGAGGAAAAACATGGTTACGTCAACATAAATGCATGGCAGATTTTTAAACACATAGTTGCATAAATAATGAATGCTTAATTCCATGTGAATACACTCATGTGTGATTTAATGAAAGGAAACAAGGTCATTACTAAAAGAAATTCATTAGCTTGCCTCCCTATGTACACATGCATGCTTAAGTGCTTTGATTTGAACAGACTCATCCATGCAACCTCCCACATAATCACCCAAACCAGGTGAAACACAACCCATATACATACACAGTATGGCACAAACTGTAGTACTATGCACATAAGACATTCATCCTGGAGGTTTCTTCCTTTTTGGCTGTTGGTACGTTTATGCTCAATATGAGGGATTGCTGCAAAGTCAACAGCACAATGTGAGCAATAGTTGGCTGTCAGTACATGCTCAATCAGGAGGAATGAATGCCATAAGTCAATGATTTGATGCAATAGGCTAGGTTTCCTTAGATATAAAAATTTTTGACCGATCTGTAAAGTGCCTTGAAGTAACAGGTGTTGTAAATTTGTGCTAAATAAACTAAATTCAGTTAACCACATCCTGACCTGTCAGCTGGACCACCGGGCCGGACGCCGGTAACCACAAGAGGACGAGACCTTCGCCAGTCTTCATGGAAGCCTCCTTTAAAGAAATTTAAAGATAATTGTATAGTATAAAAAATAAATCTGTGTTAAGGCTATAAATTGTATTTTACTTTATAAAGTTCATAAGGAAATAAGGAAAAGCAAACATCAGTATCCTACCCTCTTACCTCTCATGACAAAGCCAAAACTGTTTCCCTCTTTGTGTAAACACACCTCTATGGTTTTAGTTATTACTCCTGAGGGATTCTGGACTACAAGGAGAGAGAAGATAATTATTCAAGAGTTATATATCCTGCTAAGAAAACCTTTTAATGTTATATGAGGAGCTGTGTATTCTCTTTGATTTTGACGCCAGCAGGATGATGGTAAAGCTGTGAAAGCTTCTGTTGCACCGTTTCTCATCTTGGTATGTATGATGTCTTGTCTAAAAGCCCAAAACATTATTGGTCCGATCATTTATGTAAAGCATGTGTTTTTTATAATTCATTGGTCTGAAATCTCTTTATTTCATCTATACTCAGCAACAAGAACAGGGTTCGGGTCATTCTTGCTTTCTACAAGGCTTGCCATATTTAGCCACTGAAAGTCAGTTTTTCAGTGTAGGTTGATGGGTGCTCCTGCTTTCTATGACAGTAAAATCAAAGCAAAGAAAATGTGATTAATAAAATTTATATTTTGTGATGTGCATTTTTCATTTAAGGAAGATTTTAATTTGTAACTGAACATCTTGTCCTAAAAATTTAAAAGTGTTCATCTGCATCAGCTGCGTGATTTGGCGTAGCAAATTTAGGGCATTCTTCAATTGAGGACGGAGACCGCAAATAATCCTTTTGAGGGCCTCAGATGGCTCGCTGTGCGACACTTTGAATGCCCAAACTTCATTCAGTTTTTGATTCCCCCTCCCCCCAACTTGTCAGATAATTATTAGCTGAATTAATCAGGAAATAAATCCAACTCTTCTGCCATCTCAACTACTTCAAGTATTCGGCATCCCATAACAAGTTAATCTTCATCAGGGCAGACAGAGCATTTGCATTCTGAAAAATTAGGTTATTTAATATTTGACGTCATTGAATCATTGCTCTTGTCCATAGAAATATACTGTATATTACATCTGTAAGTTGCAACATTAACACTGAATGAGTAAGTAACATTTAAAAGTGCTAACAAATTCCCTAATTAACTAGCTATGGTATGTTTCTAATTTTTTCCTTAATACAATCCAATCTGAGTAAGACAGTCTTATTTTCAAGAAGGGCCTGTTTTAACTCTTCAAATTAAACTTTGTTTCAGAAAATAGTTTGAAAACCCAGTTTTCTTAGGGTGAAGTCATTAGTTTTTCCTTACCTGCATATGGCTAAATAAAGTCTCTTATTGGATAAAAGTCTGGTCTGTGGTCTGACTGTTTTCATGATGCTTTTGCTTCTGAGTTTGTTCTGCACTGACGTCTTTCTGCCTTGACTTCTTGGGTTTTTACTGCATGCATTTTGGAAATTTCAGAGGGTGTTTATCAAGATAAGAATTATTGTGATACACTTGAGAGCACAGAGGTTATCCAACTTTAACACCACAGACTTTTTCATCATATCAAAAAAAGTCTGTTGCAGTCTGGCTCAGCTAGATCAAACTACATACTGTAGTATAAAATACACACAAGGGTAAAGGTGTATATTTCAGATGAAAATATATGAATGTTTTAGAAGCAAAATGTTTGTGAAAGAGCCACATATGTATGTGAGGGTTTACAGAATAAATCGTGTCTTAAACGGCTCCTCATAGAATGCTTAAAGCCGCTTGTCTCCTTTCACAATAGAAATGCAAGGGAAATACATCACAGTATGATGATACTGGGTTTAGGAAAAAGAGGATTCGCAACTTTAAACTTCCAAATTTGTTTATCTTTTTCTGGAGAGTAATACCGGCAACCCATTTCACATGAAAATAACAAACCATCGTGGTAGCCTTTACTCTTACTTTCTGTAAAATTATTATTATTTTGCACACCTTTTCTAAATCCTGCTTTCAGGGTGCAGTCAGACCTATTTTAATTTGATTTTTCAATAAAAAAAGGACACCGGTTTAAGTGTTGTTAATTAGAGCAGTTTGTTTTCATCAGACTTCACTTGTAAGAACATAAAATCTTGTGAGACAGAGTATGTTTTGTCAGTTTGGCTTTTGAAATAATGAGATCTACTTATTTATTTCATTCTCACCAAACGAAGGCAGCTCGTACTCAACCTCCAGGACAACTCGCTCCCCGATGTTCTTCAGCAGGCTAATGATCTCGTCATGCCGGAGCTTTGACAAGTTGATCCCATTCACTGACTTGATGTAGTCGCCCACATTCAGCTGGTCGCTCCTGTTCAAAGTCACAGGAGACACCATTAAGACCAAGTAATTTTCCTAAACTCAATAATAGAAGCAAAAAGCTACAGGTCAAATCATAGAGGCTCTAAAAATCTCTGCATTTGCACCTGTTCATTAACAAAGTTATATTTTTATAGTTATTTGAATTGCTTTCAATAAAATACCAGCTAGGAAATGGTTACCATGATACTACAAGAATCTTGCATCATACATTGAGTCTGTTTGTCTGAGAATTGTGTACATACAGTAGGTGGAATGATAAAAATGGGACTACTTCCCCTTTCACCTAAAAAGAACAGGTGGATGGTTAAAACTTGGAGATATATTTGTATTCCAATGTGACCATGATCCTAAATAAGCAACAAAATGTGTTTAGGAATGGAGAAATTAGACCAACTTTAACCTTCTGGAATGCCCCAATCTTAACCCCGTATACAGAGCAACCACTATGAATCAATGCTACCATTTCTAAGAAAAGGAATGGGCAAATATTTAGCCAGAGTTTTATCCGAAATGCGTAGATGGCTGTAAAAACTGTGTGGTTTCTTTGCAAATATCTGTGGAACCTTTATTCAAAGGCATGAGTGTATGTAAATATTTCAGAATCAGAATCAGACATACTTTAATAATCCCAGAGGGATTGAGCCCATTTGTTTGATTCAGTTTTTGCTGTGTCTTAACTGCAGGATATCAACAATAAATTCAAACATGTGCACCTAATTCTTGCACTTAAAATTCATAAAAGGGGTTTTTGGGATCATCTTGCAGGAAAAACAATTACTAGAACGATTCAATAAAAGTGAGAAAATTAAATACGGCATTCCTGCCCATGATGAGTGTATGTTAATTTATGAGCAGAGCTGTAGTTTCAGCTTAATTATGTGCCTTTTAAAATCTCCGCAGGTAAACACAAGAGGACACCTGCGTATAAAGCAGGAAAAGATTTTGAAGTGAGATGGCTGACAAGTCTCTCGCTCCTTGACGCTGACAAAGATGACTGTATGGTGTCTCACGTCTGACATTCTGAGTCAACGCGCCACTCACTGGAGAGCTAATTAATCAAATAGATGTTCTGCCCTTCTTGCCCTTCTTATCCTTTGGGCCACCGTCAATCAGCCGTGACAGCGGATGGAGAAGCTTCTAAAGTTCACCAGGTTTGAACGTCAGGATGGTCCAGTCCCGTCACATGTTGCCAGCCGTTCTGCTGTCTGCCCCCGCAGACCCATTAAATTAGCGGGTACTTCCACACAGGCATGAACTCAGCTATGTGAAGACAAGCTGCTTGGAAGAATTAGCATAGTGTCCCTTAGACGTGACAAGGAATGGCATATTTGGCCAGGACATTTTCAAAGGATGGTGTCATTCTTCCTGAACTGAGGGTGTTAATTTTTTCACATCAGTGACGTGCAAGGGGAAAAGGGCTCCCCCTCAAAAGAACTATAAGAAACAGGGCTGGTATAAAACATGTATCGATTTCATGTTGCTGGGGTGTTTTTAAAGAATTCTTAAGGATTCTTGTATCAGGATTTCTGACACCGCCCTAAAGTTGACTGTACTGCCTCTGAACGTCAACCGTCCACCTCTGTCAAACAAACATGCCAAAAACCATTAGTCATATACTAAATTAGAAGGTTGAATCAGATGCTAGCTTCAGTGTTTTCCATTGTAAAAAATAGTAGTGAACTTATATTTAAACAGTATTAAATCTGTTAACTTGCTGAATTTTGGGCAGTGTTCCCACTGTGAACAGACCAAGGAGAACTCATTACAGGTAGAAAATAATAGTTGTTTTCGGAAGCTTATAATTGTCTCCAGATCAGGTTCCCTATCATTTATAATGTATTTCCTCTTGATGCCAATAGACCAGTTCACGCGTGACGTCAGCGCTACGTCCGGGTCACGGTGGTTGGCAAAAACAATACTGTTCTCGTCTACTACATGACAAAACGGGTGATTTAGAGCGTATTTTTAGTTAGTTTACTTTTGGAATCTAAACAATGCCTACCACTTGTTGTGCTCCCGGTTGCACACAGAGGCATTCCAAATCGTTTGATGTACGTTTCTGTCGTTTCCCGAAGGACGAAGAAAGAAGAAAGAAATGGATAATTTCAATGAAAAGAGCGCAGGCAGACACTCCCAATGCACTGGGGGATCCATCATACTGCGACAGAATATGCTGTCTACACTTCATCTCCGGTAAATACAACTTAATTCTGCTCTAGTCATTGTTCTACTTGAATAGCGGCGGAGGGGAGGTGGCGATCGCTAGACGGAGCCAGGAGAAGCGGAGTTAATGCGCTGCAGCAGCAGCAGCAGCAGCTGCATTACGCCCCCGTTCACGGGCGCTAGTACTTCTGTGTTTACGCTGCAATGTCGCCGACACCCCCACCCATTTTAACAAGACAAAAACACCAAAATAATCCGTAGTGAACTATGTTTTTTTTTAACCTACCGGGCGGGTCTTCCTGTCCGACTCCGCGTTCGTATGTTACACATGTCTGAACATCCATCCATCCATCCATGTTCTGACCCGCTTAATCCCTCATGGCGTCGCGGGCGTTGCTGGAGCCTATGTCCAGATATAATATAATTGTAGCCGTCCAGTGGTTTCATGCTTCCATGCTCTCTCGTGTGTACTGGCCTGCGTGTTTATAAGGTAGCTGTATATGTCGCGGTACTGAACGCTTGGCAGCATTTCACAGACTCGCTCGGTCCCTTCAGGCTTTTGCTGTGTGGATCTGGCAATCTGATACCATCAACCATCAACTTAGTCTTAAAACGATCTTGTGATACGTTATCTAAAGAAGAAAAATACGTGGAGAACTCGTCAGTTTCTCTGTTTGCGTCCGCCATTGTGTTCGTCTTTTGCCAACCAGTCCGGCGCGCATGCGCGAAAAACCCGAATCAAAACAATAACAATGAACTGGTCTATACCACCAAAAGATTATGTATTCAAATTGTTGTCATGTGGATTTGTTAAAGCTATAGTTGGTAATCCTGTTCAGAAACACTTTTTGTTACACTGGGTAAAATCGCACTTCCATCCTGAAAGTAGTTAATACATTATGGATTCACAAACATGAGGTTAAAAAAGTCGTTCTCTGTGGGACCTGCAGGCCTGTAAGAAGTTTAACTAATCTCTGCCGTTCGGTCTGAAGGGCATGGAGTTTTGTTCCTGCTCTCACCCATATACATTATGTACTCAAGATAACCTGAATTTAACAGATGTCAACATATTCCATATTCCGATTTACGTTTTTAGGCTAATTATACACAATTTAAACCTATTGCTATTTTAACAACCAAGCATTTTATTAGATGTTATTTCTTATCTGATGTATTTCTGATGTTTGGCACTTAGCTTTGCCTTGTGTTAAAGTGCTCTTTAAATAATGATGACAATGATAATGATTATGATCAGAATAAACTTTTGCATCACCTCCCAGAAGCTGGAAAAAAAAGAGACAAAAACATAAATATTTTAGACTAAATATTTTAGGCTAAAATATTAAACTTTTTCTTTTTTTTTTTCTTTTTTTTCTTCAATCCCACTGTTATGTTTAGAAATTTCTGCCAAAGGCTGCAGCATTTTGATTTAATCCATCTGAATGCAGTATTTGCAAGCCATACGCTGATTGGATGAAAAAAAACCTGTCTGTGATTGGCTGGTGGAGTGGACAGTTTTTGAAGTCGCGAGCGCAGAGATAGAGTCAAGCGAACGCTGAAACAGCCGAGCGAACGCACAGCTGGTGTTGAGCGTTGAATGAGCAGGTCGAGCGCGCGAGCAGAGATGGAACTGAGAGCGAGGACAGTGGGTTGAGAAGAGTTTTTCAGAGTTGAGCGCGCGCCAGACTGGTTTTGAGCGGGCGCATGTTGTCTCAATGCGCGCTTGGATTGGTTCCTGCGCGCTCAAACATAAGCCACAAATATCTTCTTCTCCAGCACATTCTTCGCGCCTCCCCTGTGACTCTTTGGCGCCCCCCAGGGGAGGCACGCCTCAACTTTTGAAAACCACTGGCTTATCGGCTAGGTTAACCGTTAGCTTACCAGTTAGCCGTTCATTGTAGCTCCGCTGCTCTCACTGTATACTTTTGTTGTGCTATTGCACACTGTTTTAAGTTATTTAATGTTTAATAAATAACTCTCGGTCTACTATGTATAGTCCGGTGAATATCAGCCCAAACAGCTGATATCAGGACAGTAGTTGAAAGGAATGATTCAAGCACTGGCGTTCTTTCAACAGCAAACTCTGCACACATATAAAAGAGAGACAACTTCTCATCAAGTTCAACAGAAACTGATTAACAGAAATAAAATGAACATCCAGAGAACTACACTGTTATACAAAACACAATTAAATCGACATTAATGTTCCATATTAATGTGGTAATAACGCTCATAGCACTATCGAACGATGGTGGAGCGAAACGAAAACAAACCATAGTTGCGTGGTAGCACTAATGTTATCCAGGAAGCTAATAGCATTATGCTAGCGGACATTCGGCGCTAATTTTAAAAGGCCTTAAGCTCTATTTTGGTCGTAATGAGCAGACCGGAAAACACAAACATCATTATCTCATCAATGTATAAAACCCTTATGGAAATAAAGTTTGTTATAACCGTAAACACATACTACATCAGCAACGCTTGGTTTCAAAATGCTAACGGAAGCTATGCCTGTCAAGCTTTAAAAACATTGTGAAGACACATTAAGTAAACCATTCTAAACTTTCCCAGTTTATTTCTCTGCCAAACCTCTAGTTGCCAGTGAATTAATCCAAGGGAAAGCTGGTTATCTCAGCAGCGGCAAGGAGCATGCAGCTAGCTTGAAGCGGGGCCGCGAGGAGGCAGCCCCGGGGTCCTTCATGCAGGTCTCAGGCCTGTGAAGGGGTGTAACAGCATGGGCTCTCTGCGCTCCTGCAGGATAGTGGCTAGGTCCTGAGGTCAGCTTTCTCCTGCACAGCTTAGACAGACCACCACTGATTTGATCATGATGTTAGTTTCACAGAAAGCAGACTTTACTCGCTGGCCCACCCTGCAGATGCTTGTGATTCTTTGAGCCCCATGCGGTCCACATCGGTGGCGGGTCTCCCCAGCATGGACTCCTCTCTCCTTGAGGGTCCACAGGCAAAAGAGGAAGTTAAGTCTGGTGTAGCTTGTATTCATACCCTGCTGAGGGGGGCAGTTCCTTGGTGCCTGTAAAAGTCTCAAATTTTTTTGCTTACAACCCGGTCGGATTTTTCCTCATGGCTTGCTTGCATAACACTTTGAACATGGCTGAGAGTCGCAAGAAGCAAACGACGTTCATGTTTATGAGAAGAAGAGGAAGGCCTCAACAGAAAGTAAAAAGACCAGAGTGGACTTGCAAATCCCCTGAGGAGCAGAAGAGCAAGGTAAGACGGTCTTGTGCATGCGCAATTATTCAAAAAGGGACTTGGGGAAACTTCTGGAAAAATTGCATCTGATTGCTAGAAAACAGAAAGTAGCTACAGTTTATTTGAATGGCACTGTTGTGTTATGATTCTGGCCTTGATGTCTGTGTATCTGCCTCTGCACACAGTAATGATTAAAATGATTATTGGCTGCACCTGCTCCCATCTGCTGCTGCCTAATCAGTCCCATTCAGTTCACCTGGTCCTCTGCCTTTATGTGCAGATCCCTTCACAGTCAGCCAGTCCCAGACTATTGAAAAGTTATGGTGAGTAGATGGCCAGTGTTCCTATAGCTTGTTTTAACATCTTTCTGTTTTCCTGGATTTCCCTGCTTTTCGCTGCCCTCTTTTGGATTTCTTTTTGACTTCAGTTTCTAGACATCTACCTGGACTGTTCGCCACAATCCTTGCCAAGCCCCTTTGACCCAACATTAGGAAATTATGTGTTAGTATCAGTAGATGCTGCAATAATGATATGACTTTTATCAGCATTTGAACAGCAAGGTTTCATTGTAAACATTGTAAACAGTGTATGTTTTTGCATCAAAACAACTTAGTTGTATTTTATTTTGTTCATCTCACCACCTCTTTACCTTGTAAAACCTTTCATGCAGCATTAAACAACAAATGTCACCAAACACATCACAGGTCTAGAGAGCCTGAATGCATGGTATTTGAATAATTAGCAAGCAGTTCTTTGCTATAGAAGCTCTGTCTTCGGTAAGTAAATATCACACATAGGAAGAATGCTAATAAAAAAAATCAGAACAGCATCACTTTAGATACAACTGTTAGCCTCTGAAATCTGTGCGTGCAGAAAGGCATGTCTGACTGGTTTGCTAGGATTGCCAAGCTCAAAGCACATCACAGAGCACAAATCTCACCTGGCAGCCAGCCCACCTGGCCGTAGGTTTGACACTCTGGGCTTGCCATCTTTATCAGAGCCTCCGGAGATGGTGAGGCCAAGGCTGCTGCCTTCCCTTTTCATCAGCTCCACCGTGGTCACTCCTCGATACTCCTCTGCTGACAGACGCAGGCACAGACCCACAGAAAGAATTAGCCTCTGCTTGACAGAGCTGCTCTGTCTGCGAGGCACAGAAAGACTTTTTTTTTTTCTCCCTGAATCTTTCAGAAAATATTCTCCAAGATACAACCACTGGCAACAGTTTCCAGCTACTTTCTCTTTTCTTTGTTCCTTCACATCTCAAAGTGAATCTTTGTGTTGGAATGTGAAGGAAATTAAGGGGCTTAGTTTGAAATTTCAAATGGAAAAAAAATGGTAAAGGCAAAAGTAGGTGAACGCTAAGGTGACATGTTATAGTATATCCGTATTTCTTTAAGAAAATCACATTGTCTATTAAAAATAAAAATCACTGATTTTATACAAATAAATATACTCTGGACTGGTTTGAGCAAAAATGTAAAAGCAAAGGTTTTCACAGTTTGTCGCTCTGGGGCATTAGGGGTATTTTAACACAACACCAAAAAGGGATGACAGCAGCAATGACCTTAGAGAAGTAACCGCTGCAGCCCATTTAACTGGTAAGCCTTACAGAGCCATTTTCAAATGATTTCGAGTAGTAAGTATTCACAATAAGATTCTGGAGTGGACACCCCAGGATGCTCTTCCCAAGGAGTGAAACTCAAAGAAGTGGGAAAGAAACTCAATGACCATTTGAATTTTTTTCATGTCACATGAAAAACATGAACTTTATTGTATCTTATTGGGATTTTATGCAATAGGCCAACACAAAGCAGTGCATGATAGCAGATGTAAAGAAAATAATACATGGTTTACAAACATTGGTTGGTTGGTCTAAAGTTTATATTCTGTATTGAGCTCCATCCATGAGCCCATCAACTCTGACTAGCTTCACTGTCTGTGCTGAAGAAACAGTAACCCCACAGCATGATGCTTCCACCACCATGTTTCACAATGGGGAAGGCACGTTAAGAGTGTTATGCAATATTAGTTATCCTCCACACATAGCATTTAGCAAGTAGGCCGAAATGTTCAGTTTTGATCTACACTGATTCTGTCAGTTTAGGTGAAAACCCATTTCTTGGTAGTTTTGAAGTTGTCATTCTCTCTTCATTTTCAGATGATAGATTGAGCCACTGGTGGGCAACTCCAATCCTTGAGGGCTGGTGTCCTGCATGTCTGTTTCCCTGCTTGGACACACCTGACTTAAACAATTGTAACACTAAGGCTACATTCACACTGCAGGTATTGATGCTCCATTCCGATATTTTTGCTGAAATCGGATTTTTTTGAAGCAGCCTTTCATATTACTATTGAATGCAGTCGCCATCAGACTCCTGTCTGAACGGTTCAAGACCGCAAAGCGACCCGCGTGCGCAGATAACAGAAGGAGACGTTACAGAGCAGCACACTGTTTGTGGAAGTGATAGTGAATGTAATTGTTTCTTGAAGCATTCAATAAGGTTTTGTTGAAAAAAAGCTTGAAAAGAAAAATAAACGCGGATACTGGACGGAATCTCTCCTTGTTATTACTAGAAACCTGTTGAGCAATGGGAGCAGACACCATTAGGACCGCATCTTAGCAAGATGAAGTAAGGTAGGAAGAAAGCAGCACAGCTATTAACAATGGTCTTTCATGGAGTGCTAATTGCTACTGCTGTGTGTGGATGTGTAGTGAGATATGTATCATATGTGGCACAAATCAGATTTATTTTGGGGGGGGTGAAAAGATCGGAATTGGACCGTTCACACTGGGATGAAAAAGATGGATATGGGTTGGATATGGGCAAAAAGATCAGATTTGGGTCGCATTTCCCTGCAGTGTGAACGTAGTGCCCCTGTCGCAACAATTGCTTTTTGTCCATATGCGACCTATATCCGTCTTTTTCATCTCAGTGTGAACGGCCCAATTCCGATCTTTTCACCCCATAAAAAATCCGATTCACATATGATACGTATCGGATCTTTTTCAAAGCATCCACAGTCTGAATGGTCACATCCACACACAGTAGTAGCAGTTAGCGCTCCATAAAAGACCATTGCCAACTGTGCTGCTTTCTTCTCACCTTACTTCGTCTTGCTATGATGTGGTCTTAATATTGTCAACACCCATTGTGCAACAGCTTTCTAATAATAGCAAGGAGAGATGCCAGCGGCATCCACGTTTTTTTATTTTTTCGATTATTTTTTTTAACAGAATTTTATTGAACACTTCTAGAAACCATTACATTCACCATTACTTACATAAATAGTGAGTTGCTTTGTGACGTCTCCTTCTGTTATCTGTGCATGTGGGTCGCTTTGCGGCCTTGAACCGTTCATAGAGCAGTAGTATGAACGGTCACGTCAAAAATATCTGATTCCAAAAAAATCGGAATTGAACATCAAGAACTGCAGTGTGAACTTAACCTTAGGACACTGACCCTGGAGGGCTGAAGTTACACAGCCCTCTATGAGTTAGTAAAGGTTTGGAAAATCTTTTGGAAACACTTTTATATTTTAGCTCTTCTGCAAAATACTCCACTACTCTATTTCAAGTAGTGGAATAGTAGTGTTAGTGTCCCCTAACACCCTTTGAGGCCTTATTTAGGTGGACCATTTACTGTCTGCTGTAGGTTACTTGAGCAAGCACTTGGTTGATCGATTTTATTTAGGAAAATAAGAGTGAAGCATGCCACACTTTTCATATTTGTATTTATAAAAACCATTGCAAACCTTGTATAATTTTCCTTAAACTTTATAGCTATGCATTACTATGTTCTATTGCTTAAAATCCCAACAAACTACTACTTCAAAGATTATCGTCATAAAGTGAGAAAAATCTGAAAAAGTTGAAAGTCTATGAATATTTTTGCAAGGTACTATACAAGACTCTACAAGTTTCATTTAATTTGTGAAATGGTAAAGTTCACGTCAGCATGATGGGAAAGAAAATACTGCTGTTGAGAGAAAGCTGCTTTTCTACTACAGTTTAATTTGCTGTGGCATGTGGATAAACCACTTGATTTAATAGACAATATCCTTTGTGTAGGTGAGAACCAGGCAAAAAATGCCTGACCATAAAGAAGTTTGCTAGTTTTGACTATATTAGCCCATAAATAAGAGACTAATACTTTGTTATTGCATAGGAGGTTTTACTGAAAGCTTTTGAATCTCAAGCATATTTGGATTTCACATTCTGCTTTAAAATTTTTGGCTTATTTTTAATGCATTTTCACGTGTTGGAGTTCAGCTTAGCTTGTGTTTACTTGAGACCTGTCAAAAACAAGAAGATTCTTATCTGTCGGACAGATTCCAGTTTGTTCATGTTAATAATAAATCTTCCTCAAACTCTAGGGTCACCTGTGGAGTACCACAGGGTTCAGTCCTTGGACCAATTCTCTTTACTATATATATGCTTCCGATCGGCAAAATTATCAGACAGCATGGGATTAATTTCCACTGTTATGCTGATGACACTCAGCTATATCTATCCATAAATCCTGATGAATCCAATCAATTACTTCGACTACAGTCATGTCTTGATGACATCAAAAGCTGGATGACTTTAAATTTCCTGCATCTAAATTCTGACAAGACCGAAGTTGTAATCTTTGGGCCAGAGTCCTCAAAAAATAAACTTCTTAACCAATCACTTAATCTGGATGACATTAACTTGGCCTCTGGTAATAAAGTAAAAAACCTTGGTGTTATTTTTGACCAAGACATGTCATTTAAATCCCATATTAAACAGGTTTCCAGAGTTTCCTTTTTTCACCTCCGGAATATCGCCAAAATTAGAAACATTCTGTCCAGGAGTGATGCTGAAAAACTAGTCCATGCATTTGTTACTTCAAGGCTGGACTATTGTAATTCTTTACTATCAGGAAGTCCACAAAATGCAATTCAAAGTCTTCAGCTGATCCAAAATGCTGCAGCAAGAGTTCTGATGAAAATCAACAAGAGGGATCATATTTCTCCAATTTTAGCTTCCCTTCATTGGCTTCCTGTTAAATCAAGAATAGAATTTAAAATTCTTCTTCTAACGTATAAAGCCCTTAATAATCAAGCTCCATCATATATCAGAGCTCTGATTACTCCGTATGTTCCTAACAGAGCACTTCGCTCTCAGACTGCAGGTCTGCTGGTGGTTCCTAGAGTCTCTAAAAGTAGAATGGGAGGCAGATCCTTTAGCTATCAGGCTCCTCTCCTGTGGAACCAACTCCCAGTTTTGGTCCGTGAAGCAGACACCCTGTCTACTTTTAAGACTAATCTTAAAACCTTCCTTTTTGACAAAGCTTTTAACTAGAGTGGCTCATGTTACTCTGAGCTACCTTTATAGTTTTGCTGCTATAGGCTTAGGCTACTGGAGGACATCAGGGCCTACTTTTCTCACTCTACTGATTTTTACTGTTCTCCAGTCTACTGTTCTCCAGATTTGCATTGCATTACATTGAAATGACTGTTGTCATTTCAGCTTTTAACTTTTTGTTCTCTCTCTTTTTTCTTCATAGTAGGTACACCTGGTCTGACGTTCTGTTGACTGTGAAATCATCCAGGGAGGACAGATTACCGACTATTACCATCTAATGTAGAACAGATTACTAGATCAATGTGTGCTTCTGTGCTTTTTTGTCTCTCTTGTTGTGTCTCTGCTCTGTCTTCTGTAACCCCAGTCGGTCGAGGCAGATGACCGTTCATACTGAGCCCGGTTCTGCCGGAGGTTTTTTTTTCCCCGTTAATGGGTGGTTTTTCTTCCCACTGTCGCTTCATGCTTGCTCAGTATGAGGGATTGCAGCAAAGCCATGTACAATGCAGACGACTCTCCCTGTGGCTCTACGGTCCCCCAGGAGTGAATGCTGCTTGTCGGGACTTTGATGCAATCAACTGGTTTTCTTATATAGGACATTTTGACCAATCTGTATAATCTGACCCAATCTGTATAATATGATTGAACTTGATTTTGTAAAGTGCCTTGAGATGACATGTTTCATGATTTGGCGCTATATAAATAAAAATTGAATTGAATTGAATTGAATTTGTTTGTCGAAAATGTACTTAATAAACACGGTTTACCTACTTTAACAGTGATTTAAAGTGAGTTTTGAAGCACAGTTTTATTATTAAATTAATGGCAAAAGAAATACAATTTGATTGATGCCTGCGTGGTTTCATTGTGTCATGAGAGAACTCATTCTGTCTTCTGGTCCACTTTGTGCTGTGCTAGTAAATCCCCCTTGACCATCCTGCCAACAGCAGTTTAATACCAATGACGGGTATGCCACAAGTGCATTTTTTTTCAACTTATCTAAGCATTTATAGCATCAAAAGATAAAGCAAATCACTGGATGCACATTCCACAAAGACGGCATGCAATTTCTCTTCTTGGGGACCCAAAAGGATTATGACTCAGACAGCAGATGAAACAAAACAAAGTTAGGTTTGACTGTAATGTACCTGAAAGGATTCGCCCCCGGGAGGAATGTGATTGGTCAGTTGTCTCTTTGCTCCCCTTTGAGTATGGTCCTTCATCTGAGGAGACAGCAGGGATGTGAAGGAGGTTATATAAAGACTGTGGCAGAAGGATAAATACTGCCTATCTCTAACAGTGGCCCACACCTCCATGCTCTGAACTTTAACCACAGTTAAAGGAACGCAGTGCTGAATTGGGGGGGGGGGGGGGGGGGCTTTAAAGCCATTCAATCAACATGAGAATACATTTGCAGGAAATCCTAAGTATGCAACCACTTGGGCATGGAAACAGCATGGAGTTAATGGACTGATTTTGAATGGGGAGAAAATGATCATTTGCATGTCATTTACAGCAGCTGCTATGGAAAGCAGCAAAATGTTCAATCTGCTCAGCAGAGAAACAGATTTTTTTTTCACTCCTCACTCATAGTGGGAACCATTTCTGACACCGTTCACAGATTAGCAGAGTCAGTGCCCAGCCATCTGAGCCTGAACGCAGCAATGAAGCCATATCTGCAGTCACCCTGATGAGGAAACTGACTTGGCACTTTTGTAATCCTGTCCACCATGGATTATCTTTTCGTGTGAATTAAACATCAATCTGGAAGCCTGAAGAAAAGCTTGGAAAGGTTCTCTTTATAAAGGGGGAACAAATGAATGTAAGAATGAGTTATACTTTTGTAACAAAGCTAAAAAAAACAACCTTTAGTTCGTTTTTGCAAAAAGAGGTTTTCACCCTTCTAAGAAGACTCACTACTGCTCTTGAACTAAAAGATTAAACGAATCAATAAAATTACATTAAAAGGCATTTACAATATGTAAATTAGGCAACAATGCAACTATTTGTCAAAAATTGACAAATAGTTGCACTGTTTACAGTCACTCATTTTTTTAACGGATATATTTTACTGTACTAGCAAGAAGTACAAAAACATCTATAATATAAGATAGGTAAACCCTGCCAAGACGGCCACAACTACAATTACCAATCAACATCATAATAGTGACTTGCAGTCCTTGAATTCTTTTTTACTTTTTCAACATTTTGGGACATTATAACCACACACAGGTAATATTATATAGTTCAATGGGATTCTTTGTGAAAGATCAACACAAATCCATGCATAATTGTCAAGTAAAAGGGAATGATCCACGGTTTTCAAAAAAAATTCACAATTATAAATCTGAAAAAATGTGGTGTGCACTGGTTTCCTGACCCCTTTGACACCCCTAAATGAAACCAGGAGGTAGCATCTACCTTTAGAAGTCCCCTAATTGAGGAATCCCAGTGTGTCTGATTTCATTTCGCTATAATACGGTTGCTTTATGACGTCTTCAGAGGGTTCAGCCTTATTAAGACCAAGGAACACAGCAGACAGTTGTAGGTGTAAAGTTGTAGAAAAAGTTAAAGCAGGATAATGTTCTAAATTATTATCCCAATCTTGGAACACTTCACAAAGCTCTGATCAGTCCATCATCTGAAAATGGAAAGAGTTTGTCACAATGGCAAACCTACCAAGACATGGCCATCCACCTAAAAAGACAGAGTTTGACTCTAGAAAAGGAAATTGGAAGCTGATTATAACTTTGTAGGAGCTGCAGGGATTCCCCCAGGAAAATATTCCCCCCGGGAATCTATCAACTATAGGTTGGGAGTTCCACTCATATGGCCTTTATGAATGGGTGGCAATAAACGTTACATAAAAAGTCATTTTCAGAGTTTCCAATAAGTCAAGAGGAGGACATAGCAAACAGATGCTCTGGTCAGAGGAGACAAAGATTTAACATTTGGCCTACAGTTGGTAGGCACAGTTTACAACACTATTTTCTTGCTGCGAGAAGGTCCTGGGTTTGAATCCCACCTCGGGGTCTTTCTTCATGGAGTTTGCATGTTCTCCCTGGGTTCTCTCTCTCCCACAGTCAATGTGACTGTTAGGTAAATTAGGTGTGAGTGTGTGTATTGTTGTTTGTCTTGTGTGTCTCTATGCTGCCCTGTGATGGACTGGTGACCTGTCCAGGGTGTACCCTGCCCAGATAAGCTAGAGTGCTAGAGAGAGGCACCTCCCACCCACAACCCTGCATGGAAAAGCGGGTATAGACATAGGGGGCAGAAAATTAGCAATGCACATAAACCTAAACCCATCATGTCCACCACAAAAGCACTGCGGCGGCAGCACAACACTACAGGGATTTTTTCATTCAGCAGAGACAGGAAAGATGCTCAGAGTTGACATAACAATGGATGGGGAAAATACTAGGCAACAATGGAAGAAAGCCTGCTACAGGCTGCAAAAGACTTGAAACTTTGACAAAGGTGCACCTTCAAGCAGCATGACCAGTTTAAACAGAAATTAAAGCTATAATAATAATAATAATAATTGAACTTTATTGATCTCACAACGGAGAAATTCACTTCTGCATCTTAACCCATCCCGTTGGGGAGCAGTGGGCTGCCACTGTGCGGCGCCTGGGGAGCAATTGGGGGTTAAGGGTCTTGCTCAGGGACCCAGAGTGCAGGCTGTGAGGATCGAACCGGGTACTTGCAACCTTCTCAGAGTGCAAGCGCACTGCTCTAACTGCTCTAACCACTAGGTCACCAATCCCCTCCCCTTATAATGGGGTGATTTAGCTCAAAACATAAATCGACCCAACTCAAAGTCCAGACTTAAGTTAAATTAGGTATATGTTGAATAATTTGAAACCTGATGCTCTCCATCCAGTCTGAACATAAAACTTTTCAGATTTCTACTCGTAAAAAAATCAGGAAGCCATTCCTCACAAGAGCAATCCCTGCTTTGTACTGGTCTGTCACATACAGTTCTCATGAAATGCGTTGAAGTCTGCGGTTTTGATATGATAAACTGTGCAAACATTCAAGGGGTGTGAATACTTTTGCAGAGCTCTATTTTGTGTATGCACAAGCACTGAGACATAAAAGGTCAAAGCACAGTCACCTGCTCCAGAGGTCAGAAACAACTGAATAGGATGCACATGTTAAATCTGGGCGTTTATCAGGTTAAAATAATAGATGCCACTTCCAACTAAACTATAAGTGTTTCTAGTCCTTCTCTGTATTGATGAGCCAAGCCTGAATCCTAAAGAAGAGGAGCCAGAGGACATCAGGCCCATTTATCTCTGTGTACAGAGACTCTACGTCTGTCCAGCTGAAGCTGAAACCTTTGGACAGCCAAGAGGTATGGATCCTTCGTCATACCTTCAGTGATCTGAAACCTTCGGGCAGCTGCATGAAACAAGAAAAATGTTAGCCTTTGCAGCAGCTGCATGAGTCAGCCCTCAACCACAAAAATATCTCAAGTGGACCCACGTATCATGGTGATGTAGAGAGCACCAACATCCGTGATGGTATTTCACTTGCTTCCTCGCATCCTTTGCTCGGTGTGTCGAGACGATTTGAACACACACGGACACAGAGTGAATGACACATCACCAACACTTTGGGCAAGGCAGAAGCAGAGTAACCATGCAGGCTCCCGGGGGCCTTGACAGTCCAGCAGCTGTCACCTCTGTCAAAAGGCAGCATTAGCTCTGGGTTACACAGACCCGATGGAGTGCACGTGACTGAACGTTACTGTATCATCAAGCTGTCCGCCAGCAGTCCTCCTCCAGCTTAAAATAACCATCACTCACCCGAAGAGCCGGGGCCGTGAGCAAGCTGATTAGATGCAACCCCAACAACAATGCATGGCAGACTAATCTATCTGTCGGCCAGTCTGTAGAAGAAGTGAGTTATGGTTATATAATTAGAGGCTGAGCAGAAGCATGATCCCCCCTTTATAAATAAATAGAGCTAATTAAGTCCTCTTTTGAATCAGGGCGCTGAGTGACATCCGTTTCATATCCAACCAGAATGTGGGTTAAATATGGGGCCAGAGACGACACTGAAAGCCTAATCTTATTTTCAGATGTAAAACTTTATTTTTAAAATGGGTGGCCCCATATCTGGTTTATGCTGCTATTCCTGCCCTAATTACACATGGTAAGATGCAATGCCGAGCTGGTGGTCCAGTCCACTCACATTTAAATCTTTTCCAGTCTATCAAAGCCATTAAGCATGCAGCGTAGCGATTACACAGATATCATCCAGGGTGGACGGAGGCAGAGCAACACTCATTTATGAGATAAAGCGTGGTCGGCGACCTCCTGCTTACTCTTAAGACCAAAGTGGGGTGCTCTTACCAATGCTGTTCTTGGTGTCTCTCCTCAGACCACACAGCATGGCTGCAGCTCCTCTAGAAGCTGATCTTCAGCTTAGTGTGCAGAGAGTTGAGGTTCCACCTGAGAGACCAGGTCACAGGCGCTCACATGGCATAAGAAACACATCTCTGCTTTTTCACTGCCAACATTTTCTTCAACCACGTTGCTGTTCATAAGAAAGACCAATGGCGTTCCTCAAATGGTTTACCGATCTTCTTCTTCTTAAACTTGCAGGATAAATCTCTTGCAGTCCTCACCGGCGAAAACCTCTATCAGCCGAGACCTTCATGAAAATCCATAGTGGGGAGAGGAGTGACTTGTGCCCTGTTCTTGGCGTCTTGCTGTGGCCCTCTTTTTCCAGCTATCCTTACAAATGGTTTGTGGGTTTTGCAGAAATTTTCTCATGCCCTACTCACACACTCACATGTGAGCTCACACACAACCCTTCTCTCTCTCTCTCTCTCTCTCTCTCTCTCTCTCTCTCTCTCTCTCTCTCTCTCTCTGGTTGCTCATCCTCTCCTCCTCTCTGCCAGAGGGGCTCAGCGAGGCAGTCACATACGATAGTCACTCTCCCACTCCCTTTATACACACACACAAACTCACACTTTATCCCACCTAGCCCTGAATTCCACCCTCTCAAACATGCACAGTTCACACACTGAGATTAGACACGACCCAACAGCACACACCGCACAACAGCGAACTGTCGGCACAATTAACACCACCTGCACATTCACTGCCAGACTCCGTGTCACGTTTTTCTCACATAGATCCTGCACCCCCGCTTTGCAGAGCATGTATCTTCACGGTCCTGGTGTCTCACACACACACACGCACGTGCGCGCATAATGGAAAATGCATATGCAAAATTCCTGGGCCGAGCAGCTGCCCGCATGCCTTGCAGTTGGGACTGATTTAAAGTACAGAGCAGCTGTCACAAAGGTGAACGACTCCTACTGCAGTCGTGAGAAAACAAGTCATATCTAAATATGGAATGCAACACTTTAATCTGTGCAAATTTGTGAAAAATCAAATGCATTTTCACTGAGAGAAGCTTTAAATGACCCATTAGTAATTCATGACCCAGTGAGGCTCCCCAAACCCAAACACGGAGGCGATCATCGCCGCAACTGCACTCATTTGTCATGCACACATGTCCCAGCGCCTGCCGCTTCCTGACCCCCACAGGCAACCCCCGCTAAACCTCCTCTGCCTCATTTTTGGGTTCAATGCAAACAGCGTTCTCCTTTCCAAGACTCTAGAACAAGGCACAGCACCAGCATATTCAGATAATGCACTGAATAAAAAAAAATGCCATCTCACTTGGACTATTTTTTCCAACAGATTTTGGAAGTGAAGAAGAACTTGCAGCATAATTTGCAGACGTTCCAGTGGACACAGTAAACGTGGCATCTAATTTCCTTGAGGCTGTTGTCCTTAATACCCCATTTACAGTGGGTGTGATTGTAGGCTTTTCGAGCAAGACTAATTAATTTCCTGCAGGACAAAGAGAACTGGGAGATGAAACAGTGTTAGACTGAAGAAAAGAAAAATCCTCTGGGAACAAAAACCAGCAGTGATTTACTTGTAGAAGTGATTTAAGCTAACGCTAAATGAGGGGAGGTACGAAATGCTTTAGTATAGTTTATCTCAAATTACACAGTATATTTAATTTAAATTGGAGCACTAGTTGTGATTTCTCTTAATCAAACCAACTACACTGCCATCTTATGGTGGTCTACTCCAGATGCAGAAGAAACTGGAGGGTAAAAAAAAATGTACCTGAAATTCAAAGACAACTCAAAGAAACTATTAACTTCTAAAGTTGAATATCCCAGATTTAAATAAAGGAAATTAATTTAACACATGGCCTAGATGTATTTAAAAATATGTTAAAAAAAAAACTCTACAATTTTGTCAAAGCAAATTTTCTACAGGTAATAAAGTGTTCCCATCTATTTTACCTTTGGTTCGCCCTCTGATGATGCCCAGTCGACATCTGAGCGAAAAAGAAAACATCCTCCTCTTTCCTCCTGCACACCGACCGCCTTTCCTCAGGGAATCTGTCTGAGGGAAGGCGAATGAAAGCTGTTTGGGGGTGAGGTGCCCTTTTCCAAACACTGCCCTTGCTGACATATTCATTTTCTGACCCGTCAAAACAAAAACAACAACAAAAAAAACACAGGATTCTGTCCTACTCCTTGCTTTGCAGCCTGCGCCTGTCCTGCTGCTCTCCTGTTCTCCTCCCTTTTCTGGAGAACATCCAGTCCCGTCAGATGAGTCTTCCACAAACAGGTGCAGGTTCTCAAACGGGGCAATGTTCATATCCAATTCAGTTTTTTTTCTACCTCCAAGCCCTCCTTGGTTTGTTACTTACTGACCTAAGCCGACCGGCAGAAAAAAGATTGTGTTTTTACATCTCTGGCAATATCAGCTTTGCATGAGCAGATGGTAGTGAGTTCACGGCTGTGGGGCACAGCTTGGCTGCCAGGATGCAATGGAAACCTTCTCTACAGGGAGTCACCATTCTACCTTGTAAAACAATGCGAAGCCTGAGCGAGCAAATGCAGGGCAATGTCATTTGATGGCAAACTCCTGCAAGTTACATATGAATGTCACCAGAGGACACAGACTAACCTTGGAGACAGTCGAGGGACCTTGGCTGGCATTTTCTTGGCTTTAACTTTTCTGCACCTATAAAGCTCCAAAGAGTTTGACTGTTAATATCTCTCTCCCAATCTCGACTTTAAGACAATCCTTAGTAAATATTAATTCAATTCAATTTTATTTATATAGCGCCAAATCATGAAACATGTCATCTCAAGGCACTTTACAAAATCAAGTTCAATCATATTATACAGATTGGGTCAGATTATACAGATTGGTCAAAATGTCCTATATAAGGAAACCAGTTGATTGCATCAAAGTCCCGACAAGCAGCATTCACTCCTGGGGAACCGTAGAGCCACAGGGAGAGTCGTCTGCATTGTACATGGCTTTGCTGCAATCCCTCATACTGAGCAAGCATGAAGCGACAGTGGGAAGAAAAACCACCCATTAACGGGAAAAAAAAACCTCCGGCAGAACCGGGCTCAGTATGAACGGCCATCTGCCTCGACCGACTGGGGTTACAGAAGACAGAGCAGAGACACAACAAGAGAGACAAAAAAGCACAGAAGCACACATTGATCTAGTAATCTGTTCTACATTAGATGGTAGTAACGGGTGAGCCGTCTTCTCTGGATGATGTCAAAGTTAACAGAATGCCAGACCAGGTGTACCTACTATGAAGAAAAAGAGAGAGAGCAAAAAGTTAAAAGCTGAAATGACGACAGTCATTTCAATGTAATACAATGCAAAACTGGAGAACCGTAGAATGAAGAACAGTAGAAATCAGTAGAGTGAGAAAATTAGACCCTGATGTCCTCCAGCAGCCTAGGCCTATCACAGCACAATTATAGAGATAGCTCAGGGTAACATGAGCCACTCTAACTATAAGCTTATAGTTATTAGAAATTAGTATTTGTCCCTCTAACTTTTCTTCAGAATCAGCTGTATAGCCATAATCGTGTGCACATTTATTTTTTTACTTTGGTTACAGCGCTGTGTTCAGACATTTGGTATACATATATAAACAGTATGTTTTGGATGTATATTTTCTTTTTTATTTCATTTTATGTAAAGAAAGGGGATATACTTTTTTCACAGCAGTGTAGCTGACTTATCAGGCTATAAGTTCTTGTGTTCATCAGAGAAAGCCCAGGGGACTGCACTGTCTCTGGTGGCTGCTCTTTACTGCCAACCTGAGGTTAAACGTCCAATCAGTTGGTGTGCAGGTTGTGTGGGGTCTGCAGAGATGTCAGCTGGCTATTTCCCTGACCCTAGACCCGTGCAAGTCATGGATGGAGGGAACGTCAGCCCTGATGAATCTCTCCGCAGACCAAGTCGTTCGTTGTAGTCTGGCCGTCCTGTTTTGTGGATGAGCCGATCTACACAACGTTGGGTGAATCATGATTGCCTATAACTGAACTCATTTTTCTGCTAAGCCTCTTCATATTTTGGAATTTGTACACCAATACACACTACGGGTAGATTCAAATTTTTGTCACTTTTCAGAAAGTCAAACTCATATAGATTCATTAAATATAGTGAAGTGCTGCGAGCTTTTGTTTCTTGTAGTTTTGATGATTATGGGATACAAATAAAAACCTCAAATCCAGCATCTCAAAAAATTATAACATTGTTAAAAAGTATTGAAAATTCATGGTGTTACTCTGTTCAGTTAATCAACTCAAAACTTTGAAGGAATAGTTGAGGCACAGAATTCATGTTGCTTGAAGGTTCCAGTCAGTGATGGTTTGAGGTGCCATGTGGTCTGCTGGTGTTGGTCCAGTGTTTTCTGAAGCCGTCAATGTAGCCATCTAACAATTCTAGAGCATCCCTATGCTGACGGGTTTTATGGAGATGCTGATTTCATTTTCCAAGAGGATTTAGCATCTGCCCACACTGCCAATGGTACCAGAAGCTGGCTCAACGACCGTGGTGTTCCTGTTCTTGATCGGCTAGCAAACCCCTCTGACACGAACCCCGTAGAAAATTTGAGTTGTCAAGAGGAAGATGAGACATCAGACCCAACGATGCAGATGACGTGAAACCTGCTATCAAAGCAACTTGGGCTTTCTGTGCAGAGGACCACACAATACAATATTGGGATTTTCTGGGGCACTGAATTTTTGGTTACATTATAAGAAAAAAAAGCCAAAATGTTCAACTTTGTGTAATGAGTTTAGCTTTGGGGTGACAAAATGAAAAATACTTAAATATCTACAATAAAGCTTTGTTTCCTGTATTATTCCAAGATGCAATAACATGCTAAACATCTGCCTATACATCGTCTTTATAAATTGGCATCACTGAATAGTTTACTTTAGCGTAAACCAGTTAAATCCAACTCCTTAGTGCCTTCAGCTAATTAAAAAAAGGAAATGTTTAAACTTACATTTCAGCAAAGTGAAAGTGTGAAACTAAAGCTCTTTTGTGACTCACCCAAAGTACAGGACATGGTCTATGACCAAAGTGTCAAAGTAAAGCCTTGATTTTTAATCTTACTCCAAACAGGTTTTCCACCTTAATTTAAATGTTCACACATGCATTCAACAATTATCCCTTTCAAATAAATTACTTTTGATGCAGCTGAGCTGTGGCCTACATTTGACCAAAGTAGAGCATTCACCTTCACACACAACTAGCTTATATTTCTCCAATGTTCAAGAATTGAGTCACAAATTGGGCAGAAAACAGCTTTTCAGAATTATTCGGTATAAATTTGGTTTTACACATTTCAAAAGTAGCCAAAGCCATAAAACAGAGCCGTGGGAAAAGAAATAAGGTAACAGATCCAGAAACCAGTTACTTTTAATGGTTTATTGAAAATAAGCAGTTTATTCATTCTCTTCGCTCCTGAGCCTGGCATTGGGGTTGGTGACCTTAATTGCCAGCTGAGCTGCTCTTTCCACGATCACCTTCCTGTTCTTGGAAGAGACGTTGTGGGCAATCTCGGCACAATGAGTCCTACAAGCGCAGAAGAAAAAAAAAAAAAAACACCACTGAGGATTACAGTGCAAAGTATTGACACGTTACTACTGAAATATCATTGAGAAACTTTAATCCAAGAGGGTTCCCTGGTTAATTCAAATGCTTCACACCTTAATCTTACTTTTTCTGTAATTAAACTGGTGCAAAACCAAATGACTATTCTGACTACTTCAACACTGGGTTCAATAGTGACAGTGGTGGGCTAATATTTGGGCATATCAACAATGTCAAAGTTAGAAAAACCACGAGACAATAACTATGTTTACATGCACAAAATTTCACGATTGGATTAAAATATCGGATAACATCATTTATATAGGCACACAATCCGATCAGAATGTGTTTGTATATGCACCTGGCTTTATTCAGAATAGAACTGACGTGCAGTTATCAAATCCCCCCCCCCCCCCACACACACACAAAAACAAACAAAACAAAAACACAGAAGACCTTCCATCTTTGCTAAACAACAAAAAATCGTAATCAAAGGAGCCGTAAACGAGTTTGTTTTCCGAACGCTCAGACTGGACTTGCACATCATTCTAATTACAGTTGACATGTTACTGAGTAAGCAACAACTTTGAGTTCTTATTTTTTCAAACAGAACGGTATCAGAAATCCCGACAGTTTTGCTTCCCGATTTATTTCTGCCACTCAACAACGCGGACATACGTCGCGTTTATGTTGGGTCAGTTTGCCTCATTCGGAATAACTTCAGCCTGACAAGTGTTTATACGCACGTTCATCGGATTATTAATCATCATAAACCACCCCTCTCATTCAGAATACAATTTCATTCCCATTGAGCTTAATCCATTCATATTCCGATTGGCTTGTTTACATGATGCTTTTTTATACTGATCGGCCCTTTATTCAGATTACTTTTGTCCATGTAAATGTAGCTATTGAGAGAACCCCCGAAAAAAACATTTTTTCACCTCATGAAATATTGAAATACCATAAAAATAAGGAAATTCTACCAGATTTAAGAACCTTCTTAAAATAAAATAAATTGTTTACAAGGGCAAAGGACTTAAATTGTTTGCCTTCAAACTGTTATTTGGGCAATCTAGATGCAGCAGTTATAGCTGGAAAGGTCAGCTTTGAAGTTTCCAATTTATTTTTCCCCACATGGAAATACGCCCAAAATTGCTTAACTGAAATAAAGAGAATGTTGTGACTACAGAATAGATTTTCATAGTTCAAGTGTTTCTTTACAAACGAAAAACAATACTACAATCATAAAGAAAGAGAGAGTCTTTCAAGATGTCTGGCACAAAGATGTACCAGCGTTGTGGATGCAGGTATGAATATTTAATTCAGAAGTTCTGGATGAACGTCTTCATTCAGCCAAGCAGGTAGTTTTAACACCGGACTTGTACTATATATATATATTGACAATAAATATTAATCTGAGTTTAGCCGTGAAGGTTTGTTTTCACTGCAAAACAGGCCTTTGCCAAAGCACCAGTAAGCATCTGCCTCCACCTCAACATACAAGTTGTTATACGTTTTGTAAACAGATATTAAAAACTAAATATATTATTAGATATTACACAATTTATCTTAATACACTGATATATAAATTCCAGTGTGATCCTCGTGATTTCTCACCCACATTTGTAAAATGGATCAACTTACTTGTTACTCATCAACAGGACCTCCAGCTCCTTGACGTTGTGCACCAGGAACTTCTTGAACCCAGTTGGCAGCATGAACTTGGTCTTCTTGTTGCTACCATAACCAATGTTGGGCATCAGCATCTGACCCTTGAACCTCCTGCGAACCCTGTTATCAATACCTCTGGGCTTGCGCCAGTTTTGCTGTTAACAGAAATACAAGATCAAAAAGGTATCTCATTAGAGGGAGATATGTACAAGTATTGGAAGACTTACAAGGCAAGTTTATTTTCTCTAGACAATTCATGAACAGAACATAAGGAAACATACAGGGGAAAGTACATTGGATGCATGCCACACTTACCCTAATCTTGACATATCTATCAGATTGATGGCGAATGAACTTCTTGGTTCTCTTTTTAACAATCTTGGGTTTCGTTAGGGGTCTGAGGGCTGCCATGATGACTGTGGACAAACAGTTAAAAGCAAAGTCAGGATAAAATGGCAACTCAGGCGTTACTGTGCCATTTGTCCAATATAATCATCTCGGGTAATGAAAGGCATGAATGCCTGGTATGCAAACAACACCGCTGAAGCATTAAGAATAGAGATAACGTTTACGGCTTTTGAAACTACAAACTTGCATGCGTCTTAAACCCAAACAAACGCGCTTTTACGGCGCAGTGAGCGATAAATTAAAACGTGTTGCTCAAGGTTAGCATGCTAGCTACTACGAAGCACTGCTTAGCTTTCCAGTAGGCCGTGCTACTTTTCGCTTTTGCTCTGCAGGTATGAGCTGAACAGAACATATATAACATAAAATCAACAGTGTCTTAGCGTGAAATAATGTATGTTAGCCACGAAACACAGTTGGTCTTCGATGAATGCTATCAGGGAAGCACTACTAGCCGGCCAGCCGACTACTAGCAACACGTCACTCCGTATGGACATATTTAACCCAACACTTTGAATACTACTGCCAATATGAGCCATCCCATAAATATCAGCGGTTAATAAGATATTACCGACGTCGGGTTGATCAGATTATGGTCAATATCATGCGGATTAAGTTAGATTCTCTCAACTCACCCGCCGATGTAAATCCAGAAGGGACTTCGGCGACGGCGGAAAGAAAGAAAAGGACTTCCGCTAATCTGGCAATGCCTGATGGGTAATGTATTCTCTATAAATAACATACTTTAGCATACGGCACAAAGGTCTATCACTTTTTAAAAAAATCTTGGTAAAAATATGTTAAAAGCAAACTAATAATAATAATAATTTGAACACATTAAAGTTAAAAATTAGTTTGTTATTTCTTATGTTCCAAAGTAAGTTTAATTTAAAATTGTCATTGGTTATCTTGAGGGTTCTACTAAGCAAGCCTGGACATTTATTTATGTTTTGGTGCATATACAGTGTCACCGGAAATTATTCAACCCCTTTTACTTTTATATAGTTATTCTAAAATTCAATTCAATTAAATTTTATTTATATAGAGCTTATTCACAAGTCAAATAAGTTCAATGTAATCATACATACATCAATCAGATTGGACTGACTTTGTAAAGTGCCTTGAAATGACGTGTTGTGAATTGGTGCCAAATAAATAAAACTGAACTGAACTGAACTGAATATTAACTGAACAGGAAACACAAGGAGAGTGCAAACAAACCTAAATTCTGTGTTCAAAATGACAAAAATGTCTTCAAACATATGTTCCAGCCAAGTTTGAAAACAGGGACTATTGCTTTGGATGTGTTGCGTGTTAGTATTCAAAGGGCCTGGTACGTGCACATGCAGCTCTTCCCGCACAGAAAGGATAAAACCCATACCTACACACAGTATCTTGTGATAGCAAGTCAAAAACTGCTATTTTGACTTGCCATTACAAATGAGATTTTTTTCATTGCCAGAGATTGAGTGAGATTGAGTAAGCCATCCACACAAATTGCTTAGTTTTATTTTCTTATGAACCTTTGGCAGCAATCACATCCTCAAGTCTTCTTGGATATGTGTCTACAAGCTCTGCACGCCTGTTGTGTGGTATTTTCCCTTATTTTTCCTAGCAGATCCACTCAAACCCCTGTTGGATGAGCAGTGTAAGTTAGCAGATAGGTCTTTCCAGAGATGCTCTGACTGGGCCACTCCAGGGAATTCACAGACTGCTCCTGAACATTTGCTATCTTCGTGTTGCATTGAGTACCATAGAACTGTAAAGAAGTTTTATTTTTGGAGCTCCTGCAACAAAAAAACAAAAACAAAAAAACTTCCCCAACAGCATGATTCTGCTACCTTTTTGCTTCAGACTAAAGTTGCTGTTAGCAAGATGATGAGCAATGTCTGCTTTTCTCTAAACATTATAGTCAAAGTTCAGGCCAAAAAGCTCCGTTTTGGTTTAATCAGGCCATAGGAGTTTGTTTCTCCTGGTTTTTAAGATAAGTTCAAGTTTGCTTCTATGTACATTTTAATCAGGAGTGGTTTCCATTTCTGCTTAAAAAAGCCTGATTGGTCAAGTGCATTAGCAATGGTTGGCTTGGTGGATAGTTTTCATATTTTCACAAGGGAACATTGGAGTTTCATCTGTATGAGTATTCGATTCTTAGTCACCTCTCTGAATTTATTATTGATTGACTCAAAAAAATGTGTATATATATATATATATATATATATTATTGATGGACTCCATTGAAGTTGCAAAGCCATCTTTCGGATACTTTTAGATTAGTGGAAATCATCTGTGCCTGAGCTCAATTTTAAGTCCAAAAGCAAAAGTTGTGAATAATTATATTTAATGCGTCTATTTCTTTTATTTTTGGACTCTTATTATTAGTTATTCATTGACAATCCAAACATGTTGTTGCACAACAATACAATATCTCAGACTTAATAGCCCCATCTAGGCTGTGTCACTTATCAGCAGAATTTCTAACGTGAAAAGGAAAATTGGACCCCAATAATTTAGCTGTTTTTCAGTTCTTCCATTCAGTCCCACAAACTACTAATTCAGTCTTTATAGGCACATTGTGAATATGATTTAAAAAAATGCAGTAACCTGTGGTAAAAAAACAGGCCATTAATGTAGATCACATTTGTGGATGCTGAGTAGGTCACTACTACCAAGCTGCTGATTATGGGAGATAATTAAAAGCTGCAAGTTTCAGCAATGGCTGCAGATTCTATCTCAATCAATCACACCAGCTCAAGTTATTTTAGCCAATACAATTTTCCAAAGTCAAAAGGAAAACTTCTGTTTGCACTTGCAAAGTAAACTGGTGAAGATTCCAGTCAAAAAAATGGCACTATTTATGATGGATTCTAATCACAGTCTCCCTGATGTGGTGAAAATATTTTTTGTATTGTTTAACTAGTGACTGTCCACACGTCTCCTGAAAGCATTTTTCACAAGGAAAACCTCCTGGGTCAAAATATTTTTGGAAGATATGAGGTGTGGAGACAAAGTGTTGGAATACATGCAGAATGTGGTTGGATCCGGTCCGGCTAAAATCAGAGAGCTCTTCCCTCAGAAAATGGTTTTAGTTTGTGATTGCAAGACGGGCTCCTTTCAAATCTGTAGATATTATCAGCCATTAATTGCATCATTTAAAAAGTGCTAGCATCCTTTATTATGTGTGCAGATAACAAACGGTGGGTCGCCTACTTGTATAGTGCTTTGTCAAGTCTGAGGACCCGAAAGTGCTTCACACTACACTCAGTCATTCACACACACACACACACACGGTGGTGAGCTACACTGTAGCCACAGCTGCCCTGGGGCAGAATGACAGAAGAGGGGCTGCTATGACCACCGGCAGCAGGCAAAGCCAAAGAAGTGTCTTGCCCAAGGACACAACAACTGAGATGAACGGACCCTGGAGTTTGAACCGGCAACTCACTGGTTACAGGATGAATTCCTAGTTCCTGCTCCACTAACCACTTGCCCCATAACAAGTGAGGTGGTTATTTAACTCTAGAGGGGAGAAGTGTATTTGATTCTAAATAAACGTGGACCCAGAGAAGAGGATGCAGCCTTTACACTGCCTCTGTTTCCAATTATCTTTATATTTTTTGGGGACAGTAAAAATAAACTACAGGTTTCAAAATGTTACCTTTGTTTTAAATGTGATGCAAATTGTTTATTTCAGATTTTTATTTAGATCAATTCAAAAAGGGAACTAAAAGTAAGTAAAAAATCTCTTGAAATTTGTGTATTTGTCCTTGATTTGAGCAGACAAGATTAAATGATCTATCAACGGAATAAGATTTTTGCTTTTAAAAAAGGAACAACTCATCTCCATCATCTTATTTCAAGTGCAGAATGTCTAATTATCTTATTTTAGGGGTCAAAATACTCATTCCACTGGCTGATAATGTTATTTACCTGCTCAATTTGAGGACATATTCAGTCATTTCAAGAACATTTTTGCTTACTTTTAGTTCCCTTCTTGTAGTGTCAACATTTTACAGTGTCCTACTCATCCACGACTGACGACCTGTCCAGGGTTTACCCTTCCTCTCGCCCAATGACTGCTAGAGATAGGCACCAAAGGAGAAACCAAATATAAGCATTTTGTGATATGATGATCTCTGAGAAGTTGCTGTGCAGCCTGCTCTACCATAGGGTCTGGAAAGTCCATGATATGAGTGGATACGCCCGCAGATGGTTTCAACGAAATGCTGTTGAAGCGCTGAAATGGTTTGAGGTGTGTTTGCATACAACCTTTTGTTTACTTAGACGGGAGGAAAGACATGCAGTTATCAGCTGTGGCCGGCCTGAGCTTTAAGTGGAAGCTGTTTCTATTGCTGTCACAAAGCATGCATCCAGCCTCCCTCACCATAAACAATGTTGGATATTTTAGTTTTCAAGTTGTTTGACAGCTTATTGAACGTAACAATAGCATAATTTATATGAACAATTTTAGCCAGAATATACAGTTGAAAGCAGTATATTTTTCTTCTCACTGACATCAAAACCTTTGCTGTAGATACAAATTGTGGCATGTACCAGAAAATGCCAGCTGGTACCTTTTTGAGAACCTGCTGAACTGAAAAAAAGAGGCCCATAGAGGAGAAGCCATGGATATTCACTGCAGCTGATGTTGCTCCCAGCTGTCCCTCCATCGACCAGAGGAGAAGAAGGAATGGGGCCCTCATCTTCGCCTACTTTTGGACCTACAGGCTTTCTGATGGTTCCCTACAGCAATTTACCTTGACATGGGGTAAGTCAATATAGCAGAGTGGCTACATACTCAATGACCCACTGGTGGGTGCAGCCAGCAGACCTAAAAGCCATCTAAATGCAGTCATTCGACAGGCAAAGCCTCCCTCCTTCCAAAGATCTGACCCAAAGCAGTGTGCGTACCAATAGTTGGTGGAGAAGTTGTAGCAGACATCTGTGAGTCAGCGGTGGCAAAGCATTCAGCCAAAACCTTTAGACTGACTACAGTGATAAATGTCAAAGCAATTCACATTCTCTCAGTCTCTCAGTCTGAGTTGTGAAAGTAGTAATCAGCGGAAGTACGTTGGCTGGAGATCTTGTTGAAGTGTATGAGAGTCAGTTTAAAGTCTGATGGGCATATCGGTTCCATTTTTAGCTCTTCTGTGTGTTGGATGATTTTTTTTATTATACTCTTGTTTTTTTTTTCTATCCCTGCTTTTCTCTTTTACTTATTTTTTCACTCTGTCTCTTTTTGGCAGTGACAGTCCAGTGAAAAAGTCTTCCCTGACGACCCCTGGTTATGGGAGTGTGTCGAGCAGAGGGGCATTTTCCTCCACATTCCTTGCCTCCCAATTGAATTACAATTTTTGTGTCTATATGCTCACTTTGTGTCTGTCCATTCTCTCTGTCTTTCACCCTTTCTTTGTTTTTCCACTTCCTCTGTCATGTTTGGCATCAGTTTGTGCATCATACCTTAACAGCAATAAAATAAATCATCAAGGATTTCTAGGTATAAAGCGTTCTTGGATAAGCAAATATGTTTGGCATAACTGCAGCTGCCATTCTATCTGCCATGACGTTGGAAATAACAGGAAAAAAAGACTTCCCTGTAACACGATAAAAGCTTACCCTAATTTTTTACCTCTACTTTTCGTTAGACATTGAAATACTTTTGTTTCTGCTACCAGTACAGCTGTATCACTGTCCTGTATTCAACAATGTTCCGTTCGATCAAATGTTCCTTTCTCAGGAAAAACTGTCTTGAGTTCTTTTCATTTGGAGCAATCATAAACTCCTACACAGATACCAAATTCGGTATTATCAGCCTTCCCTGGTGTTCGGCAACATTACCCAGTCCACTGTGCACATCACAGGGGGGGAGTCCACTATTGGCTGGACACGTCAATAAGCCATTAAATATTTTATCTGGGTTTAACTGACAGTTTTCTAGTTTTAATGAAGCCCAATAAAGCTGAAAACTGATAGGTGAGCGCTAGCACTTTCTGCTTTTGCAAGTTTGATACCCTTGAAGCACCTGCTCAGCCACTGCTGTGCAGACGGCTTTGCTTTTATAACTTTTCTTCTGCCATGTGGTGGCTAATCTGCTCTGGACAAAAAGCCATATAAGTCATCAAAATGCAATACTGAATGCAACTGTTGCAGGGATTTCCCATGCTCCACCTTGTGTAACAATGTATGTGATTTAAACTAATTTATCTGCTCGATCAAGCTTCAGTTTGTTCATGGCAAACCATAAACACTTAATTAAAACAAACTGCAATCACATACTAGTGCACATGCTCTGCATTAATTAGCTTAATCGGACACTTGAGATCAATGAGATGACCAGTCATTTATTCACGTGGGTGCAAGTGCATTTATTTTTCCGGTCATAAACGCTTTCGACCTCTGGTTCCTGATAACTATGCGCACTTCCTGATCAGATGATCAGCCTGGTGATATTTTTATTGAGGGTGAGTTTTCACTTAACAGACTTCCACATTACAAGTTCCTCTTCTGCTGTGAGCGTAGGGGGTGGTAGCTGCGGGAAACGGGTTTGAGGTGTGAGTAATTAAAGGTAAATCGTTTTTTTGTGTGCCACATGATGAGTTGTCTGACATTTCCTCTTCGGGATCAGGCTGGATGTTTGCTGTTCCAGCTGCGTAAAGCGCGACGGAGGGATGGAGTCTCACCCTGTATTGAGGTGAGGATCGCTTACTGTTTTTAACACCACAGCAAAACTTGCTCTAAATGTTCTCTTGCTTAAGTTTTCGTTTCACTTAACTCGTTTCAGCGGCGGGCAGCACAAAAAATATGGCATTGGTAACCCCGGTTTCCCACCAACAGCGACAGGAACCGCAGGTAAGAGCTGCGAACATGTATTTCGACTTCAGTCTGAGTATTATCTTATTATTATTTTTATTTAAAAATAATAATAAGATAATACTTGCTCGTGGTTTCATTCTTCCTGTAACGTCACAATTGCTGTTTGGCGTATTGAGTTGTTGTCGAGAGTTCAGTGAGCAGAGCCTCTAAAGCATTTTTTGTGAAGTTTTGGCTGATAGATCAACAGTTGCCTCAAAAATTTAGTTTGCAGCGGGAAATGTTCTCGGTGGTGAGATACAACCTTGAAGCTTCATTTGTATCCGGGTCACTTCGCCCCTTCCTTTCAGTCATTTTGAAACCGTAAACAAACCATTTCGTACCCACGTGCCTGCCATTTCGCTCTGTCATGCAATAAACTGTGGGGAAAAAATAAATAAATAAATAAATTAAATAAATATATATATATATTCGACAAAGCTTTATTTACATTACAGCACTATTTATCTATTTATTAATTATCCCCTCCCCCCCAGATTCTCAAGTCGTGTACAGGGGTCCGTTCTTCGTACGTCGCTAACTCAGTTAGCTGGATTTGATTGTTGACGATTTGGCATGATCTCGGATCGTTTGGTTCTTCGAAACTCTTCCTGGACTTGCTGTCATAGCAACATGTGCGCCAGTTTAAGCCTGCTCGCGAGCAGGCTTATTTCATGTAAACAGGATTAGATGCAGCTTTATAAATGGAGGAGATAGGGAAGTCTTATGGAGTCTGTCCAGCCAGTGCACTTGGACCACCTAGTTGCAGAGGACGGGACAGAATTGTGGAACACCATTTTTTAATGTTTAATAAAAGACGAAACAAATCATGCTTAGTTCCTGTCTTTTTTTTTTAAAAACAATTCTTTATAAAGAAAAGCCAGCAAGTCATCTTTTGCCTGCAATAAGAGATAGTTATGTAAAGTCGGCAATACTACTGTCAAATGGTGTATTAGAACTTATTCTGAAGGTCCTTTTGAAGCAACTCGATCTCTAGTGCAATTTTTCTCTTTTTCAAGTTGTGGAGTTCAATTTCTCCTCTTAATTTGTGTTTTTTTTTTCCAGGTCAAAATACTAATTTTTTGTTGTTGAAGATGCCGTTTATATAGGGAACGGATGGCACCCTGTGTCATTTTGTGAAAGAAAAAGAAAAAGGGTGAAACATGCCTCATGCAACAAAAGTAAAAAGAACCTGTTTTTTTTTTCAGGCTTTTCCTTGGTGGCTGTTATAAACAAACACCTCAATTAACAGTGGCCTTTAAAAAGAGGAAGAAGTTGCTTTTTAAAATACAATATAATAATTAAAGGATAACATTTTGTAGAATATTCTTGTACTTCACTTTTTTCCCCATGTTCTAGTGGCTCCCGTGGAGGCTCTGACATAAAAGAACAAAGTAAATATGAAATTATTAAAATGCAAAAATACATACTGTAGAAAGTGATAGAAACATCTAACATGGACAGCACTTATGCATGTAATTTGTCTGCTACTTTTTACCAGCCGTCTCTCCTGGCTTTAGCAGACTTTGAGGTGTTACCTATTGTTTTAATTAATGACTCAAATTCGGCATAACCTTCCATTAAAAGCTCGTGTTCTGCTTGAGAGAAAAACTGTTGGCGTTCTTTGGCAATGCTTAACATTCAATAGCAGCGTTGCTGATCATTGTTTCTACTATCGATACATTTCCTCTTTTAAACAAACGCATGAACGCGCAGTTATCTCAGATAACTCAATCCAGCGATACTAATCATAAACAGGTGTGTTCGAAGAACCCAATTAGCCGGATCAGGATTAGCCGGATGAAATCATCTTTGATGTCTCATTTGATCTCGGATGTTTTAAGCAACGTACGAAGAACGGACCCCTGGCCTATATTCTTTATTGTAGATAGTGAGCTAAACGTTGAGATTTAGGCAGGCAGAAGGGTGTCACGTCCGAGGTACCAAACGGTTTTTTTTTGTTTTTTTTTTTGCAAAAACTCTATAAATCTAATATTTTGTAGCTTAAAAAGAATACTGTACTTCTTTCTATTTTCATTACTGGTTTCTGATGAGCTAACTACGTGCGGATTCTGGTCGATCCCTATGTTGTGGTAATTTGATAATTACATAATTTGTTTTTTTTAAACACAAAGATGATGATTATTATTGGCCAATAACAGATAAGGGAAATTTTCACGTTTTAAATACATAATCTATTAAACAACTGAGTCTTGTTCATTATTGTACGTCTTATTATTTTAGCAAAAAAAAGGTTAATATTTTATTATCATTGTTCAATAAGAAGATTAACCCCGGGTTTGACTCTTAAAACTCTTAAAATTTGCAAGAGGACCTGGCTGCAGACCCTCCACGAGGAGGCGCTGTCGATCCTTACGTCCCATCGTTACAATATTTAGGAGCGATTAAAGGAGGTGGAACCAAGTAGCAGGCTGTGTGAATATCTGTCAAAAAATATATTCTAAGGCCAAAGTCGCCGCAGTGTCGCATAATGGATTATCAGCGTTTACCGAGGTGAGGGTCGCAGCGTGTTTCCTATCTAGAGAAAATTCAAGACTAGTTCTGTTTTCTAACTTTCGGTTTCCCCGTTACTCGCCTTAGCAGCGGACAGCACCTAAATTACGGCATTCCCAACCCCGGTTATGTGCCAGCAGCCGCACCAGGTATGATCCACGGGCCTGGATTTCCACTACAAAGCATGTTTTAAAGTCGACATTTTGGCACTCGTATTTATTTTCCTCCGCCAATGCTTTGTGGACAGCGACTGCGCTCGTCTGGTGACGTCACAGGTCAAAATGGGTGGCAACATTGCATATTCTGGAGGAGTTTTGAGTTTCTCAGACATTTGCAGAAGTTTGCACTGAGGGATTATGAGCTAGCTGGAAACGTGTATTTGAGGCGTTGGGTTCAGAAAAGCTGTCAGGAATGGACACCATAATGGAAGGGCACCGTAAGTCGCTGTGTGTATGAGGATTTTGACATGTAGGAACGTATTAATCTGAAAATGATTGTAACCAGTCCAATGAGTTTCCTGAGCCAGAAACCTGTTGCTGGGCTGTAGTGGAAGGCTTTGGGTTTATGGGAAATGTACTAAGAAAATCACAGTTGTGCTTAATATTTCAACGTTTGCTTCTGTTTCTGACTGAACTGGTTCTTCTGGCTTGATTTAGCAATGATCGCCCCACCCGTGGATGGCTCTCAGGGCCCCAGCGCGCCTCCGGTCAGCTTGTTTGACAACATGCCCGGATATGAAGGGACTGTGGCTGGAGGAGGTACAGTGAGCTGACACGCTAACCCAGTGTTTATTAATCGACAAGAGTTTTAAAGTGAAAACAACATCAACATATATAGTAACACAATCATTTTGATGAAACCTCTTGATTAAATCGAGGGCAACCGAACTTCCGCTCAGTTTGTCCCAAAGTCTGGTTGCCTCAGATTTAAGCCTGTTTGCCTGTTTCTGAGATAAATGAGAATTTGCCCAGGCTTCATGATTGAGTTTCATTTGTGCTGATTCAAAAGAAATGTCATTTATTTCACATTCCAGGATAAACCGTCCCACTTTATATCCAATAATTTAAGGAATGGGACTGCAGATAGCTATAAACATGACCACATCTTGTGTAAATCTACCAATACATTTCTTCAGTAATAAGTCTTTTAGAAAATAGTCCATACCTACAACCTACCTTTTTAAAAATAAATAAATAATCGCCCTCTGAATTTAGATGGTTAAACCATCAATATTAACCTAAGACAAAGTCAAAGTTGTATTTTGGGAACAAAATAGTGCTAGGCATTTTTGCAGGGTTATATCTATCCATCCATTTTCTGACCCGCTTAATCCCTCATGGGGTTGCGGGGGGTGCTGGTGACTATCTCCAGTGTTCCCTGGGCGAGAGGCGGGGTACACCCTGGACAGGTCGCCAGTCTGTCGCCACAGAGACAAACAGGACAAACAACCATTCATGCACACACACACACCTAAGGGAAATTTAGAGAAGCCAATTAACCTAACACTCATGTTTTTGGACTGTGGGCGGAAGCTGGAGTACCCGGAGAGAACCCACGCATGCACAGGGAGAACATGCAAACTCCATGCAGAAAGACTCAGGGTTGGATTTGAACCTTCTTGCTGCAAGGCACCAGCACTACCCATTGCAACACTGTGCAGCCCTTATATCTATATCTATGTGAAACCAAATTAATCAAGTTAGGGGTTGGGAGCTTTGGGTTGGGCGGCGATGCTGCATCACTATTCCCATTCACTAAAGGTTCAAATTCAAATCTACCGAGTTCATTCCTGTACATCCAATCATAAAGTCAGATACAGTTTGCCTAATACCACTGAATGTAATACAGAATAATTAAATTCTTTGATTGTGTCATGCAGATGGTAAGTTAGCTTTTTGTAAGGAAGATTGCATCAAGTTTCTGCTTTTGCCACATCCGTTCCTTTTGCATGTTGCAGTGGTGTAAAGCAGGGGTTCTGATAATATTGCAACTTTATTCTTGTATATGACTTTATTCTTGTACAGCTAAGATTATCACTTTATTCTTGTAATTTCCAAAAAAAGAGTATTACGGTCACTGTAGATTAAAGAGAATGAATTATTGGCCATCGAGAAGTAAATTTCCGAAAAAAAAAATACTCCAGAATTTTGAGATGAATTTCCCGTATATGCCAGAGAAATGTGGATGTTTTCTGATGTCAAATAGTCATACATTTTCTAGAAAATTTTTTTCAATTTATGCCTTTAATTTTCATGATTAAAGGCATAAATTGGGTATATTAAAACACGTAAGTTATATCTTTTGGATCATTCGCGACCCCCACAAAGTGTCTCACTACCCCAGGAGGGTCCTGACCCCCACTTTGGGTAGCCCTGGTGTAAAGGACTGACTTCCTTTTGAATAGGAAAGAACCTCCAGTATCAGCAGCTATCTGTTGTGACTGCCTGTGGTTGGTGAAGAAAGGAAAGCAGCCACACGCACACAGCTCTACAAAAAGATAACACATAAGCACTGGCAAGATAATGCATAAATGGAGGGTTACAAAAGAAAGTAGCAGGGTAAAGAATTTAATGTTTTCCTTCCTCTTAAACCAGTAACAACATACTGGCCAAAGCTAAGTATTAGTATACCATTTTGATGCTTAATAAAAATAAGCCAGTTAGGTTTGTACGACGGACACAAATTTGTCAGGGGCGTTTGAAATCCCTGCCGTTATTGTCCTTTTATCTTCAGCCTTTTAATCGATGTTGTGTCCTGTTTATTGAATTTACTGTAAATTAAATGTATTCTACAATAAAACAGTTAGAAATAAGTTGCAATGAGAACATTTAAAAACATTGGTTTCTAATAGGTTTTTGAGTAGTTTAACAATCCTCTCTTCAACTTATTTGAAAACGTTTTTAGAGATATAATAAAGGTAATTACAATCCAGATGAAAACTGTGCCTTTTATAAATACGAAAAAGCCAAGTTTCTGTCAGAGTTTCGTTTATTTGTTGATTTTGGTTGGCGTCAGTTTAGCTTGCATTCTACTGAATTGTGGGCTTAATATTTTTCTTTCCTCATATAACTCTAAATAAGAGCTCTTGGACAGTAAGATCTGAGGTCAGATGTTATCAGCCTTACCTGAATAAATTAGGAAACCATCCTGAAAAGACTTGTTCTTCTTAACTTTTGTTGCAGGTGGCTTTCTTCCACCTCCCATGCCTGCTTACCCAGCCCCCCAGCCTACACCTGGACCTGAACAACCACAGTGGAAGTAATGCTTACGCCATGTCCCTTCTTTTCACAGTGATATTACAAAACAAAAATACTGACAGCTGTTGGTTGATTTGTAAATATCCCAATATATGTGTCATTCTGCATACCATTGCGTCTTGCTTGCAGTATCCCATCTATAACTGAAGATACAGCCAGGGATGCCTTTAGTCTGTATGTCTCCAGCAAGTGTTGCTACAGTTCTGCACCAGTAAAGGATGGTGTGATCACCAACATGGAGGCATTCAATACGTATAGGGTAAGAGGGATTCTGGTTTGAAAAGGTTTTGGAAAAACTTGTGCGAATTGAATGAAAGTAAAACAGATGGGGCATGTCAGTTTTTTTCCTTTCATGCATTTCTATGCTAATAAGTTGTCTTCACTCTTCTTTTTCTTTTTTTTATTGTAGTATCGCCTAGAAACATTTACCGAATCCAGATCTACGGAGTGGAATCATGAGCCATACCAAGGTGTGTTTCTGTCACTACTATCTGCATTTTTTTTTTTGCTTTGTTTAATTTTTATAACAAAAATTTGTGGCTTTAGCTGAGTATGCCCCTGACAGTTGGGGCACTTCCCGCACCCCTTGCCCAAACCCACATATACACGCACATAAGCACAGAAATAGTTCATGCACATGTGCAGACATGGAGGCTGTGGGTTTTGTTGCAATCACATTTGGTTATCTGCGTGTTTACGCTGGAGCTGTGGTACATTCAGAGTACGACCACTTAGCCTGGAGCAGTTTGAGATTCTCACTGCATAATAACCACGGGTAAAACTAGGTCTGGTACTTTAAAGCATTGGTTTCAGTCAATCAAAGGAAAAAAAAAAGTTAAATAAATTACAGATTTTATTTCACCTGTCTCATTTCCATCCTTTCTGGCTCACCAGCGACACTGATGCACACACTCCAGCGCTGCTGGTGGTGGTAATGCAACTAAAGATGTACAAGATGCATTGACTACCACAGCATTTTTAGGCTTTCAGTACTGTATCCTGTCTATGTGTTTTTGCCACTGTTGCACCCACATTTCCCCATTGTGGGACAATAAAGATATTTCCATTCTATTCTAACATGTTGCTGCAAGTGGAGGCAACAGATGACAGTAATGATGCAAGCACGCAATGAAGCAGAGGATAGATAGGAGTTGAGAGCCAGAATTTGTAAATCTTATGTCTGACATGACGCCAAATATTGCTCTTTGCAGGTTGGCTTAAACGGTTTAAAAACATGATTCATCAAGATTCATTTACAAAGCTTTCAATTTAAATTTGTATCTTATTATGTTTTTAGAATATTAATAAAAATACTATCTATACCAATTATGAATGTGCTGATTCACTGATTAATGCAAACATTTTAAATAAACACCTTCCAAATTTAGTAGTAGTTGGCAAGTGCTTATTGTGCAAAAAATATATACTGTTCTACTTTTTTTATTATATTGTCATTCTGCAGAGTAATACTGGATGTATAGCAAGCTGATAACTTTTGTTGAGATAACTTGTAACACAACTGCATGCAAATTTAACCACTGGAAGCTTAAGCCACTTAAGCAAGAAAAACAGAATAAGGTGGCAGGAAGAAATATGAGTTTTTGTACAGTCATATTTAATAAATTAGAATATGTGTTTCAGTGAGGCTTGTTTGTCAGATGAAAAGTACCTTTATGTACCTGCTTAACAACCTTTAAGCAGGTATTAAACATACCTTTCATTAGGCAACCATTTCTGTATTAAAACTTGTATTGTTGGTCTGAAGTAACTTTCTAATACTAAATGACACGTTTTCATTAGCTGTAATAGAACTGAATAGAAATACCTTTATTGTTCCGCAATAGGGAAATTTGGGCGTGACAGTGGCAAAAACACGTAACAGGATACACCAGATTTACACACTAGATTAAGTAATATGAATAAAAAAAAAAGCTAATTTAAAGTAAAGTTGTAAAGCAGAAGATAATTAGAAAGGGGGAAAAAAAGACCAATTATTAATTATAAATACAACATATTCAGATAAAATGCGATAAACAAATTAGAGTAAGGACAACCAATTTACAGAATGATGTGGGACAACTGCAATATGTATGACTGTACAAGCAAACACCTCAGACACGCTAAAACGTGCAAATTGTCATTGGTATCTGAGATCAGATAGATAGAAATAAAGGCTGGAAAATATCAGTCTGGGTATAATTAATCCGTAATATGATTCATTTTGTGAATTGTGTCATAGAAATTAATGAGCTTTTCAAAAATCTAATTTATTGAAGAATTTAATTGAATAAAAAAAAGGTTCTTATTTCATAGTTTAGCACATTAAGTGACATTTAACATTCACTCATCATGAATTGTATTAAAGCTTCTTTACATAACGAGGGCCATTCATTTGAGAAAAGATTCTGAACATGTTGAAGGACATTCCAACAAAAATTCTTTTGAACACAACACTTGTCAAGGTCCTAAAAACATTCACATTTGAGAGATTCGATAGGTGGGTATTTTTACTCAATTAAAAGATCTGCCAATGCCATTTTAAAGTGACCTGGAAAAAAACTGTTCTTATTGGTGAATGGTCTGATCTGACGTGTTGATATGCATTTCATTAAAGTTTAAACATGTGGACAAACATTGAGTGTAAGATGCTTATTTGTTTGTTGGTAAAATAAAAAGCTTGCATGACAAGTATTTATTTTTTATTTTAATGGCACAAAATAATAGATCACAAAGACAAGTCTCAATAGCACGGCATAGTTCTGCTGGTGGTTCCTGCACCTCACAATATAACATTCTTTCATTAACTTGATGATGGTTAGACTGATCAGTGTATAGTTATTTTTTTGTCAATGATTACTAAACACCATTTTGGTTTATTTCATTTAATCGCAATGTTTTGACCTCTAGTTGATGTTGTTTAATGCTGAACAGGTCAGCCAGTGGATGCCTATTCTCAACAACCTCCAGGGCCGTGGGATATTCCTGCCAGAGCCCCCACCTTTTTTGTGGAAGGCGAACAGAAGATTAAGGTTCCGTACACGTCATCTATGAAGGTAAGCTACACAGAACAAGTAGGAGGGGGGAAAAGAAGGAACTTTTGCTACTTAGAATAGGGATTTTTCCTATTTTGGATTCTTTTTATAGTCTAAAGGAACTTTGTTTCATTCTCAATGTGCCCTACCTGATGTATGTATATTTTTGAATGACGAATAACTGGATGGTTTATTCTGTTGTTCTAGCCTTGCCATGGATGTGTAGGAATGGGGCGAAATCCTTGCAAAGACTGTGCAGGCTCTGGGAATGTACGTGTTTCCCGCTTCATTAAAGAATATCAAAGCCTTTTAGTGCAAAAATATGTAAATGGGTCTTATTTTTTTTTTTTACTTTAACAGAAAGTTTGCTGGGTGTGTAATGGATCTGGTCACCGTCATGGAGACGATCGATGCCACCACTGCAGTGGAAGAGGGAGGGAAAAGTGTGTTTTATTTCTAATTAAATTGAAACGACGAGGATGCAGCACGAAGCGTTTATAAACGGATGTACTTTAAAAGTTTGTCTTTTGTTTCAGCTGCACACAGTGTCATGGGCAAGGATCAAAGCTATGTGACATGTGTCGTGGAAAACAGCAGCTTCTGGTGTACATCAACCTCACTGTGAAATGGTACACTTTTGTCAATGATGTTTATCAAAGCTGTCAATTTTCTGATTCATCTCCCATTTCCAGCTCTCCACTATTGTCGAGGGATAGAGATCATAACCAAAAGCCTTCCTGAGATCGTATGGTGAAGCAGCTAAAATAGGTTTCCTCTTTAAGGTGGCCTGGCTCAGCCTTAGAAATGGAGCAAGGAGGAACACTCCTCTACATTGAACAGAGTCATTTTAGGTGGTTTCAGTGTCTGAAGACGCTGTAATCTGATCAGCTGTATTTGTGCTTGCAGGACTAACAACACTGACGATTATGTTATTGAACAGTCGAGTGGTCTTCATTTGGCAAACCTCAGTAAGGTGACAGGGAAGGAGCTTTTCAGAGACTCTCAGTACATGGTAAGGACCATTTAAAAAAAAAAAGTAAAAATTAGGCTTAATATTAGGTTTTAAAAAGGGGTGAAATCTTTTTTTTGGTTGTTTTTAAATTTTACTTTTTATTAATGCACATGCCGATGTTTACCATGCAATAAAAAATATTTGCTCCTTTACATGTTTCTTCTGTTTATGCTTTTTTTTTTTGTTTTGTTTTAATGGTAGTGATTAACAAATACAATGTTATATTGGAAAAATATTACCTGAGTAAATACAAAACATCGCTTTTAAATGTGTATCCAGTTCATTAATGAAAAAAAAACTACCAAACCAACCTGACCCAATTTGAAAATATAACATAGTTAAAAAGAGGAACACAATAAGTTATTAGGTTCAGGTGGATGTTAATCCGTGGTAGGTTTAAATTGCTTTTTCCCTTTCTAAATTAAATTCTAATTTAAAAAATGCATTTCGTCTTTTCTTTTTTCTAATAAAATTTATTTTGTGATCTGAAATATTGAAGAATATTTAAAAAAAAAAAAAAAGCTAAATCAAAAACTATGTATTTATAGTGCATTTTTTTAATGCACTATAAATACCACGATGTACTATTTGTTTTTATAGTACACCTAGATCTATAGAGTGAGTCAATACAATTCTAAAAATCAGACACACTTGTCATTTAGTGTTAGGGCTTTCTAAACAGTGTCTTAACAATATAGTTGTTAATCAGTTTGTGTAGATCATGTATCCTTTACATGCAGCAACTTGCACATACCTTAAACAATGACAACACTTCAACAATATTTCTTTGATACCCTCGACAGGTGTATCCACTCATGGGTTTTCCGGACCCTATGATAGTGCAAGCTGCACAGCGACTTGTTGGGGATCATCAGTGCAAATTCTCCCAGACGTCACGCATTCTACAGCAGGTATTTAAAAATGCTATCACATTGAAGGGGCTTTGGTTGCCATGCAAAATATTGATATTTACTTTTTTTTTGTCGACAGCGTCAAACCATAGAGCTGATCCCCGTCACAAAGGTCACCTACGCATGGAAAGGGAAACCATACATTTACTTTGTTTACGGGAACGAGTTCAAAGTTCATACGAATGACTATCCTGCTACGTGCTGCTGTTCTCTAATGTAACTGAAATTGATGAGTATGACTTTAAATGTGAATATAAACATAAATATTAGAAATCAGATATTTGCAAAACATTTTAAAATAAGGTTGTAAAAAAAAAAGTTCAAAAGAATGGAAAATTTGAAACTGAGGCAGTAGTTGCATACAAGCTGCCTCACCTTGTCTGGGTCTATGTACATTCCAATTAGGCAACCTGAAAACCGTCTGTCTGGTCACCTAACGAGTCAGTCAATGTTAACTGTTAGTTTGTTGGCCAATGTTTGACTGACAGTCATTTTAACATTTCTCATGGTATATTTTTGTTTATAGTGGAATGTGTTGTATAATTAATCAGATTAAGAGCACCACTTCATTAGATAAAACTTAATATTTTATTTTTATTGTTTGCATTTATCAAACATTTATCTTTTTTTTTTTTTACAAAGTAACTCACCTTTACCCACATGATCCATTTGAAAGTACTCGTTTGTATACATTTGTATCAATGAAAAACATCTCTATAGGTATATATATATATATATATATATATATATATATATATATATATATATATTTTTTTTTTTTTTATTGTAATAGTGTGTTTCATGTAACATGGAATTCCTACCGTGTCTTTGCAAGAAACGGTGGTAACTTGTATGTAATTAATAAAGGCTATTTCGCAACGTCGTGTCGTCATTAACAGCGGACGGTCGCGTGTGACGTGACGCAAAGAACGTGTTCGCCGTAATGCTAACAAACCGTCCACTCAAAGCTACAATAAAAACAAATGGAGCCGTGTCTGTGAGACGGCTCTTGATGCGTTGAGCCTTGGCAAACAATAATTAGGTCGGGACTTGTGTTGGTGGATTTAATTATCGGTGTAACCGGAGAACCAAGCAAGAACGGAGTAAAAACGAGGTAAAGTTAGCATGCTGGCTAAATATCCAGGTTTTTGCTAATACCAAACAGTGCCGTGTGTGTTTGCCTTTGCGGGCATGTTTGATTGGACCCGACATTATCTGAATTCTGCAAATGAAGCTACACGCTCCTAGAAATCGCAGAGCTGTCGTATACTTCTGCGACTGAGTACTAAAGTTGGGGGTTTGAGTGCGTTGTTGCGATAAGAATGATTTAGCCAATGTTTAGCCGCTGTTCGGCTAGCCAAACATCGCATCTGTGAGCGGAGTTTCCAGCTGCCCGCTACGCTGGGAAATCAAGAGTACAAAATTAAATAATACACGGGGAAACTTTGGCAAGTGTTCGGGCTGTTAATGCATGGCTAGTTGAATATATTTTCTAGTTGGTGGATAATTTATTGAAAACAAGCAAACTTTGAGTGAAATGTGACAGTTGTGTTCCCCAGAGAACAGCCGCACCTGCAGCTACTTCTGTTTTTGGCTCACAAGCATCAGTTTGCCAGACTTCCTATGAGACCAACAGCACATTTTACTGCCCTCTCCGGCCTTTTTGCTCTTTTCAAATCAGCTTTGTGGGTACAGCATCAGATTTAGCAGCGTGGAGGTGAAACGGTCAGATAATAGGAGAGGAGCTTCAAACATGATTAACGGTGAACAATGAGCAGGTCGGTTGGGGCCAGTAATGGTTGGAAAACATTCAGCTCGGGAACCACATGCATGGGGGAAAAAAAGAGGAAAGTGCAGGAACTACAGAAGAAAGGAGGTTACCGACTAATGCAAACGTACATTACAAAGAGGAAAGTACGAGACGGGCAGTGATAAATGCCACAACTGCCAGGAGAAACGAGGATTTTCTTCCTAAATTGAAATCAAAGTAGGGGCTAGTTGTATTTGAAGCGTGTGGGAATCACTAGAAATCAACTTTTTCTACTGGGTTGCATTTTCTCAAGGTGTTATGCGTAGATTTTTGCGCTGGTTCTCACTAACAAACCCATGTTTTCACCAGTTCTTTGGCCTGTGCTCAGTCTTTCCATTACTAAAAGATGTAAGGTGCAACACAAACTATTCATCTTTTGTCATCCATGTTTTTGCCTTTTAATTTGATTTAATAGTAAGCAGGACCATCAACGTCATGTGACTTTATCTTAAAAAGCAGACTTCGGCATGCCCATTTTGGAGAAAAAAAAGAATGAGCCATATCCTGTTCTTGATGAAAAGCCACACGATAATTTAGAAATGCATGATCAGCTCAAAATATGCTAGTTGGATGTTTGCTATTTTATTTTTTTTAACTAGACAAACCTGCAAGACCCGTTTTGTTTCAAATGTGTGATGATTTATAGCTCTCTTTTCTACAGAAATCAGACCACTTTTCCTGTTTCAATAAAATAGTGTGTGTTTAGTTCATAGTTGAGCAGGTAGAAATACTGTTGCCCCGTAGTACATTCAACCTCACATTTTTGGCCCCATGGCAAAAGGTTCGGACTCCGTTTCTATAAAAACTCACAAATCCAGGCTAGTCTGTCCAGACCTTTAGTTATAAGTTAACTCATTTTTAAAGGCTTCAGGTAGTAGGTAAAGCAGGATCGACATTTTCTCAAATTAGCTGGATCTTTATGTTTAACTGTGCATTAAAATATCAGCCCTACGCTAGATTGTTTGGTTTACTTCTAAAACGTTTGCATCATCCTCTAGAATCTCAGTCTTAGCTCAAAACCTGGCCAAATTATCCAACAAAGAAACGGTAATATGGGGGGGGGGTTCTTTCCTGTTCTGTTTCCTGCTGCAATGTACGCTAAACTGTAAAAAGAATATTACCAGTATCTTTCATGTCTTGAGCACATGTCATTCTGACAGGTTGCACCATGGCGTCAGCACCTGCCACCGTGGATTCGAAGGCAGAGCTGACTGCTCTGCTGGAACAGTGGGAGAGGGAGCAGCAAGGCAACACCCAGGAGCTGGTTAACATCCTAACCAAGTAAGTAGGTGTTTAATGGAGATCATCTGCTGTGATGCCGTTAAGATAAATTGAAGGGCCTTTAAGAGTGTTAAATATGTGAATTTACTTTGACTTTTAGAATCTCAGAGCTTGTTGAAAAGGAGACGGAGGAGTACCACAAAGCCGACCCTGACCCTTTTGATGACCGACATCCTGGTATGATAAAGAAAAAAACAAGAGAAAACTGGTTGCATGACTGAAAGTCCTCCTCTGATTTAAATCTTCTGCAAGCATTTGACATACCTCTCTTGGCCACTAGGGCGAGCCGATCCAGAATGTATGTTGGGGCACCTTCTGAAGATCTTGTTCAAAAACGATGAATTCATGAACACAGTAAGCATTAATAAATAGCTATAAGCTGTTTTTTTTTGCACTATAATGAACTGTATTTAGTATCTTTGTTAGAAGATGATTTAAAAAAAAAAAGTAAATGTTTCCTTTTTGTAGTTGGTGAACAGCTACGTGATGACCAGCAGGGAATTCTCTCTAAATGCAGCAGCTTGTCGCCTGCTGCAGAACATCATGCCTGGGCTGGAGACAGCTGTGGTCTTTCAAGAAAAGGTAGTGTGCTTCTGCCCTTATTGTGTGTATTTAGTCTTTTTATTTTAATGCTTCCCTGAAAACAAAAATCCACCTACTAATTGTTATCCCCCCCATCAAACTCTTTAGTTGGAGGAGGAAGATTAAGCAGCATAATACTAGCACTTATCAGAAAAGGATTTCAGCTATCTAGAGACTGTAAATCCTTTTGAAAAATAATCCTTCAGATCTTTTCCATAGTCTCTTTTTCATAGTTGAGTGTAGATATCTTGAGAAATTTAATACAATTGAATTAAACTAGTGTTGTAGAATGTTTTGGAATATTTTTAAAAGGTCAAGTGGAGTGAAGTTTTGCATTAGTTGAAGCACCAAAAATGTTTTTTTCTTATATTGGTCGTTCGTAGGTTTCAGGCTAAAGTTAACTGTCTAAAATCCAAACCAAGCTTTTTCTGTGATACTTCAGAAATCAGAAAATGGACCAGTCTACGTCTTACACCCTCCCCCAGGAAACCCAGCCAGGGTTGATCATGGCCTGGCTTGTCTGAATAGCTTATGTGGTCCACAGATCCCTCCGTGGTCCACAGCCATCTTGAAGCCTTTTCGGGAGATTCTGTGATGTTTTCAGTGGGTTTTTCTGACTTATATGCCTGATCAGTGTCTGGCTGACGAATCCCTTGCACCCCACTTCAATGAGGTAGCACCAAGTCCTCCACCCTTTGCTTCTGCATTTGCCTGCATGCAGCTAGGTTTTTGGGAGACAAAACACATCAATTTGATTGTCACAAATCATTAACTAACAAAGTCTTTGAAGAGAGAGGCGTTCAATAAACCACTTTTGTTTTATTCTCTGTTTAATGGGAGTTATATTTATTATTTATGAGATTTTAAAGACTTGCTTATTTAAGATTAGTTTTTGATTTATTTGATTTTGGCCGTAGTCTATAGACACTGTCCCCATATAGTAATGTGTGGGTAACAGAGCAGCAGCTGCAGAGAGGTGTGTTAAACTGGGATTCTGCTTCCTGGTCTGGACCCATATACAGTATGTGCTTTATTTAAAAAAAAAAAACACTTCAAACAAAGTTTGTAATTAAACACAGTGGTTTGTATTTTCCCTTCTTGGGTATCTCTGTTATTCACTATTTTTCATGTCATTGTTTTCAGGAGGGCATTGTTGAAAGGCTCTTTAAGTGGGCTCAGGAGGCCGAACAGCCTCTAAGAATCTATGCCACAGGCTTGTTGGCGGGCGCCATGGAGAACCAGGACATTGCTGCCAACTACAGAGAGGAGAACTCTGTCTTGGTCAGTAGGGGGTCCCCCCAGCTCGTATGTCAGTTTGTCTTGATGAATAATCCAGAAGCTTATAGCGAAAGACAAAAGATAGATATTTTGCCCTGTAGTTTGCTCACAAGGATCCATTAGATTATTATTTGTGCTTTGCTTGTACAGGTGCCTTTGATGCTGCATCGGTTGCGTGAGCTTCAGGATAAGGATGCTGAGAACAAACGGGAAATCAAACGGCCCAGCCCCAGGAAGACTTTCAGCGAGCCTTTGCTGCCTTTAGACGAGGAGGCTGTTGACGGAGGCTTTGAAGACAAGCCCTTCTCGCCGAGTAAAAATGCAGATGAAAAGGAAGCAGTGGGACCACAAGAAGACGCCGAAGTTGCCTTCTCAAGCGTCGAGCCTGAAAACGAACTTTCGTTCCGGTTCAGCTCCCCTCACAGAACGAGCAGCCGTGCCAACTCGGCAGTTAAAACCATGATGAAGCCCATGTCTGCCCCAGGTTCACTGACACACCCTGGCATGTCTGATGGCAGCAGCTACCTGAGACGGAGAATTGAGAGAGACAGTGCCAGGGCCTCAAAACAGAAGCTTAATTTCTCCCTCCCCGAACCAGAAAGGAACTTTAGTGAACTTTCCAACAGCAGCTGGTCGGAGATGAGTCCCTGGGTTATTGGGAACAACTATCATCTGGACCCGCTGACCCCAGAGATTGAGCAGAGGCTCATCCTGCAGTATCTCACACCTTTGGGGGAGTATCAGGAGGTTAGTGTTGTTTAAACTTGTGTATAAGATTTTACACCGAGCTAAATTAATGATAACCAAAACTCTGTTTTGATCATTTTAATTTTCATTTAATACACAAATAATTTCAGTGTTTGAAAGGTGAGGTCTTAATAGGAACAGAAGCGCAATCACCTATGAACTGATGCTCCTCTTGGTGGAAAATCAGGTTATTTTTTATTTTATGGTGGCAATTAATGCCAGTATTTTATATGGTTTTTGTAAAAACCTATGTATATGGTACAGACAGAGAATGTGCCTGTTCTGTTATGCTGCAAACCTACCAGCAGGTGTCAGTCTTACATTTTGATCACAATTCTGAGGAAAGAAATTATTAAAACCAATTTTTTAGTTTAAAGGCAATACTATGTTTTAAAAAAATATTGTTTTAACGTTATAGTGTCATAAACTAGCATTTCTTATGCCTTCCTTGTTTACAGCTGCTGGCAGTGTTTATGCAAATGGGAGCCAGGGAGCTCCTCATGCACTATATGGATCTAAAGCAGACCAATGATGTTCAGCTGACCTTTGAGGCTCTGAAGGTAAACCCTCCCTTCTTTCTTTGAGTCTTTTTGGTGCTCAGAGCAGAAAGTTCCTTAGTCTCATGTTTTATTTCCATCCTCACAGTATCTGGCTTCGCTGCTATTGCACAAGAAGTTTGCTGCAGAGTTTGTCGCTCATGGAGGAGTTCAGAAGTTGCTGGAAATCCCGAGGCCTTCGATGGCTGCTACAGGAGTGTCACTGTGCCTCTATTACCTTGCCTATAACCAGGATGCAATGGAAAGGGTATAATAGATTAATACACAATGCAACTCAAGTTTTTTTTTTTTTTCAGACAATTGCCGCATAGATTTTACTGGCTTGCTGGCACACTGATCAGCTATAACATAACGACCACCTTTACTGAGTTGGCATCTATTTTCCTGATAACTTACTGGAGGACTGGTTGGAGCCATTTCTGTCAAGGGGATTTTTTTGGAGTTTGGGCCGTCCTGATCAGATCTTTTTTAAATGATCAGTTTGAGAGCTAAGTTTACGTGTTTCCACCCTTCATAGTGACGTTAATTGTTGACGAGCCTGAGTATTACGGGGTTTCCTTGGCGTCTTTAAAAGTCCCGAATCCAAAATTTTAACTTTTACTTTTACTTAAACTTGTTGGCTTGTTTATGTTTTGCATCTTCCAAAGCTTGATCCTTGTAATCCTTTTGATGGTGATTGTAAAATGAACACAATTGAACTCCACAACAGAGACACAAATTATAATTCTATCTTTGCTGCACAGTTTTATTGTTGCTTCACTGACAGTGTTACTAGGTAAAATGACAATTACAAGATGCTAAAATGATCTCTGAGGCAAATAGCATACTTATAGACAGTTTATTTCCCTCTTGATAATAATGATCAAATCATCTCACAGGAGTGGTCTCACTGATAAACACATGGTAAATGGCTTGTACTTGTATAGCACTTTAACTAGTCTTGACGACCTCCAAAGCGCTTCACACTACAGTCCAGACTGAACACTTTCATTCAGTCTGGACTATTTCCATAAATAAGTCTGATCCCAGTGATTTTACAAAAGTAGATATTAACCTTTTGTTTTACAATTATTTTAATGTCGTTGCTGAATGCGGATCCAGTTTGCGGGGTAGTCAATTCAATTCAATTTTATTTATATAGCGCCAATTCATGAAACATGTCATATCAAGGCACTTTACAAGTTAGGTTCAATCATATTATACAGATTGGGTCAGATTATACAGATTGGTCAAAAAATGTTCCTATATAAGGAAACCAGTTGATTGCATCAAAGTCAGTAGAGTGAGAAAAATAGGCCCTGATGTCCTCCAGTAGCCTAAGCCTATAGCAGCATAACTATAGAGGTAGCTCAGAGTAACATGAGCCACTCTAACTATAAGCTTTGTCAAAAAGGAAAGTTTTAAGATTAGTCTTAAAAGTAGACAGGGTGTCTGCCTCACGGACCAAAACTGGGAGTTGGTTCCACAGGAGAGGAGCCTGATAGCTAAAGGATCTGCCTCCCATTCTACTTTTAGAGACTCTAGGAACCACCAGCAGACCTGCAGTCTGAGAGCGAAGTGCTCTGTTAGGAACATACGGGGTAATCAGAGCTCTGATATATGATGGAGCTTGATTATTAAGGGCTTTATACGTTAGAAGAAGAATTTTAAATTCTATTCTTGATTTAACAGGAAGCCAATGAAGGGAAGCTAAAATTGGAGAAATATGATCCCTCTTGTTGATTTTCATCAGAACTCTCGCTGCAGCATTTTGGATCAGCTGAAGACTTTGAATTGCATTTTGTGGACTTCCTGATAGTAAAGAATTACAATAGTCCAGCCTTGAAGTAACAAATGCATGGACTAGTTTTTCAGCATCACCCCTGGACAGAATGTTTCTAATTTTGGCGCTATTCCGGAGGTGAAAAAAGGAAACTCTGGAAACCTGTTTAATATGGGATTTAAATGACATGTCTTGGTCGAAAACAACACCAAGAGTTTTTACTTTATTACCAGAGGCCAAGTTAATGCCATCCAGATTCAGTGAATGATTAAGAACCTTATATAGGACATTTTGACCAATCTGTATAATCTGACCCAATCTGTATAATATGATTGAACTTGATTTTGTAAAGTGCCTTGAGATGACAGGTTTCATGATTTGGCGCTATATAAATAAAATTGAATTGAATTGAATTGAATTTTTTGAGGACTCTGGTCCAAAGATTATAACTTCTGTCTTGTCAGAATTTAAGTGCAGGAAATTTAAAGTCATCCAGCTTTTGATGTCATCAAGACATGACTGCAGTCGAAGTAATTGATTGGATTCATCAGGATTTATGGATAAATATATCTGAGTGTCATCAGCATAACAGTGGAAATTAATCCCATGATGTCTGATAATTTTGCCAATCGGAAGCATATATATAGTAAAGAGAATTGGTCCAAGGACTGAACCCTGTGGTACTCCACAAGTGACCCTAGAGCTTGAAGAAGATTTATTATTAACATGAACAAACTGGAATCTGTCCGACAGATAAGATTTAAACCAGCCTAATGCTTTCTCCTTAATCCCTACAGTATGTTCAAGTCTTTGTAGGAGAATATTGTGATCAACTGTATCAAATGCAGCACTGAGATCTAACAGGACAAGTACAGACACAAGTCCATTATCTGAGGCCATGAGAATATCATTAGTGACCTTCACCAGAGCCGTTTCAGTGCTATGATGAGCTCTGAAGCCTGACTGAAACTCCTCAAGTAGGTCATTACTTTGTAAATGTTCACAAAGTTGATTAGCAACTACTTTCTCGAGAATTTTAGATAAGAAAAGAAGATTAGATATAGGTCTGTAATTTACTAACTCATCTTGATCAAGAGATGGTTTCTTAAGTAAAGGTTTAATAACAGCTACTTTAAAAGCCTGTGGTACATATCCATTTACTAAGGATAGATTAATCATGTCTAAAATAGGACCACTGATCAAAGGGAATATCTCCTTAAACAACTTGGTTGGGATTGGAGCTATAATGACGTTAAGCTGAACGGGCAATACAGGACAGCTGTACAAGTGTGACCTAGTTATTTAAAACGAAGGAAAGAAAGCAGCAGCGGTGGCGTAGTCAGCAGGTGCATCAACACAGGGCGGTCCTCCAGTGTCTGTCTAATGTGAGAAATGCATTGATCAGCAGAATCTGATGCAAATAGGAACATTTTGAGGACTGCAAGTAGGGAAAGGATACGAGTAGGGATTCGATTTTCTTATTTAGATATTGCAAATATTTTGCACTGTTTAGCGGTGGTAAAACGTAGACTCTTCATTAATTAGTAATGTAAGTTTTATATTTACAACATTTTGTGTTGGTTGGGCTCTGTCACCGTTATATTGCCACAAAGACGAAGGTGCTGATGAATTTCTAAATACTTATCATCACCCCTATTGTTATACCAATAAATAGCTCAAAATATTGTGATATGGTCCGTATCGCCTTTCCAATGGCCAGCAATGTTTTTTTATTTTCCACAATAGATTTGTAAAATTTGCAGGATAACCACAACACGGTGATCAAGCAGATGTAGGAGAAATCCCCCACACAGATCTGTCACTTAATGCCTCTGTTAAACCTAACTTTTTAAGTCATTGGGATCTTGCTGGATCGACTTCATTGATCCGCTTCGGTCCTGCTGAGAGGACTGGCTGCAATTGTAGAGGAATCCATGGAAACGTCTTAAAAATGTTAATGTATCCATGTGAATGCTGGGGTGATTTCTGCACAGCAGGTCAATAGTTTTCTAACAAACTCAGTAGTGTTATGTTACTATGCATTGGTCATAATGTTGTGGCTGAGCAGATCGTGGTATTATTGGCCAAAAGGAAAGTGTTTTTGTTTTTTTATAGCAGTTATAATGTGCAAATATTGTGCTTTATGTTTTCAGCAGATGTGTTTTTCTGATATCGTTGATGCATATGGAAAACGCTGCAGAACCAAATAGCACAATATTGCAGAACTTGTTGTATTATGTGGGTTATTATTATTTCTTTCTGTTGGCTTCCACATTTGTATTCAGGGCTGTGCTCTCTCCACTCAAGGTGTGCATGTTGCCCCATTCCGTCTTGTCAGATGTGGTTGGTTACACGCTGTGGCTGCTGGAGTGCTCACATGCATCAGGCTGCTGCCACGCAACTATGTTCTTCTCAATCTCCTTTTCGTTCCGGGCTGTCCTCGAGCTATTCGACAACCAGGACGGACTCAGACGGCTTGTCAACCTGGTAACAACAACGAAAACACCTTTGGTCCTCATTGTAACGGTGTAGACTTTTATTTGTCTGTGCCCTGTCAAATTGTACCATGGATTTTTGTTAAAGTTTGCAATGAATTGACTCTTTTTCAGATCAGCACGCTGGAGATTCTGAATCATGAGGACCAGGGAGCGCTGCTGAGTGATGATGAGATTTTCTCCAGCAGGCAGAGAGCCAAGCACACCTGCATGGCTCTGCGCAGGTACTTTGAGGCCCATCTGGCAATCAAGGTGGAGCAGGTGAAGCAATCCCTGCAGCGCACAGAGGGAGGTGCCCCCATTCACTCACAGCCGTATTATAAGGTACACAGAGGAGAGGTTTATTTATCAGAATACCAAGAAATCTTTTTGCACCTCTTCCATTTGTGCTTTAGCTCTGAAGATGGTTTCTGATCCGGCATTGTGTGTGCTTGCCTCACTGGTCAGGCGGTCAGCTACAGCCGTGAACAGGTGGTGGAAATGATGGAGTTTCTGATAGAGTACGGCCCACTCAGGCTATACTGGGAACCAGCAGAGGTCTTTCACAAGCTATCTTGCGTCCAGCTTCTCCTGCAACTTATCTCCATTGCTTGTGACTGGAGGACCTACTACGGCAGGTATTGACAAGTCTTATTAAATGTTTGCTGAGCTTATTTGGACGTTTTCCAGACGTGGACCTGCTCGCCAGCTGCAGATTTAGATTTTTGTCCTCTGCTCTTGCAGGAGTGATACAGTACGATACGCACTCGACATCCTGAGTATCCTCACAGTGGTTCCGAAGACGCAGCTTCTGTTGTCCGAACCTGTTGCGGTGCTCGACGAGGGAGGATCCACTGTTTCAACTGTCGGTAAGTCTTCTTAGAGAATGACTTTATTTCAGCAAAGATCCATCTGTTAAAATATTCTCTTAGTTTTAACCATGTTGGCAAAAAAAGGTTGTTGCCAGTAGTCTTAGTTTTTTTTTTTCTCGTCTTTTTAGATGTTCCTTACTTTATTGGTTGCCAAGCAACAGTGTCTTGAATTGTTGTAAGAAAATCAGGTTTATCCCTTAAAAGAACATCTGTATCATATTATCTTTAAAATTTTAATATCGTGCATGTTAACATGCATTTTTGCAACGTGTTCATATTTTCTCTGTCTTTTTGTCTTAGGCATAAGTATAGTCCTGGCTGTGGCGGAGGGAGAGGTGTTTGTCAATGATGCGGAGATCCAGAAGTCAGCCCTGCAGGTCGTCATCAACTGCGTCTGTGCTCCGGACAAACGCATCTCCAGCATTGGCAAGTTTATTGCGGGCACCCCCCGTCGCCGCCTGCCGCAGCAGACGAAAGCCAACGAGAGTGTGCTCACCAAGATGTGGAACGTCGTGCAATCCAACAATGGTATCAAGGTACACTTAAGGCAAACCTTACATCTATATTTAAAACCTGCTATTTGCTTAGAAAGACTTGTTTTGTTTTTTTTTTGCTCACACTTTGTATGTGTCCTCTAGGTGCTCCTATCCCTGCTGACTGTGAAGATGCCCATTACAGATGCAGATCAGATCCGAGCTCTTGCTTGCAAAGCTCTGGTGGGTCTGTCTCGCTCCAGCTCTGTCAGACAAATCATCAGCAAGCTGCCGCTGTTTAGCAGCGGACACATCCAGCAGCTCATGAAGGAGCCCGTTCTCCAGGACAAACGCAGCGAACATGTCAAGTTCTGCAAGTTCGCAGCAGAGCTGATGGAAAGGATCTCTGGCAAACCGTTGCTGATCGGTACTGACGTGTCTCTGGCGTGGCTACAGAGGGCCAGCGTGGTCGCTCAGTCCAAGATCACCTTCCCCGAGAAGGAGCTGCTGCTCCTCATACGGAACCACCTTGTGGCCAAAGGCCTGCACGACACAGCAAACACACTCACCAAAGAGGCAGATCTGCCCATGACATGCCTATCGCATTCCTCTCATTGTTCCCATTCAGCTTCCTCCTTCCCTGCCGTTGCGCCTCCCCCACCCGCCTCCCCTGTTACAACGCTCCCCCGCACCCCACGGCTGGCCAACGGTGTGGCGTCACGACATGGAAACCACCCCGCTCACTCGACCACCCCAGCATCCAGCCACCCGCAACCACGCCCTTCCACATCACAGCCGGCCGCCCCGCCTTCCAGCGCTATGCCCTCCACGTCTGCCCCACACTGTAACAGCGGCTCTCCGCTGATCGGCCGCATCGTTTTCTCCCGTGATCGGCAGACGCCGTGCGGCGCGATGAACTGTAAAAAAACCAGAGTGCTTCGACAGAAGTCGGATCATGGGGCCTTCAGTCAAAGTCCAGCCATGAAGAAGCAGTTTGACAGACACTTACCTTCTCCTCCTGCTTTGGACAGTATTATCACGGAGTACCTGAGGGAGCAGCACGCGCGCTGTAAAAACCCCGTCGCAACCTGCCCACCCTTCTCGCTTTTCACCCCCCACCAATGCCCAGAGCCCAAACAGAGACGGCAGGCGCCCATCAACTTCACATCGCGCCATTCACATAGAGTTATATATCCAAAATACGGAGGCGTGGACGGCGGATGCTTTGACAGACATCTTATATTTAGCAGGTCGGTGTCTTTCCTCTTTCCCTCCACGCCCTCCTGCGGAGCCATTCTTTACATTCTCCGTGTTGTTTTTGTCCAGGTTCCGTCCCATCTCTGTGTTCCGGGAGGCGGATGAGGATGAGAGCGGATTCATGTGCTGCGCCTTCTCGGCTCGTGAGCGGTTCCTGATGCTCGGCACGTGCACGGGCCAGCTCAAGCTCTACAACGTCTTTACAGGCCAGGAAGAAGCCAGCTACAGCTGTCACAGCTCAGCGATCACTCACTTGGAGCCGTCACGGGTCTGTAGAGAAATCTGTGATAGGTTATACAGGTGCATCTCAATCAATTAGATAAAGTTCTGTGATTTTTATTAAATCAGTTCAAAAAGTGAAACTCCTGTTATTTAGATTAATCACACAAAGTGATATATTTCCATCATTTATTTCTGTTATGTCTTACATTTTAATGAAAACCCAGAATTCCGAGAATTCTTGACACGATCAATAAAGCGATGAAATGTACTGTTACAGCACTCAGCACCTGGCCAGGGCTCCTTTTGCCTAAATTACTTAATCAGTTTTGCATGACATGGAGGCGACCACCCTGTGACTCTACTGGGGTGTTAAAGGAGCCCAGATTGCTTTAATAATATTCATCAAAGCAGCTTTGGTACTTTTGGCAGTATGAGCAACAGGGTTTCCGCGGGTTTTTAAAAAGCATTAAAAGTCATTACATTTTTTTTTAATTAAGGCCTTAATTGGCATTAAAAGTCATTAAATGTGATTATTGGTGGCATTTAAAATGCCTTATTTTTTTTTCTAAAAAAATACGTTCATAAAAACAGTTATCAGATATATTATATCAGATATAACTGACTCCGCGTGTTTGCGCGGAACCAAACATGCTGAACTGCTTCCGGTTGATCATAAAGCCGTATGTTTTTACGATGTTCGGAAAAGAAGCTCGAGGCGGAGAAAGAGCTAAGGATTGGGAAAATGCAAATTTCAACAAAAGTGGATGGAAAACAAGGAATTCGGGACATGGCTGCAGCCTGTCGACGGTAAAGATGACGAAGGATTTTGCCGTGTTTGTAAAATAAATTACGTTTTGCACAATGGGTGTCAATGCTTCACAGTCTCACATGAAGTCGGACAGGCAGTGGTGTAGTCCAGGGTATACGCGGGGATACCCACTTATTTTTCAGTAATCATTGCGTATACCAACTGCTGGAGCGATATTTGTGCCTTTTTGTTTGAGCGCACAGTGAGACAGGTATTTAAATCAAATCTGATAATTCTTCTCAACCCACTATCCTCGCGCTCGGTTCCGTTTCTGCTCGCGCGCTCGACCTGATCCTTCCACGCTCAACACCAGCTGTGCGCTCGCTCGGCTCTGCGCGCTCGTGACTTCAAAAACTGTCCACCTCACCAGCCAATCACAGACAGACAGGTTTCTTTCCATCCAATCAGAGTATGGCTTGCAAATACTGCATTCAGATGGATTAAGTCAAAATGCTGTAGCTTTTGGCAGAAATTACTAAACATAACGGTGGGATTGAAGAAAAAAACAACAACCAATAAACAGTTTCATATTTTAGCCTAAAATATTTAGTTTAAAATAATTCCTTGAGTTACTAAGTGAGGTGTGAAAAAATGTTTTTGTCTCTTTTCTTTCCAGCTTCTGGGAGGTGATGCAAACATTTCTTGTGATCATAATCATCATCATTGTCATCATTATTTAAAGAGCACTTTAACACGAGGTAAAACAAAATAACATCCAATAAAATGACTTGAGTAAAGACTCAACAGTTTAAAACAACAACAACAATAAGAATAAGAATAAAAACTTGATATCAAACATAATAGAACCAGCCGGCACAGCAGAAATCCGAGTACCAAGAAAAGTTGAGAAAGATAAAATCTCAGTAAGGTTGAAGGCCAATAACTAGGTAACTCGTTCTATAACTAGAGAATGCCCTGTTCCCTCTAAGCTTCTGCTCAGAACTGTGAATGACCGTGAGCAGTTGGTCAGTAGATGTGAATGAGCAAGCAGGGGTGTAAAGGTGAAGGAGAAGCTCATTTAAGTAAGGTGGACAAAGCTGTTTAAAACCTTAAAAACAAACAGAAGTTCTTTAAACTGAACTCTAAGATAAACAGGTATGCAGTGAAGGGAGGCCAGGATGGGGTAATGTGCTTTATTTTATTTTTTTCCATTAAAAGGTGTGCAGCAGCATTTGAACCAGCTGCAGACATTTGAGTGAGGACTGGCCGATTCAAAGATAAAGAGAATTACACAAATCCAGCCATGATGAATGAAGGCTTGGAGTAGTGTTTCCATATTTTTGCCTTGAAAGAATAAGTTTTACCTTTGCTTTGTTCCTTAAATGATAAAAATGACTTAACTGAGGTCTTTTATTGACTGTCAAGTTTAAAATCTCTATCTATCCATCCATCCATCCATCCATCCATCCATCCATCCATCCATCCATCCATCCATCCATCCATCCATCCAATGGTTGACTTGTTGATGGCATTAAAAAGCATTAACTTAGAGTTACTCATTCCTGTATAAACCCTGAGCAAGTCCTGCTGGAAAAACAAATCATTTCCATAAAGAAGAGGTAACCATGAGTTTTCCTAAAATGTCCGGGTTCATGGCCAAGTTGACCAGTTAAAACAGTCCAACAGCCTAGTTGGACTGTTTTTATTCTAGGTTTATTCTCTGCGGCTTCAGCTTCAAGGACCTTTTTAATTTCCAAACAAGATGCAAAATGTAATTTCATGTTAAAAGAGAACTTTGGACCTCTGAGCAACGGTGCAGTCTTTTTTCTCCTTAGTCCTGGATCCGTCTGTGTGTGGTGGCTCTTGAAGCTCCGTCTCCAGTTACGGTCCACACTTGTGAATTTCCTTAAAATTTTTGAACGGGGCTCGCTTAACAATCTCACGGCCGTGGTTTCTCCTGTTGCTTGTGACAGTTTTCTTCAACCACAGTTCTTCCCTTCACCTAACTTTCCATTGATATGCCTAGATACGGCGCTTTGAGCTTGCTTCTTATCGAGGGCATCGGTGACTCTGATTGTCAACTTCTTTATGATTTTTGCAGGCCTTAATATATTCTAAATTAAGTCTTCTTTATTGGTCTTGTGTAATATCACCTTTTTTATTTAAGAAACCAAATTGGTCTTTTTAATTAGGTTTAAATGTTTAAAGTTGTATCACTTTGTGTATAATCAATGGAGTAGTTTCTGAATTGAATTATTTAAAAAGAAGAAACTTTTTGATGATATTCTAATTTATTGACATACACATATGTTTCATAAAGAGTTGTTTTTATCACTAAGATCTTATTTTTTTCCCCTTTTTTAGGATGGTTCTCTGCTCTTAACCTCAGCCTCTTGGAGTTACCCTCTTTCTGCGCTGTGGGGCATGAAATCTGTGTTCATCATGAAGTAAGTCTTCTTCCCAGTTCCTTGTTATATGTTGAATATGCTCCATCAAAAAGAACTTGCACTCTTTTGGAGTTTAAAATTGCCCGAATCATTACCATGTAATTAATGTCAGTCAGCAGAGTTAACGTCCCTCTTTTTTTCCTCCCATTTCTTCTATTTCTGGATCCTATCTACCCAGTACAACAGCAGCTTTATTCTGTTTAAAAGGAGTTAACAGACACACTACATGTTGTTTAATTATGCACACTAACAGCCCCAGGCCTGCAGTCGTCAGTCCTTAAAACTCTTCCGCTTGGGTTCATTCATCCAAATGCTTAAACTCAGATAAACCACTTCTTGGAGTCTGCAGTGACTTTATGACACTGCCTGGTTTTTAAGTACTTTTCCTTAGTTTTTATGTTTTAGATCAAATGTTGCTTCCACTGCATTTAGGCATTCCTTCCTGGGTGACCATTATGTGGAGTTCAGCAAGCTTTCACAAGACCGTGTCATAGGGACAAAAGAACACATAGCACGTGTATGTATATTTAATATATTATAGAATATTAAACAATTAAAGTGCAAACAAACATGCAGTTAAGTGACACATTTTTACTCTGTGCTTCTCTTTCCTAGATTTATGACATACAGACGGGACAGGTTACCCTGACCCTCAACAACCCAGACCTAGCTAACAACTACAAGAGGAACTGCGCCACCTTCAACCCAACAGACGACCTGGTTCTGAACGATGGCGTGCTGTGGGACGTACGCACAGCTCAGGCCATCCACAAGTTTGACAAATTCAACATGAACATCAGCGGGGTGTTTCATCCCAACGGCCAGGAGGTCATCATCAACACAGAAATTGTATCCTTCAGACATTATTATTATTATTATTATATGCACATATGAGAAAAGGGTAAATGCTGCCCTTTACAACATTTTAAATCACTTTAAAACTGTAGTTCTTTTTTTAAAAAACATACATGGATGTAATGTGCCCACCACATTGGTGTGCCTCATGCAGAAAAATCCCAAAATAAATTCAGTTGTCATTGCAGGAGCGTATTCTCACATGGAAAGACCCACCCAGTAATTTGAGGTTTATTTAGTCAGTGGGGGGAAAAAATCACATTGGTGGATATTATTGTTTTTAACAAAATCACTTGTCACACTTTGGTACCTATAACAATCCATAGAAATAAATTTATCTTAAGGATTTTTTAAAAAGAATAACAGAATTCTAGATGCACAATACATTGTAATTGTCAACATATTATCGCAGTGGACTCTTTAATGTCCTTGACGCCAACATGTGCATTCTGTTAGCAGCTGAGATGCTAAAGCTCAAGAAGAGGGAAGGGGAAATTATGTAATAGTAAAGAAAGGAAAAATAATTAATAAGGATTTATCATAAACGATGTGGTTATTGTCAGTAATACTATCACAATTTATCATCTTATTTGAAATCATGCTTCCCCAATCAGTTTTAATTAATAATCCATGATATTCAGTTCCCCTTGGTTCATAAATATGAAACAGAGGCCCATTTCAAATAGCATGTTTCCTCTATGCTGGATGAGAAGCCATATTTATCTTTTCATCATGCAGAGTTAAAAGGATGGGAAGTAAAGGAAAAATGTCCAAATCTCCCTTTTGGAGCTTCCAAGATGCTCCTGTAGTTCCCAAATCTGCATAACAGTTGTTAGACGTGAACCAAAACCTAACAGGTTGTTTTCTGTCCCAACTTCACAAACATCAGCGCAAAGTTTGCTAAACAGCTAGAACTTTAACTGGAAAACGACGTTAGGTTTACACTAACCTGGCTATTTGAAAAGGCTAAGATCTGCTCAGTTTGCCCTCTTGTCCACACGAGAGGTTTTGGTGAGAAAAAAACTCCTAATAGTTTCAAAACCTTTTCATAGTTAAGCTTTTTAACAATTCTGTGGTTTGTAATGTGGCCTGGATATCTGGAGATTATTAGAGATGGAGGCATAAAGGCTCATTTTCCACTTCATGCTGACTTTCTGATCTAGAAACGACACAACACTGAACCCGTTTTTGGGAATTCCTTCCACTCCTGTCGGCTCTGGATGATCTATGGAGTTTGGTAAAAAAATAAATAAAGTGCTAGCCTACTGGCAAAATAGAGGGGTAACTTTTTTCAACTCCTTACAGTTTTGAGAAAAGTTACATTTCTCAAATTCTTTCTTCGTGAGAATACGCTACTGCAATAACATGAATTTACACACTTGGAAAAAGAGGTTCCAATCAATGTTGAGGAAGCTGTATTTACGTTCTTATGTATATTTAAAAATCAGGAGCTTTAGTGCATTATTAAAGCTGAAGTACTGCCGGCTCAACAACGGAGACGTCGGTGTGACCACAGCATAAAATAATTCTTCTGGTGATTGAATGTGAAGCTCTTCCAGCGATGGGATGACGAACGAGGATTTATTTTACCGCTTAGCATTAAATATTTATCCCACTAGAAGTCTTTTATTTCTCCGGAGATGGGGGCGGAAAGAGGCACGTGATCATTGTTTAGTGTAGCTGAAGTTGAAGCAGACACAGCTGGAGGAAAAACATTATGGTTCTTAACTGTGTGCTTCAGTGGGATCTGCGGACCTTCCACCTGCTCCACACGGTTCCTGCTCTGGACCAGTGCAGGATAGTTTTCAACAACAGCGGCACTGTCATTTATGGAGGTAAATGCACAAGTCACTCGACGATGGGGTTGGATTTGTTTGGCTTCAGGCCTGCAAGTCGATTCACAGGCTACGTGTGAAATTGTCTGAATGGAAGTTGGGTAATTATGAAGCTAACAGAGCACGTGTGTATTTGCAGAAAGGTGTGAACAGAGCTTGTACAGGTTGGCAGGTGTGTTTGTGTACATTTGAAGCCACAGCAAGTCGACGCCCTGTGGGCAGAGGACTCAAATGTTGGAGTGGCATAAAAAAAAGGCACCGTTTTGACAGAATCGGGTCCCCTCACTGGAAGAGCCACAGGCATGCAGAGATGGAGCCGCTACAAGACCATTTCAGGCATTCTGGAGCCAGAAATGCAGCTCACCGGCTTGCACTGTTCAGTTGTTTATTCACCGTCTCTCTCTCTCTCTCTCTCTCTGGCCCTTTCTGATTGTAGCAATGTTGCAAGCCGACGACGAAGACGACATGATGGAAATGCAAATGAAAAGTCCATTCGGTTCATCGTTCAGGACCTTCAATGCCACAGATTACAAACCAATCGGTAAGACCTCTTACCTTTTGAACTATCGTCTGATAATATTTGTTTTTAAATAATCAGTTTTCCCAGTGAAAATTGTTATTTTTACTCTAAAATACTGTAGTAGATTCTTTTTATATTTTGCATCTTGTAATATTCGGAGAGATTTACATGCTCTTTTTCCCTTTCTCAGCCACAATTGATGTCAAGAAGAATATATTTGACCTTTGCACAGATACAAAAGACTGCTACCTAGCTGTGATCGAGGTAAATAATCAATGTGCATTACTTCATTTACAAAACAGCTCCAGGAATCACCCTTAAAATAAAAACCTTGTCCCTGTGTGCTACAGAACCAAGACTCTGTGAACACTGACACTGTGTGCCGGCTCTATGAAGTCGGCCGCCAGCGGCTCGCTGAGGAAGAGGAGGAGGATGAGGAAGACCAGGTTCGTACTTTGTTCCTGCAATCATTATGCAGCACCTCCGCTGCTCCATCTGGTCAGAGAGAAGAACCTTGTTTTCTGCGTTTCAGGAGGATGATGATCAGGAGGAGGACGACGACGATGACGACGACGACTCCGATGACGACGTCGACACGGATCCTCTCATCGCCGAGCTGGAGAACGACAACGGAGGTGATGATGAAGGTAACGACGAGTTCTCTCCTTCGGACGAAGAGGTCTCACAGCTCCTTGAAGATGACGGTGATGGCGGAGATGACGACGACGACGACGACGACGATGATGATGATGACGACGACGACGATGACTCTGATAATGACGTTGATCTGGATGGTGACAACGGTAAGCCACGTGTCGTTTGGCCTCGGCCCAAGTGGGTCTTGATTGTTTCTCATCCTCTGAGGGGAAGAAGCTAAAGAATTTTCTTATTCAAAATTAAATTGTAAAGTTAATTATCCAGATTTAATCTGGATAATTGACTAATAATAATCTGGGTTTAGATTCATTCTTTCTTCTTCTTTTAAATGGGAATGTTTTAAAGTATAACCAGCCATTGTACTGCTCAAAGTCTTTTTATTTTTTTATTAATTAATACATTTTTTATATATATATATATATATATATATATATATATATATATATCTATATCGTCCATCATTAAGTAAAGCAAATGATAGGCTACTTATTTAATTAGATATTATCAGTCCTATAAAGGAAATGTATAATTTTATCATCAGTATCAAAATTTGTCAAGGCGTAAATGTCCTTTGTCAGAGCCTAAATGGACACGTTAGTTGCAAATTAATGATTATACTGGATCTTGTACTGCTCATATTGCTTAAGTAGAGACGCAAAACATAAACATAAACAGCACAGTTTCAATGAATTTCTATTTATCTATATGCCCACAGATTTCGTGGGAAATGTTGTCTCAAGGCAATTTACTAAAATGAGAATAAAGCATTATATATACAGAAATATCTTAGCAAATTCTACAGATGGATTCAAAATCTGTTTCATACAATCCAGTTCTATCAAAAATATTCACACTCAATGCCTGTTTCCCTCTGAAATGTTGACCTAACATTTTTGCACACAATTTGGATTGCAAATGCGGAACGTAAGGGAAAGTTTGGAAAACTGCAGCATAAAAATGAGAATAAAGGGACGGGCCTTTTTGGGGTCCAACAGATTCCAGCATCAGAAAGCAGCCTCACTCATGGGACAGGACAAGAGTCCCTACAGCTGGGTCAGAAACAGTTGACTGGAACCAAATTTTAAAACAAGTGGACCAGGCTTATTTTATGCGACTGGACCTTCTGCTGGTGCTGGTTCTGTGCGTTTCAGCCCCCTCATTCCCTCCCTCCATCCCTCCATCTCTGACTGAGCTAACAGAATGGTGCACCCATCTTGACGTCATCAGGCACTGACTAACGGAGGAGTTTATCATACCAAGGCCAAAAGAAATATAATTCTTTTAAACCCTTTTGTTGAGGCTTTAGAGAGACACTTTGGCAACATTAGATAACACTCAAGGTCTCAGACATGCACTGAAATATCCTTAGCAGGCAAGAAGACAAGGCTGCATTCAGTTTCATACCTTTCGGTTAGGACTGATCATGAATTGGCCGTAGTTCCAAACTAGCAGATTAGGAACATTACTATTTGACATGCTTGTGTTCACCTACATGTGTCATAAACATTTCATTTGAATATAGTTTAACCACTTCAATACGACACTGGAGGATCATTTTCTGCAGGAGAAATGCAACATAAAGCAATGGATCACAGCTTTCACCCTAAATAACAGACCTCTATGTATCAATTGAATGCAAATGTGACAGCAGATTAAAGTATTATAATATGCTGCTTACATGAGCTGCTGCATAATTTATTTAAAACATTTTTTAAAGATAACAAATTGGGGTTTTGAACTTGTTTTAGCCAAGCTGACGTTCAGGTTCACCCTCTACTGTACTCAATATCCTGCCGGCTGATTACTACCCCGCAGAACGGCACTTTCACCAAAACAAATGTTTATAAAAGATTTTTTTCCTTTCAAAATTGCAAATCCACGGGTTCCTAGCTGTGGGTTCATCGGATAGTTTGGTCTTAACTAACCAGGTTTATTGGTAGAACATCAGATCATTGTCATCAAATATTGCACAAGCATTTTCTCTTGTCTGTTTTAATCTCTTTTGAAAACACTTCTATTCCCAATGGCCTTCGTCACAGAGTGAGTTGGTAGGTTCCTTTTTAATGTTGCTTTTGTTTATTTTTTGTCTTTGAAAATTTTATTAATGCGCATCACTTTAACGTTATTTTGTTTCATATAAATTTACTTTTGGTCTTGACAAGAGCCAAAAGGATGCAGAAATATAAAATGCCAAACCCTGGTACTGTTCCCGTAAACTGGAAAAGTGGCAGTGATCCTTATTTCAGCTCCATAATCCCTGTGCTATCCCTGTGATAGTTGACAGTTAATTTGGATTAATTTAGCCGTTGTTAGGAAAATTCTTCTCTCTGGTTCTTCAGGAACCTCTGATATGTTTTAGCAAGAGAAAGGGGAAAGAAATCAACCATGCTCAGCTTATTAGAACCAAGTGTGTAAACCATCGCTATTAAGATCTGCTATGACCAGCATGTGCTGCAAAAACTCCGACAAAGAAGATGCATTCATTAATTTCTTAATAATGTAGTGAAAAGCTTCTTTCTGGTTCGTTTACATAAAGTAGCTATTTATTTTAGGATCAAGAGTTGTAAATCGCTAGATTCTAGGTCTCTTGAGGTTCCTCTTTAAGTTAATACAGACAAGGTTCATAAATTCTGACTGTTCCAAAAACACCTTTGGATCCAAGTTTAAATAGCCTTTCTGGATTTTTTTTATTCTGAACACATAAAAAGCGTTTGATTAAACATCATCTTTATATTGTTTTTATTCCTCTCTGGTCAATCTGTAGTGGATATTAAAAAAAGCTGTTTTAGGTTAATCCAAGACTCATCAAAATAAAACAAATCATTTTCAGAGGGGAATAAAAACCCAGATGTCATCTCACCAAACTGGTTTATTTTTGCCGTTTAGCACTTTTTGCACTCGCCCACTTACCTACTCAGCAGAAAAATCTATATTCCCAAATTTCTGAATCTCTGCTTGTCTCTCAAACAAACAGACAGCTCGGACAACTCTGACCTTGAGGATGACATCATCTTATCCCTGAACGAGTGAGGACGGGGGCCCCATCGGCGTCTTAAGACCAGGGATCCAGAGAAGATGTCACGATTTCTTCCTCACAGACGTTTGATCTGCAGCGGATCAGTCACGAAAAGAGAAAAGCAGCGGGTAATCTACTCTGAGCACTGCCAGTTTGAAACTGTAGGTGTTTGAACACACGGCGAGGAGAAGCAAAAATGATTGTATATGGTATAATTTTATAAAGGAAAAACAGGATCTGCAGGATGAGTGATGAGACCTTTGTGAGGATGTGGTGAAAGAAAAGGTCTCACTTTCGTGGCCTTTTGTCGAGCCTCTTTAATGCACACGGGTTTCCTCCCTTTGGAAGCATCTGTTTGGTCACAAAGTCGAGTTTCTTAAAGAGATGGTTGAGATCTACAGTGAGATTGAAGACATACTGCTCGTAGTTGCTTGTGTTTGGCCAGACCGACTTTAATCACCAAAATGTCCTGAGGGTTTCTTCACAAAGATTCACCATCCTGCCTTCAAGTTTTATTTTCTGCAGATATTCACCATTCCACATGCAGCAGTGCCATTTAACATGACCTCTAGGTGATGTGAACACTGTAATAAAAGCGCCCACGAGTCGAATGTCACCCAAACTGACACGCTTTAACATTCTTTTATTCCTTTTTTGTTGCCAAACAGTATTTAGCACAGTGATGGATTTATTAAGACTACTCTGAACATACAACTGTTCTTTTTATTTTCCAAGCATCTGAAATGAAAATTAAAAAAAGTCCCAAAATTTAGCAAACCCGAAAGAAGTGAATTTTACTTTTCCTTCGACAGTAAAATTTAAAGCCTTCATTTTGTATATAAAAAAGAAAAATGTGGTACATGCACATATTTTTGTGCTGTCCAGTTGTCATGATTTTTTTCCTTATATTTTTACCTTGTGTGTAATTTTTTTTTCTTTTGTTTTTTCTCTTTTTTTTAAATTTGTTTTTTTTTCCCACTAGGAGACTTTTTGAGATCCTTGAAAGTTCTTGTACAGATTGTATGTATCTAAAGTATTTTTACTATAAATAAAGCTGCATAATTTCCTTTCTGTGTATTTGACTGTCTGTGTAACCTTGTATGTTTTAACATGTTTTTGATGGTCTAGGCTTGAAGCAATACAAATAAATAGGGAGGTTTAATGTTAGCTTTGCAAGTCTTGGGCTATTTAAAGGAGGCATGTGCCTGAGTGTTTAAAAACTGAGTTTAAATATGAGCCAAATTAGATTTTAGTGTAGGTTAATAACATGGAAACAGTATTTGCAACAGTACAAGATTTATTCAATTTTTGATTGTCACACTTAAATATTTTTATCCATACATCCATTTTCTAACCCGCTTGGTCCCTCATGGGGTCACGGGGGTTGCTGGTGCCTATCTCCAGTGTTAATATATTTATCATCAAACAAATTTTTAGTCACAGATAACTTGATTAAACTTCAAGTGTTTTCAATCGATGATTTCATTTATTAAGATAAAAAGTATCCTAATCAAATTGGCCCTATGTGAAGCAGTACTTGCACTATAAACCGAAGAACTGATTGTGTCACCCTTTGTTGCAAAAAAACTACTATCAAGCAGTTTAAGATAACTGGAAAATACTCTTGTACATGGCTGTGGAGGTATTTTACCCAAAATATGTCTCAAAACCGTTGTTTTGAGTCGTTTGGAGATGAACCTGGTGGTGTGCTACAGATCATTGTACAGCTGCATATCAATGCACTTCAGGAAGTGAGGGGCGCCGTTCTTTAGATGATGTTCTGCTCTTTTATGTAATGGATATAGTTGGGGCAATCAGAGAGGTTCAGCACTGTTCAGTGTTTTCTAGTTTTGGATCATGGTGCTCACAGTGGATCGCTGGAGTCTTTGCTGTGTAACGTTTTTCATACTGACGTTTCCTGAGATTGGGGGGGAGGGCCGATTTGTTGAAATTTGAGATCTTTAAGCCTACTTTGTCGTCATAAAACTTCAATGGAAGCAAATTCTTGATTGAACTGGGCTGGCAGTGATGAGGCCAGGGTGGGACTAGGGGAACTCAAAAGGTTAATTCACGATTTACCAATAGGGGGATTATATTGTTACGGCCAGGTTGGTATGGATAGCTTTTTCCCCTTAAAGAAAAAATTTGAAAACTGCTTGTTGCATTTATGCTGCTTACATGTGTCGGCTATTAAAAGTTGTATGATCTGAAAGATTTAACGGCAACAAAACAAGAAGAAAGGCGAAGAGTAGATTTTTAAATGGAGCTGCAAAATCTGTCCAGTCATCTCCACAGCACCAGTGTGTGCAAATTGGCAAAGGACTGCTTGGATGCAATATTTGGTAAGATGTTTTTGCTCCTCATGCTAACTAGATTTAGCCAGCTGGGTTGGCTTTCAGTGCCTTCAACCAATGAACCTGATACAGATCCTACAGACTAAGACGCCAAAGCTTAGGAGCAAGGGCATAGTGATGGTGGGAAAAAAAAGATTTGTCTCGGATGTTGTTACTATATTCTACAATTTTCACAGAATTATATACTTCTCTCGCAGCCCTAGTTTAAAAGAAATTGTTTGGAACAAATAATGGATAAGGGGGTAGGATATCCTTTTTGTCATATTTTCTGTTTGCTGTTGACTTGATTTGTGAGAGTTTAAACTGTCAGGCAGGCTACGCTTTCAGCAAGCTATCAGAAAAGTGACTAAATGCTGGAACAGCAAGTAAAAAAAAAAAATGCATTAATCTTCTTTGTGCCACATTTGTACCATCTGCACGCAGCAGTTTCACCATAGTGCATTCTCTACACCCATGATGGAAGCTCGTAATTTGTTATGTAATTTTTAACAAATGCTTATTGTCTGGGATGCATATTTAGCTTATGAAACGCCCCCTTCTCCTCCTGCTTTGTGTGTGTGATTGGGAAAACCGCCCACAATGTTCCACTTGAAGTAATAGACAGATGGGAGTCAGTCACAGCGTCTCTATGATGGGGAGAAATTACCCAGCTGAATACTGCCCTCCCTCCCACACTGCATCAGACTCACTGCTCTACTCGGCGCTCACCAAATCACCCTATTTTCCCTGTGCCTTATCTATAGGGCAAGCATGCAGGAGTTTGCAGCTTTACAAGTCACGACTCCCCAAACTAATCGGGTTGTACTTACACTTTTTTTTTCACATGGTGATGCTCACAAACACGAATTACAAACTGTTCCCGTACAAATTTCATCACAAGGTGAAGTAGCTTAGAAAGAATACACCTAGTTTGGAAAAGGGCTGTCTTTGTAAACTTTATTTCTTGATTAATTGCTATAACCCGACACCTGTTAAGTAATGGACAAGAGTTGTGCATAAATTAGTTATTTCTTGTAACTTGTCCTCCTTCAGGTCTAAATTAATATTTCTGTATAAAATATACAACCTCATGACAAATGTGGCAAAATAGAAGTTTTTCAAAAAAACATGATCCCGGGTCCAAAAAAAATATGAAAACTACTCTTTGGTAAAAACAGTTAAGCAATTATAAGGATAGTTTTTATTTGGATACAACTTGGTACACATGCGCACCAGAGAGAGTGCAATGTCTTCCAAAAGCATTTATACCCAACTTTTTCGTGTCATGTACTCTAATTTTATTTTATTTTTAATCAGATTTTATGTGATAGGCCCACACTGTCATCCATAATTAAGTGGAAAGAAAAGGATACATGGTTTTACAAATTAACAAATGAAACTGAAGATGTTTCCGTGCATCTGCATACAGCTCAACTGAGTCAATACTGAAACCATCTTCAGCTAAAGTTCTGAAAATAAAGTGCTGAAAATCATTATGGATATGTTTTTATCAACTTGTCTATCTAGAGACAAAATCTTTGCATATTCTTAGTAAAGTTGTTCAAGCTCAGCCTGATCGGATGAAGTGCATTTGTGAGCATTGATTTTTAAGTCTCTCCTCTGTTCCTTATTAGGATTAAGGTCTAGACCCCGGGCTGGTCATTTTAACGCATGTGCTATGATTTAAACCATGCTATCATAGTTCTTGTAAGTTTTGTTTTGCTGTCTAGCTGGAGAATGACCCTCTGCACCAATCTCAGGTCTGTTTCAGCCTTTAACAGGTTTTCTTCCAGGATTGCTCTGTGTTTAGCTCCATCCAACTCTGAGCAGCTTGACGGTCTTTGGTGAAGAAAGCCATCCCCACAGCATGGTGCCACTACCACCCTGTTTCACCATGTGAATGGATGGTAAATTCAGGCTAAGGTATTTGTATATAGCCACATAAAATTTAATTGTTTCATCTAACCAGCGCAGTTTATTCCACTTGTGTGCTGTATCCGCTACTTGGCTTGTATTGCAAATTGCAAACAGCTTGCCTTTATAGATTTATTTTTAATGATGGCTTGCCTCTTTAAACTCTCCTATTAAGGCCGGAATTGTTGCACAAGTGACTGAAAGTTCCTATTGACACAGTCTCCCACCCGAGGTGGGGCTGTCTCCAGCTCCTAGAGATTGGACATAGTAGGGCCAAACATTTTGGTTGTCAGGTGAACGAAATTAGAAAAGGTTATTGAAGAATTTTTTGCAAAGCACTGCAAATAATTTAGTTTGCTAGACTTTTCTGCAAATGTTATGAATGTTTTTGGGAATTAAAAGGAGTTCTTACAGAAAAGCTTATCTGAGATCAGAGACTAATGTTGGACATGAAGGTCTAACTTGCAGTCTCTATTTCATCCCAAGGGTATTCTATCAGTCTCAGGTCAGGACTATTTACAGGCCTGTTAATTTCTTCCGCTCGAAACTTGCACTTGTCCTTGTGGACCTTGTTAGGGGCACTAGTGCACAGTCATGTTGCGCTCCAAAGCCCAGTTCCCACGGACTCAGAAGCACGAAATTGACCAAAATGTCTTGATATAGTGCAGCAGTAGGAGCTCCTTTCACTGTAACTAGGAGCTGAGCCAACTTCCTGAAAAATAGCTCACGCCATAATCCCCTCTGCACCAAACCTCACACTTCATGCAGTGCAGTGACATTCTCTTGGCCACTGCCAAACGGAGACTTGTTTGTTGGATTGCCAGAGAAAAAAAGGTGTGATTAGTTACTCCAGAAAATGTCTCCTCTAGAATCTAGTGGCTGTGCCCTTTACAGCGCTGCATCCAACGCTTTGCACCACACTTAATAATGTAAGGCTTGGATATAGCTGTTCTTCAATTTTAACTTCAGTGGATCTCTACACTCTGGTCTGGAGTTAATCTGGGGGCCACATGAAGTTTGGAGGTTTGTAGCTATTGACTCCACAGAAAGTTGGCAATGGCTGTGCATTATGCTTCTGCTGAGATTTTATCACTTCTAGTTCCGCTCAAAACATGTAGCCTGGACGAACGTATGTGACTATTCATAGCATTCAACTCTTTTATTTGCTCTTCTTTCAAATTGCTTCCACTTTAATATGATATGACTAACAATTCAATCTGATATATTTAGCAGTGAGGACATTTCTTGACTGGACTTATTGCACAAGTAGCATTCTCTCACTGTGTGTATTATGTATCGCTGTATGTATGCAATGCTTGAGAATTTCTTTGTAACCTTCTCCTGACTGATACCTTTGTACAATGTAAACTGTCTGTCAAACCATAGCTTTGGCGGCATGATGCAAATGGGAAAATGTCTGGAAGAACCTTATTAATACCTTATTGTATGTCAATCAGATTAACATTGATGAATGTTAATCTGTTCTAATCTCTAAAAACATTTAGTCCTGAAATTGAGCCAAAAGTGTTAGTTCAGGGCTGTCATCATCTAGGGTTTGCACCTCTTTTATTTTTGTTTTTATACAGTTTTATGACCTAACAGATTTGTTACCTCGCAGTTGAAATGATTTCATTTTCACCTTTTGTCATATTAAAGGTGGAAAATGGTTATAGATGAGATGTAGTCTATTTTTATTTTGCAACACAAAAAGCTGATATTTTAACAGCTATGTGTAAACTAAGTAACACCTTAGGAATAAGGGTGCATTGAAAAAAATTAATACTTTTTGTATCACTAATGGTCACTAATATTTCAGATTTAGTTATTTCATGTGAGTTTCATCTTTAGGAGAATTAATTGTGAGGCTGTAAATAGTGTGAAATTATTTTTCTGAAATCATTCAATCAAACTTGTCCAAAGAAATTAGTTGCACCCCCATCAGTGTGGGGGCATGCCTGCACTATGACAAAGCATTGCTGCTGTATAGTGGCTCTGCTTCTTGGAAATGACTCAACCAGGAGGTGTTTCCCCACATGGTGGTCTGGCCTGATGTTTAACACCGGGAGCTGCTTTATGGCCAGCAGCTGCCAAAGTAACAAGTCCAGTCAGTCACACGAGAGGCAGACTGCCAGCCATCATTCCTCCCCGCTGGAAGGAAAAAATCGGTTTGTGATGGATGGATAGAAGGGGCACACGGGGAGGAAAAGAGGAGGCGCATATATTTGCAAAAGCTTGACACATCAGTGTTGACAAAACAAGTCGGGTGACGACCATGAAGATGGCGCAGCTTATGGTGTTTTGCCGTTTTCTCTGAAATTTCCCGCAGCAGCTTTTCGGCACATCCAGTAATTACCAAGCGATCGGGCCTATTGTCGCTGCGTGGAAGCCCCCCCACTGAGCGTCCGCCGAGGAGGAAACGCGAAGAGACGAAGTGAGGAGCTGAAACCCTTAAAACAGGGGCTGCAGTAACACCTTTTGTGGAAAACAGAAGACCGATCGCCGTGTGCGTACGTGCGTGCGCGTGCCTGCGTGTCTCTTGTGTGTGTCTGTGCGCGTTGCGTGAGGTGGACAGGGAGACTGCATCAGACTGGAGACACACGCCGGGACATAATAGAGCAGAGACACTGAGCTTTCCAACCGTCCCTCTTCTCTCCCTTTTCCCCGCGCACATTCCGCTCGAAACATGTAGTCTGTGCAAACAGCCGATCCGCCGAGACTCTCTAATTTGTAGCCTTCAGCTCAGATTCTTTTAGCAGCATCATCTCCCGATAACGACATAATGTGGCTTGCTCAACCTGAGGGGAAATAATCAAATATGTGGATACCAACAGAAGAGGAGAAAATCGGAGTTGGTGAGTTAATGCCATCTTTTATTATCATCATTATTGCTCATTAGGTTTGGGTTTCCTCAAGCTTTCACCATACGTCGCTTTGGCAGTTTTTGCAAAAAAAAAAAGAAAAAAAAGAAAAGAAGCGCATAATTTACCCATCCTCATCAAGAACTGGCTATGCAGCACCTTATTTTCCTGTTAGTTAGCCGATTGCATCCAGTAAAACCCCCCCACATACACTTATAATGGCTGATATACGCGGCGGTGACTGCATTGGAAGGGAAATTGCGTGGGATGATCCAGCTTACATACCCCACCACCTTAAAGATGCCATCGCAGGCTGTGGACAGCCTCAGGTGGGGCGTTAAATCCGCACTCCTGGTTATTACACTGTGTGCTTTTGTAGTACCAAAAAAAGGGAGGCGAACTTGGCATTTTAGCCCTTTTCGCCTTCGTCTTAGATAAGTACAGTAGCGATGTAGAGGAGGAGAGACGCGATTCGTGTTGAAACCACAAGGGGGCATCGTGGGTGCGTCCCTCCAACAGGTGTAGGCAGGAGTGATGCTGGAGTGTACCTGTGGCCCGAAAAAAAGCAGCTTTTCTGCTACTGCGGCTGCTGCGACACGGTTTTACACTCATCACGAACCAGGATAAAGTACCCACGACTTGTTTAAGATTTAGTTCAATAGATCGGTAAATAGGCCTTATGTTGAGGAAGAACTTAAAGCCATCTGTATACAACCGAAGACGATTCAGTGTCTTTATAAAGTGTATGCTTGGCCTCTCTATAGCAGCAGAGCGTGTGATTACCCTATAGAGGGTTTTCATTAGGTGAATGAGTCATGTCCAGATGCTCCACCGCTTGTTAGGGCTACTCACGCTGGCTCGCACATGATACTCCCCCTTACATGCACACGCCCACGTATGAGCAGTTTCTTTGGAGGCATCGCATTCGTCATGATCGCTTTATAGAGAGTCTCCGCCACTATAGCGCCGCCGCTCCTGATCTCTGTGTCACTTTATGCCTTCGTCCATCTGTTACAGAATCACTGCGGCTCATTTTCTAAGCACAAATATATACGTGGGCCTTATTAAAGCAAAGACAGCAGCAGTGCGTGTTTGTGTCAAGGTGTGGGGAGGGAAGCAACAGTTCGGCGCAGCCTCCGCGTCAGTCTGCGCTTGGCGACCTGGCGCTCTCCGCGGTCCTGAAACGTGGATGGCGATGACGCTGTCCGCGGTGCTGAAATGCGGGGAAGTGGAACCCACCACGCAGAGAAGTACATACTGTACTTTGCAAAAGGCGGCACGAATTGCAGCTGAATGCATTTCCCCCTTTTGGGTAGCATGTCGACATGCGAGGATCAATATTCCTCCAGCATCACTGCAGATGAAAGCCCACACAGGTGGACTAGTACATGCGCTGGCAGTGTCACCAGCCTGTTATCAGTCCCCTCTCCTACCTGATCTGTGATATCTTTGGCACCATTTTGCACATCTCCACAGCTTATTTGCTGATTTTTTTTTCGATTGCCTGTATATTTCCTTTCACATATAATGCACTGCACAGATAACAGAGTTGTGGCTCTCTCAGCAGCCCTCCGTGCATTTCTTGTTCTCTTGGTTTACCAGAATAGTCTCACTTTTTAAATAAAACAATCTATTCAACAGTGGATACATAAAGTATCCACACCAACCTGGCGTACTGGAAAAGTAATTGCCCCCCTTAACATTGGGGCACTCTTTCCGACAACAATTGCAGCAAGCAGTTGAGATAAAGCCAAAGATCTTTTATGTCACCAAAACCATCCACAAGGAATTTGCTGGTATGCTTTCGAGCATTGTCTTTCTGCATAACCTGGGTACGCTTGAGCTTAAAAGTAGAGTCGGTGATTTTTCCGGAAATGTAAGTAAGAAATGGCGATGTCCTTTTTTGAATATCTGCGCATGCGCAAGACCATCTTAACTGCTCTTCCGCTCCTCAGGGGGATCACATGAAAGAATCTCCCAAATCCACTCTGGTCTTATTTCTTTCTTCTGAGGCCTTCCTCGTCTTCTCATAAACTTGTAAGAGAGTTTGCTTCTCGTGAATCTCAGCGATGTTCAAAGTATACAGTGAGAGCAGCCAAACTACAATGAGCGGCTAACACCAAAGCTAACTGAAGACATAAACAGTAGAAGTGCGTGTGCGTATGCGCAGCCAGAAAGCGAAAACTAGCAAGGAACATGCGTGCACATTGGCATTACGTGAGCACGTCATAATCATTATCATGTGCGACAACCAATAGATAAGGTGAAAACCTCAGAACGTGAGGGACAGAGGGAGTTGTTGGCAGGACCAATCCTCTGACCAATCCTTGCTATTTAGTCCAAATTAGTCAGGGTTTTTACAGGCCTGCAGCTTTCACAGAGGTCCATCACGGTTCCATCAAGAACAACATGTTGTCCAGATCATGAAACAGCAAGGCAACCCCAGACCATCATACTACCACCATGTTTAATTATTGGTATGACGCTATTTTTCTGAAATGCTTTTAGTTTTACGGCAGATCTAAAGGGATGCAAACCTTTTGAAAAGTTCTTATTTTGTCGCATCAGTCCACAAAATGTTTCTCCCAAAGTTTGGAGAAACATAAAGATGTTTTTTTTTTAATATTCAAAGAAAGCAAGGCTATAAAGTTATCAGAATACACAGTGCATTGCAGTTTGTTGAGTATGGAGGCCGCGTAGCTGCAGACCAGTCAGGTGGAGATGGTATGCCCTTAATGGTTGTGGCCTCTTTCAGAAGGATAATGATACAAAGCAAATTGGGTTCCGGTTTGAGGAACACACAAGAGAATTCCCCATATCTCAATACAATTGAGCATCTGCGGGATTACAGGAAGAAAACGTTTATTCCATTCAGGTCCCACCTCACGATTTAATAACTTAAAGCATCCATTGCAAACATCTCGGTGGCAGACACCACAGCACACACGTGTCGGGGACTTTAGTGGAGCCCAGGCCTTGACATTTCAAGGCTGTTTTGGCATCACAATATGGACTAACATACTAATAAGCAAGTGGTCAAGCTGTTATGCTTCATCTTAATATAGCTCCCAATTCAATTTTAAAAACTAAAATTTTCATCCAATCACTTCTAGATATTGGGTTGTAATAGTAAAAACTATGACTTGCCTGTATTGATTCATGTTTCTCAAAATGTTTTGCCTCTTCTTGAATGTGTCTTTTATCTATGGGTTTATAGATGTATCACCTATAAGCACCAGGATTTCATCTTACTTGCATTAGGTATATATTTATCAGTAATTCAGTGGCCTCCCACTTGAGGGAGCGGAATGAATCAGATGGTTTTGGCTTTGGCCACATGTCAGTCACAGCAGCATCATCACATCAAACAATCAATGCACCATTTTCTAAAATCAGCAAATCAAAGTAATCCTATTCTAGCACAAACTACCACAATGAAAGATTATCCACTTGGTGCTGCTGAATATTTCTTCTCCAGGAAATCTGAAAAAAATCTAAATTTTCTTTCCACAATACATCAACAATAGTTTGCAGACTTTTTTAAGTCCAAACCTTAAGATTTGAAACAGTTTTTTTAATCACAACTTCCTTTTATACTAATGGCATACCATTGACAGGAATCTAAAATCATGGCTGTTTCCTGACCACAACAAAAAATAAATAAATATAAATAAATATAAGTGTGTGCATACGTATGTGTGTGGGTATATGTGTATATATATACAGGGGTTGGACAATGAAACTGAAACACCTTTCATTTTAGTGTGGGAGGTTTCATGGCTAAATTGGACCAGCCTGGTGGCCAATCATCATTAATTGCACATTGAACCAATAAGAGCAGAGTGTGAAGGTCCAATTAGCAGGGTAAGAGCACAGTTTTGCTCAAAATATTGCAATGCACACAACATTATGGGTGACATACCAGAGTTCAAAAGAGGAAAAATTGTTGGTGCACGTCTTGCTGGCGCATCTGTGACCAAGACAGCAAGTCTTTGTGATGTATCAAGAGCCACGGTATCCAGGGTAATGTCAGCATACCACCAAGAAGGACGAACCACATCCAACAGGATTAACTGTGGACGCAAGAGGAAGCTGTCTGAAAGGGATGTTCGGGTGCTAACCCGGATTGTATCCAAAAAACATAAAACCACTGCTCCCCAAATCACAGCAGAATTAAATGTGCACCTCAACTCTCCTGTTTCCACCAAAACTGTCAGTCGGGAGCTCCACAGGGTCAATATCCACGGCCGGGCTGCTATAGCCAAACCTTTGGTCACTCGTGCCAATGCCAAATGTCGGTTTCAATGGTGCAAGGAGCGCAAATCTTGGGCTGTGGACAATTTGAAACATGTATTGTTCTCTGATGAGTCCACTTTTACCGTTTTCCCCACATCCGGGAGAGTTACGGTGTGGAGAAGCCCCAAAAGAAGCGTACCACCCAGACTGTTGCATGCCCAGAGTGAAGCATGGGGGTGGATCAGTGATGGTTTGGGCTGCCATATCATGGCATTCCCTTGGCCCCATACTTGTGCTAGATGGGTGCGTCACTGCCAAGGACTACCGAACCATTCTGGAGGACCATGTGCATCCAATGGTTCAAACATTGTATCCTGAAGGAGGTGCCGTGTATCAGGATGACAATGCACCCATACACACAGCAAGACTGGTGAAAGATTGGTTTGATGAACATGAAAGTGAAGTTGAACATCTCCCATGGCCTGCACAGTCACCAGATCTAAATATTATTGAGACACTTTGGGGTGTTTTGGAGGAGCGAGTCAGGAAACATTTTCCTCCACCAGCATCACGTTGTGACCTGGCCACTATCCTGCAAGAAGAATGGCTTAAAGTCCCTCTGACCACTGTGCATGACTTGTATATGTCATTCCCAAAATGAATTGATGCTGTATTGGCCACAAAAGGAGGCCCTACACCATACTGATAAATGATTGTGGTCTAAAACCAGGTGTTTCAGTTTTGTTGTCCAACCCCTATCTATCTATCTATATATATATATATATATATATATATATATATATATATATATATATATATATATATATATATTAGAGACATGCAGCTCTAAGTGGACAGCGACATATAGAATTTGACAGATCAGGATGCCATGTTGTCCATAATAATCTGGCCAAGATGATTGAATAAAGTGTAAAGAACATTTCTTTGACACAATGAGTACTTTAACTGTGGAATTTTGAGAAATGGTACATATAGTACTTGGTCCATTATCAGAGTCCTTGTCTTTACTCTGTCAAGTGGGGTCAAATGTATCTGCAGGTCCGTCTTACATTTTCAGGTGGTGCTGCATTTCTGTAAGGCTGTTACAGTAACTTTTGTATTATTTTGCATTTCTGTGAGACTTCCAGATTAAATTCACACAATGTTTTTGAAATTTCTCACATGGTTGTATCCTAGGCTGCCTAAGTAATTTTGGATGGTAAGACCTGGCACCTTTAAAATGCCTTTTAAGATGAGTAATCAATACAAAGCTTGAGATTTTCCCAAACCTTTCTAATGCACGACAAAGTCCTGACATTACAGAAAACAAGGGAGAAGGACACACAAAAAAGGGCACAACAATAGTAAACCATGTCAACACACTAATTATTTATTTAGTAAATTGGGAGTATTAAAGTTTGCTGTCTTGGTAAAAATTAAAATTGTACAAATAATATACAAAGCAAAAACTAATGTACTCCCTGACAATATTCAGGAAAGGTTCAAGGAGAGGGAGGGGAGAGATGAGTTAAAAGGACAATTTAATCTAAAACAGCCAAGTATAAATACTATATTAAGGAGCATGTGTATATCTGTTTCTGGGGTTAAGCTGTGAATAGCTTGCCAGAAGATCTCAAACAAAGCAAAAACACAATACAGTTTAAAAAGGGATTAAAATATAGCATGATTAAAAGCTATAAAATGGTTTGGGATTTGATAGCAACTTTCATGAAGTCTATATACTTGTTTTATTTTGTCTGGATTAAATTGTGGATTCTAGATATCCTGTTAGTATCTGCTATTCAGAAACCTTAAAAAGTTTTAATGGCTTATCGGAAATCAAAAATTAAAGGGTAGACACTTATAAGATGAATAGCTTCAGCCCACACATTTACGATCTTGGTAAATGCTTAAAATTTTGAATCTAATGAATCTATTTGAATGTTGGATTGTTGACTGATGTTTGACTATATTATTTTGTGTTCAAGATCGAATACTACTTAACTATTATCTACAACTGTAGAATCTACATCTTTGTTAGAGAATGATTGTGTCATCATTGTATATGTGCTCCTGCAATTTGGGGGCGTATCTTAATTTGAAGGACACAAGCTCGAGATTAGATACATAACATTAACTTCTCTGCATCAAGACCTCAGCAGTCTTTAGTAGTAAACTGAGTAAACTCTTAGTGAAAAATTATACATTCAAGTATTTATAAGGCTCTTAACTAAGCCAGGGAAGCCCCAGGACCATTATATGTAACTTTATACGTGGCTTACTGTGGGAAAGAACTACTTAATCTAGATGGTAGAACCTTCATGGTCTATATACTCATACTGCTTTGTTAACTATAATGCAATTAACTCTTTAACCAATTAAGTGGCTTCTGGAATAGTTGTCACTAAGATTAGTGCCAGAGATCAGAGTAACACGTTTCTGTATTAATTAAAATGTCATTCAGTGATAGGTTTGTAGTCAGTTATTTTGACAGTTTATAAACCATATTATTAACTTGTTGAAGTTTTTGGTAACATCTTACATTCCTTTGTATATTTTGCCCAGATGGGGTACTGTTGTTTGACGTGTAAAGAAGTTATGAAGTATACAGATTTGTTCTCCGTGCTTGTAAAGAATGGGGGGGGAAAAAAGCATAGCAATAAATACATTTCATATTGCAGTAGCATGTTCTCAAATAATTATTAAAAACATTTAAAAAGTTTTAACCTTAATTTTAAGTGTATCTGTTCAGTTGGAAAAAAAGGAACCTGCTGTCATTAATAGAACATGGGGAAAGGATCGCTGACCATTCCTCTTTGCTCAATCCCTACAGCTCTTTAGAAGCAACACTGACCCACAGCATCACAGATCCTCTACCATACTTAACAGTGGGGATGCTTATTTTGCTACATATCCATACTTTGCTTAAACCCAAACTCACCTGGAGTGTTTGCTGCATGTGGTTTTAGTTAAAATCTTAATACAGTTTAGTGCATATGTTTGTATTTGTGATTGCATGACAGAAAAAGATTTACTGACAGGCTTTCCAAGAAACAGAAGTAGTTTTTTTGTTTTGGAGACTTAGTAACCTAATAATGCCATTCTTACTGTATTCAGTGACAACATATACATGGGTCCTCATACAGCCAAAAGAAATGGGCATCTTTGTCACGTTTACTTACACCATAAGACACCAGATAGTCACTGGTTACTAAACAGAAGATCCTAGAAACTCTAATCAACTTACAAAAGTAAAACTGGAATAAAAAAATTCTTAGTTACATTTACTTACATTGATTTTAAAAGGGCTGTTAGGTGTACAAACAATTGTACAAATAGTGATTTAGATGAAAGGAAGTATTTCTTAACACTAAAAATGTACTCAAATGTTGGATTTTCCTAAAGTGTTCAATGTGAGATACATTATCTTAAAGCTTTTTTTTAAATCTTTACCAGGGGTGCCAATTAATTTGTCTGCATCTGCATGTTTGGTTATAATCTTTACCAGACAGGGAATTTGTCTCAACATCCTATGTTTTCTCTAAATCTGAGGTTAATATAAAAACTGTATCATCTGCAAAATTTTATTTTTACTCTTTTTGATACATGAAAAAAGGTCAACAATAACTTTTATTTGGTGTAGCCCCCCACTTTTAGAAATGAGGTTCCTCATAAATTGCTTCTTTGCACAGCGTCAAACAGAGAGTTCAATGTTTACTTATAGGCTTCCTATTTTAGAAACCACTTAGTCTGCTCTCATATTACATCACTGTTGTGTTGTATTGCACTTTTATTCTGCACACCATGAGTGGCAGCATTGCAAATGAAGAGCAGTGACAGTTTTATTTATTAATATATTGGTTCTATCAATTATTTTTTACAGCTGCACAACTTTTTTATGTATTTTATGGAGTCTGATGCTATTTTAATTGTTGTCACTATTATTTATTTATTGCTGGGTTAAAAATATTTTTTAAAAAGGATTTCATGCGGTACAAACACATTTCATGTTTAAGAAACAAATCATTTAAAAAACTATGTAACTTTTCCTTAAGATTTAATTTTGTTCTTTAAAACATTACACGACATACAGTCATTAGGTGCTTCCCAGCTTTTAATCTTAACAATTAATGAAAACTAGGTGTTGACACACATGCTATTTCTTTTACATTGCCATTGCTGTGATTCAAAATTCCGGGCACCTAATGGCCGATATTCAATTGTCGATAGTTGTCACACCTTTTTTAAAAATGTTATATCTTTCCATCTGTCTGCATTTCTTTTGTACCTGGCAACAAAATGCAATTTTCACAGGCATTAAACATGGTTTAGAGGCAGAAGTAACCCGACTTTCTCCTTCTCTTCCTCTATAGAGACCTGGTGGTGGAGATATTTGAGTGACTCGTATGAATCACACGAAATACTTTCTTGCACTTTAAGCTGATTATACTTATCATACAGTTTTGTTGCCTTGAACAGCTGTTTCATTACTTTTTAACAATATTTTTTTGTCATTACTCGTGTTTAATGTTTGATGTTCTTTCTAATATGTACCAGATGGAGAAGCTGTACTGCAAATTTCATTTTAAGCTCTAGCTTCAATGACATTAAAGACATCAAAGTTGGAGCTACTTGCTCCTGTTGTCAACTGGAAGCTGCAGCTGATTGAAGGGTCTCTCATATTGTTGAACAAAAACACTGATACCCTGCACTTTTACTTTCTCTACACAGGAACAGCAATACATTCCTGCTCAGAGGTAGATGTACAGTAATTGGGTATTAGCTAAGTACACTCAGAAGGAGTTGATGCCTGTTATTAAAAAAAGGCAAATATCGGCGTAATTTGGTAGGCTCTTCAGTCCAGTATTCAGTATATCCTAATATATTGTGATTCTTTGAGTTGGATAGTTTTTCGAAAGCAGCTTGAAAAAAGAATAGTGTTGAAAAGAATCAAGGGGCTAGACTGTGTTGCCATTCTTAGATACCATATCTGTAATATTTAAAAAAATGTACCACTATTCTTTTATATCCCTAAAAGTTTTGAAACTCTAGGATCCAAACTGAGATAACCTCCCAAAGAGAACAATGTGTTTGAGGTTATTCTTATTTCAAGTTTATTTTATATGGAAATGTTATGGACAAGTCTAGATAAAACCCAGCAGCAAATAAAGCCCTTACAGTATCTAGGTGCAGATGTTGTCATACTTCTCTCCCTGGATAGAGTTATACAGTGCCTTGCTAAAGTTTTTATTTTCCATTTGCATTTTATACGTTTTGTCTTGTCATAACCACAAACCGCTGTGTATTTTATTAGGATTTCATCTATCCTTTTACTTCCACACAAAGTGGAAGTAAAAGGATAGATGCTTTTCAACTGTTCATAACAAATAGAAATCTGAAGTGTGAGGTGCATTTGTATTCAGCTCCCCTTTATTCGGATCCTTAAATAAAATCGACTGCTACTAACTTTTTTCAGAATTCAGAAAATTAATTAATTGAGACCATCTTTGTGGAAGTAGTGAACAAACACCCTCATGAAGACCAATGAACACAGTGGACAGCTCAGGAATAAAGTTGCACATATCTTTAGAGCAAGCTTTGGTTGTAAAATAATATCCTATGAACATTTCATGGAGCACTGTTCAGCCCAGCTCCTGAAAATGGAAAGAGTATAACCGCAAAACTACCAAGACTTCACCCGAATACACTATCCTGTCAATGAAACATCGTGCTGGCTGCATCATGCTGAGAGAATACATTTTTTTTGTCAGTGAGAGAAATTAGTCGGCAGTCAGAGCTACAATGGATTGGTTCAAATTTAAGCGTGTTGATGTATTTGAATGGACATTGACAAGGTTTAAATCTAAATTTAATTGAGAATCTGCGGCAAGACCTGATATTTATAATAAATTATTATATCATTTGTCGTCTGCATTTAAACCTGGGCTAAGCTTCTTGCTCAGGGACCCAGGATTTTAACCCAGGAACTTGTTGCCTCTCTAGGATGCAAGCCGTCTCCTCTGACCATTATGTCACCACTCCCCTGTTTGATGTTTACAGGCCCTTTCCGTTCAACTGGACTGAGCCTGAGCTGTTTTGCAAAGAAGAATGAGCAAAGATTTTTGTCAAAGATGTTAGAAACTTACCCCAACAAAGTTTATTCTTCGGAGTTTCGACTCAGGAAGGCTGGACCCAAGTGAACAATGCATATTTGAGCTTTTAATGGTAACTGAGCTGAATAACTATATTGAGCTTTTTCTAGTCATACCGACCACTCAAATAAAGCCATATTCATACACCGCTATGCTGACTGGTAGGCAACTTTGGTTTGAAGTGCCTTGGCCAGGGGCATATCAACACAGGGCATGAGGAGGCTGGACTTGAACCAATAACTTTCAGATTACAGGACGGCTACTTTTTCCACTGAGCTGCCACAGTCGCCATAGTTGTGTGTAAAATTTAGAAAACCCCATATTATTTTCCTTCAATTAAAAAAAATCAAGGGGTATGAATGTTTTGCATGGCCACATTACAGGATAGCCACAGAGGGAGCAGTTGAGCACAGGAGGCATCTCCTTCTGTTCTCAGACCCCATAGCTCATTTTAGTCAGTCGCTGGTTACACAACAGTAGCCATCAGATCCCATGTGACTGTTGAATTCAACTAAATACAGTGACAGTCTGGGCTCAAATGCTGTTGCTTAGTTGAATCGTTGCTTTTGCCAACATTTTTTTTTTTACTCCATGTCCCGTCAGTCCTTCCAACATCCTACGTTCAACATGTTGAAGTCGAAAGAAGAAAATTGTTGCCTCTGTAAATCTCTGTGGGCTAAATTAGCTATGTGTATGGCTGTGTGCTTGTTCACAACTTGTAGGTTTTTTTTGGAGGATAGAGAGGAAAACATGAGCCCATATGGTGTCAACAGCTCTCTTAAATGTCTCAGCTTCTCCTGGCGTGGCCTCTGTTGGAGAGTGTTGGGAGGGTGTGTGTGAAGGTTTGACATTGCAGCGGAATAAAGTTCGATAAAGAGTAGGGCTCTCAAATAAGGATTATTTAGTCGGATGCAGAGTTATGAAGGTGACAAGAATCTTCTTAAGGACATTTCCACCTCTCCGCCTTTAATACATGCCCATCTGAACCCGAGTGACATGCAGCATTCGTAAACTTGCCGTCCTGATTTGTAAAATGCCCAGATCCCCGCAGCAGTTACAGTGAAGAAAGCCCTCCAGTTTGTGGATGATCTGTTCCCATAGCTACCCGAGCGCAGGAACTGAACACTCGTTCCCCTCAAACAAGCAAACAGAGCCGAGGACAAGCCCCTCCTTCTTCTCCTCCCCCTCACAAGGTCCCCTGGCTAGTTCGTTACCATAATGATTCACACCAAACTCTCCGATTGTAGTTTTTTTTTAATCATCAGTGGCGCAGCATCCTTGTTGAAACACGCCTTTTCTTTACGGAGGCTTCTGTAGCGTTTTGTTGCATGGCTCATGCTTCCCGAGCCGCAGTGCTGCACAGATAAAGGCAGACTCCAGAGGCAGTGCAGTTGTCAAGGCCTTTACTGTGGCATCTATCCTCTGAAGAATAATCATGTCATCAGTGTTTGAGTCACAGGATGCTTCTGTCTATGGTCAAAGACTGCAGGATGCTAGAAAAAAAAAAGAGGTGTCATGGAGGGTTTATGCTAATACCATCCTGTGAATAATCACTGTTAAGCCTGATAATCTAGCACTTTGTGTGAGCTCTATTTTGGGAGGTAGTTAAATTAACGTAACGTTGCTCAAAATCGGGTTGCTTAACAATTAATTACCTTGTACAGTGGCGGTTTGTTTACAGTTCACTGAGCATTGGCATCAATGTGACACAGTTACATGTTCGGCTGAATCGGCCTAATAAAAATATGCCCTGAGTTCAATGCTGCAATGAAAAAAAAAAAACAAAGTATTGTGCGCAGAGAAGGTGTGAAGGGTTGCATTTTTCTCAGTTAAGATGAAAGCAAGAGGGAACCTTTTACCACCAGAGTTACCTTGCTAACACATGCTTTTCTCACCAGCTTTGTCTCTCCTCTGTCATTTTTCTCTTCCTGCGCAGTGATCTGCAACTTCCGGTCACCAATATGCCAGGCACTGGTCCTGGAGCTCGGCGAAACCGTCCAGATTCTGGAGAAGTTTGACGGTAAAAGCACTCAAATATCCAGTAAAAGCTTTTTAGTTTACACAATTATTTAACTCCGACAGTGTGCATTAAGAAAAGTTGAGTACGATGTCCTGCAAAAGTATACTTTCCCCTTGACATTTTACACATTAACAGTGAAACCAAAAACTTCAATGTAATTTATCAAGATCTTGTGTGAAAGTAGTGCATGATTGTAAAGTGGAATAAAAATGTATTTATATTCAATCCCCTTTGTGTCAAATGAATTCTAGTGCAGCCAATTTGCCTTTAGAAGTTATCTGGTTAGTAAACAGAATATAATACAATTATAAAAACAGATATCCTGTGGCAGCTTCATGGTTTCTTTAGAGAACACAACTTTAGTTGTGGAGACATTTTAAGCAGCGTTAGTTATTAAACAATATCCCAAGCTTTGAACGTGTCACGGAGCACGATTCAATTTGCCATCTGAAAATGGAAAGAATATAAAACAACTACAAATCTACCAAAACCTGGCAAGCGGAGCATTAATCAGAGAGTATGGAGTGTGGTGGAGCTGCAGAGTTCTATAGCTCAGGCTGAAAAGACAGCCATAGAAATCCTATTTGCAGTTTGCAACAGGCCAGCAAACGTGGAAAAAAATGCTCTGGCCAAGTGAGACCAAAATTGAACTTCCTGATCTACATGGAAAACATTACGTGTAGCAGAAAACAAAACTGCACATCACCCTGAACACGGCATTCCCACAGTGAAACATGATGGCAGCAGCATAAAGCTATAAAGCATTGAGTCGCTTTTAGATTTTTAATTGTAAAAAAAGTCAAAAGTAATGCATCCTTTTAGAACAAACATTTTCCTACATAAAAATACAGGAAGAAACAATAAAAGTGTGCTATGATATCAAACAGGACACTGACACTGACAAAAATAGCTTGGTATCTAAATGTTTCTCCAATAGAGATTGAAATTCCGGTTGAGTTCAGCCTTTACAAAAAGGCTAGACTAATCCAATGAACCTTTTGCAAGAGTAATATTAAATTTCTTCACACTGCACTTTGTCTGATAATAATGTGTTATTTAACAAACTGGCCATGTGGAAAGGAAGTCAGATCATTGATAAATATACACATCTGACAATGGATTAGATCACATCACATTTTTCTACCATTGAACAATGATTTAAACGTACACCTTAGCTTATATAAAGACCGAGGACTTCAAAGTTGTGCTGTTTGCTTTCAACCAAGTGGTTTGACAGTAGTGTGAGAGAATCATAGCCTGTACATCATAGCTGGTGGTTTTGGCATGGACCCGAGAGTTGAGAGAATAAATCTGACCAAAATACAAACCTTTTCACTCCATGACCCCAAACTAGATGCTACATGTGGAGGTTAACCACATACAGCCTCAATAATCCTACCAATATTCTCTCTACCGGTCTAAGGTCTAGCTGTGGAGCCTGTTAAACGTTTGGACACTCAGATACTGCTTATTTCAAATGAATGGAATGGTTTGTCAAAACATTGCACTTGTACTGTACCCAGATCAAGTTTACACTGCACATCCAAGTCAGCATTCAGGACCTATTCTCAGTAATTTGCAGCCAAATTATTGAACCTCTAATGTTTTCTTGGGGGATGCTATTCTAAGTAGAGTTGAAAAATGTGCAAGTTTATCATTTTGCAATAAACAAATAAGATGAACTGTATAAAAAAAATGATTCCAGATTTTTTTCCCCTCTGTTATTTGGTGTTTTTATTGCAAGTTGTAGGATTTTTCCAAATAAGCTGTCCCTGGTATTTTACTGCAGGTAGCATAACGTCATAATGACTAATAGTAAGTCTTACTCTTTTTGTACTACCTCTGCCAAAGTTTCAGCTGATCCGCACAGGTGCTTTACAGTGAACTGGAAACATTGCACTCTGCTGATGAGTCACCTGTTGGCAGGACCGGCAGTACAGGGAAGAATCCGGCCCTGAAAGAAAAAACAGAATCACTACTATGAGGAACAGAACCAAAAACATGCTGGTGCCCCTACAGTCCAATCAGATTCATGCGGAGCAAACATTGAAAACTTTGAAAACCCTGTCAAACACGGACCTATACAGTCCTGGGCTTAATTTAAACCAATAGACGTGGGTTATGGGTGTGAAGCAGCATACTGGCTTTGGGATTTAAACCCCTGAAAATGGTTTCAGTGACTAAAATCTAACAGTCAGACTATTAAATAGTGGGATGAAAAAATGAACCCATTATCCAGATCTACAAACACTTGGACTGAAATGGATGGAATAAAATATGTTTAGTTTCATTCTGCATTAAAATGATCAGATTAAGCAAATAAAGGCAAAATCATCATGTCTAATATACTTGATGAACAATTAAATGATGATGACAAAATAAATACATATACTAACAATGTATAAAATATTTTTTTCTGTTCTCCTTGGTGGATATTTAGGAACAAATCCAAAGTTAAAAGAAATATGAAATGAATGCAGCTAAAAGAAACAATACACTTTCGCACACACTTGCTAAGAAATACAAGGAAAAAAATAATGTCCGTTATTAACCTGTTTATGTTGACGTTATGATAATTTTTTGGACTGTTGAATATAGCTAGCTGTACGTTAGCGAGTAATAGGCTAATGTTAAGTAAACAGTCATGTTCTATTGCCATTTAAAGTCATTAACACAACACACTCACATTAACAATGCTAAGCAGCATTATTTTACCCTCTTGCTATATTCTATTTCATTCTGTAGAAGAGGTTCAGTGAAGTTGGATGAGGTTTTTTTATAGTTCAAAATGGCTGGCTGTGAAGAATAATGAGACTCCTTCTTTTACGCAACACAGTCAATCACAGTATTTGACCCAATGTTTAGTTAAAAATACCAACTTTATATCCCAACAGCATAAGGTCAGCATTTGGATCAAAGAGATAATATAGCTTTTTTTTTCGGTGTATGAGCTAAGAGGATGAAGTTAGTTTGCATGCGTAAAGTTACAAATCTAGGTGTCTTTGCAAAAGTCAACCCCCTATTACCAGTATCTATAAAAACAACCAATCACAACTGTTTCTAATGTAATAGCAATGTATTCCCACAAAAACTCCAAAGTACAACCAAGGTTTTATTTCTTTACTTTGTTTGAATAGTAGTGCATTGTTCCTGTAAGGTGCAGGACACGTGTCATACAAAAATAATAACCAACAAATCGGATAAAATCTTCACATGGCCTTTAAAGACGTGGGCTCTTGACTCATGTTCCTTCTAATTGTCGGCATGAAAGAGGAAACCACACTTGATGGCACATTTCAAAGCAGACGAATGTTGCAGTATTAAAAACAACTAATGGAGCAGTCTTAAAACCAGGGCTGTCAAGTCTCACACACTTCACACTTTTTACATTCTGTCGTGTCTCACATCCATTTTCTTCGGCAGCAAAAAAAAAGGAAAAAAAAAAGAAGCAAATTCACAACCAAAGACATTTGTGGGATTAAAAAGAAGAGTCTGACACTATGTGCTACACAACAACTGTGAACCATCAGGCAATAGCCCCACATAAACTAAATATAACTAAATATAAGCTGAAGTCAAAACATTGAAACTCCTTGTTAATGCTGCTAAAATGCAATGCATCTAAATTTTGAAAAATATGAGTGCTGATAAAAAATGTTTTTTTTTTATAAATATGACAGTTGAAGTGGGCAACTGCAGGAAGTGTAACAGTTAATGGAGCCTCGCTAACAGATAATCTAACATCTGTTACAGATCTGTCTGTTCCGTCAATGATTCAAGAAAACGTTGCAGTCTGGTGCATTAGTTGAAAAAGTATAATAATATAATTAGTATTTTGTAATGTTTTTGTCATAAAACCAATAAAACAGCAGAATATTTTCAGTCTCATCTTCATCTAAAACGTGTTCTTTCTTCTTTGATCTAATAGTGAATGTTTCCTATGTTCTAACCAGCAAACATGATTTCTCGCAACTTTTTTTTTTTTTAGGTTGGTACAGAGGCTTTTCCACCAAGAAGCCATCCATCAAGGTAATTACAACACAAACTGTTGTAAATTTCAAGATAAATATATTTTGTGGCGAAAGAGAAATTTTTCCACATAAATAAAATATTCTTGATTCAAATAAAATATTCTTGAAATGTTTCACCACACCTAGCAATAAAAGCTATGTATAGATGTTAAGCATATTTTATATTTATGTATATGCACTTTAGAACTCTAGCAATTTCCTGTCAATGTTAGTAAAACAATATTTAGATTACATTATTAATGCAAGCCTACAACTGAGCAAATAAAGTACAGACCTTTCAGCATTTATTGGTTCTCCTGTTTAAGATCAGTTCCCTTTGGAGACATGGTGACTGAAAGATGTAACGAGGTTTGGAGATTATCTTTCTCCCTTTCCTAACTATCTTTCTTCTATAAACAAGATAAACTTGGGACCTTGTTCAGCCTTGTTTATTTCAGTTCCAGTTGTAATAAATGTTTTAATTCTAATTTATGACAATGAACACAGATCTTTACTGCTTGAATGGGATGTTCTCTTGTCTTTCCCATATTTTAAAGTGACTAAGAAAAAATTGCTCTTCTGTGTAAACTTAAAAAATTAAACTAAAGGAATAAGTTGCCTGTTTTGTATTGGGATTGTCAGTAGTTTCAATAGTTTTTGGACTGGTAATTTTGTGGAAATTTTTTTTTTTCTTAGAGAAGTGTTTTGTTTTTCCTCTCCGCTGCATACCTTTGAGTTCCAGGCTTTGAACCTTTTAAATGTGCCAATACAAGTGAAAGACTTTGTTCCATTAACACGTTTATAACGCTCACTTCCCTTAGGAAAATGAACTTTTCTTCCTTAGGCCTTTATCAAACACCACTTCACTTTTGTAAATGACTTTGTGATGTAAAGGACCTGCAGCACAGAAAAAACTTTGTCCTGACCACGGAGACCATGTGACGGGTTAAATTAATGAACTGAACTAAAAGGGATGTTAGAATGCATACTTTACATTTAAGTCAATGCTTAGAGTTTTACATGTTTGAGAGACTGGTTTTCTGTTTTTTTTTTTCTATTTAGAGAAAACATCTTTTTGTGGTGCTGATGTTGGCTATGTGTGACCCTACTTACCTAATTGGGACAAATATTTACCTTTTAAAACTTGAAGTTGGATCATAGAAATTTATTAGATGAAGAAAATATGAAAAAGATAGAGCTTGCTTTCCTTAGTGACTGTTGCAATCCAGATGCAACAATACCTCTGGCATTGTCACATCTTTGATCAAACAGAATTAAAGTTTGAAGGCAAGGCAAGGAAAAGAGCCCATATTCAATTCGTTTAGTTCTCTCATTTTGCATCTAATAGTTTGACAGTAGCAGAGCAGTTTTAGTCTTTGTGATGTTAAATATAAAGGGAGTAATAAAGAGTCTAATGTGGAACCCGAATAGCAGATATATTAAAACCACAGAGGAGCCACATATTCTTCATCTGTTCTGTACATATACTTGGCTTAAAGCTAAAATGTTAGAGGCTGGAGTGTTCTCTCATGTTGCTGGACTGCTTTAAAGACGGCATAAAAGCTGTCAGGTCCTGGTAAATGTAGGTGTTAGCAGCCACATGCTGTCCTTCTTTACTCCCATCAGCTATTTACAGTTCTCACCAACACCCCTCCATTTTGTTATGTACTCTGCCCACATTCATTCGCCCGCATGTTTTTTTTCTGTGCTGAGAGAGGTTTTCTCTTCTTTTTTTTTGTTCTCACTTTGGCCAATTTTTCACATCTGGCAGATTAGAATAATAAAAAAAAGGGATGAACTTCAACTGTTGCAGCTGGGAACACTCAATCTCTGAGGCCTTTCTCCTGCTAAGCCGAACTACAATAGGAAACCTGAAGCCTCTCCTGCCTCCTCTTTCTGCATATTGTGAAAGCAGTTTGAGCTTTTCGTGTGTTTCCTTTGTGCGGAATAAATAAACAGGCTGCAGAAAATGTCAGAAAATACTAAAAAAAAGACTGTAAATCTAAACTCTTTCTGTATGCTTTGGTTCATTAGCTAAACAACAACAAAAAAATCCATTATTATTATTATCATAATTTTTTTCTGCCAGTGCAGCACAAAGCACATTAAGCTACGATTCTAACATAACAAATGACTATTTTGGTAATATAAAGCAGCGACTTTAATGTAGTAACGTTTCTGCTCTTTCATCCATCCACAGGGGATTTTTCCTGTCAGCTATGTCCACTTAAAGAAATCTACAGTGACAAACAGAGGGTAAGTTGGCTTGTTTAGGTATGTGTGCATCTTAGTGAGAAGACATACAAATAACTTCAGTTTTCCTTATTTGTTTTCCGTTTTGCTTAAAACTACTTCTCACAAGTCATAAAGTTGTTTCCTACTAAAAAAAAAGAGAGACCAGGCTTCCAGGTGCTCCGTTTATCAGGTGATTATGCGACAACAGTTAACAAATCTACACATTAAAACCTTTCTCAAAAATGTAAAATGGAAAAACTGCACAAGAAAAGAAGATGAACATTTAATGACAACAACAAGAAGAAGCCAACTGTGAGTTTGGATGGGTCATGCTTCTGGTTTGTGTTGCAGATAATAACACGAGGGGCAATGGGTTTGCAGAAATCAGGGTTGAGGAATAACAATCAATCAAGTGTTGAATGTTTTGGAGTGTTGCGTGGAAAACTAGTCAGACTAACCCTCACTCATTTTTCCAAAAGAAATACATAATCCTAGACATCTGTGTGTCAGAAAGCAGAGTAACATGGTCTAGTTTCCCTCTCTCTTAATGAGGCTTTTTCGCTCAAATAACACATTCATTCAGTGGGGGATACCTGCAAATTCAGTTTCCCATTTTTCCATGAGTTGAAACTCTTTTTTTTATGGGAGCTTAATAAGATGTTTGAAGCATGCTCTGGTCAAATTGCTGCAGAAAAACTACAATAAAACCTTGAGCAGTGGGGGCCTCAATAATGCTTTGTAAAAGGTGACCAGATGGGGGCACTTAATAATAATGGGGTTACAAATCAAAACCAAAAACCAATTTTACAATAACACAAATTTATTTTGGTACAGTTTATACATAAGATTTATAAAACCCCTGGCTGGACAATCAAACAACAATCAAACCCTTCTTATAATCACTGACTTTTTGAACTAGTAACATGTTTCAACTGGTATTTTGTTGATTGATCTTTGGTTATGAGCTCCAGTTGGAAGACCTCTTTTCCTCCACCCTCATGCTAAGCTTCCTCTACAGAAGTCGGGACTCTGGCTGGACCACTCCAACGTAAATATTACGTCAGAGTAAATATGTTGGGAAGATGAAAAGATACATTTAAATCTAAATCTACTTGCAGGAAGAATAATTTTGGGCTTACTCAAAAAAATATCGATTCTGCCTATTTGATATTTTGTAGTAAGCTTTTTTTTAGTTCCCAAAAAAAACGTGTGCTTTTTAAATTAGTCTTACTCGCCCAATTTTGACCTTAATATGTGATCAAGGGAGAATTTGAGGATGGTTTCTATAAAATTGTTGCTTTAAATAACAAAAACATTCTAACATCACCGATTTAACGTTGCAACTCTTTGAAGCGTTGCCTTTCTTCTTCTAAACCGTATGCATATGCAATACATCTGGAGCCAGTCGGGGTCTGTAGCCCCTGTGCTCTTATTTATCACTTCAAGATTGATAAGAGGGCTCCCTGTAGGCCAGTGAGAACGGTGCTCCATGTGGTGAAAATGTCTTCATGAAGAGGATCCACTGACCTGAACATTTGTGAAAACCTCTCTCGCCATTCATCCCTAAATTTTTTTTGGGGGAGAATTAGATCAGGAGAACCTGCAGGATGGTCCCAAAAATGGACACTATTCAGGAAGGCGTCCTTTATCAGACGGCCGTTGTGAACTGCAGCATCGTCCTGTTAGCAGAACCAGTCATCACCGCACAGACAAGGATCCTCGGTGAAGAGGGATGATAGCTGCAACATCTCCACCTAGCCTCAGTTTGACGCCCTGGCAGAGTCTGAAGCTTCATTGTTCCACTGGCAGACAAAGCTCCCAGACATGATGGAGGCTCCTCCGCTGTGCTGAAAAAAAAGCAGCTTTTTGTTCTTTAATCCCTTCTGTCGCAGATTGTGTCCTATGGTTATTGTGGTACTGTCAGGATCAGTAAAGAGCTTCATTTAGGTTGAGGTTCTGCCAGTGTCTACATGAATACCGCATTGGATCCTCTGGTAACCTCTTAGGATATTTTCAGTAGATTAAAAGCACTTTCTTACTATGCCAAATCTGTGCAGTGATGGATTGTCTTTTCACCTTTATGAAGTTATGATCAACCAGCACGATATTCAAATACTTCTAATTTTTTTCCAGGTCTTAAAACTTTGATCAGATGGAAAATGTAAAAGTTTTTGACTTGAACTATAGAGGCTAAAATATTTGACCTAATATAGTAGAAAGCTTTTTATATATAATATTTTAATGAACAAACAGGATTCTGTGGCTGGACCAGCTACTGCAAGACTTAACATGTTATTGATTAAAAATGAACAAAAAATTTCCTTTAACCTCAAGCTATTTTAACACTATTGTTAATTGTGTATTATGATCTTGCACCATTTATACTAAAACTTCGACAAAAATGGTATTGTCTTGAATTATTATCATTATTAATAACCATCTCTTTACACAGGTAATCTCATTGAGACACAAGTTCTCATTTAGAAAGAGAGACCTGTGAATCAAATACCCTCTCCCACTCCCAGAACAAATTCACCTACTGATATGGTGAAGACTAAATTTACTGGTGCATGTAAAGTAAAAAAATATACACAATGAATTTAATTCACAAATGATTAAACTCAAATTATATTTATCCCATGCTTGGTTTCATTAATAAAATTAAGACAAATAGGTGGACTTCTTGACTAAATGTGACTAATGTGATAAAGATGGATAGCACCATCTTACTCAGGTTTTAAAACAGATTGATTCAAACTCAGTCTCTGTAAGATTAGTACGTAATCTACTGTAACTCATAGCATTATCTGTGTTATTTGGGTATCATGAGAATTAACAAGTGGTTAAGAAGCTGCTGCTTTGCAGATCATTTTAGTTGTTCCAGGAGTGCAGCTCAACTTTCCTGAGACCCGTTGAGTAGAACATCTGCAGGAGTTTCCAGTCCACCACTACCAGGTCTTAATCAACAATTTTGGGACCTGAGTGAGATACTATTGAAGTTTTTTTTTTTTTCTGGGTGGCCCCAGGAGCACCAAATGGCCCAATTAAAGCTGTGTGAAACAGGTGCACCACCTTTCTTTAACATCAGATGGTGTATATCTCCTCCATCTTTTGCTTTCTGACATTCTAATTGAGTTAGTGCCTCATTGCTGCTGACATGACCTTGGACGTAGTTATCCGGCCACAACAGGCGGCCATGGCTGCACTGATCAGAGCAAGAATGAGGATAAAAAAATCTGCAGCCAATTTTGTATTTTCTTGGCTTCATTTCGACTGACTGTGGTCTGAGAGTTTTGACTTTGTAGAAGTTTTACAGTGCCATGTAGGAGTGTTCGTACCATTTGTTTCAAGGGATGTAACCATAATCCTCTAATTATGCTACAACAAAGGAAGACTTCTCACTTGAACAAGTAAAAGTGCAGACTTTCAAATTGACATTATTATACTTCCTCGCTGCGGGAGCAGTTCTTTGGGAAATCTGCTCTTTGGGAAATTTGCTTCACTGTTTAATGAAGTTAATGAGGTGACACACCTACTGCATCTGCGTAGTTTTCCCAAAGCATCCCTGCCAAAGACAATCAGCCACCCACACTGTGTTACAGATGGAGATGCTCGCCTTGTTCCATAAACTTTATGCAGTGCTACATTTAATTCTCTGCAGCACACTTAAGAGCCTTGCGAGCAAAGTGCAAAGCGCCACAAGAGATCTGACCTTTGCCGATTTGTTTCCTGTCACCAAATTCCCACAAAATAAATGAACCAAAAATATGAAGAAACTTCTTCATTGTCAGAAAAGGGTGAGATGCAAGATGTAGATAAATACAATAATATTTTTGTTGTGCTAAAAATAAAAATTTGGGTGGTTTTATGACAAATGTGGAAGCACGGAAAGGAAGCAGAATCTGTGTGTTTAGTTTAGAGAATTGTAACATTATCTTTCTATAACCAGACCAAGTCACATTTCTGTTTACAGTTTTAATAATGTCTTGCAGGACTAGTGTTGAAACACTAGGTTCAGTCATCTGGTTGGTTTACTCAGAAAACATTTCCAGTTTCAATAAGGCTATGGTGGCAGCACTGGTTCAGAAAGACAAGCAGATGGTGATGTGATTCAAATGATACTGGGATGTGTATTTTAACATTTTAGGTAATAAGATGAACCCCACAATTTTGTGTTTATTGTGTGTGAACACGAGACTAGATAAGAAAATGTACCATACAATAGAAGTAGACAATGTGGCTTATATATTATTACATTTGTATCTGACACAAATCCTCCACATGATTGTGAAGTGGAATGAAAAATATTTTTCCCCCAAATGAAAATCTGAGAAGTGTGGGATGTGTTTTTACAGAGTTTCTTTAAGTCAATACTTTAGGGAACCATATTTTGCTGCATTTCCATCAGTAGATTATTTTTTTGTAGTAGAAACTGACGTTTTAGCTCATTGCCATTTACAAAATAGCTCAAACTCAGTCCGACTGGATGTAAAATGTCTGAACATCAATGTTTCAAGTCTCGCCACAGATTTTGACTTGAATTTATTTCCAAACTTTGACTGGGCCATTCATACATGAATAGTTTTTTATATCAACAGTTCAATTTTAACTCTGGCTGTATGTTTAGATTGATTACCCTTAATGAAGGTAAACATATTTCATATGATGGATTGAACACAGCTCTGTGAGTTGTTGTGAGCTCAGGATATAGTTGTATGACCTAACCCTGCCTTAAACCTCACAATTTTATCCCTGACCTGTCTGCTATGTTATTTGGCCTCCATGATGTCACCCACCCGTCAACTGCAGCCACCTGTGGAGCAGAATTATTAGAGCACGGAAAACACAGAACACTGCCCCCCCCCCCCCCCCCCCCCCCCCCAGTTCACTGGATACTACGGGCTTGATCTGGGAAACATGAAACGTGGGGTGGCAGGCGGAGACGGACGGATGACAGGCTGATGATCTTCTGAATTTCGTATGGACCGGTGAATCGGGGAGCAAGATGGATTGGTTAATACGTCTCTAGAAGATAACCAGACTCTCTGACCGGGGCGGTATTCGGGGGCAGGAACTCAATGTCTATCGGCAAACCTCCTGTTCTGCTCTGCGGTGTGGTGAAGAGAGATGGGAGTTGATTTCCAAGTTTCCTGACAACGGAGAATGTACTGGTTAACAGAATTGACCGGTATATGGAGTTCATCGAAAGGCAGGAGAGGAGGTTGGTAGCCTAAGGCTACTTCAAAGGGCGAGAGTCCAGTGGCTGTGGAGAAATGTGAGTTTAAAGCATATTCAACCCAGGGCAAAAATGTATTCCAGTCAGAGGGGGACGAGGAAGTGAGACATCGGAGGGTGGTTTCAAGTTGTTGGTTCATTCGTTCCATTTGGCCATTAGTCTGTGGGTGATAACCGGAGGTGAGGGTGTAGCGGGCACCGAGAGCAGAACAGAAGTGTTTCCATAACTGAGAGACGAACTGGGGGCCCCGGTCAGAAAGAATGTCAGAGAGGATTCTGTGAAGTTTAAAGACATGTCTAATAAGAAGTTGGGCGGTTTGTAGGGCGTTGGGCAGCTTACGGATGGGTATGAGGTGGCAAGATTTAGAAAACCGGTCGACAACTGTTAGTATGGTTGTCATGCCTTGTGATGAAGGCAGACCAGTGATGAAGTCCAGGGCGATGTGAGACCAGGGGCGTCTTGGAATGGGAAGTGGGTTAAGGAGTCCAGAGGGTGGCTGATTTGAGGGTTTATGCTGGGCACAGACTGGGCAGGCACGAACGCACTCACGGACGTCTTTACTCCATGAAGGCCACCAAAATCGACGAGACACCTGGGATTGGGTTCTATAAATTCCTGGATGAGCAGAGAGTCATGACAGATCTGGGAACATAGGTAAGACCAGTTGGCCCGGTGCCTGGGTCTGGGTCCAACAGCAAAGCCTGATTAATACGGTCCTCTAGATCCCACCGGAGGGCTCCAAAGGTACATGTGGGAGGAAGGATGGGTGCTGGTTCCTTGTCATGTTCCTGGGGAGCATAAAGGATAGGATAGGGCGGATAGGCGCGTCTGGTTAGGGCGTCTGGTTTGACATTTCTGGAACCTGGGCGATAAGTTATGGATAGGTTGAACCGTGAGAAAAAAAGGGACCAGCGGGCCTGTCGGGGGTTTAGGGGTCGGGCGGACTGCAGGTAGGCAAGGTTCTTAAGCAGGCGCTGTAAAACTAGACGGACATGCTGCTGGTGCTGGACGGGGTCACGAGAATAGATTAAAATGTCATCTAAATAGACAAAAACAAAGACGTTCAAAAAGTCCCGTACTACGTCATTAACTAGAGTCTGAAAAACCGATGGAGCATTACAAAGGCCAAAAGGCATAACGAGATACTCAAAGTGACCAAGGGGAGTCTTGAAGGCCGTCTTCCATTTGAGACTGTGTGACCAGTCTTTGGTCAATTAAATTAAAGTCAGAACATGAATCTACTAAAGCTGAAACACTAAGGCTATCCTGGCCAAAAACTAAGGTTGCCGTACCCAGGCCGACGCCTGGGTATGGCAACATAACCACCTGAAAGTGGTCAATGTTGATGTTTAAAATCTTTTAAATAAGACTGCTATTTCTGAGAACAAAACGTGTTTAAATCACTTTGAAGTTGTTTTGATATTGCAGTGGTGTCACAGCTGTAGCTGAATGCAGCATGCAGCAGCTGTTGGGGGAAATCCCTTCTCATCCACGGAGGCTCCTCCTACTTATATTTTATATGATATACGGAGTCTGAACTGATAGGATGCTACTAGCAGCCGTTTGGACGTCAGTGGATTTTTCTCTAAGATGTTTACATTTAGCTTGAAGTTGTTTCAAGTGAGTAAATCAGTTAGGTGCGGGGTGGGTTACCTACCTTTACCTACCTTATGGTTGTTGAAAAATGCATGCAGCAGAATAAAGGTTTTCTTCAGGCAACTTTTCTTTCTCCACTGTGGCTGCATTAGAAACCTTAATGTTCCCAAATGGCAGAGTTTAGTGATAACTGTCTGATCTGCGACAGGGTCCCCGCTTAAAGCTATGCTACAAAATTTTCCATTGCGCACTTTCTGAATGTTTTCATGTGTTAAAACAACACAACCGACAACGCTGTACTGGATACGTATTTGGTATAAATAAGTGTATCGTTACACCGCTAGTATTTACTATAGTAAGATATAGTAATCACTTCTAAAAGCATTCAGTTGCATTGGGTTTTACTCAGGGGTATCAGAGTAGAAAGAGTGCTAAATACAAAGCCATTTTTCATGCTTTTATTTGTAAACAAACATAAAAACCATGTAATATTATCACCAGTTTACACTATGTTTTGGTCTGTCACATAAAATTCCCCAAATACTCTAAAGTTGTGTGGGGACAAAAGGCAGGAAGGTGTCTCCGAGGTGGATCAGCACAAAGGTATCGTAATTTTTGCAGCAAAAAAAAAAGTTAACCATTCTTTACTCTTGTTGGTTGGACTAAAGCTTTGAGAATTGTTCTGGACCTTGAAATATAAAGTATAAGCTCTGGAACACTCCTCAGCAGGATGTGATTTGTTCATCACCATTCTGAACCTTTGAAGAGACCATGTTTGTCGGGAGGTTGAATATCATTCAGTTGGAAACCTTTCATCTATCAATAAGATTGCTTTAATGTTAACATGGCATGACAGCCATGTGATAAACTGTAAGAGATCATTTATCATGGAGGCTGATTTTTGCTTTTTAAAGTAGGAAATTTGGAGAATGCAGATTTCATGTTTTCAACTAGAAAAAAATATATTTGTTCTTACAAAATGTATAATTAATATCATTTTATTGGAGCATTTAGTCATTACATATAGAAAATGTGAAAAACACAATGTGCAATTTAGATTAACTGTTTTTTTTCCCTTTCTATTTTTCACTCCAGGCTGTGTGAGACAGTGGTGCCTCTGGAGGATCCCATCATCACAGAGACCACCTCCACACTGCAGGAATGGGGCGTTCTGTGGAAGCAGCTCTATGTGGTCAGTAGCTATCTGTTACAGCACCTCTTGCTATTTTTTGAAACAAAACAAAAAAGCAATAAACAGTGAGTGTGGTTTTAACTCTACCTAGAAATCTAAGGGAGCTGAAAGAACAATTGCAAAGAAACTGCAGTTATCAAAGGTAGACTTGGCGATTTTTCCAGAAGTTTCCCCATGTTCCTTTTTGAATAACTGCACAAGCGTAAGACCGCCTTACCTGCTCTTCTGCTCTTCCACTCCTCAGTGGGATTGTATAAAAAGAACCTCCCAAATCCACTCTGGTCTTATTTCTTTCTACTGAGTCCTTCCTCGTCTTCTCATAAACCTGCACGCAGTTTGCTTCTTGCGGCTCTCGGCCATGTTCAAAGTCTGCGGTGAGAGCAGCGGAGCTACGATGAACGGCTAACACCGCAGCTAACCGCTATGCTAACCGGATATGTAAACACTAGAAGTGTGCATGCACAGCGTTACACGGCGTTACATGAGCGCGTTAGAACGACTGGCATATGGGACAACCAATAGATAAGGTGATACCCCCAAAACTGTGACAAATCTCTGCCATTCGGACCAAACGGCAGAGATTTGTCACAGTTTTTACAGGCCTGCAGCTTTCACAGAGATCAAAAAGTTTTAACCTAATTTACTACTATCAGGATGGAAGGATCATTTCACCAGTATAACAAAAATTGTTTCTGAACAGGATTACCAACTATAGAGTTATTGAATAATATGTGTGTGTGTGTGTGTGTGTGTGTGTGTGTGTGTGTGTGTGTGGGGGGGGGGGGTCTGATGGAATAAGCTTTTCTGGGAGGTGTTTTCTTTTCCTTAAGCTTAATTTAAAAGCGTTGGCAGCAGAAGTAGGTATTCACATAAAATATGACAGTGGAGGTCCCTTAAGTTACTGTCCGAAAGCATTTAAATCTGATTGCCATGCTGAAATTTCTTTACAATATATGTGAGAAATGTATCTCTATATTTACAATGTGGGAGCAGAGATCATGTTTGGACAGATAATGGCCCCCAACACCATTGTATCCAATTTCAAGCTGCGTCCTTCTGCCATTGATTGATCCTGGCCTGCTGCATACGGTTACTGCATCCTTCTAAGATCCACCGTCTTTAGTCAGGCTTTACTTGCTGGGAAAAAGTGATTACTGGGAAACCAAAGCATCTTTAATCCCACTAAGTGTCGAGGGGGCAGGCAGACGTGGTTGGTGGGGTTTAGAGATTGGAGCTGAGTGGCTACGTTGCAGAGCTGGCTCTGAGTTTTTACATAACCTTTCACTGAGGACTGCTCATGCTCTGAGCAGCTAAGCAGCCCTAGGCATTGGTGTGATGATGTAACTTCCACTGAAGCTTGACTAATGTGAAGCCTTGATTTAACTGTGCTGGTTTTGTGCCCACCCCCTGAGTGGAATGGGCCATGTTGCTACAGTTCCATCCATAATAATAGGATGTTGCACTAGTTAGATGTTTGTACGTTTCACCTCACTGTTGCCCATTAGATTTGATGGTATTACTTCAGGGAGCAATGACCTAAGCATAACTGTGTATTTCTTACAATGTGCGTAATTAGCTCTGCAGAAACTAGGTCCAAAAGGACTCATCAACCCTGACAAAGTTCTTTGTTTTCAGCAGCTAGCAGCCTTTAAGAGCATGCAGTGTTTATCCTCATTAAAGTTACATGGCCATTGTGGTGCACTTAATCTTTGCATTTATGTAAACAAACCTGGGTGCTAATGTGGGCTTGGCAAACAATTAGGGAAAACTAAACGTATGGAAATTAAAAGTGTCGTCTTTGGTCTACGAGAACTGATGATGAAATTAATCATAATGTTGAGGTCAGAGCAGACAAGTATGGGACTTTACTTGTTTTTTGTTTTTGCTTCTTAATTGGTTTATTAACAAAACCTGTGCTGTCACAACACAATTATATGACTTATATGACTTCCTCAAGCAGGAAAACAGGTGTATGAGAGCATCTTAAATGGGCCATTGTTTTTGTCCTGATTTTGTGCTTGACCTGAAAGGACAGACTTACCTAGTTCCAGATATTTGCTATTGATTTGTTGCCAACAGTGGCGTGAGTTTCATTCATAAATGCAGAGAAGGACCGATTCCGTCTACTTAAAAGCCCTCCCCTATGAACGAAAGAACAGAGACATATCTAAAGACTGCAGACACCGTGTATCTACCCTCATTCAATTATTAGATCTCCTGGAAAATTAAATACATGGATATTTTATTATAGAACTATAATCTTGCCCAGAAATAAAAAAAAATCCAAACTTTAAAATACAGCGGAAAACATCCACTGTAACAATTGCATGTTTTATTTTATGTGAATCACCACTATTAATACTTTTCACAACGTTGGTGCATACAGAGAGGAGAATCTTTGCCCATTTGTCTTTGCACAATGTCTTTTGGTCATTGTTTCCAAAATTGTTCATCTTCTGATCCACAAACTAAGAACTTGAACCTGACAACTGGTAATGTGTATAAGCATTACTGCAAAGTCACTTAAGGAGGGGTATAATGACAACAAAATAGTGTCAACAACCAACATATAGTTTTTATCTATTCAAAACAATTTTTTTTATCTTTTGTAACATTTGAAACAGAAATAAGCTTGAGCATTATCATTTTGTTTCTAATTTAACGATGCCAAGACCCCACACATGTTGATTTGCCGCGCAAGGTTTGGACCACGACTTTGGGAACCATTGCTCCCCATCATTCATTCCTGAGTCTTGTCTTATATTCTCTTTTCACTACCTTACCACATATATTTCCTGTAATATTAAGGGCTGCAATGACCATGGCAGAAGGTAGATTTTGTGTCTGAGCAATTTTTGTGTCGATTCGATCATGTATTTGAATTATTATCCTGCTGAGACACCCACTAATGACAATATCAGTTTTATGATGGAGGCAACAATCGATTAAAAGTCTCCTAATTTCTCAAAAAGTTAATCATTTAATGCACTCTAACAGGGTTGTCTGGACTGATGGAAGAGAAACAGGCCCCAAACATCTCAGATCCTCCACAACACTTAAGATTGAGCATGAGGTGCTTTTCCAGATATTCATCCTTTTTGTTTTAGAGGAGAATAAACTGGCATGTGTGCTGCAAAAAAGATCAGTCTAGTTTCATATGACCAATACACATGATTACAAAGTCCTGATATCATTTTTAGCAAACGCCACATGTTAAAGTTTGTGATGGTTGGGAAAAAAAGACATTTTACTGTCATGTCTCCTAAATGCACTAAATGTGGATGAATTAAAACAACACTGCAAAGGACGGAGGGCTTACTTCTGCCACAGCGATATAAAAAACTCATTTTCATTTACTCTGGTTATCTTGGTCTTATAGTAATGTCACTTTGATGCATTTAAGTGTGGAAAAAAGTAAAAAAAAAAAAACAGGAGAAATCTCTAACAGCAAATACTTTGGCACTGTACATGCGCATATATTTTTTTTTGTGGTTTCTTCAATAGAAACACAAGGTGGATCTGTTCCATAAACTGCGCCATGTGATGAACGAGCTCTTCGACCTGCGTCGGCAGCTCATCCAGGGCCACCTCGCTCAGGACCAGACTCGCGAGATCAAGAGGCACATCACTGTACGGCTGGACTGGGGCAATGAGTGAGTAATGATTTAATGACCGTGTTAAATCAAGTAAATTGATGACATAATCCACAGTAAACATTTGTTTCTAATTGTTGGCCCCGGAAGAATCGGTTTTTATGTTTAGGCAACGGGGTGATCTGCAGCCAGCGCAGGATGAGTGGGCGTACGGCGGTATCTCACTGATGGAATTTCATGGTCATTTAGAAGATGAGTGACTCTGAAGCTGCTTACAGTCAATGCAAATCGGTCTGCAGGAACTTTACAGTCATCTTCCTCAAACTCCAGCTGAGCTCTCTTGGGGATCTGCAAGAGAAATAAAGATATGAAGGATTCAGCTCAGCAGCATTAGTCTGAAATAAGATTACACGTTAATGCACTCTTTTGTCCAACTGCAGTGTCTGGAAGAGCAGTAAAAGTGACGACGTCTCAAATGTATGTCATATTTTGCTTATAGCATTGCTATATAGTTTTCAATGAATGGGAAACTGGAAGTGCATTAACAGCAGTCCTTCTGTCCATTTGCTAGACTGTAAATATTTCTGCCTTTTGTCAAAGGCTTTTGATGAGTGCCAACGTTTGCAAATCCTGCTTATTCCATGTCAAATAAGGGACAAAAGAAATAAAATCAATGGGGGAAAAAAGACACTTTCTGTCATCTAATTAATATTCCCTTTTTCTGTAAAGGCTTTTTGTTGTTCTGTATTATTATTATTATTATTATTATTATTATTATTATTATTATTATTATTATCTGAGCAGCAGAGGGTCAAATTGCATCAAGGTGCTGCAACAAGCTCCATCCATAGATTTAAACCTTAGTCTACCAAATATGATAAGTTCTCTTTCATTTAAATTATACGTCTGCTTGGGTTATGTTTTTTTATCACATTTTAGTTTTTTTGGGTGCGGGGGTTAGCGTGGGGGGTGGGGTGGGGGGGTTGTAAGCTTAGACCTTCAGAATAACATTAGTGAAAATCTAATAATAACAATAATAGAATACTAGCAATAATAGAATACTACTACTACTACTACTACTACTACTACTAATAATAATAATACCATGCTGTGTGGATCAGTAATTGGATTGGTGGTGTTAAGCCAGTATGCCATCCACAAAGGACATCAGAATCCGGTCAGAAACCAATATTGGACCTGACCAGTTCTATCTGTAGTCATCGGTGGTCAAGGCTCATTAATACACGTGGGGAGCATAGGCTGTCTTGTGTGGTCCAATCCAACAGACAAGCTACTCTAGCACAAATTGCTGAAGAACTTAATGCTGGTTCTGACAGAAAGATCTTAGATTAGAAAGTACGTCTTAGCTTGTAGCCTGTTACGCTGAATACCCGCAGATGAGTCAGGGTGACGGTGTTGAAGCCAGGGTATTGCTGAGGGCACCAACAATGGGCACGCGGGTATCAGAACTGCTTTACAGAGGGATGGAAGAAGGAGGCATGGTTTGATAAATTGTGTGTCCTACTTGAAACATGCTTGGGCCTCTTTGAGCAGAGTAAGGCACCCTACCCAAAAAGAATAAATGGTTCAGGAATAGATTGAGAGAACAACAACAGGTTTGATTTGACTCAACCAACCAACTCCAAATTCTGAAGGTGCTTTGTCCAGATGGAAATTTGTGTGATATGATGAATAAACAAGTCCATTGAAGCCCTACCTCCCAATTTACAGGACTTAATTTGTGGCCAACATCTTGGAGCCAGATAGCGCAGCTCACCTGTAAGATGCTAGTGAAGCTGCTTCTGCAGTAAAAGGGGGCCCAACACACAATTAGCCAGTGGATCATCAGTGAACATTTTCTTCAAAATCTGCAATGTGCTTCTCTTTTCTTTCTTTCTTTTTTCTCATCAGGCACCTCGGCCTGGACCTTGTCCCCAGAAAAGAGTTTGAAATGGTTGATCCGGATCAGATCAGTGTTTCAGAGCTGTACAAACTGGTACGTTATATTAAAAAATACCATTCCCTGGACTGCAAAATGCTGGTAACGTGTCCCTGCAGCATATTTATAGCGATGACTGACTGGCACATTATGAGCTTTTGTACCTACAGTGTACCTTTGTGTTATTGCACCACTGGGATTTTGAGACAGGAAAGTGTTGTTGGATGTGTAGGGATGTGTGAATGTACTGATTATCAAATCATCCATAAGAAGATGACTCAAAAACAAAAACAGAGAGAGAGAGAGAGCAAGCGAGCGGGATTCATCTGTCGGAGCTATCCCATGTTGGGCCATATTCAGCCTGTCCCTTTTCTTGCACGCATGTGATTCCTCCAAGTTTGATAGCTAGCTTTCAATGCAAACATTATTCAAGGGGACAGCACCAATCGGAGCTCCGGGAGAGCACATACACGTAAAGAGTTTTCCATTTAAATTAGATATTTCAGTCATTTTCCATACCAACAGCCTCTCGAGAGATACGCTTCTATAAATAAATAATGGCTCAAATATAGTTTGGTTGGCAATGACGTGGGATTTCACAACCTATACATAAACAGGGTGAGATTGGATATACCGAAGCGGATCCAATTTTAGACACGTGCCATTTGAGCACAGATGTTCCGAAATCTAATGTAGTACTGCTGGAGACTGTTATCTAGGAGGGAGATCCTTTCTGGTCAGTAGCTGCAGCTCCATATGCCGATGAAAACATTGTCCAACTGCCCTGCAGCCTCCCATTATCCCATTGCCATGTTTCTCAGCTTTACACGCAGAATGTTTGTGCACTAAATGCTCTGTGCAGAAACAACAGTGTAGCAGCTCGTTGCCAGAAAGCCTCCTGACTCTGGTGATGAAAGTGAGCTTGTCTTTGGCAGGGCACAAGGCCTTGGCGCCTCTTTGGATATGGGTGTTCTCTCAGGCTGACGAGGAGAGAGCGCTTTGCCTGTGAGTGTATGTGTGGGGGCGATGCCGGCTTTGTCCTCTTCCCCTGCCCACATGCTCACGTTTCGCCTCGTGTGGGCTTCTCTTTGCTCTGCAGGAACACTAGTGTAGCCGTTCTGCAGCGTACGTAGGTGAAATCTTGTCAGATTTAAAGAATCGAGAGGGGCATTAGGCCCGTATGGTGCTTCTGAGGATGCTGTAATGTAAATAAGTTCAGTGCTGTGTGGGATGTGTAAAAACTGAATAGAGGGATCTAACGCTTGTCTTTTTTGAAATTTGCTCTGTTTTTTTTTTTTAAAGCACGTATCCAGCAGACACTGTGGTCAGCAAAGCACAAACCAGGTACAGTCATTTTAAAGCTCTTTGTTTATTAACTCATCCCAATTTTTATACTCTGCATCTGTTTTCAGCTCCCATTTTAAATCTCTTTTCCTGAACATTTTGTAACAAAGAAATATCCAGAAGGCCAAACACTCAGTTTCAGACCCTAGTATTGGTGGCCTATGGATTACTCACGCCTAAGGGTCAGGGCATTAATTCCCACTGGGATCACATATGCCCCAGTTCATGCCTCAAGCTGTGAATAGTTTGTGCGTTATATTTCACTGGTGTGTGAGCATTTTTTTGTCGATAGTTGCATTGCAATATCACTTTTTAGTTTAATGAAATCAGTGTTTTGTTTGCAAATGTTGTGACATGTATCTTGTCCATGCAAACCATGCATAATTTAATCTTTCAACCTTTTCTATTCTTTTAAGTAATTTTTTAACCTTTTCATAGTACCATTTTCCTTACGCCTACCTTGTCCTCTGAAAATGAAAGTCTTAAAAAAAAAATCATTATTTTTGTTGATTATTATTGTGCGCATAATAAAAAAAGCTAAGTTGGAGATGCACCAATTATTCTTTTCCAAGCGAATATCGATTTCCAGTTTTTATGTAGTTTTCGATGTCTTTTGAGGTTTTTTAGGTACTATAGAGACAGATACACAGACTTTTGGGGGTATTTTAAAAAATCCTGTAGTGCTATTATTACACCACAGATGTATAACATATAGACAAACCACCAGTCACAATTTTGGACACACCTTTGTCAATCTGTGGCTTATTACTTCCTAGATACTTGCTTAAATCATCAAAACGGTGACAAAATATATAGAATAATGTAGCAGGCAAGAAATTGGTAAATAACTCAAAATATCTTTTTTTATAGATTCTTGAAAAAAAATAGCCCCTCTTTCCTTTGATCACTGCTTCGCAGACTCTTTGCACTCTTCAGGTAGTGACCTGAAGTAGTTTTCCAACTGTCCTGAAGGAGTTCCCAGAGGTAGTAATAAAAAATGCAGTAACTTTCCATTTAATTACCAGGGTGACAGCTTGAGACAGCGTCATGGTGATGGTTGCCGCATCCCCGTGTTGCACCACCTCTTCATCAATCTGAAGAGCTTTACCTACAACAGCATCAGCGAAGATGCGGACGTCTTCTTTTCTCTATACGACTCTCGTGAAGCCAAACAGATCAGGTATGCTGACCAATCCCATTGCTAATAGAGCACCCTCTGAAGGTCCCAGAGGACATGCTGTATGTGTGCATGAGCTGACAGACACAGTTAGCACACACACTATCTCGGTCCAGCAGATTGACTATTCAGGCACTTTGTGGCTGACAGACTCTCTGAAACTGTGAACTGGCTTCTCTTGCAGTGAGAAGTTCATGGTGAAACTGAATAAAAATGGGGGACCAAAGAATCCAGAGAAGGTTGATCGCCTTTGTGCACTCTTTACGGTGAGAAACTTTATATTTTGACTTGTGAAAATGTTCCTAGCCCTCGAAATGTGTCATTTATTTCCATGTGACAACCAAAAAACATTGAAATATTTGATTAGAATTTTATGTGCCAGACCAACACAAAGTAGCAAATAGTTATGAAGTGGATAATGTCGGGTTAATGTTTTGTTTAGCATTTCTCAAATAAAGATCTTAAAAGTATGCATTAAAGCATGAAGGGCCTGTTTACATGCATAGTTTGTATGTTTAGGGTGATAGTTCTGTCATCTGAACGCCTTCCATCCGATTTGCTGTCTCCCACGTTGGGAACAGGAATTCTCATGGCTTTCTTTTTGCCACTCTTCCATATACGCCAGATTTGAATAGTGGATGACTGATAGATGTTCTTAACAGATTGTCGTCTCTGGGCTGTGGATCTCTGCAGCTCCCGCAGAGTTGCCATAGGGCCTCATACCTTCAGGTTTTATTAATGCTGTTCTTACGTGGCTTCTCAGTTTAAATGGACAGACAAGTCTTGGTTGGTTTGCTGTTGAACCATTTGTTTCCCATTACCAGATCTCTGTGTTTTATAATTTACTTAGAACTGCTTTGAACCTCTCCACAGCCTGTCTGGCATGTTCTTTGGTTGTGATGATGCTTTTTTTCACTAATGTCTAAACTAAACTCTCAAGGCTTCTCAGAACAGCTGCATTTTTATGGAGATTGTCCCTGCAACCCTGCAAGGATGAGCAGTTATAAGCAATGGATGCATGGATGATAGACTGTTTACAGTAACTTCAGAAGGAAATTGGTTACCCTAGGTATTTTTGGTAGCCTCTATCAGAGTAAATTAGACCGGATAGAAATGCACCACACACTTTTCAGATTATTGTTTCAAAGCATGCTGAAAACAATGGATTCCCATCTTTCCACTTCAGTTATGTCCTACTTTCTTTGGTTGGAAGTTGGCTGACGGCATTAGCAAACTTGTTTTCTTAGGGACTCCAGGCCAGCAGAGGGCCTCAAAGAGCCCTTGCACGTGTATCACAAGACTTATTTTGAAGATTTCTTTGATAAAGTTTAGCAGTAATGAGTAAACCCTAACATTTGTATTTCTGTTATCAAAATGGCAGATTTGTTATGCAATAACATACATTCAAAATCACTGACAGGTACTACATGAAAACAGTAAAATATGCAGCTTTTAATTGTTTGATTTATTTATTTGTTTAAATTAAATAAATGGCTCCCTATCTGTGTGCAAACCCAACAAATGAAATACTTTGTCATTTTTTGTTGCAATGTGATGAAATGTGAAAAGTGAGAAGACCATTTTTCCAAAGTATTATAAAGTTAATACTCTGAAATCCTAAAATATATTGTGTTTTGATTCCTCCATAGGACCTAAGCAGTAAAGACTTGAAGAGAGACCTGTACATTGTTGCACATGTAATAAGAACTGGTAAATACAACAAGCAACAAAACTCTCTTAAGGATTAGGATTTATTTGCGTTCCTCTCAGACCCTTTTTGCTGGTTTTGTTTCCAGGCCGTATGCTGCTGAACGACTCAAAGAAAGGCCCGCCACACGTTCAGTATAGACGGCCTTATGGATGTGCTGTGCTTGCCATGAGTGATGTTTTCCACACCATCACAGATCTCAAAGAAGAAAAGGACTTTGTGCTTAAAGTTTACACGTGAGTATGCCACTGAAGCTATTTGTCCTATTCTTCTTTCCACAGATACCCCGGATTTGATTGGCTCGGTTTGCAGTTTGGCAGTGTGTACGTTTGTAAATGAAAGTTACAAACTGTCTGCAGTAATGAATCTATAAATGTAGAATTTTTTGTGTATGAAAAGCCTGGAGCTTCCCTGTTGGTACTGGTGTGCTTTGACCTGAATGATAATGAAGTGTCCTCTGGAAAATCAATAGCTGCTCGCCCTGGGTTTGAGATAGGGCACCTGGCATGTTGTGACTCTGGCTTCTGCTGTTGGGCTTCGCCACAGATAGCTGTTCCTCTACACCGGCCAAGAAAGTGGAGGAGGGAGATGGAGAGGAAGAGGCAAAGAGACAGAGTGGGATGACACAGAGATAATTGAGGACAAAGCTAAATAAAACCCAGCTCAGCATATTTTCACATCAGTCAACAGCTTAAATGTCTCCTTGTGGTCTCCGCTGTGGGTCAGAGGTCATTAATGCACTTATTCCATTTAGTTTACTTGATTTCTCACTTGTTTGGCGCTGACAGGACAACACTCTAACGCAGCATGAAATAAAGATTTCTTGAATAGAGAGCTGATGTCTTTATTGGTTTTCTCCAGCAACATGAAGAGCTCTTCCTTTTAAAAAAGTAAGCAGTGAATCAGTGCTGAGCAGCCTCCAAACTGTCGGCTCCTATAAGGCTCCAGTCTGTGCATTTCCTCGTGCCTTTCCCAGGGGCCTTTGGGCCCACAGTAATGAAAAAGGCTGGTAGAGAGCTGGCTGTCAGGTTTGCTTAGTGTGCTGTGCATTTGGGCTAATGTGCTGCTTGATAGCAACTCCCCCCGCTGTTACCTTTTCTCCAGGAGGAAATCTGCTCTGGGACGCATGCTGTTCATGTGGTTCCCATGCACGCAGTCCTAAAACCTCCATCTGGATTTAGAAGTGGGTGAGCTGTAAACAGCCTTGTCCGACTCTTTTTCTCCCCAGTTGCAACAATGAAAACGAGTGGTACCAGGTCCACGAGAACATCATCCGCAAGTCCAACACCAAGTATTCAGCTCCCAGCACCAATTATGGTAAATGGGTTTTCTTTAAGGATCTCAGACCTTTTACATTTTAATTTCACAATATTGATGGGGAACATGTTTTGTCTAAACATTTTTTTTTTTGCACATTTATCGACTTATACGTGGGTTCAGTTTTTGTCCATAGTCCTTAATTACATAACCATAAAAATATAAAGGGTGGTTGATGTTGATTTAAATGTGATTATAAAAAATTATAGAGGAAAAACTGCCTTGGTATATCTGCGAAACATAAAACGTTTATTTTATTACTGTCACAGCTGCAACTACTGCTGCAATAAGTAGTTAGAAAAACAGCTGCCCTGATTATGACAACTAGTATTGGATATTTGCTGATACAGTGCAGAACTGTTTAACAGCCAAATACTGACATTTAAAAAAAAACTTGCCATCACAGACTTTATGCAGGAGACGGACAAGGCTTCTCGGTTTGATGCCAGCGTCGGGTGTGTTGACCCTGCGCTAAGTCTAACCTCCAGCAGGGGGGATTCTGCTGGTAGCAAAAAGGAGTCAAAACCCGCCTGCTGCATGTGAATGACTTGATATTACAAACTAGCATTACATTGTTAATACTTGCTCTTATATTTATTCTTTGCTTTAGATTAATTCAATTCAATTCAATTTTATTTATATAGCGCCAATTCATGAAACATGTCATCTCAAGGCACTTTACAAAGTTAAGTTCAATCATATTATACAGATTGGGTCAGATTATACAGATTGGCAAGGCAAGGCAAATTTATTTGTATAGCACAATTCAGTACAGAGACAATGCAAAGTGCTTTACATGATTAAAATACAGGAAAAGAAAACAGAAAATGTAGAAACAAAATAGAACATCAATAAACAGTTGGACTAAAAAAGTTGAACTAATGCTGTTTCAGTAGAACAGTTTAACTAGAACAGTCAAAAACAATCCTAAACAAATGCGTTTTTAATCTTGATTTAAAAGAACTCAGGTTTTCCGCACTTTTACAGTTTTCTGGAAGTTTGTTCCAGATAAGTGGAGCGTAGGAACTAAATGCTGCTTCTCCTTGTTTAGTTCTGGTTCTAGGTACGCAGAGAAGGCTGGAGCCAGAAGACCTTAGTGCTCTTGAGGGTTGATACTCTGATAACAAGTCTGTGATGTATTTAGGTGCTAAGCCATTCAGGGATTTATAGACTAACATAAGTATTTTAAAGTCTATTCTCTGAGATACAGGGAGCCAGTGTAAGGACTTTAGAACTGGGGTGATGTGCTCTACTTTCTTAGTCTTAGTGAGGACGCGGGCAGCAGCGTTCTGGATCAGCTGCAGCTGTCTGATCCACTTTTTAGGCAGACCTGTGAAAACACCGTTGCAGTAATCAATTCGACTAAAAATAAACGCATGGATTAGTTTTTCCAGATCCTGCTGAGACATTAGTCCTTTAATCCTGGAAATGTTCTTCAGGTGATAGAAAGCCGATCTTGTAATTGTCTTTTGATGCTTTTGGAGGTTCAGGTCTGAGTCCATCACTACACCCAGGTTTCGGGCCTGATCAGTGGTTTTTAGCTGAAGCGACTGAAGCTGTGTGCTAACCTTTGATCTCCCCTCTATTGGTCCAAATATTATTACTTCTGTTTTGTTTTTATTCAATTGAAGAAAATTGTGGCACATCCATGCATTGATTTCTTCTAGGCATTTACTCAGTGCCTGAACTTGTTCATGGTCACCTGGTGACATGGTGATGTAAAGCTGTGTGTCATCTGCATAGTTATGGTAGCTGATGTTGTTGTTTTTTTATTATCTGAGCTAGGGGGAGCATGTAGATGTTGAATAGGACGGGACCTAGATTGGTCAAAAATGTTCCTATATAAGGAAACCAGTTGATTGCATCAAAGTCCCGACAAGCAGCATTCACTCCATGCACTGCATTGTACATGGCTTTGCTGCAATCCCTCATACTGACCAAGCATGAAGCGACAGTGGGAAGAAAAACTCCCCATTAATGGGAAGGAAAACCTCCGGCAGAACCGGGCTCAGTATGAACGGTCATCTGCCTCGACCGACTGGGGGTTACAGAAGACAGAGCAGAGACACAACAAGAGAGACAAACAAACACAAAAGCACACATTGATCCAGTAATCTGTTCTACATTAGATGGTAATAGCGGGTGAGCCGTCTTCACTGGATGATGTCACAGTTAACAGAATGCCAGACCAGGTGTACCTACTATGAAGATAAAAGAGAGAGAACAAAGTTAAAGCAGAAATGACAACACGTAATGCATAATTGAAGAACAGTAGAACTCTATAGAGTGAGAAAATTAGATCCTGATGTCCTCCAGTAGCCTAAGCCTATAGCAGTAAAACTATAAAGGTAGCTCAGAGTAACATGAGCCACTCTAGTTATAAGCTTTGTCAAAAAGGAAGGTTTTAAGATTAGTCTTAAAAGTAGACAGGGTGTCTGCTTCACGGACCAAAACTGGGAGTTGGTTCCACAGGAGAGGAGCCTGATAGCTAAAGGATCTGCCTCCCATTCTACTTTTAGAGACTCTAGGAACCACCAGCAGACCTGCAGTCTGAGAGCGAAGTGCTCTGTTAGGAACATACGGGGTAATCAGAGCTCTGATATATGATGGAGCTTGATTATTAACGGCTTTATACGTTAGAAGAAGAATTTTAAATTCTATTCTTGGATTTAACAGGAAGCCAATGAAGGGAAGCTAAAATTAGAGAAATATGATCCCGCTTGTTGATTTTCATCAGAACTCTTGCTGCAGCATTTTGGATCAGCTGAAGGCTTTGAACTGCATTTTGTGGACTTCCTGATAGTAAAGAATTACAATAGTCCAGCCTTGAAGTAACAAATGCATGGACTAGTTTTTCAGCATCACTCCTGGACAGAATGTTTCTAATTTTGGCGATATTCCGGAGGTGAAAAAAGGAAACTCTGGAAACCTGTTTAATATGGGATTAAAATGACATGTCTTGGTCAAAAATAACACCAAGGTTTTTTACTTTATTACCAGAGGCCAAGTTAATGCCATCCAGATTAAGTGATTGGTTAAGAAGTTTATTTTTTGAGGACTCTGGCCCAAAGATTACAACTTCGGTCTTGTCAGAATTTAGATGCAGGAAATTTAAAGTCATCCAGCTTTTGATGTCATCAAGACATGACTGCAGTCGAAGTAATTGATTGGATTCATCAGGATTTATGGATAAATATAGCTGAGTGTCATCAGCATAACAGTGGAAATTAATCCCATGCTGTCTGATAATTTTTCCGATCGGAAGCATATATATAGTAAAGAGAATTGGTCCAAGGACTGAACCCTGTGGTACTCCACAGGTGACCCTAGAGTTTGAGGAAGATTTATTATTAACATGAACAAACTGGAATCTGTCCGACAGATAAGATTTAAACCAGCCTAATGCTTTCCCCTTAATCCCTACAGTATGTTCAAGTCTTTATAGGAGAATATTGTGATCAACTGTATCAAATGCAGCACTGAGATCTAACAGGACAAGCACAGACACAAGTCCATTATCTGAGGCCATGAGAATATCATTAGTGACCTTCGCCAGAGCTGTTTCAGTGATATGATGAGCTCTGAAGCCTGACTGAAACTCCTCAAGTAGGTCATTGCTTTGTAAATGTTCACAAAGTTGATTAGCAACTACTTTCTCAAGAATTTTAGATAAGAAAAGAAGATTAGATATAGGTCTGTAATTTACTAACTCATCTTGATCAAGAGAAGGTTTCTTAAGTAAAGGTTTAATAACAGCTACTTTAAAAACCTGTGGTACATATCCATTTACTAAGGATAGATTAATCATGTCTAAGATAGGACCACTGATCAAAGGGAATACCTCCTTAAACAACTTGGTTGGGATTGGGTCTAACATACAGGTAGAAGGTTTAGATGAAGCTAAAATTTTAGATAGCTCAGAAAGCTCTACTGCTTCTAAACAGTTCAAACACTGTGCAGGTTCTAAAGATTCCTCCAATGCTGCCTTACTTACTGGGGATGAGGTAATCATGTTTGGGAGGTTGCCAATTATTTTATTTTTAATGGCATCAATTTTATTTATGAAGAATCCCATAAAATCATTACTGCTAAGAGCTAAGGGAGTGGATGGATCAACAGAGCTGCAGCTCTGAGTAAGTTTGGCAACTGTACTAAAGAGAAATCTAGGATTATTTTTATTCTCTTCAATTAATGATGAAAAATATGCTGCTCTAACTCTGCGAAGGGTCTTGTTATACAACAATAGACTGTCCCTCCAGATTAAGCAGGATTCCTCTTGGTGTGTAGAGCGCCATTTTCTCTCCAATTTCCTAACATTGTGCTTCAAGGAACGCAGCTCTGAATTAAACCAGGGAGCCAGCTTCCTGTGAATTATCACCTTATTTTTCAAGGGAGCTACATTGTCTAATGCAGAACGCAATGACGAAGTCACACTGTTAGCAAAGGTATCGATTTGTGAATGGGAAGAAACAGCATTGCTGCCATCTACAGGGCATTTCTGCAATACTGAGGATATTAAAAGGGGGACAGACTCTTTAAGTTTTGATACAGCATTATCCGATAAAGATCTACTATAATGGAACCCTCTTTTGGGGGTGGAGAAATCGGTTAGATTAAACTCAAATGTTATTAAAAAATGATCAGATAGGACAGGGTTGTGAGAGAATACTGTTAATTCTTCACAATCAATGCCATATGTCAGCACGAGGTCCAAAGGATGGAGCCGAGAGTGCATTGGCTTATGCACATTTTGAGCAAAACCAATTGAATCTAGGATAGTTTTAAAGGCTACACTATGGTTATCACATTCAGTGTCAACATGGATGTTAAAATCACCCACTATAATAACCTTGTCAGTATTTAACACCAAATCAGATAAGAAGTCTGACAGCTGATCCAAAAACTGAGTGTAAGGGCCTGGTGGACGATACAAAACAATAAACAGAAGAGGTTTTATTGCTTTGCAGTTTGGATGAGGGAAACTGAGGGTTAAATGTTCAAAAGAACTGTAATTATTAATTGGCCTGGGACTAATTAATAAATCAGACTGAAAGATGGTTGCCACTCCTCCTCCTCTTCCCACAGATCTGGGAATGTGGAAATTTGAATAACTGGAGGGAGTTGACTCATTTATACTAACGTAGTCCTCTTGTAGCCAGGTTTCTGTGAGACAAAATAAATCAATCTGATTATCAGAAATCAATTCATTAACTAACAAAGTCTTTGGAGGGAGAGACCTGATATTTAATAGACCACATTTAATTCTTTTATTTTTTGGTTCAAGGTGAACCGTATGGATTTTTATTAAATTTTTATGATTTGTTCCCTTTAGATAAATTTTTGATCTGTTAAGTTTTGGCCGTGGGAAAGACACCGTCTCAATAGGATAATGGGTGGGTAACAGTACAGAAGCTGCAGAGAGGTGTGTTAAACTACGGCTCTGCTTCCTGGTCTGGACCCTGGGTTGTCAGCATTTAGGAGAACTAATAAATCCAGCCAGATTCCTAGAAAGAAGAGCTGCACCATCCAAAGTGGGATGGATGCCGTCTCTCCTGATCAGACCAGGTTTTCCCCAGAAAGTTCGCCAGTTATCAATGTAGCCCACGTCGTTTTCTGGACACCACCTAGACAACCAGCGGTTGAATGACGACATGCGGCTAAACATGTCATCACTGGTCAGATCAGGCAGGGGACCAGAGAAAATTACAGAGTCCGATATTGTTTTAGCAAACTCACACACCGAAGCAACACCAACTTTGGTGACCTCTGATCGGCGTGACCGGGTGTCATTACCGCCAGTGTGAATAACAATGTTGCGGTATTTACGCTTATCCTTAGCCAGCAGTTTTAGGTAGGATTCTATGTCGCCCGTTCTGGCCCCTGGTAGGCATTTAACTATGGTTCCTGGTTTCTTTAGTGCCACGTTTCTTATTATGGAGCTGCCAATAAGTAAGGTCGGATTACTAGTTTTAAGATGTCTATAATATTGTATGAGGTTAATTAGTTTTCACCATTTAGAGTAATAGTGGCAATAACGACTTGGCTTCCTTTTCTTTGAGAAGTGATTTCTTTATATAATATCTGGGGTTTCACAGTCAGCTCTACATCTTGCAGGCAAAATAATCATACCATTCATACCATTAAATATTAATATTTAAAGAAATCTGAATTTTTATGATCATGTTTCTTCTGACTGTTATAGCCAGGGTCTTAATTTGAATCCAATAATGAGTCTGTGGGAGGAACTAAATATTACAGTGATGGCAAAGAGGCCCTTTAATCTCAAGTACAAGAAGATCCTTGCAGAAGAGTAAAGGTCAAAAGGAGGAGAAGTATCAAGCAATAGATTGCTGAAATAGAAGAAGGGTTTGATTCCTTTAATAAAGGTGTTTCCATTCATCATCGACAAGGTGTAAAGTGTTTTCAACACGTCATTTGTTTTTATATGTCAATAAAATATATATTATATATTTTTCATTTTCAAAGATTACATTGATTGTCTTACAATCTTTTAAGAGTGAGTTCTGTTCAGAAATAAAATTTCTGGTTAAATGAAAAGAAATTAAAATCCAAAACTACCTGGGATATGAATAATTTTGAATCTAATCTTAGCAATTCATTATTAAAAATTCATATTTATAATTAATGATTTCAAATTTAATTCAGATTCAAAATGACTTGCAAATTCCAAAATTAAAGTTAAAATTAAATTTTGTTGTGTGAGTAAAATTACTCAACAAATTCAAAAATTATGTTGAAATTTACATAGGTTTCTTGCAACAATAACTTCGATATCATCAGCCAATATTGTAAAGAAACATAACTCTTCACTAAATTGGTTGGCTTATACAAAATTTAATTGTTCTTGATGTAAAATAAGGTTTCACTGTGAAATATTAATAATGCTTGTTGCTATAAAATGGGACCTTTAAATGTTTTATTAAACTTGCGACTCAAACTACACGATAATATGGCACTACTTGATAATCTAACGTTTTCCCCTCTTGCTGTTCTGCCTCTGATCACATCCACTAATGTCTTTCCTGTTCCCTCCCACATTCTGACTAATTTCCTTTAAAAAACTCTATTCTTTCTTTCTTATTTTCTAACCCTTTCCCCTTTTTCTATCTTTAATCATCCTCTTTCGTCATACCTTGCATTTACACACACGTGGCCACTAAACTCCCCCCGCTGCCTTTTTCTGCAGGCCTCATCATTTCCCTGCAGCTGCTGCGAGGTGAGCTGGAGCAGATCAGACGGGAGAACCAGGCTGTGTTCAACAGGGCGTTGGCGCTCACACGCAAACTGGGCTTCCCAGATGTCATCTTGCCAGGTAAAGATACAAAGAGCAGCGGGGGGGGGGGGGGGGGGGGGGTTACAGAAAGGAGGGGGGAGACCAAAGGCCAGATGGCTCAGAGGAAAGGAAGGAGGGGAAGGTCACAAATGCTGGTAAACAGGAAGCGCTTGAATGTCGAAGTGGATAGAGCAAGGGAGATATACGACAGCTGGAAAGACAACAGCAGGAAATAGAGGTCTGTAGTGGAGAGCCCGTAGCTGGATACGGTTTTATATATATATATATATATATATAAAATATAATATAATATAGTATTATGTGGTGTGGTGTTGTAGAGGTTCTGTTAAAAATAAAATTGACATTCTAATAATTTATGCAATTAAAAGCTGTAGCTCATGGGCTAAGCTTATCTACACTGTTTAAGATGACTTGCAATAAGTTCCATCGCTGCAAAGGAACCCCAGACCATCATACTACCACTACTATGTTTGACTTTGGGTTTGATGCTCTGGGCTACATCCCTCCTTTACAAACTTCTGTTTTCTGCTGTTTTATTCTATACCGACTCATATCTCTTTTGCTCTATCCACTACCTCTTATTGTGTTGTTTTTCTGAAATGTTGTTAGTTTTTGTGCCAGATGTAACGAGATGCAAAACGTACAAAAAGTTCCACTTTTGTCTTGTCAGTCCACAAAATGATTTTCCTAAAGTCTTGAGAGGTCATCAAGATCTTTTTTTTTTTGGCAAATATTTGGTCTCTGTGTTCATTTTGGTCAGCCGGGATTTGCTTCAGACCTCTCCAGTGGATGCCATTTTTATTCAGTTTATTTCTTATTGTTGTGTCATGAGTACTGACCTTAATGGAGGCAACCGCAGCCAGCAGTGCATTAGATGTTGTTCACGGTTCTTTTGTGACTTCTGTGCACTGACAGCTTCTGGATCAGCTGTCAGTGCACTCCTAGAGTAATTCTGGTTGGTCAACCACTTCTGGGAAGGTATAACACTTTTGTCTTGATTTCCCTTTTTTGACTAATGCCTTTGGAGTCACAAAATGTTAGAAATGGCTTTGTAGACCAATAGATGTTTATGAAATTGACATATTTTCTTGAAATTCTTCAGATCAGGGCATTATTTGTTATTTTTTCATCATGTTGTATTTAAGGGATTTCTTGATTGTACAGGTATGGGAATACTGCTACCAGGTTATGGCTTGTGAAATTCAATCAAGCTTAAAAAATATTTGGTTTATCACATTTAATTTGGGATTTAACAATGGTGAAATGAAATCATTATTTCAAAACAGCATTGTTGATTTACTCAGGTCATCCTTTTCTGACATTAAAATTTGTTCTGTGATCTCAAACATCAAAACAAGTGTGACCAAAAGCAAAAGCAGAAGAAATCTGTAAAGAGGCAAATATCTTTTACCAAAGCACCACAGCACTGTAAAGGGCACCGGTCCACAAAGGTGGCTCAAAGACAGCGAGGTTTATTTTGAATTATTATTTCATCAGCTCACTATGTAGTGCTTTGTTTCCACTGACGATTCGTTCCTCTCCTCTCCACTCCAGCTTCTCTCCGCTTTGCTTGAAATACCTCCCCGATATCACTCCTTGTGACTCATCTGTCCCAAAGGAGATGACTTGGATATAAATAACAATAATCCGATTTTATAAATAACAGCAATATCTTCCTCCACTTTTTGCCTCTGATGTTTATTCCAATAAACACTGACCTTACAAAAGGTGCTGAGACAGTCATGAGGCCTTGCATGCTTCAACTCAGCAGGGTCATCTTGAATTGAAAAGAGCGGTGGCATAGAGCGTAATCCACAAAGATGAGTTATTAATGTTGACCACACAGAGTTCGCGTGCGGAGCAGATGGAGGAGACGGGTTTGTTCGCACTATCAAGGATTTTTTGGGATGGCTTTACTTTTCTAATGTAGCTATACTCCGCTTTTCTTTTTTGACTACATCTTCTAGAGTAAAGGACGTCAGTTGTGGCTCCCTCTGGAGCTGCAAGAGGCTCAATATTATGTGTAAAATTTGTGCAGCTGACTTTGAAACAAAGCTCCTTGTAACTTTAATTGCCCTAGGGGATATACGCAACGACCTGTACCTGACCCTGGAACGAGGGGAGTTTGAGAGGGGTGGCAAGAGTGTCCAGAAGAACATTGAAGTCACCCTGTATGTGCTGTACGCTGATGGGGACACGCTCAAAGTATGAGACACATGTGCATCACTTATCATGTGCCGTATCATCAGTATGTGAGTGTGTGTGAACTTGACCTTCTTCCCACGCCGCTGCTGTGTTTCTACAGGACTGCATCAGTTTGGGCACCGGCGAGCCCAACACCTCGGAGTATCGCTCGTTCGTCCTTTATCACAACAACAGTCCTCGCTGGAGCGAGATGGTCAAGCTGCCCATCCCCATCGACCGTTTCAGAGGGTCCCATCTTCGCTTTGAGTTCAGACACTGCTCCAGTGAGTCATAACTGCAGCTCCGTCTCAATCAACCCCCCCCCCCAAAAAAAAAGCAAAAGCATCGAGGCAGAGTGCTTGACTGTTATCCAAACGTGCACGAGACATGATGTCACGCTGTGCTTCCTTTCAGCTAAAGACAAAGGGGAGAAAAAGTTGTTTGGTTTTTCCTTCACTCCTCTGATGAGAGAGGACGGGACCACACTCTCAGATGAGATCCATGAGCTGTATGTGTACAAGGTACGGTAACGTCATGGTGGACACAGCGGACATACATTTAGCTCCAATTAACCTGAATCGCCTTCACACCCTATAGGTTTTAGTTGTGCTTATTAATGCAAAACCTTTCCAGTGAGCTTCCATTACGTTTTGGGAGAGATGCTTCACATCTTTTCTGCTTTTTTCTCTCTGAACTTTACAGCCATGTACGACTGATCCAAAAATACCTCACAACAAGTTTGGCCTTGGGCTGTTGTCTGTCATTTTCTTGCCTTATCCATCTTTCTTTGTGCAGTTTGACCTCTCTCAACTCTGGACACTTTGTTCTGCAAACAAAGAATGCTTAGAAAGACGGGGAAGGTGGGAACATGCTACAAGATACATGTTTTAGCTCAGAGAAATCTTTCAAAAACAGGCTGAAGGGCCAATCCTTGATTGGGCAATACAATATTTTCATATCTACAATTTCTGCCCTGCAGTTGCTATCACTATAAGAGCATTAATATGAACAAAATATCCATGTTTGTATTTACTAAAGAATCCCTGTTTTTTTTAATCCCAGATTGTTAACATTTAATTTGTGCACTGCACAAATTACTGCAAAATCCTATTTGTTAGCATCTTGCCAATGTTGCATTTCTTTCCTGCAGTTAGGTTCTATTGTGGAGAACATTAAATAAAGAAAATGTTTCTGAGCTCAGATGCACGACAAACTCAAACCTAAAACGGTCCATTGAGTCCATGACCAAAACCAGATAACCTGATATGCATCACCTGCTAAAAATAAAGCTGTTATGAACAATTAACAGCTTATATTATTCTTTATATAATTGAGAGTTGATTGTCTTTTTCCACTGAATAAATCAAGCACACGTCTCTGCTCTTCGTGAATATAAGGGGCTTACCGCTGCTTTCGGTTTTCAATATGTGTAACTATATTAAGACTTTATATTAATTTGCTGTGCTTTTTTAATTAAAATTGAAAATCTTAATACAAATTGTGTACATTTTATTTCAATCTCTAACTAATTTTAATTTTCAAATTCTTCTCAAATTCGGAATTCAATTCAAACTTTAAAATAAAATTAAAAACACTAAATTAAACTGCCATTCTACTTTAAATGTAGGTTTTAATGTAGTATTTAATTTATTTAGATTTTTCAGTGCCATACCACTAATGTTCTGCTGAATCTATCCTTTTAAAAAAATAAAAACTACAGATAAGCAAAAATTTCAGAGCTCCTGTTTATAAAATAAAAGTAAGCCTCAAAAAGCTATTTTTCTGTTAAAATTTTCAGCCGAACTTTGAATAATCCTCTCTTGTGCCCACCATTCAGTGTGATGAAAACGCCACATTCAGTAACCAGGGGCTGTACCTCAGCCTTCCCTGCTGTAAGGAGGATTTCAACAGCTGCCCAAACCTGCCAGCCAACCTGCCTTTCCAGAGGAGCCCTAAAGAAACCTTCTGGGTCTCCACCATCCTCTGCTCGACCAAACTCACTCAAAATGGTAATTTACCAGCTCACACATAAATCCTCTATGTCTCCTGTTTGATTCAACTCCATACATTTTGGTTTTGTTGAATTTTTAGTGGATCTTCTGGCTCTTCTGAACTGGAAAGCCCATCCGGACAGAGTGTTGGATATCCTCGGTCGACTCCGACAGATCAGTGGAGAGGAGATTGTGAAGGTCATTACTCCATGATTATTATTTCTTGAATAATAATATTAATATTTACGCCATTTTTAAACTATATACTCCAGTTTTTACAGTTTGTTGGAATTCCTGGTAAAATTTTTGCAAATTCTTGAAAATATAGATTTATCTGTTTTACAGTAAATAATCTTAAATAGAATAATCAAATCTTTGGGTACAGAGGGAAATTATACATGACCCAATTAAGCAGTCATTGAAACTCTTGCCATTAATATGTTTTGTAATCTCTTTTTAACATTTCCTGAGCTTGGACCATACAGGGAAAGGAATCTTTCACATTTTATTTTTGCCCAATCTGTCTTGATCATCTGGAGTCATTGTATTGTCTCTTATGTTCCTTTCCCTTCAGCTCAGCTCACATTTGTTCTACAAGATTTATGTCTGAGGGCTCTGAGGCCCATTTAAAAAGGTTAATTTTGTGTCTGGTGAACCATTTCCATATTAAAGTGGCCATATGTTTTAGATTGTAATGTACCTGAAAGACCCTGTGAAGACCCATTTTCTGTTTTCAGGTAGAGTCAGACACATTTTTATGTAAAAAGTTGTCTTTTATGAGTTCTTTGCGCAAGCACTTTAATGATTCCCAGGGGCTTTGAAACAGTAACAGGCTGACAGCCTCATAGATCCTCCACCGTGCTCAACAGTGGGCCCCCGGGTGCTTTTCCACATGTTCATCCTTTGCCTGTGCAAATTCTCAGTTGTCCGGGTCATCGCAACAGCAAACAGGCTTAAACCAGAGGCAACCAGACTTTAGCTCAGTTGTTTCTGAAAACGTTTCAACACCTATCCAGGAGTCTTTATCAATTCTAGTGGCTCGCATTTGAGCAGCCTGTAGTTGGTGCACTGCTGTTTCATCCTTTGTTTCATTCCAGACCAGCCTGGAGTGATTTTGTTGGAAAGATCAATCTTAACTTAATTTGATCAAAGCACACAGCTCTAGTTAATGTCTCTGCAGCATTTAGCAAATTCCACACAATAAAGTTTTTTTCGTTTATAAAGTGTTGCTCTGACTGTAGATATGGCCAAGTGATAGAGTTAAGTTTAATAACCCCTTTATTCTGGGAAGAAAACCAACACAAACACAAGTTTAGACTCTTCCATCAGAAAGAGGGCAGAGGGGCTAAGAGCGAGAGACTTGTTCAATCTCAGTCTTGAGTTCGTCTGCCCCCCCTACCTCTGTCTTTTCTGCCTTTTATTGTCACACATCACATGGGGGTCAGGAGGATTTAATCACAGTCTTGAGTTTACAACATGGGGGTTGAAAAACAAAGAAGGGAGCAAGTTTCATTGCGGGTGATGATCAAATCACCAGCTTCATGCGCAGTTGGATAAAAGAGACATTCCTTATCTGGGAAAACCATTTGTTCTCCCTTACCTAAGGTTAAAAACAACAGAACCTTCCTGAAAGCAAACTCTTAAAAAAACCCAAATGCCTGTAGCTTGATAAAAATAAAATGATTACATTTACATTTTTCTAACACCAAGCTTATGGCATGTAATTGTTTTATTGCAGCTGTTTGTTGCATCATAAAGATCAACACACACCTGCCAGCATATTATCTTGTATTTCCCATTTTGAAGAGTGGCCAAGAGAAGGGATTGTATGACCAAATTTACAACTAGGGGAAAAAATTAAGTAGTTGATTAGTGATTAGAAGTTCCCAGATACTCTGATCTGATGAAAAAAGTCTCAGCTTAAAAATAGACTTTAGTTATATTTATTTTGAAAAAATGTAAATGTAGTGAATGTTCTTAGCAGGCAATTTGTTTTAAGGATTTTAACTATCACCTGTCACCTGTGATCCCTATAACTGAGGAAGAGATTATTTTTTAGCTTTTTTATACATCTATTATTATAACAATAATAATAATACATATGGGTCTCTAAAATGCATTAAAGACTGTTTTTCAGCCTCACTATGAGTTCAGAATGAATAAAAAAGTTTATGTGATCAGTTTTTAACCAAAGAAGTGATGTTTTTTTTTTCAGATTCCTTTGATTCCGTTTTAGTTTCTGGGAAGGTGGATCATGCAACGGTGGTTTTTGAGATTTGTTCTTGTTTCCCACAACAGTTCCTGAGAGACGTCCTGGATACACTTTTCTGTCTTTTGGACGACAACACTGATAAATATGGACCGCTCGTTTTCCAGTCTCTGGTATGAGCATTCAAAGAACGCAGCTGCGCTCACACATCAAATCAGGTCTTGTGACTTTTCTGCAGAGGAAATAGGATGCAACGTGTGTATCTGTGCTCAGGTGTTCATCATTAACCTGCTCAGGGACAGCCGGTTCTACCACTTCAGACCTGTAATAGACGCCTACATCCAAAACCACTTTGCCGGCGCTTTGGCATACAAGTAAGGCAAAACTGACCCTGTTCTTATCAGAATCTGCATCTTACTTAAAGATCTATTATTTATTTGTGATGTCTGTGAAGTTTGTTAACTTCAGCCAATTTGTGTGCAGAGAATTGATTCGATGTCTGAAGTGGTACATGGACCGCTCGGCTGAGGTCGTCCGACAGGACCACATACAGGAAGCTATGAGGGTAAAGTATCACACCCACTTCCTCCTGGTTCTGATCTGGCTCCTTCAGTGGGGATCAATTAACTCTGAAAGAGGAAATGGTCAAACAGAAACGCAGCTGATAAGGAGTAATGCAATACCACGCGAGGACTCGGGAAGTGAATTCACTGCACAATTTATTTGAAAGGAAGTCATTGTGAAGCTCTGTTGGTATTGATGCGAGGAGTGCTGCCTTTTTATGTGGCCTTTGTGACAAGATAATGGTAACAGATATTTCACTGCACTGCCTGATTGCAATAATTTCTTCCAGGTATTGATTTTTAACCTTAAACTGATTAGGTGGTTAGGTCTGCTCTCCTTACTGAGGGAACTAAAAGTACGAGATGCCACGTGTGGCGGGTTATCTGATTGTCTCCATCTGTATCCTGCTCCCAACCACCTCAGGCACTGGAGTACCTGTTCAAGTTCATTGTCCAGTCTCGCATCCTGTACTCGAGAGCCACCTGTGGGATGGAGGAGGAGCAGTTCAGAGCCAGCATCCAGGAGCTTTTCCAGTCAATCCGCTTTGTCCTGAGTCTGGACAGCCGCAGCTCAGAGAATCTCGTCTTCACACAGGTTAGACGGATCGTATCCAACAATTTCACTGTTTTGGACTCAGGAAACGCATAGTATAGGTGCATCTCATTAGATGATAACATCTTTACAGATTCATTACACATACAGTGATATGTTTCAAGTGTTTATTTCTGTTAATTTAAATGATTAGGTTTTACAACTAATGGAAACCCAAATTTTGTTTCTCAAAAAATTACAATACTACATGAAAAACACAAATATTTTATGATATGGAAATATGGGCTTAGTGAAAAGTATGTTGATGTACTGAACAGTAAATGCGCCCAATACTCAGCAGAGGTGCCTTTTGCATGAATTAATGCATTAATGGTGTGTGGCTATGGAGCTAAAACAGCGACAGCTTGCAGCGACATTGAAAAGAGATTTGGTGTTGTAAAATCAAACATTGAAAAAGGAAACATTGAAAAATTGCTTGCAATGTCATCGAAAAAGAGATTTGGCGTTGAAAAATTAGACATTGAAAAGTCAAATATTGTTAGAAAGTAAAAACTTATGATGATATTTTCATTTTATGCTACAGCTTTTTTTCAACGAGAGACATTTTCATTGTCACTGCAGAGTTCCTTCAGCTATGATGTCACTATAAGATGGCACTGTTTTGCTTTCAGGGGCGGGGCAAAACTGAAGTCTCCTTCATGGGGCTAATGAAGATAATATTAATGAAAATATTACCCTTTCCTGTGGTTGAGCAGTGTTACTTGACCAGAGCTTTCCATAAGTTCACTACAGACAAATTTAGAAAAATGCTGCCAAAGTCGGCAGTGCCAAGAGACCCTGAGGAGCGCGGGCGAAGTGTGTGTGAGGAGGCGGGGGATGGAGTTTGAGCAGGGCTGTGGCCAGGACGAGGGAAAGGGACATGTTGAAACATGAAGTGACAAGGGCGACACTAGTGGTTTTGCTACAGATTGGTCTTTTGAGGTGGAGGATGTTTCACCCCCCTCGTCACCGTAGGCTGAGGGAGGTTTTGTGGAGCCCAGCGAGCCTGAGCCTTATCAGTTCAAGCCACTGGTTCAGCTATGCCCGAAGCAGGCGCTGCAGAGGTAGTGGAGGACAGAATGGTGTAGTTTCTGCATGGTAAAATGATGTTAGCACCATCATTGCTAACAAGAGCCAACGTTCAAAGCAGTAACAAACGCTAAACACTATTGATCAATGTTCCTGAGTCTGACTCGCCACGGGGTCGATGGGGCGTGTCGTGTGTCTGACTGAGAGGCTTTTATACACGAATGCGGGGCTGTGTTGTAGAAAGCATGTACTGTTGGAATCAGTAGGAAAATTCAACTGCAATAGCCACCGTTCAGGCCTAAGAGGGCAACACTAAGATGGGTTTAAGACAAAACATTGCAGAACTGAACAAGTTCACATTAATGAAAGAAATTGCACAGTAACATTAAAAAGAGACCCAGTTTATACAGTTTATCTGCAAAGAAAGGTTGATTTTGGGGTAAGTTACACTTTAAGTTCAAATTAATTGAAATGTATCTGTTTTTGATAACATTTTATTCTAAAGATGGTATGGCGAACCAGGTTTTTGTTTCTGCTGTGATAAGCCTTAAGTCTCCCTCCACATATTCTCTGTCAGATTTAAGTCAGGACTGGGTCTCTCCTTTATAATTTAACTTTATAATTACTTCTAGTCAGAATAAACATGTTGGTAAAATTAAGAATACTTCAAACCTAAATCTGCTAGTTTGTTTTGTTTTAAGTGAAGCTTCACACCAATTTTATTGCAACTAGAAGTTTTTTTCTCCTGTCAGTAAAGCTTGTTTTATTAATGGCAGCATTCAGCTTGTCCATATTAATGGGTCTATCATCTTCCTCTTGATAATACTCCATAGAGTCTCTCTTCAGTTTAGGTCTGTGGTAATACCTGTTGCCTGTGCAACCTGTTGTGTCATACATTCTCCTTCCACTAAACTTTCCATTAATGTGTTTGGATGAAAGAGTTTGTGAAAAGCCAGCTTATTTAGCAGTGAGATATTGTTGCTTAGCCTCCATGTGAAAGGGTTCAGCAACTTTCTGTCAAGCCTGCATCCTTCTCTAAGATTGTGTTGGCCCTAACATTTCTGTGTTTAGAGGCTGTTTTTATTGGTCCCATGGTATATCCCGATGAATTTTTGTTATACAGTAGCTAAAAGCCATTATCATCAAAATTCACATAAACATGTGAAGTATATCACTCCATCAGTTTCCTTCCCACAGAGAAAAAAATTCATTGGAATGTGCACATGCTGCAATGACATATAAAGATGGTTATCATTATAAAAAGATTATCTTTTTCTCTTAATCTATGTTCTATCATTTTAATGCTGTTTTACTCTTTTATTTAGTATATTCTTTTAACCGATGCCTCAGTGCCTCACTGTCACTGATTTTGGACACCTTAGGGGTGTGACCAGCTGCATGTCTTTCTGTGGTCATATGTCTTGGTTCTCGTCCTTTTCAGTAACTTGCAGCGCCCCCTTGTGTTCGTCCGGCAATGCAGCACACGACGTTAAGCCATCAGACTGCTCCAACAGGATGTTTCATTTTCAGAAACTGTTTTATTCATTTTAAACCTAATTTGGATTGCGTATAATTTTGGCTGCGCTGAAAGCAAAATCTTGTAGCGACGTTAGCATTGTGCGTATACTGTGTATATTTTATATAATTTCAAATGTTGCGTGTCATTATTTAGGACGTTCAAATAAAAACATTATTTTTATTTTAGTATGCTACAAAGGATTTCTCTGTGTGCCTTCTCTGCCCTCCTAGGCAGCACTGTTGAACAGTTTTCCTGACATCTTTGATGAGCTGCTGCAGATGTTCACCGTTCAGGAGGTGGCTGAATATGTCAGAGGCACACTGGGGAGCATGCCCAGCACAGTGGACATTGGCCAGTCCATGGATGTGGTCAAGCTGCAGTCGATTGCTCGTACAGTTGAGAGCCGGCTCTTCTTCTTTCCTGGTGAGACCAGCATGAATGATTTAGGACACCTCTTTTTCTTTTCTTTTTTTTTACCCCACAACAGTCAAGTTTGCACGCCGAGAGTCTTCGATGTCACGTTTGCGTTCTTTCCCTCTCTATTCCCCAGAGTCCCGGAGTATTCTGCTGCCTGTCGTTCTGCATCATATCCATCTGCATCTGCGCCAGCAGAGGGAGCTGCTCATTTGTTCTGGGATCCTGAGCAGCATCTTTTCCATAATCAAGACTAGCTCTATGGTGCAGTATACTGTTCTATGGGCAGAATTACAGGGCTCCTAAGTTTAGCGTTCCAGTGAAAGTAAAGAAGACTGAAACTTAATTTAAATATGCAGTAAAATGTTTGTATTTCTAGAGTTTATTCTCTATCCTACTTTTATATCCATCTCTTCATCCATCCATCTCCCCAACCCCTACCTCTATCTAGGTTCCATATTTACATTTTCATCGATCACATACTTCCGGTTGGGGGTGGTTTAAAGTTTTTCTGACCCTCTTTTAAACTGTCCTTCTTTCCAGGAGTCCTCTGTTCAGGAGGAGGTGGAGATGATGGTGGAGAGCCTTTTGGATGTGCTGCTGCAGACTCTGCTGTCCATCATGAGCAAATCTCATTCTGTGGAGACGTCCAGAGGACAACGCTGTCCCCAGTGTACCGCAGAGATAACGGTAAGCTTTCACTCAGTCTGCCTCTTTGAAGGATGGTAGTAAAATCGCAAACTTTAGTCATTATTTTTCAGCAGATTTACCACCCTGTTTATGTGTTTTCATACTTGTTCCTTTCTCTGCAGGGGGAGTATGTTTCCTGCCTTCTTTCTCTCCTCAGACAGATGACAGAGATCCACTTTCACCATCTCCTCAACAGTTTCCACAGCAAGGAGGAACTAAAGGTGGGACAGTCTAAAAGCCTGGTACCGTTTTTGCTCATTTCTCAATTTCAGTTCTGAACTGATATCAGAGAAAGTTTGACTGTCGTTTGTTGAATTCATACTTGGACTGAGCCAACTTTGGGTACATCTTTTCCTGCAGGAGTTCCTGTTGAAGATTTTCTGTGTTTTTCGCAACCTAATGAAGCTGACTATCTTCCCCAGAGACTGGAGCGTCATGCGTCTTCTAACCAGTCAGTAAGTCTGCTTCTCCACTTCTGGTACATAGTTTTTGTCCCACAGATGGTGAGGGAATAAAGCCAGTTCTTTGTTCCAGAGACTTATCTGAAGGTGATGCTTGTGTTGCAAGTTTTTTTTTTTACATTAGTTTTTGGCATCCAGCTGTTTTTTTTCCCTAATTCTGTGTTGTATTTCTGCAGCATCATCGTAGTGACGACTCAGTTTCTGTCTCCGGCGCTGCACAAAAACTTCTCCGAGGGAGATTTTGATTTCAAGGTGAGTGTCTGTGCAGCTGAAATAGGATGAAAGGTGACCACTGCACAAAGACAGTAAATATTTTACGCCTTTTGTTTAATCACTTACAAATTATTCCTTGTTTCAATGACAGTTATGTTGATTTCTCTTTGAATTTTAGGTGTGGAACTCCTTTTTCAGCCTCACTGTCCTCTACATCAACCAGCCCAGTCTGCAGCTGGAAGCAATCCCTCCTGCCAAGAGAAAGAAAATTCTTGACAAGTAAATACAGCTGTTGACTAATAAAAATAAATATGTGCATTGATTCAGATTGTAAATAGTTTATATTATTACCAACTTCCAATCCTTCTCTTTTTGTAGACATGGCGATATGAGAGTAATAATGGCATATGAGCTCTTCAGCATGTGGCAGAAATTAGGTGAGTCAAATATGTCATTCCCTTCATCAATAATCATTTAAGTGAAATATTTGCAGTATAGTATATAGCAAATGTATCAAGATTTGTTTTTATATTTTGCTTCCAATGAGCCATACTTTGTCAGATGCCTGGATCAAAATTTCTTTGTGTTTCTTTAGGATGCTTAGCTATTTAGTTGGCTCCTAAACTCAAAGGACTAACCAGAGCTTTGTCAAGACTTCATATGAAAGCAGCTTTAAATTCATTAATAAGGCACTTTTTCTCCAGCGGCCTTTGAGAAAAGTACCGTTTGTGTCAATTTATTTAGGTACATTCACAAAGTATTCATACTCCTTGAACCTATTCAGATGTTTTCAAATTAAAACCATTAACTTCAATGTAAATAACTGCAAAGCACAAATTAATGTTGTCAAAATCAATCAATTAATCTTCATTTTGTGGTTGCAACTTGGTAAAATGTCAAAAAGTTCACGGAGTAAGGTATTGTTGGAAAACTCACTGAATAAAATAATCCCAAAAAATAACTGTTTGACCAAGAAAATAAAACGATAGTTTAGCACTAATAATTATTCCTAAAGAGGTTTTAGCAGCAACCTTGGGACACAGCAAATGATCAGCTGAAGCGTGATGCACGTAAATAATTTAGATTGTTACAATTCCCTAAAAAGCCCCATGCTTTTCACACTTTTTTCATCTTCTGTAAATTAACTTGATACATCTTTTCTTACTTTGGGCCTTTGCTCTCCACTTATTTTCATATTTAAGAGGGTGATCACACATTGCACAGCTTTCTTATATGGGCACACAGGAATGATGACAATGCAACTATAAGGGATCTTCAGAAACCCAGAGATCTATTGATCAAGATCAATAGATCAAGATCAAGAAAAATAAATTAAAGGGTGGCTGTAATTTGTGTGTTTCCTGTGTATTTTCATTAGGCTGTCCAACAAATACTTCTGTTTGTATCAATCCATTTGATCTAGGTGACAACAAGCCACACTTCATCCCAGGCATGATGGGACCCTTCCTTGGTGTCACCTTAGTGCCTCAGACCGAGGTCCGAAATATTATGATCCCTATTTTTCATGACATGATGGATTGGGAGCAAAGGAAAAATGGCAACTTCAAACAAGTCAGTATACAATTCATGTGTTATGAAATCCAGATTGTGTGCTGCATCTTTGTATAGTTCTTTTGTGAACCAATGCGCCTGTTGCCCAACTTTTATGCCTACAGGTGGAGGCGGAGCTGATGGATAAGCTGGACAGCATGGTGTCGGATGGCAAAGGCGACGACAACCACAGGGAGCTTTTCAGCCTGTTGTAAGCATCTAACATACATTTAGTGAGACAAGGAAACAAATACTCTGTTTTTAAACTCTGCTAAATTCCTTCCCTGGAACAGAACCCAGCTGTTCGGTCCTTATCCAAGGTGAGGAATAATCCTTGCACTGTCCAAACAGAAAGATAATGTTATTTACCTCCTGTGCTCATTACCTGTGGTCAACATGTGTTTTCTTTCAGCTTGCTGGAGAAGATTGAGCAGGAGACCTGGAGGGAAACTGGAATCTCATTTGTTACATCAGTCACAAGGCTTGTTGAGAGAATACTAGATTACAGGTATGCTTAAATAATGTTAAATGGTATGATTATTTTTGTTTGCGGGGTATTAAAAAATTTACTTGTGCATTTAGGGATTGCATTAAAGGAGACGAGATGGAGAACAAGAAAATTGGTGGTTCAGTCAACCTGATGGTAAGACGTTCATTACACTTCCACTCGTTTATCATTTTGTAACAGGGGAAAAAGACTTTAACTGTTTCACACCTTCTTATTTAAACATCAGAACTTCTACAAATCAGAGGTGAACAAGGAGGACATGTACATCCGTTACATCCACAAACTGTGTGACCTGCATCTTCAGGCAGAGGATTTCACAGGTAACTAAGATGTGGGCAAGTTTCCAGCAGCAAATACAAATTTTTCATCTTGTACACTACCTCTAAAAAGTTTGGGTAACCCGAATTTCTTTTTACGCTTTTCCAAGAAGAACTCACATTTTAATAATCAAATGAGTTGTAAAATGATTAGAAAATATTGTCAAGACATTGGCAAGGTTAGAAATAATGATTTGTACTTGAAATCCCAATTTTGTCTTTCAAAGCTTGCTTTCATCAAAGAATCCTCCACTTGTAGCAAATACAGCCGTGCAGACCTTTGGCATTCTAGCTGTCAATTTGTTGAGGTAATCTGAGGAAATATCACCACATGCTTCCTGGAGCACCTCCCACAAGTTGGATTGGCTTGACGTCAAGCTGCTCCCACAACATCTCTGGTGACTGTGGTGACTATTATAGACAGGATTTCACATTGACAACATCTAGACTGTATTTCTGATCAAATTAACGCTATTTTAATTGAGGAAAATTTTGCTTTTTATTAAAAACGGGAGATTTCTAAGCAAGCCCAAACCTTTGAGCGATAGTCTAGTTTGGCATGACTCAACTCTCACGCTGATTGGCTTTTCATGCTGGTGATTTTCAATGCAGGTTATTTTTAGTATTACTTTTAGAGTTGAAAACCTGTACTGAACAATACATTGTTATACTTTTGAGTAATCATTTGCAAGTTTATGCTCACACCTTAGAAACTTGGTGATGGTCTCCGGCCAAAAACAAAAACACACGTGTTATATGTGTGCTCAAATTATTTATCTATGCAGGATCTGTGAGCTTTTTATAAGCTACCTGATTTGTTTCACTTACTCAAGGTCAGCTTTGTTATAGTTCAACTAAAAAAGAATGTCACAAACTAGCTGTCAATATGAAAAGCACTCGCAAAGGATGCAACAATCCTAATACCCACAAAGGAAAAATGAGTCCCACCCAAATGCGTTACCTAAGTTTAACATTGTACCATTCAAAGTATGACATTTGCACTGGTTAAAAGTTGATTAGTGGTGCTAATTCTATTTAAAATTTCACAATAAAAGAGGTGGCAGCTACATTGAACAGTGTTGCAAAACTTCAACTGAGCGGAGTTTGTTGTGCGGACAATAAACCACATCCTTGGTGAGATCGGACTGCTGCAGCAAACTGTGAAACAGATAAATAAATGTCAATAAATAACAAAATAGCTAATTCTAATGATGAGCTTTATGATACTGTATAACAAAGCCGAAAACAATCACAAGAAGTTAGGTTTTGGATGGTTTTCATTTTCTGTTTCAGTTTTCTCTTTTAATTTTTCTTTCTTTTATTCAACATTTTTGTTTTTAATATGCCGTAAACATAAACTAACTTAAATGACTTCATCCTGAAGCAACATGGGGGTTTACGGATTTAAAACCCGGTGAAACTTTCCCAGCATTTTATTATTTGTTCCCCCACGGATGAACATGTTAATAGATAGGAGTCTTCCAACCTTAAAATCAAACAAGAATACAGAGGCTCCCTTAATTAAATTCATGGTCTAAATGTCAGGTAGATAATTATGTTCCGTTGGCATTTACTCTTTCATTCTTGGATTTATTATTTATTATTACTTCTTGGAAAAAGATTTACAGTTCATTTTGTATTTGATAATTCCCCTTTCAGTCATGTAAGGAGGGAGTCAGGGGAGGTTTTCAGCTTATGCAACAGGCTGAGTAAGTGGCATTAAAGAGTGTTACTCACAAACTGTACTTCATTATGTCCAAGTAGCAAAATAGGACTAATTGACAAATACATTAATCAGTTACATAAATAAACATCATTGATGCTAAATGAGCGTGTGGAGAAATATGGCATTATCAACTTGGATTTATCAATCCATAAATTTAGTTATTTTCTTTGTGAAATGGTTAGAAAGTCATGATGGTGGTCAAACGTGATTTACTCAAATCATCTGTGATATTTTGCCGTTTATTTTCTGATAGTAGTACATTGTCTATGCTAAAATAATTTCAATTAAACCCTAACGATATAGTTTATTCAAATGAAAACTGACAGATTATTGTGACTTTGGGCCACCTCAGTCATTGCACCAAGGTCGCCACCACCTATTAATTAGAAACATTTGTATTTTTTTGCATCTCCAGTGTCATAAAAGCCAAACTTTTAAACGTTTAGGAAACTGTAGAGAGAAAGCTGTTGACTGAAATGAAATTTATTTCCCCTGGATACATGTTGGACCAGCTGCAGTTAGTTTCACTGATACGTTTAGTTGCTTGTAGTAGGAGCTGCAGCATGCAGAGGGCTTTCTCTATGATCAGCTGCACCATTGTGTGAGCTCATAGTATTGAGTTAAGCTAGCTGATGTAACATTATGAGCTATGATACCGCAGTGGAATGTACATGAAAATGCATGGAAACTGTCAAACAGAGAACAAAGTTGATAAATTAGGAATGTATGTATATAATATACAGTATATGTATACCAGATTAATAGTACAAATCTGAATTATAATGGGTATATTTACTGGTGATTTTGAAGTGTTTGCATTTATTTGTGGATTAGCTAAGTTAAAAAACTATGGTAAGAATCTCTTAATGATGTTTATTTTGTCAAAAAAAAATGTCCTGTGGATTTTCCTTATTTAGCCTCCATTTTACATCCTCTTAAGCCCTAGACTCAACTCTGCAGTTTAAAAAAAAATCTTTCCAAGAGACGGAAAATTTTGTTTTACCACAATCTGCCGATAATCAGCTTGATTGAACAGCGTTTTCCCGATCAGTGAATATAAAAGCTTTACTGTGTTAATGATGACAGCGTTTCTAATGTAGAAGGTTACCGCTCAATGCATCAAAGCTAGGAAAAGCTGTGGTGAATGCTGTTCTTGTATCTACTCCTATTTCTTAAAGAGAAAGCAAAATAATTTTAAATTGGCATTGGCTGGTCGATGCTTCATATCGGAACCGACCAGAAAATTCAGATCAGTGCATCTCCAATAGAGACTTTGCTGGTTTACAGCTCTTTCTCGTCTCTCTTTCGCTCGTGTTACAGTTGCGTCTCTGCTGACTTAATTCTGCTGCGATCTGCGCTTCTCGACTTCACCTTCGCTGTGTGTAAATTTACCTGCGACTCTTGAGAAACTGTAACTCTAAAGCTGTTCTTTTGGTGCCATACTTGATGCGTAAACGCACCAAGTGACAGAGTGCTTTTTTTCCTCATGACTGGCGGCCCTGATTTTTCTTTTTTCTGTGTCACTGCTTGAAACACACACCAAACAGTCCAGAGCACAAACACAGTGAGAAGTAAGCCACATGGTGAACAGCAAGAGACACAATGGTGGGGGATGGGGGCCTTTCAGTGTGTGTCACTGGATTATTTATAATATGTTATATTTTATATGACTGTGTTCTTTATGCATTCACCCAATGACAACAGCAAACCGCAAACTTTCACCCTGAGCTGAAACAACACGAGAGAACGTGAACTACTTGTCATCGCACAGTCTATTTAAAGCTAATTTGAACACAAAACATTTGAATATAAGCTAACTTGAGCAGATGGTATGTAGTCATGTAACTCGCCAGAAGAGAAACCTCGCCGTTTTTCCCCGAGATGCTAATCTACAGAGCAGGCACTGTTTTTTTTTTTCTATTCAGATTAAAAATAGATGTTGAGTTCTAATTTAAGCTCACAGTTCTGTTGTGTTGACTGCTGCATTTGCTGAAGCAGCAGAGCAGATCTCCTCCCACCTGGGAGACAGAGGGGAGAACTGCCTTGATTTGCTCATTCAGATATTTCAGAAAAGCAAAGGAAGTGAATGTTTATTTTTAGAGGTGCAAATTTACTTGCGGTTTTATTTTGACTCGCCTTACGTTGTGTGCATAGAGGAATGCTTAATTGGGTGTTGGCAGTACATCTGCACAGTGTCACAGTTGTTTGTACTGTTGCTTTTTTTAAAGCATGAAGGTTCTTGGGTCAAATATGAGGATTCTAGGCTAGATTTAGTATGTTCTCATTGAATCCTTTTGGTTTTAATGTACAGCGTTCCTGGCATTAAAGGTTCATAGACGCACAAAAAAGGTTTTAAAGATACAGTTAAAGGGTAACTCGCCCCTGTACCATAGACTTACTCTGACCAAACCTAATATCAATACGGATTCGAAACTCAAATGCAGTACACTCGTTAAACCTGAAGAGGACGTCACACAGACGATTTTAGACACAAAAAGCAGGATTTCAAAAAATGTACAATAAATTGTCAACAATCATGACCCGGACTTGTAGACAAAACTATAAAACATCAAAAGAAAAAAAAGTTGATTTCACCTTTAATATGCATGTTATGCACTGTACAAAGGTGCAGTTCTGGGGACATTCCTATGCTTTAGTCTTTTATGTGCATCTTAAGGAATAAAAGAAAAGAGTTATTATGGGGAATAAAATTAGATGCAGTTACAATTAAATTGTTCCACATCCACTGCAAACAAGGTGTGTTTGCTAAATTTGAAATTGGAAAAACAAAATAAATAAATAAATTATAACTTATTATTTAAACATTTTAGGTATTTGTAACACGTTGCACAAGTGCATGGAGTATAGTTAAATTAGATTCTTATAGATGACCTCTGGTTGTGACAGTTTTCATTGAATATCAGAAATATGGCTAAGAGAAGAAATCTTTGCTTTGCAGTACCAGGGGAAATTATGCAAACACAGGTAATGTCCTGAATGCTCCTAGAGATACAGTGGGGAGCTGAGTTTGCAGGTTTAACATTAAAGAGTCGGATTGCTGAGGAGGCAGGTGGTCAGACCTGCTGGTAGCCTCCATGTTAAGACACAGAAGGTCTCCGTGTCTGAACTCCAAGACGTTAACCACTAGTGACCCAAAAGAAAAGTCACTCCAATTTCCAAAACCATTTTTTTGGGATTTCTGTTCTGCTGAGAGGTGAATCAAAACTAAACGGGCTCACGAATTAGGTGGAAGAGAAAGAACAAAACGCATGCTGAAAAGTAAACCATGCCTTCAATGAAGCATGGCTGCGGCTCAATGATGCTCTTGGGCTACCTTGCGTGTCACTGGACGGTGGAGGGCAACATGAATTCAGTCAAGTCAAGGAAATCCTGGCAGTAGATGTCATGCCACCTGTAAGGAAGCTGAGGCTTGAGTGCCATTGGTCCTTGAGTCACCAGTGATGATCACTAGCATAACTAAAAGCCCTCCAAGGCTTGCTTTGAGAAGAGGTCATGGACAAAAGTACTAGCGTGGCCATTATAGTCACCTGACTTGAACTCCACTGACTAGAGGCCGTCATTAATGTGTAAAGTGTTAATGTAAGTTTGAATTTTCATCCTGAAAAAAGGCTGACTTTGTTTGGTGTATCTTGTTTTGAAATGTATGCTCATTTAAGGATCTTTCTGAACATGGAAATGACATTAAATTCATAAGATTTAAACATCAAAAATGATCTTTCAGCCTCTAGTCACCGTCATGCCAACATACAGTGACGAAGCTCAGGCCATCTTGTAAATTTTGCCTCTGACTGTGTTTCATGTCATACGCAGTCTGTCCTGAAAAGTGTCTGGACCCTGAATTTCTGCTTTTCTTTTAGGCTATCAGTGTAGAACAGATCGTTTTCTCTGTAGAACCTAATTATGTGTTTGTTTTCTTTATGACTACTTGAACAGAGGCAGCGTTCACTCTGCTGCTGTACTGGGAGCTGCTGCAGTGGGAGGACCGGCCTCTTAGGGATTTTCTCCACTACCCCTGTCAGAGTGAGTGGCAACGCAAAGAAAACCTGAGTCGTAAAATCCTCCACTACTTCAACAAGGGAAAGGCAAGTGATTTTATTCCTGTAGCTCTATCTTTTTTACATTACAGATTTACATTTACTAATCTGACTCATTTCACCGTATCTGAGCCTCCAATTAAGTTTAAAATGAAAAATTGCGGGGAGATTTACTTAATTTCCGTGAACTAGCAGGAGATGTATAATATATTAAATTCTGGGAAAAAAGGACTGTTCTAGGTACCATTCCTGTTTAATTACCTGAAGAGAAAATCTAGACAGCGGATATTTTTAAACTTTCTTTTTGTCCCAGTTGTCAAGGGGCTGTTACATTCTCATCATCGAAGTGCAGCTGTTTCATAAGAAAAAAGTTATTCACCCATCATTAACTTTTCCATTCTTCCTCCTTAATCTTTTGCTAATGTCTTGCATATTACTAAAACAGCATATGCCTTAGTAGATATGCTGCAGAATTGCATCCTTTTCACAAATTAAATTATGTTCTAAAGTCAGTTAAATGTATATTAAACTTGCAAAAAGCTAATTATAAGAATGGTAATTAACACTTGATTTTAATGTTTCAGCTGGTAGATTTAGAGCCAAATTTCGGACATATTTCAATAACTCAGGTAAAACCTTTGCACAAACTGCACCACTTCTTACTGAGGATCAGCAATCAGTTAAAATGTAATTTTCTTTCACAAACCTCTCCTCCCCGGTCGGTGTTCATCCGCAAAATTAAATTAGTTGACCTGCCCATGTGCTCTGCAGAGGAAAATACCCAGCGGACCCAGGTAGCAGCTGAAAAGAAATAAAAACCGTCATCTTTCATTAACTCGGTCCCTTCTCCTGTAGTTACTTCTGTGTATGAGAGGGGGAAAAAAAGGCTTTTATAGAGCTACCACATGCAGGTAGTGTTAGAATTTATACCGGATACGAATAACTCAATATGGTCTTAAAAAGCTGCTTGCAGGTTGGTACCCAAAGGAATTTAAAGATTTGGAAATAAACTCTTCAGCTTTTCCTCACTACTACTTTGAAACTGCTAATCGGTAAAATGAATGACAGTAAAGCGTTAGAACAGCAGAAGAAATCATTGGTTCTGGCATTTTTGGGAATTATACAATCCACAAATAACCCCGGTGGAAATCAGCCCAGCAATGTTTTGTGGTTTAAGGCGGAACATACTGGTGCGACGACAGCAAGAGCTGCCGTTCCACAGCCGAACCAACATGAACATGGCAGCGCAGGAGGACGCACCAGGACTGCTGTTATCACATCTGTTTCACGATTTCATCTTTGAAAGAAGAACAGGAAGAAGCACTTGACTCGCTTACCTTCTTGTGGTTTCTTATGGTACCTACTGCTTACGTTTTAATATGATACCGTGATTCGCTACAACTAACCTTTGGTAGGCGGGCACTGGGTGTCACTTCGCCCAATCAGCTCGGAGAGTTCCGCTGAATGTCCCTCCTCTCCCCAAACCGAGTCAATGAAAGCAGTCCCAGATCAATGATGTGCTACACATTATCAATCTGGCTGGCCAGGTTAGAAATTGATTTAGATCTTCAAAATCCTTCCTTTCTTCACAATGTCCACCCCCCCCCCCCCCCCCCCCCCCTCCTTTGGGCACTAGCACTATAAATACACATGATCTGTTGGCATTTGGGTGAACTAAACTGATGCAACAGCCCAAATATATTATTTGCATGCATTCCACTTGAAAGGTAACAACCCACCAAATATTGCTTTCAATGACAAGAGACTGTGACTTAATATTTGTAGTTTTTATAAACGTTTTGAAGCACGGTTGACCCAAAATGCAGACTTAAAACTCAGCGTTTAGAATTCATATGTGACGCTGAAGTCAAACTAGATTCAGATCAAGTCTTACAATTATTTCTCCCCCTAATTTTTAAAATCAAACTATCTCTTTTGCCACAAATAAGGTCCTTTCTTAGTATGTTAGTGTGTCACGCAGCAGTTTAATTTTTAATGTCCATCCATTCATCTAGCCGTTTGCCGGAGGGAAACCGTGACATTGCTCACCCTCACAAACCTTCCAGCTCATTCTGGGGGAACCCCAGGCTTTCCCAGGCAAGACGGGATAAAAGGTCATATTCAGTACATTGAAATATTATTGAAAAGTTGATTGATTTCAGGAACTCATTTTACTAAGGGAAACACACTATATAGATTAATTTCACACAAACTGATGCTTTCAAGCCTTTATTTCTGGTATCCTACGAAGATGTCCAGCTAAACATTTTCAGCTAAACACAGCATTGAAGATTAGAAAATTACACCAGACTAATGAAAACATGTGTGATACAGATGTTCGGGCCTACTATAAAATATGTTTGATATCTTCTTAAAGGTTATTCTCAAAATGTACTATTAATTTGACAAATTATTCTCATCCAAGCACATAGTCTAATTTACTGAATATGACTGCAGAGTCCTTCCAGCTAGTTCTGGGTCTACCCTGGGGTCTCCTCCCAGTGGAACGTGCTTGAATAACCAGGAGGCATTGAGGACGCCTCCTGATCAGATGCATGAACCATCAACATGGAGATGATGGTTCATAAACTCCTCCCATGTGACAAATCTCAGGTTCTGGATTGGCAATCTGCACCATCAAAAGCACATTGTCAATCCTAACGCTCAGCAGACAAATAGAATAACAAAACGTATCCTTTTCCTGACAATTTTTTTTTGTGGCTGACGTGAGCTAAGGTTTTAGTTTCACGTCTCATTCTTCCTTTATCTCTTTTATATTTATCTCTACAGTGCTGGGAATATGGGATCTCTCTCTGCCGGGAGCTGGCTTTCCAGTATGAGACTTTATATGATTATCAGAGTCTCAGCTGGATACGGGTAAGAAAAGTGCTGCACGCAACCCGTTTCTGCTGCTATCATCAAACAAAGCGTCCTCTGTGATGCTGGAAGGAGAGATTTTCAGCTCCCTCTGTCACTGTGACGCTCTGCTGTGTGGTGTGAAGTGCAAACACAATGTCCCAATTACCTGAGAACGCCCACACTCCTCAGGAAACGCAGGGGATTCAGTAAAGTGTGTGATTAAATTATTATTCATCATGGCTCCTCTGCGTGTTTGTCTTTGTGTCACAGAAAATGGAGGCAGCGTATTATGACAACATCATTGAACAACAGAGGATTGAGCCGGAGTTCTTTAGAATGGGCTTCTATGGAAGGAAGTTTCCTTTCTTCCTCAGGGTAAGACTTTCTAAGTCCGCAGTCATTGCAGTCACCGTATAAATCTCCATTACAGCACAAGACCAGGACCCACTACTGGGATGGGGGTATAACAGACCTGGTCTGATAGAGAACCTGTGGAGAGAGCTAAAGATTAGGGTGATGGCAAGGAGGCCTCGGAGCTCATCGGGAATTATTATTATGTTTGCCAAGATGATGTTGCATTTGTGATTAGAAACAACCTTCTTGGTTGAATAAATATAATTAAAAGGGTTGGGTCAGGACTTAGCTGTAGATCCTTCAGTAAGGGATTGCAAATGAGTCATCATTTTAGATTTGGTGGATGAAAACATTAATAGCAACTACATCACTTCATGTTGCTGGAGCTGTAACAAGCCTCTTTTTACTTTAAAACTACAACCTCAGTGTATAGTGGATCATATTATGTTAGTGTAATGTTAACAGCAAGCTTTCAAAAATAAATCTCTTCCAGAGTCATTCACACCCCGGGAATCACACAGCAGTGTCTCTTAGACGTTTATCGTTTCATAGTAAAAAGCTTAATTAGAGAGTAATGCTATCACAGCAGCCTGCGCTGTTGGTGCTGAAACAGTAAGAAGGATAAGCTAAAGTTTACTTAGAGTCCAGCAGTCATCTGTAACAGCTTTTAAACATAGTCAGGGCTACACGGTTTGTGTTAGTTTCAATCTCATGATTTCTTTCTTCTTTTTCTCTGCAGAACAAGGAATTCGTCTGCCGTGGTTATGACTATGAACGGCTCGAGGACTTCCAGCAAAGGATGCTAGGGGAATTTCCACAAGCCATTGCAATGCAGCACACAAACCAACCAGACGACACCATCCTGCAGAGCGACGCCCAATGTATCCTGATGACATGCGTGCTAGTATTTTTAACTGAAAGAAGTAGTTGAGGATGACTGAATAATGATGTATAGTGAATAGAAACACTAAACCTCAATCTGTCATTGTTCCCCTAGAGCGAGACAGTAAAACCAAACGTGTTCTTCAAGCATTTTCCTTTTCTTCTCCCTCCTCTGTACCTGCATCTGACTCGTTTGTCTCTTCCTTGACGCCTGCTTTCCCTAGACTTGCAGATTTACGCAGTTACTCCAGTTTCAGACATCTCTGATGTGCCTCAGCTGGAGCGTGTGCCTGAGAGGATCAAGAGTTTCTATCGCATAAACAACGTCAGTCGCTTCCACTATGACAGGCCTTTCCACAAGGGGCCTAAGGACCGGGAGAATGAGTTCAGGGTATGATGAGCCAGCTTTTATGCTCTCAGCTCAGCTCAGTGCAGTCTCTGTTGGAAAATACAATAGCCTTTTAACACTTGAAATGGATCCAAGTGTTGAAACAGCAGGTAATTAAAGCAGCAGCGGCCAATGTCTCAAGTGGTTTAGGCTGGTGTAATGCCCCCTGGTGGCCACGGCAGCAGCCATGCAAATGTTTTTGCATCACTTAGAAAAAAACAGAGGTCAGTCCTTAATGTTTCTCCGATATACAACTATGATACCAGGCATTTAAGATATGCACCTTGGAGACACACTTTGTTGCATATTTTTATTCGGCATTTAAAAGTTAAAGACAGCTTCATTAACGTAATGTCCAAGAGTGAAAATTTGATAAGTCAGGACAAAATTTATTTGTGCAGCACAATTAAAAACGATCTAATTCAGTTCATTTATATAGCATCCGTTCACAGGAAATGTCACCTAACACAAACAAGCACAGTTAATGTCATTATGATCAAATATGTAACCAAGCCAATCCAGTTCATGGCTATCCAATCCAATCTTAAAGACACATTCAGTATATACTTTAACTAGGTGCAAGATGTGTAAATCATCAATTAAAGTAACTTAATTGAAACCTTCCCTCCATTTTTTTTCCTGCTGGCACAGGTTGCCAGTCCATCACAGGAGAGACCAGGGCAAACAACCATGCACGCACACACTCACACCTAAGGGAATCTAGAGAGTGCAGTTTACCTAACAGTCATGTATTTGGACTGTGGCAGGAAGCTGGAGCACTCAGGGAGAGCACACGCATGCACAGGGAGAGCATGCAAACTCCATGCAAAAAGACCCCAGGCCGAGGTTCGAACCCTAGCCTGCAAGACGTGTGAAAAATTGTGAGCATGCATACGCTAGATGAGATCTCCAAACTGACCTAGTTTTAATGTTGTTGGAACAACGTTACCCCATCTGTAGTATCTGGATAGCCTCAGCACACCTATTTTGGTCAGAGATGCTGGAGTAGCCTTGTCAGGTTTCGTAAACAACAGTAGAGACGTTTAATGTGTAAAACATAACAAGAATACTCACAAGACTTAATCACACAGCAGTAAATAACACATGTAGGCAGAATCTCCCAGAAAACGGAAAGATCTTAGCTGTTTTCATTAAATTATTTAATAGTTATTGATATCTATCCAAACTCTGCAATGTTGTCTACTACAGCTGAAATGTAAAAGGAAAAAAAAACAGCCCTGGGGTTTTATTTTTTAGGAGAGTTGTTTATGCATATTAGTGTAGTTATTCTGTGACACAGTAACCCAGATTTAAGATCAAACCCGGTTGAGCATGTAGGTCACCAGTCTAGAACTGTGTTTCTGTCTGCCAGTTTTTTTTTATCTGTAATACACAGTCAGATGCCCACTGGCTTTTACTAATATTAGTTGATGGTGTTAGAATAACCTCAGCGTTTTATCTGCATCTTCAACAGAGTCTGTGGATTGAGAGAACAACCCTGATCCTGGCTCGCCCTCTCCCTGGGATCGCCCGCTGGGCAGAAGTGGAAAGGAGAGAACTGGTGAGCTCACTTCGATCACGTTATGCATTGCTTCATTCCCACACCTTAGCACATTTAATATCTACTTTATCTGTGTTTTCAGGTGGAGGTGAGCCCGCTCGAGAATGCCATTTATGTCGTGGAGAATAAGACCCAGGAGCTGCGGACTTTGATCAGCCAGTACCAACACAGACAGCACCACGGCAACATCAACCCGCTCAGCATGTGTCTCAATGGCGTCATAGATGCTGCTGTGAACGGAGGCATCGCCAGATATCAGGAGGTAGCGCTTTAGGGCAGAGCGGCGGGGAGACAAGTGTAAAAACGATGAGTGCGGAGCTGTTGCCGTGAGAAATCCTTATCTTTTGTTTGATTCTCTGCAACAGGCCTTCTTCGATAAGGACTACATCAGCAGCCACCCCGAGGACACAGAGAGAATCACGCATTTGAAGGATCTCATGCAGGAGCTGGTCTGACTCAATTGAAAGACTTCAGTAGATTTTGAAATGCTTTGGAAGTGGAAACATATTTCGGTAAACACCTTGTTTTTGTATTTTTTTCTGATGTCAGGTGCACATTCTTGGAGTGGGGCTGGCAGTTCACGAGAAGCTGGTGCATCCAGAAATGCGTCCTCTGCACAAAAAGCTCGTGGACCAGTTCCACATGATGAGGACAGGTTTACACCATGTGAGTATGCACAGCCATGACTCTGGCTTTTATGTTCCTTTTGTAAGTGTGTCCTGGACATAACTTGCTTTGCAAAGATTTGCACGCCAATAAACCTTTCCACATTTATTTGGAAACACACTTGAACGTACCTTATTTAAATTATTAAGTGGAAAGAAATGATACCAGTGGTTTTCAAAAATCTTTTCCCGTTAAAATCTGAAAAGTGTGGCTTGCATATTCATTCAGCCTCCCTGAGTCAAAACTGTCTCTACGTGTGCAGCTATAAATCTTTTTAGGTATTTTCTTTACAATCTTTCCACATCGATAGAACAAAATTTGTTAATGTTTTTCCACCAAAATAGGTCATCCTCTGTCAGAATGGATGAGGAACAAGTGTAGTTTTCAAGTCTTGCCACACATTTCCAACTAATTTTAGGTGTTGACTGGGCCATTCTGGCATTTAAATACACTTTGATCTAAACTTAAGAGAAGCATTTCCATAGGATGATGCTGCCTCCACCAGTGTGGGATGATGTGCTCAGACTTGTGCGTAGTCTTTTTAGTTTTCTGCCACACGTACCTTTTGTATGTTGGGGAAAAACTTTAAGGCATTGAAGTTAGTGGTTGTATCATGACAAAATATAAAAAAGGTGGGTGATGTCAGGTTGTCATAGTTTATTATATTTTAGCTTTCATTGTGTGGCTATTTTGTGTTCAGTCTAGGCTTTGTGCTGGCTCATGGACACTTAGCATCCGGCATGTTTTATGATCATTGCGTTGCATGAACAGTGTAAATATTCAGAGTAGTATGTGATTGGGTCCCAGCAGTGTGTGCCCAGCATGGATCGATTTGGCCCTGCAGGCTGTCCAGGGGTCAATTCTCCCAGAGGCATCCTTTCCTCGCACAACCACATGAGCCCTGAGAGCATCCGGCTGATCCACAGACACAGGTCAGTCCTTCAGACTTGTATCCCATAAGTTTTGCTGCATAGCTAAATGTAACCGTTGACAGTGGAAGTTGTTGCCTGGCTTTTTGAAAATCAAACGGTTCCCCAATTATTAATCCAGGGATTGTTCCAGGAGAAAACAATGTCCTTATTTATTTTACAACTTTAAAACTGAACCTGAAATGTAAAAACACTTTAAATTGAAGAAATTTGTATATTAATTCAGCCATACATGACTACTTTTTAAAGATCAGAGTTTCTCAAATTTCGATAAAGGAATGCAATGAAGCTCTAGGTGATAGGAAGGTCTGAAGAACAGCAGCATTTACAGCAAATATGTTTTATGGTGTCCAACAACATCTTTGTCCTGCAGCCCTCTGAATTTGCAAGGCTCAATCCGTCACTCGTCCTCCTCCCTGTCCTCTCACACATCGAGTGAGGCAGGAAACCTTGTCATCATGACTGACGGCCTGATGGGGGAGCACCCGGAGGAGGCGTTGCACATGCAGGTAAATCTGTGTAATCTAGCTGAGGTTACAAGTGGAATTACTCATCAGTGTCTGCTATATTAATGCATATAACCTGATGTCGTTTTTTCCCCCACTTTTTTATGTACAGTTTTTTTTAACTTTGAGAATATAACTGTTTTTCAGCCGAGCCCGTCCTCCTCTAGCTTGAGCTCAATCCGCTCCAACTCCTCCCAGATCATAAACTCCGCTCCGTCAAGTGCCAGAGGTGAGAGCAACAGATTTAGAAAGTCATGCAAGAAAAGTTATTCCCTCACAGATGTCTTTCTCAAACGTCTTATATATTTTTGAATCAGAGATGCTTATGGCAGCCTTGGATGAGCAACCCATTTGTTGTAATAACTGACCAGTTTTTTGCATGTTTCTACTGGACAGCCAAAAATGGCCACCGCTTTTGGATAAATGAAATAAAGATGGTTTAGAATTTAGTTAATTCTTACAGTATAACTCATAGAAACCTTGGAACAACAGGGTAATTGTACTTTTCTTGCTTTAGTAGAGATAAGCAGCTGAACTATTTTGGCTATTTTCTGTGCAGGCTCTCCGTCTCTGCCCGATAAGGCCAAACACAACCGAGAAGTGATGATGCTTCTGCCGTCTCATCGCGAGAGAGCCAACAACTCTATGTATTACAACGTGGCAGAGAATGGACAGGCATGGATGATCACTATACTAAAATGCTATGTGTTACAAACAATGCTAATCCTAATACATAAGAAGATAAATCCTGAATTTGAATTTCTCATCTTTGCAGCAGAATAACCACATGCAGCGTGCCTTACTTCAGCAAGTTAGCCCCTGTAAGCCTTGTGCGGATCCTCACATGAATCTACCAGAGAAAGGTAACGCGAAAACAATCTTAACGCACACCCGAGGTGTTGGTGAGGTGTTTACTCACATGTGATGAACTTCATGCGGTTCGTCCTCCAGTCTTTTCCAATGCTTCCAGCAACTGGAGTCTGGATGGAGAGAACCGGGAACAGATGAACTATGTGCCGACTGCAGGAGTGATCATGCCCCCTGTTCCACCCAGGTCCTTCCCGTCAGGTACTTCAGCATCGCACCTCAGAATTTAGCTTTTAACATCTTGTTTTCAGCTGTAATTTAATATTCTGTCTGCTACACTTGTTGCCAGCAAATACCGAACTCGTCGAGTTTAGAAAGGCCCTCGGAGATTATGTTTTTCTTCACGTCAACATGATTTCTTCTTAAATACACAATTTTCTTTCCAGGTCATTTCATGATGCACTGTGATGCATTTCACCACCAAAACAGCGACCCTCCTCCTGCCCTGCCAGTTCGGTCTCTCCGAAAGGTATCTCCATAGAAGATTTTTGGATTTTTGCTTTAGAATCCAAATGCGTGCAGTAGGCTGGACGTGTTGGTGCTTGAAAGGGAGCGCATTTCTAGCCCTTGGAGGCTGGTGTCATAATTCAGATGTGTCCCTGCACCAACACACCTGATTCAAATAGTTAAAATCACCTCTAGGCTCTTCAACAAGTTCTGTAGGAGCCCCTTTTAATGACCCTGTCATTTAAATCAGCTGTTTTAGTAGGAAAATGTCTGATTTCAGTGCCCAGATGATAATAAGAAGGCATTTTTGAACATTAAAATATGATAGGTCCTATTTTACTAATTTTCTTTTCTTTTTTAATCTTTTCTTCTTTTAAAACATTTATATGTTTTAAATAGATTTTAAATTTTAGTTTTATGCTTTTTTTTATCTTTTGGTATAATTTATTTAAAGCTACTGTTGGTCTGCAAAGAAGAAAAGGAGGAAGACGTGTCCGTAGGCAGAGAGAGGACAGAAAAGGCAGAAGTCTAAGAGTAAGAGTGGGGATTTTGAATGTTGGGACTATGACATTAAAATCTAGAAATTTAGCAGACGTGATGCAGAGGAGGAAAGTGGACATACGATGTGTTCAGGAGACCAGATGGAAAGGTAGCAAGGCTATAGGCTTTGGAACACGATCTAAGCTGTTCAACCATGGTGTGGGTGGGAAGAGAAGTTGTAGGAGTCATATTGAAGGAGGAGTTTGTCAGGAATGTTCTGGAGGTAAAAAGAAAGTCTGGTGGGATGATGAGTCTGAAGCTAGAAATTGAAGGTGTGATGTTCAATCTTGTAGTGATTATGCCCCACAGTTGGGGTGTGATTTCGAGGAAAAGGAGAAATTCTGGAGTGAGTTAGAGGAATTGATGCAGAATATCCCCAGAGGTGAGAGAGTGATGATTGGTGCAGATTTCAATGGAAAAATGGGATCTAGGAACAGAGGTGACGAAGAAGTGGTGGGCATGTATCTAGAACAGCAATGCAGAAGCACAAATGTTGGAAGACTTTACAAAGAGGATGGAGATGGCTGTAGTGAATATAATTTTCCACAATACTGGGTGACTTACAAGAGTGGAGGTAGGAGCACACCAGTGGATTACATCTTATGTAAATGATGTAACATAAAGGAAATTAGTGACTGCAAGGTAGTGGTTGGTGAGAGAGCTGCCAGACAGCAGAGGATGATGGTTTGTAGAATGACTGATGGTGAGGATGGTGAAGAGGACAAAGGCAAAGCAGAGGACAAAGTGGTGGACACTGAAGGGATAGAGATAGGCTCTGGTTGGCCACGAGGTGCTTCCAGATGACTTGAAAACTGCAGCTAATGCTATGAAAGAGACAGGTAGGAGAGCACTTTGTATGTCTTCTGGAAGAAAGTTGACAACATGACTTGCTGGTGAAATGAGGAGGTTTAGCAGTGTGTTCAGAGAAAGAGATCAGCTAAGAAGAAGTTGGACACTATGAGGACTGAAGAGAGTCACCAGCAGGCCAGGGAGACGCAGTGTAAACGTAAGGTAGAGATACCTAAGGTCAAATAAAGGGATTACAGTGACCTGTATGATAGGTTTGACAGTAAGGAGGACGATAAGGATTTTATACAGGTTGGCGAACCAGGGAGATGGGTAGTATGTTCAGGAGGTTAGGGTGATTAAGGATCAAGATGGAAATGTACAGATTGGTGATACAAGATGGAAGGAGTACTTTGAAGAGTTGATTAAAAAAAAACCAAAGACCAGAAGTTACCATTCTGGATGGGGAAGTGCCAACGATTAATAATGAGAAAGTAAGGAAGACTTTGAAATGGATGAAGAGTGGGAAGCCAGTCGGTCCTAATGATAGACCTGTGGTGGTCGGGGAGTGTCGAGTAGAGACAGAGGTAGAGTTTTTGATTAGGCTGCTCAATGAGATCTTTAAGGGCAAGAAGATGCCTGACGAATGGAGAAGTGTTTTGGTACCAATTTTCAAGAACAAGGGAGATAAGCAAAGTTGTAGCGACTATAGAGGAATAAAGTTGATGAGTCATGAAATGAAGTTGTGGGAAAGCGCAGTGGATGCAAGGCTGAGGTCAGATGTGAGCATCTGTGAGCAGCAGTGTGGTTTCATGCCAAGAAACAGTCCTACAGATTTACTTTGAGGATGACAATGGAGAAGTACAGAGAGGATCAGAAGGAGCTAGCTGCATTGTGTTTTTGTAGAGTTAGAGAAAGCATATGACACGGTGCTGAGAGAGGGGCTACGGTATTGTATGATAATATCTGGAGTAGCAGAGATGTATTTTAGAGTGGTGACGGATATGTGTGAGAGCTGTATGACGGGGATTGAGGTGTGCTGTAGGCGTGACATAGGAGCTCAGGTAGAAGTGGAACTGCATCAAGGATCGGCTCTGAGCGCCTTCTTGTTTGCTCTGATGATGGACAGGTTGACAGATGAGGATAGACAGGAATCTCCATGGACTATGATGTTTGCAGATGACATTGTGATCTGTTGTGAGAGCAGTGAACAGGTGGAGGAAAACAGAGAGATGGAAGTTTTGTCCTGGAAAAAAGAGGAATGAAGGTTAGCCTTAGCAAGACAGAATGCATGTATGTGAATGAGAGGGATCCAAGTGGAGCCATGAGGTTACATAGAGCAGAGATAAAGTAGGTGGATGATAGTACTTAGGGTCATCAGTCCAGACCAAAGATGAGTGTAGAAAAGAGATGAAGAAACATGTCCAAGCAGGTTGAAACAGGGAGAAGTGTCAGGTGTGTTGTGTGATCACAAGAGTATCTGCAAGCATGAACGGAAAGGTACCAAGACTGTGGTGAGACCAGGAATGTTGTCTGGTTTAGAGACAGGAGGCAGAGCTGGAGGTAGCAGAGACGACGATGTTGAGGTTCTCTTTGCGAGTGACAAGGATGGATAGGATCAGGATGAATTACATCAGTGGAACAGCTCATGGTAGATGTTTTTTTAGAGATGAAGCCAGAGAGGCCAGACTAAGATGTCTGGATATATACAGAGGAGGGATAGTGAGTACATCGATAGAAGGATGCCGATGAAGGAACTGGCAGACAGGAGGCCTAGAGGAAGACTAAAGAGGAGATTTATAGATGGAGTGAAAGAAGACATAAACGTAGTTGGTGTGAGAGAAGAAGATACAGAAGATAGGATTAGATGGAGACAGATGAGTCGCTGTGGCGAACCCTGAAAGGGAAAAGCCAATGGAAGAAGAGGTGTCTTTATGTAAATATTTTATACTCAATTTATATTTATTCAATTGCTTTTATCATTCCAGATTTTTTAATTACTTTTTGCAAATACTCCATCGTGCGCTTTTGATTATTTAACGGCCACTTGCTCTTTTCACACAGGGAACCATTTTATTGAGAGTTCTGATGTATGATGTAGAGAAGGAAACATCTAGAAATTTGAGTGTGGAAAAGTCTGGAACTTTAAAAGGGACATTCTTGTTATGCAGCACTCTTAAAAGAACGTCACTCCTGACAGCTGCTGTATTTGTCTCTCCAGTCTCCACTCCACCCTATCCCCGGCTCCCCAACCAGTCCTCAGTCAGCTTTAGGTGGAAGTAACTCTACTCTGTCAGGCAGCGCCAGCAGTGGCGTCTCATCTCTTAGTGAGAGTAACTTTGGCGGCCAGTATCCTGATCCCGGTCCCATCAGGAATGACGCCTTGGAGCCCCTTCCCAGCCACCTGTGGTCCCCTCCTGATGAGTACATGCCTTCTCCTTACCTCCACATCCACTACGGTGGCACAGAAATCGACTCCATGGACCCAGTTCGGCCTTTTCATTATCGCCACCCTGCTTCACACCCACACGCCCACCAACACCCACACAGTCACCCGCACGCCCACCCTGGGCTTGAGAGCCACTCCCACGGCCCGGCCTCGCACCACCACGTTCCCACACACGTCCCGCATCACATTCCTTACCGCAGGCCGCAGCCTCCAGCCGTGCCCCCCAAACCCTACCTGAGAGAGGGCTGCATTCCCGAGGAGGAGTTGACGCCGCAGCCCATCCCGCTGCCCCGCAGGATCTTCCACTCCCCCCACGGCCACAGGGAGGACCCAGGAAAACACCCCTGGGAGCAGTGCATCAGTGAGGAGCACGAGGAGAACCAATGAGGGGGAGTCTCCAGATGGATACAGTCAGAGAGATCTTGTCTTTATCTCTTCATCTGCACTGAGCCATGAGAGCAGTAACAGAGCGTCTCGTGTGAAAGCATGTGCGTGTTTTGGGATTGATCCCTGTCACCGTGTATTTTGTCGCCAGTGCACATGAAGGGATGGGAAGGAGCTAAACTCCACCAAGCTGCAGTCCGAGGCTCAAACTACCTTCACCACTCCACACGGCCTCTTAGACCGGATTCAAAGAAGAACCTACAGAACAATAACACAAACTAACTGTTCAATAATTGATATTGATTGTACACAGCTGTACAATTCGTCTGTGAGCATGTTTTTTCATTTGACAATTATATGACTCAACAGTTTTCGTGGAACATTGCAACAAACATGATCTATGGTGCAGTATTATCTCTGAGCGACCTTGATTTTGCTTTTCATGTCATTTTTCACAGCAAACAAACTATTACTCACAGTGGAGTGACTTCTCTTGTTTAAACGCTTCATATATATGAATCATTATTTTGATAAATTTGCTACATTGTAGTGTTTTTGAAGGCTTAAACCCATTTTAGTTTTTTTTTTTTCAAACAACACTGTTAAGTGCTCCTTAATAGTGAATCATATCAGATGGCGCGCTGTTATACGTGTTGCTGTTGGGCTCTCATGAATCACAGCTTTTTAAGACTGAGCCTGCAGCTCTCCGTTTGGACATGAGCTACCAGTGTTCCATCCATACCACGCGTATGGACACCTATGTGAATGTATTCAGATGAGATGTTCTTCTTGTAACTGCACAAGCTGCAAATCCCACTTTTCTGTTCAAGTGCTTTAAGTCCAGTCCTTATCTTAAGTCTCCGTTAGTTCGTTAGTCTTATACTCGTGGCAGAGATATCTAGAGATGAATGAGCGACTGCTGGAAAATGGAGGACAGAGGCAAACTCGTCTCGTGCCTGTCGGCTTTCATGTTCATGGCGAATATAGGAGGAAGACTCCGCTTCACAACCCGACGCTCCTCCCCTGCTGGACTCCGGACACCAACCTTCCCCTCCGCGTTTTTCCTTCTATGTTTGCTGTCAGGCCAGCGGTGAGGGTTGAACCAGCACAGCTGCTGCAGCATTATCAGGTCTCTCCTGACAGTGTTGGAATCGCCTACCTGCCTTAAGTGCACTCTAATGCAGTCTGACCTCTCACCATTTAGCAACAGCCATTTTTTCACTCTGTCCTCTCACTGAAGGAGAAAACAAAAACAGACCAGATATCTACCCAATGATGTTTTTCTATGGTTCCATTCTGCTTTGGTTTAAAATTGCTTTTTTTTTTCTTTGGGGTTTTTTTGTGCTAATATTTCTGACTTGCCTGAAGCTCTTTCTCATCCACCTTCTGTTGTTTGACTCTGAAGATGGAGAAGGCTGGAGATCAACAAGATGGAGAACAATTCTGATTTTGTTCTTTTTTTTTTTTTTGTGAAGTTGGAGAAACTGCGCTGTTTATCGTCCTGTTGTTGGTTGGAAGGATATAGCTAATATTTTACCAATTCCTTGTTTTCCTGGCTGAGGTTTGCAGGTGGATGCTTTGTGTTTCTGTACATCAAGTTGTCAGCTGACTAGACGAGATCTATTTTTGTATGTGAGATCATCAGTTGTGTGTGCATATCACAGAAACTGACAGAAGGTATCAGAAGGCTGCTGTAGTTTGAATGGATTTATATGCGGCTTTGAGGATAACCGGCGACTGAAATGATACTCAAATAGGATTTTTCAATGTACATTCTGTTATTGTACATACAGCAGTATTGTGAAATATTTTTTGAGATTTATCGCAGAAGCCCTAAAAAAAAAGGTTTATTGTTGTTTTGTGTATATACATGTACTCAAGAGATCAACGTAATTGATAAATATCTATAATCGGTGTTTGGGAAAGGACAAATTCATTAGACTGTGGCCTGTCTTTGCCATACTTCTCATATAAATACTTTATACACTTTTCAATGTGCTTTCTTGTACATATGGTGTTAGCATGATCAAAAAGTGTTTGGTTGTAAAAGTGGTTTTCCTATTCCCATAACTGCGGTGGTATGGAATTCATTAACAATGCCAAACATTAAAGACAATCTTTTATCAGCTCTCACTGCTTTCTGATACTCTTTCTTTCTGGCGTCATGCATGGAGGGCGCAGTGTGTCGCAAGGGCAGCAGAGGGCACTGCTTGCTGTTGAATGACTGGTACCAGGGATTAGCAATGTTTTTTTTTTGTCTTGTTTTATTTAAATTATTTATTTCACAGTCAAAAACACTCATTAATACTGGAAGGTGAAGTTGTCTTGAAAAAAAAATGGAATGAGGAGCTCAACTACTGCATATTTATGACAGTTATGTGCTCATGAAATCAAAAAATACAGATGGCCTAATTATGGTCAGAAGCTGCTTTGAGGTGTGCTTCTGCATACACTTTTATATGTTTGTTTGTAAAATGACACCATAGCACACAGCTTATAAAATGAAAGAGTAAAGGTTCCTCCCCCACCATCCAGGTCTGATAAATGCCATAAACTAATATTTTGATCAAATAAAATACATTTTTATTATTGTTTTAAATTATAAATTATAATAATATTGTTCTCAATAACTGTCCATATTATTTTTCACCAGAACTCATTCCACGTCTTCCACAAAATTAATGTGACTAATTTTGAAACATCAGCTTTCTTCAGCCCTTTTGAAAAATAGTGGTAATTTTAGTGGCTGAGTTGCAAAGAGAGTAGAGCCAATTTTATTGGAAATTTGCATAATCTTAAGCACCCAAAATCACACATTTTATTTGTACTGATTCTGGCTCATTATTGCATAATATTAAACTACATTGCTCATATTTTTACATGCAAGACAAAATCTGTGATTTATAGCACCACTTCGTTACAGTTAAACCATAAAAACATTGTCTTGGAAAAAAAAACGTACAGTACGTTTTGCTTTATTGTAAACTTTTAAGCAAAGTATATTAGCAGTTTGAGGTATTTAAGATGGTATAAATTTGCTCTTAAATGGACACTAATCTGAGTCGCTGTTAGCTTAACAGACTTAATTTTTTTTAAAGAATAGACTTTATAATAGTTCTGTTAGTCTATAAATCACTGAACTGCTTAGCACCTAAATGCATCAGACTTGTTATCAGTGTGTCACCTCTCCAGACCACTAAGGTCTTCTGGCTCCAGACTTCTCTGCATACCCAGAACCAGAACCAAACACTGAGAAGCAGCATTTAGTTCCTATGCTCCACTTATCTGGAACAAACATCCAAAAAACTGTAAAAGTGCTCAAAGCCTGAGTTCTTTTATATCAAGATTAAAAACACATTTGTTTAGGATTGACTTTGAATGTTTTCCATCATTAATGATGGAAAACATCATTAGTTTAAGTTTGTAGTCCAACTGTTTTTAATATTTGCTTTTAGTTTCTATTATTTATGTTGAATTTTTTCTACATTTTATTCCAACATAATTCCCTATATTTTAATCATGTAAATCACTTTGCATTGTCTTTGTACTGAAATGTGCTCTACAAATAAATTTACCTTGCCTTAACTTTTCCGTGTAAATTTTCCCTAATTCTCTTAAATGAGATAATTTAACTGACCAGTGCAAATAAGATGACTACAAAAAAGTATCCCACTCAAATAACCAGTGTTATTTGTTCTGGTAAAGAAAACTACACCACAGTGGACTGATCTAAACATATTTTATCCTCCAAAAAATCCCTGTTTTGGCATCACAAATATAGATTTTTTTTAGGGTGTAAAGGGTAAAGTGACTGACTGAAACTATGAATGCAGAGATTAAGAAAAATATTTAAACCTTTGGAAGTCTAGGATCTTTTGTCTCATCCCGATCCCAACTTCAAGATGTGTTTTAATGTTTTATGTATACTAATTTGTTATAGTGCCTAATTGTGAAGCCAAAGAAAAAAAATCACATGGTTTTTGAAAATTTTCACCACCAAAAAAATCTGAAAATGGGGCGTTCATTTATATTTGATCGTAACCTTTTTGTTTGGTCCGTCTAGCTCTGTCTGTACATTATGTTTTGGGTTGTTTCCCTGCTGGAAGGTTAACCTTCATCCCACTGTGAAGTATTTTTTTAAGCCTTTAAAAGGTTATTCTTGCATGATTTCCCTGTATTTAGCTCCATCCACTGTCCATCAACTCTGATCAATGAAACCACTTTTGAAAACAGTGCAATAGAATTTGTTTTAGGGTTAAACGGGGCTGGATACAAATGCAAGCTACACTTTTTACTTGTTTGAACGTTGTACTCGTTGTACCATGTTTCATTCAGCCCTTGCTGAAGTAAAGTAACCCCACTGCATGGCAAGGTCACCACCATGTAGGGATGGTCTAATGTTTGTTAAACTGAACTAATTGTGGCTTTCTTTCAACAATGCCTTCCTTTTTTTAGAGCATATGACTGATAGTTTTCATAGATAGATTCTCCCACATGAGCTGAGGCCATCTGCAGGTCCAGTAGAGCTATCACAGGCCTCTTTGCTGCTTCTCTAATTAAAGCTCTCCTTGCTGGAACATGCCAGACATGTTTTGGTAGATTTGCAGCTATGTCATATTTTTTTTCCATTTTCCAATAATGAATTAAACATTGGTGCAAAAAAGAAAAACCTGGAAAACACAAAACTATTTGAAAGATGTGTGTCCCTGTCTGCTCTTTTTAGGGAATAATCTTCTGAAATACCTGATCAATATATGTTTTATAAATGTATTTGATTTACTTTATTTTATTCTCTGACATTTTGAATTTTGATTGCCTCTTAGTTCTCTTTGTCCAACATTGTTGTAGACGGACACACCGACAGTTTGGCTGTTGAGTTATCCTCTGAGATATGGGTATTTTTGGTCACAGCAAGGACTTTGAGCTCAGTATTTCATATACCCATCATCCAGGCACAAGAAAAAAGAAGAAGAAGAAAGGAGAGTTAGGATAAAAGGCAGCCAGCTACATCTCCTGAGGATTACATTGCTGCAGCTCATGCAGATACTTCATGTTTACAGCAGCATTGTTCACTCCTTTTTTTTCTCCTTCGTTTCTCTCCCCCAGATTGTGCTTTTTCGTTCTTGAAAACTCTTCTGCCTTGGACTCTGACTATATTTCGTCCTAAGGGAGCTGAACAGAGAGTTGTTTTCTCACATAAAAGCAGGATTCTCCGTACGTGCGCCCTTACTTGTATGTCATGGAGGCTGAGATCTTTTCTCGTCTGGTGTTATTATGCCGTTATTGTTTGGGGCATGAGAGCACGACGAATAAAAGCACTTCTTGTGTATTTTATCAACAAAAATTACAAACCGAGCAACCCGGATCTGATCTTGCATCCTCCTATTAAATATGTTTTTCGGTGAGGCTGCGTTCATTCTAAAGTACGATCTACTGTTAGAATGAACAGAATGTGAAAACAGACGCATGTCACATTTCAGAAAAAAAAAAAGATTTTTAATAAATGAAACGATACTAATAAATAAAGATTAACCAGGTTTTACGTTCAAAGTGAAATCAAACAAAATAGACATAACACTGAAATAAAGAGCAGTACCATAGCAGAAATTAAATTTTAAAAAAGAAGACACCCCTGGGACATTTACAAATGTTTTTTTTGTTTTTTTTGTAAAACTTCTTGAGGCAAACAGACATTGTATAAAAGCGTCAAACAGTAGACAGAGAATTGATTCTGATTACAATTTACAAATTTTTTGAAGGATAAATACTTAACTGAATTATAATTGAGGTACACATGTCAACCTATTAAACATGTGTCTCTCAGGTGAGTTTGTTTTTTCTTCTCAAAACGATCAATAACACTAATGATGTGATGATGAAAGCAGTCAATAAATTCATGAGAAAATGATAAATTATCTACAATAGTAAATAAACATTTAATGGCATCCGCCACTGCTCTTGTTGCTGCATCGTGGAGTTAAAATCAGAAGCATCTCTTCGGGTGAATATGGCTACATCTCTTCTGCAGAGGAGCAACGCAGCTGTCTTTCAGCCGACTCTCGTCAATAAGGAGCAAACTTCTGTCTTTCTGGCTTTTTGATGCAGTTTGCTGAGGAGATCTTGGCGGTGTAGGCGGCAAGAGTGGTGTGGGAGGGTGCCGCGGTGGCGGCCACAGTGGGGGCGGGGCTGGAAAGAGTCAGAAAGGGGACGGATTTCATCCCCAGGAGCCCAGAGAGCGGCATGGCGCCGTATGGGGTGCCCAGCATGTGAGCGGGGGTCAGCGTACCCATGGTGGCCAGGGTGGGTGCAGGAGAGGCGGTGGGGGAGGTGGGCTGGGTGAAGGCCATGTTTAGGTCGACCGGAGAGGCCATGGTGGCTGCCTGGGCCGTGGATTTGGCTGTCTCTAAACTGGGATGATATGAATAAAGAGACGTGAAGACAGGACAATGAATAAGAGGATTAAACTGCTGAAGCAACGCTGGAAGATTTTTGTAGAAAAATATTAAAAGGCAATTTCTAAAATATCAACATTGGTTCACAGGATCTTGGTAGAAGTCTTGCATAAATAAAGAGTGAACAATGGAAAGCCTCCATAAGCTTTTAAGATTTGACTTGTGTCTGTTTGATGAAAATGAACATTTTACAACACGAAAAGCAGGAGACTTGTAGACCTTTATATTTAGCATTTCTTCAAAGAAGTAGCTTTTTTTGTCCATGAGTTCATCAGAGCAGTCAGTATCTTACCACCATCTTACCCACGGTACATATCGCTTTGCATTCTCTGTTTTTATTAACAGAAATAAGTTTCACATGAAAAATAAGCTACAGCTTTGTAAGAGCAAAGCAATAAAAAAAGCAAATTTCAGTCATATTCTTACTCAGTCTATTCATGTTTACAGCGCTGTCACATGTTTAACATGGATAATTATTAATAAAGGATCAACGACCACTTTACTTCACAGAAACTGCCCCCATCCTGTCCTCCACTGCCTCTGTAGTGCTGTCTTGGAGCATTGCTGAGGGAGTGCCTTGAGCCAGCAGCTTGAACTGATAATAGTCAGGCCTGCTGGGCTCCACAATGCTTCCCTTAACCTCCGGTGATGAGGAGGGTGAAAAATCCACCTCAAAAGACCAATCTGTGACGAGACCATCGGTGTTGCCCTGATCACTTTATGTTTCAATATACAGTATCACTTTCCCTCGTCCTGTCCACTGTCCCCACCACTCATCCCCACACTTAGCCCTGCCCCTCATTTGGCACTGCACACTTCAATGCCATTTTTCAAAATCTGTCTGGGGGTGGGGCTAAGCTTCCACATTGGGGTAAGTTACTCAATAGACTGTTGGCTTGCTGTAAATTCATTACAAATAGCTCGCCAAGTGTATCTGTGACAGGCCCATTGCCATGATGATTTGGACAAGTGGTGGGTGACCTTCCTTATATTTATACTGATTTGCATATTTAGGGGTGGGAACAGGAGGGTCCAAGATACAAATGAACTTAGGCATTATTTCCCACACAACAAGAGAATTTAATAACAGTGTGTCTGGTGACATGTCTACGCACAGTTCTACACATCTAACAGTGCGACACAAGTTTCAGAATTTCTAGCCACCACTAACTTTCAGTTGGAAAGCTGTGCACACTTTTATGCATGAGGCCCCTGGTCTGAAATGGACTGAAACGCCACTCAGTGAGGAAAAAGCTGTTATTCCAAAATTCTTCTAACTGACCTTAAGCATAACACTTTGTAACAATGAGCTGCAAAGGCTTAAGAACATCAAAGTGAATGACCATCACAAATTCCTGATCTCAGTCCCATAGAAAAAAAATTGAGTGCAGAGTTGAAAAGTGGTCTGTGAGCAAGACGGTCTACAATCCTGACCCATTTACACCTGCTTTGTCAGAAGGAACATTCCTGCAAACTACTGTGAGGAGCTTCTGAAAGGATCCCCAAAATGTTTGACCCAAGTCACACGTTTCAAAATGCCATTTCACCCAAAAACCTAGAGAATAGATATAAACTTCTGAATGTGAAGAGAAAAACAAAAACATTTCTTAAAGAAATCTTTTGCTCATTATTCCAGCATTTAGCAAACAGAAATAAGTTAATTCATCCTAACTGATCCAAAACATAATTTTAGTTTGATTTAATGTCACAGTGAGGGGGAAAAAAAATCAATTGTATTTCTTCTCTTTTCTCTTTCGCATCTTATTGACTTTTCTTTTAATGAACAAATCAATTCACGGCAATTCACAACTATTTTGTATCAGCTAAATATGTGCAGAAATTTTAAATCAGCTTGCTTTTAAATTATCCAGTAATTCTACAATGTATGTTGTTTTTCTTCATTGCCTTTAGCAACATTACCAGCAGCAGGAGACGACACCTCATTATAACTTTAAGTATGGCTTTTGACCCTCTCAAACCAGTGTATTACAGCATCTCATTGGATGGCTAATGTGTCGCCGGGTCTTACCAGGAGGTAATGAGATACTGGGCCAGGTTGATGCTGACTGGTGTTCCTGTGATGGTAACGTGGCGGTCGCTTGTTCCATCCAGCTGGCTGCCAATTTTAATCTGAGCTCCTGACACCTGCCGGATTTCGTTGATTTTGGTTCCCTGACGGCCGATGATTGAGCCAATCAGCTGTGGAGGCGAAAGATCGATCAGTTTGCAGGGATTATATGAATTTTACATTTCAAAAATCCATTCTATCCACACAATTTTCAGCATTTTTGACAGTTTCAACAGTATCACGGACATCTGAGTGGCACACATTTACTTAGTTAAGATTGTTTTTGGCAACAAATCATGAAACAACATTTTGGCTGTAAAATAAACATCTATACTATTAGTCTTTTGGCATATGGGCAAGCCTATTTCTGTTAGAATTTATAATTACAAACAAATATCTGGACTCCATTGTACTAAAAATAAATACAGATCCTTTAAATCATTGTACTTCATGATCAGTAAAGCATTAATTTCACAAAAATAATGGAGAGGGATCAAATCCGGAACCTTGGGTCTATTCAAAACCTAAGATAGGTAGTCACTAAGTGTACATTTACTTGAGTAACATTGACTAATTTAGCAGTACATTTTACTACACTGTATGTTTTACTTTTGTTGTAATAGTTCTATTTAGAAGCAAATATACTGTTTAAATACAATTGCTGGCTGCTCTAGCCGCCTGAAATCACTGCCCTAAATCAAGAATAAATATGTTTTAACTAAAGATGCACCAGGCATCTTTTGCATCTTTTGGTTTATGGTAAAGTGAGCCTTCTTGTTTTTTACACAAGCTGCATTGTTCTCATGTTATTTTCTATCTGCTTAATCATTTGGAGGTTCAGTCAAAATACAGTATTTAGTGTAACTGTTCAAATAATATCTACATTACCTACTTTAAGTATTGTTTTTTAATCTTTATGTTGTAAAACAATTTGATTTGCAAATGTTTGTTTGGTCTGCCCAAATAATCTGTCTTGTAATAATGTTATTTGTACTCATTTTTTCAGTTATATAGATTTGAACATAACTTTATGTATTTTTATCCATCTGATTACATAGTTTACCACAAATGAAATCAGATATTATGTAACTCATTACTTGAGTTGCCCTTTTTTAACCTGATACTTTTTTTACTCTTATTTGGATGACTTTTTATTTCTACTTATGTTAAATATATTGATGTAATGCTACTCTTGCTAGCTAGAGTACATGTTTTGGCTCCTCTACGCACCTCTGTTTAAAACACAGAATATAACGAACCAAGAGGCCAGTAGTTACATTGCCTTGTTTGTTATTTCTAAATGAGTATGTGCTTATCATTTAGTGACAAAAGGATCAATGAGTTGGGCAAAAATTGAAATTGCAACCTGACAAATTAAATGAACAATGTATATATTTTCTTTTCCATATATATCGATGTAAAACCCTTTTTTCTCAGACATTTAGACTTTTTTCTTTCAGATATAAAATAGATTATAAGGTCTTTTAATCCAAAATTGTTCTTCATACCCAATTTTCATTTTCCATACTTATCATGACTTGGAAAAAGATCAAGTCAAATTCCAGAGTTTTCAGGACAATGTGGGAACCCAAAGTTAAATTCAATACATAACTTAGTCAGTGAAACTTTATGACTGAAACATGCTCTCAAGTTACTGTTGTAACAAAAACCTGCAGTTCAGTTTAGCTATCCTGATGCAGACAAATTCAAATATTGCAGTACCGTTGCTGCTCTTTAGTTGTTTGGTCATCCATCATGAATGTCAAATGCACTTTTCTACCCTGCCGGGGTCTTGCTTAATTGCTACAGCGTAATAACGGTAAAGGAGACGGGAGGAGGCACATTTGCCTCTCATTAATCTGAGTAGCTAAAAGGTTATTGATTACTCTGAGTGGTGACGGCTTCCCAAACAAATCACTTCCCAAACAAACGCCAGCAAGATGCATCTCTGCACTAATGGAAAACATAATGGGAAAATAACTCAAATACATAACGTTTGCTCCCCGTCGGCCTGAGCACTCTCTCTGCTGGGAGCAGATGAGACGACGATGAGACCTATTGCATTCCAAAAAAAAAACTAACAAAAAAAAACCATTATTACTTTTGTTCGGCTTTAGTCACCCCCACCTGGACCCCAGGCTGTTTAGTGATGACGAATACTTAGCGGGAGTGGCGCTAACGGCCACACATCAACACAAGTGCACGGTGTCAGGGGCTCAAGTGAGAGTCGTTTATGCCGCCAAATCCGCAGCAAATGCATCAGACAGTGATGAAATGCTTGTAGTATATGACTGTATGCCAAGTTTATTGACCACTGACTTTGTCTTGACGTATAACACACAAACTTCAGTATTTGCTCCGTCTGAGTTCCACATTCCTCTCCTGACAAGTCAGCAGCCTGGTCCAAAACCTCTCAGAGCGACCAGCTTGGTCTGCCTGGCTATTATTGGCTCAGCAGTTCATGCAGGTGGGGGGTGCACAGAGAGCGACCAGCCTAAAGAGCAACACTACAGACAATAGTCGCCACAGACCATACATAGCTGATAAAGCCTCTTCCTAACTGAGAGCAACAATTTCCACCGGCTATCAATAGCATACAGCTGTCATCAGCTTGCCTGCTTTGGTGTGTATGACCTCAGACGGTAGTCATTTCTGTATGAACAACCCCAAAAAAAATCTAAATACACGCAGGTGAGACTTCGCAGATGATTGCATTCATTAAGAGTGACGCCACACGGTGCCTCCAGTCTACATGTGCCCCATATATCGACGAGTTCCTGCTGAGGCATTCATTTAAAAGGACACAGGAAGAGGGATGGGGTGGCGAAGGGTGCAACCATTTTTCTTCCTGCTAAATCTCCCTTCTTCCGCAGAGGCGCGGCAGCACAATGCTGACTGGGTGTAAGTGTGTGTGTGTGTGTGTGTGCACATATAAGCCTCCTTTAGGGCTTCAGTGTGCAATCACAGAGTGGGTTTGTGCGGCCCTGAGGAGGAGGAGGAGGGTGGAGGGGGTTTTAAGGCCGGCCGAGGAGGCTCAGTCATGGCTGTAAGTCCTCTCTTCTGGAACAATGGCTGGAGCTCACAGCTGTCCCTGTCACGTACAGCACTGGACTCCCTCAGTCCTCTGATACATTGTACTGTTCGGCGTGTTGGGGTTTCTTTTGGGAAGGGAGGCTGGAAGGCGGGTGGGGGGGTGGGCTCACAGGCTATTTATGATTGAGGCATCTGGCTATATCCTACAATTATCCTGAAAACGAAAACAGGGAATCTTTTTTTTATTATTTATATGTTTTTTGTTAAACACACTGACAGTGACACTGACACACTGCTAAATACTAATCACCCCCCCCCAAAAAAAAAAAAAGTTGTTAGTATTAATCCCCCTGTTAAGTATTGATATTATAAAAAACAACCCTCAATGGGACTATATGTGGTAGGGCAACACAAAGTTGCTCATGATTGTGAGAGGACAAAAATTTGTACATGAGTTTGAAAATTCTTCACAAATAGAAAATCTGAAACGTGCAGTAAGTAGTCAGGACTCCATAATCTGGCACCTGTTTGTCATTTAACCATAGTATAAATACAGCTGTTCTGTGAATGTCTCAGATGCCTGTTAGAGAACAGTCATGGACAAACAGCGTCACAACGACCGCGGAACGCAGCAGACAGGTCAGGGATGTGGAGAAGTACAGGATAGGGTGAGCTTATAAAGCTGTTCCACCAAACTTTAATCATCATAAGAACGCTGTTCAATCCAACAACTGAAAATGGAACGAGATAGACACAGCCTCACCAATATATGGGTGCTCCTGAACTAAAGGGGAGCAATAATCAAAGGAGCAACCAAGAGGAAAATGATATCTCTGGAGGAGCTGTACGGGGCCACGGCTCAGGCGGGATAATCTGTCCAGAAAGCAAATATAAGTCATTCAATCCAGAAATCTGACCTTTATGGAAGAGTGAAAGAAAGCCATGAGAGCTCCTGTTTTTCGTTTGCTACAAACCAAATGTATAGAAGACAGAGAACGAACACGTGGAAGCAGTTCTGGTCGGATAAATGCAAAATTATTTTTTCGAATACTTATCGTATGGTGCAGGAAACATACCTGGTGTAAACATATCCCACAGTAATAGAAGTATTGGCAGCCTTTGGGGAGGCTTTTCTTCATCAAAGACAGGGATGTGTCAGAGTTTATGGGGGATGGATGGGGCAAACTATAAGGCAATCTTGGAAAACCTTTAAAGGCTGCACACACTTGAGAATGGAAAGGAGGTTCACCTTCCGGCAGCGCTATAACCCTATACTTACAGCCAGAGCTACACTGGAATGGTTTACATCAAAGCACGTTCATGTGTTGGATCTAAATCCAATTGAGAATCTGTGGCAATACTTAAAAATCAATATTCACAGACATCCTCCATGCAACCTGACTGAAATGGAGCAATTTTGCAGGAAAAAAAAAAACAACAATTGGTAGAGCTATGCTGTATACGACTTGGAGCTAATTCCAGTACGCTAAATAAAAATTAAAAAATGTTTAATATTTAAAGCCATCCATCGTTTTCCTTTCGCTTATGCACTACTTTATGTTGGTCATACATGTAAAATCTCAATAAAATACCCCAAATTCTGTGATTATAATATGACACAATGTGTGTGTGGATGTGGAGGGGAAAACTCAGTGCGTACGAATTTTTTTTTACAAGGCACTGTAAACACAGATCATATTGTTTTGATTTACTCTACTCTGCAACATCTCATTCGCTGTTCTGAGAGATCATAGCCTATAGCCTATCTTCATTGCAGTTTTTACTTCACTTATCGTTTGGGTTGATGCAGCTATGCAAAGCCAGAGCTGACATCGCTCTGTCTAAAGCAGGCACGCCTAACGCTGGACTGATTATTTCATTGTGATTTCTGCTCTCAGATCAGAGAGTCTGCTCATCAAACCCGGGCGGAGGGTGAGCGAGCGAAGAGGGAACGGATCTTTCTCTCTGTTTTCTTATTGGCTGTTTTGACAGCAGACAGCTTCTAAGTAGGTCAGGAAACATGAGAGGATTTCGCTGATCACTCATGGGAGTCAGTCTAAGACAATGCGAGTGAAGCCCCCACAATAATGCAGAAAGGATCCATATCAGCTCAAAAATCCCTTTAACCTTGGTGTAGTCAGAGGTTGGGATGATGAGGATAATTAATGAGTTGCCCGCATCGCTTTCATCTCTTTTGAAGTCACACTGCAGCATCTTCGTGGTTGTATCTCGTCACCTGCTGCAGTGCTGCGTGAATGTGAGATGAGGGCTGGATATAGAAAAACTGACTGAAAAAAAACAAGTGTGTTTTTCTTACATCATTGGGAATAAGGAGCTCCTGAGACGTTTGAGAGTTTGTGTCCATCCCTGACGAAAGAGAACACAAGTATTCAGAGAATAAAGCTGACGCATCAAAGATTTTACACATACATTCAGCTCCTTTAGTTGGCAAACATGTACAATCCACCCCTGAAATACCGCAAAGACTATTTCAGTAGAAAACTGCCTGATACAGTAAGAGAGTTAATTTCCATTATAATGGTTTGATGTTTAACACAGCACTCATTCTTTTTTTTTTTTGCTCCTGGTTCTCTGACTCGGCAGAAAATATCATTACACATAATACGTTCTCACTCAGGCTGGCAGATTCAAGACGGCTACAAAACGTCGTCTCCTTCCTGTAAAACCTAAAAAAGCCCCAATTCAGCACGGCTAATACCAGCCGTCCTTTACCTCTCCTAACTGTGGGCAGGTTAAAAAGCTGTATATGGTTACAGTGGGGGGCATATCAGAACGATAGAGTACAATCAATAGATGTCCTGACTAATAACACATACCAGGCATGATTGTCGAAGCAGGCTGGGCTATGGGACTCAGGCCTTGCTGCATAGACAGCTGGTGCAGCTTGGCCAGCTGGAAAACAAAGAGGAGGAACTCGATTCAGACACAAGCTGAACCACAAACTCATCATGTTATACATAATTTAGCCATTACTCTTACACTGTGATGACCTTGAATAAAATTACATTTTTGTTGTTTGAAAAAAACTGATAACATGATCTAATTAGCTCTAGATTCACAACAGAAAAGCAACCATTATTCGTAATGCTGCTAATATTATATAACACGTTAAGCATTGAGCACCTGTAATAAGCACATGTAACACCTGTAACCTGTGTTTTCTAAAAGACTCATGCAACTCAGGTCTAAATGTGATGGAATGGAGATTTTGTGGAACTTCAAGTCCCGTCATGTCTTTAATCTGTGGGTATATCTTTTGATGCACTCTGAATTGTGTGTGTGTAGGTATGAGTATGAAGGATGTGGGAATTCAGTGTTCAGCTGACAGCAAAATGTAAATACACGGTGTGGTGGTGGTGGGGGTTACAGTTATAGCATAATATTGTATAATATTTATTTGTTATGATGTTGACTGATACAAAGACATAACCGAAAATAGATGATAAAAACAGGCTAAAAGTCGTTTTTTTTGTGGTTGGAGCTTATTGCGTAGAATATTATCCCTTAGTGTATTTCTACTCCTTACAGAGTAACCTTGGGAATGTAACAAGCTGATATCAGCTGGTGAATTAGTCAGGCTATCAGCTCAGTTAGCTGGTCTGAAGTAAGCCGTTTAATAGACACAGTGCTCTCAGCTTGCCAACTGCAGTTTGAAAAGGTCTTACTTGAATAAGTCATAGAGGCCCTTATATTAAATAAACAAATAAATATTTATCGTCCCACAGAGGGGACATTTTCTTTGCATTTAACCCATCCCTTAGGGAACAGTGTGCTGCCGACACTGAGTGGCATACGGCGAGCAATCTGTGGTTAATGGTTTTGTCCAAGGACCCAGAGTGACAGACTCAGTTTCGAACCACCAACCTTTGGGGTCTCTCTAAGACGAAAACGCCTGGCTCTAACCACTAGGAAACCACTCCCACTACCTCACCAGTTCTGTCAGTATTTGTCACAGCTTCCCAAATTTCTCTTTCTTATAAGCGAATAAAAAGGTTTATGTGTGTGTGTGTGTGTGTGTGTGTGTGTGTGTGTGTGTGTGTGTGTGTGTGTGTGTGTGTGTGTGTGTGTGTGCACTGCGGTACCCTGCAGTGTACTCTATGCCCTCTAAGACTTTCTTTAACATCTTACTGAAATTACTTAAAAAGGCAGCAATAGTTTATCGGCTCATTGGGGCAGTTTTGAAACTGTGTAAAACCAAATTTTTAAAATGTCAGAATAATTGAATACCATAACTGGTTCGGGTCTAATCAAATCACAATTCTCCCAGAAGCAACCATACCTCTGAATGTGGAATGCCATATTGATTTTGCAAGGTGTAGGCCTGAAAGAGAGAATCATGCATTAGTTAAATTATAGAAACAGAAACATCACACAGGCAATCAGTTAGCTGCTTCTTAATGAAAGTACTTCACTGAAAAAGAAACATATCGTTACATTTCTACTAAAAAGATGCAATAATGGGATGCATTTGGAGTATGAATTCACTCTTGTGGTCATGATTGATTCAGACATAATACTTTTGTTTGACCCAGTGTGGAAATGTCATTTCTGTATATTTTCAGAACTGTCAACATTATAGAGGCCAATGGTATTAGAGATGTGATGCCCACAGCATTAACAATAGCTTATTAAAGTTTTATTAAGAACTGCTCTGTCTTCAGTTTCCTGTCTTTGACATTCTACACACGTCAATACAGACATTTCTATACACTGCCCTAAGCTTATTCCGACAAAGACGGGTCAGTGTTGAAAAAAGCATTTTATGGCAAAACTTATGTTTATCTGAAAAAATTACTTTTCATCCTCATCTTCTGGTTTTCATTGTTTCTACTGAGTTTAAGAAGTGTGGTGTTTTCTGCAGTTGAACATCAAACAAACAAGGAAATAGAATCGTACACAAAATAAATGAAATATACCTTAAATGTTAATATTACACATGAGAAACATTTTAATAAGAAAAAAGCCCACAAGGTTTATTTAGCTGAAAGCAATTTAAGTAGACTGCACTGACATAGCATTAATTTTGCCTTATATTTCACTCTCTCACTTTGTCTTGATAAATGAATAAGGTTTAATAAGTAAATTTAGGTTAGTTCATGAAATATTTATTTCTACATTTTATTTGTTTAACATTTAATTTTGTTAAATCCTTCGTTTACCATTGAATATATTTTTAAAGTATTCTCTTAATAGAACTGGGCCAAAAACACACCAAACTGTGAATTCAAAACCATGGGAGGTACTGCATTGTGGTTACTGTGTACTGTATAATTGAACATGGTCAGTGTTAACTTAATTTTTTATGAAGATAGGCTGGTTCCTGTCCTTATGATGTAGTATTGCCAGCTATTTCAAAACTACATTTTAAGTACTGAAACCAGCATATCGTCATAAAAAAAGAAAGTTAACATGTTTTCAAATATTTCTAATTATAATATCATAGACAACATGTATACATTACCAAGTATTTTGTCAATATAGGTTCTATGACAAGGTTCACGTGATCTGAATTAACAAATTAACAAGAAGTAGCTGAACATGTTTTTTTATGTGAAAGCAAGCTGCGGAAATGGGTCAGAAAAGCTTCCTATCCTCAAAAGTAAAATTTTCAATGAACTTAAAGGCAATCAAACAATTTCTTGTTATGTTATCAGCTTCATTTTAACATTATAAAGAAATCCCAAGGATGGAGAACCGCCTTGATAGCTCAGTAACAAAACTATTACTTATTACAGTGGTTTTGGGATGTAGTGCAAGATGTAGTGCTAGTTGTGCAAGCCCCAATAGGTAAGGTCAACGACAACAGCTGGAATAAATAACACAAAAGAAACTGAAACAGAAGTGGATTTACTCTGTGTTTGGCATCATCTTCTACAGACTGAGGATAAGGACAACTCTTTAGGGATCTCTTTGATTAGTGATAGCAAACTGTTGCTAACAAGTTACAGAACATATTGCTGAAGTAGGATATCTTTAGCTTTATAAAAGTCATCAAATATTTAGTTTTCGTTTTTTGCAGAAAAAGACAAAGGTGTCAAAGGAATAAGTTTCATGTTTCATAAATGGGCGCAATATAAATAAAATTGAATTGAATTGAATTGTATTAAGTCAAAGATCTAACTCAAAAGAACCGCAGAGCAAAATCTTATCCAAACAAGAACCTTTATTCTGCCACAATTGAAAAGACCAAATCCAATGGATTTCCCTGAAAAAAAATCTCAACCCAATAATTGAAACATCTTTTTTCCCTCATATTTCAAAGACTTGATCAATGAACCAATAATGTTAAATTTCTGGTTCTGCAGCAGAGCTGGACGAAACAGACACCTCCCCGCACATTAATTTTACAGATTATGTAATGGTGTCATTGTGAGTTCCTACTCAGTCAAGCTCACTTCAGACTCTCACGCAAGAAGGCTGTGTAACAATTTAATCCTAATGGTGTTGCCATAGAGCTTGGTTACAGCGTTAAAGTTAAGGCTCTGTTGATTTTGTTTTAGACTTGTAAAAATACATACTTGATTGTTAAGTCTATCATTATAGCAGCAATGCTTATTGTTAGCAGTGAATTGAATTTCCAATAGACATTAGCACTAAGCTAGCAATTTTGAGGAGAAAAAAAAAGCAAAATTTCATCATTAGGTGGGCTTTTGAGCACTGGCTGTAGCCCAAAAAAAGATTTGTGGCAAGCCACGACTCTCTACCTCCACTCCAGCTGCAACTCCCCCCCCCCCACACACACACACACACACTGCAAAACGGCATTACCTTTCGGAGGAACATATCTAATGAAGAAGAAACTCTTCTAACTTTTTAATGCTATTTGCAAGAGGACGTTTCCGTCCACTGGGGGTGCTCTCTGCCATTTTGCTCCTATGCTGCACTACTCTGGCTAAAGGTAAAAAGATACCTTTAGTTCTTCACATCACTATTTTTCAGTTCTTTCTATCTAAAATAATAAAATTTCCCTTATTGCTCCTTTAAAGTTGTGATAGTTGTAAAACTAAATGCTACGACATTCATGTTGCTTTCCAGTGGCTACAGTTTCACTGTGTTTTTATGTTGCTGTAAGCTTTTCCTATCCTTGAAATACTGTTTATCTATCAGCTGAACTGTGCAACACTCACAAAGGGCAGAATAACATCCTATGTTTTCTAGGATTATACGGTGATCATATCTCTGCATCTACGTAAGAAACTGACCTTATGAGGGTTACATTACTAATAGTGACATTAAACTGCATATTACTTATTCAAAAATATCCTTTGTGATTTTGTTACCAAGAATGCAAAGTTATACATTTAGATACAAATTTATGATCTGCTGTGTCAGAAAACAATGGCTGATGAGTCAAATTCATGGAACCTCCAAACAGCTGAAAAGCAAAAGATGGATCTATGGATCTATCCATCCATCTGAATAATTAAGGGGGTGTCTTTATATCCCTCCCTCATTACAGTTATGGCCTTACCAGACAGCACTTAGCTTAACTCAATTTTGTCTGACGCCAGCAGTCTGGCTTCTATTACTAGTCCATCCTATATGGCCATAAATGGGAGAGGAGAGCTCATCCTTGCACTGTGTCAACGTATCAGAACTGGACAGAAACAGGGTAAAGGAATGATCTAATGCTTAACTTTACCATACCATTTAATGTGTTGAATGTTTGGATTTTACTACTCTCATTCAGCGGCTGTCCTTTCCACGCCGATGTTGGGACAGCGTCCTCTTCTGCTGTCATGGGGCGAATATTCCTAAAGCCGAAATGTTTGTGGCGCAGAGCTTGGCGGGACAAAAAAAGACACAGGGGATCTGCGGTGGCAGTGCGCAGCGGCATCAAATTTCAGGCCTGCTTATAGCACTTATGAAAGGCAAGAACAATAGCTGCAGCTTTACGCTCAGCTGTTGGTTTTAATGCCTCATACCACATGTTGGACTGTCTTTCTGTGCACCTACAGCACAAGCCGTGCTCTCAATCACTGCTCAGATCCTCACAGAGCTAACACTCATTCGTCATAGCTCCACAGGGGAGTTCAAAGACCAGTGTTTGAAACAAGCTGACTCCTACAGAGGCCAGTTTATTCGGGAGACTTTTAGGAGAATATTACATGTTACACACACACTGCACATCGTGGATCAGTCCACTTACCTGTTGGAGGTCCAGACCACCCTGCGTGACTGAATACAGAGGGTGAGGGGCAAATTCTGATGCGTCGAAAACCTAAAAAGACAGAAAATAATGAGAGGCAAAAAGAGATTTTAGTACTTTGCAAAAAATAAAATAAAAAAAAATTACCACCAGTTGAATTTTTCTGCATTTTGTGTTGTTGCAGTCATAAAATTTAATCTTCTTTCTTTGTTGGAATTTTGGTGTTTTGGCAAAAAGCCCTTCTGATGGTTTCCTTCCTGCCACTCTCCCATAGCGGCCTGAATTGTTGAGTCCTTGTCAACATTCTCCCACCTTAGCTGTAGATCTTTTGATCTTTGAATCTTTTAGATTTTTGCAGCTAGTCCACAGTTAAAATTGACCTCTTGGCTGCTTCTCTGGGTTAATGCTGTCTTTGTCCAGACTGTTAAGGTGGATGGCCATGTTCTGTAAAGCTTGCAGTTGTGCCGTACTCTTACCATTTTAAGTAGACGGATCAAACAGAGCTCTGTGAAATGTGTATTGTTTTATGAACTAACCCTGTTTTAAACTTCTCTACAACTTCATCCCTGACCTCTCTCCGGTGTTCCTTCATCTTTATACTTGTTTTCCACAAAAACTCTCTAAAGAACCTCTGATGTCCTCATTGAATTACGCTGAGAATAAATTAGGCACAGTTGGACTCTGTTTACCACTTAGGTGACTTCTGAAGGCATTTGTTGGCACTGTTTTTTGTTTTTTTTTAGGTGTATCGGGGTAAAATGAGCTGAACAAAGCGTTTTAGATTTTTCTATCATTTGAAACCCATATAGGGTTTTTCTTACACTTTCGTGTTATCAATCAATCAATCAATCAATCAATCAATCAATTTTATTAGTCAACTGCAATTTGCATTACAATCGAAATTTCAGTTCCAGTACAACCGTCCATCATGCTCCCCACATTTTGGGGGAACGATTGACTGAGGCCTTGCGTTAACTGCCCCAGACCCCGCTTTACACGGGGTCCCTAGGCGCTGCCTTGGAGCTGCTTTGTTCCTGTCTAGCACATAAAACGTCAGTATAATTCATTAGGGCTTGTGGTTGTAACTTGACAAAATGTGAAATAGTCTAAGGGGAATAAATACTTTTGCAAGCCACAGTAGATGTTATCAAAAATATTGCCATCCTGATACGTTCTGCAAATATTTCAGCTGAGAGTGTGAGTAGGTGGAAGTAAATCTGTGTGCACTACTCACAAGTTTGAGAGCTACACATGATATGAGAATAATAAATAGAAGCTTCAAATTTTTAGTTTATTATCGGCTGTTGCCACAGATCAAGTTTGGTCTGCGATGGCCTCTCGAGCCTGCATTTTTGACACTTTTACACACGTAACAGGCTTATAGGCTATGACTCATTCCACAGACTCTTTCTCAACCTATTTCATTTCCCTCCCAGAGTTATGCATCCTTATCACGGCGCAGCCTTCATTAAAGCCTCCTCTCGGTGACCGGCGTCATGCCCCGGGTTTAATTTTATTGCCTATTATGAGGAATATCAAAAACACAGAGCCATTCTGTAAATTGACTCGAGCCTGAAGCAGCACAAACAGTGTCAGAACTGCTGACAGCTATGCAGAATATCTGGCTGTAGCCAGAGGAGACGGCAGGCCTCCAGCCTCACTTGCTAATCTTGTGTCTCGCTCCATGGGAGGGGGAGTTGGGCAGGGGGTATCTGCCCCTTCTCAAACAACAGCATCTTTAGAGCTCCAACCAGTCATCATACGCACACAAAATCCACTCTGTCCGCCACCAGCAACCTTCAATAGGAGTCTTGTCTTTACAGCACGTGTAGCAAAGAATCAAATGAAAAAGAACAAAGAAATCATGCAAGAGATACTTATACTTTACATGCCCTATTATGACACCATTTATCCACCCAAAGACAAGATAAAAAGCGTATTCTGTATTACTATCATTGGTCTGCCTCTATCCGTCTATCCCCTACCACCACATAATACACAGGAAAAGGATTACATTCAGAGCAACCTTAACTCTATTAAACTGCAAAAACCCTCAATTCGACTTAACTATATTTGTATTTCTTTATTTTTCCTAAGTCAATAATAAAAAAAAACTTGAAAAACTGATTTTTATTTCAAAGTAGTTACCCTGGATTTACAGTGTAATAAATAAACAAAGAGATCATAAACTAGATAATAAAAAAACAAATACAAATAAATACAAAAGTATCCCATAACTTTTTAGAGCATACAGGTAATAGAGATAAAAATTGCTGAGCACTGGTATGCATGTTATATTTAGTATCCATGCTACGCTGTATTGCTTCTACTTCTTTAAGGTCGATGATCATGAAACATTTTATTCAGTTTACTTGTCAAAATCCCTTCTATATAGAGGAGGATGACCGCCAAGATCCAAATAAATACAGACACTCAAAAAATAGTTACTAATCAAACAGAAGCTGCAAATAAAAAAAAACATTGTTTATACACTGTTTAATCTGGGAATCATGAAATAATAATGATAATAATTTACCACAAAGTCAAAATCCCATTTCATTAGATTTTAACATTTTGATTATATCTTCCTTCTTTCATTTTTCACTACATCAGTATTGTTTTACCCGTTCAATGTTTAATTTTCTAAAATAATTTATTTCTGCAATATTTTTTCAGTTCAGAATTGTTTTTAAAATTTATAATTGTTTATGTTGAAGAATTTTTAAATGTATTTTCCTTCCTTCTCGTATTTTACCTCACATTTATTTTTATATATTATTTCAATTTATTTTTCTATTTGTGTTCCCTTTTTGAATTTAATGTCTTTGTTGTTGTTTATTTTCATCTCAGTCTGATGTTCTTTCTTTCTTTCTGACAATCACACTTTGAAGCACTGCATTTATTAATTAAAATCAAAATGACTTATGCCTGATTTATGTTACTTTTGAGATGATAGTTGTTTTAGTTTCTACTCCTCCATAATTTTTAGCTGTCGACATCTGCTGAGAAAAATGTCTGTTGGTTTGTCTAAAAAATGAACTGATGGCTGATTAAGTCAAACATTTTTGTACCCACTGACTCTGGTAATCGTATAGCTACATCTGATGTCATGATGAGGACATTTTTGTTTAAGTAAAATATTTCTGAAAGAACAAATAGTCAAGAACAAAATGTAATTCAATTAAAATGTCCCTTCCGTTATTAACAAACAAACATCCTTATAATTGTTCCCACTGAGTTGAATTATGACCCATAAACTCTAAAAATAAAAATTCCAAGAAGACTAATACTTTAAATTTCAAATATATTCTGACAATTTGTTGTTGAGTCTATTTCTCTCTGCATTACTTCCTGTACTCCATACATCATTCAGCAGCTTTATTTTAGACCCAGCATCCGGCTCTGTTTACAAGGACAGTTTTAAGGCAAGGCAAGTATTTTTGTACTCAGGGTGAACTTAGGGTTTCAGCACTTTTACAGTTTTCTGGGAGTTTATTCCAGATAAGTGGAGCATAAGAACTAAATGCTACTTCTCCATGCCCGGTTCTGGTTCTAGGGATGCAGAGTAGATTTGAGCCAGAAGACCTGAGTGGTTGGGGTGGTTGATACTTTGACAAGAAGTCAATAATGTATTATGGTGCTAAGCAAACAACAGTTCTTATTGAGAAACGTGTGCAACTGATCAGCTGCAGTTTAGACATTTCAGTTTCGTACCTGGTTCCCTGCAATGAGGAGAGCAGCTGGTGAGAGGCTCGGTCGATAGGGGATGGTGGCACCTTTTGGTGGAGACTGCGGAGTAAAAGCAAGGGATCAGAGCCTGAAATCTCAAAGGGAATTTTGTAAAGAAATACTCTAAATGTTAATCTTAGTAATTCAGCGAATGATCAATATAATATAAAATAACCAATACTAGGAGAAAGCAAATTGATGGTAATGTCTTGTGCATCTGTCTTAGCCTTTTTTTTGATACTTCTATTTTTGTTTTACAGTGACCATGTATAAATAAATCTATATTTATTTGAATATAAAGGAAAAGTTTTATTGCTGTAATTCAATTAAAAGAAGTTAACAATTATGTCCAACAGCCATTGGAAATTTAACATTTAGTTTCATAAGACAATTAGAATAATCATAACACATAAAAATAGATTTGTAACAGAAATATCATATTATGGCTGCAGTATCTTTGGGAACACAATTGACTTGACCGCCTTCAAACAGGCACTTTCTAAAACAGCCAAAAAGATGTAAGCCTTAAAAGTTCATTGCTAACGAAGCGGCTGAGTCATGTGATCTTCTCATGTTGGTTAACTGTGTTTTCTCAAGTCCAAAGTCAGCTCAGTCTTCAACTAAGACATTTTAGAGCACTTCATGCTTTCCTCTTGACAAGCTTTATATGCTGATTTCATTTTCCGGACTGGACACCTGCCTACACTGCAAGAGCTACCAATGCTTGCATTATTAACCATGCTATTACTGTGGTTAAATGACCAGCAAACGACCCTAAGCTAACCTCCATAGAGAAACTGCAGTATTGGCAAGAGGAGAATGAGACACACCACAACCAACAGTGCAGATGAGCTGAAGGCCCCTTTTATGCTGGGGTGTTAAAGCTGGCTCCATGCCGCGCCGCACGGATGCAATATTCCACGCAAAAGGAACACAAAGCAAGTATTTAGTGCATAGAAAGTACTGTACAGTATATGTACTTTTCCAGTACTGGCCTCTCTTCTTTATTGTTCTTATGTATTTTAGCGTTTATATCAACTAAATTTGGGGGTTTGATATCTTGTAAGTTAAGTTAAGTTTAAATGAAAACATATCAACACTTCAAATATATGACTCTGTGTGTAATGAATCTATAAGAAGGTCAATTTTTGGATCAAAGAACCAAAATAAATTCACTGGTGTACATGTGAATAGCTCCCGCATAGCACAAAAGTAAGATCTCAGAAAATTAAGCAGAGGCAGATGCTCGAGGTATTTGCATATTTCTTGGCCTTGATTTGGTTTTTATTTTAAACAATTTTAGTGATTCATTGACGAACTACAGCAACAAATGTTATACGTGGATAATAGCTGAGTTTGATTTTGTGACACGCCAAGGCTCTGCAAAGGCTTGCCTTCTGCTTAGATTAAGCCTCCACTCACTGAGTCATTACAAGAGGAAACTATTCAAATACTGATAAGAAAAGGAGATTACGCCGCTTACATGATATTCTACATCTTATAAGTCCTCTGCAGTGTTGACAATGCGGTTTTCAGTTGAAAATGTGGAGCAGTCACAAAAAATGCCTTGTATAATTTTGCATAATTTAAATCATTGGAGCCATGAGCAAGATGCTGCTGGAACAGAATCCTAATGAAAGTTGCAAGCCTTTGAAGAAAACTGGTTCAAACTAGCAATTAGTCAGTCTGGTCCAGCTGCAACGCTAAAACAAAAAGGCGCTTGTGCACTTCCATTAACACACAGGGAGAAAACTGTGCTTGGGGTGTTTTTTTCCTCTTATCTGCCCTGTCGATTTTCTCAAGAGAGCTGTTGTCTAAAGGTGGACAGAATTTGCTGCTGGCCACTTTGTTTTCTGTGAGCAGACTACTGCCTTTTAGGAGACAGAGCTTTGACCTCAGAACCAGACCTCCCCTCTCCGTGTAATGTCTTGTTTTCAGCACAGTAAGTCCAAACAATAAAGATACTGGCTCCTTTGCAACTCTGTGACCCCTCTACGCAAGGACTCTCAGTGTAGCTGGGCCAGCTTCAATGCAAAACACTCATAGGAATCATTACCTAACAAAGAGGTCAAGCAGCCGAGGAGAAATACGTGAACTGCTGCTGAAGCTGAATAAGTAACTGCAGGGTGAATCTCTAACCCGCATGTTGACAGCAGTCGTTACCTTCCCGCTGCTGCTTCAGGAAAGCTTGGAAAAATGTCAGCAAAGAGAGGAACAGTGTGTCTCCTACCTCCACGATTACTGTGCAGATGAGCTTGACACACTGGATTACAGAGTCCTGATTCCCAGATATCGTAACCCCTCGCTCTGTAGAGTTGGGCAGTAAATCCCCCGCCACCTGTATCTGAGCTCCTGTGCTCTGCAAATGATACAAGATATAAATAAGATTAGCTTGATTGAGGAGATAAGGCCATTTGTGAACAGGCTGCTGCGACCTTTCACTGTGATTCGGCTGCATTTGATAACAATATACTTTTCGACCTACGTGGAAGGAGATCATCAGCAGCAGAATTGCATGTTAATCACAAATCACCAATATGTTTTTTGTCATATACTCAAATGGTGTTTCTGCCTTCGAAGGATTCTTGATTTACAAAAAAAAAATCTAAAGAGCAAAAAAACAGAAAAAAACCTTTTGCAGTGAAAGCATTTAATTAAAGCTGAAACAAAAGCATATAGATATGTAAAAAAGGAAACACTAACACATTAAAAGCACAACCACATAATTTGTTATGCATTTTTCTGTCAGGTTTCTCTTTTATAAAATTCTTTGATTCTAAATGTAATTATTTTAATTCTATTTGATTTATAATTTATTCAACCAAGAGAGATCTGTTGTGATTTAGAATCTCACTTACACTGGTGTACAGTGGCTTAAAATGGCACAAAAATACAACAAAGCATGAGCGTTTTATGTGTACTCACTAAAAAAATCTAAAACTAAAAATCAGACATGCCTGTGCAAATTCTCAGTTGTCTGGGTAATTGCAACAGCAAACATACTTAAATATTGTCTTATCCAGACAAAGGCTCCTGCATAGGTGTCGAAACTATGCAGTTTCTAGAAAGACTGAGCGAAAGTCATGTTGCCTGTGATATTAGCCTGTTTGCTGTTAAAAATTAGACCAAGGACACAGGCAACAGCAATGAAATAATTAATCAAAGCATTAATATATACATGGTTGAGTTTCTTCAAATGTAGCTGATTTTAGATTCAATTCCACAAGTGAGTGCAAGAATATGTATATTTCTGTATGAATATTTGGTACAGTCAGTGAATCAATGCTGTTGTACTTTATGGGAAATTTTGTGTTTTAGATACAACAGGATAAAACCAAGATTAGTTTTATAAATGAGGACAGGCCACTGGTCTGCTCGATACCAGAGCAAACCATCCAACTTAGTTAGAGTTTTGAACTTGGGGATGGACCTCAAAGGTTCGGGAAACAAAAACATTGTTTCAATCGCATTTAAAGGCATACTATGCAACATTTTTCAGTTAATTAATGTGTTCCATACCGTTTTGGATGATTAAATGAGTCATTTCAGGTTGAACAAAGGTTTTCTTGGCCGCCCTGGTGGTCTGTGGGGGAAATACCGCACTTGCAATAGGGGGTTTTCAGCTGACGTCACGCTCACGTGACTACTCTGCGCGTCCGCCATATTGGGTGTCTGTCGTTTCGCACCGTTGACCCGCATTGTATTACGCCTTAGGCAGTATTGGAAGTGAACAATGGGGAAAACGTGTTTAATGGTTGGTTGCACGGCCCGTGGAGGTGGAGATCAACGCTCTTTCTATCGCCTACCAGCCGTGATAGTGAATCAGTGTGAAAAAACAAAACAGCTCTCTGAACAACGCCGTCACCTATGGCTGACACGGATATCCAGGGCCGATTTGGACGGTGTTAAGCTGGAATACGCCAGAGTCTGCGGTGCTCACTTTGTCACAGGTAATTAACTGTTAAGTATTTAAAACATGTAAACCGTTGCTGTATTGTGGGCTGTAACAGCGCAACACATGATCGCCATGGGAAAAACATAGAAACGGGTTAATTTTCCACCGCTTTCCTGCCTGGAGGCGCAACCACGGAGAACAACTGTTATAGATAACAAAGAGTCGTCGGCTCGCTTGGATCGCGGCTGTAAGACGACCGAACATAACTTTCCACAGTATCCCGATATCAATGAGAGTGTGTTCTAAACGTTTGAAACACATAGCAGCTAGTTAAAAGTACATTGCATGCGTGAGTGGTTGTTAGCACTAACGGTTAGCAGGTGCCAGAGCCCGTCTGAGCACAGCTTACCTTTGAACGAGTTACTGTGTTCCCAATGTTTGCTGGCTTTATGATCTGCCGCTCCTGAACCCATCCATTCGTAAACTGCACATGAGACTCCAAGGACTCGTAGCTTCAGAACTGTTCTGAAGTATAGGCGCTCACACCACAAACAAGGTAGCCGAAGACGTCTGATATGCAAAGTGACGTCCGCGTTACTTCCGGGTTACGCCGGTAGGCTTTTGCCGGCGTAAATACGGTAAATACAACTTAATTTTGCACTGGTCATTGTTCTGCTTAAATAATTAAAGCCGCGAGCGGCGTCCAGCGGCCCTGCAGCCAAGCGCCTTCGCGCACCGCCGGCCGTCAGCCACCGCAGAAGCATGCGCCGCATTTGCGTCGGATTGTTTACATTTTTACCATCTTATTAAAACTCACCCGTCCACGTATGATGGCGATTTCCTTGATGTGCATAACTTCGACATCTCGTACCCAACCAGATGTGAACTGGTTGTGAGCCTCTAGACCCTTGTAAGCTCTCATTTCCCCGAGAGTGTGCAGAGGGTTTTCACCGAACACCAGGTAATGCACGATGTCGCCCTGCTCTACATTTGGCCAATTACGGCCAAATTACGGCTGGATTACGGCTAAACAAGGCACCGTGGAGGGCATAGGGGTCCATATGGTCGATCACGGAACATTTCCTCAGATATACGTCCTTATCTGGTCGCTCTAGCGTGCTGGCGTACTTATCCATTCTCGATACGAAAATACGTGTAGGACAACTAGAGATAAGGAAGTGTGACACCCAATATGGCGGACCGGAAGTTGGCCAGTGACGTCAGTAAAAAACCCCTATTGCAGGAGCCCTCGGCCCGCGCCCACAGGCTCAGAATCTCGTGCAAGATCGCGAGAGTCGTTCTTGCATTACGGCGAGAACTGCTACACGCCCCCAGTGAAAGGCATGTTTGTTGCTAGCGCAGTGGCGATATCTGTGCAGTTATCACGGCGGAACCAACGACAAAACAGCGAAAGCCCATGTCGGAGCAGGCAAGAAAGAGGACAAGGGCTCTGGACAGAAAGAGGAGTCGTACACGGGTGAACATCGGGCAAGCTTTTTCCGAATGGCGAGAGCTAAAAGAAAGAGAAGGCTGCAAGGCTGACGTGGACCTCGCGTTTCTGCTGATGCGATTGTAAGTAACATTGTAGGGTTTCCCCTCACGCTACCGCCTCGCCAACATTCCAAAAAAAAAAAAAAAAACTAACTCGATATGCGCGCAAAGCTTGTCTCCCCCCGCTCTGCCGGTCGCGCAAAGCTTGTCTCCCCCCCGCTCCGCTCCGCCGGTCGTCCAGTAAGCAAATTCCTAGGGGAAACACTGCATTGGAATGGTTTCTCTCTCTCTGTGTGCATGTTCATACTTTCACTGTTAGTCATTGTTTGTACTGCCGCGCCTGGCTTGACGGAGAAACCAGTACAACAGCTGAGCATATTTACGACATTGCACTTTTACTTTCGCCCTCTGGGGGGAGCCTCGCTGGAAAATCAACCCCGGTTGCATAGTATACCTTTAAACGGGCCTAGAGACGTGTTTTGACCATAAAAAGAAAAACGATATATTCCTCCAGCGACAGACTGGTGACCTGTCCAGGGTGTACCCCGCCTCTCGCCCATTGAATGCTGGAGATAAGCACCAGCACTCCTCGCGACCCCATGAGGGACAAGCGTGATGGAAAATGGATGGATGGATATATTCCTCAGCAAATAAATCAAATTATGCCAAAGTGTTCATCCTGATAGTGTTTACTAGTCCTTTTTCAGCTTGAAAAGAAGCTTGCACCGGGCACGATCTGCAGACATAAACATTGTTGTGCCATCGGCCGACAGTACCGTGGAGCTATCAGAAAGCAAGATGGCGATGATTTTAAGAGCCAGCTGACCGTCCTGCAATGCCTCGTAGTGAAGTGACAGCTTGCCATAGTCAAAGACCAACCAAACCTACAAGGTTAGGGTTATTTACTCTTTCTATTCGCACTTCTGCTGGACGTTGCTGACTCATTCGGCTCCATCACAGACATATATACGTAGACGCACTTCTGTATCGCCGCCATATTGGAGGTGACATAGTTGGCCGATTCGGAGAAGATGGCTCATTCATGTGCTGCGTGGCATTGTACCGACCGATTAACAGATCTACTGACATTACCTTTCACAGGTAAGAATGAAAATATTATATTGACAGAGTATACATCACTGTGTAGTGGACATAACATTTAAAATCAGTGTTTGATACTTTGTGAGAAAAGATTGTCTATACAAAAAATGACCAGAGACTCAGAGAACACCTTTGCAGACAAAAAGGAATCAAGAGAACCCTCAGCTTTCATGCATTAATTTATTTTGGAAAGACAGTTTAAAACTAACCAACATCATGTTCTGCAATATTAAAGAGATAAAATATAAATAATTGTACAATAGAAGACCCATGCAGGCATAGGGAGAACATGCAAACTACATGACCGGCCACAGCAAAACCAGGAACAAATCTCCCCGGGGTCGTTTTGAGTTATTTACAGATCCTGAAATCATGGAATCTAAACTTTCCAATGATGTCAAACTTGTGGAAATCAACTAAGAATTAAAGAAGATATGACAATTTGAATGTTGGCCAATTTGAATGTTGGCAATCAAAGTTTCTTTAGAATCACCCCAGCCAATTTAAATCCCAAGTTTAAACACAAAGTGTACTGTTTTAAAACCTTTGAAACGGTCATTTAAAGCACTCAGGGGTTTCTTCAAAACTTCAACAAACATAGTTTGCAATAAAATGAAAATCCCTATTTTCTCAGAATTTGAAGGTTTTTCATGTTTTTCTCAGTTTGTGCTCTGCCTGCTTGTTTCTGCTTTCACTGTGCGGGATTCTAAGCCAAGATGTTCTTGGTGAAAGGCTATTCATTCATTCATTCATTTATTCATTCATTCATTAACTTTCATTGCTTTTTATTGCAAAAATGGACTCAATCTGAACTATTAATACCGATTTTCCATATGCAAGGCTCTTCATAAACTGAAGGACTTTAGCCAGGAAATATGAAATGAAAATGAAGCTCGCTCACCTCAAGCTGCTGCTTCATCTCTCATTTCCAGAAGCAGATTTGTTCCTTTCATATTTGATATATTCTGTGCAGCCATTTCGTTTCTCACCTCTCTGATCTCCTTTATCTTTGCGCCTCCTTTCCCAATGAGTGAGCCGCACTGGCTGGCGGGGATGACCAGCCGAAGAGTGACTGGCGGCTTGGAGCTTATGGTGCCGTTGGCCACCAGCGCATTCAGGTCCTGCAGACAGACGTGGGGAAAAGAAAGAAGACAGGGAGAAATAATCAGCAGAATGGAGAAAACAAAAAGTGAGAAGAAAATACACTGCAGCAACTCCCAAACAGCAGTAAAAGCCTGTGGTATCCATGCTGGATGAGTCATATATAATGTCAGGTATAGGCAGCCAAGGGGCTACGCTAATTTAACCTGTGCTTAACTTTTTTATGTGCTGGAAGACACATTCCCAGGAGGCAAGGCAGGAATCTAGTTTCTGTTCTTCAGTCCTGGCTGTGGTTTTTAATGACATTTTAAACATGTATTAAAGCAGCGGCATTCTAAACAAAAGAGGAAACAGTAACCAAACCTCAAATTGTAGGAAAAAATGTGTTGCACTCTTCTGTAACCTTCTGTAAGATTAAACCCAGGAGGGTTGTTTTAAAAGAGCTAAAAAAAACTTTCATGAACACTGTTTCATATGCTTGTAGACCATTTAAGGTAAGTATATCAAAGTAGTGCAAAGTGTACATTCAACTGCTTGGATTTTCTTATATTTGTTTAGTTCAGAGGCTTAATTAAATATCAAATTGCAACAAATGCTTGGAAAAACACACACTACTGATTTTTTCGTATTCTAGTTCAGACAGGACAGCAGCGCTGACAGCCAATAGCTTATTTTAAAAGCTGAAATAGCCGACTGAGAACAAACAACCAGCATCTCTAAATCCTATTGATCAATAGGCTCAATTGGTGAGCTGACAGCAATTCTTTACCTAGAGAGAACCAGTAGTTATCCTCTGCTTGAACTCATCTAAACGAACTGCTGGTGGACATGAAGGCTGCAATTAGATGCCACTCATGATGAAAAAAAATCTTCTTTTAATAAAAAAAATGTTTAATTACTTGCTTGATAAAAAAAAACCCATCTCTGGGTACAAACAGCTTCTTGACATTTGGTTGTTACAACATTAAAATACTAGATAATTTTTTGCTAAAAACAATGATAAAACAGAGAAATTACACCATTTTTGTGTCTACCGGAATACAAATAACAAAAACTAAGTGTGATCATCTATAAAACTGTAAATTCTGGTAGTTTTTCTAATCTGAAGCATTCAGCTGGTTGATGGGAATATTATGTTCACAAGAACAGTAATAGATATAAATAAATAACAGTTATAAAACAGTAATAGGAATCATACAAACAGCACTTGATGGAATTTAGGAATGATATACTGCTACACGATTTACATACAATATAGGGAAATGTTACATTGGCAAAAAAAACAACATTTTAAAATATCATATAACAGCTATGTAAATAAAAGCACTTAAAGGCAATTAAAATTGTTTCCTGAATAATAAGCCTTTATGATAAAAAATATATATAATTTCCTCCCGCTGATTTATCTTAAATAAAAAAGTGCCCTCTTATTTTCCAGCAGTATTGATTTGCTGGAAGGCGATGCTTTTATTTGTGTGGCTCGTGCTGGAAACATAACCTGTGCAAGTTGCCATGGTGATGCAGCATGGTGAAAGGAGAACCACATATAGGACCGCTAAAACCCAGAGTTGAGCCAAAAGTTATCCCACTAAGCTACAAATTCTGCCTTCAAGTTTTCATACAGCAAGTGCAACCTTAGAACGTCGCAGTGTCTGGGAAACACACTTTGGACCTCTCCACGTTTTGTCATGGCACAGCCACAAACTGTTAATGTTTTGTTTTTTTATTGGGATTTTATGTGATAGACCAGCACAAAGTGGTGCGTTATTGTAAAGTTGACGGAAAATAAATACTGCATAAAATAAGAATCTGAAAAGTTTGATTTCAGCCCCTATCTACTAAAACCACAAGTCACTGCAGTTCTGGCTTTGACTATCCTTTGTGGGAAGTTAGTTTTGTGCCACGTATTGGTTTTTGCCTGTAAGACAAAACATTAAATGCCTTTCTCATCTGACCAGAGCACCTTCTTCCACATGTTCGCTGTGTCTCCTACATGACCTGAGGCAATCTGAAAAAAGGGATTTTCTATCAACAACGACTATCTGCTGCATCTGCAGGGTAACTATGGTCCTATGGGCTTCTTCTCTGCTTTGTGCTCTCCTTCGCTACACTGTCAGTTTAGGTTGATGGTCATGTTTTGGTAGATTTGGTCCTTGTGCCTTTCTTCCTATTTTCAGATTATGGACTGAGCAGTCATCTGTGAGACATTTAAAGACAGGGATATTGTTTTATAACCTAACCCTAATTTAAACTTTACACCTTAGATGTCTGCTGTGTTATTTGTAAGGTTGTCAAAATAATAGCTACCTGAATTTAACAGATTCTCATTTGTGTCAAAATCAATATAAACTGATCCATTCACATTTACCCAAACTGTCGTGCTTCTTTCGGCCGCAGAGCTGCAACAACAGAGACACTCAGCCTCCCCGCAGCTGCTCATCTCAACAATGATCTACTGATGGAAGTTTAAACTCTGTTTTTAATAGCCAGAAAAAAACATGTGCGCCCTGCTTTATAGACATCACAAACAAAAGCGTTGTTCGGAATAACTTTCCCAATAAGGTAGGTGGAAAAGATAAAAAAAAAAAACAGTTTGCTCAATGACACCGCGTGCTAAGCTATCACTACAAGCTACCTCTAAGTACTTCTGACTAAGGTAACGCCATGACACTGATGTTTGAGAGCAAATTAAAAAAATGCCGCACCAATCCGCCTGTCGATCTCCCGCTCCATCTTCCCCTCATTTGTGAACAAGACCCCAAGATACTTGAACTCCTCCACTAGGGGCAGCGCATCCTCCCCAACCCGGAGAAGGCACTCTACCCTTTTCCGGTTCAAGACCATGGTCTCAGATTTGGAGGAACTGATTTTCATCCCGGCCGCTTCGCACTCGGCTGCGAACCGCTCTAGTGAGAGCTGTAGATCACGCCCTGATGAAGCCAATAGGACCACGTCATCCGCGAATAGCAGAGACACAATCCTAAGGCCACCAAAACGGATCCCCTCAACACCTTGGCTGCGCCTAGAAATTCTGTCCATAAAAGTTATGAACAGAATCGGTGACAAAGGGCAACCTTGGCGGAGTCTAACTCTCACCGGAAACGAGTCCGACTTACTGCCGGCAATGCGGACCAGAATCTGACACCGGTCATACAGAGACCTGACAGCCCTTATTAAAGGGCCCGGTACTCCATACTCCCGGAGTACCCCCCACAGGACCCCTCGAGGGACACGGTCGAATGCCTTCTCCAGATCTACAAAGCACATGTAGACTGGTTGTGCAAACTCCCATGCCCCCTCCAGGATCCTGCTGAGGGTGTAGAGCTGATCCAGTGATCCACAGCCAGGACGAAAACCACACTGCTCTTCCTGAATCTGAGATTCGACTATCCGACGGACCCTGCTTTCCAGAACCCCGGAATAGACCTTACCAGGGAGGTTTAAGAGTGTGATTCCTCTGTAGTTGGAACACACCTTCCGGTCCCCCTTTTTAAATAGGGGGACCACCACCCAGTCTGCCAATCCAGGGGAACTGCCCCCGATGTCCACGCAATGCTGCAGAGCCGCGTTAACCAATACAGCCCCACAACATCCAGAGCCTTAAGGTACTCAGGGCGAATCTCATCCACCCCCGGAGCCTTGCCACCGAGGAGCTTTTTAACAACCTCGGCGACCTCAGCACCAGAGATGGGAGAACCCGACCCAGAGTCCCCAGGCTCTGCTCAATGACACCGCGTGCTAAGCTATCACTACAAGCTACCTCTAAGTACTTCTGACTAAGGTAACGCTGTGACACTGATGTTTGAGAGCAACTTAAAAAGGTCAGTAAAGCTCCTATGTTTGCAACAGAAAAGCCAGTAAAGTAGTATAACTCCTGGATGACATCAGCTAACGCTAGCTGTTTAAATAATAGCTTTACGGACACGGACAGCCCAATGACGGGGTTGTGTCAGTCTGAGCTACCAAGTCGAGATGTACTTCCTACGTGTGCAATTCTGAACCATGCAATGCTCTGTTCTACTGGCATACGAATCAACGCAGGCAAATGTTAACTAGCTGATAGTTAAGGCTAATAAATAGTGAAGCAACGAAACAAACCAGTGCACCTCCTATTTTATTCCCTAATCCGTTCAGCTGTGTAGGCGCTGGAGGCAAATGTGGCTAATAATAACACAGGTTATGGAGGAGCCAGACTGAAGCTGACAAGCAGAACAGAAACATGTAGGAACCAGAAGCAACCTACCCTGCTGCTGTAGTTGATCACAAAATAAATAAATAAATAAATAAAGCCAAAGTAACAGAAAAGCAGAAATGTGTTGCTGCATGAATCATTTATGGCACACTAACGATAAACAATCATAAAAAAATATTTCATGACTTATTCATGACTGAATCAAAGGCATATTATTATTATTATTATTATTATTATTATTATTAATAATAATAATAATAATAATAATAAACCCATTTTCTCATATTGTAATTTATCATGTTTTTTGCTCTCAATCAGAAATAACCCTGTGCTTTCAAAAAAGGTTGCCGTGGCATCAAAAATGTATTTTTCTTAAATATAAATCTTGAGTTTGAAATTTTATTATTCTTGGTCTTTATGATGCTGTTTGTTCACTAACAGAATGGCTTAATTTCTGTATTGGTTGCTAGGGATGTTTTAGGCCATCATAGTGAAGAGAGCTGAATACAAATGCACTCAATACATTTTAGACGATTAATCAAAAACATTTTTCAAAAACGATGATGGTTATTTCTGTTCCACTTCAGAATTATGTGTTACTTTGTGTTGCTCTGTCACTGATTTACATTGAAGGCTGTGGTTGTTGTGACACACTGTAAATATTGTTAGTCAAGTCAACTTAAGTTTTTTTTGTATAGAACATTTCAGCAGCAAGGAGGTTCAAAGTGCTTTACATCATGAAAACATAAAAACATCATAAACACATTGAAAGGGTCACAGATTGTGAGACCAGTAACAAACACTAAATTGAATCAGGTGAAAACATCAATACACATTAAATATGTCGGTCAATGTTCCTGTTATTATGGGCAGAAAGCGACTCTAAACAGGTGGGTTTTCAGTCTTGATTTAAAGGAACTCAGTGTTTAGACTGTTTTGAAGTTTTTTTGGAAGGTTCTCCATGTTTGGTTCTGGTTCTGGGTATGCAGAGTATACCCAGAACCAGAAGATCTGAGTGGTCTGAAGGGTTGATACAGCAACAACAGGTCTTTAATGTATCTTGGTGCTAAGCTGTTCAGTGATTTATAAACTAACAGATGTATTTTAAAGTCTATTCTCTGAGCTACAGGGAGCCAGTGTAAGGACTTTAGAACTGGGGTGATGTGCTCTATCTTCCTGGTTTTACTGAGAACACGAGCAGCAGCATTCTGGATCAGCTGCAGCTTTCTGGTTGATTTTTTTGGCCAGACCCGTGAAGATATTGATACAAAAGCAAAGCCACAATGAGCAGCTATTCAGATAGTTTGACCAATTCAACTTAATGTATAACATGACTCTGAAAAGTTAATGAACACAAAGTTAGAAACATCTCCCTTTTACTGTCAGAAAACTGTCGACACATTAAGCAAACCTTTACAAAAAACAGTTTTATACAAACTACATTACCGGTAAAGGTTTATAAATTCATATACCAGAGAATGTTATTTAAAGTACTTGTCCACAACTTACATTTAAATGTTACAACTTACAGAATAGGGAAAATATTAACATTATGTTTTTTTTTCCTGTATTCGTAATTTAAAACTGGGTAGGTATGCTGTGTATCATTTTATTTAAACTTTCATGAACTGTGTCCCTCTTTGAACATTTAACATGCAATCATGCTGCTCCACCTTCGAAACGGCAGGAACAATTAATATTTCCCCCCCTTCAATCATTTGTTAAAAGAGTTTGACTCATGAGGGGACGGCTGTGGATGTGCACCCTTGGGGGATTTTACCCATGAAAGAAAACACAGTAATTCTGACAACTGTGAACTTTAAGTTTCAAGGGATATTTTGATGAGCCTCTTGTGCCTCACTGCTCCGTGTCTATATTTAGTGAGGCGGATCAGGGTCTATTGACGTCTTGTCTCATTAGAAACGGAGCACGCAGCTCATCCCCACCATCAAAAGACTCGGGGCAATATTTTCTTGATTTGATCTAAATATAATCACTACATCTTAACAGTCCTGAACGTTTCAATACTTTTCCGATGCCATTTTGAAATGGCTCTCTCAAAGCAAAGGCAGTGCTTATCGCAAGCAGTTCTCATGTACAGCTGATCTCCACGCATGCCTTCCATCAAACCTTATTGTATTCCTGAACAGGATCATTCATAATCCGTATGGTTTTTATCAAGTGTTTCATTTGCATAAATATCGCCAACACATTATTGATCGACAAGTAAATAAAAGAAATAAATGAGCAAGCCCTGCTGTGCAATAACAATGAGACAGAAACATACCCGTGGTTTAACAATCGGTTTAAAAGAAATCTGATTATTGCCTTTGTTTTTAATTAAAGGTGTCAGACATTCAATAACCCAACTATACAGTGGAAACTGCAAACAGTAGGTAGGCAAGCACATTGCCATGGAAACTCAGGAGTTTCAGGGATGAAACAAGGTGAATGTGAAAGATCTTTAATGAAAACTGCACTGTGCTCCTGCAGCGTTTTTTGTTTTTGTTTTGTTTTTTACTGGGCAATGTTGGCCTTAACACCTGTTTTCTTGTCAGTATCTGCTGTGAGTCCTAACCTGAGAGGTGATTCCACCAAATTAACGTAGTGTTGGACTGTCACCAGGGGGGATCGACAGACACTGAAGCTTAGATCAAGTAAATACAATTGCCTAACAGTAGCAGGTACAAATCAGTTGCATTTAATGTTTTTTTTTAGCTTAACCGAAAAGAAAAGAGAAGAAAATCCTTAATATACAAAAATATGGAAAGTTTCTCCCAAAGTTAGATCACAACCACAAACATGAATGCATCAGAGATGTATGAATGAATAAATCTACACAGAATTAGAAATAAAAAATTCTAAATAAAATTCAGAAAAGTGTGCCGGATATTTATATTCAGTCCACCTCAGTCAAAACTTTTTGCTGCAACACTTTCAGCAGGTTTTTTAAGACACGCCTCGATCAGCACACCATACCTAGGATGAAACATGGTAGTAGCAGGATGTAGCAGGATATGTGGGGATGTTATTCTTTAGCAGGGACAGGGAAGCTAGTAAGTGTTCAGGGAAGATAAAGCGATCTAAATATAGGACAGTGCTGGAAGAAAGTTGTCAAACGCTGAAAAAAGATTTGACTCTAACTTCTTTACAGATGAAAGCAGATGAAAATCTGTAGTTTAGTAAAATAGCTCAAGCTTAGTCATATTGAATCAAGAGCAAAATGTACATGTTCAGATCTTACCACAAATTCTAGATTGGCTTTAGAATCGACAATCAAAAATCCAGAATATTCTATTTGCCACCGCGTGTTAACGCAGAGAAATTCCTCTTTGGCCACTCTGGTTCACATTACACATGATGGGGCAAAAACTGACAAACGAACAGGCCATGAACAAGGGTTAAATTTTTATATTCAGAGATGATAGTGTGCAGTAGCAGTAACATTAAGGTGATTGTAACGAATGACGGGCTAGTGACAGTGGGGTGATTTTAAAGTGTTGGACTGCAGTCTCCCATCAGGGGGCTATTGCCCTCACAGCTCTTGGGAAGAATCTGTTTCTAAGTTTATTTGTTCTGGCTTTGAGGCTTCTGAAGCGTTTACCTGATGGGAGAGGGGCAAACGGCACATTGCCTGGGTGGGTGGGATCAGTGGAGATGCGTCTGGCCCTTCTTTGGACTTGTTCTGCATAAATTGAGTCTAGATCCTGAGGACGGCATCCCACAATCCCCAGTCTGTACTTTGACTGGGCTATTCTAACAGATGAATATTATTTGATCTGAACCATGCCATTGTGAAGCTGGTTATATGGTTAGGATCCTGCCCCAGACTCAAGTCTTTGCAGCCTCTAATAGCTTTTCTTCTAGGATTATACTGTGTTTAACATCAACACCAGCTTAAGAAACAAATCCCCACAGCATGATGCTGCCACCACCATCAGTAACTGCAGGGATGGGATGTTGGTAGAGCCATAACCAAAAAGATTTGCAGTTGTTATTTGAGTATATTTGTAACAGAATTCAAAATCCTCACAAAGGTGATGTACATCCTTAAGTCTTCACCACAAAACAATCTGACATGTAAACACATCAAGTGCTTTGAAAGTTGGTACGTTCTTTTCTTTAAATACTTAAGATTGGATTTTAATCAATAGCTATAGAACACATTAGAGGGAAATCCTGAGTTAAAGCTTAGGAGGTGATAACTTGTTATTATGTGTTTAAAATGGGTTTTGCATTTTATCCAGACTTCAAACACAAGTTTTAATTATAACGCCATTGTGACTATGTCAACTTCCTAAAATCCTGCTTCAAGCGTTATCTGCTCTAATCTCAATTTGTTTCATCAAACACTCTCAGAAGGTTGAAATTGTTTGATCTCCTGTTTTTATTGATTTATTTATTCAAATTAGCAGTAAATTTTAGAGGTGATGAGTTTGTCGCACCAACCTCCTCCAGTTTGTATGTGATCATGGTGAAAGCTCTGAAAACACTCTCCGTGGAGCCGGTGATGGTGATGATCCTCTCTGGACAGGAGCCCTCTGAAATGTTGACGCGTGCACAGCTCTGTGGAGCAGTCAGCAGAGGTCATTATTACCTTCAAACCAATGAAACAAATCAGGAAAACATTTTGACTTTTCTGGGGCGATGGTGGCACAGAGGCTAGGAGTTTGCCCTGTAACCAGTGCATTGTTGGTTCAAACCCCAGCTCCGACTGTCTCAGTTGTCATGTCCTTGGGAAAGACACTTCATCTGCTTTGCCTGCTGGTGGTGGTCAGAGGGCCCGGAGGCACTAATTATATGGCAGCCTTGCTTCTGTCAGTCTGCCCCAGGGCAGCTGTGGCTACAATGTAGCTCACCACCGCCAGCGTGGGTGAATGACTGAATGTAGTGTAAAGCCCTTCAGGGTTGTTGGACTCGATAAAGTGCCATACAGGTACAGGCCACTTACCATTTCTTTTCTGTTGAGAGTGAGACTGGTGATTTTAGATGTATGCTATTACTACTAATAATACCTATGTTAATGTTCTATTTTTTTTAAATCAGGTTCTGTAAAGATTTCAATAATTGTTGCCTTACCTTTAGTAGAAAGATGCCATACTGCTGTGAGTTTGTAAAAGAGTGAATATGGAATATTATCGGGTATAAAACAGCTCCATTTTCATACGCGATCTTTTGTAAGTTTGGTGCTACAGCCTTAGTCAAACAACTAAAACAAATTAAGTTGGTGGAGTCTGCTGTCGGCATCCGCCCAACTCATCATCCGATTGTCAGTCTGTTTGGATAACGTACAAACGATTGATACCCCTGGCAGATGTAGGTAATATTGAATTAATAATGACTCCACAGGGGCATGGTCCATCGTTTTGGTCTGTTGTGCACGTCCCCATTTTTTGGCGCACTGGAGTTTCTGTAGTGAGATGCCGTTTGTGAGGGCAGGAAAAAAAAGGAGGCGTTACTGCAGCGAGGAGGGACTGCTGAATTAGGATGGAGCAGTTTAGTTTAGTTTGATTTAGTTCAGTTTAGTTTAGCTTAGCTTAGTTTATTAATACAGATCCCCATTAGCCGTAGCCACGCAGCAGCTATTCTTCCTGCGGTTCAACAAAAATCTACGTAAATAAAAACAGAATACAGTATTTGCAAACTCCAAGAATACAATGAAATAAATAGGAAAATATATAAAACAAATTAGTACAAACAAAAAGAGCTTGGGGCAGTCTGTGAGTGCTTTGGAAGAGCAGGGAGGCCCACGGTAGAAGAGATTAAGAACAATACATGTTTTCACATCAGTTTTTAAAAGTCTCCAATCAAACTAGGGGGGACAGTGGTATAGGTGGGTGGCCAGTTCGAATCCCACTCTGTCTCAGTGATTGTGTCCTTGGGCAAGATACTTCAAACGATTTGGTGGTCACAGGCCCAGTGGTGCTGATTTCTATGGTAGCCTCACTTCTATCAGTCTGCCCCAGGGCAGCTGTGGCTACAAAGTAGTTTACCATGATCAATGTGTGAGTGAATGGGTGAATGACTGTAGTGTGAAGCACTTTGGGGTCCTCAGGATTTAATAAAGCACTATACAAGTACAGGCCTTTACTATTTCAAACTTGTAAAACTGGCTAGAGTTGTTGCTCTTTGGAAGAGCTGCTTAAAGGGTTTGAAGCCTTGTTAAATATACTGACAATCTTTCGTAGCAACGATGGAGTGGACTTATATGACCGCCAGCATATGCCTATATAACTTTAGTAACCAGGAGGTCGCTCAGATGAGAAAACACCAACACAATCTCTTGTGAAAATGTAGGCAAGTAATGTTTGCTAATTTAGTGGTATCCTGCAAAAGTGAGGAGTCTGTCTGACTAGCTGTCAGGCTTCCACCACTCAGAGGATTCCTTCCAGTTTCTGCACTTACCACAGTATGACATTTTTCTGCAACAGGTGAGACAACTTATTGAACTTTTACAGAATCTCATTTTAAAGCATCAGAACTAACTTTTCTATACTAAAACAAGCCATGCAAGCGTGGATTCTTTCCAGGTTCTCCAGCTTCCTCCCACAGTCCAAAACTATGCATGTTATGATTCAGTCTCTCTAAATTGCCCTTAGGAGTAAGTGTTCGCGTTGATGTTTTTTTTTTTAATCAACTAGTCCAGGTTGTACCCCTGCTTAAGATAGGCACCAGCCTCCCCCCACCCCCCGTCATAAACCCTGTATTGGATTCTGTGTGCAGGGCAATTAATTGTACTTTAACTTAGAGTGTTTTTTTTTTTCCATTTTTGTGTCCATGAGAATTCAGTAAAAATCTTATGTTGTCCCTTCCTTTTGTTGGAGATCAGACTGCAACAGCTTTTCAAACACATTAACAGAAGATGAGACTGAAGGAGACATTTTACTATGTTGGACTCTAATCTCCATTGATTATGACTCCTGGGGCATTTTTATCTCAGGTTTTAAAAGTTTCTATTCATTTTTCCCTGCCATCACTTTAAAGTTTTGGGATGGGGCTGAGAGAATGAGGCTCTTAGAGAAACAACAAAGGTCAACACTGTCTGAGTGGATTGCTGGAAGGCTACCATGGCTGACTGCTTCATTCTGCAACTCTGCAGAGCTGCATTGTCCAGTGGCCTCACCATTCCTCTGTTTATCCTTCTGCCTCATAAAGCACAGCATAAAACCTTTTCAGTAGTGAAGGAATCAAATGTGCCGCCATGAGTGTCAGACTAATTACTTTTTAATACTGAGAGCTAACCAAGCGGTATTAGTTTGGCTGCACTCTTGAGATTCATAAAGAGGGAAATTGGGGGGACAGGCAGAGAAAAAAAGGGAGGCTGTTTTAATTGGGAAAAGGAAAGACGAACAGGGATTTGTTGAACGCTGCTTTGGGAGAGTGGAGAGAATTGGTTTAGATTGAGAATATGTTATTAACCAAAAGAAATTTCAAGCAATGTATTTGTTAGGAATGCTTTTCAGCTCCCTAAGCTTGAGGATGAAAATGTGAATAAAAGTCACAAAGAAAATGTGTTTTTATTTCCGCGTATCAGTAAAAGCTAGTAATTCAAGGACATGTGCCATCTGTGATCTGACGTGAACCAAACAACAGCCTGCAGAGTTGTAAACACACGCTGGCCAGAGCACGAATGATGAAAAGTTGCACTTTAAAGGTCTAAATCATGGAGACTTTACCTCTTCTCGTATTCGCTTCACAGTCTCTCCTTTCTGAAAAAGACAAGATGAAGGGCAGCTTTAAATAAAGACGAATATGATTCAGCGTGAACAAGACAGCATCCTCGACCTCTAAGTAAACCACATTTTTCAAACCTTCAAATTGAGCAGAGAAATAATAATAATAAAAATTATATATATATATATATATATATATATATATATATATATATATATATATATTATTTTTTCTGCAGTGGATCTTGGTGACTCCTTCTGCATGTTCATATCAGATATACAGTGCTTTGCACAATTATTCAAACCTCTTGAAGTTTTTCCACATTTCGTTAAATTACAACTACAGACTTGAATTAAATTACAAGGATTTTATGTGGGAAACCAACACAAAGTAACACAGGTTTTTACTTTTACAGCTTTCACTTCAAACAAACTCCAAAGTTTTGTATGTAAAGACTGAACCTTTTCCTGATGAATCTTTTAAAAAGTAGCTCCGGCTTGGTCAGGTTGAATGGAGGACATCTGTAAACATTTGTTTTCAATTCTGAACACAGATTTTCAATTGGATTCCTTTCTGGACACTGAATGAGGCCAATCTAATATGGTTAGGTCCAAACCTTTCCGTTGTAGCTCTGGCTGTATGTTTAATGTTGTACTACTTCTGGAAGGACACATCTTTTGTAGCCTCTAACTGGTTTTCTTCCAGGACTGAATTTAGCTCCATCCATCTTCCCATTAACTATGAGAAGCTTCCTTGCCTTTCTCTTTCTTGTCTCTCTCACCACCATGTTTCACCCTAGCAATGGTGTGTTCAGGACAGTATTAATTTTGCTATCTAAATTAATAATTTTTGATCAAAGTCCCTTTTTACGTACAAAGATTGGACTAAAAGCAAATAAAAACCCAATTAGCCGGATGGCAACTACAAAAAAACAAATTCAAATGTTTGGTAACAATTAAAAACAAGGTTTGCATATTGTAGGAAGATAAAATCCAATCAGATCTCATTTTAGTTGTGAGAAACAGCAAGACTAGATATTTAGAAGTAGCTCTATTCCATTATAGGTATGATGAAACTTAACAGGCACTCCCCTTTGACTGCATATTTTTGTCAATAAAAGTTGTAGGGAACTCAGTCAACTAAAAGAAGACTAAAACTATACAGATAACTTAAAAAAAACACAGAAATGAAGTTACATTTTGCCAAAAATCCAATTTATGGAAAAACAAGATGTATAAATGCTGTGTCAGTTTTCTACCACAAAACATTTTGCTTGTAGGCCAAAATCTTACATTTTGGTCACATATAACTTCCACATGTCTACCATGGCACAATGACTTGTAAAAGTGCAAACATTTCTTATCTGGCCTTCTTCTTGACACTCTTCTATAAATGTCACATTAATGAAGTGCACAACTACTATTCGTCATGTTATCAGACTCTCCCACCTGAGCTGGGAATCTCTGCAGCTGTCCCAGAGTGACCATCTGCCTTTAACCTTGCCTGCATGCTGAATTCTCGTAGTATTTGTGCGTTATCAAACACATGGGAATCCGTGTTGTCCCACTCCCGCCTCAACCGTTCGAGAACTGACCCAGAACGAGACGGCCAATCACGTTGCAGTATTATGGTTTAAGGAGGGACATATCGCTGTGATGAAAGTAAGAGCTGCCAGGCCCACAGCCGAACCAACACAAACATGGCAGCACAGGAGGATGCATGCGTAGCTGCTGCTGTCACACCTGTTTTGTCAGAATCCACTTCTTTAAAAGAAGAACAGCAAGAAGTACCTTGACCAGCGTAACTTGTTTTGGTGTTTATACGGGCGAGCTCGTCCTGTAACTAGCGGGTTGTCGGTTCAATCCCCCACTCTGACCTTCTCAGTCCTTATGTCCTTATGGGCCCGGTGTCGCCGATGTGGCTACATACATAGCACATCACTGTCAGGGTGTGAATGTGTGTGTGAATGACTGTAGCATAAAGTGCTTTGGGGTTGTCGGACTTGATAAAGCGCTGTACAAGTACAAGCCATTTTCATTCGATACCCTGATTGGCTGAAACCAACCTTTGATAGGCGGGAACTTCACCCAATCAGCTTGGAAAGTTTTACTGAATGTCCCTCCCTTCGCCAAACGGATTCGATGGGAACAGGCCCAGTTGATAATCTGTAGAACTAAACCAAGAGTGCTACACATTATCGATCTGGCTCGCCAGGTTAATGTGCCTTATCTGATTATTGCTCTCCTTGCCACAGACTTTTCAGTTTTGTCTCTCCAGAGGTTTGCAGTTGTGCCATATCTTTGCCGTTTCCAATAATAGACTGAACACTGCTTTAGGAGATGGTTCTCAAATTCTTATTTTTTTAAAAATGTGAAAACCATGTGTCATTTTACTTCCACTTAATAGTTGTGTACTACTTTGTATTAGTCTATTCCATGAAATTTAATTAGAATAGATTGCAGTTTGTAATTTTAATGTGAAACAAAATAGCAAGACACTGTACGTAGACCGTAAGTCAAATGAGATTGAAAAGCTGCACGTGTGAGCACCTGCAAGGGAAAACGGTATTTGTGATAAATTTGTACCACAGCCTGCACAGGCTTTTTGACTGCTTCCTCTCCTCCATCTCACTGTTTTGGGGGGCTATCCATCCAAGGTGTTCACGCCCTCATGTTCAATCCAATACTTTCCAAAAACTAAATCAACAAAGGCATCACCGCACAGCTCAACAAACCTGTCACTTTTTGTGCTCCTGAAAATAAAAAGCCACTTTTACAACGTATTTGTTGGCCCTCTATTGATGGGGGAGAGATGAGATGTTCACCACAGAGATGGGAAGGGTGGAGACGTTCGCTATCAGCTCAACTACTTCGCATCAAGTGCTCCTCTCTGACAAGCTGCACTTTACGGACCAGACTCATCTTTCTCCTCTCTTTATATCTCGACCTCTCTGTTTTTTCATCCTTTGTTTTCCCATACTTAAAGCTTCCTGCAATACACTTCACATCCATTTCGACATCTTTCTTTCCAATTAACTGCATTCCTTTATTTTTCCTCTTCCTCCCACTGATGTCTTTTAAGGCTCAAACTCAGGGGGGAGAAGCTGAAGCAACACACCACTCACACACCTTTCCTGGCAGCCGCTAAAAGTGCCCACACGGGGCCAACGCTAATATGTCTTTGGAGCTCGATTTCAACAAGAGGCTTGTGGTCAATGGACTAATGGTTTTGTTTGATGGATTACTGTGGTGCTTTATGGGAGGGAGGGTTGGGGTGGGGGTAGGAACAGAGAGGGTCGGATGGAGGCAATTACATTTTGGATGGGGATATTCAGAGTGAGAGCTGCTCGTTAGAGGGTATTGGTATCCTTTTGAAAGCACTACAGAATCAGGATGCAGAGAAATGTTACACACACACACTTCAATTTAAATGGAGGGTTCCTATGCAATCTGGAAATGTATGGAATTTGATTTTACTATTTTCTGGTATAGAAAAGTAAAGTATAGAGTGGTAGAAAAAAATCTTTATTTTCAGACTTTATTTACGTGGCTTGACTCTTTATTCTGTCTTTGTATCTTTCCTTTCTCCCTTCTTTATCTTTTTATGCTTATTTGGGTTCTTCCATGTGTCCTTCCTTCTTTATGTTATTCCTTACTTGTTGTTTGTCTTGGTATTCCTCTCGCATACTTCCTTTTGTCCTACCCCTTCTTTCACCCTTCCTTTTGTCTTTCTATATATCCTCCTTCCTTGATTTCCTCACTCCACTCCTTCTTTGTGGTCTTCCCTTCCTTATTCCTTTCCTTGCCCTTCCTCTGTCTCTTACTTGTTTACAACCTCCTTTTTTCATTCCTTTTGCTCTTTCTTTTTGTTGTTCTTCCCTCATTCCTTGTATTCTTTCTTTTTCTGCATAAGGTCTTCCTTCTCTCCTTGCATTCTTGTGTTCTACCTTGTTTGTTTCCAAACTCCCCAAGGGCAAAAATATTGTCAACACAGTATCAACCTATTTAAAGTGGTTATAACTCTGTTTCATTTAAGAACACCTTCAGATATGTCATGTTCAAGTAGAAGTAATAGAAACATTCTCACCTTTCCTATGATGCTGCCTACTTCCTGTACACACACACACACACACAAACACACAGATAGAAATTGTTAAATAAAAACACAAAAAGAGCAAAAACATAACCCAACATTGGGAACCTAATTCATCATTTATGAAGCCGTGACAAACTGACTTTCGTCATACATTTATTCATGACCAACCTTTCCGTGCATGAGCAGTCGTAGCGTGAGGGTCACTCCCAAGCCCCCGTCTCCAAAGTCCTGCTCACAGTTCATGACGATGTGGGAGTGGCACGCAGGGAGACGCATGAACAAGGCTCATTCGCTGGTCACGTGGGCGAGCGAAGGCCACGACTCGTTCTCTGTCTTGCCAATGTCCTTCAGATCTGATCTGAGAGAGAAATGATAAAGTTTTCAGATTTCCTTCATGTGCACACGTGCTTCTCATTGCAATTCTGGCTTTTCAAGGATTCAGATACAGAGTCCTCCACACTTACTGGCAGCCAAGACAAACATGCATAAAACCACAATGATCTATTTAGAAAAACTCAAAATTTTATTCAAGTATATTTGTTCAGTGGGGAAAAAATCTTTCCTTATGATGGTTTTCCAAGGTTCTATAATAATTGCTAAAAAAAAATGAAATTTAATAACTTTATAATTTATATTATGTATTTTTGATGGTTCAGTTATTCAGTTATATAGTCCTTCACAACAGCCAACGCAATAGCCAAAGTGCTCTATAACAGAATCATAAAAATAATTCAAAAGCAGATAAAACCATGACCTTGGCTCATAGATAGAAAATTTGAAAAGCTAATCGTAACAGAACTGCAGCAAAGAGTTGCATCTTCATTCTAAGCTCTTAACTTAAAGTTTCTGAGCTGTATGGCATTGCAGCTGTTTCTGGGCTTTTTGAAGGTGGGGGTTGCATGACTTCACAGCTCCTCAAACTAAGAGGGTAGGTGCTGCACCTGCAAATACTCAAAAATTTAACTGTTTTTTTCTTTACCCCGTTTTTTATCATGTTTGAATTCAGTATACTTGTTATAACTGGCGATTAACCCCAATAAGCAAAAAAAAAAAGAAGCCACTAGCAATGAATCTGACTAAAAAGTATTTCAGTACCACAGCGAGTATTATAATGCATCCATCCATCCATTTTCCAACACGCTTATCCCTTGTGGGGTCACGAGGGGTGCTGGTGCCTATCTCCAGCTGTCAATGGGTGAGAGGCGCGGTACACCCTAGACAGATCACCAGTCCATCGCAGGGCAACACATAGACAAACAGGACAAACAACCATTCTCGCACACACTCACACCTAAGGAGAATTTAGAGAGGCCAACTAACCTAACAGTCATGTTTTTGGACTGTGGGAGAAAGCCGGAGTACCCGGAGAGAACCCACGCATGCACAGGGAGAACATGCAAACTTCATGCAGATAGACCCAGGGCAAGGGTAGGACTCGAACCCAGGACCTTCTTTCTGCAAGGCAACAAGTGGCGCTACCCACTGCCCCACTGTGCCTATGCATATTATAGTTTATTTTGCTTTAAGTACCCAACCATCATCCCTGTCCCCAAGAAAAAAACCATCACAGGGTTAAAGGACCACAGGCCTGGTGCCCTGAAGTCTGTGGTCATGAAATCCTTTGAGCAACTGGTGTTGGAAGCATCTGGTGCAGCAAAATCCTGTTTATAGGCTTCAACTCGGCTTTCAACACCATCAACCCTGACATCCTGCACCAGAAGCTCACCTGGCTCACAGAGCCGGCATCCACTTGTTGGTGGATCACCAGTTTTCTGACTGACCAGCAGCTGAGGGTGAGACTGGGGAGCATCTTCTCATGCTCACAAACCATTAGCACAGGTGCCCCATAGGGGTGTTTTCTCTTACCACTCCGCTGCTTAACCGTGGAGATGACTGGGGGACAGGAGACCCCCCCCCCCAGAAGATTTACAATAAAGTGTATGGAGGGATGATATTTGGTTAGAAGACATTTTTATTCCTTATTAGAGATTGAAATAGTGCCATAAAAGATGGGTTTAAGTACGGAGGCTTACTGTATGGATTTAATTGGCTTCATACTCATCATTTATTGACCATTATGTTTGCATATAAACACTAATGGCTGCATTGTTCTTATTGGAAAACGGATGCATGTTGTGCTTCTACCTTCATTGTGCATCCAAGATTCTTAGAGGAAGAATCAAAGTTACATTCAAACACATTTACAGAATCAAAAAGCTTTCAGGCTGCACGCTGGAGTATCTCTCTGTGTGGAACTTCTTCATTAATTGAAGTCGATGTAATATTAATGATGATATTCCCAGCAAAGTCATAATGAAAAGTACTGTGTGTGCAGGATATTGACCAGAGGCAACAGCAGAGTCAGCAGTGTTCCTGTTTGGGGATCCAAACAGTGTGAGGGTAGCGCGGGGTGCCAGTGTCTTTGTAACCTGTTTCTCCTACAGAGAACAAAGTTATTTTTGTCATCAGAAGAACAACGCTTTTATTCTTCCTGGCAAGTGTGGGATTAGATTCAAGCAAAGTTAAATCTGATTAAATATAAGGCAGTGGTGAGAATATGTTTGGAGCTTCATTTGGGGGTTGGATTTTTGTCTGCCCAATCTCAGTGAACTAGAGATAAGCAAGCAAATAGAAGAAGACACTGTTTTCTGTAGAGACAGAACACAAATTATAAATCGGGCATTTTATGAGAAGAATCTGTACTGATACCAGAATGACACGGTGGCAGCAGCTCCGCGCATGTCAGCCATGTGCCACCCAGTGTGGAGATTGATGTGGGAGTCACCTGGCTGCTCACAGTTTCAGCGTGATGTATATAATTAGTTCATGTTCCATCTGATTTATGTTTGTCATTCTAAGCATGGTAACGAGGACAGTAAGTGGAACATGAAGGTAGCTGCCTTCTCAGGCTTTAAGACACCTTTCTGTAAGAAATATTTACATCAGACTTTTTTAGTTTGATGTTTAAGTAACAACTCAGTTAGGTTTAGCCTAGAATTTTTGGGTTACAGAGGGAAACCCAAAAACCCAACATACCATATAATGTAAATTGAAATGGGGCCATTTGCAGTCCTTGAAATAATTTTCTGTGGCCCCCAACTGCAGTTTTACAAGCCTAGCCATCCAGCAAATGGAGCTGATGTAGATGGACACTTCTTTGAAAATTTCAATGGAAAATTTAGATCTTTTAAAGGGAAAATGCCTGGTACAACAGGTGTATTTCTTTTTTAAGCCATGCTGTTTTTTGCCTTCATTTTTATTTTATATGATGTAGGGCCACAAAGACCCAGCAACATTTGCTCAGTTACACTCTTAGGCACACAAGTTCATTAAACTTAGTGGCTGGTGCCTATCTTCAGTGGTCTTTTCTACTTAACACTATTTTTTCAGTATTCTTTATAATATTCAGGGTTATAAAGAATACAGATCCCGAGACTGTTTCGACTTCACATTCCTACATCTTTCTTTTTCCTTGCTTCCTTCCTTCCCCCTGACTCTAAATTCAGACAACATCATGAGTAAATTGAATGCATTATGAGTTTATCTCCTACAGATGACACTAGAAAAAAAAAAAAAAGAAAAGAACCACATAAGACATGACTTTTTAATTCTGGTAGTTGAGTCCAAATTTGCAGATAAATGAACATACACTGAAACCTTTAGTATATAATTTGTCAAATTATTGAAATATATAATGCTAATGGATATATGTGATGAGCTACTCGTTTATTATATGAGGAAAATAATTTCTCCCGCGACCCTATGAGGGATTAAGCGGTTTGGAAAATGGATGGATGGATGGATGGATGGAAAATAATTTCACCTTATCTAGTTTAAGGTGTGGCACAGGTTTGCCAAACAGGGCAAAAAGCTACAGCTTTCTTTCATGCATCTTCATATGAGATTTTTTTTTTTATGGTTGCTATTTAAACAACTTAATTGTTTGAATCTTTAATTGGTCATTTTTGGAGTTTATTATTTTAGAACCACTGCTATGGTCTTTACTGTCTACACGGATATCTGAAACAGACAAACAACAAACTATTTAAACATGTTAAGAAATTTAAAGCCTGGATTTTTTAAATCATCTTTAAAACATGCCTTCCTTGCTTACACAGATTTAGTGTCTGTTGATTTTTCATAACCTATTTAAATCAATTCAAGTTGACTCGTGCAACAAAATGAAACAAGCACAGACAAAAAAAAAAACAACTTTCCTTAAACCGATTTAAACACAGTGAAAAGGAATGATGTGTGCATTCAACTTTTAATGCAAATGTATTAGCTCATTAAATGCTACCCTTTTTTATCATGTATTTATTCCATAGGAGGGAGAAAAAAAACACTTTAAGAATATATTTAAGAAAAATATTCAGCATTACTTGTGACAAATTAAGACATACCTCTAGTTTCACAACACACATGTAACAGATTTTTTTTATATATTTACAATAGCCTGTTAGAGTGTAGAGTAACATTAAATCAGTAATCACTGACTTCCCACTTTCCAGGGAATAAATAAACACGGTCTTATTTTTCTTATTCAGTCTTTAACTATTTTAATTTAGTGGGCATTTAAAAAGGACCACTAAAAATGTGTTGCTTCTGCATGATGTCTGTGTCCATGTTAGTTTATTTAGTAGATTTAAGATCATGCGAGAGGAACCAAAGTATGATATAACAAAATGAGGCTAACCAAAATAAATTTAAAACACCTTTTCCAGGACAGGTTGGTAATCAGACAACCATGAACACACCTAAAAGCAGCAAGTGGACAGTTGACCTAACATGGATGTTTTGGGGCTGTGGGAGGAAGCCAGAGAACCAGAAAGAGAAACCGCTAATCTACAGAGACCACATGCAAACACCACAGAGAAGGGCTCAAGACCTTCCTTCTGTTATTTAACGGTGCTAACAACTGCACTAACATGCAGCCTAAAAGATCATCGCAGCTTGAAACATAAAATAAATAAATACAATGTTACGATTCTTAGGTGTTAGGTTATGTTTTATTTGTGTCCTTATCATTTTCGTGTTGTTTATTTATGTCTTTCTGTTCTTGCCCATATTGAGTGATCATAATTATTTGTTAGATGTTGCTTTAGTGGTTCATTCTTTTGTGCGTAGGTTTCAAATTTATTCCTCTGTGTTTTGCTCCACTCATCTTAATTAGTCTCCTCTGCTCAGATTCTCTGCCTCTACTGTAACTAAGTTGCTCTGATTAGCTCATCTAGTTTCTTTGTCGTTTTTCTTCCCCACCTCAGTATTGAAACCTTTGAGATCTGTTTGTTCACTGCTGTATTCCTTTTGTTACCTTGTCCATTTCATGACTTGTACTCTGGTCCTCCATTACTCTGCCTGTTGTTCTGTCCATGTTCCAAGTCCTCCTTGTGCCACACACAACTTGTAAGATTTGTCTTTTGTTGATTAAATCCTTCTACTCAATGTGCAGCTTTTAAACTCCTGTTTGCACTACAATCCTGGAAACAACCAGCCGAACCTGACATGATCGGATTTCATTAAGTGTTAAGCATTATTCCTATCAAATGGCAATAAAACAGGGTGGCCTTTAATTCCTCTGTTTTTTTTTTTTTAATACATATCATTTTTAGCTGTGCTGATGCAGAGGGAATAATATTTGGCCAGGTGTGTATTTTGGGGTTAACTTTAATTTTCTTTCATATATTTTTTAAACTAAAACCTGTTTTCATTCAGTGCTTATTTTTGATGTTGACACACATCTCCAAAAAAATTGAATACATTGCCATTGAAAATTGATTTCTATTTTTTTCATTACAAAATGTTGAAATAAATACACTATAATGCTGAAAGCGTTGAGTCACCCATCAAAAATTGTAAATTTCAGATATTCTTTGCTACCCTGTATTTCCCTACCCCTCTACTCCATTGTCTCTTTCTATGCCTGAACTCTATTTCTAAACCATCACCCTGTCTACTCCGACAGAACCTGATTAGAGGTCGCTAACTGTTAGCTTTGATATTAACTGCTTTGGTATATCTCCATTTGTAAGTCACTTTGGATAAAAGTGTCTACCAAATTAATAAAACATAAACAGCAATTCAGCAATTGAGCACATACAACCATGCATCAGTGGATGCTGTAGGGCATAGTGGACAAAGGCTGCCAACTATATTGCAAAGTCAGTAGCTATAGACTTCCAAACTGCATTTTGTCTTAAATTGAGCTCAAAAACGATATTTGGAGGTCCTTTCCATGGTTGAACAGCCGTATCCGAAACATATGTTACCAAGTGTAATGCAAATATCATGGCTTAATACATGCAGACATTACTTTGGAATTAAATAAGCCTTATTAAATAAATGTATTTCCAAAGTATATGACATTCTAGTTATGACAACTTTATTAACTGTCTGAAAACACAAGAAACAATTTTCAGTATTTTTAAGATTACACCTTATTTGTGAAATCTTTACTGAATTTGTGAAAAAAAAAATTAAAATGATTCCCAGTTTCACTCAAAACATTGTTAAAATCTTACTATTGATGCTTGGGTTCATCTCAGGAGCACATGCTTGTTTATAGTCCTTTGAAATAAGTTAGAGACGTGAAAACTTTCCGTGTAAGCCCAGAAGAGCTGCATGTCTGTTCAGAGCTACGTCTCCGTCATGATAAAAGCAGTTTCTATGCATTTGACCGCCTAATTGAACAATGGCCTAATACAATGCAGTATCACATAATTAGATAAAATGAGTCCACGGCTGACGGTGGAATCCGTCATTTACATGGATCATGTGAACCACAAATAATTGTTTTCTCTCAGAATCATTGAGTTGCTTGTTTGTCTGCCAAATGCATTCCAACCAGCCTACAGTTTTACTGTACTGCAGCCTACTGCTGCAGTCCTGCTGCTTGATGAATGTGAGCCTTTTTTTATATAAAGCTCCAAGCCATCTATTGAGCTATGTGAAAACATCACATTTAATAAATAGCTGTTATTTTAGATATGAGCTTCAGTTCCCCAGAGATGCGTGTGCGGGCAGGTTTATTGTTTTCACTTAGTGCAGCAAGGCCACCACTACGTGGCTGATTTATTTATTTTATGTACAAGCATTCTCTCTTAAGATGTCACCGAGCCTGACACTTCCTGTGAGCTTTATATTCCCACCACGCTGGTGAAATAAAGCGACATGTCAGCCCGTCACAATGCGGCTCTAAAGAACATTTCTGTGGTGTCATTTTGCCAGGGTGAATTTCAGGGAATAAACCTTGCTCTGCTTCATGAAAGGGCTGCTCTTTGGATTGTCTTACTCAAGTATGACTTTGAGGCATATCTTCTTTCGGTTTCCCAGAAATATCCAACAAAATCCGACTGTCTCACTCAAGATAAGTGTTTTTTTTTTTTTTTACTCGCTGTTAGCTACATTAGCAAGCGATCACGGCTTTAAGCTTGATTGATGCCTCCCGAACACGTGTTATCACCGAGCACATTTGCGCAGCCTGTGGGCTAACTCAATTACATTTAGGCACGGGAAGTCATGGCTAAAATCTTAGCACTTTATTGTATTAGGAGTTAATGGTTGGAGGGATCATTATGTGCATCTCCGTGGGTTGATAACAAGGCATGTGCTTTGTGTCTCTGTGAGGGCGGTGAGCCTCTGAACTCCTCATTTCCAGAATCCCAAGCAGCAGCGTTCCAGGACGAACAGAGCCCCTCTGTTCTAAATTAGACCTGGTAACTCAGAACAGAAAATTAGCAAAGTGCAGACCCCGGCACAGGCTGCCAAAATGCAGACAGACCAGGAGAAGTGAGGCAGAGAGCTTATCCTCAATCCTGCTCCTTATTCACCGACTTTATAACCCTTCTGTTGCTCCGACTGACTGAACACATTACGTATGAGCTCCAGTTGTGAGTCACCATTTGTAGTCATCCGCTGCACTCTGAATTAAGCATGACTGCGAACGTAAATGACAGGCACAAAAACAAATGGCCAAAAGTGGAAATCATTCATTCGGTTGCTGACTAAATAAGTTAACCTCAAAGCCGCGGCAAAGTTAGCCATCGACACAACAACAGCACAATATCTCCAGCCCTAAAATGGTGAAGGTTGGAGAAACTTCATGTTCTACGCAGGACACATGAGGAGCCAATCAGGACTCGGCTTCTCGGCTAAAATGTGTGAGCTCTGAGGAAGTGATGAAATGAGAAGATAGTTTTGCTCCCAACAGCTGGAAGCAACTGTGGCTGCTACTGCAGTGAACAGGACAGGGTGCCAATGTCCGCAGCTTTTGTGGGTTGAAAATGAGACGTTTAGCAGTAAATGTATTAATTCACAGTAGAATTTATTTTGAGGACTTTCAATGACTTTTAAAGGCATAAATGGTCTTAGTCCCATGCACTCATCAAATCGGCTTTAACAGTGTGAGCCTTAGATCCCCCAGGTCTTCTGCAAATGTTATTTTGATAATACTCAAAATAACAACAAAAACCCACAGTGAGCAATCATTTTCTTACCACAGTATTTGCCTGTGGAAAAGCCTTCCTGAGGACCCGAGAGCAGAACAAACCATTCATGCTTTTCAGTAAACGTATTATTTATCTTTTTGGTTTGGCTTTTAGTTAAGAGTCTTTACTAATTTAACTTTATATCAATTAAATTATGCAACTGCAACCAGGTATTTACATACAATGCACTTTTTTTTGTATTCTTGTCCTGTTTCAGGTCACTTAAGATTACAAAACTTATTTCTAGCTTAATGTCAGAATAATAACAGAGATACTGTTTTGAAAAGGTTGTTATTATTTTTCCCCAAATTCAGAAGTTTAATTTAATGTTCTTTGTGTTCAGTAGAATCTCATTTTAGGTATCCTTCCACAAATGTCATGAATTCTGGTTAATTTCTTCGGACAGAGATGGTGTCGCTGACTCAGGTTTGTAGGTCGCTTTGCTCACACGCGGGTTTTCAGCTCTGCCCAGTTTTCTGACGGCCTGATATCATTGCCACTCCAAAAATACTTACTTCATGTCCTTTAAGGGGTCGTTCACAATTCTCAACATAACTTATTATTTGTAGTTTGTCTTGTTCCAGTGCGTGTTGTGTTTTTTGACATCTACTATAAAACATCCCATGGCAAACGCACAAATCACCTAGCAGGTGCCGTGTTTTGGAAGTAGACGCAGATGCGCACTTGTTTTCTAAGGCAACTCCAGCTCAAACAGTTTTTCCAAGCTGTTGTGTGTTGTTAAAAATAATCAACAATAACATGACATATCTACTCCTCTATTGATTTTATTTCGGACCTTTTGCAACATGCAGGAAGGCAGTTAAACACAGGGAAACACATTCTGAAAGTTAGCCACAGGCAAGGGCCCTGGGCTCCGCAGGCAAGGGAGAGAATCAGAGCAACGAGCACTGAAGCTCAAAAACACAACATCGTCGGATGGTTCAGAAACAATTCGGTGCGAGGTGTACGTGTGTATGCAGACAGATATTTTAGCCGGCTCACTCCGTTTGTAATGCAGCAGTAGCGAGAGCAGGGCTGTTAAGCTAGCTTTATACTCGACGCATTGAACAGGCATAATGGCGCGCCTGCCAAAAGTGACACAATTGTGCCGTCCCCGCCTTCGTGCATGGGCCCAACGTGCTCCTTGCACCGCCGATTTTTTATAACTTGGTGCGGACCTCGTTCACAAGTTTCACTCAAAATGAGGGGATTCAAAGGAGCCCTTGCCAAAAAATGTTTGCCTGTACTGACATCAAATGGCACAGAGGTTTCAAGAAGCACAACTTTGCTAAATGATATGTTGTTACTACATCTGTGATAGAAAACAGCATACTATTCTACTATTCTTCATGATTGTTTATGATGCTGCGTGCAAATATTTTGGGTTTGTGATGTCAACTGTTTGTTCTCTTGTTTACTGCATTTCCACTGGTTATGTTTTGGAGAATACTACACCTACATGTGCTTTTATGAGCTCGCGTCCAGTCTGTACAGCCATGTGCGACAAGTATAACTCAGCCTTAAATAGGTCTTGTTGCGCGGCACGATAGCTAGAAAAAGGGTCTTTTTTGGGGAAAAAGCCAAGCCCAAATAAGCAACTTCATGTTCAAAAACAAGCCCAAAAAAGGTGAGGTATGGTAATGACAAAAAAGTCTAAATGTACAATTTAAAGAAACACAAACAAGTTTTAGATTTTTTACTGCTGGAGCAGGAGTTTAAACAATAATAAAAAATAAATAAATTTTGGGGCAATTTTGATTATTTTAGCAACTTTGATTTCCAGTAGTGCTTGACACTGGAATAAACTGATTTAAATTAAAGGTAAAATCTAAAACATTCCTTGATAATTACACCACAATTTCTGATTTTTTCATAAACTAGAAATGGAACATTTCTATTATCCAACAAGGATAATAAAAAAAAAATCACGATCAAGAACAAAACAAACAGAATCTGAAAAAAGCTTTTGAGCGATGTGAGCAGAATTACTGCTTTATGTTTTGTGTGATGCTATCAAGCACCAGGAGGGATGAAATGAAACCCAGTTTTTTTTCAAAGTGCATCCCTCCATTTGTTGTTTTGATGATGATGATGATGATGATGATGATGATGATGATGATGATGATGATGATGATGATGATGTTCTCATGCAAATCGTCAATTATCTGGAACATCTGGAACACCTGTGAATATCTATTTATCTTTCTTTTCAGTTTGCAGAAACACCTTAAGGCAAACCATTTGTTTTAAATGAACTCAAACGGATTTGTAGAGAGAGGAAATGGAAGAATCCTAAACCCAAAAAAGCTGGGGGATTTCAATTTGAAAAAGATTTACGAGTTAATGTAATACAAAACATGTAAATTCATATTAAATTGAATATAATGTAATGCATTTTTGAGGGAAATATAAGAGGAGTCTCAAAACGTAATATGACTTAATAAACCCAATTGCAAACATTTAACATAACAGCATAACATACTAATCTAATACAATGGGAGCCAGACACCAATATTGTTGTTTTTTTGTATCTAACTTACATGAAAGATGCCAAGGATAAAAGCAGCCAGCATACATCCCTTGACAACCACCAGCAATATTTTCTTTCTTGTCATGTTTTCAGTATCTTTCACTCCAAAGAGACTGCTGAGATTAAAAGGATCTGTACAACTGACTTGTGTGGAGAGTCGGTCACCTGTTCTGAGGCAACTGCATCCATCAAAAAACCGGTAAACAGACGGCTACGGGCTGGATTAGGACACAAAGAAGGAACGAGGACATGTCTCACCTTCATGGTGAATGACAGAAACGATGTCTGCTGTCTGCATACAGTATATAGGAAGGCAGAGGACCGGCTCGATGCACACACAAAGGCAGAGAGGACGAGGCGGCCCCTTGGGTGGACACGTATGGAGCAGTAGGTGAGAGGGTGTCGATGTGTGTACACACGCACAGCAAGGGCCAGATATTACAACCATTCAAACACACACGCCACACCACTCCATACACACCCACACATACCACCATATTCACAGCACCAAAAACTAACATGCAGCTGCTGGGATGAAAGGACCCGGAAATTTATACAGCACACATATGGGCAGAGAAGACGTCAGGCTGAAACACAAGTGCAAACAGGCTTTGATCTGCCGAGAAGTTCCTCAGGAAGACTCGGCGTATCGGTCTGTCGTGAACCAATTCGAGCAACAGCAAAGCTCGAGCACATGCAGTGACACAACGACAGATGTCCTCAGACGATGATGAAAAATACGAGGCGCGGACTAAGCAGTCCTCAAGGCTGCTCCTCAAACAGCTCTTCGTCACTCTCCTCTAAATTTAAATGAGATGCTTAGCGATTACACGCTAAGGGTCATACAAAATAGGACCCTTCCATACAAGGGACCTATTTTGTAAACTATATATTAAGACCTGATGTGCTTCTGTCCATTAAACTGACCACACACCGAAGGCAAACACGGCTACACAGGAACTGTATGTGACATTACAGTAACAAGATTGTAATGTTCAAAACTATTCGCACAGTCGTAAAGCGGAAGGAAAACCGTCCATGGTTTTCAGTTTTTATTATACATAAAAAGGCATGGATTTGTCTTAACCTGATACCCCTAAATAAAATGCAATTCAACCCTGTGCCTTCGCAAGTCACCTATTTCATGAAAAGAATCCACGTGTGTAATTGTAAGGCATCAGGAGGTTGTTAGAGATCTTCAGGGAACAAACCACAAAACAACCATAGCGGTCAACCTAAACTGACACGGTGGGCAAGGAGAGCGGTAATCAGAGAAGCAGCCAAGAGCCCAAAGATCTACAGCTATTATGCACCCCACAAACCTGGTCAATATAAAAGAAGAAGACCCTTGTGGAAAAAAAGCCAAGACAAATCCTGGCTGCTGTTTGCCACAAACCATGTGAGAGACAAAGATAGCCTGTGGAAGACGTTGCTCTGGTCAGATGAGAGCAAAATGTAACTTTTAGGCCTGCATGCAAAGCAATACGTCTGGTGGAAGACTATCTTTGCTCATCACCCTGGCCACACCACCCTATTGTGACACATGAAGGTGGCAGCACCATCTTTTTGAAAGCTCTTCCATGGCAGGGACAGAGAAGCTGTGGATGGGAAGATGGATGGATGTAAATATGGGGCAATCCTACAAGAAAACATGCCAGTGGCTGAAATGGACTCAGGTGGAGGTTCCCCTTCAAATGGGGAATGGACTGGTTTAGATCAAAGCATATGCATGTGTTAGAGTGGGCCAGTCAAAGTTCAGATCTATTTAATTTAGAATCTATGGCAGAAATGTGAAATTGCTGTTTTCAATCCAGTCTGAATGAGCTTGACCTGTTCTGCAAAGAATGGGCAACTATTTCTGTCCATCTGTGCAAAGTTGGCAGAGAGATACGCTTCACAATTATGTGATACTTTGAGTTTCTGTCAGATAAAATCCCAATGAAATGCATTGAGGTTGGTGGGTGTAAAAGGACAAAGTGTGAAAAAGTTCAAGGGATTGAAATAGTTTAGTAAACCACTGTTCATTCGGTTATCACCAACATAACTTCACAAACTTTGCCATTGGGTTATTTTATTCCAGCTAGACCTTCATAGTAAAGTCTACTTGAAGAAAACTTTTCTATACACTGTTCACCACATAAACCTTTCATAAAGGTTTTAAAGAGAAACCAAGTGTAAAGCTTACACAGAAAAGACAAAAACGCACAGAGAACATGTAGTTCATCTGATTTTTAATATAAAGGTCAGGTTATCTATAAAGTGTCAAACATTACATCTTTATAACTTAGAAGTACTCGATTTGATCAGGGAGGTTACTACAAAGCAGCTTCAATTGCTCAATCTCTCCACTGAGATGAGATAAAACATCAGGGTTTTAGTTGTGAAACAGGAGAGGCTTGAAATTAAAGAGCACTGTTTCATCTCTTGGCATGTCTGTCTCAGCTCTGTCACATATAATGAGACAGGTCAGGCCTTGGCACAGAGGGGACCGCGCTCTCCTATCAGCCCCCGGCTTCATCTGTTGTTAAAGCGTAACCGTGTCAGCCTGCAGTGCAAGTCCCCTGTCAACCGCAGGGGCCCTGAAGAAGGTTATCAGACCCCCCTGCGCCTGCTGCTCCTGCAGCCGGCCAACAGAGAGGGAGCCCAACAGTTGTCTTTGCCTTCCGTTGGTGTCCTTTCATCAAAGAGGTAGAAAACTGAGGAAAGTTTCTTCTTTCAGGTTTTATCTACATGACTTCTTTAGATTTGAAGGGAAAAAAAGAAAAAAAAAGATTTGAAGGACTTTAAATTTCTCGTGTCCTTCTTTATTCTCCAGAGAAGCTAAGAGGGACTTGCGCCGATTATTTAGAGATGAATGTTGACAAGATTAAAGTCAACTTGATAATTTCAAACACACAAATATATTTGGACAATGCTTAATGTTAGAGTTTGAATGTGCAACATTTTAACATATTTTTTTCTCTTTTCACTGCATCGATCACTTTAGCAAAAATATTACTGTCTGTTGCTGTAGGTTTTTAGTTACCCAATCTATCTTTAGCTGTAAGATACAGTATCAGCCACAGTTACTGGCACCCTTGGTAAGATTTGAAAAAACAAACCAAAAAAAAGCCATAAAATAAATTGTTACAACTTGGTGACTCCAAGGTGTCACTGCAAATCTCCAAAACTGAGTTTAGGAGATTTTTTTTCACCAACCCTATTATCCTCCTCACTGGCCACGGCGCCAGGGTAAATATGGGACCTTAGTTGATATTGTTTAAAATGTGCAAATTATCGCTCTGGTTGCACATATTTCACAACGCAGGAAAACAGGAGGTCATTGATTGGTAATAACACAATCCTAAATACTCTGATCAACCTACAAAAAAGAAACTATAAATTACAAAAAGCCTTCAGCTACATTTAAATTTTAAAAACTATTAAGGCTGGAAATTATTATAACAAGACCGATTTTTTGAAAAACCAAATGTTTAACATTTGTTTTTCTGATAGATAAATATACTGACATTAAAGCTTGGATTTTTTTTTTGTGTTTTCCGTGTGAGACACGTTTTCACCAATCAAAGGTAAAGGATACACCAATAGCTTGGCCATTTTTTTTTAAATTATCGAGAGGATTTGCTTTTCCTTTTCATTAAATAAATTAAGTACAAAAACTTTAATCGTGCAATTTTAGCTTTTTTGAGCTTAGCTTCCAAATCCTTAATTTTCTATTGGATTAAAAACGTCTACCTCTAGCAAATTACCAGCAGAACATTTCCTTCTGTTTATGTTATGGTCCTTAGAAATAAATAAATTAGATTTAGTGGAATATCTGAATCAGCAATTAGGGATTGGCCAGGGAAAGCGTGAATGGCCCATCTCTAATTATAAGATCAGGATCTCTCTATGCAGCAGTTGCATGCCAAGCTGTTGTCATGAACTCACTAGATATAGCCAAAGGTGCTTTATTGTGCTTTATATGTGGAAGAAGCAGCATTTCACATCACCCGTAAAACATGTAGCAGAGCATGATGGCCTGAGCACATTCAGCTACCAGAGGTCCCAGGTCATTGATGTTTATTGATTAAATGACAAAAAAGAGGAGCAGCTGGTGGAAACCTGTCAGCTCAAATGGAGCCAAAGCTGATTGCGTGAAGCTTCACAGTACAGATGTACAAAGTTAAAACCAGCTAAAGTAAGCCGGTATGTCCTAAAGGCGAAGAGGTGGATTATTCTAAACAGGCTGAATCCTTAAGTCACTTGAACTGAACATGATTAAAGGGTTTTACTCTCTGAAGGTAAGAATAAAGATGCAAAGACCCACAAACAACTGAAAACAGCTGCAGCAAAGGCCTGGTGAAACATCACAAATGAGAAAACCCATTCTTTGATGCTTACACATCTCTTTGGATTTCATAAAGTCAGTGCCTGCAAAGACCTCGTGGTAAGGCATTTAAAAGAATTCTCAATGTTGACTTATATTTAAACCTCTGAAAATAGGAATTTAAGAACACCTCGGATTCATATTTCCTCAATTAGGTGTGAAATCCATGGAGTTACAACTGAGTCTTAACTCCTTGTTTGCTATATAGAAAATGTTGCTCATTCTAGAAGTAACTGCCTTTAAACTGAACAGGAACCTATTTTATTTCTCCTATTTAACAGCATGTCCTCCTCACAAACAGATAAAAATTCAGGCAATAATGTTTTTGAATGCATGCTGCCCAGGATAAGGGACTGCTGCAAGGTCAGTTCCTTGATGCAGACGGACAAGCTTCCTTTGATACAGATGAACCAGGATATTTACATATCCATATTTACCTATAAAAAGGCATGCATACGCCATACAAAAGGGCACATGATCTTTTTTTTTCTTACAGCCTGATGATAAATCAGACAAAAATGCCCCTATTTTAGCTCAGTTTTAATTACAAAAACTATTTCTATCTCTAATGCCAGAGATTTTTTTTTCCATTACTTTCTTCTTATTTCTAATTTTCTGACAGGTTCATTTACAACGTTTGAGTTAGTTGGAGGAACACCTATGGATGTATTTTAAGGCAACGCCTCACACATTCTGATTGTTTGTGTGATGTCATGGCAAAGCTGAGAGAAATCTGGCAAGAGGCCCAAAGTTGTTACAGTCATCTGTTCAAAGGATTATAAGTAAGTCTAAACAGCAGCCACCGTATCCTTCAGTAGCAAAATACTGTAGATTCTGTGTCCCAGAGATAAACTGGGTTTGGTGTTAAATGTACAAATCCTACTCGAAACAGAAAGCAAAATACCATATGTAGATCATGGATTAAGCTGGGGAGTGAAATAATCATCAGTGCACCTGGTTCTTTACTAACAAGGGCAGGAAGGGCATTATTAATATTGCAGTTTGCAAATACGATCAGTTTTGGAAACATGTCCTCTGAGCGGATGAAACCAAAACCGAAGTGCTTGGCCATAAGAATCTCTGTTACATTTGGAGGAAAAAGTGGAAAACTTGCAATCTTGAGAACATCCAACTATGAGGTGTGGCAGCATCATGTTGCAGGATTGCTTTGCCGCAAGACGGAAGAACATTATATGGGAACATTTTAGCAGCATTTCATAACATCAGTAATTCTTCCAAATAGACAATGACCGTAGCATTATCACCACATTAGTTGTAATCTGGCTGATGGACAACAAAGTCAATGATTTGGAGAGGCCATTGCAAAGCCCTGACCTTAGTCCCCATAGGCAGAGCTGAAAAGGTGTGTGAGTCAGTTCCATCAGTTCTTCCAGCAGAAATGGGCCAATATTCCTTCACACTATTGTCAGAAGCTGGTGGAAGGATATCCAAAACGTTTGACCCAAGTCATAAAGTTTCAAAAGCAATTCCACTAAATTGTAGGCAATGTACATATGTACACCTCTACGTTTAAAGTGAAAATCGCTTTAAAATATTTCTGTTGCTACTCTGGCAATTACTAAACAAAAATGATTTTGATGATTCCAACTGTTGTAAAGCAGGAAGAGTTTAGTTTGATTTACTGGGAAGATTATGTGTCCTGCGATGGCATTTGTAGTGAATTTGTACTATATGAATAAATAAAATTAAATATCTTTATTGAATTAGAAAGAATGGTTTCCAAACCATCTAAGTGGTGCGAACTGATATATTCAAGCATTCCTCTTATTACTCCAGCTTCCACTTACTGCATGTCAAAGTGTTTGTCATACGAGAGCCAAAGACCAACTTCTCTGGGCAAATCTGATGAAAAGTTAGGATGCTTTCTCTCTGTAATTTCATAGTCAGGCCTTCAAGAGAGAGCAATTCTAATTCATTCCTACTTCGAGCCTATCAATAAGCACACACCCATTAAAGAGCATTGATTGGGTCCTGATGTTGGTTTAGCAGAAGACGCTATCTTCTGATTAAGTAAATCCACCTTTCTTCCCCTTCCTAGCTACTCCCAGCACAGCTGAAACAACTGAAACGCATGAATAATGAACCTTGCAGAGCCTTGTTTCTGAGTCATTGATTGTCATCTCCCAAGCGGCTGCTGGTTCCAGACACACAGCGACACTGTCTGAGCCTGAATTGCAGCTGGCTTTAGTTTTAGAGTAGGTGGACTGGGGCCCAAGCCTATACAACAGTTGACAAATTGTTTTGAATTACCAATTAGTCTAAAAACAGAGGCTGTTTTAATGTAACAGCCTTTGACTGGTTGTGAGTAAAGCGTTACTCTTGCTTCTCAGGAGTGTTTGTTCCTCCAACACAAACCGCTGGGATTTTCTGATCACTTGCTTTGCTTCCCAAAAGCATCCCTGCTGATATCATAGAGCCTCCATTAGCTTCATATATCAATTTCAATGTATTTTTTTCCCTTTCTTGCACCGTGGCGAATACTCTATGGCAGGGTATTAGCTCCAGCCTTCTCTCCATCCCTCTTACTGGATGAAGGTCACTCCCTATATCTGCAAAATGACTTTTCTTTCTCCTCTTTCATCCTGCTCTCCTCCCATCCTCCACACCAGGGCATGAGTCAGAGAATCTGACACCTCAGGAGGAAAGAGAAGGAGAACAGAAGAGATGGTGGGGAAAAAGGGGGAGGCAAACAGAGAGGCAAAGAAGGAGGGACGGCGATAGTTGGAAGGAGAAGAGACGGAATTATCAATATCTTTTAGAAACAAGGAACAGGAGAAGACTTGGTTCGGCTTTAATTCCTTGACACATTAGATACTGTATCAAACATGGCAATTCGATTTGTCAGTGAACAGTTGGTGCTGGGACTAATTTCCTTCCATCTAATTCCAGCTCTTTGTGTTTTATTTGGCTTAAAATTGGTACTATTTCAAGCAGTGTTCACTCTGAAGTATGCAGAACCAATGGTGTGGTAGTTGTGATAAAACATTGCCATGGACATTGAGCCGAAACTACATATTACATAAGCTCCAAAACAAACTGAGCACAAACCCAAAAATAGTGCAGGCCCTGTTAAATATTTCAGGGCCTTGCCATCTGAAGGGGGATAAAAAGGTTTTTTTTCCCTCTTAGTCGCAATAGAAACACACACACACACACACACACACACACACACACACACACACACACACACACACACACACACACACACACACACAGAGATGCAGATGGCCAGCTGAAAAGAAAAACCTCCATTTAGCGTACTGCGGAGCAAAGCGGATTACTGTTGCCACTGCAGTCTTTTAGCTTTCTTGCTTGATGTAAAGACTTATTTGACTTAACATACACATATTGCTATTTCCTTACTGATTCCCCGTGCCAGAGTCAGCCCAAGATTATATGGGACCCTGAGCAGAATTTGATTTTGGGCCCAACCGCCAGTCCCCCAGCCAACTACCATTGCATCATTAATATCTCTTCAAAAGTTGCTCACCCTGAATATTTGCATGGTGACCATGTAGCACCTATAAATTGTGTGGTTAAATACAGCCCTTTCGCACTATTGTGAAGCACACACAATTTGATTAACACATGAGCCGAGCTGCCATGGACTTTTTTTTGGACAAATTCTTCACCACTTGAGACCCAGCAGCTCACACACACCATGCATTTTTCACTTGTTCGTCCCTGCAACAGATTTAATGCAACCACGACCTAAATTACACCGAAATGTCCCAGTAGCAACAAAGTCAAATCTCCTACTACGCTATGTCCTTTGCACTGATTAAGATTAACTCACCTTTCTGAAACTAATTCATTTGGTGGATATTTTGCGTAGCTGACCCTTCTATACGCGATAAATAAAAAATAAAGAATTAAACTTGACATGCAAACTGCAAAGATATTCCACAAAATCCCCTTAATTTCCTCACATTTAGAACCAACACATTTTTCAGTCTGAAACATTGAATATGGAAACAGCATGACAGCTTGAGTAAAGCAACACTATACTTATGTTTAATTGATGTTGAAATGTATGGTGCCCATAAAAATATTTAAACTGCAATCGCCATCGCAAAATCAGTGTGTGCACTATCTCAATTGAACAGGGACAATTTGGATGCAATATGTCGTCGGCTCTCATATTTCAGTTGTGACGCCTTCATGCTCTGTATTTCAATAATATAGTCAGTCGGGGGTCGGGAGGCAATTTGATTTGTTGTTGTTGCACGCATAAAAAAAATTTTATTCATAAATTGATTACTTTGCAGTGTCTCTGAAATATAACTCCAGCACAGACACAAGCAGAAGAAATGCTTAAGACTTTTTTTACTTGTGCCAATAAATATGAGCTATCACAATGGATATTTTTCTTAATTCATTTAATAAGGACGATCAGGTCCAGGGCTTTTTGGTTCTGATCCGATCCCGATGTCATAGTTTAAATATCTGCTAATAAAAATATTTTCCATTTCCACTTTATTGTAGTCACTAAGTTCTATAAAATAGTATAAATAAAACTCAAAGGTGCTGTCAACCGCAGTTTTTTTTTAAGCTAATGCTGTCAGCTCTGTGCATTTATTGAGGTATAAATGTTTCTACATTAACAAAATCCCTACCGAAAAAGTTTCTGCCATGAATAGTAAATAATCATGCATGACCGGCCGTAATCCTATTTTCACATGAGAGATTGAGATACGTAGGTTTAAAGAGCTCAGTAAAATAAGAGTTGCCTATTTAAGTTGAACAAAGCCAAGAACATATCATGGTGACATTTTTAAATGGCAAACAGGCTTAAATCGAAGGCAACGGCCTTCTATCACCTGAAAAACGGTTCCAGGATTAAATGTCCCAACAGGATCTTGAAAAACTCAGCCATGCATTTATTTTTAGTCAAATCGATTACTGTAACGATGCCCTTGCAGGTGTGCCAAAAAAGTCAATTAGACAGCTGCAGCTGATCCAGAACACTGCTGTCCGCGTCCTCACTAGGACTAAGAAGGTAGAGCACATCACCCCAGTTCTAAAGTCCTTACCCTTTAAAATACTTCTTAGTCTATAAATCACTGATTGGCTTCGCACCTAAATACATCACAGACTTGTTATCAGTGTATCAACCCTCCAGACCACTCAGGTCTTCTGGCTCCAGCCTACTCTGCATACCTAGAACCAGAACCAGACACAGAGAAGCAGCATTTATGCTCCACTTATCTGGAACAAACTTCCAGAAAACTGTAAAAGTGATGAAACACTGAGTTTCTTTAAATCAAGATTAAAAACACATTTGTTTAGGATTGCCTTCGACTGTTCTAGTTAACCTGTTAACCGAAACATCCTTAGTTTACGTTTGTAGTCCAACTCTTTTTTTAAATCGTTAATATTTGCTTTTAGTTTCCATTTTCCAATGTTTTATTTTATTTAAATTTTTCTACATTTTATTCCAACAGTTTTTTACTTGCTTTTATTCTGTTTTTATTTCCCTATGTCTTAATCATGTAAAGCACTTTGCATTGGCCTTGTACTGAAATGTGCTATCCAAATAAACTTGCCTTGCCTTAAATAAATTTTGTTTATGTGCCCAACAGATTTGTTGCTGACCAATCAGCTCTCTGCTCTCTGAAACAACAGACGCATTCGTGGCCTCAGCTTGCTATCCGATCCAAGAATAATAGTGTCGTCAGTACCATTTGATCAGATCAACTCCATCTCTGGTCATTGCAACTAGTACATTTGTCCAGAAATTCTAATTTTAAAGACTGATTAATTATCTAGAATTTTCTATTTGTAGGGTTTTATTGTTCAAATTAAAAGTAGGCAAAAATAGTCATAAATACACTTAAAAGTTAAAAAGGGAAGTTGTGAGAAGTAAAGTGCTCTTGGGGGCACCGTTGGTTGCGTATGACTTTGCCCGGGTCTGCTCTGTTCAAAATGAAACAGAATGAAAGCTGCTCTTTGGGAATAACTTCTGAACTAAATAAATCACGCTCATGAGACTCTTTAAGAGACACAACGGCGGAGTCACGCGGTCTGCTCGGTCAATCCGTGAAGCTCAACACAGAGCTATCTTTTCATAGCCGGGACCGCCTGAAGCCCTGACGGCAACAGGGGCTGTGTTCAGACGAGAGTCACATTGTGCCTCAGAAGAAGGAATCTGCTGTTGTTTATCTGTGTTCAAGCTACAGCTACAAATCAACAAGTCTTCCCGCTAAAACTTAAGGCTAGAGTATGCAAAACAGGAGCCAAAAAGCCACAGAAGGTTGCCATTAGAGTGCAACCTGTTCGGGATAATTACTTGAATGCAGGCTAATACCTATAGGGGATTTTGTTGAAATCCTACAGAGGAAATTAATTTGTATCACAACAACGCTCCTTTGACAGCAGCATAGAATGTATTGCCCGGATTTAAATAATTATCCTAATTTGCCTCATAAAAGGTACAGCTCCATAACACAACAAAAATGTAATTGTGACCAACACCTACACAGTAGGATGACACATGTCCAAAAATATGTTGGTGATTTGTCTACATTATCCAGGACCCGGGGTACATGTTTAGAATTTCTGTTTCTCTCTGCAAAATCGTGTAAAAAAGATTCGGCACGAGGCTACATTTACTTGATGACTTCAAACTAAAACTGTGGCCCCCCCCTGCTTTCCCTCGGCCAGAACAGAGGGATTATTGGCAGCTCCCAGACGCTGGAGCAGCACATGTCAGGATCTGGCCTCCGTTATTTATGAAGCCTCTCAGCCCCCAGCCTCTCTCTGCAGCACAGATGCAGGTGGGCTTTCATTATTGAAGATGTTCTTCCACTTCTTATTAGATCTCAACCTCTCAGAGTGCATTAAGGAATTGAATCTGGACAGAGGCAGCGATACATGATGGTCTGACATTGTACCCCCTGGAGTTCCTCTAAAATGCAGTTCTGGCACACATCAGCTAAATTGTTTGTTCTATTCTGTTTCGAGGAATAGGCTAAGTATTGTGTTTGCACTCCAGCAGACGCCCTTTTAACCACTAACAACCACAGAGTAAAATTCTGTTCCGTATTGATTTCTCCTAGGTGCTCAGGAGGACAAATCTGAAATGAGTTATCAGATCTATTTAGTAAAAAGACCATGTTACGCATTTCATCCAGCTCCCAGAAACTATTACGTGATGGTTTCGCATTTGTCTCTTCTTTGGTACATATACCTTTGTAACAACCGTTTTCCACATGCATACAGGAACCACAGTCAGGGTTTCGGTCAGCTGTTTTTATTTTTGAGGTGATTAGTAGCCTGTTTCATTGAAGATTAGGTTAAAGTGTAAACAAAAGGCACACACAAAGAAGTAGACATTGTACCATTGGAGATGCACTGAGAAATAGGCTGCTCTCTGGAACTGGACAACTTTCTCTTGGCTGGCTATAAATATCTATTGTGTTTTTTACTTTGAAACCATAGTGAAATCCTATCTAACTGCAGAGCTGTGTAACGCTGACAGCTCTCTGTCACATTTGCAGATTAAAACTGCCTCTAGTCCAAATATAAATTATTAATGATAGATCAAGAATGATGAAATTGGATATGGCTGTTATTTAGTTTGAGGGGATCCTGTAGAAAAAAATGGATACCTTTGGATATGCTCCTCTTCTTGTACACATATTTATACAGCAAACTCATCCCTATAAATGGCAGGATTTTACACTATTTTTGGATTTGAGGTTGTTGTTGTTTAAAAAAGAAAAAAGGAAAGCATTGTTTGATTTTACAGTAACCATTTTTATGGTGAAGAAAATTCAAGTTTGAATTTATTCATAAAATGGGGGAATGTTTTGGTTTTATTCAAAGTTTTTAAGAGAAACATGGGCAAAGCAGAGCTTTTCAAAATCGGTGGGCAGAAATCCACCACTGAATCTCTGATCAATACATCACTGGGGACTAAAATTTAACTCACTAAAATAGCTAGACCAGTTTGCTACAGAGGGAACTATCCATAAAAAAAACATAGTTATTCTGTATCTCTGTAAACAACAGACAAATACTGTGTTTAAGAGTCTCTGAAACTCAGCAATGTACTAAATGCAAGAACAGATTTTTTCCCCCCTCCAGTCTGATAATGAAAGTGAAGAACAGGTGTCCAGCCAAATGGTATCAGCGCTTAGTTTCTGCTTTAAATCTTGTCTCCTCATCATGAAGACGGCGCATCTATCCAGCGCAGCGCATGGTGCAATTAGGCATCTTGGTGAATAATGGTGCTGTCACACGCAGTCGCTGCCTCAGCACCAAGCAGGCGCCCACTGTACTGTACTTGTTGAGAACAGTCTTTGTGCTCAGGACTGGCCTCATCTTCAGCGGGGTCCGCTTTTATTACCATAAAACCGTCCACACAAACACACACAAACACTCGCACACACACAACAAGAGACCAGTTGTTTCCTCATCTGAACACTTTCTGCCATATTCTGGGTTTGACATAGACAGGGCATACATATTATGGCTCCAATGATACAAATACAGGCAGAAGATTTAATGCACAGCGCTATGCTTCTCGTGCCAGTGCTTGAAGATATAAGCGATTGAGAGTATCGACACGGACAGAGAGAAACAACAGCGATTTGAGTAATATTGGTGGCTTGAGGTCAACACAAGTTTCCTCTCTCGTCGCTTTTAGAGACACACTTCCAGAAATAACGCTAGATCAGACCTAAAATGTCACTTTTACACAGGAGCGATCTCAGTTGGAAATCAGGCACCAAGGCGTCCACTTACCCGTGTTCATGAAAGAGGTCGCTGGCTGCTGTAGTTCCCTGAACTATTCCCTTGGATCTGCCTTTATCGGCCTTTGTATCCACATGTAGTCCGGTGGCTCGGAGCGGAGGTGCAGAGCGGACTGTGCTCTGTGTGTCTGAAGACTGTAGTGCAGGGAGCCTGTGCGCCGAGGAGGGGGAACTAACTCTCTCTCTCTCTCTCTCTCTCTCTCTCTCTCTCTCTCTCTCTCTCTCTCTCTCTCTCTCTCACACACACACACACACACACACACACACACACACACACACACACACACACACACACACACACACAGATTTGCGTTTCTTCCAACTAACACCAACGGTCTCGGGAGAAGCATGAAATCTCTGGGCTCAGCTGCTCTGCTCCGTTGGATTCCCCGCCTCTCTCGGTGAATTTGCTGGGGTGTGTGAACCCCTCCTGTCCTCGCAGGACCACGGTCTGGGTGCGCGGCGTACTTCTGCCGTGCGTCGCGGCGCAGCTCCGGGCATTTTACGATCATTGTGTGCTGGAAGTTAAACGGCCGTATCCCCGTACGGGTGTGTATTTCAAGCAGGGAAGTTGGAAAGTTTGGAGCAATTTGATGTCCACGGTCCAAACCTGCTTTTTTTTCTTCTTCTTGTCTTTTCATTCTAAACATTACACTTTAAATGTATACATCCCTATACATTCCAGTATTGTTGGTGCAAAGGTGGAACGCAAGGTCCTCTCGACAGCTATTGAAGTTTTGGAAACGTCAGATTTCAAAAGTCTTTCACCTGGCGCCATCTAGGGTAGCTTTCTGTGTATTGCCAACTCCAAGTTTCTATTAAAAGGGGTCTCATCATGTGCATCCCTGCCGATGTTGCTTTAATAGCAGCCCTAGGCATGTCTGCATTATTGGATCTGGTGTCTCTCATCTTTCCCTTCTATAGGTTCTATAGGGTTTAGGCCAGGGGACTAAGCAGGCCAATCAACCTGTGATTTCAAAGTCATTAAAACAAGTAGTATTGATTTTGGCAGTGTGGATAGGTGACAGGTAACCTGACTCCGCCAGATGGATTTCCTCCGCATATCCATCTGGAAACCTTCAGTTGAAGTAATTTTGGGAAGGGGCGAAAATACTGGTTAGCTGATTGGCCTATGTTGGTGATAGACGGGCCACATAAACCAATCAGATCAACGAAGCATATGACGTACTAACAGAGCGACGAGGAAAACACAACCACAAGCCAGGCTACTCTTGTTGCTGCAGGTAAAGGCTCATTAGCTCAGAAAAGCCTCCAGAGCAGTGTTTTGCTCTTCTTTCAGTGAAGAAATACTCTGTAATTCCGATAAAACTTGCTCGATAGCCACGCTAACGCTAGTTTCATCGGCTGAAGCCGCCATGTTCTTTAGACTGAACTGTCGCAATTATCGTTGCGTCACACCTCAACCCGCCTCAAAGCCAACGCTTATTTGACGTTCGTTTGGTGAACGGCTCCAAATTTTCTTTAACGGAAAGTAGCCAGACTGATCTGCGAGTGAAACCTTGAAAGCTCGCAAGATCAGGATGGTCTCACGAGGCTAGGTGACAGGTCCTGCTAAAAAAAAATTAAGTCTGCATCTCCATAAAGCTTTTCAGCAGCTAGAAACATGTAATAGTAATAGTAATATCATATTTATTGTCATTGAAACATACATTGAAACATACATTACAACGAAATTTGTTCTCTGCTTTTAATCCATCACCCTCGGGGGAGCAGTGGGCTGCCATGTGCGGTGCCCGGGGTACTTGCATCCTTCTCTGAGTGCAAGCGTGCTGCTCTAACCACTAGGCCAACACTCCCCCTGGGGAGAACTATACAATTTAATGAAAGTACAGTGGACCAACAGCAGAAAATGATATGACACCCCAAATGATCACTGACAATGGAAACACTGGATCTCAAGCAACTTGTATTTTGCGCCTTCCCACTAGAGTTCTGAACTTTGGCATGTTGATTTTCCCAATTCAATGCAGCATTTAGTTTCATCTAAAGGGAGGATTTTGGACCCCTGAGCAACAGTGCACTCCTTTTTCTGATTAGCCGAGGTAAGACACTGACACAGACTTCTGATATTGTCTCTGGTTCAGAAGAGGCTTAACATCAGGAAATTCACAGTTGCTGGATACATTGATGCGCTGTAGCTCTAAGCAGGTCTGTAGCAGTCAGTGACTGCTGAACAAGGGACAAGTCAGCAGCCCTCTACATGTTTTCATTAGCTGTACATGATAACCATGAACATTGAAATAATATATCACTATATGTTTATTGAAGTTATAGTTTGGGATAAATGCAGGGTTATAAATGTACTATTTAATTATATTATTAATATAATAATTAATTATTAAATATTTGATTCTTAAAAATCTGCATTGTTCTACAGCATCTTCAACTCAAATAAGTTTATTTATATAGTGCCATTTCACTACTCATGTCTTCTCAAGACACCTCACAAAGTCAGTTCTATCAAATCAGATCTACAGATAGATTGGTTAAAAGTTTTCGATCAGAATCAGAATCAAGTTTAATCGCCAAGTAGGTTTGCACTTACAAGGAATTTGACTTGGTGTTGATGGTGCAGACAAAAAATAAGAACAGTAAAATAAAAAGTAAAAAGGAACAGAAGCAGAAGCAATATACACTTAGTAAACTGTGTGTTAATGTAACGTTAATGTATATATATATATATATATATATATATATAGTCCCCCTTAATGCTTACACCTTTTAAAAGCCTAACCAGGGACGAAGGCTGCAACTTAGCCCATGGCTACAAGCCTTATGTACTTGGACATCGGCCACCTGTTTGGTTGCAATGTTTAATTGTACTGTCCCTGTCAAATAAAAAAAAAATTAAAAAAAATATGACGTAGGAAAACCTTTTGCGAGATCTCGCAATAGTTATTTTTTTCCTCCATGTCCCTGTAGGGGCTCCGTAGGGGAGAGAGACAGTGTCCAGTGTCACGGGCGGCTCTTGGCCTTGTTCACAAGGCCGGTAGCAGATGGGAAAAAACTGTTCTTGTGGTGTGAGGTTCTGGTCCTGATGGACCGCAGCCTCCTGCCAGAGGGAAGTGACTGAAATAGTCTGTGACTGGGGTGCGAAGGATCAGCCAAAATCTTCCTGCACGCCCCAAGAAGCCAAGGACCACAGGACCTAATGACCTTAGACCCGTCGCTCTGACCTCTGTGGTTATGAAGTCCTTTGAGCGCCTTGTGCTTTCACACCTAAAAGAAATCACCGATCCCCTCCTGGACCCCCTACAGTTTGCCTACAGAGCCAATAGGTCTGTAGACGACGCTGTCAACCTGGCCCTTCACTACATCCTCCAGCACCTGGACTCTGCAGGAACCTACGCCAGGATCCTGTTTGTGGATTTCAGCTCTGCCTTCAATACAATCATCCCAGCTCTGCTTCAGGAGAAACTCTCCCAGAGACAAACCAGACAAACGGTAAAGGGTTTTTAATAGACTACTGGCTTATAGGCGCAGGTGACACATATAGTATTAGAAATGTTGCCACCACGCCCGCTGACAGGGGGGGACAAACGGGTCCATTGTCTCGGGCCTAGGACAGAGGGGGGGCCCAAAACTGACACTCTGACCATTAAAATACAGGCAAAGTAATTTTTGAAAAATATTTAATATTAGAGTAACTAAATATATATATATATATATATATATATATATATATATATATATATATATATATATATATATATATATATATATATATATATATATATATATATATACAGACCTCTCAACTTTTATCCCACCAGACATTGAAGTAGACATGTATTACTTTTGTTAATACTTTATTGTTCAGTTAGGATTAAAACATAAAAAACACACACTTGTTCAAATAATACTGAATAAAATAAAGTAGTTTTAAGTTATTGACCGAATTATTACACAGTTACAGATTAATCTATGGGTTTGTTTCATTGTAGATCTATAAACTGATTGGTGAATCAGGCTGACTTTCATCAAGCCTATACGGCATATGGCATATAAGACAGTTTCCCCTCAGTAGCAACACTGAAGCACACAGAGGTTCCCGCTGCGTCTTTACGCACAATCCAGCTGCTAATGTCTCCCTCTTTTCAGCTCAATGCACTTCTAGACTGTTACAGTTTATAACCATTATCATCACCTTTCACAGCGACAGGTTTCTCATCTCAGTCGCCGCGCTGACCAGACAAATCTGTATTTGTCTCGTCAGTGCGCTCTGGGTGGTGAGGTGGGCGGATTTTACCCCCGTTGGTGCGCTGTGTGCGAGGGATAGGCAGTGGGGAAAATGCATAAATAAAGACTGTAAAGGGCTCCTTTAGAGGAAACAGGGGGACTGACGGGTCTGAGATCAAGCCCCTGATGTTACAAGTTCTTTAAAATGACCCATAAAAGGGTGCACCAAAATTACATGTAACGTAATTTTGCGCACCTGAATTAAAGCGCAAGGCAGCAGCCCACCGAAGCGCCACAGATTCTATGTTATTAAAAACAAGAGCATGAAACACAGCTACTAACTCTCCTATTGACTTTAACTGGCACACTTTGCTACGGATGTGACGACATTAAACGTAGTGATTCACGTTTTGAATGGTGAGAAAAGCAACTGGGTCCGAGGAAAAGGAGGGGGGAGAGGAGCAAGCGCTGAGGCACAGAAATACGGTGCATGTAGTTAAAAAATGCAGAATTAATAAAAACGAAACTGATAAACAGACTAAGTGGCCATTTAAACTGCATCTGGTTAGCAGAACTGTTTTATGATCCAGAGTGCAGCCATGACTGGTTCTGAATGAAGGCAATATCTGGCAGCAGCTCTTCCCCCACCCCCTTTCCTCCTGCGTACGCAGTACAGGACCGTACCGGCTTACTTTCACCACTGGTTAAGACTAAAATTATTCATAACTCTGATCGCTCTGTTAACACGAACTGCAGCAGGAATTACGAATGGCCACAAACTGTGAAAGAAGCCGAAACAGCTCAGCAGAAGGCGGAGTTTTGTCGTCCGCAGCCCAGATGGGCTTTGTATATATATATATATTTCTGCATTAGGTATGTGTTATATGTTTTCTTTAAATAAGGGGTCATTAGAACTCTCCCCACCCCAACATAAAATGGTTTGACCATTAGGACAACGGCTGGCTGCAACTTTGAAAGTTCGTTTCGCTGCAAACTAAGAATGTCAGGTTTTTAGATGTCTGGCGCACAGAAATGAAAAGAGGAGAGAAAAAGAGAAGATGACACCAAAGGCTTGAGGGATTTTATGAGTAAATATTTTTTTAAAACTGAGGATGAGTCAGGAACAGGTCTAGGAATGGAAATGCAGAGGAATGATGCCCATCCAGAGCCTGGTAAGAAGCAATGCGTTTATCAATGTGGTTTTAAAGTATAGCATGCGCTAGCTAGTGTAAGGGGGAAAACACCTTTTCTTTTACAGAAATACTTGAGTTTAGCGCCAAAAGAGCAGAAAGCAGAGAGAGGGCAGAGGTCCAGGTTCAGGCTGAAAGAGCCAGCTAAGGCGGGGAGCTTGGTGGACAGAGAGAAAGGAGGACAGCGTAGCAGTTCTCCCGTCAGATCATAGTCGCTCAGAGACGGATCACGGCGTTGATTTCAATGATCCCGCGTTACGTCCAACAAAAATGACTGATTCTGATCGAGTGAATGTTGTGCGTTTAACGGCAAACAGGAAGCCTTTCTCAGAGATGGCAAATGAACTGCCAGCAGATTCAGAGGGTCTAACCACATTTATGAAGTGAAGTCATCTAAGACTTGCTTAGAGGACAAAAAAAATATTTCTGTAAACAGCAGGTTATAGAATAAAATAAAAGGCAAATGAGAATGAAGTATACAGTTAAGTTGACTTCTTTTGGTGTGTGCGTGTGTGTGTGTGTGTGTGTGTGTGTGTGTGTGTGTGTGTGTGGGGCGGCAGGTGTAGGGGGGGTGGGGGGGGGCAAAAAGACTGTGTTGTCCCTGGCCCTAGCTGGCCTGGTTGCCACACTGCACAACAAAGGCACATCCAGAACAAGGCTAATACAATCTGCACAACTCCCGGTGAAAGACAGTCGGCATTAGAATCCATGCATGAACATTCTAATAGATATCAAAAAGAGTTTTATTTTACAGGGCATAACATTTGAAGACTGTCTAGGTCCCCCCCCATCATGAAAACAATTATATGTAGCAATGGGAAACAAAATACCTACAACAGTGCTCCACCTCAGCCAGCGTCAACAGGAAAATCTTGCAATTCATGAATGCTTAAGGGCAAATCAACACACGCACACACGCACACACACACACACACACACACACACACACACATACATACATACAGTACATGCATTTATACATCAGAAAACAGTTTATTTAAAAAAAAAAAAATTTCTTTTTCTCAAGAAACTACATTTTTGCACCCATTTTGCTGGCGCCATGGTACCATCACAGTGTCCAATTAGAGGTTTGAACGCCTCCTCAACTAATCAGATAACTGATCATAAGTGAGGTGTGTAAGTGAGACAGATGGAAAATTGCCCTGACCAATCTGTAAACTGACTGCCTGAAGAACATAATTTAAAATATCTGATCTGATTAGAAGGAAGTCTGGTCATTTGTACCTTTTCCTTTTATATTTATTCACTATTTTATATTTGTATTTTTTTTATCAAGACTCAGGACACTATTTTTTTACGTCAGCTTCATAAAGAGGATTCTCAGAGTTTCACTTTATGTTCGTCATTTCATAAAGCGTCCTCCTTTGCACAATCATCTCTAGAGGTTCCAGAGCAGTCCTCAGCGAAGAGCCTGCCCTCTTCATCATCTTGTTCGGTTTTTTAAGGCACTGGAGCTGATAACTTAAGAAAGCTGAACAAGCTCATAAAGAGGGCTGGCTCATACTGGCCCCCTTAGACCGCTGCCAACTAGGCACTCATGTGAATAGAGTGTGAGTAGCTCAGATGATGTCTCCTAATGTTTGCATATCAAATAGGAACCACACGCGTACTTTGCTGTGCTCCTCCAGCCCTTGTTCCCATTCCCCCTCTCACTCAGTGGAGTAGTAAAGGAGGAGCATATGTGTGCATCGGTGTGAAACAGGGAAAAAAAAGAGGTAAATTCAAAACATAAGAAGAAGAACAGCTTAGTTCCCACCGTTTGAGTTACGTAAAGAACCAGTCAGCAGATTAATTTAATCTGTGAACATCACAACTCTTTTTTCGAGCTTCGTCATCCTGCTGTCACAAAGTATAATAGAAGCATTGGGGGGGGGGGGGGGGGGTTTACATTGAGATTTGAAAATGGTGTTTTTTCACAATAGCAATATTGCATGTCGCAAGTATAACTAAATGAATACAATTTACCCCTCCTCTTTCATGTCAAAAAATAGATGATGCATGTGGCTCTCTCCCCAGGGTGACAGCAGATGGTCCAGCAAACTTATAAGGGTTGACCGTTGCCATTGCAGAAAACATCTTAAACGTGTAAACTTTTTAACAAGAGGTAGCTGTTTTTTTCCCCAGCCGATGTTTTTGCTCCTTGCGTGTTCTGCTCAGCTCTGTTGCTCACCATCTGAAGCACCAAAGGACTCAAAGTTTCTCACAAGACGGACTCAGACACCCACACGCTGAGCGCTGACAGGACTGTTTCTCTGACTTCAAATGTGTTCATTTAAAAAAGAGACACTTCCAACTCACTTTAGTTGGAAAGTTTTTTCTATTTTAACTCATTTTTAACCACAAGAATGTTATATAATATGGATATTTGTCATGTTTTGACCCAGATGCGGGGAAACCCCTCAGGACAAGAGCCGACAGTTTTCAGAGTTTATTGAGGAGACGGTGATTGGTAACTGGTTCTTTGTAGGGAGGATAGTATGACTTATGATTGAAGGTGATGTCAGAATAAGATGATGATCTCAAGCTTACTGTGTCTGCAGGAAGGAGGTGGCTCAGAGGGAGAGGTTCCTGTCTGGCTTGGATGTGAGGTGTGTTGTGGGAAATAATGATAAGTGATCGCTCAGTTACTTATTAAATAAAAGGAAATGGTGATTCCATCAAGTCCCAGCACTTTATTGAGTACCAGAACAGAGATAAAGTTATCACACTCCTGGCTCCCCGCCCTGGACTCCTCCGAATCGGAGAGCATTGCCTCTTCACACCCTGCTATATCGGCTGCATTAGCAGGTTTAACAATAACAGCTCATAATCCAAATATTTACAATCCCACACAGAATACGCAACCGTTGACCTTGATTAACCAGGGAAGAGTGAAGCCGGTGGCAGGTTTCATCTCCTCCCTAAGTCCAGCTGCTGACATGTTTTGGAATAGATAGGTCAGAGGTGAGTAGCCCAAGCTGTGATGTTTCCATTCACAGGTGCCGCATACTTTCCAGGTTATTGGTGTTGCAGAGTGGCATCTATTAGCCTGTGACACGTTGTCCAGGCAGTTTGGTCGGCTTTCAAAAGTGCAGCACGAGGGTGAACTAAATTTAAAAAAGGCATGGCATTTTACAGCATCCCCCACCAAATTAAACCAAGTCCCTTGAACTATCCTGATGTAAAAATGCCCAGAATTACTTACTTTCAGAAGTTTATCACAATGTCATATACAGTCATGATATAAAGGAAGAAGACACCCTTTAAATGTATATAGCTTTGGACAGAGGGCTTTGTTTGTTTTGAGCCCCCCGTTGTTTACCCCGATTAAAAAAGACTGCAACAAGATCAGTTGTGGAGCTCACTGGGGATGACAATGATCTGGCATTCGGAGAGAATGTGGAGACGGTTTGGCTGGTGAAGACTAAAACACCTGATCTGGAGCATGAGGTCATTGTTGACTTCATGAAGAACCAACCAAGCCGTACTCCACTTCTCATTATCAATAACAACAATGGGAGGTCATCAGCATCAAGTTCATGGGTGTGTATATCACAGACGACCTCACCTGGTCTGTGAATCCCGTGTACCACACTAGCGTCTACCCTCCTTGTGCAAAATGAGGAGAGCCCACCTGGTCCTACCTATTATACAGAAGCACCATAGAGAATATTTTGACCAGAGTCCTCTCTCTGTATTGTTTGGAGGTTATAGTTCTGCTTACTGGCAGAATGTGAGAAGAGGTGAGATTTCTCTGGACATTGCACCTAAATACTGCATGCATCGAGCCAGAAACCTCATCAGTGACCCCTCTGCACTATGGATTATTTCCCCTGTTGGTCTCTCAGAAAAGGCTTCGCACCATTCAGTGCAGGACCATCAGTTTCTGTGTGAGCTTTTTCCCAAAATGTCATCAGACTGCTGAACTCTTAATTACAATATGCCACCCATACTGGAAAAGGTATGCGGTAGAAATGAATAGCCTACACAAGTGTAGGCTACACTTCTCTGTTTAAATGCCAGATTCTCTAGGTGTTGCACCAGGATATCCCATTAAAAAACTGTCAAATGCAAAAAATCTTGAAAATGCACATCTTGAAAATTGACACTTTGTTGGTTTATTTCCAGCATTCAGTCTTCTTGGGTGCTCACCTGCAACGAGCTGTAAGGCAGAGAGCCTGAATTACCTTTCAATTAAGTTCAGCAATTCTGCACATTTTCCCATTTGCATAATTGAGCAAAACCAATGGCTTACAAAACAATTACACTGATTTCACGACAGAATCAGTCAGGAAAAGTGTGAATAAAAATCCACATACATATATAATGGAGGTAGCCATCAATAACAGGAAAAAATACGAAAGAACAGTGACATTACTGATACTGGTATTTTCTCCAAAACTCACGAAAACATTGGATAAAAATTGAGCTGCCAAGAACCTGACAGAACTACATTTAATTACTGGTTGTGTTATGCTTGTGACACCAGACGCCTGCTTTCTTCAGATGCCTCTCCCAAAACTGTGTGAAAGAATGTTCTATGGTCTCTTGGAACCATTTTAGACACAAAAAAGTCAACAGAGTGTAACACCACTGTGTTACATGGCGGTGGCCGCATCATGCCCTGGGGTTACTTTGTTTCATAAGCAAGAAGAAGCTTTTCTATATATCAGCCCATGTTGACGCAGAACAGTCAGCGTAGACCCTAAACCCACACACAATATATATGTATATATATATATATATATATATATATATATATATATATATATATATATATATATATATATATATATATATATGCAAGGCTTTTATAACATTTATTTATTTTAATTTTTAATTTTTTTCTTGTTTTTTATGTTGTGTTGTTGTGTATCATCTCGTTGTGTATATATATATATATATATATATATATATATATATATATATATATATTCCTATAGGTACTGTTTGGTAATGTAGAATTGAAATTGTTATAATAAATATAATTTAATAAAAAAAAAAAATAAAAGCTTCAATTTAAATCTGCTGCTTGTTCCTTGAACAGCAGGAGGTGCTGTGTGATTGAAATCCTTCTGGCTCAGAGAGAGAGAGAGAGAGAGAGAGGTGGGGGGGCTGCCTGTGTGGGTCGGACTGCTACCAGCTTTCAGTCAATGTGATATACTGAGACCAATTTTAGCATATGACACCTCCATCACCCCGCTGAAGGGGCTCAGATTGCTTTAAAACAAGTGTCACAAACAATGCAGCAACATAAACACAGTCAGCAGCCCAGAAAGTCATCAAAATGCCTCCTTCTGTGTGTGTAGGAGTATTTCTGCCAGCCTGCCCCGTGGGAAGGAAAGAAAAATGTTGGTTTAATTGTATTATTTGGATTTATTTTTAGAGATTCGGCGCAACACACGGGGGATACATGTCTTAGTTTGGATGGTTTCTAATTAGTATTGTTAAGTCTGAAAGGCTCACGTGTGTTTTTTTGTTACATCATAATTTCTATAATCAAGTAGAGCTGAAAATTAGATGGCAATCAAAATCCACAAAAGCCATGCTCGCGCTGTAATCAGTCGTAGTATGTAGACACCCATTTGCTTTCCCCTGCACAAAGCATATCATTCCTGCTTGTCTGGGAACATTCAGGCTGAACAAATGTTCCTAGTAGTAAGCGACAGTGAAACAACGAGAGATGGCAACCCGACAGCAAGTATGATCCCACAGCTGTGGAGCATCTTCCCTCTTCTTTCCTTTCCTCCGAGGCAAAAAACACGACTATACCTTCCCCTCCCTGAATTTCTCAGTGTTCTTCGGTCTTTGTGTCATGTGGGGGGGAGAAACATATGAAGGAGGGCTGAACTTCTGCTTTAGCCGGAGGCTCCGAGTAGGTTCAACTTTCATTAAAGTACCTTCTGCAGCAGCTTGATCTTCATGAAAGCTGATATCATCTTTGATTCTCTTTCAGTCATGGAGTGATGTTTTGATTTTTTTTTCCACCCCTTTATTTTTGTTTAAGAAGCATCAAAGAGATTTCTTGCACCTAAGTAAAAATATAAATTTCTTTATAATTTACACCAAGAGAGCGCCAAAGCTACAGGTGTTTCCGTGTCTAGTAAATTATAACTTATATAGACTTATAAAGAATGAATCAGACTAGCACACCTGTGTATACATGCTCTGTGGCGCCTGAAAGTGTTTACAACACCCTAAATGATTTGCATTTTGATGCATAAATGTATTTCACAAAGCACATTTCCACACTCGGTTGCTTTGAAGTTTCATGGCTTTACTTTGAAGTGAGCATACTGATTTCAGACAATGCAGTCAAAGCAGGCAATGGACAGAACAGACGGGGGTGTGAATAGTAATAGGAGGTTTAGTGTTTCTTCATCTGTAAGTGGTTGCTTTGTTGACCGCTCCGTGAACAGAAGTGAAAAAGATCTGTGAAGAAAAGACAGGGATCACATGCTGTCACACATCTCTATGGTTTTATTTGTTTTCCTTTAAAAATCATAAAATTAATCCATCTGTACGAATCACACAAATTCGCCATAACCAAACCACAAGGATTAGTGTACCAACAGGGGGAAAGTTTTGTTATAAAGGTTAAGCATGTTGTGTCACTGAAAAGTTTGCTTGCACGCTTCTTTGGCATGAATAATTGTTTATTTTGGGTGTTTCAAAGACACAATAGAAGTGTTCTTTTTGTTATGAATACACAACAAACAACTAGTAATAGTAATATCATCTTTATTGTCATTGAAACATACATTGAAACATACATTACAACGAAATGTGTTCTCTGCTTTTAACCCATCACCCTAGGGGAGCAGTGGGCTGCCATGTGCGGCGCCTGGGGAGCAATCTGGGGTTAAGGGTCTTGCTCAGGGACGCAGAGTGCAGGCGCTGGGGATCGAACCGGGTACTTGCATCCTTCTCTGAGTGCAAGCGCGCTGCTCTAACCACTAGGCCAACACTCCCCCAAGTGCGGCGGTTTTAAAAAACAAAAATTTCACTGGTTATTTTACCCACTTTGTGAATTGTCCAATAAGACAGTGTTTCCAAACACACTTCAACGCTGGTTTGGGAATGGACAAAGCAGGCTCATGTCTTGGGGCACCGGGTTGTATATTATAGTTTGTTTCCAGCTAAAGCCCTGGATTGGAGACAAATCACATCAAAGTTATATTGTAGTTAAAGAAAAATTGAGCATGTCCCCTAGACGGGTCCTTCTTTGTTGAAACTTTTCGTCTCTTCTCTAAGAGACTTCTTCAGTCTGAGGAGTTACAGGTAAACTCAGCCTTATAAGCAGTACCTTCACATAGTGGATCAACAAGCTTAACGGTGACAATCAAAACTGGTTGCTCACATGTAAATATGAACAAACTAACCGTGATAGTGCTAATTAGCACTATCATATTGGTCTGAAGCTCCTCTGAAGGGAAATGCAGTGGAGACAGTTTTGGAGAGCTCTCTGTACAAACTGAAGTGGATACCAGTGTGCCGGGAACAAGTGCTGCTGGTTTTGTTGTGAAAATATCAGGGTAAGTGTGTACAGGGCTTAGGTTCCGTATGTAGGGTTCCCGTATAAAATTATGAAGTAAGGGTTGGTAAGAAACAGAGACAGTGCAACATATAATGACATTGCATCTGTTTAGCAGAGACAAAGTGAGAGAAGAACATTTTCTTTTGTTCTCAGGACATGATGCCAGCTTTAAGCCAGTCCATCCTTAAAAAATAGTTCTAATATCTGTTCGGCCTGGTTAAATTTGATTAATTTATCTTCAAATTTGATCCCCTAAACATTCTGAGCTAAGGTTTTCTGCCCTACCATGAACTAGCTCTGGTTTATTTATTATATTTTGCCTGAGATGAATTTAAAGAAAATATATATGTAGGTCATAACATATTTTGCCAAATACAACATCAGTTATGTCATCACATTGCATTTGCAATGTGTCTCAGATCCATTTTATCCTCTCCCGTAGTCTTTTTGCTAACATGAATTGCAGTTGATAATATCCAGATGCCAAAAACAGCTGCACTTGTTCACTTATTTAAATGCTTTTGTCCTCAGAAGGCAAAATTTGTCTGAAATTTTGACTAAAAAAACAGTCCATTAAACCCCTTTTGTGATTGTAGTCACTTTTCAACCCACTTTTTCTGTTGCATCACCACAGATAGGATTTGGCATGAATTTTTTGTTCTGCCTGATAAACTGTTAGAACACAAAGTAATATTAAATAACTACTCCACATGGAGAGGAGACGTTTTCCATCCAAAAAGGGACAAAGCACATGGTCAGTGCAATTTTGTAATTCTACAGCCAAATCACAATTTATCCAGGTGGCCTGGAGGTTTACTTTTGGTCAGTGGGTTCAAAACATTTCGATGTTCCTCTGAGCATCTTGATTCTCTTGAAGCACATTAACTGAGTAAACTTTAAATGATGTTAATAAAAATGTAACATCTGTGCTGTATTTTGGCTACATACTTAAATCATAGTCTGAGAGACAAGTAAATCTACAAGTATAACAGAAAGCTTTCTCAGCTTGTCATTCCTGTGTCTTTTGCCCACAAACTAAAACCGGAATACAAAAAAAAAACAAAAACAAAAAAACTCTTCTCTTATTTAAAGTGAAGCCAAATACATAATTCTAGTTTAACGCCGTATAGATACATGTTATTAATGTCTGGTCCTCACTGAGCACAACTGGTAAATCAGTGTTGCTGGTGCACACACAGACACTCATGAAATATCCAAAGTTTGCAGCAATAAACACAGTGTTCATCTTTAGTTCAGCTCCAAACAGAGCGGCGTTAAATTACGTCAACGTGAGCTGCACTCACTCGAAGTTTGTCCTGTAAACATGGCACAAATTACAAAAGTACAATACCTGTTTGCACATCAGTTTTAAAATGTCTCTCAGCGTTGATGTATAGCGGAAAAGTTTGTTACTTGACTGAAGTAGCTGTTATTATAAAAGGTTTTGAGAACCACTGGTTTAGACGTAAAAATAATTCAACATACAGAAAAAAGTGAGCGAGTTGCTGGTGTGCGAAGAGAGCACATTTATCAAGAAAAGGTTCAAGTTATTTTCTTCTGCAGATGGCTGAGATAGAGAAATTTAGACCGTGCATCACTCAAGCAAATATGCACCCAACACTGTGAAAAGCAGCTGTTAGAGATGAGATAAAAACAGCTACAGACTGGTCAAATAATCGTTGCGGGTTTAAAACCTCCACTTTAACTGTCTTAGAGGCCTGATTCTTCCACGATCTTCTGATGGACACGTAAACATTACCAAGTCTCTTTAATGCTGCAGTAATCTAACATCTTCCTCCTTCTCATGTCCTTCCAAAAGTGTTTGTCTCCTTCTGCAGAGCAGTGAAGGAATGCAACAGTTCTCAGTCATGCACAGAAACAAAAAGTTGAATGAATCAAACATGACAACTTGATCTCCCTCAGTGCTCACATCATTTGATTTCTAAGCTGTGTTTTACCGTTCCCATTATAGAGGAAATAGGTCACAAGTCACGTCTCAGAATTTGCAGAAAAGAATGAGGAGTTGAGAGTGAATCATGGACAGCATCTCTTCTCAACTCACGACGTATGTGTCCTTGATTAAACCCTATTTGTTCATGAGTGCTCACAGGCAATTTCCTATGGCTGTGTCTACTGCCTCAGCAGCCCCATTATTTATTTACTTTAAAGGGGATATATATTACAATTCTTGCTTTTCACACTGAAATCATGTAGTTGTGGTCTAAATAAAGCGGAACTGCAATGCCCTGGTCTGAATTCATTGCTAATTTACCTCCACATTCCCCTTTTTTTCTGATGTGCAGTGTATCTGAGAGCACCTTGTTTTGGTGTGGTCTCTTTCAAAGGAGCAATAAGTAAAATTTCATTATCTTAGATGGAAATAACTAAAACTAATTTTGTGAGGAACTAAATGTATCTTTTTAGATGGATGTCACACACCATTTCTCTGTGCTGCTCCTCGGTTTCTTCTTTGTAAACAAGAAAGTGAGGAACAACGTGCATGCGAACAGCTGCCACTAAGGGCTTAGCCCATCCCTCTCCATAAAATGCCACTGCCGCATTCACCTGAAGACGATCAGGACCCATTACTGCCACAAAAGAAGAAAGAAAAAGCACCAGTCCTTGGCAAAGAAGTTGTCATATAAGGAACGAGACAAAACAAGGATTACATTGACCTCACATTTTCAAGGTGGAGAGCATTTCGAGAGCAGAGGCAGCTCCAGTTTCTCCTCCAGACAGGTGAGCTGCCCACTGTGATCCTCACTTACATTCAGGGCATTATTTTTTTGACAAAATTTTTAAAATTAAAATGGATAACTGGTCTGGTGCTTAGATTTTGGATGTAGAGAGAGGCGTGGCTTGCCACACATCTTGTTTTGGTTTACGGACAGTGCTCAACAGCCCGCCTAGGGCAAAAACTTTGCTTATTGCTCCTGTAAATCTAAAGGAGGCACTTCACTCCTTGAAAAATATGATCCAAAAACAATATATCTATGCAGCACCTGGAAACTACATTCAAATTTTCTGCATTCCAAGAAACTCTAAGTACACAGCAAAATGTATTTAAGGGGTAAAAAAGTATTTTGCGTGATAAATATAAATATAAGTTGAATGCCAAACAGAAAGGTGTGACCTATCAAGTCAAATTAATACATTCCTATGAAGGAAAGTGCATAAAGTAGATCAACATAAATGTATGTTCATCATAATATTATACCATTTATTTCTCAACCATCTGTTATATAAACCCAAAGGTCTTTAAACGGCCCATTTTTATGACTTGTGATAAATCCCTCCTCAGTTTTATTGAACCACTTGTCCCTTTAATTTCAGTGTTCTCCTAGTATGAAAGAAATTAAGCTTTGTCTAAAACCATGTTCCAATTTCAATAAAACCATTTTTTAAATGGACATTTTGTGCAGGTAATTATCTCAAAGCCTGGGGTCACATACTCTCTTAATTTGGTGTCTGTAAGGAAACTAAAAAAAAAAATGAAGATGACATCGTGACAGATGTGAGAGCAAATGTCTCTCCAGGCTATGTCTCAACCAGTTCAAAAGATAATGTGTCATCCGCAGGTGCACAAATGTGCAATGTCGGTAACATCATGACCGTACAGTTTTCTGTGTTGTGGTTGGAAACTGCCTGTAGGCAGGAACCTTATCTGATAAGTATGTGGGAGGTTCTGGCGTTCATTTCAAGGAGAGGTAAAGAAAACTTCTAGGGTGGAAAAAAAGGCAGAAAATGTAAAGAATGCTAACATTTATTTTTCATTATATTGACTGAGTTCCTTGGTGAATCTAGTACTTTTACACTATGAATGCAAACAATGGTGAAATATTCCTTTAATACAACTTTCAATGCCATCAAGCCTCCAGACAGTAACTTCACAGAGAAAGCGTTCGACATTGTCTCATGTGTCACATATAAAGTGCTTCAAACAGCTTTTGATCTAGAAAATGAGAGAAGGTGAGGATACAGGTAATTAGACGAAAAGCCACGACAATGTGGCAACACCAGCCACAGTAACATTCAGCTTTCGACGTGCAAAAAAAAAAACCTTTCACACAGGAAATATGAAAAGATGCACGAACAGTGTCTTACAAAACTATTCACACCACTTGAACTTTTTCCTGTCTCCTTACAAGAAGAGATATTGTTGTATTTTGTTGTGATTGTATAAGAACGTTTATTATATTGAAAACTAAAGAATATCCCAAGCTTTAAATCTCTCATAGAGAACTGTTACTGACTACCACCTTTTATTTATTTATTATTCTTTATTTCAGGGCTGTTCATACTGTTCATATTGTTGTACTGTAAATAGGCTACTGTATACCAAATCCACCTACATAACACCGCATATAATATTTATTCCAGCATTCTCTGCACTCATCCCACTATGGACATGTATGCCTGTATGTGTATGTGCACCTGTGCATCACTTCCCCCTCTAACATGTGCATAATAATTACAATAATGGTAATAATAATGTACTCTTGCTTCATTGGAGTATTGTCCCAATTTGTCCGTTTTGTTTATAGCATGTAAATATGTATTCTCTATACTGTAGTTTGATTATTATTACTGCATTATTGTTATTGTATTATTGTATAAGGGGGCACATCATGAGCATTGTGCAATCCAGAGTCAAATTCCTCGTACGTGTACACATAACTGGCAAATCAACCTGATTCTGATTCTAATGCAAAATAGTATGAGTGGCAGAAAGCTAACACTGCAAGTCAACCTGACCGACCCATCCAATGGTGAAACATGGTGGTGGCAGCATCATGCTGCGTAGAGATACTTTTCTTCTGCTGAGACCGGGAAGCTGGTCAGGGTTGATGAGAAGATGGTGTTAAATACAGGACAATCCTTAAAAAAAAACGCGTTGGAAAAATGGACATGATATCAGTCCAGATATGTAAAGCTGCTTACAGCAATGTCCTCAAATTAATTTCAGGAGGGAAAAACAGACTTCCCTCTCCTTATGTTGTGACCCTACAAAGTTTCCGCTTAAACACTTTGTATAAATATATATATTTCCTTCCAGTTTTCAGTTAAGCACTATGTTGTATTTGTCTATAACATAAAATCATAATAAAATACATTAAATCTGTGATAGTAACTTGAGTAAATATATAAAAGATCAAAGGGTAATTATGCAAGGCAGTAATCATGTGTGTTTGCAGACTCAAATGACATCAGATCCCATAAAGCAAACAAAACAATTCACGAGAAATGCAGTGTTTAACAAAATTTCACCCTTTTTTATTCCATTCATGATCAAAATACACAGAAAGCCATTTGCATGCTGCCATCCTGGGAGTCAACAAGCACAGCACTTATTTTCTGCTGCTGGAGCTTGAAAGGTTTAGCTGAGGGCTACGCTTCTCATTTTACGCTTTCGGGTAACTACCAAGTACTGGCAAGTTCAACACTGTTTTGTTATCAGATAGGCCCACCACAGGAAAATTCATCTGATAAAAATGTGAAAATCTCCTAAGGAAATTAAATAAGAGCATTGTTCGAACCCTGACCTTGGTATCTTTGCTGCATATTTCCACTCCCCCCACCCCCCACTCCCCACCCCCAAGAATAAATAAATAAAAGCATTAAGAACAACTTACTTTTTGGACAAAAGCATGAAGGATATAGTGCCCACTCTTTGTGAGGATTAGTCAAAGAGGATGGTGTGGAAGAAAGACAGCTGCTCTGTAACAGGAGCACGTTTTAATACAAATACTGATTCCCAATGAGTTCAGCAACCTCTACATATAGGTACATCATGTTATATTTAATCCTACCACAAACACAGTATTCAGAAGGAGCACACAAACAGCTGTAAATTATATTCAAAAGAATAGAAGCAATACAGCTAGACTAATCAAACATATTGTGATGTATAATGTATAATGTATAAGAGCACGTCTGAGCCTAAAGGGGAAAATGCAAAAAGATCCTCGAGCAAGGTTTTGTTTTGTCTGCACATGTCTATACACATTTCAAGAATGTGGAGAATGGTAAGCAAGCAACAGGAGGGGCTTTGTATTTCTCTATCCACTGCCCACCCAGTAGATTAGCCTCTTATCTGTTAAATGAGACTGTGCAGACAGATTTGGATAGCAGGCCCTTGGCATCAGCAACATGCTCCGTGCACCGAGAGCTCTGCAGTATCACGGATAGTCCCTTCGCAACAGCAAGGCGGCACAGACAGCCTTGGACCAGGCAGTGGGTGGATATGTGGAGACATATAATAGGCAGCTTTAGATGCTGCCATTCCACCCGCTTAAACACTGCAGGTATTTTTCTCCTTCCAACCGGTTTCTTGGTATAGATACAAAATTATAGCCATCTTTGTGTAAATTACATATTGTCCTGAGATCACAGTGTTAAAATAATGCAAGGAGAAGACATTAAAGGCAAGTATTTCAAAATGTCACCGTCACTTGCTGCTTTATGACTATAAAAACACAAAGGTAAAGACACAAAGAGTGTGTGTCATGTTGAGTCTTGTAAAGCCGGCATAAAGTGCAATCTAAATGTTCTTCACGCTTGGCCATCTTTTACTCTGTATATTTTTGTAAAATGATTGGCGGGTACAGAACTCTTTTCAAACTGATCAATGTTAAGGACAGCAGCAGCAGTGCAGTAACTCTGGGGAGTTCTTATTTCTTGTATTTCTGTAAAATCCGGTAACAAGTTGGAGAGAGGAGCAATCTAAACTTAACAAAAAACAAAAAGTACAACCATTCCAGTCAGTTTGAAGAAAGCCTCCTTTCTCATGGAGCAGCATTATTTACCTGAAAAATGCGCATTGAAACCTTATGGCAGATTCTTAGGAAATAAACCAAGTTAGGAAACCCTAACTTGGTTTATTGAGGATAAAAAAAATACAAAAAATCAAAGTAGGCAAGGAGGCCTTGCTGTTCCAGCCTTGAGAGTCCGAGGACGGAAGAGAGAGGGTCTTCAAGCAATCTGTTATTAGACAGTTCTAAGAGCTGACTTATCACAATGTTTGTCTCACAAAATCTACAAGAACACGAAATGTACAAGGCTTGCCAAAGTATCCACATCCCTTGAACTTTTTCACCTTTTGTTACTTTACACGCAGAAACGTTGGATTATTTATTTGTAATAACACAAAGCAGAACACAATTATGAAGTGAATTGGAAAGGATAAATGATTTAAGACATTTTACAATAAAACAAATCTAAAAAATGTGGAGCTGATTTGTGCTGAACCCCCTTGATGCAGAAACCCTACATAAAATAATGTTAACAGAGTACACCTGTGTGTAATCCAATCTCAGTATGAACAAAACTATTTTCTAAGGCATCAGAGGTTTGTTAGAGAACATTAAGGAACAAACAGCATCCTGAAGGCCAAGGAACACAGCTGACAGGTCAGGGATCAAGCTGGGGAAAAGCTGAAAGGAAGTTAGCTTATATCCCAAGCTAGCACTAGCACTGTTCCACTTATCATCTAAAAATGAAAGTGCATGGGCACAACAGTAAATCTCCCAATACATGGTCATCTGCTTTAACTCCAGAGCAAAGAGGCCATAAATCAGAGGAGCAGCCAATAGGTCCATGCTAAGCCTGCAATAGCTGCAGAAACCAGCTTCCAGCTCACGGAGGAGCATCTGTTGACAACTGTTGGTCGCCCTTTATGGAAGAGGGGCAAGAAAAAAAACATGGCTGAAAAACAAAAACACAACCTATTCAACTATGAAGGGGTAAACATGTTAAAGAAGTTTCTATAGACAGAAACCTTCTGGCCAAAATATTATAAGTGTTAGGAAACCAATACTCTACCTCACCCTGAACACATCATCCCCTTGGTGAAACATGGTGGTGTCTGCATCGTGCTGTGGGGATGAGTTCTTGACCGGGGACAGGGAAGATGGTCAAAGCAGACAAGGAAGCAGATGGAGACAAATACAGGGCAATTCTGGGAGGACATCTGTTGAAGGCTGCAAAAGACACAAGACTAGGGTGAAAGGTCACCATCTAGACAGAAATGACCCTAAACATGCAGGCAGAGCTACAACGGAGTGATTTAAATGGGGGCATATTTAAGTGTTTGCATTATCTACCCATGAGCTCCTGGATAAAGGATGTTAAAATTAACCTCTGTAAATTGGCTGAGCTTAGACATAAGGTGAGCTTCATCATCATCATTGAAGTTGAGCCGCTGCTCCTTCTCATCATCAAATGTTAGAGGTGGTCAGGATACCTTCCTTTGGATGTTTTCTGCGAGTAGGAACTAGAGCACACTCAGATCTGATGGAACATAAGAGCAATGTGCCACTATAAAGAAAGACTGGCGTAAAGCAAACTGTAACACTATTTATTGGATGTAAACACTAGCTTTCCTGCATCTTTATCAGCTTAATGTGTGCAATGTCACAGTTTCAAAAGAAACCTTCTGACAAGGTTAAGTTGAAACTGAGAACTTCATCCACATTTATCAAAATTGGAATAACAATTAGGGGGTAATAAACTAATAAAATGGGTCTTTCTCAAGGATTACGCATTACTTTTTGTAAGTCTTGATGCCCCCCCCCCCCAACTTCCCAGGAATACTCCACAAAGAAAGGGAAGCGTTTTATTAAAAACAATCTTCAGATTGTGACTGCAAATGCCATGCAGTCAGTCAAGGAAGTGCAACTAGAAAGAGGCACACAGTCAGATGACTTGAACATCACAGAAAAATCTGTGGGCAGATCAAACATGCACTGCCTCCAAGACAGCCTGAAATATTTGCTGAAGCGATCTGTAAGAAGGAGTGGGTGAAAATTCATAAACCGAGAGCAGAAGGTAAACAAAAAAACTCTTGGAACCTGTAAAGTCTGTCAAGCACCTGAAGTTTTGACTTGATGAGGTGCTCTTAGTTTTGCACATTTCACACGTTAAATATTGTAGTAAAAAGTAAAAGTATTCTGGCTTTAACTTTTATTGTGTGTTTCTTGCAAAGACAGTTTGTTTCTTTCCTTTTAAAAGAGAAAATAAAGAATACGTAACTCCCTGAAGGTATTAACAAAACATTTTTGCGGACACCTGCATGACTAAAACTTGGGATTAAAAGCAGTGCTCCAGACTCTAGAAATTCATTCTCTCCCACATATCACCTGGCTGGATTTTAGGCTTTGTTTCCTACAGCCTTTGACTCATTCCATCTCAGTCTGAGCTGTTTCCACGCGACTAGAAGCCAATAAGGCAGGCCAAACTGCACCCCCCCCCAGCTCTGACTCATGATTTGATCTGGTTTGTAGTCTCTCTCACCCAGGGCCGGAGTTGATTGGTAGTATTAAGTGCACACCTGGGACCCAAATCCTCACTTTTTTCCCCATTTCCATCCTCCCTAAGCCCAGGGCATGAGCTGAATATAAGGCAAGAGAGCTATACCACACAGTTGGCAGCTCATGTGGACTTACTGAGACAGAGCTTCTTGCCACATTAAGCATGAGTGCCAGTCACCGTCAGGTCCAATGGACAAAACTGGAGCACATTCCTGAGACCTTACATGTTTTCGCTGGTTAATAAATCTCTTTCCCTGCTGAGGACAGGAAATGCAAGCGGTTGATCATTATCCAGAGCATAGAGGTAACTGGAGAGGACATGGCGTCCGGTTACACTGGGCGGGCCTGTCACACTCACCTTGGTTTATTTCTCCCCAGTATATACACACAGAACACAAGGTAAAGCAATGCTCCATGAAATACAACCCATTTTACTTTATCATAGGTAAAAGCCCTACACTTAAAATGCTTTGTATTATTAATTTGGCTGTACTGACGAGTATAAGGACACTCGGCTACAATGCCATTCATTGAAAGAAATCTCACAATTAAACAGACAGGTCCACTTTGAAGAAACAAAAAGGCATATTTTGACCATGAGCTATAGATGACTCTTCATGTCATTTGCTTGTAGTGAGGAAGAAAACCATGTAGTCAGAAAGAAAACTATGTTGTGAGGAAGAAAACTCCCTCCAAGTCTTCATTGCTATTATAAAGTTGGAAAATACAGCTTTAAGACTTGTTGCTTTTGGATGATTGAAATGTCACTTTTCAAATTTCGGTGCCTCATGGCTGCTCAGAAAGATGCTGTGTTTGGTGGACAATTTAAAAGAATTACCCACAGTTTTTAATCACCATATTTATCAGATTGTAAGTCACCACGGAATATAAGTTGCATCAGTCAAACCATGAAGAGGTTTTGCGCCGATGGGGTAGTTAACACAACCCATGTACGGAGGCCTCAGTCCTCGACGCAGCTGACCGGGGTTCGATTCCAGCCTGAGTTACCGAATGTCTCCATCCCCCGCCCTCCCCCTTTCTTTCTCAAACCCCTTTTCCTGTCAGCCTACTTTGAAAAAAAACAACAACAACCACAACAACAACAAAAAAACAAGCCACTAGTGCTGCAAAAAGCCAGAAAATTAAAAAAAATAAAGAGGAAAAAAACGTATATGAGTCGCACCGGACTATACACATTTATTTAGAAATTTATTTCACACAATCCAAGACTGAAAACTGACATTTAATCTGGTATGGCATCTTACTCAATTACACAGCTCCATCCACAATCTGCTGAATAATGTGGAACATAGCTGGGAGGTTGAATGGGGTAAATAACCAGTCAGCAACTCCAACCCAGAAAGTTCTTGCCTGCATATTTCAGTGTAATAGCCCGTTATGCTGAAAGTTGATAAAATTACGCTGAAATTAGACCGTGAGTTTAGCAGTGCTACATGCTAAGCCAACAGTATGACATGGATGTTTCACAGGAACGTATAGCTTACGTGCATCATCGTAGCTGTAAACGGCCTGGACAACAGACCTGTAAGCTAGCGCTAGCTGTTATTAGCTTCACGGACAGCCCAATAGCAGGGTTCTGTGGGTGCTTCGAGCTGCGCCACGCAATGCTCCGCTGCATGAATGCATACTGAAACAACATATGTACATGTGTTCAGTCTTTGTTGTTTATAAATCAATGTTTCAATTACTATTTAAGTGGTACAGGAGCAGCATGAAGTTTTCACAAGCCTAGAGTGGCCTCTTGCGGCTATAGATTTTAATGTTTAAAACTTGGTTCATGTTGGTCAGTATGAATTACCATTTAAAATTGATATATAAGTCGCAGGATCGACCAAAAATATGAAAAAATGTGCTACTTAAAGTCCGAAAAATACAGTATTTACGGTTTCATTGCTAATTCTACTTTAAAATGATGATAGAAACACTAAAGATTTTGACATTTTTTTGCTTATTTTCTTATGAAGGCACAAAGCTGCATCACTAGGAGCAAAAAAGTAACAAAATTTTGCTGTTGAAAGCAGTAAGGCATTTTAAAAATGTGTTCACAATATTTTGGAAAAGGCCCTAATGAAAATCTTAAGCGTCAGATTGCAATAAAGCACAGAATCACCATTTACCTCAAACCTCTCTATCTTGAGGTCAAATGATCTGTCTTTCCCTTAAATCTACAGCTCAGATTTATTTAAGAAGGGTTCTTTTCAATGGCTATGACTTATCAACATCTGACCTGAAGTAGATAGCTTATAGTGTCTTCAGTTAGATTAAAGAGACATTAGTTTTTTGAGCTAAGAGCCTCTTTAACTGGGGCCAGGACACCTCTCAAGTTGAATAAATGTCATAGAAATTGATGGAAACAGTATTTTATACCTTTAGAACTTTAAAATGCTTACATCAAATGGAAGTCAATGCTTAGTTAAAGTGACATTATTCCACAATATTTAACAACGTTCACTTCAGAAACCACATATCAGAACATGTCAAGTGTATCTTGCCAGACAAACTTTTTTTTCTTTACACTGAAATGTACTCATGCTGTACTGTATGACATCATTTCACACCTTGTCCCACTGAATTGCGGTCAGGTTTGTAACTAATCCACCCATCCACTGTCTATGCCGAACATTGGGGAGCTGGGGTCAAACTCCGGTGGCAATTGGTGGAGAGGTCGCCAGTCCATCACAGGGCAACACAGAGACATACTGGACAAATGACCATGCAAACGCACACTCCCTCCTTAGGGCAATTTAGAGAAACACATTACATGCTTGTTTTTGGACTGTGGGAGAAAAACAGAGAGGACCTAAGCAAGCACATGGAGAACATACGAACCCAGGATGTTCTTGCTGTAACGCAACAGTACTAACAACTGTGCAGTCCGGTCGTAGCTCACAAAGGTTATATTTATTTCTAAGTGACCCAAAAAAACAGCCAAAGGTGCCAAAGAGTGAAGTACAAACTCAGCATTAATGTCGATCTAAAACAAAAGTAGTTATAGAAAATTCTCCAAGATTTGTTCAGTGATTCATCCAGCGAGGAGTTTGTCATTAGAAAGGCTGTCTCAGAGTAACAGCTTGTAGAAAAAACAAATCAGCACTCTGAGGAGGGATTTAAATGTGCTCTGCTGTGAGCCAAGTGTGTCTGTAATTCATCATAATGGTACATTACAGACTGAATTACGTTGTAATGTCTGCCCTGGTTCCGACCAGCATTGTTACTCTGATGTGAACGGGCAAGTATTGGGACTTCTCTCTCAACAACTGTCCTGAGCATAGCCTACTTTATATTAATGATTAAATAGTAATTCAATATTATTCACAAAGGATATTTATTTTCAAAACTTGAAAAAGATTCTGCTTTCTCAGCTAGCATTATATTGATGTACAATATCTTGTCCATCCTGGAAACAGGCTAAAAAAATTGTGTGCTTATAGGTCATAAGCACACAATACATGTATTGTTTTTCCTATTCAATTTTAAAAATTGCCTTCATACTTAATGTTGTCATTTGCTGTTCCTTGACAAAAATATTCACACCTTGCAGAAGCATGACAGAAATCTGCTTCTGCTGGATAAGATATTTACAGCTCATAATCTGTCAACTGATCCCTGCCATCTAAAAATCTGTGCTATTCCTTCAAGAAGATACAATTATAGGTGTTTAACTGTAAGATATAATTATACATAATTACACAAAGAGATTTACAAAGTGATTACACAAAAGAAGATGTACAAAGACAATAAATAAATAATGGATCCATCCACAAAATAATTTCAGTGTTTGGCATTTTTGAAACATCACCAAAGTTTGTCAACTTAAAGCAAGCATCTTTATTGTGCAGATCTAATTTGTTCTTTTTTCATGCTTGCTTGTTTTGATGTTTTTCACTGTTTAATTTATTTTTTACTATCACATATATAACACATGATTTCTATACCATACTGAGAACTGTGGGAACTAAATAATCAAACCCAAATTTGACCATAAATTATAGGTAAACCTAATTTCTAAGCTTACCTGCATATTTACACACACTGTAAAAACACAAATGGTCATTTTTTTCTTACTGTCTGCAATCAGGCTAACCTTTTCCCATTTTAGGTCGGTTAGGATAACCAAAATTACATCCTGAAATTCAGAATTTTAAACACACTAAGAAAACTATGTCTTTAAACAATTTTGGAAAACCCCAGATGATAATGTCATAGAATAATCTGATCTGGTACAATCTACCTTTGTGTGTTTTTTTTGGAGCACAGCTGTATCTGTACATCAATATCTGATATAAATGTGAACATTTGCAAGGAACCAGGGTGAGTCAGGAAGAGAACTGTGGAACGCCACAAGCCTGGTTCATCCTTGGGATCAGATTTCAGATGCCTGACTGTGCTATGTTTATCTGTTCATCTAATTGTATGCAAGTTTAAACAGCAAGGGAATGTCAAGCCATCACACCATTCAAGCTTTAGATGGGTTCTGTGTCCCAGATGAACATGTTTTGATACAAAAAGGGCAAATCAATCCAAGAAATAAAGCAGACAACCTTGTGACGATACTGGCTAAAGCTGGTAAGAAAGTGTCATTATTCACTCCGAAAGAAATTCTGTAACACTATGGGTAGAAAGGCCACTTAAAAAGAAGGAGTCCATTACTTTGAAAACGACATAAAAAGCGATATTTGACTTTGTAACGGAGCTCAGGGACACAGACCTAAATATCTGGAGAAGTGTGCTATGGTCTGATGAAGATTTAAATGTTTGGCCATAAGTATTGTTATATTTAAAGGGAAGGAAAAAAATCCTCTGATTATCCTGGCATTTAGCAAATAAAATCACTTTAATAATCCTAACTGATCTTAAACAGAACAAATTTAGTCTGTTTTTATGCCAGGCAGTAGGAAAAGGGTAATGTATTTTTTTATACAGTGCATGTAAATAGCAACTGCATCTGACAGCATACTGCATACTTAAAGATGTATACATACATCGTCAATGTTCACTTCTAGTAGAAAAGGCATCAGAGTATTTTTTATTTCCTTAAAAAAAATTTTTTTCAGTCACACCACTTTCACACCACCATTATATTAAAAAGGGACAATCCTTTCTCATATTGTTTGTGGTTGGTTTTAAAGTAGTGAACTACTCAAATGTTAGCTACTAGTATGGCTAGAACAAATGCTTAAATAAAGGAAATTAACTGTTTCTAATAGCGCTTTGAATATTTAATTACAAAACTGGTAAATAAGTAATTGAGACTTTGTGGGTGAGTTTGCCTTTGTAGCCAGGGGTGGACTGGGACAAAAAATCGGCCCTGGCATTTTGGATTAGACTGGCCCACCACATTGTCATGGTTCCTAAACAGGCGCGCTTGGCCTCCCCTGGGATTGCGCAATCCCATGTTAACTGCGCTGGCTTCCATTCTGTGAAAGCATAATCCTGTCTCTAGATCATAAATTCAATTGTTCAAACAGTTATGAGCTGATTTTCCACAATTTAATATATTTGGATTACGAATTGTGTTTTGGTCATCAAACTGTGTGCAGGTAACATGTTTTTGTGCTGCTGCGCAAACATAAAAGGCAAAGAGCTGGTTGTAGGTGAGGCCGGCAGTTTCTTGGCCTCTAGGCAGGGGGCGCTCAAGGAGCACCGCTCCTGATCCAAAACTTTAGAGTGACAGCAAGTTATGGATGTTTTATTAGCGAGTTTTGCTAAACAAGTAAAGCACTAAAAAGACTCTAAACATACAGCCGGAACAGGACTGATGAAGGAAGGCTTTCCTCCCTGGCAGTGAGCTCCACTGAGACTGAGAGAGTTTTAAAACTGAAGAAGATAAAGAGAACTTTTACGAAAATGAAGATATTTTTGTGCAGAAAGAGCTGTGCATGGACTTAATTTATAAGTAGAGGTAAGACAGCGATAATTATTCATGTTTTGTTTCTGTAATGAAATGTGCTTAATGTGGGTTATAGTTTTAAAATGTGTTACAAATGCAGAAATCCATCATAACTCATAAACTGTTACAGGCAAATGACAAATAATTATATTTATTTTTTCATCAAATAATCAATATTTTTCCATGTCTCTTGGTGAATTAATTTGGCTCAATCAGTCGCCTTCAGCACTTTGCAATGAGTCTATTCTGTAGAGTGTATATATTAATAAATCTGACTCTGATGACGTCAGTCCCTCACCAGCTATGAACCCTACCGCACGTCACTGACTACAACCGTCCACCACCATATTTTTCATCAGCAACCGGAGCAGATGAAGGGCCTGCTGTTGGGAACATGTCAGTTTGACACATTTCGCAGCGTCCGTTTGAAGAACTCGTTTCTTTTTTTCGTGCAGTTTCTCTGCGCCTCCCTTGCGTTTCTTATCCATTACTACTGTGAACACCGCTGCACAAAGTTCCACTGGAGCATGAAGGTGTTTTTCTACTTTATGATTGGCCTAGCCCTTTAGACTGTCAGGGATGATAACCAATGGGCTGCAGTAGTCTGTGGTAAGGGCCGGATGATCGGAACAGACGCTTGCGTTGCTGATTTTATTTTTCTTCATGCATTATGCAAATATAACGAGGCAGATATATATATATAAAAAAATAAAAATAAAAAATAAATAATAATAATAATAATAATAATAATAATAATAATAATAATAATAATAATAATAATAATAATACATATTAATAATATACATGTCGGGTCTGCCGGCCCAAACAGCACGTCGGCCCACCGGGCAAATGCCCGGTACGCCCGATTACCAGTCCATGCCTGTTTGTAGCTATAATGAACTGAATGCGCCTGTAATTTTCTAACTGTTAATTGGACTGTATAGGAATCATTTTATCGCAATGCTAGATTGAATTTAGGTCACTTTAGCAAATGCTAAAGTTGCAGTACTCACTTAAGGCCCATCGAGGACCCATTTAGTTGTTGAGCTTTGATTTGACTTCAGCTTTTTATGGGGGTCATCTTGTGGCCACTCCATTTGATGACTTCAGTATTTGCTAATGTCCCTCTGATGTGTTTCAGAGCAAAATTAGCCTTGTTTGTCACTGATAACAAAACTGTTACCTCAATGGTCATTAGAGGCTTTTTGTCAGACTTCCATTGAGCATGTGGTCTCTTCAACAGCTGCCTGTAAGGGTCTTATGAAGTAGCCTTTTTTTCCACAGCTTGGATGTAGAGGGGCTGTCAAATACCTTGTTAACTGCCTTTGAGGTCTCTTCAGATGGATCAATTATACAGTGAAAATTGCAAATTGTCAGCTAACTTGCCTCATATGACAGGCTGAAACTACAAGTCCCACCAATGCTTTGGAACAAAACAACTTGTTTGTTAATCTGTTTCTTTTTTACATCCAAACTTTTTTTTTACAAAGCAGTGGCTTGCTAATAGCCTCTTTCATTGCAAACATCCAGCAACAGCATTTCTTCCTGAAAATGGCTTCACTGAAAATGGCTGTTCTGAGTGGTGGGAACTGGAAAAACAAGAAGGCACATAAATGGAAAGGTAGGAAATTCTTCTTCCTCCAGTTTTGATAACATTAAAGTAGTGGTGGGGAGAGGACACCCATCACACCCTGATTAATGGACAAATGGCGGATTCCTTAACAGTGTATTGCAGATGTACATTTTTAGGATGTTGTAAATGGTTATATTTGTGCAGCTGTTTACTCCCAAACAAAACTTTGCATAATGTTGCTAATAATACTGTAATGCATGCTAATAACAATGTATGCTATAATAGATGATAATGCTAATTTGAATACATTTGTGATAAAAACATTGTCCTAAAGCATTCCTTAAAGTATCCCAGTCCTGATCTTGTTAAAACAACCCTACAGATTTAAAGTGATGTCCTGAGATAATCCTAAGTGTAAAGTCTGGTACAGAGGACCCAATATCTCAACCAAGCACAGAATACATTTTTAAATATTTATTAAAAATTTGGAACTGGTGGGAACCACAGTCTGGTTACCAACGTTCAGGGAAACTGAAATGGAGAAAAAGAGGCTTTAGTGACAGAAGAGATAACCGGTGAGTTAACCAAACTCAAACAGATGATGAATCAGCTACTGGGCTCCTGAACACATAGACTTTAAAGTTCTCACAGGAGAGGTCAAGGATGGATTCTCTGCACCATTTCTCCAATGACAAATCCTTTCTGATGGAGGAAGACATGGTAGCAAGACTGGCAAGGGTCACAAACACAGAGGCCGGTAAGGAGTTGATCAGGCATCGGGTAAGCTGAGGGCAAAGGTTTAAAACCATATCCGTTATCCCTATCCAGAAAGCAGATATAAATGTCGAGTCTGACAGGGGCAACACAGAACAACAAATACCGGGAGATAAAAACAATTGGCAAGGTAGTACCGCTGGACGTCTGCTCTGAGAACAGCTATCAATAATCTGGTATGGTGTCTAGCTGGTGGGAACTTAAATAGAGCAGAACAGAGGGGAGAGACATACAAACAGACTGAAACATTACAAAGTGTCAGATCAAACAGCAGCGCCCCTGTTCAGCAGTGGCTGCAATGGCTCCTGAGAACATTGGACATTTAACGGCAAATACGGCATCTATACCGTCTAGTTCAGTATTGAAAAAGCAGTGTAATAATAGGAGACTAGTATACAATCGTCAATTTATCCTTGAACTACACGTTTTCTCCGTATCAACGGCAGTAGACATTACAACTCTACACTCTCTGACCTGCCTAACACTGCTATACCAGCGAGACCCAGCGGCCAACAAAGGTGGGAGCTTATACAGGGACAAGCCACACCCAGAGGAGATGAAGGCAGTGTGATAGGAAGGCAGCCGGGGAGGGCTGACGGCTAAGGGACATCATAAGAAAACGCATCTTTAAGGGAGAGGCCACTGAAACCTTTAACCAAGCTTACTCTTTTATAACAAATAATGCAAAATTGGGTGAGAGAAAAATAAAAATCTCCAGCAGCAGAACTACCAAGATAGCTCAGGATAACCTAGGCCACTCTAATTCTAAGCTTTGTCAAAAAGGACAGTTTTAAGCCTAGTCTTAAAAGTAGACAGGGTGTCTGCTTCACGGACCAAAACTGGGAGTTGGTTCCACAGGAGAGGAGCCAAATAAAAAAGATCTGCCTCCCATTCTACTTTTAAAGAATCTAGGAACCACCAGTAGGCCTACAGTCTGAGAGCGAAGTGCTCTGTTAGGAACAAACGGGATAATCAGAGCTCTGATGTATGATGGAGTTTGATTATTGAGGGCTTTATATGTGTGAATTGTAAATGATTTTCTTGATTTAACAGGATGCCAATGAAGGGAAGCTGAAATAGCAGAAATATGATCTCTCTTTTTAATTTTCATCAGAACTCTTGCTGCAGTATTACTGTATTGCATGCATGTGTATTTACCTACCTGTGTTTCTCTTAAAAATATAGTTTTCTTCACCTTCTACAACAGGGGTGTCAAACTCATTTTGGTTTAGGGGCCGCATACAGCTTAATCTGATCTCAAGAGGGCCACACGAGTAAACTCATTGCAAGATTAAATAGAACTAATAAATGTGGACTTGTTGATTTTTATATTAAGTTAATTTCACTTTTACACAATATATTATGAATAACCTCAGCGTTTTTAAGAAAAGTATGTGCAATTTCAACAATACTTTTACTCAGTTAAACATTTACTTGTGCATTATGCATAAGAACTGATCACAGTGATTATACAATGTTGAAAAATATTTATTCACATTTTTTGGAACTTAAAAACACTGTCCTGCATGACAAAATACATCAAACAGATAAAAATTAAGAAATGATTTGAATTTTTCCACACCTGAAGCTTAATCTGCTAATTAAAACACAGCGCCCCTCGTGGACAATATAGGAACTGCATATTTTCAATTAAACGAAGTACATGTTTTTTTTCAATAATTGTTTTATCATTCTCTTCCTTTTATCTTGTCCACTTGTGAAAGTCAAATCTGATGAGCTCTCTGTGGCATCTTATTGCCACATTGCCAGACAGGACACTGGAAAAAAAAAAAAAAAAAAAAAAAGTTTTTTTTTTTTTTTTTATATAATGATAATGCATTTAGCCGCAGGGCCGGACTAAATTGTTCGGCGGGCCGGATCCGGCCCGCGGGCCGTATGTTTGACACCCCTGTTCTACAATGATCGTCACTATACTGGCTGCTGCAGCTTCTTTAACCCAGGTAAAGCTTTACTCATTACTTTTGATGATTTTAAAAGCAAACCGTTAAATGTTAAAAGCAACATTTTGCTGCCACACATTTAGTTTGAACCAAAGTTACTAGAATTATCCAGCAACTCATATATGTAAAAAGAATAAACCTGGATAAAAGTAATCAGAATAAAGGGCAGATTGGAATAAAAATGTGTCATGTAAACAAGCCAATCAGAATATTCAATTCAATTCAATTTTATGCATATAAGATAAGATAAGATAAGATAGTCTTTATTGATCTCACAATGGAGAAATTCACTCGTCACATCGGCTCATACAAGAAGGTGCAGAGTAGGGAAGGTGCATTCAGTTATATACAATGAATCTTCATATATACAATGGATCAAAAAGAGTACCAAAAAATACAAAAAAGGAAATAGGAATGGGCAAATGATGTCTCATTTACATTCTTATGGGTCTATATATATATATATATATATAAACATATCTACACTCACCGGCCACTTTATTAGGTACCCCATGCTAGTAACGGGTTGGACCCCCTTTTGCCTTCAGAACTGCCTCAATTCTTCGTGGCATAGATTCAGCAAGGTGCTGGAAGCATTCCTCAGGGAGTTTGGTCCATATTGACATGATGGCATCACACAGATTTGTCGGCTGCACATCCATGATGCGAATCTCCCGTTCCACCACATCCCAAAGATGCTCTATTGGATTGAGATCTGGTGACTGTGGAGGCCATTTGAGTACAGCGAACTCATTGTCATGTTCAAGAAACCAGTCTGAGATGATTCCAGCTTTATGACATGGCGCATTATCCTGCTGAAAGTAGCCATCATGGGTTGGGTACATTGTGGTCATAAAGGGATGGACATGGTCAGCAACAATACTCAGGTAGGCTGTGGCGTTGCAACGATGCTCAATTGGTACCAAGGGGCCCAAAGAGTGCCAAGAAAATATTCCCCACACCATGACACCACCACCACCAGCCTGAACCGTTGATACAAGGCAGGATGGATCCATGCTTTCATGTTGTAGACGCCAAATTCTGACCCTACCATCCGACTGTCGCAGCAGAAATCAAGACTCATTAGACCAGGCAACGTTTTTTCCAATCTTCTATTGTCCAATCGATGAGCTTGTGCAAATTGTAGCCTCAGTTTCCTGTTCTTAGCTGAAAGGAGTGGCACCCGATGTGGTCTTCTGCTGCTGTAGCCCATCTGCCTCAAAGTTCGACGTACTGTGCGTTCAGAGATGCTCTTCTGCCCACCTTGGTTGTAACGGGTGGTTATTTGAGTCACTGTTGCCCTTCTATCAGCTCGAACCAGTCTGGCCATTCTCCTCTGACCTCTGGCATCAACAAGGCATTTCCGCCCACAGAACTGCCGCTCACTGGATGTTTTTTCTTTTTCGGACCATTCTCTGTAAACCCTAGAGATGGTTGTGCGTGAAAATCCCAGTAGATTAGCAGTTTCTGAAATACTCAGACCAGCCCTTCTGGCACCAACAATCATGCCACGTTCAAAGTCACTCAAATCACCTTTCTTCCCCATACTGATGCTCGGTTTGAACTGCAGGAGATTCTCTTGACCATGTCTACATGCCTAAATGCACTGAGTTGCCGCCATGTGATTGGCTGCTTAGAAATTAAGTGTTAACGAGCAGTTGGACAGGTGTACCTAATAAAGTGGCCGGTTAGTGTATATACTTAAATATATACATATATCTATGCGCCTAAATACATACATACCTACGCGTATATATGTGCATATACATTGTATACATTTGTACATACATACATACATGTGTGCTGACTTATGTTCAGGTGTTGATAGCAGCAGAAGTCCCTACATCAGGATTATAGCACGGGTTGTAGGACAGTGTATTAAATAGATTATTGCACCTTGGTTATTGCCCATTAATTATTACAGTTGTGGTCACAGTTATAGTGCAGCATTGTAAAATCTGATAGCAGCAGGAATGAATGACCTGCGATAGCGCTCCTTTTTACAGACAGGATGTTTTAGTCTTGCACTAAAGGAGCTGCTCAGCTCCTCTACAGTCTGGTGCAGGGGGTGGCAGGTATTGTCCATGATGGATGTGAACTTGGACAACACCCTCCTCTCCGCTACTTTCTCCATAGAGTCCAGAGCACAGCCCAGGACAGAAGTGGCCTTCCTCACCAGCTTATTCAGCCTCGTTCTGTCCCGCTCTGTGCTGCAAGGAGCCCAGCAGACGACAGCGTAGAGGAGGGCTGAGGCCACCACAGAGTCATAGAAGGTTTTTAGCAGAGGCCGGCTCACTCCAAAGGACCTCAGCCTCCTGAGGAGGTGGAGGCGGCTCTGGCCCTTCTTATACAGGGCATCGGTGTTGTGAGTCCAGTCCAGCTTATTGTTGACGTGAACACCCAGGTATTTGAAACTCTCCAGAGTTTCTATGTCCTGCCCCTGGATGTTCACAGGTGAGTGATGTGGGGGTCTTCTCCTGAAGTCGATCACCATCTCCTTGGTCTTACTGGTGTTTAAGCACAGATGGTTTTTCTCACACCAGTCGACAAAGTCCATGATGACCGACCGGTACTCCAGCTCGTTCCCCTCAGACACACAGCCCACAATGGCCGAGTCGTCAGAGAACTTCTGAAGGTGGCAGCGCCAATTCATGATACACGTCATCTCAAGGCACTTTCCAAAGTCAAATATTGTGATCGGATTGAGCTGAATCAGAATGAAATTGTATTCTCAATGAGAGGGGTGTTTTTTGTCCATTGATAATCCAATTGGCATGCATGTAAACGCTCATCAAGAAATGCAGCAAACTGACCCAAGTACGCATGTGCGCCCGACGTAAACGTGACATATTTCTGCGTTGTTGAGTGCCGGAAATACGCTGGAAAAAAAAACTGTCGGGACTCCCGATACAACCTTTCTATTCGAAACATTTAAAGAGCTCAAAATTATTATTTATTTAGTAACATTTCAACCATAATTAGAGCCTCGTGCAAGTCCAGCCTGGGCGTTCAGAAGACAAATGAACTCGTACAATACTACTTTGTTTACTGTTTTTTGGTCAGCAAAGACAGAAGTTCTTCTTCTGTGTTTTTTTTAAGGGAGATTTGATGATTGCGAATGTCAGAGTGTTTCTATTATGTATAAATCCAGGTGCATATACACACACATTATGATCGGATTAATTGATGGTGTTATCAAGTAAAATGGTACAATACGATTATTTTTTGTTTTTTAATCCGAATACATTTCAATCCGATCGTGACATTTTGTGCATGTAAACACTGCTATTGTGAGCATGAGCAGGACATGAGCATCTTGAAAACTATAGCTTTATGTGTTGAGTTAGATACATAAATATAAATGATACAGCAAGTTGTGTTTCAGGTGACATGTTGTCAACAACGTTACAGCAGCTTCCTTAACCTCGTTTATCATATGCTGGGGCAGCGTTTGAAGGCTGACCTGCAGAAACCTGTCGAGGAAACAAGAAAACAGATACAAGAGACTGCAGTGTTAGTTTGGAGCTCCACATAAGTGATTCCTAATTTTTAAATGACTGTGCTCAAGATTAGAAACACAAATCTTGATGTGGACAATGTTACAATTGCTGTGGTTCTGTGATTTATAAGAAGAGAACCACTGACAAAAACTGATTTGATCAGTGCGGGCCTTACTACTCATAAAACCCCATCCACAGTTCAGCAGACAGCTCAGAATAACCCTTCTAATAAGTCACTTGGAAGAAAATGTGAGGAGTCAGCTGATTCCTAATCCTCTCCCTTTTCCTGAGCTCTCACATCAAGAGTCAGATTGATATGTGCAATCACATGAAAGCCCCCCCCCCCCCCCCCCCCCCCCATTGCAGCTACCATGGTCTAGTAAACCTGCAAGCTCCATTGTGTGTGTTTTGGCTAAATGAAGCTCGAGTGATGCTTTTGTGATGAAAAATCCTTCATCTGTCTTCAGTGCAAACAACATGATGATAGCACAGCAAACACAGATAGTCTCCGTAATATGTTTGTGCAGATGGCTTACTCATTTGTTTAAGTTACAGCCAGACAAGCAAAACACGAGACTGTTTTTAATTTGCACGATCATTTCAGTCATGAATAAAAACTCAAAGACTAATTTTGAGGAAATTGCTTTCGACATTCATTTAGGCAAAACACTTGTTTAGATAGTTTCCATCTGATTTACTTTACATGCGGATGTGACATGCATGCTCTTTTTCTTCCCCACATTGTAGCCCTGGAGGGGTGGAAAAAAAGTCTAAAGAATTCAATGATTGACAGCTCTGTGAACTATTACAGACAGACCCTATATCTCTGTTTTAAAATCCTACACACGAGTGCCAAGAGTGGTATTAAAATATGAAGGGCCTTCTTCTTGGCTGTTCTGAACAGACTTTTTTTTTTTTTTTTTGCCACAACATATAAAAAAATGTTTTTGTTGATATTTATGCACGAGGGCATAAAATGGCAACACATATTTCACACAAATAATTGCAGTGTTGTAAAAGACAAAAATAAGACATTATTTGCTGGTAATGCCGATGAGAAGAATGCCCATTCGAAGTCTTTTATTAAGCACTTTTATTTGTCAGTAGAATGACATCTGTGATCGTTGCATTTTTATGAGATTTTTACTGAGCCGTGCGCTGTTGCTTTAACACTCGCTGCCTGTCACTGGCTGTCAGTCTAAGAGATGTTCCTCTTAAACTTTCTCTTCGTCTTTCAAGTAAATTTCCCAGTAGAGCTTCTGCCCTATTTAAAACCATAACACTGCAGGCAAATGTAACCAGTTGTTCATATTGGCTCCATGAGATGCCGCTTTCTCTTTTTGCATCTGTTCTGGCTATAAAGGGGAAATGTAGAGAGTCATCAAGGGGAAGACAATTAATCTTAAGGAAACGTTTTGTAATCCCACTGAGCAGGACGTCACTTCCATATCTGCTCCACATTTATAATCCAGAAACCTACACCAGTTCTCACAGGACTATGATAATGTCAGCACAAGTAATGTTTTAACTACATATAACTACAAAACTAATGCACTAATTCGATTGACTTGCTATAAATTGGGATTTATTAGTAAGATGTGTAAGTAATAAGGATTTTGTAAAAACTGACAGTTTTTGTCCTATAATAAAAAAAGAAAAAAAAAACAGCTGAGTGGTGGAATGCTGTTTATCTTTTCAGGACCCCTCCCTGAACACCTATAACCTTTAGACCATTAGTGATCCTCAGCCGTTCTGACAAAACTTTCTTGGCTTTTGTAATCAAGCAGCATGTTCAAACAAGAACTCATACACAGTAACTTGTGACTAATGATTCACTTGGGGATGGTAAAAAGCAGAACCAAGAATAAGCACTTACCCTTGGGTGTCCTTAAGACTAGTAAGAGAATACCTAACAATAACCAAAGTGCAACTTTAGTGTTTTTATTTGTTATCTGGGATACAGCGAAATTCAGGAAAGACCTATTTTCAATTAATGTGTTTGCAAGGACAACTGGGGTGAATAAAGAATAAGTTTTACACTATTTATACTGTCTTTCGCTGTATGACATATAGTTTGTTATTCCATTTGATCAAAATAGGCTAATTTACAGTTGATTCAGGGACAGATAAACCCCAGAACCTCATTTCAAATAGATTTCAAAGGAATAAACAATTATTCAAAAAGACAGTGAGCTACAAGTGAACATACTGACATTAATTTGATTATTTTTCAAAATGGTAGGATTGACTAAAGTTTTCCCGTGTGAATCAGAGGCACAAGCAGTATGTGCACTGGCCTTGAAGCCCCAACAGCACTAGACATTTTAAAGGACAGCTTGAAAAATGTGCCAGCTGAAGACACGAGGCAAACATGTAAGCAGTTTAATAGTTCATAAAACAGCACGCTCATTAACCGCAGTACATTTTTTAAGATTTGTGTGGTTTTACAATGGGTCATTGTCTGTATACTCACTAGTTTCAGTCTGACAGAAAAACTAATCTGTATTCATACAAACTTAAAATACAAAAATTTGAAATATATAATTCAGTTTTTTTTCTTGGCTGATTCTATCTTCCAGGTTTTGTTGAGGGCTAAACTGCTGTTTCTCTTTTTTTTTTATATAATGAGGAATACAACACATGAAAGAGAAAAATGTACTAAGAGTATATACCAGAGGTAATAGTTTTAAACCATTAAAAAAGACATCAAGAAATTAAAAGATTATCCTTGTTTATGTATCAAATCAAATGTCACTAACATAATTGGGATACATTTTAATAAATAAATCAATAAATAAATGTTCAATTCTTGAAACTTTGATACAGTATATAAAAGAAAATTCTCAATTTGAGCACCAGTCAAGCGACTGAAGAGAAAGAGCAGTTGCAGACGCATTTATATAAACGTAAAAACTTAAATAAGTTAATAGATTTAAAACTTGGTCAGGGTGGCTTAGCTTATCCAACTCTCCAGTTACACGGCTAAAGGCTTAGGCTGCTGGGGGATACATTGAACACTTTTTCAGCTAAGCAACTGCTGCCAATCACTTCACGTTCTCCTTCTAGACTTGATACACTGCTTAGCCCTGTCGTTCTGTTTTTAAACCCATTTCTCTCTAACACAAAGCTCTTGGCTGAGCCTTAGCTGAGAGTAAATGTATGTGCTCTCTTTCATCCTATAGACTTGAAAACAGGCTCAGAGCAGGGGTGTACCAGGGCTCACCCAGTCAAATGTCTTTCCTTAAAAAAAATGTAGATCATTTTTTTTTGAGGGGTGTCACTTAAAGTCATTATGAAAAAAACATGAAAACAACAAGCCTCACAGAGAAACATGAGTGCCGGTTTCTTTTTTGGGGAGCTGTGGGGTTGTTGTGCCGCCTTGCACTTGAATTCAGGTGCACATACTCAATTTAGTCACACAGTAGTTGGTGCATACTTTTAAGGGGCATTTCTAAGGTCTTGTGTCATTGGGGGTTTCAGCCCAGACCCCTCATTCCTCTTCCTCCTTCTCAAAAACAAAAACACATTACAGTCTGTATTTTGTGCATTTTCCCAATGTTGCTTATCCCTTGCGCACAGCGCAGAACTGAAAAGAAAAATTGTTTCCACCCATAACAAAGGTTATGAACTGTAACAGTCTAAAAGAGCAGAACCAGAACAGAAAGGGAAAAATCAGCAACTGGATCATGTGTAATGACGCAGCGTAACAACCCCAGCCTGCTTCAAGTGCCGTAGAAAAGAGGAAAAATGTCTGAGCACAGGGATGCTTGATGAAACTCAGCCATAGTGACAAATGGCGTAATTAAACTACAATGATAAATTAACCCGTAGAATAATGGTAATCAGGCATTTCATGACTTGCCTGAATCTGATTATTCAGATTGTCTCTTTACAGTCAACTGTAATATCATTAAAGTGAGAAAAACAAAAGAAAAGTCTGTTTTGTGGAACGTCTGCTGGCAAACCAACCGCATTTCCCCTTTTCAAACTATTAACTGTAATGTTGTGTCTGAGAAACGAAAATAGCAGAAGCTTTCTATTCCCAAAAAAAGGTTTCGTGTGGCCTGGGTGTCTGGATAAATAATTAAATAATCTGGAAGTTGCGTGTTTGTGGCTGTAAATTATTTTATAGGTGATAGGTCCGGATTATTTCTTTCTTCTGTCAATTCAAAGATGTTCATTTGAACAGAGAAGGTCCTTTCTCCTTCCCCTCAGCTTGTATCTTCTCCATAGTGAACTTACAAATGTGCAACTACCTTCAGCTATAATTATTTGGCCCACCCATTTTTTTTTTATTAGGCCTGGCTGAAAAGCAATTTCTGGCTCAGAACCTATCTGTTTAGCAGTGTTTCTGTCGTAGATTTAGCCACTAAAGGAGCTATAACTCCCATAAAATCTCTACTTTTTCTTTTACATTTGAAGAACTCCTGGATCAGTGCTTCTGCATTTCTCAGGGATTGCTGCAAAGTTAATGAGTCAACGCAACTGACTGTGACCTGTTGCTACGTGCTCATTAATGAGTAAATGCTACAAGACAGGTTCTTGTTACAATCAGCTTGGTTTCCTTGAAAAACTTTTTTGAATAACACAGTGAACTTGACTGCATTGTTTGATAAGGAGGATCAAACTGGAATGCATTGACTTCGGATCTGTCTGTATGATTGAATTGACTTTTTCTGTGGAGTACCTTGAGACATATTTTATTTTGAATGAACACTTCACAAATAATTTGAAGTTAACGGCTGGGTCTAAAACATGTGGCAGGAAGTACACAAGTGCAATTAAAAAAGAGGCAGTAGTGGCTGATGGGTAATGAACTGAACTCCAAGCGGGCCCCCAAATCAAATTCAAACAAGGACCCCCCCCCCAAAAAAAAAAAAATCTTGGGCTGGCTCTGCTTTGAACGTAAAAACAGGTGTAAGAGATGAGGTTGCAGAATATGCTATAGCTATATGTACACATCATTTACATGCCAGGATTTGTTAGGGTTTCCTGGGAGGAGCTCTGCGGTCAGAAGACTTTTTTTGGGAGTTCCTCGTCTACCTCCAGTCTATTGCAAACAGTAGCCAAGTCGCTCAAAAGTGGAAAAACTAAAAACTAAAAAAAAAAAAAAACATAATGATACTCTAGCACCATAATTAAACACGGTGCAGCAAAGCCTAATTACGAGGCGATACGTGTGCAGTTGTAAGGCTCTCACCTGCTCTCGTGCGGCCGAAAGGGAGGCGGAGCCAGGCCGCCGACGGCTGCTGGCCTCAACCTGTAGACCTGTACGGGGAGCGAGCAGAGAGCGGAGAGGAGCGCGGCGGCGGCGGAGGGAGGGGAAGCCACCGTCAACCATCACCACATCCGCGAAATTATTTCTCGGATTAATCGAACCAGTCGAGCACATTGTGGGTTCTTCCTGAGCGGCTTTCCCCGCGGGCTAAATGACAACCGCCTGCGTCGCCGAGGGGAGCAGTCCGCGTTTAATGGCGTTTGGGAAGTCTTCGCGGCTCTCTCCGGGTAGAAGAGGAGACATTACGCCGCGAGTTAGCTAACGTTAGCTCGCTAACAAGGTCAGTTTGAAATATGGACTCTGTTGCTGTGGTTTGGTGTTGCTGTGCAGGGTGTCGTTTTGCTTTCGTGCGCTCAGCGGACCCGTCTGCGGGATTAGCGGGGACTCTGGTCTGCTGACAGTACGTACAAAAGGCTGCATTTGTCATGGATATACTATGTTGGCGTTAGCTTGTTAGTTAGCCCCCCCTTCCCTCCTCTCCCCCCAAATTCTCTGCTCGGTTCGCTTCTTATCCGACTTCTGTGTTTTTAAAAGTAAGCTGCTTCACATTAACGCTGCCCGGTCCAGGCTGCTGCTGGTGTTTTTGAAGGAGGCGTTTGTTCAGAGGCGCTTCGGCAGCGCTGCCTGACCTGGATAGAAACGGGGAGCCGCGGTGTTTTGTGACCCAGCTCTGTGTGTGTCTGTGCTGAATGCCCCACAGCGGCGAGTCGCTGCTCGTTTCCGCCTAGAATAAAACAGGTGCATCTCTGCGCGGAGCGTTGCAGGGCAGCTCTCCCAGAGCCGCTTTACAGACTCGGCTTATTTTAGTCTTTGCGCAGTTTTCGCAGTAGTTGGCCCGACTTATCGAGAGTCTCCCCCCCCCCCCCCTGGTGTAGGCTGAGAAGCGATTTATCAAGGTTGAACGTCGTAGGCGGCGTTGTGATTTACAAAGGCCTCCTCCACCGAGTCCTCTCGAAGCGGGGCCCAGGAGCTAGTGCCTAGTTTTTGAGCTAACGCTAGGTTTATCACATTATCCGCAGTTTTTGAAGCCAAAATCGCAATTCCTGCAACACTTGATCGTGTTAGCAGTGGCGGAGGGCGTGTTTTTGTTGCCCTTTTGCTCGCTAGAAACGAGATATATATTTTTCTTCTTTTCTCCTCCTAATCGCAGGGACAGTGTCGCTGGAAGGATTGATTAGTTGGATTTATAATTGACACGAAAGGATTATGAGCCAGCGGCCACACAGACATGTAAAAAGGCCTCCCACTCAGTCCCCGAGACACGCGAGACATCTAATCCTGACATCCGTTCTTGTTGAGGCAGCTTGTATCAGTCGGTTATCTATAAATCTCTTTCTCAAGTTTTTCTATATTGTCTCATTTGAATATTATCTAATTATCTGAATGAATGCTCTTATTCTTCTATAGTAAATGTTTGTTCTGAAAGTTGTTTAGTGCCTCCTCAAAGCTGCTTTTTTTAATCATCATCATCATCATAGCAGCACTTGTCAGTAAGGCCATCTCTCCTAAGAGATTGTTGTAAATCAGGGGTGTCCAAAGTGCGGCCCGGAGGGCATTTGTCGCCCCTGGACGGATTCTATGCGGCCCCCAATGGCAATTCAAGAAATGTTTGGCCCACCAGCACAGATGGTTGATACAGATAAGGGCTTTAATTAGAGAAAATTTATTACACAAAAGTTACCATCTTACAATGTAAAATGGTACAACACAAAGTAAATGTCTTTTAATAACTTCGCTTTTTACATTCTCTTTAATTTCATAGTAAACAGGACCACATACATTCAATGACTTTTACTCAAATGGCGAATTTGATGCATCAGAATCTGCTTTAAAATTTTCTAAATTACAGCAAGTGTCCTTAAAGAAAGACTCACTCAATTTCTGTTTTATTGCAGAGAATACACTCAATTTCTGTCAGTGTTTTTTTTTTTTAGTCAAGCACAAAATAATTTGCAAACTGGACGGCCATATTACAATAAGGCTACTATGTAAACCCTTTAAAGTTTGTATCTATGATTTCCACATCCTTTTTCTAAAGAAATGCTGACTAGTTTGTTTGATAATATTGCAAGGCTTAGTAATTTTTGCTTTTTTAAAATATTTTTTTGCCCCCTTGAATACTTTTTGGCCCCCGGGACAAAGTTTGGACATCCCTGTTGTAAACGATGCCAAGATCACGTGTGTAGGTTGGAAATGAAGGCAGCTACCATGTTGGAAATGCTCAAGTGCTGTGATCTCCGACCACAATGAAAGCTGTGAAAACATGATGAAAAATCACAGCCGCTCATTTAGAGAAAATGGCTACTTTGATTACTGTAAATGTTTACCAAACGACCTTTGATGCCCTAATAGCTGAATAATATCAGTTATTTGACGACTTGTAACTCGGGTTGCCAAAGATAATCTAGATTTTGTCAGAATCGATACTAGAAGAATGAATTATTCGGCGATAGTAGTTATATGGACTGACCTGTTCACATTTGCTTAAATTATGGCACAGCTCCCTCCCTGCAGCCGCTCACCTGACCAAAACAACGAGCTGCTGCTGGAAGTATAAACTCTAGCATGACATCCAAAACAACCAAAAAAAACCACAACACTTATACTGTGTGTTATCTTGTCTACTGTTCTGCCAAACAGCAAAGTGACATTGTTAAATCATATATTGTTCTAAGTAAGGGTTTACCTCTACTGTCTGTTTTTCTCTAATTAATGAAGTCAAGATACTGCAATTTATATATTTTCTCAACAAGTAAGAACCTTGTGCATTTAAAAATGGTTGCAGCTGTGTCAAAATCGGTATGGAGCCCTTTATAGTATCTGTATCCAGTTTGAAATTTTTGTATTAGGTGACTACGCTACCTGTAAACGTCCCTTTTTTTTTTTTTATTTAGGCAAAGCCAGCTGTACAATCACCAATCAGGCGACTGGCGCACACATGACATCTGCAGGCTAGATGATCAGAACATATCTACTATCAGTCAAGCCAGGGGTCGGAATGAGATAACTAGAGTCTCAAAGCATCACAGTATTTAGTAGGGCCGCAGCATATCAGGGAAGCGTGTAACTGCAACACTATTGCCATATAACTACGAACCCCCTCCCTTTTTCTTATAATTACAATGCCTTCTTCTGTGGGCATCAGCATCGTAACAAAACAATGTACATCTTGAGTGGTGATCAAGCGGTGTTGGTGTCCCTCCAACTGATAAAATATATTGTTGGCATGCAGAATTTGAATGCATAATGCTTCAAGTATAATATTGTAGCGAAAATTGCATCCATTACAGTTGGGATTGTACAGATGCTGATTGTTCGATGATAATTACGATACATTGTGCAGCACTCCTGTTAATACAGAAGTGTTACACGATTATGTACAACGTGATCTAATAGGGTTTTATTTGGGGGGGGGGGGAAGGCAACAATTGTTATCGCCCCTGCAGAGCTTATTAGTTATTGCTGTTATAATCATTTAAGTTATGATGTAAAAAAACCAAACATTTAAATGCTTATATACAAGCGCCAATTTCAAATAAACCCCTGCACTTTGCTTGCCAACTGTAAAAACACTGTTGCCTTAAGGAATGATTGGCGGCACTCCTTTTAGTTTCTTTCCAGAAAAAGGAGTGTTTCCAAATAGCCTAATTTACCTTTTTTTTGGGGGGGGGGGGGAGTGTAGTAACATTTCTTTAGTTAGCTAACCGGCAGCAATATGTGGGGGAGGAGAGAGGCAGCACTTTATGTTCAACACTGCTGGAGAAAAGTTTATTTTGGCACTTCTACTTTAGATAACGTTAAACTGCAGAAAATGTATGATGGAAAACTTCAGCGGTTTGATAGCTAACTTCCCATCCATAATCCTTTGTATACCTTGATATGGGTCACCGATGCATACCAGCTTCGTAGGTTTGCTGCCTTTGACTCTACATCATTGTGTTTTGCTATTTTTATGTTGATTTCACCAATCAGGAATGTCTTGCCATTTTAAATCAGGCATTTGGGGAAAGAGGCCCCTTGGGCTTTTATATGCTGCCCAGCTTTCTTTCAGATCACTTTTACTTACTAGCATGAATATATATAGTTAGATACTGTAAGAAGCAGAAATGCACAGTGAACTTCAATCTCTTCAGTAATAGCTAATTTTGTGAAAATGTATATGGAGTAGTGTCTTCACTCCTGTAAATATCCAGCAGATTTGACGTACAGTGCTGAGATTTCTAAGTGTACAGTAGTCTGTGTAAAGGGAGCTGCTCTGAAATCCCCATGCCAAGTTCTGTTTTCAGTCAGCAAAGGCAGATCTTCTGTTCTCTCCCCACATATTTCATTACTTTGTTGAACAGAGTGGAGGGTAACACAAGGGAAACATCCAACTGCAAAGCAACCTTGTCTCGTGGATATGTTTGTTATTCAGCTCATGCTCTATCTAGAGGCTGCTGCATGTGCTACGTCAATTCAATTGGCCCTGAGTGCCACTGTGCATCGGAGGCCTAATTATTTTTGATGGTTTTCGAGTTTTAACTACTGTTGAACTGCAGAGTGCATGGACGGTTGTAAAATGTTTTTGTGCCCCCAGTAGTACAGGCCTCCGGGTGCAAATCACCCACACTAAAGTCCATATCTTTGCGCAGCTTACCAAACGTATAGCATAAAGGCCTGACACAAAAACAGCCGTTTCAGTTTAACACACGGTTCTGAAATGAACGAGCAGCGTTGCGCTTTAGCACAAACTCAACAAACCCGTCGCCTGTAGAGTCTCTGTTTGATTCTGTTTATTAAAATGTTTTGAGTGTTTTACTAAAAGCCTTGTCTGTACTTAGCCTGGAATTTGCTTGCAATCGTTTGACCTGATTGAACATATTGTTGTACAATTGAATAGGCCGGTATATGAGTCTCAAGGTATAACTTGATGTAGAAATACAGAAATACAGTTTAGGGCAACACAATATTACAACCAAAACGAAAAAAATTAAACACTATCTAATTGCGTTTTTAATGGTAATGAAAAGAACAACCTTTCTGCTAATAAATTAACTTATTAATATTATAGATATGATTGATATTAACTTGTTAGTCAGGTTATTTGCTTGGCTCAGTCTATTTGCAATGAGCTGCTTAGCAAACATCCTGTTCATAGTAGAACAGTAATTTACTTTTAAGAGGGATGTGTGGACCTCGATTAGTCTCTAAATAACAACTGGCTTCTGTTTTCTGGACCAGAAATATTTCCAAATGGAAGTATGTCTGTCTTAAGCGAGAGAAAACTGTAGTAGTCTTTTCTCAGCCAGCTGACTGGCAGTGAACAGCAACAGGTCGGGGGAGGTTTCAGAAAGCCTGCAACCTCCGCATCCATTTTGAATCTCTGCTCCCTCATGAATTGTCTCCACACCACCTCGAAATAATAGCTGTGCCGATATAGACTCTTGTTTTCTCTCGGTTACGACTTTTTTTTTTTTTTTTTTTTTTTTTTTATAGTTACTCTTTCCTCCCGCTGGGCAAACCGTATGGGGGGGGGGGGGGGGGTCCTCCATTTCAATAGAAAACGATCTACGGTCGTCGTTGCTTGTTTTATACTCCTCCTCCACCGACAGCACGTCTTAATATAGGAGGCAGATGGGGAAAACGCATTTGACTGACAAGTTTGTCCCCTTTCAGCTACTGAAATCAGAAATGGCAACGCAACATGGCGCCTCCCCTATGCAGGGTTCTCGCCAACGCATTTCAGCGTAACGGATTGTTAACGGATTCCGTTACACTGAAATTAGGCCGTTACGCTCATAAAAGCGTAAAGACCCCCCCCAAAACTAAGAGACGTTCCCGGTTTTCATTAGAGTAATCTGGTCACTTATCTCAAGTTGATGTTTGAGAGCAACATAGAAAGGTCAATAAAGCTCTTGAACGTGCATCAACGCAGCTATAAACCTCCCAGACCACATTAGCTAACGCTAGCTTTTATTAGCTTGACGAACACCCTCCTTCGAGCTGCACTATGCAATGCCCCGCTTTGGGAATGCATCCAGGGAACGGAACGACACACCAACACACTCATTTGCGCGTGTACCGCCACCAACTGTCCACCATTTTGCTGAAAAAAATAAATTCCCAGTGAGGAACCTGCTATGTATTTATAAACAACTAATTCTAAGCTATGAGAACGCTTTCATTTTTTATATGATATTCTACTTTGCCAATGTATTTATTTATAAAAGCAATACTTAATTTTTGCTAAATAAATGCCTAATTAGTTGCGCTCTGTCCCTTTAAGCTTCTTAATCTGACATGCTTTCAGTTAACTGATTGAAGTTTTTTTCCCAGGAACTCTCAGGCTTTAACAAGGGCAGATATCCTGAATGGATTTGGCTACACGTGAAAGGAGAGTTTAGGGATTTGGAAGCGGCATTGTTGAACACAATGGCAGTCGGCACCAATATGCAGCTTCACCTAGAAATCCAGCTGTTTTCAGCTTTAATCCATGTAAACAGCTTTTTCTGTTAAATGCTGCATAGAGGCACTTTAAAATGACTGTATCTGATTAGACATTACTCCCTTTCATACTTACAAACTGATAAGATTCAAACTTAAGCCATGTTCAGGGATGCTTAAAAGCATCCCTGAACAGATGTTTTTTTTTTTTCCCTCCACTCCTTTTCTCCACATGTGGCAACAACCGGAGGTCGTGTAGTGTTTTGTCTGAATTAAATGTAGCTTATGTGCACAGCCTATTTTCATGTTAATGCTTTTGTTTTACATTTAGAGCACAAATGACTGCATGAATCATGCATCATTTTATGCCTTTTGTCCCTCTGCCTGCATGTTCTGCACTATTAAGGAAACAGTCACTTAGTTTTCTCACACTCTTGCAAGAGAACGGATCTTTTTATTTTTTATTTTTTTTGACTACGAATTGAGTAAGCTCTGAACTGTCTGATATAAAAGAAACAAATCTCAGATGAGGTTCATGTCTCAGCTTCGTCAACGGGCTGGAAGAGTTTTGACTTACTGTTCCTTTTTGTTTTTGTGAATAGATGGCAAATGCTAGGAAACCACTTCCTCTGTGAGCTGTTTTGGTTTTATGATCTATTTATTTAGTACATACATAGTACAATGCATATTATGCTGCCATGCACTTTGATGAGCTGTTGGGTTTCTGTTAGGGCTGGACGATAATTCAACATCGATATATAGCGATCGATAGACGTATATCGATGATAGAAAAAAGGGTCAATAAAAAGTTCAATAGAATAACAGTTTTTCTTCCTTATGCATTTTAGTCATGTAGGTTAATATTACAGTCACTACATCATGCTAACCAATCACAAACACAGACCCAGGAACCTTTGTCACTAAGCTCCGCCCCCTTCAAAGAGTTCAGAGAGCACGTGTTCTTTTTTTTTCTTTTTTTTAACTTGCGGTTTTGGTAAAAAGTTGGTGGAATAAAGGGTTGAGTTTGAATTCAGTGTTTGTATCTCTGTATCTAAAAATAGGTTGACAAGCAACAGCATAAAATGGCCAGGGCTGCACTTATATGTTTTGAATTTGTTGATAATTATCGATATCGATCAACATCATTTCTATTTTATGGATGTGTTTTTTGCCTATATTGTCCAGCCCTAGTTTCTGTATTGTTTAGCCTTTATAACCTTTGCCAGGTAATCGGTACAGTCTTCCATAATTGCAAAGATCAGCCAGAGGTGGTTAGCTGTAGGGTTAGGGTTGAGAATAATTTGGTGGGGTGTCATGTTTAAGAGAAATGTACAATCCTTTTAGCTTTCTCAGATAAATCAACAAGAAATTGCAAGGGTGTAAACAAAATGACAAAATCAGCCTGACACTTGGATTTATATCCTGTTTCTTTGGAGGCAAGACTTTTCTTTCTGTTTTGACCCCACTTTTTCATGAAAGGTAATTATAAGCATTAATAGCTTACCCTAAAGTGTATATGGCTTCTGGTATAAGGAAACAATGAGTTCAAAATATTGCAGTTTAATAACCACTGGATTTGATGTACTGTGTGTGTGTGTGTGTGTGTGTGTGTGCGCGCGCGCGTGTGTGTATAATATATAATGCTGTTTTTTGGTGGTTTAAACTCACGTATCTACAGTGGATGGAGGGTTTGTTTTGTGTTCTGTTGAGGTAATCATAGCTCTTAAACTCTGAGTCAAATGAACCAAATCAGTAAAGTTCAGAGTTGTACAGAATATTCTGATTTTAATTTTTTTTATCCTCAAATTTGTCCAGTTTGATTTGTACTTTAGGGGATTTTAGAGCAAAGACATTAAGTGCATCACTTGATGTCACAGTCTTTTGCCAAGGCAGACATTGGGATTCTAGGCGAATGGCTGACCCTCCTCTGCCCATTTGAGTGCTACAGGATTAAAGCCGGCAAGGTCAGAGCAGTAAGACTTTAATTCCAAGCCCGAGGTTTGCCTAATTAAAACTACAGCTGAAGGGAAAAATGAAACGGAGGAAGAAAAAAAAAACCTTGACACAGCTGCAGCTAAGGAGGACTGCTGTAGCTAAAAAATACTTGCAAAATTGTAAAATGTGTATGTGGTTTTAGCAAATAATTAAAGATGCGAATTTTGTGGCCTTTTTTTTTTTTGTGAAAGCTTTGACCTGCTGAATTAAAGGCAACGTGAATGCGATCGCATTTCAAACTGCTTTCAGCATTTGTATTTGTGGTAAGTGTGGCTAGCATTACGGAAACTGCTATCTGTGTGGATATTTTAGAGCACTGGTGCCAAACTCTAGTCCTAGAGGGTCTGTGCCCTGTAACTCTTTTAGATGTATTCACTTTTAACACCGTAATCAAATAATTAGGTCTTTAGCTGGACTCTGTGGAACTTGACTACATGCTGAGGAGGTAAGTTAGCCATTTCATGCAGCCGTTTTAGACTAGTGTCCATATTCACAAAGATTGCGTCCTCTCAAAGAGCTCCTGTCTTAGTCTAAATATTCCTACCTGAGAGTCTTGGCTTAAGTGATTCAGATCGCTGCTGAGAGCGACTCTGAGCACGGAAATGACAGAACCACACCTCTTAGTGTTGAGGTGTGGTTGACCCCATCGCTAGGTGTGACGCTGTCCTTTAAGAGCTGTGATTGGTTGATAGATGGTAAAAGAAAAAACATCCACACAAATGCGTTCCCAGTGATCAAGTAAGAGAAATTAGGCTGAATTAAGAAATGTCATGGTGACACAGCATCAAAATGTTTACAATCATCTTATTGAGATCCTCATTTCGATCTGCTTATTTTTATGTTTACTCACCAGTCAATTTGCTACCTTATAATTAATGTTAATGCTCACCTGTCAGCATTTTACTGGGACTGCCTGCTTGGATAAAGCGGTTGTATTTGGCAAAATGACCGACATGAAATGGAGGAAAGAAAAGGTAAAGAAAAAGGAGAAACGATGTTGGTCCTTGTATCTAAAGATTTCCAAAATACTGCCAACATTTCTGTATTCAACAGGTTCCATAACAAAGGTTTAAAGGGCAAAAGGATGGACCAGATAGACTTTGCTGTACCTTGTTCTGACTTCCTGTGTTCTGCTTCATCTTCTTTGCAGCCAGTACGAGTACAGACATGCAGACAATAGTTTCTTAATAAATTACTCCATATATCTCTGCTTCCTCTGACTTAATTTTTTAAAACACAGACTGTTTATCAGGAAAATGGCTAACTTTGAGACTTCATTACTCTTACTGTAACCGGATTCACATGTTGATGTTGTGTTCAGCTCAACCTGCAAACACTGACAATAGTAACTAATGCTAAATAGAAAAAGATTTTTTGCAATACCAATTAGTCTTACCAGACTAATTGGTATTGCTACAAAAAAAATCTGCATAAGGTCTTCCAGTTATATAGGAAACTGCTTTGTTTTTAATATTTTTTACCATAAAATTAGTTTTAAATCTGCTCTAGAGATTTCCTTCGAAGCTTTATTGGGGGATGTAGTTATACAAATAATCCTTTGACCTAGATTCTTGTTCACTGCTTTAATCAATACAACAATACAGTGCTTTGTGCTGGAACAAAAACAGTTTCCAATTAAGATCATTATTGGCAGGTTTTTGTGGGGGGGAAACTGTGAATGGCTTTCCCTGGGTCATGTAATTGTTTAACGGTTTCCTCTGGTTGCATTTTGAGAAAATCAACATTATCTTTTAAAGAAGCTTTTGTTTTTAGGTTATATGAATCCTCCTCAGTCCTTCACAACAGCATAGAGTTGTCGCATTGTCAGGTCATCCAAAAGGATGTTATAGCATTGCATCATGCCCTGCTCTATCATCATACATATGAAGCTGTTTGCAAAATAGGGTATGCAGCTTAACTGTTAACATTTCAAATGAACAGATTAAGTTGCAAGTAAGGAATTTCATTTATGTTTGAGCTTATTTCCTTATGTGCACATGCAGGTTCCTCCTTTGTTTACACTTTTTTTGTGTGTGTGTGCATCTCTCGTAGCGCGGCTGACATGGACGTCTGACAGGCTGTCAAAGATATCTTCATGGATCACGGAAGACGACCAAGAGAAAGTGCTGCATTTGTGAGCATAGCCAATCACTAGAGATTCTGACCCATAAGCATATCATTGAAGTGACTTCAGTGCATGTGGCCTTCTCAGTCGTTCACAGACATCTGCTGTGCAGCCCAAAGGCCTATTGAAATGCACTATATACTAAGAGACATGAGCTGCGGGGATGCAGGGAGGTGCAGGTTTCCTTGGTGCAGGACTCTCCCTGTTGTAATATGGCTTCTGGCAACCCTGGCCCAGGGCGCCATGCCAGATCAGCAAGAAACACTGGTGGACATGATATCAGTGGAACTGGAGGCCTCTATGCAGTCCTCTGTGATGTCTGAGCTCCAGGCGGCAGCAGCTTCAGTTGGTGAAGGGCCATCCACAGCTGTCCCAGAGTCTCCTGCGAGGAATGGGGGAGTGCACACAAACATCCCTGATTCCTCAGCAATCGTAGGCCAGGTGTTCCAATTGAAGGTTCCCCCTGGACCTGACCATCCAAGCTGCAACGTCCATGTAAGTAAACCTAAATCTTAACCTCTCACAAAAAGGTAAAGTTCCTGATGTAAATCTAGGATTTAGTTAAAATAGCTAACAGGCTAGAAAAATGATCACGTGAGTTAATGAAGCAGTTTGCATTTTTTATTATTATTTCAGCTTAAAGGAGCAACAAGTAAGAGATTTACTGTAAAATTAACCTAAATCATTCTAATTTGTGAGCTGGGATGGAAGTAACTTTCCCTATAAACAATCGGTCCTCTCCATCAACAACATCTTGGTCACATTTTTCTCCTTTCAAAATTAGAGGTACGATGCAGAACTACTTCGGTGCAGGTGTCACCCTTGCTTACTTCCTGGTTCCTGAGCCAATCATATGAGAGTTCCCAGGGTTGCCCAAACAGAGCGCAGCCTTTGGCATTTTATCTTTGCAAAAGAGCAGCAGCTTGCTGACATTGAAGTCGGTTAGAGAAGCGGACCAGGGGTTCTGATGTGGAACGTTGGCCACCATGATTACTTATTGCTCCTTTAAAAAGCTCATATAGATGCAGTTCTGCAAATTACAGTATTTTTTAAAACATTGAAATATTCAACTCCAAAGTGAAAGGCATGTATCATCGACACAGGGATTTATATTTTAGGTGTTTCTATTTTAAAGATTGTTGTTTACAGGTTAGGAAAATCTAGACTTCAGTTTCACAGAAAATTTTTATATTACATAAGACCAATAAAAGGGCTGTTTTTAAAAAGGTGTCAACATACTAGGAAAAAAAGGAAACTTAAAGTGCTCTGAAGTTTCCTTGTAGATGGCTGTGCTGACTTGGGACTTTTGAAAATGGAGGACTAGCACCAGTGGATGACTTAAGTCCACAAATCACTGACTGAAAACTTTACACTGGACTCCAAAGTCAGTTGGGTCCTGTGCCTCTATGCTCTTCCTCCAGATTGGTTCTGGTTCTGGAGTGGCTTTATTAAGGAATTAAACAGTTCTAGCCCAAGTCCTAGATACCTCTGTGTGTTGTGGTTGTTAAAGTACCGACTTCTGCCACAGTCTCTGCCCTCCTCAAACTGTTCAGAAAGATTTTCTTCACATGCTCCAGTTACTCCTGTTTGTGCACTTTTTTTCTGATGCAACTTTCCATCAAAATGCCTGGATACAACTTTCTGAACAGCCAGTTTCTTTAACTGTGACCTTTAGGGGGTTAACCTTGTGGAAGGTGTTGGTGCCTGTTGGCTTGACAAATGCGATGTCAGCTTGTCTTGTACATGATTGTGTGGGCCTGAATATGGCCATAATATATGATTTCTTTATTGAAAAGCCTTTTTGATTGGTCTTATGCAATATTTTGATTAGCTGACAAACTGAATTCTGGGTTTTCAAACGATCATGAAATATAGCACTGTTTGTGATGAATCTATGTAGTAGAAATTTTGTTTTATTAAGGTGCAAATATATTTGTAAACATCATCCTTCAGACATGAATTTAGAAGTAGGTGAAATGGCAATCCATTCTCCGGAGAAAATAAAACGGTTGTAAAGTTTGAAAGGGACTGAACCAATAGTTCAACTGAATTATGGTTCAAGAAGTTAATAAAGTGAGTATTTGAAGATGTCTGCATGTCAAAAATAATGCTTTCCTTCCTCTTCTACCTCCTCTGTGTGTTTATTGTTGTCACATTGGCTAGAGTTTTCTGTCATCATAAAAACATGTAATGCACTATATAGCATTTATCCCATCATTTCTGATCACTGTATCGCTGCTCATTGAAGGCGACTGTGTTGCAATTTGTTCCAGTCAGATTTATGAGTGACATGAGATTATTATTGGCCTGAGTGGTGATACAGAATGATATCCTGTCACAGCGTAATAACTCAAAATGATGAGCGATGACTCACACAGTTATTATGAATAGGGGCTCACTCCGCTTCCTGTTCTTCCTTGGCAAGATTTGATAAAGTGAAAGGGATGGAAGGAGTGCGGCTGTGGCAGATGATGGGGTTCCTTTTGCCCTACATATTTCAATTTTACATTCATTTTAATTCAGTGTGGTTTATCAACGTTCCCTTTCATTGGGTGATGACTCGGTATGAAACGGCAGACAGGACTAAATAGTTTATGCTAATTTATGCAGTACATTTCATATGAAACATCCATCTCATCGTTATTGTATCATACACAGTTTTTTCACGTTGTATCAGTTTTGTTCTTTAGGAATTGTACAACCAAATTAATGCTTTTAACAAAAAATAAGAAATATACCTGAATTTCTGGGGGGTTTATATAGACTTTTATTGAAAAGTTAAGTTGGTCCTTTTTAACACATCTGTATCGGTCCTATAAGGAAAATTGGGCTGTTAATAGCCATTATTTATCTCCATCTTTGTGCCATTTGTGTTTGTCTCATTAGGGTGAAGGGATTGGCCATATGGCATTTGTTTGGCCATGTGACTGTGAAGGAAATGTTCTGTTATCGACAATAACAGCCTTATTTATTATATCAATTATCGATTTATTATATATTTATTATTATATCCAAATTTTTATATCTGTGCATCCCAACGTGAATCACATTATATGCGTCAATTACACACAGGCAGATATATTCCAAGGCTTTGTTTAATTCTGATAATTTTCTGTTTATATGAACTTTTCCCATAGCATCCTCAATTGATAAACATATTGGCTCTGAAACTGACGTAGATTTGTGTGCAAAAAAGTTCCACGTCTGACCCTTGAATCGTTTGGCACATGAGCTGTCCCAGCGTGTGAGCAAATGTTTCTAAATGTGGCGGCTGGAAACGAATCATAAATTGATTACCATGTTTATCGTTTTAGGGCCCACAGCCAAAACAGTTGCTGCACGAATGAGCAAACGGCTGTAAAACGAGATTTCCTCTAGACTTTAAAGTGACAGCGTCACAACAGAGTACTAATGGCACAAAAACCTGAGAACAAATTCAAACAGATATCTCTGAAAATGTTTGTCTGAATTGACTAATTTTCAAAAACTAGATTAAAAAAAAAATTATTTCATCTTTGACTGTCCCTAGGATAGGAATTTGTACGACATAAAAACTTAATTTGTACACTGCTATTTATTTTCAACAAAACTTGTGCAGGTTTACAAAGAAAGCAAACATGTTGTTAAAGAGGTAAAGTCCTTACAAATGTTCTAGGTTCAACCTTTTTTGTATAAAAATGTTACCTCATACCGTTAATCCATTGCCATTCATAACTACTTCATTGATATAAAAAGGATTAAACATGTGGTGAAGGCTACTAGTGACTCACATTTTAGTACGGACTTTTCTCAGATGACCCATGCTGTATAAAATGCTAATAAAATGCTTTCTCCTTTCTCTAAGCTCACTGAGATGGGAAAAGAGACCTTACCCGCCTGGCTATACTTTGACAGAGAGAGCTGCACTCTGAGAGGATTGGCTCTGGAACAAGATAAAGGTGGATATCATATCTTGGTGTCCGGGGAGCAGACAACTGAAGGGACAAGTAGCAAAGTGTATCCCAGTACAGTCTTCACCATTGAAGTGTACCCAGAAGAACGGGCCGACACTGAGCCGGCTCTGCTCACGCTACAGTCTGATATCAGTGGCCTGCAGCCTTTCACCTGTGGCTCGGAGGAGCCCGTCACGGTCCTTACCGTCATACTGGATGCTGATTTGACAAAGATGGTTGCTGAACAGAGGGTCAACTTGTTAGGACTGATGAGGAAGTTTTCACATGTGCCTCTGGAGCACATGAGAGTGGTTCCTGTTGTTAACAATCGCTTATTTGACATGTCTGCTTTCATGGCTGGACCAGGAAATGCAAAGAAAGTGGTGGAGAATGGAGCCCTGCTGTCATGGAAAGTCGGTTGTGCGCTTGATCAGGCCAGCATCCCTGACATTAGCAGCGTGCAGTCCTCAGCAAAAGATGGGACAATGTCAGTCCGGTTGGGCTACCCAGTGGTTGGCTGGCATATTGTCAACAAAAAGCCCCACGTAGTGAAAAGGATCAGACGGCAGTTGTACAACACCCCCACTCCGGTGCCATCCCTGCTTCCGCCCACTATCAATCAAGAGCCTTTTTCTCGTGTTGTTCCTACCCCAACTTCACCCTCTATTGCCCCAGCAACAGACAACTCTTCTCCCCCTGTCCGAGGCCCTTTGCCTTTACCAGTGAAGCCCACATTGAGGGTCCGAGATCAGATAGCTCATACACCTGCCATTGGACTTCCTCAACCTACCAGAGTGTTGGGAACTACGAGTACCATTCCGATCATGCCTACCATGACTAGGCCTACAATTTTGGGGCCCACTGCTTCGCCTACGCCGCCAGGCACCACCAAAAGACCAAAAACCACAAAGAAGCCCAAGAAACCCAAGACCTCCACCCCTGCTCCCCGAGAGCCAAAGTCCACCACTCCGAAACCACCCAGACGTACCACCCCTCTTTCTCTGGCCCCAGATTTGAATCAAAACCCAGCAATTCGCAACCCCATTGATCAGGTCACGGCATGGGTCGGCACATACTTCGAGGTCAAAATTGCTTCTGATGCGTTTTATGACCGAGAGGACGGTACCACAGACAAGCTGCGCCTGACTCTAAAGAAGACCCCCAAGGAAGCTGTTAGTGAAACCTCGTGGATCCAGTTCAACAGCAGCATCCAGCTTTTGTACGGCCTTCCAGACGAGGCACATGCAGGCGATCATGAGTACTTCATGCTGGCCACCGACAAGGGTGGGAAGAGCGTCATGGATGCATTTGAGGTTCGAGTCAACCGCTGGACTAACAATGACAAACCGTCAGTGGTGTTTGCGGCTCGTTTTCACGGCGATCCCAAAGAGTTGAGCGAAAATGTCCACAAAAAGATTCTTCTGACTAAAAAACTGGCTTATGCCCTGGGGGACCGGAACACCAGCACAGTGACCCTGAGGAGCATCACCAAAGGATCCATCGTGGTCGAATGGACCAACAACAGCCTTCAGCAGAATTCTTGTCCAAAAGAACAGATCACTGCCCTGAGCAAGAAAATCTCAGATCACCAGGGAACACCTTCGCCAGCCTTCACCAAGGCCATGCAGCCTGAGTTTAAACCCATAAACATCTCGGTTCGAGGAGCCAATAAATGTCAGAGCTACACATTCATTCCACCGGGAGAGGTGCTAATGCCTGACCTTCCTACAGCCACACCTTCCCCAGGGACAAGTCAGAGGAGTAGCGATGACGTTTACCTGCACACAGTCATCCCAGCTGTGGTAGTGGCAGCCCTGTTGCTTATAGCTGGGATCATTGCCATGGTCTGCTACCGCAAGAAGCGCAAAGGAAAAATGACAATAGAGGAGCAGGCCACCTTTATAAAGAAGGGGGTTCCTATAATATTTGCTGATGAACTGGATGATTCCAAGTCCCCACCGTCCTCCAGCATCCCCCTTATCCTACAAGAGGAAAAGCCCCCACTTCCTCCTCCTGAGTACCCCAACATGGCCGGCCCCCACAGTACCCTGCTCAACCAGGACCTGCTGGAGGAGTATTCAGTCTATCAGGATGACGATCCCAATGCTCCACCTTATCAACCCCCACCCCCGTTTACCGTTCCAATCGAGGGAAAAGGCTCGCGCCCCAAGAACATGACATCCTACAGGTCACCCCCTCCCTACGTACCTCCCTAACGCACAGCTGAGCTTTGTGTTCGAACAGCTGGTCCATTTGGGGATGCTTCTCAGCAACTGCAACAGGAGTACTTTTACTTGTGTCCAATGAACTGGCTTTGACTTTATAGAAGAGCAAGCAACAGCATATATTAGACCATCATGAATAAAACGTTCTGCTACTGTCGCTGGACAAATGGATGGAGAACAGTTTGTCGTTTCTTTTCCTGTACTTCAGATCTGCTTTTGACTTCTTGCATCTTATTTCTTTGTCCGTTTTTCTTGCCAAGAAGAGTCGGTTTTATCTTCAATGATCTTCTATTTCTATTGTATAGAAAATAATAAAGCAGCAGGAAAAACTGAGGTCCTTTGGGACTTTTGTGCAGATGTCACCATGACAGCAGACTCGAGGCTCTCCCTCCTGATGTTAATCTTTGAGTTCTAAATCATTCTTATCTGCCCTTCAGCTAGGTTTAGTAAGACTTTGCACTTGTTTCTTGAGGGGATGAAAAGTAAAATGGGAGATTAAACGCATGACACATTCACACACAAATTGATTTGTTTATCAGATATCAGTCGTCCCTGTTCTTTTACTTTGCTCCCTCTGGATAACATGCAATTTGTGCACTTATGCAAATTCTTGGTAAACCTTGCACTATGTGTCTTGACCAGAATTGAGACGGTTTAGTGTTGTGACGAATAAGAAGGTACAAGAATTTTTGGATCCTTGAACTCGCCATATGACAGAGATTCCTCCGGTACTTGACCACAAGGGACGCAACATTGATCATGCCTGTGGTAGATGTAGCTTAAATGATTTCTTTTTTTTTTTTCTCCTCTCTTTAATGTGTGCCACTAAAGCTGCCGGTGAGATGACTGGGTTTGCTGTTGCTAAGGTGATGTCTGTGGTCACAGTGCAATTCTTATGGGGTTGCTACAACAATAATAAAGGGGCCATCGGAACGCTGTTCTTCACAGCAGGCAGAAAATCTGTCAGTAAGTTGGACCCATTGTCATTTATTCCGTTTTTTTTTTTTTTTTTAATAGCTGTGAGGGGTAGTGGGCGTAGAGTACCATAATACCATAATACCACTGCTCTGCCTCTAGGGATGGCACGACTCGTGTGGTGCCTGTTGTCGGTTCAGGTGAGGCATGGGGATGTATATATTTGTGTGCCTGTGAAATAAAACTCCATAATGTTGATGTTTTATCAGTAAACCTAGTTGGGTACCGGCGGGGTATGAGTGGGGAAATTGTTTATTTTATTTTTTTTAATTGTACGTCTTGATTTATGATCACTTAAAAAAAAATATATATAACTTTATAGTTTGAGGGTAGAAAAGATTGTTTACGTGCCCGCCACATTAAAAAAAAAGAATAAAAATAAAGCATCTTAACGTGATGGGGATCAAAGAAACCACGACATGTGAATTATGTACACTTCATATCATCATTAGAAAAATGGTTAAAAAATCTAATGTTTTTACTGAGTTTTTGATACAGTCTTAAACTTGTTTTATGAAAATATATTAATAAAATGTAATACTATTTGTAAAACCTGTGTATTGACTCCTTTTATTCAAGGAACATGTATTAAAAAAAGTTTCTATTAAGCTGATGAAAATGCAGGTGTAGCATTAGAATGTGAAAGTCGTACCAGGTTGCTGGCCCGTCGAGCTCAATGGCATTATTAAAGTAGGTATTTGTACTTTTGGCAGTGTTAGAAAATGGCTATTTTTTTTTATAAAGCTTGTTGAGCAGAGGGAAATGAAAGCCAGGAAATGTTGGTGCCTGACAGGCTGAGTTTGGACACAGTGGACCAGCACCAGGAGGTGAGATGGTGACCCATATCGTCATCCTCCTAGGGAAACTTTTCATTGGACCGCCATTCGGCTTCCAGGCTCTGGAACCTTGATTTGCAAGAGAACGGGAGATCTTTGAACCACAATCTAGTGTCTTTCCTCCTTAGCCGAGGTAAGGAATTCAACAGTTGCAGCTATTTTCCGGGACATCATTTTGGGGTGGCTCTTGAACATCTGACTTCAGCCACAGAGAAGTGACAGTTTTTTTTTTTAATCTCTGCAAAACTCTTTAAAGGCATACTATGCAACATTTTTCAGTTAATTAATGTGTTCCATACCGTTTTGGATGATTAAATGAGTCATTTCAGGTCGAACAAAGGTTTTCTCGGCCGCCCTGGGGGTCTGTGGGGGAAATACCGCACTTGCAATGCAAGAGCCCTCGGCTCGCACACACAGAAGTCTCGCTTTACGGTGAGAACTCCATGTGTTTTTGCCCTGCCATTCACTATATGCACGCGCGAAAGCAACAACAAAGAACCGCGTGTTAACGTCAAATAAACATGCAAGCATATCGAGTTTTATTATTATTATTATTTATTTTATTTTTTTATGTTGGCAAGACGCTACCGCGGCGAGGTGGCGGCCGCGGCTGCGGCTTGGCGAGGCGGCGGCTGCGGCTTGGCTAGGCGGCGGCGGTAGCGTCTCGCCAACATAAAAAAAAAAAAAAAAAAAATAATAATAAAACTGGCGCCAAGATAGCGCTGCGGGAAGCTTGATGTTCATACCTTCACTGTGTTAGTCATTGTTTGTACTGCCGTTTTTTGCACTTTTCGTTGCGTTCGCCTGTCTGCTAAGCTCAAAACAACCGCGCCTGTCTTGACGGAGAAACCAGAACAGCTGAGCATCTTTACGACAGTGCACTTTTACTTTCGCCCTCTGCGAGGAGCCTCGCTGGAAAATCAACCCCGGTTGCATAGTATACCTTTAATAGGCTTTGCTTCACAGTCCTCTGAAGCCTCCTATTTTCTCTGTTCAGTGTGCACATTTTTTTCTTCCACCTAACTTTCCAATTATAAGTGGATAAAACACTTGTTTAACTTAAGACGTTTATGTTGGTTGTGTCCTCTGGAGAACTGACGAGGTGTAAGCCATAAAACATTTCTGTAATAAAAACTGTATGTAATGTGATTTTCTAAGAATATGAAATTTGGGCCGTTATCCATACAGAAGCTTGAAATGTATCACTCTATATGTGATTCACATTTAGTTGTACTTTTTGGTCACTTTGCTGTTTTGAGATGTAGTTTTTATGTGCTTTTTAAGGACAATGTAAGAAATATTTCCTAACTGAGATAAGGGTTAAACTACAAGATAACAGCTCAACTTTCAGAAGGTACTTTTTTTTTTTTCTAATACATTAAATGTGCTATGTGTTTTGTTTTCATCATATTCCTGCTAGAATTGGCTTTAATAGTTGGCAGGGTTTGATTTGGCTGAAACCTGAGTGCCGCTCTCATTGTGGTGATAAAATCCATAACCGGCAGCTGCTGTGAAACTTGATATTTCAGGAGAAGCGTTCCCTTTTGGGCCGTGTTTCCCTCTTTGACTCTGTTCCTGCGTCTCTGGAGCAATCTCAATACCAAAGGCATTATAATTTTATTAATGTAGCACAGTGCAATAATGATTCGAAGTGCTTGACATAAAACATGTATACTACCAACATGTCTTGGTGCATACAGCAGGAAAGTGCTAACATCTTGACCTAGATTTTGGGTGTTTTTACATGGATTTTTGATGTCAAAGTTCAGAAACTACATGTTTTAGAACCCAGCTGTACTCATTTATTATTCTACTTGTATAGAGTTTAGTTATATGTAAACCGCTTTTAACACTTAATCAGAAAGTGGGCATAAAATGTTGATTTGTAGACTGATATCAAATTGGTTTATAAAAAAATTACTTTTTACGTTCTGTTTTTATGCTTTAGTCACACAAATGCTAACCATAGACATCTTCCTTGAGAATTAAATTCGTAAAAATCTGCCGCAAGCTTTTCTGATTTCCATGGTGTTGGTCAGGTTCCTTAACATTATCTGTAAATTGATTGGTCATTGTAAATTAAGATTGGAAATAGAGTTATTTGACAAATTATTTTGCCCCTTTACATATCTTTTCTGTTTTGTCACACATTTGTCAGACCATCAATTGTTAATATCAAATATTGCCTAAGTGGATACAGAATGATTTCATTTATGTATAGAAAAGCTGTGTTGAAACCCACCTGACCCTGGGTAAAATAGTAATTTTCCCCTACAAATAGTACCTTTTTCATCTCTGGGGGAGGACCTTTAGCCTTCTTTTCTTAGCAGAATTGCTTTAATTCAGCCACATAGGATGGTTTCCAAGCATCAACACCCTATTGAAGGTCACACCACAACATTTTATTCAGATTTAAGTCTCAAATTTAACTGGACTGATCCGAATCCTTCATTTTATCTTTTGAGCCATTCAGAGGTGGATTTCTGGTGCTGGCTTTGTATTCTGCATAACCCAGCTGGGTGTAAGTTCTGCTTAATCTTAAAGTCCTGAACCTATGGCTTGACCTGCTCCTTCAGGATTGTCTCATGGGGAGCAGAATTCATGGTTCCACTAATCAAGTGCAGCAAGTAGCCAAAGACGTCACCACCCCCAACATGTTTTACTGTAGGTCTAATGTTCTTTATTTCAAATGCTGAGTCCATACCTTCACCTTTTAATTCATTTCCCCAACTCTTTGGGGATATTCAACACGATTTCTGGACAGTTATTTATGTTCCTCTTGATGATCCTTTTCTTATTGAGTCAAACACTAATCTTTACTGAAGCAATTGGGATCTGAAATGTTTTAAATGTTCTGGATAAGTTGTCAATGCACTCCGGGATTGATTTAGGTAGGCTGGGTACTCCTTGTGTAGCATTTATGATACTGAAATTATGTTACAACAAGGAAATAATTATTTACAGTAAGGGCTAATTACCAGAAGACCTAAAGATTTGACTTGGAGGATCAGGGTTGTATTTAACACACTGGAGACAGTAAGATTGTGCAGAAAGTGATTTATACTAGGAAAACTATTTACAATATATACAGACAAACTTTGTCAAACAGAAATCCTACACGCAGTAACAATCCAAGTTGGAGAACCGATAACCAGTCCAAGAGTCCAAAGAACTAAACCTGTCTGTCAAATTTAAACGTTGACTTGAGTCCTTTGGATGTCTCGGGGGCAGGCAACAAAGCCTCCTATCACACAGGTGGAGATTTAGCAGTCTAACATCCAGGTTCCTTGGCCTAAAGGCCTAGTGGGTAGCTCGCCATCAAATGGGGACCTGGCCAGTTCATTGCTTCCCATTTCTAAGATCAAGAAAACCCATTCAATGTAGATTTCAGGCATCTAGAAACTGCAAGGCATATCACTGAGCATAGTATAATCAAAAGATGACAAATAACTGATTGAAATAGATTTAAAGCCCAACTGCAACAGCCAGCCCTGAACTTCCTTGTTCATGAGACCAAACATGCTCTGGCCAAACAATGGGCACCGCCCTACTTTTGAAAACTAAAATCCCACAAAATCTCACGGGATTTCACACTTTGTCCAAAAATGGTGGACAGCTAAAAGATATCTGGATTACCCCAAAAACCTGGGTTACACTTGCAAGGTTCACCACTTTTCCATGGTTTTTCCATTTGTGAATAATGGCTCTTACTGGGGTTTGCTAGAGTCCCAAAGCCTTAGAAACAGCTTTGTAACCCTTTGAAGAGTACAAGACATTAATGTTTGACTCATGTGTTGAATTTCTTTAAAACAAGCCATGGTCTGTTATTTTCATCTTTTATCCTATATCATGTTGCCAGACCGACTCTGTTTAAGATATTTCTTGATTGTACAGATCTAGCAGTAATCGGGCCTGGCTTGTAAAAATTAACTTACCTTCCCAAAAAATTAAATGTGGCACCATTCAACAAGGGGATTATAACATTTTCTCACATTGGTTAGGAAGGCTTTTTTCATTAAAAGATTGAAACAATCTTTTGGAAACTGCAAGAAATTTGTGGCAGGGGAAATACATTTTCAAAGCACTGCATGTCTCTGTGTCGAACTACGTTATACACCTTGTTTTTTTTTTATTTACCTGAGGATTAATTTCCCATTAATAATATCCATGGCAGTAATGGATAGTTGTTTTATACAGTGTTGACCACCTGCATTGTTACAAATGCATTTGAAAATGGACTGCGCTCAGATAACTATTAAGTGACAGGAAATAGTTTGATCTATTCTTGTTGGTGTTTGAATATTTTGAGATAAAAAAAAATAACCTTCACATTTCAAGTTGTGAAAACTGATCTCAGTGTTATGCTGGACTTTGGTACCTCTGAGCCCAGAAAAAACCCAACTCTAAATCATGGGAAACTGCATGAGAGAGGTAAATCAGACATGTAATAACACAAGATCGCCTAGAACAATGAAGTAAAAGAGAATTTTAAGTATTTTTACTGCAAAGTATTGTCCGTGTAGTATAACTGTACTTTCATGCTCGCAGCACTAGATGTGTCTACGTAGGCAGACATGCATTCATGCCCGCTGTCAGTGCTGCAGTGATGCTGGCTGGTCTGCTCCCATTTCCTTGCCGTTGGTCATTACAGCACATAATTGATAACTAAGAGGCGGATGATATTGCAAAGTGAAGGCAATAATCATTTATCAGCTGGCCAACAACCATCTAACAGTGGGTGGCTGATTCGTTTACAGGAGTCAGTCGCCCACTAACCGGGTAATTAGATCCAGCATGTTTTGCTAATGAACAGACAAGCTACTGTTGTGACATTTCACCTCCTAGTTGCAGATATTGTACACGGTTTTCGTTGCATGTGTTGAAAGTTCTTTGTAAATAATATTTGAAGAGAAGTATTCTATAATTTTTTTTCAAAGTGAAAAGGATTACGTTCCCGACCACTGGGATGGTTTATGTCTCCCTATGTTCCTATTTAATTAACAGCAGCTCTGGAGGTGAGAAACCAAAGCTGTGTGCTGTTAAAACATCTTAAAACTTAGATGAAATTGCACAAAGCACCAACGTCTTGTACAGTGTTTCCATTTATTGTTGTAAAAAGTGTTTACAATTTGAAATAAAGACACTGCTTTATAAATCTATTACTTTATATCAGGTACAGCCCCAACGTGCAACTTTAGAGTCTACGAATGAAGTTAGACTGATTGAGCCTCTGACACGAGAAGAGCACAAAGAAATCTCTTCACTGTGCCTGGTCAGTCTCTGGATTCATTAACCCTCCTCTTCTCCACACTCATTAATAATGAATGGAAAATCAAACATCACACATGTGATGAAAAATATATAACCTGATGAAAACCTATAAGGCGTGCTGACCTTTCATCAGCTGCAGATCTTTGAAGCTCCAGAAAGAGTGCTGCGGCGGTTACTCTGCCACAGCGTGGTCAAAGCACTACTAGTTTCTGCTGCTCACGACTTTTAACATCGGCCGTAAGATCAGACTGGCAAAAACGATTTCCGTCGGAAGTACCCAAATGAAGGCAGAGCCCTGATTCAAACTGATGTTTTGACTGTGTGTGTTTGGATTTCAGTTAAAAGAAACAAGCCTCTGACCTAGCTCCTTCTGTGGACAAGTGGTTATTTCTAATCAATAGTGTTGATACAAAATATAAATATAAGTCCAATGTACCACATGGCATTAGGAGGTGTTTAAATAAGATGCTTCTTAGCGATGGAATTAGAACCGAGGAGACCCTAATAATGGTGGGCAGCGGTACATTTTATGGGATTCCCCAGTTTTATGACTCATTACTCCAGAGAAATGTGACGCTTTGCCTTCCATTAAGCCAGGAGCATAATAATAAATAACATAATTATGTCAGGGATGCAAGGGGTCTATTAAAATACATTATGTGATATTAAACAGTGTCCTTTGAATGGACATTAGATTTTCGTTGGGTTGTTAAAAATATTGATTCATTTAGGTTTCTCTTCTATTTTGTTGTTGTTCAACCTGGACTAGAAATGGATGCCTCTATGGTAAAGCCCATCAAAGTCAAGAAAGTTTTCAAGTCTTTGTTTTTGAAACTTTTTGGCAGCAAATATAGCTGCCAATTTAATGGGGTCTCCTTTCTAGAGCCATACGTACAGTACCGGTTATAGTCAGGATGTGTGCTATTCAATTCTATGGGAGACTGCCAGAGGTTTTTCTGAACTTCTGTGAAAGGGGAAATCACACCTTCATTTATGATAATTTTTCAAGCCTCTGCAATTGACAACCACTGCCACAGTATAATAGTTTCCACTGAATTTAACCATGCAACTGGTTGTTGATCAATGATGTTCAGTTCTGTTTCCTGCTTTTGGGGATTTTTTCTTTTGGTGCAACTCATGTTTTTGTTTGTTTTAGGGCTTTTGGTTTTTCTGTGTTAGGAAAGTTTCATCTATTGCCTGACAAGTTTTTCCAGTTACTGGATTTTTTAAAAATGTAGTGTGTTCCGCAGGCCCAGTCTGTTCCTGAGCTGAAAAGTCACCCTGATTTATTTATTAACAGTTGCGTTTTCAGAGAGATTAAATTCAAGTTTAACTGAAGCAAAAATAACTGTGAGCAAGCAATTCTTTTTTTCAGTCACGAGTAAGTTTTTTTTTTCAGTTACTGTAAGTTGCAAGTCAAATTCAGGCTTTAATACCCCATACAAGCTATATGTCCTGCTTACCAAATGATATTTATTTTCAGAACAATCTAGGGCAAAGTAACCTGCAACTTCTGGGAAAGTTCCAGGAAGCAATAAGTAAACTTTGGAAAGCAATGGAAAGTCCACAGAAAGCACCCTGCATGTTTTGTGAAAATAAGTTCTAGAAACATATTTGAAAAAGTAACCAGTCAGTTCCAGGAAAATACCCAATATGTTCGCACAAAGTTCCAGGAGAGTAACCAGTGCGTTCCAGGAAAGTATTCTGACTTCTTAAAAAGCGATCAAGTTCTTTTTTTTTTTTTTTTTTTTTCCCAGTGTCCTGTCTAGCAATGTGGCAATAAGAATTGATGTCTTAATGCCAAATAGAGCTCGACAGATTTTGCTTTCACAAGACACTGAAAGTGGGAGAGTAAAGGAAGAACAAGAAGAGAAAAAAAGAAAGAGAAGAGGTGAAAGAAAGAAGAGATAAAAGGAAGAGAATGATAAAACGTCCTCTGTCTGCTCCATCACCTGGAAAGAGACACAAAAAGAACAGCACAACCAACAGACATAAAGCAACAGATACACTCGAGTAACACCTTGATACCATTGCTAAATGTATTATTATTTAAGCTGACATGTGTAACGTGATACCTTAAAAAAGAAAGTGAAAGAAAATAAATAAACAAATTATAGGCTTTCTGTATATAAGTGAACATTTAATACCTGGGACCCAGCACCTGTGGGAGTTTGTGAGAGTGCACTAGTTTAGGTGAAAATTATACAGAAGGAAATAGCTCGATAGTGGTTGTGGAGAACCAAAGACCCGCCTTCCCCGAGCACAGAGGCAGGGGTCAGGGGACCCATAACCCCGGACTCCCAAAGGGGTCCCCAAAGCAGTGCGCCCGAGAGGGGCCACCACAGGAAATCTGCAACCCCCCCCCAAGGAAAGAGGAGAGACGACCCCGAAGAAATCCCCCAGCCACCGCAATGCCGACGCCCCCAAGAGCCACGGGGACGAGCCTGCCGGCAGCCAGCCGCGCTGAAGTGGTGGCTGCCCCGCCCCCGCGGCAGGGGCCCCGGCCGCCCCCGGGGGGCCAGGCCCCGCGAAGCCGCCCCCGGGAATGGGCCGGCGCCCACCCGGGAACCCGCCCCAAACCGTCAATGCGCCAGAGGACCAAGGCGCCCGCCAGCGCAGCGGAGGAGGGCAGGACGTGGGGGGATGGGCTCCGCACCTAGCGGAGACTTGAGATGTTCTTGGGAGAGGGAGCGGACCACACCCATACCTGGGAAAAAAAAAAAAAAGGAAAACTCATTCACACCATCCCTCCCTTGTGCCCCACTCACCGCACACAGATTTAAAAAAAAAAAAAAAAAAAAGACGCTGTACACACATTCCCACATAACACTCGCATCCAACACTGACCAGAGGGGGGGGTCACCCAAAATCGACTATACGACTGCTTGTGACCGACCCCCGGCCCCGACCCCAGACCAGACGCCCCCCGGACCGGGCCCCCCAAAGAGGGCGGGCCAACATGACCCGTACGAGCCACCCAGCCAGAATCAAGTTCATGGGAAGCCCCAGAAAGATAACCAGTAAGTGGCAGGGAGGTGACAATAGGTTCTACAAAAGTAACCAATGGGTTCCAAGAAAATTACAGGAGAAAAACTATTAGGTTCTGTGCAACATCAAGAAATTAACCATTAAGTTCCAGGATATATCTCATTATGATGAGGGACAACTCCCAAGAAAGTAACTTAATCACAAGAAATATCCTGTGAAATAATCAGTTTCAGAAATGTGACCAGCAAGTTAAATGAATGGACCCAGGGAGTTTCCTGGTATTAATAAGCAAAATTGTTAACCTACTAATCTTTTCAAATTGTCAGTTTCACTCTGATCCTTTTTTTGTGACCGAACAAACCAAGTGTAGCAGTATTTAAACAGCAATAACACATCCATAGAATAATGTGAACTGATGATGATGAACCGCATGTGTACAAAAAACTGAAATCCTCTAGAGACGAAATCCCTTTTACACATCAAGCTGCATCTTGTCCATCCTCTCTATAATGCCAGCAGCGCCATCTGGTGAAAGAATGAGTTAAATCCGTTTGAACGCTGTGACAGCGAAGCCAATTGCCCTCAGCAATGAGCAGGAAGTGTATTCAAAAGAGCATCTTCCCATCTTTCAGTACTGATTTGGTGCATTTTATATTCTGAGACAAAATGTTTAGTGGGGAGGCTCTGATGTAGGAAGAAAACCAATATAACCGCAGTGACAGTAGATGGCAGTAGTATCACACCCACCGAAAAACCATACTGATTATTGCCTGATTAATGAGATCCTCATATCTTATGTCTACAACTAATAAATAACCATTGGTCACAACAGAAGATATAAAAACACAATTATAATTTATCAGACTGTTCATGCATGGGTAAACTTGTTCTATTAAAATATTGTTTTTATTTCACTTCATTGCCTTTCCAGAAGGGTTACCAAAACAATCAATCAAGGTACTCCAGCTGCATGTGATGCTATTCATCAATCTATTTATTTTGCATAATTAAACTGAGTTGGGTCCATTGTTTCACTGCCAGGAAATAGGAGAACATAACAAGGAGATTTCTCATTCAGTTACAGATTTAGAAATGGCTAAGTGATCGCATTTTGCACCTTACCTGGGTAAACTGGATGGGCTCCGAAGCTGTTATGAAGACGGGGAAGCACCGTGCTTCTGCATAAACACCAAAGTTGTGTTTATGCAGAAGTGTGACAATGCTAGGAGGAAATACTGAATTTATAAACCAGCAGCTGTTGTTTCACACAAGCAATAATGGTGTTAGCAGCATTCTAAGGTGAGGCTCACTGCTTGGGAGGCAGACACTTGACAAGTGATAGGTCATTAAAAACATTTACTGTGTGTCTGTGGAGAAAACATTGCAGCACTGAGCTCAGACGGAGGAAAAAAAAAAAAAGAATCCTGCTCACTTTTAAAGCTCAAGGTGTTTCAGCACTGATACGCAACCTGGCAGAGAGAAAACTGTCTATGGACTATTAGCAATGAATAATTTTTGGTGTAGACCTTTAGCTGCAGCATCTCTGTTCCTATATATTGTTAACTAAACAATATATAGTAGACAGATGATTTAAACATGTAGACCATAACTAGATATGGACAGACCATCAGGCATGGACATCAACTTTACAAGATACGGCGTTGAGTGAAAAGCTCCTGAGTTACTGGCTCCTCGGATGTGTACTTCAAACAATGATGTTTATTGGAAAGATGGAGACAGAACATTGCCTCCTTTTTTTTTTTTAGAGCCAACATTCATTGCACCAAAAGCTTCTATCACCATCCCTGTAAAAGCTGAGGGAACAAATGGTAAACTCAGATCATGACAGCACATGACCTGGCACAATACGCCATTGCATATGCAGCTTGTAAGTCTGGAAAAGGCAGGGTTTTCTTCAGTTACAAAATAAAAGTGGAATCATATCAGTAATCTGGGACAATAACTCATTCCCTCTAAAGGTACAAACATCCTAAGGAGTCTGATGTTTGAATAGCATGCTGTAGGGACACCATACTGGAAGGTGAACCTTTGTCCAAGTTTCAAGCCTTTTGTAGCATCTAACAGATTCTCCAGTAGGATTGCCCTACATTTAACTCCTTCCAAGGCAAGGCAACTTTATTCATCAATCTATTTATTTGCATAATAATAAATCACTTTATAAATAAAGTGCTTTATTTATATATCACTTTTCAGTAACAAGATGATTCAACGTGCAGAAATGATATTCCAACATCATTTCTGACCTGTTATTCTGTCCCTACTAATGAAAAGAAACCCCATAGGATGATGCTGCCACCTCCCCATTTCACAATGAGGATGGCGTGTTTTAGGTTTCTGCTACAGACGTCATCTGACCAGAGCAGATTTTTTCCCCCTATTCAGGCTAACTCAGCACGTCTTTTCTTCCACTTCTCATACAAGAGTGCAATGTTCTTATAAGAAAGTTTGATGAGTGATTAAAAACTCTAAATGCATTTGTTAAGATAAAGAAAGAGGAACTATTAGACAAAACCTGTCCCTTCTTCCAAATACATACATTTTCCCATTTCAAGATTTATTTCACTTGGAAAAAAAAACTTAGATTGTCAGAAATTTGTTGCGATTTCTTGAGGAAGGATAAGAGTTTGTTACATTAAAAAGGATCTTCCAACATAGTTTTTCCAGAGTTTATTATTTCCAGAGTTTATTGTTTCTGACGCTAATATCAATTTCCTTTACTCTTTTTCATTAAAAGGCCAGAAAAGAAGATGCAAAAAGCAAACCTTTTGAAAGATCTTTTTCAACAATTAAACTGCTATCATCACTGAAGCTTGCTTCAAAAGCCACATCCCACCTGCTTAGAGTTTGTGTTGTTTTTTTGTGAACAAATCAGATTTGTCATTTTTTACTGCTGATTTGCCACTAAAGTGTCTCATGCTATATAATTTTGTTCACCCTCCAGTCGGTTTCTGTTCAAATAGTCCTATTCTACCTCCTCCAATCGATAATTTGATTGGCTGAAATTGGGATCGAAAGGATGTGATATTTGTTGCTAAATATAAACATTTTCTGTCTTTTCACACAAATTCCACGTCCAACAGACATGTTGAAAATAGAGGTTTGCTTCTAATAATGTTATAAAATTGACAATTCCGTAATAATACACATTCAAAGTTTTAGAATCACTACTTGTAGTTACCGAAACATCATTACACTGTGTTATTAACAATGATTAGGCATCTCTCCCCTTCAATATTACCAATATTATCTATTGAAGATTCTGCACCAGTGTGCTGGACTGGCGACCTGTCCGGGGTACCCTGTCTCTCACCCAATCACCACTGGAGATGGGCACCACCTCCTCTGTTTCCTTACACAGCTAAGCGAGTAAAGACAATGGATGGGGGGATTCTGCACTGAATTGTGAGTCAACAAACTTCAATCCTATCCTTCTGAGACGAGTCACTGACTACAAAATGCAAATGCTGTTGTGAATCCAATTTCATTTTAAAGAGGTGGTTTGAGTACACACCTAAACTTTACAGGGAATATACAATAAGCAATTAATCTAACAATCACTTTAATGGCTAGTGGGATAAAGCCGGAGAACCCGGAGAGAACCCACGCTGCATGGGGGCACCATGCAAACTGCAAAAACGCCCCAGGTCGGGTGTCAGACCCAGGACCCTCTTGTTGCAAAGTCCGTCATGCAGCCAATTCTTTTCACCATTTGTAATAAATGATAGCAATAATAATGACCCCATTATTTATATTACCCTAACATTTGCAAAATGGCGTATCAATACAGTTAAGAATGTCTGTATATTTTTTTATACTGTCCTTAACTTTTATCAGTGTAAAATGAAGGTGACCGACTGGGATTTAATTGTTGAAATTGTGTAGTCAGTCACCTAAATCTGATAATTTTACCGTCTAATGTCCATACATCCATCCATTTTCTAACCCGCTTAATCCCTCATGGGGTCACGGGGCGTCTGATGTCCCGTTTGACTAAATCCACATCTTACAGTACTTGGCCATGTTTCTTAAGGAACCCTTTAAGAACTCGATAATATTTGGTCCTTACAAGTTTTAAAAGCGCAGACCACAGTTTTGATGTTTAACAGTGTGCAGAAGTGTTGTTTCTTTTCGTTCTATCCCAGGAGTATCACTAAAGCAATGGGTAGAAAAAAACACGCAACAACAACAACAACCATGAGCACATGCTTGCAATGAGTGCAGAAACACCTTTTCCTCGCAATTTTATCAACAACCGCTTTGACCTGAGTGACCACAGACTGGACTAAGGCTTCGTTAACAGCCGGGTCCTTCATTAACATCATGTGCTCGAGCAAATCTCTCCCTCCAAATTTTTTCTTCAGATCTTTTATCGCCACCTTGCACACCTTTCTACAATATTTTAAATCAGGCACGAGCTCCTCACAGGCAGCAAGTTTCTCTACAGCCTCCTTGGCCAGCATTTTGATGTGAGGGATGTATTCCTGCTCTGTTTGATTCTCAATACAGTGGCACTCAACAAGCACTTTGACGATCACAATAGAGACGAACAACTTGAGTCTGTCCTGGCTTTCCAAGTCTGTTAACGCTTCACATGGACGGGAAGCACTGGACTCTTGGGGCTCCTGAATCATGTCCACACTTGAATTCTGTTCCTGCTTCAGAATGCCAGAAACCGGTGGTTTTTCAGAAGTAGTTTGGAACATGGTCGGTCCTACGTTGTTTTCCTCTGACACAAAACTGGTCTTCAGTTGCTTTTAAAGTGAGGGCCTACAGCTGATCTTTTGCTGGACCTTGATAGAATCTTTCAGTCTTGCTCCAGAAAAAACAACAAGTAATACACTTTCTGTTGTAAAAGTTTCTGGGCTCTTGGGGATGCTACTTTTTGAATCGTCTAGATTAGTAGAAACTGCTCAGTTCTCCTGTTTAAAAGATATCTGTAAGCAATCTGTTTCTCAATCTGTGTTCTGGTCTGTACTGGTGTGAAAATATACTTCTGGAATATCAAGGTTCAACTGTAGGTGCCGCGTCACAGCAACAGCTGTGACGCGGCTGTGACGCGTCAAAGCCCCGCGTTGCATTATGGCCCCGCCCACTTCAATGAGAACGGACTGACGTAAAAGCACTCCAGTATGGCAAGCCGTTTTAACATAAATTCGGTACAGACCCGGCTCACTGTAGCACAGACTGTTTATTTCATGCGACTTTGGGCTTGTTTTATTCTAAAGGCGCTTGCAAATTTCATAAGTCACGGGTTGCGTTTTTTTTTTGGGCACGTTTCTGAAAGTGAAATTGCTCATTTGGGCTCTAAAATACGTGACAAAACAGCGGTTATTAAGAGACCTGCCTGCACTAGACACTTTGTATCCAGCTGAACTATCCCTCCGCCATAGGAGCCGACGGTAGTAAAGGCAGACAGAGCAACTCTGCAGTTTATGGTGCAATAACAGGTGATGACTGATGAAAGTAGAATACTTTGTGCAGATCACCATTTTGAGCTGACATTGGTTCTGAAGATGAGTTTTTAACATCCTGATAACATTGCAGAAACCCCAACCCATAAACCGTACTTTAATCCTTATTAATTTTTTTTCTCTGTATTTGACAAACTAAGGCTGAATTACGTTGCCAAACGAAGGACCTGGAGTTACTAAACAGTTGCTAAACAGTCTCAGGGGCTCCTGGCCCAGTTGCAAGCAAAGTGTAAGACTGGAATGACCTGGAAATTTAAAACCTTTTTCCAGGCTTAAACTGTATGAATATGGATATAAACAGCAAGCAAAAATATTCAAATAAATTATTGTTGTTGGTGTGAAAGCTCAGAATTAGATGTGTGAGAGAGAGTGAAAAAACGAACAATAAAACTTATGACTTTATTGAAATGTAACATTTTTTTACACATTGTGTAAACATCAGGGCGTCATGATTAGTCATTTAGCCATCATAGTCCAGCGTTTAACATTTGGCACTATGATGTTTTCATTCCAATTCTCAAAAGTGCTTGAAAAATAACAAAATAAAAATATTTTTTGTACAAGCATGTATTTTATTAGTGTCATTTATTGCAAAATTGCATATTAAAATGCCCAAACAGGCTATTACACTTTCAGAAATAAAAGGATAAAGCATGCAATTAATTTGCAATTAATCTCGAGTTAACTATCGACATCATGTGATTAATCGATTCAAATTAAAACATTTTAATCGTTTGACAGCCCTAATATAAATACATGTCTTGTGTCCTTTACGTTCGTTAATTGAATTTTTTGTTGTCTGTTTTTAAAGAGTATTATTACGTTTTCTGCTCAAAGGGGTTAAAGTAAACTAATATCCACTCCCGAGTCCAGACAGTAGATGGCACAAGTTTAAAAACAATAGTCTAACCTACTGGATCTAGCTAGCTACCTGAAAGAGCAGCTGCTAGCTAACCAAGTAATGAATGAGAACGTGTGGCAGCATGAACGTCAACGAAGTATTTTTTCATATTTCGGCCCGAAAAATTAACAGAAAAGGTCAAGAGTAGATGACGGGACAAACAGCCATGGTAATGTTACAGGATGAACTTTGGTGGATGATGATTTACAGGCAGCGTCACAAGACAAGAAGCAGCAGCAGCCGATTTCTCCACCCTCCCGCCCAGGACAGGTTACATGTTGTCTCCAGCCAGACAGCATGCAGGCCACATAACCTTGTTGTTATGTTCATTTATAAAACACTTGAAATGATTCCCCCCCCCCCTCTGTTTTTTTTTGCAAATCGCACACTGGAGCTACAGGGAGAGTCGTCTGCATTGTCCATGGCTTTGCTGCAATCCCTCATACTGAGCAACCATGAAGCGACAGTGGGAAGAAAAACTCCCCATTAACGGGAAGGAAAACCTCCAGCAGAACCGGGCTCAGTATGAACGGTCATCTGCCTCGACCGACTGGGGGTTACAGAAGACAGAGCAGAGACACAACAAGACAGACAAAAAAGCACAGAAGCAAACATTGATCCAGTAATCTGTTCTACATTAGATGGTAATAGTCGGTGATCTGTCTTCCCTGGATGATTTCACAGCTAACAGAACGTCAGACCAGGTGTACCTACTATGAAGAAAAAAGAGAGAGAGCTAAAAGTTAAAAGCTGAAATGACAACAGTCATTTCAATGCAAAACTGGAGAACAGTAGAACTCTATAGAGTGAGAAAAATAGACCCTGATGTCCTCCAGCAGCCTAAGCCTATAGCAGCATAACTATAGAGGTAGATCAGAGTAACATGAGCCTCTCTAAATTGTCTGTCTTTTAGCAGTGAATATATATTGGGTAATTTGTTGCATAAATGCATACTTTTACATACTATTTACAATGATCATGCTTTGTCATGGTTCGTCTTCAAAATGTTTAAGTTATTGATTTATATTTACTAACAAGAAATGCATTGTCATCACCAATATAACAAGATTCAAAAGGAACAAAGACAGACATTTAACTCATTTTCTTGCATGTCTTTAAGAGTACACTGGATACCAGTGTCCTTATAACTTGACTGTGTGTCCTTAAACATTTTGTCTTTCAGAAGGAGAATGCAGTCCCATTACCCTTGAAATGATACTTGAGTTCGCTTCTGGAGCATCCAAGGTACCTCCACTGGGCTTTCCCCATCGTCCACAAATTGAATTCCTCCATGAGGCTAACAAAGTCTTCCCAGAAGCAAATACTTGCCTTATAGTACTCCGCCTTCCTGTACACCCAGACTATGAGTCTTTCACAAAGTACATGACAGATGGGGTGCTGCAGGCACCTACCTTTGGTGTTGCGTAATCAGCCAATAAGTGTGATAAGCAGTTCTTTAAAAAAAAGAGTTGGAATGTTTTGAAAAGTTAAGTGTTTTAAAGCAAATTATAATATGGTTAATGTAATGGCCAAACTTGGAAAATATTGAACTGTAAATACAATATTTGCTTTTTTTTGTTGTTGCAAAGAATAGATGTCTTATTTACCATTTTTTTAAAAACAAAATCAAATTCTAAAGAAGCTCAAAGGGTCAAAAAGATGCATTTGAAATGGGGGTTGGGAGATACTATTTATTTCTACATGAACATTTTCCAAAGTAGAATTTTTTATTGTTCTTTCCCTCTCCAGAATGTATATTTAATTTGTCATGTCTTTAAACACCTTAACATTTTATAATTAAATTTGTAAGGTTACCTACTCAAGTCAATTCCGAGTTTTATTTGTAGTAATTGTACCTTTAGAACAATGCATTTGATCAAATGTTCTTGATGTTTGTCACTCCTCAAACATAGTGACATGTACTTAAATCAATAAAGCATTTGCAATTTCTGCACAACAGGCCTGGTATTTCTCCTTGAGATCTGAAATATGATTGACTGCAAGATTAACTGATTGAAGTTGCTGCTGACTGAGCCTGGTTTGGGGTGGTTCTACAACTACACTAGGAACCTCTTCAGCATCAGTGGTTGGTAGTGGCCTAAGGCCATGCTGTTGCAGAAGTTCTTCAAGAGTTTCTGGTGTGTTGGAACTTTCACCAAACACGTTGTTAGTTGCTGTGCTGTTGGCTCCCATGTTTGCCAACATCCGTTCAGTCCAGATTTGTGTTGGTGTTTTATTGTTTTCGGTACGCAAGGAATGGTGGTTCCATGCCTCTCTGAATTGTTCTAGTCGGCTTTGAATCTCAGGAAGAAAAACTGTGTGAAGAGAAAGTTTGTGCACGTCGTTGCTAGGATCCAAGAGAGCTGAATCTTCAAGATTATAAAACGTGCTATAAAATGGTTCCAGAACATGTAAAAACACATCCCTCCAAAGACGCTCAATTCTCTGATTATGGATGGATTCCCCAGTTAGATGACTCCGACGTTCAATGCCCTGAAGGAAGTTCATCACCAGTGCCACTTGCACATTCTCGCCACCATGATCTGACCTCACTCTTGAAGGTAAGCCATAGAGGCCTGTTGCCTTGAGAAAATGAAACAGCACTGTTGAGGCGCGATTGTCTGTGCTACAGTTCAAGTAAGTAATTAAGCGAGAACATCCATCGATGCCACCATGGACCACAAAGCCCCACCTAAATGGAAATACAAAAAATGTATGAGTAATTTATGCAAATGTGTATAGTGAATTTAGTTCTAGGACATGTACTCTGAAAAATATCCTTGATATTTTCAGATACCTTATGAGACGCATGTTGCCATCAATATGCCATAAACTGTTGGGATATGGCACATGATAGACACGTCGAGACACTGCACTGCTCCACCTCCTTGCAGTTGCCATTGGGTTGATTCGAGCCATCATGTCACGGACCTTACGCCGTGGAACAACTAGTCCTTGTGCATGCAACAAGCCTCGCATCATCTGGTTCAAGGAAGGACATGTGGTCTTACTATTTCGAACCACCACAAAATTTAACATTATGAAAGTAATCTTTTACAAATTATAGGTTTCAGATTTCACATCTGGTCATAAAGTATTTTTTTTATCATCATTTGTAACACTTAACATTTACCAATAAAATAATTAATATCCTGCACCACCACTGTTGAACATATTACTTGTTCAGAAACTATATTTAGATTACATACCTCAGTCCCAGAATTTGGATACAGGGATTGAAGTTGTCTGATGTTACTTTCAAGGTCTTCATCAGTCACTGCAGCCAACCTTCCCCTGATTGGTACACCAAGTGCCTTGGACTTCTTATAAAGAAATGATGTTGAGCATCCAAAGATGTTTGCCATCCTCTTGAATGTGTGTCCTTGGGCCAAAAGAAAGTCGATCTGATCTCTTGTAATATGAATAGCTGGTTTACCTCGACCACCTAAAATAGAATCATATTCAAATGCCTCAGCATAATGTTTACTTTATGCATCTGTTTTTCTCTGTCTGTCTATATCTGTATAGAGGTGTCCCTGTGTCTCCTAAGGGTGAAACTATGCATTTCACACAATGTATACATTTTTTTTTATATACATATTTTTCTGTTGCAAATGCATAAACACAAAGCTTTAAACTTTTATAGACGCTGGAAAGCAACTTAAAGTGTGAATCAGACATAAACCGGAGGTGCGCTTTTATTTTTAGAGGAGCCAAAGGAGGGTGCTGCAATGCCTTTTGCCGTCTAGCATGTCAAAATCAAGAGCTAGCTGGCTTTACTATAATTTCCGAAGAAGCAGATAGCTTTACCACAGTATAAAAACTACATCTGGTTATTACCTGAACTGGCCCGGGCAGCGGAATATTCATTATTTCCAGCTTGGACATGGGTCGATAGTAGCACTTTCAGCTCCTCTAAACCGTTTTTCAGTGCGTTGTGAGTGTCGGCCGAAAGTAAATCAGAAATTCTTTGCAAATTTCTTAGGCAGTCTTCAATAACACGTTTTTCGCGCTCTCCGCATATCCCATAATGAAAAGCTCTTTTTATATTGTGGCATTTTCTCACAATTTTGTCCAAAACTGCCAGCGCCATTGAATCTTTAAGCAATTGTTTGGACAGTTTACAGCCAATAAGGGGCTTACACGCAATGTCTTATTTCAGATATCTTAAATTGTAATTCTGACTAGTCATAATTACGTTCGAGATATCTTAAATTACAATTACGGATCTGTGACGCTTTCAATGACGAATCCGGTGACGTAATTTGAGATATCTTGAAAGGAATTCTGACTAGTCAAAATGTAATTGAAGATATCTTGAATTATTATTCTTCCTAGTCAGAATGTAAATAAAGATATCTTAAATTACCATTCCGGATAGTCAAAATGTAGTTTTGTCTAGTCAAAATGCATTTTAAGATATCTGGAACGTAATTACGGATAGTCAGACCAAACCGAATTTATGTTAAAAAGGCTTGCCATACTCCTGTGTCAAGGACCCAGCCTACACAGCCTTAAGCCGGGCGTACACTGTACGAGTTTTTCAGTCGTGGTACTTATATACATCTCAAACTGTGCGACGGAACCGCGGGGTTTAAAAAGTTCACCGCTCACGATCTGTGCGGCGCGGCGCTTGGACGCGACCGGACTGCTCACACTGTACGTGGTGCCCCCTCTGGGACCGCTCACTGTGATGGCAGAGGCAGGCGAGCGACGGTAGGTGACAGGGATCCAGAGCAGGGGTTCGAGCCCAGCTCTGGCGAGGCCCGCAGGAGGCACCGGGCGTCGGGGGAACGGAGGGGAGAGAGGAGGGACGAGACGCACCGGCGGCCGCTCGGCACGGCAGGTCGCCCGGCCCGCACCCCCCCCCCCCCCCCCCCCCCCCGCGAGCGGAGGAGTGCCGAAACAGGCGGCGGACCGCGGAGGAGTGCCGAAACAGGCGGCGGACCGTGGAGGAGTGCCGAAACAGGCGGCGGACCGCGGAGGAGTGCCGAAACAGGCGGCGGACCGCGGAGGAGTGCCGAAACAGGCGGCCAGCGCGTTGCCACCCTCCCCAACGCCCCCGCGAGCGGGCCGGGCGGAGGTCGCTTCAGGGACGCCCGCTCCCCTCCCTCCGCTGGCGGGGACGGAGAGGAGGGGAGGGCGCCCCCTCGTAGCTCTGCTTGAACAGCAGGATGCGCTCACGAAAACCTCACGACAGCCGACTGAATTTCAAACATGTTTGATTTTCACCGACTGTCCGATTCCTGATCGGTAGGTGGTCGTGAGAAGCCAGTCCCCCCTCCTCCCCCCCTCTACGATCAAGCTGAAATTCGGCCCGATTCAAAAAATGCCCGCACGAGTGAAGAATCGGCCCGAATAGGGCAAAAACTCGTACAGTGTACGCCTGGCTTTAGGAGGACCCAGCCATCGGAGGATGCTCCGGAGGATCCTCAGCCGTTGGTAAATGGGACGGTCTAGCCTTTGGAGCACTTCCTGGTTGCGACACGACGTCATCACGTGTACCCCCCGGCGAAAAACAGCACCAGCGCCGATAAACGACGCAAAAAAAATGGATATTGAATTTATTTATTTTTTATTTACTTGTTATTGGAGGAGGAGAGTCGGTTTAGACGGCTTCGGCGGCAGTAACACCGGCGACGAATTTTTCTCAGGCTGGAGGAGCGCAGTCGAGAGGTAACATTTACCTGCTATTATTTTCACCCACAGGGGCCTGCTAATGATCATAATATACCAGTTATTAAACAAACGCTTGTCAGCAGATTGACGAATATGTTTAAATATAAAATGTTATATTTATTTGTAAGACTTGATATAGGCTTATGTTTGTAACTTTAGTAATTTGAATTGAATAGTTAAATGTGTACAAACCCTGTAAATAACTGACTTAAATCACTACTTTCACTATCACTAATGTTGTGTTGAGAAGCCAAACTAATATTGAGAAATAAATCATTATTTGTCTAAATTGTTATCCCCTTACTGCCTGATTTTATTTGTAATATAACGAAAAAATAATACAGGAAAAATAAATCTAAATATAAAAACGTAAAAAAAAAAGTTAAATAGTGGCTCTAGATGAAGTAAAATAAGTAAAGGCCAGAATTGTTAAATGAAATTGCTATCATCTAATCCTGTTGTTCTTAATCTTCATGTCTCTATCCAGACAAGGCCGATGTACTGCTGCATCAACTTAAATGCACAACATCTGCCTGGGAGCCGGTGACATCATGGCCCCATACGATGAAGTGCAGGACGACATGCCAGAGGATGAGGAGGGGGAGAACGTGTTGGAGGCAGTCAGTGGTGCTCCCTGGCGGGACCAGCTGTCTGCCGAGGTGTCTGCCCTGGAGGAGGTTCTACCCGACCACGATTACATTTAGATGGCAAGTATAATCACTTTTTAGCTTTTCTCATGTAAGGGTTATGAAAACAGTTGTAGTAAAGTAATTTTCTGCGTCTTCTTAAACATTTTTAGGAACATGGCAGCCGTCGATTGGGTCAGCCCTGCAAACCCTGATGGACGATGTGGTGAACAGTGGAGAGAGGCATCCGCCACCCCCCAGATGATGTCCTACTCGCAGTCAGAAGACTCCAAGGTCATATGTGTGGCATCCCATCCAGTCCAGCAGCACCACCAGGGACTCCTGCTCAGTCAAAATTGTATATATATATATGTTCTTTAGTAATATTTATTTTATATCTTCTTTAAATAGTTGTAGTAGTTAATTTTAAAATCTAATGTAAATAGTTAAAATGTTTTTGATAGTTTATTGTAAATACTTGTTTCTCTAAAAATAAATTGATGTTGTCACTGAGAAGTTGTTCTAAGTTTACTTAAATTGTAAAGAAGTGATGAAACAGATAATGTAAAAGGTTAAAAGACTTTAAGAACACACAGACAACAATAACTTTGATAGACAATTTAATAATTTAATTTAACAATGACAGCAACACAGAACCTGAGGACAAACCATGGCCAGGTGGCAGCAGCAGGCTTCCCACTGACCCCCTGCCCTGTCTCTGGATCTTTTTTTTCAAGTTGTCCCACTCTTTTTTGGCCTGTTGTGGCTCAACTTCACCCTCCAGGCCCATTTTTTGCAGGATTGTTCTAAACAAGAGAAACAAGAAGAGATGAACACACAAGGATCACTACCATCACAACTATAAGATTAAAAGAAAGTGACATCTGGGCATCATTTGATGTGATCAAAAGATTATATTTGTACGTTGGTGTTTGAACAGGACTTCTTTGAACTTGTGTGAATTTTACATACAAATGCAACATGTATATGGAATTATGTCTCAACTCTTACCTCCATCCGACTGTGGCAGTGTTTTTGGCCCCGGTAAAGAGGTGGTCATTTTGCCCACGGAGTTTTATGCTCCTCGGAGTTTTAACTCCTCTGTATGCTCCCTGCTCCCTAGAACAAAATGACATGTAAAGCATATTTCTGTTATGTCAACAGGCAAAATGACTTTTCTGTATAATTACGCCGGTATTGTTCCTCAAGTGAATTATACTTTAAACCTTATTATACTGTACTGTAAATTAACTTTACGTTATTGAGTATTCAAACAAAACGTTTGCAGTATTGACAGCCCAGTACAGCTGGACTGATGTTATTTCTTCAGCTGCATTAAGCTTTGACAGTTCTAATCATTTGTAATAAACTGTATGAGAATAGATTGATCGGATTTGTGAGGGACACGGCTATCAGCACAGTTACAATAAGATGTAGGTTAAAATAAAAAATTGTGACATTTTTATGAAGGCTTTTAATGTTGCTGAACGTCTCGTATCAACAGATTAGCTCTAAGCTTTAGCTTTAGCTGGTCCTACAAATTCCGGTGGCTCCGTTATCGTCACGTATTTTAATAGATGTTCAGTTAAAAAAAGAAAAACAAACTACTTACATTTAAAGCTGTACTCAGCACTACTGCCAGCGCTGCTGCTTTCCATTAGAAAATCTGCCTTCTTTCTTCTTCTTCAACTACTAAAAAAAGCGAGCAAAGCACCTCGGGAAATCTTGTGCCAGGCGAGGCCACTGAGGGTAACGGTGCATTGTCACTCATAGACATATATAAAGATTATATTATGTCTATGTTGTCACTGTCACTACCCGATCCGTACCGGTAGCACGATCCGTACCATCAGCTCATTTGCGCACGCGCGAACAGAATAACTTCCGGTAGGCAATATTTCGTTTTTCTTACTTTTTTATTCTTTGGTATTTTTTCGAGGCGGGGGTTTCTTTATGTATATCTTTGTATTTGCGTAAATACTGCATATTTTACAAATAAATACAGAAATATATATATATATTTAGTTTTTTTTAAGTTTTTTTAATAGCAAAAATGTTTCTCAGTTGTGGTTAGGGAAATAAGAATATATACACCATTTCTTAAAGTACATAAAAAACCCCAGCTATAAACACGTTTAGGAGTATAGAAACGTATTTTATTTTGAATATTCTTCAGGTTTTTTTATCATTTATTTGATTTGCATATGTATGTATTTTGTGCTTAATAAATGTATTTTAATAAGGTATGCATTCGCTTTGTGTGTGTTCTTTGTTCTATTCCCTGTTCGTTTTTGTAAAAAAAAAACAATGTGGCTACTATAATGACGAGGTCTTCTCTAGTTTATGATGTGTACACCAGAGGGCGCTAAAATCTCAATCGATAATTTTAACTTTCTAATAAAATTATATGTTTAGAACAAGATTATTTGTATAACGAAATTCACCGTGTAATTAAGGATGAAATATTTTCCAGTCCTGTTTGAACAAGCAATAAAACAGAGTGCATTCAGACAATACAAATAAACGTTATGCAATGATATCTTCCCGGACTTCTGAGCATATCCGATGATGACGTCAAGCAATACAATGGAGAGAATGTAAAACGCATCAATTTCTTTCAAAAAAGTCTTCAATATTTTATTTACGATATAGTTTAGCATTATTTAATGATTTAAGTATAGAAATAAGTATTTTCAGTACCGTAATTACATTATTTTTTTGGCGACCCGGAAGTTATTCTGTTCGCGCTTGCGCAAATGAGCTGATGGTATGGATCGTGCTACCGGTACGGATCGGGTAGTGAATGCACCCTCAGAATTCGGGGAAAAGGAGGACGCATTCGAAGGCTGCATTTTAAGCATCCTCAGAATTTTTGCCAAATGGGACAGCCTCCGCGCATCGTTGTGACGTCACCGGCCTTAAAATGCGTCCTTCGAAGGACGCAGCCGCCGAATAGCGTACCGCGCACGTGACGTCACCGTCTCAAGAGCAACGCCCCTTTTGCCGCTTAGGTAGGACAAACCAATAGAGAACGCACGTAGCAACCAGCAACAGAAGCAGCGATATGACCGACTTTGCAGCCATTAAACTTTCCCAAGACGATGTCCCAGGCGCACGGTTTACTGGTCGCACAGTCGAAGAACACACCAACCTTCAGCTCAAACGATGGCTTGAGTGTCGAGGGCTTAAAAAGACCGGAAAACGGGCCGAGCTGATCGAACGGTAAGCTTTGTTTTTTTTACCATGATAGCCTATATGCTATCATGGTAGCAGGCGCTTCATTATTAACATGTCTGCCACCAAAATACTCTTACCTGTTCACTACTTGATGTCGCTGGAATTGGGTCAGGATGTTCTTCGGTTGGGCCCTTTCCTCCGACAAAATCCTTGCTACATATGTAGGCCGACCGCACCGAGCGCACACATTTCTCCTTGGCACTCTTGAATTTCGGGAAAGTAATGAAGAAAACATCCTTCATATGCGGCCGATCAGCGTACCTCGAGTCGCTGTTGCACGTTCCATAGCAACAATGTTTATAAACCATGGTCTTAGATTTTGGAAAAAGCAGTCGTTTAAACGAGTAAAACCAAGGCTAACGCACGTCTCTTTTACAGCGAAACAGCGGCGGACTATGCAAGCTTGTCCTACCGCATACCACGTGATGTGACGTCATCGTGACGTTTCGTTTCTAAAAATAGCTCGCTCGCGGTATGCTATTGAGACACAGCTGTCTATGGAATTATCCCCCATGCGCACTGCGAACAGCATTTCCCAGAATGCATTGCGAAGGCATGTCAGGTCAAAGCGAAAATGTCGATGTACGATTTTTTTGTTTGTTTTGTTTTTAAATTTGAATTTATTTAACACTAAAATTAGTTTCAGGCTGGTTTTCAGGTGGGAATTTGTACCTCATACTCTCATCTGTGTGGTCAGGTCAGGTTTTAAAGGAGAAGTCCGGTCAAAATCAGAATTCAAACTGCTGAAAGTACTTTAAATATAAAACTACTACATACTGTGCAAAAAATTATACGTTTTTTTAATTAAGAATAATTCTCATTTAATCATGTTTATGTGGAGGAATCCATCTTGGTCAAGAATAGTACTGTCACCTCCCATTTTTTGATGTCACTCGGCGGACCCGCTGTTGAGCAAGTTTCAACGCTCTGTTTGTCACGGCGCACTATTTTCCAAGATGGCGACTGGTGCTCTGTACGAAGCAGAGAGTGATGAAGTATTTAGTGACAGGGATGAGAGTTCCATGGAGTCATCATCATCTGATAGCGATATGGATGTTTTAGAAGAGTTTCTTGACAGAAACCGGACTTTTGACGGAATCCAGCGTACCTATTTCCATTGCAAACTCAGTCGGGTCCTACAGTATATATATATACACGCGTGTGTGTGTGTGTGTGTGCGCGCGCGCGCTCCGCGCAGCACGGCTTTGCCGGCGCTGCAGCGGAGCGCGTGCACACACACACAGCGGAGGAGAGATCGCGCTGAAGTGACTTAAGTTATATATTTGCCCCCTAGTAAATAGGGCAGGTGGTCATTATTGTATAAATAATAAAATATAAAAGCATTCCAGCACATGCTGGGCGGAGCACGGCTTTGCCGGCGCTGCAGCAGAGCGCACGCACACACACACACACACACACACACACAGCGGAGGAGAGATCGCGCTGAAGTGACTTAAGTTATATATTTGCCCCCTAGCAGGTGGTCATTATTGTATAAGTATTAAAATATAAAAGCATTCCAGCACATGCTGGGGCGGAGGGATACCATGTGGTATCCCTCCGCCCCTCTGGTCGGAGGGAAAATTGAAAATTTAAAAATAACTTACTGAAAATCCTCGCCCTCATGTCATGTTCAAAACATTCTTCTTCGAGATGGTCACTGCATATGACGTGTTTTCTCTCTGGCCAGAAGTTAGATGGCAAATCCGCTCTTCAAGTTGGCAATCCAGCGCCGAGCCCGGTGGCTCATGAATCGGGAAGTTGTAATAAGCTATGTTTTTTCCTCTTTTACCAGTTGTGTTGGAACATCCGATGGCCATGCACGTGGGCATTGTTGCTTCAGCAATAGCTCTTGGGAATGTCAGTGGTGAAGTCCTCTGGAAATCCGAAATAATTATTGATGATCGCAGCTGTGTAGAACGGCTCCTATTGACTTTGCATGGAAAGCGGAGAGAAATGCTGTCGCCGCTTCCGCTTTTCTACGTCGCAGGATGTGATGTCAAACGCCCCTTACTGCCCAAATATGGGCAGTAATGTCAGCCCCCATACACAGTGATTCAGATGACAATTTATGCTTTTATTTTCTTATTGATTAAAGATAAGTTCATTAAATAACCACGAACGTATTAGTTTTAGTTATAGCTAATGATACCCTGATTTTTCCTTGTTGACCGGACTTCCCCTTTAAATGTGCCCCGGCGGCTCCGGACCGGCAAAGCCGCGCTCACCGCTGCGCTGTGCCGTTCTGCTGTTTTCCGCGACCTGTCAGATTCTCTAGAGGGCGCTGTTTCACTCTAGCCTCGTGAGGCCATCCTGATCTCGCGAGCTTTCAAGGTTTCACTCGCAGATCAGTCTGGCTACTCTCCGTTAAAGAAAATTTGGAGCCGTTCACCAAACGAACGTCCAATCAGCGTTGGCTTTGAGGCGAGTTGAGGTGTGAACCAACCAGAAGCGCGACAGTTCAGTCTAAAGAACATGGCGGCGTCAGCTGATGAAACTAGCGTTAGCGTGGCTATCGAGCAAGTTTTATCGGAATTACAGAGTATTTCTTTGCTGAGCTAACGAGCCTTTACCTGCAGCAGCAAGAGTAGCTTGGCTTGTGGTTGTGTTTTCGTCGTCGCTCGTAACAGAGCGAGGTAATTTATGCAAGGTACATCTGAATTCAAGGACATTGTAGCATTACATTTCTTTTCCATTGGCTCTTTGTTAACCATATTTCAAAAATGTCAATACTTTAAAACTTTGTTTGAGTCAGTTTTGACCCTTGGTTCTCCATAGTGACTCTAACCTCCTTGTTGTGTTTATATCTTGCCTGCTCCTTTATGAAAAAATACTTCAGTTTAGTGCACTTTGCTGCGTCGATGGCCAGTGCTTGTTTCTACTTCAGCCTCTCCCTCTCTGCTCCCCTTTCTTTCTTTTCTTTTGACTTTCTCGCTCCATTTTACATACTGTCTAAGGGGTCCAGCACGCAACTTGCTGGTTATCTCTCTGCACTGCATCTGAGACATTTTTGCAAAGTGCAAAGGTAGTGGGCGTTGTGGTCTCTTTGCTCTGTCTGCAGTGTTGGTATGAAGCTTTACATGCAGGTTTGCAGCCAGGACGAGGCAGCAGCAGCTGTCTCTGAGACTTATCACAGAAGTGCAAAGGGAATCACGGCTCCCTCAAGTACCTGGAGTACGAATGGTGTTTTGGAGTGAAGTCGCCAATAACACAGAAAACAAACGAGTAGTTGCATTGTTTGAAAATAAATAAACTGGTGGAACAGGAGTCTGAAAAGTCGCTGTCAACAGTGTGTGTCTGTCTATTCCCTCTCGCAACTGCAATCTGTGGGAGTGTCAGACAGGCAGATGCTCAAGGGAGCCACATGAACGCCATGATTATTATTATATTTTTATTAAGAGTGACCCGAACCTCTGCAATCGCTGAGTGGGCCGGGCTTGGCCACTGTCGACCCGGACAAGCCTTTGTGTATTACTTTCCTTTTGAGGCTGTGAGATTGACTATCAAGTCTGTGCACTTGAGGGGCACCATATCTGACAGGTGGCGGAAAATGGTGTAACAACACCGGCCATGCCCTCGGCAGGCGGCTGCAGTTAGTTTCCCCCGCTGACCACAGCCTGATGTTTGCCAGTTGCTCTTTTGCGACATCTGTTGTTTTGTTTGTAGAAATACAGCACCTTTTATTGTGGTGGATAATTGCAAGTACTACCTGTGACTTTTTCTTTTGGGATGGATTGAAGTTTCAGGCACGTTGAGCTGTATTTTGTTAATCAGAGCACTGCCTCCATGCTGTAGCGATACGTGTGACTGTAATGATAGGTGTCGTACTGTACAGGTTTTATGTTGAAATTCATAGTGAGAAGATTTTAATAGATTACCCCTTAATGATTACTGTTCCTTATATACACAGGAGATATATTTTCCGATTGGCTGTTCAAGTAAACCCAATTCAGTTTGGTCTAAACTGTTTACATTATTTTTCATTTTTAGATAGATGGTAATTCTGCTGTCCTCTGCTCTACTGTCTCATCTTTTGATTAAGAAAGTAGTATCCTAACAATTCCTGAAGATTTGATAGTACAGTTGAGAATCATGTTTCACACATTACCGAAGTCTGATTTTTTTTTTATAAGGTAGCAAACCACCACATAGAAAAGCATAATTATGAACAAAATGACAATTTTAATTCATTTAAAAAAATTAGCCCTTACAGAAACAGCTTTACTACGTAAATATGCAAGTATGAGATACCAAACTGCATCTTTATACAATCTTGGTGCTGTGCCATACAGTGATGGTCTCACAAAAACCAGATCACCCATCACGAAGAATATCCTTTCAGCCATTTTTATCAAGTTTATGTCTTTACCAGATTTGATCATCTGAGTAATGTCTTCAAACACAGTTTTGCAAGCCATGAGCCAGAAAAAAATATGCGATTATAAAAATAACAATAAAGAAAACAGCTTTACAAAATGCAGCTTGGCTGACAAAATCACTCAGTCTAAAAAGGAGTTGAGATTTATCAGTGACTCCTAATACCAGATTTAGCACATGAGAAAAGCAGAAATGGCAATAGCAGGATTTACAAGAGAAAGGAAATTCCAGATGACAAGCATAATAAAGCTAGAATACATTTGAAGCATTTGCTCAGCCCATAACAGGATTGCTTGACTTTTTTGTCTGCCATTATTGTTTTCAAAAGACTATATGGAGAGACTTGGGGCATAGATTTTATCCAAAGTGCTAACTACACCTAGTCGATGCCGCACTACACCTCCTGTTGTCCTTCATTTCTGAAAGCTCACAGCTGTACGTTTTCAGAAAATGCTGTCTTGATTTCATGAGTGGTCTGAGCAGCTCAGAAGGCTGCCTGTCCTTGTGGGTTTCTGACTGAAATGTTCTATTAAAGAGGCTGTTAACATTTATCCATAAAATGCAGGAGCACGGAGCCAATTAATAAAAAATATATTGATAACCCTAACCCTTCCTTTTACATAAATCACACCTAAAATACAGATACTGTTATTCAGCTGCTTTACTCTGAGGTAAACAGTCTGTCATACCTACTCACATTATAAAGATTTACACATCAAAAAGGGAAAGTAAAGGATCAAAATCTGTTTTGTGACATATTTGGCTGCATCACCACTGCTCCTGACTTGTCCCAGAGGAAGATGTAGCTGCAGGAAGGACAGGTAATGACTTTCTCTCCTGGTGGAAAGACTAACGCTGACATTTATTGGTACCTCTAACAGAGATGGTAATGGGTTTAAATCTACGCTCCATGGCTTTGATAATGGTCCGGTCAGGGCTTCCTTGGGGAGTCTGGGATCCTGCTGGAGAATCTATTATAGACTTTGATCGGCCCGTCCAATAGAAATTGATCTCCCTATTGATGTGCATGAGGACCACTGTGTTGCTGTTTTGAGAGCAACATCCACTTGTCAGTGAAAACAACCTAATTAACATTTAATATCTAAAGTTTTGTGCCCTTAATAAACTCTTTTCAAAGCCAAAAAGAATAATTCCTCCTATGTTTTCCACTACAAGACAATCCAAAAGCCTGATGTTCCTATTAGGTAGAACTGTGATGTTTCCCTCGCAGAGTTCTTTAAGAGTTCTTTTTAAAGGGGTACATTATGCAGAATTCACTTTTTTAGCCCTTAAATACGTTCTGCTGTGTACTTGGAGTCTCTAAGTAATGCTGAAAAGTTGATTGAACATCTCTCCATATATATATATATATATATAAAGTGAGATGTTCTCTAGTGCACATGTCAGGACATTTCAGGCACTCATGAGAAACTTGATGTATGAGTTCATGTGCGTCTGGACAGCTCCCAGAACAGTCTTATTGTATTGTTGTCACATCCTTCAGCCACTCCACTACAATACAGCTCGTCTTTGTGAAAACAAGGGTATGCAAGTCTTTTATGAGTTTTTGTTGTGGTATATTGTGTTGGTGTTATGTCTACGTGGAGCTAGAGTCTGTTAAATAAATAAATAATACAGTGATAGTCAATCAATTAAAATATGGGTTCCAATGAGACTCTTTTGTTGTGAAAAATAATGGCCTTTAAGCAAGTATTAAACATGCTTCTCATTCAACCCACATTTCTGTATTACTTTTTTTTATTAATTTGATGTAATATTCTAATCTTAAATGTTGCGATTTCATTATATGTAAGCAAAGAAAAATCATCATTAACATAAGGGCTTTACAACATCCATCTGTGAGTAATTAATTACTCTTGTTAATTGGGTTACTGAAACAAATTGACCTTTTGCTAATATTCTAATTTATTGAATATGACTGTGTATATAAAAGAAGTAATAATCCAGTTACATAAGTGTGCATACCATTAAGTTAATATTTTGTGACAATGATACACTGTACTCAGGACAAGGAAAAGCCTTATTGCAGCATCATGATGGCAGCATCATGGCCTGAGGATACTTTTCATCAGATCAAATGGGTTTTTGTTGATGCAATTAAAAATCCTGGCAGTTTTGAGTCAGATCTGGCCCACAATTTTTATGTTTCTGCTAGTAACATGAAGACGATCAGCGAGCTTATTTGTCAGCATGATTCTGAAACAATCCATTCAAAAAAACATAAGAGGGACCATTCTTATTTTGAAGTTGTCCAGATCTTTCAGATTGTGAGGATATCTCTTGTTCACTTCCAGTTTTTCCCTGCAGTTAGTTAGAACTGATTAAAAATAATTTTTTCCCCCCCAAGACTATTGTGATTTATTCTGACAGATTTTTTTTCTCAATTGAATTTTGCTGTATAAAAATCCCATTAATCTAGGAAAAAGTTTTGAAATTAGTTATTATGGCCTATATTTATATGTTAGATCCCAAAAATCTTACATTTACACAGGGATTTTTGAGATCCACTGTAAGTTTCCTCCAGAAATACTCTCTGTTCCCGCTTGCTGACAGCTTCATTGTTGTGTCCCGAGTCCAGTCTGAGTCCCAGGTGAACACAAAGCTATTTATACTTCCACACCACCAGAACTAAACTGGGACTCCTCAAACCCACTCAAGGGTTCTCCATTAGTCCTCCATCTGAGCAATCATCCACCTACCTCCTTATCTGCCCTCCAACTTCATACCAATCTAGATATCAACAGTGATCAGCTACTTTAGGAACCACTGACATCCATCAGAATCACCCTCCACTCAGTCAATAGTAGTGATTCTTCTCACAGTTGTCTCCCCTCAACTTTGGTTCATAAGATTATTGTTTAATTTAACAGTCTGTTTGGTGTCTGAGTCTTACACCAGAGTCCAGACTAAAATGGACAAAAAACTAAATGCATCAGAAACTAATTCAATCTTGTATCAGTTGCACATGTCTGGGTTTAACTTCAATCTGGAGTCACAGAGGATGTATGACTCTAGTTGTATATTAAATACATAAATGTTATTTATCCTTTAAAATGTAACAATGCAATTTAGAGAAACACAGCTGAAATATCCTTTTGTTTTTCCGTCCTCCTGAGTAAATGACAACCGAGTATTTGATAATGTTTGAAATCGAGCAAACTGACTGTAGCTGAATAAATGAAACTGAGAATTACTGCCAATCTGATATTCACATTGCCACCCAGACACGCGCTCTGTCCATACCATTCAGTTTGTGAAATATTACCAAGTATAGCCAGAGTTAGCGTCTGTTCATAATAACAGCTGTGTAATTCATCACCTATTATTTCGAGTTCTTGCTCCATGACAGCATAATATACTCTGTCATCTCGGCAGCCAAGAATAATGGCAGAGCAATCAAATCTGCAGATATAAATGCTTTTTTTTAAAAAAACTTTGGTCTGTGTCAGCACTATCATTTACAGAGGGTGGAAAAAAAAGCAGAAAAAAACAACAGCTAAATAAATGATAAGTAAAGAAATTAGTAATTATTATTTCATAAATACAGGATTCTTATTGAATGCTCATTTAGGAAAACAATTGTTCATACTTTTGCAAGCCCTAAAAAGCCAAATATAGCTTTCACCTTTTTATACGCATAATCCATTGACACATATTCTTGTACATGACAGCTACATTTGTTAAAAATGATCTCCTTTTCTGTAAAGAATGGACCTTTCCAATAGAAATAGCAAACAATCCTTGCAAAAACATTGTCTTGCATGACAAATGTTAGAGAATGCATTGCTCTTCTTATTTGCTACCACTGGTAAAAAACAACAACATCACAGGTCACAGGTCATCTGCCAGATTTCTGTGAGATTTACTCCTGATATAACTTTGGCAGAAAATCTGTGCACTTGAATTAAACATTTTCATATCATTGTTTAATGGAATGCTCAGGAACACAACAGTAGATGCTGTAAAGGTCTATATTGGTCTGCAAATAGCTTTGAAATAAATTCATATTGTAATGAAAAATGTTGCTGCAGCTTTCTAACAGGGAACTATGAAGATTTATTTATTTGCCTCCCTTACCATCCCTCCATGATGTCCGGAGTGGTGGCTGGATGAACAACGGCGCTCGTTCGGTCATCGGTTTCTCACGGTTTCATTTTTTGTAAGTGTAATAAACTATTATTGTGATCAGGAATACCTTTAGGCGGTTAGTGATTTTCTTGTTTCCCTTTGCTGACTTTTGATGATCAACATGGCATGTTCTCTCGTCTTTCCCATTATGAAGAGCAGCTCAGAGAAATGGGTTTCTGCATGTGTTGTTTTGTTCTTTGATCATTTGTCAAATCTGTTACAGACAAAATGCCTCTACTGATATTTTTTCAGCACACGGTTCTTGTTTATAACCAAAGATGGGTGTAAAAATCTGCGATAGAACTTCAATGATTTCTTTCCCTAAAGAGTACGTTCAGTGAGTGTGTTCAATATATGTGGGTCTTGAACTGGAAATTATAATGATGTCAAGGCCTAATCTGACCTCAGCAGCTATATCTGCAGCGCCATCTTGTGAAAGTTGAAGTGATCCAGTTTAATCCTACATTAAGGCCACACGGGGAGCTTGCTCCCCCTGAACAGGAAGTCTATTCAGAAGTACATTTTGTCATCTGCCAGCTCTGATTGTGCTTTTTATACCGTCTGAGAAAAGACAGTGAGACTTCAAGGCTGTAAGGCATGAATAAAACACAAAGTGGATTTTTATGAAGTATCAATAGATGGCAGTAGTATCACACTACAGCAGAACCAGCAGTCAATGATTTTCTTTTTTTACCAGATCCTCATTTTTTTTTGATACATTGAACAAATAATAACTAGCCTTTAGCCATGGTAAAGAAAATGTAAAACTGCAATTATCATTCATCAGATCCTCCATGTACGGGTAACAAGATCTTATTATAAGATATTTGTGTTTATTTCAATTCATTACCTTCCAGAAGGGTTACCAAAACACGACACGCAATTCAATCAAGGTGTCACTGATGCATGTGATGCTATTTGCTAAACAGTGCATCAGCAGAGAGGTGATCCTCATTCAATTACCTGTCATGAAAAAAAAATGTATGGGCTCTCTTAAGTCACACTGTAAATCGGAGATAAGCCAGAACAACATTGAGACTCTCCTCCTGTCACAGATTTAGAGAGTAATTGCATTTTGCGTCCTATCTCATAAATTAGATCCACTCCAGAGCTGCTGGAAGAAGCCCGATCATGAGCAAACTGTGTTTTTTTTTTTAGAGGCATGACGAAGCTAAGAGGGTTTGTAGATTTTCACAGCCAACCAGGGGAGAAAACATGACAGATTTTACCTCTTGCTGACATTAATGGGGTGAGCAGCGTTTTCAGCTGAGACTTACCTCGGGCGCACAGAGCAGCAGCAGCAGCAGCAGACACTTGTCATGTGAGAGAGGTCATTAGCAACGTTTACACGGATGTGCATGTTATGGCCGAGAAGACGCAGCAGCACAGGGGTCAGGTTACTACCCCCTGCCTTGTTATGCCTTGTTGAACGAACCTCCCACTTGCTGTAAAAAGCTCGTTGTCAAATTGACATGTTGTTTATGTTGTAAATTATATACAGCACAGCGGCGGGAAGACTGCCACTCATGTCTCCCTCTCTGTGTGCATTTAGCTGCAGAGTCTCTGCTCTGTGTCATTACAGTCAGTCAAAACAACATCCCAAAATAAAGCAATCAGGGTTGCTCTGTATGTTGTTTGTGGCTTTAAAAGACACCGTGTGATCCGTCAAGCTAATGTTGGAGCTGGATGTCTGTGAAGAGCTTTGGTCTCTGCATCCTTCGCGCTCCCTGCCGGCCTGATGAGCAGATGGGTCAGTGATTGTGTGGTTGAGGCTTAGTTGGCCCCTTCTGTTCTCTGTGAGGGTCCACTCGTGGGATCAAAACCCAGGAGACTTGAATTGGAGTCGCTGGGTCATAAGGTACACAGACTACAAGCTGACGCAGACATTCGCTCAAATCCAATATGTACAAACAAACCCCACACAGGTACAGCACCGTGCAGCAGTCCTTTCTCCATCGCAAAGGACAAAGGCATCATTGAGTCTTTAACAGTGGTCTAGAATATTAGTTCCCAGTCTATCTAAAAGCCTTTGACTGTGTTGTCTTTTCAGATCGGGTGCATGTACCTGAAGAAAAGTCAGAATATTTAAATTGCTTAACCAAGATATTCACATTCCTTGAACGTCTTTTCATTTTCTCATTTTACAACCAAAGAGACGTTGTACTTTCTTGGTATTTGATGTGATAGACCCACACAAAGCAACGCATAATTGGGAAGTGAAGGAACAAATCATAAATGCTTTTTAAAGTTTTACCAATAGAAATCTAAAAATGTCCATTATATTGTGTTTAGTGACTTTTTCACAGACTTTGTGCATCTAAAGATGGACATTTCTGCCCATTTAAAAAAAAAAAAAAAAAATATATATATATATATATATATATATATATATATATATATATATATATATATATATATATATATATATATGTACATATATACGTTATCGAGGCTGTGACTAAAATTACCCAGCAGAGACATGCATTCATTTTCTCTGTTTTCTTGCAAAATCATCTTGTGCTAAACTACAGATGGGATGTCTTATGACTGTCTTTGAATAATGGCTTTCTTCTTGCTGCTCTTCTTTAAAGACCAGATGTGTAGAGTGTATGACTAACAATGATCCTGCCACATGCTTCTCCCACCTGTAGATCCCTGCAACTCCTAGAGAGTAACTATCCGGTTCTTGGCTGTTTCTTTAAGTAATGTTCCCCTTGGTCAGTTAGGGTTGATGGCCCTGTCTTTGTAACATTGTGGACGATGGAGTGAGCATTGCTCAATGAGATGTTCAAATGTTGGAATACAGTTTTACAACTGAACCTGCTTTAATTTTTCCTGATCTGTCTGCTGTGTCCCTTTAGTATTCATGATGCAGTTTGTTCATTAGTGATCTCTAACAAACCTCTGTGAGCTTCACATAAGAGATTAAAGAGACTAAGACACACAAATTAACATTATCTACTAATTAGGTGGCTTTGAAGGAGATTGGCTGCAACCTGTTTTCTATGAAGGTCTCAGAGTACAAGGGGTTGATAGAAATGCAATTTGTATTTGTAAATTATGTTGAAAACACTGCAATCACATGAAGAGATTTAGGTTTACGACAGCAATGTGATGAAATGTGCAATAGTCAGCGCGGTATGAAGGATTTAGCAAAGAACAATAGACAAAGTATTTTGAAGAAAATGGGAAACTGGAGGACAAAATAAGAAAAAAATACAACCTTTCACTGAAATTAAGTATCTTAGAGACAGATCTTTAAGAATTAAACCACAAAAACGTCTTTGCATTGCTTCAGTCTATTACTGGGAAGACGGTAGTACAAAAATATGAGAATCCAAAAAACAAAACCTTAGAAAACTAGGCAACTAATGTTTAAACCACTTTTAATGCACAACACTGTGTTGGGTTGTACCTTGCACGACAACAGTGGGCTACATTTGCTGGATCCCGCTCATTCCTCGAGGACGTACATCAGACTATGACTATGTGTCCCTCATTAACTGGAAAATTAACAAAAGATTCCCCACTCATCTTTAATAACATGGAAGCTGACCTGATCTTTTATCATTCAAGACAAGCTGTTCGTGAGGGTTACATTATTGAAGTGATATTTTTCTTGCCACGTCATGCGGAAATTTAGTCAAATCATCTTCAGCTGCTATTGCAGTCCATTAACTCCATTGTGAAGATACATAATTGATGCAGCCTTTGGGTAGAGTTTAATCAAATGGAGAGTGCTCCACACTCCACCACCACCTGAAAAATGAGAAACACAATCCTCTGCAATGTAGTTTGAATGGTGAAACTATAATTCACATTTTAAATTGATTTATCACCACTTGACTTTACTGCATAATGTCCAAAGAAAGACTTACAATATTTAAACATTTGGGGGTGGAGTTGTGTGACAGAGTTGCGGCATTCCCCCTGAATTTGGATCAGTTTTCAGAAGGAAAGACTTTAATCTTGTAACGCTAAATGTATCTTTTTAGATACAAGTATTTCAGAGACATCGTCCTATTCCCGATATGTTGAACAATTACAGTTGAAAGCAGTAATCTACACAATATGTATAAAAGACACTAAACAAGTATTTTCTTGCTTTCTGATATTAAATAAGACTGAACGTTTCCTCGTTTAGCTCAGTTAGCATTACCAAAATAATTGTACTTCGTTAAATGGCAGACTAACAAGATAGACAATGTTATTACAGATATTTATATATATATATATATATATATATATATATATATATATATATATATATATATATATATATATATATATATATATAAAAAATTATTATTTTATTAAATATGTTTTGAAAGGCAGCTGTTTACTATTTGGGAAAGCCCAGATTTTGATATCATTGCTTCATAAGCTTCTAATTCTGGGTAATTTACTAAGTTTGAGTTAAATTGAGGCACACCTGTAGATGTGTTTCAAGGTAACACCTCACACATAATGCTTGTTTGTGTGATATCGTGGGAAAAAATTAAAAATCTGTCAATATTTCAGGAACAGGATCGTGGCACTCCATAAGTTAAGTCAGGCTCATCTTTGGCAACAGTTTCCAGATGTCTGAAGGTACTAACAATTATACATAGGAAGAAAAAGCACAAGAATAAGAATGCCAAGCTTCAGGTGAGGGATGAGATGGGTTCCAAATCCCAGAGATGAACCTCTGCTTCATCTCTAGGGACTTTGAATGTGAAGTACGGGGGTGGCAGCATGATTATGTGTGGCTGGAAAGACTGGTGCACTTCACACATTACATCAAATTACGAGAAAAAAAAATCAAAGTAACATCTCAAGATATCAGCCAGGAAGATCAAACCTTGGCACAAACGGGCCGTCCACATAGAGAATGACCCACATCATCCTGCCAAAGTAGTTACAGATTGGCTAAGGACAGCAAAGTCAATATAAGTCATATAGAAAATAAGTGGAGTTAAAAGGAGGCAGCCTTCAAACCTGACTCAGTTACACCAGTTCTGTCGGGAAGAATGGGACAAAATTCAAGTAAACCTTTTTGAGAACACATCTGTATCTAATATTTACTGTAGCTTCAAGTCTACGTTGCTAAATGCATTTTACATATTCTTTAAAAAAAATGCAAAACACATAAAAATATTTATATTTTGGTTATTCAAGAGTGTAATGTGACACAGAAAATATAACAGGCCATGTTTAAAAACATGATTAGTTAAATTCCTTCATTAAAAAGTTTCAGTTTCTAAATATTTTAGAAATCCGGCTTAAAGGAGTTGAAGTAAGACTGCAGGCATATGAAACAGGAGCTGGTTTTACCTATCAATTTAAGGCTTTTTTCTCCCAATCCTTTTGAGAATCCAGTTCTTTCCCTTTTCCCCCTGTCTGATGTGCTGTTTTGTCAATGTAAGCCAATTATTTATTCATTTCTGTGTACTTTGCTTCTCTTTTACGTGAGGAATTTGCTTTGTTGGGAAATAACGGTGAAAGGGATGTGGGATGTGTGTGATTGCAATTGCTATGCGGCTTGAAATAAAAGACTCGGCTCTCGGGTTACATTTCAAAGGCAGACATCACTTAGAGGTTTCTCCCTGTTCGTGTTAAAGCCAGTGGTGAGATCCTGCAGTTTAAATGCTCTTGGCCTTTGTTTGTGCTCTCAACCTGAGCTTTGATTCATCGGACAAAAAAAGAAAAAGAAAAAAGAGACATGGTACTTATTTCTTTTACAAGTACAGGCTTTTGATCCTCCGGGCTGCCAAGGCAGACCAGATTTACAACATATTTACAAGACGTACACCAGCTCGGTGCATATTTTCTTCATGGAGGCATTTGGTGACAGGGGAAAGCGGCAGAAATGTTAAAAAAGACTTGAGCCCCTCCTCGGCTGGAAATCTTCAAGAGGGTCTTCATAAAACAGCAGTCGATGAAATCCGCGAAGTCAGACTTGTAATTTTCAGATGATTATTGACTGGAACTTGACTTTTGCATACAGCGTAGATGGATGGAGAAAAGAGAGTGGGAAACGAGGCGAAAATCCCTCAGCCAGTGAGGTCTCAGATGAGTGAAGATAAAGGAGGTGACTGAGCTAATTGTGAACTGTCAGAATTCATCTCTCTAATGACTGTCAAATGAGCAAATTTTCAAACGTATTCTCTCCTCCCACCCAGCTCCCTCCTCACAGGGGTGAACATGGGGAGAGATAGGAATAAATACCAGGAGACACTAATGTGATGAGAATGATGCCTGGTTTCTTCCGCTGATTAAAAATGCAGTAACACACACAAACACACACACACACCAACACACATTGGCAGGGAGGGCTCAACCTATAAACAGGGTGATGTGTAGATCTGAGTAGCAACAGATAAGAATTCAAACCCGGCGACCTCAGACTAATACAGCAGGGAATATAAGCACTGAAGATGTCAAATACAGTGTGTTTCTGATGGGCCTATTGGTATGAAATTAGCTCATTAATGAAGTTGCGTGTAATAAAGTGGAATGGCAAAGAGAAGGCGTATTAAAGACCTGAAGAAAATAAAGAAATCTCAGTAATTAGAAAGACTTCTAGCACCTTCCAATGATGGCATCTATAAAAAGGTTGCCCATTAGCAAAAGGCACCGCACAAGAAGCCACTCAAGATGGGTAAAAGCGAAGACCTTTGCAATCTTCTTGCTGCATAACGCACCAAATCCCCCTCTCAAATTTTCTGACAGAGGAGTTAAAAATACATTCAGAAGAGTTGATCGCGAGCCAAGGACCGCTCACGCAGAGCTTCAAAGAGATCTGGAATTGGCAGGTCCAGGTTTTCCTTGAAAAAAATAAGCAATTCACTGAACAAAAGTGACCTTTATGATTGGTCCCTGAACTGCACTCTACTTTTAAAGAGAAAAAAAACATGTTGAAGCTCATTTAAAGTTTGCAACAGAACATTGGAGTAAGTTACTGAAATATTGAGAGTACATTGTCCGGTCTGATAAAGTCAAAATGTGACTCTGCACATCCCTCTGAAAACAACCGACAGTGAAGTCTGGAGGAGCGTACATAATGCCTTTGGGGCTATCCTGCACCAGATGACACTGACATCCTTCATAAAACTGTAAAAGAAGGATGAATGGGAAATGGACCCAGACGTTCTTCAAAAGAATCTGACGATGAAGTGAAGGAGAATTTTTCAGCAAGACAATGATCCCAGCGACACAGATAAGCAAACTCTCACCTGGTTTCCAGAATTGCGTAGTCAGCCACCTGGCCTGAAACGAAAAAATACATGAGAAGAACTGCAGAGGGCATAGAAGATGACACCAGCACCTTCCACATTGTAAGACATTTGGGTCAAAATCCCACCTGAGCAAGTTTCACCATACAGGAGATGTCTTAAAGCTGTCCTGACCAAATAAAGGTTTTTAAAATAAGGCTTACTGAATACATTTCAAATATGTTTGCCCAGATATTCAAGTAAAACTAACTGGCTTGTTTTCCTGAGATGAGAAAAATGCAGCGGAAGGGAGAAAAATGCTGGAAATAATGAAAACCTCATAGCGAGCTTTACACACAGTACAAGATACAGCAGAGAGGAAATAAGAGGACTGAAGAGTGCCTTTATGCACCCCATGTTATATCTGGCTTGAGCTGGTCACTGACAGGAAGCAGATAAGATTTCACTCAGGCTGCACTTGGATAATTGGACATTTATGGAGAGATAGGAGAGCCCTAGGCCCAGGAGCCATGAAACAGAGCTAATCTAGACTCAGCATCAGTAAATTGTCTGTGAAAGAGCGCATCAGGAGCTCTGACAAGATAAAGAAGGCTTTCCTCAAAGGCGGAGCTGGACGAATGTGACATGAAACTCAGACAGAAGAAAGGCTGAATGCTGGAGCTGGGACTTTTACATGTCACACGAGACTTGCACTGAAATGCCCCTTCCTCGGAGCAGCAGTGTCACCTTGTCATCCAAATTGGGTCATGCAGTCCTGTAATTCTTTTGACAGTGAAGACAGTTGTGACAGCTGTGTAAGTAGACAGCACTTAAGAGCAAAAAACTTTTAGGTGAGCCGGCTTACATTTTTAAAGACTGTAAAATCTATAGTTCAGTACCAAACGCAGTAGAAATGTGGCAGGTCATTGTAACATATGATTGCACTGCCACATGTTAAGTTTCTAATATATATATATATATATATATATATATATATATATATATATATATATATATATATATATATATATATATATATATATATATACTGTATATATACTGTATATATATATATATGATTAAACATTCAAAACAACAGCGTTTGCAGTAAATTGTATTTCTAGATTTCATGAAATGAGACTGTGAGCAAAATCGAAATTAAGATATTTAAAAAAAATATCTAGACAGTTAAGTGACTGTTTTAACATCTAATACTAGATTGGATAAACATTGCAGGTGTGGTATCTATCAACCAATTCTTCTTCATCAAACTTAATATTACAGATTTTAGATATCTATACTAGGCTGCGTGAAGGGATTGCTGTAAAATCAATGACCATACAATCGCATTGCTTCCTTGGACAACCTTCTAAAGACTGGCATTATAAACTCAAATGGACTGAATTTTGCATTATATTGTGACTAGGATTAAATTGGGGCTGGCTGGGGGCCATTGGGGTTGTGTTGGGTTCTGGTGGGCTTCCTTCACTCCCGAACTCTGGGGGGCTTGCTCACCAGTGGGGGTGGTAATGTGGCTGAACTACCTCAGTTCTTCAGGGTTCCAGCTGCCGTGATGGGCTGGTGCCTGCTGGGTGTGTTCAGGTCCTGGGAGGGGTTCTCCCCTGCTTTGTGCCGGGCGGAGATTGGTTTGGGCCCTGAGCCTCCGAGGGGACTTGTTCCCAGGCTTGGGTTCCATGGCTGGGGGTGGCAGTGTGGCTGGGTGGTGGTGGTGGGGTTTGGGTTCTCTGCTTCTCATGCTGTATGTTGTTGAAAACCTACCTCTTTGCTGGGCGAATGGCACGCCAGGGGCGTTGTGTCTGTCCGCCTAGGGCTGCTACAGTCTTCCTCAACCAGGCGCACCTGTGCTTTGCTGCTCTTGGGTGCAGTGGGTTATGGGCCTTCTGCCATTCTTGCCACACTTCCAACTGAGCACCTCTAGGTGACTAACTCACTCATACACACCCGTTCAACATAAACACGGATGTGCTCAACCATCCACCTGCTCCACCACACAAATATTCCAAATGGTCGAAGGTCATACAAAACAGTGACTGTAACATTAATGTGGCCTTCCTACTTTGCCAAACAGACGAGCAAAACTTCCCTGGCACATGCAGACAACCAGCCTCTCTTTATGGTATGTCTGAAATCCTGCTACAGGACATATAGGAGAGAATTTGTAAAAAAAAAAAAAAAAAAAAAAAATATATATATATATATATATATATATATATATATATATATATATATATATATATATATATATATATATATATATATATATATATATATATATATATATATATATATGTATATATTAATGCCCAGATAATGATAGTTGGGAGAGTAAGACCAACAGTTAAAAACATAAGTTCTCCTGCTTGCTCTCAGTCCTCTGTGATTAGTCTCCTTGCTTTGATGTATTTCCCATTTGATACCCCCAGGAATCTGCTGCCTACAGAGCAGGTGCATACTGAGCAGGTGGACCATTACGTAGGAGCCTTGAGAGACTGGAGCTGGAGTGGTCCATGACTCATTTTATTTTAGGTGGCTGAAAACCATTCTTGAATCAACCTTTCCAATATTCCTGTTTCGGTTTCATAGCGACGTTTCAAGAGCTATTGCTTGAGCTGTTTAGTAGTTTTGTTCTTTTTGCTGAGCTGCAAATCTAAACTCTGCTCAGCTCCCTCTGATTACTTGCACAGAGACTCTGACACAGGCAATTAATTTGCCAGGGGAGAGGCTAGTCTTAATTGGGTATAAGTGGGATTTTTCTTGGCCGTGTGGAACAAAAAATGAGAGACTGTGCGCATGAGAAGTGAAGACCATCTGGTCCCTCAGGAGCTTCGAGAGATGCCAGACAAATGGAAAGAGAAACAACAGAAAACCTGTGTGGGTACGGATAATGTTCATTCCCTCCGCCTCTCTTGTTCCCTCTCTGACACTCACAAACACGCAATAAAGGAGTCAGCATCATTTGGTCATATTTCATCCGCCTGTGTAACAGCAGCGAGGGGGATGTACCGCGGCACATTGATGATTTTTTACAATGATCAATAATGAAAATACGAACATAATGCTTGTAGGCACGTACAGGAAAAAAGAAGTGGTTAGTGTGTAATGGCTTGGTAATACATGGAGCACACTGAGCTCACATACGGTGCCTTGCAAAAGTATTCAGATCCCTTCATAGTTTTCACACTTATTCAAGTCACAATCACAAACATCAATGCATTTTGTTGGAATTTTATTGATAGAGCAACACATAGTAGTGCATAATTGGGAAATGGAAGGAAAACGACACATGGTTTTCAAGATGTTCATCTAAATAAGTAAATGAGTAAACTGAGTGTAATTTAATCTCAAAATAAATCCTGCTGTTCTGTGAAAGTCTACCAGGTTTGCTAGAGAACAAAATGCATCATGAACAAGGACAGGTCAGGGGTAAAGTTGCAGGGAAATTTAAACTAGCGTTGGGATACAAAACAAAACTACAAAAACCTATATCCCCGTATTCTGGACATCTTACAGAGCACAGTTCAACCCTTGTGTCAAAAATGGAAAGCATAAATGGCTCAAACTGAGAACCCAACTAGACATGGTCATCCCCCCAAACAAAGGCAAGGAGAGGTTTAACTAAAGAAGTAACCAAGAGGCCCAGTGAAAGGTTGGAGAATGATGAGTTGCAGAAAACACAGCGCATAAACCTGAAAACACCATCCCAATGAAACAGCGGTGGCAGCATCATGCTGTAGGGATGCTTTTCTTCAACAGGAACAGGGAAGCCTGTAAAAGCTGATGGCAAGGTGGGCAGATTGACAAAACAACCCTAGAATAAAAACCTATTAGTCAGTAACAGATTCAAGACTGGGATAGATTTTCACATTTGATCAGGACAATGATCCTAAACATACAGCCGGAGAAAAGGTTTAAATCAGAAGTGTCCAGCTCTAGTCCTCAAAGTTAGCTTTTAGATGTGTCCTTGCTCCAACAAATTACCTCCCCAGCATGTAAACAAGATCTGCAGAGGGCTGTTTGTCAACTATTTATTCGATTGAGGTTTGCTGAACTAGGGCAACATCTAAAACATGCAGGACCCCACCCTTGAAGCCTGACTTTGGAGGCTACTGGTTAAGATGAAGCATATAGTGAGGTAGAGTGGCAGTCAGAGTGGACATAAATCCACCTCAAACTCTGAGGCGACATGAAAAAAAAAAGCCAATTTAACTGAGCCTGGACTGTTTTTAGAAAACTTGCAATGTTTGTGGTTTCTGTATGTGCAATGTCAAATATAACTAAAAAGGCTTAAAGCTGTCACTAAACCAAAAATTATCACCACACCTTTTAGGTTTTTACTTACACAACATTGTTGAAAACCATGAATGAGTTTCCTTCCAGTTCACAGATCTGTACTTACTGGTCTGTCGGATAACATCCCAATGGAATACTTTGAAGTTTTTGGCTGTAACATGAAAATAATTTGAAATCGTTCAAAGAGTTTGCAAGTCACCATGGGTGATTGGTGGTGAAACTTACAAGAAGAAACTTGGATAAAGTCAGACGAGGCTGAAAATGGGTGAAAGATTCCGCTGGTGAACCTCTTCTCGTCAAGTTTTGTCTCTGCTCAGTGAGCTCACTAATTTGTCCCACTGTGAGCTGAAGTTGTAAAGCAGCACATAGCATATCTATCGGCTTTCAGAAACAAATACAACAGCTTTTTCCATCCACCAGTTTAAAATCTTTTGCAAGATCTCAAGCTAGAATATCTAATGACGTGCATTCAGAGGGACTCTTCTATCCACATGCTGAAAAAAACAAAACAAATTATGATTTGCTGTCCAATTTTGTTGTATAAACAATAACAAAATTATTTTATTACATGTTGATCATTTGACAGACATCACAACATACTTGCATGATTGCTCCGATGTGAATGTTTCCCACACTTTAATTGGGCAAAATAAACCGAGTACAAAACTATAAGAAACAAACATGCTTCCAGTTACACTTTAAAGCCATATCCCATAATCTAACAAAATTCACATCTGGTAAAGATTAAAAAAAAACTGCAGAAGGATGCTGAAGCTCATCATCATTTTTCTGAATTTATTTCTCTTATGATTTTTTTTTTGTTTGTTTGTTTAGTTTACATCAAATAGAACAGACATACATTGGCACATGCAAAGTGGACACTTTGTGGTGCTTTTAGTTACCATCCAAATCCAACTGAACAAAGACTCGATATCTATTTCGGTGTTCTTCAAACATGAAAATACTCTCAAATATTTACAAAAAAAATATATACTCACAATGCCCATCACTCGGTTAAAAACAATCTGGGACTGAGTTGAGTTGAAGTTGTCGAAACAAAATGCTGTGTGTGGCAGAGCTCGCTGTTCAAGGTAATGAAATCAACTCCAAGAGAAAAAGAGGCACAGAAGAAAATCACTCAAACAATACAAAACAAAAACAAAAAAATCTGATAATGGTCACCCCAAAGAGAATATGGCTTTAATGACATTTCAAAAGAAAATTTCTTGAAGCAGATTCACGGTCTGTATTTTTGTGTTTATCCTCATTCACAGTGACCCCCTTTTTCAGCAGGCAACTTGTCCCTCGTCAGACAAAGAGAAGAGGGCCACGTCGCAAGTTTACAGCCTGTGGTTTGATTCTGAGGGACCGACCCAGTCACACAGGCCCAAAGCTCTGTTCGCATCTGTTAGGACTCATGCATCATGTCTGAATGAAGGTTGGATGCTTTCCACAGTCCTGGAGTGCATAGGTACTGCAGGTGGTGCTGGGATGCCCGCGCTCTCTGTCTTTCTTCCTTCCTTTGCTTTTTTTTTCCCGATCACAAACAAAGGACCAAGTGCTCGTTTCTAAGGAGATCAGATCCTGAGGTTGTTGTAACTCACATATGTTTTCTTTGTTGCTTGACCTGTGGATAGAAGAACAGAAAAAAAATGGATTAAATTTCTGACACAACACAAAAGCAGAAAAGAAAGGCGCTTGCAATAGTAAATATACATCATTCACTTTGGCGGACTCTTTCTGCTGTGCTGTGAATTCTTATCACCAGCTGTGTGCAATCAGTTGCAATATTTTCTGGACTAGCATATCATTTCAGCTTGCACTGCCTGCGTGGAAAGCCTCAGCATCTATTTTCAGATGTTAACTAGTGATAGAAATCACAGACAGCACTAAAGTGGGCACCAAACAAATGCTAGGGCATGAAATGGGATCCCAGTCTCGATTACCATGGAAACATAACAGAGCATGGCTGAGCGCCCAGATGCCGCTTGTGTTTGTGTGTCCTACTGCACAGCTTTCATAATGAGAACCAATTTGAGTTTCAGCCCTTGAGAGTGAAAGCATATTTTGTTTTATCGTTTTAGGTCATTCAAACTCATTGTGACCTTTCAAAAAAGAAGAAAAAAAAACACCTGGGCTCTCCAAACGTTAATTCTATGGTTATGGATTGTTTCCAGATTTAATAGTAATAGTAATCATCATCCTTATTTGTCAATGCAATTTAGGATATTCAAATTGAATTTATCCTCTGTGTTTAAGCCATCCCTCAGGGCGCAGTGGGCTGTCATTGTGCGGCCCTGCTCTCGGAGCGGCAGTCTGTGGGATCCGAACTGGGGAGCTTGCAGCTGTCACAGGACGCAAACATCCTGGCTATTATGTGAGATTAGCAATTTGTTGGTGTTCAATTTTTCGGTAGAAATTTCATGAAGCCAATATAAACAAATTTACTGGGAAACATAGATGTTAGTCGGGGGAGTTAAGAACACGGAACAACCACACATTTTTTTTCTGCTAATGCGGCTCCGTTTAACGCGTCCCTTTAACCCATCCTACCTAATGTTCATTCTGAGGATAGCGTGATGGTCTGCTATGGATCGCTTCCAGTTCCTAGGAACCATCCTCTCTCTGGACCTCACACACATACTGTTCAGAAGAAGGACCACCAGAGACTGTACTTCCTGTTGCCACTCAAGAAGTACAACCTTCCACAGAAACTGCTGTCTTCTTCTTCACTCCCATTATTCAGTGTTTTTTGTGCACAGCCATCACTGTGCTTCAGCTCATCTCCAAAACAGGACAGGTCCCAACTACAACAAACAGTTAGGGCTGCAAAGAGGATCATCTGACCTTCCCTCCATCCAGGACTTGTGGGGGTTTAGGGTCAGGAAAAGGGCAGCTAACATCTCTGTAGACCCCACACACCCTGGACTAAAAATTATTTAGACTGTTACCTTCAGGCCGGCGCTACAGAGTGCTGTTTAAAAAAAAAACAAGCTGCTACAGAGACAATTTCTTCCCCCAGGCTGTCAATCTAATGAACTCTTTGCAGTCAGAGTACCCAGATCATTACCGTGCTTATTTGCCCCAATCCAACCTTGTCTTCCTTTTTTGTAGAATCATGTATGATTACAAAATAAAATTTGTATTCTTCCCTTTTATGTAATTGTACTTAAAAAGTCTTCATCAAGAGCAAAGAGGAACCAAAGTCGAATTTGTTGTTTGTATGCACAAACTTGGCAATTAAAGCTAATATTGACGGTGATGTGTGTCTGTGTGACATGGATTTGTGGCGCATCTCTGAACTAAAACTAGAATCGGCATTGGAAGCGAAGGAGCGCTATTTCAGGGTCAGTAGATGTGACAAATACTGATTGGTTTGTATAGATTCACACTGTTTTTATGATGTTCCTAAAAAACTCAGCAACACAAGATTTCTGTCAGAATGTCAATAAATTAAAATGGTAAATGGACTAAACTTATATAGCGTTTTTCCAGTCATTGCACTCACAGACATTCATACATCGATACGCAGATCGGTTAAACAAAAAATTAAACAAGCAAGCAAACCAGATTTTTTTTGTGAATACCAATGAAAACATTACAACCCCTCCATAAATCACACTATTTTAGCAAAGTAGGCATTTTTGCCCTGCTACTTAATTTTCACCATCTTCTTTTACTAAAATAAGTGTATTTAACATGCTTATCTCATCAAAATGTAAGAAATGTGTTCACTTTAGCAGTTGTTTCAGATTATTTATTTATTTGCTGTGAAAAAAAATAGCTAAGAGAAGATTTTTAAGACAAAAACAAAAGATGAACAAACAACAGGGATAAAAGAGCCCTTTTTTGCTTCATCACCTTTCAATGGCTTTGCCAGATGTTAGATTTAGTCAACACAAACTCTCATTCCTGTAGGTGGTGAGCTGGTTTTTCAAGCAAGTTTTTCTTGCTTGTAGAGGTGGAAAAATACATAGAGATTCATCTGATGTTGTTACTATGAAAGACATGTTCAAAGTTAATTTTCAGTAACAGTAATGTGTTTAAAATCAGACCGTAGATAAACAAGGAACAAATTAAAAGAGCATTGTATTTTCTACAACACACAAATAATGCCTGTGTTTCATTCAAACTATGAGAGATTGAGAGAGAGCAAGACTTTCTGCAGATAACAGGAAGGCTGAAAGGAGTAATGCAAAGTTACTTGGTTTTATCCCTTTGATACTTTCAGTCTTTTGACATGAGGTGAGATTCTATATTGTCAAGGTAATAAACGTGGAGATGGCTGGTTTTGTCATGCTAGCAACGTTACCTGCTAAAACTGCTAGCATTAGATGGTACAGCAAGTTTTAAAAAGTCAACTTTGGAATACGTTGTTTCAGAGATTGAGAGCGACTGTTCACAAGTGCCGTGAATATGCGTGGCTTTGTATGAACTTCGGCCGTTTGTATTATTTGTGTATGTTTATCTTCTTATATTGTAGTTCTTAAATAGAAATTCAAATTGGCATTGGCAGATCAAAACTTTAACCTCTTAAGACCACCACCCTCCCTTTTTTTCTGAATTTCTTGCTCAAAATAACATGCTTAAATCTAATCACAATTTATTCAGCAAGTGCAAACTCCAATTAAATAATCTTGGTTTAATCTTAGATCATCTGTGGATACCAAATTAATTATTTTAACAAAAGGGAAGTTACAGAAATGAACCTAGAATGAAAAAAGGAAAAAAAGAACGTTCAATTTATGGGGGCTGCTGGGCCTAAGAGCAAAAATGGCCCCTTAAATATCATTGGTGTATATCTTGAATGAAATAATAATACAGTGCATGCTTTTCAAAAGTCTAGGGGAAGCATGATAATACGAAACAATGCTGTAGTAGACAGAGTTGCCTTTTATGAGCGGCTCTGTTTTTGCAATTAAAAGTATTTTTAAAAGAAACGAAGAGTAACCTTGTGTGTTTTTGTCCAAAGCAGCCTGCACAGAGGACATACAGTGAGAACCGACAAGCATTTTCAGTTTTCTTATGCATCATTTGAAATCCGTAGCACAAAAAAAAAATGTGGCTTCAGATGAATCAATTAGCAACAACTACATCGTATACTGATCAAAGGAGTATCATGCTTTTACATTTATTCAGAGAACATAAAATACCTCAGGAGTGATAAAATTGCCTGTCTTCAAGCTGATTTATTATGGAAGAAAAACTTCTGTAAGGTTGACAACAAAAGGTTTTTAGCTGTCAAAGGAGGCGAAGTTGTACTCAAAGTGATCAAACATAGAGCTTGAGCTTAGTCGTACTGTAAGAAATTTACACGTACACGTAGGAGTGTCTTCAGCTCCTTGTCAGAATAAAAGCAAAAGCCTGTAACCAGTTGCTATAAAACATACTGACATCTAATTCCTGGAAATAGACTTGAAAGATCAGGGTGGCTTTTAGTTTTCATGAAAGGTAAATGTCAACTCAAAAATATTTAAAATAAATAAATGATAAATCAGAGAATTATTCTTTAGTCGTTAAATGTTGAAGACGTTTGAGTGTGTGGTTAGGGAAGGGATGCTGGGGCAAGTTCCCAGCCTGAACGCTGAGAAAGACTGGTAAAAAAGTTATTATTCAGGTGAGGATATTGACTGTGACATCGGCAGTATAAAGATACAGTGCCCTCCAAAAATCGGAGGACTTTTTAAAGATTTGTGATGGAACAAAAAAACTTATATTATACTTATATTCTTATAAAGATATTCATTGTGAAAGACCACCATTAAGTGACATGCAATTGTGAAGTTGTTGGAAAATTGTTTTAAAAACATTCTTCAAATAAAAATCGGAAAGGTGTGGCGTGCAGATGCAGAATCTAAGTTGGTCTTAATTAGATCTGGACTTTGACTGGGCCATTCTAACACAGAAAAATGCTTTGATTTAAACCAATCCATGGCCAAGGCTGTGTGCTTTTGGTTTCTCCTAGTAGTGCATCCCACCCCAGTCTCGTCTTTCACAGCCACTGATCTCTATTTATTCACTGGATGGCTGATTGGCCGTATATAATACACGTCGCTGTGAAGCCACAAGCCGCCATATTGGTACTCCCTATTTTCCTCTAGTAACTAGGGAATATGTGCGCTACAGCATCGAACAACGATGATTTTCTCATGTTCAGGCGGAGCTTAAGACTTTTAAAATGTCAAAAGCCATATACTTTTATGTTATGTACTAAAACTATCAAGTACTAGGAAATTATGTGCTGAAATATTTTGCATGTTATTTATATATAATATACATAAATGTATATATAATATACATAATATATATATATATATATATATATATATATATATATATATATATATATATATATATATATATATATATATATATATATATATATAATATAAATAACATGCAAAATATTTCAGCACATAACTTCCTAGTACTTGATAGTGTTAGTACATCCACTGACTGTAAAATTGCCTGTGAAACGTTTTCCCACAGCCAGAAAACTGCTTGTTGTTGCAACCAAATCCTATGGGGTTCTGTGAGAGTAGGGAGTAGCAAGATGACAGCCAGTGACTTCGGTTTTTCGGGCAAATCAGCAATCCAGTGAATAAATAGAGATCAGTGTTCACAGCCTATACCAGGTTTGCTTCCAGGACTGGCCTGTAGTTGGCTCCATCCATCTTTACATCAACTCTGACCAACCGTCTTGTCCCTACTAGAGAAAAAGCACCCCACAACACGATGCAGCCACCACCATGTTTCACTGTGTTGAAAATGTTTTTCTGGGTGGTGTGCGGTTTCAGATCTCCACTACACATGGTGTTGTGGACGTAGGCCAACAACTTAAATTTTTGTCTCATGTGAACAGAAGGCTTTCTTTCACCTTTGCTGTGTTCCCTTCATGGCTTGTGTCGAATTGCAAATGGGACTTTTTGTTATTTTCTTTCAACCGTGTTTTCTCCCTTCTTTCATAAGACCCAATTTGTGAAGAGATGGTCAACTGATTCTTCCACCTGAGCTGTGGCTTCCTGTAGTTCTTCCAGAGATGCCTGCTCCCCTGATTAATGCCCTCGTTGCATGGCATGTTACTTTATAGCTGGACGGCCATATCTTGCCAGGTATGTTTTTTGATGTAACCCTGCTGTAACCCCTGCTCTGACACACCTCTGAGGTCTTCACAGAATAGCTGTATTTATATTGTGATTAAGTAACACACAAGAGAACCCTGTGGTGCTCAATTTTATTCCAGGGTTTTAGTGTAACTGGGGCTTGAATACAAATGCACACCACACTTTTCGGATTGCGCTTTGTTATCATATATATATTTACCTTTTGCTACTTCTAAACCATTCTCTATTCTGTTGCGTTATCATACAAAATCGTAGTAATTTAAGTTTGTATTGTAGTAATGTATTTAAGTTTTTGCTTCTAATGCGACACGACGTTCTAGAGGTGTGAATACTTCTCTGTGGTGTTCTGCTCGTGCAATGAAATGTGTGTGGAGGGGACAATAGGTATGTAAACCTTTATCACACACGTTGCTCTTAATTCTCGTTCTGCTGTGTTAATGTTGCTATGGCAACCAGCTCCCATGGGCTACACAATTAAAGTCGCGCCACTTCTTTACAGCTGGATTTTGTGGTCTCAGCCCGCAAGTATGATGAATAAAACATTAGTAAGTGTACAACAGGCGCTCGCTGCTTATCATTAAGACCCTTCAGCAAGATTTTTGAAGGGGGAGACATTTTGGTCTGTGTTTACAGGTCCTGACTGATTCGTTTACCTTTACTGTCCTATTAATTTTTCACACTGAAAGCTTGTTATGTTGTCTCACCATACACTTTGCATTATGTACAGTTTGGGTACAGTTTCATAACAGCGTTTTCATTTTTGAGAATATAAATTCAATCTATAAAGAATTAAGGCCTCCGCGTACACACACACACACGTACCCATTGGGAAAAATTGTGATCGACACTGAATCAATTCAACAGAATTACAGAGCAAATGCTCCCGTCTGAAAGCCGTAATCATGAAGATATTACACCTTATCAATACCAATGTAAATCTGCAGAATTGCTAATGCCCTGAATCCTATAAATCACTCGAAAGTCATCTTGTGCAGGTCTGACGGAGCCTGAAAGGGAGGCGGTTGGCGCTCTGACGGTTACAGGAATTGACGGACAGTCTCCTGGGATGGTCGAGGCACAGTTCAGGTTTCAGGGCGGTCATGCACATAAATTCGCCATTAATAAATGTCACTTCCACTGTTGCTAAAAAAGAAGGGCGAAATAGAGGAGAGAGCACTCGGGGTAGAGGGACGAGGCGAGGAAATATTCATGCAGTAGAGACAGAAGGTGAGAGACACGGAGAACAGATGACATCGCACACTTTTGGGACTTCCCTCCAGAGGTTGCACGTCCTGCTTGGGGACTTTTTAATGTGCTACTGCAACAGATGTTATGATTTTACCCTCGGTTCGGAGTTTGCTTCTAGTCGATGAGCCACATGTGCGAAAGGCATGGATATGTTCTCCCTCCCCTGATACACTTGCCCAGCTCCCTGACTTACATGGGTTCACTTCACACTTACTGCTTCACGCTGAGGCACGCACGCTCACAGTTGCACAGACACACCCGAGCATGTTGTGCTCATAACAGATGATTGTGACAACTGTTTGGAGAAATTCCCTGGAAAATCTGTTACCTCAGAGGCATTATTCAGAGAGGGGGTGAGGGAACGCCGCACCTGTGGGTGCCATGATTGCTAGGCGTGATTAGAGGCGTCGCGGGAGAGGGCGGCCTTGAAAGCCGTGATGTGTGATTTGCATGGGCTGTCAATCTTCTGCATCCCTGACAGTTAAAGATCCGTAAACAGCTTCCTCTGTGAAGTGCCGCTGAAATACAGCTTTTTTTTCTTTTTCTTTGAAACTCTTTCTAGTTTTTCTGTTTCTCAATCCAAAACAAATGCCATATCATCCAAATGTGGGGCTACGTAGGCTGCCTCGCTCACCTACTAATACCCAGCATTATCTTTGCTAATAGGATCATGCTTACTGTTTCAGATGATGGCTGGCATGAGTAATACACAGCAACAGACACAGATTATCTGCCTCAATTTTCAGTGTCACAATCCTGTTTTTTTTTTTTAATCCTCCCCAGAGCCAAGGTCTTCTTTTTACTCCCACCCTCGCTGTCATGAACTTGGGCAAAAGGTCTTGCCATTTATCACGTTATAAGATAACTTGGCCCTCTGCAGAGGATATGCCATATCATTCCAGCACCCAATTAAATCAGGGGAATGGATTTTCTGGTAAAGTAAAGGAAACGAGAAAGATCTTATATAGAGTTTAAATAAAAAAACGAAAGAAAAAAAAACTAATGCCCATCTAATGCGCATCGACAACTCAGATCTGAGCCCTTGGGGATTTGTGGTTTGTGTCATTTCCTGATTTCTCAGCTTTCATTAACTCACTCTTGACAAACAAGAAGCTACCACTGAAATGACAAGAAGGTTATGCCAAATTACAATATCATGTAATGGTTTGTGAAAATGTTATGTAAAACCATTAATACAAACTAGCTTATTTTTTTTGTTTTTAGCTAGTATTTCCTGTTCTCAAGATCAGAGGTGTCAAATAACAAAGTACAAATACTTTGTTAACTTACTTAAGTAGAAATTTTGGTTATTTATACTTTAGTGAAGTTATTACTTTTTAGCCTACTTTGTACTTCTCGAATATGGTCGAGCTCACCACACCACTTACATTTTCATGCAATTATCTGTACTTTCTACTCTTTACATTTTGAAAATGGTCTCATCTATTGGTTGTCCCACACACCAGTCATTGTGACACGCTCATGTAACACCAATGTGTGCGCTCACTGCTGGCTAGTTTCCTATCCTGGCTGCGCATGCGCACTTCTAGTGTTTATGTTTCCAGTTAGCTTTGGTTTCAGCCATTCATTGTAGCTCCACCGATCTCACCGTATACTTTGAAAATTGCAGAGAGTCACAAGAAGCAAACCGCGTACAAAGTTATGAGATAAAGAGGAATCCCTCGTAAGAAAGAAATAAGACCGGAGTGGATTTGGTAGATTCTTTCACGTGTATCCCCCTGAGAAGAGCAGGTAAGAGCAGGTAAGACGATCTTGGGCATTCACAGTGATTCAAAAAGTGACTTGGGCATTTCTTACATACATTTCCTGAAAAAAATGTCCACTAAACTTTTAATATTAAGAGGGTATAAAGAGATTTACACAAATTTATTGAATTACATGGCTTTATCCATCCAGGTCTAAGCATTATCATTTCATCACCTTACTTAAATTTGTTCTTCAGATAACAGGAGGGATTGTTTACACTTGCAGATATGCTCATGGCATGTATGTTTGTGTAACGTGGTTTAGTGGAGCATCTTCACATTAAAACCAGATTCAATATCGCAAAGGTGTGCTGTTTTGGTTCCAGGTATTGTTTGCCTTCTGTAAACTCACACCATTCTTTAATGTGTCACCACTAAATTACTGTAGGCAGCACAACATTTTGACCTATTTCTGAAAAGAATAAACAAAAGAAAAACGCACACTAGCTAATGCTAGCGAAAAAGAATTACGCCCTTTTTGCACACAGTAGAGGTTCTAGACCAAATTTACCAGGGGGGCCAAGGTGGGGACAGTGTTTTTTTTATTGGGGCACGGAACAAAACAATGAAACAATAATGGTTTAATAATATTAAGTGAGCCACTTGTGGCTCTGGAACTGCAGGTTTCAGACCCCGGATCTAGCAGATGAAAACTGTGATCCCAGCTCAATACGGCTGAAGCTAAATGTGAAACACCTTAATTTTTAAAATCCTTGTTAGAATAAAACTGTATAGGTAAAAAATAAAATTGTTCAAAGTGACCAATCAGTTATGGTTTCTTCGCCAGTGCATAAAATCATAAGAAGTGTATTTAATGTTATGTCTTTAGTACAAGGGCCATAACAGGGGCCAGGACCATTTCTACAGGGCCACTGGCACCTGTTGGCCCCTGTCTAGTACCGCCCCTGTTGGCACATAATGTTACTCTAGAATTTCATTTTTTAACCCCGTAATGTCATTTTCCGTACCTGATGGTGAGATGTGTTTTGCCATTCTGCTCAAAATAACTTTGTGATTTAGAAAGATATGTCTTGTTCCCATCCCAAGTAGCAGATCAGAGCGCCAATCACAACATTGTTGTTAACGATTTTTATTGGAGAAGCTGACAGCCCTCAAGTAATCTCCTCGTATTTACCGTAGCAGTACCACAAAGGCTGCAAAATGTATCATGTCATGGAACAAGCCAACCAGTGTTGCCAACATTTGCTATTGTATAGTAAAAATTAAAGCAGTTTAGTTACTGATTGCCACTATAGTATTTCAAGTATTTTTTCAGGGGGTAACAAAGACCTTACGCGACTCAATATAACAAGTTCACCTTGCTAACTCTAGAAATAAATGTTCTATTGTTTTATTGTAATGCTGGCAAAACTAAATGTATATTGATCAAATATCTTAAGAGGAAATGCTTGAGAAACCTCATGTAAAATAGTACCAAGTAATTTATTACTGCATGGCATTGATTTCAGCCTGAATACACTCACTTGATACAATTACAGTAGGTGTTATTATTCATTAATGTGCTTGTTTTACTTTGGTTGCAATGGCAGTTCCCCAATAATATCAGATTCTAAATCTACATCCATAGTCTTTCACCAAGCTCCAGTATAACATATTGCGAAAAAGTTGTTATTTTTGCAAAGTTTAGATAAATATAAACTTAAGATACCTTCATGGTGCAAACGTGTGTCTTCAAGACTTATAGTGTGACCTTTAAGGAGTGTACTCACTCATGGGGTCAGCAGCAGGGTTCTCACAAAGCTCAGTCTTAGCCTCGCCGTTGGGCCGCTCACTAGGTTTCTGGGACAGACGGGATGACATTGTGGCAGCGGTGACCACAGCCTTGAAGCTACGCTTCCTCTTCTGCACGTTCAGCTCAGGGTGGAAGATAATGATGTACACCTTGGGCATGTAGAGCATGCCCAGCGCGACTGAGGCACTGAGGTTCATGGAGACGGTCAGGGTGGTTGTCTGAATGTACAGCTGGAAGGAAGAACAGACAAGAGCAGCATACATAAACAAAATATCTGGTATTGCTTAGTGAAGTTTGTAACATTTGAATAGCTGCTTTTAGAGGTAGTTGGATGTATCAGAGTTAAATCTTTCTATAAAAAGTAGGGGAGGGGCAAAACAAAACAGCAAGGATTGATGCATATCTGCAGAATCATTGCTGAGTACCTCAAAGAGACAAATTTCAAAAACAGCATTCAGCACTTCACAAAACGTGTTCATGGAGGAGGCACAGCATCACAGTGAAGAATCTGCAGTCGCTCAGTAGTGTGTCATTGGTTTTACTGCTTTCTGAACTATACAAGTGCATCTCAATAAATATGAACATGTTCAAAAGTTTAATTTATTTCAGTAGCTAAATTGAAATGATGAAACCCATATGTTATATAGATTCATTACACCTTTTTAGTCTACACCTTGTGCACCAAACTCTTCAATGGTGTTTATTTCACTCTCACCTCAAGATTTCAGTTATCATTGTCCACCTTTGCAAATGTATCTCTTCATCCTTTTTTCATTTCATTGTTTTCCTTTCACTAAACTGTGTAATAACATACTTGGACTCAACATTCTGTGACCAGCCAGCTTCTTTAGCAATGATTATTCATTGGTTAACCTCATTTTGGAAGGTGTCAGTGGCATGAGACTACTGTCAAATTCACAGTCTTCCCAGTGATCGTGAAAGCCATAGCATAACATAACATTTAAAATCTTATTTTCTGTTGGTCCCCCACTATATTATAATTGTCTGCTAAACTGAACTTAAGGCTTTTATTAGCTGAGAGCCATAATTATCAAAATTAACAGAATTAACACTTGAACTGCATCAGTCTAAGTGTAATGAATATATATATAATGAGTTTCATTTCTAAATTGGATCACTCAATCAAATGAACTTTTAGATGATTTTCTCATTTATTGATGTGCACCTGCAAATAAGGGACTATTTTTGATGGCATACAAATGTTATACTTGTTATAAATTTCTGTTTTTTATACCCTGTGATAGTTATTACTTGTGTGTGACATGGGAGCAGTGATGCGTTCAGTGGAGATGCAGAAGCCTTTATTAAAGCCTGACCTGCAGCTACTCACTCACGACTGAGACTGAGGGCTTTAAAAGCCAATAGCTGTAGCATTGCCATGACTGTATCAAACATGCCCTTACATGACCTCTGTTGTCTTTCCTTTTGACTTTATTGATGGACTACACCATCAGATAAAGATCCACTCCTTTCCTTTTTCTATGTTTTGTTTCACTGCAGTGATTCCGCAACTATCAGTTTTTGCTGCTGGCTGCATTTTAATGAATATTCTTGTGCAGTACAATAAAATGCTAAATCTGACACTGTAAAGCTGAATCTGCAGCATATAGCAGTTCAACATTAGTTTTTTTTTCTCTGTTTTCAACACAATGGGTGCAGCAGCCTTGAAAACCACCCAACTGTTAATCAAAAACAGATTATTTATAAGGTTTCCAGTTTTGTGATATTGGATGCACCCAGCGCAACCTTCTTTTTACGGGGCTTACATGATACTTTTTACACTGGTGAGTTGTAGCTGTGCGATTACATAACCCAGATCAGACTAATATCTTGAATTTTAGACTTCAGCTTCATTAAAAACATGTCAGTTCTGCTGAGAGCCCGTTGAGCCTTTGTATCGGCAGACATGCGAGAGCCCCCTCGTTACTTTTAAGTGTCCTGGAGGAGGAGGAATAGCATCAAGAAGAGAACATTATTGTTTCAAGAGCTTCCTCACTAATCTACTGCACTTGAAAATGGAAGATATAACTTATACGCCGCCTCTCCGTAAGTCACCGGCATCGAAGATGGGGTGAGCGAACAATTGTAAACACATTATCCACCACCACGTATCCACAGAGACGCAACACGCTCACTGAATCAGCAAGAGAGGAGGGGAAATGTCACCATTTGCATACAATCTTTCTTGGTAAATATCATTAATGGTAATTTTCAATCACACCAGTCTCATTTACATGTGAGGCACAATTTTGTCTTTTAATCTAAAAAAAATAAAATAAAATAAATAAAAAATTCATCAGATGCCTGACATCAACATTCTCGCGCAATAAATCGCTCCAGTCTCCTTTCACATCCTCCCTGCTTGGCTGTGTAGCAACTTCAGAGGCAGTGATCTGCCTGGTACACCATGAATTTATAACAGTGCACTCTGTTTTGTCGGTCTCATGCTGCAAGGATGTAATGTCTTAGCTTTAAATTGGTTTTAATTGTGTTCAAATTAAGATAAGAAAGAAAAGAAATCCTTTATTGTCCCACAATGGGGAAATACTATTCTAGGGTATACACATGCCATCTTACATATAATAATCTTCTTGTGTTCGGTTTTTTATGTTTGGTAGCTGGTAACCTGATTTTTGAGCAAGCGGCTAAACATGACTGGAGGAAGCTGTTAATTAGATGCTGATAACTTAGAATCTGCGTTATTGCTGACCCTATCAGATCTCCCTTTGTGATCGAGCTAATTCCAAAGAGTGCGAACAATGAGTACTTGCTTATTCTCATCACACCAGCTTACACGCTCAAACATCAGCAAAATAAAAAATAAATAAGAAATGTGAGAATGTGGGCTTTCACCCTTGTTAATACTGCTACACAGACACGCACACAAGTAAACATACCAGTGCAAATCCTTTTTTCTCACCGTCTCTAATCACAGAGACAGGATTTTTTTTTTAGCGCTCTTTCTGTGAGCTTGACCCAAATTCGTAGCCCCCTCTCAGCTACCCCTCCAATGTTTAGCTTGTCACAGAACATTCATAATTAATTCCTTTTGCTTTAACATAAATAATTACATGAAGTAATTTTCATGACTGCTCGGCAACACTCTATTTATAGACGCCATAATAATTTATTAAAGTCCTCGTCAGGAATCAAACGCCTGCTTTTAAATTTTACATCTCATTGACAAACCAAATGCCGACATTGAGCCGCAACAAACCGTGCGGCTTCCATCTTGACAAAAAGCTGATGAGGGTGTTTCTCATAATTAGACCCACGCACCGGGACCCACACACTGCAAAGGCAATTTAGCTGAGTACGGTTTAGTACTATAAATGCACACAGTGATAACGACTTGATTCAGTAAGTGACAATTAGGATGCTCTCTGGCCCGTCAAAGCATGCTTAAATAATGAATCCAGGGGATTTGCTGTCTCCTCTCAGCTACCTGGATGTCTCTGGTTGTTTCGGGTGGCCTACTTTTTAAAACCAGCTCATGTAGTGAATAACTCTTGGTGGCTTTGTGCTGCAAAGCCCCGTCACATATTGGATTGTATACTTTATGTCAATGGCCTCCCCTGGGTTTGTACCAGCATTTCTGTGTTTTGGGAACGGTATCTAAAGGTTGTGACCCATAAACTCCACGTGCACAGTTTTTACCACTGTCAGGCCCAAATTTAATCATTGCGGGACAATTAAGGTATTTCTAATAGAAAAGAAAGGCAAATATCAAAGAAATAGAGTTTATTTGGTTTGCATGCTCTGACATTTAGGTACGTGTTCTCCCTTAGCGTTTTGCGGTATGGACAAAAGTTGCCCACGGAAACATTCCAAGATGGACATAAAACATGTAAACTGTCTTGTTAATCACACAGTTACAAACTGAATACATTTTGTGCTGCATTTTTTTGTGCATGTGTACTCTACGAGGATTTGGCATCCATTGTCTTGAGAAGGCACATAATGACATTATGTCGCTGACATTAGAAGCAGCAGGTTACTTGGCTGGACTACATTTTCAGGCATATTTCCCTGCCCGTTATCTGAGAGGATTTCCCAGATTTTGATGCTGTCAATCAAATTGAGCCAGTATTGGGTGAAAGCCTCTCTCCCTTTAGTAAGGGGGCTTCAGTGCTGCATTCAGTGATACGCAGCCTGGAAATTTGAAGAAATTACATCTTCTCAAAATACAAGGCGTTTCTGTGAATGTTTGTATCCTGGAAGCAGCCAATGAGTGGAGAAAAAATAGCCCTAAAAGAGAGATAGAGAATGGTCCAGCTAATTTGATTGGAGATTTATTGGGGATCACTGAAGGAGTTATTTGCCCAGGGGGGCATTTATGAGAGAACTGACATTGATTATTTCATCCTAAAACATAATTAGTGACACACCACCTCCTGTCTTACTTTCAGATATAAATAATCAACAGTGGTGTAAAAACTCTCCCAAACACAATGATGGTTTATTGGTTCACAAAATAAAATGATGGTTAAAATTGTTCTAAGATCGTAGAAACAATCATTAGTCTTGTTCCTGTCAGGCAGGCTATTAGCATCAGTATCTCAGACCAAAGAAACAAATTTGCATTTATACAAAATAAAAAACCTGCAAGATTTAGCTGCTTAAGATTAGATAAACGTGCTTATTATCTTAAAACAGAACCCCACTTAAAAATTCCTGAAGTTATTAAACACACAAACATTGATGTTTATCTTAGTCAAATTATGAGAACCTAATATCATTAACCATCTTCAGAGATTCCAGTTTGTTTATGTAAATTAATCTTCTTCAAACTCCAGGGTTACTTCTGGAGAACCACAAGGATCAGTGCTTGTGCCAGTTCTCTTTAGTATACTGTACATGCTTCTTTTTTTTTTTTTTTTTTCCCCCAGTTACCTGTCTAGCAATGTGGCAATAAGAATTGATGTCTTAATGCCAAGTAGAGCTCGACAGATTTTGCTTTCACAAGTGGAGCAAACAGCTTTCGCCATAGTGCTCCGCTTGATTTGTGCATGTAAATAGCTTTATTGTGATTCCTGCAGGGAGAATTTCAAATTATATGGACACTACAATGGGAAAGTAGGAGAGTAAAGGAAGAACAAGAAGAGAAAAAAAAAAAAGAGAAGAGGTGAAAGAAAGAATAGATAAAAGGGAGAGAATGATAAAACGTCCTCTGTCTGCTCCATCACCTGGAAAGAGACGCAAAAAGAACAGCACAACCAACAGACATAAAGCAACAGATACAATCGAGTAACACCTAGATGCCATTGCTAAATCATATGTATTATTATTTAAGCTGACATGTGTAATGTGATACCTGAAAAAAGAAAGTGAAAGAAAATAAATAAATAAATTACAGGCTTTCTGTATATAAGTGAACACTTAATACCTGGAATCCTGCACCTGTGGGAGTTTGTGAGAGTGCACTAGTTTAGGTGAAAATTATCCAAAAGGAAATAGCTTGATAGTGGTTGTGGAGAACCAAAGACCCGCCTTCCTCGAGCACAGAGGCAGGGGTCAGGGGACCCATAACCCCGGACTCCCAAAGGGGTCCCCAAAGCAGTACTGTACATGCTTCTAATAGGTAAGATTATCAGACAGCATTGAATAAATGTCTACTGTTATGCTGATGATATTCAGCTATATTTATCCATAAACCCTGATGAATCCAATCAGTTAGGTAAACAACAGGCATATATTGATGACAAAAACAACCAAGGTCAGTAGATTTAATACCTGCGGGTTATCCTCTCTCCTGAAAGCTAATTCTAACCCTAACATTGGTGGATGAGAAACCTAAATATAACCTTAACCTTAACCTAAATATAAGATCAGTGGATTTAATATGACTTCATTAACTTTCTGTTGGGACAGACTTCAGGTTGGGACCAACTTCTGACGATTTCGGATGTAACTTCCGATGATTTTGGGAACGACTTCCGGCAATTTCATTAGACTTTGGGTGTGTACTTATTCCACTGATTGTAAAAATGGTGGTACAAGGACATGTAATTTAAATCCTAAATTAGACAGGTTTCTAGGATATCCTTCACCTCTAGAATATTGACAAAATTAGAAATATCCCTTCCAGGAATGTCACTGAAAAACTAGTCCATGCCCTTTTTACTTTAAGGCTGGAATGTTGTCATTCTTTATCATGGTGGGAGTGGTGCCCTAGTGGTTAAAGCAGTGTGCTTGCGCTCTGAGAAGGTTGCAAGTACCTGGTTCGATCCCCACAGCTAGCACTCTGGGTCCCTTAGCAAGACCCTTAACCCCAGATTGCTCCCTGGGCGCTGCACAGTGGCAGCCCACTGCTCCCCAAGGGGATGGGTTAAAATGCAATAGTGAACTTCTCCATTGTGAGATCAATGATGTTCAATTTATTTATTTAAATGCTTATATACTGTATATATATATATATATATATATATATATATATATATATATATATATATATATATATATATATATATATACATATACAATACACATTAGTAATTCTTCAACATGCTAATGCATCAAAGGAAAGAGTCATAATCTTTAAAGTGCATAAAAAAAAATAGATAAAGGTTGGGGACATGTGCTAATAGATAAATGGTAGTGCTCCTGTAATCCCTTCATTTTTTGCTGGAGCTACCATAATTCATGAACATACAATACCTTTTTCCGTTAGTGTTGGGAGTTTGTTTGTTACATTTTGTATTGAAACAGTTTAAACAAAATAATTTGTGTTGGAAAAAAAATATTGGACAAAATTCTAGACAGCCGGAACCATCAGTAAGTCCATGAAAGCTTAGTTAGTGCATATCTACATAAAATTCAAGGACGTTTAATGAAAGAATGCAGATTAAAATAAAAAGTTTTGAAGGAAAATAAATAATTTTTAAAATTGACCTTCCGCTGCTGCTGAAGTGGATGGTGGTTTTCTGTCTCTGCAGAAGCGAATGTCCTCTACAAGCTGACATTCTATTGAAATGAGAACAGTGCAAGATTGCAGGGCTGAGGATTACATCTGAACCAACAACCCTGGTAATCAATCAGTTTGATCAAGTACTATCAGTTTCATGCAGCGTGGGAAGGCAGCACAGCCTCTCTGGGTGGATAACAACTAAATACCTTCTCATATCAAAATTTCCCTCAAACAGAATATAACAGCTAACATTTAATTCACCAAGAATTTGGATCTTTCATTTCACTTTCTGTAGGAAGTCCTAATGATGCAGCACATGAACTATCATGTGTTTTGTAAGATGGCAATATTTGTTGGCTATATACAAGTTGCAACAGATAGTAAATCTGTTTGTTTCACATGTTTTCATGCACCTTTGTTCAAGTTTGTTTATATGGCACACTGAAAAACAACTGCAACACTCACGATAGGGCTGTACAGAGGTACACAAGTCAATTCATCCACTGACTTTTCCACAAAGCATTTTTTTCTTCTTAAAAAAGCCTGTCAAGGAAAATGTTGCTTTTCTCTTTATTCCTTTCATCATGACACGTAAAGCTGGAACAATATTTTGGGGGTCATCACAATTTTAGTTCTGAAGTGACACAAAAACCAATGATAGACTCTCGTCTTGAATAAATAAATAAGGACCCAGGTTAAAGTCACAACTACAACCTTTCTCTGTCTCCATTACTCTTAACCAGTTTGGGCTTGTTTGCACACAGTTAGCCCAAGGTTTTCACGCAGGGAAGTTTCATACACGGCAATAGAACAGATCTAAAATTAGTGTCAAGTCCAGTTTGGAGAGAATGTGCCATTACAAGATGCGCTTCTAATCTCAATGCACGAACATTTGAGTAAAAAATATATTCTTCAGAATACTAAGTTCTTGCGTAAGTCTGTTTGCATGTTTCCTCTTCAAGAGCCCCTAATAGTTGCAAGAATATGTCTGGTTTTATGTGTGGAGGTAATAAAATGTACATAACAAATTAACTTTAGTGCTTTATAGAATGGAGTTGTTTGAGACGCTCTGTGCCTCAGGGGAAGTTGTTTTTATTATACCACTCAACTCAGCTCTGTTGTGACACAGTGGCTTTAAAGGCCTGAATGCATAGGTTTAAGGTTATTTTGAGCAGTTTGTTTTAAAGTGTGTCATAAAAGTTCAACAAAAGTCTAATTTCCTTCCAGAAAAAATTATGTAGTGGCTCCCACAGTTACTATTACAGGCCATGTTCAGGTGCACAAGAGGCCAAAGGCAAGCTATCAGCAAGCTTTCAGCAAGCTATTAAAGTTGGGGGATAACATCTATTTTTGATGCGCTGAGTTTTTGGACATGGATGATTTTTAATCAATTAACAAACATCACAAATGGCATCCTCTTAATGTTAATCTATAACCTAATTTTGTGAAATGCCAAAAGCTAAAGCGAATAAGTGAAGTCAGCAGACGTGTTATAATAAAAGCATAACAGATACTGTGCGAGCTGAATGAGCAACTAGATGACTGTCAAGGACGACGCTACATCAATATTTGATCTACAATCATATTGCAGCCCTCTTAATTGTAATTTAATCATGAATAAAAATAATCGAGTAGGTCCTCTGGATGGGTTCTTCTTAGTTGAAATGTTTCGTTTCTAACCCTAGGTCCATCAGGCTAGTAACCATTCGTTAGTGCCACGATGGCATCAGAGCACTAACAACCGGTTAGTAGCCTGATGCAAATCTGTTTTGGGACATTATAATTACTTAATCAATGACAGTACATGGATCATGAGGGAAGAAATATGTGTTTTGATATTACAAAACACATATTTACAAAGGTACATATCTTCTAAGAACATATAACAATAGGCCCAGCCTATGAAACAAGATGATACATGATGTTGGGTTTATGAGAAAATGTTTTGCAATGGTTTTGGGACACTAAGAATCCCTATTTTTTGTATCCACATGAAGTAAAGGTATCAGAAACCACAAACTGTGTTTTCAAGAATAGTTTTTAATAATACAATAGTCTATTCCAATTTCTCAGTTGTTCCTGGGTTTCAAAGTTTTAAGGTAATCAAATTTTAAGGTAGTTCTTATGCCAAAAGAAGCCTTGTAATAATAATATTCTATGTTTACAGACTGTGTTTTAAAGGATGTTTTCTATGTTTATTGTACAGGCTTGGTCAGTATAAAGTCAGTGTGCTTCAGCACAATGATTTACATTTGGTTGAGGCTTCCATAAGGCTGATCTAACCTAGTGTTGTTAATCAGCCTGGGAGGTTTTTATCAGATTAATCTGTCAACACAGGACGACTCAAGAACCTCTTTTCTTTCTTCCTGCAAAATAAGAGTTTGTATTGTTATTATAGGCCCGTTTACACTACATCTAAAAACCGAGCCATGCCGAGACCAGTCCGAGCTTGGTTCAGTTATCCAAGACAAGCCGACCCGTTTACACACAAAGCTTATCTTGGTTCCTTGGTTGCTCCTCGCCCCCTAGTGGCGATCTGCGGTACTACCGCTCTCTGGGATTGAAGGCGGAGCAGCAAAACAAACCAGCGCGGCGCCCGTAACATTCAGGAAGTTATGCTTGATATTGTGATATTTCGGTGTTTGCGGAGAGTCAGGGGAAGAAGGCAACCATTGGTGGATTTACTTGAGAAAGTTTGCTTTTTTGGGAAGTGGATGAGACAAACGAACGTCTAATAAGGATTTACAGACGCAGGAAACAATGACAGACGCTGATGTTCATTGCGCTGCTAAGCAGAATCATCTCTGGAAACCGTGTGGCACGGTAAGGAAGCTAGTATTATTATGAATGTCTGAAATTTGTCTGAATGGAGTGTGAATCGGGACGTGCAGCCAGACACGCCGGAAAACCCGCTGACAGTCAGCTGACTGTAAGGGGATGACACGGTCTGCTCATGCGCTCTTCGTTATCAGAAACCGGGATAAAATAGAACCAGGCCGAGACCTACCCAAGAGCTGGTCTGCAGTTAGCGCGGTCCGGTTAGGTTTAGCGCGGTCTGGTTCAGTCTGCTGACCGTTTACACACAAGAGTTATCTCGGTTACCGAGCTCGGACTGGTCTCGGCTCGGTTAAAAAAGTGTAGTGTAAACGGGCCTTATGTGTCCCTGTCTGCAATCCACCATGCCCCCTTGCTCAACTGCAAGCAACTTCATGCATTGTGTCTGTTTTCTGAACTACTGAGGACTCTGTACACCACTGGTTCAATGCCAGATTACTCAAAGCTGTTTTTTGAGAAGATGTTCAGAGGATTTTTCATGCCTGATCTTCATGTTTTGAACTTTGCTAGATTTTCTTCCCTTACATTGCCCAAGTCTGACTTCCACTGAGCTTCTGATTTCTGGACATCAACCCTGTTTCTGAGCACCAACCTACAAGCCTTGTCTAACTCCAATTCAACACACATCTCATCTCAAGGCACTTAATAAAGTCAATTCAATCAAATCATACCGACATATTGGTATGATTTGTCTAAGGAAACCCAGCTGATTGCATTGAGTCTTTGACAACCTACATTCACTCCTCCTGAAAGAGCATGCAGCTACAGTGGACAGTTGTCTCCATTGCCGATGGTTTTGCAGCAATCCCTCATACCAAGCATGCATGTAGCGACAGTGGAGAGGAAAACTCCCCTTTAACAGGAAGAAACCTTCAGCAGAACCAGGCTCAGTGTGACATGGCCGACTGGGTTTTGAGAAGACATTTTGAATTTGTCTGCCTACTTCTAATATTCTATGCTTGACACTCACTTGCCCTTGGATTAAAAACTTATCTCTGCCATTCTGCTTGACACCTCTACAGTGATTATAGCCTGCTCTTGCCGCTACCAGGCTGTTGCTCCTGCAGAGTTTCCCTGCCCACATCCAGGTTTTTGTTTTTAATAAACCTTTTTATAAAAAAAAAAAAATACAAATAAATAAAAAATAAACCTTTTTAAACGCAACTCTGGCTGGCTGGAATTTTGGATTCACACTCTGGTTTTCTTGATAGGTATAGAGTGTCAAGATTAAAGCTCTGTCTTCAAATCCAAAGGTTGTGTATAAAGGTAAACCAAAGTGTGACTTCAAAGCTGAGGTATGGACCTAACCCTTATTGATGTACTATTACACCCTTACAAGGTATGTTTTTATGTGGTCTTTTGTCTTTTTGCAAGATTTCTCTTAATTTGAGTCAAAAGAGGTTGACTAAAAGGGGAAAAATCATAAATGTATATGTACAAAGGTGTTAAATGTGTGCAAACCTGTTTGTGGGTGCTTCCATTTCTGAACCTAACAGTCGGAATCATCTTTTTGGACTGACACAGTTTGCCCACAATTAAATGAGGCACTACGCATATACTTAAGAGAAAGTCTGCCTGGAAATTGCCTGGAAAAATGCTATATACTGAAACCTGGCCTTAGTTTTAGTACAGGAGAAGAAACACAAGAAACAAATTTCCACTTTTATTTTTATATTAATCTGTTAAATGGATAGACAATGCCACTGACTTATATTGAGAGGCATCACTTATTGATTTAAAAACAACATTCTGCCACGATTACCCCAGTTCTGTCAGTTTTGAGGAATACCTCAGCATGTTGGGAGCTGGGCTTCTGTAATTAATTGAAATGATAATACGCCACCCTCTGATCACTTCTATGTATGCTGTGTTTTTTATTGCTGGAAAAATAAATATAAAAATCGATGCAAATTTCTTTCATCTGCTTGTTCATGCATGTCTTTAGAACAATCTGTTTTGTGAATACAGTGCAGAAGTGGTTGGGTCTTAGGTCTCAAGACAGTGTTTGGACGAACAGGGCTGGCTGAAATTTTTGAGGCTGTTGCTGGCATTGTACATTCTCAGTTTCATATATCCTTTGATATTAGACAGCCTGGTGGGAGAGAGATTATTAATGTTTGAGCGGGTGTTTATTCACATCTGCACATAAAAACACAACACAGGCACGATGCGAATTAAGCGAGGCCACAGTTAAATGCATAACACTAATTTGTGCAGATTAACGCACTAACAAATGGACACAGAATCAATCTAATCTATCCTCTAATTACACTAATTCTTTATTCTAACAATTAAAGTGGGGGCATCATTTGGGAACTTATGAAGCAGAGAATAATTTCTAAACAGAGTCAGGTTGAAGAATACACAATGAAACTTAAGCATGTGTTTACTGCAATTACAAGATACAGTGCCTTGCAAAAGTATTCACCCCCTTGCCTTTTTACCTATTTATTACATTACAACCTGTAGTTTAAATGTTTAAGTCTTACTTTATGTGATGGGTCTGCACAAAATAGCCTAAGCTGGTTAAGTGAAAGGAGAAAAGTACATACATGGAAATGAATAATTGGCATATGCATATGTATCAACACCCTAAAGCCTCTAAAAACGTCTAGCGCAACCAATTACTTTCAAAAGTCACATAATCAGTGAAATGAAGTCCACCTGTGTGCAATCTAATTTTGACATGATCTGTCAGTATAAACACACGTTTTCTGAGAGGCCCCAGAGGCTGCAACACCACTAAGTAGGAGGCATCACACCATGAAGACCAAGGAACTCTCCAAACAAGTCAGGGACAAATGTGTTAAGAGGAACAAGTGACTTTGTGGTTGTAATACATTTTTCAAATATCTGATGATCTTCCAGAGCCCCATCAAATTCACTATCTTAAATGGAAAGCGCATTGATACCACAACACACCTGCCAAAAGACTGCCGCCCACCAGAACTCACATACTGGGCAAGGAGGGCAATAATCAGAGAGGCAACAGAGAGACCAGATGTAACCCTGAAGGAGTTGCAGAGCTCCACTGCAGCGACTGGAGGATCTGTCCATTGGACCACAATAAGTCATACACTCCATAAAGCTGGGCTTTATGGAAGAGAGGGCAGAAAAAAGCCATTACTTAGCATTAAAAATAAGAAGGGATGTCCTGGGTTTGCCACATGGCCTGTAAGTGACCCCCAAATGCATGGAGGAAGGTCCTCTGGTCCGATTTAACTAAAACTTAACTTTTTGGCCACCAAGGAAAATGGTCTCCAAGAAGACCATCCCCACAGTGAAACATGGTGGTGGCAGCATCATTCAGCATCAGGGACTGGGAAACTGGTCCGAGTCGAGGGAAAGATAGATGGTGCTAAATACATGGATATTCTGGAGGAAAACTTGTCAGTCTGCCTGTGACTTGAGGCCGGGATGGAGGTTCACCTTCAGGCAGGACAATGACCCGAAGCATACTGCTGAAGGAACAATGGACCAGTTTAAGGGGAAACATTTAAATGGGCTGCAATGGCCTAATTAAAGTCCAGACCTCAATTCAATTGAGAATCTGTGGTTGGACTTGAAGATCGCTGTTTACAAGTCAAAACCGTCCAACATGTTAGAGTTGAAGCATTTTTTTCTTTGAGGAATGGGCCAAAATCCCAGTGGGAAGATGTCGCAATCTTATGGAGACTTATCTAAAACCACTTGCAGCTGGGATTGCCACAAAAGGTGGGCGTACAAAATACTGACTTTAGAGGGGGTGAACAGTATTGACAAGTTTTATGTTTTTCAACTTGCTTCGTTCACTATATATACTGTTTATATATATATATATGTCCATTGGACCATTGAAAATGTCAGGAGGGTGGGGTGAATACTTTTGCACAGTATGTGATCCCTTGCTACCTAAGTGTTTGGCCTTTAAGATGTGCTAAGGCACTTCTCACTATCAGTGGCTGGGAATGGGGCCCACAGAAGACGTTGCACTCAGATACTGTGGTGTGAACCACGTCCCCGTGTGAAGAAAGAGTTAACTGCATGAATGGGAAAGATAAACACATTACTGCTTCACTAGTTGCCGTGAGTAACATAATGAACTCCTAATCGCTGCTGAGGGTGTAATTCATCTATGAAATCAGTTGCAAATTGAGATGAGGAAAATCAGTTTCTGATCTATCTCATGCGGGAGCTTAGCAGGAAGGATATTGAGCGGTGTGTCTTGCAAAAGGTTAGGAGTAACACTTTCCTTTCTGCATTGATATTCTGTCGGTGGAAAACTTCCCCTTGGCTCCGTCATGTAACCACGGGCCTGCCAAGTGGCACGCGAGTCAAAGCAGATGAATGAATCTGTATTCTGCTCAGCCGCGGCCCTGATAAGCAGTGACTAACACAGAAGGTCAGGATGTCATCCTCTCAATCAACTCCAGCAGCACACTCTGTCAGATGCTTCGTTGAGTGCAGTTGTCAAAAGATGAATTGTGTTCACCCCCCAGCTCCACCCTATTTCTCCACATTTTCCTTCTCCTCCAGGTCCTCATCATCTTCCTCCTCCACCTCCATTTGCCTGTCTGCCTCTCCAGATGAAAGCAATAATAGTATATGTTAAGCCCCTGAGCCTATGCGCTAGGCTAATGGCCCCTCAGGTGCTTCAAGATTTTGGTGCTTGACATCCGCTCCTCCTCCACCTTCACATACCCCCTACTTGCAGTCGAGAATCAAGAGTGAGTTGTAGCACAGGTCAGAGCAGTCTACATCCATCATCCAGGTAGACTCTACGGTGTCTCATAAAACTACTCAAAGCACTTAAATCTTTTCACACTTTGTCACAAAACAACTATGTAACAACAACACAAGGTAATGCATAGGCTTACTTGTATATTGGATGGAAAATGATGCATGTTTTTCACATTTCTTTCTACATAAAAATCTTATAAATGTGGAGCGCATTTCTATTTATTCATGAATTCATTCTTTGTAAAACAACGCTTTAGTGCAATTACCGGATTTTGGGAGTATGTCAGTTTTAACATCTAGAGGCTGAACTTTCTGTCCATTCTTCTTTTTAAAATAGCTCAAGCTCAGTCGAATTATATGGAGAGTACCTGTGAACATCAATTTTCAAATTTGACATAGCTTGACAATTATATTTAGGTCTAGGTCATTCTAACACAGGAAGATAATTTTAATCTAAAACCTTTCCCTGTAGCTCTGGCTGTGAGTTAAAAGTCACTGTCCTGCTGTAAAAGGAACCTCTGCCCCAGTGTCCAGTATTTCGCAGCCTCTGAGTTTTCTTCCGCTATTATGGTGACATATCCACTCATGTGTATTTAGTTCAATCCATTTTTCCATCACGTTTGACCATTGTTCAAATGATAGTGAAGAAAAGCATTCCCACAGCATAATGGTGCCACACCCTTTTTTTCCTAGTGGTCTCACATAATTTTACAGTGCCATACAAAAGTATACCCCCTTCTAGCTTTTTTGCCTATTTCCTTACATTCCAACCTTTCACTAAAATGTTTTTTTTTTATCCCATTTTATGTGAAGGATCTGTCTAGGTTGGGGTAGTAAAATAAGAAAAAGACATGTAAGTCTGGAAATTGGCATGTGCATGAACACCCCCTACCTTTACAATGAAGCCCCTAAAAATGTATGGTGCAACCAGCCACAGATTTTGTGAAATGAAGTTCCCCTGTGTGCATTCTAAGTGTCATATAATCTGTTGGTATAAACACGTCTTTTCTGAGAAAGCCCAGAGGCTGTAGCACCGCTAAACCCGAGGCATCACACCATGAAGACAAAGGAGCTCTCCAAACAAGTCAGGGACAAAGTTTTGGAAAAGTAAAAGGGTGAAGTTATTAAAAAAAGTCCAAATCTTTGATGTTCCACCGGAGAGCCATCAAATCCATCATCTTCAAATGGAAGGCATGTGGTACGACAACAAGCCTGCCATGTGGAGGGCCGCTCACAAAAACGCCACTCCGGGCAAGGAGGGCATTAATCAGAGAGGCAGCAGAGAGACCAAAGTTAACCCTGAAGGAGTTGTAGAGCTCCACGGCAGAGACTGGAGGATCTGTCCATAGGACCACAACAAGGGCACACTCCATAGAGCTGGACTTTAGAGAAGAGTGGCCAGAAAAAAGATATTGGGCTGTGGGCTCCCAAAAAGATTGAGGAAGGTGTTTTGGGTGTTTGGGTCAACAATTTGACACAAACCCAACACACCCCATCACCTAAAGAACACCATCCCCACAGGGAAACATGGTGGGGGCAGCATCATGCTAGCATCATGCTGTGGGGATGGACTGGACTGGGACCTAAGACCCTGGGAAACTGGTCTGCGACGAGGGAAAGATGGATGGTGCGAAATACAGAGATATTATTGAACAAAGCCTCTGTCAGTCTGCCTATGATTTGAAACTGGGAGTGATGTCTACATTTCAGCTGGAGAATGACCCGAAGCATACTACTAATGCAACACTTTTGGGGGAAATATTTAAATGTGCTGGAATGGCCTAGTCAAAGTCCAAATGTCAATCCAATTGAGAATCAGTGGTTAGACTTCAAGATGACTGTTCACAAATAAAAACCATCCAACATGAAGGAGCTGGAGCAGTTTTGCCCTGAATAATGAGTGGTTGTACAAAGTACTGACTTTAGGGGGGAGGGGGTGAATAGTTATGCATTCGGAAGTTTTCTGTTATTTTGTACCATTTGTTGTTTGTTTCACAATAAAGAATAATGCATCTTCATCGTTGTAGGCATGTTGTGTAAATGAAATGGTGCAAACTCAACCAGTCCTTTTTAATTCCAGCTTGTGAGGCAACAAAACATGGAAAATGCCCAGGAGGGAGTGAATACTTATGCAAGCCACTGTAGTCTCATCTTACCACAGAATCTTCAATAACATTGAGGATAAACTTAAATATTTTTGAGTTCATTGAAGTCTCAGAAAGCTTCAGAAAGCAAAAACCCTGCCTAGCTTTCCTTCATCCTGTTCACTTAACCAGGTGATTTTAAACATTGGTTCCTGTCTATGCCGTGGAGCTGGAAATGCAAATTGTTGGAACTAATCTCTGTACAGGCTTTTTTACTTTGTGAACCTAGATGACTCACCTCCTGACTCCGGGATATGTATCCAAATATATTCAGAAAAATCGAGTGAAAGTCCAGTTGCCTTTGATTTAAGCCTGTTGTAGTTGCCATGACTCAGATGATTAAGAATCTGCACAGGCATGTTGGGAAGGTTATAATGTTTTTGACAGACACTGTAAATGTGTGTGTGTGTGTGTGTGTGTGTGTGTGTGTGTGTGTGTGTGTGTGTGTGTAAAAAGGAGACATTATAACGAGTGTTGTAAGAAATCTGACGAACATTTCTGAAAGAAAGGAGGGAAACAAAGAGACGGGTGTTGACAGAGTGAGAAAGCACAACAGAAATAAATGACTCACCTTCTCTGCTGACTGGGCTGTGCCAAAGAAAATCGGGATGAAGGCCAGCCACACTATGCAAGTAGTGTACATAGTGAAGCCAATGGGTTTGGCTTCATTGAAGTCTTCTGGTACATCTCTCGTCTTGATAGCGTAAATGGTGCAGGTTACCATCAACAGGATGCTGTAACCTAATGAGCATATAATCTGCAGGTCTGTGATGTCACACTTCAGGACTCCTCGGGCCAGCATAGGGTTTATCGTTTTTTGCTCGTCGTAGTCAACAATTGTGTTGGGCGGGTCGACAGCGAACCACACGAGCACCCCTAGAAGCTGCACGGAGATGAGGCTGGAGGTGATGGCGATCTGCGAGGTGGGGCTGATGAAGCGAGGGGCCGTGACTGTCTGCTTGCCCTGCTCGAAGATCCGATAGATCCGGTTGGTCTTGGTGAGGAGGGCCGCGTAGCTGATGCACATGCCGAGGCCCAGAAAGATCCTTCTGAAGGCGCACACAGCTATGTCAGGCTTGGCGATCATGAGGAAGGTGATGATGTAACAGAGGAAGATGCCAGTTAGCAGCACATAGCTCAGTTCTCTGCCAGATGCCCGCACTATAGGGGTGTCATTGTAACGCACAAATGTTGCCATCACAAAGATGGTGGCAATGATACCAAGCATGGCCAGAAAGACAGGGATTATTGCCCAAGGAGAGTGCCACTCCAGCTTTATGATGGGGATGTGCTGGCACGCCGTTCTGTTGGAATTGGGCCTCATGTTGTACGCACATAATCTGCAGGATGTCTCGTCATACTGGTACTGGTAGCCGTCACACAGCTCACAGATCCAGCAGCATGGCATGCCCTTCACTTTTTTCTTCCTCTCACCAGTTTTGCAAGGCAGACTGCACACAGAGATGGGCACCTCCTGCTCCCCATCTGGCCACTGAAGCTCCTCCAGCTGGGAGAGATGCGACACAGGATGAGGAGTTAGTGACTGTGAGATATGCAAGAGATTGCAAAAGGTATCTAAAACTTTCAGGACACATGGCATCGATATGCTGCTCAAACACCACACATTAACCTCCCACAGCTAAAAGAAAGGATTAATACAGTACAAGATCTTTCCTGCCAATTTATTCAGGGGATTGCCTATTCTAATACTTGAAAGTAATTGAAATCACCATAGCAACAGAGAATACCTTTGTTCAGCAAAGTAAAAATAAATGTGAAATGCAAAAGACATTAGGTTTTAATACAAGACCCGGTGATGTATGAAATACTTGATGAGGAGGAAGGAAAATGGGATTTGGTTTTGTAAAATGCAGCCGTTCGACTATGCTGGCCCATTTCTATTTATAATCTTGTCATGAAAAGGAAAAGTGCAGTGTACACTGGCACCTAGGCACCGTCAGAAAGTCATAAGCACAAAGGCCTTGAGGAGTTTTGTGATTTAAGCATACACTAGGGCTTGAACATACAAGTCAAACTAAAAAAGAAAAAGAGAGGTGGATTTACATATTTTGTCGAGGCATTAAAAAATTCATACCACTCTGAGCAGATCTTTTGATTTATTTTGAAAGTGCTCTGAACTTTGGCTTTAAACGCACCAGAAGATGAAAGCTTCCCCAACTCGGTTTCACAGCAAATCAGAACATCAACAGAATAAAAATAAAATCAAACATCAACAGTGAGAGACGCGATACTAAAATAAATTGCTTGATCTCCTACACACTGATGACCTGTCTACATCTGACATCAACATGCGTTTTGTGAACCTAAACTGATTCAAACTCTTTAGCTGAAAGTGTTACAAATGCTCTGGATGGTCTGAGGATCGCAAGCAACACCAGCCGCACTTAGGCTCGCTTTAGTGGTACTCAGTGGAAATCCTGGTATCAGTTATTCGTTCAATAAATAAGAGCAAATGGACTGTTCTGTAGAGCTAAAAAGCTACAACATCCAAAACAATGAGTCGTTTAAGAACATTGATCTTTGACCTTGTTCTTTGAGCATTAAAAAAAACCCTCTCCAGTCAAACAAAGGCTGATTACAGTGACTCAGGAGCAAGTGCTGTTGGCTGCATATGCTCAGTCACCAGCCTAACTCATGTTAGTGATACAGACCGATAACAAAGCATTTCTCTGCCTTTTCTACATCCAGACACTAACAACATGCTCACAGAAGAAAGATGTGTTGTTCTGTGTGTGAAAGAGTTAATGAGATTCAACTCATTCATCTACCCATTCATTTTCTCTGTCAATAACAGGCAATAATAAAGGGGGCAATGATGACATTTTATCGCCTCTTTTTTAAAACTCCGGCTGATATGGTGGTACTGGGACTTTTGTACGAACTGAGGTAGTGGTCATGCTGCGTTTGATTTAACTCGGAAGTCGTAGCTCGGTGCTGGGAATGACATCACACCTCAACTGAGAGCATTCTGAATTAATAAAACCTTTTTTTAAACATGTCAGCTACAAATTTCAATGAACATATGGGATAAAACATAAGTAAACAATTAAAGTAAAACCAATGAAGAAGCCAGGTTTGTCAGTTTTGCTAGTTTAGATTACGTATACGAATATAGTATTGTCAGAAGAGGAGCAGGAGGAAGGAGGAAGTGAATGCTGGGTAAATCCTACCCTTATTTCAACCATCCTATATAAATGCCATGATGTAGAGATTCCACTATTAATAAATCAAGCTCCAGGTCAGAATTTAGTGGGCTTTGCCATTTGTAGTGGCAATACAAGCTGAAAACATCTTCCTCTCCATTTTATGAGGTCCAACACTAAATGTTCACAGATTGATATTTTACAGGCCCTGTGTGTGCCGCCGCTTTAACGAGATACAAACCATCAGAAGTGCTCATAAATAGTTAAAATCTGCAACTTACTCTACATTCTATCTGTGTTGCAGCCATACTGGATACTGGAGCTCCACCTTTCCCAGTGGGAATATCTGACTTCTTGGTGCGCTGTCGGTGTTTTTCCAACTAGAGATCTAGATAATCTGATTTCCAAGTACAAATGGACCAAAGTGGGTCTAAATGTAGCGTATAATCTTTATAGACTTATGTATAACATTTAGTCTCGTGACATTTTTTGAAAGGTGCGTCTCATTTTGCTACACTTTGAATACCACATGTGAATTGGGATCAAGCGTGTAGAATTTCTAGTGATCTGCTGTGGTCAGGAAGTTTGCCAAGACATCATGTTAACTTTTTTTCAGATTTAAGAATCAACTGAATGTCCGGAAAAGACATCTCAGTGTGGTGAGAGTTGACTTATTAGCGTAATTAATAAGTAGGTCATGCCATCAGCTTTGATTTCAGTTCAAAGCCACTGGTATGTTATGGCTAGGGAAGATTTCTTTTTTTATTATTTGACCTTTATTTAACCGGGAAATCACCATTGAGAGAATGGAATGTCTACATTGTGCAGAGTAAGATTAAGCAATGTTATCATTGCTCCAATTTTTAAGTCGCAGTTCTGTTGAGTCTGTAGTACTGACACACATGTGAGGTGTGCATAGTATGGGAGAGTGATAATGTATATGCTGCACCATTTTTCAGCATGTTCTGAAAACCTGTGCCAAGTTGTCTTATCTAGTGATTGTGTTGTGTTGGCACTGTGTCATCCTAGACTAATAACATGAAAGACAGATATGCCATAGGGTGTATTATTATATTTATTGAAATCAAATCCAAGCACTACTGATGTCTTTGGATGCAAAAGCAATTTTAGTAAAGAAAGTTTCCTGGACCACATTAATACACCACCTACTTAACAGATGCTCGCCAAATAAACAGAAGCTCACGAAAAGAGCAAAAGAATTATATATATGACTTTTTGCTTAAAAGCTTAAATTTACTAAACTGAACAGAAAAGACATGGCATCCAGTTTGTCTTTATGGCTTTAGCAGAAATGAAAGAAATTACTATGTCTTCAAGTCCTGGGTTGGCTTCCATTCCTTCCACTAAACCTAAAGAGTTGAATAGAGCAAATATTTTGGTCCCAAAATATATGTAATTCAAAAAGCTCAATAAATATAATTAACAAGGCATTTGAAGAAAATTATGGTCCAGTATTTCAGACTTTTGATTACTCTTCTGCACTGATGATGCACTTTAGTCCAGTTTTTAATCAAGTCGTCATCAGAAAAAATACTATTCACACATCATGGAAGGCCTTTTTGTGAGAAAGACAGAATATAATATTAAAAATAACAATTACATTTCTATGAGGATAACACCAGAAAATACAGTATATTTAAAAAATAATTCTCAATTAAGGAAATAACTTTCAAAATATAAAAGGAATGCTGAGTAAAAAAAAAAAAAATATTCAGGGAAAGCTTGACTGACTCTAAGAGTTTCAAATCTGCCTGAAAATAATTGACTCGGCTTCTCTGCACTTGTGGTGTCAGAATTTAAGAAGACTCCAAAATCCTCGCTGCCCATCATCATTTCATAAATGAATCCAAAAGCAGCAGGGTGGTATTCAAAAACTGTTTGCCCTGATCAAAGTGCACTGCTTTTGTTTTTGGTTTTAAATGGTTAAACAGCATCTAAACTGAATTTGGTCAAAACATGAAAGCTTAGCAGAAGTCTCAGTCAAGTTTTAGTGTCTGATACATTCCAACCCATTTTTGTTGAGCTGCACAGAAGACAGGGTATAGTAGAGTTAATGAAAATGTGTGTCCATTAATACCAGGTATCTGCTATTTTTGTTTGCATATATAATGAATTCAAATTTATACTTGAGCAGCAGTGGGTCAATGCTTTCAGTGGAATTTATAATTTATGCAGAATAATTGCTTTTTTCTTTCACAAATGCAAACTCATCTCTGTTCTTTGTGATATCCTGCTTAGGCCAGTGCAAAGATGGATTTGTTTAAATAGCAAAAACATTTTTACTACCAAACACAGTTAACTGAACATGACAACATTGTATTGAAATTAGGATTATTTTGGAACGTACATGGTTGACTTTGAATCTGTCTATAAGATTGGACTGATTCAAAATGGATTTTGTTTTGTAAAGTGCCTTTAAATGTTTATTGTGCTGTATACATAAACTGAATTGAAAATAAATGGATGGAGTGTTAATTGAGGTTTACATAGATCAGACAATCCCCAGCTAATTTTAAACCAAACATTTTACCAAATTTAGCCAAAATAATGAAAAATCTTTAATACTATATTAAATGGCCCAGGGACACAAACCCTAATGCTGACTGAAATAGTTGGTCCCCATTCTGAAAGTTTTTTCTCCCATGTTTCAGATGCTAATTTTGGTTGTAATTTTAAACAAGTTTGGTCCAGAGTTCTAAATTGAACCGATGGTGATTAATATGATGATACATTTATTTCTTAATTATTTTGCTTGTAGATTACACCAAAAATCTGTTCTTTAATGTGTCACAAAAACCACCCTTTTTAGAGAAAAGAAAAACCCAAAGAACCCAACAATGATACAGTATGAATAAGCTGATCCATCTTGAAATCCTCTGCTGCAGTCAGCACTTACTGATAAACTTTTGTAGGGGTTTTCATTATAAAATGAGGAAACAAAACTTTTTCTTATCTCTCACTTTTCAATCCAACCTGATTCAAGCAATGCAAACACACAGCACAATGTAATTAATGTCCATCCCCTCTTGTGCCTTTAAGGTTAATATTAACAGATAAAATGGACACAACAGGGGCAATTACTACAGGATAAAACATATTTCAAGCTAGGTGACAGAATGCCTCCTCCATATGTGGCCAATGATTACAGTTACTGACCTCCACCTATGCAGCACTCACATCTGCAGTGCTTCTGTGATGTGTGTCGGTGTGACGAATGTGTTATTTCTGAGCTGTCCGGATAGATTATCAACTGTCATTTATCAGGGGCTATGAAGGTGCCATTTGTTATTTGGACGATGAATGGTGGCGTGCGGGAAAACCTCCTGTACGCACACAATGTGGAAACAGTAATGAGACTAGCAGCTCTGTTGCCATGGAGGCGAGAAACATGGTTTTTTGACACCTTGAACCAGTAGTTTTCTTATGGGTTTTGCTTTAGTTATTAATTCTACATATTAATACAGAGCGTCTGTGAGCGAAAACAGGATGACCCTGACCTCTGAACTCAATGATTGGTCCTACTGCAGAGACACCTATCAGTTATATCCGTATGAGTGTGTTTATGAGAACGCAGTCCTAATACCTCATGCAATTAATGCAATGTTTTTATTGCGAAAGAATTTACAGTAGAAATATGTACACTTTTTTGATACAATAAAAGCAATTTCCAACCAGGGCACATGTGGGAAAGTTATTTCCCCTTGTGCTAAACCATGAATTAACTGTGATTAATTATTCAACTGTGTGGCCATTATTTCGAGACTTTAGGCTAAAGCATACTTTTTGCAGCAAGGCAACGATCAGACAATTATCAGAAAAACAGACACCTACACCGAAGACGAGTTAAAAACAAACAAACAATAAAGTAGGTTTTGAAGTGGCCATCAAAATATTGACTTAAATCCAACTGAGATGCTTTTTCATGACCTTAAACACCACGTTCATGTTAGAAACTCCCTCCTTCTGCAAAGAGGAGCAGGTCAAAAGGCCCTTTGCCAGTTATTGATAACATTTAATAACCGATGTGGTGCCATGGGTAGTGCAACCAGTTATTAGGTTTTGGGGCAATTGCTTTTCACATACAGCCAAGTTTGTTTGGATTGCTTGTTTCCTTCGATAAAGAAGGTCTTCATACAAAAGCTTTCTTTTGTTTATCTTTGTCTTTATCTGATATTAAAATGTTTGATGATCTGAAACATTTATGGGTAACAAAAACCACAAAACCAGAAGAAATGTATTCTCTTTCTTGTTGGCCATCAAGATCTACACTGAAAATTAAGAAAATCTTAATATACCTCGCTATGAACTGAACCAAATCCAATTGTCTCTATAATGCCAAAATTAATGATTTGAGATGGATTTTGTTGCTGTGGCAGCAACTTATTAGTGTTTGAATCCAAACTTTCCATTTTAAAAAGCAGCCCGGTTTTAGCTCTACTATTTTATTTTTCTTGATTAGATATATTTATTCTGTTTTCAGTATTATTCAATAGTATTCAAATTGGATCAAAAAGGCTTTTTGATTCAGGTTCTGAGCAAGTAATATTACATATATGCAGATATGTGGAGGGGTTTATAATTTGTATTTTCCGGAGCTTCCAAAGAAATTTTAGCATTTTGGTTTAATTTCATCTGTCAAAATGCAATCAGAGAACCCTATTATGAGAGGCAAAGTCTGAAGGAAAGTTAATGAGCTGCAGAAGGAGCATAGGAGGTGTGTGCAGTATTTTAGATTTCAATTTCCGACAACATCATCTTCAGTACTCTCCTGCCAAAAAACTGAATGTATAGTACGTCGACTGACACCTAAGTTGAAAATGAGCCCTTTCTCTTAACTCTACTCTTTGCTGTCAGTTCTTTGACATAATCATGCAGGGTAAGCACAGTGAAACCCTCCTCACGCTGTTACTTCACTTCTAATTTTTAGAGCCAATCCCTCCTATCGAGGCTCTTCTGATGAAGTCTTGGCAACAGATTCCTTTTCCTGGTCAAAACGCATCAGAACTTTTATATAACAGGCTGAATGTAACCAGCTGAAATCCTTTTATCCCTTTTTACTCATTAATTTTGAAATGGTCAAGTTTTCACATCGTGTTTCTTTTCCTTCTTCCACTTTTTTCTCTTAAAAGCCACAGACAACATTAAAAATTTAATTAAGCGTAGAAACATTTTCTTTAAAATCTGGCTTCTGTGGGACTTGGCCTTTGGCACATTTCAAGGCAACAAATGAACTGAAAGATTTGCATTATTGTTTCTGGATTCATACGTAGAGGGAAAAGTAACATCAGAAATTACGCCCTGAAGCATTCGTCCGCTGGGTGAATTTCATGTTGATTTGCACGAATGAGATTCTCTTTTGTTAAATTGCACATTTTGTGCATCGAAGAACACACAAATTAAAAATATAGTGTGAAATACAAATACTATTCACATATAGTCACACAAATGTGGATTTAAGGTTTGGGAATTAGTAAATGTTCTGGTTTTAGATCTGCAACGTTTAGGTCCTGATAAAATATTTGAAACCATCTGTCAGTTGTCAGTTTTATGAGCCTCGGTGAATCACCATACCCTGAGCTGGAGGGTGTCCGCCCACTGTCCCGCCACCTTGTACTCTGGGCCGGAGGAGTTGGTCACCTGGAACTGGAACAGGTCATAGCGTCCTGGAGCGTCGCCATTCTTGTTAAACACAACAGATGTGCCGGCGCTACCTGTACAGAGCAAAAGGGACAATGCAGCAAAATAAAACAAATGAACAAGAAAATCAGTTGCAGAGGTGAGGGTAAACAATACTTCCTCTCATAGGACAGAAACGCGATGCTTTAACCTTTTTGATTCGAGCTACAAGGTGACCTCAGAGGAGTCTGTTCTACAGCCGCAGGACCTACGGCTGCAATAATCATAAAAACAGATGGGAGGGGTTGGGGGCTAGTTTGCTCTCTATTGATCAATAAAAAACTAGTTTTTCTTCCTTTCTTTCTGCTTCACATTGACTGCTGAAAAATAAGTTGTCACATTCATGCCATGGTTAAATAATAGGTACTCTCAGCTCTGCTCATACTGCCCTTCCACATGCCGAGCAGCTATTTTTCAGTCCAGTGGCATGAAAATCCAACATTTGATTTTAGTGCATGTGTAATACATTAAATTAATCAAATTCAATGAACAGATTTTTCAAAAACAGAATTACCAGTGACAATTTTTTGCATTCTTAACAATTGCCATAAAATAGATGTAACCGGCCTTTTTATAGTTTGCTCTATGGAACTTTATTTTGCAATCAACAGCTTTTTCATCAAGATTTTAACTTGAGGGCCCCCCTTCATTTTCAATAGAGCGTGTAACTCTGGTGGATCCTATGTGTTTTTGCCACTGTAATCATGGAAACAAACGTGAAAAATACAGCATTTTGAATTGAAACTTAAACTGAAAGTTAGAAGGATTTTTACATCATTTTTAAATACTAAATTGATTGTCATGATCAGTTACTCAGCACTTGAGTAGCCTTGTCACCAAATACCTTTTTATTCTTACATGAGTAATTTCATGGTTGGCAATTTTTTACTTTTACTTGAGTAAAAATATGTTGAAGTAGTGCTACTTTTACTAGAGTAAAATTCTTGGCTTCTCAGCCCACCTCTGAAGCTATGGCTTCCCTAAGAGATCCAGCACAATAGCTGTTTTGTGCAAACAACAAGGTCACGCTGACTGATGAAAGAGAGAAATTCTGAAACTTATAGTTGGAATAAAAAAATAAACAGAACTAAAATTAATATTCAAAAAGTGTAGAGTGTCTTGTTTAAAACAAATACTGTATATTTCTGTGTTTATGAAAATAAAAGCTTGGTTTTTACATGTGTGCTTAGACTGTTTACATTTTAGCTTTGATTTCAAAAGTTTGATTGTGTTTTAATATTTTAACATTTTGTTAGGTATGGATCTTCTCACTCTACTGCTGTTTAAAATAAAGCCAAACCTCTACTTTTTGAAAGCAGCACGTTTCTGTCTGCATTTCAGTCTGTGGTCAACAACGGGTGATATTGGGAGGGTAAACAGGTCAGCCAAAGCATCATATGGTCCCCATCTGCTCTCGGTGTGCACCGCCTTTCTTTCCAACCGAGCCCAGAAAATATCTCTAATTAGTTTAGCGTGGACTGTGGACACCTGAAAGGTTATGCAAGTAACAAAAAATGTTTTAATTTCAGTATTCGGCCAAACTAAACAACCTAGTTGAGTCTGCACTTGTATATAGTGTCTTGGCACGTGCACATTACTCCGTTATACAAGTCTCATGAGAATGCATGAGGTCACATGCCATCTCAGTCATGTCATTCAACAAAAGATCTTCCTCACAGCAGCTGATGCTGAATGGCGTTAATGGAATAAAGGCTGTTCTTTCTTTTATACATGAGGTCTGCATTGCTAGCAAGGTCATTCTATCAATTCCATAACGCAGAGTGAAAAAAAAAAAAAAACTCGGTTCACCTTGGCACCACATACAGAAACAAATGGAGGCACCATCTTTTAAGTGGGACAGGGTAGTCTAATGACTCTTGGCATGGGAATTAGGCACTTTTAATAGCTCTGGCTATAAAAAAGGTGTAGAGAATGGACCACAAGCATATGTTCACAACACTTTGGTAACACGGTGTCTTGTTTCTAGAGCAGAACATTTGGCTTTTGGACAGAAGGTAAATGAACCTTGCCCTCCATTTTCAGAAGGTCTTCTTCGCTCAATGACGTTTTACCACTGAACATTCAACACCAGCTTCAGTGCTAAAGCTTGCCGTAAACCATGATAGGCACAGATAGTAAGAGGCAGACAATTTCAGACAGGGAAATAAGATGCCAAACAAAATGTCGCAACAAATTACCACCACTCACAATTTGGGTGTCACACCTTCACTCAAATTTGAATTTGTGACATTTTTTTTAAGTGGTTATTTCCATGTTGACGCGGAGCCACCAATCACATAATCTCCGCTGTTATGTAAGATGACAGCATGTTCTGTATGTTCCACATCAGCGTACAGTTACCACACGTTCTGGCCTATCCACTTAAGGTGGAACACTAATTTGCAAGTATCAATGTGTCAGCACAGAAAATGAATCTGGACTGAACTTATGATACGTGCGCTGGAAGCTGTTGATATGAAAGCCAAGCTAAAGCTCTGTGGGTGGCAGTCTCCATCCTGTCACTTCAGCTTCCAGCACTCAGACAGAAAACTTGTTGACACGGTGTATAAAGATGTTGACAAAGTATTGACTTCTGCGAGGAAAAGCGGTGCCAGGGTTGCCATTCTTACTCCTTGCCTCAGCACAATTTTACATTGAGCACACAAGCGCTTTGTCACTCAGCCGAGCGCCACGGATGATTGGACGCCGGGCGCTCTTCAGGTTCAGAGCAAATAATTAAGTAGTGTTTCTGTGAGTGCACATAAAAAACATCCCACCAGAAATGAATTTATTTATATATATATATATATATATATATATATATATATATATATATATATATATATATATATATATATATAATTAGCCAACATTTTCAGGGGAACAAAATGGTCTTTACAGATTTCTTAGCGAAAGCGCCGTCTAAGATGAAAGATTTATGCATTTGAATGTGGCTGTGAACTAAGACATGACAAAAGTGCACTGCTGCTGAGCTGTGCTAAGCAGCGTGGGTGGACCAGGGATCCACTGCTGTGTTTTTCTCGCATCATTATTCTTTCCTCTCTTTTTTTGTGTTTCTGTGCCTCTCACTCCTCAGCTCTGTGACTCCAGCACAGTGGGGAGATTAGCTAAGGAGGTTTACACTCCTTTGCTCTCAAACATACATTAGCAGCGGCAAGTACACAAGATAATGCACATGGTTCCTGTCTAAATGCAATAAGGGGCACTGAGAGATGCCTGATGGAGCACCAGCCGAGTGAAAAAGGTTTGAGGGTAGAACATCCAGACAGGAAGAGAGCTGCAGGAAGCTTATTTCTGGCTGCGGTGAACCGAGTTTGTCACTGCGACACTCGTGTAAATGTTTTTTTTTTTGTTTTTTCTAAGAAAACCAGAGGAAGTCAGCCAAGTCCAGATGGTTACTGACACCGGTCAGTTGACTCTAAAACCAATGCATGAATCTGCACTTAGTTAAGGTCTCCAATAAGTATTGGCCTTGCACAACCAATTGCATACATTCAATCTGTCTGGTTCCACCTTAAAATAGGACTTCTCGCCTCGTGGATCCCTGCACTGCTGCCATAGCGACCATGTTAGAGAAAGGCAAGCAGCTCTTTGGGCTTTATTTAAAGTTTTTTTTTTTGTTGGGGTGTCTGTGTGTGTAGGAATTACTTCACACAATTCTTCATTACTCCACTTTTGATGGTTTGATTAACAAATGATGAGTTTGGATTAAGATATTTCCTTAAAATGGTTCTCGTAGAAACATGTAGCACTTTATAAGACATACATTCTGACGCGTTACAAGCTGTTGTTTGAAGGTGTTATAGCTTTGGTGTAAAATATTTAAAAGTTTCCCCATCTTCACTACGCTTCAGTGTGACTATTCTTGCCCTAATATATGCCCGCCTGCCACCGTAAATACGTAACCTGCTGGACCAGATGGTCTGCTACACAGAACCATCTGGGAAGTCGTCACTGGTAAGCATTTGGGAAGCGGGTTGCCACTTTGGAAAAAACAAAAAAAAAAAATTTAGCGTGTGATTGAATATAGCATCAATCACAGGCAGCACCAGTTAAACTGAGCCTGTTAGTCAAATCGGACTCTTGTGGAAGCCGCTGAGGAAAAAGATTTACAGCACAGAGAAGAGCCTCACAGTTGAGCCTTCCTCTGCTTTTAGGGACGACTTACTGAGTTTCTCAAAACTGGTGGGATAAACCAGCTGCCTGCAAATGTTTCTAAATTTGCATTAAGCTACCAAGTGATTTAACAATCTGCAACATATAGTCATCCTGATGTAGAAGAATCAACAAATACAACAGACCTGCATCAAGATTGGCCACATTAAATTAAAAACTGACAAGTCAAACATGTTTTGAGTTGCGACTTACAATGAGGGACACATAATTAGCTTGAATATGGTTTAATAAGGAACAATTTTGGGACAAATTGCTGATCACATTTTGTTAAGTAGCAGTATGTTAATGACTTGCCCCTAATGAAAAACTCTTGATCATCCTGACCACACTTTGTTAAATAGCCAGGCTGGTTGGTTGATAAATAAGAAAGCACTGAATTGCATGTTAAATATTAACTTATGACAAATTATTAACCAAAGTGAAGAAGTAAAATGCACTGAATTTTTTACGATCTGGTAGTTGTTTAGAAAAACAAAACAAACAAAAAAGTCAGCTCTTAGTAAGACTGAAAATGCCCACCAAAAAAAACAGTATGTTTATAAATCAGTAAGTGGATTGCTTTGTTGTCTTGCAGCTTGAAGACAGTTGTTCGCTGTGTGCAATCATTTGATTGTTATGAAAATGGTTTGACTCATCTCTAGGAATTGCTCCCGCAGTTTTAGTTCAGACTGAGAGGGATAAATGTGGGATGAAGATTGGTACTAAACAAAACCTCCCCAGACAGTTTATCTCTGACTAAAAAAATAGAAATCCAGTCTGATTATCATGCCTCTCAAATTCCTCAAGTTATGCCATGCTATGTCAATTATTATTGGCAGCAAAGAAAAACTGGGAGATCAGGATAAATTGGCGTGACTCGTTCTCTGACGCCAACAGGTCTGTTTTTAGAAACAGATACAAATTTGACAAAAACATCTTTAAAGAGGATTTAAAACATTTGTAACAAAAATATGAGCATTCTGTTCACTTCTCAAACGAGGCAAGAAGTCAGTGTTTTTTTATTCCCCTTCTTTAGTCATTGGATGTGTGTTTGGTGTTTCAGGCTGGGTTTCTAATTTGTGTGAAATGTCATGTTCAGGAAAAAAAAGAGAAGAAGCTGTAAAATATGTTGTTAAGTAAAGATATTTCATACATCGGTAAATCAAATCCTACATTTTAATGCTGGAGTCTGACTTTTAATAAACACAATGAGATGGGTCCACCTCTGTAAATGGAGATGTACTGAAAAGATTACAGTGATGTATAATCTAATAGACAGCTGAATCACCTTTAGAAAAATATTTCAGAATACTTCAAAAGGGCCTTTAATGATCACTGTCAGACATACATAGCGGAAAATTTGTAGTGACAAAGGTTCCCTTGTTTTAAACGTATCTCCCTGCTGGTTCCTCTTCTCTATTCTCTTCTGCATTTTAAAGCAGCTGTCATTATGAGCTATCTTGCGCTGCCTGTACAGGGCTAAATAATGTAGTAGCTCAGCTAAAGGCGCAGCAGGGATACATTTTGCTTAAAATGCCTGAAAATGTTACTTTGACCTATAAATTAAACTGAATGTAAACCTTAATTGTGTCTTGTACTCATGAGACGGTGTAAGTTTCATTAGGTTTACTACTATTATTTTAGATTTTGTTCACTTGGGTTTCTTGGTTTCCTTTTTGCCAACATTACTTTAGGTTCTGTTTTGCATTTTGCTCTTTCGTGCTTCACCTGTCCAGGTTTCAGGACAGCAGGATGGGACAAACCTTTAGAGCCCCAGACTTAGAACATTAAAAGATTTGAGGGCTTCCTTTTCATTTTTTTCAGAGAAAACTATCCAACCCGGAACTTTTTGACCTTCCGCAGATAGTTTTACAGCTTTAGGCAGTTCCTGCCCTGGACCCCACCAGCGCCAAAACGTTAACCTTGCCTGCAAGATGAATTCTCGCGGTATTTGTGCATTCACAAACACACAAGAATCCATCTTGTACCGCTCCAGCTTCAACCGTTTGTGTCCAAACGGGAAAAAAAACTCTTCTGGCCAATCACGTCGCATTATTGTGGTTTAAGGCGGGAAATGGTGGTGCGATGGAAACAAGAGCTGCTGAGCCCACAGCCGAACCGGCATAAACATGGCAGCGCAGGAGGATGGGCAAGTAGTTGCTGCTATGACATCAAGAATCCACGATTTCTTCTTTGAGAGAAGAACAGCAAGAAGTGCCTTGACCAGCTTATCTTCTTGTGGTGTATTATGACGCATGCAACTTACGTTTTAATTTGATACTGTGATGGGCTAAAACCAACCTTTGGTAGGCGGGCACCAGGTGTCGCTTCGCCCAATCAGTTTGGAGACTTCTGCTCAATGTCTCTCCTTTCCCCAAACGGATCAATAGTAGCAGTCCCAGATTGATAATGTGCTGAATGTAGAGTGCTACAAATTATTAATCTGGCTGGTTATCAAAATGTCAGCTCACCAGGTCAATGCTGTCCCAGGAGCAAGTGCCTCAGCCTTCAAGCTGTGTGCCCTCAATACCTATTGCCAACCATGGTGAAGATGTGAAAAACAGTGTATCTTTTATCAGTGTGGCATAATCTTACACTGAAAAATTTTGAAATCCAAATCTTTTTATCTAAGACCTTTCATTCACAGAGGAGAACAAAAAGTATGATAATAATTTTTTAGGAGACCAATGCCACACTGATCTACACCTCGCCAGTAGATCAGCACTTCATTCTTTCCTTTAACATTATACACAGTTGAAGCACACAAAGAGATGGATCTTTGTCCATTCCTCTTTTCACAATCTCTCTTGTCCAAACTCCTTGACACGCTTATGATCTCTTCTCTACAACAAGCCCCTCAGGCTTTCTGTTGGATTTAGTATGGGTGACTGTCACGGCCATGAAAGACCATTTATTTGCTGTTCTTTGAATGCTTTTGGTCTTGATTGTGCCATGTATCTTCAATCATTATCCTGCTTTAAGACTCAGTAAAGGCTCATTTTCAGCTTTGTTTTAGGCACTTTCTTTGGGCACCTTTGATTCATCACATTTTAGCTTGACAAACTTTTTTGGACATCTGGGAGCCATCCTTTAGAGGCGGGTGCTGTCAAAATTCTTTGATACTGTAAGACTTTGTTGTACTTCTGAAAATGAACAGTTGTTGGTTTTGTTCTTTGTTTTTGTAATAGGTTTTTTTTTTGCCGCATCCATTTCTTGTCTGTTTTGCTTTCCGTTGTCTGAGTCGCATTTGTCCCGAATTTGTCTCCAGCGCATCTGTTCCTCATGTTTATTGTTATTAAATGTATGTATTTCATCCCTGGTCTCTGTTGTGAATGTGTCAGATACTCATGTAATCACCGTTTCTGTTTGATTCTCAGTTTTTTTCTTTAGTTTTTTTATGGGGGTGGGGTGGTGGTTGCATAGTTATTTTTGTTCATGTTCACCTCACCTAACCTTTGCGGCGCTTTACATTCACGCTTGTATAAAATAGTTGTTTTGGCCAACATGTCCCAGACTTTTGTCTGCATGTGTTCTCCTCGCTTTGCCTTAGATGGTCTTTACAACTTATTAGACATAAAACATGATGGTTGTAGAATTGATCTCCCTTGGTTTTTATCGTCTCTCACTTACTTTCTTTTGTTTTTCTGTTTTCCCCTAAAATGAGGAATGTGTCAGTACGCCAGGATTTGAAGGCAGCTAAAGCAGTAGATAGTCATCTTTGCAAATATACTGCCTTGTATTCATCCTCCTTGAGCACCATAATTTGTCACATTACAACCACAAACCTAATTGTATATTTTACTGGGATTTCATATGACCGCCCAATATAGTTGCCCAGAAAGAGGAAAACGATACATGGTTTTCAACTTTTCTTCTAACAGGAATTTTGCATTTGTACTCAGTTTCCCTGACTCTTTTTTTTGTAAAACCACATTTTGCTGGAATTGCAGCTGCAAGTCTTTTGGGGGTATGTCTCTACCAGCTTTCCACATCCGCAGACAGATATTTTTATGCATTTTTATTAGCAAAATCTTCTTTGCGTTCAGATTTAATAGTGAGCATTTTTAAACATCAATTTTGAGGTCTTACCAGAATCTCTAAATTGGATTAAAGTCTGGAGTTTAACAGATGAAGATGTTTTTTATCTTAACCACTCCATTATAGTTTTGGCTGTATGTTTAAGTCATTATCCTGCAGGAAGTGTAAACTCCCTCCTACCCAGTCTCAAGCCTTTTGCAGCCACTAAAATGCTTTCTTCTGCCCAACTTCCTTGTTCCCACTGAAAAAAGCCTCACCACTGCATGATGGTGCCACCACAATGTTTCCCTGTTAGAATGGTGGGCTTAGGGTGATGTGCATCGTTAGTCTTCCACAACACAGGCTATGCAATTTTGGTTTAGTCTGACCAGAACACCTTCTTCCATATGTTTATTGTTTCCACTTCATAGCTGGTGTCAGACTGGCCCAAAGTGGCTTTTGTTTGACTGATGGTTGAACCACTTAACTGATTCTATCCTCCTGAGCTGTGGATCCTTGCAGCTTTTTTAGGGTTACCAGGTGCCTCTTGACTGCCTCTCTGACTAATGTTCTTCTTACCTGGGCTGACAGATTAGTTGGAAGGACATTCCTCTGCAGCTTTGCAGCTGTGCTACACTTTTTTCTATTTGTAGATAATGGATGTTCAAAACTTTAGATTTTTTTTAACCAAACTCTGCTTCAAATTTCTCCAACGCTTTTTCCCTGATGTGTCTGATGTGCTCCTCTGTCTTAAAGATGCTTTTTGTTTGGGTGACTTCTGAAGTCGGATTTTTATAAAAAAAAAAGATTTGGTTCCTTCCACTTCACAATTGTATGCTACGTTGTGTTGCTCTATCACACAAAATCCAATAAGCCACATAGGAGTTTGATGTTGCATTATGCCTTTAAAGAGAACATCTCAACCAAAATCCAATTTTTTAGCCCTTACATACATTTTCTTGTGCACTTGGAGTTTCTTGGTGTGCAGAAAATTGTAATGTAGTCTGTCCAGGTAATGCATGGATATCCTTATAATATGTTGGGGTCATGTTTTTGAAGCTGTTCAGTTTTATCTATTATGTTTTTTGAACAATTATGTCACAGTATAAACACAGTCACAGACCTTTGGCTTTCCAATTTTGTTAATCCGCCATTTATTCATTTTGTTGTTCTCAAGGATGCCTAAGCTACAAGTGGATAGGTGAAAATGATCAGTTGTTGGGTGCATTAATCCCCCAAATTCATTACACCATCCCGAAGCGAAATACAAAAATGGCCGAACAGGGTGTGGAGTTGACCACTCTGTGACCTGGTGGCGGGTGGGGTGTGAAATGCCTCATTTGCATTTAAATAAACCGCACCAAAACCAGTTTCTCTTAGGCTACATTCTTATGAACCTGAACAAAGCCGAATTAAAATACCCGCCCAGAAAGGTTTGAGCGTAACGATGAAACCAGCTGAAGCTGAGCAAGCCATAATAGGCATAGTAATACATATGCCACACCAGTGGGCGGCGCAGTACCACAGTAACTACAGCAAGAAGAAGAAGAAGGAGAATGGCGACTGTTATCACTGCATAAGTAAGAAAAGAAGCTTTTACTTGGACCGACAACGAAGTGGAACTTCTCTTCCAGGCTACACTTGACTAAAAGACCAGGAAAGCTAAGACAGTAGGTTGAAAAGCCTGTGTAGCAAAACTGCAACTTAAAGAGATCGCCATTGCTGTTGTTGGCAAGGCAGCGCATGCGTGTTAAAGGAGAGCCGCAGTCTACGTAGGCTCGCATGGGCAAACGCACCAGTGCGAAACCAGTTATGCGTATAGGGGTGTCACAACAGAGGCGTCACAAGGGGCACCTTCAAACCTATCCATTGTGGGAGCTGGTTTCAGATTTAGTCGGTTTCACGGCCGCTTCATTATGACGGGACCCCCTAACCAACAAAGAGGCTTGTCGTATACACCCAAACCCAGCTTCTTCTGGACAGAGCCTCAGTCAAACCTCAGAACAGTGGTAAAAGAGAGGCTGTGCGGCAACAATAAGGAGGAATTCAGACCAAAGCATTAGATAGCATTTAACCCATCTCTTTTAGGGAGCAGTGGGCTACAACTGTGGTGCGCCCGAGGAGCATTCTTGGACTAACGGTCTGGTTCAGGGTCAGGGACCCAGATCGGCAGTCTCGGGTTCAAACCCAGGAACTTGCGGCCTCTCCAGGACGCAAGTGCCCCATTCTAACCACTAGGGCAACACTTCTCCCAATTGTTAAGTAATAACAAGTAATTTTCTTGTTCTTCCACACAGTCTGTGCACATTTGATGAGTAAACTTTTTCAATTTGTCACTTACCATTGAAGCTGGAGTTGCGTATGTACTTTAGCAGAGTCTTCCCATCTGTGGACTCCATTTGTGGACAAACGCCAGGATGATTGGGACATAAGTCCCTGTGCATGTTGTGCAGAGCGTGGGCCATGGCATACACAGCGTCAATCACAAACTGCACCTTCCCTTCCTGCTCGTACTTGGAGTCGATCCCAATCCGCTCCTGGCCTGTGGGAAGAGACGACAGCTTCTAGCTGAATGCATCGAAAATGCCGTTAAACTTTACCTTCTATCAGCTCTGACAGCTTCTGTTCTTTTTTTTTTTACCCAGCTCCTTATTAACTATTTGCTGCTGTTTGTTCAGTTTAGATTCTGAGGGAATCACAGCTAAAGGGGACAATGTGTTAGAGGAAATATGGAGACGTGTTTAATTCCCCAGTGGGATATATCAGCTCTGAAGCAGAGCTGTGAGGGGAAAAAGTGTTTGTGAAAAAAATCAGCAGAGTCAGACTGAATTACTGGGGTGTGCTTCAAAGTAATAGGCAGGCAACAATGAACCTCATTTGTCCCATCTGAAAGGAGATGAAGATCACCATGAACTTTAGTTACAGACTCTGCTACACTGGTTTCCTGCTCCTTTATATCCTCCTGCCTGTGCACTGCCCTTTCACTATGGGTTGCCGTAAAGGTTTTGTCTCATTCTGCTGGTACACTTTTAGAATACCTAATGCACAACCTCCTCTCTTGTTTTTGTTGCAAGCCGAACTTTGTTCTTGGAGATAAAAGCTGCTTTTCAAAGGCTGTCGAAAAATTATAGCAACAAAAATATCCCCATTACATTTTATGGTGATCGTTATTATCATCATTGTAATTATGATTTTCAAGCTCCCACTTACCAAAAGAATGCATCATCAAGGAAACAGAATATAAAAAAGATTATTTTCTCAGTGGTAGCGGTCCACAGGAGCTCAGTAATCATGTTAATAAGAAAAAACAGAAGAATGTGGGAGACTTTTTCAAAAGGGAATGAGCTCGTAAGCAATCTGCTTTGACATTTCAGTCCATTTCTCAGATCTTAACATACATCTCAGCCCACACATAACCTTTTTGATTTTCCTAAGCACAAAGAGTTCAGTGAACAGTCGTGGACTGAAAAAGCCACCTATTAAAATTTCCCGTTCTGAAGTAGTGGTGCCTCTCAATAAATACGAACATCCTCAAAAAGTTAATTTATTTCCATGATTCGATTAAAAAACAGAATGTTACAGATTCATTACACTCAGACCTCACTAGAAATTCAGTTTCTTGAAAAACAAAAATATTACATAAGACCAACAATAAAAAACATTTTAAAAACAGAAATCTTATGTCATGATGAGACCTTCTAACAGTACAGCTGTCTAGTAGCAAGTAATCCGCATTTTCCAGAAGGAGCATAAATCGCAAAAGGTCCTTGCTAAAAGCGTGTCTGTTCACAAGCATTTTAATGGAAAGCTGAGTCGAAGGAAAAATGTACAAACAACAAGCCCTCCATAGGGTTATGAAGCAAAGCCCTTTTTGTTTGGACATTCACAAGGCATGGACCGAAGCAAGGGTCAGTGTTTTAAGAGCTACGATATATCCATGATACGGTCTACAACTATTCATTTCCTTGTGTGAGGCCACTCCTGAACCAGAGGCAACATCAAAAATGTCTCATTGTGGCTAAGGAGAACTGGCCTATTGTGCAATGGACCAAAATCCCCTTTTCAGATGCAGTTTTGTGTATCATTTGGAAATCAAGGTTCCAGAGTCTGTATGGGGAGTGGAGAGCCACAGAATCCACGTTGCTTGAGATCCAGTGTCATGTTTCCACAGTTGGTAAGATTTGAGAGCGCCATGTCGTCTACTGCTGTTGGTCCACAGTAATTTCTCAATACAAAGTCAGCACCAGCCGTGGCATTTTAGAGAAACTCATGCTTCTCTCTACTGAAAACTTTATGAAGATGCTGTTTTCCACCTGGTGTTTTCAAGAGGAAGATGAAGGACAATGGACCCAACATTGCAGATGAGCAGAAGGCAGCTCTGAAGGCCACCTGGGTTCAGCAGAGCCACATGCTGAATTCGTGCCATGCTGCATGATGCAATCATTCACCCAAATGTTGAGTGCATATTGTACAGAGCGAAGATATACTTGTTAGTAGGCCGACTGTGTTTGCGCATTCCAATTCTTTTAGTTGATCTTGTCAAATATTCAAGTTTTGTGAGAGACGTTGAGTTTTATGTGAGGGGCTGACTGTGGCTCCCTAGGAAGAGCAGTTGTCTTGCAATCCGAAAGTTGTGAGTTTGAATCTATCTTCCTCCTGCCACATGCTGTTTGGCCCCTGGGCAAGGTACTTAACCACAAATTGCCAACCGAGCTGCATATTAGTGTATGAATGTGTGCATGTTTATGAGTGTGAGTGGGTGAATGTGGCTTCCATACAAAGTGCTTCGACTGGTCAGTATGACTAGAAAAGCTCTGTCCATTTACCATTAGCTACAAGCCATTATCTTCAAAACACAATTCAAATATTTCTGTATATAATATCTAAGTTTCACTTTTTGAATTGAATTGGGGAAATATATTTTTCATGACCCGCTTATTTATTGAGAAGCACGTCTCACAGCTTGGCTTGAGGTTATAGAGAAATAAAATATGACTGTATTTGTGCATCTCTGTTTAGCGCTATCTAAGAAAAAAAAAATGAAAAGTGTTTCGCTGTAATTTTGCAAGAAGGCCTCTCAGAGCTCAGCAAGTAGAAGAGCATCTTTTGTCTTTGACACATGATGAAAAACACCATACGAGAGATTTTAAAGGAAACAAAATCCCTCAGCAAACTGTAATTTGTGTCAAGGCACTACTGCCGTCATCAGGTATGGAAGGAAGATTAATACAGCATCCCACATTCCCGGCCGTCATCCGCGTGGATAATTCATGCAGTGAAATGCCTGTCACACCGTTGGCAGGCGCAGTTTAGGTAACATGAGAATGCATCACCACTGAAAACAACACTATCATTAATAAAATAGAAAGACGCTGCAGAAGCAGAATGGGCTTGCGAGGAGGATTTTCTTTTTTCCAGTTTTGGTAAGATTGTTCTGTAATTTCCACTTGAAATAAAATATACTCTGGCTCTTTATGTGGCAAGATGTCAAGGGTAAAGGGGAACAGAGAGATCTGAAACCCAGGAGCAGATGGTCTACAACAGCAGTATGACGAATACATGTAGAGCATTAATTATTCTAATAATACAATTTATCTGTCCAGCCCCTGCTGGGTACCAACACCTGGTGTTAGACAAGACATTAAAAATCACACAGCCTCCAGTGCCTGCGGCTTGTAATGTGGAATTTGCAAATGATCTTCAAGCCCAACACAGACTCATATCCTTAATTGCTCGATGCCATTAAACACATGTACCTGTGCACTTGCGGCTGCTATCCTCTCTCTTTGAAGCGCTGAGCAGTCGGCAGTCAAAGTTTTCCTCCCAAAACTCTGCAAACCACACGTTCCTGCGATTATTCTCAAGGGTGAGACCCGTAAAGTATTCATCAAATCCTGGGATAGAGGAAAGAGGAGAAAGGCTCAGTTCCGGTCCAATTATCAGCCAATTCAGACCTGAAGGAAATTAAGTAAAAGTTGCGGTGGTGGTAGCAGCGAGCAGCTCGCCGCTAGGTGTTGGAAAAACACATGCAAGCACTTCTTCATCAAATTTTGACCATGGTGGATTGTCTTCCTCTGAAGCCCCACAGAACTTTAATCACAACTTTCATCTAGGAAATTACATTAATTAAATAACAGGATGCATTGCAAATAACACAGGCTTTTTAAGTGGCGCTGCAGCCTGCTGCCTGAAGCTAGGGGATGCTGAACAAGTTTTCCTGCTTTGTAAATTTCTCTTAAACAGACAGTTTTTTGGTTAAATTAAATCCAACCTGTGTCAGCAAACCGTTCTGCGACAAAACCTCACAGCCAAATGTGTTTTAATGTGTTTTTTTTTTCTTTTTTTACTGCACAACCAACAATTTTCAGAGGACAAAGTAATCTGAATTTCACTTTTATCCAGTCAAACCAGCTGGGTATAGGTGATAAGCGCCCACTGGAGCTGAAAGATTTCACTGATGTTAATTCCTACAGGCCGTCGATGATACATGCTGGATAACTAACACCCTCAATGCCTACATCATTTTATATTTGGCTAGACACATCCTAATGAACAAATGCTTCATAATAATTAGGCTTCCCTTTATAACTATGAGAATGCATGATCTGTGTCACTGTGTGGACAGTGACACAGATCAGAGCCTAAAATAGATGGAACAGGCTGGGAACGTTCCATTTAGGCGTTCCTTTCTGCATAATCCCTGAAAAGACAGATCTATATCCTTCCTTTTGCTTGTGGGTAGATATCAAGTCTACAAGTTTAAAGGAAAGAAAAAAAAATGTTCTAATGTGATGAAAAAAACGTAGAATTTAAAATATAAAAACCTCAATTAAAGCTAATTTCCACAGGTTTTCCAGGGTCAAATCCACTCTAAACAAGACTAAGCCCCAGAATGCTTCCTGTCACACAGTGGAAGACCACTGCTCCCTAAAAGGGATGGGTTAAATGTAGTGGACGAATTTCAGTGGAACGTATGTTGCAATGACAAATAAACATGATTATTTTAGATTTTGAAATTCTAATGCAAACACAATATCGCTTTTTAAGAAAGTAAAATCAGTCCTTCACACTAAGCCATTTAAATTATCTGGTATTAGTGTTGAATATGAGGAAGGAGAGCTTCTTTCATCCAAAGTGGGTTTTAGTCTTATCACTTGAAACTCATCAAGGTTATAATTTTTTCTCTGAGGACTGTCGAAAGTCATTGGGAGAATTTTATTTAACAAATTGCCTACTTAAGCAGTATTACATGCAGCAGAAAGTGTGGAGGTCAGTGAAATCCAAAAAACCCTGAGATTTGCTAATCTAGAATGTTTTTTCAGTCCACACAATCTGTTTAAACCATCACAAATATGTGTAGTTTTTAAAGCTGCACAGATCAATGTTTCATTATTGAGAGAAAAAAAAAAATTGGCTGCTTACTGTGGCGCCTCATGGCAGCGAAGCACACAAATAAAGCACACACACCTTTTCAGACTTGATTATAATCAGTTTCTTTCTTCTGAGCTGTTTAAAACTTCTTTACATTAATCTTTAAATTGGTATCTGGGCTTTTAACATTACTGCCTATCTCTGTAATGTGCATTTTTTTGACTGCTCACAGTTCAGTAGAAAATAAAAAAGAAAGCAAAGAAAAAAAACATGAGGGATGTTTATAACATCAAAGCTTTTTATGCCAGGTATCATTACCAATTAATGTTCTCACGTTAACCCTGAATCTCTGTTTATAAAACACAATCTGGAAAAGTATTCACCCAGCAATTATGATTCTTTTCCTCAAACAGAACTAGATTTTTATTTTAAATCTCCTGGTTTTTCAAAGAGTTCCCAATGCCATGCACTCTAAAACAGTTCTCTGGACCTCTGGAAGAGAAACAGGCCCGCAGCATCACAGATCCCCCACCACTCCACTGCTTTGGCTCATAATCACCTGTAGTTTCTTATCCACACCCACCTGGACAAAAAGTCAAATCTTAGGCTCAACTGACCAAAGCACATGGTTCCGGTTAAAGTCAATGCAGAGTTTAATAAACTCCAGATGTTTACATTTGTAATGGTTAGAAATGCAAGTTGTGGTTTTTCTGACACACTTCCAGAAAACCTCCATTATGGGTCCAATAGTTGTTCTGGAGAGTTGCCGATGCCCAGATGCTGCTCCTTGCTGCAGTTCTTTCCTGCAGTAAATTTTGTGTATGTCTTACCTCCCTTAACATCCTGCTCATGGTGCATAGTGGCGAGATAAATAGGGGCTCTTGTCCAGCATAGTGGCCATGTGTTATGTCATATTTATCAGAAAACCTTAGATTACTGAGCAGAATTTCCATCTTAAGTGCAGCCAACCTCAAAATGTTAATTGGAAGTGAAAAGAGTACTTCAGGTAATTTATTTTTAAACCGTTGTTAGGGGAACAATTAATTGTGCAGCCAGGGAATTTATGAAAAAGAATTACTTTATAATGTGGTTGGATTTATTTCTAAATTAATAAATGTATCACTGCAGATGCTTTCATGATTCATGTTTTTATGTTATACAAATTATTACACTTTCAAATCTGCTGGGTGAAAAGCAACCCATATCGTGTTGTTTTGATAACCCACTCCTAACCACAGTTGCTTTAAATGCACAGTTGAGTTATGGGTTTGACTCTGCATACTGGGTCAGATTTTAAACCCACAAATGGATCAAAGTGGCTCATGTCAACGGTAATGACCACAACCTTGGTCATACTTTGTATGACCAAAGGTCATGGTCAGGGTGGGGGTGCTGGTGTTGGGAATTAGCTCCAGTGGACTTGTAGAGGTGATTTCAGATTTGGGTGATATGGCACACAGCCCAGGGTGGGATTGCCTTAAAGAGTACCTCCAAAAAAAAAGAAACTATTCCTCTGATGGGGCTCAGATAAATTTACTTTAATCCTTTAAAGAAGCAAAGTTAAATGTGTCTATTCTTTCATTGTGGGCTGCAGAGCGGTGCAGCTGGCAGCACTGTTTCTTCTTGTGCATGGATGGGCTGTCTTCGGGTACTCTGGCCTTCTCCCACAGTTTAAAAACATCCCTGTTAGGTTAATTGGTCTCTCCAAATTGCCCTTAGGTGTGAGTGTGTGTGTTTGTTTGTCCTGTGATGGACTGGTGTCAACATTTTTGTTGAAATTTAAACAATAAACCTATCATCTGGGCGTATTGTTTAAAAGTATAGTAGTCTTTGTATGTGTAAACTTCTCAATTTTAGGAAAGTATTAAAATAATCTTAGTCTCATTTTATGATCTTTAACAAATACATTTGAAATTAGTTTTGTCTATCCAGCTCTCCTAAATGGGAACATTTTAGTCTGATTTGATGTCAGACAGAAAGGAATGGTTATATGTCTTTTCATACAATGTAAATATCAGGTTTTAATGTTGTATTATAACATTATATTTTGTCTATATTGACTTTCTGTCCAAAACGTTGGTCAAGGTTGGAATGTTGAACACAGCGAGCACTAGCTTGGGCTAACTACTCAGCATTTAAAATGCTAATGCTATTTTAACTGAGGAAAGTCAAAGTCGGCGTGAATTAAACTATTTAACCCAACTGAAGGAAACTGACATTACTGTGAGGTAAAAATGTGCCATCTTCCTCTTATTTTTAATCATCCTGTGAGAGAGTTTCACTGAAGTCTGATTAGCTCATTATGGTTCAAAATGGCAGTCGGTGAAGAATGAAGCCTCTCTCACCCAATGAACTGGGTCCCAGTTCTCGACCTGGCATTTGGTTAAAACCCCTGAAGTTTTACATCAAGAGCATACACCCAACATTTAGGTTAAAGATATAACCCATCAGTTTGTAGAGGGTAAAGGAAACATATGAAATTACAGTGAAGCCTGCGTTGTTGATGTGGCAGATATACCTTCAATGGAGGAGCGTTTGGGCAGTATTGTGACTGCTCCCACTGCTACGTCCTCCAGCTGGTGGATAGGACTGCCCTTGGACCCCCAGCTGTCAGAACCAATCCACAGGAAATGGCCCACCTCATTGGCTCTCTTGGTGGCATTGAGAACTCCTCTGCAAGGACATCCGTATGATTATTAGCAGAGAAAAAGAGGGAGAGAGAGAAAGGTGTGCAATCCTGTATTTATCAAATTGAGGCACAGCTAGCCTTAAGCAGCTCTTTGGACATAAAAGGCCTCTCATGAGGTTTTTCTCATTAGAGCGCAAGCCAAACGAAGGTTGTTACTGTTCTTATTTTGCAGCACATGTTCTGGGGGAAGCAGAGATTGTAATATTTAAATAACACAGCATATGTCTGCAGGCAGACACGCTTATTTTCTTATCATTTGCACCTCACTTTACTCTGATTCTTTACTCTGAGTTTACATGTGCTAAAGGTTTGATTCTGTGCTTCACTATATAAACATAACTTAAGGCGAGATATACATGAAACAATATCTGCTCTGCTTTGGTCCAACCTGAATTCCCTGCTTCTCCGCTGAGCCATGTTCGTCTTGTTGCAGGTGTGTTTATGCAGCCAGATACAGCCTGTGCTCATGTAAAACTGTGCTGCTAGCTTGTTCTTTTTACAGAACCTGCTGTTAGGAGATTACAACACCCCAACATGGCGAGCCAGCAGCATGCCAAAAGCAACACGTATGACTCCAGATTGTGCCGCTGCACTCCTCACCGTATGTCTTCTTCACTGGCGAAGATGATGATTGCCCGTGCGTTGCGCGTTTCCAGCAGCTGTTGGATGATTTTGTCGTAATCCTCCGTCTTGGGGTTGTGGGGAATTTTCAAAGATTGTGCAATGCAGATCCCACCTTTATAATGGAGAGAAGGAACAAATGAGTAGGCCTATGGGATGATCTCACCCATTCACTCCATGCACAGTCTCTCAAAGCTTCGGGTCACGATAGCTGCAGCTTTTTCATGGATATTTCTCCCGTATGGAAATAAAAACGAGTCTAAACATAATAGGATGACTTTGATAAAGCTGCTCTGCCTTCTATGGAGTCTAAACGATATCCTTACAGTGTATACATTTACATTTTGGCAATGATCTGCAAACCACAGCATCCTGCAGTCTAACACTTACTGTATGGTGAACCTTCCTGCTGAGTGCCGGCATCATTTCACAGACAGAGACAGTAACAAACACATCTGCTATCGCAAATCCAATAATCCACACCCACTGGGACGCAAAGCTACAGATTTAATATTATGGATTTGAGAAGAAAACACCAGCTCGGCATTGAATTTTCATTTTGCGTCATTATCAAACATCTCTTGCTGAAACCTGAACCGATCAGATAGCACAGCTGGCAATAACAAACAAAGAGGATATTAATACAGACAATAAATCACTCTCAGACAGGTCACCGCTGATGAGCTTGTACAGGATGGAGAGCGCTGATTGCCACACACCTCTCTCAGCATGGTACATATTTCCATGTTTTGCTTTAAGCAGATTATTAGATGTTGCGATACTCAACAGCTCATTATTTGGCAGAGGGGCAAAATCCTCTCTTTCACAAAAATAACCTGAAACAGGCTGCTCCCGTGTGATGTTGTAATTATATGTGCTGAGGACGTGCTAACCTTTCAAGCGCTGGAGATAAAGAGATAATATGATAACCTGTGCAGGAGGACATTCTAACTACTGCGAGCCTACACTGAAGCAGCAGCTCGTGTCCCGAGTCAACAGCAAAGCTTTACCCAAACCAATTAAATTTCTCCCACTCAAGAATTTTAATAGTCTACCCAATAACCTCTCAGTTTGAGTTTCCCTGAATAGACAGAGATATGGAAGGGATCTCCTAATTGCCACTCTCCTCAGTCTCATTACGTTGATATAAACAGCTTTTAGCTGGCAGATCACACATCTACAGTCACGATTTTTCCGTCGCTTTCTTAAGGTAGAAGAAAGCAAAATGGTAACTGTTGGACCTCTTCTTAGATATGTGTTTTTCCAGCATCAGCAAGCAAAACAGTTTTTTTTTTCTTTTGATGTAAGAAAAGACACAGCAAGTGTCAAAAGGCTTCTCAGATGGCTGCTGTTATCCAGCCAGACTGGACTAAACATAAAATGGATATCCTGCCGGTGGCTATGTCGTTGCTTAAGGGTTTGCTGTAACTTCTTATGAGGAAAATGTGCTCTGTATCGTTTATACAGAGAAGGCCAGGCTGCGGGTCTCCAAGGACGAACACTAAAGCTCTTTTTCAGCTCAGAGAGTTCAGATAATTTAAGCCAGAGTGCACGCTGTATGAGACCGCATTTTCAGTTTTCAGAGCAATGTAATGAATTAATACTGCTTTAACAGCACCTTTCAGTTCTAGGCTAATATATTTATGTATGCATGTGTATATTTCACGCACAATAACTCTAAAATGACTGAAAAAGCATGTATTGACATTGCCTTGCAAATACATTCATACTGTTACATTTTGTAATATTTTAGCTCTTTACAATCACCAACGTCAATGTGTTTCAGTGGGATTTTTTGTGACAGAAAAATATCAAAATATAGTATAATTGTGAAGTTGAATGGGAAATCTTATGTGGTTTAAAAACTATTTTTTAAAACAGAAATCTGGAAAATGTGGTATACTTTTGTGATTGGAGCCTATGAGCCAATACTTAACTGCCATTACAGCTACAATTCTGCATCAGCTTTAAACAAGCAAAGTTTTTCTCATTCATCTTTGCAAAATGGATTAAGCTAAGATCTGATATTGTCTTTAAAGTCAAACAAAATTATATTACCATTTCATGTAAAACATGCCACATTCTTAGTATAACATATTAGTGCATTTATAATTGACACATGCTACATAACCACCTGCTGACGCCCCCCCAAAACATTTACGATACACCATTAGAAATCCTCGAGCACGGCCATCATTAGCTGAACCGGAAGCCCAGATGTGGCAAACAAACTGCACCAAGAAGAATGTAAACACACTTTGTCATCATATTGCAAGCTGTCAGTCAGGTGGAATGACATGCTACTGTATGTTTCTGCACACTCATACCTTTCGATGGGAATTTGGAAAAAAGACTTCCCTTTGCATACATGTGGTTAATTTTTGCAACCATATCCCTGGCATGCTGGCATGTTTGGATCTATTGCTTTGGATCTATTTCATGTTCATATTCCGGGGCCTGGTGCAGCTGGTGCGTCACAATTACGAATATTCTCGCGTGATTTGAGTGACAGTGTGCTATTGGAGTTGCAGGGGATGCGAAGATGGCAGCACCCGTGAAAAGCAGATAGGACAAAAAATACAGTTTTACTCTATTAAGGCGCATGCTGGTACTAAATGAATAGTGATAATACTTCAAGTTCGCCATTATATAATGAATGAAAAAAGAAATGTTTTTACTTTAAATTAAAAAAAATTTTAAAACATTTTTAAAGACTCTCAATTGGATTTAGCTCTACTCTGAAAGGATCATTGCAACACATGATTACGCTGCCCTGTATTACTGAAGAAGAACATCACCACAGCACGATGCCGCCAACACCATGTTTAGATGTGGGGAAGGTGTGCTCAGAGATTTCCTCCATACGTGGCGTTTTGCATATTGGTCAAAAAGTTAAGGTTTTGTCTTACTTAGGTACAAGCTCCTTCCGCATGTTTTCATGGCGGGTTGCAAACTGGACTCCTGCTTGTATTTCAAATGCATTTGCCTTTTTGACAGATTCAACAACCTGGACTGCACATCTATGCAGTCCCTCCACAGTTAAACTGGTTTTTCATATGATGCTCTCCTTAAATGTTATTTTATTAGGTTTGAAGCACAGCAGTTGTATATTGCTTTCTATCCATTTTCAGATTATACATTGACTTTTTTCTATAGGATGTTCTAAGCTTGAGCAACTCATAGAATATCGAAGCCAGGATATTCTGATTTAACCCATCGCTTCTTTAGAGTTCCCCACACATTTATTCCTGGCCTGTCTGATGTGATCCTTGGTCTTCTTGATGCTGTTTATTTCATAATGTTATCCAACAAACCTCTAAAGCCTTCACAGAGCACCGGAGATTAAATTATACACAAGTTTACAAATTAGGTGATTTCTCGGTTGCACTGGATTTTATTTAGTGATTTCTGAATAAAGGGGATGAATGCAAATGCAGGCCATACCTTTTGCATTTTTATTAGCAGATAATTTTGTTTAAAATAAGCGTTTTATTTCCTCTTCACAATTATGTGCCGTTATCTTGGTCCATCACATAATATCCTGGTATTGAAGTTTATGATTTCAAAATAGCATGGTGTGGAAAAGTTCAATAGGTATAAATACTTTTTGAAAGGCACTGCAAATATTTCCCATTTAGGAAAATACATCCTGACAAAACCCAACTGAATTGTGTAAAGCATTGCAAGATCTTGAGCAAAGATGGATTACAGGTCACAACAGTTAATAAAACAGAGACCGCAAGGGCCACCGATGAAGATAAAACGCATTTGGAGCACAGCCCATCTTCACTGAGGGCTTCACTGAAGTGCTGTGGGCATAAGACTGCCCCGGTGCCTGCGAGCTGGCAGTTGTGCAACAGTGGCTAAATTATTGAATACCTGCGAAATACCTCATCTGACTGTCAGTCAGTCAGATGGTGGGGCAGAAAGGGGAGGGAAGGCTAGCATGATGAAAATGCAAGTGTTGTGTCAGTAGTTTCAGAGTGCCGCACAGTGGGTCGGCTCGCCTTCTGCTGTCGCTGGAATGGAAATGGACTTGAAAGAGTCCTCATCTCAGTCAAGAGATTTAAAGGAGTGCTGTATGCCTGTTCTGCTTGGTGATGTCCAATGTGAGGCAGTGAAATGTCAGGCTCTGGGAGATAAAACTGTGTTCAATGCATATCATGCATACACATTGATGCTTTGCAAAAAACTGCATATCCCTGAACGGATGCTGAAAAGTTTGAATTTGAATTAGAGTCCATATTTCTGTTTGTTGCATGTTTTGTTTTTCCAACCCAAGCCATAGGAACCTGTGCCCGCAAAGCTTTCCATATTTTACGGTGTCCAAGTCCGAGCTTGTGTGGCAAATGATGGCTCTACAAGCTGGTAACTACGTATATGCTGAGGGAGTTTTCAGTCCAGTCTGTTTTATGTACCACTGATGTCAATATTGTTGTGATGAAAACAAAGGAGGATTTATGCAGAGGTCACATATGTTCTTCAGAGTGTAAATGTTAAATCACATGCAAATACAAACACACAGTACAACTCATACAGAAAAGCTGCTTCTTGTTTATGTGAGCCATAGTTTGAGTCTCACCATGAAGGAAATGGGAGTGAATTTATATCCCTCAGCTCTGCGTGAACCGTTGGGAAGCAAGATGGTACAGTTTTAATAGCAATCCAAAAGGTGTCAAGTAAGTACAAATTCTTTGTTAACTTAAGTAGAAATGTTGGTTATTTATACTTTAGTGGAGTAATTATTTTTTTAACCTACTTTTTACTTTTACTCCTTACATTTTCATGCAATTGTCTGTACTTTCTACTCCTTACATTTTGAAAATAGTCTCATTACTTCTATTTTATTTCAGCTTGTTTTCGTTCTGGCTTGTCAATTAAAAACGAAAAGAGAAAAATTCAGATAAATAGTGCTATCCAAACAGAGTGATTTTGATTGTGGTTGGAGGCAGTAGCGCTCCAAGTTGTTTAGCAAACCCAACCAACAAAAACTTGGGAAGGACAAAATGTTGAAGAAGAACATTGCACTTTTAGGATTATTTGATATTTTCCTTTTTTTTATTATTTGTGTCAACGGCTAGGATTAATCATTCATTTTGACAACAGAGTCTACAGACAACCATACGAGGCTAATTGTTGTAAAAGGGTAATTCACTCATTTTCATGTCCAGTTTTATCTTACATCTGTTGCTCTCATCAATTCCTGTTGCTATGCTTGGATGTTTATTTGCATTCCAATAATAACAAGTAAAAGGTTATTGATAATATGTCTCTGAAGTTTGACTTTTTGCACCAGATTTTCTACTCCATGAAACCCATGTTGATGCTCAGTATTGCACCTATATCGACCTTTATATGGATTACTTCTACTTTAAGTAGTTTTATATCCAGTACCTTCATACTTTTACCTGTGCAAAAGGTTTGAGTTGATACTTCTACTTCTACAGAAGTGTTTTTAATCCATAGTATCTATACTTCGACTTGAGTAATAGATGTGAATACTTTTGACACCTCTGTAGCAACCGAAATCTGAACTTCAAGGTTTCACGAGATGCAATTTCGAGACAACCTAAACTCTGGACCCATATTACCCTGTTAGCTGTTCCTCGTCTCCTCTACATGATTAAAAATTAGGATCAAGCTTTCTTTTGACGCCTTGATCTTGAAAGCACCATTATAGAGCTTGGGTGGATGCAAAAGGGAAGTGTTAAGGGAGAATTTTACTTATTATGGTGAAAATGAAACAAAATTCAAGTTTGGAATGCAACTATAAGCTGCCTGTAAGGCACTGGAGTTTTAAGAAAAATAAAGCCAAAACCTCTTTAAGACAAACTTCTAATAGATTTTGAATCAAAAACATGTACATTCTTCAACTGTGCATCGACACCCCACAAGCATTCCCTCAATTGAGAACTCATCAGAGAATATAGTGTAAGATAAAGATCATCAAATATTTTGAAACGGAAAATGTTTGATGCATTTTTAACGCTTTTCTCTTCTTTGTCTTGGCAGGTACCCATTGCCAACAGCGTTAATGCTTATCTTGTCTCCTGCTTGTCTTCATAACCCGCAGCCAGTCGGTCATACTAAACCGGGTTCTGAGGAAGATTTTTTCCTCCAAAAAGGGAGAGTTTCCTCTACAGTTTTGTAATTTTTATAGAAATCTCTGCAGTACCGTCTGTAAACAATGGCTTGAAGCCCAGAGTCTCCACATTTTTTTCCCTCTCTCTTCTGAGGTCCTACATCATTTAGAATGAGTTAATTAAGCCATGAAGACCACATGGCAGATCAGGTCTCAATAGCCCCTTTTCCACCAAAAGTGCTGGGATTCAGATACACAGGATTTTTCTAACCCTGGTAATTTGAGCGCTTTCTGTTTCCATTGCTCTGAAAGACCACAGAAAATGTACTTTTATCAGCCAATGACGTATCGGGGAGTTGTAAAGAAAACTGCACTACACCTCCAATCCAGCAGTTGGCAGTAATAAGAAACCAAAGGCGTCGCCAGCTGTTTACGGCCTTACCCCGGAGAAATCTCTGTTACCTAGCAACTGCGTCAAGGTGGGGCATAGAGCTGTGAAGCCGTAAAAGTTACGCCTGAACTTGTTTTTGCTTATTTAATACTCCAGAAAACTCCAGTAGTTGTACGGTCATTCCAGGCATGTGTTGAAGACGAGCAAAGACATTAATGTTAAATAAAACTTTACCCTTTTGAAGCATAACTTTAATTTCAGCCAAGACGATTTGCTCAGTGACAAATGAAACACTGAAATAAACCAAACATGAACCATTAAATGTCATCTGACTGAACTACTGTATATCTGTGATTAACTTTGAGTCATTGGTGAAAGCCAGCGGTAGTTTATTTTTATGTAATAGATAGTGTAACATAATAAACTTTATTCACAATTTTTGCTGCTCCTCCGTCATTCCATTTGAACAATCCACTTCGACGACTAAGCAACGTCAGGAGGAAGTCATTGCAGCAGTTCTGGTAAGAAGGTGAGACATTTGATGGATCAGTTTTTGAGGGCTTTGCTTCTTATAATGAACTATCAAACAACTTATAATAGTTCTTCATAGTAGAACCGTTTAAAATTTACTAAAATGGCCTTTTAGGTCTCAGTGATATGTTATGCTGTGTATGATTCAGTCGGTAAAGTCATCTAGGCTGCCTTTTGCTTCTATATAGAAGATGTTCAACAGATTTATTTGTCTGTAGTCATTGAATTTGAGATAATGGCTTCTCATTAGTCCAATTGGTTGGTGTAAATTTTATTTATAAATTTATTATGGATAAAAGTGATAAATTGATATCCTGTGGCCACAAATAATTTTACAATTATTTTGTATAGATACAGCAAAATACTTTACCTAGCCAATAAATACACGCTGTGTTATATTGTATGTATGTGTGTGCTTGTGCTTTTATAACTTAAGTGATACTGCATATAAAATGTCTGTCTCATAAAGATATTCTGTTGCAGAGAGAAACAGCTACAATTTGAAAAAAGCCCTCTGACACTGGGTGGATGCAGAGTAAACAATAAAACTTTTCAGAAAACAATATGGTAAAGTTCATTTTGGGCTATTATATAATTTGGTTACTAATTTGTACATACATTTCAATTCTCTGGTGAAGTTAGGCCTTCGGTAAATCAATCTGAAGTGCAAAATATCAGCCACTAAAAAGGTGTAGAAATGTAAAAATTCTGCTACATCACCTATAAATTGTTTGTGGTCTTAATTCAAAATATCCTTTATCCCTTTGTTCCAGCCAACTGTGCCATCCAAAGAGCAACATTTGGCCTAAATCTAACAAAATACTGTGTATTATGTCTAGAGCCTCAAAACCACACGGCCCTTTGGATTTTTTTTAACACACATGTATATCACTTACTAAATAAAATATTATTTGTCATAGTTAAATATAAGAAATCACAATCTAATGTGAAGATTTGAAACTAAAAAAAAGACAACATTTTTACAAGAAGATAACGAAAACCCTTTGTTGAATAAAATGTTCTATACTTATGTAAAATACAATGTGCAGCCTAATTACAAAAAGAAATAACTAAACAAATAAAAAAATATTTATTAGTGTCATTTGTGCCATTCTGCTTTGTAAATTTCAAATGGTAATGGGAAAAAGAAAAAAACTTGTCAGAACTGATCCTATAATTAACTTTGCATTTAAAAATACTCGTCAGTTCTTTATTACTTTAGATCACATGAAGAGCTCTGAAGCCGAAGGTTGCAGACCGCTGCTTTACATAAAGGGGATGATGGATGCAGCAATTTAAATTGTAACAGATCATGATAGATAATAGTTCTTTAAAAAGCAAAGGGATGAAGAGATGTAAAAATAAGAAAAATACCTTGAGTCCTTCAAGAGTTAGTTTTAAAGAGCCAACTTCAAAGAGGACTTCATTACAAGATAAATGACCCTAAGCAAGGTTAAAAACTCACAAGAGGTGCAAGTAGAATGGATGATCCTGGATGTTTACCCTCCTAAAGCTCAAATCTAAACATGTTATAAAATCCCTTCACATCCCAGATAAACGTGGGCCTTAGAACTAGGAGCTTTTGGTAGGAGGATTGGGTGAAACGTTTCAAGATATTATTAGTACACACAAGTGCAAAATGTTTCCAAAAATTAAGTAGCTATTTGGATGCTAATCTATCAGGAACATTAAATCAAACAACTAACTGACTCAAAAACTTCTTCTTTCCCAAAGCTCTTGGGACTATCACAACAAGCCATCAGCACAGTTCACAATCTGCTACATGTTACACACACATACAGGTTGCTGATCTGATGTAAATCAAATTATTTATACTGCCTCTTACTTGCAAATGTGTATTAGCACATCCAATCTCTCAGGGACAGTCTGTTTAGACATCAATAAAAGTTGCACAGTTCTGGAGCAAAATTTTTGTTGCACAGTATTATAGTCTGCTGCCTGATTGTTTTACCTAAAAATGAGCCCATTAGCTGCTAAAGACTATATGCACCTTAAGCCCCTCATGATTTAGGTTTTTGTTTGTTTTGTTTTGGACTTTTCCGGACTTTTCTTGAATCAGCCACTATCAAATCATATCAGTCACCAGTAAATTAGCCTAGATCAGCTCCACCTGCTGCCAGTAATTACTTCCAACTCTGCTCATCTGTTTCCCTGTCCATATATACCTGCCTCAGCCAACTCATCCCTGCCAGAACGTCTCATCTTGTCTTGTCTTTTGTGATGTGCCCTGCCTCTACCAGTTCCTGTGTGCTCAGCCAGCTGGACTCTTCTGAAGAAAGTTGCCTGTGTCTGCATCCTGCACAAGTCTGTCGTTTCCCCGTGAGTTCCAGCTGCTCGCTCTGCCCATTCTGGTGGTCCCCTGCTCATCCCTGCCTGCCTGCACCTTCAGCCATTATTCACCTGTCAAGTCTGGTTCTGCTTGCGTGCCTCACCTGCCACGACTCCTCCCCTTCAACAAACCTTTTAAATCGTACCTCTGTGTTTGGCTGAATATCAGGTTCTCCAGCATCAATCATTACATTGTGGTAACACATTATGATGATAAAGCTTCTTGATCCTTGATCTAGCAAAAGAAACAAAAAACTCTACCACACGATAAAACAATATTGCTGCTGAGAAACCGTGACACAAAGCTTTGGTTCGATCCAGCTTTCTTTCTTCATTTTCACTGTAGTTGGATCCCATATTGTAGGCTAACGTTAATATATTGCACACTTCAGTGATAGCAGGGAGTCCTTACACTGCTTCGTTTTTGTGCCGCTTTTTAAAGTTGCACGGGGGAACATAGAATTATGTTTTATAGTTCTACAAATGTGGAACTATAAATGTGTCCATTGTACACATTGACGCTTTTGTTCAGTATGCACGTGTGTGCCAATCTAAGAGGGCTGAAAATGTTTGGTAGGAGTGCATCTACCATTAACATCCCCTAACCCCCATGTATATATGTACACATTGTCCCCTCAGCCACAAAAGTAGCGATTGTAACAAAGGAATTCCTTACATGCGTTCTGCTTAGTTGTGTGTGCATTGTGTAATAGTGCATTTATGTTGTGTCCGCATGTTTCTGTAGGACTACATTGATACAAGTGGGCTCAAAAGTTTTCCAAAGTTAAAATGTGGAGGTGGCCACTAGGGGAAGAGTTACTCCCACCAAGAACAGAAACAGCCCCCCAAAGTCTGTTGATGTGGAGAGCTGAGCATACATGGGCCCAGGGAACAATGTGGAACGTGGGTGGACGGGGCCAAGACCCAGCAAACTGCATGGGTCAGCCCCCAAGCTACCGATCAGACCAGGTATGGAAAACTGTTAGGTTCTGCAGAAGGTTTACTGGTGCTTGTGAAGTTGGATTATCACAAGGTGGGTTTGAGGACTGAAAACAGCTCCTTTCCCACTTTTCCTCTGAGAACCCGACGAACCCCTGAAAATTTGGAGGTTTTTAATCTGTGAAGATAATAGTCAACTGAAGATTCATTTGCTAGACAACCATCATTCCTCCCTATAATAATGGAGAGTGTGGATTAATTAGTGTTTGTGCTTTATATTTACTTTATATTTTTAGCTAATCTATAAAGAGTAGATATTTGTTAATGAATGATTAAATACACTCTTCATTCTATTGAGATTAGCTTTTGTAAACTTTTATTTGTTTAAACTAATAAATTATGTGACCTAGCACAAAAGAGCAGGGATAGATAATGGATTGAAATGATATTGTAATAAAATATTAATTTTTGCTATGATTTTTAAATCAGCTCTATTCAGATCTCCTTGTGCTTATATTAATTTATAGAGATCATATAGATCACAAAATGAAAAGGTAGGATTCCTTTTTAAAAAGCACTTTACACAGTGATGAGACAGACTGATGTATGCAGATAAATCTAATTATATGTATAGTTGTAGTTTCTCTACAGTTTTCTGTAAAGCTCTGTGTTTGCTTTATTTCTTGAAAGCCTGGCCAGGAACAGTCATTACCAATTAGCTTTGGCTGTATGCTGAGCATCTGCTTTTATATCGTACATATGAACCAATGTTCAATGGATTTGTCCCTGTTAAATAAACAAAATAATCAATTAATCACTGTACTTTAACCCAGCGGTAATTAGGAATGTAAAACCTTCGTGCTGATTCAAATCGGAAATGAAAAGCTAGTTTCTCTTCTGAAACCAGGTCATCTTCAACTCACGTAACTATTCATAGTAACAGATATTTTGATTCCTGGTGCCCAAACTTCTGCATGGAGCCACATTTTATGACAGTACTTTTTAACTGTCATTTAAAATCTGCCAAAAAAGTGAGAGTGGAAAGTGAAGTTTATATGTATAGTCACTAAGTGTTAAATTTCTCCCTGCAGCAGATGGATGTGATGCTAGCTCATGACAGTGAAAGTTGCTCATTATTCATTTACTCATGATCCTACAATGGACAAACGAAACTAAACACAGTGTGAACCCGTGACCTTTGCTCTGCATTAGATTAATATGTCCAAGAGAGTTTCAATGATCATCATTGCTAATTTCATCGGGCTCCTGGAAGCTCTCAGCTTATCTGATTGCCACAGGTCACGCGTTAACTTCTTCAATTATTCATCTTCAGTGCCCTCGGATCTAAAAATGCACCGCAGGATGAGAGACCCGGCACTGCCATTTCGCTTGGTAATATACAAATCCCTTTAAATTAGGAGCGGTTGATGGTTTCAGCTATCCAGCTTGCCCGCCTACTCACCAGTACCCTCCAAACCAGAACCTCCAGGGTGTCCATAATGCTGCAATTATATTTATCACCTCGACAGTCAAACGGCAGACTTAATCCCTCCGGTCTGCCTGCCTGAACACTCGGGAGCACATCAAATTGGGCTGACATGCAGCCTATATTCATGTTCTACATCTCGGTGCCCTTTCATATTCTGCTTGCCTTTCCCACTGACGGCCTGGGACGTGTCAATGTCGGAAGGGTCTTCCAGAAAGATCACAGCCTGTTTTCCACATATGTCTTACCTTTCCCCTCCTCTCTTTTCAGCTGCTACGTATGAGCCTAATATGTTTACAGGCAGATCCCAGCCTCTCATCACGGTTAAGACGAGATCTGAGAAAGCTTTGTGTTGGCAAGGTTCTGCAATCAATTCCACAGTGATACTTTGTGGGAGGTTTTCCTCAAACGCAGGCTATTTTATTTTTACCTGATGGGAAAAACTAAACCTCATCGCTCTGGCCTGAATCCAGACAGACACAGAAAAGTACAAACAAGATTTATCTCTGCCAGATTCACCTGGAGCCAGATGGAGGGTCCACAATGTGAGGAGAGACAGTGGAGCAAAAATAAAATAAAAAAGGAGAAAAAATGGAAAAGATCAATACAGACTGACCATCACTCTAGTCTCAGCTTGGGGTAATGGGTACCCATATTGCATTAGTACGCGAGATGGTTCTCCTTGAAGTGGTGAAGCGAGAATCCTACTAATGCATCTGACATTTGGACGCAAGTGAACGCGGCAGCCGCACAGAAATGTCTCAAGGCCTTACGGATCGGCTTGCAGGGTTGCTGCAATGTCGACCAAACAATGCTGCCCTTCTTTCTGTTTCTATTTACAACAGAAATTTTGAAATAACTGCAGTGTCTTTCCATATTAACTAACTTTTTTCTTTCCCTTTTTCACTTCAGTCATTTCAAATGCAGATCCCCTGCCTCTGAATGTGTCCTGTGACTGTTCATGCTATTATATAATTGATGTGTTTATTAAAGATAAATCCTTGGTTAGAGGAAATGTTCCTTTAGAGGATATAATTCTCATTTGTGTATGAATACAAAATAATGTGGTGGCTGGAGCTCGGCGGGAGCGGAATGAGTGCAAAACAACAATAGCTATAATTCCATACCTCTTCTGTTGCTGTTTGGGAATCATAATTATATCACTCTGTTTACGGTTCTTTGCATAAGAAAGAATGAAACATTAGCTGAGAAGCCCAGCTGGTGGAAGCTGTGTTTATTTCAGGACATGAGACGAACTGAGACTTCCAAAACAAGCCTTCAATCAGGACTTTTCCTAATTTACTACTACACAGGCTGCTTCATCTCTTTTTTTCTCATCCGTGCTCTCTTTTTCTCTCTGTCGATGCAAATTACGCAGCCGCAAACAGCTTTTTAAAGTTTCAGTGTGTGTACACACCGGACATAAATGCACACAGATATAATATTCAAGCGTGTTGGACTTGTGATTGGTGCCTGCAGGGATATCATTAGCGTTCCATATTTTTGAGGGTTGTGCACATTAGTCTAGTGAAAGAAGAGACAGAGCTCACTTCTAAGAAATGTACAGGAATTAGGCTGGGTTCCACAGAGGCGCAGCGGAATGAGAGCATCACCAGACATGTTTGGTTAATCACCCAATGCTTTGTAATGAGGTACTTTTGGCCTCATGTTGCGCACATACTACAGCAGCCACTGTGGAGAGTCTGTGCACACTCTAGCACTATGAACCACGTGATTTGATAAAGCTAGCTGACCCATCGCACTATATATAAACAAAGTTTATTCTGCCCATAGCAGTAACCGCTGACTGACAGGACTACATGCCGTCGGCAGCAACGGCCTGAAATGAACAGGTGAGTCGAGCATGTGCACGGTTGTCAGATTGCTTTCTGGCAAAAGAAGGGGGAAAACAAGGAAAACAAATCCCACTGTTTGAATTAAAATCACTTATAATCTTCTAAACCTCTGCAAACATAATGTGTTTGTTCAGCCTCAGTTAGGATCATTTCCACTTAGAAAATCCGTATCATTGTTCTGCTGCAGATTCAGACAAGTAAAACAAATTTTAAAAGGTTATTTTTTCCACCAAGTCCATTCATTTAGTTGTGTATTTTAACACTTTTTCTTCAAAAAAAAGCTTTTATTTATTTATATATATATATATATATATATATATATATATATATATATATATATATATATATATATATATATATACACGTACACACATAACACACGTGGACAAAATTGCTGGTACTCCTTGGTTAATGAAAGAAAAACCCACAATGGTAGCAGAAATAACTTGAATCTGACAAAAGTAATGATAAATAGAAATTCTATGAAAATGAACAAATGAAAGTCAGACATTGCTTTTCAACCATTTTTCAACAATGACTTAAAAAAAATAAACTCATGAAACAGGCCTGGACAAACATTATGGTACCCCTAACTTAATTTTTATTTGCAGAATCTTTTGAGGCAATCGCTGCAATCAAATGATTGCTGTAGCTGTTAATGAGACCTCTACACCATCCAAAGTTGCTTTAGGTCAGGGATCATAGAAGGCCACCTCAGAATGGTCCAATGTTTTCCTCTTAGCCATTCTTGGGTGTTTTAGCTGTGCGTTTTGGGTCATTATCCTGTTGCAAGACCCATGACCTGCGACTGAGACCAAGCTTTCTGACACTGGGCAGCACATTTCTCTCCAGAATCCCTTGATAGTCTTGAGATTCTATTGTGCCTCGCAGATATTCAAGACACCGAGTGCCAGATGAAGCAAAGCAGCCCCAGAACATAACAGGGCCTCCTCCATGTTTCACAGTAGGGACAGTGTTCTTTTCTTAATATGCTTCATTTTTCCGTCTGTGAAAATAGAGCTGATGTGCCTTGGCAAAAAGTAAAAAAATTTTCTCATCTGAACAAGGACATTCTGCCAACAATGGTGTCCTCCTTGGTCGTCTCCCATTAAGTCCACTTTGGCTCAAACAACGATGGATGGTGTGATCTCACTCTGATGTTCCTTGAACTTAACCTATAATCTCTTTAGAGGTTTTTTATGGGCTCTTTTGTTGCCATTATATGTGTCTTTGGTTTGTCATCAATTTTCCTCCTGAGGCCACGTCCAGGGAGGTTGGCTACAGTCCCATGGATCTTAAATTTCTGAATAATATTTGCAACTGTAGTCACAGGAACATCAAGCTGCTTGGTGATGGTGTTATAGCCTTTACCTTTAACGTGCTTGTCTGTAATTTACTTTCTAATCTTCTGAGATAACTATTTCCATCGCTTCCTCTGGCCTATGTTGATTGTGGTACACTCCATGTCACCAAACAGTACAGTGACTACATGTAGCCCTATATATAGACCCACTGACTGATTACAAGATTGTAGACAGCTGTGATGCTAATTAGTGGACACAGCTTGATTTAACAAGTCCTTTTGGTCACATTATTTTCAGTCATTGCTTGGTGTACCATAATTTTTATCTAGGCCTGTGTCATGAGTTTATTTTTTAAAATCATCCGGTTGAAGTATGGTTGAAAAGCAATGTCTGACTTTCATTTGTTCATTTACATAGGTTTTTTATTTATTATTGCTTTAGTCAGATTTAGTCAGACCATTGTGGGTTTTTCTTTCTTTTTTTTTTTTTTTCCCAGTGTCCTGTCTAGCAATGTGGCAATAAGAATTGATGTCTTAATGCCAAGTAGAGCTCGACAGCTTTTACTTTCACAAGTGGAGCAAACAGCTTTCGCCATAATGCTCCGCTTGATTTGTGCATGTAAATAGCTTTATTGTGATTCCTGCAGGGAGAATTTCAAATTATATGGACACTACAATGGGAAAGTAGGAGAGTAAAAGAAAAACAAGAGAGAAAAAAAAGAAAGAAGAGGTGAAAGATAGAAGAGATAAAAGGAAGAGAATGATAAAACGTCCTCTGTCTGCTCCATCACCTGGAAAGAGGCTCAAAAAGAACAGCACAACCAACAGACATAAAGCAACAGATACAATCGAGTAACACCTTGATACCATTGCTAAATCATATATATTATTATTTAAGCTGACATGTGTAATGTGATACCTAAAAAAGAAAGTAAAAGAAAATAAATAAATAAATTATAGCCTTTCTGTATATAAGTGAACATTTAATACCTGGGACCCAGCACCTGTGGGAGTTTGTGAGAGTGCACTAGTTTAGGTGAAAATTATCCAGAAGGAAATAGTTCGATAGTGATTGTGGAGAACCGAAGACCCTTTCAATAAATGAGGGGTATATATATATATATATATCGTTTTTGCAACAAGATAAAAGCTAGCTTAAGCTGATAGACCACTAGTATGATTCTCTTGTCAAGCACATGCTCATTGACACCACCCATCACAGTTATTGGCACCCCTGGTGGAGAAGTGTAAAAAGACTGAGAATATGTGTTTCTTAATATTTATTTATATAGATATATATGTTTTGTTTTGTTTTTTCCAAAATCCCTGGCAGCACAATTATTTGTACCATCAGAGTGACCCAAGGTGGGCATCCTTGCCACGAATTGGCACTCCTGTAAAATGTGTAAACAGCCAGAAAATAAATTCACTTTATGATGCAGTGGAATAATTGAAAATATTTTAAAAATCACCAAAGCAAAGGTTAATGACTGACACCCCAGAACAGTTCCAATAAAAATTTAACAATTTTGAAATTAACTTTGTAAAGTGCCTTGAGATGACATGTGTTGTGAATTGCCGTTATGTAAATAAAATTCAATTTAATTTAATTGAAAATTTTAAATATACTTTTTAGTCTGATCAGAGTGTCTGAGTACTTTTAATTTGTAATCCATGTCTTCCTGATTCCCTAAATTGTTATTTTTGGGACATAAAAAACGAATTGTCGTAAACATTGTTCAAAATGGGAAAGAGTAAAGAACATGCCATTGAAGCAAACCAGATGTGTACTGATCTTCTTAAGATAGAAAACGGCTACAAGACAATAGCTAGTTGCACCTGTTGCCCAGATATAAACCCATTATATGTTTATGTTTAGTTTTCGAACAGCTGTGCACGTGTTAATGTGATAACGAGCCAGCTGCAGGTATAAAGCTGTGATAAATTATAGCCTACAGTGGGGTAATTTAGATCATAATTGTCACTGCTAATGATTTTTATGACAAACAAGAGTGTTGAGTATTGCTGTAACCCACTAATCTGTAAAGCTATGACATCACAAGGCTAAAGCTTCATTTGCTATATATAGCTGTAGGTAATGGTACTAATAACTGCTGTTCAGAAAACGTTGGAATAGTGTTATTGTAATGATTGAGCAGATATATTAAGTCATATTTTAAAATTGACAGTGTATGTTTCTTGCCCCCAAAGAGATCCACACAGTCTGATCAGGGATCTGCTTGGCTATGCATTCTAGAATGGAGTATTTAGAGCAGGGGTCACCAACCTTTTTGAAACTGAGAGCTACTTCATCGGTACTGTGTCACACGAAGGGCTACCAGTACTGACCTTTGAACTGGAAGAGTCAGCGTTCACCAATAAACATATTTACAATGCTCTTTTTTGTTTAGATATTGTCATTTTAAAATCTATATAAATGCAAGTGTGACTATAAAAGTAGAACAACAGACTAAAATAACATTTTAGATGCTGCTCACTGGTGGGATGTGCTGATTTAGAGGGTAGCCAATAGGGGGCTTACCCATGAAATTAACAATAAAATTAAACAAATTATAAAAATAAACAAAGTGTGAGTCATTGATGTCTTTGCCTAGAGTAAGTATCTAAAGGCCTAGTTTATAATGTATACAACCTCTCACCGTCACAACGTTTTACATCCACTTCTCATAATTTCTCTGAGTTTTACGCTCAGCTTCAAAACAGCAGTGTGGCCTTTTCACAAACCAGAGTGAAGATAGTGCTTGTGATGTTTTGCTGCGAAAAACCATTGAAATAAAAAGCTTTCTGCCAATAGAACAGCATTTACACGTCTCTATAAAATTCACAAGGTTGGCGCGTGCTGAGAGAGGGATCTTCCACCATTTCTTTTTGCACAATCTCTCTGTGTGATCCAGAGTCCTGGGTCATTTCTTATACTCTCTTCTCCTCAGCTCACCCCACAGGCTTTCTCTACAATTCAAGTCCAGGACTGAGATGGTCATAAAAGACAGCTGAAATGGTGTCTGGTGATCTAGTCTTGGGTTGATTACCTCATCTGCTTGAGATCACTGTTCTACAGAAACCCTATATTCAGTTTTTTGATGCAACAAGATTTTTTATTTTAATTCTCCTCAAATTTCAAAGGGATTATGATGTCATGCCCTCTGGCAAGGTGTTGGGAAGGGAAACAGGCGCACAGCATCAAAGATCCTCCATTATGCTTAACAGTGGCATAGGGTGCCTTATCCACAAATTTCTTTTTTCTATCACAGTGCATGCATCGTAAGTATTTTGCTGCTGAAAAGCACTATTTAAATCTCATATGATCAAAACACACATTTTCAGAGTCCAATAAAGTTTAGTAAACTCCAAATATTAACTTTTCTGGTCATACAAGGTGTCTTTTAAAAAAGATTCAGTTACATTAGTTTTCAAGTGATTTTAGGGGTACTTAAAGTTGATTCTGTGGTGATTAATTTTTCCCTTAAAGGTACATAGCCACCTTATTTTACTTTTTTTTAAATGTATATGTCAGTAAATCCCCTTTAGTTTGCAGTTTATGACAGGGTTGTTTAATCCTTGGTGGTTCCTGGTTCTTCTTGAACATAGTGTCAAATTTCCATTTTCCAACGATGACAGTTTAAAGGTGCATAGATGCGTTATTTGACTTTTTTTTATGTATACGTCACAGTAGCTCACTCTGGTTGCATCCAAAGTTTTTATGAAAAGTTATCACATCCTGCTGGTGTATTAGTTGTTATTTTGTTGTTTGTGCTTTGTTTTTGCTCAATTTGTTTATAAATAAAGCCTTTTGTGTTTATTTACGAACAGAAGTACATACTGCGCATGCGCAGCAGGGGTAGAAACAAGGAAGCAGCTAACAGCTATTAGCATCTTCAGGCAAAACAATGAAGAATGTTCCAAGATCTAGTGAAAAAAAAGAAAAACGCAAAAAAATAAAGACTGCAATGTCGCTGGGAATACAGTATGAACGTTGGTGTTCACTGAAGCGGACGCTGAACCTGCCGATCGCTCAGATGTGACTGCAGAGTTGACTGACATGAGTAAATTTTCTGAAATGAGGCTCTTAAATTTGCTGTTAGAACAGTTTATTTAATTTATAACAATTGATATTTGATCACGCCGAGCTGGCACTTCACTGCGAGGCATTTCAAAGGGTCAGGCATTATTTAATTTTGAATTACTAATTAAGCAAACCAGGATTTCAATAGTTCTCCAATACTAAACGTGCCCGGCGCTGGGGCTATATTTATCCACAAAAAGGACCATCAAAACGTTTTCAGGAGGGAAGCTTGGCGTATATAACCTTATTTTATCATGATCAAGCGGTTTTTGGTCTTTTTTAAGTATATAATGTAGCTCTATACCTTTAAAAATAATATTTCTTATCATTCTTCCCAGTCACTCAATGTACTTAAACAAAATTTTGGATTGTTTATGTTTTAGAATGAGATTATTTCACTGCAATGGAAGTTTGACCTGTTTTAATGATTTCTAGACATGTCTGCTAGCAGTGCCAATAAATGCGGTGATGTACATTCTCGATTGAAGCAAGAAAGAAAATCTCAAGCAAAACACTCCCCAATTAGCAAGCTTTAACTGTTCTGTCTCCTCGCTTCCCTTTCGCATCTGAATGTTCATTTTGTGAGAAAAAAAAAATCATAAAATGCTAAAATGGTGCAACATGAGTACAGGCAATTCCCATTACAGAGATTTTCTGTGCCAGCTGTTTCTCCATCTACATTTCCAGTAACACTCCACAACTCACTCTGGAGCTAAACATATCAATAATTCATCCACCCAAAACAGATTTTACAACAAACAGAAACCTCAGACATAGTCAGTAAGTATGAACTCGGATAAGAATTTTTCTGCACTGGCTATTGCAGGTCTCCATGCCTCACCTGCTTCCTTGGAGAGCTGGGTGAAAGCCTCCACTCCCTTCTCCCCATAGCTGCCTTCAGAGGCAACAGTGGAGACGTAGGTCCAGTTTAAGGCTTGGATGATGTCAACCATGGCCTGGGCCTGGAACGAGTCCGGAGGAACCACTCTTGAGAAGAAGTCGTAGCGCCTGTCGTCGCTCAACTCCGGGGCTGTTGACGCATAGCTTATCTGAGGGATCTAGAAGAGAAGATAAGCAGGTGGAGAAGGGAAGAGAAAGTTTACAGATGTGTTTTTGCTGCTCTGATGCAGCATCACAGCAGTTGCTATAGTGCCTGCTCTGACAAATCACATTCTTCAAAGGTTGTGTTGAAAATTGCTTCCTGTTTGTTGTGCCGTGTACTGCACTCTCACCATTTCCCGTTTTATTAAAGTGTTCTCAGATTTGTGTTTTTACTGTGATATTTATACACTGCATAACCTCAGCTCAGCACACAGAGAAATCCCCACAGTGGAACGAAAAAGTATTTTCTACTTCCAGTCCCACAATGCACACTGCCTCATTTTACAGATACAGCCGGGGTCAGCTATATACTTAAAGGCTAAAGAAACGGTGCAGCGAAACATACTTTCTTGGAGAGAGTTAGATAAGAATGCTGATTCACTCTGAATGCCAAATACAAAGCCGCTTCTGGGCACATAAACTGGAAACAGGAGAAGCAAACTCTTGCCTGTTTGTATGCAAAGGCAAGAATACTCATCAAAATAAATAATGAAATGGATAAATAAATGTTAATTCACATCTTTTTTTAACCATTCTGAAAACACTCATGCATGCACGCAAAACAAATACTTTACTCGACAGGAAGGGGGTTGGAGGATTGGCACATTATCACATAAAATTATTTAAATAACATCCCTTTCTGAATCCTTGCTGAATCAGAAATGAGAATCAGACAACCCCTATTTTGTAATATTGCTACAGCAGATCTGAAAAAGATTTCACATTTGCATTAAGTTTGCTTATTTAGCCTCCTGGGAAACATTTATTTAGTATTTAACAATAGTAATAATCTTTATTTGTCATTGCCATGTTTTTGTACATTCCAGTCAAATTTAAGGAGCAGCGGGCTGCCACTATGCAGCATCCGGGGAGAAATCTGGGGCTAAGGGTCTTGCTCAAGGGCCCAGAGGGGGAATCAGCAGGGAAGTTGTGGCTTTTACAAAATGCAAGCACCCTGCTCCAACCATGAGCCCATCCCTACTCCTGCATGTATTCAATGCAATAATTATATTGAAAAGTCTGTTTATTTCAGTACCTCAATTCACAAAGTAAAACACAATATATTGATTAATGTATTGTTGTTTTCAAGCCTTTATTTCTGTCAGTCGTGAGTTTCCAATTACAGCTAATGAAAACCTAACAAATCAGATTAGAATGTTACATCAGACCAATTAAAAAAATATATACAATACAGAAATGGGCTTAAAGAAAAGTATGCTTAATACCCACTTAAAGGTTATTTTCATAAGGTACTTTTAATATAAAAGACAAGCCTCATCGGAGAACATATTTTAATTGATTGGATATGACTGTATAGTTGCACCTAAAGCTATTTAACAGCTACTGCAAATATCCCTGCACACAGGAGTAGTTTACATATATAAGTAAAGATAATATTACAATTCCTTCAAAAACAAAACCTATAGGGGCAACTGGAGCTCAATAGGTGGAGTAGTTGTCTTGCAATTGGGAGATTGTGAGTTTGATTCCACCTTCCCTCTGTCCCATATAGATGTGGCCCTGGGCAAGGCACTTAACCCCAGCTTGCCTATCAATGTCTGTGCGTCAGTGAGTGGGATTGGGTGAATGTGGCTATAGTGTTAAACGCTTTGAGTGGTCAGTATGACTGGAAAAGCGCTTTACAAGTTCAGTCCATTTACCATTTTAAAGACTACTGCAGTCTGCAGATTTCTAAACTACTGATTCAAATGCACATGAACAACCAGCTCCAAGTTGCTCACAACTATACAAATAATTTAAAGTGATTTGGGGTTTCTGTTCCATGGAGCAATTAATCCAACTTTGAGCTTGTCAGGCATTTGGAGGACGAGTGAAGCAAATGTTAAAAAGGACACCCCTGCCAACAGTAAAGCATGGTAGTGGCTCAGTGATGCTCCAGGCCTGCTTTGCTTCATTTGACCCTAGAAACCTGCAGCATGTTGAGCACAAAATGGATTTAGTCAACTTTCAGGGAATGCCGGGAGAAAATGTAATGCCGCCTGTGAGGAAGCTAAAGCTTGGGCATCAGTGGACCTTCGAACAGGACGAATATCTCCAGTATAACTGAAAATCCTCCAAGGCTAGGTCTCAGAAGAAGTGCTGGAAGATGATAGCATGGCCATCAAAGCTGCCTGGCTTGAACCATATTGAAAAAGGCAGTTACAGCGAATACACCCAAGACTATTCATGAACAGGAAGCCTTTGGCCATGAGGAGTCTGCCGGGGTTTATTAGAAGCACTGCCAGGAGCTGGTGTCTGGGTATGAATCAGTAGTCCATAAAAGCAAAAGGCTGCTTCAGTATAAGTACTGAAGATGCTTGTCCTGAATCAGTTGACTGCAGTAGCTACTAAAAGGGGCATTTTGTGTTTTAACACGGAGAAACCACTTGTAATATTAGTTGCATTCCACAACTTAAATACGTCTTCTACAATTTGTTTATTGCAAACAGCAGCTAGTTTGTACATTTTGCCAATAAACCCAATTTGCAGTGGGGGTTGAATAAATTCAGCTGTAACTCTACGAGGAGGAGAGGGCTTTGCATTACTTTTTGCTAAATTACGAACAAGCAGCACTGAACAGTTAAGTATTCCATCATAGTTACCCCCTGATGAGACCTTAATCTGTCTTAAGAGTGGAAAATTCATTTTCACACCTCTGCTACTCACCTCACTTATGCACATATAGAGTAGAGGCACATTGTAAAAGAGTAATTAATGTGTTTTATACTAAAGCAGTTAGAAATAGAACAAAATAATGTATTTGGTTAACAAAAAATATAGTTAAGAATAAATTTGAATATTTGTTTGTGTTGAAAAAGAATAAAAGGGGTTATTTTTCTCCTGTTATACGACTTCAAAGATAATTTGTGTAACATTTATACTGTGCAGATATTTTCAAATGTAACCACGTAGATGTGAACTATTCGATCCCTCACATGAGCAGTATCATCAGATTCATTTTGCCAACCAAACTTTTACAGTTTAGTTTAGTGGGCATCCACATGGTTAAATGAGTCTCAGATGGATATAAAATCTCGTCCTTTAGCGAAGCTGTGAAAAAATAGTGCATGGTCGTCACTTTTCCTAATGTCCTGTCCGGTTAATAGTCTGCAGGTGCTCTTCCAAGACCCCAGCCCCTCGTTGGATTGACAGCTGTAAAATCTGGTGCTGCTGTGGGGAGCATGACTTGCCTTCGCTTTGAGCTACTCTCCCCATCAAGTGTAAAATTGCAGCTGCTCGGCATTATTAATCACAAACTTTCACACCGACGATTAAAACTCCCAAAATTAACATGGCTGTGCATGACTGTTGAAATGATATAGACATGCATATTTCCTGAGGAGACAAAGTTCCACCCAGGGAAGTATTTACATAAGAGAGAGAGAAAAAAACATGTCTAGGTCCATTAAGGTCTGCTAAGTTAGCCAACGATAAAGGACATCAGGAAACACAAAGTTATACAGACACTAAAGAATTAGTTCACGGCCAAAACAATTAACTGCTTATCCATCAAAACTAAATTAGTAATTAAAGTCTGACACACCTGCAAATATGTAAATATAAAATACATGTTTTTATTCTTGTAAACTTGGGGCATGAGGATATATTATAGCTTGTATTCAACCCAATCTAAAGTTCCCATAAGCAGGGATGTAACAATGCATGTATTCATACCAAAAAAAAAGCTTTCACGGTACAAATGTTAATCTTGGGAATGTGCCCATCCCAGTTGGAGATACTTTCGGAAATCAATAATCAGCATTTCACTGGTGTTTCCGGCTTCAGGTATTGTCTTGGTGTTAGTGGAGACAAAGCGGTACATATACCTAACAGGCCATGCATATATAAGGTGTCTCACAAAAGTGATCAGACCCCTGACATTTTTGTAAATATTTTTGCATATCTTTTCATGGGACACGGAATATGACACTTTAATCTATGGCAAGTAGTCAGCGTATAGCTTGTATAACAATGTGATTTTGCTGCTCCCTCAGAATAACTCAACACACAGCTAAGAATGTTAAACCACAGGTGACAAAAGTGAGTACACCCCTAAGTGAAAATGTCTAAATTGTGTATTTTTTTTTATTTATTGTCCCGTGAAAAGAAATAATTAAATATTTAAAAAAATGTCAGAGATGTGCTTACTTTTGTGAGCGAGGTACTTGCATTTTGCAATGCTAGAAATCGTTTCATTGCCAGAGTTAAGCCTGCTACCGGGGACTTAATATTCCCAGGAGACACTAAACAAACGTCACCATCAAATGATGTCCGCCCAGAAGAGTGGAAAGATTTTTGTTTATCTGAGGAGAAGGAATGCCGTTCTCTTTTTAATTTAATTTTGCATAACATGAAGACCAAATTAACCAAAAGCTTAACAATAAATGTAATTTTTCATCATACACCATAATACCGTCCTGCATTGTTAGAGCCTATCAAACCACCCCTTAATGTAGTTTAAACAATTATTGTAACACTGTTATCCCTAAATTCTAAAAATGGTGTTTCCACAATTCAAAAAGGCTTTAAAAGTATTCGATAGAAAACCTCTAGATAGAAAACCTTAGTCCTTTCATCGTTGTCTCATTCTCCAAAAATAAAGTATTCTTAGTTTTGAAAATTAAAAAAAAAATAAAAATTGCTTGTTCAATATTGAAGGTTTAAAAGCATCTACTACAGGTGACTGTGTAGTACCTCAAATACGCACAACATTTAGTCGACAGGTGTTATCAGTCAAGGGAACAGAAATTTGACACAACATCCCAGCTGTTATAAGAGACTCTACTACATTTAGTTAATCTAAAACCAATTGTAAAAGATGGCTGAAAGGGAACCAGATCTGTGATCACTAATGTCAGATTATCCTTATCATGCGCAGTGCTATTAATGTTCCACTGTCTTTTATTCCATTGTTTTGTTATTGATTGATTGATGGATGTCTTCTGTCTAGTGCAGGCATGTCCAAAGTGCAGCCTGGGCGGCCATTTGTGGCCCCTGTACTGATTTTGGGGGGCCCCCCAACTGCATTTCAAGAAAAATGTGGTCCACCAGCACAGGTGGCTGATGCAGATAGAAGCTTTTAGTTTTTAATTAGGGCAAAATTATTACAGAAAAGTTAAAATCCTACAATTGAAAATGTTAAGTACAACACAAACTATTCATCATTTATTGAACACACTTTTGACATTCTCTTTAGTTTCATGGTAACATCTATCCAATAACATTTGATTACTCAAATGCAGACTTTGGTGCATTCAAATCTGCTTTGAATTCGGTTATTAAAATTGGCTAATTACAGCAAGTGTTTTCAAAGAACTACTGACCCAAATACTGTTGTTATATTGCTAGATCAAAAAGAGTTCTGTTTATTATTGTTAAACAGTCTAACTAAATTATTCAAAATAATTTGCAAACTGGATGACCATCTTTTAAAACGACAAATGAGCAAAACCCTTTTTTCCCTTTTAAGATTATCATATTTTGTACAGCAGGTAAAAATTCAACATTATATATATATTTTTGGCTTAAAATTTTTTATTAATTTTTTGGCCCTCGAGTTCCTTTGACTTGACAGTTTTGGCCCATGTACCGAAAAGTTTGGACACCCCTGGTCTAGTGTCTGATTGTTTGGCGTTTTCTTGCTTTTTTCTTATTGACTTGCCAGGGACTACAGATGTGAAGTGTAGTGTGGCATATTTACATTTAAATGTTCATGAATATACACTGTCCCTGTAAGAAGAAAAAAAAACTTACCCCAACCCATCTCAAATGGATTCTATTAAATCTAGGGCTTCCATATTATAAAGATCTGTCAATGTTGTTGTTCCTCTAAAAACAGAAGAATCCATCCAGAAAATGCAGTTTTCTCTGTATTACACTCAGTTAGGTAGCCTCAAACCACAGCTTAGAATATGAGAAAAGAGACATCTTATCCCCAAATCGGAAGTCTGTTAACATGCTTTGGAAAGTCTGCTTTATTACTTTTAAAATGGTTTATAGCAGACAAGATCCAATCGCTGTTAGGTAAGACATAAGAATAAGAACAGGGTTCTTTTTAGCGTTGTAGCTCGATTGATTCAAAGCTGAATGAAGCATTATTGACCATTACATTTTCTCTTTGTTGGGATGTAATATTTAATGGATATATTAAAACTTTCTTTTACTTTAAAAATTTAGCTGTGATGGACCTCTTGCCAGATATTTTACTTTTTGACTATGCTTTTTTTTCAGGATTATATAAACTTGTGGTTTTAAACCGGTTATACATTCCTGTCATTCATGTTATTATCATTTATTTTTATTATAGGCTAATCTCTAAGTGTACAAATGTAGCTCTAAAACATGTTTTAACCCACTTGCAGAAGAATTTGAAGAATTTCAGTTAAGCTTCAGTTACACCCCACAGTACTGAAACTGATTTGATTAATGAACTGAATGACAATCTAGATCCCTCTCAAAAAGTCTTTGTCACCAAGCTGGTTCTTTAAGATTTCAGGGCAGCTTTTGATACAGTTGACTACAAAATTTTATTACGCAGACTTGAAATATATCTGGATTAAGTTATTGTTTTCAGTCCCAAAAAGCTTGGAGAATCATTCAATCATGCAGTCACTTTTAATACAATTGTTTATTATAATCACAAATCTTAGAGCTTTCTTGGGCCAGGGTCTATTCTTCAAATCCCATACTAAATAAGTCAGTAAAGAAGCTTTTTCCACACCTCTGTAACCTTTTGCAAAATAAGACACATACTCTCTCAAGGGGATTCGTAAAAATTGCTCCATGCTTTTATCACTCGGAGACATAAACACACTAACACCATATTAGATGGATGTTGCTTGAAAATGTTTTTGTTATTCGAAAATCCTGCAGGCAGACTGCTATCAGCTACTGCAAAGATAGACCATGTTACTCCTGTTCTGGTTTATCTTTTACTCGCTTCCTGTAAATGTTTGGATCTATAACAAAATACTACTTAGGACAAACAAAGCCCAGAATGGCCTAGCAGCATCCTACTTAGTTAGTCATCCTCCACCAACCCCTCAGGAATACAAAGCTCAACAGATGCAGTTTTCAGCTGGTCCCTGTATTTTTTTAGGTCAAGAACATGGGACAGAGTATTTAATTTTCAGCCTACTCATTCGGAAACAGCTCCCTATCTAGAAGCAAGAGTCTAACATCTGAAATCAAGCTAAAAATGTTTCTCTTTTAAAAGTATTTTTTCCAAAACATTCAATAAAATTAAAAACCACATTATTGATCTGTCTTTTTTACTGTCTCCTCTTAATTACCTTGCAGTCTCTTTATTTTTTTTTATAATTTAAAAATATATTATCACGCTCCTTTTAAAGCTTTATTTTTAAAATATTTTTTATGCTTATCTATTCTTTGTGTACCTTGACTTATTAAGGACTCAGGGTAACATTTGTGTTTGAGAAATGATATCAACATATGTAAAGTATAACGTAGCACATTAATATTTTATCTCAGTATCTATGGCATTTATTGCAATGTTGATAACAGTGATTGTAAAAAATATCATTAAATTAATCACCATGTTTTTGGCTATAAATCCACTGCTGCTTACATTCAGAACCTACCAGACAAAATACTCCAACAAAAATAAAATCTATCCATTATGGAATAGGCTACTGGCTGTACATTTCTGCCCACCCTTCTTTGGAAAAACTATACAGCTTAGCTTTAGTAGATGTAGAATATTTTAACATTAGCTATTGCCACAGATTATCTGTTGGATTTATGTCTGGACTTTTTTTCCAGCATGAATTTAATTTGATTTAGACCATTTCAATTAAAGCCTGGCTGTTTGTTTAGGGTCATTGTTCTGCTAGAGGGTGAACACTCTTTCTAGTTGTCTTGCAGACTCTAACAGGTTATTTCTTCTCCAGGATTTAGCTCTATTCTTCTTCCTATCACACTTGACCAGGTGTCCTGGTCCTCGTAGCATGATACAGCCCTCACTATGTTTCACTGTGGTGATGATGTGTTAAGAATTAGCATCCAGAAAATTAATAAGTTTGCCAAACATACATGTAGGCCAAAAAGTTCACATTTGGTCTCATCTGACCCGGGAACCCTTTTCCACCTTTGGTGTGTTTCCTACTTGGCTTGTGGCCATAAAACACTTGATTTAACTGAGATTAAACTACAAACAGATGCACCCCACCTGATCATTTGTTGTCTCCTGAAGGTAAATGGTTTCACGGGATATTATTTAGGGGTATCAAATTAAAGGGGATTGAACACCAATGCCTACACTTTACCTATTTTTGCTTGTAAAAAACATTTCAAAACTATGCATCATTTTCCTTCCACTTCACAATAGTGCAATATTTGATGTTACTCTACTCCGCATAAAACTCCAGTTAAATACACTGAGGTAATTGGTAACAAGGAGTCAAAAGGTGAAAAAGTTTGAGAAGTAGTAATAATTTTCAAAGGCACTGTATTTACACCCCTACAGCAGCTTCCCCTGACGGGATATCAGGGTTAAAAATGGCCGACTACCATTGGACAGGAGGACGTACGAGAAGACACAGAGATCATTTTCTTTTGAACCTAGCACAGCAGCCCATATCAGAGTCTAATCTGAGCACTGTATGAATGCCATCCATTTCTGTTAGAGAGATCAAAAGCAGCTGGACACTGGAGAAACACTGGAATGAGGACAGTGACATGCTGATGGGATTGCTTCAACTCACAGAGTGGGAGTTATAGCTTTGACCCACAACCAAAAAGGGGTCAATTGCACAAAGCTGACAAACTGAGGAGCGGACGATAAGGTCAAGATCACTCAACGTGTTTCATGTCACAGAAGATTAAAAAAATAACATAAAATTATATAAATAGAAATCAGCAAACACCAATTAGTGATACAAAAAAAAATGACAAGTGGAAATGCAAAACAACTCAAATCCCTTCAGCCCTGCTTTGATTGAACATACCGGGTCAAAGATGGAGGAAAGACGGGTACCGGAAAAGCAACAGCAGAAGTGATTTGAATTTAAAAAGACTGTTTCATTCAGAAATGTGAAGCACCTATTTGGAGCATGTGCTCAGGACCAATCTATCAGTACTGCCATTGTAATACAGTGGAGTCAAAAGGTGTTATAGTTTTCTTGTATCACGTCCTATCTCAGCCACAGTACGACACAAAGCTGCATGAACATTTGTCTCTCAGGAGCTTTTTGCTGCAAGGAAACGATTAAGAAAGCAATGTCTTTTTACTTTGTCCTAGGCCTGTGCCCTGTTAATGCGATTTCTCCATGCCTTATTCCCCAGGAATCCACACTTTTTTGCAGTGCAAACATTAATTTTATTTCCTTGTCCTGTTCTTTTTTTTAATTATCAGTTTGACCTCCAGGTATAACAACATTGATAGAGAAAATGCTGAGGATTAAACCTGCTGAATTAATCATAGATGGAGACGCTGACTAACTGAACTGATTAGATTGTAACTTTTCCACATCTCTCTCTCTCTCTCTCTCCTTGGCAGTTAAGTGAATTATATAAGAGCGATCTGAACCTGATTTTTTTTTTCTCCTCGATGCCTTGCATTTAGCAAAGTTTAGTTTTTAATGATTTTTTTAACACAGTTGTACAACTAATTGTTCACCCCATCAGCAAAATAAGCACCTGTTAATAGCAAATTTAAATGTCTTAGGGAGGCTGATAATGAGAGAACCATAAACCAGCAGAAATAGCTTCTATCAACGTTTCAGAATATTTTTTGACAACGATAAGCTTGAAATTAAGTGCTTCTATATTTTCTGAAAAAAATAAATGAAAAAGCTGTCAGCATTGACAATGGCACCACATTATATTAGGGTTGGCTACCAACATAGTAATGAACAATAGTTTGAATACTGTCATTTAAAAAAGTGCTGCAAAGTTTTGCATGGACCATCTGCAGACGTGTGATTAAATACCCGCTGGCACCAAGATAAAGTCTGTTATAGTAATGGAGCCATGTGGTCACAAAGGCATCGACTAATGTCTACAAGTGCTGTTTTCGTGACCATAGGTTTTATGTTGTCCAGTTACCGAAGCGAAAGGAAGCTGAACTTTATGATAGCATTGATCTCACTGTCAATTATAATTCATCAGTCGTCTTCAGAAACTGGCCAAGACACTCCAAGTCCAAACAGGCCCGCTGCTTTGCCACCAAATACCATCACCTCAGCCTTTTCTTTCATTACCCATTTTTTTGTTATTGAAAGCCACCCTTCCCTTCAAATACACAATGAAGAAGGGGATCCAACTGAGTTTGTGTCACCCTTATGTGGCATATTTGGCAACCGTCTGCATAAAAGTTAAAAAGACACTGCTTCTGAAGAATGAATTCACGTCGGAGAAGATAAAGAGTAAAAAGAAGGTGGCCTAAAACCGAACCCTGAGGAATTCCATATAAAAGAAGTGCAGGGGATTCTCCCACGCTGACACAACGGGTTTGTTCTGTCAGATTGGACTCAAACCACTCCAGTGCTGTATCTCAGATGCCAACCCACTGCTCCATGTAAGATAAAAGAATATAGTGATCCACCGTGACAAAAGCTGCAATTAAACAAAAGAAGCACAGTCCGCAAAACCTTTACCAGTACAGACTCGGTGTTGTGGAAAGATTTAAAACTGGACTGAAAGATTTTGAGATTATCATTCATCAAAAGAAATGCCAGAATCTTTGATAGAAAATGCACTTATACATAGCTGATGACTATTAAAAAGCATTGTTTTTTTTTGTTCTGCTTCCTGCATGAAAAGATAAGTAAAAATGAATTAAAAGGGTCAAACTTTCCTTAAATTAAAGGCAATTCTTATTAAAAACACAAAAAGATAGTGACTGGAACAGATTGATCTTCCGTGAACCATGTCCAACTGGTTAGAAAGTGTGAAATCTGATCTTTTTCTACTCTATCGCGCAAATACTCTACTAATGCATATACTTTATGCATATGCATATATTTTATAGTGCTACCAGCTCTGAAAACAACACTCTTTGATGTGCAAGATGTCACTGTGTCAAGACTAAACTTTAGCTATTTACAGTACCAGTGAGGTGTTTAAAAGTAGATAAAAACAAAAAAATGTTTCCTTTTAAAAATATTTAAAAGGAAGCTGTTTTTATAACATGTAGTGAGAGGTTTGTTGATCATTCAGTCTGGGAGAGAGAAAGAAATGAGAAGCAGATAACATTAAGGCTAAACTTAGTGCAAAGGTCATCCTTTTTTATCTTTTATCTTGTAAAACCTGCTAGATATGGACATGTTGGCAGCTTTTTGAATGTCCCAGTTCAGCTAAAGATTTTTATTCTTAAGCGAATAAACACAAATAGCTTAAGTCCTGTTAGCCAAATTAGCTGAACTAATCTTTGATGTAAGATGCTAAACTCTTTATTACATTGATTTTTGCTTCTACACGTTTGCAGTTTATTTTTAAAAGCATTTGCTGTCTCACTCATACTGTGTAATATCACCTCTGCTCCTAGTAAAAAAGAATAGATGACTCCTTACAGCAGGAAGTAAAAATGTAACTTTCTGTGAGTCCACAGCTTGTGTTTGAGCTCCAGTTTCTTGATTGGTTATTATGCTCCTGGCTGCAACCTTCCTTCTAAAACAACTTTTTGTTTGTCATTGCTGGTTGCAGTTTTCCTGGCTTCCAACAAAAGATTTTTTTATTTTTATTTTTTTTATTCCTTGGAACAATAGTAAACTGGGCTTATTGTTGACATCATCCAAATATGTTGAACAATATTATTTTTAAGTATCTATGTACTAACAATCAAATTAATTGAAGAGGCCACATCTCGAGGCAGCATGTTCTCTGACGCTGTTGTTGATGGTGATAATATTATAATTTTTCTTCATCATGAACAAGAACTTTCTGCTTATAAAAGGACTATAACAAGTAGTTTAACTAGTATCTATTCGGACTAAAATGACATTCATCAAAGATTGCTGCTTTTTTCATTATTATCTTGTAATTTGGGGTTTTCAACTTTTTCCATGTTTAAGCAGAAACTGGCAGACATAAATTACCTCATAATTTCAGATTTTAAAACGTTATAACTGTTTTAAAATCAAACCTACAGACGTGATCTTGGTACTGTTTGTCCTACTGTTGTTCGTCTCAATGCTTGTGTGGTGGAAAGTGTTTATTTTGGTATACAGCTTAAAGATTTTGCTAGCTCACCTACTGGAGGGTTGGAAATAAATATGTTGAATGGTGTTTTAATTTCTTATTAAGTTGTGCTTAAAGAAAATTCAGGATTGGCTAAGATTTGTATCAAAGCGTTAAAGAAATTGAGATCAGAAATCTACCATGGGAAATTGTTGTAGATGCCTCTCTATTAATAAAACAACATCGTAACTCTGTGTAAGCAGACAGTAATAGGGTTTACATCTGTCTTTTTAATACTGCTTCGTGTTATTTAAAAATGGATGTAGGCCAGACCCCATAAGCAAAAAGGCACAGCGGTGATGTGGATGCCTGAGTGCCGCCTGCATTGATGGTGGCTAAAGCAACCATGAACAGATCATGAGATGATGATTAACATTTCCCCATTTCAGCTTTACAATTACCCAAAGCTGATGTCTGGCACCTGCCATCTATAGTGTGGATCAAAGTTAGAATTGCTGAGGGTAATCGCCTGGCTTGCTCTTGAATGTATCTGAGCTGACGGGATCGATGGAGGGAAAACACAGGGGTCTGTTATAGGGGACACTGCTTTATTGATTTACCAGCACAAAGTGCTGTGGCCGGTCTGAATAAAAATCTGCTGCCGAACTCTCAAGAAGCCTGGAAAAAAAAAAAAAGACATGGGAGGAAAAGAGCGAGTGGTAATCTGCTTACTGACATTAAATGAGAATTTCAACCTTGGTGTTTTAGAGAAAGATGACTAAGCGAGGTTGTGTAAAGGTTAAAGATTCATTCACAGTTAGTTGGAATGCCAGGTGAAGTTAATTAGAGAGTCATGGCCTTTCAGATGGATTCTCATATTTAGCTGCCCACAAGAGCCACGGGCAGCTCTAAATAAAGGTGAGAGACAGTAATGTTTGTGCTTCAACTGTGCCGCTCTGCTAATGTGAAGGTGATGATCTGGATGAGCTCAGAGCAAGTCTTGCACATGCAGCAGGATCTGTCCTCTCTCTCGTGTGCCCTGCGTAAAAATAAACGACACAAGAGGAGCAGGGTGCAGCATATGGCACAGCACAGATCGCAGTCAGTGTAAATGGCAACCATCTATCCTGCTAGCCGTTGGAGAAGAGAATAAAAACTGTAGCTGTATGTTCAATGATGTGAAAAAGTGTAATTTTATGGTCAGACAAAGGTAATCTGAATAAATAAATAAAAAAAAACTTTAAAATAAAGATGTCTCTTTTCAGTAACAAGATCATTCAAAGTGCTGAATGAAAACTTTGAAACAACTAACTTGGTCCCACTTTAAAAAAGTAATTGCCCCCACAAACCTGATAACTGGTTGTGCCACCATTAGAGGCAGCGACTACCACCACACGTTTGCATTAATGGGCGCTTAGTCTTTTACATCCTTGTGGAGGAATTCTGACATCATCGTTGCAGGACTATTTTAATTCAGCCACACTTTTTGAGAATGACTGGTCTGTTAAAGGCACGTGTCGCTGAAACCATCTTTATGTTTCCTTGACTTGGTGCCGCACTTTGGACCATTGTCTTGCTGCGTAACCCAAGTGTGCTTCAGCCTAAGGACGTGAAATAATGCCTGGATATTCACCCTCAGGATTTTCTGCCAGAGATCAAAATTTGGGGTTCCATCAATTAAAGCAAGTCATCAAGTTCCCGAGGCAGCATAGCAGGACCAGATCATCAGACCACAAAAGAGTTCCACTTTTTGTCTTATCAGTCCACAGATTATTTCTCAAACGTTTTGGGGATGATTGAAATATTTTTTGGAAAATGTGAGATAGGTCTTTGTGTTAATTTTGTTAGGCAGTGTATTTTTTTTGTTTTGTTTTTTTGTCATGTAACTATGCTTTTTATGTTTTTCTGGATTCTTTTGTTACAACCTGGATAAATTGGTGATATGCTCCAGGAGTAATATCATAATCCCCTGCCACCCCTGGGAAGGTTCACCATTGTTCCTTGTTTTCTCAATTTGTAGATAATCGCTCCTCCTGTAGTTTGATGCAGACCAAATATCTTAGAAATAACAAATGTTAATGATTTTTTTTCATGATGTGTTGCTTTTTGAGACCTTTTTAGCTCAGTTCATGTTGTCAGGCAGACTCTGTTTACGTCCTTTCTTTCTTCTACAGGTTTGGCAGTAATCAGCCCTGGGTGTGGCTGGGGAAATTGAACCACAGTTCATTCATTTTCAACAAGGGGGGTGGGGGGGGCAATTCCCTTTTTCCCACAGTGCCAGGTTGCTTTGGATAGCTTTATTTACTTGGTTACATTTGCAAATAAAATCAGTTTGATGATCTGAAACCTGAGAAAAAGGAAAACTAGTACATGTCTGTAAAGAAGACAAATACTTTGTATGGCCCTGTAAAGCACATGTTTTAAATTCAGTGCATCATGATAAACAAAAGACTAACCCAAGTGGACACCATGGATGTCAACGTTTAGGCACTGGACACCAAATGACGTCCAGGTTTTTTGTCCAAACCTCCAAAGGGGGGCCCTCAGGAACATGACTCCAAATGAGCTGTGACTGGCAGGGTAGAAATGTTTCCCATGAAAGGCTGTAGCTAGAGCGAAGGCAGCCAGGCAGTTTCTTCTTGCAGGAATCCCTGTGCCTCTATTTGCTGCATGATTAGCTTCTAAGTATATCTTGACATCAGTCAGCTCCACTTGGCCGTTCGCAACAATTCGCCGCGTGATGGGCGGAAATGACAGCGGGTTCTGACAGATTCAACTATAACCCCGTGCTGTCTGTGGCTGAACGCCAGCGCCAAGACACATAACACCAGCACAATGGCACACAAAGACACGCGCTGTAGGCATGACCCTATGAACTGACCATGGAGTTATTTTGAAAGCAATTCTGGACACCCCACCCAGGAAGGAATAAACATTTGCCTTGAAAAATATGCCCCTTTTTTAGGAGATTTATTCAGAACTCCGCTGCCTGGCCAGCCAATACACTAACAGTCGCTATTCTATCAAAAAAAGAGTAATGCTGTACTAAAACCAGGCCTATAAAGATATTGAGCAGCTTTCATATTGAACAACTTTCCTGCTAAATCAAGGCTTTGTTGCATAGTTTGCACCAGACAGACATGGCTTTGTATCCAAACAGCAGTGCCATTTGTTAGCAGGGCAGAAGTAATAAATGTGTCCCTACATGCCACCTCGGGCTGAACTTTGGTAATCTCTCTTTACCAGAGCGTGGCAGTGCCAGCACAGCCGAGGAGGCAGGAACGCAGGGTAGGGTGGGTGTGTGTGTGTGTGTGTGTGTGAGGGGGGGGGGGGGGGGGGGGGTGCTGACAGCTTCCCCTCCCTCTCTCTCTGTCACTCTTTTCCCCTCTCTTCCTGCCCATCTGCGTCTCTCATTCTCACTCAGATTTTCCTTTTGTGAAGGCTGTGTTTCATCAGTGCGCTCTCACACAACCTGTGACTTTCCACATCGCTCCTCTGTTCCCCACCCATCTGCGGATCTTAGCCCCATCGGACAGACACGGCTGACGTTCGTCTTCCTGCGTTTCTCTGCTTCCTTGTCATCTGTCTGCGCACTGACACGCCCACACAGATGATCAGCAGACAATCGCTGCTCAGCGAAGTCCTGAGGCTGCCAATACCCCCACGTCCCCCAGACCAAGGCAATCTGCCCTCAGTCATTTGAGCCAATGTAAGCCAACGGTTTTCAACAGTCACCCCCCCCCCCCCCCACCCCTCAAGTTCTCACCATTTGTAATTAGAGCTGCACAATATATTGAATTGCATTTGCCATGGCACCATTCATAAGATCAATCATGCGATCACAAAAACTGCTTAGGCATAATACTTGTTAGGGCGTTCTACTTCAAGTGCAATGAATTCAAGCTCTCTGTGTAAACAATAATGGTTCATACAAAAAAAAGACTCTCATTAAAAAAAATATTCATTTTAGTAATTCAATTAAAAAAGAGAAACTCATAATCTATACACTTGAGCCGTTTATTTCTGTTCATTTTGCTGATTATGGCCCACAGCTCATGAAATACAAAATTGTTCTTTTGAGGCCCATGCAATTATGAGGATGACTGCTTACTTGATAGATATCAGCCATTTGCCCTCTCCACCTGGAGGGCCGCTTACAGAAGGCCGTTACCGGAGCTGGCTCCACACAGAGGGATGTATGCGAGCATAATAAAGGAGAGTTGAGTGGAAGGAAAAAGTGTGGCGCAAAAGGTGCACAAGCAACAGGGATAACAGCAGCATGGACGCGGTTATATATCAAAGTCTAATCAGAAGAGTGGGAGACACAAGGCAATGACAGCAGCTGGAGTCAGCGTCAGAACTGAATGCTGCTATCAAAGCAACCTGGGCTTCCTTAACCTCTCACCAGAGCCAAAACCTCATCACTTTCATGCCCCATTACTAAAAGATGCTTTAGTTTTCATTATACATACAAGGTACATGCGACTGAGCACGCTGCCACTAATGGCCAACCAGACCAGCATGTCTTTTTAGTGGTAGGGGAAACCAGAGCGCCCAGAGGAAACCTACACAGACATGGGGAGAACATGCAAACCACACAGACTCGAACCCGGGACCTTCTTGCGGATGGATAGGGACAAGTGAGGGAAATGTGGGTAATTGCTACAAATACCATCTTGCAATATCCAACAATAATATCATGATTGTATGTTTTTAAGCACTCATAGAGCCTTAGGTGTGACGCTTGCACATAAACATCTACGAAATTGTATCCGATGTGTAATCATTCTTGACAATAATTCAGATAACACTTTGCATCAGTTAGTGTTTGGAGGTTTTAGTTTTCTTTTCCTGCCCTTGATGAAGCAAGTGTAGTTGTGGCAATCAACAGGGCATGTCTTTTTGGTTGAACAACGCCTGGAAATGCAAACTTTTTGAAAACAGAGCAGCAGGAGCGAAAAGTTGATTCACTGAAAAGTTAAGGATGGTTTGATTGTGGCCAATGAGATGTTAGTCATCATAACACATTATCTTGGCAGGTTTTCACATTCACACAAACTGTGGGAATACCTATAAAGAACAACACCCTTGCTTTTTTAAGGCAAATTATCTTAAAGAATATGCAAAGTTTATTTTTGCTGGAAGCAAATACAGCTTCTACAGAAAGGCTGGCAACTCAGTAGGAAGCTATGTCAAGAAAATTATGAGTCATGGCATAAAATACTTGAAAAAGCCAAGATAGTTGTTGTTTTTTCTTCTAATTTTGCCTTTGATTCAAAATAACATACAGCTGTTTTTTGATCTGGTTGATGATATCATCATTATGTGTTTATTTTAAAATGTTATGGGAGTCAGAACGTAGACAGAACAATGAAATGTGGCTCAGTTCTTTCCTCTTCATCATAGAGCCAAGCAGCCCAAGCATTACTGATCGACTCTATCTCCCGCTCCATCCCTCATGAACATGAAAACAAGACACATGGACCCCCCCTCCTTGACCAAGACTGGAGGTAGAGGTCCACTTTGACTAGGGCTTCAGATCTCGAGGAGCTGACTCAGATCCTTACCCTTACATACTCGACTGTGACCTGCTCCTGTGTGTACCGAAGGTCTTCTCTTGAAGATGCCGACAGAACAACATCATCTGAATAGAGCGAAGGTGAGACCCCAAGATTCTCAAAGTGGACACCTTCTTCCCCATGGCTCCTTGAGATCTGATCCATAAGCAGCACAAACAGGATCTGAGGAAAAGGGTGCAGCCCTGGTAGAGTACAACCCGCACTGAGAACACGGTTGACTTTTGTCTCAGGTGCTTTCCAAATCCCCAAAACATGGACCAGAAAAATAAACTCTCAGCAACCCTACGAGTGTAAAGATCTGATCAAGTGTTCCCGGCGTGACAGCGGCCCCTGCTGACACACCTCACACAGGGGCCTGATAGTTAAATGTTACCTTGGAGTCGCTGCTGGGCTCCAACAACAGTCAAGTAAAGGAGTCCCAGTGGTGTGACCCAATCACTGAAATGGGTCAAACGATGGTGTATGATTGTAATGTAAGGGGTTCGTTTTTGAAGTCCACTTGGTCTGTTGTCCATAGTAATCAGCCTGCAATTTTTCCAACACTCAATAATGGTACAGCTGTTGAGATTGTCAGCCAGAAATACAGATGTCTTCTATAAGAAAGACAATCAGAGGCTGTTTTTTTCTAGAACATTTTAATGGTTTTCATGTAGATCAATGTCTTTAAAAAAATTATATTTCTTTTATTTTTTTTGGTATGGTGTGCTGGTTTGGTAACCTCAGCATGACAAATAAAACGAGGTTATTAGGCGTCTGTACTAAAATTGTCAGTGCTGATTTGAGAGACCTTAATCTGGTTTTCAGAGCAAGAGTGACTAAGAAAGCAACCTCAATCCTTAATGATCCGCGACATCCTTTGTACACTGAGTTTAGGCTCCTGCCATCAAGAAGGAGGTTTACTCATGCCCATAAGGCAAGATCTAACTTATACCTGAAGCCTTAATTCCCTTAGCTGTTGGGTTTTTTAATCATTCTTGATAAATTGTGCTGCCTGGAGTTAAGCTATTATCCTGTAAATGTTGTTTTAATGTTTTACTGTCTTGATTTTTTTGGGTGAGTGCTCATAGTGTGCTAATTTTGTGGACTCTGCTGCAAATGAAATGCCCCCTAGGGGACAGTAAAGTATAAGTGTCTTATTTAGCTGGTTGTCCTGACATCATGCTGCTCGTTTTCATAGGTTACACTTTAGTACTATTCTGGCTAGTGATAGACCCGGTTAGTGCAAAGGCCACGCTGCCCCTCCTGAATCTTGGCTTCAACATCTGCTCAATATAATGTTTTACAAGGCTAATGTGAAGACACTGAGCCAAACTTAAAACCACAATTAATTTTCTTAGACCACAAACAGGTTCATGAAAATTAGAATATAATTGTAGCTTAACCATGACTAAATATGATCGGTTTTATAAAGTGCCTTGCAATAATATCCCAAGATCTTTTTCACATTTTGTCACATTTCAACCACAAACCTAATTATTACTTCAGGATTTCATGTGCTAGACAAGACAAAGTAAAGCATAATTGAAAGTGGAAGGAAATTATCCAGTTTTTAAACTTTATACAATAAAAAAGAAAAGTAAGGCATGTGTTTATATTCAGAAACTTTTAATCTTATACCCTTAAATTAAATCTATACAACAATGATAGATACCTGTAGATACCTTTTTGAGAGTCCATCTGTGTGTAACTTAACCTCATTGTAAACACAGCTGTTCAGTGAACTTTGAAGAAGTTTGTTAAAAAATAATATTAAGGAAACAGCATCAAAAGACTCAATAACACAAGCTTATTGTCATGTTTTAGGTTTTTGTTTGTTTAGCTTTTGACTTTTCTGGACTTTTCCCATCAGCCTGTCTCCTCTCAGCCGCTATCCAATCAGCTCAGCCACAAGTCAATTAGCCTTCATCAACTCCACCTGCTGCCAGTAATACATCCAACTCTGGTCACCTGTTCGCCGGCCTACATATACCTGTCTCAGTCAACTCATCCCTGCCAGAACGTCTCCTCTCTCTTCATTGCTTCTTGTGTTCCAGTGCAATGTGCCCTGTCTCTACCGGATTTTGTGTGCTCAGCCAGCTGGACTCTTCAGTTAAAGTTGCCTGTGTCTGTGTGCTGCAGTTCTGCCAGTTTCCCCGTGAGTCCCAGCCTCTTGCTCTACCCGGCCCTCACGATAAACCTTTTAAAAACGTAACTCTGTGTACGGCTGAATATCGGGTTCACGAGCCTCATTCATTACACTTACAGGTGAGCGATTAAAGGTATGGAGACATTTACTCAGAAGGGACAGCAAATTTGGTCAAAGTTCATGGCAATATGGAAGGAACTACACTAAAGGGCAATACTGGGAGAAAACATGATACTAGATATGACTTTAGAAAACTTCCAGCATGAAAAACAACCCTAAACAATCAACCGGATCTACAATAGAATGTTTTTAATCAACACAGATTCATGTGTTTCAATTGTCCTGAAGTAAATTCTGATGAAAATCTGTTGCAAGACCTGAGCTATTTTGCAAAGAATGGCCAAAACCGATAAACAAATCAATATCTGGATGTACAAAGCTGTGGAGACATACCCCGAAACACTTGCAGCTGTAACAAAGGTGGTGGTAGGGTGGGGTGGGGGTTATTTGTTGTTGTTTTCCTTCCACTTCACAATCATGTGTTTTGTGTTTTATCAATACATTAAATTAGTGGTTGCAAAATGCGAAAATTTCAGGAATACTTTTGCAAGGCTTGTGATAATTTAAACAGCTTAGACTCATTTAGGTTTGTATTCTCCCTCAGAAAAAAAACACAAAAAAACAAAGTAAAAGCCACAAATATGTTGATTTTGTTTGTCTTTAGAGGACATTACCACTTTTTCTTTTTTTTTTTCCTCTTCTCTGATCAGAAAGGCTATCTTTACTACATTGTATCTCTGTCCACCTTTTTCCTGACATTTTTTTTATTTTCATTTTTATTCACCCACTCTGGATGTTTATTGTCGCAGCCGCTTTTTTTTTTTTTTTTTTGCTGTAGAAACCACAAACACTAGCCCTAATCTTCCTACACTACTTAGCTAGCCTCAGTGTTACGTGACACAAAAGTTAGACTTTTAGAATCTTTTATCTAACCTTCTACCGTCTCCCTCTTTCCGCCCACTCCTCGTTTTTCCCAGCCGAATCCCTCACCCTTCGTCTCTTCCGCTCACTCCACGCCGGTCCCCTGGGCGGCTCCAGTGCTCCACGTCGGCCCTGGAAGCTCTTGCATGGCTGCCCTGTCCTAGTGTATTTTAAGACAACCAGCATGCTTCTCCATGGGTACAGAGGCTAGGTATGACTCACAAATCAGATATTTGACCAGGAGAGCAACAGAGTGGAGTAAAGCTGAGCGTGGGAGGAAAGTGTGGATAGCTCACAAAAGGGAACCTGACCGACCTCCATCTTTCCATCTGGTAAACAGACTGCTATTTCAGCTCTATTGGTATTTCAAATCGTTTCCCAACACCAAATAGCTCTCAAAGCTTCATCAGAGGAGCGTGAGCACTGAGGACAGGCTCAGCATTTATGTATTGTCGTGTAAAAGGTGTTTCAGTGACAAACACACATTATAAATGGAGCCCACTGACTTAAGGATCATGCTTTTAAAGCTGAAATGACAGTGGAGCTTTTATGGTGTCAATCATGAGAGCTATTGTGTACAGCTACAGTACTTCTTTAAATTATTTCATAAAGCTTCTTTTGAATTAGCTCTCGCACAAAGCATTGCTTGTTCATTGAACGCCGTGGTTCAGCAGAGCAGCAGATAATCGTGACTACGCTCTGCGTGCTCTTCAGGTGTGACAGATACTCAGCTCTGCGAGGATACAACATAGCCTGCAGGTTTATGACTAAGTGTTATCAAATGCATTCCTTGAAATTCGCAGGATCTCACATTACAACCTGCTGTATTGATTTTTCCTGTCCGCAAAGTGCACTGGAATGCACAGCTCTGTGGTCTTTATAGCCCGTGTAAAAACCTTATTTTGGCTCTGGAGGAAAACATGTGAAATAATACAACAGTGGTGAAAGCTATATCGTTTTGTGATGAAAAAAAAACACATTATTTCATTAAAGACAGAACATATGCACATGTTTGGAAATATGCTCAATATCATTGCATCACCGCCCTGCGTCTCTCCTCTGTCCAGTCCTAATATGTGGGTGACATATTATTTATCAAAGAGCAAGCAAGGTGCATGTTATTTTTTTCTTTACCTACACCTGGATCGCGCTGGGTTTGACACATTCATTGTCAGCCGTGCACCTGCAGCGCCCTGACCTGCATCCCAATGACTCCGACTGTACTATCTTTTCTCTCCCCGTGCAGCCCTCTCTTCAGACTCAACAGAATCTCATCCACAGGCCTATTTCTCTCCTAATAGTGCAGACAATGCGGGCGAGCCTCTTCTTTTCTATCTTGCCCGTCTGCTCCTCACAAAGAATTATTTAGCAGGGGCCACGTAATTATGGAGTCATCTCGACAGTGGAAAATTTCACAGATATCCCATTCCTTCTGTTAGTGTGTCTGATGCCATGCACTTGAGACGTACACTATGTACTGGTTAGGAATGAGAGTGGAGCATTAGGAGCATTAGGCAGCTTTCTTCTCAGTCGGCATGGCGTGCTGTGCGGCCTTGATTCTCTATCAGACGTTACTCTATGTTACAGACTTCACTTGCATTCATAGCATGCATCTGGCCAAACATCAGACCCTGATCTGTGATTCAAAGAAGCTGGAAATGTGTAGAATATTCACATTTTCTGCAAAATGTCCCACGCATGGTTATTTAGGGCGCTAGAACTGAGGAAATTCCCGTGGTTAATTATTTTCTCCATCAATTGTGCATTGTGTTTGCTGTAGTTGTTTTCAGCAGGAAATGCCCTTTGATAAACGAACACAGTTGTGCTGTATTGTACTATTTATGCAGAGCTAGTATATTGTGATAAAAAATACAAGAAGAAAGAGCTTCTTAAACTGTCACTCACAATGGAGCACCAAGTGCCAGTGAAAGATATACGCTAGCTAGTGTCATAACAATTTGGACTTTATTGATGTATTTGAAGAATTTGTTTTTTGACGTGGACAACTTCAATGATTGCACAAGCTTGAATTGACTTTGGATTTCTCTAATTGTCATTGTACATACAAACATACATACATCGCCACAAATGTTGGATAAAGGTCTCTTCACAATTTGAAGAGGAGCCACACGCTTTGGTGATAAATCTATCTGGGTCTTTGCCCATTCTTCTTGTCAGAACATCTGAAGCTCATCTAAATTAGTTCTCTTTCTGATGGCTTGGTCCTTCAGTGTCATTCGAGAAAGTACATTTTAGCATACTAGTCTTTAAAAAATATATTTTGGATGTATTTTGGATCATTGTCCCTTTGAAACACCCATTGTGTCCATTGCTTTTTGGGCAATAATGAACAAGTACCAAAGGCAACCCTTAAAAATTATGCTACCACCGCCGCGTTTGACAGGATGTTTGAAGGTTAGAAACCCTCAAACATATATTTTGAAGCATTTCCCTTGTCATTGTTGTCAAATATCTTAATCTTTTTTCTCATTGGGCCATAAAACATCTCCAAAGGGCATTTGACTTTTCCTCGTGGGGAGCTGCAGATTTCAGTAATGCTTGAAGGTCTCCATTTTAAAACAGCGGCTTCTTTCTTGACTGGCACACTCTCAGTCCATAGTGATATAAAAATCTCCTGTAGTTTCCAGTTCATGGCAGGCTTGTTTAATTCTTGGTGGTTTCTGGTTCTTCTTGAACATTGTAACAAATTTCCATTTTCCAACAATGACAGTTTAAATTTCAAGGCTGAAACTTGGGCACAATTGGGAGTTTATTGGGGACGATGAACCCAGAAATGTGGTAAAAATGTTTGTTTTTTTATAATGGACAAAGGAGGCTCACATTATGCTTTTAGAGTGCCCTTTACAAAGCACCGACTTCAACCTTAGGAAATTGGTTGACTATGGTTAAAAGCCAGGTCATTAGCAGAAAATGACTGAACTGACTTAAAGGACTCATATCATGCAAAGTCAACTTTTTTGAGATTTTAGCTATGTTATGATGCTATTCCTTCATCAAACTCATGCCCAAAGTGGTATTTTGCTTGATTCATGCATGTCTGAAATCCTCGCAAATTCTGCTGCCCCTCCAATGGTTCATTAGACTACGTCGAGCGTTGATTACCCGCCCTCTCCAGGAAGTACCTATATTAACAGTGCTGCCCCTGAACAGTAAACAACATTCCCAGGAAGCGGTTATATGAGGCAGAGTGCGATCATTTCTGCTCAAAGTTGAGATGAAGTAGCTCTTTTAGCACCCAAACTACACAGCAACAGTAAGTGCTCTTTTTTACCATGCTGCAGCGGCTCTAGGGCAACCCCACATGGGGAGAGGCGACGTCGCAGTGAAGGCAAACGTCTTTCTGTAATGATCAGAGGTATGGGACCCAGAATTCCACCAGACCAGCAGAGGTTCAGATGAGTATTTTTATTAAAAAATCAAAAACAGGGAAAAAGCCAAACAAACACTGTCAAACCCAAAAGATGGCAGAAAAACAAACCTTCCAGCAGGACAGGTAAAAATATGAACGGACAGGCAGAACAGGATGGCTCAGGTTACTGGAGAAAACAGGGTCAAAAATCCAAAAGCAAAACATACAAAGAATGTTGCAGGAGACGACTCACCCATGAACTCAACAAGACAACCTGGCACTGATGTCTGGTCTCAGCAGTTTATATGGAGGTGGAATCAGGTGAAACCGGTGAGAGGTGATTGCAGCAGAGGTGGAGTTAGGCAGGTGTGCAGTGTAAGTAATTAGACCAGACATCAGTGCCGAGGCTCAAAACAAGAACAAACCCAAACCAAAACTAAGAAACTTCTGAAGACATAACAGAATAAACTACAACAGTAAACACTAATCCAAACAAGAAACCAGACTAGACAGAACTCAAAACAGCCAGATAACAAAAGACAGGGAAGAGAAGGAAAACTAACACTAACAAACCATAACAGAACTCAGAGTAGTCTAGAACACAAATAAACCAAGAGGCAGGAAAATACTAACCAACAAATAAATGTGCACCAGAACAGAATATAAAATAAATAGGCTAAACCGGACTTCAGAACTTAAAAACACAAAGGAAACATAAGGCAGGGAAACTAACTTAACCGAATCATAAACAGGAACCAAGACAGAATATTACAGAACCCCCCCTTCAAGGACGGATTCCAGACGTCCCTCAAACAAAACACATAGCGTACTAGACCGGGTGGGAGGAGGGGGTTATCGGACGGAGGGATAGAGTCCAGGCAAAAATCAAAACAACCCAACAGGGCGAACCAGAAACTAAAAGAAAAAACAGTCTCTAGGTACAAAAGTCTGGTGGACGTCCCGGCGGGCGGCCCCGGCGTGACGGGCTCTCCGGCGGGCGGCCCCGGCGTGACGGGCTCTCCGGCGGGCGGCCCCGGCGTGACGGGCTCTCCGGCGGGCGGCCCCGGCGTGACGGGCTCTCCGGCGGACGTCTAGGAGGCCGTCGGCGGATCAAGGTGACAGACGGCCGTCGACGGACCAGAAACCTCGGAGGTCGTCGGCGGACCAGAAACCTCGGAGGTCGTCGGCGGACCAGAAACCTCGGAGGTCGTCGGCGGACCAGAAACCTCGGAGGTCGTCGGCGGACCAGAAACCTCGGAGGTCGTCGGCGGACCAGAAACCTCGGAGGTCGTCGGCGGACCAGAAACCTCGGAGGCCGTCGGCGGACCAGAAACCTCGGAGGCCGTCGGCGGACCAGAAACCTCAGAGGCCGTCGGCGGACCAGAAACCTCAGAGGCCGTCGGCGGACCAGAAACCTCAGAGGCCGTCGGCGGACCAGAAACCTCAGAGGCCGTCGGCGGACCAGAAACCTCAGAGGCCGTCGGCGGACCAGAAACCTCGGAGGCCGTCGGCGGACCAGAAACCTCGGAGGCCGTCGGCGGACCAGAAACCTCGGAGGTCGTCGGCGGACCAGAAACCTCGGAGGCCGTCGGCGGACCAGAAACCTCGGAGGCCGTCGGCGGACCAGAAACCTCGGAGGCCGTCGGCGGACCAGAAACCTCAGAGGCCGTCGGCGGACCAGAAACCTCAGAGGCCGTCGGCGGACCAGGAACCTCAGAGGCCGTCGGCGGAGCAGGAACCTCAGAGGCCGTCGGCGGAGCAGGAACCTCAGAGGCCGTCGGCGGAGCAGGAACCTCAGAGGCCGTCGGCGGAGCAGGAACCTCGGGGCCCATCGCCGCGACCTGGAGAGAGAGAAAATAAAACCTGGCGCCGGACTACAGGGTACGTAAGGCGCCAGACTACTGGCTACAGGCGGCGCCGGACTACTGGCTACAGGCGGCGCCGGACTACTGGCTACAGGCGGCGCCGGACTACTGGCTACAGGCGGAGGCGCCTGGTTAACGGCCACAGAAGAGGGAGCCTGGCTACAGGCGACTAGAGAGGGAGCCTGGCTACAGGCGACTAGAGAGGGAGCCTGGCTACAGGCGACTAGAGAGGGAGCCTGGCTACAGGCGACTAGAGAGGGACCCGGGCTACAGGCGACTAGAGAGGGCCCCGGGCTACAGGCTTCAGGAGGCCCCGGGCTACAGGCTTCAGGAGGCCCCGGGCTACAGGCTTCAGGAGGCCCCGGGCTACAGGCTTCAGGAGGCCCCGGGCTACAGGCTTCAGGAGGCCCCGGGCTACAGGCTTCAGGAGGCCCCGGGCTACAGGCTTTGGATGAGGAAGCCTGGGTGCAGGCTGTGGATGAGGAAGCCTGGGTGCAGGCTGTGGATGAGGAAGCCTGGCTCCAGATGACTGTGGAGGGAGCCAGACCCTTAATGACAAAAAGTCTCAACACCAGCCTCTGGAGAATGTCGGACAGTGACAACCAGTAGAGTCTCTCCCAAAGTTGACCGCCTACCAGGGCGACTAGGGGTGGAGACTTTAGAAGAACGCTGAGGGGGTCAAAGTCTCCAGGAGGCCATGGGTGCGGAGCCTTCTCCCGAGGCCCGGGGCACCCGAAGGTGGAAGCGTCCGTCTGAGTTCCCACCTCACAGATCGGCGACGGACCCTTCTGGGTCTCCGCGTCGCATGACGGCGACGGACCCTCCTGGGTCTCCGCGTCGCATGACGGCGACGGACCCTCCTGGGTCTCCGCGTCGCATGACGGCGACGGACCCTCCTGGGTCTCCGCGTCGCATGACGGCGACGGACCCTCCTGGGTCTCCGCGTCGCAAGTCGGCGACGGACCCTCCTGGGTCTCCGCGTCGCAAGTCGGCGACGGACCCTCCTGGGTCTCCGCGTCGCAAGTCGGCGACGGACCCTCCTGGGTCTCCGCGTCGCAAGTCGGCGACGGACCCTCCTGGGTCTCCGCGTCGCAAGTCGGCGACGGACCCTCCTGGGTCTCCGCGTCGCAAGTCGGCGACGGACCCTCCTGGGTCTCCGCGTCGCATGACGGCGACGGACCCTCCTGGGTCTCCGCGTCGCATGACGGCAACGGACCCTCCTGGGTCTCCGCGTCGCATGACGGCAACGGACCCTCCTGGGTCTCCGCGTCGCATGACGGCAACGGACCCTCCTGGGTCTCCGCGTCGCATGACGGCAACGGACCCTCCTGGGTCTCCGCGTCGCATGACGGCAACGGACCCTCCTGGGTCTCCGCGTCGCATGACGGCAACGGACCCTCCTGGGTCTCCGCGTCGCAAGTCGGCGACGGACCCTCCTGGGTCTCCGCGTCGCAAGTCGGCGACGGACCCTCCTGGGTCTCCGCGTCGCAAGTCGGCGACGGACCCTCCTGGGTCTCCGCGTCGCAAGTCGGCGACGGACCCTCCTGGGTCTCCGCGTCGCAAGTCGGCGACGGACCCTCCTGGGTCTCCGCGTCGCAAGTCGGCGACGGACCCTCCTGGGTCTCCGCGTCGCAAGATGGCGACGGATCCTCCTGGACCCCTTCTTGAGGCTCGGACGGAGACGTGTCCTTCAGAGCCCCCCCTCGGAGCTTGAACGGAGGCAGGTCCTCCTGGACCCCCTCATTGGGCTTGACAGGAGCCGAGGCGTCAGCCGGACCCTCGGGGACAGATTCGGGGGCCGAGGCGTCGGCCGGACCCTCGGGGACAGATTCGGGGGCCGAGGCGTCGGCCGGACCCTCGGGGACAGACTTCGGTCGGCTGTAGAACGCTTGGAGGGCTGACCTGTAATGTCCCTCCACCTCCTTTAATTTCTGCTCCAGCCCCTCTGAATATTGGCAGAGGAGAGCCTCCCTGAGGCGTTTAATAATGGGGGCAAACGTCCTTATCTTATTCTCCAGGACCAGATTTTCCCCCTCGTCACCTGCTGATGGCGGACCCTCCTGGACCTCCACGTCGCCCGCTGGTGGCGAAGACTCCTGGGTTTCCACATTGCTTGCTGGCGGCGGACCCTCAGGGACAGGAGCAGAGGCTTCAACCGCCCGACGACGTCTGCGGCGGCGGGACGGCTCCGGCAATGCGCTCCGCCCTTGGCGGTGGCGTCCTGGACCGAAACCAGGGGGACAGAGCACTAACCTGGAACCTTCAAAAGAAACTCCCTGCATAACTGCTCTGCAGGTGACAGGGCCCAAGGAACGCCGCAAACCTCAGAGAGAAAAAGAAAAAAAAAGGGGCAGGAAAAAACAAAAAATAAACTTGCTGATCTGGCGATGGATCCAAAAAAAGGCCAGGTTGTAATGTAATGATCAGAGGTATGGGACCCAGAATTCCACCAGACCAGCAGAGGTTCAGATGAGTATTTTTATTAAAAAATCAAAAACAGGGAAAAAGCCAAACAAACACTGTCAAACCCAAAAGATGGCAGAAAAACAAACCTTCCAGCAGGACAGGTAAAAATATGAACGGACAGGCAGAACAGGATGGCTCAGGTTACTGGAGAAAACAGGGTCAAAAATCCAAAAGCAAAACATACAAAGAATGTTGCAGGAGACGACTCACCCATGAACTCAACAAGACAACCTGGCACTGATGTCTGGTCTCAGCAGTTTATATGGAGGTGGAATCAGGTGAAACCGGTGAGAGGTGATTGCAGCAGAGGTGGAGTTAGGCAGGTGTGCAGTGTAAGTAATTAGACCAGACATCAGTGCCGAGGCTCAAAACAAGAACAAACCCAAACCAAAACTAAGAAACTTCTGAAGACATAACAGAATAAACTACAACAGTAAACACTAATCCAAACAAGAAACCAGACTAGACAGAACTCAAAACAGCCAGATAACAAAAGACAGGGAAGAGAAGGAAAACTAACACTAACAAACCATAACAGAACTCAGAGTAGTCTAGAACACAAATAAACCAAGAGGCAGGAAAATACTAACCAACAAATAAATGTGCACCAGAACAGAATATAAAATAAATAGGCTAAACCGGACTTCAGAACTTAAAAACACAAAGGAAACATAAGGCAGGGAAACTAACTTAACCGAATCATAAACAGGAACCAAGACAGAATATTACACTTTCTTCCGGATTGGAAAAATAACACCAGAAAACGACTAATTTTTCATAACAAATGTTAGTGCCAAAGGCAAAATTTCATCATTATGCCTAAAACTGACTTTGGAAGGCTTAAAAAAGCCTGCTATATAACCTTAAAGTAAATTATGCAAAATCCTGCCAGAAAAGAGATAAATTATCTACTTAAAAGCTTGATTATGTCTACAGCATGCACTGAGTTGAGGTGCAACGTGCTAAGAGACATTTCGATGGAAATATAAGTAGTGGTGTATGTATATATTTGAGCATTCTATATCTTAAAACCATTCCATCCTGGAAAAAAATAATGGCTCAAATAAATAGCTAAAAGGCCTATATTAGTTAAATTCATGACAATGATGGGTTATTAAAAAGGAGGAAAAGTATGTGACTGCCTCCCCAAACCCATGAGACATTCGCAATGTCAGGGAAGAAAGACAATGTAATACTGCTTTAGACAACCGTGAATACAGGTTGAAGCATTTTATTGTCAACTGAGAGACTTTATTACCCTTTGTTTAGCGACACATGCAGAATGACCTTTCACCCTGCCTTAATGAACAAATATCAACCCCTTTATAGCCACTGTCAGAGTCTACTTCACCTGAAACCCATCTATCCGTCAGATGAGGAATTCCTAAAGTGAGAGCACACATCCTACAAAGAACAATTCAGGTCAACGAAGTAAAGTTTCTTCCCTCCAGCAATCTCTGGTTCCCTGTGGCAAAAGCCCAGTCACCTTTCCTTTTCCGTCGTAAGGAGGACAGCCAGAACCGCCTCAGGATGTCAGGTTGCATCTGACTTACAAGGAACTGAATATTCTGATGGGAGTCGGGCCATGGCCCCATGGTTTCAATTTGACTGGGATGACAGAAACCCAATATTGCTTCATCGTACGAGCCAGTGAGTTGCTAGGCGTTTACAATGTAAAATACTGATGCTTTCTGATAGATCGGAAGGTCAAGGTGAGAAGGGTAAATCCATTTTTTGAAACCTCACTAGTCAAATTGCACTGTGGCTCGCAGTCAATCTGACATACTGAACGTCAGTAACTTTGTACAAAAGTGAAATACAAAAAAATATTGAAAAAAAACTCTCACCCCTTGAACTAATGTCACATTCTTTTAGATTTCAGTGATAGACCAATGCATAATTGTTAAGTGGAAGAAAAATAACAAATCATTATCAGAATATTAAAAAAAATCTGGAAAGTGTGCTGCAAATGTCTAACTTTGAGTCATGTCTTTGTAGAACTATCAAAAGCCAAACGCACAGGCCACAAGATGGAAAAAAAAAAACTATTATGTAACTTTTTCCTTCTTCTACACAGTTATGTGCTACTTTGTGTCATTACAAAAAATCCAAATACAGCCATGATAAAATATTCCACAACATTCTATCACTCCCTAACCTCTGCACCACTGCAGTGGTTAGGGAGTTTGTTCTGCAATTGGCGGGTTGCTGGTTTGATCCCCCACTCCGACTGTCTCAGTTGTTGTGTCCTTGGTGCCGATGTATGGTAGCCTCGCTTCTGTCAGTCTGCCCCAGGGCAGATGTGGCTACTAACATAGCTCACCACCGTCAGGGTGTGACTGGGTGAATGACTGTAATGTGAAGCACTTTGGGGTTGTCAGACTAGTTAAAGCGGTATACAAGTACAAGCCATTTATCATCAAATAAAAAAATAAATAAACAATTTCCACACAAGAAAACGTCTCTATTTTCAGGCTGGTTTTAAAATCTGCCATGACCGTAATGTGCCCTGCAGATAACACTTAATTAGCATATTTTAGTGCTCGCTGTCGACAACTATTTTTATGCAGATTCCTTTTGTCCATTATTGGTGATTTACTTTGAGTTGTATTTTCCCAACTAGTCTTTGAAAATTTTATGAAATGAAATTGCCTATATGAAAAAGAAATAGAAAAAAAACATATAAAAATTGCAAGCATTGCATCCTCTTCAGTTTATGTTTCATATATTGGACATCATATAAGGGTTATATGATTTACTCTTGAAAGTGGCCACTTTTGTATTTATTTCATACAATATAATATAATGAACTTCACAAGAATCATGTGAAAACTATGTATGGTGTATATAAGTACAACTCATATACAACATACATAGTTTCCATGCTTTCCATACATGTTTTATATATCTTTTACATATAAAATATGGTAATTGCACTGTGCAGAGGTTTGCCAGAGGTTCTCTAATCAGAACTGAACTAAGCTATATGTCAACCATCCACTTTCCCACAGGCTTTCACAAAGCGATAAATACAACTCAAATATTTAGACTATGTTTGTCAATACAATGTCCAGGGTTCAGCTATATTATATGTTGGTTATGGAACACTTATAATATGACAAATGAAATTGCACGTCAGTGAAGAAAATGTACATCTGTTGTTATGTGAAGCATTGTGGAATGCCTGTTATCAGCATTTATGTGTTTTGGTGAAAATTACAACAGAAAATCATGTGAAAAGACAACCAAGTATTGACATTTATTGTAAAAGATAAATTACAATTCATGTAATGTGTTGTTCAAGTCTTATGAAATACTTAAAATGCTTCTAAAATATTTGGCAAAAATACTTAAGTTGGCAATAATTTAACGGTCAACTGTAACCTGCTTTTTGTATACTTGTACATTTCCTTGTCATTTTATCATCAGATTTGGTTGTAGTTTATGTATGTCTTACATTTGTGACAGCACAGTCGTTTAGTTTCACTGACGATTGGCCAGTATTACATTTTTGTACTGAGAATATTGTGTGTGAAATTACTGTCATGTATTGTTCTGATAAGTACACAAATCATAGAAGTTTCATTTGTACCAAATTACTAAGATTCTTGAAACTTGTACTGTATGTACTTGTACAAGTTACATACAAGTTTCAACTAAAGTAGACACAAACTTTTTAAGACTCATATATATCATCTCCATATGGGAGTACTGATCATTATCTTTTTCCAACACCCCAAATTGATAAAAAAAACAGAGGTTGGTATTTACCAAACAATAAACTCTACTTGGACAAAAACCCTCCACAGTCCCTTGGCTGGTGCTGGGTCATTAAGTCTGGGGGCTCTGGTCCAAGTTGCCTTATCATCTTTTTTGTCCTTCAGCAAAACCCTTATGAAAACTAATGATTTTTTTATAAATAAATGACTGAATTTTCTTTCATTTGCCATTCTCTTCAGTCTTGTTGTTGTCTGATTTCTGTTTGCATTTGTATGTTTGAGTGACATTTGCGCCTGTGCATCTAAGATGCCAGGGGTGTGATTTTGATCCACAGGTATGATGAATTAATCTCATTGGATGAAAAATTACACTAGAAGGGTCAATTGGGCGTTGGTACAGAGAGCTGTGCCTGAAAAATAATCTTTAAGTAACCAAGTTGAGACCAGCATGAAATCACGTGGAAACCAAAAGGGTACACAGACACACCAATTGGTCTGGTGTCCGTCCACAAGGAAGCACTAAAATTATCAGACCTACTTGAAAAACAACCCAACATGAAATGGGAATGCAGAGAAATCGCAAGTCAGACACATTTCATGGGAGAACAGATGTGATAATTCCTTTTTATTCTATAATTTATGTTTGTGTATACACTTTTCTTCCTGCAGCTTTGATGGGGCCAGGGCCTGGTAATTTTGTTCCTTACTCGTTACTCATTCCATATCAGTATGGATTTCCACCAGTGGTCCTTTTCTGGGCTGTTCATATCATGGACTATACTCTATATTCATGGGCATTACATGGTTTTATGTGGGTGCTGTTTTATTATAACTTCTGTGAAATATTCTGTTTCACTTCTCTGAATGAAAAGTCCTCTACAAATAAAGTTTTAACTGATCTTTTGTTTGAATACAAGGAAAGTCGTTGCACTCTTTTCTGACTGATGCCTTTGTACCTTAAGATCCTTTTGATTATTAATGGCAAACTATGGTTGTAGCGAAAGGTTGCAAAGGATCAAATGTCAGGAAAATCCTTCTAGGACAGCTGAACTTTACCAAAGGCTAATCACATTGCTATAATGGATGCTGGATGTTTACCCAAGAAAACTAACTGCTGAAATTCAATCAAAGCTTTTTTCAAGCAAGGATTAGTGTAAGGATACGTATGCATATTTAAGCATAATCTTAGGACATGAACCACTCATTTATCTAGTTAAACATCACTGGCAAACTATCCCGGATCAAAACACTCAGAAAACGCACAACCAGAGGGATGCAACACAATCTGCTATATCCAACTATCAGCATCAAGCAGAAAAAGATGAAGGTGGATCCAAAAAACAGCATTTACCACAGCTCTGTTCCCCATTAGTAATAAAAAAATGCTCTGCCTGCTGTTTTCTTAGGAAAATATAATTATGAAGAAAAAAAAACATTCTTCACAATTTCCTTCCACTTTCAATTAAATTGATAAAAAAAATTAGGTGATTAACAAGCTGTTTATTTAACTAAATAAATCGGAATTGGAAATGATGCAAGGCTTGAACTTTTTCAATATTTTATGACATTGTTTCATTGGGGTTTATTCTGTTGATGGGGTTTGGATATTAGATGTCTAAGTAACTAATTGATTTTTTTTAATAAAACAAGTAGATGAATGAAATTAATAACTGACAACAAAGTGAAACAAGGGTCTCGTCTTCAGTTTTAGGGGACTGTCGTTTGTCTCATTATCTTTGTCTCTCTCCGCCTTTCTTTTCATCCTTGTTAAACATTTTCCATGGTGTCTCTTGAGCGTTTGTTCACGGCACTTCATATTTACTGCTCTGTGCTGTGTGTATGCAAAAAAAATAATTAACAAAACCACACTAACACCATAGAGCGAATAATCCCTATGCGCACTCTGACAATGAGTGCCACACTACTACCTACTGTAGTGGATGTGAATTACACTTTATTGTAGTAAGGCAAAAAATAATAATTTAAAAAGCATATTCCTATCATGTGAAAAGTACAGATTTACACTATTTGCAACTATTGCTAAATCATAGCTGAAAACAATATGACATTTTGGTTGTTGTGGCATCTAGATGCCATAAAACATATGCATAAAATATTGGGTCTGTTCTTGAGTAATTAGACTTTCATTGCCACTTCAGCTTTTTGAAAACAGTTATTTCATTACCTTTTCACCAAACCGATGCCATCCTTGAACAACCACTCACAGAGCAAACACCTAAAAGGCTCCTTCTGGCAGCCCTTTGAACAATAAAATTAGGACATTCTAAAAGGAAAACCTAAAAGGCAAGTACTTTAAATATTGATATGCTTACTTTTGATCGTCATGGATCATTGTGGAGCAGTAGGAATGTTCATTTTCTGGCAAATCTAATTTGATTCGGTGGGCAGTTAAAATAACAGTAGATTGATAATTGGTTTGCTTCACTTCAGAGGGGTCTAAAGTCTCACTATGATATTCATTATATCATTATATTTATTCATAATTGATTTGTAAATGTAAATGTGTACAGGTAACGTAGAAAATATAAATCTGTAATAGGTTTGCACCATTAAATCACCTTACTACCTTCTTTGATACATTGCAAGAATCAAGAGGTTCCTGTTAAACAAGGCACACAAAAACCTGTGCATACCTTTTTTAGATTAATTTGCTGAAATGGTATCTTTTACCCATGTTGTTTAAAAAAAAATTGCTGTCAGGCACCTGCAGCTCATCTAAAATGCTGTATGCTCTATATGGCACTGATAGTTTTAGTCCAGAATCCGTGTCAGAATTGCCCGTCTTGTATGAACCATGTGGATTCCTTTTGCCATCAGAGACCGGCACGCTCCAGTGACCAGAACTAAGCAAGGGGAAACAGCATTTAGTTTCTAAGCTCCTCTGGAACCAACTCACAGAAAACCTGAGATGTATAAAAACTGTTGGCTCCTTTAAATCAGGCCGAACACCTACTGGTGCCTGCCATAGCAATGCATTGCCTCAAAACATTACAGCAGCTTTCTCATAAAACTAAAACCTTTCTCTGCATTTCACTAATTCAGCAATTCCTTTTCTTATCATTTACTGTCTAAATGTTATGTAACCTCTTTTAAATTATTTTTTTTTTTCTTCTGTAAGGCACTGAATTACCTGTGTATGAATGGTGCTATGGAAATAAACCTGCCTTTCTGTGCCACGTCCTATGCACTGCTCAGAGGCATGTTCTGTTCACTGCTCCCCTATTAGCCCACAAGTACCTTTTCCTCTCAGTTGTGAGAGTGTAGTGCATCACTGAGGGCATCTGACCTTGGAGTCCTATCAGCAACACCCTGGCACCACAGCCAAGCCCGAACAATGAACAATTGCCCACTTAGTGAGCACAAAAAGCATTTTCCAGCGCAGCACTGAACAACCTGCCAACTCTGGAAGAAGTGGACACAGTCTTCCAGACACAGCTATTCTGTATACACAGACTCCCATTTAAACTCACATCATGATTCATAAAAGCCAGCGTCTTGACTAATGGAGCAAAAAAGATTTATGTAGAATGCTTTTTTTTGCGACACGCATTTCACATAACTTCCACTCGCAGAGAGACAAAGTGTAAAAAGGCGCACTGCACGCTACCGTGCAGCTCAGGGCCTGAATCAAAGATGTGGAACAGACACCAGATCAGACAATTACCCTCAGACAAGTTAACCAGGCGAAACGGGAAGAAGCCCAGTCATGTACAATGGAACTGTCACACATCACCACTGAAGGCTTATCTTTGTTTTCGACAAGAGCACAAAAAGGCACCTTTTGCAAAACATCTCATGTGAATCCAAACTTTGCTAATAATACAATCAGTCAAATGACGGAAACAATACAAAGCCAATGCCGTGAACAATATGAAAACAAGGAGTCATTGATCTGTTCAAGCACAACATGTAGGAGAGCCTAAGTATTTGCAAGAACTTTCAGACATCAAGCCGTATTCCTATGTATAACTGAGAATCAGGATCATGAATATGAAACTCCTCAGCTGCAGTCACTGCAAGGGTAAACCCATGAATAAAGAACTGAATAAAGCAAAAGATTATGTGAACAGCATATGGCATAAACATGAAACATTTACAGTACGTCATAGTGTGCGTGGGGGGGTAAAAGTGTCAAAGCCTTTGTGGTAAACCTGCATGTGTATATCTATCACCGACAGAAGGAGATTTAAGTACCCAGGGATTCCTTCTACTTTTATTCTTTTTCGTTGCTTAAAATGCATTCTAAGCCAGACTTCAGAGATGATCAGCTCAAGTGAGATGTGCGCGTAGCTGTACAGCAATGAAAGGAGACAGATAACAAGCCATGAAACACAAACGTACAGAATTTATTTTTTCCATTCAGGAAAAATCCTATTGCTATATATGAATTTCTCTAAGAAATCAGCTGACATAATCTGTTACCCGCAATCAACCCGGTCCCAGGTTCATGACTGGAGAATCTTAAAGTGGCCTTTAAGTCTAAATCTTAAAGTGGCCTCAAGCAAATTTAATGCAGTGGTTAAACCCAGCACACACCCACATATCTCTCCCTGATGTACATCATTATTTAAGCCTAACACAAGTAAATGCATAACCTCATTGATTAATTGAAGAGTTTCTAAACAAAATGTCCAAATTAAACAAGAGCAGAAGCAAAATTTACTAAAGTCACTTGAAAAAAGACACAAAAATTAATGTTTATTCTCACTCAGCTGCAAATCATAATTCGTTTGCCTTAACCAAATGTATTGGATCATATTGAATCCAGGCCAATTTTATTCTATTTAATTCATCAAAACATGGTGTATCGAGAAAAAAATGTGGTTGATGGGTGAAGAATTTTTTTTTTTTGATATGCTTATACTCATCCAAACTCATTTCAACTTCAAATCTGTATTTACTTTGTATGTGGCCATCTGCTTTGGTTTCTTTTGTTGAAAAAAGATAAAAACCTTCATGGTTTAACATCTTATTTAAATATTTGTTTTCACATATAAAGCACATTTTATTAAAAAGCATTGTGCTTAAATAGCAGTAAAATAATCATCAGTGAGATATGAAACATCTGCCATGCAAAGATCTGTTTATCAGTCATTCAGTCACTAAAGAGCAAGCAGAGAAATATATTTTCTATAACAAAACCATTACAATTAATTCATCTCACACAAAGGGGATCATTATAACTGCTCATAAATGAGGACATTCAATTTGTGACATTCACAGTATGCAAAATCTTCATCATTGTATAACCACATGCCATACACATGATCCACATAATCAAGGTGTTATACTGATGAGGTATTAAAACACGTAATAGTTTATTTTGCCTCAAAAACTAAAGCAGTGTCTTGTTTTATCTCCAGGTGTGCATAAAGCTGTAAATAATCCTTCTTTTTATCCAAAGAAAATACACAAGCAGGAAAGAAACATCAGTTAAGCTGTTATTTAATGATCTCAACATGGCAAGCTGCTCTGCTGCCCATTCTACAGCTTTTAGCCCACCAGGTTACATAAGCCTTTGTCCGATTTACAGGCAATCTCTTCAGCAGTTGGCTACTTAATGGTGACTTTTCAACATTAACAAGAAATCTATAACACATGTGGGTAATTTCAGTCCACAGAGCCCAATGTTTCGGATGTCTTTCTGAATTCACCCAAAAACTCAGATGAATGTCTCCTGATGCTGTTACCAAGCTCCTGCTAGAAACCTACTCATGACCAATTTATTAAAATCAGGTGTGTTCAAGCAGACTAAGATCTAAGACCTTGTTTTTTTAGAGGAATTTCTCAGCTACTGGTCCATATTACTCCACACACCATCACATATACATTCTCTTCTAGATTGAATACATACAAAATGTGTCAAAGCTCATAGAGTAAAAAAATATAATAATAATAAAAAATAAAATAAAAGGCATTTCAAGAGCAAGAATGGCTTCCGCAAGTACTTATCACTTGTACTAAACAGTACTAAAATGAGACAAGGACTTTACTGCACAGCTAAAGGTAGGTCTTTTTACAGACTATCATTTAAAATTCTCATAAAATCTGGAAAAAAAAACCTCACCCCATAACATAGACTTCACTCTTCCTTACAGTCTTGATTGTACGAAGAGCTCGGGCAGCTATACGTTGGTGTGATTCATTATCATTGTCCTTCAGCAACCGTTGCTTCATGTTCTGTGTCCCTTTGAATTTTCTTAAGCAAAACTATTCTGCTAATTGTTCTGCATGTGTCAGAACCACATCTTGTAAACAGAATATTGTAATCTTGCATGGGGATACATAGTAGTGGGATTTGAACTTTTTAAGAGTGGTTTTGGGAATTGGGAAATGTGAATCTGGAAGTTTTTTTTTTGAAAATAGAAAACTGTTCTGGTTTTGTCAATTTTTTTTATTTGTATTTCTGGGATTTTTTGTTTGCCTGACGTGGGGCCACAGATGGAAACAAGCCAGAGGAATAATCTGGTCCCACACAGCTGTTGTCTTATGAGATTGTTCCTGATGAGAATGTGCCTGTGTGAGGTCCCTGGCAAATAAATTAACGAAAATACTGACTGCAAATCCAGATTAAATTTAGTAAAGTTTACATCGCAGAAATTTAAGGAGTCTTTATTCACAGCTCACCGGGTAAGCCTTCTAACCTAAATATTGCTTTTTTCATAAAGCAAATTAAAAATAAATCTTTATAGCACTAAAATGTATACATGATGTAATTCGGTAAATAGCCCCGACATCCCGCCAGGTTTCGATTCTGCTTTATGGATCTGTTTGAATCTCATTTCTTTTCTGTGCTCCCATACACTGTAAGGGATACAGGATAACTGCCAGTAAAGCTGCTCTTATTCAAATTTTTTCCTATTGTCTGAGCATGAAATGAGTCTGATAGTTTAATTAAAAAACAGACCATTAAAGGCATCGTGTTCAGCTGGAGCCACCTTTAAAGCACTGAAAGGCTGATAGTCAGTGTCCTCTGACCGAACATTATTCACACAAGTATAATACAGTAACTGAGCTGTGATTTCAAATAGGAGGAACACAATTTGGTCAAAGAAAAAGCTAGGTTACTTGCTGCTACTTAGAAGTGTTATTTTCCATCCCCAGTATCTGGACACATTACATTTCGTGAGCCAATTACCTGTGTAGAGGAATAACTTAGTATAAGCTTTTAATTTTAGTAAGGTAGAGAGGAGCGCTTCATAAATAACTGCTCTCTACAAGCCAGATGTGTAACACCTGAGGAACTGAATGAATCAGCCAGCTACCGCTCACTTCCTCTGTGCACACAAAGCAGACAATTACGTCCTGTCTTTCAAATAGTCTCCAAGGCTTGTCCTGAAAGTCTTTTATTTTACACCAGCTGTTCACTCCTGAAAATTATTAATTCAAGGTTGCAAGAGACAAAACATATGCTTGTCAGTTAAAACTCAAAGTCAACAAAAACTAGGGAGGTTGTTATTTTAGATAGACGTACTGATACACAATAGTTGATTCAGCCTCTAAATTTGCTCTGTGCATTTTCATAATGCAATGGCAGATATAATTAAATACCTGAATGCAAGAGTCCCTTCTAATATTTAAATAACCCATCTACAAATGCTATATGAGAACATTAATTCTAAGCAAAACATTGCTAGGCTCCATAAATCAAATGGCCTTCGTATTTCTTAGAACTCTTTTCTAGGGGAAATTTTTTTAAATGTATACATTTTTATTGCTGTAGAATATTGTTAAAGGAAAACTGCTGCAGCGAGGTTGGAGGATATTTTTAACTCCTCTTCCATCCTCCTCGCTGTGCGTGGTGGCAGGAAAAACCTCAGTCCTCGTTCAGCCTTTTTGTCACAGTTCCAGTTGTTTTAAACTTTTTAAATTATTGCTCTGCCTCTAAATATGGAGGAGCTTAGGTATGTAGATAATAGCCATTTCCTGACAATTTATACCATGGAAGGAGAAAAAACACTTCCCTTAGAAGTAACTGTTTTTAACAAAAATAATTAAAAAAAACATATGCTTGAATTATTTTTAAGGTTGATCAGAATGTCTCGGGATGAATTTCTAATAGAAAATTCATGACTTCCAGGGATTTTTTTAAGCTGGCAAGCCAGATTGATAATGTGTATCACTCTTCGTTCTGCACATTATCAATCTGGGTCTGCTCCCATCGAACCCGTTTGGGGAAAGGAGAGCCTTTCAGCAGAACTTGCTGAGCTGATTGGGCGAGGCAACACCTGGTGCCTGCCTGCCAAACGTTGGTTTTAGCCAATCACGGTATCACAATATTTTTTAGTCACTCTTCAAATAGGAAAAGATAATACAACAAGCCTTTTATATAGAGCAGATGTGTTGATCTTCAGAAATGAGAAAAATGGCAAGAAAATATGAGCAACTAGTCAAAAGCTTCATCTTGTAACTAGTGGGCTGCTGGCTCAAATCCCTGCTCTGACTGTCTCAGTTGAGTCCTTGAGCTAGAGACCTCACCTGCTTTGCCTGCTGGCAGGGGGCAGCTGTAGCTACAAATGTAGCTTAACACTGTTAGCATGTGAATGGGTGAGGGACTGAATGTAGTATAAAGCGCCTTGGGTAAACCACAAAACAGTACAGGCCATTTACCATTTTTACCATATTCAGTCAGAGCATTAAATAAAAAGATTGAAACAAACAGAACTGTGACAAACGTGGCTGGACGAAGACCAACGTTTTTCTTCCAACCACGCCAGAGATGAAGTCTGAAGTCTGACACTGAGACTCGAGTCGCACTGCAGAGTTCAGAGTCGACTTAGACCCAAGCTCAAAAAGCCTAAGACTCAGCTGGACTAGTTTCCACAGTAATTGTAAACAGTTGTTTCTGCACAGTGCACCAACGTAAAAGGAGTGGACAGCATCTTCTAAGTTAGTTTTTATGTAATGCTACCATGGAGCAAGCATTTACAGGAGGTCCAGAACAGACTGCAGCTCGAGGGGGACCATAAGGGAGGCAAAAGAAAACTTCAAATGCTCACTGTTGAAAAGTGTGAAATTATGCAACTGCACTGATATAAGACTTTATTCCACACACCTTTTCTGGTGGTGCCATTAAGTGTGGAGGGTGCTGTGTCATATTTCTTTTTTTAAATAATTGTCCCCTGGGGTGGCATTACATTGAGAACTGTCTTTGACCGGATGATGCAAAATTGTTGACTTTACCTTACAGGCGGCAGCAGAAATTTGTAGGCAGGTATCAAATCTGATTGGCCTTCAGCCTCTGGGTGGAAGGTGAATGACAGCTCTGTGCATAATCTATTGATGAACAACCTGCTATTGATCTTCATGGCCTCATTAAGGCCGACACATGAGTGCTTCAGTACTGATAAGGCAGTTAAAAACATTATATTGTGCCATCAATAGCTATTGGCCGTTAGTCAGTGGTAGTTTAAGCAACCTTATTTGAAAGGACAGAGCTTTCTAATTTGTTAAATGTCAATTGTGATTGAGGCTTTTCAAGGAATCAATGCAGCAGCCAGAATGCGGGCGCTTTCAGAAAGAACTTGAAATCCCACGGGATTTGCATCTGAACACAGAAATCCTGTCAACTGATTTTTTTATGTATGCTCTGGCGGCGAGGCACACAATACTTTTTAAAGCTTAAGAGAAAAGACAAAAAAAACTCTTAACTGCATACACACACCACTGTCACCGAGATGGGAAGAAGGAAGAAAAGAAATAAACACCCGGCAAGCATTTTCTCGAGGGAAATTCACAGAAAATGAAATTGAAGCTAATACAACTCTGAAATTCGGCTCTTTCATTTTCAAATGCAAAATCAACAGGTATTTTAGCTTAACTACCCGAGGCTTATGCTGCACTTTAATAATTTAGCCTCCATGTACAAGGCCCGCTCTGTGCTTGCTGATATATTGGTTGTATATTACTGCCTGTTGTTTGAAAATGTTCTGATGCACCCTGAAGCCTTGCTGCAATAACACAACAGAGGGACCAACAATGAGTCCCGGTGGCAGTCTATTATGTGTTCAGAGAAACGAAGCACACTGGACCCCAGTGTGTTGGAACCGTACACACAAGTACAATTTATTTAAGGACATGGTCTCATTTGGTCTCATTTATTTTCTCCTATTTTATTTACCATCTATTATTTGTTTCGAAGAGTAACTAATCATACAAACTACTCTTACAAGGGCTGCACTCGAGCACCATTTTGAGCAGTTCCTCATTTTCTTACTACATCTTATAGTGAAATGGTATACCCCCCCCCCCACACATTTATATGACAGATTTAGTAGGTACTTGTTTTTTTAACTTTAAACACGTTTCATAAACATTATATTGTTGCATGGATTGAAATACCAATCAAAATACCTAAAAATGTTTCACTTCAAGTAATTTCAGAACAAAATGAAGCTAACTACACTTGCAGCTACCAATAGACATTCATGTAAATAATGGTGTGAGTCAAAAAAGAGGAGAAGCATCCAACTGCAGCCTTTCGATTTGCATGACTCGAAACCACCAGAGAAAACAGAAAATTCAAAACCACTCTTGCAGAAGGACCGATGTATGTTCTCTTCACCCTCTTGCAGCTCTCGCAGCCATGTGGCGTGTCTCTGTCTCGTTCTTGCTGCTCTGCATGCCTATATTAGAGCTCTCGTATCAGCCTGTAGTCGAAGCCGAGCCTCGTGCCATAAAGCTCAGGGGACAGCGAGACATCTATGTGAGAGCTGCCCCTTCTTTTCGTTTTATGTTTGAAACGTTCCACACAGATACTTTAGTGTCTTAAGTGTATTGTTGCATTAGCCTTGCTACAAGACCATGGCTGTAATGGAGACAATGAGGGACTGTTATGGGCTAGACAACCATGAAATTTTGCGCAGACATTCTTAGTCCCGGGTGGCTGAATCATAATGACTTTGGTAATCCCACGACAGTTTTTTTCTATGACTGATTTTCAGGGAAATGTCTTAAAATCTCCTCAGGGTGGACATTCATGTGAAATTGGGTGCAGTCAATCATCCCCTACAGTTCATGTACTGTAACTTTAGCCCCTACTTTGCTCTGATAGATTACACTGTTGTCTTTAACCAATATTATGTGGATAGCTGAAAGTTATGCAAAGTTGTTTGCGTTCCCATAAGCCCCAAATGTAATGTTATTTTGTATGCATGTTATTAATTGTCTTGATCTTCTGGCATTTTAACAGGGGTGTTTAGATTTTTCATATCCACTTTGCATTTTATTTGTTACCAGTAAAACACAGTTGACTTTCTTACACTAGCAGCTATTGTGCCATCGGAAACATTTTTTGTGGTTTGTATGTTTACATAAGCCTTTACTTATGAAATCCCTCAGAGAAAAGTGATTACATAATAGTCTTAGAGCTGTAACAAATAAAGTTGTAATGCTGTTTGATTATTTAAACATTTATAAAAACTGTGATTTATTTATTTTACCAAATTCATTTGCTAAGCCTGCGGAACAGATGGTAGCAAAACCAGACAATATGTTCCTCATCAAAGTCTATCAAAAGATGAGACTTATTTTTCACAAAGCTCTGCCGGGCAAAAGTGGAGGGTTTCCAATTTTTCTTTCAAAATAACTGAATGATGATCAAATGCATGTATTATTTTCAATAATTTGTTCAATTCAGACTTTGACAGCATGTCTGTATGGTATCTAGTTTAATCTTAGGCATTTTGTTGTGTTAAGTAATTCAATCTACTCATCACCTTCTTGTAACCAAACAAATGCCAAGTTACAGCATAGTTACAATAAAAATAAGACTGAAAATAAAATAACTGTAGTATTTACAAGGGGTGTCATGAGATGCAGCAACACAAAATCTTACAATAGTGAAAACCTCTTCAAATTTCTTGTCAAGGTTAAGTGTGTTTTGTAAAGCTCCATCCAGTTGTGGTGACATTGTCTTGCGAAGAATAAGGTACTACTGGGGCCTTGAATATGAAATGAGTGTTTTATTCCTGTTTTGTCTCTATGTTAGAGAGTATTTTTAAGTAAGAAGTAGCGCCTGCATTGACAGACTTGATTAATAAAGACAACACTACAAACACTGCAAAAACACTGACAAAGTTTTAACCACTTTCAATGTTATGTTTCTGTGGCAGCATTTCAGGTAAAGAAAGAAACGGTGGCAGACGAGCAATGAAAAACTAAGCTCTGTTGGAATACTGCAACTGGCTAAATCATAGTCACTAACAATGCTAGCGACTAGTTAGCATCTGCTTTGGAGCAGTGCTAAACTGAAGGGCTGTATCATTTCTTATAGGTCTGCTTTGCATTTGATCACCTCAGCATTGTAGTATAAAATACTAATTCCTCCCGTCACATATTTACACTATCAGCTTTGTGGCATAGGTACAAAATGCTCCAGAATAGAACAGAATATACTTTGTTGTTATGGTTTGTAACAATGAAAAACAGTTTAAAAAAACTCCAGCATTGCCTTCCTGATCATTGTGCACTGCAGCATACATAACTTGATCACTAGCTTATTCAGACTGCCACATTTTCTTTTGAATTGAAAAAAAATATTGCAGTGATTACCCAATTACGGCATTACTTAATCTACAAATGCTCTTTCAGCGTTGACAAATATTTACTCAATCACTTCGGGATGTTGGATGCTTGAAGCTGAAAGTGAAACTGACAGCACAACCTACATTCTGCTTAATCCGGAAAATCATTACCAGACCACCTGGGGGTGTTTGTAAAGCATTGATGTATCATTTTCAGATGGCCAGTTAATCTTTAAGGATGGGAAATATACTATGAGATAATCACATCATACTCAAAGTATTGGACCATGTCCTGACACAGTTGAACACAGCCTTGGACCCAATAAACACACACAAATAAAACAAGGAGTACATCAACAGAAATGCACCGTACCTGAAATATATTTCATGTGTTTGTATTAAATAGAATAGGCTTCATTTCCTCATTTTTGAACCAGCAAACGTTTTTTGTTTTGCTAACATACATGATAAGACAGGAAACAGTATGATAGGAGCTTTAGACGTCTTAAACCCCCGAACTGGATTATTCTACAGATCAGTTTGAAATTTAGAAAACTTATTTCATTTTTAAAAACAAAAAGAAAGAGTATTTTCAATGCTGTTTTGTCATTAGGACAAACATGGCATTTAGGCAAAACAACCCACAGTATATAGACTAGTCAAAGATGAATATAAATATTTTATGGAAATTACAGTTTCATTAAAACACAGTTTGTGATTTGTGAAAGCGTTATTCTAATTATATACAAACATAGGATTCTTAGTTTTGACAAAATTAATATTAATGTCTCATCTTGGCCCAGTATACCACTCAAAACTACATGTGCCCCTTTTTGTAAGTTTTTGTCAGTTGATTTTGAATTTGTCACATAGCTAAAACTTTCAATACACGTTTTTGAGTAGCACATTAACCTCAGTAAGAATATTCTGTCTCTTTTTAGCAGCCTCGTTCAGCACTTTTGCGTCTACTGATTCTATTATTAAACACCTTTCTGACAAACAGCGAACATTATGTCACCCTCCCTCAGTGAACTCACAGCACTAAAATTGCTTTGACCTGCTGCCTTCAGGTTCTCCAAAAAACTTTGATTTTTAAGTGTCAAATCGAAGGGTCAATTGCCACATCAGTCAAGCTGAAAATCCATTAATTATTTTTGAAAACCTGAGTCGTAGTACAACTAGACACTGAAAAAGGCATTTAAAGTGTAGAGACAGCAACACCTAAATCGAGATGAACATTTGGACTTTTAGTTGTGTTGAGCTGGGCACTGATGTGGAGAGAATAAAAATGGTGGTTACATTTCAGTCACAGTTTCACCCTCAAGAGCTGAAAAAGGCTGCATTTTTTTTAATTAGTTGACTAAAAATACAGACATAGCAGTACTCTTCAAGCATATTAAGGTGAAGTTAATTAACACGTTCAATGAACTTTGCAACTTTAGCCAGAAGCTTTGCTAGTATTTCGTATTTTTAAGTTATGTGGTTGACAGGATAAGATAATTCCTTTTGCTCCGCATGAACACTCTTGAAAAACAACTTCCTCTAAATCAACCACATGGTAAAAAAAAACATGAATGAATGAATAAATATTGTACTTGGCTGTGCTTCTATAGCTATTCCCTTCAACACATTTGTTTAGTCTTTTTTTTACCCTCGTGTTGTACAGAGGTATGCAGACATCCTGACAAATACATTCATAAACATACCTACAGTGCCTTCCAAAAGTATGTCACATCACAGCCACAAACTTCACTGTATTTCATTGAGACCTATTAGCTGTCTATCAAACCTACACAAGCAGCACACTTTATCATTTTGATGTGGAAGTAAATTATGCATGGTTTTTCAAGTGTTTATGAATAAAATTGTAGAAAGTGTGAAATTTGCATTCAGCCCCCCTGAGTCGATATTGTGTATAACCACCAGTATTTATGTTTATGCCGTGTTTCTATGTAAGTGAAAGCGGTAAAATTTTGACCTTGTCAATCCAGAGCTCCTTCTTTAATATGTTTACTCTGTCCCAGCCGTGGTTTGTGGAAACCAACCATGACTTCTTATGACTTTCAGTAATGGTTATCTTCTTGCCACTATTCGTAATAGGCCAGGTATGTGGACAGCACGATAAATGGACAATAGTGCGAGGTGTTGAGTTGTATTAATTTTGCGGCACACACAACATTTTACATGTAAGATAAAAAGTTCAATTTTGGACTCATCTGACCAGAGCACCTACTGTACTTTTGCCTGTTTGTTGTGTCCCCCACATGGCTTGTGGTTAACATCAATTTTAACTTTTTGTGGTTATCTTTCAAGAATGGCTCTACAAGATTTGTAGGGTGCACAGCTAGCTGTCTGCTCAATAGATTCTCCCACCTGTGCAGTGAATCTCTGTAGTTTCTCCAGAGCTACCAAGGGGCTTGTTGATGCTTTTCTGATGAATCTATTTGTGCACCATACTGTCTAAATTTCTGATTGATGTAATATTCAAAGCCTTTGCTGTTGTTTTAGAACCCAACTCTGCTTTAAACCTCTGCACAACCATATCCCTGACTGGTCTGCTATTGTCTATGGTCTTTGTGTCTCTTCTACATTTATTTGAATAATGTTTTGAAGAAAAACAAAGATAGCTTTGTTTCGAAAGCTTTATTTTCTGAAAGAATGACATATAGAATTGTGTTTTTCTTTTGCCCTAATATGTTATCTTGTAAATATATTTTTAAATGTTATTCTTTGAGAATATCTGAATCTTCACATAATGTTATATTTTTTTTGTCTGATTACATTACATAATATCAGTTACTCAGTACTTAAGTTGCATTTTCATGAAATACTTTTCTATACTTGAGTAATTCTATTTGAAGTAATGTTTCTCTTACTTGATTACAGTTTGTGGCTACTGTACTCACTTTTGGAAATCACACTAAGATGAAATCTGTTCACTAACTAGGGGACTTCTCAGGGAAATAAATAAATGCATATGCCTGGCACACTCTTCCTGTTTTTATTTGTGCAAAAATGTAAAAAAAAATGTTTTGTTATATTTCACAATTATGGACAACCTTGTGTTAGTCTGTCGTGTAGAATCCCAGTAAAATACATTGAAGTTTGTAGTTGCAACATGTAAAGCAGTTCAAGGGATATTAATGGTTTTGCATTTTGTGCTTTAACATTCTTTAACATTTTCATTTTAAATGAAATTATTCATGTATTTACCCCTTTACTCCGTTTAACTTATCTTGTGTTACAGAATATTTAGTCCACAACTTTAGTGTGTCTGAAACTATTCATTGAAAGTTTGTATGTTGGTTGGAAATCTGGTAAACACTTTCATATGTTTCTCTTGTTTTCATACCTTTTGTGCCCTTTTTCCTTTCATGTCCCAAAGAGGGAACTCTCTGTGACAAGGAAATCCACCGTATTAATCTTAAATGCAGTATAATTTCTAGGGTGCCTCGTGATTTCAGAGCTGGATGTGCAAAGTGTTTGGAGAGTGATAAAATAGAGAACAAAGCACGGAAAAGGATACACAGTGCCTCCTTTTGAAGCTCCAGACACTCAAAGGCAGCACTAAAAGCAGCCTTTTGGCAAATTTACTTGACTCATTTATCAGGATTTGTGGGACTGTGAGATAAGTGCTTGTAACAAAATAGGAGATCATATTTAAAAGGCAAACTTCTTACTCATCTCCACAGACCTTTTGTACTTACATAAGAGCTGAGAAACAGAGTTGGACGTTATTTAGTCATGCAGAATAAAAACCCACAACAGCTGAGAGGCTTTGAAACTGATGCCCTGCGCTGAACCTTCCAAAGATCACAGATGATGACGTTTGAATGAACTAAAATGGGCTCCACGACGGTATCTTTCCCTCCGCACTGGATAGCTTTCTACAGAACCAAGTTCTCAAATCAAGTTTTACCGTTCAGAGGAATGAGTGAGAGGAGAAGCAGCAGCAGGCAGAGACTTCCTTGTGCCTTTCCACTCATCCCCGTAAGAGGATCCGACGTAATGGGGTTTCCTCTCCTCTGGCTCCTTCTGCTCAGCAAAAGAAAAAAAAGAGCTGCACAAAACTTCGAACAAACTCGGATACTTCTATATTCTTCTCACATTTTACAGCAACTGAGAGGATAAGTTCCGAGTGGTTCAGCTGTGACCTCAATTTGAGACTATAGTGGTACTTGTCATGATCTCAAACGCAGTACGAACCCATAGAGAGAGTCAAATTGCTGAGATTATCCAACAAAAACCCTCAACTGAAGTCCAAATCAGGCCGGGTACTTATTAAAAACACAACAGACCTATAACCAAGCTCCTATGTGTCTGAAAAAAAAGAACTTGAATACAAATGAGTTTTAGTGAAACATTTTTTTTCATATAGGAAGCTATCCTTGCTGCATAATAAAGCTAACTCTGCCTCCGAGGCCACAGGGAATAACATTAATATTACTTGTTCACAAATTCATTTTAGCAGGCATCTTACCCAACAGCCTCATGTCAAGAGCAATGACAACTTGTCTAACACAAGAGAAATGTATTCACTTTATTAAAGCTGCACAAACAGCTCAGCCTATGTTTGCCAATATATACATATATTTTTCCATATAGTTGTAACTTTTGACCATTTGAGTCTCCTCATGCAAACGCTACAACACAAACTCCAAAATAAAAATGTTAATACAAAATTAGTCGTTATCATTGGTTGAACTGTGTCTTGCAAAATATCAAGTGATTTAACAGTTACCACCACAAACTTGCGTTTTATTGGGATGTTGTGTGATTGACCTACAAATCGTATAACTGCAAAGGGAAAGAAAAAAATACTACATGGTTTAAACACACTTGGATCTAAACCATTCCATTGTAGCTCCATAGATTTATGCTCAGGCTGCCTTTTCAGTCTCACAGGAGGTTTCTTGTCCTGTCTCCACTAAAGAAAGAGTCCCCACAGCATGAAGCCGCAACCACCTTGTTTCAGCATGGGGATGGTTGTGTCCATGCACCAGTTTCCCACCACATGTTTTAAAAGCTTAAACCAGCTTTAAACATCTCCGCAGCTTTATCCCTGACCTGTCTGCAGCGTTCATATCTTTGTGATGCTGTTTGTTGACTTTTGTTCTCTGAGCAACCTCTGAAAGCCTTCACAGAATTAATGGATTTATATTGAAATTGAAATTACGTGGAGATGCTACGGATTGCATACAAATGCATGTGGCCTTTTTCATATTTAGATAGGTTAAACACTTGCTACTTCCTTTTTGGTCAATAAAATTGCAATAAAAATCATAGAAGTTTTGTAATATAACAGAATGCAATAAAAGCTCAGGAGGCATCATGGTTGTGCACCAGTGTTCAAGTGGATGATTTTAAAGAAAAAAAATATTTCACCTGCATCCTTGAGTCGTCCTTCAGCATTCACAAACAGAGTCAGAATGCTTTTGCTTCTGGACATAAACCAATCCGGCCTTGCTGACTTCTTCAATAGTTCATTGTGTTTGAACTCTGGCCTAGGAACACAGCTATGCTCACCAGTACACCAGCCAATTTGAAAGAGTAGGTGGGACTGACCTTTCTTTAAGTAAGTATTGATTGTTTGTTTCCCTGTTTGTATAACTGCATGCTTGAAGAACACAAGTAATTGAAGGGAGGGATGGGGGAGGGTGGAGGCTGATGTACAGCTCACCGTGACTGCAAGGGCATAGAATTGAAAAAGTGGAAGCATGTAAGCATTAAGAACTTAACAAAAGGCGTGATATTTTCATCTTGTAGAATGCTATTGTTAGCATAGCTGCAGCCTTATTACTCATAACATGTCCAGATTACAGATTTTTCTACACAGTATGCAACATCCAACAATCCTGAAAGCAGTACATGACAAATTACCAGTACAACATCTCCTAAATAACGCTTTGCATTAAAACGGCATGCATAAACAACTTCAATCATATGTAGTGTTTATTAGGGTTTTAAGACGGACTGGAGACAACTCAAGGTAAATCACCATTTAATAACTGACATAAGCAATCACGACAACAAAAAGTTGTTGACCGTAGGCTAAGCAGTAAAAGATGCTAATTAAATGTTATCTGCAGGGAACATTACGGTCATGGAAAGTTTCAAAACCAGCCAGAAAATTGTCTTGTGTGGTAATTCTTTATTTATATTTTTATCAGAATATACATGAATGGATTTTATACCTGAACCTAATAATAAACAGAGACAACCTATCCCGCAGGGTAATTACAATTACTTATTACTCCATGTCTATCTAGCTGTCTGTCCGTGTCTGTAAGAAATGCATTTGGTCATCCATGGCTCCCTGTTTCTCTGGGGTATAAATACGATGTGACATAAAGGTCAATTCAGTTTTGCCACTCTTCATAGCAGGAATGGCAAGAGAACATGCCATCCAGACAAGACAGATGTGTATTGATCTTCCCAAGTCAGGAAACGGCAACAAAAAATAACTGCTCACCTAAACCTGCCCATATCTACAGTCAGAGCAATAATGAAAAGTTTAAAACCACTGGAAAATCAAGGCTGGATGACAACTCAAGTGCCACCAAGCACAGTGAGCAGGTTAAAAAAAAACAACAGAAGTTCCCTTTTAGAGGACTCCAGCAAACATTTGGGAGGCATTACAAGACAAAACCTTACTCCCCCACCAACACATACAGTATGTAAGGATGTAAAGTTTGCTAAGTGCAACAGGAATTGATTAAAATACAAGCCCGATATTAGTCAAATTAGACTACAGGTGGGTCTGACGCACATGGATCAATAGGTAGACAGGGACCTTGTATCCACCGTAAAGTATGATGGAGAATGAGTCATTCTGTGGATCTATTTCTCATCCAGAAACTCTATGAAAGTTGTTAAAGTGCATTAAATTATTAACGCTCTGAAATACTATGGTGTTTTAATAGAAGTATGAAGGCCTCGGCCAAAAACGAGTCATTGCTGGTTTTGTCAACAGGATAATGATCCAAAACAACACAGGAGCGGTGAGCTGGAGAGAAGTGAACATAAGACTGATATAGAGAGATTGTGCAAAAAATAATGATAAAAGATCCATAAATCTGTTGGCTCCACCATTTTTGAATGGTGTAGAAGACTAAATTGTTGACCTCTTAGAAAAATTAGATTGTACAAAGTAATGACAGGAGGAGTGTTAAAAGTGTGAAGGCTCCGGTGACTTTGTAATAAACATTTTCTGTGGTATTTTTCTGTAAGTGAACAAAGTTATTTAAATTAATGGTTGGATTAAAGTAAACTGTGTATATTTAGGCTGCTGGAGTAAAATGAATTTAGTTTAATGCTTTTTGTTTGCTTGTTTCAAGGTACATTAAAATTATAGCAACTTAGTTATCCCGCAAAAGATGGTGTCCAGGGTTTGACAACTCTAAACACAAATGTACAGTTTGTACTTGTTCTGTCTCACCTAAAAGGATTTGGGCTGAATATTAAGACCCAAATTCACCCGTTTGTTTGTTCTTGTCTTCACTTATTGCTTTTTGCCACAACAATAATATAGTTTTAGTTTTAGAGCCTCAAACAGAATGGGTTTTTGCTGCTGATAAAATAAGTGTGTTGGATTTATAAAGATATCTAAATAGAAGGATTATTTTAAAGTATTATGAAGAACAATTTGTTTACCATAATCATCGAGATTTTATTACCTTGAGAAGCCAGAAAAGTAACTCAATATATAATTTATCTGACTGCTCTGCCTTACAGATGGGCTGAATATTTTGATTCATATTTTAATTTTCTTGAATAAGCTATCCTGTTAATGAGTTGCTGGCAATGATTGGCTCGGTTTGGTACCTTATTGCAGTCATTCATATCCCAACACTGCTTTAATTTCCGTCCACGGGGTAGACTGGGCTGAATTTTCTTATGGGAGCATTTAGAAATACCCTACCAATATTTCTTGTATGCTCCAGCTAAGACTGTTAGAAACATTTGCAGGTCCACTTTGTTATATTCCACGGGGACACATGCACAACAGCAAAACAACAGAGTTTTCTACTGAATGTTATATAGAATAATGTGTTGGCAAATAATTCCCTTGATTTTTAATATCATACAGAGTAGGGAAAGTTAAACTGTACTTGAACAAGTCTGTGTTTAATGGCACGAAAAGCAGCCCATTAGCAAAAGATGGAGAGAAAACACAAAAGCTGTAATCAGTGCTTTGGTTAATGAAATGTCTACAGGACAGTTTTGTCTTCTGTCCTTCAGTGATTTTAAAATGGCTGTTTGTGAGCATATAAAGGGATTGCAAAATAATCACACCCCTTGAACTTTTTCACAGTCATTACAACTATAACTCTCAATGTGTTTCATTCTTATGTGATACACCAACACAAAGTAGTGCACGGCAGTGAAGTGTGAAGAAAAGGATGGTTTTTATTTATTTATTTAATTTTGTTAAAGCATCTACAACATTTAGCTTCCACTTCTATCATTCCAGTGCCCCTGATTAATATCAAATAAAATTCAATGCAATTCTGTGTGTGTTTTAAACTCAGAGCCAACCAGTAGGTCCAGAGTAAAATTGTGGAGAAGCTTGAAACATTGTTGGGCAATAAAAAGCATTGCAAGCTTTAAACATTTTGCTGAGCACCATTTCAGCCATCATCTGAAAAGAATAGGGAGTAACTGCAAACACGTCCGAGACAGGGCCGTCCACCTAAAACAACAGGCAGGCAAAGAAAATGTTAATCAAAGAAGAAGCCAAGACGCCTATGATAATTCTAGAGTCAAGCATGCCACAAGTCTAGACTTTATGAAAAATGGTAAAAAGAAAAGCATCAATAAGTGAAAGCTAAAAGAAGTCTAGTTTGATGTGGCAAAAGCCATGAAGGGGACACAACAAGCATGTTGCTGTGCCGGTCAGATGGGACCAGGAGGAGACTTTTTGGCAAAAAAGCACAGTAGAAAGCTTACATTGAACATCACTCTGAACTAGCCTGGCCAGCCAGACTGATTTACACGTGACGTAAGTCAGTCTGGTAAGGCTCCATGCCCTCCGGCCCCAAACAGACCGGACCAATCACAGCGCTGGAGGCGGGACGTTACGATACGTCACTCTCATTGGTTATGCAGCGGTGTTTTTATACCATAACAGTCAAGATACATACGGAGATTGTTATTGCTTGTTGCCTTGAGAGATTAAGAAAGTGCAGAGTACAACATTTATCCTCAGATTTTTTAAACAAAAGTGGCAAAAACTTGTTCACTGGAGAATTTTCTCGGTGGCATGATCATCTAGTCCAAAATACTGCTATAACTATAGGAAAAGGCTATTGCTTATAATAGTGACCCAGGAGGGCTGAATAAATATGTTCACCACTATTCAGGTCTTAATTTGGGAAACATTTTGAAAGCCATTTATCCTTGACCTTTCTCTTTTTTATGCACCACTACAGAGCCTTGCAAAAGTATTCACCCCCTTGGCACAGACCCTATTTTGTGAAATTCCAACTTGTAATTTAAATATATTCTTACTTTATGTAATGGATCTGCACAAAATAAGTTGGTCCTAAGTTGGTGAAGTGAAATGAGAAACATATGTAAAACAAAGAATTAAAACCAAATAAAAATAAAAAATTGGCATGTGCATATGTATTCTTGCTATGAAGCTTGTAAAACCCCATGGTTGGGTTATAAAAATATCCAGATCTTTGATGTTCCACCAGAGCACAATCAGATCCAACATCTTCAAATAGGAAGCACGTGGTACTATAACAAAGCTGTCAAGAGAGGACCGCCCACAAAAACACACAGACCAGACAAGGAGAAGCAGCATAGAGACCACAGGTAACCCTGAAGGAGCTTCAGGGCTCCACAGAAGACTGGAGGATCTGTCCATAGGACCACAATAAGCTGTACGCTCCATAGAGCTGGGCTTCATGTTGTTTTCAGCCACCACCAAAGAAATGCAAGGCACTGTATATGTTGCTCTATTAGGTCAAAGTGCAATAAACTACATGGCTTTGCACAGAAGCTACAAGCACAAGCTTCTATCTGCAAAACTATGAAAAAATACTTTTAACAAGGCTCTTTACAGTAAGTATATACCTACTTATGCATGATTACCCACTCATAATCCTGAATAGTTGACACACCATCTGTGTTTTTTATCATTTATCATCTGGCTGAATAGTATAGCAGGGGTATGACTAATTGCCTTAAGCAGAAGTTCGCAGAAAACTGGATTTACTTAACCTCTGCTATTTAGCGTCACATTTAGAGCTTGCAGTGTCACTCACACACACACACACACACACACACACACACACACACACACACACACACACACACACACTGAGCCTTCTTATTCCTTGGGTGTCCATCTCCTCCACTGTCAGCTGAATGGATCACACTGCAAGTCTTCCATCTCCTTCAAATCAGTCACAGCGATGATTCTGTGAAAAAGGAGAGCCGACTGGAGCCTGTCAGTGCTATGAGAGCAGAGGACATCAATGCCTCACTTAGACAGCTATTCTAAGGGGGCCGCTTCCCCAGACAGGAGGACAAGACGGAGTTCACCTGGATTCAATACAAGGTTTCTGCCTCAGCCTTCGGGAGAAAAGATGCAATGCTGAACAGCAGACTGCACTCCCTGATGTTAAATGTCATCTGGATAAAAATCTATTTCTTGATTCATTCAATAGGTTAAAACTTACAAATGGACAAAAGTTGCCTGTTCCTTTGAACTGCACTGTCATCCTTCTCCTCCTTATGATGAGCAGAAAGCAAGGGGTTGGGTGATTTTCGAAAGGTGCAAAACATCATGGCTACTGATAACAATCCCTAAGTTTTACTGATTGATTTATGTTCCTCATGTGGCATTGTTGCTTCTCATTTCCAACGCAGCGTGAAAGGCACAGAAATAAAAACATCTTAGCAGCAAATCGGCCTCACCATGGCAACAGTATTGATCAACCCTCCTGGGTCCTCAGAAAAATCTATCCCTCATGTCAATTTACCAGCATTAACAGTTCAGCAGCCACTCATGTCTTGAATAGACGGAGCATGATATTTGGAATCTGGCAATAAAATCTGCGATCATTATTTAGCTTCCCTGATGATTCATTTATCACAGGAGTGAGACACCAAATGACCTATTGATATTCAGGGAGAACAATGAGGTAAGTAGGCCAGGAGGGAAACTCCAGAGGTACTCTCAGATTTCAGGAGTACAGATTCACCTTGAAGTTTAGATTATGTTGCTGTGAAACATTTTACCTGTGAAGATAGCATTTGATTTTTTTTCCCCTTGTAGAGAGTATCTTTCAAAAGCCCATGAATGGCATGAAATTAACATTTTTATTTAATCCAAAACACCATTTCAATTTCAAAAGACAATTGAGGGTAAATGGGATGGGAGCCCTCAGTTCTACATTGACGATGAACCTTAAAAAAGTACTCACACCCCTTGACACGTTTTACATTTGTCATGTCACAGCTACAACCTTCAAGATATTTTATTGTTCATTCTATCGTCCAAAAATATAAAAAGTATGGCACAACAGAACACCAAAAAGACACCTAAACTATCAAGAGGATAGCGTCCCTCCAAGAAGCATGCAATCCACAAACGTGACCTTTATACAACATGGCATAAAGAAAGCCATTGTAGAAAGAAAACCATTATAAGTGAAATTTGCAATTTAGCACAACCCATGCCGAGGATGCATAAAAAAACACGTGGGAGAACATGCTCTGCTCAATTGATTAGCTGAAACCAAGGTCTAGATTTCTGGACGACATGCAAAACAGAGTCTGTGGCAAAATACAGTTGTGCATGTTACCCTCAACGCGCCATCTCTACTTTGAAACACCATGGTGGCAGTATCATGTTGTGCAGATGCTCTTCTTCTACATAGAAAGAGGTCAGAGGTAGAGAAAGGTGGATGGAGCTAACTAGAGGGCAATTCCTGAAAGAAAACCGGTTAGAGGCTGCAGAGGACTTGGGACTGGGATGGAAGTTCACCTTCCGGCAGGACAGCAACACTAAACATACAGCCAGCGCTACAATGGAAGGTTTTAGAGCAAACCATATAAATGTGTTAGAATAGCCCAGTTTGAACTATTGTACAAAGGAGACTGGGCAAAAATGTAAATGTAAGATGTATAAATCAGACGCATAACCCGAAAGACAGCAAAAGGTGTTTCTGCCAAGTTAGGCACAAACACACATCACACATTTATTTCTAAGGTTTTTATTATAAAACCTTAGAAAACTAACTTTTTTGCTGCCTTCATAAAAATCTGCTTCTTTGTTTGTTTACCATATACAAATGATCATCTTTATTTTCATTGCCTCTTTGTAATTCCCAATGAAATGTGCTCCCTGCATTAAACCCATCCCTTAGGCAGTAGTGGGCTGCTACTGTGTGGCACCCTGGGAGCATTCTGGGTTAAGGGTTTTGCTCAGCGCCCCAAAGTGGAAGTCTGTGGGGTTCAAACCCAAGAACATGCGGCCTCTCCAGGATGCAAGTGCCTTGCTAAGGGCCACCATTTCCCCAACATGTAAAATCCTAACAAAATACATTGCGGATTTTTGTAGGAGAACGTCAAATTGTATGAATCATTTAAGATGAATAAATACTTTGGGAAGGCTCTGCATGATACCATTGGGGTCCCACTAAATGTTGCTTTTCTATCAGTTATTCCTAGCAGATTGAATAATTAAAAACAGGAATATGCTGAGGTGCGGATATTTCTAAATGAAGCTTTAATTTCTCATCATTCAAGTGTGTCGCTTTTAACATGATGATTAAATCTCGCTCTCTGGCAGCACTTTTGGGGAAAGAAGAGGAAATGCAGAGTGATGGATGAAGCTGCATGACAACTGCTGTCACTCTAAAGATTCCTCAAGCTTGATTACGACAGCCGAGCTTCAACGCCACATCGCGCATGAACTACACCTACACTCTGACAGCTTGACGCTTGCAGACGTGCAGGTCCGACTGGTGGGAGGAGGAAAGACTGAAGGGAACAGGGAATGATCTTCCAGATCATCCTTGTAGCTTCATAAATAGAAATATTATGTGCACAGCTTAACAGAGTATTTATCAATAAAATAACACAAAAAAACAACTGAAGTCCAGTCAGGTGTCAGAGAGTGACTGGAGTTTTTTTTTTTTTTTCAAACTGGAAACATGAAAATGTATTTTGCTAACTTTGTCTTCAACAAGTGAACCAAAGGCGAGGCTAAAAGCTGTGGTGGAGTCCATCTGTCCAGCCAATTGCGCCTCAAAACCCACAAAATAGCCGATAAATAAATAAATGATGGTATTATGCATGTGGAGCTTTCTGCATGCTCCTGTAAAAAGGAAAAAGATGGAGGAGCTAAAAGCTTGTTAAGTATGTTGATGGTCTTACAGTTGCAGTTTAACTGATACTTGCTGTCAGGCCAATGCTCTGCCTAATTGAATTGAAACAAAACACTGCACGACAAGTCTGTGAGTTGCTATCTGCAACCACAAATCATTAGCACAAACACTCCAGCTGAAGCTCTACTGTCCCCATGCACACAGGGAAGGCTGAACACAATTCTGCACAGTTGCAAGAGTAGCTTTGTAGTATTTGAAGTAATTAGTTATTTCGCCATGGAGCTGTGCTTTAAATATTTAATTTGGTGTATGGGTGCCCTGCTGCTAGTGCTTCCTGTTTCAATGCAGCACCAGCAGCTGAGGGTAAGCAGGATAAGAACATGTGGCCGCCGACACCTTTAAAAAAGAAGTACTTCAAATCCATTCATTCACTTGCAGCCATCTAGCTCAATGAGGCCGCAAACAGTTTGGAAGAGAGGCCTTGTGGAGATAAAAGCAACCCAATGCAACTGTAATTCTAAGCTTTTAGGAATTAAACAATTTTTTATATATATATACAAAGAACCGCCTGCAGTCTCGTTGTACAAGAGGCTCGTATAATCATGTGCAATCACATGAAATGGGCCTGTTATTCTCAGGAGGGGGATGGTTGAGTTTGGGTGTGATTGTGTCAGGCTGTCAATGCCCACTCATCCAGACTCTGGAGTGAGACTGGAACAGACGGGAGCTGTTCTTTCAGCACCACCGGGGACATGCAACAGCACACTCAGCTGTCGCATCCACGCAGTGTAGTGGTTTGGAAAGCCACCCAAACTCACGCCACCTGCCCTTCTAAAGCCCACGATTGATAAAGTGGAAATAATTCTCAATCAGAATATAAATGAAAACTAAAGCAGGAGAAGTAAATAAGATGCACTTTTTAATTGCTCTTCTCGGTGAGTGAGAGAGAGAGTAGGCGCATCACTTCCTCTGCTCAAGCGCACCAATACCAACAGACTGTTCACAGAATTGGGGGATAAATAATGAATACATAAAAGCCACACATTCAAAAAAAAAAATAACTTGCTCAGAGACTTGCCTGAAAGAGGCGTAGGATGTTGGCAACCATAATCGACACCGAGCTCGCTGAGGCTCCGATCACTCCTACCACTTTCTCAGGCTTGACGAACACCGGCGGCTCCCCGTTTGTGCACCTCACGTCTGATGTGTCCTTCGTGATGAGGGCTTGCACGAAAGTTAAAGACTGCTCCAGAGCGTACGTATCCCTCGAGCAAGTGTCCAGCACCCGTGCGCCCAGGGTAATGTTGGGCAAGAGTTGCTCGTCCTGGTTGATCTGGTCCAAAGCGTACATCATGGCCTCCAAGCGCTGGATGCCGTTCTCCTTTTTCAAGTCCCCGCACGGCGTGCCGTCGGGACCCCTCGAGTGCACCGGGAACAGCCCGCCGAGGGTCAAGTGCCCCTGTGTTCTTATGGAGTGTGGCGCGTAGGTCTCCTGGAGCAGCGCAAAATCCACCACGGCGCTCAGGAACAAAAACAGCCTCCACACACAGAGACCCGGACGCGCCATGCTCAACTTTTGTAGGAAGGATGGAGTCGACTGATGATGGTTTTTGAAGTTTGTTAGAAAATCTCCATTTTAGTCACCAAGGTGGAGATTCAACAAAGTGGGCCGAAAAAGCGAGGAGTGGAAGGCTCAGGCAAACTGCGCCCATCGCTGTGCAGCCAGGAGGAGCGAGCAGCGCAGCTTGTTGAATAGTCAAGCCCCCGACAGTAATTCAGCTCCCCCTATCCATTAGACGGAGAGTATCAGTGATCACACTCCGAAGAATAACGGGCTGCTAGAAACACGAGAAAGCCAGCCTCTGTTAAAATCTGATGTGCCTTAACAGCCGCAAATTCCGTGGGCAAAGGGGCAGTGATTATCTCTCAAAATCAGCGCTCAAAATGAAAATAGTGCGCCGGCAGAAGTGGGTGACATTCTTCCTGCCCGCAACAACTCCACGGAAGCGCAGGGATGCTTGGCTCGGCTTTGGTGTCTGTCTCCCATGGGTGCATAATCATCTCCACAGCCTCCAGAGAGAGAAAAGAGAAGGAGAGCACAGGAGAGAGAGAGACAGTAAGATTAAAAAAAAGAGAGATTAATACCCGCGCAAATGAGCGATCACTGAGGAGAGGACTGAGAAAACCCAGCTAATTAAATCCGCGCCTCTTTTTTCCCCGTCTCTGCAACCGGTCGCCTTTAAGGGCGAAATGAATGAGAGATTTCAGTGTGCGCGCCGAGTTTTCAGCTCCCCCTTTTTTTTTTTTCTCCATGCGAGACGTCACTCAGCTGGCAGCGTGTGGAGGGGTGGGGGGAATTGGCACCGCTACAGAGCAAGGTTTCCAGGAAGTTGTCTCCAGACTCGTAAGAAGGGAAAGGCACCAAAAAGAGATCGCATATACACTTAAATAATGAGAAAATGTATGAGTGGCTCTCCCCGTTTCTCTCTGTAAGCTACTTCCCCCACAAACACAGACACGCAAACGCACACACCCCGAAAAAAAGCACTCTTCTTTCCTTTTGATGTTGACAATGACGGGCGTGAAATGGAGATTGGTGGCATTATGGAAACACGTCAGCAGCGGCAGGTTTTATGAGGGGCTTCACCCCATCCACAGGAACGTGCCTTTCCAGAAATAGTTTTGGATTAATTACTGATGCACCTTTAAAACAGGGAGGGGGAGAGCGAGGGGGGTTCTAGGCTGGTCTCCCAGGCAACCTCTCTTCTGAAGACTCTTCTGCAACCCCCCCCCCCCCCCACCACACACACACACACACACACATACACACACACACACGCATACGGTGGATATAGAAAAAGTCTACAAGCCCCTGTTAAAACGGCAGGTTTTCGTGGTGTGAATAATCAGACCATTTAGAAATGGTCTTCACCTATAATGTGGCAAATAACAAAGACAAACTATAACAAACTTAAAATTGTGCACACCTTTATACTAATACACCTATAAACTAAACAACATCTTTAACCAGTTTTAGTTTTCAGTTTCTAAAGCAGGAGTCTATCAAGATACTATCTTGACCTGAGAGTTTTTAGCTGTTCCATCTGGCACATGGTTTCCAAATCTAACATCCTATGAAGACATCCCTTGTCCACCTCCCTCTTCGGGTGTCCACACAGATTAAGTTTTCCAGATACAGTTCTGAATTTTGGCTAGCTTATTTCAAAACCTTTTTTTCTATCTCATGAAGTTGTTCATTTGTTGATGTATGCTTAGACTTGCAGTGATGCTGAAAAATAAAAGTCATCTTCAGCTTTTAAGCTAACATCTCAGGGATTTTGGTCAGACATGACCATTGTTTGAGATCTTTTCAATGTCTAATTCAATGTGAACAAAACTAGCCCCAGACCATGATGCTACCACCAACATATTTCACCTTCCTTTTGGATATGTGTATATTTTCTGCTAAACTTATCTTTTGGAGTTGGTTTGGCCAAGTTTGTTGCCGTCAGACCATAACACATCTGTTGTATTGTAGTTTTCTTCCAAAGAAAACTTCCAAATGCCTTAGTCCAAATATTTGCAGAATACATTAGACTCTCGTAGAGCACAATAAAGTAACAGGTAGTTCATGCAGCACCTTCAAAATACGGTTCAGGTTCTAGGTGGTCATAGCTGTGTTGCTTCTTATTGATGACCGTCCTCATTGCCCCTATATATATATATATATATATATATATATATATATATATATATATATATAAAGATGCGACAGAGCAAATGTCAAAATATCAGAACAAAATATTTGTTAAACCTTAATATGGTGTGGCTAAATAATAATAATAATAATAATAATACATTTTATTTAAAAGGCGCCTTTCTAGACACTCAAGGTCACCGTACAGAAGGGTAAAAAGTCAGAAATAAAATCAAAACAAAAATCATTTAAAAAAAAAAAAATAAATAAAAAATACCGAGGCTGGGACAGGGAAATTGATAATTAAAGAGAATAGGCAGTCTTAAACAGATGAGTTTTGAGTTGTGATTTAAAATTTAGAAGTGAGTCCGTGTTTCTAAGTAGGGGTGGTAGAGAGTTCCAGAGGCGGGGGGCAGAGCGGCTGAATGCTCTGCTCCCCATGGTGGTGAGACGGGCGGAAGGGACAGACAGGTGTAAAGCAGATGAGGATCTAAGAGCACGGGAGGGGGTGGGAATGTGCAGGAGGCCTGACAGATAAGGGGGGGCTAGGTGGTGAAGGGCCTTGAATGTCACCATGAGAATTTTATATTGAATGCGGAACTGCACAGGGAGCCAGTGAAGCTGTTGGAGGACCGGGGTGATGTGGTGGATAGAGGGAGTTCTTGTTATGATGCGAGCAGCTGAGTTCTGGACCAGTTGTAGTTTATGGAGTGATTTTTGAGGAAGGCCGAAGAGGAGAGCGTTGCAGTAATCCAGTCGGGAGGTGACAAGGCTGTGCACAAGTATGGCAGCAGTGTGTGGGGTAAGGGAGGGACGGAGGCGGTTGATGTTTCTTAAGTGAAAGTAGGCAGACCGGGTAATGTTATTGATATGGGATTGAAAAGATAGGGTGCTATCGAGGATGACACCCAGACTCTTAACCTGGGGGGAGGGGGAGATGGAGGAACTGTCAATAATAAGTGGGAAACTGTCGGTTTTGGAAAGAGTTGATTTGGTGCCAATGAGTAGAACCTCGGTTTTACTACTGTTTAATTGAAGGAAGTTGTTAGTGAACCAGGCTTTTATTTCACAGATGCAATTTGTGAGGGAGGTGGGGGGAAGAGAGGACGATGGTTGCGTGGAGAGGTAGAGCTGGGTGTCATCAGCATAGCAATGGAATTGGATGTTAAATTTGCGGAAGATATTGCCAAGGGGAAGGAGGTAGATGATGAAGAGGAGGGGCCCGAGTACAGAGCCCTGGGGCACGCCTGAGGTGACGGGGGAGGGGGTGGATTTGAGGGTCTTCAGTTGAATGAACTGAGTGCGGTCAGAGAAGTAGGAAATAAACCAGTCCAACGGAGTGTTAGTGATGCCAATGGAAGAAAGCCTACTGAGGAGAGTGGTGTGACAGATGGTGTCAAAGGCTGCACTCAGGTCGAGGAGGATGAGGATGGTGAGTAGTCCAGAATCAGATGCCATGAGGAGGTCATTGGTGATTTTGATGAGTGCTGTTTCAGTGCTATGGAGTGGCCGAAAACCAGACTGAAATTCTTCATACAGGCTGTTGGCAGATAGGTGAGTATGGAGCTGGGAGGCAACTGTTTTTTCAAGAATTTTGGAAATGAAGGGTAAATTGGAGATAGGACGGAGGTTGTTGAAGTTGATCGGGTCGGCACCAGGTTTTTTTACAATCGGGGTGATGGCAGCAGTTTTGAGAGGTGTAGGGACAGTTCCAGTGGTGAGAGAGGTGCGGATGATAGCGGAGATGAGGGGAACCAGAGAGGGGAGGCAGGTTTTGACAAGTTGTGTTGGGAAGGGGTCCAGTTGACAGGTGGATGGTTTTGATTTCCGGATGAGCTCTGTGATTTCCGAGACAGTGGGAAGATGGAAGGAGGAGAGCGACTGTGTAGGCGAGGGAAGATCTACTGAGGTGCTGAGATGAGCCGTTGATCCAAGGTTTTGGTGAATGTTCTTGATTTTTCCTGTGAAGTATGACATGATGTCATTGCAGAAGGAGGTTGTGTAAAGGTGCGGGGGGAAAGAGTCCTGGGGTTTGATAGTATTATTGAGTATAGAGAAAAGTGACTTAGAGCTATGTTGATTGGCAGTGATTAAGCTGGAGTAATACTGTGATTTAGTGCTGGCAATGGAGTCCTTATAGTGAATAATGTGATTATTGTACATTTCTTTGTGTATAGTGAGACCAGTTTTTCTATAAAGTCTTTCGAGTTGCCGTCCTTTGGTTTTCATGCGTTGGAGATTTGGGGTGTACCAGGGGGCGGAGACGGAAAAAGAAACAAATCTATTTTTTAGTGGAGCAAGTGAGTCAAGGATATTATGGAGACCAGTGTTGTAGTGGAGGACCAGGTCATCAGGGGTTAGCAGATTATTGAAGTCAAGGAGGCAGGAAGAGTGGATACTTGAAATAAGGGTGGAGGGATCAATGTTCTTTATGTTCCGGAAGGATATGAGGCGGGATGTTTTAGAGATAGAGAGGGTTATATTCACTTCAAATGAGAGGAGAAAATGGTCAGTTATGGGGAGTTCATCAGATGTTATGTTGTGGGGGATGACGCCAGAGCAGCAGATTAAATCCAGAATATGTCCTTTGGAGTGTGTGGGGGTAGTGGTGTATTGCTGACATCCAAAACTCTCTAAGCAGGAAGTAAAGTCTTTGGTGAGAGGCAAATTGGTATTGTCCATGTGGATATTGAAATCACCCAGTAGGATTAAGTTTGGTGATAGAGAGGATAGGTGGGTGAGAAAATCGGCAAACTCTGTTAAAAAGGCACTATTCGGTTTTGGGGGGCGGTAGACAGCAGCAATGATGGTTGGAGTTGGACCAGATAGCTTGCAGACTGTGGATTCAAACGTGCTTGAGACTGGCGCAGATACCGGCGAGACTTTCCAATTCTCGCGATGAATTATCGCGAGACCTCCTCCGCGCCCGGAACCACGGGGTTGAGAGATGTAAACAAACCCATTAGGAGTGGAATCGTTGAGCTGAGAGTATTCTTGGGGCTGTTGCCAGGTCTCGGTTAAACAGAGAAAGTCCAGTTTACGGTCAGTGATGAGGTCCTGAATGAGATGTCCCTTGCTTGTCAGTGAGCGGATGTTAAGCAGAGCAAAGTTGAGTGCAGTGTTGTTGCAGCTGGTGGTGGTGCTAGCCGACCGAGCTAGGCGGGCTAACACGCTGTGGTCGACAGCCCGGCTGGTGGAGCATGGAGGGCGACGAATCCCCCGTCGGGAGCTGGACCAGATGGATTTTATTGCTGTTGAACCGTTGTGGTGGAAAATCCGGCGGGACCCTCGGTGGATGTATCTCCGGCGTGGCTGGAAGGTGATGTCCGGGTGAAGGTGGAGTGCCTCGGGCGCAGGTCCGGGCGAGTGACAGCGGAGCCGGAGCAGGTCAGCGGCTGAATACTGCAGCAAACCCGCCACTTGCAGGTGAGCGGGCAGTAGGAATATCCAGATGCAGACAAGCAGGATGTATGTCCTGTCGGTCCACATTATTAAAAACGTCAGGTGAGGCTGAAAACGGGCAGGACAGGTGAGCTACCGATAGTAGCCTAGTTGGGACTCACACAACCTGTAGTGCCGATGAATCGTGGCCGTATTCCCAGTAAAAAACAATTGCACTGTCCGTTAAAAACAATTTCACTGTCTGTTAAAAGGTTACCGGTTAAAAAGTTACCGGTGAGCAAAGGCAGGGAGCAGCAAATACAAAAATTCCGGCGAGCAGCGGCAGCAAGTCGTGCCAGCGTTCACTCAGCCATCATGCTACAATTAAATATGAACAGAATTTTTTTTTTAAGAAAGCCTATGCATGAGGATGCATGCTGATGCAACAACGTTATGGCATGTTCTTTATTTTTGTTCTACATTTTTCCAACGATACGTTTGTTTGTTTTTCAGTTGAGTGGTACAGGATATACACATCAACGGTGGAAAAAGTTCTGAAATCATTTGTCATGGTTTCATTTTCTCCATCACAAAAACCTGGCATTTTAACAGGGTTGTGTAGACTTTTTCATCCTCTATACACACATGCATCATGATGCTGGCACACTCACTGACAATAACAAACCACACCACCAGGAGCAAGGAAGCCTTGCATCCCACTGACAAAACACTGCCATCAACAAACTATTTAATTGCACAGATGGTTGTTTTACCAAAAGTAGATTATGATAATTTGCATTAGCCAGGGACTCACTTGGCAATATGAAGCAATAATTAAAAAAGGTACTTTATTTTTCCTACTCAAAGTAAATCTAATATGCAGAATGACAATAATAATCAATGTTAGGCTCTGCTAATGAGTACATGCTCAGTGGGTAACGTGAGAAAGTGCTAATTATACACTTGGTAAGTGCAAGACTCGTGAGTAAGCTTTCATTTTCAAGTAACCTTAGTAACTGACCACTTTTAAAACAGCTACAAGGCATCCTCAAGTCAGATTTACAAGGCTGCAGATGTTAAAACATCAGAGTATCCTCCTTTTAACAAGACAGATTAGGAAGTATTTAACCCATTTTTCAAAAAAGTTAGACTCCTATAGAAGTTTTGAAATTTTTTATCTATTTCCATATAATAAACTAAAAACTAAAAATCCTACAATTAATTATATGCTAAAATAACAAAACATTTGAGTCATTTTTCAACATGAGCATTTTGAACTGGCCAGCATCCTTATTTTAACTAAGAAAGCTAGAAAAATAATATGCAGTAAACTTTGCACCTATCTGTAAATCGTGCTCAGTAATATTGTTTTTTTAAAACTATTTAAAGTATTTATTTGGTGAAACATGACAATGTTCCATTTTTTTCTCACCTAGTGCCAATAAACCAATTTATAGTGTCTTGTAAAGGCATTAATACCCGAATTTCCTCATGTCATATTACAACCATAACCTTAAATGTATTTCATTAATATTTTATGTAGTGGACCAAATCAAACTAACATATTAATGTGAAGTGGAAGGAAAATCATGGATGATTTTCAAAAAATGTTGAAGGCAAATATCTGCACTACCACTTTTCTCTGCAATTCCAGCTGCAGGTCTTTTTGGGTTTGTCGCTACCGGCTCTGTACATATAGATACTGAAGGTTTTCCCCATTCTTCTTGGCAAAGTAGCTCAAGTACAGAAAAATTGGATAATTAGCATCAGGTCTTACCACAGATTCTCAGTTGGATGGAGGACTGGGTTTTTACTTGGCCATTTTAACATATAAATTTGCATCGAAACCGACCGCTTATTGCTAAGGCTGTATGTTTTGGGAAGGTGGACCTTAAGTTCTGTTTTAAGCCTTTTGCACTGGCAAACAGATTTCCTTTCCAGAGCTGCCTTGTATTTTGGGGCTAGGGTTCCCATAAACGCTGACCATCTTCACTATCTCTTCTGAAAAAGCGTCCCCACAGAATGATGCTGACACCATCATTCTTCTGCGTTCAGTATAGCAGCCTTATACACGTGAAAGAAAAAGTTACATTTTCATCTTACCTTCTTCCAGATGTTTGCTGTGTCCCCTATGTTTTGTGGCAAACAGCAAACAGCTTATTTTAACAATGGCTGTTTCCTTTCAGTCCTCGAATAGGGTAAGATTTGTCAACAACTGATCCTCCCACCTGAGCAGTGGATTTCTGAAGCAGGACAGGATTAAGAGTCTTGAAGAGGAGTCTTAGTTGTCTGATTAATCCTCTCCTTGCCCAGCATGTCAGTTTAGGTGGACAGCCATGTCTTTGTAGGTTTGCTGTTTATTATTCTGTACATTTTCAGATGGGGACTTGAACAGCGCTTCATAAGATTTTCAAAATTTGGGATATTGTTTTATATCCTAACTTTCCTTGAAACCTCTTCACATCTTTCTTCCTGACCTGTCTCTTATGTTCCTGGCTTTTCATGCTGTTGTCAACTTTCACAAGGTACTGTAATAAGGTCATAATTATATAGATTTTTGTTAATATAGGTTTCAACTGCAGATTAGAAGCAGTAGATTCAGTGAACTTATCTGTATTCATTTGCGGAATGCTTTAATTAGGACTTAAGGTACCACAGGAAATGGAAAACCCAAAGACAGCTCTAAACTGATTAATGGCGGTCTAAACTACCGACCTACTTAGCAAAGCAGTTTTTGATTAAGTGGGGAACCTTGTTACATGTGTGTTCTGTTAGTATAGCACGTAAATCAAAATTACCGCTTATATTTACATTTTCTCTGGGTGCCGTCTTTTTACTCCCTGTAGAGTTAGAATATAGGTCAGCGTGGTCACAAGCGGTCACTCTGAATCGCTTTATCACAAAAATGATTACAAGGCAGAGAGTCCCTTTTCATGAAAATGTTCGTTCTATTAGTTTTTGTTTAATTAAAAGATTAGAAAAAGTGATCTTGCTGTAATTGAAACTTGTCCCAATGACATGACTAGCCCTGAATGGATGTATTTTCTAATTAATCAAATTGAATAGAAACTAATTCAAGACTAATCCTGCCAAGTAGTGTATTTATCTCCATTAGCTACACTTGGTACATGAATATCTTTCAACAGGCTAATTGTGCATGTTCAGCCTCCGGCATGATAAGGTGCTTATGGATGTAGATATTGTGCACATTAATGAGAGCAGAAATACATTAAAGGTGTGGTAACTGGTAAGACGAGAATGCTGAAGGGAGGAATCAGGAATATAATTGAGGAGGGAGGCAGATGGCCACCTCCGCTGCAAGCATGCTGACAGAAACAGGCAGGCCAGGAAAAAGCCAGCAACAGCTTCCACAAATGACACCCTGGGAGAACGGCGTCGCGACGCGCGACACTAATTTCACTGCTCGGACTGTGCGGTAAGAGGCTGACTCCCACTTACTCTGTCAACGGAAAGGTTACTTTTGAAAAATGGGGCCCTCACCATGATTTAATTCACTGACTAACCCTGGGAAGAAGGGCTTTTTCCCCCCTGGGAGGCTGTGTGATTTAGACTGAGATTACGCTTCGGTTTGGATCTTCTCACACTCTCCCACCTCAGTCTTCTGCAGACGATATGTCACGTGTCCACTCGCAGACATTCAGATAAATTCTATTTCAATTTCATCTCATGCAGAAGGAGGTAGGTCGCGGGGAAGTGTGAGGACGAATCCTCCAGGAGGTTTATTTTCATCCAGCTGACCAAACAACAAAAAACACAGTCAAGATTTCCAGAATGCTGGAGGTGGAAAATACTGAAACACAGCCCGCCAGATAAATTATAGGCTCTTAGAAAGGAGACAAAGCTTTTGTCTGAGGCTTTCACAAAAAATGTGTGCTAGACGCTGTCTTCTTTAAATCAATTACCAGGCTGCCACGGTGTGATCCATTAAAGAACCGCGCATTAAAGAACAATAAAAAAGTCAACCATCAGGACAAGAGGCAATAAGGTTTTCTTTTGGGCTGACACTGGGCACAATGGGCTCTGTCTGTCAAATTAATTAACCCGGAAACCTGTTTAATTTCCAGAAGCCAGATGAAAGGGTGGCCATATCACCCGGAAAGAAATAACTCCGGAGCAGGCGGTAATTGCATGTCGGGGTGATTTGTTCGATAGCACGCAGGGGCCACCGGCCTGTTCAGAGTCATGCATATTCTGTCGGGGCGTAGGGGTTAACGCCGGATCAATGTAGGGGCAGCGTTAGATTAGCAACATGAAGGTCACCGAGCTGACAGGCCCCCATGTCTTATTTTGTACCATCTGCTTTGGGATAATAAAACTGTGCGAGTCTCTCTTTTTTTTTCATCAGTGTGAGCAGCGTCATGGCTGGCAAGGAGTAAAGAATAAAAAATGGGTGGTATTGTAATTCTACAGGCATGCTGCATGGGAAGACAAATTCCTACCTCTTCTGCTGTTTATGCCGAAGACAAAGCAGGTGCTCTGCGGCTAGGACGATAGACTCTCCACACTTTCAGTTACGACTGTAATCCATCTGTCATAGCTTCTCCCTTCTAATTATGTCCCTGTAAAGCTGCCTCTCTGAGCTGAGTGCCCATTCACACTGTGAAATGTGAAAGATATACAGATAATGGACAAGTGACCACTGGAATACATAACTGCAGCACACAGCAGGGTAATAAGGGAAATATATTTCGCCGTACCTTTGAAAGCCATGAGTTAAAGGCCACGCGGTCTGCATAGATAATAGTTTATACAAATATGACACCTTAAGAACAGAGCGGAGCTTAAAATGGGAAATTCAAAGAAAAATATTGGCTCCTTGACAGCCATAACTGCTTCTTTCTCACAGTTATCACAAGTGCCAGCTTCAGACTGGGAGTCAGGGTGGCAGTGATAATGATCAGAGGTATGAGATGTGACAGTAAAGGAACCAAAGGGGCTGAACTCCCACCCACACATTCTTGGAATATTCCAGATACCTTTTCGAGGTGGCTGGCTGTTCGGCCTGATGACTAACTTCATGCTTCACAGGACACACATAATAAGTAGGTGCAGCCGTGTTAGTTAGCCAGAAGGGCTCCAACCACAGATTTAGCGGTGAAAGCAAACACCTTTCCCCATGTGGCTGCTAATTAGGGGTAGTATCCGCTGCTGGGATTTTTTTTTCTGCATCTTTAGTATTTTCCCGATTTATTGTGAAAGAGGAGACTTTATCCCGACTCTTGGTGAATGACTCAGTGCAGCCCCTCCTCAGGTGCCTTTCTGTGTAGGTGGGGATTATATGAGGGTCCTTTGTGAAGGCAGAGGAGAAGAAGGTAATCTACAAAAAGTGTATAGGCCTGAATAAATAAATATATTTCCATCAGAAATAGCTGTTCTGTAATAAAATAAAGGATTGCCACAAACACACCTTTTGGCAGGTGGAGCAGCATATTAGCATGTTTTCAAATTTACTATGAATCTTTTGGTTCTCTTGGTTGTTCGTAATCTTCATGCAAAGAAAGACTTCTGCTTGTGTGAAATTCTCTTATACGTTGCAACCGTGCTTTTATTATTTTAATTAGTTCCCTTAGATTTTGAGCTGCATTTAATTCAATTCAATTCAATTCAATTTTATTTATATAGCGCCAATTCATGAAACATGTCATCTCAAGGCACTTTACAAGTTAGGTTCAATCATATTATACAGATTGGGTCAGATTATATAGATTGGTCAAAAAATGTTCCTATATAAGGAAACCAGTTGATTGCATCAAAGTCCCAACAAGCAGCATTCACTCCTGGAGAAGCGTAGAGCCACAGGGAGAGTCGTCTGCATTGTACATGGCTTTGCTGCAATCCCTCATACTGAGCAAGCATGAAGCGACAGTGGAAAGAAAAAACACCCGTTAGCGGGAAGGAAAAACCTCTAGCAGAACCGGGCTCAGTTTGAACGGTCATCTGCCTCGACCGACTGGGGGTTACAGAAGACAGAGCAGAGACACAACAAGACAGACAAAAAGCACAGAAGCACACATTGATCTAGTAATCTGTTCTACATTAGATGGTAATAGTCGGTGATCTGTCCTCCCTGGATGATTTCACAGTCAACAGAACGTCAGACCAGGTGTACCTACTATGAAGAAAAAAGAGAGAGAACAAAAAGTTAAAAGCTGAAATGACAACAGTCATTTCAATGTAATGCAATGCAAATCTGGAGAACAGTAGACTGGAGAACAGTAGAAATCAGTAGAGTGAGAAAAATAGGCCCTGATGTCCTCCAGTAGCCTAAGCCTATAGCAGCATAACTATAGAGGTAGCTCAGGGTAACATGAGCCACTCTAACTATAAGCTTTGTCAAAAAGGAAAGTTTTAAGATTAGTCTTAAAAGTAGACAGGGTGTCTGCCTCACGGACCAAAACTGGGAGTTGGTTCCACAGGAGTGGAGCCTGATAGCTAAAGGATATGCCTCCCATTCTACTTTTAGAGACTCTAGGAACCACCAGCAGACCTGCAGTCTGAGAGCGAAGTGCTCTGTTAGGAACATACGGGGTAATCAAAGCTCTGATATATGATGGAGTTTGATTATTAAGGGCTTTATACGATAGAAGAAGAATTTTAAATCCTATTCTTGATTTAACAGGAAGCCAATGAAGGGAAGCTAAAATTGGAGAAATATGATCCCTCTTGTTGATTTTCATCAACAAGAGGGATTTTGGATCAGCTGAAGACTTTGAACTGCATTTTGTGGACTTCCTGATAGTAAAGAATTACAATAGTCCAGCCTTGAAGTAACAAATGCATGGACTAGTTTTTCAGCATCACCCCTGGACAGAATGTTTCTAATTTTGGCGATATTCCGGAGGTGAAAAAAGGAAACTCTGGAAACCTGTTTAATATGGGATTTAAATGACATGTCTTGGTCGAAAATAACACCAAGATTTTTTACTTTACCACCAGAGACCAAGTTAATGCCATCCAGATTCAGTGAATGATTTTTGAGGACTCTGGTCCAAAGATTATAACTTCTGTCTTCTCAGAATTTAAGTGCAGGAAATTTAAAGTCATCCAGCTTTTGATGTCATCAAGACATGACTGCAGTCGAAGTAATTGATTGGATTCATCAGGATTTATGGATAAATATAGCTGAGTGTCATCAGCATAACAGTGGAAATTAATCCCATGCTGTCTAATAATTTTGCCAATCGGAAGCATATATATAGTAAAGAGAATGGACCTTACCAAGCTCCGCCCACAACTGACTTTAAAAATCTGAAGTCTCACAAACAAAGCCTCGCGGCTATGGAAGTTTCTATGTAAACACGGCGTCTTCCACTTGGACTGATTCTTTGCGGAGTATTCCCGACTCGATTAGTGCGTCGTTTCTGCCTGATTTTGAACAAATATCATCTACAACAATGGACAGAGGAACTAACAAGTTCATGTCAACATTTTTGGATGAGTTAAAGGTATTTGAGCCACGCGATGCCTCCAAAGTTGTGCACGTCACAGCAAAATGCTTTCGGTCGATGAGGAAAACGGCAGACGCTCACACCCTCAGCATTAATATAGATGTGGACAAGATAACTGATGCCTATTGTTCTTGCAAGGCTGGGTAAGTTGTGCATTCATCGTTTTGTCTGTTACTTTTGAAATCAGTGGATAATTCCTGTGGTTTGTTGGCAAATGTTTGTATGGCTAGCCTGATACGCTGTACTTGGTGCTAGAGTGGCTAACACGAGGAACAGTTTCGTCCAAAGCCTTTTCTGCTAAAATAAAATATTTAGTGTATGTCAGATACAGTACACGTTGGACACTTTCCGATGCTCTTTTTCGTGCGCGCCTAGCTGTATGCACTCGCGCTCCGTCAGCTGGTGTCGGATAAGGATGGGACGCTGTTGGCCCATCCCCGCCGACAAAATGCTAATAAATAAATAAATAAAAAGCAATAAGTATTATTGCTTTGCTTTAAGTATTAAAGCAAAGCAATAATACTTACACCAGCACACACTCCCTTGTTCTTGTTAAACCTACGAAGGTTGAGCTGCTCATGTGGTCGTGCACAAGCTTTGATCCAACCCCGGCATTCTGCTCCTGATTTTGGAAATCTGTGAATTTTCCGACCACAAATACGATCAGGATATCTGACATCACCAGTACAGATACCCCACTGGCAATGGAGAACCATTATTTTTCGATTGTTGATTCGAAAACTTTATGCCGGTATGCTAGTACAGTAGTAGTCTAGCACTACATTAGCTTGTGTTTGTGAGACTTCTTCGCACGTTGTAGCCACTCTATGACGTAGAATGGGCATCAGCCAATGAAAAGCGGCCCCTCTGGTAAGGTCCATTGGTCCAAGGACTGAACCCTGTGGTACTCCACAAGTGACCCTAGAGCTTGAAGAAGATTTATTATTAACATGAACAAACTGGAATCTGTCCGACAGATAAGATTTAAACCAGCCTAATGCTTTCCCCTTAATCCCTACAGTATGCTCAAGTCTTTGTAGGAGAATATTGTGATCAACTGTATCAAATGCAGCACTGAGATCTAACAGGACAAGTACAGACACAAGTCCATTATCTGAGGCCATGAGAATATCATTAGTGACCTTCACCAGAGCCGTTTCAGTGCTATGATGAGCTCTGAAGCCTGACTGAAACTCCTCAAGTAGGTCATTACTTTGTAAATGTTCACAAAGTTGATTAGCAACTACTTTCTCGAGAATTTTAGATAAGAAAAGAAGATTAGATATAGGTCTGTAATTTACTAACTCATCTTGATCAAGAGATGGTTTCTTAAGTAAAGGTTTAATAACAGCTACTTTAAAAGCCTGTGGTACATATCCATTTACTAAGGATAGATTAATCATGTCTAAAATAGGACCACTGATCAAAGGGAATATCTCCTTAAACAACTTGGTTGGGATTGGGTCTAACATACAGGTAGAAGGTTTAGATGAAGCTAATATTTTAGATAGCTCAGAAAGCTCTACTGCTTCTAGACAGTTCAGACACAGCGCAGTTTCTAAAGATTCCTCCAACGCTGCCTCACTTACTGAGGACGAGGTAATCATGGTTGGGAGGATGCCAATTATTTTATTTTTAATGGAATAAATTTTATTTATGAAGAATCCCATAAAATCATTACTGCTAAGAGCTAAGGGAATGGATGGATCAACGGAGCTATGACTCTGTGTAAGTTTGGCAACTGTACTAAAGAGAAATCTAGGATTATTTTTATTCTCTTCAATTAATGATGAAAAATATGCTGCTCTAACTCTGCGAATGGTCTTGTTATACAACAATAGACTGTCCCTCCAGATTAGGTAGGATTCCTCTTGGTGTGTAGAGCGCCATTTTCTCTCCAATTTCCTAACATTGTGCTTCAGGGAACGCAGCTCTGAATTAAACCAGGGAGCCAGCTTCCTGTGAATAATCACCTTCTTTTTCAAGGGAGCTACATTGTCCAATGCAGAACGCAATGACAAAGTCACATTGTTAGCAAAGGTATCGATTTGTGAATGGGAAGAAACAGCACTGCTGCCATCTACAGGGCATTTCTGCAATACTGAGGATATTAAAAGGGGGACAGACTCTTTAAAGTTTGATGCAGCATTGTCCGATAGAGATCTACTATAATGGAACCCTCTTTTGGGGGTGGAGAACTCAGTTAGATTAAACTCAAATGTTATTAAAAAATGATCAGATAGGACAGGGTTGTGAGGAAATACTGTTAATACCTCACAATCAATGCCATATGTCAGTACAAGGTCTAAAGTATGGAGCCAAGAGTGCGTCGGTTTATGCACATTTTGAGCAAAACCAATTGAATCTAGGATAGTTTTAAAGGCTACACTAAGGTTATCACATTCAGTGTCAACATGGATGTTAAAATCACCCACTATAATAAGTTTTATCACCAAATCAGATAAGAAGTCTGACAGCTGATCCAAAAACTGAGTGTAAGGGCCTGGTGGACGATACAAAACAACAAACAGAAGAGGTTTTATTGCTTTGCAGTTTGGATGAGGGAAACTGAGGGTTAAATGCTCAAAAGAACTGTAGTTATTAATTGGCCTGGGACTAATTAATAAATCAGACTGAAAGATGGTTGCCACTCCTCCTCCTCTTCCCACAGATCTAGGAATGTGGAAATTTGAATAATTGGAGGGAGTTGACTCATTTATACTAACGTAGTCCTCTTGTAGCCAGGTTTCTGTGAGACAAAACAAATCAATCTGATTATCAGAAATCAATTCATTAACTAACAAAGTCTTTGGAGGGAGAGACCTTATATTTAATAGACCACATTTAATTCTTTTATTTTTTGGTTCAAGGTGAGCCGTATTGATTTTTACTAGATTTTTATGGTTTGTTCCTTTTAGATCAGTTTTTGATCTGTTAAGTTTTGGCCGTGAGAAAGACACCGTCTCAATAGGATAATGGGTGGGTAACAGTACAGAAGCTGCAGAGAGGTGTGTTAAACTACGGCTCTGCTTCCTGGTCTGGACCCTGGGTTGTCAGCATTTAGGAGAACTAATAAATCCGGCCAGATTCCTAGAAAGAAGAGCTGCACCATCCAAAGTAGGATGGATGCCGTCTCTCCGGATCAGACCAGGTTTTCCCCAAAAAAATCATTCTGTTATTAAAAGCTGCGATACTTTTCCACAGAAACTTTCTACAGATGGCGTGATGATTCTGACTTGCTAGTGAAATGTGAAAAGTGTCACTGGAAGAAGGCCAACCCTATATATAATGTACACAGCCAGAACTATGGCTGTGTACATTATATATATTATGTATATAGATATTTACATTCAAAACTCAGTCTCACTGGCTATCACAATTTAAATTGATTAATTAACTTATCAATACAATTAACTGGATTTATTGATGGACTGACTTTTATTGAATAAATGAAAAATCAAAGAGTATAATAAACCTTAAGGGTAATAAAATTACATTATTTAACACTTATACACTACTGATGAAAGAAAGCTACAGAAAATAAGAGACATAAACTATCAATGTACAAGACATGCCCTTCTACTTTTGAGCTAAACATTATTTACAGAGGAAAATTTCACAATAAATCTTTTCTATAAATCTGCTGTCACAGTTTTCTCATCACACTTAAAAGAATCACTGAATGAAGCAAAGCATACGTCAAGAATTGTGTCTTTAGTAAAAATTAAACTCGATACTCAACTAAGAAGACTTGAGTTCCGAACCATTTAAATAAAAGGAAACAATCGTCCTTGTTTAGTCTAAGATAACCTAGTTCAGGGCAGCTGCAGATGGCCATCATATAAACAGAATGGTACAACAGCCTGGAAGGTGACAAATACATGTTCTGTTTTGAAAAATAAGTTATTAATTTAGAAAGAGGCTTTACTGTTGGCTGAACCTGCAGACCCAGTGAGTCCATCTGGGAGTGAGCTGAAAAAGAAGCGCTCTGTATGAGTTAAAAATAGAAAATACAAAGGTTGGTCCATGCTATACTGATATCAGGTCTGTGTGATACTAGGCAAACATGGCATTGTGAAATTATTGTTATATATTAAATATTGTAAATGATGATATTGATTACGATTAGTACACATCTCCCTGAACCACCTACTTTAACCCCACCACTCTGCCAGGGGTTCATGACCCTATAGCCTCTAAATTATAAAGGATCGTAAAAATCAATCAAAGTGTCTGAAAATTCCATTGCAAAGACATTTATTGCATGTAACCTGAACTTGTATGGCCTACCAAATATTGCACTCCGACAGTCCATTGGACTTGTAATGTTACGATATTGTTGAAACATTGATTGCAACTTGATCTGATCTGCAGTTCTGGTTTTCAAAATGTAGCAGTCCATGGTGGTGGAGGGGTTGAACATCTGCATGATCCTGGGGGGTATGTTGTTCAGGGGCTTCTAACACTAGGACGGTCTCTAATTCCAAACAGAGCTCATGGGATGGGTAAGACTAATAGCATTTTGACCATTTCAGAGGGAAATGACCTCCGAAATTGATGAGCCTTTCCTAGATTACACAAAGGCAAACTGGGGTATATTCCTGGAGCTAGGCCTGAGAAATACCTGCCATTGCTTAGCCTGAAAAAAAGCAACAGCCCCTGATTATGGGCCCAGCAACTGCAGAGAGGGAGTTGAGGACAGCTCTTGTGTGATGAGGGTTGCAGGCAAGTGTGGGGGCCTGTGTATGCTAGTTCCTGCTGTCAACGTTTGTCTCCAGTAGAGCTGCAGTTATGACATTCTGCAGAGCTCTGTTTTTTTTTTTTTTTGATATCTTAAAACATGCTTTTCCTTTATAAATACCAACATTTCACATCCTTTGAAAGAACTTTTACATCATGTGTGGATGTTGATTTGCTTTTCATGCAAGTCCAACTTGTATGAAAGGTCCTCCTCCCCCAAGCAAAGTTTTAATAGAAAGACACAGAGAAGACTTTGAACTTTGTCTTGTATCTAAAAGGCAAGTAAACGTGGCTGAAAAGTAAAAGGTAAAAAGATCATGATTTAAAGATGTCTATTGATGTCTTAATGTCTTTGAAAAGTTATGCTTGTTAGAACAAATTTCTGACCACATCAGAAGGTCTAACCTAACCAAGCCTGACTTTTGACAATTTATTTAGAATGAACTTGTACAAATGTGGGCAAATATTCCACAAACATTTTTCAACTAAGTAATGTTATAAAAGATTGACACGGCGTGTTTAAAGCATTCATCGACATCACCTCTGTTTGCTGCTTTTAATTGAATAGATGTGATGAAAGTGACTTTTTGAAATATTTTTCTGTAATTTTTAGACTTCTTCTCCTGGTCAGAGTAAGAAATCATCTTGTCTCAGATAATTATGACGAAACAAGGCAAATTTCAGACAAAGTGATTAAGAAGGTACGGTTGGTAAAAGGTGTTCTTGACTCCAAAAGTCAAACTTTACGATGCAGGTGTTTCTCTGGAGGCTAATTGTGCTGCTTCTTGTGCAACAATAGATGTAGTAGAAAAGGCTAATGTAGGCTGAGTAAATTCTACTTAAAAAGCAGCTCGTCCACTCTCACTTGCCTGCTGCTGGATTTTTGAGTTTAGTAGGTCTGGTCTAAATTTCTTTTCTGCTGTTGCCATTTTCTCCTGTCCTTTTGTCGTCTAACTCTTCCGTTTGCATCCATATTTTTAAGTGACATTTGCGTCAGTGCAACTAAGCTGCCAGGGGTGTGGCTTTGGTTTCGGTTTTCATGAATTAATCTGATTGGATAAAGAATTACACAAAAAGCTTTTATTGGTGCAGAGGGCTGTGTCGAGGACAATCTATAAGTGTCCAATTAGAGACCAGCATGAAGTGGAAACCAAAAGGTTAAAAACACAAACATTCCTCTGTCAGACACCCTTGCCTTTTCAAACATATGTATATAACCCCAAATAAACCCAAAAACAAATGGGAATGCTGAAAAATGGAAAAATGCACATTTAATGACAATACTGACTATAAGTATGAAAGAACAGGTGAATGTGAATGCAGTGCAAAAGTACTTTGAGTGTTTGATATGAGTAGAAAAGTACCATATGGGGCAATGGGTGTTGTAAATTTCTCATTTAGACAAAAATACCTAAGAACATTTTAAGTTTTAAAGTACCAGGGACTGTATATAGAGAGAAGAGGGAAATAATGAATTCCTACTAATCATTAACCATAATTAACGAAGCACAAAGAGCAAAGGACATAGATGTTTACGTTCATGGCTATGCCTTACAGTGTACAGAAGCCTCCTAGAGACCTAATAATACACAGTTGCCAGTCAACCGTAATACTATAAAAAAAAATATTTACATTCAGCCAAGGCAAGTTTGTTTGCATTGCAAATTTCAGTAACAACACAACTCAAAGTGCTTCACATAATAAAAAAAATGCAGTGGCATGATTCAAGAAGATTGAGAAAAGCTGGACTAAAGATAGCCTGTAGGGGGGCGCACCCATCAAAATTGTAGGAAAAAGTATGGAATCAGTTAACTTCCTGTGTGACTCATGGATTTCCCATCAAAATGCTGCGTAGCTCCGACCAAGATAGAGCAGGGGTCTGTCATAGTTGGAGATATACGCAGTACAGCTGCAGAAAACCACAAGCCAGTCTGCCCAGACCCATTCATTTCAACCAGATCTACTGTAACTCCTACGACGTGATTTTCTGTCAGATCGGACGGTTTGGTGTGTTTCGGCCTTTATCAGTTGTTGTGGAGTTTTGTGGTAAGGCAAATTTATTTGTATAGCACATTTCAGTACAAAGACAATGCAAAGTGCTTCACATGATTAAAACATAGGAAAATAAAAACAGAATAAAAGCAGTAATTCTGCTCATCTCATGTACGTGGGAGAGGGTTCTGGTGTCTGATTCAAAGAATAAAAATGTTGTAAGTGAAAACTTTTACTCCAGATTTGTTAAGACCTTTTGTTAAGATCTTTGAAAAAATATCGGTCAGAAAATGTAGAAGTTTTTGAGGTGTTTTTTTTCCCGGTAGAGGTGTTGTTAGAGAAGGGCCTGATTTGATGGTGAGTACAAAAGTGGATAAATAATGATGAGGACTTTCTTTTTAGTCTTTGATTATTATTATTTTTTATACAAAGCAACAAAATCAACAAAGAGACAACGGTTCCTCTAAATGAGACAGTGATACCTGAAGATCCTCATATTTCTAGTGATTATGTAAACCACCTCCTCCACAGAGTTAATAAACATGCAGCGAGACGACCTGGCTTCTGCGAGCTGAAGGACACATCTAATGGATTTTCCTGAAGGATCACTCCTTCAGTTGGGCACATTTCTCTGCAAGTACACGAACAAAGCACATTTCCGTGTGTTAATTACACAGCCAGAAATGTTTTAACATTTTCCAGCAGGATAATTGGGAGAGTTTGATAAATCATCACAGCATGATAGGGTTAAAGTTAAACCATCTAAGCTTGACATTGATTGGTGTCTGTATTCTCTGTTGAAGCTTTGCTGGAGGGGATAAGAAAAATGGATGGTTGTGAGAAGAAGCTTTAATTTAGCTTTCAGTGTTGAGCATTAATATTTGACATTGATCTTCTCATCAAATTTTTAGCGAGGAAGCCAATAACTGTGAAATGATGACCTATTTGTTACTAAAACTCTATGTAACAACTTCTGAGTGACAGAAAACTAATGACTAGTGATAAATCCTTGTTGTGCGGTAACATTTTCCCTCAAATTGAGACAATCTTATTTTTCTGTTCTGCTTTTGAATTATGGAAGGGATCCGTCCATCCTTTTCCCTTGGAAGTCACAGTTGTTCCTTCCAAACAAATCAGAAACATAACAAAAGATAAAACCTTCACTTTCATAACAAATCAAGATGTTTTCTCAGGAAAAAAAAAAACTTGTCCAGCTCAACTGTTTTGATCTATGATTTCCATTTCTATTCAACAATGGGCTTGGGCTTGTTTGAAGCTGTTCCCACTGCAAACACTGTCCAATAATAAAAGGTATATTTTTGAGTACAGACTGTGACTTTGGATGAAATGCAGCATTTTGTTTGTGCTGGGTTACATTTCCGATTTTAACCCCCTACAAACCTTCACGCTTTCCCTCTGTCAACTTAGTCTTTTCTATAATTATAAAACATGACAAGTGTTGAATGTCAGCAGGTTAGAATGAGCCAATCTTACTAAATTAAAACAGAATTTCATTTAATGAACAAAACACTCCCTGCACATAGACACAACCTCATAAATCCTTTCTCTTTGGTTGGCAAGCCTGCTAATTTGTTATTCATTTTGATTTATGTATTGTTGCCTGGTCACCCCACAACGAGTTAATTTTAATGCATTTGCTCTGCAAAAACCTCACATGAAATTATTCAATTTTTTTCTTAAAAGCCAGTCGTATTACTGGACAATCAAGACCATTGTTCCATTATTTCATATGAGCTCTGAGCATTTGAAAAAGTGCTGCTGTTGTCGTCATTAAAACTGTATGAGTGGATTATACCCATGCTTATCAAATCAGCTGCAGTACTGTTTGTGATTGGGAGGGGTGGGGGGCATATTTTTTTTCATCTTGCACAGCTCATTACCATATGGAGCTGCAGTGGAGGACAGGCCTGATTATTTCAGACAAATGCCCCTGCAGGTCGCCACCACAGTTAAGAACTTGAGCACAAAGGTACACACGCTTGGATTTCGAACAAGAACGTGTTCAGTGCTTGCATTTGTCGCCTCGCAATTCATCAGGAACATGAATTAATTTCCCCGCACTCATTAGGTGGAAATTAACGGCATTGCAATTACTGCACATGGATATCACATAAGGTGAAACGATAAATCACTGCCTTTCTGGGGAAGCTATAAGCTTGATTAGAGACTGCCTCCTGAGCTTTGTGTCATCTCCTTTAGCTGGAGGCAGGACACAATTAAAAAAGGTTCAAGTTAAACTATTCTCCCATTCTGACCAAAGTGCGATGGAACAGAGTGTGCAGTCTGACGGCAATCCCTCAGGTTTAAGTGCTCAGGAAGGGACGTGCCATTAAGGATCCCTCTTGTCATTTAGCCCCAGCCTCTCTCCCTTAAAGCCCCTACGGCCCTGAGGTCCCGCAGGATCACTGTGGCAGGACATGTACGTCACAAACGCAGCTGTTTCCCCATGGTATTTCTCCTGTCAGTCCCCTGGGAACCTTCCGTAACCATCCAGCTGATCTTTCAGATGCAGATGGAGGACAGTGCGTTCCACGCTTATTGGCACTTCTGGTAAAAGAGTAGCAACTTTACTTGACATGCTGTCTTGTTTTTTTATTTCTATTACAGTGCCCTCATAAAGGCTTCATAAACGTTTTATTGTTTTGTTACGTTTTCCAACAAACTTCTGTGTTTTATTTGAGTTTAACATAATATTTCCACACAAAGCAGTAAAGTGTGAGGAAAGCTCATGGTTTTCAATTTACGTATTTTTTTTTCTTTTCTTTTCTTTCTTTTTTTGATGATTTGGATCAAAATAACAGTGTCTGCTCATGTGCTGACACAAATTCTGAGTTTGATTTAGGGCTGGACTTTGACTGGACCAGTCTACATGAACACGCTTTGAACTAAACCGTTCCATTGTTGCTCCTGCTGAAGAGTGAACCTACACACCCACTCTCAAGTCTTTTGCAGCATTACAGATTTTCTTCCAGGAGTGGCCTGTATTTACCTCCATCAGCCTTACCATCAACTATGACCAGCTTTCCTGTCCATGCTGAAGAGAAGCATCCCCATAACATTATCCAGCTACCATGTTTTAACAGGGGAATTATGTATTTATGGTTATGCTTTTTTTCCCTCAGAGTATCTGTCCCATATAGGACATAATGAGAGTTTTAATAAATATGTAAAAAATACAGTATATTTTTTAAAATGTTACCTACTGCAGATTTAAGGAGGAAGGCAGGGTACCTGGAGAAAACACATGCATGCACGGGGAGACTCACATGCAAACTCCATACAAAATGACCCCACATTGGGATTTGAACCTAGCACCTTCTTGCTATAGGACATGAATTATTATCTATCTTATCTATAAGTCTGTTAGTGTTAATTTTGCTCCACTCATAGCATTTTGTATGTATGCCTGGTAAACTTTTGGTCTGATGATCCAGCCGTCTTCATGGTGCCCTCTACATGCCTTGTAGCAAACTGTAAACTGGATTTCTTATCGCTGTCTTTCAACAACATCATTCTCCTTACCACTCTTCCATAAAGGCAAGATTTGTGGAGTGCAAAACCACTAACTGCTTCTCTGAGTAATGCTCTCCTTGCCCAGCCTGCCAGATTAGGTTGATGGCCATGCCATTAGAGTTTCCCATACCCATTTCTATTGTAATAGATGTGTTGAACCAGGAGAAGTTCACATTTTAGGATATTGAATTCTAATCCGATCCTGCTTTAAACTTCTCTACAACTTTATCCCTACGCTATCTGATGTGTCCCTTGGTCTTTATGATGTTTTTGTTCACAAGTTTTCTTCAACAAACCTCAGAGATCTTCACAGAATGGCCACATTCATAGATAGAAATATGTGGGGTCTGCACAGTGGTTGCCAGGTTTAGTTGTCTGGTGGATTTTGGACCAAAGTCCAGGCAAATGTCTGGGAATCGCAGGAAGAGTGAATGGTGGTTTATTGAAATAAAAGGCAAAATTTACAGGCAGGCAGGAGGAGCAGGAACAAAACAAGAGACCAGAAAAGGGGTTGCATGACAGTACGGCTAAACTGACAGAATATATAGGGGAGAAGACGGGAGGAACAACATGTGGAGTAAATTACACAGATGAGAGGAGTAAATCAATCAGGCAGAAGGACAAGCAGGTAGAAACTAAAGATCTAACCGAACTACTAAAATCATAATGAACAAAAACTGACTAAAATAGGAATCAAATCTAACAGATACAAAAATAAACTACTAAAATAATAGGGAAGAGAAAACGAACTAGACAATAATCTAAAGATAACAAACAATACTGGAAAGAACTACAAAGCGCTGACAGAACTGTAGGATCCCCAGGAGCCTAAAACTAAATAGCAATGAACAGAAACTGACTACAGCAGGAACTGAAACTAACAGACTTATAGATAAGATAGATAATAATTCATGTCCTATAGCAAGAAGGTGCTAGGTTCAAATCCCAATGTGGGGTCAATCTGTATGGAGTTTGCATGTTCTGCCTGTGCATGCATGTGTTTTCTCCTTAAATCTGCAGTAGGTAACATTTTTAAAAATATATTTTTTACATATTTATCAAAACTCTCATTATGTCCTATATGGGACAGATACTCTGAGGAAAAAAAAGCAAACTCCTTTGACTCCTCCCAGGCGTCCTACTGCCACCACTGGGAGTGGTGTTTTGCAAACACCACTCCCAGTCAAAAACAACCAATCAGAGCTGGAGAAATGTTTGGCTGCTTACACCCCCTGCCCCGCACAGCTCTACCATCATTCAAGCTCAATATTGAATGTGGGCTGCAGCTTTTTGGAGAAATGGCGGAGAAACAACCCAACATTACAGCAAAACTGCCAATTTCTGGAGTGGCACCTGCTCGGAAAACAAAGACAGGTAAAAAGAAGAAGACCGACAACTAAAAGCAAGCTAAAAAGAAACAATTTGACCAAGCATAAAATACAGCAAGGGTAAACACAGTTTTATCAGAACTCCCTCCTGCAGCTTTAACTAATTATAGTGTGACTGCTGTGGTGATTTCCTGTTCTGGATTTGATTTGGTGGTACCAGTGTATACAGGGTCTAATATAGATGCAAATTACACTTTTGTGAATATTATTCGTAAAGAAAAACACACACAGAAATCGCTGACTATTTTTCTTTTACCTTGAAGTTTGTGGTTGTAATGAGACAAAATGGGAAATAGTTTATGGGACATGGATCCTTTTGCAGTGTGTTTTATAGCCAACAGTAACAAAGTCATTGATTGGTAATTAAATGGTCTAGGCTTTGTGATGAACTTGACAAAGGAACGCATACATTAAAAACACTTTGGTTATATTTATTTTAAAGGAACTTTGATTGATGCCTCCTCTTGTTGGGGTCATATTTTTGTTAATGTGATATTTTCATTTGACACATTATTTACTTTTATTAAGAGCGGTAACCCCGTTTGAGACAATAGAGACCTGCAAATAAACCTACTCAACTTAAAGGTTGGACTTGTGTTTTTTTTTTTTTTTTGAGAGAATATACTGTATTAAAAGATGAATTTATGTCATATATATATATATATATATATATATATATATATATATATATATATATATATATATATATATATATATATATATATGTGTATTCACACAGTATACCCACTGGTGTACATTAGTCATGGCTCATTTTAGGTAAAGCATAAAGATAAGAAGAGTCAACGTTAAGTCAGGCTGCTCACACCGCAGTGTCATCAACGACTGAGGAATCACATTTCCTGAAAGAAAGTAACAGGGAGCACACTGTGTTTACAGAGTTTGCAGGGAGGGGTGATTGTGTTTTGTAGGATTTAATGGGCGCCCGACGGTGTCAAGTGAAAGTGAGTGCTGTCAGCGCAGGGCACAGCACAGTACAGACTAAGCAGAATGGGACTTCTTATGGCTGCTCTGGGATAGAATAGAACCCAGTTCATTTGCCGCATATCACGTTTTGTTTCATGCTTTGCAACATTTCCTCATATTTCTTTCAGGGAGCCAGCAATGGGTTGTTTTATATCATTCCTATTTCCCCACCTCTCAGCTCACTTTAAGCTCCTCCATGTCATAATGGTATTTTTTTTTCTTCATCTTTTGGAATTTCTCCCCTCCTGCTTTCAAGCTGAAAATCAAATCTATAAATCAAAGGCAATGGGAGAAAGACGTGGAGACTGAAGGGCATTTAAATCCTTTCTGGGTTCCCAAAGCTTCAGAGGGCGAAATAAACAGGAAATTAAAATGGAGCAGGGAATGGCAGCAATCCTTCTTTTTGGAGGACTGAAAGCAGGTGCATTTCTCAATGCTTCCTTCTTTAGATTCTGATCTAGTGGGAATGAATCATCCTCTCGCTTATTAATTTGTCTGAGAAAGAAATAACCTATGCTAGAAAGGCTGAAAAATATATCCCTTTGTTATTGTATTATGAGTCATGACTGTTGTATGAAAGAACTATCCATTTACCAAAGTTTTCTAATATGTGCATGCTCCAATTACATACACCGGTATAAATAATAACTACATTTCAGCCAATGTGATTTGATTGAAAATTTTCAATCAAACAATACATTTAAATGTGAACAATACCACGCACCTCTTTGCTGCGAAGAAAAAAGAAGCAAAAAATCTATACCAAAGAAGGCAGATTTCATCAAATAGAGATATGCTGCCCTGTGCACAGAACATTGCTGTACAAGGTTATACCTGGAGGCAGAAATGAGCAAACTGTAGCAGGGCTTGGTGCAGCAGGGATAAAAAAAAAGCATACACTAAATGGGAATAGTAATTTTATTTTATTTTTATTCCAAAGAGCTTGTGTTTGATTGTGTTGTCCATCCTGCTGAGCAGCTTGTTCACCTTTTTTTTTTTTCTACAGTCAGCTCCAGAGCATTTTTGAGCAAACAGACGGTCTTTTTCTATTAGTTAGTCCAGCTTCTTTGGGTTACAGGTCAGATGCTGCTGCCTGGTTGAAAAACCTTTGTCAGTGGCCACAGTCTGCAAATATTCCATCTAAACACTTTGTTCGATCTGTGGGCTGGTGGATTCAGGCACAGTTCTATATTTATATAGTGGATCTCAAAAGTGTACATACCCTTGTCAGTTTCCCAGGTGTTATTGAGTCAAAAATTTAGACCGAGATAAATAATTTAAAAATCTTTTCCACCTTTATTGTGACAAGGTTCCTGTACAATTCAACTGAAAAGACATTCATTGGGAATGAAAATGTAAAAACATAAAATAAAATAAAAAAATAAAACTTCACACGACATGGTTGCATAATTCTCTTCTTCTCAGTGTGAGCAACCTTAGATGGAGACTTTGTTATGTACCTTTTGATTCAATTTCAACTTTTAGTCCTCCTGGGTACTACTTAACATCAAGTAAAGTGAATCTGATTAACCTGAAATAAAGTTCAGATGTCTTTTCGAATCTACATCTACCAGGGCCATGAATAATACGAGGCTTAACCATGGCACAGTGTTTGAAGACTTTCAGTGAGAACTAAGAACTAGTTGGTGTTTGCATTGAAACATTTCTTAGACCCATCCCTCACCTTGAACTGTCTAAAGGCAATAATGCTTTAACATGTTTTCAGGCTTATCTAATGAGCAGAATTTTCTATCTATCTGGGGCAATGTTAAGCAGTGGTTATATTACACAATGGTGTCCCTCAAGGTTCTGTTGTAGGTCATCTTGTGTTTTCTTTGAAACATCTGTCCTATATATTTAATACATATAATGTTACTGTCAGGGTTTAGGTTTTGATCAGGCTTTTGTTTGCTATTTTTTCAGTTTTTCCTCCTTGTTTGGGTTTTAGTTATGATTTGACTTTATTTTCTGTTAGTTTCAGCTCCTCCTTCCCCTCACTTAAGCTTTCCATTCACTCCCTCTGCAGTCAGCCACACCTGTTAGTCATTAATCAGCCAGACTCATTTCACCTGCCAGCCTCCCTACTTAAGCTTCCCTCTGCTTCCACTCCTCTGCTGGTTCGTCATCAAACAACACTTGCTCCTCGCCTGTCTGCCTGGTTTGCTCCTACTGACCATTTGTTTCCTGCTACTCTCTGCCGTGCTGCGGACTCTCTGCCGTGCTGCGGACTCTCTGCCGTGCTGCGGACTCTCTGCCGTGCTGCGGACTCTCCTGCCGTGCTGCGGATTCTACTGCCGTGCTCTGGTTCCCTCTCTGCCGTACTGGAAATCCTGCTGCTGTGCCCTGGTTCTCTCTGTCGTGCTGTGGAACCTGCTGCTGTGCTCTGGACTCCAAGAACTCTCACCTGGCCGTCAGCTCCTGCTCTCATCTACTCCCCTGTTCCAGTTCTGTCCTGCCTCTCTGGTTTCATCATCCACCACTCCATCCACCTTTCAATAAAACTCTCAATTTTAGCTCCGTGTGTGTGGTTCTGAGTTCATAGAAGACAAATCGTGACAGTTACTATTGAGGAAGAAAAGGGCTCAACTGCAAACAGAAAACAAAAGCGACTGGCAAGAATCTCTGAAATCCAGCAGTAACCTTTTTTCATGACAGCCTCCTGCAAGGAGGAGCACAGCGAACCAGAAATGCGTGCACCAGTATTTTTTATTTATTTATTTTTCTTTCTCTTTAATTAGAATTTTTAAATGTATTTATTGATGTTCTCAAACAGTGGAGAAAATAACAATCCCGACAATATTGGTAGGTTTGGGGGTTATCAGACACCACTAGTTGGATTTTATCGTCAAGATAAATCCTTCTCCCAATAAGGAGTTTTTCAAGATAACGATAAAAATATTCATTAAAGGCCCAGCCCTATTTCAAAATGTGATTTATTGTCAGAAGCAGAGCCAGTAGTGTTGAGGGGCTTGCTCCAGTTAGTATGGAAGAACAGGTGAGGTTTTGTGTGAACAAGCATTAGTATTAATATAACTGCTTTCTACACACAAACAATATCAGTGACCCGTTACTTATTTTTAATCATTAAAAGTAAAATAATAAATACACAAAGCCCACAAGTGAAAGGGAACAGGATGAAATAAATATGCATATTCTTTTAATAGGTCGTTATCTCAAGTGGGCCGGTCTGAAGCATGAATCTCCAGGGCTGAAAATGAGTCCCACTCCGACCCTGATGTAGGCAGAATACTGATAAGTGGTAGTTTTTAATTGGAACAAAATTGTCACACATGCTGAGGAAAGATTAGTAAACACATGACAGAAATTCACTGGCTAGAAAAATAACAAACAGGATGCATGAAGAGGCAAAGAAAGAGAACAAAACTGAAAACCCAAATGCAAAACTCAAAGCCTGTGGACTCATTACATGTAGAGCAATCAAAGCCTCAAAACTGTTTTCCATTTGCTATAGAAATTTTCCTCAAAATAAAAAGAAGCTTGTATGCCATTGAAATTGTTTGCAAAACATACTGGCCTTCCTTTTAGCAAAGGTGTCCTCTTTGGTTTATGACCAATGAACCTTGCCGCTTTCAGAGTGCAGCATGTGGAACAGGTGGAAAACAACCTCTCATGCTGCTTCAAGTCAGCTTGACGTGATACAAGTCTGTCTTTCTGTCTTTCATTGTGTTTTTTCCACAATCCACACAAACTGCACAGACTTCTGTTGTCGAATGGCACAGTTCCGGAATAATCTCAGTTTAAAATATGTCAGGGAAACTTTTTCATAAGGTTACAAACTGCTGAAACAAGATTGGTATTGATTGTCCTGGAGTTTCAGAATTGCCATATGTTTTGTTAATATAATTTCTGATGCACTGGTACACCTTTCTTTTATTGCCATTGTATGTAAAAATGTAAAAGTCTACTCCTTTTTCAACAGTAATAATTTTTTGGGGGGGATTTTGGTTGGGTTAAAAGCAGGAAAGTCTTATTTCCTTATGAAGGAGAAACAAGTTAAATATATATATATATATATATATATATATATATATATATATATATATATATATATATATATATATATATATATATATATATATATATATAATGTGATTTTCATTCTAAGAAAAGAATAAGAATAAAAAGAAAAGAAAGAATTAAACATTCTTTTGATTTATTCTTTTTCAGTAACTTTCAACATTTCAACATCAGAATATTGTGACTATTCATCACACTAATAGCGCTGCTTCTCTATTGCTATATTCATCCAGCAGAGGACTGCTGATGTTCTGACACAGACAAACTCCCACTGTTGCTAAAATAGTCAAGCTGCCTTTAAATTTTACCCGAGTAGGCCTTTACAGACAAATTAGAGAGAACTAATCATGCATGTCCTCTCAGAAAGACATTAAAGGGAACACTGAGGCATTGAGTTGACTCATTCACATGAATACATAACTCTCAATCCTATACGGTGCAGACGAAGGGCTATCACAGGCAAACATTATGAGTCATGTAATTCCTGACAGCCTCTTTGCTGAATTTTAATTAAAGCAAAGCCTAATGCCTGTGCATATATAACAGCCTGTGATCACCCAGAGCAATACTATTGATTAACATCATATAGTTCTTTGCACACATAACCTAACCCTAACATCTAACAGGCTGTTGACATTGCCATTAGTTTAAAGCAATGTTTTCTTTATCAAAAGCAGACATTTGTACAGACACAAAAATATTAGCATGTATGAATCAGTGTTTTTTTATTTATTGTCTTGAGCTGAGGTGTGAAGGGGGAATCCAAAACTGATACCCAATCCGAAATGACACCTCTAGCTTCTTTCCTTCAAAACACTCCTGTGCGATGAATTGCGTACCATCAGTCTGAAGTTATAAATCTTGGCACGTCGAGGCAGAGGCAGGAGAGAGAGGCATGCTTTGCTTTTAAGTGGAAGCTTACAATTGAACCTCAGGCACTAGAGTCCATAAATTGCAGCATCAATTATTAACCCAAATCTGTTTTAATGTGCCAAAAGAAACCCCCGAGGGCACGCTAATGCAACTAGCAGGAAACAAGGGGAACAGACAAAATGACCAGTGTTTGCCCTTTTTGCCTCGGAGCTGATTGAGAGTGGAGGGAAGTGTCCGGCACAAAAACCACCTAGTCAGATGTCAGCAGCCATCCGAAGTCATATTAGCAGCTAAATGATAAAGAATCCCATTAATTGGAATACGGAAATGTGCCGCTGAGATCGAGTCAGATGGATATAATTGATAATCGTCTGAGAGACATGCCTGAGACGGAAGAAAGAAGCAGCAGGTCAACATTTCGACAGCCAGGATACTTTCATGAAACGTGTGTTGAAGTTTGCGAGGGTTCAAAACACATTGAAAGCAAGCAATTCACCATGCAGAGAGCACCTCAGCCATCAGCAAAGAAAGGTGCCGTTTGCATTGTTTTAATCTTTGGCTGAGTTTAAAAGCAATTTCACCATCTTCCAAGTATCAGTCAGACTAATGTTTTTTACAGTGTTTTTCAGGAAGCTCATAAACAGTGCTTCACAATAGTAGTCATAACTCGCTTTTATATTCGGTCACATTACAGCCACAAACTTCAATACAATTTATTGGTATTCTTTTGGTGACAGACCGACAAAAAATAAAAAACAACTTAGAGCTGAATATTATTTACTCTGATATATATATATATATATATATATATATATATATATATATATATATATATATATATATATAAAATCTCAAAAAACTCTTAACTTTGGTTTAAAAATGCCTGCCACAGAGTGGCAGGAAACCAGTGAAAAAGTAAAAATAACACAAGTGCAACTAGTAACCAATGGAGAGAAATCAACCTATTAGACTGGATTAGGAAAACTGTGTCATCATGATGAAACTTAATATAATCATCATACTGCATCAAAATGTTTGAATGTACCTTGTTTACCTGCTCATCAATATTTTGATTTGCTTATTATGATGTTTACTTGCCATACCAGTCATTTTTCCAATTCATCTATTTAATACTAATGTGCAATCTCCTTTTGAGCATTTTACTGTGATTGCCTGCTTATATAAAGCCAATGTTTTTGGCAAAACAACCAACATAAAATAAAGAAAAAAGGTGGAGAAAACCGAACCAGACAGAAGAGCAGCGCCTCTGTCCACACAGCTCTGGGAGGAGAATAAAGGAGTGCTGAAAGATAAATTTGCCCCAGGTCACGGTGCGAAGAGACGAGCTTTGGAGCGTGTTGCCGCAGACCAATGCATCTTTTTCTCTGCTTTTATGCACCAGCCTGTAAAGCGAGAAATGCTCTGTGTAGCAATCAAGAGCATGAGAGGAGATGGCACCACACAAGGAAACTTCTAGATTACAATTTAATACAGCAAATACTTTCTCAGCCAAACAGCTCGCTCTGTTTCCTGCCATCTTCTCTGCTTAAAGGCATACTATGCAACATTTTTCAGTTAATTAATGTGTTCCATACCGTTTTGGATGATTAAATGAGTCATTTCAGGTCGAACAAAGGTTTTCTCGGCCGCCCTGGTGGTCTGTAGGGGAAATACCGTACTTGCAATTGCAGGAGCCCTCGGCCTGCACCCACAGTCTCAGAAGTCTGGTGCATCGCGAGAGTCGGTCTTGCTTTAGGGCGAGAACTGCTACACGCCCCCAGAGAAAGGCATGTTTGTTGCTAGCGCAGTGGCGATATTTGTGCAGTTATCATGGCGGAACCAAAGAGAAAACAGCAAAAGCCCATGTCGGAGCAGGCAAGAAAGAGGACAAGGGCTCTGGACAGAGAGAGGAGTCGTACACGGGTGAACATCGGGCAAGCTTTTTCCGAATGGCGAGAGCTAAAAGAAAGAGAAGGCTGCAAGGCTGACGCGGACCTCGCGTTTCTGCTGATGCGATTGTAAGTAACATTGGTTTCTCTCCAATGGTTACTCTCTCTCTCTCTGTGCATGTTCATACTTTCACTGTGTTAGTCATTGTTTGTACTGCCGTTTTTTCGACTTTTCGTTGCGTTCGCCTGTCTGCTGTAAGCCGGGCTTACTCTGTTTGAAATTCAGTTCTCTCCCCTCCGTTCCCCCCGACGCCCGGTGCCTCCCGTGGGCCTCACCCGAGCCGGGCTCGACCCCCTGGTCTGGGTCCCTGTCACCCACCGGGGCACGACGTACAGTGTGAGCACTCCGGTCGCGTCCGAGTGTCGCGCCGTACAGTGTGAGAACACAGATCGTGAGCGGTGAACTTTTAAACCCCGCGGTTCCGTCGCACAGTTTGAGATGTATATAAGTACCACGACTGAAAAACTCGTACAATGTATGCCCAGCTTAAGCTCAAAACAACCACGCCTGGCTTGTCGGAGAAACCAGGAGAACAGCTGAGCATCTTTACGACAGTGCACTTTTACTTTTGCCCTCTGGGGGGAGCCTCGCTGGAAAATCAACCCCGGTTGCATAGTATACCTTTAAGACACTCTTAGGCTCGGTAAAAGTCCTCCTCACTATTCAGAAAATCTTTTTTCACTTTTGACACTCTTAAGGCCTAAGATGCTCTGTGAATAGCTTTTATCTTACCATTCTAAGTCCTAAGAAAATTACATTTCTAAGAGCCACTTGTGGTCTTAGGATTCTTCATGAATACGGCCCTGACCTAAATTCAAATGAGTATCTGACTTAAAAATTTATATTTACTGGCGCTCTTCATCAAATCTTACTGAGCTTCAGCTATTATGGGAAAGTAATTTAAAATAATCCTGGATGGGCATTTTTGTTAAAGACATAACCAAAACAGTTGCAGCTGTTATTGCAGTAAAAGTTGATTCTGCCAAGTATTGACCCGGGGGGCTGAATACAAATGCAATCAATTTTTAGATTTTCATTTGTAAAAAAAACAAACAAGAAAAAAAAACATAAAACCATACATTTCTTTTCACTTCGCAATTATGTGCTCGATTGCATTACCTTAATCAAAAAAATAATAATGATCCCAATAAAAAAGCTTTTATTCATCAGCAGGTTGTGAGAATGAAGCTCAGGCTTTAAAAACAAGAATAATACAAACGAAACAAAGAAAAAGCGGCAGGAGAAAGTTATTTTTCCTTACATGAGAAGACTTGCTAAAATCGAGTCAAGACACAAATGACATTTCCTCTCCGTCTGCTGTTTAATATTTAATAATTCACTATGTTTTTGGAAGGGGAAAAAAGGCTTCGTGATAAGAGAGCAAGCTCCAATTTTGAAAATGAGCGCCTGCCAGTATGAAGCAGCAACCCAATTCCCCTTGCTGGGTGTACATGATGCAAAACCTGTAAATGTTTTTGATTCTAGAGCATTAAAATATTGCTCGCGGCACACTACAGCACTGCTGCACATCCAGCCAGTCGGTCGGTGGAGGTTGTTTTTACTTATTTAAGCGATTGGTTTTATTTCCACCCAGTGATCACTGCAGAGGCTCTTCAGGACAACCTCACATCTCTGCCTTCATCTGACAGGGGAGGAGCTCGGAGTGTGCAAGTCGAACGCTGAGGCTGTCTTATTAGTGCTTAACTCTCCCACTTAGGCTTCCAGATTGACAGGAAAAGTAAGAAAAAGTGCTCACGCAGGCTGCGACACAAACAGTGGCAGTGATAAATATCTGCTGTCACTTCCAACATGACTCACTTGTCTGAGTTTTAGCTTTACTGCACACAAAGGAGGCTGGGCCAGAGGAGCCCCATACGCTGCTGTGAAACCTTTATCAAATTACACATAATAGATGCACTCCATGAAAAAGCTTATATTACCAGAGAGCGCGTTGAAGTGGAACATAACTCAGCTCCAAATAGTGAATAATGATCGCCGTTTTAGAAAGGCACACGCCGACACTGATCCAGGTAAAGAGGAGTACAAGTCCTCGTTTATCTCAAAAAAGGAGGGCCCAATTATGGACTTTTATGAGGAGTTCACTTCCACTTTTGTTGCACTAGACTACAAACAAGAAAACAACTATTCTCCACACATACAGACAGAAGTCTGAAAATATTCAATGTGACAACACGCCACTCAGTTTAATCTAAACTATTCAATGACCGTGATGCGAATGGAAATATAGAAACATAAAGGTCCAGAGGTTTGTCGAAGTGAAGCTCATGATTATGCTGAGAAATATTCCCTAAAAGTGTTGATCTACAATATGTGGTTATATATGGTCTAGTTATGATATAGTCATCTGCTGTGAAACTTTGGTCTGTTCATTTAAATCAAAGTTACTTTCCACAGAGATATCGTGGCAGATTAATCCCACCCAATAATGGCAATGGCATCCAACAACACCGGTCCACAACCAAAAAGAAAACCAGAATTCTTCTCAAGAAAAGTTTAACAAGCATTTTTTTTTAAAAATCCTGCGGCATTCAAAAAGCCTGTAAATACAGTATATCACCAGTAATTCATTTAGATAAAAAGTAACAGTTTTATGTACAGTATATTAAAACAAAACGCCGTCCCTTGAACAGCTCTTGAACTTTTTCTCCTGTTGGCCCATTATAAGGACAGACTTTATAAGGATTTGTGTGACATATTAACACAAGGCAGTGCAGAACTGTGAATTGTGGAGTTGAGGGAAACTAAAATACGGGTTTTAAAATTTGTTTTACAATAAAAGAATCTGAGACGTGTGGCATACATTTGGTTTATTTGGGGTTATTTGCGGTTTCTTCCATTTATAGCTTTTTCCATGTTGCTCAAAAAGTTTTGTTATTTTTAGATCTGACCAGAAACCTGGTCTCCTACATGGTTTTGACTTCTGATAGCTTTCCTCTTGCCATAAAGACTTCATGTTGCACACTCGTGAGCTTTTATATCTCTGCAGCTACGTCAGAGTTAACGTGGATGGTTTTATTCTCCAGTACTTCCTTTAATTCTTCTGTTTTAGTTTCCATATTCACCACAGCATCAACATATTGATTCTGTAGTGGGGTGGCTGCTTTTTTGCCTGCACCAAAGGATGTTACTAGTCCCAGGTACATCCAGGCGGATTCACTAACATTGCTATGGAGCAATCATTTATGTGCCAATGTACATGCTTTGTGTGTACTTGTCAGAGGTGAGACCAAGTCACTGTTTTGCAAGTCCCAAGTAAGTCTCAAGTCTTTATCCTCAAGTCCGAGTCAGGTCTCAAGTCACAACAGGTATTTCTCAAGTCAAGTCCCAAGTCTGAAACTTCTAATTTCAAGTCGTTTTGAATCTTTAACAATGTTGAAATACATGTAATGTATTTCAACATTGTAGATGTTGAAATACACCTACAATGAAATAAATCTAGATAATAGAGCATATGTTCTTTTTAAATCAGTATTTATCTGAAAACATGATGAAACCAGTGCAACTGATCTTACAAAACAGTAAAATTAAACTTTGAACTATATTTTTCCAGAATATTCATTGAAAAATGCAACAGCAGAACTTTATATTGAGGCTAAAATGAAATTACTCTTGGGAGCATTTTTGTCCTTAGCTTTTTTTCTTTTCCTTTTTAAAAAAAAACAAAAAATCTGGTTAGGTTGATTGGCTGTGCTGTATGTCATGCACACATACGTACAAAGAGAGAGACTGTTTGCTTTTGTAGATACTGATTGAGTGAAATTAATTAATGGTGCTCACTTTTTAAATGATAGATGTCTTAAGCTTTAGATTTTGGGTAAAATATCAAGTCTTTTCAAGCAAACAGGTTCAAGTCCAATTCAAGTCTTGAGTCATTGGTATTAAAGTCCAAGTCAAGTCACAAGTCTCTGAACTCTTCTTCAAGTCAAGTCCAAAGTCATAAAATCAATGACTCAAGTCCAAGTCATGTAACTCGAGTCCCCACCTCTGGTACTTGTAACTGATTTATGTTACTTAAAGGACAAATAACAACATGAAAAAGCACTATTGTATCTACTTCCTGTAGGTCAGCTCTAACTTATGCACAGTTGATGGGTCTAGTGAACAAATTATGTCTCCTAGCACTCTGCGTTGTGTGCATCCTAGCTCAGTCAACTCAGTCTGCTGGCTGCCTCATCAGTAGATTCGCCAACATTAAATATTGAATTGCGGGAAAACATGCTAGATTTAGATAACATGAAAATTGGTACCTGCACAAGAAAGCTAAATCTTCCAGTAAAACCTGGAATAAAACATTGTTGAAATGTTTTTACAAATATCTAAAGGCCCTAACGTGATGTGAAAGCATCATTTTCTGGTCTCATATCTGTCCTGAGCACGTTTATGAAATTATCCTCCTACAGTCTAAACATCAGGTGGTTTAATGACCCCAACAAGGTCACAGTGACTTGTTTTTAAATCATTGATTGCTCTATAACAAATTTGCCCAGGTTTGATTTTTTTATGGGATGCTGAGGAAATTTCCTCAGGGTCCTGAATAATACTGGGAAACTGGGGAAAGAAATGAAACATTTTCATGTACTTATTTTCACTTTGATGCAGCAGCGTCATGCAGATTGAAAACTGGCACCAACCCACACTGCTTCATTACCCTGCCAAGTTAAAATTGATTTGGTAGATATAAGTAGTCCAAAAAGTTACATTTTAGTTTAGTCTGGGTTATCTGACTAAATGGGGCTAATTACAAATGCACGCCACACTTTTTAGAGTTTTATTTGCAAAATGTTTTTAAAACCATCTATCATTTTAAAATCATGCATTACTTTATGATGGTCTGTCACATGAAATCCCAATAATATACATTAAAGTGTGGTTGTGAAGCGACAATAAAATGAATACTTTTACAAGACACTTAATTGTCATGTACCACATTAAGCCAAGCAGAAAAGCCACATTATAATCAGTAAATTAGTCTCGATTAAGGCTGGTGACCACTTGCCTATAAGGAATTATCCAAAATGTATTTATCCCCTGCCTACCACCTGATGAATTATGAAGTGAAACTCATGATAATGTGAACTAGTAATGATTTTTTCCCCCCAAAAGCCATCAAAGCTGTCCTGCTGGGACTCTGTTTGATGAAAATATATGTGGAGACTTACACACAGCTGCTGGGAGTGCAGTCATGTGTGTCTTTTTCTTGGAAAATTGCCCATGTAGAGAATTAGCCAAATGAGGTTATATAAATAAAATCGATGTGACTTAATTAAATCTTGTTTCCTTAAAGCATAAACATAATTAATCTATATTTTCTTCTTGAGGAAGGGAGGCGCTTTCTTTTTTTTTCCACCTAAAGTTTACCTCTGAGTAATTTAGATTGACTACCTCCCTACTAAATGCCAGACTCAACAGGATTGAGGCAGGATTGGCAGCCTTTTACAACTCCTCCAGTTTCATTTCGCAGCACATCGACGACATGCAGGGCACATATGCTGCAAAACAGCCTTTGCAACAACAAGACTCCAAAGACTCTGCTAACCTGTATTGAAACATTTCTGCCGTTTGAATGCACTGAGTGACGGAGGAAAGACTATCACTCTTCGGAGATGGTACGGGTCTTGAAAAGCTCACATGTGCATGCTCTCCCATGCGCAATGAGCTACTTTGTTTGTTGAAAACCTTCCAAGTGGCAAAAAAAAAGCAGCTGCTATCTCAGCAGTCTCAGGGGGCTAGTTAAATTTAGAAAGATAATCTCCTGCAATATGCTGAGGGATTAGGACGTTAAAAAGCACCGGCATGGGAAGACGATAACGGCGTATAGTTGTGGACAACTCGAGGCCTCAAGTGCATTGTGGGGAACAGAGAAGTATGTTTAATGTCAGGCTAATCAGTATGCAGATCAGGAAAAACAAACAGCAGTTGTGCAATGACACGTCTTTGTAATTTGCCACAGCGCCCTCTGTCTAAGAGCTACAAATGACGATGATGACAACGACAGTTCATCTTTGGGCTATTAGCATTGTCTCCCAAGGCTTCACTGCGGTACTTTCAGAGAACATTACCTGCAGGAATGCCACACTAAAGCAGGGGATGTGCTATCTGTGGCTTAATCAATGCCATTTGCATAGGCAGGATAAAAGTAATCCTTGTCAAGGGGAGGTTTCACACCTGAGGCCATTTCTTGTCCTTCCCAAACTATCCCAGTCGTAATAAATGATCCCTTGGCATTATTCACCTTGCCAGGAAGCGAACAAAGCGCAGCGTGTGCAGAGAGACGGGGCACTACAGGGATGTTTGGCCTCTGAATGAAAGTGTGATGCGATGCAGAGAATAAAGACTTCTGTCAGGCCCGGCTGAATGTTATGAAGGGTGATGAGCAGACCGGGCATAATGCTGTTTGGGTCTGGAAGTCAACCCAACAGCAAGCTCCAGGTGAATAGCAAAATCTGGATCTGCAGGAATCAGGTTCAAAGTGAAATGGACCACGAGTGAGCTTGGCCACCAGCTTGCTGACTGGGATGTGGCCAAGGTTTTCAAAAACCTAGCCGGTGGTGACAGCTCTCCTGCTGATTCTTGGTCACGCTTCAGCGCTACACATAACTTAAAGAGCCAAAAAATGCAGGTACCGTAACTGAAGGCAACCTGAAGAAGGAGGGGCTATTTCTCGGTCAGGGGGATTTGTGCCACATTAAAGGAATGCTGAGCAGAAAAGGACCAGGCTTCAAAACATCCCTTAAAGCCCCGCATTGTGGAGGCAACCCTTTCCCTCCTGAGCAGTCCATTCTTTATACAATAAGCAAATTTACCCTGGCTGACAAACGTGACATTTTCCTTGAGCAGGAAAAGCTTAACAGCCAGCTTCATAGGTGGGCAAGGTTGATAAGACGACAGCTGGGGACTGAAGAGGGTGGAACAGCACCGTACAAAGAAGATGACAGAAATCAGTAGGAGAGGGATTTTTTCCACCCTTTCCATTTCCAGACATCTCTTTTTAAAAGGGTGAAGTGAGAGCAGAAGTGACCTGCCTGAACTAAAACAGGTGCTCCTCTTTATGCCTGCCTCTTTATGGTAATGCCTACCTGAGGGTTGCTTTTGGCTGGCTTTTATGGCTAAGGCTCATGTAGGGCACAGCATGCTCATAGCCCACTTCATGTACTACATACTCCTGTTGGTTAAAACGTGTGTAAGCCAGAGCACCGAATTCCATGACAGGCAAGTATAATGCCTATGAAAAGTATTATTAACGCTTGAATTATTTTACTTTTACTTTCTACTTAATAACAATAATCTTTATTTGTAATTGCTACTTTTTTGCACATTCCAGTGAAAGTTTCGCTCTGCATTTAACCTATCCCTTTAAGGGGAGTATGGGTCTTCCTCAGGCACCCAGAAAGGCAGCCTGTGGGATTTGATGCGGGTAATTTGCAGCTTTTCCAGAACGCCAGTGCCCCGCTCCAACCACAAGGCCAACACTGCCGAACCACACAAATCCCTTTTCGATGTATTTTTTTCTGTTTGACCAACATTAAGTAGTAAACAATTGTACTTTTTGTTATGGATGGTTTCTAAAGGGACCCAGTCAAGTACCACTTTCTTTCTTTTGAATTTCTACTCCAGTAGCTCTCTGTGGTTCCATACAAAGGTTTTGCATCCTTTAGGCTTATTATATTTGATTTCTGTTTTACACTTTGCTTGTACTGTATTTGATAGTAAATGAAACGTTTTATTTTATATTTACAATAACAAGACCATGTAACCAGAAGTACAATATTGCATATGCGCACAATGTGTAAACAAGAAGAGGCAATTGAGCCCACAGATACATATACAACATTATAATGACATTATAATGAATAAATACAATACAATTATATGTTCATTCTTACCTGTGAAAGGTAATGCCAGTAGATCTGGTTTGCACTGTGAGTCGGATGGAGCAATTCCATGCAGCACATCAGTAAGATATCTTCTACGGATCGCCCCGCTATGCCACTTCCAATATGGCGGCGACGTCAACAGGCGATTCGCTGCTCAGCAAGGTGTGTACGTATATCTGACTGTGATGAAGCCAAGTGAGTGAGCAACATCCAGCGGAGGAGTGAAAAGTAAAAGTAAGTAACCCTAACCGTGTGGATTGGGATGGTCTTCGACCACGGCGAGCTTTCACGCGCCCGGTGATCACTATATATGTGACTTCAAAAGGGACAAAGTAAACACTATAAGTATGAACGCTTGGTGAATATTGTTTCACTTGAAGATGAATAAATGTGCCCTGTGATAGAATGGCGACCTGTCCAGGGTGTACCCCGCCTCTCGCCCATTGACAGCTGGAGATAGGCACCAGCACCCCTCACGACCCCACAAGGAATAGATGTGTTAGAAAATGAATGGATGAATATATGTTGTTTGTGTTTTCTTTTTATGGTTAAAATTCCTGACAAGACACATTTAAAGAAAACTATAAAAAGTGGTAGCATGCATTTGTATTAAGCTGGTGTTACTTGATACCCCTAAAAAAATTTCAAAGCGAACCAGCCAACAGGATCAAGGTAACTCTGGAGGAGCTGCAGAGATCCTTAGCACATGAAGGAGAGCTTGTATTCAGGCCAGCTTTTACTCATGCATTCTGCAGATCTGGGTTTTATACAAAAGAGGCAAGAAGAAAGCCTATGCTGGAAGACAGCCACAAGTTCTGTTTTACAGTTTCTACACCCCATGTAGGGGATAGAACAAACATTTGGGGCAAGGTGCTCTGGAAAGATTAAACAAAAGTTGAGCTATTATAACCTTGTCTGCAAGCTGAATTCTCACGGTATTTGTGCGTTCAGAAACACATGAGATTCCATCTTGTACCGCTCCGGCTGCAACTGTTTGTGTCCGGACTAAAAATGGTTCGGGCCAATCACATTGCAGTATGGTGGTTTAAGGCAGGACATACCAGCGTGATGAAAGCAAGAGCAGCTGAGACCAAACAAAAACATGGCACCGCAGGAGGACGCACGAGTGGCTGCTGCTATCACATCTGTTTTGTCACAATCCACAAATTCTTCTTTGATAGTAGAACAGCAACAAGTGCCTTGAGTAGCTTACCTTGTTGTGGTTTCTCATAGCTACTGCTGCTTATGTTTAAATTTGATTGGCTAAAACCAACCTTTGGTAGGTGGGCACTAGGTGTCGTTTCACCCAATCAGCTCAGTAAGTTCTGCTGAAATTTCTTCATTTCCTCAAATGGATTCAAATGGAGCAGCCCCAGACTGATAATGTGCAGAACTAGAGTGCTACACATTATCAATCTGGTTGGCCAGGTTAGAGCTTCTAGGCCTTAAAGCAAAACAAAATGTGTTGAGGAAAACTGACACTATACATCACCCTAAAACATCTTCACCATGGAACATGGTGGTGGCAGCATCATGATGTGTAGATGCTTTTCTTCAGCATGGAAAGGGAAGACGACCAGAGTTAATGAGGAGATGTATGAGGATAAATCCAGGCCAATCCTGCAAGAAAACCTGTTAAAGGCAGCAAAGAACTGGAGAGAGAAAACATACAGCCAGATCACAATGTTTAGATGAAACTATATTAATCTGCTAGAATGGCTTTGTCAAATTTGTAAGACTTAAAAAGTGATGCTCTGGCTGAGCTGTTTTGGGAGGGGAAAATGAAAACGTCAGCCTCTAGATCAGGAGTCTTCAATTCTGGTCCTCGAGGTCCAGTGTCCTGCAGCTTTTAGATGTGTTCCTGTTCCAACACACCTGAATCAAATAGTTGAATTAACCCCTGACTATGCAGTCAAGTTCTCCAGAGTCCTGCTAATGACCTGATTATTTGACTCAGATAGTGCACTCAAATAGTGTATATGCCCCCAGAATATTTGCACTTGCAGCTGCAGGAAAAGGTAGATCTATAAAGTATTTACGCAGGGGATGGAATACAAATTCCCACCACACTTTTCAGATTATAATTTTTGAGAAATGTTGAAATACGTATTTATTTTTTCCCACTTTATACACCTGTCACATTATTGCATTTCTATACTAGGTATTTAAGGCTGTAAACTACATAATGCGATCTCCATGTGAGCTAGGCTGCCACAGAGGATTTGGACATGTAAAAAAAAGTCAGAGCTGTCACACTATTTATACTACTCTGCAACAGAATTCATATAACTGCAGATGCTCTGTGTGCACCTCTGTAGATTCGCTCACCTCAGCATGCTAAATTCATGACATGTTCCACAAAATCTATGTGATTTCCTCTCCATCAGAGCTGCATTCACAATTTTTTTTCCCTAACGTGCCAATATATAGTACATGGCAAGACAGGAAATAGTGTGACTACAGCCATCACAGAAAATCCCAGTGAAATCTGGATAAGTTTGTGTTTGTAACATGATAAAATGGGAAAACACTCGGCATGTGGACATTTATGCCAGGGCCTGTATGAATGTAGTATTTTATTTATCCTTTTGCTGGCCCTTAAAACCTGATGGTCACAGCAGGAAATAGTCTCTCAATTTATTGTCACGATATGTTTCTCAGTATATTAAAAAGAATTGGTGTTTTTGTTTTCTCTTGTTTTTCTCTTCACTGCTCTGCCTGTGGAGTTGCACAAAACCTAGACACTCGTGTCTCCTGCTGCGTGCTGCTGTGAGGCATGCCGGTGTGATGTAATGCAACGTGAAGTTCTCCAGGGCTCAGCGACGCCATACGTGAGATGCTTTAAGATCACCAGCCATCGTGAATTTACCTGCAATAGGTAGAAGAAACCAGTGTAGTCCAGGTTAAAAATGACAGCATTGGCCAAAGTCTCCCCTAAATCAGATTGATGATCCATTTTCCCAGCCCCGGGGCCGGAGTAATGTAAGGGCTCGGGATCCACCGAGGCTGCAAAGAGACAGATGGGAGCTTGTCTGCTGTGACCTTGCTGAGCTAATATTTCTCCCGAGCCATGTCTGTTGCTTGGTCATTAAAGGTTCCACGGCGATTAACATTGGGCGAATACTTCAAAGACACTGTTTACTTGGACAGGACACAATCGGGGTGAAGAAAAACCTTAGCAGCAGGACAACAACAAAAAGAAGAACTACTTGCCAAATGTTCAGTGTCGTGTGAGTGCTCAATATGTTTCAGAGATACCTTTGGAAATTAGACATTCTTGTCCATACACTGCAAGAACACTATGCCTATTCTTAACTTGGCCTTGGGTTGTCAGTGTAACATTTGGTGGAAAAACAACAATTTAGCTTTTGATGAAAGTTTCAGCATGTGATTTACCCCAATTTGGGGAATGTTGGCCTGATGTAAAGAAGATTATAGCAAAAACATAAACAAATTAATATCTAACTTTTTTAATGTAGGGAAAAAATATCTCTCTTGCCTTTAAAACACCTGAAGGTAATTATTTTTACTCCAACATAGACTTGTTTTTTTATTTCTACTTGTGAAGATTCAGAGAGACAGCTTGCTGAGGATCTTGTGAGATTGCCTCAGTTAGTTCCTCAATGGATTTAATCCCTGGGTTTCTTCTGTCTCTTCTGTGTTTTGCTGGCAGGCACACAATCAGAACTCCTTTCTCTTCTCATCACTCGAGACACCTTCTTCACGACTGCAGATGCTGGTTAAAAGTCAGAGCGGAGTGAATTTGGGTCAGATCAGACAGCTCCCTTGCGGTTCAGTTTAGACTGTCACTATGTCCAAAATGCCTAAAAGCTTGGCACAGTAAAGTGTGATTTAAGGAAGCGTTGAACTTTTTAGTCTTGGCCTTACAGAATATTTTCCATGAATTATTTATTTTAAAAAATTGAAGTTACTTAAGCAAGATATTTATTTAATACAAGAAAGAGCTCCAAAATGAGCCGTGATTTGAACCAGGAAAAAAAAAATCACTTTTTTGGCAAAAACTATGCAAACTTAATCTGATCCCTACTTTCAACAGCCTCTAATTGTTGAGATTGAACTGTAAATATTACAACTAGATGATATATATATATATATATATATATATATATATACTGTATCTAAACAACTGGTTTTAACAGATTTTGAAAGAAGAAGCCAAATATTTACATATACCATATAAAAAGGTTAATTTCCTCATTGAATACAACTAAATATTTTCCCTTTTTATGTCACAATCCTTCCATAAGCTTCTCACAACAGTTTGCTGGAATGTTGACCCTCTCCTCCAGTTAAAATTGGTATAAGTGAGTCAGGTTTGTTGGCTGCCTTGATTGCGCACATCCTATAAGCCCTAACAACACATTTTCCTTGGAATTGAGATCAGGGCTTTGCGACATCCTATCCTAAACATTGGCTCAGTTTTCCTAAAACCAGTCGGAGAAGTCTTGAAAAAGGTTCTTCAATATTTGTACATGGTGGTCTTTTATCACATATTTTGTGAAGTGCACCAGTCCCTCCTTCAGCAAAACACAAACAACATGATGCAGCCACTGCGGTACTTAACATCTGGGTTGATGTTCTCACGATTGCAAGCTTCCCCATTTTTTCCTTCAGATGAAACAATGGTCATTATGGCAAACACTTCAATTTTAGTTTTTATTTCAATTCCAGTCAGGACAGGACTTGGCTAAAGAAATTATTCTTTGTCCGTGTGTCACTTTGCAAACTATAATCTGGCATTTTATTTTTCTTTCATAGTAGCAGCTTCTTCCTTTCTAAGTAGACCTTCAGCTCGTGTTGGTACATTGTTTGCCTCACAGTGCAGAATGGCATTCTCTTACTAGTTTCAACTAGTATCTTCACAAGCTCTTTTGCTTTTTTTCTGGGAATAATTCACATATTTCCGTCAAAATGTGTTCATCTCTGAAACACGGAGCCATCTTCTTTTTGAACGGCATGATTGCCAGACATTCCCAGGCTCTTTATACTTGTGTATATTTGTTTGAACAGATGAATGTGGCATCTTCAGGCGTCTTGAAATTATTCCCATGGAAAAAAACAGACATGACGAGTCTCTTTCTGATATTTTGAATGATATCTTATCCTTTTGTCATGATGTCACACAGGGAAGCAGTGCGTTTCAGGGGTTGTCTTAAAATGCAGTGTTTGTAAATATCTGGTTTCAACTGTACAGTACAAAATAAGGTTTTGTCTATGGTATGAGACCCTATGTCTCTTGAGGTAGTCTATATATTTAAAGATATAATCAACTGATATACAAATAAAAACAAGGCAATAACTTGATATGCAAAAATTTCAAATATATTAAGCTTTTAAGTCCTTTTTTTCCACATTTAAATCATTCAGTTCTGGTCTATATAAAGTGGAACTCCAATGCTTTGGTCTGAATTCCTCGTTAATTTTCCTCCACAGGCCCTCAGTGAATGCTAAGGAGGCACTTCACATCCCGCCTTCCTCCAGGTCGCAGAGCGTTCCACTCCATCCCATTGAGCTATTTTTGTAGTATGCTGGGGCATGGTGTAATGAATTGTGTGGGTTAATGCGCCCAACAACCTTTTCACAAATCAACTTGTAGCTTCGGCAACCTTGAGCTTGAACTAAATTGCTGAAAAAAATAAAATTGGCAGATTCATGAAATTGGTTTGCTGGTAATCCATGACCTTGTTTATCAGCTCCACAGCATATACTGTGATTTAATTGTTAAAAAAACATAATAGGGAATAGAGAATACTGCACAGCTTGAAAAATAAGGCCCAAACAGAAATTTGAAGATATCTGTGGAGCACCTGGACAGACTACATTCAACTTTTCTCCATTCCTACAGACTCGAAGTACACAACCAAATACATTTAAGGGCTAAAGAAGTGGATTTTGCATAACACGTCCCCTTTAAGGCTAGCTGTAAGACTGTAACTGTAATATGTTGTAGCTGGTGTAACACACTTACAAGGACTTCAATAACTGCTGTATATTATTGAACCAAAATATGTAATTGTTTAATTTGCCAAGCATCATTCATGGTGGACCCAACATTAAGACTATTTTTTACACAAAAGTAAACAAATTTCATAACCGCCTTTTATTAAGACATGTCATAACCAAATTACAGTCTTTAACACACTATACACCCAGCATACAGACTGTTTTACAGATAGAGAAAATACTTAGACTTAGACAAACTTTATTGTCATTTTGTATGCACACAGTGCACACAAAACGAAATTTCGTTGCATACAGCTTATGACAATGTAATGAGATTGCAATTGAAAAAAATAACATTACAATATAGAATGTAGCAGTGATAAGAATGTAACAGTGCAGGATAAATCAGTTTTTAAAAAAGTGTGCAGAAGACTGCTCACTTTACATAACTTAGTTATTTTCTTTATTTTTACAATATGGCATTTGAACTTCAAATACTTTTTTATTTTTTAAAGAGGCCTTGTCAAATACTATGACTTTACAAATCTCTACGCCAGTAGCTCAATTTGGTTGCAAATATTTTTTTTTGGATGAAAAAATCATGCCCTGTTGGCTTATTATATTTTATTTGTGTTTTACAGTGGGTTTGTTTTTTGCTCTATTTGTTAGTAAACAAGGCATTTCTGTGTATATTGACCATAACAAGACCATGTGACTGGAAGTAGGATATAGCGCATGCGTGCAATGAGTGAACAAGGAGAAGCAATGAAGCCAAGTGAGCAAGCAATGCCCAGCATAGCTGCGAAAAGAAAGAGGTTCAGTAACCCTAACTCTGTAGATCGGGTCGGCCTTCGACCACACCAAGCTGTCACTTGACTGCACAACATTGCTGGATGGTCTGCTGGCTCTTACAATACCTGTGTCAATTGTCACCATTTTGCTTTTTGATAGTTCAGTGGTACTGCCAGCAAATTGCGCACAACAATGTTTATGTCTTCTGATTGTGCCATAGGTGCAAAATTATTTTCCGGTTCAAAAAGGACAAGTAAACACTATCAAGGTGAACATGGGTTGCATACAGTACTTGACTAAGCCCCTTTAAGGCTTTTATATTGAAGGCTAAAGGAAGCTGTCTCTCAGTTCACCTGAGATATTAACACGTCTCACATAACTTTCATATTATTTTTGGGGAATCCTAACAAGTACAAGCAGAACCTCAGCTACAGTGCTAATGTTCCAAACTGGTGACAAGTAAAAGCTGAAAAACCAGTCCATTCTTATGACCGCAAGCACATTGTATTAGCTTCTAGGCCGCTAGTGATTGCCAGAGGCAAAGGGAAACTCATGTCTCTTTCTCCCTTCTGCATGTAACCTTGCCTGCAAGCTGAATGCTCACAGTATTTGTGAGTTCACCACCACACGAGAATACATCTTGTACCACTCCAGCTTCAACTATTTAATACTGTACCAAAAACGGTTTGGGCCAAACGTTATTATGCAGTATTATGGTTTAAGGCTGGACATATTGTAGTGATTACTGCTGGTGAACCCAATATTCAGCCGGACACAGAGTAACTTTTAAAAGGTTTATTGTGAAGATGATGAATAATGGCGGGTGAGGCAGACAAACAGAACCAGACTAGGCAGATGAATATTGGCAGAAGGTGCAGGCAGGCAGGGATGAGCAGGAGACCAGAGGATGCAGGTAGTGAAAGACCAGAACAGGCGATGTGAACCAGCTGGAACTCACGGGAAACAGGCAGAACTGCAGCGTGCAGATGCAGGCGACTTTAACGGAAGAGTCCAGCAGGCTGAGCACGCATGAACTGGTGCAGGAAGGGCACATCAAACTGGGCGAGACAACACGAGAAGAGAAGTGACGTTCTGGCCTGCGTCCCCGAGGCAGACCTCAGCGTGGCATCGCCTCTGGCGGGCGACCCAGGCGTAGCAGCGTCTCTGACTGTGACTTGCCGGCAGGCGTCGACTACGGGTTAGAGCCCTGCACCATTGTTGACACCCGCCACCAAGGGCCCTGCACCGTTACACATACAGCTGTGAAGAAAGAGCTGTAAAGCCCACAGTTTAACCAGAATAAAAATGGCAGCGCAGGACGACACACGCATAGCTGCTGCTATCACACCCATTTCATCAGAATCCATGATTTCTTCTTTAAATGAAGAATAATAAGAAGGGCCTTGACCAGCATAACTTGTTGTAGTTTCTCATGGCGCCTGCTGCTTATATTTTCATTTGATACTGTAATTGGCTAAAACCAACCTATGCAAGCAGGCACTAGGTGTCGCTTTGCCCAGTCAGCTCGATAAGTTCTGTTGAATGACCCTCCTTTCCCCAAACGGATTAAATGAAAGCAGTCCCAGATTCATAATCTGCAGAACATAGAGTGCTACACATTATCAAAGGTTATTATGCATGTCTTCCTTGTGTTCCTTGTGTCCCAAACAGTCAAATTTAAGACTTTGGTGGTTGGAATATCTATGTTTTATTTTCACTGCATTTGCTTGTGTCTGAGGTGAAGCTTCAGAGTCACTGCGTTTGATGAACAATGAATGTTTTTAATTGCACGGTCACTGAATATAGTTTTAATGATAATTTTACGAGTCATTTATTTTACCAGTAACAGATATACTGTACCTGTACCATAACTTATTATCAGCATATTTTTATTGTTGCTTAAGCATCAGTCACACTGTTTCTTATCTTGCCATGCATGTTAGTGCACATTAGAATGTGTTTTATGTGGCCTCTTGTTACAGTCCTTCAAGTCCTGTCACATCTACAATGCACTGTATGTTTGTTGCTTCTGATGGCATTTTGTATTGCATTAGTGTTGAGAGAAAGGGTAAAATTAACTTTGCTCTACTGTGTCAGCACATGGTATGCAACATTTGTAGAGGTGTCACTTTTTTGTTTGTTTTTTTGTCCCCTTAGGGGTTTGGACTTAAAAGTACAATGAATGTTATGAGGTGTACTAGTACCACTAAATGGTTAAATAATTTTTTGCTGAATGATAGAAAATTCGGTTAAGGTGCATTAACTGAAGAAACCCTACGAATTTGGCATGCCAATGTGAGTAAATCTTCACCAGCACAGACAGAGCATCTGCATAGTGTATCATAAAATAAGGATACGATTGGGTAATTGGTGGGAGATTTGAGTTGCATTTACATCGGTTCAGTTTAGTTTAGCAAATGTGTGGTGTATATGGTATGTCAGAGTTGTGACGTGCATGGTGCTCAAGTTTTTGATAGGTCAAAAAAGTTGGTCACAATTTGGTTATTTAGCTAATCAAACTGAGTTTGCCACAGTGTTAAATGTGTAGGAATTTGACAATGAAAAGTTGTTTATTTTGTTCTATGCCATTAAAATGCAAGGCAAATCTGCAATAGTGTGTCAAAAACTTGAACACCTGTGTTCTTAACCTTTGGTTTGTATCCCCTTGCACAACAATTTGTATATTTTCACTTCTCACATTTTTCACAAGTTTTAGCCTCTACATATAGCAATGGGGCATTTGCCAACCATAGGGAAGCCAAGAGTCCAGGAAGGACCCATGATGTCACACTGCAATAGGTCTCTTGCCACCAAAGTCAATTGTGTTTGTGTTTTAAAGAAATACAGAAGGAACATGAAGGCGTTTGAGCCAAATCGTCTCACAGTTTGTGAGAGGTGTTGAGGAAATTAGAGTATAAATCTACAGTATAAAATCTTCTGACGCAAATCTATTTTCACTTATCTATTTTGTTTTGGTACTGCACAAACTATAATGTAGGATAAGTAAGTCTTTTTCTGCTGTTTGAAAGACTTTAAGCCTCTGAATAAATCCGTAAATTAAAAACGGATTGTTGAACCACGTTCAGTCTGGAAATGTGGGCTAAGAAGCAATGCAGCAGGTCACTGTTACCATCTGCCAGGAACACAGAGATAAGGAAATAATCAAAAGGCATAGGAAGAGGCTAACTTCAGCTAAACTGCACTCGCAGATGAGTGCCCACTTTAAGTATTTTGGTAACTCTTCTCACATATTTTATCTAAACCAATCAACACCCTCTCTTAGTGTGTTTTGATTTTTGGAGACCTTTTAATCTTTTATAACCTTTCTGGTACAGTGCTAAACATGCAATAAAGCAAAAGAAGAGCATAAAAGCCCAAGCTCTTTTATCTGCAGTTTCTTATCTCTCATTAGCCATGGTCTGTGATGAGAGCCAGGGCTTTGCAAGGGGGGATTATCTATTGAAATATGGCTTCATTTTGGAAAGACTTTATCAGCAAAGCTATTTAAATTTTGATAATGAAGAACACTGTAAATCCCCCAAGTGCATTTATACCGCAGCATACACATGGCACAACAGAGCGCAGTGGGTCGCAATCATTGTGTAATCATTCAAACAACAGCACACATACAAGTCCCTGAGCCTGCAGCAGCCCCACCGCCCCAAGGCAGCCCAGCCCCCAATATTTGCTGGGCTTATGATTTGTTCTGGGATCCAAGCAATAAGTAAAGGCTTCCTCATGGCCTTGTAGCCAGATTGAATTGCAAAAAAACACGTTGCACCTGGTGCAGCAAGAATAGGAAGCAGACGGCAGCAACACTGTCCGTACACACTACCTGATGGCTGCAACCTTATTGAAAATCTGATAATGATATTTGGGGAACCTAATGGTTTTCCTCTGCAGGCAACAATCAGTCTCACTCAATTCCATTTTCATCCCACTGTCCCCCCCATCTCCCCTTCTCTTTTTCATCTTCTGCCTCTGACTTCACAGCATGCGGCAGACAAAAATGTATGATATACAGCTACATGGCACAGTTTTAGAACCGGCGGCACCGCGACGCGTCGCATCGCTTTCACATTTTGTTTTCAAGCAGAATTAGTGTCAGCGTTAGTGAACAATCAATGAGCGTCACTACAAATGAGTAACACAAGTCTGATGGCTTATGTTTAATCTATTGTGTTACAATTTATAAAATGGAAAACATTTGATGAAGGATTAAATATAGGTTTTTTGTGATGCTTGAAGGCAGGATATGTTATTGAAAAAACATATTTTACCTTATTAAAGTCACTACTCTTACAGTAAATTCCAATACCAGGTATGTGCTCAGAGCCCCTGTTGAACACAAAGGTGCAATGACCCATTTTTCCCACGGAGAACATAAAATTTTCATCTAATGAACTCTAATCACACCACAGACTTAACTGAGGGATACGAATCCACATACTGTATAAAGCCCTGTCTATAAGCTGCTTCAACAGCCGACACAAACAACTCATCACGTCGTTGAATGAGCTCAAGGCTTTCAACCCACTCTGGCGTTTTCATTGTAACACATTCACAATAATTAACAGAGCTGCGTTTTTTATTGCGATTAATAATGGAGTAGACAATAGCGTTATTGAGCCACACATTAAATTGCACTCATTAAATTGACTTTCCTCAACACACCAACTCGCACTTTTATAAAGCAGGACTGCTGAAAGGTCAATGTGATCGTTATATAATTTAGCTGAAGAACAATTATGAAATGGTGTAATAGGAGTGTTTTCTAATGAGCGGCATGAGAGTGACATCTCCCTCTCTGAGGAGCTAATCTATCTAATTGTTAAAAGATGAAGATCCACTTCAGAGATCTAGCACAACCCAGATATGTAACTTAACCCACTTCTCAAAATTACTACGCCTGCATATAGTAATGCATTTTCTTGCATTTTTAATGCTGTTCTAGATTTTCGCTCTAAAACTTACACTTGATACACTGATAGTTGGTTTGTGTGTTTATAAAGTTGCAAATTAAGGTGAATCAATAAAAAAAATACAATTACAAAAGCTGGATGATCCTGTTTGATGATATTTCTTAAAGAAGTTCAGGTGAAGCAACCTTACATACACACCCTGCATATCAAGCATTCTAAACTTTTTGCATTATAAACTTTGAATACATGTTGATCCAAATGTGCATACATTCAAAAGAAGAAGGTTTGGTGCTAAACTACCACTAGAGAGCAAACAGTACTTGTTTGGTTTGGTGAAATTTGCCCTCAATTTAAAGGAGGAAATATGCATGCATTGAAATTGACTCTGCCCCTTGATTCAATTTACAGTACGGTGGCCGGGAAGTGCAAAACACAAATACAAAATCTGAAACACTTTTACAAATATTGAAACAAATTTACATTTCAGAAAACAAATTTACAAAACACGAAACACTTTTACAAAACTTGAAACAAATTTACATTTCAGAAAACAAATTTACAAAACACGAAACACTTTTACAAATCTCGAAACACATTTACATTTCAGAAAACACATACAAAAGACGAAAATCAAACGGAAAGGGAGGGACTGTCTTCGAAGTTTACCCGGAAGTGATAACGGGAGCCTTCATGATGAACCAAGATGGACGCCAATCGAGTTGCGTTTTGCCCGTTTTTCGGCACACATATGAGCAGATTAACGCGTTTTTGTTTGTCGTGTGGTCGGTCCTTGGAGTTTTAAAATTTCACAGAACAGACGGAAGAACCAGATATGCTGCAGCAGTGCATACATTATGTTGAAGAGGGTCACTCGTACGCTGTAATCGTAGACATGTCATGTTTACACGGTGTACACACTGAAACTTGTTGAGCGACATCAGGAGGTTTTCTATTGTCATGCTGATATAGTATTCACATAAAACGTCCAATTCTGTAGCAACATTTACAACAACACAGGTCAAATTGAGTCAATGTAGAGATTTTTAAATGCCTTTATTTTTAAATCCCAAATCATGTAGATTGACTTCTGGAGATCATCTGCATCTGTAAGTGAAAGTAGTCACCTGTAAAAAAATAAGTTGTTTGAGTAGTTTTGAGGCTAAAGAGTGTGACCAAAGTATATATTTCCATTTTCAACATCGATCAAGTGTTTTTACACATTTACATTATATTTTTTTATGCTTTGTGTCATTTTTTCTATTATTCTGGTCTGCTGGTGAAAATGGAAATATATACTTTGGTCACTCTTTAGCCTCAAAACTACTCAACTTATTTTTTTACAGGTGACTACTTTCACTTACAGATGACAGATGATCTCCAGAAGTCAATCTACATGATTTGGGATTTAAAAATAAAGGCCTTTAAAAAATCTCTACATTGACTCAATTTGACCTGTGTTGTTGTAAATGTTGCTACAGAATTGGACGTTTTATGTGAATACTATATCAGCATGACAATAGAAAACCTCCTGATGTCGCTCAACAAGTTTCAGCCAATTCTGATGAGGAATTTTAAAATAAGAGCCACTAGAAATCCGTATATATTAAGTAATTTTGACCAAAGTTGCTGTCACTACAGCAACTAAACGGTAGATACTCAATCGATGTTTCCATTTCAGCATGACAGTAGAACACCTGCAGATGTGATCTCTTGTTCATTGATGCTGCAGGGTCATTCAAGTTTGGCTAATATTCTGTCAGCACACCACCTCTTCCTTTCTGTAAAGGTAAGTCCTCCATTCTAATGCATAACAGTCTAATCTTTAATGGCAATTTGGATATATATCAGGAAGGTAAGTAGAAAAATATGGACAGTTTATAGTCGTCACTACAAACTATCCATATTTTTATATAAATGTGACAGCAAGGACTGTAATATAAATAAAAAGTAACCAAGACTTTGTTTAAAGGTGCAGTTTGCCGTGGCCAAGGTCTGACCGGATTCTCCTGAACAGATGAGCAGCGCCATCCCCAAAAGGCTGAATGATGGATGTTTCCTGCACCACAAAGAATGAAATGGCCTACAAATATGCTATAAGTGAAATGTTAAAACTTAACAATGTTTTACCATTTTAAAAGTTAAATGTAATTACATTTAGTGTAAACAAATTGCATAAACTCAATAAATGAAAAACTGTATCTTCTTGCCAGTTTATGTACATAAGATACACTTTTAGACATCCACTTGATCTAAATATGAATAAATGCAAATTACATAAGCATGTGAAATGGATTGCAAAATTTAATACACATGTTAGTTGGACACAATTTTTGTATAAGTAGACATTTAAATAGTCTGGAAATATGGATATACAATATTTAAAGTTGAAAAGTGAAAATGAAAAGTAATTCCAAAATGTAAAACCTCAAGGTGCTAAAAAAATAAATACTTAAAAGCAGAAATCCAAAACACATTCTTGTGTATTATATTTCCTCTGGTTTACAGTAAAATAACTAATCAGGATCTTTTTGACATGTAAACTTCTCTGCTTCCTCACATATGATTTCCCCTGCATGTTCACAGGAGCTGCACAGATTCTAAAGACTTGGTCTATTTTATAAACCAAGTTGATAGTTACAGTCTGGGAGATTATTGTGAAAACTTTGAGCCTCCTGATAAATCTTTCCACATGTATGTGGACATTTGCAATCTTCCTTGCTGCAGTTACATCCTCATCAGACAACTGGCCTTCTTTTATGAGTGGATGCTGGTAGAACAAGGTTAAATCGCCTCTCAAACAGCAGATCTCCGATGGTAAAGCCTTTGTCTGCCGTCACTTCATCGCCAGGGCGAAAATATTCCAGGAAGCCAGCGTGTTCCCTGCCAAATGCATTCTTCTTATTCTTTTCTCCTAGGTGTGATCATCAGTGCCTGTAGTGTGAGCATATTTCTTCATAGGTGACTGATTATGGAGAGGTCTGGTCAGCCTCTGCATCACAGCGGCTGTCATCTGTCAAACACAAGACCACAATAAGTTTATTAAACAGCATAAAACATACCAACACCAAGCTAATAGAGAACCACCTGCATCATTACTCATTCAAATATTCATATCACACACGTTCCTTCCAGTTTTTACAAACAGCCTTTGTTAGTATCTGGGATGCCATTTGTAAGGTTAAACAGTCAAAATCTAACAGCAATATTTTGGGTTCTTTACTGTGATAACAGGATTAAAATGGGTTTTTATTTTTAAAGTTCTATTTTCAACATACATTTATACAGTTATATATTTGTAAATGTCACAGTTCCAAACTAAATATTTAATTACACAGCTAAATATTAAGCTAGTTATTCAAATATTTAACTTGGAACTGTGACTTATAGATTCATGAATAAAAATATGAAAAACGAACCCTGCCTTTTATCTCTCATTGTATAACTTTACAAACGGAACCCCATAGACCTACCAGCAGGGATGTAAAAATATCCAGATAATGATTTACAGAGGGAACAAAGCAAAAAAACAGCTGTCTTCATGTAAAAGCATATGTTTTATCAAGAGCAACACAAACTAAGGAATAAGAGTTAAAGATTGCTAACGTAAACATCCCTCAGCTTACCTGTGTCTCTCCTCTTTGTCTCCTTGATTTAGTTTTTAATGGAACTTCGTAGCCCAGCCACTTTTCTGGCGTCGTGGGTCTTCTGTCGGTCATTTGTCCACAAAATGAAAACAAAAACCATACGGTCGCTTCGGTGGTTTCTTCAAATTTACACCGTGTAAACATGGCATGTCTACGATTACAGCGTACGAGTGACCCTCTTCAACATAATGTATGCACTGCTGCAGCATATCTGGTTCTTCCGTCTGTTCTGTGAAATTTTAAAACTCCAAGGACCGACCACACGACAAACAAAATCGCGTTATTCTGCTCATATGTGTGCCGAAAAACGGGCAAAACGCAACTCGATTGGCGTCCATCTTGGTTCATGATGAAGGCTCCCGTTATCACTTCCGGGTAAACTTCGAAGACAGTCCCTCCCTTTCCGTTTGATTTTCGTCTTTTGTATGTGTTTTCTGAAATGTAAATGTGTTTCGAGATTTGTAAAAGTGTTTCGTGTTTTGTAAATTTGTTTTCTGAAATGTAAAATTGTTTCAAGTTTTGTAAAAGTGTTTCGTGTTTTGTAAATTTGTTTTCTGAAATGTAAATTTGTTTCAATATTTGTAAAAGTGTTTCAGATTTTGTATTTTTGTTTTGCACTTCCCGGCCACCGTATTACAGCCACGATAAACAGCACTGCAATCTTTAAGACCAGAGCTTTTTGAGTCGAGCAGTTAACATAGAGAAATTACTGTCTGCTGAAAAGGACATGGTTAAAGGACACAGTGTAATTATGGTTTCCATTTTTACTGAGATGTTGAAATTTCCAAGTGTGGTTTTCTGAAAAATCAGTAGCAAGATCCTTAACCATCCGAATTCAAAAGGGAGTTGGTAGTTCCCCAAAATAAAATGTGGCTGTCAGAGAAAATAAAATGTTATCCACAAAAAAAGAAAACAGTTTATTTGCATTTCTGAGGATTTGTATATCAATAAATCATTCAAACACAGAGCTATATAACATTATTTACTGAACATGTTACTGTGGTGTTTAAAAGTATAAAAGCGCAGAGAAATAAATTAATATTACATTGTATTGCTAATAATAGCTCAATCACTGAGTCTGTCAATTAGGTGTTTCCACTTAGAACTAAAATATGATTAAGTTGGTCTGACGTTGTTCCCTTTTTCCCATTTGTTCATCATGAGATTGCAAACTTTTTTCTGATCCCCACCAAGTACCATCAGTGGCACAGTGGTACTTGTACCACAGTTTGAGAACTACGGGTCTGGTTTTAACCATTAGCAAACTGTAACTGTAAAAACACTTTGTTTTACTTATAACGTAATTATAACAGTTTGGATAGAGTGAACTCTAGGTGCAAAATAAAATAAATTTACTAGCATACTTTACTGTGATCCAGATAGAGAAAACAAATGTAATTTTTTTTAAGACAATGCATCATAAGCCTGTGCTGTACATTTTATAGTCTACATGTAAACTGATTTTACTATGTGATTGATTTTAAACTGCAAACTTTTCATCTGAGTGAATCAGTTGGAGGGGTCACTCAGCTATCCTGTACAATCAGTAGCTCTGCATTTAAAACACCTGCATCACATATTGATTCAGAACCACAATTTTGAATGCGAATCCTGCTGCAGTCAGAGGTTGTGCTTAAACTTTTGAGGAGTGCCTAGATCTTGTCAGCACCTGGAGCTCTCTCAGAGAGGAAATATTTTTCTCTATTTCTTAGATCACTTCCACACCTGCTGTGTTTGTGACTGAAGGGAGGAAAACTGTGATCTGATGCAAAAAACGAGTGTAAACTACTTGCATCTGCTAAACCTCATGACGCTCCGAATCGAGCACAGAAATAAAGCAAATAAATGTAAATGTGCAAAAGCAGGAGTAATTTGCATCGCTTTGTGGATTTGCTGCAGAACACTAAGCAAATTTATGTAAATCCTGCATACTTAAATAAGGTACAAGATCAGCTGCTTTTTTTGCATTTTGAGTGTGCAAATACAATAGGTAATATTTAAGTATACAGTATATTTTTATAATAACATGTAAGGGTAGGTATATTAGTTCAAAATTTGAGTGTAAAATGTTGATAGGCCCAAAAATCATTTCAGTTGAAAAATTAGAGCTTGAATTTAAAAAATGGCAACTACACAATACAATATATTATATTCTATATAATATATAATTGCCCTGCAACAGACTGGCGACCTGTCCAGGGTATACCCCGCCTCTTGCCCAATGAATGCAGGTGAGCCTCATTGGAACCCATTTTCTAATGTATTGAATTGCAAAATAAGCGTTGTGACTGAAGCTTAAATAACAATCAAAATTACGCAGGCAACATGTTAACGGGCAGACTCAGAACATCAGTCACTGTTAAAATAAATGACTCATAAAATTACCATCAAAACCATATTCAATGACTGCACAGTTAAAAACATTCATTGTTCATGAATTCACCCCAGACACAAGCAATTGCAGTGAGAATAAAACACAGCTTTCAAACCACCAAAGTCTTGAATATCAATAGTTTGGACTTTAACATACACACACACACACACACACACACACACACACACACACACACATATATATATATATATATATATATATATATATATATATATATATATATATATATATATATATATATATATATATATATATATATATATATATGAAAGGGTTTTCAGGAGGCAAATTAATAAATTAAATGTGTTTTAGTATACAGCCAGAATCTGCATAATTGATTGGCACTCAGGTGAGGGTTTTCTCACCTCGGGTGTGTGCTCTGTGATTACACATCCCTGCACTCACCTTTTCACTTCATCTGGTTGGATGAATGTAGAGTAGGGTGTTCTTGAGAGTAAAAATCTCTGTTGTCCGCATGCACATTAATACTGTGATCATCCTGCTATACTTGGTGCTTTTGTTGGACTGACACAGTGAATCTTGAGGCGCACATAATGAGCATAAACATGGATTAAAGCTAACAGGAAATTCTGATCAATACATTATGTTGGACATGAGTTAACTCTTGTTTTCAGCCCAATGTGGCCCTAGAAATATGATTTTTGTTTTAAGTTTAGCCACAGTAGGCTTGATGTTCTCTCTTCCAAAAGCCATTCTTTGTCAGTTGAAACTCATGAAATTATCCCACCTCATTTCCACAGAAACATCCCTTGCTTTCTGATGTTAGGCTCTCAGCCAGATGGCAGGACTGTAGTCCAGCTCTTTCCCTGTCTCTTGGGCTCTGTCTCCATGGAGAAAGGATTAGGTGTATCTGCACAGGTATTTTGTCGTTTAAGCTGTGCATCCACATGGATGTGCGTTTTGGGAGACCATAAACATTTGTTTTTAAACCGCGTCCCAGAATGGATAAATTTCAAAACAACTGTTTTGTTTTTCCGTGTGTACGTGAGCCGCATCTTTTCTTAAACGATGACGTCGTAGTTTTGCCTCTCTCTGTAATCCGCATGCGACCGACTCTCACAAATAACAACAAAGATGGCGCCGCCCATTGTTGTGTTTTTTTTATGGCTGTTAGTTGCATCCTCTGAATCTTCCTTTTTAAACGAGCCCGCTCTACAAAGCATGTCCCCTGTGTCTGATTCCCTGCCAAAGTGATGTGTTTACTTCACGAGTCATCTGCCTCCCTTGTGCTTTTTGCATGTTTCTTTGGCAGGGTCACAGCGCCACCAATGGGCCTGGCATACCCACTCAAGCCTTTTTAGTTGTGCTGCGTCATCTCGTGTGGACATGTTTTTCTTAATCGTTTATGAAAATTTACTGTGTTTGTCTCTGTGTAGACAAGGCCTTGGTCTCTGTTGAAAGAGTCTCAGCTTGTGGCTTTGACAAATGGCCTATGTAGTCATTAGGAATGAAAAGAGGCAACAGGTTTCTGTCCAGCAGACTTAGATTTTTGGATGGAATGATTCTTTCCGATCCCAGCTAGGAGCACAGCTGAAAAAAATCGCTGATAAATAAAAAACAAAAGGTAACAGTCTTTTTGCAATGAAAAATCTAATCTCTCTCTCAGGAATACAAGCAGAGAAAAGGGTTTAAGAAGTACATCAAGGAAAAGGTTTCAGCAATGGTGCAAGCAGGAGATATATTGAATAAGGAAACATAGACTGCAGTGTGTAACAGCTTAACTTGAGAGGGGAGCTTAACGTATCTCACTTGTTCTTAGGGGTCTTGTTCTTCTTCTTATGTTTTTTTTTTCACTTTCTGATTGGTCATTGAGGTCTCCAATTTTTGAAGTTTTTCCCAACTTATCATACTTTCTGTTAGGTTCCAGGTTTTTGCTACAATGCCTGAGATGACATATACAAATATCACAAGACGATATGTAAGATATGGTGGCATAGATGTCAAAACCTTCAGTTTACAACCCTCTACAAATTTTCATTGCTGAGTTACTAAAATAACACTTCAGAATACCTTACACATGCAATGCAATCAATATCCTTTGAGCATTCATTTTATAAACATTGATGTACAGTGTATTAATCCAAGAGTATAATACAATAAGATATAATCACAGCTACAGTAGTTTTATAAACATTTAAACAGTCCAGCCTTTTCTGTTTGAACACGCACTCTGTGAAATTCTGCAGGCCACAAATCAGTTTCAAAGTCTTAGGGTCATGATCCATGGTATGTATAAGGACTGATTAAGTTTCCCGGATTGTACTTTCTTTAGTTTATTCCTGCCATGCTTCCTTTTAGACACGTTAGGATAGGTTAGGATTAGGTCTGTGGGCTGCACAAAAACATGTTCATTACATTGTTTGCACAAAATCATTCAAAATTTCACCTTTTCAGTTCTATCTGTTTTGAGTTCCTTTCAGAATTAGCTATTTTTAGGGCTCTGTCACTTTTATGCAAAGAAGCTGTTGCTGGCTACGCCCCTCAACTTAATGGTCACGCTTTAAACACGTGAAAATGGCTGCAAACAGATGCACAATGGTACAGCAGTACATATTTGACTCTGAGTCAGACCCAGAAGCTGAAGAAGAGGAGCTTCCTGCAGAACTAGCAAATATGCAGCTGGTTTCTGAATAATAAGTTTCTAAATGAACACAGGGCTGTCTGTAGCCTATTGTTAGCATTAGCTTGTGCTAAATGCAAAATCATGTTCATGCCAAACAGCCATCGTTCAGTGAATACAGCTGTAAAACCAGCTAATAAAGTGGGCGGTACTCTGCTTGGGTTGCTAGGCTGTGGTTGCTAGGTGAAGGGTTGGACTCAACTGGGATTGCTGGGTGAAGGTAGTGCCCGCCGATGGTGACGTAATGATTGGGAGGTTTTTGAAACTACTAATTTTCCAGACACCAACGAACCAAAAAATGCCTGGATGTTTGTTTTTTTAGCACTTGGACTCTTTCTAGAAGCAGTAGAAACCCTAATGGAAGTACAAAGACATGCAAAATGTGAATTTTGCATTTTAAATCCCCTTTAAGTGTTTATCTTAATTAGGGAATTCTGTTCTTAGTTCATTCTATATAATTTTTGTATTATGTTCTGTTAGATCTCCTCCTGTGTTTCCTTACTGTTCTGCCCTGTTCTACTGTTCCCCCTCTCCCTGGGCTCTCTGCCTTTATTGTTCTCAGCTGTTACCCATAATCTTCTAATTACTTACACCTGCTCTCCATGCTTTCTCTCCTCACTTCCCCTGTATATAAGCTGCCTGGTATTCACGGCCCTTTTGTTAATTCCTCTGTTATGCAACCCCCTGCACGTTCTCCAGCTGCTTATTTATACACTGTGTCCTGCCTTTCTGTTTCCATTTAAGTTCATGTTGCTCCCAAGTTCCTATCTGTGCTTTGGTCCAGCTTCTACCTCCCAAATTATGATGCCTGGCTGTGTGCCTCCTTGTGAAAACAGTAATGCTGGAAATAGAATGAACAGTGTAATTGATCAAGGGTAGAAATCTGATGGATAAGATACATTTTAGTCTCAGTCAACATTAGAAACATAAGAGAAAACTTGGAGTACAGATTTATTTTCCACATGCTATGCTTAAAATCAAGCTCACCCCACACCTTTTTGATAGAACATTTGAAATTCAGTAGACATCCTTATTTATTTGAGGAGAATCATGCAGAAGTAAATGTTCCAGAAATGATTTCAGTCTGAGTGTGTTGAATATTAGTAAATAAAATTGTCTTTGCACAGCAGGTCTCATTTGGGAATCATTGGACAGTCCCTTTTCTGAAAATAAATGAAAAGCGTCTCTGATACAAGATTTCGTTTTTCACTGGCAGCCGCCTTTGCAGTCAAACTGCTCTTTGCAGATGTAATGGCTACAGTTTAGAAAAGCCCAAACCTGAATTACTGTCTTTAAAAAGCTACATGCAGTTCTGTGCTCTGACTTTATGCACTCACCAGCGGACTGTTGTCAGCTCATCTTCCTCCAGTATTTTCCTTTAGAGACATCTTGATAAATGCTGTCAGAGACCTATAAAATGATAACTGTTTTATTCCTTCATGTAACCACCTGCATGTGTCGTATAGGAATGGAATATCATTCCCTGCCGCGGGGGCGGGGCGCCCCTGGGGCCTCTGGCCCTCAGGGCCCATGGCCGGGACCACTTCAGCGCGGCCGGCTGCCGGCGGAACCCACGGGCTCGTCCCCGCGGCTCTTGGGGGCGTCGGCATTGCGGCTGGGGGATTTCCTCGGGGTCGTCTCTCCTCTTTCCTCGGGGGGGGGGGGGGGTTGCAGATTTCCTGTGAAGGCCCCTCTCGGGCGCACTGCTTTGGGGGCCCCTTTGGGAGTCCGGGGTTACGGGTCCCCTGACCCCTGCCTCTGTGCTCGGGGAAGGCGGGTCTTTGGTTCTCCACAATCACTATCGAACTATTTCCTTCTGGATAATTTTTCACCTAAACTAGTGCACTCTCACAATCTCCCACAGGTGCTGGGTCCCAGGTATTAAATGTTCACTTATATACAGAAAGGCTATAATTCATTTATTTACTTTCTTTTACTTTCTTTTTTAGGTATCACATTACACATGTCAGCTTAAATAATAATACATATGATTTAGCAATGGTATCAAGGTGTTACACGATTGTATCTGTTGCTTTATGTCTGTTGGTTGTGCTGTTCTTTTTGTGTCTCTTTCCAGGTGATGGAGCAGACAGAGGACGTTTTATCATTCTCTTCCTTTTATCTCTTCTTTCTTTCACCTCTTCTTCCTTTTTTTTCTCATCTTCTTGTTTTTCTATTACTCTCCTACTTTCCCATTGTAGTGTCCATATAATTTGAAATTCTCCCTGCAGGAATCACAATAAAGCTATTTACACGCACAAATCAAGCGGAGCATTATGGCGAAAGCTGTTTGCTCCACTTGTGAAAGTAAAATCTGTCGAGCTCTATTTGGCATTAAGATATCAATTCTTATTGCCACATTGCTAGACAGGACAGTGGGAAAAAAGAAATGGAAAAAAAAGGAATGGAATATCATTGAATCCTGATACTTCAGTGTTTCCTGGCAATGGTGTCCATGCCTAAAATAGGTCAGATTGCAAACATTAATCTACCTGCAATAACAAATTAGTTCAACCAGGGCTATAACTAAGGCATATAAACCTGTAAGATTTTAAATATATATATATATATATATATATATATATATATATATATATATATATATATATATATATATATATATATATATATATATATATATATATATATTTCCTCGAGAACCTCTCATAGGAAAAAAAAAAAAATCTAAAAGTGGAACACAAAGAGAAACAGAAAAATGCTGAAAGTTCAAAAACATTATACTCCCACATGAGCAGAGGAATGCCTTTGAAGTGTAGCACAAAGTTAAGAATAGTTCCAGACGACCAACTATCTCCCCTACAAGCTCCAGCACTCAATAGTTCCATGATTAAAGCCAGTCGAGTCTATTGATTGAAAAGGCAGGAGAAAACGTCCTGAACCTTTCTCCTCCCCAGTCTTCCCTTCTCCGTCTATGAAAGTGGCGGAAAACCCTGACCATGTCCAGGCAATTTGGGTGAAGTGGGCCTGTCCTGTTGCACTCAGTGACTCCGGCCATGCTCTGTTGCCTCATCTCATCAGACGTGAAAGTATTTGTGCTTGTAGCTCCAGAGAAAGTGGCCACGAGTTAAATTGAGTTACCTGCTCGGAGATGGTTTCATTTTCCACGGATGGCCCCGGAGATCCTTGATGGAACCGCAAACTGCTCATCACCCAACATGTCCCAGAGTGTCTGTCTGAGGAGAGAGCAGTGACATAGTGACAGCGGCGGTGTGGCTCAGGTGGCGCGGACAGGTTTGCTGACGGATCCATCACAGTTTCTCGAACTTGGAGTGCAGACGTAAAAGAAACGCACTGAGGTTCCCATCTTTCATCTCTGTAAAACACCTTCTTTGTTCATGTTGCCATCAGTTTTTACCCAAATAAACACAAGCTGCAGCTTAATGTAGTGTTCCTTTCAGCCTCACTTGTAACAAAAAAGTAATTACCATTGATGAGGTGAACATCTTCAGTGGCATGTTAGATGAGTTAAATTAAAAGATTGCCTAAATGAAAAGAATTTATAATTTTCTTGTTGTGATTTACAGCTGTGTAAGATATTTAGGGTTTACGGCATCAGTAACAAATTTAGATATCTACACTCACCCCTTTCCATACTTGGATGAATGTCATTTAGTAAGTTAAGGAGAATCCACATGCTTCTTATGGCCATCAACAATCTTCTAGTGTATTTCTGGCTGGTTGATTGACCGCTCTTCTTATCAGAACTGGTAGAGCTCATGTAAACTGGTTGGCTCCATGGAAAAGTATCAGCATTTAGCTACAGCCGTACATTTTGAACAGGTTTCAGGCGAAATTTGTTCTGGAAGCCAGTCTGTTATTTACATTCCAAAAGATTTTTTTATATGTACTCGATATCATTGTCTTGTTGAAACAATCATTTTTTCCCCCAGGTTTTGATATGGGATGAAGTAAGATAGATTTGGTGGAAGTACTCCTTAATTATTCCACTTACTTTGTACAGTACACTAGTACCACCAGCAGCACAACAGCATGATTACCATCATTATACTTGACAGTTTATACAGTATTCTGAGGTCTAAAAGCCTCACTTTCACTCCTCCAAACATGCTTTGTGTCATTGTGACCCAAGTAGCTCATTCTGCATCTTTTCTGACCGTAAAAGCAGATATTTGGCTGTTCTGTAATGGAAGCTCCAAGCTTGAAGGTGTTTGCTTTTGGAATAGATGATTCAGAAAAATTAACATTTGATACGTCTGGGTGCTTCAACAGGAGAATGAACTCAAACGGACATCAAATCTAGTTTTGAAATGGATAAAGCTGGGTAATGTTCTGGAGGGGGCCTGACCTCAGTCCTGTTAAATTGTAATGACCAATGTCATTACAATGACCAATTTGACAGAATAGGCTCTGCCAGTTCTGTTCAAAAGTTGATAGTTTTATATATATCCTGAAAATAGAACAATTCAAATACCTCATTAAAAGCCTAAAATTAATATGGCATTCGTAACTGTGGTAAGTGTGTTGTTGTGAAATCAGCCAAGAGGAAAACAATATAAGATCAGACTCTAAGGCTGAGCTGAGGCCAAAATAAATTTAAATGTATTTGACTGCTGCAGTCAACCCTCCCAAGTGACTGTTCTCACAGCAAGGGGCCCACTGTATTAAGCGCCTGGTCCACTGCTTTAAGCAGCTCTCATCTTCCTCTGCGGAGGATCCGAATGGAGTTTGGAGAACTGCCACATACTGTAGTTGAGTAACTTTGGAATTGACCCATCAAGCTAATGACCGATCGCTACAGCGCCCTCTAGCTTTCTGGAGAAATAATTGCATTGATAAAATCAAGTGTCCCTAAGGGTTATTGATTTTTATTGAGCAAATCATTCTTTAAAATGTTATTTCCTCAAATAATCTAACTCAGATTTGCATAGTGAATGGGTTGAAAGGTTGTTCTAAATTAGTTAAGCCAATTTAACCTCATTCCACATTCTTTAAGATGAGCTTTGATTCTCTAACTTAGATCTGCAGTGAACCAGGATTCACTGAATCATTCTGATGATGGTTTTCAACTATTTTATTTTGTCCTTTTTGTTTCTTTTTTGTGTGTACATAGTTCCTTTTTATCTTAATTTTGCTTCGTCGTTTAGTTAAGTTTCAATTTGTTGATTGCAATATAGTGTTAATTCAGATAAACAACATTCTATAGTGGTGTTCTCTGGATGTTCATTTTTATTTCTGTTAATAAAGTCTTATATTTGAAGAGAAGTTGTCACTCATTTTCCCATCTGTGTGAGGAGTTTACTGTTAAAAGAATGCGTGAATCACCCTTTCCACTATTGTCCTGATATCAGCTGTTTGGGCTGATATTCACCGGACAATACCTAACAGACTGAGAGTTATTTAATAAACATTAAATAACTTAAAATGGTGCGTAATGGCACAACAGTGTTCAAACCTGGAACAGCACATTTTCTAAAATATGTTAACTCACCATAAGTTTTATGAAAAGGTAAACGGAGACTTGGCTAATGTTTTCACAGTCTGGTAACCGCAGGGCAGAAGATTATAAGCAGAGAGGAAAGGTGTAAAAGACTAATCATATCAGGAGATAAAGAGTCTAGAGGATAAATGCAAAGCAGGAAGCAAATGATTGGACAAGGAGAAAACCGCAGAAGACATAAGAAGAAGTATCTTCTAGATGAGCAGCGAGGAGGCTAGAGGAGACAAGACTAAGCATGAGAATGGGTAGAAGAGCAGGAGAAAGCAAAAATCTGAGGAAATGTATGAAGGAGATGAGAGGATAACAGATAAAAGAGAAGGGAAGGAGTTGACAGCCTGCCACCCCACAGTCACGTCATGCAATTTACTATGTTCTGGTCCATAATGTTTTATAGCACGAGCACTGATAGCACAGTAGTCAGTAGCGATCTCATTTCACAAGCCATATCCTTCAGTAATGTGAACACAAAGGGTGAGGCAGAGCCATTAGCAGCGTCCAGCGCTCATCTACTGCCGCTAATGCATAATTGGCTTCCATGGAAGGAAGCAAGAAAGGATAAACAGCAAGCAATCATATCAACTCCTGTGAATCCTAATTGAAATCCGTTAACAATCAACAGAGATAATAGAGGCTAAAGAGATGTGGGGCAGTTCCTACACCGATCCCTCAGCTCTGCATGCTCCTCCAGATGAACTGATAAATGTGAAAACATGAGTTTGGATTCTAATCAAGAGTTATGCATATGTCTCGTGGGTGATGCAAAAGGCAGAAAATAAATATCAGAACATCTCCATGACATTTTATTTCTGCCTGAGATTTCATTCATTATTTTATCATTTCTGACTGGAGAGCATAGGCATCTAACTCGGCTCTACTTGCAAGCTGAGTTCATGTATATACAGTACAGTAGCTCCTCCTGTATAAGTACAGGGTAATAGCTTAACATTAAATTGTAATATGTACTAATATCATAAACCCAAGACGATTGTTACCATGTAACTACCTGGTAGTAACAGATTGCATTAACATTGTAACAACTCAGCATTTGTGTAATACTTCCAGCTATTTGTTGGTGAAATGTCACACTACAGAAAGTGTTACTATTGTACAAATTTACCATAAATCATCATCTGATTTACAGCACTGAGCAAATATTTTAAACCACTTCTAATTTTTTCCCATTGATTTTTTTGGTCCATTTCATCTAGCTGATCTTGTACCTGGCTGGGAGCAAATAGTGACTTGTGAGTCTAAATAATAGAGAATTGCAGGACAAAAGAAGGAGTGCAGGGCCTATAAATGCTAACTGCAGCAGATCAACTATGCGAAAATAGCATAATTTATTTTTACGTTTTCTCTGTTTTAGTCTGTATCTTTGGTCTTTTCATAGACTAATCTGATGAATTTTGATTAAATGATCTTTGTGATAGATTTGTAGTAACAGCTTTGTAATAAACACTCAATAATTTGGTAATATCATAGATCTACCAAAATTGTTTCAATGTAATTACCTTGGTGTAACAGCTTCTACGAAACTTAATACAATAAATCACTATTTTGAAAGCTGTAGTCGTTTGCTCATAAAATGTGCAAACACTAAAACTCTTACAAAGAATTGATGGATCACTGAATTTGAAATTCTCAGATGTGTCACTGGACCCTTTGTTGTTATCTCACACAAACTGCTATAGGTGCTCCTTTGTAATCATAATCTTACCTAATGTTGGTGGAATGTGTTATCACCACGTAATGAAACAGAAAGTTGAGTCATCACTTTACAGCCATGATTCTTCAAGATTACAAAGAAACTACCAGAATATAACCTGGTAATAACTAAGATTCAATACAATTAATTTTTATTTATACAGTCTGAATCCACATCAAGTCATCTCAAGGAACCATAGACAGACTGGTTTAAGAGCTTTCTATCTAAGGAAGCCCAGCTGATTGCATCGAGTCGTACCTTACCCTCATACCGAGCATGAGGGTAAGGTACGTGTAGCAAAAGGGGAGAGGAAAACATTTACCATACGTGGCTGTGCCCAGGAATGAAACACATCTCTGAGGCCCTGAGTCAGTCTTCTGGTCAAGAGCCATCAACTTAGACATTTAATGTTGGCTGATATTAACCCAAGTAATAAAAAAAAAAAAAAAAAATCCAGAACTGTATCTTTATTATTTGGCTCTTGTTACATTTATGTTACCAATAAATAATTGTGTTTGTTTTGTTTTGTCTTTTAAGTGTACCAGCATGAGAACTGAACAGTTTCTTGCCAAAATATTACTATCCTATAACAAAACAGCTGCTGCTGTTTTTTTCAATGACTTTAGAAAATGTCATTAAGGTTTCAAATCTCAAACTGATTTCCAAATGCTAACATAGATCAGGCTAGTCATTAATGTGTCGGTTCCTCTTTAACCCATCGGTTCAGTATCTTGTGAAGCATCCAGTGGAAATCTCAACTAGCAACCCAAGCCGAATTCTGCTTATTAGAAGAGTAGCACGTTTGGTCAGGTGGTGTTACCGCTGTACAGTGGCTGCTGGAAAAGAAATCTTTTTTGGTTGTTTGCTTCAATAAACAATACGTGTCCATGCACATTCTCCCAGCCACGAAGAACAGAGCTGTGTGGCTTCGTTTTATTTTTGATTGCAATGCCCCAGCCACATCGCCAAAGAAAGTGTGAGTGTAAACATTGAGTTGGGGCGCACAGAGCCCTAAAAACCAACTCATTCTGAAAAGAGCTCAAAATAGGTGAACTGGGGAGGTGAAATCTCATTATCTGAGAATGATTTTGTGCTCAAAATGTAATGAGCATATTTTGTATAGCCCACAGTCCTATCCTAACTTATTTAAAAGGAGGCATAGGTCCTGTTTAAAAATGACCAGTACTGTAATCATTTATGATTATACAAACATGGCATTTTTCAATTAATTTGAAGCCGTTTGATTTATTCTTTATTACTGCTGGGTCTTATTGAGCAGTACACTTAAATGTTAAACTTTGAAATTGTCTGAAATATTGCTTTCATTTAATAAAAAGCCCAATTTGTTATAAACATAAATTTGCTTATCCTAAATATTTTGTGTGTCAAGATAAACTAATATTCCATTGTTAGTGTTTTCACTACTGGTCACCACAAGGTAAATAAATTGGGGTTATTTTTTATTTAGGCATCACCCTATCATTACTTTGCATTACTATTACTCCATTGTTACCATATTGTTCAAGCTGTTACTACCAGGTAAATAAATTGTATTTATCCTGGAGTTATAGAATGTCACCAAATTATTAGATTTTATTAACAAAAATATCACTCCATTGTTACCACATTATTACAAACTGTTACTACCAGTTCTTAACTTGGTAGTTAGACAATATTTCCAAATGATCACTTATCTATTACCAAACTACAATTTAATTGTTACCACGTTGTTACAAGCTGTTAATGCAGGGTAGTTAAATGTTTACAGTTTACTACATATTAATCAACTGTTATCATATTAATAAATAAGATAATTGCCACATTGCTAGACAGGACACTGGGAAAAAAATAAAAAAATAAAAAATAATAATAATAAATAAGAAACTTATACATATATAACATCTTCCAACAAAGAGTAGACTTGACCAAATTGCAAAATACAACAAATAAATACAGAGCACAAAAGAACAGTGCTAGTTAAATTACGCCCACAATAAAATTAAAACAGAATATAAAATCATTAAAAGTTAAACATCAAAAACCTTTTTAAATAAATGGGTCTTAAGATTGGCTTTGAACAGGACCAGGTCAGAGATGACGCGCAGCTGAAAAGGAAGACTATTCAAGGCTGTAGGACAAGCAAAAGGACCGGTTCCCTCATTTCTTGCACATAGAGCGAAGCACCTTCAGCACATATTTGTCGGCAGAACATAGAGTTCTGCTGGGTTGGTGGATTTTCAAACGTCCAGAAATGTAGGGTGTTGCAAGAACATTCAAAGCTTTAAAAACAAACAACAGCTTGAACTGTATCCTCAACTGAACCGGGAGCAGCGCAAAGATGAAAGGACAGGAGTGATATGTTCATATTTATGTGTATTAGTCAGTAAGCGAGCGGCGGAGTTTTGTACAAGCTGTAAGTGAGAGATGGAAGACTGATTAATGCCGACATATAAAGCATAGCAATAATCAAGTCTAGAGATTACAAAGGCATGGATGGCCTTCTCCAGATTGCGCCTCTTCAAGGTAAAGGAGAGCCTTTACCTTGGAAAGCAGACAGAGTTGAAAGAAGCTTGTTTTTACAACTGAATCAATCGAGTTTTAAGCTACAGTCAAGCTTCACTTCTAGATTTTTTACCACCAGATTGAAGTGGGGGAGTGAAAGACCTAGACTGGGAGGAATATTTACATGAATTACTGGAGGAGTCAAACAAAATCCATTCCGTTTTGTCGTTATTTAAATGAAGGAAATTTTCAGACAGCCAATGCTTAAAGTCCTTTAACCGGCTGTAAATGGAGTTTAGACTGAGTGGGGAGTTGGGAGTGACTGGCACATAGATTTGCAGATCATCTGCATACAGATGAAAAGACAAATTATGACGTAATGGTAGGTCCTAATCGCAGCATGTAAAGTGAAAAAAGAACAGGCCCCAGAATATCCCTGAGGTATGGCAGAGGTCAAAGGGATCAAAGAAGAGGAGGACAGATCAGTTATCATGAAAAGTTCTGTCCATTCTCTCTGTCCATTAATAATAATTATTTTTAGTTAGAAAATATTAACAAATTAGTAGCTATTACCAAGTTATCACTGCATAGTTAACAAGCTAGTTGAAGCTTATACTGACTGGTCATTACATTGTAATTATTTTACTTGTTACGTAATATTACCAAATTATTACTTCCACCATTCAAAAACATAGGTTAACATCGGGTTAACTGGCTGCGGTAAAGTTTACCATATGTTTCCAAGTGTTTGGTTGCTTTTTTTTTGGTTTAACTATCTCTTTGTTGCCCTGTGATGGATTGGCAACTTCTCCAGGATGTACCCAGTCTCTCAATCATAGAGTGCAGCAGATAGTCATCGTTCATCCTGCATCCCCCCAAAGATTAGCCAGGTATGGGAAATGGGTGGAGAGAAGAAAGTCTGACTCCTTTGGAAAGCAAAGCACAAATAACAAAGAGATGATTGAAGACTTTTACACAATATTATAGCAACTGCAGGTAAATTGATTCCTTCACTAGTTTGCAGCCCAAGTTCCTGTCCACACATTGCCAATCGGTCTAAACTTTGATTTTCTATCAATGGGTTATATATCATTTTGCAAGCTATTTCAATTATTTAACTAAATCTTGCTGCTATATGTTAATCTTGTGTATTTAACTGTTATTTACTGGATCAGTAATTAACATTTGCTCTAAGTTTTGTTGTTGTTCTCGTAGCAACATTCAGAATGAATAGGCTCATTGAGTCATCATGTTTTAAATGGAGCCTTAAACCACTAGATGGTGTGGTTGTCTCTTCACAGTCACTGCACTCCAAATCACATCCAGGAGAGTGGAGAACCTGGAGATTAAATTATATTGTGTTTACTCTAGAGTGAAACTTGTGCTGCACATATTTTGCAACATACACAAACCACAATCCTTGCAGGATTTGGAAGTTTTTTTGTTTTTTTTTTCTCAGACAATGCAGCACAATCAACATTACTGCAGAGCATGTGGTGCTACTGAGCAGCGATTTGTGACAAGCAAACAATCACATTTGCTTGAAACTCCTTTTGGTTTATAACCAAATGCTCTTCCAGACTGAAAATTGACAGAGGGAAGAGAGAGAAAAACAACTAAACCCTGTGAATTTTTATCCAGACACTAACTCATTCATATTTTAAACTCTGGCTACAAGTCCTGCTGGCAAAACACTGTAGAAAGAAAGAATAAGAGCTGAATAAATATGCACATGATCAGGTTCAAGGGTTCAAAACGGACAGAGAGAGGCAGGGGGGATGTTACACCTGTGTTGCAAAGCTGCTTTGGAATAACAAATAAATTATCAGAAATCACTGAATATATTTTTTTCTTAATATTTCTCAGTTAATTTCCCCAATTTGGTTAACAATCTAATAATACTATTAATTTAATATATGCCACTGTTTTTTTTTTTCTTCTAAAGATGTGATGTATTGTCAGTAGTTTGTGCTGCTTATCGTGGTATTTGCCAGATTTATTTTTCTTCTGACCCTTCTCTGTCATGTCATTCCTTTAGATGCAGAGTTTTGCCAGTAAAATTAAAAGCTGAGAGGTAAAGCTTGTCTTTTAAAGGGTAAAGAGTATTTTCGAACTCAGAAGAAACATAATAACAGAGTAAGTCTACCTACTTTTTTTATGTTTTACAAAAGTACTCTTTGTGCATCTGAGAGCATAGAAGTTTTAAAAATCGACTCCTTGGGCTTTGGTGCTTCTCAAGGGCAAGATAAGAGCAGACATTTCCCTGTGCTACAGTCTATATTTTTTCACCCTCTCTCACTCTTCTGCAGCAGATGGTTAAAAGAAAATCGCTTTCTGCTGGAGGCGGGATGCAGCGAGGTCAGGATTTAAGCTTGGAGGTCCACTCTGAACCTGACTGACTGGGACTGTTCTGCATACACTGAGTCTAATCAAATCTATGAGGAGGACGAAGGCAGGATTTGCCAAACTGCTTGATGCAAAGATACTGATTGGATTAGGGATTTTTTTCAGAACGGCAGGCTGGAGATGCACCATGCAGCCCGACAACGCACACATAGACAGGAAGATGAAGAAACAAACAGGGGCTTGCGGAAAGATTTGCAGTTCAATCCTCGAATGAAAGTAGAGGGAAGACATGACGGATCTGTTGATGCTGACATCCAAGCAAACCTTTTTCAGACAGAATATACAATGTCTTGCAAAACCCTTTAAACCCTTTGAACCGTTCCACATTTTTCTTGTTTCAGCCACAAACTTCAGCGTACCTTATTGGGATTTGAGACGATAACCCGAAACAAAGTAGTTCACAATTGTGAAGTTGAAGGAAAATGATGCAGCTTTTAAGTTTGTACAAATAAAAATCTGAAAAGTGTGCCGTGCGTTTGTATTCAGGACCATGGCAACCAATTACTGTATGTACCAACAGCCTACAAAGTGACAATCTTGGCCATTCTAAATATAACAAAGCCAGTATTGTTATAACTTGCCAATAGCGTAATAAAGCTTTTGAGCCACCAACCTAGTAACATTTTGTCAATAATGTAATGAGTGGTGCAGCAAATTCCGATGATGATGTAATCTTACGTGAATAGGCCCGCACATTGTGGAAATAAAAAAAGTTGTGTTTAATTTCAGCACACTTTGCTTTTCAGAGGTTTAGTAGATGGCATGCTTGTCATGCAGCTCTCTTATCATAGCGTTGTCCAAGTAACGTTACATTTCTGCCACGCCCTGCATTTAGGCCAAAACATTCAAATCTCCACTCTTTGGACCAAGGCAGCTTCATTCATGTGTTAACTGTGTCCCACTGCAGCGCCCTAGGCAAGTTTTGAATGTTTTTTTTTTCTTTCTAGTCACCCTTCAAAAATTTGTGGAGTACAAAAAAAAGAAAACCTGTTAAAAGAGTCTCCCACCAAAGCCATAGATTACTGAGACTCCTCTACATAATGTTAATAGGCAAGCAGAGACATACACTAGGTAACAGGTAGGTTTTCCAGATTAAGAATAGACTTTTAAAAAAAATCCATTGTCCCCGACCCATCAAACTGTTCAATTCCTCACCAAGGGAGAGGAGGAGCAATTAAAGCAACAGAAGAATAGAAAATGTGGAAGGGAGCATTAGAGCATTACAAAGTTGGAGTCTGTTAAAACTGGAAATTATCAGCGCCAAAACTGATTATTGCACATAAACGGTGGACTTTTATTGGATACAAGGTTGAAAAATTGTAAATCAATTTCTTTCCACTTCACAATTATGTGCAACCTTGTGTTGAACTATCCCATAAAATCCCAGTAAACCTCACTCTGCACTGTAGATGATCGAAAACAATCAACAGAAAACTGACTGAATGAAAAAAACACAAGATATTTCTTTGTAAAGCTCTGATCAAATTGATTTCTGAGGACAATGCCGCACAAAATAAGTGCAAAAATAACCCATCCTTTTTACAAAGATTCCACCAATAGTGAAAACAATGAGGTGGAGAAACATTCTGTCGATATTAGTTCTGCAAGCTGTTTGAGAACACCCCATGTTTCCTTTGAAAGCTGAAAACAAATGCAATCATTGACGCTTCCCTGGCATGATTATAGACCCATTTTTAAAGCAACATATGCCGGAGCATGAATCATTACAAGCTTCTAAAGATGCGGCTTCTGCTTTAAAAGGGGGTTTATCTGACCTAGTTGAATGCAGGAAAGCACTCTCACGGCTTACTCGAGCAGCTTATTCAACAAACATCACTGTTACATAATGCTTGCAAACAATAAATGAAACATAAATATTTAAAAAGGTGTCCGTATAAAGGCTTTGCAGAAAAACAGGCAAACTAGTTTTGAAAAAAAAAAAAAAAAAGAAGTTAAAACCACATCCCAAGCCCACGCAACCGCAACACCTACCAGTAAGGCATGTTGGAAAAAGCCTTTTTAATATGTCTCAAATGCACTTGTGTGGGTGAATATCTTACATGTTGTTGCAAAGCTGATGACTAGCCTGGGGACAAGATTGTGTGTAACGCCACAATGCCAAACATGTGCATCGCTTTCAACACAAATACATCCAAATGTTGCTTTTTTTTTTTAAAAAAGGAGAAAAAAAAGCTGTTAATCCTTTCTCTCCACCGAAGAGGGATTTTGTTTTTTTCTTCCTCCAAACAGAAATCTGACTGAAGGCTTAAAACTAGCATTCCCATGGTCTCGGCATCGGCCTCCAGAATCCCACCTCCAGAGCGGTGAACCTCATCCAGCAGATCCCTATTCTCCTCGTGAATGAGTGTGCGGAAGTCAGTCGGAGCCGCGGGCGCTCACGGAGGAGGGAGGTGGAGGGTTAGGGCTGGTGGTGAGGAGGTGGCTGCTGGGAGGCAAAGCTAATTTGCTGTGACAGAAATCAGAGCTGTCAGAACCACCATGACCAAGCGGCATAGACAGCATAGATCCAGTGAAAATCCACGACTATGGAAAAAGAGGAATGTTGGCGACCCAGAAAAGGGGGTAAAAACAGGGATGCGCTGCGTAAGGCACAGGGAAACATGTCTATGTGTGCATGGAAAGAGGGAAGGAAGGTTTACCCATTCAGAACCACTGAAGAAGAAGAAGAAAAAAAAGCATTAAAGTGGACTCTGCAGAGTGTGAAAGCTATCTTATAACTCATAAGCATTTGGGAGAAAACCAACAGAGTGAGAGTCACACACTAATTTCTGTCCCCCTGAGAGTGTTAGTGAAAGGTTACCATGATAATGCATCTAAAATTCATGAGAAAAAAAGCTCCTGGGTTCTACTAGTGTGCAGTAACCAAAACCCTGAGACATATAGTAGAAAAGAACATAATAGAAAGTGGAAGAAAGAGCCTCAAAGAAGGGCAGCCACCGGCATCATTACTTAATGATGAGAGAGGAAGACTCTAAATGACAGAGAGGAAAGGAGGAGGGATTGCGGGAGATTAAGCGAGCTCGGTGCTGTTTGTAATACACTGCAAAGCACCACAGGATGTTTGTCGAGTGGCACTCCTATTCGGGATGAAGAGAAAGTCGGGAGGGAGACCCTAAACTTGGCTGCGGGGAAGAGGAGAGAGAAGAACATTATCCCCTGAGCGGAGGATCCAAGGAGGAGATAAGGATTAAGCTGCAGTGTTGTGCGTCTTCATTAATGGGATACAAGTTTGAAAAGGGAGACGGAGAAGAAGGGGGGAAAAAAACTGTAAAGTTGGAGTTTGGCGTTGTTAGGCGGTTTATTTTGGGATTTGGGATTCGTGTTCCTTTCTTTCATGTTTTGGAGGAAAGAATTGGATTAAATGAGTGAGCCAAAATGCTCACTCCTCTGGAAGTATTGTGAACTTTTTACCCTTTGGCCTCTGCATCCCACGCAGACCGTATTAGTTTTAGGTTGTTTTTTTTTTTTGCAACTGAGAAGAAACATCTGCTGAAGGTGAAGCCTGTCAATCTTTATTTTAAATTTTTTGTACACATGTAAATTGTAAACCTTTTTTTTTTTTACAGATGCGTACACATTTATTTGCAACCCTGGTAAAGATGCTTAAAAAGCTTTTAAACTAATTTATATTTTATAGCATTGGCATTTCTGTTGATTTTACTCTGAAATCATCGGAGAAAAAAAACAACCTTTCGGTATATTTGTTCAGTGGGGATAAACTAACACAACACTCTTTTGCCAATAGGAAAGTATTTAGCGTTCTTCGATAGTGTTCCAGAAGGTTTGAGCATACAGAGAAAGGGATCCTTTACCCTTTTTGTCAATCAGGGGTGTCAAGCTCCAGTCCTCGATGGCCAGTGTCCTGCAAATTTTACACATGTTCCTGGTCTGGCTAACTAAAATCAAAGGGCTGAATCACCTCCCCACCATGCAGTCAGGCTGTACAGGGTCCTTCTAATGAGCTAATTATTTAATTTCAATGTGTTGAAGCAGAGACACATCTAAACGCGGCAGGACAGTGTCCATGGAGAACCAGAGTTTGACAGGCCTGGTCTAGATTGTCCAAAGTCCTGGGTCTTCTCTCGTGCTCTAATCATTTCAACTCTCTCAAATAGGAGATTTAGTGTCTGGTGAGCCATCCCTGTGCGAATTTGGTTGTTTGTTTTAGATCACTGTTGTGATAAAAGACCCAATTCTCAGTTTTCTGGCTGACTTCCTAATGTAATCTGTTATGAGAAAATAGCCAGGGTCTTTGAGAAGATACAGGTCAACCACATCACAGATCCTCCACCGTACTTAGTGCACATGAGATGCTTCACTACATGTTTGTCCTCTGTATCCTTTGTAATATAGATGTAAACTGAAGCTTGGATTTTTTATAATGCTGCTACAATAAAATGTAGGTTTATCTGAAGCTTTTTACACATCTTAACAAGGGGCTCCAACAAATCTGCTTGCATCTATAGTTTAATTATAATGTTGCAAAATCATAATGGAATTTCTTAACTGAAAGGATATAATCAAAGAGCTGTTTTGATGATCAATTTGTGATAGATTTGTGTCGACTGACAAAGAAAATAAGGAGCATTTTTTTTGTTAAAACTGGTTATGTATATTTTTTACTTAAAAAAAAAAGAATCCTACTGAACGTCCCTAAAATTATGTGAGCTTCGTTTTTAATGACCAAATAATGAAAAGCTATATACACTACCTATTAGGAGAGACAGAGAGAGTCTAGGAGTGATTGTTTAAAAAAAATGCGTTCATAGAAAAAAAGCCTGAGCTGATTATTTTTTCATCCAAAGTGAGTATTTTAGGTGCAAATTGCCTTCTTTCTTAACCTGTCAGAGTTATTAGAAGATCTTGGGAGGTGGTTTTCCTGCATCTCTGCTTAAAAGCTCAAACAGTTTGCAAAAAATGAGCCACTGTCTAACACTCTTGCCTTTTCTCTCCTTATTATCCAGCCAGAGCGAGCCAAAGGGGATTTGAGAATTTAAAGGATTGGACTCCCTGAATCATGACCTCTGGGCGCTTTCCAGCCCTTTTCCTCCTGCTGTTCTGGTTCCTCCACGGCTCTAAGCAGACCTGCCCTTCTATCTGCCTCTGCATATCTGACACAGTGACTTGTAGCTCTGTTGGTCTGGCTAAGCTACCCCGATCCATGCCCTCCTTTCCCTCAAACCTTGACCTCAGCCACAACCACCTGACCTGGCTGGGTCCGAACACCTTCAGCAGGATGCCCAGGCTGGAAAAACTCTGGATGGCCCACAATGAAATCCGCACCCTCAGCCATGACGTGTTTTTCAACGTCTCTGGCCTCAGACTGCTGGACCTGTCCTCCAACAGGCTTCACATGGTGGAGCCGCACTACTTCCAGGGCCTGTGGAGGCTGGAGGAGCTCCGTCTCTTCAACAACAAGATCACACAAGTGGAGGCTGGCACGCTGAATGGTCTGAGCAGCTTGAAGAAGGTCTACTTGAGCTTCAACCAGATCACACACTTCCCATTCTTCTCCATCCAGGATCACACTCATCCTTTCTTGGCTATGCTGGACCTGTCGTCCAACCGCATGTCAAGTGTGCCGTGGGAGGATGTGAAGGCTTTGCCCAGGCTGGTGCAGCGGGGGCTGTACATTCACAACAACTCGCTCATCTGTGACTGCTCCATGTACGCCGTCTTTTGGCACTGGAATCTGAGGAACTACGACTCAGTCAAGGACTTTACGGATGAGCACACCTGCAATGTTTATGGGGACCCTCGAAGATCCATCCAGTTCCTCCGTGACAGCCGGTTCTTCCAGAACTGCACCGTGGAGAAAACGGTCATGCAGCCCGTGACCGTTCTCCTCTCCGACGTGGTGGTCTTCGCGGGTGACTGGTTTCGTCTGGACTGCCAAACGTCCCTCAACAGCACCGAGCTCTCGTTCACGTGGCTCTCCCCAAGCAGGGGCTTCATCACCCGGACCAGCACGAATGGCACACTTACGAGCATGTTCCCCAACGGGACCTTGGACATCCGAGCCACCGCCGTCAATGACTCAGGCGTGTATTTTTGCACCGCTGTGGACGTCAAGCAGGGGCTGAATGCGACGCGTGAAGTGAACGTGACCGTGCTGTTGCCTGCAGCAGACCCATTTTACACAGGTTACACAACACTGCTAGGCTGCACGGTGACTTTGGTCCTCATCCTGGCGTACCTCTTCCTGACTCCGTGTCCCTGCGGCCTCTGCAAACAGCCTCCAGCACCCCACAGCCAAGGCACCTTGCCGTGTGTTTTCTCCTCCTTTACAAGAGGGCAACCCAACGCGGAAACTTTGAGGCACGTGGCCTTCATGGAGCAGCCGGTGGGTGAAGAAAGGACAGAATGGATACCTCAGAGCTGCTGATAGACAATGTTTTGTTTTTCCGTCAGTAGAGGTTTCAATGAGCTTCTTACTCAGAAGAGTTGAGATGTCATTTGAGTGAAAAAGCTATGAGGGGGGAAAAAAAGAGCTCTAATGTCTCTTTTTCAACTTACAAAAAGAAAAAAAAAATCAATTTTCCGTTCCAATTCTTCTGTGTCTCATGACCAGGTAGTCGATATAAAAGTTTCAACAGTGGTTTATTACCCGCACCATAGAGCTTTTATCAGTCTTACAAATCAGCTAATAACTTCTCTTTTGCACCCAGCCGCAGCTGTAGGAGGAGAATCTCTTGTCGGATCAGGCTGAATCTGATTCACTTCTCACATAAAGCGTTTAGTTTGAATTAAAACTCCCTCAATACGTTGCAGCTGAGTGATTGTGTGGACTGCAGGGATGTTTGTTTCATAAGAAAAACTCGCTGCTCACTTGGTGATCAGCTGGAAGTTAGCTGTGCAGCCCTGATTGGTTGGTGTACAATCTCTGGGGAAATTATTCACACCTTTGATTTTCTTTTAAGAAAAAATGTTTTTTGAACATTACAGCCACAAACTTCAATGTATTTTATTGGGATTTCACATGCTAGACAAACACAAAGTGTTGCGCAATAGTAAAGAGGCAGGAAAAGGGTTTTCAAATTTGAACCAATAAAAATCTCTAAAGTGGAGAGCATTTGTATTCAGCCCCTCTTAACCCTGCAGTTAAATCCAGTGACTTCACAACTTACAGAACATCAATGAACAAACAGCACCATGAAGACCAAGGAGCTCACTAGACAGCCCAAGGATAAAGTCATGGAGAAATTTAAAGTACGTTACACCTTCTAGTCTTCTTGCATAATGCCAGGTGAGGCAGAAAACGACACCATCGCCACTGATGTGGTGGCAGCATCATTCAGTGGGGATGCTTTTCTTCAGCAGGGTCCAAAAGATACATGGTATTGGATTTATTTATTATTAAAAACCGAAAAGCGTGGCTTGCTTTGGTATTCATCCATCCACTGTCTGTACCCTCTTATCTGCGTAGGGTCATGAGGTGCTGGTGCTTATCTCCAGCAGTCATTGGGTGAGAGGCAGAGTACAACCTGGACAGGTTACTAGTCCGTCACAGGGCAATACAGAGACACACAGACAACGCGCTGAGGGAGGAAGTCAGGGCACCTGGAGAAAGCCCACACATGCACAAGGAGAACATGCAAACCATGCAGAAAGACCAGGATTCAAACCCAGGACTTTCCTATTGCAAGGCAACAGTGCTCCCAACTGTGCAGTCCCTGCTTTCACATTCAGCCCCTTTTAATCTGAATGTAGATGCAGGGAAATCCTCTAAGAAAACAGACTACAAAAAAACTTGAGACTGAGGTGGAGGTTCAGCTGCCAGCAGGACAAAGTCCCTAAATATAAATATAGGGTTCCAATTCAGTGGTTCAAATAGAAGCATATCAATGCATTGCAATGGCCTAAACAAAGTCCAGGCCCATAGCCCACTAAGGATCTGTGGGAAAACTTGAGCGTTGATGTTTGCAGATGCTTAGCATCCAATCTGATGCAGCTTGAGCTATTCATCAAAGAAGAGTCAGCAAAAATGTCTATAAATAGTTAACTCATGGATGCCGAATACTGTGACTAATGTTCTCTAACAAACTTCTGAAGCCTTCACAGAACAGCTGTAAATACAATCTGGCTAGATTACACACAGGACAACTCTATCTACTAGTCAGGGGACTCTGGAAGGCAGCTGCTTGCATCCAGTGTTATTCAGGGGTCTGAGAGTAAAGGGGATGAATACAATCACACTCCACATTTTATAGATTTATTTATCCTTTGCAAGTATGCACTACACTGTGTTTGTCTACCACATAAAATAAAGTATGTGGTTGTAAAGTCAAAAATTAATTTGAGAAATGTAAATGTGAATAATTGTATGTGAGTCTATGGATCACTCTCTTTTCCTGAAAATCTCTCCTTTTCCCAAATAAAGGATTCAGCAGCTCCTAAGACCTGAGTATCTTATTCAAAAGTTTGATGACTTTTAGCAACAAAAAAAAAACATATCTACCAGAAAACAGAGGTGCCCCCCTGCAGTAATCCCTCATGCATATACATATCACATTCAAACCTGTTGCAGTAATCTGCCAGAAAACAAGCCGAGAAATCTCCATCTGCACTCTGCTTATCTGGCAAATGGTGAAATAAAGAAATCAGGAATGTCAACAAACAAAAACCAAGCAGCGACTGGGCCGCTCTTCAAAGACGGTGACTCTTTGATCATGCACAGCAGAGCACTTTGAGCACAGAGGAAGAAACACGAACACTAAATTTGAACTGAGGTGACAAATTCTTCAAGCAGCTCTGACGCACAGCCAGCGGGGGGCATTACTTTGCATAGGCTTTTTTTTCTGTTATTTGTATGTTTAGGGATTGTTTTGTCTGTAATTGATCCTAACATGCTTGAAATGACAAAATTACACACTATAACAACAGAGATGAAAGAGGCAGAAGATGGACTTAGATGCACTTTCATGAAGGCACAAGAGCGCGTGGGAAGAGAAAAAATATTATGTTGATCCTATAAAAGACTGAAGAGAGCGTACGGGTGATTGAGCATGAAGGCATATAGAAAACGACATCCCTAAAATGAAGGTAATGTATTTGTGCACGCCCAGGCAGCCCTAATTCATTGAGCTTGTATTAGAACCTTGATGCAAACACAGAGTGGGACTGCAGACGACTGAAGGGAATTAAAGTAAATATTTCATGTAAAGTCTAAGAGGAGCCGTCTGTATCTGTGAATCTCAAAAAGAAAAGAAAAAACATATTTGAGTGGTGACCTTAACCGTAAACTCAAACACAAAAAATGGTAATAATCTATAATGCAACGGTGCACAAAACTGGAACAGAAGGTCTCTCACTGAGTCCCAAACTCGTCGGGATTAAATAAAAATCTGTCAGATGAGGAGAGCGCTGGAATGTACTTTCTTGTTTCCATTTTTTTTCTTTCTCACATTTTAATCCCTGAACAATGATTACATAACGCGCTGCTGTGTGCCGGCGTGATGTAATCCCATGACCCCCTTTTTTTTTCATTTTCACAGGCACCATAACAGAGACAAAGACTGATGTGATGACTCTGGCTTTGGCTTCAGCAGATTACCATGAGGACACACGAGCAGGTGCTTTGTTAATTCCTGTATTTTTAAACTCCCTCTAATCTGGCTCTGTTCTGTGACAAGCACAAAGCTTGGGGGGTTGGATTGGTGGATTCTGATGTGATTTGCTGAAAGGTAAAAACACAGACGACACAATGTGAGCATTTCAAGGGTCAAAGGATCAACAGGAGCCCACGGTTATGTAAGATCGCAGCAGCTTGCGGGAAAAAGACACAGAAGAGAGAGCCGTACAAATCACATTTGATCACATTTTAACCACAGGCTTTAATGTATTTTATTTGGATTTATTGTGGTAAGCCAACACAAAGCGGTGCATATCACAAGGAAAAAGGAAAATGGTTTTCAAAACCATTTACAAAAAAGTTGAAAAGCTTGGCATGCTTTTGTATTGAGCCTCCCCGAGTCAATAGTTTGCAGAACCAGCTTTAGCTGCAGTTTCAGCCGCTGCTCTTTTTGGGTGTGTCTACCTGCTTTGCACATCTAGACACTAAGATTTTTGCCCATTTTTCTTTGCAAAACATCTCACGGTCAGTCATGTTGGATGAAACGCATTGATTAAATTTAACTCTCAAGTGATGCACAGATTGTGCAACTTAGGCCTAGACTTTGACTGGGCCATTATACCATGAATATGCTATGATTTAAACCATTCCATTGCAGCTCTAGCTGTGTGTTCTCCTGCTGGATGGAGATCAGTCTCCATTCTTTTACTGGCTCTGACAGATTTTCTCCAATGATCACCATTGTATTTAGATTTAAAATTGTTTTCATTCATCAAAGGTGTTTGTTTCTGACAGGAAATAAGATAAGGTCTCCTTCTGAAGTCAATAAAACAATGCAAAAGAAGCATCAGCAAAAATAAAAAAGATAACTAGTTTTGTTTGTGTTTCATTTAATACCCTTTCAACAGTCTTTGAAATAAACTTTTTTGGCTTTACTGCAATTAAACCCTTTTCAGAACTGTTGACCAGCTTTTTAATGCTTCCATTGGTTTTGTGATCATTTATCCTTGGTGGTAAGCTCCAAGTCTTTGAGACTGAACAGCCTCTTTGTCATCACCCTAATCTTTAGCTCCCTAAGCTACTCCAAAACACTGATATTTTTCCAGTCACTATGAACTTCCTGATAAAACTAAAAACATATTTCTTTAAGCCAAAATATACCAGGTGTTTGAATAATGTGGGGCATGACTGTATATTCATCTTCCAGCTGGAAAACAAAGGCGTCCTCACAGCACGATGCACCATGGGAGTGGTGTTTCCAGGTTGATGTGCTAGTAGTCTTCGTCTACATATATGTAGACGAAAATATTACATTTTGGTCTCATCTAACCAGATCTACTACAAAGAGGACTTTTTATGGCTCTCTCCTCATTCTTAAAAAAAGGCCAGACTTGGAGAGTGCACAATTAAAAGTTGTCCTCTTAACAGATTCTCCCACCTGAGCAATGGATCTCTGAAGCTCTTCCATTTACCATGGACCTCTTGGCTGCTTCTCTGATCAATGCTCTCCTTGATTGACCTTGTCTCTGTGCATTTCTAAATAATGGATTAAGACGGTTATTATGGTTATCATGATGATTTGTGTTATAACCTAAACGCCCGACCTGTCCGGTTTGTTGCTCGGTCTTCATGATGCTGTTTGTTCACTGATGTTCTCCTGCAAACCTCTGAGACCTTTACAGAACAGCTGTACCTCTAATGACTCTATTTAGTAATTAGGTAACGTCTAAAGGTAATTGGTTGCAATGGGGTTTTATTACAGGGGCATCAAAGCGAGTGGGGTTGAATACAAATCCATAAACCATATATAATTTCACTTCAGCTGCACAATCATATGCTGCTTTATGCTTGTCAATAACATATGTAACATGACAAAATGCAAAAAAAAGGGTATGAATGCCCTATTAACAATGTAAAAAGCAGAAAAAATTTGAAACAGAATGTGTTATTGGTATTAAGCAGTTCATTTTCATACTGAGGCAGAAAGTATTAACAGGAAAAATAAAATTTTGACAGCTTCATTTAAAAGCTGTACATTTTAAACACAGGAAGATGGACATATTTAGTCGGCTATAATTAGGACCATTCTTTTAAGTCCTGTTTCAGGCAAGCAATTGCACATTAAACCTTCCCAATAATCACGCCATAAAATGAAGAACTAATTTCCAGCCTACACAGAAAGCTACAAGCCTATATGGCTCAGTCTGTTTGCTTCCTGCAAATTATCCCGAGTGGCTCTAACAAATTACCCAGATGTAAATGAAGCAGCCCTTGATGTTTGAAAAGATGCCCTTCTCCTAAGCAAAACACTCCATTAGGCTTCAATTAAGGCACACACCTCCCTTCCCAGATTAATTGTTTTTTTTTCCGAGTTCGGCTGGGCTCCCAGGGATTCAAAATCATCTTAGTCAAGAATCTAATTACTGTGAAAGGGGAGTTTTATTCTGAATAGCACAAGTTGAATTGCCTTCACTTGTGGAGAGATGCTTTGACTGTCAGCGTAGGCTATTACTGAGCTGTCAAAGCAGTCATCAGGCAAGAGTGGAGGCACCCGGCTGTGTCAGATACATACGCATCTCTCAGACTAAGTGACATCCTCATACACAAGCCAACGGGAGGCCCGGTGTCACAAAAAGCCCTTATTCCGTTCTAACTGGAAACCCAGATCGGAATATAAGCCTGAGCAACACGGCAGCCGTTCGTTTTAGAGCAGCCCAAAGCCCGGATACGCTGCTCCGTGGATCTTTTTTAAGAGCTAGGTCAGTTGCTTCCAAAAAAAGACCAAAACAAATGCAGACTGTTACAGCAGACAACCGGCTGTTTATCATACCTCTGAACCCGCGGGCCGTGTGTTCCGAGGTTCTCAAAGTGGCATTAAGGCTGTGAGACGTCACACAAGTCGAACAAGAATCTGGTCCCAGAGCGCTGCGGGGAACGGAGCACGCATGAGCGCTACAGGCCAATAGGTAAATCATATTTCATTTCAAAGGAACAAATGAGTTGCACGCACCGAAAACACGCAGATCTAAGCCTGTCAGCACATTAGGCGCCGTGTCTTGGCTTATCCTTTCTGGGGCTGTTATATGCTTACAGGTCTGGAGTAAGAGGAATTTAGTTAGGTATTATAGGATTTGACAAGCACAATAGCTCAGAGTATTTTAAATTTTATATACTGGCTCCAGTGACCTCTTTTACAGCATCCTTTTGTCTTTTATTCCTCCTCGGTGTTTAGCTCCTAACATAAATCTGTACGGACGCATCTGGTTAGATAGATAGCTATATAAAAATATGGATATGGGCACCAGATCCATTTCTTTTAGCATCTCAAAGTCGGAAAGCTATGTGTAAAACATGTTTTATATGAAAGACAACCAAAGAGTAATTACAAATGTGTAATCATTAAAAAAACGAAGGAAGCCACATTGCTGTCGCTGATTGATGGTTTCATGCAGATAACTTTTATCTAATTCTCTAACACAGACAGCAAAGAGAGGCAAATAATTCACAGCGTACATAAACAGGTCTAACTAAGCCTCATGGGACCTCGTGGATACTGACTCTTCAGCAAGACGAATAAGGACACAGAGCGAAAAGAAAAAGAAAAAAAAACAGAAGATATACCGCCGTTTTTATGGTCTGTTCTCACCTCACGAGCTCAAGTGATGACTCATGTGGACGACCTTCCATCTGACCTTACAACACAGCCAGGGAGAACGGACAGTCACGCAGGTGGGGGTATGGGAAGGAGAGCAGGTCGGGAAGGAGGTAAAGACTGTTATTGGGGCCCCCCGGACTGCTGCCGACAGGACGTGGAACCTCTCACCTCTCACCTTAAACCTGTAGAGATAGAGAAAAAAAAGACAGACAGACAGACAGACAGACAGACAGACAGACAGATAGATAGATAGATAGATAGATAGATAGATAGATAGATAGATAGATAGATAGATAGATAGATAGATAGATAGATAGATAGATAGATAGATAGATAGATAGATAGATAGATAGATAGATAGATAGATAGATAGATAGATAGATAGATAGATATGATAGAATCATCCCCTTGGTTCAATTTCACCGGCCATATTTGGGCAAAATTAATGTCTGCTGTGCAGAACAAACAATAATAAATAATACCTGTTGGACAGCAAGATGTAGGCTGAACAGATTTAAAAAAGCAACACACCATGCTCCGATAAAAAAACAACAACCTCAAAAACCATCCATCCATCCATTTTCCAACACGCTTATCCCTCATGGGGTCGCGGGGGATGCTGGTGCCTATCTCCAGCTGTCAATGGGTGAGAGGCGGGGTACACCCTGGACAGGTCGCCAGTCTGTCGCAGGGCAACATAGAAACAGACAGGACAAACAACCATTCTCGCACACACTTGCACCTAAGGAGAATTCAGAGGCCAATTAACCCAACAGTCATGTTTGTGGACTGTGGGAGGAAGCCAGAGTACCCGGAGAGAACCCACGCATGCACAGGGAGAACATGCAAACTCCATGCAGAAAGACCCAGGGCAAGGGTAGGACTTGAGCCCTTGCTGCAAGGCAACAGCGCTACCCACTGCGCCACTGTGTAGCCCCTCAAAAACCAATGACAAACAAAAAGTCATTGTCATCTATCAGTGTGCAGAGCTATGTCTAAGGATATGGGACTTCATCGAACCACAGCAGGAATAATTATTCAAAAATGGAGAAAACAGTGGTGAACCTTTTCAGGAGTGGCCGGGTCTGCCAACGTTGCTTCAAAAGTGCATCAACGACTTATCCAGGAAGCCATAAAAAAGAACCTAGAACCAAATCTAAAGCCCTGTTGGTTACACTTGGCTGGGGTAAAACTCTTAGGACCATCCGGTTGTCGCTTACAGGATTTCTCACGCCTACTTTTCATTCCTAAACCGTTCAAGATATTTAAAAAAATAAATAAAAAAGTGGCAAAATGTGAAGAACTTGTGCTTTCAGGGCATATATGGTATATTATGGCATCCCCTGAGACCTGTGTAGTATGAGCTCGACCAATCACAGACATTCACCTTCATGTCATACACATGTCATAGTATTTCACAGTACACTGGACCATATGCTAGAATTAGGCTGAGTGAGCGAATCTCACTGTGCAGCAACCAGGCTGCACGGCACGGAGCAAAGGAGAGAGAGCGACAGAAAACACAGAAACATTTTTATTAAAGTCCAAAAATCACATAAAGGACGTCAACCAGAGTCATCAAATGTCCCAGAGGACTCATTTCTGAAGATAAGAGGCAACAGTTTCCCTCCAAATCATGGTATGCAGAAATGCTCATACAAGCTAACTCTTTCCATCTGTAAACAGTAGACATCTACTAGGCGAAAAAGTTAGATTCCCCTTCATTACAGCATCATCTAAGTCCATTAGATATTTATATTGCTGAAAATAACAGTCAGCTTTAGTGCTTTTTTTTTTGCATCCTTTGTGATGAAATATTGTTCGCTTTCCCATATTTTTTCTTGTTTATAAATGTTTATACTCATATTACTTTTTTGCAATGTGGATATGTCTATCTTACATTATATATATATTATATTTCTTTTATTTTTGGGTCATTCTCTGAACAAGAGACCCGTCGCTCCCATGGTCCCAGACAGTCATGTGTGGAAAACAGAGCTACACCCAGACATCATCCCTCCACGTGTGAAGTTGAAGCCCGAAAAGAGCTCCTGGAGTTCAGCAACCTCTCAGTTCCCACCTCAGGTGAAACTTTTTCCTCCAACTTTTTCAAAGAGAGGGGGGGGGGGGGACACACCATTTACCTGGAAAGACATCACTGCAGAGAAACTGAAATAAATACCTGGGTTTTGTTGCTACTTATGGTAGTGCCAGAGCTACCAGAGGTCTCAGACTTTTGGAGGACAAGTTCTATTTTCCAGAGTACAACAAGCACATGGGAGGAGTGGACACATCTGACCAGAGGAACGCGAAGGAGATGTGTGCCGGTGTACCAGGCAGAAATCTCAGGAGGAGCTTCCGCCGTTTCTCCTTGGAGTCTGACTTGCCAACATGCCAGAGTAGCCCGTCTGGAGATCATTTCTCTGTATCCTCAAGCTGGGGACAGGAGAAAGCCCAGAGAGCCAAAATGTCCACTGTGTGCAGAAGAGGCAGCGCGTGGCATTGTGAGGTGCAGCTCCACGGTCTACCACAGCAGATAAACGCCTCAACGTTTAATATTAAGACTGCAGAAAAACTGATGAATGTTTTTTGTGTTAATGTAATATAACAATCTAAATCTGTTTTTTGTTTTCCCCCTCTTTAAGCTGTTCTTACAGAGTCTTTAATAGACAGCCATGATGAATAACAACAAGACACTGAAAGCTGAGGTTGTCCTGGAAAAAAGGAGCAGAAGCACACACTCATTGCACATTGTCTGACAAACTTCAGCCATAAATTAGATATAATACCTGGCACCCCATTTACAGCTATGGTCATAAGAGGGTTAGGGGTCAGGTTCATTGTTCAACAATAAGGTGGAGATTGGATAAAAAGAGCAGCCATGGGAACAAACTGCTGAACAAAACAAACATAACAGCCCGTCTCGCATTTATCAAGCAACATCTTGATGGTCCCAAACGTGGAAAAGGTGTGCATAACATTAAATCTAGTGTGATATTAACACAGCCTAGCAGAATAGTAATAATACCTAGAGCCAAACTCAGTGGTGTGATGGTGTGGGGCTGCTTTACTGCTTCATGAACATCCTTTGTCACGCTATAACTGATTGAACCGTGAAATCTGCTTTCTAGCAGAAAATGTCCAGCCATCAGGGACATTGAGCTCAAGCATACTTGTGCAGCAAGACAATGATCCGTCCTCCATCAGCGTGTCATTTGAATGTTTTTTGTTTTTTTTAAATCATGGCATCTTTTGGACTGGCCTTTATAAAGTCAGCACCTAAAACTGTCTGCGATGCTGCAGCTTTAGCCGACCACTTAATGTGAACGAATCAGGGCAACACCGCAAAGAGGAGTGGGCCGATCCACGTAAAAGACTCATTTATCATAGACTTGGCTTCCAGCAATTATGGTTAATCATCAGGTCAGGGTGGTTTAGATGGTTCTTTTTCCAATTAAAATGTCATTTCACAACGTTTTTGTATTTGCTCATGTTATATTTTTCTGAACTTAACATTGGTTTGATGACCTGAAACATTTGAGATGCAAAACACAGAAAAAAAAAAAATCAGTAAGGGGGCAGAAACTTTATACAGGGCGGTATGTTTACATACAAAGAAGCAGCGAAAACTAAAGGTGGAGCCGCTTCATAAGGGAATGGCCCATTTTCCCATAGAATATTTGAACCACTACATGTAGTAAGCTTAACGGCAGAGGTAAGGGCTACCCTAGGAAATGGGACTCAGCCTCTTTGTCTCGTGGACGATCAGACATCACAGACGAGGTTTTGCAGCTCCGACATGTTTGATGTAAAACAGTAAAAGAGTTTCAGTAAAGCACTTTGAATTTATTCTGAAGTACCTGAAAAAAAAAATACTTAAAGACCCTTTTGTACTTCTGTTGATGAAGAACTCTCTGAGAATTATAATGAACTATTATCTCTGCTCGGCATATTAGCATCTTTCACTTTGTTCTGGTTCCCTCTCACTGACTCATCTCCATCAATACAAAGAGATTTCTCAGAAACTAATGGATCTACCTTGATTTGATAGTTTGGCATTTTAACTAATCTCTTTCAAATGTGATGTTTCCTCCAGGAAATCGTGACCGAACCGAACAAGAACTAAATAATGAGGTTATTAGACCTAAATATGTAAAAATGTAATAATCTAAATCAGCATAAAATAACAGAAATTTATGTCGTATTTGAGAAAGTTAACGCAACCTGAACTATAAACTCATCATAAATATACTAGACATATATCCCTGCATTCATTATGGAATACATTCTTGAATTGATCTGAGAGAACACTGAGACAGACATGCGATTTACAATTTCAGTGCTCTGTATAATTACTCAGTCTTTTTAACAACTTTAACCCATAAAAACCCAAAGCGAAGCCTGTTCTCTTTCCTACTGCTGTTATGAAATCATTCTCAAAAAGGATATAACACCACAGTATGTTACACTTATCCAGTTTAAAGCTCTTTTGCTTGTTTTTTCTACAAATTTACATTTTAAAACATGCTCAAATTAAGAAATACACCATGGCATCTTGCCGCATTGCACTTTAAACAAGGAAAATAGGAAATAAAACAAATACCATCACAAACTTTTCACGATAAAAAAAGTTAATATTTTGGGTAAATATTTTTTTAGTTATTTCATAGAGATAAGATCAATGGCTATTTTAAGAGATCCCACCATTGAAAGATGTCAAGCTCGTCTAATCTACACTGACACAGCCTAAACGAGCTGAAAAAAATGATGGGAATAAAATTGTGTTTTCTTTTATGTTTCAAAAAATATTCTCTCTGGATTATTGACAGAATCAACAACTTGTTGTAAAAGTTACCAAACAAAAACATCTGTATTTTGCTGATGGTATCATACCAAATAAGGATTTTTATTTTATTTTTTGTCAAACTGGTTCATGTTCAAATTCTCTTTTAAACACACCCAATGCAACACATACATACAGGCTAGTTAGGCGATGGAACTGGATTTCATTCGTCAGAAAAACAATCGTAAATAGCACAGATTTAGTCTGTGCCATTTACTGTTATTTTTTTTTAAAGAAGAGACTAATTATTTACAAAATTAAAAAAAACTATGCATCATCACTTAAATTGCATTTCTTGTGGGGTTCTAACAGTCTAAAGGCCATTTCAGACGTGCAGAGCGAGCTGCAGTAAAAATGCGCGTGTTGAGTCTAACCAGCAGCTGACTTAATAATTTAAAATATAATTTTCCTGGTTATAATTATCCTGGTATTGACAAAGCACTGGCAGACAAGCGCAGGGGATGGGGGGGGGGGGGTGGAAACAATAGTCCTCACATTTAGGGGCAAACGGCGCCCTCTGGTGCTTCTTTCCACGACACACTCCGTGGAGTGAGGGGAGCGACTAAAGGTTTCGCTGGACAAACGTCGGTCATCCTAATTACTCTTTCAGTAGTGATAGAGCTGAAGAGCCAGAAGCGCTCAGCATGGCGTCTCAAAGCGTTTAAGTGCTGAAGCTCCAGCAAACCGCCGCACACACAGCTCACCCTGCAGGAGGATCTGGAGCCGCTGCAGCGCCTTTAAAGTTCCTATGTCCCCTCAGCATTCAAAGGTTGCTTTAATCCGACAAATCAATGTGATTCAGTGGGTACAGTAGTAGTGTTGCGATTGAAAGGGTTGGGGGTTTGATTCCAGCTTCCCCTTGTCACATGTCAAGGCGCCGCTGGGCAAGGCATGGCGTTCAACTCCCACTGATCTGTGTATGTGGCAATAGTGTGAAGCGCTGCGTGTTCAGTGTGACTGGAGAAGTGTGTAAATTCAGAACATTTAGTTTTTTTTGTTTTTTTTATTCTTTACACTTTAACTTGACTTTATTCATACAAACTTATTTTCCAATCTTGAGCTGTAAACTTTTTAATCAAATCCGTGTGTTTTTGAGTGAAATGACAATGAGACGGGAAGTATTTCTTTTGGGTTTTTTTGTTTTTTAATGGTTTGATTGACACCGTCAAACCCATCAAACAAACAGGATTTGAAATGTTTTATTTTTAATAGAATTTTGGACAAATATGTAAAATAAAAAACAAAAAAACAAAACCAAAACAGCAAAAGTGAAATTTTATTCACTTCATTTTGTTTTTTTTTCCTTAAAAAAATATCCGCCGTTACCCCCTTTGTTCACAAACCGCTTCAAAACTGGAACAAACAGAAATAGTGTGGTCAATTCTGAGAAGCTGGAAGGCCATAAACATTTGTTGGCAAATATAAATATAGTGGTTTGAAGAGGGTTTCAAATAGATCACACGGAAAGAGTGTACAGAGAGTTTTCACGACAGCAGGACACCCGGCACTGCCTGTATCTACCTTTATTAATGTAGAAAACCAGAATCCATAGTTACCGCCTTAAATCGATGCTTTATGACAAGGAAATATGTACATTCAGCCAGCGCCGTCTCTGGTTTCTGCTGCTTGCATTGCCCCTTTCATCGTGGTGATTGTCTATTCAGGGGCGTAATTATGAGAGTACGTGTAGTAATTCTGTGGCCCGCCCCTACCTGGTGGGTAAACCCAAGAGCAGGGTCCACCTCCAGTCCCGTCCCCATGTTCCTGTCCTCGACCTGGCCGAGGCCAGACTCCTACCGGAGGGACTCCTCTGCCTCTGAAGCCCCCTAAAGAACCAGGACCCAAAGCCCCACGCACAGGCCAATGGTCCACGTGTCCAGGAATACCTCCTATACTGCCATAACCCAAACCCCCCACTGGATGTGGAGGCAGCTTGGGTCTGGGTATGGAGCCCCCTCTGGTGGCCATTGGGGGAATACCCACTGGAGTTCCAAGGCTTTCAGCGCCATTCCCAGGAGTCCTGCCCCCCTGGGTGCCAGGGGTGCTGCCCGCAGGAATTTCACCCGTTTTGGGGACAGCGCTGGGGTCCGCTGAGCTAGACGGTACCGCGCCCTGGCTGCAAGCAGTCTCACAAGCGCTCGTCTCCGCCATGCCCCAAACACTTTCTCCAGATCCGCAGAGTGTCCTTTCGTGCTGCGTGGGGGTCCCGCCGGCACTTTTGGGAACGACCCCCGTGTATCTGGGCTGGGTGGTGTCACCGTGTTCTTTGTAAGGTAGGGCGCTGACGAGCGGCGAGGCACCAGCCGACGCCGCTCCTATGGCGTCGGACACGTGCGTCTGCCCCTGCATAATCAAGTGAGGAGGAGGAGGAGGAGGCTTGACCTCTAAGGGCAGGGAAGCCAGGTTCGCGAGAGGTCCCACCACGGCCAAGACGGGCGGAGTTGGAAGTGCCGGAGCGAGGGTGGTCGAGGGGCGGTATTCTTGTTCCTGCGTGCTGCTGCAGGGCGAGGCGGGATACGCCGGAGACGCCACGTAGCTGGAGGAGCCGCTGTAGGACGACCAGGAGGCGGAAGGGCAGAGGAAACTCTGGTGGGTATTTACAGGAAACCCTCCTGGCGACATGCCGCCGATGTCCGGGCAGGCCAAGCCGATCTGGTTGGCGGCTTTGAACTGGGAGATGGCCGTCTTGAGAGCGCTGCATTCGGCCAGCGCCGATGTCCTGTCAGGGGTGGCCTGCAGGTCTGCCAGCGGCGGGCGAAAGTCGTCTTTCTCCGACGGCGGCAGCAGCGGCTCGGCCTTGTTCTTGTTAGCCTGAACCTGTTCTAGAGGATCTGACATGGTTGGTGGCTCGCCGTCATCGGAGTCTAATGACATGTCCTCCGCCTCCACACACTCATCATTCACTACTGGGAGAAGAGGGGAGGGCAGAGAGGGAGAGGGCGAGAAACACAAAGGCGTGAAGGAATGAAAACAGATGAGGAAGAGTGTAATCTTTTTTTCTTGTGCTTAATGTTCCTGTTGATGATACTCACCAGTGGAAGGTGGTGTAGGAAGCTCATTCTGATTAATGGATCCAATCAGACTGTGAAAACCGCTCATAACATCGTCAATGCTCGCGATCACTATTCCATTCCTAGAGTACTGCAGGAACATTTCGAATGGCCTCTCTGTTTAAAAAGAACAAAGCAAAAAAAAAAAAAAATAATCCTGTTTGCTTTGAGTGAATGTCGTGTTAGTTCAGCATCGTCCACAAAGCACGCTTCAAACTAGAGATGTGCCGAAAAGGGTCTGACGTGTTGAAGAACTGCCGACGCTAAAAGATGTTTAGCAACAACTAATCTCCAGCTAGTAGGATTTTGGTGAATGTTTTTTGATGAGTTTAACCAACATGTATAACATATAATTTCTTCTTCTTCCTTCTTTGCGCAGCCAATAACCAATCAGAGCTGAGGAAAGGACAAGTGGCTGATTTTCAATCCGTCGATCCGTGCATCTCTAGCGAAAACAAACAAAAGCAAAAAAGAAACGGAGAGCCGATGAAGCTCATAACACGGTACCTGTGAGGAAGATAAGGTGCCGTTGTTGCGTGTGCTGAGCTTGAAGCTTGATCAGGCACTCCAGATCTGGAGCCTGCCGCGACTGGGTGTCACACTCGTGATACGGGAGGAACTCCACCAGATGCTTCTTCTGGTAACTCGTTAAAAGGTTCAAGAGCCCCATGGCGTTGGTGTTTAACCTTAAAGAGAGCAAATGAGAATCCACACAGGGCTGAGATCCACAGATCAAAGTGTGATTTGTCTGTGTTTAAATATTTTGTACTGTTTTGAATTTAACTACAATTGGGATCGTGCTATTGTTGATTATAAACATGTTCTGTAAGGACTCATTTTAGAGAGGGTCTCAAGGGGCTATACTTGAAATAAAATAACAAATAAAAATAGAAAGAAAGAATAAGAATCGGTAAAGCAGAGCGTTCATGCATTTATCACCAACGTCTTTATTGACACACATGCCTTGAAACTGTAAAGATTTAAAAACATGTTTCCAAACTGTGTCTAAAAGTTGCTCCAAATCAGAGAAACTGTAGAAACTGGAGGAAACAGTATGTTTGTCAGAGCAAAATTGTGCTCTGCAGAGATTTAAAGTGTAAAGGAGGAAATACACCGGGCCGCGTTTTTAAAGCATAAATTTACACCACGCTCCACAGCTGCGTGTTTCTGCTCTGAACAGAACTATCGCCACATGCAAAGAGCTCCGAGTAGAAGGCGCACCTTGGCCTTCCTTCCTCTCGTTGACGAAGTGTTGTGAGAGGAAAGGCAGAGTGCTCAGCAAAAATGGGTGCGTCGCATCACTCAGCGGCGTCAACAAGGCGACTCCTACCACCTTGTGGCCGAAATGAGACTGGACTTTTGGGATACTTTCGGTGAACTCTGACACAGGACGCTGTTTTCCCCAAACAGGAGTGTATACACATCTGAAATTACAACTTCAATCTAATTTAGGCGTCACGTAGCATTAATATGTGCGTACAAAGTGCGTATTATGCTTCTAGTGTAAATTAATTGACAGATTAAAATGAAAAGCTAAGCGTAGGACGCACATATGCTGCTTTGCTGCGCTTATGCGCCGCAACGCGTCCGGTGCGTTTCCTCCTCAACTTCTAGGAGTTGATGTTTTGTTTGTTGTCAGTACTAGGTGAATAGATTATGGAAATGAAATGAGCAAAAGGTAGCTTTTATTTATATTTGATGATTGGGTTGTGTCTCTTTTTTTGGAAAATGAACTTAAAATGAAAAAAGAAGCACCGTAAACACGGCGGAGTTTTGCGTCTCCATTGCTGCCGTTTCACTACTGACCTGCCCAGCTCTTTAAGCTTCTTCTGGGACTTGCAGTGGACCTTCCACTGCCAGGGCTGTTCAGGAGTGCTCTGTTCCTCCAAGAACTTGAGCAGCGCCTGCAAACGATCTGCACAGAGCAAGCAAGAGGTCAGGATGTGTCAGCGTTGAAACAGGTAACTCAACATGCTTTTAAATACGCTCAGAAAACTGGACGCCTACCAACGTAAAGCAGCTGTAATGAGACGCGGACATGGGTGATTCTGACCTGATTAACAACCATCTTGACGTTAATTTAAGATCAAATTTTCAGGAACACAGACTGCGCCACCTGGACTGTTAATAATGAAAAGATTTTTATGATTTTTATGAACCGCCTCCTGGACCCTCTGCAACAAATGGGAGAATGACTTGGACAAAAGCTAAAGGCGACAAACACGAGGAACTTTCTCACCAGTTTCGACCAGAAGATGGAAGAACAACAGCTGATGTAACCCGGCCGGTAAGCCGGACGAGCACTGAGCCAGCGATGTCTAACCTTTATCTTAAATCTAATTACACGACTCATTCGTTTTTCTTGTTGTTTGTTTTGTTGTTTTTTTTACAGGAGAGACTCTGCATCCACGGAGACTCGTTAAAAAAAAAAATCTGTTTTTTTTCCTTATTTGCATTTAATATCCCACCTGAAAAGTTTTTCACTAAAACAACCATCCCTACAGGCTACAGCACAAAATGCCGGCGGGTAAGACAGAGCTCACGCGATGCACGGGCGGCTATAACCACAGAAACCCGCGTCACGCTAACTGCTGCACGCCGGCCTGCACGTCGTTCGCTCCACAACGATAACGGTGAGTGATAATCACACTGGTCTAAGTAGAAATGAGAGCAACAGAGACGCAGCCGATCACCAAGAAGGATTTGGTGGTAGCTGGAGATGAAGTGAGAGATCTTTGACTCGTTGTGAAGAAGGTCAGCTGTACCCGTCTGTGATATGCGATAATGGGTTTATATTTGCATTGTAGCCTTCTGACTAGTAATAGAACTATAGGTTCCCAGCTCGAGCTCAAACTGATCAAAACATCACAGCTTAATCATAGGTCTGCTTAAGGGAAAATAACGGCCTGTTTCCGAGCAGATAAAAAGCACCTACTCTGTCACGGTGTTAACAGAAAGGATGCCAATAAACAACCTCTAATTGGATAAAAAGAAATAGGAGTAAAAACGTCCCGACACGGGAAGCTTTGTGACAAACTAGCAGTCTTGATTTCTTTTCTATTTATTTCTACACATCTAGTACTTTATTCGAATACAGCCTATTAGACAAACAGGAAACGACGGTGGTAGACGTCTTCCGCTTCCCGTTCTAGCCGCGTCCAAAGTTTTACCTTTAACTTAAAAGAAATTCAGCTTTATGGATCCGCTTCAGCGTCTTTGTTGCTGCAACAAAGGAGCAAAACCCACCCTGTGTGATGAGGTCAGGGTTGAGCACGAACTCGTCGGACACCATGAAGCCTCCCGACACGAACAGTTCGTTGTACGTGTGGTTCTTGACGTCGTCCAGAGAGTCCACTCCAGCGAAGCTCACCGACGGCAACTTCTTTAGGGACACCAGAGCTGGGATCTGCAGCAAGACGACGGGTTTTAACATCAAAAGTGGAGCCATTTCTAAGGTTTTATTGTCAGCCTAACCAGATAATAAACATTACGTATCTTTAGTGGCTTTAGGCTGCAATGCCACTGTAATAGACAGTAGCCTTAAGAGATATTAAAACTGCCTCCTGTTAGACGGAGAACGTGGAAAGGGGCTATAGTTAGTCAGTCACAAAGAAAAGTGAGTGGTTTATTCCAGAGATAAACTTTCCCAGATGCTTAAAATACATCCAATTTACAATTTTAATAGTTTTCTTTCTGAAAGAAAAAAAAAACCCTAGAAACAGCAAGGAAACTGTTTTTATTTGACACAAAAAATTAACAAACCAAGACGAATTACCCTAATGGGCTTGAAGTGCAAACCTTAAAATAAGGCAAAATAAATAAAATGTTCCGCTTGAATAACCATGAGTGTCCCTGTTGTGATTAATAGTGCAATAACTTGCCTTTCACAAAACTCTCACAGCAGCTGCCTGTGAGGCAGCGCTGAGGGAATAGCAACACATCACGCAGCTCTAGCAGCTGTCGTGAGACAGTAACAGACAGATTGCTGCTTTCACGTGAAGCACGTTAAATCGCCAAAAACACAGGAAAAAATTTCACTAGATTTGTTTCTAGTCACTTTTTTTTAAATAAAAGTTGCTAGAGGGGTCTGAAAAATCCCCAAATATGAGTCGCTAAGTAGGAAACGCTGGACTGTCGCCTCTAGTTTTCCTTCTCTACCGAGAGCAGATCAGCGCCCAGGAGCTTCATGTAGTAGCAGCTTCGCAGCGTAACAGAGAGGAGCCGGTGGGGTTGGCTTTTCAAAATAAAGTACATTTTAACATCTCGTGATATTTAAATTAATTTTAAACTCTGATTATGATTAGAAAAAGTGCCAAAATACAGAGGAGCTATGCTATATCATATGCTTTACATTGTTTTAACATTTTGAATTGATTCTGAAGGTGCGGCGGCTTTTATTTTGGTGTGGCGGAAACCCTCGGTAAAAAAAAAAAAAGTTCCCTCTTTAAAATTATTTCCACAATATATTTTCCTAAACATATATCCAACATTGCAAGCTTTTACAAAAACAATTAACCCTTTCAGGACTGACGTATATAGTTACTTGGAGGCCCAAGGGGTGCATTGGGGAAAAAAAAAATTTTTTTTTTTGATTTTCCAAAAATTAAATCTTCATAAATTGAAGCCCAGTCCTAGCTTTTCACTGCCTAGATGTAAATGTCGCAAGAAACCCAGAAGTGAGTGAAGGATGAGCGGGAGGAGGGGAAGCTGCTGTACCTTGTGAACATGTGCAGCGATGTCCTCGTTCCTGATGATGATGAGGAGCTTATCCAGACTTCCGCTGTTTTCCAGAAACGTCTGCGGGCTGCACTCGCTGTTGCCCAGACTTTTCAAGTACTCCTTTTTGACAGACAGCAGAGACGTATAGTTAGGGACAGACGGACGAATGACGGTGTCCTCCTCCTGCCACCCTTCCAAGGATGAGTGACGGACACAGAAGAAACACAGCAGAGCATTGAGACCGGAAACAAGAAATATCCTGCTGGCGCTTTGCACATTGGAACTTCGTTTGCAAACATCTGCGAGTGCCGACAGCGACGGGTGCTCTTTGAATTTAATTAAAAGACGGAGAAATATGCAACAAAGGCCAAAAAATGAATTAGGGCTGCAACTAAAGCGTCTTGAGTTAGTCCCAATTCATTCCTTTTAATTCGGGAATGAATGAAGAACAAAACTCTATCATGTTATATTATTCATAATATTGTGGTCTATTCAGATAGTTCACGTTATCCAGTCTAAATGTAAAATATTTTCTAAGCTATAAAAGTAGTAATTTGAATTAGAGATGCTTTACTTCTTTGGAAACAGCCAATTACTGCAAAAAAAAAAAAATAATAATAATAAATAATTCCCCCCATTTATTAAATTCATCCAAAAGTAAAAAAAGTCCCACAGTTTCAGTTCATAAACACACCAATCAACGGAAAATAGTTTGATTCACTTCTTTTAGTTTGATAAAAAAAACTGATTAAAGTTAAGGTGTATACTTTGCTGCATAAACGAAGATAATCTTGTAATCCCTACATTGTCTACAGGATTCAAAACTAGAACCTCCATCAAAGAACCTGCAGCATGTTTGTGCTTTTAAACCCTAAAGGAAAAAACATGGAGATCAGCTGTAAAAGAAGACAGGAAATGGGTACTAAGCTAGAAAAAGGCCTGATTGGTGCATCTCTCATTGAAATTGTGCTGAATAAAATAGGGCTGGACGATAATTCAATAATAATATATATCAATCGATAGACGTATATAAAAAAGGTCAATAAAAAGTTCAATAGAATAACAGTTTTTCTTTCTTTTGCATTCTAGTCTATCATGTAAGTTAAGACTACAGTCATTACATCCTCCCAGCCAATCACAAACGCAGACCCAGGAACCAAGCTCCGCCCCCTTCAAAGGGTTAGGAGAGCACACGTTCTTTTTACTTTCTTAAATACTTCAGGTTTTGGTAAAACAGTTGGTTGAATAAAGCGTCGACTTTGAATTCAGTGTTCGTGTGTCCTTTATCTAAAAATAAGTCGCTAAGCAACAGCATAAAATGGCCAGGGCTGCACTTAAAATATGTTTTGAATCCGTTGATAATTAGCGATCAATATGATTTCTATTTTATCGATATGCTTCGTTTCCCCATCGTCCAGCCTTAGAATAAAAGCAGAATCCGCTGTCGGGGGAGAGCTCCCGGCCGTACCTTGATCTCCTTGCAGACGGTGCTGTCCTCGCCTTCTTCTCCAGAGTAGATGTAAAACTTAACCGTGTTCTTTGTTACGTCCTTGAAGATCTCCACCAGGCTGGTGAAAACCTCGGGTTTCAGCTGCCCGATGAGGCTCCCGCTGAGCAGGTTCGAGCTGCCGTCGGCACCGGCGCCGGCCGGGTGGGAGTTTAAGTCTGGAGAGTCGGCTGTGGTGTGAGAGGGGGAGTAAAGCCCGCCGCCCCTGTCTGGCGACGGCGTTTCCGTTTTTGCCTTGACGGACGCCGTCCCGTTGCCGCGGCAGCTCGCTTTACCGCCGTTGGAGGACGCGGCGGTCTTCGAAACAGAGGGTTCTGCCTTAGCCGCGGAAGCCTGGACGGTCGCCGGAGGTGGGGCTGTAAGACTGGAGGCGGTCGCAGGGGGAGGGGGAGGGGTGACGTTGGGGGCGGCGGGTGCGGCCGGGATCAACTTGACCATCTCCTCGCATAGCGCTTCGACGTGCTCGTCGACAGAGACGGGCGGGACGTAGGGAGCAACGTAGTCTGAGAAGGAGCTGCCGGGCTGCCAGCAGCGACGTAGGGACAGCCGCGGCGAGGGCTGCGAGGTATAGCTGATGCACTCAGTCTGCATTATGTTTTTGATGTCAGAGGAGAGGCTGTGGATCTCCTGGTTCACCACCGTGTCCAAGCTGATGGAGGGCCGGAAGGGAACTTCCTCTCCAACCATTAGAGCAGCAGTATTTTTTACTTCCGAAGCAGCGGGCGTCTTTGGCTCCTGGCTGGTTTCTGCCGCCGGCGCGGGCTCTGGTTCCGGCCTGGACTCGGCGAGAGGCTGGGCTTTGTCTGGAGGGGAGTAGAGAGGAGAGCCGTCACAGTGATGCCTTGTTAACCTCTGCTAAATATGCAGAGCAGCAGTCTGCGTCGGCCATTTGGCTCGACCGTTTCCCAAAGTTTTAATGGGTTACATTTTTTGTACCGCTACCGGTTGATTTTAGGACGCACATGAAGGACAAACTTCAGGAGGTTAATTATATACTCAATAACTTCTACTAAATGCACTTAACAAGTAAACCCTTAGGGGTCCAGCTTTGTCCCTGGGACACCCAAAAAATGGACTACGGCAGAAATATTATGCAGCAACATAGCTCTCTCTTATTATGAATATTCATAATTTTAGTCATCGACATACATAATACATGTAAATAGTTTTTCTACATTTTTATCCCCATAGATGTTGAACTATTAAAAGGCTTATTTTTTTTTATCCATAAAAAAATTTGTTAACCCTCCCATTTTTGCAAATTGGAATATTTATTCAGTGGGTATAATAAAAAAAAACAAAAACATTTTATTAAAAAGACTGCCTTAGAAACAACATTTATTAAAATTGTTTCAAAAAGCTTATATAACTGCCCTGAATAAATTCAGTCCTCAGCATTCAAATTTTTTTTTCTAATCCCATACATATAAACCACAGTTTCGTACTGTATTATATTAAGCAGAGTCAAAATTAGCTGCACCGTTGATCTGGAGACATTTTCATTTTTTGCGTGCAAAATCGTTAAAAAGCTGGCGAGCTGGAGCTGAATAGGGTAACGAGTCAGGGGTCTGCAATCTGTGGTTCTGGAGCTGCAAAAACTCTTGATGACCTCCACAGTGACTCTTCATAAATTTGCTTCATCACTTTTAACCAGTACTTTTAATATAAAAGTAATAAAAAAAAAAGGCCAGTTCTGGCAGTCTGCAAAGAACATCTTTTTTTTCCCTTAATTCCATGAATCAAAGAAGTTTTTCATCCTCTCTCTGTAAAACTTTTGATGTTTTATTTTGCTCTAACACCTCAGATTAGATGCATAACAAATACATTTTATGTTGGAGGTGTTCACTTGATTACGTGTTTTCCTGACGTCTCATTTTTGCCTACACTTTGACTAAATCAAATAAAATGTATATAGTAGAAAGGAGGGCAGAAATGCCTCTTTGGTTTGTGACCCGAAACAAACAAGCAGATTTTTTTTTGCAGGTTTTGTGAGAAAGGTTGAATGTTGCTTAATAAATTCACTCCGACGGGGTTGTCGGATGCAGACCATCGTGAACCTTTAATTTAAAAGTACTGTAGGAACTCTGGTTCCAGGTTTAATTTGTGTTATGACATAATTTAAAGTTTTTGCAATTTCTTTTACAACATTCTGGACATTTTAGTACAAAACAGCCCAGGAATCTGGAGCGTTCGCTGTGAACTCGGTCTTTTAAAAAGTAAAACTTTTTTTTTTTTTTTTTTTTTTACTTCATGCATCGGCAGGGTGTTAATTTTTTTTGTTTCACTTTTGAACAGCGCTGTATGATCCATGCCTTGAAAGGCGCTCGTTGTTTCCATACGTGTGACATTAACGTTAGCATACTTAGCATTTAAGCTAGCGGCAACGTCTGTTAGCATTTCAGCACCTTACGTGTGGTTTTTCTCTTTTACCGTTTTACTCTGAGCAATGGCGTGTTGATTAAAGTGGAGTTAAAACTTAACTTCATGCTTCATCATTGGGAAGGAGTCGTCTATCTAGCAACCAGAGCGAAGGCAGAATAGCGCTACAGAAAAATGTTTTACTCAGCCAGCATCATCTGTCTGCTAAACAGATCCTAAATGTTCTGATGCTTCTGATTGGGCGGTGCAAAAAAAAGGGACAGAACAAATTGTTTATCACAAGAGTAGCAATGCTTTGCTTGGTATTTTAATTGCACCCAGTTAAAGGAACCAAAGGTCCGCACTGCCAAAAGAGAAATAAAAGTAAAAGAAAAATTCTTGAAATAAGTGTATTAGCTCTTGATTTGAGAAGGTAAATAAGATGATCTGCCAATACAATGAGATCTTATTTCAAGTGAATTATATCTAATTATCTTACTTTATTTGTAAAAATACTCATTCCGTTGGCAAATCATCTTATTTACCTGCTGAAATCAAGAACAAAAATACACGGATTTCAAGAAATGTTTACTTACTTTTAGTTCCTTTTTTTGCAGTGCGGCGGATATTTTTCAAATAAACCTTTTTGATTTATAAATGAGCGTGCATTTATCTGGGGGTTTTCACTCAGCAACTCAAAAAAAAGCAATACGGTCTGCCAAGTAGAAAACAAACAGAAAGACTTAGATTGTGATGAGGCAAATCAAAAATAGGAATCACTAGCCCGTACCAGATTAAGCTTTGGTTCTGTGATCAACACAGAATGGTGGGGTTTAAGTCAACCTACCAATCAGGCCCTGGATCCATCTTGGGTGGTGAAAAAAAATACCCACAGTGGAAGCCAAAGACGTACACGTTTAAAAAGAAACTAAAGATAAAATTTAAGAGCTATGAATAGAAACCTAAACATCTTTAAGACGTATACTATACAAGTGAGAAGCTTAAACTGGAGCCTTTGAGTTACCTTCGTTGACAGGAATGTCCCCAGCTATGATGTCTGAGGGCTGTGCTGCCTGAGGCGGGGAGCGCATGCTGATGGGACTCCCAGGGCTGCAGTCCATGTCCTCCTGAACAGAAAAAAAAAAAAACAACACAGCACGATTTAGGTCTACAACAAAAACCTTCGAATACCAGAGCAGCCCTTAAATCCTCTGATTAAAGCTTACCTCCGTGTAGTTCGTCTGTGGAGCCGTCTCAATTTGCATCCCGGCAGCCGAGTCGGAGAGAATGGACTCCATCACTCCTGAACTGGTCGAGGATTCGCCGTGGTTTGGCAGCACAGGCACGGCGCTCTGAGCCATGGCTTTGTTGAGCGTGGCCAGGAGAATTTTGAGGAGGCGCTGGGTCTCGTTGGCTGTGGAGGCGTCGGCGCCGCCACGGTTCCTCAGGTCCGTGTCGTAGATGCCCATGCTTTCCATCACTGCGGTCAGGCTGTCTCTCTGTCCAGCCTCGTCTCCGATGTCGACCGCCTGGCCTGCTAACAGAACAAAACATGGCCACAGAGTGAATTTAGGTCGCTTATTATAGTACTGACCGTCAAAGTCTTTACTGGACTATGCATGAAGGATGTGAATAGCTTTGAATATACGCAGGTATCCGCCTGAGCATAGAAGGCATTAAAATGCAACAATCAATTTGCCAGAGATCAGATTAAGACAGTTTTTCCTTAACAGGCTCTGGCCGCTTTTTAAATTGGATCAGGAGGTCAAGTTGTGAAATATTGTTTTTCCCCCCACCTCGTTATGCATCAAAACTTCGAACCCCCGCCATCTTTGGCATAAAAACACATAAACCAAGCATATACTTTAATGCACATTTTCTGGGTTCGACACAAAAACAGAAAAAGGTTAGCAATACATCCTTCGATGCATAAACCTAAATGGGTATTAGCCCGGAAAACTGTCGAGGCAACGCCGCATCTCTAGAATGCATGAATCTTTAAAAAGGGACGGTTAAAAATGCATGTTATGCTTTCAGATCCCTCAGAACTAATCAGGCGGCGCAAACACGCAAATAAAACTTTCAGATGAGCCGACTTTGACAGAAGCATGCATCAATTCTTGGTAAGCTCTTTAAACGAACCAGTTGAATGTAATCTAGAGAGGTGGTCGTCTCTCCTCTCACCTCTACTGGGTTCCCCGTTGCTCAGAGGGTCTATACGCTGATGTTTGTTCATGCCTCCCCCAACGTCTCCTTCGAATTTCCTTTTCAGGCTGTTGGCGTCCCAGCCGCCGTCCTCTCCCCGATCCTTCCCGGGATCCTGCACCAGGGTCTTCTTATGCAGCTGGATCAGCCTGAGCAGCTGTTTCATCTTGTCCTGATCGTACTCGCTCTGGGACAGCCGTGCCTTCTGAGGCGGGGGCTCGACGTGGGGCTTGGGCTGCAGCTGGGCGCCGTTCGAATGCGCCAAGTCCTGCCTTCGCTTGCTGCTTTCAGGAGGGGCTTTCTCCGGGACGAGCCTCTCGAGGGACGGCCTTTCTGCTCTGTCCGAGCCCCTGTCCGAGCCGCCCCAGTCAGAAACGGGGCTGTATTCCACTGGCACCGGAAGGGGGGCACAAACAGGAACGGGTGCGGGCGGCGGTACGGGGGCAGGGTTCCTTATTTGCTCCACTATGTCCCGTGCCTTGCCCAGAGGTAAAACGTAGTTAGCGGAGTTGTGCACGTACGACCGCAGCACGCCGTCCATGTTGAATTTGGGTCTAGGCAGCGAGAGAGGGCTCGCCCTCTCGTCAAAACTGTTTTTGTAGTCGGGCAGAATAAAAGGCCGCATCGTTCCCGAGTCCATGCGCGTTAGGTAATCTGTGGATTGGCGCTCCACCCCCAGACTCAGGTCCTTGCCCGGGTTGGGACGCAGCTTAAACAAGGCATAATGTAGTGCAGGGACAAAAGGCTCCATGGCGGACAGAAAAGCCGGCCTGGGCTCCGCCGTCAGCGGCTCTGGCTCCAATACTCTCGAAGCTGAAAGAGGGAGACGCACGTCAGGGTCTGTGGTGGATTCAGCTTTAGCAGCTGCACCTTAAACCACGTCGAAACCTTTAAAAGTCTTTACATTTTTCTTAATTAACAGAAGAAAATACATTTTGTAATGCACCAAAAGGTTCATTTCTAGAATTTAATAATAGAAAATAACACAGATTCATTACTGAAAGATATATTTCAAGCTTTTATTGATTTAGCTTACAGCTAATAAAGATCCAATTGCCCAGAAAATGTGAATATCACAAAAAAAATCGACTTTAAAACAGAAAGGTTATGCTATGACCTACTGGCTGTTCACAGAGAGCTGGATCCAAGCATATTATTGAACGCTTGAGTGGGAGGAAAAAGCCCTCATTTAAGCCCACATTACCCCCTTTTTCTCCTGTTCTGAGGAACGTCACTCTTGTAGTATGCTTGGGGGACGACGTAATAAATAGTGGGGGTTAAAACACCCAATAACTCAACAATTTCACTCATCCACATGTAGCTTCGGCATCCCTCAGCTTGGACTACAAAAATCACAGCGAAAAATAAAAATGGTGGATTCGTGAAATTGGAAGTCCGTGGCCTTGTTTAGCAGCTCCGCTTGTTGGTGGCAATGTTAAAACATGTTATAGAGAACAGAGAAAGCTGGACGACTTGAAAAAAATGTGACCCAAAAGGAATATAAAAAGGTATCTACGCAGCACGTGGAGAACCTATTCTAATTTTATACAAAAAAAAATGTCTGTAAGGACTAGAAACAAGTGGATCTGGCATCATATGTCCCCTTTAATACCTCAGAAGGACTATACGCTGATCACCTCCATCCCATGTTGCATTAATTAATGCAAAAAGAGGCCAGATCAAGTATTGAGCGCATATATTGTCCTGTACATGGAGATAATTTAACTAAGATTAAACTTCAGTATTCAAATCCCTTCTTGGTTTTATGTAACTTTCTGAGAAACTGAAAATTGGGTTTTCATTCACTTGAAGCTGTAATCATCAAAATCAACAAAATTAAATGCTTGTAATACATCCCTCCGTGCATAATAAAAGGATATAGGAACTTAAGTTTTTGGAAATTCAATTATTGAACTAAATCAATTTTGCAATTAGACTCCGATTCAACTCGTCTTCGGGTGCAGGAGCTGAATCCAGTTTAAAACCAACAACAACAAAAAAAAGTAGAAAAACGGTGCGTTTTGTTATAAAACGTTCAGTTTAATGAATGATCCTGTCAGTGAAGCGATGCGAAGACAGAGAAGTTTACTTACAGTGCTTGACAACCATCCTCGACTCCTGAAAGATGAATAATGCTTGGAGCTTCTTCTCCATCCGCCCCCGCCGCTCTAGACAACAAACAGCGACCTTTTTAAAGCTGGACTCTTACCAAAGGCAACGGGCAGGTGGTTCGACTGACACGCAAAGATTTGTTAGAGTTAAAACAACAAGTAAAACACAGAATTTAAAAGCTTTCCAGCACCTTTCGACTCCATCATCTGAGCTGAGGACAACAGGAAGAGGAAGCCCCTGTCAAACAAGGGCTTCACCAGCACCTGGACAAGGGGCAGATCCTTCTGTTAGACACAACTACGCCTTTTCTTATATGTTCATTATATCAAACAATGAGCAAAGTCATGCCGACATTTATTTAAGAGGTATAGCCCTCTAAAATTAATCCAGGTTGAGCATAAACTTTTTTCCTGTATGAACATGGGGATATATAGTTTTTAGAGATGCACCAATCAGGCCTTTACTGGTCTACACTGATATTCAGTTTTCTTGGCAGTCTAACCTCGAGAAATCAATCTGGCTGATTCTACGTATTCTAAGGATGACCTACAAAGCCGTTTGTAAAAAAAACTATTTTTTCCGATTCAACAAATATCAACCCTAAAGCGGCGAAAACATGCCGCGGTGTTCCTGTATGGATGTGCTACTTTTAAACGAAGGGACAAAACAATGAAAGCGCTACAAAGTGATCCCCCATTCAGGCATCAGAGCAGAAGTGTCTTATGAAAAGTGAACCAATCAGCAAGGCTGCAGGGCTCTGGCCTGAATTCAACATTCAAAACATTTTCGAACGTTCAGACGTGGAAACACGAGTGACCCGCATCTCAGCATCTTTGTTCTATTTCAATACACAGCTGTGACTAACTCAGTATTTGTGGGGAAAACTGGTTCTTTTTAAAGCTTCAATTTCAAAAACTTCTCCGGCACGGGACACAGCTAGCATGTAGTCTCCTTCCCTCAGCAACAACCTCCGCTCAGAAGAGTGTGCTGAGAATGAACGGTTAGCCTTAGGTGATGGTTTGTTGACTGACCGGATGACTGGATGAAGAGATTTTATTTTAGCGTTCACCGTTTCCCCAGGAAACTGGGTAATGCTGGTAGTAACTGTCTTGGCCAGGTACCGTATTGTGTGTGAAGCTAATAACAGCTAGCGCGTTAGCTTATGGAGGTTTTCTCCCAGACGGGAACTTTACTGAACTGTTTTCAGTTTTCATCCATTTAATAAACGTTTTATTTTACTTTTTTCCTTAGTATTTGAAACCATCAAGGAAAAACTGACCAATATCCATAACTGGCAGATTATTTGGTGCATCGTTTTATTTTTATTTTCTTATGATCATACTGTCAGAATGTCTCGGGTAACAGATGAATGCCTCACCATTCGGTCTCTCTCCAGTTTGTTGATCAGTGCTGCCAGGCTGCCGCTGGTTGCTTTACCTTTTCCTTCCACCACCTCAAACAGGCTGCAGGACATCCCACACTTCATCACTTCAGGAGAAACAAACAACACGCAACTCATCTATACGGCTGCTTTTACAATACACGCTAGATAGTGCACTGAAACTAAAGCTCATCTGGCTTTACAACCGACGCCAAAGCGCTGACCTTCCCGCGATATGCTGTAGGTGTCCCAGGAAAACAGGAAAGGGGGGATCTTCCTCTTCACCTGATCCAGCTGCATGCCTTGATTCATCTCCAGCTTCTCACGTCTGCAGAGGAGAATAATTATTCAGCAAGTCATAGCGGATTCCTCATACTGCACAGGGAATTTAACCCTTGTCTCCTCTTGCATTACGATATATGTGCCGTGTTTAAGCTCGGCTGAAGGAGGCCCTAATGATTAACAGAGACAAAGGAATACTTACAGCTTGAAAGGAAGGTAGGGACGTGAAAAGGAGCGTAAACAGACAGGGAATAACTCCTGGCCTTTGTTCACCAGGGGACCGCTCCACACCGTGTAGCAGCTCTTGCCTGCACAGGTCCAATATTCAGAAATGAAAACCAAATCAAAAACCACATGAGCTGGTGGTATGTGTGGCTAAATAATTCATTACGAAGCACACAATTTCAATATCAACCATTAAACGCGGTTCTTTTAAAGATTCATGGGTAGATTTAGATTCAATACTGTCGTGCAGAAAATAGGTACCTGCACTGTTGAACAGGGAAAACAGGTTAATTACAGGCACAGGAAATATGGAGTATATAAATAATTTACCTTTACTTCCTTCAGGAGAAATAGTGTTGAACCTGTGCAAAAGAGAATCAGCATGTTTATATATATATATATATATATATATATATATATATATATATATATATATATATATATATATATATATATATATATATATATATATATATATATATATATATATAGAGAGAGAGAGAGAGAGAGAGAGAGAGAGAGAGAGAAACAGATATTAACCAAGCCGTGCGAGCTTCCTAGCAGCGACACCCATTTCCTGCAGGATAACGTACCTGTGCGCGCTCATCGGAGACGCTGCAACCTCCTTGCTTTTGTACTGAAAGGAAACCACGGCGTAGGGGCACACGTGCCTGGGCCGCGCTTTGATCTCGTCGAATGCAAACTCGAAGAAATATTGCTGCAAAACACACAGATGCTGGAGGAACTAAGAGCGATACAAATTAAAAAGAAAATAGATCCTGCCATTTACCTGCGTGAGCTCAAAAGCTCTATACGACAGCAACGACGTGACCCTGTTGGCACTTTTGGACAGGTGACAGTCGAACTTGGGGGAAGGTTCGATGGCGTTCTTAGGCATGTTCTCGTGGATGTGCTTTATCCGCCCCTGAGAAGCAAGACATGCTGACTGGCGTGTTTCGGGAAAGAGGCAGGGGAAGACGACACAAAAACGACTGCGGCCTTACCCTCATGACTTTAAAGATGAGCATATCTCCAAACGAACCCACTTCGAAGGGATTTATTTGTAATAAGTCTGAATACTTAGAGAGGTAAACACCTAGAATGGAACAAAAGAAAAGGAGGAAATGACCACAAATCGTATCGAAGACGACGGCACAGTTTTCATTTTAGATGGAAGATGACGGAAAGATGACGGAATTGCTCCACGGTGGGGAGATTCAGGCGTGTCAGCAGCATAGAGCAAATTTACAAGAAAAGAAAAAATGCTGCACAGTTATTAGTTATTAAAAGCAGAAGTAGGGGGATTTTCTTCTTTTTTTTTTTTAAAACAAATGTGCAAAATGTCATTTCTGTGTACATTCCTGCATCAAAGATTCTGCTGACAGAGCTGAACTAAAAGCAGCTAGTGATTCAAACACATTTTGCCTTAAACAATAAGAGAAGAGCTTACCCACTGATGGATTTCCTAATGTTGTAACCTTACAGTGTCCTACTGACAACCCCTTCTCACAGATCCACTGGAGCTGGATGGATAAAGAGAAACAAAGCAAAGCAGAACGTTCACACTTAGGATTTAAAATGAAGACCTGCATTAATTATGTAAACCACTTGAATAAGTTCACTTAACCTACATTTAACATATTTAGCAACTTAAAGTCAGTTAAATCTACATTTGTCAACTTGTCATGCCGTTTATGGCTCTGGTAGACAAGTACATTGCTTTTGGCCTTACGTTACCAAGCTTTAGGAGTATTTACACACCAGCGACCGATAACATAACCATCAAAATGGTGGATTTAGCCAACTGTTGAAATCTGTTAAATGTAAGGATAAAGTAACAAGAATGATTTTAAAATCCTTCTTGTTTTTTTCTTGATTTTAAAAGGGATTTTAAATCCCTTGAAAGACAACAAGAAGCCAGTTTTAAGTGCAAATTTTAGGGCTGTATGATTTTGCCAGGAAATCAAAATTGCGATATATTTCAACCATAATTGCGATTGCGGTTTAATTTAGACTTTTCTCAGCATTAACCACAAGCAACAAAAATGGCCTGTGGATAAAGATGTCTGCAAACAAGGACTATTTAAACCAAGAAATGCAAATGTATTTATTTGCCAGAATATTATTATTCAAGAGAATAACTTTAAATTGAGTTGGCCATCAATCCTTGTTGCACATAAAGTGCAAAGTGCAACCAACAAATAAGTCTATGTATTAACCAGTTTGACCACTACTCATATCTATGGTGAGATTCCTGAAAGTTTCTGGTAAAAAAGTATGATTACATAAACTCTAAATCAAGTAATAACATTACATTATCTCACTGCTGCAACTCTCTTCCCTTCTATGTGGAGCAAACCCACTTTAAACATATTACTGACACCTGAAGGATGCGTCTTATCCATTAATTGTTAAGTAGCCAAAAGCTGCAGACCTCTGCGATTTGGAAATTGCGTCTTTAAAAATTGCGCTTGTATAGCAAATGCGATGAATTGCCCGGCCCCAGCAAATGTCTTGCTGCGCTAAATGACAGGGCTGTTTGCTGACTGGCATGATGAGCCTCATGATTTTTGATCAAAACTTAACATACCATAATACTTTAGCCAAAAGCACAGCACACAGAACAAATGATTCCCGTCTGCGTCTTTTTCAAAAAGGAAACCGACAAGAAAATATGAACATTAAGCTACAAGAAGCGCTGACCCACATCAAATGAGTCAATGGAAAGAGCAGAGGCCGCACCGGCCACTTTATTAGGTACACCTGGCTAGTACCGGGTTGGACCCCCTTTTGCCTCCAGAACTGCCTTAATCCTTCGTGGCGTAGATTCAACAAGGTGCTGGAAACAATCCTCAGAGAGTTTGGTCCATATTGACATGACAGCATCACGCAGATGCTGCATATTTGTCGGCTGCACGTCCGTGATGCTAATCTCCCGTTCCACCACATCCCAAAGGTGCTCTACTGGACTGAGATCTGGTGACTGTGGAGGCCGCCTGAGTACAGTCAACTCACTCATGTTTAAGAAACCAGTCTGAGATGGTTCGTGTTTTATGACATGCCGCGTTACCCTGCTGGAAGTAGCCATCAGAAGATTACACAACCACCACCAGCAGCCTGAACCGTTGACACAAGGCGGGATGGATCCATGCTTTCATGTTGCAGACGCCAAATTCTGACCCTGCCATCCGACTGTCGCAGCAGAAATCGAGACTCATCAGACCAGGCAACGTTTTTCCAGTCTGCAGGTTACTTAGGTGAGTTACTGTTGCCTTTCTATCAGCTCAAACCAGTCTGGCCATTCTCCTCTGACCTCTGGCATCAACAAGGCATTTTGCGCCCACAGAACTGCCGCTCACTGGATATTCTCTCTTTTTCGGACCAGTCTCTGTAAACCCCAGAGATGGTTGTGCGTGAAACTCCCAGTAGATCAGCAGTTTCTGAAATACTCAGACCAGCCCGTCTGGCACCAACGACCCTGCCCACGTTCAAAGTCACTTAAATCCCCTTTCTTCCCCATTCTGATGCTCGGTTTGACCTGTCTTGACCATGTCTACATGCCCCAAATGCGTTGAGTTGCTGCCATGTGATTGGCTGATTAGAAACTTGCGTTAACGGGCAGTTAGACAGGTGTACCTAACAAAGTGGCCGGTGAGTGTAAACAAAAGAAATAGAAGATTTAAGCTGAATGAGGCCTCAGACGGAGATAATGAAATGTGATACTTTTCAGGACTTTTTTTTTTAAGACCCTCCAATAAACCAAACATCCGTTGTAACCTTCGGAGCCCCTGGTGTGAGCGAAAGCTTTCAAAGCGATACCAACCTTGGACTTGTCTGGAAAAAGGAAGCAGTACGACTCGGCAAGCTCTTGTTCGGTTCGCCCCTCCTGCTTCATTTCTCGCCGCTTCTCAATGAACTGGTGACAAAAAAAAAAAGGCGACAAATAGTTCAGGGAGACCCCGGCCATCTCAACCTCAGTGAGAGCCTGCACATGGGAGCTGCGATGTCCGGCTCGTTTGTTTTTTTTGTTTTAAATCAGACGAAGACTTCGACCAACCTCCTTCTCCAGCAGCTCGTTGTGAATCAGCCTGGCCTTACAGTAGGAGAAGCTTCCGCGCGATGACGCGTCCAAGTAAAAGGAGGAGATGATCTTCACGAGGCCTTCAAACTCACGGCTTTCGGGGGGCAAAAACTGGTACAGCCCTGCACACACACACACATTCACAGGTCAATCGGTGCATCAGCAAGCGGCACCGGACAGAGCATGAGCCAAAAACCGATATATCCCCTTCGCTCTCCGTGATCTGCAGCATCTCACTCGGTAAAAATCTACACAAGCCACGGACATCTAAAGTGGTATAAGTCCATTCAACTGCCCCCGATATCTTATTTGCGTGCAGAGAATGAACCTGTGGCTTTTTACATTTAATAGCGTACCAACTATTAAACGCAGGCCCTCCTTCACGGTTGGGATTCAACATACTGTGCGGGTCTGACGCGACACAAAACAGCGCAATACACCTCTTCCTTCGCATAAAAAAGGTGAATTCAAATGTAAACAGCAAAATATACGGTCCGGTACCGGGTTGCAGCTCGAGTCACAATCTACATTGTGTGTTCAGCAAACGAATGACATCTCCCAAGATGTGAGAGTTAAACTAAATAAAAACAAAATACCGGCTCAAGAGGAATTTTTGAGCTGGAGAAGAATAAAAAAAAAAAAAAAAAAAAAAAAAGACAGTCGGTTACTCTGAATCACTTGAATCTACAACCTGGTGCACGGGTAAACCAAGCCTTACAGCAGCCTTTATTTGCATACTATATCAATTCAAGTGCAAGCGAACAAATGGCCCTACTCTCTGAAGCCTGGGCGCTTCTACCTGCCGGGTAACAGGTAATGTAATACCCTCATTGAAGGGGAAAAGATGCAGACAGGGTGACGGAGCAAACCGCTTTTGCATCTGAGCCCTGGAACCTAAATGGTGACATATTGTATGGGGAGGGTGGAAATATTGCAAGTGCAGCAGGTTGAGAAAGGGACCAAACTCTAAAGGCTCCTTGTAAACTTTTGCATTTTATGAGTATTTGCAGGTGTTTGACAGAGCGTACACACTGTGCCATGGGGACTTCCACATCTCAACAAAGATGGGGGGGGGACACACAGAGGGTGGAGGTTGGGGTGAATTAAGGGGCAGCCCGGCTTGGGTTGACGCATGGGGTGGATAAAGCCCTTCATGCCCTTCAGTGAGGTCAAACAGACACCCACATGTCGCCAGGTGATGGCTGCAACACGGCGCACAATCAGCCGGACCCCGGAAGAATAAAAAAAAAAAAAAAAGGAAAAGCCGTAGGACCCGAACAACGTTTGCTTTCAGATGGTCAGTCCACAAACGTTCAGCTTCCAGGCGCAACACTGCTGCCCGCTGGTAATCCGAGCCTTCCCCGGCCAGCGCTAGCATTATGTCTGCAGGCGAGTGCTACGCGACCCGAAGCTACCCGTGTGCTCGCACGGCGTGCGCGCGATCTAGCAACGGACAAATCGGCGAATCTTTTTTTTTTTTTCCCCGGCGAAAGTCGATAAAGCTGCGGGACCGAGCAGCTAGCTAGCAGGCTAGCGACACGCAGGAGTTAGAATTATGAAAGCAGGACAGGCTCCGTTCAAAATAGCAGCAACATGGCACCACCTTTCCGTTCTCTCGTCTTCCTCGGAATCTGGAAATTTTTCCGTGGCAACTCTTCACTCGATCTCTGAGCCGGCAAGGGAGAGCCACTGGGGCCCCGGGCCTCCGCAAGCACGCTCCTCCGCCGTTCTGGGGCTTCTTGTTCTGGCATTACACCGTCTCTGCATCCAGGCTGATCGCCATTTTGGTTGGCTGTGGCCGAAGTGGCGGCTGAATTCTTGTCAGCTTCGCCGCCCTCCGGGAGCGGCTCGCCTGTCTCCGCGCATTCTGTGTCCGCCTTTCCCGCAGCCTTGGGGTTCAGGGCCATTTTGAGGCACCGTGCGCTCGGTAAAGGCTTTGTAGCTCTGACGATTACGACGCCGCTTTCCACACACTCTCCTCTTCACCCAGCCTCCGCCATTGTAGAAATGACGTTCACGTTCTTCTCCACCACTGCAAAACGTTGCCGTCACTGTTTACATGCCAGACAATCCGCACCCCCTAGCGGCAAGCGGAGGTAGCGCAGGAGGCGCACGAGTGGACGGATGTGAAAGTGAAAATAGCTTTTCCACGCAGGAAGAACAACGTTGGATGCAACAAAATACAAAATAGTCATATTGTAAATGCCTGGTACCAAACTATAAATTTACATTCCAATAATGTTACGCAATACGCTGGGCCTTTAAGGCCAATCTTAACACAGTGGTTAAAACAGACACTACTTCTCGTTGATAAAGCTGTCCTGCAAGCACTCTGAAGAAGAGCAAACATATAATGCTACAAATATTTGTCACTAAACATGTTTTTTTTCTGACCATATCTTTCAACAAAAACTTTTAAATGTTATTTAACTTTCCATGCTTGGTAAAATAAACTAAATACACTGGTATGCATTAAACTACACATCGTAATGCTTGCTCCAATGGGAGAAAGTTATAGTTAGACACGTTATGTGCTGTTTTTATATAGTTAAGAACAAAAATCAACATGGATTACATCAATCTAGACGTTTTTTTCTCTATTGAAAGTATACCAGCTCTCCAAATATGTATGTTAACGAGGGTACATTAAAGCTGTAAGCACAGCTCTTGCCCTTTTTTCAAGTGTACCCATGAAACACAGCTTAGATTTTATGGGCTAGAAAGACCTTAGACGTATATTCACCAAAACCAACAGGTGTGCCTTATGACATAAATGTACGGTTAGGGATAAAGATGAGGGGAAATAAATAAGTGGAATTTGATTCACCCGTAAAGCCTATTACTTTATTCCACTATTGCAATTCGCCTCTCCACCACAGAGTAGTGCTGTAGAGACAGCGTTTATCCATACAGACGCGTCCGTAGACACTGGACACATTTTATTACATTTACAGCTCCTGCCCTTTTTCAGGTTTACCCGTGAAAAGCATCTTAGATTATAAGGGCTAGAAATACCATGATTTTTTAAATTTTAATTTTTTTTGTCTTTAAGAGACCTCAGACAAAACAGTTTTGTATAAACAGGAGTAAATAATTATACAAGGTATTGATAATAAAATATTTTAAAGAGAAGGCCGCACGTAGTTTTATGCAAATCATACCTCAGAACAAATACACACACAAAATAAAAATCTAATTATGGTAATATATAACATAAATGTACCAGGAACTCATCAGACATGCTGATGTCAGTAACATCTTTGACTTTGTCTTCTTCAGGGGTTAACCATGCTCCCCCTGGTGTAAACATCAAACTCCTTAAAACGTAGATAGTCTTTCAGTCTTGGAGGGAGAGGAAGGAAGTTGATAAAAACTGGGGCTCTCAAGCGCAGACGGCTGAGGTGCTCCCTTATCCTCAACCGACATAGGTGCTTCAGGCTCCGGGTGCTCCCTGTCACTCAAGAAAAAAGTAAACAAACGCTGTGAGTACACTTTAGGATACATCTGACAACGAAATGAAAGAAGGGTAATCCATCCATCATCGATGATAGATTAGAACGGTTCTCACGTTGAATGTGGCAGATTTCTGGCCATTGCTTCTGCTGCTGCAAGGTCTCGTTCAGTTTAGGGCAGAAGGAGACATGGTCTGTGTAGTCCAGCATGATGCGCACCACCTGACCAGATAAGGGCTTCAGCCAAGACACTGTTATAACCTCACAGAACTGTAAAGGGTTAGAAAAAAAAAGGCATCGCGCTCTCCAATATAAATCTGAGAAGGTTATCCCCCACTTAATCTTACTTTCATGCAAGTTTGTCTTACCACCATGTCTTTGATGACAGAGGTTGTCCAAGGAGCGTAGTCGTGAGAACTGTCACCGTATGGACAGTCAAAGCAGCGCTTAACGTCGTAACCGTGGTTCAGGATCATCCTCAGCATGACCTCGTCCTTCAAGGCGTACTGCAGGGCCGAGGGGAAGTGAGTTGTGTTGATTCGGGAGTAGTAGTTGACGTTTGCTCCGTATTTCAGCAGGATGTTGATGAGTTCATAGTTGCCCTGTCTGAGGGCCACCTGCAGACAGTTGACAGGATCCTGGTTCACCATCGCTCCGGCCTCCAGCAGTAAGCGGGCGCAGTAAAGGTCGTTGTTGGACACGGCAAAAAAGAGGGCAGACCTGCGCTCATCCTCGTAACTGCGCCGCACCCTCGGGTGCAGCATGAAGTTTGGGTCATAGCCCGCTTTGAGCAGAATCTCTAAACACTGGGCATGTCCTCCAGCTGCGGCTGAATGGAGTGGACTCATTCCACTTTCTTTGATAGCCTGTAGCTTGGTGACTGGGATGAGGATTTCCAGCGCCCTGTTAGAGACAGATTCTAGTGTTAAATCCCAATATTAGTTGGAAGCTTGTTTGGAAAACGAGATGGTGAACTCTGACATCCCTTACAGTCTGTGCCCGTGGTATGCCACGCGGTGAATTGGCAGGTGCCCACTGTAATGAGGAAGGTTGGGATCTGCTCCATGATCCAAGAGCAAGGAGATGACATCAGGGTTTCCTGATGCTGCTGCATCAAATAGCACGGTACCCGACTCCGACTCTGACCTCACATGGGCTCCTTAAATATAATACATATTGCACAGGTATTTTGTGTTTTTTAGGGCTTTCATTCTCTGGAATCAAGAGGGGGAGCGTATCACTTCTTGATGTCTATTATATGACAAAGGCAACACTAAATTGCTCACACATCTTACCTGTGTGATTGCTTCATGCAGTTTTGAGTTGCACATTCACTTCTTTTGCGTTAGCCAATATTTACCCTTCCCTTTCTAGTCAAAAAGGAGTGCATGTCACCTTATTTACCTTTTTCCAACAGAGTCTCCACCACATTCAGATGTCCGTTCTGTGCAGCCAGTGCAAGTGGAGTTTTCTTTTTGATGTCAACCGCATTTGGGTTGGCGCCTGACTCCAGCAGCAGATACACAAAGTTCTCCAAACCTAAAAAGGCAGACTCGTGCAGCGCAGTCCTGTTTAGCGGTCCTGTTTGGTCGACGATGGCATTGTAGCGAAGCAAGAGTGTGGCCAAGTCATACTGGTCATTCAGAATAGCTTAGCGCCAAGGAGGAGGAGAGGAAAATGGACAGGGTCAGAGCATTTGGGTAATGTTAAGCATTGCAAAATGAGTTTAAATTTCATACCTGCCACCAAGGGAGAGTCCTGCTCATCATTTTGAACATCTGGGCTGCAGCCATTCTGTAACAGGAATGTGGCGTTTTGTCTCAGGCCATGGACCACAGCTAGAAACAGAGGCGTCTCACCCTTCAGAGTGCGACACTGAACTGCTCCCGGGGGTGATGCTGAAACCAAAGCGCACACGACTGAATCAAAAATAATTAAAGTGAGAGTTTCCACAATCAGATGTTTTCGCAGCTCTCACCTGAGAAGATCATCTCTAGTATTTTTTTGTTATCCTGCACTGCGGCCTCATGCAGCGGGATCCATCCTCGCTCGTCAACTCTAGACAGAGTCTCAGGTTGCTCTGCTAGTCTGTTCAGCGCAACCTCATCTCCTAAATGTGAAAAACATCAGTGCGTATGCTATTTCACACGATGGTGAAAAAGAAGGCCTTAAGAAGTTACAAATATCAGCTTACCATCCTTGATAGCTTTGAAAATCTCATCGGGGTCTTTGCTGGGCTTTAGGTCACTAATGAATAAGTAGTTTTAAAAATGAAAATGAACAAAGTTTTAAGAAATATATACAGCGGGTATAATAAGTACCTGTTTTCTCAGTAAATGCGTTTCAAATAAGTCCAATATTTAAGATATGTACATGAGTGGATTACGATGTTGAAAAAGTGTTGAACACTTTCAATCAAATGTATTCAATACTTAGTAGAAAAGCCTTTTACTGGTAATGACGGCTGCAAGAGGTTTCCTGTTGCCTACTTTACTCAGGTGTAATTTTGATCCATTCTTCCTAGTCTATGAATAACATTTAAGCCTGCTTAAAACTACTTTAGATCAGAAACCCCCAAGGATTTTTTTTTTTTTTTACTATGAATAGAACATGTTTTATGCTGTATGATGCTGTCTGTATCTTTGTTAATGTATGAATAGAAACAACTACGCTTTGAAGGTTAGTGATGAAGTTGTTACAATGAAACTAAAGACGTCTGGTAACGTTTTCTTTTCCTAAGTAATGTGTCTCTGTTCATGTACAGCACTTTGAATCATCTTGTTACTGAAAAGTGAAATAAACTTGCCTTGCCTCTTATCTTCAGGTCATTTAATAGATTTTCAACTGGATTCCTGTTGGATGATCGACTGGACACTTCTTGTAGCTTCATCTTCTTCTTCTAAACCTGACTGATAATTTCCTGGGCTGGTTGTTTGGGGCCATTGTCTCACTAAAAAAAATATTGTTTCACCCATCCTCAAATTCTTATCAAGAATGTCCTGGTACATTTTCTAACTATCCTTCTTTAAACGATGGTGTCTGGTCTGACAGCGCTATATGTTGAAAAACAGCCCCAGACTTCCTTCTCTTGCAAGGAGCACCTTAAAAAAGTTGTGCTCTTTTCACTTCCAGATTACAGATAGTCCCAACAGTGCTCACTGTAACATTCAGAGGTTAAAAAACATCCTCTCCAGCCAACGGCATCAGTTTTTTGTTTTTTTTTGCAACAAGGTCGAGAGGGCTCATGAGAGCTCTTTGCTTTGATTCATGTCCTGCTTCTAGTGCAATACCTTTTTAGAAACCTTTTTAAAGGTCATCGATTAGACTTTTTAAATACATAATTTAAATGATTTGATTATTTGTTTTGATATTTTGTGTGTGAGGATTATGTCAACCGTCACCAGCATCTCGGATGAATTGCATGGTAATATACATCAGAAATATCTGTTTACTGAGGAAAAAGGTTGGTATGTATAGTACTTATTTTCTTCGGTGTATCCTAACCAAACCTTAAGAGGTTCTAACCTCGGATTCAACCCCTTGAGTTTCCTATACTGAATCAGGCTTTGTTCAATTATGTATTGCGTCGCCTCGTCCTCATCCAGGTCATCCTCCGACTGATCAAAGTCATCTCCTGTTTCAGAGCTCATCTCATAGTCAGGAAAATGACAATTTGGACGAAGGTGCTCTAAAGGAAACATCCAAAAAGGAAACAATAACTTTATACCTGAGCCGAGTGTTTGCAGCCCTCAAGACACAACACAATTTAAGAAGTAAATAGCATGCTTTTGGCTGTACCCAAACAATCTATTTACAATCTGTCCTAATTCTTTATAAGTTGTTGCACCAAGCCCCACAACTGTTCGAACAGATGTCCAGAGAATCAACAGTATCTGTTACAAAAAGGTCGAAACAAAAGCACGAAGGTTCATGCCATGCGTTTACAGAGAGCATATAAACGTCACATAGCAGACGAAATGTCAGCAAGACATCAAAAGTGAAAATAAATGTCAACATAAGAGCACAAAAACGTTAAAAGATATAAGTACAACTCAAAGGGATAGGCCCTTAACATAGACTAATTAACTGGATAAAATGTTCCTTCACTGGTTAGTGTTTACCTCAAGCAAAATGGCAGTACTCCACTGGCAGTTTTCACACTGTCAGCCAGCGGGCTCCCCGGTCCACACGCATATACTGCAGCTATTTATAGTTCCCCCCCCCACCATAAATATCAGATCACGGGGTTTTTACAAACAGCACCTCACTCTGACCCACTTAACACTGCAAAGAGCTGCACAATTTAAATATATCTTTAAAAGATGTTTAAACACTTACCTGCTATCTTCATCAGTTACAACAAAACAGCCTTTCATTACAGAAACAAAAGGATGGTGCCATTTCAATTTCCTTCTTAAAATATAGATTCATTTGAAATTAAGATTTTGGTTTTGTTACTTTGTTGCGCATTACTGACATGTGAGGTTACATAGTTGATGTATACGTAAGATAACAGACTTAATCATCTCACAATGGGATCGTAAAAGAAGCAAAATATAGGCCGGTAAAGCGGCAGTAATTATTTGCTCTGACAGGCTGCAGGCTTTACAAGCTTGTTTCCAGTAAAACTAGTTTAGCCTGATTAAAAGTCATTGACTGGAATTCTTATTTAATACATGTTTATAATTACAGAAAGTAGTTACATGATAATTGTATGTGCTGTTAGGGCATTTTTTATGTTACTGAGCTGCAGTTGGTGTCATTTCACGGAAATAACCGGAAAGATATAATCAAAAGTCTGCGATTTCAGAATGCTTCATCACTCAAGTATTTAATGAAGCTAGGAATTTTATCATGCGCGGCAGACTTAGAGAAAAAAAAGTGCAATGTGTGCCAGAGATCAAATTCACCAGGCAATAAGTTTCTATGATATGATAAAGAACGATATTGCCAAACGTTATTGCATTTTTTTATGCCAGCTCCATCATTCCTGATGGCTGAAAACTGCGATTAGTCAGCATTTTATACTAAAGCTAGAGAAAACATTTTGCCACTTTGTGTAGTACTAACTGCTTGAAAAAAAAGTATGATCAAACATCATGTCACAATTTATAAACAGACATACTTGACAATTTGTAAAATGCAGGCATTACGTTTATTTTCATACTTCCAAACACTATTATGCGGTGCCTGAGCCTCCATCAATATATAATCTGGTCTCAGTCATCAAGCTGGCACAGCATGGCCACGCCGCGCTTAATCCAGTGCTGCGGGCGCTTGCTAGTGGGCAATGTCATTGTAATGACAAAATTGGTGGAGTGTCCAGTAGTAGAGAGAGTCCCCTTCCTCTCGCTGGTCTTATAGAGAGGGCAAACATACAGTCGTCCAGGCCCATCGATGCTCCTCTTTTCAGCTGTGGTCGAGAGACGTACACAAAGTAATGAAGAAGCACATCAAAAAGGCAAGGACAAAGATATGGAGACAATTAAAATGAATACAGTACGGAAATAAAAATGGATTTACAAAAATAACTTCAAACATAAAGTTCCTTAAAAAAGCATTCACACCCTTGAACCTTACACATTTTCCCTTCTTACAACCACAAACTTTAATTTAATTAATTTTCTGTAATAGACCAACAAATGATGATGTGATGCATTATCACAACCTGCCATTTTTTATTTTCTTTGTATGGAAAAACCAAGAAATAGGCTCTACATAAACAATCATGTACCTACTACTCCTTTTAATCTTTATTCGTTTTCCTTTAAAGTTTGTATTTTTATACTTAATCTCTGTATGCTGTGAGCATCCTCAAAATATTGGCTAATAAAGGTGATTTTGATAAAAGTGGAGAGAAAATTATACCTGGTTTTATGAAATTATTTTACAAATTTTTAAACATGTGATTTGCATTAATTTCAACTATTTTGCTATTGCTATTACTCAGTGAGATTTTATATCCAAGTATCATTTACCTTCCACTTCACAAATATATGTTTTCTATCACCTAAAATACCAATAAAAACTATTAAAGTTTTGAGTTGTAACTTTACCAAATGTCAAAAAGAACAAAGGGGATTCACATCAAGAATCAAGAATCTTTATTGTCATTATGTAAACACGATGAAAGTTTAGTGAGACAAACGGGATTTACTTCTACAAAACACTAGATTTAAGGCATAAATGGCATTTAACAAACGTTAATAATCCTGAGACTGGTAATGGATACAGTAAAGTCAGACTTACTAGGCTTTATCCAGATGATGGGCATGGAGTCAAACAGTACCTTTGGGTACTGCTCAGCCAGAACTCCACTGATGACAGAAAGATAAACAAAAATGGATTAAGTTTTCCTGCATGATCTAAGGTTCAATAACAAAATAATGAATATTATTATTGAAATAAATGATTATGTTGTTTGGGTATTGTAATGTTTTCACATCCCTCTCTCAGTGGAAACATTGGTATGCAAGTCTTTTATAAGATTTATTTATTTATTTTCTTGTTTTTTATGTCGTGTTGTTGTGTATCATCTCTTTGTGGACCACGAGTCTGTTGAATAAAGCAATCAATCAATCAATCAATAAATTAAACTAAACATGTCACATCGTTCCAAGTTCAAGGATAATACATTTATAAATATGATGCGATGAAAAGTGTCACTAGTTGTCCAAATAAGGCCTTGGTTTTCAGCTAAATATTGAGACGTGATCTGTAAATCATAGCATGTAAGTAACAGCAAGTTTACTTGAGACACCACAGGCAAAAGCTGCAGGAGATCCTCTTCAGTTTGCTCGTCAGCCTCATGCTGGGATGGATGGCGAGCTCATCTAGCTACTCTTACCTAAATGGTAGTGGTGGCTCTATGACTTTCAATAACAATAAAACTGTTGAACCACTTCTGCTGAGGGGAAAAAAACAGCACACACTGTGTCTTCCTGGTCTCTGGACCATTACTTACCAGACACACATTCCCTTCTTTAGCCTCAGAAAAATCCTATTCTAATCCAGTGGTCAGTAACAAAAGACATTTCTGTTCACGCTGCATGTTTAAACATTTCAGGGCTGCCAAACCTTACATCCCGTAGATATCATCTGAAGAGTTTGCTCAGAGAAGAGCAGGTTAATTTTTTAGATTAGAGTTATGATAGAGGTTGGAGTTACGTTGCTCAAGATCACATTGCCTGAACTTTAATATGACCAGCAGTTTGTGGTCAATTTTTTAGACATAAGCTACACAAAGATCCATTGGTGAGAAAACTGACATTGTTTTAGATTATATTTCCATTCATTATAACATATGGGATACAAATCTTACCCTGCAGATTTGTTTCTTTTTGGAATTTTTATTGTACACGTCTTATCTTAGGTTTAAACCTGCTATATACATCTACCTTCCTCTGTCCCAACGAGCTCCATCGAGGAACAATCCGTTAATGAAAACACCGTCCTCAGGCGCTGTCTCTGACGAGTCGATCGGAAGAACCTGAAGGAGGAAACCAAACACCAAGTCACCGTCTTATAGCAATAAGAATGTATTTTTTACATGTGAAGGCAAAGTGGGCGTTTTATACTTCAAAATCAAAGCCTAAAAGATCGATGGGGACATGGTATTTCCTGGCGTAGTTCTGCATTGCCCCGGTTAGGAAGGCCTGAGTGAAGAAGAAGCCAGACAGCCAGAACACGATGGGCTTTTGGGTTTGATACCAAACCTATAGGCAGACAATGTAAAAGTGAAAATAGAAGAAAAATTGAGAAAACCTCAAAATACTTACATTAAACCTATGTGTAAATACAATTTGCCTTACACAGTTTTTTTAGGAGGATAATAAAATTTTCTCACTTGTAAAAACTTAAGCCTAGAGAGAAAGTCATTGACGTAACTGCCCAGCGGCTTCAGGCTTGGGTAAGAGCGCTTTGCCCATTTCTCAGGGACTTTGCCGACAATCAAACTGCCTGCAACAGCCTCCAGTTCTGAGTCCATCACCACCAAGCCCTTAATAGCTTTTAACAGGTTCTGTAGACTCACACGAATAGTGGTGCACAACCTAAGAAACCAAGTCAGGGGTTTACGTTAGTCAGAATGATTGTGGAGATTTTAAATGAAAGTTAACCACCATTCATTGTTCATACGTGTTATAGCGCTCCATCTCCTGAACAAGGACTGTGTTCATACTTTCTTCATAAAGGACTGGGAACTTTAAGAGAGCCGTTTCTGTGTCAAAATTTTTCGGAAGCTGGAAAAAAAGAGCAAAACATGTACTTATCTCACAAATTGTCTTCACAATAAAACAACAAAAGTCTAATTAGAAAATACAGCTAGAGCCACTTAAAGTTAACCTAGTCAATGAAATGACTGCCAGTTCTGAGTCACTTGCCATTCAGGTACCATTTACTTTTCATTTCATACGTTTGGCCTTCAGCCACCTTTCTCCTTTACCAAACCCATTCTTGCAACTTCCCAACTTTCATCAATAGATGGCACTTCTTTAAAATCAAAGGTTTATTCCCACAAATATCGTGACTAAAGTTGTTCACAGCAACAGAAAAATAAAGCACTTCCAATTTTTTTTTTTTCTTTCTCTCTTTATTTTCAGTTTTTGTAATTTTCTATGATGCTCTCTGTGGATTTATTTCTTCATGACTCTCTTTTTTTCTTTTTGTGTGTCTGTAAAGGGTTTTTCTCCCTTTTCCCAGTATTATTGTCATAGATTATTGTCATAGATCAACAGGATTTCTGAATTGATCTTCATTATGTGTACTGAATTTTCTCTGTGCTGTTAAAGTTATGCTGTGTTTCCAGAAACAGGTCAAGCCTCAATTCAACATACTAATGTACTTGTGAGATTAGGAAAAAAAATCCCAAATCTAAAACTGCTGAATGAAAGAGGAGTTTAACCTGCTTTATACCTGGGTAAGGATGTCATTAGCTATGTCAAACAGGGTGTTGTCACTCCCGGAGCTGCCCCCTCCCTTTGCTCCTCCACCCTGAGTGAGTAGCAGTGAATCAAAAAGCAGTTTGGTCTGCTGCAAATCTTTGGAAATGTCTACGTTTTCATGCATCCCGAACACCTCTGGTTGTTGGCTGTATGGGAGATTCTGAAACACAAAGTTCTTGTTACTAGCTTTTGGGGAAAGAGGGAAACACCTTTACTCACTTGAAGATGTTTTATACCTTAATAAACAGAACATAATCGTCGTAGCTAGATTTGGGTGGAGCAAAGTATTCCCCACTGGGCGAAAAAGGGTAGCGAAACGTCTCAATAATGTCTTTGTTGTAGAAATCAGCCAAGATGGTCAGCAGGAGCCGCCGATCCCAGTCGTCTGTTACACGGCCACCGTAGTTACACTCTCCAATCAGATATGTTATGGCCTCCAAAGGCACCTCCTCATATTCATTTATGAACAGCTGCAGATATAAGAAATAAAAGACGTTTTAGAGTTTGCGACAGTACAAACTCCACAGCTAAGACTGCATAGGATACCTGCAGCTGCCGGATGCTTATCCGGAGGTCAGACTCATTGAAGCCATAAGGAATGTTCCAACCCAGTGGGCCGAACTTTTTCCTCTCCTGAACAAGAGCATGGAAGAAGCACAATCCGTACAGAAGCTTTTCCCAAATCTAATGAAGAAGTCCACAAGTTATAAAAGGCTCTCAGAACAACAGATGGATTTTAATTAATACATTTGAGACTGACTCACCAGCTCCTTCTTGGGGCAGTTACTGAAGAAGTTTGGGTCGGAAACAGGGTCTGACAGGTAAGACTGCAGGAGGTTTAGACGGAGTCCTGTTGGGGGCTCATTGGTCATTTTTACCCCATTCTGAAGGATCGTCACTGGAAACTGATTCCAAATATAAACACTGTTATTTACATGACTTGATCACCATTTGACAACTGTTTATAACTCATTTATGTACAGTGCCTTGCAAAAGTGTTTAAACCCTACAATATTTTCACATTCTGTCATGTTACATCAACACTTGATTGTATTTTATTAAAATTTTCTGTGACAAACCCACACAATCTAGTGCATTATTGTGAAGTGTAAGGATTTGTTTGATTATGTGGGAAGCCTCTGGACTTTGATTGGGCCATTGCGACACGTCCTTCGATCTAAACCATTCCTTGGTTGCTCTGCTGGAAGGCGAACCTTCACCTCAGTGTCAAGTCTATTGAAATCTCTACCAGGCTTTCTTATAGAATTTACCTTTAGCTCCATGTAATATAGGCTGGCCTGTAGCAGTTGGAGTACGTGGGGTGCACAAGGAGAGATGCACAGGCAGGAAATGCCGTGGTCCACAATTTTTAATTATTTTTATAATGCCTATTTACATGAAACGCATGTACCAAAAAATTTGCAACGGCAGTTGGGGGAGCAATGTCTTCTCCAACAGCAGAACAGCAAGTGATGAAACAGGCGCCTTAAATACTGTCTAACGGGCTAAAACCACTAAAACTCTCCCAGGGGTATGTATGTCAAGATAAGTACATAAAACTATCTAAAACCCACCATAAACCATAACCACAACCATAAACCATATAAAACCCCAAGTTATATACATAAAATCCTAAACCAAACACCAAAGATAAAAAAAAAAAAAAAAAAAACATAAACCACTAACTCAACTTGGCCCCCATATACATTTCCCTGCCATGATCCAGCCCAGAACCTTCTTAAGGCACTCGTTTCAGCACGGGCCTCTTTTAGGTGACGGACCCGGACACAAGGACAAGCTGGCCGTTTCTCAGGCCGTTTCTCAATATGCGTTCTTGAGCGTTCTCGTGTGCTCGTGTGCTCGTGACACGTCATCAGCCTTTGCCTGAGCACTGTTCCAATGCCGAGAACGCCAAACCGAGAACGCGCCGAATTCCCCGGATGTTGTTCTCGCCCGCCCTCTTTATCGAGCATGCATCAGAGCAGACTTGTGCGTTCTTCAGACTGACCGCTTGCCCAGAATGCACCGCGGCAAGATAATTTTTAGGCTTTTTAGAAATTAAAAATGTTGTTTTAAAAAATTTTTCAATAAGATTTATTGTGGTGTAGTATATAAATAGTTTTGAATGTTAAAGAAATGCTAAAGAACTGTGCGTCTCATGACGTCACAAGTACGCTTCTGTTCCAATACACCATACGTGCTGCGTGCTCGCGTTCTTGTCAAGTCCGATCTTCCTGTGTTCTCGCCAAGACCGGACTTGACGAGAACGCGAGTCCGTACTCGCGTTCTCGTGAATTGAGAAACGGTGAAAATGTCATTCACTAAAGAAAAACACTAAGGACTAAATGACAATATTGCACAAATACTGACTTTGCTGGTACTCTAATTTCTGTCACCCTGCGTCTCCAGGGCCAAACCACTCTATTAAAGTGCTGCAGTGCTACTGGATCTAAAACCAGGAAAAAGGAAAGACAATAAACCCTTATAAAATCAGTTGTGTACAATTATTTCTGAAATGTGCAAATATGCTTCCTTAAAGTGCTGTGTGCTATCTAAAATGCTAAATATGGCAGTTAAAGTACTCAAGTGGAAAGTTAAAGGTTTCTTCTTAGACGTAACAAATGGCTGTTTGTTACACTCCATATAGCATAGGTCCAATAGCATCCTATCGTCTCTGATTAGCTGCAGAATATCCATCCCACGTCATGATATCATTGCCTTGTGTCACCATGGGAACAGTCTGTTCCAGCTGATCTGAAGTGTCAGTTCAGTATTTTGCTTATATGTTAAACACACTCCCTATCTGACCAGAACTACTTCCACATTTTAGTAGTCTTCTAAATGGCCTGTGGCAAACTGCTAACAGAAAAATGTGACTTTCTTTCAACAAGGACTTATGACTGTAGTTGTCGTATCGATAGATTCTCCCACCTGAGCTGTGGATCTCTACGTCTCATCGTGATTTACCATAGTCCTTTCAGCTGCTTTTCTAATTTTGCTCTCATTGCCCAGCCTGTCAGCTTAGCTCGAACGCAACGTCTAGGTTAGTTTTCCGTTATCCTATGCTCTTTCTATGATGGATTGAACGGCACTCTGTTTAAAACTTGGGATATAGTTGTATGATCTCTTTCTGACCTCTTTCATTGAGTCCTCGGTTTTTATGGTAAACGGACTGAACTTCTATAGTGCTTTTCCAGTCATACTGACCACTCAAAGCACTTTACACTATAGCCACATTCACCCGATCGCTCTCACTAATGCACATATATTCATACACCTATACGCAGATCAGTAAGGTTAAGTGCCTTGCCCCGGAGCACATCAATATGTGACAAGGGGAAGCTGGAAGAAAACCCGCAACCTTCCGGATGCACCTTCAGTGGGTACAGCTTTTCTACTGTACCCACTGAGCCACAGGACACGTAAAAGATATTGAACACCATGCATCTTTTTTAATTCCACTTCCCATTAATCCACCACACTAAAATCCCTAAAAACCCATTGAAGGTTTTGATTTTAACTGTGACAAAATGTGCAAAAGTTCAAGGGTTCTGAATAAGTTAGAGGCATGCGGATGTGTTTGACTGAACCTTTACCTTAGATGAGGGGTAACTGGTGAGCCAGAGGCGGAAGTCTTGGTGGCATGTTGCAGGGCTGAAGTTCTCGCAGATTTTTTCCAGGCTTGACATCCACGAAACGGCCAAGTGACAGTTTTGCAAACACACCCATGTTCCATCCTGCATGGCTGTCGATATCATTTTAGCAGCTATAGGTCCCTGGCCTTGACCCAGAGAGATAGACTGGAACTTGTTGCCGCTCATGTTCTTGTCATTGGCAAACTTTAACAAGCCTACCGGAAGATGTTATTTTTAACAAGGGGACACGTTAAAAGCTTCCTGAAAATCCATCATTAGTACTGAAAGACTTACTAGCCATAGGATCGGCTCCTGGAGAAAGCACAAACACAAGTGGGATGGTGGAGTTGGAGTCCAGATAGCTCTTACCCAAGTCAAAAGGAGGAGGCTGGACAAATTTCTTCCCCAGATTGCAAGATACATATTTAGTCATAGCTGGCAACATCTTATCAGGTCTGAGACATCGAATAATGATCATTGTCTGCAGGTTACTAAGTCGGTCACACCAAGGCGCAGGCAGAGGAACACTGCAAGGCTCCTTACTGTCATAAACAGGCTTAAAGTCACCTGAACTCTTCATGAAAGCGTCTCTGTGCAGTAAACAACACGCAAATTCATTATTTACAAGAAGGACAATAGTAAATTGGAAATGTAGAAAGAAACGACTACCAATGTATTTGGTTGAACGATTACTGCATATTTACGTTATGCCTTGTAACCCAGGCAGTTCGTTGGCTCTGCAGATTTCATCCCAGCTCTTGTCCTGCAGCCAGCTGGGGTCTGGGTTGGGAACAGTGTTCTGCAGACCTACTCCCCCAGTCAGCAAGAACATGAATTCTGACAGTTCTATCTCCCCCTTTGCTCTGAGAAAGTAAAGTAATAGATGTAAAAAACAAAATACACAAATACATAACATAGTCAGTTGCAATAAAACCAAAACATAAAGAAATTGTTTTATCTTTACTTACAGGAGCAAATTGCAGCAGAGGAGGAAGGAGAAGAGCAGCTTGTCCTTCTCAAAGAGAGACCGACAGATGTTGCAGTACAGGTTGTAGGTGAAGTGATCGATTAAATATTGAAGTCTTCTTTCCAGAATCTTGGATTTGTTACTAATCAGTACGAGTAAAATAAAACAAACTTTAGATGAAGAACAGTCATTGTCTTTCTCTAAGAATTTTAAAGCAGCACCTTGTAACTTTTAGACACTGGGGTGGCTAGACCTGTAACTTCCAGGTTTAGTGACCCTGAAAGCCACTGGCAACACTGCACTGTCACAAAATTAAACAGTATTCTTCCATGACTTTGATTCTGATAGCAGACCAGTTTGGACTAGTTGATACATGGCAAGTGCTATATATTGGCCTGGAAAATCATTTAACAAAGCTTATAGTTGGAATGGCTTAGGTTAGCCTGAGCTATCTCCTTAGTTGTGCTGCTGCTGGAGGACATCACAATCTATATTTGCCACTCTGCTGAGTTCTCCTACTGTTCTAGTATATATTTTTCTACATATTGTGACTAAGTCTTCAAAGACACAGGTGATGGTGCATTGCTGGCAAAAATAAAAATAGGTTTAAGATCTAATGCCAGTTAACCGAGTTTGTATATTAATTATCTTTGTCAGTTCTCAGATTGTGTTATGCGCAAACTATGGGCAACAATTTCCATTAAACTTATGAGAAAACCAACAGAATTGTTTGGGTGTATTTATGTTTTGGGGAAAACTGAATCATTTCCATGTATATCTCTCACCTGTCTTGTATGGAGTTAATGTAGAGATTCACAAACCAGCTGAGAGAGTACTGATACATCGGGTCTATGTTGGTCAAATCAGCAATACTGAAGAACAGGATAGATGAGTGCTTGGCAATAGGTCTGTAACCCTCTCTAGACTCTGCAATCTTGATCTCTGTTTTTTCTGCAATCTTATGAAAACACCAAAGGGATCATTAAAAGTACATCTGACTAATTAAATTCTTCATAATTATCTGTTTTTTATGTATAGTTCATACCTGCTGTTTCTTAGAAATCTCATTGGACATGATCTTTGCCGAGTCTAGAATCTGAATAGCACTCTCATCTTCCAGGATATTTCCCTCAGAAGACTGCAGCGTTTCGAGGATTTTATCTTCAATTTCCTTTAGCTGCCTCTTATTGTCAGCAGACTGCAGGATCAATGCATTTCTTTCCTCTTCCAGTTCTGGCCTGTTATGCACAAAAACCAATCAGTGGTGTTACAAACTAAATATCTGGGAACACACACTAATTAGTTTTTAAAGCGATAGGTCAGGATTTTTGAGGTAAGGTTCTGTTATTAGGGTCTAACCAAGGAATATCTTACCTGAAGCAAGTAGCTCTCATTGTGTCCTCATTCAGTACATTATTTAGAAAGGTCGATCTCTAGGGACCAAGACCAAAAGTGGACTTCCACCATCTTTAAATGACTGCATCTCTAAAACCTTATCACAGTTTATGCAAACAGTATTTTATAACTCCAAATCCTCATCACATTTCAATTGGGTGATTATTTACACAGAAGCTAATTATTATTTAGGTTGTAGGAGGTATACCATAAATGCTTTTCCTTTGTAAAAAGAAAACAAAACATATAAAACATATCTGGTCAATATAACTGTTAATAAAGGAAAGGCAGGGTAAAAATCCAAAATATGATAGCAGTTCAAGGCAGTTATATTTCACTGATATTTTCACTGCCTTTCTCCTTTTATTAGGTAGTTTCTATAACTAGAAATTTTCTGCTCTCAGTGGGTGTTTCACACAGGAATATCACTGCTGGCGTGTCGCTTCATTCTTGAAAAATATTAATAATCAGCTTCAGTGTAAAACAAAAAAAATGCTCAACGTAAACATGATGATGGTTTAAAGGTTCATAAAAGAGTGATTGCTTAAAACAATTTCAGATTTTTGAGATTGGAGCTCTTTTTACGACTATAGAAGTCGAGCGTGGTCTCTGGCGCTCTTGGATTAGCTTGGACCTCCAGCCTCTGGGACCAACTAACCTGGATTTAGACCGAATGAAGGTGCCATTCGGTTGGATACTAACTGATTATCACCTTTTAACAGAACCCCAAAAAATCCTGACATTTTCCTTCAACACATTCCAGGGGTAAATAGTGACCCTTTCATGCTACCTCTCCTTAGCAACCACAATCCCCAGCAACTGGTCCTCCAAGCCCTCTGGTGTGATCATGAAATTGAGGAGAGACACTTTGGTTGCCAGTTCTGGCAGGTAGTGTGGGTTCCTGAGCTTGGTGGTGATGTAGAAACGGAAATCGACCGAGTACTCGATCACACTCTCACCAAGCCGGATGCAATCTACACCACCTATGTAACAACAAGAAGTTTGTAAAACGTAAAATGGAACTTCGTAATGTCAAAACAGTTGGTTCAGTGGCAGTGAGATTCACAGCACCTTGTTTGAAGGTTTGTTTAAGCAGTAGTGGTTCTAGAGAAGGGTCCAGCTCTTCTCCTACATTTTCCAGCAGTAAGGGTGTTCCAAACTGGATGCAGTTTTCTAAGGTTCTTATGTAGTCGCCATCTGTTAACTTGATCACACTAAGGTTATTGTCCTTCTCTGAGTTCTTCACCCACCTGTTCGCTTGACCCTGAGGGTCAATCATCAAAGGCCTACAAGGAGAAAAAAGGATGGACATTTTGTTCACATTTAGTCAGATGAAGTAGTGCTTCTCAAAATACTTTTAAGTAAAAAATGAGACATTTTCAGCAGTAGATTACAGAAACACGAACATACCATCTGCGTGAATTACTGACAATGACACCATTGTCAATAGAGAAAGAGTCACTGGGAAGACCTGCGATGTTCCACGCTCTGATTTTAATGGGATCTCCTAGAGTTTTGCTGAGAGAAAAGTCATCCGATGATGGAATTTTCTTGGACTGAACACATTAGGAACAAAAGAGAAACAATAAGCAACTAAAAATATACAAGCTAAGGAAAGTGAACAAAAAAGAAATAAAGGGAAGCCTATTACTTGACAGAGACTGGTCCATAACTTTGTGCAGTTCTGTCTGAAGCCAGATGTAAAAGCCCCTAAGTAGGCAATGACACCAGCGGAAATAAGGACATCTCCAGTCAAGTTGTCATATGTGTTCTGCAGGTCATCTGCTGCTTTTGACCATCTAAGACCCCAATGGATCACAAAACAAATCAATTGTATGCTTTCATGACAGCGGGAAAAATATAATAGTAAACATTCTGCAACATCATAGTGACCTGGTCTTCTCTCCACCAAGACCTCCAGTGAGTTTTTCGGCCCTTTCCAGCTTCCTGGCACACAGATCCGCTTGGAATTCCAGCTGAGCCTTCTCCTCCGTCTTCTCTTCGGAGGTCCGCTTAAGCGTCGCTAGGCGCTCCTCAACCTCTTTTAACTCAGCTCTCTTCTGGTCTAGTAGGGCCCTGGTGATAGCCAGGGATTCTTGTGCCTCTGCATGACTCTGCTTCTTTGGAGCCACAACCTAAAACCAAACAAACTTGTTGAGACCTATACACGGTAACTTGTATGCAAGTTTTGTAAGTGACAGAGGACCAAAAGTACTGCACCTTTGCCACTCTATCATAAACCTCTATTGCTTTGATCCACTTGCAGAGGCCCTCTGCAGCAGACGAGGCTTTAGCCACTTTGCTGGGGTCAAAGTCAGGATTAGTCATGTACTCACTCCGAATTTTCTGCATCACAGAGACCTGTAATCCAGCAGGTCGGTTAAAACGAAATTCTTTTTTAAGAAATTTCTTTCAAACATTTAATTTGAGTAATTTTATCACACTTACTGGAATGTTGTCTTTATCATACTCCTTGAGGTCTCGTAAAAAGTTCATATCACCCAGTAGTTTTTTGCTTGGACCCCAGTAGTCAAGGATCTAGACCATTAAAACAATTTACAATGAAAAAAATGTCAATCAGGACATCTTCGAAAATCATTTTTACACTCTTTCAAACCTTTTTTCCGGTCCCAGCTGGATCAGCTATCTTATCTGGTTTCAAGTCCTTCATCACACATACGCCTGCCATCACCAGCTTCACTCCTGAGGGGGGATTTTTCATCGACTTCACAATAGTGACATCAGCAGGCTGAAACAACACGGACAGCTTTTCCTAATCTGCTTTTTTTTTTCATTGCAAGGATTTACATGCGTATATTAGTCTTAAAACGAAACGCAGGTGGTGAGCACCAACCTTTAATGTGTCCAGGGCAGCGACAGCCGCTTCCAGAGCAGGGATGGCTTCAGCCAATTCGCTCTCACACTCGTTTTTTAGAGCCTGAGCCTCATTGGCTTTTATAGTTGCTGCCTCTTCATCAACTCGCACAACTTTACTTTTGGCTTCTACTTCAACTGATTCCTCTTGAATAATCTGTTAAATCCCATATAACAGTCATATTTACATTCAGACACAGGGCCTTCCAAAGGATCCATACATCTATGTTGTTTAGTCGGGATTTAATGTTATAGATTGCTAAAGGACTGCGATCGACTGGCCCATTGACAGCTGGAGATAGGCACCAGCACCCCTCGCGACCCCACAAGGGACAGATGTGTTAGAAAATGGATGGATGGATGGATTGCTAAAGGAACTATAAGCAAAATTTCACCACTAGGTGGGCTGTTGAGCACCATCTGAAGACCAGGTGAGTGACAAGCCCCGCCTCTCTCTACCTCCACACAAGCTGCAAGTGGAAATGTGAGGCCAATGTTAATCCTCGTTTTGTCTCTTTCCTTAAATGACAACTTCTTTGCCAAAGACCGTTGTTTTCTTTTATGGTAATATTGGGTCCTGATCTTCTTCAGGTGAACGTATCGATCCACTGGATGCGCTCTCCTACGCTGCGGTGCGGTGGCATTTTATGGGCAGGGAGGAGCAAAGCCCTGAGTGGCAGCTATTCACATGGACATACATGCACGTGCGGCTTGTAAACCAGAGACTGGAGAACAACACAGAGAGCTAGCGTGTGGCATCATACCATATTCCATCTAAAAAGATACCTTTAGTTCTTCGCATCTCTGTTTTTCAGTTCTATCTAAAATAATGAACTACTGCTTACTGCTCCTTTAAGTAAAATGGATTTATTTTATGAAATCTGAAAAGTGTGGCTTGCTTATGTATTCAGTCACTGTGCATCAATATTTTAGAGAGGTTAGAGGCAAGTAGAGCTAAAGCTCTTTCGGTGTATGCCTTTACCAGCTTTGTAATGAACTAATAAAACACTTTGAAGTCAGTGGGTATATTGTGTCAACAGGTTTGTTTGTAAAGCAAGGATTTTCTACTGATACATGATTTCCACTTGTAAAATTGCACATAGGTATGCCACATCAGGTGCACATGATTAGAATATCCTCAGTCGATACAAACCTCCACAACTTAGAGGAATAAATGGATACTTGTGGAATATACTATTAGCAGCTGGGAGGAAAACTATAATGAAGAAAATGGATGATCCAGCACAAACTGACTGTTAAGGAGTGGAATGAGGAGACCACGGTTATTTATAAAATGGAAGAAATTACCTTTTCTGTGAATTGTCAGATGGATGTATTTGTTATCCACTGGGGGAAATATGCTAGAAAACATGTTTCAATCTAGCCTGAAACAAATGAGGAAGTACCTAATGTATGAAAATATACTCTTTTATTATTTTTAAAATTCATAACTTGAAATCTTTTTCAACTTTAGAGGTTAAATAATGCGACATGTTAATGTTCCCTCTGTTTTATCTTTTTGTTTCTTACTAAGAACGATGGTATACATGGTAAAAGGGTGACAGACAGAATAGTGGAGACAACATGAAACACTTGCGCACCTCTAGCTGTTTATTTTCTTTTTTAGACTGATTCAAGGTAGAACATGCTATAACCAGAAAATGTTGTCATCATTTACACCAATACAAAATAAAAATAAAAAAGAATATCACAAATCAGCATTTTGAAGGGGATTTACCCTGCTTCAAATTCAGACATTTAGTTTGGTGTCCTTCTGAGTGTTGAAGTGAACTTAGAAACCATAGAGAGATGAATAAGCTGCCTGAGACCTTTATAAAGAAGACTGTAAGAGGCTATGTGTCTGGTAAGGAATTTATAAAGGTTTTCAGTAGATTTGCAATCAGCCATTCCACTGCACGGAAAATAGTGTCCAACTAGAGGACGTTCAAAACAATCGGCCACATATTCTGGTCTGACAATCCAGCCAAGTTGCCCTGAAAGCAGACCAGGAGGTGCTAAAGGAAGGTTCCAAAAAGCCTAAAATGTCATCACAGGACCTACAAAAGGCTTGCGACTGTTAATATGAAAGGGCATGCCCGTACAATCAGAAAGAGACGAAGCAAGTTTAACTTTCTTTGTGAGATGTGCAAGGAGAAAACTTCAGCGTTCTAAAAGAAAGATGAAGTCAAGTCTGAAGTTTGCTTAGACAAAAAGCAGGCCTTCTGGAAAAATGTTCTCTAGACAGATGAGTCTAAAACTAAATAATTTGGACACTAAAACAGAAGTCACATTTTTTTGCTGTACACCAAACAGCATTTCAGTAAAACCAGGTTACTTTTTCTATGTTTACTGGGAATTAAATCACTGTCCACAGATCAATAAAAAAGATGGACAACAGCAAACTCTTTTGAACTGAACATTTAAAGGGGTGTCATAATTTATTCACATGACTGAATATTACTCTAATATATTGTAATGCTGATATTGAGATGTAATAAAGACGTGACTGCTGTTTACCTTCCTCATTTCAGTGTTTTCTTTCGTTGCCTTTTCAAGTTTGGGTTGTAGATCTTGTAACTCCTTCTTCATTTCAGCAACCTGCACAAACAGAGCTAACCTGTAGTCATTGTTGACATTTTAAAGACCAGAACTGAGAAACAAGCAAACCACATCTGGTAAAACTTGCATTTTATTTTTTACACATACCTGAGATTCAGCAAAGGCTAATTTATCCAGACCATTTGTATACCTCTGCTTTGCCTTCATGACCATGTTTCTCTGCTGAGTCAGGAGTTGATGGAAGGTTGCGATCAGCTCCAGGTAGGATGTGGGAGTCACATAATTAGAGCGCCCTAGTTCAGCTAGGAATCTGAAATTAAAAGAACAGCGTAACTAAATGTTTGCATCTTCATGTATCTCACTGATGAAAGTTTCATATAAACACAAATTACCTCTGTGAGAGTTGTTTGGCAGAGGTGTGAAAGGTTTTGCAGATGGGTATGACCTCTTTCCTCTCATTTTCACTCATTTCCAGTGAACCCAGGAAGCAATTGGCTACTCGCTCAAGAGCCTCTTCGGGCCATGGCTGAAGGGCACAACAAAGGAAATGAAACGTGAAATGAAACAGACACAAACAAATATGAAGTCAGATTTCGCTGCCTATCAGTCAACCCTCTTATGTGATTTTTACTTGCCTTTTTTCATGTTAGCGACATTTTTTATTTTTTTTTATTTTAGAGCATGTGAGATTCAATGCACTTTAATTTATGTGTTATACAAATAATTGTCTGACTGTGCAAAGTACCTGGTACCAATCAATAGTGCAGCAGTTGATAAGAGACGGAAATTGCCGCAGCCGATTTCGAAAGGCGTTTCCAATAGGACTGAAGGCAACAATCACATGCAGGTTCTCTCTGCAGCGTGCAATGAAAAAGGCAAAGAGGGTCAACGGGCTCAGCTCCCGATTTTTGTTACCAGCCTGAGCAATAGGACGTATCGTCTGCGAAAAACAAAAAGAGAAAAATATTTTAAAAATACTCCTAAAAAGCCTGTTTTTTTTTTTTTTTTTTTTTACAAGTAATACCTTTCTTTTTAACAGTTTAAAGTAGCTTACCTCCATGATTTCTTGTTTCTCATCTACAGCAAACAGATTGGGCACCTCTCCTGTGTTCAGGACACTGTCCACATCTTCCAGAAAGGCCTCATCCTTGATCTGGGCGTCGGTTATCAAGAACACCGTCTTCTGACCTTTAACCCCAGCATTTTTCAGTAGCATCTACAATGTTTGGCATAGTATATATAAATATGCCATATAGTCAAAGCGAATGTTAAAACAACCATTTAAGTGAAACATGCTGTTCCTTGCAAGACATTCCCACCCTACGATCTTTTAGTCATTTTGTGATGTTGCAACCGCAAACTTTGATGCGTTGATGCATGCATACATCCATTGGGATATTTTATGTGTTAAACCTACATTAAATAGTGCATCACTGTGAAGTGGACTGAAGGGGGCAGCTGTGGCTCAGCATGAAGACTAGTCTTTTGGCAGTCAGGTGGTGGTTTCCAGCTTCCCTGTAACCATGTTGAAGAAGAGACTGGACAAACCAGTTTCTCTGTGTGTGAATGTGTTAGTGAGGATGGATGGATGCGACTTGTAGTCCTTGGTGTGGTTAGAATGAAAAGATATGCGTTATACAGTTTTAGTCCATTTACAAAATTATACATTTCAAAGAGTTTTTTTTTTTTTTTACGGAATTTGTGTGTCAGGTCAGAGAAAACATTGTGGAGTAGTTTAATGCAGGGTTAGGTTATAAAATATATCTAAAGCTTGGAAAATCTCAGAGAACTGCAAAAAATACAACAATGTGACCGTCCACCTTAACAAACAGGCCAGGATAGGAGAGAATTAATCAGGGAAGCAGCCAGTAGGGCCCTAGTAACTCTAGAGGAGCTGGAGAGATCTACAGCTCAGGTGGGAGAATATTTCAGTTATTACTAACCCATTAAACAAATCAGAAATCCATTGAAGCAGGTATTGGATGAAAGCTGTAACAGGCACTAAAACGAAAACCATGTAAAACCACAGAGCAAACATGTGGAAAAAGCTGCTCTGATGACATAAAACCTGAATAGAATTTTCTGACCAGCATACAAAACACTACATGTGGAAGAAAAAAAAAAACACTGCACATCAAACTCAACACCGTGAAACATGGTGGAAAGCAGTATCCTGCTATAAATAAATATTAGTTTTTTTTCAACAGGGACAGGAAGCTGGCCAGAGTGGATGGAAAGATGGATGGGTCTGGAAAAAAAGGCATCAGATGTTCACCTCCCAGCAGGATCTAGACCCTAAACATACATTTAAAGACAATGGAATGATTTATATCCAAGTATATTCCGGTGTTAAACTGACCAACTGAAAGTCCAAACTTAAACCCAATTGGGTGGTAAGACTCAAAAATGTATGTTCACGGATGCGCTTCATCCAACTTGACGGAGCTAAAGCTATTTGGCAAAGATGAAGGTGATTCTTCAGAGAACTGACCCAGAGAGGATGAATACAAATGCAGGCCACACTTTTCAGATTTGGTCGGTGACATATTTTGCTACACAGTTATCCACTACTTTATGTTGGTCACATAAGACCTGTGGCTGTACAACGTCCGAATCAAAAAAACATTTGTGTACTGACACTATTTTTAACAAGGCACTGAACACGATATTGTGAAAACTAATAGTCGAACCTTGAGGTCGTCCCTCCACTCTGTCATGCCGTAACTCTTAGAGATCTCAGGCTGGAACACAGTCATATGTGCCATTGACGTGGCCAGGCGGGTGACAGACTGGCGGCCGCTGCCTCCGACTCCCACAAGCAGAGCGTTGCCTCCAGGCTGCTTTAGCACACGGCTTAAGCGGGACAAGTGCTCTAATACATAGCTACACAAGGCAGAGTCTTTTCTTAGGTAACAACTCCACATTTTAAATGCTAGGGGGGGGGGATAAAAGAGAAGTTTACCGGAAGATGACGAGGTTCATGCGATTCTTGTGCATCTGGTTGTATTCTTCGAGACAAGCTTCCACCACCTCAGCAAAAGTCTCTATTGATGGCACCTCAGCATACAGGCGCTCGTCATCCTCCAGATCGGGGTTCATGTAGTCACCAAACAGAAGATTTTGCATGTCTTCCTCTACCAGCTGCCGAGGGAGAAAGACAAATGACACAAATCCATGCATTTAGATTGCTCTAAATACGGTGTGATCTGTTATTGATTACATTGTTTTTATATTGTAAACCGTAAAACCAAGAACCAGAACACCTGTTTTGTTGAATTTCCTGTGTCTAACTCAATTGAAGCTCATGACATAAAGGAAAACTGCAATCTGGCTTACTTTGCTGCCTTGTTTCAGGTGATCAAAGACCTGATCAAAGGACTCTTTGAAGTGGTCTTTGAGGATGCTGCTCATCAGACTGTAGAGCCACGCTCTGTCTTTGTCATCCACCAGACGGTCGTAGTAGACGCGGAAGACCTCATGGACAAATAGGCGCGCCATGGTATGTTTGCTCTCCAGAGACTCCTTCTTCAGCAGCAGGCAGCCTTGAATGACGCGAGAGAAATCTCGAAGGTTGAAAGTGTAGTGAGACTTGGCTGGAGTAGGGAGGAGGTTTTTCATAGCTTTTTTGTACACCTTTAGAATACAAAAATATAGAAAACATTGTCTGACAATTGTAAAAGAAAAGGAAAAGGAAAAAGAATACAAAATGGGACCTCACAAAAGTAACCAATCCCCTTGAACCGTTCCACCATTTGTAATTATACAACAACAAACTTCAATGTAGTTTATTGAGTGGTGACAGACCAAAAGAAAGTAATGCATAATAGTGCAACTGATGAGTTAATACGTTGTAGAACATCTATATCCCCTGTTAATGCCGCAAATCTGTTCAGGTATTTCTATACATGCCTGCACGTCTAACCTTGCCAATTTTCTTGGGAAAAAAAGAGAAAACAAAGAAACTCAGTCAAATCTGGTGTAGAGCTACTGTAAACTCTTTAGTTTAGGAGTTTAAACTGCATCGTTCTATCACCTGGTTATGTTCTCATCTAAGCCCTTCCACTGTAGCTCTGGCTGTTGTCTTACAGGATTGTTCTGAATTTAGCTCTAATCTATCCTTTGTATCATTTCTTACCAGCTTCCCGGTCCCTGCTACTGAAAGCATCTCCACATCATTATGCTGCCACCACCATGTTTCACAGTGGGCATGATGTTTTCAGGGTGTTTTTCAGTGCTAGTTTGCCTTCAGAAATAGTTTTTAAAAATCTTGCCGTCTTAACAGCAGGAGAAAATGACCACTGAATACAAAGGAGCAGAAAACCTTTCAGAATTATATTTCAAAAAGAAAGGGAAAAAAATGGAAAAGAATTTGTCAGTTTGTTTCTACTTTACAGTCACATACTTGCTTTGTGTGTGTCACATAAAATGTCAATAAAGTACAATGAAGTTAGGGTTGTAATGAGACAAAACCGGGGAAAAACCTTAAGGGGTAAGGGTACTTTTGCAAGGCGCTATAATTATCTAGCCTAAAGTTAAAAGTTGCTATATGGCCGTATGTCTTGTGGGAAACTCACTTCCATTGTAGCTGTCACTATTTTGTTGCCAACAGTAAAACATTCAGGAGGGAACGCATTGTTTTTGAGATAGAAAGCCACGATGTTGGAGAAAATGCGAACCATAGTGTCATCACTGAAGGGATTTATGCTAAAAATGTTGAAATGCCGAAGGAAGCGAGAAGTCACTGCATTTCTTCCACCACCAGGAGGCCCCATTGCGCAGATGAGCTGCAGGTCAACCAGAGTGATCTTGGATGTATCCTTTATGTCGTACCTGCCAGAGCATAAAGGGTGACGTCTACCTCTTTGAAAAATTATATTAGGGCATTTATGTTTGTTAAATGTTAAGACTTGGCTCTAACAGTAGGTTGCTTACCAGTTTCCGTGGTCCATGTACTGCCGTAGCAGCTCCACAGGAGGCTGGGCTCCAAACTGCTCCAGGGCAGGCATGTTCATGTCATCTATGAAGATGACACACTTTTTTCCCACTGGAGGGCCAAACACCCCTTTTCTTCTCTTATCTAACCTGGACATGATTATATTCTAAGGGACACAACAAATTCACAAAACATTTCAGAATGCCGTTTCGTTTTACTGTTAGAATAACACTAGGTTTAATCGCTCAGTCTATATGTTTCAACAACTAAATAAACCACAGGGATCGTCAACTCTCACAATACCAAAACTAACCTGGGTTTGGTTCGCACTTGTCCGGGCCGAAAAGTTGACAAAAAAGGGCAGAAAGCTGTCTTTGTCCAGATTGTTCATCAGTTTCTCCTTCACATATACAGACTTCCCAGTGCCAGTTGGGCCAACAAACAGGGGAGGACTGGTGGAATTATTTATATGTGTAAATAAAAGCATGTTAAATATTGTAACTTAAAATAATGCACAGTGCCGGTTAGCTGTTTACCCACGCCAAGCATGTGTATTAATGTCATATAAACTTGTGCCTTAATGAGCCATTCTTTTCCCAGAGAGGAATGATAATAAAAATGCAACTTCGGTGAGTTCTTAAAATAGGAATTTGGTACAAAAGTTAGATTTTAAGTTGTACTTTCTCTAATGTAAAAAGGCTTAAAGTTATATACATAAACCCTCACCTGTATTTGGCTAAATGTCCTTTAGCGATTTGCAGAGAACACAGACACTGTTTCCAGCCATAAGGTCCTGGAATAATTATGGTCAGAATTTTCACAATTCTTTGTGAAATTCTTTCTCATTTAAATTGTCTGTTTTCCTGGAACTGACGTGGCATTTAAGATTGTTCCACATATTTTCAAATTGACTGAGATAAAACGGTTAGGGAGTCCATCAGAAAGCCTCCTAAAACTTGCTAGGATGTCAGTTCGGGATCATTAAACTGTTAAAAATAGCAAACGCTCTTCAAGTTTCCCGCATCTGATCAACATTGTCACGCTTAGATAAATGGAAGTTGGTTATAATGTTTAGTAAAAACCCAAGAACTACCAAAAGTAAAGCATTTACTGGAAGACACTGGGCCACAAGTGTCCCTATCCCTACTGAAGTAGATTTAACATTGAAAAAGTGCTATAAACACCTCGAAGCTTGATTTAAACTTACAGCGCCCCACATGGGAACGTCAATTCTCATCTTGAAAAAGGATTTATAGTCAGACGAGACGATGATTAAGCGGTTTGGCCACAATAACAGAGTTTTGAGGAGTCAAGGAAAGTCTATTTTGCCATCAAGGTGCATTGCACAAAGTGGATGGACAAATGGAGGACTACCTTCAGATTCTCAGTCCCTCAAATCAACAGCTAGATGGTTAAAGCTTGGACACAGATGATAATGAACAAAAACAAACAAACTGTTTGTAAAAATGGGTAAAGCAAGCTTAAATTAAGCGTCTGGAATGGCCCCTGCCTCAGCCGTACTGAAAATTTAAAAGCCATGAAAGTAACCAGTTTAAAGGAGCACTTTTATGATAACAAGGGTGGCAGAATTATGTCAAACATCAGTGAAGTTGTACAGATATAATTGAGTGTGTATCTCTAAGACACTGTATGGAGTACAGAAAATCAACTTTTAATTCAAATTAGTGCATCTTACTCTTGTTCTTAAACTTTATTCATTTGACTTTCATGCTTGTGATGGGTGTATGTAAACGCGTGACAGGCACGGTAGATTAAATGCACATCTGTAGCAGATAAGCAATTTTGGCATTTGTGTTGCTCAATATGGCCATAATATCGAAGAATACTTACACTCCGTAGTTGATGCAGAGGTCCATTAAGTAAGTGTAGCGAACGGTGTCTATGGTGGGAACAATGATCTCTTGCACCTTTGTGTTTTTATCTCCCAGGTTGATGTTTTTAATTGTCTCATTCCAGTGAAGCCATTTGCCTCTTCCTTTAAACTGTGGAGGAGTTCACATTTATAATTTACTGACTCAACATTAATAAAAACTTTCTGAATATAGTAATAGCAGAATACCTCATAAAAGTAGTCGTACACCAGGCCTTTATCATCCATTGGACACTCCCATTTCCCAACTGCTTCAGGGATTGGATGATGGGTTGTTTCTCCAGAAACTGTCTCCCTGATGAACTCACTGAACTTCTCTCTGCTGTCTGTATCACAAGCACCCCCCACAGACCACACCAGCGAGAATGCAAAAGCTGCCTGCAAGACAAAAGAGAATAAAAACTGCTAAAGAGAACGGCAGTAGTTTCGGTTAACTGATTACAAGCAGAAAGAAGGAGGCGCCCTTGTTTTTGTAAGGTTGACATCTAGAGTAAATAAGCCGGGCATGACAAAGTCATTGTACCATGATCCAGATGCGGATGTTTTTATCTCCTGGATTTGTCGTCACTGGTTCAGTTAGAAGCATCTCAAACAGTCGACACAGGGACACCGCAGTGTTACTGTTGCTGGTGGAGACAACCTCCTGTAAACAGATGCACATGATCAATTCTCAGATCAAGAGAAACATTTAGCTGTCAGAAAGGCTTCTGCATTGGTTGATCTGTGGCATGGGGCTTAGGTTTACCCTGCATTGCTTGCGTAGCTTATTGATTGCAGGCGGAAGGAGCCAGTGGAAGAGCTCCAGCAGCAGGGACTGGTATTCCAGGGTCTGCAGAGCATCAGGAAGAGTGCTCATCCAGGAGGTCACCAAAGGCTTCCAGCCGAGCTGAGATGGTTCCATGTAGATCATGCCACATCGACTGACGGTGGCAGGCTGTAGTTACAGAAAAGATCCATTTAAAAAGATGCTAAAAAAACACTTAATAAGACAAAATAAAGATGAACATATAAAAATGCATGTCAGCATATAGCAAAGTACAGTAGGGGCATACCATTATATTAACCACACACTTCTAACTTACAGAAGCTTGTGATAGATCCATTGCTTCAAAAATCAGACTCATCTGACTGGACATCTGAATTATCTCGCCGCTCATCAGGCACAACTGTGGATGAGAATTAGAGGGGGAAAAAACATGCTACTCAGGTCAATGGAAACCCTGCAGTTTAAGCATGCATATCAGTTTTATTTAAACTATGTACCTTTTTGTTGTCATCCAGCACAGTGTTCATACTCTCAATCCACAGTGTATCTATGGGACCATCAAAAACCACCCACTTGCGCTCTGGTGTGTCAGCCAAGGCAAACTCGCGGAACGTGTTGGCCACAATCCCGTCCGTCCACTGTTGAAAAGGAAAAGCCAGTCAGGGAAAAGAAAAACAGAAGAACGGGCAGCACACTATTGCGAATGTATAGTGACTTTAAAAAGTATTAATCCCCTGGAAACGTTTCACAATTTTTCACCACGGTTATTTGGGGTTTTCAAAATAACCAGAAGTAGTTCAAAAATGTGAGGCAGGTTGATATTTAAATTTCATTCTTTGCTTTAAACCTTCACCTTTAAATACAGCAAGAGCAAATCTTTTGTCTAATGTCAGTATCAGCTTTTCACATCTAGAAACTGAGATTTTCAGAATCAGAATATTCACTTCCTACTAGAACAAATCAGAATCAGAATCAGAATCAAGTTTAATCGCCAAGTAGGTTTGCACATACAAGGAATTTGACTTGGTGATGATGGTGCAGACAGCGCAAATTAGATAAAGGTCAGTTTGATGCATGTTGTGGGTCATTTTCTGGCTTTAAGGTGAACATGTGGCCCAGTCTAAAGTCTTATGTCAGCCAGTGACCAGTTCTCCAGTTCCACATTGGCCCTGTATGTAGGTCTAGCTATGGTCAAAGCGTTATTGTCCACGCTGAGGAAAAGCAACCCCTGCCACCATTGATGGAATGGTCTGTTTGGGGTTCTTTGAATTCTTAGTTTTCCTCCACGCAAACAGTTTTTGATATAGGCCATAATGTTTACTCTGGTCACTAACCCTAAAATGCACAGACCATGTTTTTTATTATGTGTCACACAGATTATCCAAGGAACAAATTTACCTCATGGGAAACCAGGTCAAACTGTCCAAAGAGCTGTCCCATAGTAATGGACTTTGGGTTTAACGTCCTGAAGATGACCTTCTCTTCGTCTCCGTATCCGTTCTTATTCATCAGGCTCAGAGTGTCCGCTAAAACGTGCAGAACTTTTGTCTTTCCAGCAAAAGGCTCCCCCACCAGCATAAACCTGTAAAAGCCTTATTTTTATGTACAAATTGTCTTGCATGGCAAACATAACCCCACAAAAACCTAACCATGACATACCCATGCCTAACTATCATCATCTCGTATGTCTGGATCATCTTTTGCAAGAAGACTTCAGTTGGCTGCACGTTATGACTTTTACAGCTCTCTTCAGCGGTCTCTAAGAAGAGCTGGCAAAAATAAGGGAAAACAGATATAAACACAGAAATATTTAGGATGACAACACAGAGTGTACATATTAACATATCAGACCTGATAGTCAGCCTCAGGGAGGAAGATGCCCGGGAAAAGATCGCTGGTGATCCCGTTGAACAGAGGAATATCATGGGATAGAAACTTGGGCTCATTAACATCCTTTATGGATCTCAGTAGCTGAATGTTAGGTCATGAAAAAAAAAAGTCAAAATGTTAATAAAAGAATGAATATTTCCAAATTAGCTGATTTCTGAAGCCAGCATCCAGGTGTAAGCGAACGTTTAACAAACAACTCAGTTTCGGCACATTTACCAGAATGTCCTCATTCTCATCGGGATACTTGAGCTTGAGGTTGCCTGCAGCCACCAGCACTGCTTTGACGGCCCTCATGCCGTAGTCGTAGTGAAACTGGGAGGAGAGCTGCTCTGAACAAAGCCTGTAGGTCATCACAATCTTCACTGATAGTGGTTTGGCATTGAGGAAGCCGTACGAATACAGAGAGATCTCCGCTATCAGCGCATAGTTTGGGACCATCATGGCCACGGTTCGGAACAACACCTGCAGAGAGGAGAAATGCACAGAAATGTTTACATTCTCACTGTTTTACATAACATGCTTACGTCTCATTGTACACTATGGCATGTAATTTCAAGTAAATAATGCATAATTACAGACAAAATACCTTGAGGTTGTCTGGAAGTTCTGAGCGTCCTGCGTAGCCGGGGTTCATGGTTATGGAAACAAAGCAGTTGGGATTCAGCTTGAGCGTAGTTCCTTCAAAGTCAAAGTACTCCAGCTTCAGTTCTATGGCCCTCTGAATGCACAGAACCTGCTGGGCCACTACAGACAGCACCTCCAGCTCAATACGGTTGAATTCGTCAAAGCACGCCCAAGCTCCAGACGAGGCTAGACCTTTAAAGAACTGTAAGTTACATTAAAACAACATTAAAATAGCACACGGGATAATAAACGTTGAATTTCAAGAGGATACTTTCTTTACACTTTGTTTCCAAGGACTCTCGCTTCCTTGTTGACCTTTAAGATTGATCAATAGTAATATACAGAACTTTTCCGAAAACGGTTTAAAGGTTTTCTCTGGTCTTCGGGTGTTTTTCCCACATTTCATGGTCTTTCATGGTCTCTGTGACGCATTCTGTCCAGCATGAGTTTCAAAAATAATTAATCAATTCATGGACTCTAGTTTAAGAGATCACAAGATTGTCTAACTCCTTTAAAGCAAAGTGTTAAGAACATGAGGGATGATGTAGGATCTTGGCACAAATGCAGAAAAACATAATGGTGAATGGGAAAGGAGCCTGTGACTGAGCTTAGAGAACAGAGGAAGAGAAAAGAAAATAGGAAAAAAAAATATTTCAAGAGGATAGTACTTTTCCCATGGCGAGATAATCCAGTCCATCTGAGCAGTTGAAGACCACACACTGCACAGCAAGTGCTTTGGCTAAATCCTTGGTGGTTTCAGTCTTTCCTGTACCAGCTGGACCCTCAGGTGCTCCGCCCAAGTTCAGGTAGAAAGCTCCGATCTGTTTCAGAGAGGGATGGGATCGGATTTGAAGACTTGTCAGTAAAAGCAAAGATGCGTTATTTATATTTAGGAAAACTTAAACTTATATGTCGAACACGTTCTTGTAATTACCAGAGTTCGGTAGCATCTGTCAGTCAGAGGAGTGATGACCAGACGTGGTGAGTTCCCCAGGTACTCGTAGGCGTATTTAACGTCACAGTTGATTATGCGAACACGAACGTTGTCATTGCTCCAGTAGTAACGAAGCTGCGCTAGCCACTGAAAGTCAGTTTCATGGGAAACACCTAAAAGCAGTAACAACACTAAACGTCTTGGAACTGTATAGGAGAGCGCATTATGTATCTACATTCTTTTAAGCATTGTGTTACCTTTCTCTATGAGCTCCATGACAACATCCCGGGCATGGACATCAATTGTGACCAGTGCTCCCAAAGTGATCCGGGTTTGCTTGGCAAGTTTTCCTCTCACCAATTTTATGATGTCATTCAGCTGATCCTTCAGTTGTTGATAATAGTTTTTTATACCCTACAGAGGAAACCCGGTATACTCGTACAGTTATTTGAAGAAATATGTTCAATAAAGAGTTTACAACATCCCAGCTTTTGACGTTCAAATAGTTTTTTGCTGTAACAGGGCTCTGGCATGACGTGGCTAAAAATAAAACGGCAATGCTGAAGATCAACTTCAGGTAGTACACCTTCAGGTGAAAAAAGTGGAGAAGCAGTACCTATGTCAGCATTAATGACTAATCTTCTTGGACCAATTTGAAAAAGCTGATCTGTTCATTTTGGAAACCTCAGGAAAAAGTACGGAAACGTCTAAAATCAAGCAGAATAAATGTGCGGAAATACTCACATCCGTCCCTGCTCTGATGGCCTCGTGCACCTCCAGAGTCCAAAAAATCTGCGAGGTGCAAATAACAACCTGTCCAGGCCACTCTGTGACCCACTGTTTCCGTGGCGTCTCAGCGTAGGCCTTCCCATTCAACAACATGAAAAGGATGTTATGCGAAGGTCATGGCAGGACATGTAAACAGAGGTTTGCCTACACCAGTCATCAGCATAAATGTCCTCCTAACCTGCCTTTTTTCATATGAAACCTTTAGGCAACAAACAACATCAACGTGTTTTAGAAACAAGGATTTGTTGGATTTTTTTTTTTTTATTACAAATTTCCTTTATTGCAAACAGTGTAAAGACACCAAGTTAATTTTAGAGCCATAAACAAGGTCCTGGCATGATTATGTCTGTATAATAGGCCCCTTCCTACCAGAAATATTATACTTTATTTTAATTAGTTGGTTTGTATCAACATTTAAACCGTTCTGCTTTTAATCAGAGGTGAAGCTGCAGAACCTGGAGGTTTATTATGCCCCCCACTCTGTGTGATGCGCCAGTACCACTGCAACAGACCCTTTGTATGATGCTACCACCACCATGCTAGACAATTGATACAGTGTGTTGAGGTTTTAAAATAACCTAACACTGAATCCTCTAAAAATACTTTATGCCATATTGGATTAAAACGCTCAATCTTTGTCTAACCTCAGCATGAAAATGTTCACGATTAACAGCAATATTAATGTCTGGATTTTATCATAATTCCCTGTGTAAAGCAGCGCTGTTGAAGAAAAACATGCAATAAAGCATTCGGCCAAAGAACATATTTTAAATAATCAGATCGCAAGGGGTCGCTGAATTTAGATAAACACAGCTGACAATTAAATCAACTCAGAAAATGTATTTATAACTTCAGTGATAAATATTGACAACAACACTCTCTCCCTATATGAAGATATAAAAGCATAAAGAAACTGTATGATCCACATAAATGGCATTTACTATTATTATTAACCATAGTAGTAATATTTATCATTTCATAAAGCTAATCAACAGACAGAGAATGTTTATTCTAATGCACTTTATTTGTCACGGAGTAATTAAGGCCTGCAGCCCGTCAACACAATGCACCCAGCATTCACATCGTCATAATATAATGAGATATTAGCAATGTAAAATGCTTTGATCAAGTTTAGAAAACTTTATTTTGAGGTTCTGAGTGCAGTGTACATACTTAACGCTCTTAGCTGAAGAAATTCGTCTTTTGTAACAAGATGGTGTTAAATAGACAGTTGTCAAAATGTGAAAGGATAGTTTTTTGGAAGGAAGTTAGACAAAATAGCTAAGTTGACTTACTACACATTAATAGCCAGGTTGCTCGCTGCTAGCTCCTTAGAACATGTTTAGCATCTTCAAATTCTTAACAATCTGATATTGTTTTATCCTAGTTTCACCATGTTGGCAGCAGCAAATTCCAGTCCTTCCAAACGCATGAAATAGGTTTTATAATCAATAACACTCTTCTGGAATGGCTTTCACCTCAACCCTATTTGAAATGTGTGGATTACACTTAGAGCCTGTACCAGGAAACCATCCAGTTTATTTTAACAAACTGGGATGAGAAAATTGCCAAATAAGACAACAGGTTTATGAGAGAAGAGCTTGTTGATGGCTACAAGATAGAAGTGCTATCACTTCTATCTTGTAGCCAGAGTCTCTTGTTTTTCCTTCACTGCATTGTCCTCACCGTTTTTTGTGAGCTGCTGCATTTTAGCTACTATATTTGACCCTTTATAGTTTTTGTATTGAATGTTCCTCTCGTATAATACTGAACCTCATTCTTCTATGGAGAAGTATCAGAACATTTTGTACTGTATGGTGCAGAGGAAATCTGCATTAAGTTCAAAATTGTGCAGCCAGTACTTCAAATACACAATTGAAAGCCCAAATGTATGCATTCATGCTAATAATTAGTGTATGTAAACTTGCGACGCTAAGGCTATACGTAATCGCGATCTTACCAATCTTGACCGGGCTATCACATCTCTGACACTGCGAAGCATCACATCCTCCACCTGAATGAGCCACTTCTCCACGGCTCCTTTGGCTTCAGACGTGGAGATGCGCTGGATTAGCTCAACGCGCTCGCCTTCGCCGCTGTACATTGCCTGAGCAAGAACCGCATGCCGCCGATTAAAAGCCAATCAAGTACACTGTCAAATTATTTATGTTTTAAACCTCTGACTGTCTTGCCTGAATATCCAGATTGGGTAAGAAGTCCAATTTGGAAATACCCTCGAAGCACTTTTTCAGATGAGGCTGAACTAGGAGTGGATCTTTGGTCTCAGAGAGAATCTCCAGCATTTCGTCATTTGATAGAAAGAAGAACCTGCAAACATATCGGCAGCAAGTCTCATATTGTAAAATGTACTAAAAACAAAGTGTTTCAAAAGGTTTTTAGAAAGTTTTGTCTTTGTTCACCGTGGGAAAAAGAGCCGTTTCTTCTCTAGGTAAGCATTCAAGCCTTTCATAATGCTATCGAGGAGCGTGTTGGAACCTTGCAGCTTCTCTAGCAAACCAGGAAGCGAGGTTGCTGGCAGAATCTATGATAAAGTTATGAACCAGCTAAAGGATGCGTTGTTAATAGCAGTATATAACAGTTTTGCCTGATTTTATTTTTACCTTAGGGTCTTTTACACAGTGCCTCATGACTTCTTTCCAGTTTCTGTCTACAGTTTGAAAAACCCTTCCTTCTTCTGGAATCTGCTGCATGATGTCCTGAGATGAAAAGATGGGCTCCAGGTACAGCCACTGGGCCTGCACCTTCAGCCACTCATCAATGATTCCCTGAATGCGGAGCAGGCGCTCCTCCCATTGCTAAAAACACAGAAGAAACTCTGTGCAGAACTATGAACAATTTTTTTTTCTTTTTTCACTGGAAACACTTCATCAAACTTTTGTTTTCATTCATAAGGTAAAACTATCTCAGGCTACCTTGATTTGCTTCTCAAATGGCTTGATGAAAGGCGAGCCCCTCATTGTTTGAGTCTTCACGATCTGGTCGTCCAGCATTGTCTGGACATCATCCAAGGCAGTCAAAATGGAAACACCGGTCTCCCTGTAAGGTTGATGGTGGAAGGAAATGGTGTCCCAACTTTGCATCATGGCTTGCATGGCCTTCTCCAGAGAAAACTCCTACAGCAAAAGAGAGTTTTACGAGGGTGGGCTACATTCAATCCCAGACTCTGTGCTGACCTGTAGAACAAAGCTAGACATCTAAGGGGAGTCTCACCTTGCTAGCAGCAGCACTGATAGACTCGAACTCATTCAGGTAAGGTGCCAGGTTTTGCTTTAAAACTTTGCGTAGCGTTGTGCCAGAGTTAGGGGTTAGGTCATGCCCAACTATGTTAGACATCTTGTCCCAGTGACGGGCTCTGATACCTGGGTTGCACAAGACAGACACAACAGGGACATACTCCTGTTGACGCAGAGACAGATCAGTTAAAAGTTGGAAATGATGCACATCATGTGACAATCCGGCCATCAGCAACTTTTAAATACCTTGAACGTTTTGATCTGTTCCATCGCAGCGGAACACAAAGCTACTGTTGAGTTCTCCTGCTTTCTCGGATCCTCGGCAGACCTTTCCCTCGTTATGCCGGATATCTTTTCCTTCTCTTGCGCAGCCTTGTTCTGCTTCTGCTGGAAGAACCTCAACAGCTTGAAGATCTCCCTATAAAACTCATCCACTTGAGTTTCCATGGTCTCCCCATTTAAATCCAAGAAAGAGCCATCCAACCACCTTGTCAAAAGATAGGGAACAAGGTTATCACCGCGTTTTATTAAAAGTAAAACACCACATTTAAATGACTGAAATCCGACCTGCTTTCAGTGTGCTGCCACTTAAGGATGAATCCAAACAGTTTGTGGTATGGTTCAATGTTTTCCTTAATGGCCTCAACCTCTGGGTAAGACGTTTGATCCCAATTGTAGAAGGCTTCTTCCTTATTAATGAGGACGACAGCCTCCTCAGCTTCCCGAAGAAGTTTCTGCATCATTCGTACCTTTGCAAAATACTGTTAAAAAGGATTTTAATACGTTTTATGTCTTTGGTGCAACCATGGATAAAGGCAGAAATAACTGGGGAAAAAAAGGAATTCTGCTGAGAAGAGATGAATATACTGTATATTTGAATGCCACAAAAGTACCTGTATCCCTTAAACATTTTTCACTTTATTCTCTGCTTAGAACCACAAGCTTCAATGTACTTTATTTGGATTTTATGAGACAGAGGAAAAGAATACTAGGCAGAACAAAGTTGTGAAATGAAAAAAAAGTAGACTTTGTTTTCAATTTATAAAATAAAAATCAGAAAGGTGTGGCAGATACCGTATATTGAAGCGCCCTCTACGCTGATACTCCTAAATAAAACCCAACGCAGTTAATTGCCTTCAGATGTTATCTAATGAGTAAATAACAGCTTACCTGTGAATAATTTCATTTTATTATACATCCAGCTGTTCTATGAAGATTAGATCACATGGTTGGCAACAAACTATAAAACGGAGACCAAGGAGAGCATCAGAAAGCTCTGGGATACAGTTGTGGGTAAGTTTATAGCAGGGTTAGGTTATTAAATAATGTCTAAATCTTAAAGCATCTGATATGGGTACAGTTCAACTTATCATCAGGCAGAAATAAAAAGTTGCCAAGACCATATGATTCGCCTAAAAGGTTGCCTATTAGTCTATGTATCAGTGTTTGAATGTGTGCGTGTTCATAAATGCAACTCAGTAGTATAACAAAGAAAAGTTCTTTATAAATTACAATTATAAGTTGCATTGCTGGAAAACAAAACCTCTTTGGGGGCTGCAGAAAACTCTGGCGTGGAGGTTTACCTTTGACTAGAACATTGACCCTAGATGTAGAGTCAGAGATACAATGAAATGATTTAGATCAAATTATATTCATATGTTAGAATGGACCAGTTCAAGTTTGATCCGAAGAATTCATGGAAAAAAAGAAAGACAAAAGAAAAAAAACGTGGAAAGACTTGAAAAATGCTTTCCACAGACACCGCAGTCTGACTGAGGCTGGTTTATTTTGCAAAGAGGGATAAGCATCAGTTTCTCTATAGATGTGCAACACTTGAAGGGACAAACCCAAATAGACTTGCAGCTGTATCGTCACCATGTACCAATAAACAGATGCATGCTTTTTAGATTTTTTTTGTTGTAAACATTTTGAAAACCATACATTATTTGTCTTCTATTGCATTTTACATAAAATACATTGAAGTTTGTGGTTGTAACGTGACTAAAATGTGGAGAAAGTTCAGTCTGAATCCTTTTGGAAGGCACTGTGCACTGTAATGCCTTCCTTTTTTTTTACCAACAATAAATGTTACAGTTGGGGAGATCCCATGCTTGACAGATGAAAACAGAAATGGTTAATCTCATAAGAACGCACAAATAAAACTGAAACTGAGATTTATCAAATAGTCAAAATGACAATTTACCTGCTGCAACATATCCAGTTGAGAGCAATTCACTAACTGTTCTGTCATTTGTGCCAACCTTTCAAGCTCAACCATTAATTTTTCCCGTTTCGCAATCAGCTCTTTCTCTCCTTTCTGCTTGGCACTCTGCAAAACCTGAAAGATAACACGCGTGTTCAACGTCAGATCATTCAATAAAAAAGCATTATAAATGAACACAAAGCTTTAGTTTAGAAGGCACACCTCATTGTTGAGCTCAAATGCATGAAGTATATTTTTTGGCCAGAGAAAAACTGTAGAGTTAAGCTCCAAATCCTCTGGTTCCATGAAGTAGACATCCAAGAGGTACAAAAGTCTGGTGCTCGCTTCCTGTAAGTGCATATTGTGATGCAGACGGATGTAAGAAAGTGTACTTTTCCACAACGGAAAACAATTGGGACCAACTGTCCAATTATTCACCTTTATTTTCTCATTGAGGTCCTTAACACCCTTCGTCTTGGTGAAATTAATGTAGTCCACCATCTGGGCAATAGCATCTGTGTTTTCCGGAACTTCCAGAGCTTTGTTGTTGATGGCTTCGAATTCACAACAGATCCTTTCCACAGACACGAAATAGATGTGAAAATTTGAAAGTCTAGAAATGAGGGAAAGATTTAACTGAGAAACGCCACAGGAGGGCACCTACAGTTGATTTTGCTCTCGGTGTTTGGTGACCAGTGTTTTCAGAAGAAGGTCAGCAAACATTTTGGCTTTATCAGACAGGCCTTGCTTCAGCTCCTCGCACTCCAGATGGACCATTGGGAAGTAGACTTTTGATGGGAGCAAGGTAATCTCCTTTGCGAGCATATGAAACTTCTCCACTTGCTTTATCAGGTAAGGGCACACAGAGTCAGAGGTAATCCAAAACATGGTGGAGCCATAATGAGATATATATCACAGTGTGAAGAGAGCTCAGCTTTAGTATTCTTTACTTTAGTATACTCATCAAAAGAGTGCTCCTCTTCCAGAAACGTGTCCACTTGACTCTGTGCAGTGCCATTCACAAGCCAGTCATATCTTTTAACTGCAAAACAAAAGACAAAAAGAAAGTCGTGAACGGATATACAGTTTCTGGACAGGGATTTACATGCAATCACAATAGTTTATTTTTTTCTTATTACGCATTTGAGCTGTTCTTTTTCCGTGGTGGGATGATCACACGATAATAAACTTCAATGAGTTTTAAAAACAAGATTTAGGTGGACAAATTTGAATTCATGGTTTGTTTTCAGTGACAACAATCATCTTTATTCATCATTGCAACATATGTTCCAATGAAATGTGCTCCCTAAGGGATTTAACCCATCCCTTAGGGAGCAGTGGTCTGGGAAGCATTCTGGGGCTAAGTGTCTCAAACCCAAAACCTTCAGGACGAAAGCGCATAGCTCTAACCGCTTATGCATGATCAACACTGGTTAAAATAATAAATTCCAGAAGTTTAATGATAGCCACTAAATAAAGCAGGCTAACCATTTCACAACCAGTTTTAATGTGTGCTCAGGACCATTGTCAGGTTGGCGCACACCCAATGGTGTCGGCTAAACCTGACCATCTAATAAACTGGTGGAGGCTGGAATACCGGTGTCACTGCCCACAGGGGGCGAGTTTTACATCAGTGTAGATTGGCAAAAAAAATCTATAGAAATTTGCAGCTACCCCCAGGGACGAGCCAAATGTCTTTTGGAGAAAATGTTTTACTTCCAGGCAGAGTTTGTCCTTTTTGTCCACAATGACAATGAATGTCTAGAGGTGTCAGTGTGAGGCTTTAAGACCTAAGAACACCATATCTTCTGTCAAGCATGTTGCTTGTGGCATCCTTTGGTAATGGTGCCTTTATCAAAGTGAATGGAATAATTAAGAACTAACTCCAAATTCTTCAACTTCAACCCCAAATCAATAGTTAGATGGTTGACTCTTGGACATAATGTGGTGTTCCAACAGGGAAATGATTCTAAACACACATCAACACTGATTTTGGATTGGATGAAGCAGGAGAATGTTAGGCTTCTGAAATGTCCCTTACCTCAACCCTAATTGAAGAGTTATACTCTCTGTTTAAAACTCATGTCTGTCAGACATCCAGCAACAATCATGGCAGAAGCTTGCTGATAGATACAAATGTGCTAAGTATTAGTGAGGGACCATGTATATAGTTGAGCCTGTACTTATCATTTTGACCCTGTTTGGATTAGAGAATATGTACGCTAAATTCAAACGTGTTCACCGAAAACTTGCCTCCAAAAGAAAATCACAAACTTTGTTTCTTATACAAACATTTCGCCCCAAGAAAAGGATTGCTCAAATGGCTCAAAAATTAAAACAACGTTCATGCCAATGATTAGTGTATTACAGTGTGTTACATCACCATAGCTTTTGAAATGTTCGTCAACTCCCTCCAAGTGTTTGCGCACAGCATTTCCCACAGTGACCCGAGCCCAGACGAGGATCTCATCGGGTACGCTGGCATCCACAAATGAAGATGAAGTTTGGGCCAACCACGACTCCACAGTCGGCACTCTCTGAGAATAATATGAAGAGCAGACCAAACTTGGCTGAACACACACACACACACACACACACTCAAACATGAACTAAGCTTATAGCGAGAAGCCTTACCTGCATGGTGTTTGTTATGGAGCCGAGGATCTGTAAAATACAAGCTTCTAAATCTTGGAGGGTTGGGTAAATGTCCATCTTTTCATCATCAAATGTCAAATCCATGCGAAAGATCAGCAAGCAGGGCTGATCGCTTGGATCGAACACACTGACAAACGTTTTTACACTTTGCTGAAGCAGGGACTTCAACTACAGATTTGGAAAAAGGAAATACTCACTGTAAGTCCTAAGTATGCGATGAATTGTTTTGTAATATAAAATACACCACTTGGAGTATCACACAATTACATCTTCCCCAGTGAAACAAGTCAGAATGCCGACAGCTATGAAGAGCGGAGTCAGATGCAGGTTACAGCTTTCCTGTATTACGTTCTTCTTTATTTATATCAAACAAACATAAACGTAAGGACAATAATGGAACTTAAATACCTGATTGGACAAGAGGGTGGATGCACAGTTGTAAAACGAATCCAGCTTCTCCTCTTTAAGTCTGTCTAAATTTTCCTTATCCGTCAATAAGTGAATGACTTGGGGAAACCAGGTATTCATGATCTGAGCTTCTTTCTTCCTGCACTCCACGGCTGCACTCCTCCGTAGGCTTTTCCAATCCACAGTTTCGACAGCTCTATAAATAAATAAATAAAAACTTATTGGAGACTTACACTTGCAACTTAGATGTGTTTTTTTCACCTTGATAACGTGTTCCTACCTATGTGGTTCAAATATAACCATGTGGGTAAATGCTGTGTAGCTAATATCCAATATAGTTTGCATCACAGGGTGCAGGATATGGAGTTTTTTTTTTATCATTCTGCGTCTTTTTGTGAAGGCGCAATGGCAAAGCTGAATGCAATCAAGACTTCTGAAAAATAAAAAGGCAAACTTTAAACATAGTCAAACAAAGCAAGTGAACCATTGCATAGTTATGACGCATATTTTAAGACTCACTTTGGTTGGCTGTATCTCGGTCCTTCGGAGATCTGCTCTTTTCTGTCAGGATTCTTCAACACTGAGTCCACTAAAAGAAGGGAAAATGGAATAAGCAGACATGATTTAATAAAACTTCACCAATCACAGAAAGACATGAGGTACTGATCTATCCTACATAAGACAAAAATAACACCAAACTCATAGATTCTGGCAGAACGACATTTTCAGCACATAGGCCTGACAGAGGACCCCCCTCCCCCCACCCTTACTTGAACTCATACCCTTTTCTGTCACATTTTACCAAGTTTCTTGGTAAAATGTGTTTTACTCAGACTATATACAGTGTAACAGGTCAGCAACCTATAGCTTTGAAAAGAAAATCATAAATGGTTTTTAATCCTAAAAACAAATTATTAATAACAATTCCATGCTGGGCATTAGAGGTGGACAATAATTCAGTATCAATATATATTGTAATATAACTTTATTCAATAAAGGTGATATGACATTTCCGATTTTTCAATATAAATTACAGTCTATGATTACAGCATTTGTCACTGACTGGCGTTCCGGGTTAAAAAAAAAAATTCTAAAATGATATACTGGAGGAGTTTTATAAACAAACTCACTCCACCTTAGTGTGGTTAGTCAAAGTAAGATTTCAATTATTCGGGAAAGATTTTGAGGCTTTGCTAAAGACCATTATTAGAGACATCAGACAGGTGAGACAGAATGTTATGAAGCACTTTCAAGCAGGTATAGGTTAAAGAAAAAGAAATTCAAACTTTTGATCAACTCATAGAGCACTGGCCAGTTTCCAAAAACGTAAAAAGCATGGTACATCTGCAGACCTATCAAGACATGGCTGTCAATATGAAGTGACGGGCTGATCAACGACAGCATTCAACGGTGAAGCGGCCAAGAGGCCCATGGCAACTTTGAAAGAACTGCTCTTTCTCCATGGTTTAGATTGACCAATCTGTCAAGGGGCGGCTATTAGCCTTGATCCCTACAAATCTATCCTCCGTGGAAGAACTGCCTTCAGAAAAATACCATCAAAGTTGCCGTTTGTATTTTTCCACAAGCCATGTCAGGGAAACAGAAACACGGAGGAAAGTCCTCTGGTCAGACGAGATCAAAAATAACCTTTCTGGTGTACAATAAAAAGCTGGATCTGATGAAAAATGACCATAGCGCAGCATCCTAAATAAAATACATTCCTGCCGTTAAACATAGTGATGGCAGCATCATGCTGTGGAGATGCAGGCAAAGGAAAGCAGATAAGTGTTAAGGGAAGATGGATGGAATCAAATGCATGGCAGTCCTGGTAGAAAACCAGTTTGAGGCCGCACAAGACTTGAGACTGGGGCAGAGGGTCGCCTGCCCGGGAGACAATGACCCTAACCATACAGAGCTACAATGGACTGGCTTAGATCAAGGCCTAGTCATGTGTCAGAGTGGCACTACCGAGGTCCAGGGCTAACTAATAATCTGTGACATGACTTTAGTGTTGATGTTCACAGAAGCTCTCCATCCTAACTCTATGAGCTTGTGCTATTTTAAAGAATAGCAGAAGCTTTGTGAATCCAGATGTGCAAAGCTGGTTGAGGCATACTCATTTGCTACATACTACTGTAGCAAGAGAAAACGCTGACTCAGGGAAGCTTAATAAAAAGGGACAGCACACTTTTCACACTGCAAAAAGGGAACTAAAAGTAAGTAAATTATTCTTGAAATGGGTGTATTTGCCCTTATTTGATCAGGTAAATAAGATCATCCACCAATGGAATGGATTTTTGCACTTAAAATAGGAACAATTCATCTCCATCATCTTATTTCAAGTGCAGTATATCTGCATTATGTATCTTATTTTAGGGGTCAAAATGCTCATTCCATTGGCAGATAATTTTATTTACCTGCTCAAATCAAGGACAAATACACTCATTTCAGGAAAATTTTACTTACATTGAATTTCCTCTTTGCAGTGCAGATTTTCGTTTGTAAAAAAAAGGTTAAGAAGCCTGCATTATTTTACTTTCACTCTACAAGTCTGCACTAGTTTGTGTTGGGCTCAAGGGGTGCGGATACTTTTGCAAGGCCGTGTTACTGGCAGTACCTGTGTGCTTGACAACCACGCTGCGGAACTCCTCGGTGACCTCCACACAAAGCTTGTGCAGGAGTTCATTTGTCTCAGGGCTCTCTCTCAGTTCGGGGGGGATTCGGGAAACCACTGAGTCTATCCACTGTTGCTGGATTGGAGCGAAGGGCCGACTCTCGACACAGCGCTTCATGAAGCTGTAATTTATCTTCAAAGATTGCAAAACAAAATTAAACCAATAGTAATATTTTTTTTCAAGTGTGGTAACTTTCACTCTGTAAGATGTAATACTATGAAATAACAATTTGTTTTCTGCACCTCACCTTCTGTGAAAAGAACTGGAAGTTAATAATTTTGCAAAAATTCTTCCTTGTATTATGATTTATATTTAAGATGTGCCCATCCAGCGGGGTAGATAAGTATTTCATCCCCTGCTGATTTTTCTTCACAAAAAAAAGCCTCAAAGCATTATGTTTCCATCCCCATGCTTAATATGTTGGAGATGGTGTCTTATTGTCATACCTGGCTTTTCACTCTCTAAACAGCACGTTAAGTAGATGTAAAAGACTCGACTCTGGTCCCATCTGACCACAGCACGTCTCCTAAGCCTTCTGTGAATCATATAAATGCTGACTGGGGAACCTAAGAAAGGTCTGTTCACATGCTTTCTATAGACGAACAATTTAGTCCGGCCCGGTGGCTAAATGCATTATCATTATTCAACAATGATTTTTTTTTTTTTTTTTTTTCAGTGTCCTTGCTGGCAATGTGGCAATAAGAATTGTTGTCTTAATGCCAAAAAGAGCTCATCAGATTTGACTTTCACAAGTGGAGCAGTACGGCTTTTGCCATAGTGCTCCGCTTGATTTATGAATGTGAATAGTTTTATTATGATTCATGCGGGGAATATCTCACTACAATGGGCACTACAATGGGAAAGTAGGAAAAGAAAGGAAGAACAAGAAGAAAAAAGGAAAAGGTGAAAGAAAGAGGAGATAAAAGGAAGAGAATGATAAAACAATTATTTAAAAAAACATGTACTTTGTTTAATTGAAAATCTGCAGTTCCTATACTGTGCTGTGTTTTAATCAGCAGATGGTAGCACTGAGCTTCAGATGTGGAAAATTGATTTTAAATCATTTCTTAATTTTTATCTGTTTGATGTATTTTGTGATGCAGGACAGTGTTTTTAAGTTCCAAAAAATTTGAATAAATGTTTTTCAACATTGTACAATGACTGTGATCAGTTCTTATGCATAATGCACTTAAGTAAATGTTTAACTGAGTAAAAGTATTGTTGAAATTGCACATACTTTTCTTAAAAACGCTGAGGTTATTCATAATATATTGTGTAAAAGTGAAATTAATTTAATATAAAAATGAACAACAAGTCCACTTTTATTAGTTCTATTTAATCTTGCAATGAGTTTACTCGTGTGGCCCTCTTGAGATCAGATTAAGCTGTATGCGGCCCCTAAACCAAAATGAGTTTGACACCCCTGCTCTACAGCAATGTGTTTTGCAAATGGTCCCAATGCTTTTACATCAGCAAGTTTCTCCTTTCTAGTTGTGAGCTAATCTTTTACCTTTTTCATAATCAACCGTACCTCAAGAGCCAAGACCTTGCATAGACTCCGCTGTTCCAGACTAGGGACCACTGATAGTGATTTTATGTTGCTTACTTTTCTCAGTAATTGATGGAACATGTGTCTCCACGACAGGCTTTAAGATGATGTTCTTACAGCTCATTCCAGCCTTGTCCAGATCCATCGTCTTGTCTCTGATTTCCTTTGACAGCTATGTGGTCTGTTCATGGTGGAGGTAAGGAAATTAGGAAATGTGTTCTGCTGATTGATTTATATGCAACGTGGACACACTCTGTGGGAGTCAGAATTCTGGTTGTGCTGTAGGGAATCAGATACTAATTCCACTCAGTGAGGTGCAAACCAGAATTTAACTTTATCTGATGCATTTTTCTGTTGCTATTCGGTCTCCAAACAGGACGATAAAAACTTCATAACATTTAGAGACTTTGCTTTGGTTTGTAAGTGAGCAAACTTTGACAATCAATGAGACCCTCCCCCTTCCCCCACTGGATAGATAAATATGTACATACTGCGGGTGGAATCCAGGGCACTGGTGAATTAATGTGCATAGCTTCCCTCTCTTTGGTCTTTCTGTGATCTTCCATTGCTCTGGAGACCCTGCAGTAAATCATAATGTAAAGAAAACAGTCAAACCTTAAGGAACCCAATGATCAACTTTAATATATTGACTGCTGCCACTGCGACAGTGAAAGCAAATGGAAGTGCAGAGGCAAATAAATAAAAAACCTACAATGTCATATTAAATTGTTTTTGTTGCATTTCACTCCTGCGTCTGACTAGCTTCCTGTGAGCCGCCGTCCTCTTCCTCAGTTCTTCCTCCATCTCATTTTGTGCAATGATGGAGCGCTCCAAGTCCCCCCGCAGTTTCTCTATTGGAGGAAGAACGGGTAGCTTTGGCATGCCCTCCACAGAAAGCCCCGAAGGGGTGGCCATTTCTGAAAATAGCGCACTGCGAAATAAACGTTTTAGGTCGTGAGTTTATTGCTGGTTTGCTAACTCTGCGTTAAGCTAGCTCCGGCACACTACTAATACAGGTTGAACAAGCAAACATCATCGGAGTAATAAAATATATATATATCTGCATAGAATTGCAAAACCCTCTAGATAAATTTACCTTTTGACGTATTATTTAATATTTCCACGCTTTAGGAAGTCTTTTGTAGTCTAATAACACCGTCTTTACATGTAGCTTCTCAACGAACGTGGGAAACTAAAAGTTGGTTGAGTCGTTACCACGGCAACGGTAAACGGACAAAGGCGGGCCTTCACTCTAAAACTACACTAGAAAGCTCATAATAATAAATAATAAAAAGCGTAATCATCTCATACTGAAATTGCAATACAGCCAAACACGTTTTAAAACCTAATTAAATAAAGAAACTGATAACTACTTCCACTGTCATAAGGTCCAAGTTACCCAAAAACTATAGTTGTTGTATATGTCAACAGTTTTTAAAAAAGAAATTAAATATTTAGTTACAAAACAACGATAATAATAATAATAATAATAATAATAATAATAATAATAATAATAATAATAATAATAATGTTTATCATGTACTTCACATTAAAATATACTATATATATATATATATATATATATATATATATATATATATATATATATATATATATATATATATATATAGTATATAGTATATTTCCACGCTTTAGGAAGTCTATGCTAGTCTATATATGCTATTTTAGAGTTTTTAATGCAGGACAACAGTATACAGGTGGACACGGTAGACGTTCATTTATTTGAAATGTCAGTGATGCAATAGTTCTCGGTTTACTGCAGGGGGCAGCAGTTTATTCAGTGCCTTTTAAACAAGAGGAAAGAAGAAGAGGTTCGCCGTCCGTTAGCTAGCTTGCTACTATTGGGAAGTAGCAACAATATTTCAGGTATTGTGAAGAATAATATGTCAATTTTGTTTGAAGTATTTGGTAAGATGATTAGCATAAGCAAGATTAAGCAGGTTAAGACTTGTCTAAGATTTGCGAACTGAAAAAAGTGCGCCTCCAAAGACCGAAATGTTCTGTGTTTTGGTTCGTGTTGATAAAAGCCAGGCTTCAGTGTTGTGTTTTTGACCGAAGGCCTAAACTGTTGTTATTATGAATTTCCGGTTCTTTTGGATCGAGCAGCTAGCTGTTAGTTAACCGAAGTGTTTTTGACTGAGTCTGAAATCATCCTGCCATTTGTTAACACGGCGTCCCTGCCCTCTTCTAGCATCGTATCATCATAATGAGTTATGCAGAGAAGCCGGAGGACATAACAAAGGAAGAGTGGATGGATAAGCTCAACAATGTCCACATTCAGAGAACTGATATGAATAGGCTGATAATGAACTATCTGGTCACAGGTGAAGTACCGGTCTCATTATCAGATGCATGTAAACAGTTGTTTTACAAATATTGTTTGTTTAATAAGGTCTGAGAATAAAATTGCCCCATTCTATGTTTTACAGAAGGATTCAAAGAGGCAGCAGAAAAGTTCAGGATGGAGTCCGGAATAGAGCCCAGTGTGGACCTGGACTCCTTAGATGAACGGATTAAGATCAGGGAGTTGATATTAAAAGGACAGATCCAGGATGCCATTGCCCTTATCAATAGTCTGCACCCAGAACTGCTGGATACGAACCGTTACCTTTATTTTCACTTGCAGGTACTGCAAAACACAGAGTGGTCTGCTATTCTAATTACATGACTTCTTCTGTTATTTGTATTCAATATTTTTGCACCTATCTTTTTGTGATATGCAGCAGCAGCATCTTATTGAGCTTATTCGTCTGAGGGAGACAGAGGCTGCCCTTGAATTTGCCCAGTCTCAGTTAGCAGAGCAGGGAGAGGAGAGTCGAGAATGTCTGACTGAGATGGAGAGGACGCTGGCTCTACTGGCGTTTGACAACCCAGAAGATTCACCCTTTGGAGATCTGCTCAACATAATGCAGAGACAAAAGGTAAGAGTCGATACACGTTAGGAATCATCAGACATGTCTTACATCACAGTTTTAGGTTTTCTTACCTAAATCTGTTCCTCTATTGCAAAAAAAAAATTCCTTACAGCTAAATTCATAGAAGTTCTGATAAAATGCCATGAAAATAATAAATCAAAAAACACCTTAAGATTAGTTTCATTATTGCGTATTAATAATTGTTTTTACTATCCTATAATAATAAGGCTAAGATTGTTGCTGTTAATGTAAAAAGAATAAGCATTACAAAATGTAAAAGATCATTTAAAGTATAACCATTAAAAACTACAAAGAGCCTAAAGAAATTTGCACTGTCCAGTTATTAGGAAAATTTGCAATCAAAACTTTTACATCATCTTTTAACATCTTTAGTATTGTAATTTAAATTGTTCTCGTGTTTTCCTTATATAAGAAAATAAATCACTGTTCATTTATTTTAAGTCTAAAGGTTTTATTTTAAGAGAAGCCTTGATCAGTTTAAGGTTGAATGTCTCAGGTTTGTATAAAAGCATTAAGATGTGTGTTTCTCTTCCAGGTCTGGAGTGAGGTTAATCAGTGTGTACTAGACTACGAAAACAGAGAATCTACTCCGAAGCTGGCCAAGCTACTGAAACTACTGCTGTGGGCTCAGAATGAACTCGACCAAAAGAAAGTCAAGTATCCCAAAATGACTGACCTCAGCAAGGGAACGATTGAAGACCCTAAATAAAGACTCAGATTGAATAAATAACACATTGTTACAAAATGGACACAGTTCTTTATCTATTTATAACACAGGATGCTGAATCAGATAGAGTACAACCTTTTCTTTTTTTGTAAGGGTTGCCTTTTGATACTTTATTAATTCCCAACTGGACGGAATACAGTTTAAGGTTACTTCTTACTCTACAATAACAACCAAACCTGTTATTTTATTTGGAATTATAATTTACATATTTGTCTATGTAAAGCCAAAATGTTTTATTTACTCTAGTTTTTCTGTCTGTTGGCAGGGAATGTTGGCAGTGGAGGTTGTAAATAAAGCCTAAATTAGGCTGATAGTGTGTATATGTGTGCCCATTTTAAGGATGCAGGGTTTCATCGGGGAAAAAACTGCTGGCTCAATGTGCAATGCTTAAAATAATCATTTTCTTTTATAAAATACATTTCTACCAGTGGGATTTCATCTGGTACTTCCATGTGATAAAGGCTACTGCGACTCTGAAAGTTAAATTTCATTTAGGAATCATAATGTATTCTTGAGACACTAAAGATGGTGGTAAAGATACACAAACATAAATAGAAACCCTCAAGCTTTATGTTATGGTAGTAAATTGATAATATTACTGGAGTATTAAACATGATCACAGCGTACTGTGACTATGTAAGTTTGAGGAACATGATGTTAAAAGACATGAATGGGTAGATACGCTTGCAAACATAGACACTATTATGTATGAGTGATTTACAGTTGTAGAGACTTGGCTAAAATGTGATGTGCTTTTCCCCCCCTGGTATATTACTTTGCAATAAAAGTACATTTTTTTGAACTTAAATAGTCACTGGAACTTGTTTTTCTCTCCATGAAAATTTTACATGTAGTTTTTCATGAATCACTTTAGAAAAAATAACTGAACCTAATCTTAATTTGGTGAATCAGATTCATATCACATAGCTGGATGTACATACTGTATGTTAATATTTTGTTAATATAAAAAAAAAACTCTTTCAGTTGCTGGTCATTATTAGAGTAAGAACTGCCCTCACCAGATGTCATTTGTTCATAGGCTCCTGAACAAGACAGGATCCCGTAAATGAGACAAACTGAGCTGTAAAAGTCTGTTCAGGCTCTGTTTAAAGGCAGCAGAAGGGGGCATCTACTCTTCATCTTCATAATTTTCCCTCAACATTAAAAGGAACTTTGCCTTCAATTGGCTTGTCTTCATTTGCTACATGCAAAAAGTTTAGTTATGTAGGAATGCTTGACAGCAAGTAAACATATAACTGTCTTCTTTTAGTGTCCCTTTAATGGGTTAAATCAGTGACTTGCAACAGTATGGACAATCCTGAAAAGATGTTGACATTTTCCAAAGTTTCCTCTACAACCCTAAATTAAATTATGTGTCAGAGAGTGCAATAACAATGATGGATGGTTAAAAATCGGAGATGTGTGCTAGACATTTGAATTCTGCTCCACTGAGTCAGTACTATCTAGAACCACTGCTTTTTGCTAAATAAGTCTTTTGGAGTATGTGTGTCTACCAGCTTTGCACATCTAGCGACAGAAATTTTTGCACATTTGTCGGATGAAGAGCATCTGTGCACATTTATTTTCAAGTCTTACAACAGATTTTCAACTGATTTCAAATGTGGACTTTGACTACGCCATTCTAACACATGAATATGCTTTGATTTAAACTATTCCACTGCAGCTCTGGCGGTTTAAGGTTGATGTTCTACAAGAAGGGGAACCCTAGCACTTGACTTAAGTCTTTCACCGCCTCTAGGTATTTTCTTCAGAACTGTCCTGCTTTTTCAGCTCCATTTTGCTGTGATTTCATCTGTTCTGAATAGTTTTCATGGTTTTACTAAAAAATACATTTACCAAAGCATAATGCATTGCTGCACCCACCATGTTTCACCGTGGTGATGGTGAGTTCATAATGATAAACAGTATGAGTTTTTTCCCAAACATAACAGATTTTTGTCCCATCTGGCAAAAGAACCTTCTAAATTTGCTGTTTCTTCTCTTTGGCTTGTGTCAAATTACACATATTTCTTGGGGATTTATTTTACAAATAGCTTTATTTGTAGACATATCCCATAAATACCAGATTTATGAAGTACTTAGTGTCCTAGACAGATTCTTTCATCTGAGCTCCTCCAGAGTCACCATGGGCCTCTTGACTGCTTCCTGTTCCTTGCTCTCCTTGACCAGCCACTGAGTTTACGAGGATGTCTAAGGCTTAGCAGGTTTGCTGTACCATAGTCCTTCAATTTTTGTACAGTGGATTGAGAAATGCTCAATAAAATGAGATAAATCTTGCGTCATTGTTCGACAACCTAATCCTATTTTTGTTCCACATCTACCCCAGACCTGTTTAGTGTAATCTTTGGTCTCCGTAATACCTTTTATTCACTAACTGCCACAGAGAAGCTATACTGAGATTAAATTACATACAACAGGACCCTGTTTCAGTTCACTTCAAAACTATTTTATTCATCCAAAAATCAATTGTCATACTTACTCAAACTAAGTTTCTTCAAAGAATCATTGTAGACGGTAATGGCTTTGGGCAGGAAGGATTCCCTGCAGTTGGTTGTATTATAATGAATCTGATGAAGCCTCTCACTGAAGACGTTGTTGTTATATTCCTGTCTTGTGAAGAGAATGCTCAGGGGTGTCCATTATCTTGATTTCATGAAAATCCCCTTCTTTGTGCAACCATCTTCAGAAGTTCCAGGGCAGTTCCCAGAACTGAACCAGCTTTTGTTATCAGTTTGCGGGCATTTTTAAAGTCACCGACTGATGCTATACCCAATAGATGATGGCAGAACAGAACGCAGTCTGCACAGACTTCAGGTATTCCACCCCATCGGCAGCGAATACATTTTGTTCGTGAGGGTCAAGCTGGTTTTACCATCACCAGTAGGACTGACATTGGGCAGCTGGGCAGAGCACAGGACTGGAAGATGCTGGCAGACCTGGACAAAAAGCTGTACTTTCCACCGGAAATTGCATCCACCAACCTGCGTCCAGACCTCGTTCTGTGGTCTTCCTCACTCAAGCTGGTGTACATCATCGAGCTCACGGTACCCTGGGAGGGTGCCGTAGAGGAAGCCTTTGAGAGGAAGAAGCTGAGATACACCAATCTTGCAGCAGACGCCCAACAACAAGGATGGAACGTGAAGGTACGCCCGGTGGAAGTAGGCTGTAGGGGATTCATAGCCACCTCAACATCTAGGTTACTCAGGGAGATGGGGGTGCGAGGGAAGGCCTACAGGCAGGCAATCAAGGACCTCTCCAAGGCCGCTGAAAAGGGGAGCCAGTGGCTGTGGGCCAAGAGGAAGGACCTGGCCTGGGGCTCAAGTGTGTGATGGTTGATGGGAGTGAACCTGGGACGCTGGGATTCACTGCTGAACCCTTTGGAGGTGTCGTGGGCCTATCAGCGAAACACCCAAGAAGGAGGGCGCTCACTTGAGAACCCAAGGGATGCCATTACCCACTTGATGGCCACAGTGTCTCGTCGGTGCATCAGGTATCTATTGGGATAACAACATCTTGTCCTACTCAACAGATCTAGGTCAGCTAGTAGATCTGCAGCATCTTGCTATAAACACTGAAAGACAGAGGCTTCCTCAAACAGTACAGTCTGCTCCATCCCTTCTTGCATACAGCTTCACTATCTCCAGCTCTCTGTGCTCCGCCTCTTGTCCGTCTGTATTTATCCCATTTACAAATTAGGTAGCTTCTGAAAGCGTGATTTTAGTTTGTGTTATTAGAAGAAAGTAAGCATTCCAAAGTTTTTGGACGTTTGCAATTTTTGCTGGACTTTACATACTTAACGCACTGGTTTATCTCTCGCATTAGAACTTCAAAAACACACTGATGTTTGTGACTGAAACGTGGCACATTGTGAATTCACTGTATGCCACTAATCGTGCAATCAAACTATTTATGTACTCATTCTGGGACTACGTCATTATTTTAGTTTTAACTCCCCCAAAATTTAGTAGCTACCCCTAAACAACCTGAGTATTTCAACCAGCCAGGGGTAGGGGGATTGCTGCGCATCTTTGTGCCAATGGCGCCACCAGAGGTAGCCATGGCCACCCCACTCGCCAGTGTAAATTATTGTAGCAGCAGTTTAGCATTTCATCCCATCATGCACAGCCAGCAAGACAGCCACTCTTCTTGACCTTCTATTGCGCTTTTATTTGTATCTGCCAGTATCTACTTTCCCCTAGTAATTGTTTTGTTTTTCAATAAATGAATAAATGTGCACCTTATTCCTAATATAATTACATAATAAAAAGGAATTGTTCAACTCAAAATGTTAACTGTACTGTTATTGGTCTATGCACATTAGATCACTAGTAACATTAAAAATCAAACAATACACCAAAAGATATTAGTAGGCGTTTACTTAAGTCTTTAAGATAGTCTTCTACAGGCAGCTTTACTACAACAGTAGAATAAAATCCTGAAATTATGGCTTTTAGTTTCAGTGTGCCCCCCCAAGAGTTTAAGTGGCCCCATCTGGGCACCCCTGAGAAACATTTGTAGAGGCGCCACTGCTTTGTGCCCCACGGCCCCAAAGCGCCTCATCAGCTGCGCTGCTGGGCTGTGGACGGGGACGGCGCGTGCCGTGCAAGGAAGGGAAGGGAGTGTTTACGTTTTACTGCAACGTCACGCTCCCTAAAGCCCCAGAGGACCGAAACGCCCATTTATCGTTTCGGATGAAACTGTAGCGGAATGAGAAAAGACTGGCTGTGCGGCTGGAGCCATAGCCTGACATCTGAATCACTTCCTGATTAACCCTGTCGAGCGAACGGCGAACTGCGAGCCTCGCAGGCAGGAGGAGGAGGAGGAGGAGGAGGCTGAAGAGAAAAAGTGACACGTGGATCATTCCTCCCAGGGCATCAAGACCAACACTCCTCCAGCTTAGTGCCGCGACTTGGTCACGGACTAAAACGCCGAAACCCCGGGAACGTGTCCGTGTCACTGCCTCCTCGTTGTTTTCTGTCTTTCTCGCTGACAGATCCGGAAATAGGGTGCAAGTGAGGTGCACGAGCCGTTGTCAAGAGTCTGCCGTCGCCTCGCGTTGAATGGCAGTTATTCAAAAACATGGCAAGAGCTCTGGTCCAGATTTGGTCTTTCACAAGGAGAGCCTCCCGCCTGACAAGGTCGGAGCCCATGGATGCCAGAAGAAGTGGCCCGAAGCGCACGCACACTGGTCGAGGTAACATTTGAAACACTTGCAGAGACAATTTCTTCAACTGTGATGAGGGTCTGACGTCACCGCGTATAGCAACTCGGCAGGCTGTCGGAGTTCCCAGCTGGGTTCTCAAGGGTAGCGGTCACTTCTGATCACAGTCAACATTTACTGATACGACGTCCAACATAGTCCGCTTAGTCGTCTTTGTGTGTATCTGTAATCTGTTAGTATTTTCATGCTGACCTATAAATGAAAAATACCATTAAAAGGTTTCTTTTTTTCCCAGCTATCCATGTGAGCGAACATAAGTTATAACGACCCATAAGACAGAGTAAGACACCTGAAGCATTTATTTATCTTAAATTTAATGATTATGGAATATACAGTTAATAAAAACCTAATAGTTAGTTTCTCATGACAATTTTAATATTAAATAGGAACAATACAAATATTTTATAATGAAGAGACTTGATGTTGTGGCCTGCACAACAATAGGGAAGATTTCTGACAGTGATCAAGCAGGCTGTCTGTGCAGCCTTTCACAACAAGGGTAGAAGCTGGCTGTTCACAGAGTGCTGTATCGAGGCATATTCATGGAAAGCTGAGTGGAAGGAAAAAACATGTTAGAAAAACGTGCAGAACAACAGCGATGAGAGAATTGGGACGATTTATGAAGTGTGGAATGCAGCTCAAATTGGTACTTCAAGCGGCACCACACACAGACTTGTTCAGGACATGGTCAAAAGTTGTTAGATTCCTGTGTCAAGCCACTTCTGGACCAGAGATGATGTCAGAAGCATCTTCCCTTGGGTAGGAAGGAAAAAGAAGTGTTCATCTCTCTCTCTCTCTCTCTCTCTCTCTCTCTCTCTCTCTCTCTCTCTCTCTCTCTCTCTCTCTCTCTCTCTCTCTCTCTCTCTCTCTCTCTCTTATGATTTGGGGGACCATTTCATCTGCGGGTCTTGGTAACTGACCCAACTCACCCTGCTTCCTGTATTTTGAACAGGCCAGTGGCGAGGGTATGGACAGTGGTGCTGCTGTTGGGAACATGCCTCCTTTACTGCGCCCGTGTGGCGATGCCCATCTGTGCCGTCAGCATGGCGGAGAAGTTCAACTGGACCAAGAGAGAGTCTGGCATGGTGCTGGGCAGCTTCTTCTGGGGATACTGCTTCACCCAAGTGTTCGGAGGTTACGTCAGCGACCGGTAAGCACATGTCCTTCACTTCAATTCATTTTATTTAGTACGCATTTGAAACAAATGAAGTCGCAAGGCATTTTAAAATACAAATTCCAATACACATTCTGGTCTAAATTCAGTTTAAATATGTCTTATTTGTTCTAATATAATATAATCATAATCTAACTATAATGTCAACTGTTAATACAATGCAGGTAAATTCAGTTTATAATTTGAAGGCAGTTGTTGAAAAGTTGACCAAGCGTGTGGCAACAGTGGAGAGAAACCACTTCCTTTTTGACAGGAAGAACCCTTCAGCAGAGCTAGTACGACCTTCTGCTATTGCTACAAGTTGAGAGTGCAGGAAAGGAACAAAAATAAAACACATCAGCACGGAGCAAGGACTGTTTCCTAGAGAAAAGTGAGATAGTTAACATCAGCAGTGGCTCTGTTGTGGAAAGACGCACCACTAAAGCCGGGCATACACTGTACGAGTTTTTCAGTCGTGGTACTTATATACATCTCAAACTGTGCGACGGAACCGCGGGGTTTAAAAGTTCACCGCTCACGATCTGTGTACGGCGCGACGCTCGGACGCGACCGGAGTGCTCACACTGTACGTCCGAACATAGACAGACGAAGACGAAGAAGAAGAAGACGGAAGTGTCGATGGCTGTGGATAGCAGATTCTAATATAACAGATCTTGAATTATCTCAAATAAATGGCAGTAAAACAGTTATTAGATCAATACTTCATCCATCTATGTTACCTGAAATTGATGTAGATTTAACCTTGTTGTATAAACGGAAAAGCAAACAGGATATTTGTTAGTATAGTTCTTTGTTGTGGTCTGTGTTGTCCGAGAGGAAGACGGAAGAAGAATCTACTTGTTTGCGCGTGCGCACTGCGCGAGGTTGGGGGAAAAAACGGCTCGTAAACTGTCGTAGCTCTGCTTGAACAGCAGGACGCGCTCACGAAAACCTCACGATGGCCAACTGAATTTCAAACATGTTTGATTTCAACCGACCGTCCGATTCCTGATCGTGAGAAGCCAGTCGCCCCTCCTCCCCCCCTCTACGATCAAGCTGAAATTCGGCCCGATTCAAAAAATGCTCACACGACTGAAGAATCGAAACCGAAAAGGGCAAAAACTCGTACAGTGTATGCGGGGCTTAAACGAAGCACCTGGATTGCTTTCTCTTTGGAAAGAAAGACAAAGAGTAAACTAGCATTGTCTGCAATGGCTCGGTCTGGGCAGGATACACAACCAAACAAAGAAGCGTTGAACCAGGTGTACTCTCTGTGGAAAGAACACAACGTTCATGCCAAGAGTGCTTGGAAAATGGCAAACTCAGAGGTTTAACTGGAGAAAACAGCTTAGTGAGGAAAAGTGGTCAGTTATAACCTCCGGCAGCCCAACCCTGTTGCAGCATAAATAGGGCTCAGTATAAACAAGACAATCTAATCAAACCTTAATAAAAAAAATAAAAAAAAAGATTAAATAGTAGAGTTATACCGCAAAGTAGCATCGTCCTTGAGAACAAATAAATTTGCAACATAGATTTCTACAGAGGTAAAAATTGTTCCCTTGAGTCTTTTTCAGCTTCCTGCTGGTCTTCAGTGTATTGTGAAACATTACAGGCTGTGGTCAAGCCACTCTGTGGCAGTGACACGACACGACACAGCAGTGTTTGCTTAGTCTGGGGAGATAATGCAGTGAATTAGTTGGATGCCTTGTCTACATTATCAGCTTAGGGGACTGCACACAGTATTATTACAAGATAAAAGCTCCCAGAGACACTTCTTATTCAGTGTAAGAACCCAAAGATTATAGCCTATCTTTTAATGATTGGTCCACTATTGACTAGAGCACTGTGCAAAAGTTTTGAGTAATTTGTAATTTCTTGATATTTTGCTTCCAAGTGAATTTTTTTTTTCTTTTTGAATTTTTGGCTGGTCCTTTACTAGAAAATGTAGACGCGTACCTTATAAAGCTCAGAAGGACAAAATAATTCTACTGTACTCTGATCAGCCTTCCTCTTATGTGCTTTAAAAATCTCTCTATCAATCTGTCACAGCCTGAAGGACACACAGACATCTTGTAAGATGTAGAAAACACATTTATCTGCTAAATGGCTCATTGTATCGCTGTGCTTTCTCTGAGTTCAACGTTTGACACTTGAAGTTTACAAAATAGTAGCTAACTTTGATTTTTTTTTTCTTCACTCAGTAAACGGCATCCACACTGAGGAGGGTTGCCAGTGTAACTAGGTGGTACATTTGTTCACCGCTAGGGCTGAGCGATATAGAATAAAAGCATATCGATAAAATAGAAATTGTATTGATCAATATGGATAATTATCAAACAATGCAAAACATATATTTTAAGTGCAGCCCTGGCCATTTTATGCCATTGCTTAATGACCTATTTTTAGATAAAAAAACACGGACACTAAATTCAAACTCAACCCTTTATTCAACCAACTTTCTACCAAAAGCTCTCTGAACTCTTTGAAGGGGGTGGAGCTTGGCGTTCCTGGGTCTGCGTTTGTGATTGGTTGGGAGGATGTGATGTCTGTAGTATTAACCTGTGTGATAGGCTTGAATGCAGAAGGAAGAAAAACTGTTCTTCTATTGAACCTTTTTTGACTTTTTTTCTACTATACTATATATTGGTGGTTGTCCTTGGCAGCAAGGCCTCAGTAAATCGTCTCCCCCTGAAATGTTTGTGATGTTTGTTTTGTTTATGTTATGACGATTGTACTGAAACAACAATTTCCCCCTGGGATTATTAAAGTATGTCTGATTCTGATTATTGTTATTGCATTATACACCGACCCTATAAAAAATATTATGGCCATTATTTAATGGACACTGCACTGGTCTTAAATCGATTTTAAAATGCCCACAGAAAACCTGAAAATCAGTAGGATATGTCTTTTCAATATCAATTGATTTGAATTGAATTAACACACTTCAAAAATGTTAAAGTCTATCTTTACAATGTGAATCAAAATGATGGAGAAACTTTGCCTACTACTACTGAATCTTAAAATACTCATGTCCTGTTTATTTGTTACAAAAAAGTATCAGGAAGTCAGTAATATGTTGTTGTGCTCTGTTGAAACAAAACAAAAAACCAGGCTTGGCTAAAAATACAATTCCAGGTCAATCACAGGTATTTTTAAAGACTGGACGCGAACAGGCAAAACTGCTGCATACCTTCTCGGGGACATTCATTGATGAAAAATGCTGTGGTACAGGTTATCCAGGTTACAAGTGTTTTGAAGTCCTAAATAATACCAGTGTCTCTATATGTATGTCTTTATCGCTCCCTCTCTCTGTGTCTGTCCAGTGTGGGAGGTGAGAAGGTCCTCCTGCTCTCTGCAGCAGCCTGGGGCTCCATGACAGCTTTCACTCCAATCCTTGCCCACCTCTGCTCCCAGCCAATCTTCTCCATGACGCTGGCCCGCTTCCTCATGGGCCTGTTACAAGGTGAGACTGAAGGAGCACAAGATGACTCATCACTCCAGAATTAGTCAGTATGATGAAATATCCAGGTCATGGGAGGAATATTCTCTTTCATAATGAAAGCACAGAACGAGCTAGATGTGACTTGATGAGTTTGAAACCCAGCCGCACTCCAGATCTTTGTGAGATGTGTTTTTAGTCAACATCCTACTGCTTTGTTGAGGTTAATGTGCAATTATTATTGTATTGTTGTATTAAAAAAGGCAGATAAACTTTTTTCCTACCATCTGATAATAGATTAGATAAACCTTTTCCTGTGTTAGGTCAGTTAGGTTTACAGACATTATGTAAGCCACTGGTGCACAGAAAAAGAATATTTAAACAAACAAACAAACAAACAAAAAAAACCTATTTGATTCAGAGGCTTGCATACGTTCAGTTAGTATTTGGCAGAATTACCTTTACGCTTCTGACAACAGTTTAAAATTAAACATTGGCCCATTTCTACTGACATGAATGGTGGAATTGAGTCTGGTTTGTTGGATGTCTTGCTTAAACACCTATTCTAGCTCTGCCCACACATTTTCTATAGGGCTGAGATCAGAACTTTGTGATGGCTACTCCAAAATATTGACTTTGTTGTCTATAATTCCCTTATTAACTAGTCTGGTGGTATGCTTAGGGTCACTTACCGTTTGAAATATCAGTTTGTGCCCAAGCTTTAACTTGGCTGATGTTGCTACATTTATTTTTGCATGATGTTCTTCTCTCATGATGCGCATTGGTCCCTCCTGTAGCAGAACACCCCCACAACATACCACCGCCGGCTTCACAGTTGGGAAGGTATCCTCAGGCTTGCAAGCTTCCCCCCTCTTTCCTCCAAATGTACTGATGGACAGTGTGGCCAAGCACTTCAAATTTAGTTTCTTCAGACCACAGGACATATCTCCCAAGATTAGGGTCCCTGTCCCCGTGTGCATTTGCTAAATGTAACCTGGCTTTTTATGAGGAGTAATGGCTTCTTCTTCTCTGAGTGGTCCTTCAGGTCATGTCGCTAGAGTACCCTCACCGTAGATGGTGGCCATTGCACATTTAGCGAAAACCGTTTCATCTTAGGGACACAGAACCTGTATCCTTCCTGAACGGTGTGATGGCTGGTAATTCCCATGCCATTTAAACTTGTGTGTAAATGTTTGAATGGATGAATGTGACACCTTCAGGACCCAACATTCCCAAAGATAACCCTGAATTATTGAGGTCCACAATCCTCTTCCTGGCATCCAACTGAAGAAAGCAGTGAGATTGAGGTGTTGCCTTAAAATACATCCATAGCTGTACACCAATTAATTAAAAATTTCATTTATTTATTTATTTCAATTAGGACAATGAGTATTAATCAACATGTCAGCAGTAAGCATCAAAGTAAACAAAGCACAACAGCTAATTTTCATCCATTGTCCTAAGGCAGGTAAGAACAAAAAGCATCCCACAAAACAAAGAGCAGAGAATAATACAAACATCACCTGCGTAACATATAACACAAAAAACATGAAGTTACAATAAAGATAGATGCCCTAACAAGTAGACAAAGTAATCTACACGTGAGTGCACCACTAGTTTTCAGCCAATGTGTCAAAGAGTTTTTAAAGCTGGAATAGGTGCCACAGATCCTGATGTAAACTGACAGTGTGTTATGTGATTGCATGCCTCTGATGGACGCCACCATTTGGCCATATTTAGTCCTGTGCCGCTTTACATGACAATCTCCTCTGGTCAACGCTCTTGTGTTTACTGTATTACTTGTTTTTCTGCTCATAAAATACATTAAAGGGGGAGGAGCAGATCCATTTAAAACTTTAAAAATAAGGTAATCATCCATAAAAATCTGCTATCAAAATCCAAAATACCTACTTACGATGTTACAGTAATGATACTGTAAAGGCTTTTTGTCAGAAACTTTCAATGCTTTCTTAAAAAGAGACTTTTAGGGCTTCAAAATGGCATCTGAAGTGAATATTATTAGGTTTCTGAATTAACCTAGTAATATTGGTTTATGTAAACTCAGTAGCTTTGTGCCTAGTCGCAAATAAAAGCAATTTTGGTCATTCTAAATGACCTAAAACCAGAAAAGTTTTGTCTTATGTAATGTCAGACAGTGATGAGGAAAATGTGTGTCAGTTTATACAGTGCATGCAAATATCTGGTTTCAGCAGAAGGGAAGTGACTGTGAGGTTTAATGAGTAATCATAAACCGGTTTTCAGCATACTGTCAGAGTGTTTCTTCTGTTCAGTTAAGTCTTTTAAGAGCATGACAGCAAGCTATTGTTATAAAACAAAGGTAGCTACTTTGTATAAAAACTTTGTACTTTATACTTTGTAGAGAACAATAAGAAATCAAGTATAGCAATAAACACATTGAGTAGTTTTAAACTCAATAATTTATTTCAGTAATGTTGTTTTTTGTGATTTATTAATTTTTTCTCTTGAAAGTGAATGCTCTTCCCAATTCCCTTTGGCTATGTATTGATGTTTTTTTAGGAGTTCATTACCCTTCCCTGGCAAGCCTGTGCTCGCAGAAGGTGGTGGAGAGTGAGCGAGGCTTCCTCATGAGCACTGTGGGGAGCGGCTCCTATCTCGGGTAAGTCAAATGTTTGGTACTGAATGAAAATCGGTATGAAAACCATCAGTGTTTACCTTTTGAAAACCGCCTCCTCGAAAAGTGTTAAGGAGGTTGTTGAGATCCCAAAAGTTATATTTAAAGAGCCGTTGGTTTTTGGAAAGACTTACCTGATCCATTTACATCAAGATGTCCTTGCTTAGACATCAAGTTACAAGGGTCCTCTTGTTTGCCCCCCCCCCCCCCTTTCTTTTTTTAAAGCACCCTTGTGATTGGAGGCGTTGGTTCCCTCATGCTGGACATGTATGGCTGGGAGAGCGTTTTCTATGTGTCCGGTCTCCTCTCAGTCCTTTGGGCTTACTGCATGTGGAAATATCTACTTAAAGGAGAAGGCAAGAGAAGCTTTACCTGCATAAACAGCATCTTAGTTACTATTTTATGCTTTTATCCTGTCCCTTTTGGCGTGTATGATTGAGTTTTCTTGTGTGCTCATGTTTGCAGGCCCTATAATCACACTTGAGTCCCTGGGCAATGGTGTGGCCCAGTCGAAACTTACCAAAAGACATTGGGCACGACTCCTTAAACAACCTGCAGTCTGGTAAGACAACAGTAAAGTCAGTATGTCTGCAAAGAACAAAGGAGCTAATTGTTTATTCAATATGTGTATTTGTTTATGCTGTGTGTTATGTAATTCCAAAGCTTGCTTCAAGAAGTCATGAAGCTGATATAAAGCAAACTTGAAAGAAATAACAAAGTCAAAAATGTGTTCTTGTATTTTTTTTAAAATACAAAACTACAAAAACATAAATAACATAAAGGCTGTTCTGGTAATTTTTTACTTTATGTCACTGCAAAGGATAGAAATCAGAGGTGTGTAACATTTTGATCGCGTTGACTTGGGCGCTGTACACACGACATCATTTCTGGCTGAAAACTGAAAAGTTTTTTTTGCATTTCTACTGTTGGTGTATGTCGCAACAGCGTGCTTTTCTCTGAAAACAGCATGATGCGAAACCCTTTTTAAGCAGCGAGTGTTTGAGTTTTAAAGAACACATCGCCTTCTAGTGGCACGCCACGGGAATTACACTTTACATTTCTGCTAGTACCGTGTGCACGGAGATCATAATTGAAACGTTTTTATCGTGGCCGTTTGCACAGAATATGAGTTTCATCTGTTAATATACCCACAATTCATATAATTCGTTCTATGTCAACGGAACAAGTTGAGACATTAAAGCTTTAAAATATCAGGCCCCAGTGAGTTGTAGAGCCTCTGCCTATTTGGTCTAATGCATTCACATCTTGAACAGTATGTCCTTCCAGTTGGCTTCTACAGCACAAAAAGTTGCACTGCTTCTTCAACTGATAACCATGTTTACCGACAGATCTTGTTTATTTTTATTTGCATATATATGAACCATTATCTAAAGAGGAACATGTGATTATGTGATGATAATCTACTGTCGGTTGATTTTAACCTACTTTTCTATGTGGATACATTGTGTAGTGAGGAATAACAAGAGTAAAATAAAAACATGTGCACCAGCTTCTGTTAAATTAATTAGACCTCGTTTTAAATGTGTTAAACATTGTCTCTGTAAAGATCACTGAACAGTGTTTGATAAAGTCGAGCTAAATTGCTCCTTCGTGTAACCGTTTCTCTCCTCTCCTCCTGATCAGCGCTGTGATAGTAACACACCTTTGCACAGCAAGCACTTTCTTCACTCTTCTGTCGTGGCTGCCAACGTTCTTTAAAGACACCTTTCCTGATGCCAAGGTAACGGCACCACCGTCTCATGCCTCTTGCAGTTCTGAAACAGATGCAGCAGCTAAAAACCAAGTCATACTGAATCTTAAGCTTTCAATTTACATAAAAATACAGGTACATAAAAAAAAAAGAATATTATGCAAAAATGCAATATTTTTTGCCAGTCATTTCAGAAAGTTAAAGAGTTATTTTGTAGAGATTCATTAGACACAGTAAAGTATTTCAAACTTGTATTTCTGGTAGTCCTGATGATTATGGCTTACAGGTAAAGAAAAAATTACAATTCAGTATCTCAGAAAATTAGAATATCACATTAGACAAATCAGAAAAGGATGATTTAAGCACAAATATCAGACTTCTAAAAGGTACGTTCATTTCTTTGCGCTCAATATGTCGTTGGGCTTCCTTTTACATGACTTACTGTATCAGTGTGCCGTAGCATAGAGGCAATCAGCCCGTAGGTGTAATGGAAGCCCAGGTTGCTTTGGTAGCTGCCTTCTGGTCATCTGCGTTGTTGGGTCTGGTGTTTCTCATCTCTCTCTTGATAGCCCAGAGATTTTCTATGGGGTTTAGGTCAGGACAGTTTGCTGGCTGATCAAGAACAGGAACACCATGGTCACTGAACTGGCTTTTGGTTAGCCTGGCCAGGTAGACCGACTTACGGTGTAAACACAACATATCAGTCTGGAAAGCCGCCCGTAGGGCCCGATTTCAAAGGCGGGACTAACAGGGTCAGCGGAAACAGGGTAGAACCAATCAGAGAACTACGGCTGTGACGCAAACTCCAAGCAACACGCTTTGTTTTAGGTCTTAGAGCAGCCAGTTGTTGAGGTTTTAAAGATGTATCCAGCTTATCCTTTTTATCGTCATGCTTATTTTATTTTATTTATATATTTTACATATGTTATCATTATTATCTTTTATTGTGTTACGTTATTATTACATTTCACCTTTTATTAGTTTTTAGATAGACTATCTATAAAAGCCCATCTAAGGACAAGTGCTGCTAAGTAGCTCACGCTATAAGCACCATGATACAGGCATGGGACTGTTGTTTTGCAGTTTATGTCATTGTGCGTCTGTCCCTATCAAATTAATCTAATAAATAAATTCCCGTCTCCCACGCTGTGATTGGTCCGGTAAGTGTTAGACTGAAGAGTCTGAGCCTGTTCAGTATATTGAATATGCATAGCGTAAGTCAGTCTGGCTGGCCATGCTAGCTTTTAGTACCTTTGGCAGTTTGGGCAGATGCCAAGTCCTGCTGTAAAATAAGACCAGGACCTCCATACAGTTTGTCAGCAGAGGGTAGGATGAACTGATCTAGAATTTCCCGGTAGATGGCTCTATTGACTGTGGACTTCAGAAATCATAGTGGACCAACACCAGCAGATGACATGGCACCCCAATCCATCACTGACTGTGGAAACGTCACACTGGGCTTCAAGCAAACCTGGATTGTGTCCCTCTCCAGACTCTGGGACCTTGATTTCCAAATGAAATGCAGAATTTACTTCCATCTGAAAACAGGTCTTTGGACCATTGAGCAATTGTTCATTTCTTTTTCTCCTTAGCCCAGGTAAGATGCTTGTGACGTTGTCTGGTTCAGGAGTGGCCCGACACGAGGAATGCAACATTTGTAGCCAATTTCTAGTATTCATCTGTGTGTGGTTGCTCTTGATGCATTGACTCCAGCTTTAGTGCACTCCTTGTGACGCTCCTGCCACACTTCATCCTTCCACTAGATTTTCTGTTAATATGCTTGAATACAGAACTCTGAACAACCAGCTCCTTCAGCAATAACCTTTTGTGGCTTACCCTCCTTGTGAAGGGTATTGATGAATGTGTAGCCTGCTGACCAAAAGTAAAAGACCGTTTAAAGACTCAGGAATCCTTTGCAGGTGTTTTGAGCTGATTAGGGTTTGACGCCATGAGTTTCGTGGTGTCACAAAAAAAGTTTCACTAGCAAAGTTTTTTTTTGTTTTCATTATCTGTGAGCCATAATCATCAAAATCTCAAAATTACAAGAAACATGCTTGGAATATATCACTCTCTTTAGTGTTTCTATATAATAGAATAGTTTCAATTTCTGAGATGATATCTATATTCTATATATATATTGTACTTTTATGCAATATTAAATTCTGTTTAGATTTACCCGTATTTGTAAAAAATCTGTGGGATTGAATCACGTACATGCCAAGCTTGAATAAGTAATGTCTCAGCAGGGCTGGGTGTTCAACGTCATTCCCTGGTTGGTAGCAATACCCTCATCTCTGTTCAGCGGCTGCTTATCCGATCATCTTATAAGCCAAGGTAGGCTGAAAGAGGAAGACATATCAGAAATCTATGCATGTTCTTGACAAAGCAAGCCCTTATTTCTCTCTTGATCATTTCAGGTTTTGACACCGCCTCAGTAAGGAAGTTGATGCAGGTATGATATTTGGAACTGCCTTATTAATTTTCCTAAGGGGCCTGCAGCCCAAGGTTCTCCACCCTTTCTACTGCGGATCTGTGGGTTATGTTTATAATATCAACATTCAAGTGTAGTTCTCGCAGGTTTCTTCTCTGCATAATGTGTCTTGAGTTTCTGTAACAGAATGAAACTAATATTACACGTTATCAGTAAATACAGTTGCACTTAAAAATTTTCAACCCCAACTGCAAACATTGAACTTGCAAACTGTGTTTCCAACTGCATCTCTACAAACATTGGGAGGACTTTTGGTCTTAATCTTTATCATTTTCCATGATCTCCTCTCTGAACTGTGTGGACAATTCAGTTTGGACTTATCCATATTTCTAACATGCAATGAAACGTTACCATCAACAGTCCAGAAAACCGAGACGTTCTAGCTCAAGCACACCTGATGCAATTAATGAAGCACTTGGTTGGTTGTATCAGGTTTGCCTGAGATAACAACTGCTCTGCAAACAAAGAGGCAAAGTGGGATTTAGTTTGTAATTTGAATAAAAATAATGATATAATCCATTTTATTTAACTATTTAAACCCTCCATGTGTAATTTGTTAATTGCAAACACCTGAATAATCTTGATTCTTGCTGAAAACCTAATTTCAGAATCAGACATACTTTAATAATCCCAGAGGGAAATTGCTGATTTCTGATGCGACAGTGGAGAGGAAAACTCCCCATTAACAAGAAGGAAAGACCTCCAGCAGAACCAGGCTCAGTGTGAACGGCCATCTGCCTCGACAGACTGGGGGTTAGAGAAGACACAAAAAAAGCACAGAAGCACACATTGATCCAGGAATCCTTTCTATGTTGGAGAGAGTAATGGCAGATGATCTGCCCCCCTGGATTGTGGCACAGCTAATAGAACACCACACCAGGTGTACCTGCTATTAAGAGAAGAAAGACAGAGAACAAAACAATGCAAAAAACAGTAGGAAAACTCAGCAGAGTGAGATAAATGGATCCTGATGTCCTCCAGTAGCCTAAGCCTATAGCAGCATAACTATAGAGATAGCTCAGGGTAATATGAGCCACTCTAACTGTAAGCTTTGTCAAGGAAAGTTGAAGCTTAGTCTCAAAAGTAGACAGTGTATCTGCATCACAGACCTAATTTGGGAGTTGGCTCCACAGGAGAGGAGCCTGATGGCTAAAGGATCTGCCTCCCATTCTACTTTTAGAGACTCTAGGAACCACCAGCAGACCTGCAGTCTGAGAGCGAAGTGCTCTGTTAGGAACATACGGGGTAATCAAAGCTCTGATATATGATGGAGCTTGATTATTAAGGGCTTTATACGTTAGAAGAAGAATTTTAAATTCTATTCTTGATTTAACAGGAAGCCAATGAAGGGAAGCTAAAATTGGAGAAATATGATCCCTCTTGTTGATTTTCATCAGAACTCTTGCTGCAGCATTTTGGATCAGCTGAAGACTTTGAACTGCATTTTGTGGACTTCCTGATAGTAAAGAATTACAATAGTCCAGCCTTTTGGCAATATTCCAGAGGTGAAAAAACAAAACCCTAGAAACCTGTTCAAGATTTAATGACGTGTCTTGGTCAAAAATAACACCATGGTTTTTATTTTTTATATACTTTATTTCCAGTAGCCAGTTCATATGAATATTCACATTCAAACACTGATAAGCAGACCAATAGGCAGCTTGGGGTTAAGTGCCTTGCCATTGTGGCAGGAGTAAGTAGGAATCAAACCCACAGCTTTCAAATAGAATTACTACATACCCCTGGCTTTGAGCCACAATTGCCACAGACAACACTTTCATCATGAGATAACTTAATTGTAAGACATTAAAATACCATGTTTGCACAGAAAAATATATTAAATGTTTCTTAGAACAGTTTATAGTTATAGTTCCTTTAGTTATTCTAATATACCAAAATGTTTTTAATGGGTTGGGAGATGAGGCACAATTGGCTCCCTAGATTAAAAGGTTTGCAGAACCCTGATCCACCTGAGTGTTGAGTCAGAATTTAATTTATCATTTCCCTACTCCTCCTTAAAATAGGATTCATTTCCTTACTGCATGTAGCAAAATATGTATTTTTTTTTCTTTTCTTTTTGCTTGATATGTTTTTTCTTCTTCTACCTCGTTTAGTTTTTCTCCATGGGAGTGTCCAGCGTGTTCACAGTCCTTCTGTGTGGCAACACCACCTTCCCCTGGGCTGTAGCATTTGTGTCGGCCACCATGGGCCTCACCACCTTCAGTCACAGGTACTGGCTCACACGTTATTCTGCTATACCTGTCATGCTGCCTTATCAGTGTTCTGTTTTGCATCATTAATGTTCTATTTATTTCCACTTGTACCACTGCAAAACATTTCATTTCTCATATTTATTTTACCCTGGCAACTTTTTTTTTTAATTTTTTTTATTAGAATGATGTAGTTGGTGCAGGGCTTAGTCGAATTGTTCTTGGCAGATCTCCGCTCCTATTTGGCATGCATTTTTAAATCTTATTTTGACCCCCTTTGCACATGAGTTACTAATTTTTTTTCATGTGTAACTACTTACCCGTAATTGAACGACTAAAAGTGCAAAATGTACCTGCTTGCTGAAACTGATAATGAGCATTTATAACCTTGTCTAATCAGGCTGAATTGTTGAAGCTGTTGTTTTAGTTAACAATATCCAAAATTACATGAATAATTCATGTTGAGGGTGTTATTACATGCAGATTAAAACACCTCTGAATCACTAATGGGAGTTTGCTGTTCTGTAACATGATGTGTGTGCAGCAGGTTATGTTGTTGAACTCTAAAGACTATGTGGAAAAAATTTAAATAAAAAAAAATTCCTAAAGCAAACTGGATAGTATGATATTATTTTGCTGCTGGTTGAAAGCAAAGCATGGATATATGATGGCAAGTTTCAAAGCTGTTTACCTAAAAATGAAGACTTTTGTCATTTCACATTAGTTCTCTGAATACACTTTAATGATTCGGAGACGTTTTATTGTTGCGTCTTCTTTTTGACTTTGTATTTAGAAGATGGGATAATGTCCTTGTTGGCAAAATCAAAGCTTTTTCTTTATTAAGTTTCTGACACCGGTGTTAAAAAAAAACAACCTTTCTGTTACAGCGGGGTTTCTGTGAATGTTCAGGATCTCGCTCCTTCTTGTGCCGGAGCTCTATTTGGTGAGTAAAATATAAAGAGGTTTCATGGAAAGTGCTGTAAACCCCAACACATTAATGTTGTGCTTTAGTATAAATGTTAATAGTTGTGTCTACCTCTACAGGTATCATGAATACGTGTGGGGCATTCTCAGGTGAGTTTCTCTTTAGTTTAGGAATCTCTTTGCGATGAATATTTTAGCAGGAGCAGCTGAAACTCTATAAAGGAGAGCTGTTTCCCTTTTAATAAATTCAAAGTTTGGGATGATGTGTGGCTGTCAGGTTTGCTGGCTCCCGTGATCCATGCATATTTCATCAAGGGAGCATATTAAAGTAAGTGAATTAAAATGGTGAACAGAGGATGACAGCTAGGGGTCCTGTAAGGGAAATAGAATCCTGTGACATTTTTCTTTATTTACAGAGCCTCATAAAATAATTTCTATCCCTTGAAGTTTCCCAGGTTTTGTCCTGTTACAACCACTTATTCAGCATATTCTGCACTGCAAAAACAAAACTAAAAATAAGTCAAATCTTCTTGAAATGAGTGTATGTGTCCTTGATTTGAGCAGGTAAATAAGATGTTTTGCCAATGGAATGAGATCTGTAAACTTAAAATAGGAACAACTCATCTCCATCATCTTATTTAGAGTGCAGTATATCTAATTATCTAATTTTAGGGGTAAAAATACTCATTCCATTGGCAGATCATCTTATTTATGTGCTCAAATCAAGGACAAATGGTCTAATTTCAACAAAATTTGACTTATTTTTAGTTCGGTTTTTGCAGTGTTGAGATTTTCTGCGTTAGACCAACAAAAGCTAGTGCTAGTGTAAAGTAGAAGAAAAAAGGGGCACGGTTTTTAATGTTTAAAAAAAAAAAATATATAGAAATATGAAATCAAGTCTCGCCACAGATTCTCAATTGTATTTACATCTGGACTTTGACTTGGACACCCTAATACTTGACAATGTTTTGATCAAAGCCATTCCACTGTAGCTCTGGCTGTATGTTTAGGGTTGTTGCTCTGTGTGGAGGTGAGCTCTTACCCAAGTTTATACTCTGTTCCAGCCTTTAGGAGGTTTTCTTCCATATTTTCCCTGTTTTTAGCTCCTTTAATCTTCCCACCAACTCTAACATGCATTCTTTTCCTTACTGAAAAAAACTTTCTCCTCAGCCTGATGCTGGCACCAATATGCCTCACTGTTGGGACGTTCTGCTTAGGCCTCTTGGCTGCTTCTCTGATTACCTCTCTCCTTGCCAGTCATGTCCATTTAAGTGCAACAGACCACCATGTCTTGGTAGTGTTGTAGTTGTGATGAGCTGGAGACTCATGCAACACTGGAGGTCCTAAAGAAACAGCTTCACTAGTACGCCACTGCATTTCAGCATTGGTCTACTAATAACCTTGTTACCTATTATCTCCATGCACATTGGGAGTCAGTGAAGTTGTGCCAGAACGCTTGGACCTCAGCGTTGTAGTTGTGCCATGTATTGGTTTTCATAATGCTGTTTATTTACTAATGTTCTCTAAAAAACCTCAGTGACCAGAACAGGTTTAGTTGCACTGGGATTATATTACATCTGGACTATATTCACCAATTAGGTGGTAAATGAATAAATTGGTGGTTGGATTTTATTTGTGGGAATAAATGGGACATTAAAACAAAACATTTCAGTTATTCATTACTTTGTGTTCTGTTGAAAAAAAATCACTGTACAAGGCCTTGCATTCAAATGAGGGACAAATGGAGGGATTCTTCTGTTCAGATACATTTTTGTTCTGCTTTTGGCTGACAAAGTGGTAACCGTGATCAATTCTGTGCAGGAGTCCTGATGGTGTACTTTTCGGGGTATCTCATTGAGGCTACGGGCTCGTGGGGGTCGATGTTTGCCCTCATCACCACAGTCAACCTGATGGGCCTCTTCACCTTCCTGGCCTTTGCCGAGGCTCGCAGGGTCGATATCGAGTCCAGTAGGATCCGCCACAACAGCATCCACATCTAAATCGTTGATGGGTACAGCGTGTTATTCCTAATGATAATGTGATTTTGGATAATCTATAGGCAGATTATCCACATTGGAGTATTATCCAATAGATGGTAAGCGGCATCTTGCACAGGTAAGATGTGAGAAATGTCTGTTTAGCTCTGTGTTTACTAAGGGAGGGCTGTGAAAGTTACTGAAAAGCACACAGCAGAACGATGTTACTGAAAATCCCGTTACTGAAGATGGGATTCAGCCTTTGAACCTGGAAGGAGGAGGCTCTTTCAGTTCAGAGAAAATGTAGGAGAGCATACTTACACTACGTCCAGGTTAAAGCTTGTGAGGTGGTTAAACATGGGCAAGGAAAGTGTTTACATTTGTCTTAAATTAAAGGCCATATGAGAAGTGGAAAGCTGTTGCTCAGTGTCGGATGTTGTCGAGGGAGCTCTGAGAGTCACAGTGGTGTTTGAGTCGCTCCCCGACAGCTGTGACAGACAAAGCTGGGCTCTTTTTCTTACCGTGTAGGGGGTCCAGACTCTTCTACCTGAAGTATTTTACTCATAAGCCCCATTCAGTCATCACTGAGATAAATATCCGAGTGACACCTCATTACACGGTCACTAATGACTCTGGCAGACATCCTTAATGTTCTGTACAATTTACCTTCAGTGGACCGTGTTCGCAGTTAGAGACTGGTTCTATCGGTTTTCAAAGGGGTGACTGAAAGCTTTCGGGGCTTAGTTTCCGCTGAGCGCTTTGCCTCTGGTAGTTGTATTAAATACAGTGATGCATTTTTTTAAGACCAAAGGTTAATAGTAAATTATTATTTTTTTGTATGTAGTTGCATCTACTACAATACCTCATTAAATTATTTTAAAGAGTTTCATATTTATATGGCTTCGAAATCTTTTTCTCTTTTGGAGAGAAAATGTGTGAGAGGAAAACAAAAACAAAAGGCGTGATAGGCTGTGATACGGCCTGGAAAGGCCAAAAAGACATGACTGTGTGTGAGTTAATCCTGACTTGTTCTTCCTCTGAATTGAAATGTATCTGTGTTAGGTGCACATGTATATCAGAGTGATATCCAACTTTTTCTTTGTCCCGCTTCAGACGTTTGTTACTGGGGTCTTGGAATGTATAATAACTGTGAGGGTGGGGGAACTTGACTGTCTCTTTATTGTCTCAGACCTGTTTTTCTTTTCTACCCTTGACATAATGAATAATACTGCAGATGAAAGGGTTAAGGATCTTTTGGAAGCTGCACATTTAAGATATTGCAATGTTACTACAGAGCACATAGCAACTGAACGCCAGCTAAATAATTCTGAGTGTTGAGACTGTGGCCTTCAGAGCAATGTTTCAGTTCCTAAATATTTGCAAGTTTTTTCATGTTAAATCCAGATGCTTACTTAGTGTCTATACCTATGTATCTATGCATTAATTATTTTGTGCCTCATTTAAGTAACATAGGCATTGCAAAATGCAGTTCTTGCCACACAGTGTCTACTAATAATTTGTAGGAATTGTCTGTTTTGTGTCAACTGGATTATGTGCAGACAATGGCACGTTTTCTTTTGGAATAAATATCTTGCTCTAAAGATTGAGCTTTGTAAATGTTCATTGCATTTCATTAAATTTTGGTATTTCGCTACACATACATATTTGCAGAGAGTGTTTTGTTTTTTCAATAAGTTTAGCAAAAAAATGTTTTTAGAATCAAATACTTTGGTCTTGTCACTGATAATACAATGAGTTTAGGAAAGTTTTAAACCTGTGGTTTAAAACTGTGCTATCTGTGTGTCAGTTTAGTTCAGTGTGGGGAGCATGGATTAATAATTCAGACCTTAGGCTGTTGGCAAAAAAAAAAAACAATAGGGGAAAATCCTGAGACTCCATAGATTCATGTTTTGCTTCCTCAAAGCTGATGTAAAATTAAAGTCTTGGGCAGTAGCTCATCAAGCTTTCTGAAGAGGTTTAGCCCCCCCCCCCCCAATTGGCTATAATCTGTGCGTAAACTGTGCAAGACATGTGACAATTATTTGTTTGATCCATTGTTTAAATTGGACTACATGCAGATTTTCTCCCCACTTCATAATTTGTGAGCAATTTGGAAAAAATCTAAGATTTATATATTTGTTTTCAGACATTTTTCATCCTCTGCCCACTTCCTTTTCCTGTCCCCATAGGTGTATGAATCATTCAAGCATACAAATATTGATATTAAGAAATTAACCTGTTTAATACATGCACATACATATTGCCAATATGCATTTGCTCACCCATCCAAATAATTCAGGCGCTCCAGTACTCCCATGACCACAGGTGTATAAAACCCTGCGCCTCGGCACGCAGGCTGCTTCTAAAAACTTTTGGAAAGAAGGCGTCGCTCTTAAGGAGCACAGGGAGTTCAAGTTTCCTTTCTACTAAATATTTCTCATTTAATATTATAACAAAATGGAAGTGATTGGGAACAAAAAACAACTCAGCCATGAAGTGGGTTCAGTGGATGCTGAAGGATGGAGTGAGCAGACGTGCACCAACTTTTTACAGACTCAGTAGCTACAGACCTCCAAACTCTGTCTTCAGATTATTTTAAGAACAGTATGCAAAGAGCTTCATGGAATGGGTTTTCATGTCCAAGAAGTCGATTGCAATTCAGTGTAAGATGATGTAGTGCAAAGCCCACCATCGCTGGACTCTATGCATTGGAGACTTATTCTCTGCTGTGACAAATTATGCCTCTCTAACTACTAATCCCTTGGACGTCTCTGGGTTGTGTTGTGTTAAGGAGAACGGCACTTGCCTCTCTGTGTTGTACCACCTGTAAAGTTTGACGCAAAGGGGATGAGACTGTCGGGCTGTTTCTCCTGAGTTGGGCTTAGCTCTGGCGAGATGGCTCCGTCCTGTTCCAACGTTGCTGTCCACCAGTATAAAAAAGCAAGGTCCATAAAGACATTCATAGACGCAGGTAAAGTAGTTGCTTGTGACCGCCTGCTGGTAAGTGTCAGATAAAATGTGTAAAGTTAAAATTAAAAGGATCCAGGCCAACTACACTTAAAATGAGTGAGAAAAATGTTCACAGTAAAAACCTGAAGACCATCCGAAGGCCTGGAAAGAGCAAGACTACTTAAAAACAAACAAAAGAAAAATCAGCACCGTGGAAAACGGCAACCGAACAATATGAAAGCCCGTTTCAGACAGTAAATCCTTGAGTTTTAACATTAGGAGCTTCTGTTTTTTTTTTTTTTTTTTTATACATTTACTGCACAAGATTTATACTTTGCTGTAAAGTGAGGACCCTTTTGATGGAGGGAGAGAAAAACTTGAAGTAATTTATATTCAGAAAAATAATTCGCAGGCATTATGTGGATTTTGATCTGTGTCAGATTCCAGGTTTCATGCAAGAGTCAATTCAAATTTGAATAACAGAGACACATTAGAGCAAATTAAACATCAAGTTAAAGACAAACCTCATAATAGGTTTATGCTAATTGATAAACATCTGTAACTGACTAAACTGGTCATAGCAATTAAGTTTTGAATTTTTTAATGAAATATATGTTGCTGTCTTGAGTTTTTTTTTCAGTATTTTTATTAGTATTTTTTTTAGTCTGCATGTATTTTCTCTGTAGCTCCACAGAGAGGCAGCAAAGTATAAGGAAGGACAGAGAGCAGAAGTTGTCCCAGAGCCTCAAAATGCCAACATGGCTATAATCTAGAATAAAGGCCTTCAGTGGTGCATCTTAAGTTTTAAGAAAACCTTCTGGTTTTTAGAAAATGTAAAAAAAAAAACTTCTGCATCAATTAACCTGCATTTTTCAACTACTTGGACTATTTCATACTTCAAGAACCTGAGAACTGTTTCAGCCCTGTGCTGCATCCTGATCAGCTGCTGAACAGGTTCTGGTGCTGGGCTGTCATGTTCACACCAGCAGCTCACTGCACACCCAAATCCCGAGTGTGGGCCAGCGGGACGTATGCGGTGGCACCATATGGCAGGATGCTGTGTGCCATGTTGGCTAGCTGGCACTATCCACGTGTGAATGGCCAGACGCTAGTCAACCGAACCTACTCCTCCTCATGGGACCCAACGGCTTGGGTAACCATGGCGACGGGTGGCTGGTGCGGCTGCGGCGTGGCAGTGAAGAGGGAAGGAGAAGGGGGTGGGGTGGGGGGTCACAAGTGAATGAAAGTAACAAGTCATTTAGAAGTCAGTGGGGTGGAGTGAAGTAAATTTAGTGCTTGATGTACAGTTTGTAAAAAAAAAAAAAATGGGGATGGTCAGTCACTCATCAGACAAAAAAAAATGGCGTTGTAAAAGAAGACATAATCATGATGAGTGGCCCACTATTTAATTAGTGGAAATTAAAACACGAACAGGGAGACTAGAAGAGCGAGGCAATTAAACCCTCCCCCAACTTGTTGGCTGGTTAGAGTAACCTAGTAAATGTTCAGCCCGTCGCAGAGCTAGAGATACATGTAAATGAAATGGCTCCATTAATTAGTAATTAACATCAAGTTAATGACATTTCACTGTCGCCATCTCATCCTATGTCCTTCCTCTGTGGTGGAGGGGCTGTCTCTCTAGTCCCTGATCGGAAAGCTAATTAGAGCAAAGCTAAACCTCCATATAGGGTTACCTAATGATATAGAGGCCCATTTTAAGGCTGGTCATTGTGTGAGCAGGATTAATCACTTTGTAGTAATAGATCAGCAGACACTATAAGTCTAACACTTCTCTGTGGACTGTGATATTGAAAGGCCATTGACAGGTTTTATGTGCTACTAGCATGACGCGCGCAGGCTAACGCTTCCCATCTAAATTGGAAATACTTTTAACATTTCACCTAGTTTTTTTTAATGCTATATAGCATCATTAATTAGAGTTATAAAAACCTTAAAACCTGGACAGTATGAACCAAATAAATAACAATCCGCTGTTATTTTTGAAGGGTTATGATACCAATAGACTTTTGAATCACACTTACTAAAGCCAGAGGGCACTGCCATATTGTCACCATGTTGAAAATGTTACTCTGTACGACCTTAGATAGAAAAGTTTATGTTCTTGACAAATAAGACCAGGATCATGAAAGAATCATATATCAAAACTTCTCGGATTTACTGGAAGCACCACCCCAAAGCTAAAATAACTGTTCATACCATGGCTGGGGCAGAAAGCTCAAGCAGAGTCAACAACCAGACCACCAAGGCAACCACAGGAGGATAAAGTTCAATAGGTAAGCAAATGTTTCTTTGTTTTCCTAATTAGACATAGCAGCATAGCTTTGTTTCTGTGTAGAACCCAAATGAAGTCTTTAGTCAAATGAATGTTTGACTAAAGATGGTATCTGAGTATTTTAACCTTGCTTTCAACCATGCTATGCATAGCACAGCTAGAAGGGACATTTCAGGACCAAAAAATAGTCTTGTGAGAAGCCTAGATGGAAACAAACTTACATACAGTGTTTGACTGGCTTAAGAGACAGTGTCGTAGGAATACCGTTTTGACTGCTACATTAGGTGTAGTGACAACATAACAAGTAGAACACAGACTGATTGATTATGTAGAGAAAAGCTATGACAAGGCTCCCGAAATTAAAGTATTCTGTGACAGTTGCTTGGAGAAATGGGAGTGTTGATGCCTGTGGGAATCCGAGTCATAATGCTGGTCAGAATGAGAGCTGAAATGTTACCAGATTTTTAGTGCAAATTAGTTACTTTAGTGGTAATTCATCATTGTGGTGACTTACAGGTAGAATGGACTGAACATAGAACCCTTTTAAATCTCTCTATAAGGTGCTCGTCACTCTATAAATCACGTTGTAAACCTTCACTTTATCAGATCAGATTCAACTGGAGACTTTGCGGTCTGTATTTTGTCTAAGGTGGACGCTGATACACAATGTATCGCTTCTTTCATCAAGTTCTCGCTTTTTTCTTTTAGGTTTTAAAATCTAAGTTTCAGTGATTGTAAACCACTATTGTGAGCTACAAGTCTGAGCAGAGTCAGAAGGTTGCAAAAATCATACATGCCCTTTAAAAGATTTCTGTTACATGAACATAACAGAGTAGGCCAGTGTCAAACGTAGTTATTTCAGCATTTCAGCGATGGGATTGTTCTTTGGTTTTTGGTCCCCTCCTGAGCTAAAATCAGCTCACTGACAGGGCTAATATTGCATGATTTGATTGTGGTCACAAGCATTATTACTGCAAAGCAACATGAAACATGAAGTTAACGCTCAGCACATTGTTTTTTGTCATGGAAAAAAAAAAAAAATTGGAAAAATTGTTTTCAGGGTAATTTTCAGAAATGTCTGTTGCCTTTTTGTCACAGCTTTCTAGTATTTTCTATATACCCCCTATCATCGCCTCATTTACCAGCTTTTCTTTGTTTTCCTCTTCTTCTTCTTCTTTTCACCTCTTCCTGTAAACCAGCTTCTGATACATGATTAACCCCTAAAGCAATCTCCTGATGCTTTAGCACATTCACCGTTATAGCTCACCATCACAAACACACGCTCAACCAAATATGTTGATTTTTTGTCAATTAAACCCCCTTCAGCTGTTTGCCTCTTGCCAGACATATGGCCCGTGTTAAATCTAAAGAGCAAATGGGGCCACCATTGAAAGGGGCGTCATTTTAATGGAACCCTGAGGGACAAGACCCACACCTGTGCAATAATAGCATAAACCATAAGCAACTCATTGACCAGATGAGGACACTGTTGGCTTGCGTGTAAGTGGTGGTGGTGGGGGAGCAAGCAGTGCAATAATTCAGCATCACAATTCTATTTAAATATTTATTTTAAAAAAATCTAAAATGCCTTTTTATGCTAACCCTCACAATGCACAAACTTTGTTTTACTGATGGTTTCTGCTTCCTGAGCCTCAACAGTAGTTCCATATCTGCTAAGCCAGACAAAACATAAAACAAAGACACAAGCTTGCTCTGTAACTCTGCCCTGCAGCACCGACATGATATTTTTCTCTTAAAAAAGGTTTTACAGTTTAGACATATAATTTTAGAAAACAATATGGTGCCATTAGTTCTTGGCAGCGAGAGGCAGAAGCTTACCTTAAAGATAAGGACAAGACAAACAATATATCCAGAGTAGATAAATTCAGCAAACCTCTTCGGCTGAATTTTTTTAATCCCACTTCTCTTTTCTTGTATTATACCCTGTTTAAATATATTTTTATTAAGCTAAAACGGGACTCTGAAATTACTTTTGTATTATTAATTATTTGCCCCTATCGGGAAATCCAGTTTGCCTTTTTTCAAACTGACCCAGAGTGGACAACCCAAAGATAGCTGATTTAGTGTGATACGACAAGAATTGTCATGAAATTTGCACGAAGCAGAGGCCGCCACTATCAAAAAGCTGCCAGTTTGGCGAATAAATTAATGATCAAAATTAGTGTTGGCTGATTTGCGTATTGAGGGGTTGCAACAGACTTTGAAATCACAGATATAAATTGCAGATACATCCAAAATAGCATTAAAGTAATACATTCCAATATTAAAGCATTATGAGAAACAAAAGCGCTGTTTGGAATTATCTTAATGTAATTTCTAGATTGGTCTGGTTCTAATATTTTAGTTTTTTGCCAATTGATTGAGTGTATTTATTTTTTACAATTCTATATATTTATCCTATGGGATCAATCAATAATGATGATAATTACAATGCACCATAAATCTTTTAGAAAAATTAAATATCCATCCTGGCATGTTTAAAAAGATAACAGATAAAGCTTCACGCCGGAGATTTTTGATTAATATTTGCATGAAACTGACTTGCATAATTATATTTAAAAATGGCTATAGATGTTTTAGCCTTATTCTTGATTCACTGATGATGAGAGCTCAATATAGGTTTTTTTCCAAATCTAATTATGAATATAACGAATAAAGTGTTACTGAAATAAAAAAAAAACGTTCTAAGATAATTAAGTTTTGTTTATCATATTCTCTCTGTTTGTGCATGCACATGAGGAGGTGAAATACCCCATCCGTGTCACCGCCTCAGCACCCCTCCACTCATCTGTTCCAGCTCTCCCTAGCCTCACGCTGCTCACATCTCCAACACCACCAGATCTTCTCCCTTTTTTCCTCTCACTAGCTCTTTACTAAAGTTTGGCCGTCAATCAGCAGTGGCCTCAGGCAACGGGCACTGATGAAAAGACCCCTGAGAGAAGGAGACCCAAATTAGATTTCAATAAGGATGTTGAATATTCATGTCAGGGAAACATCTAAAGGTAAATGCTTTTTGATCTCCTCCAACAAATATCACTTGTGTGCATTTCCAGGTCCTGGTGCTCTGGTTCTGCAGTGTTTCCACCCCCCCCCCAGCCCGCCAGCCCGGTCCGGCCCTGGCCCCGGCCTCAGCTCTGTCTTGCTCCTTGGGGGATGCGGTGGAATAATGATGATGGAGCTACAAAGGAGGAAAAAGAGCCATAATGAATGTTTATACCAAAGGGACACAATAGAAAGGGCATCCGTACTAAGTATTCAGTAATTAGTATTTAGCTGAAGTTGATCATTGAGTGCACGCATGCAAACACAGACAGACTTTGCGGACAAGTATTCAGAGCAGAATTACTGAGGCAGAATCATTTATTGTGTGAACCTGAGATGGGGAGGACCTCCCCTGACAGCACCAGTCATAACATGGTTTCATTTCACCTGTCAACATGTTTACTTTATTTGTATAATCGACTCACTTTGGGTCCTTCCATCTCAAAATGTCAACAGCATTCAGAGTACCCTGAATTTACCTGCGCTCTGCTTAGAATTGTAATTATCACCTTAACACATTAGAGATAAATGTGTCTCCTTACATCAGTCCTCAAAGTTGTCCTTTTGTCTTGCCGTAATGCACCATTTGCTTGTAAGTCGTTCTTGTGTAGAGTGCTAAAAGGGGGCCAGCATCCTCCCAATACCCTGAAGAAATCGCCATCACTTCCATCATTGCTTAGATGGAAATGTGCGACAGTGCTGGATGTGTGGGGACAGTGGGGGGACTGCCTCAGGCTCTTCTCCCCTGCAGAGAGTCCACTCCACTCGGGAGCACGCCGTGAAACGAGTTCTGAAATGAGACCAAAGGATAGAAACACCATCTCTTCTTGATGCGGGGTAGGACCAGCTATTAGCCCGTGTCAACCCTCATCATGAATAATGCGTCCAAAGCGACGGTGATATCTGCAAACGAGCCACCGTGGCACATGATGCGGGATGACAACCCAGCATCATTCAGTGAGGTCGCTAAAGCATCTATTCTCATCCTGCATTATACTTTTCTCTGATCAACCCCCCCGCCCCCCTCCCCCAGTCTGTGTTCTTCTCAACCTCCCCCGCCCCTTCCTTACAACATGATGGTCAGTCTATTGCCAGGCAATCTGGTCTGTGATGTTGTTCACACCTCCGTTGAGCCAAAAGAAGAGGAAAAAAATCTATGACAAGATATGATGACTTACCCAGGTGGTGTGTTTCACTGGTCTCTTGGTCTTATGGGTGAGGACAGCCAACCAAGGTGTGTGTGTGTGTGTGTGTGTGGCTACAGTATATGATGGTGTGTTTACCCGAGGCCTTGTGCTGCAGTGCTGTGATGCTGTGTGTCACCATGGTCCGGCCTGAGCCCTGCAGCCAGAGAAACCAGCTGTGAAGCTGACAGGTTTGTCTTCTGCACTCACCTACTACACTCTTTCCTAGCTTTCAGACACACACACACTTACGTTCGTATGATGAAGCGCATACACAAACACACCAAAATAAAAAAAAACCTCTCTTTCATGGCCTGAGGTTTAAGTACACATGCACTCACAACACCCCCCCCCCCCCCCTACACACACACACACACACCTCCCCACATCCACACATATCCACAGACAATCGCACAAGCTGCAGGCAGCCGCTCTCATTCCTGCTACAAACACACTGCAGAAAGGAATAAGCTCACAGAGCTCTGCTGTAGAGTGGCTACTCACTCAACACATCCTCGCAATTTGTTTAAAATGAGCAAACATGAAACAGTTGTCGAACATAGTATCTCGCTCTGATGGTCTTTATCATGTAGGTGGCATACTTTGCAATATTCTACCCCAGTAGGACTTATTGAGCTGTTAACATGAAACTGCAGGAATGTAGCATCGTTAATTAGATGCTACAGAAGATGAAAGAGCTTTTTACTCAATAAGACAAATTAACAACAAGGTAGGACTACACAGTATTGTGAAAATATTGTGGTGGTGATAACAGTTGCAATAATTTTGCATTTTCCTCTCTCTTCTCTCTCATTTGTCATTACGATGCTTTCAACTCTGTCTATGGAGAGAGAACATCTTGAGTAATCGGTGACATCGTTTACTGCAGAGACAATTCAACAGGCTGAATATCTTATTGGCATACAAACTGTGACTTCTTGACTGGTGTTGGTATCTGGAATTGAAACTGCCAACATTTCATGCTATGTTTACATGTACAAACTTTCACGATCGGATTGAAATGTATTTAGATTAAGAAAAAAAAGATTCATATGGGCACACAATTAATAAATCCTATCATGATGTGTGTTTATATGCACCTGGCGTTGTTCAGAATAGAACTACTGAATTGCGCAGAGTTATCAAATTTCCTTTAAGGGAAACATGGAAGAAGTACTTCCGTCTTTGCTGAACAAAAAAAAAAAGCAAACAAAGCATTAGTGTACGAGTTTGTTTGTCCCAGGTTCTAATTACGGCTGAGACATTACTGAATAACTAATAATGTTGTGCTCTTTTATTGTCTCTAATAGAAAGGCGGTATTGGGAGCACAGACAGTTTTACGTCTGGACATAGCATCTAGCTACTCAAAACGGAAATACATCATGTTGACGCTGGCCGCACTCAGCTCAGCTTGCTACATTCAGAATAACTTGATCCTGACAAGCGTTACATGCATGCCGATCAGATTGTCAGTCAGCATAAACCACCCGTCTCATTCACAATATAATTTCTTTCCAATTGAACTTAATCTGATCACAGTATTCCAATTGGCGTGTTTACATGACATTTTTATTCCGATAGCCCCTTTATACCGATTACTTATGTCCATGTCAACGTAGACACTGAAGGGATATGTTTGCATTAGTCTCTCTTGTAAATAACTTTAGTCTCTATGAGACTAAAGGTTTTTAAGATTTTGCAGCCCTCATAAAAAGCCTAGTTAACATTTATGGACTCAAACCTGTTTCTTCAAGAGTACAGAGACATGCAAAACTTGTCCTACCACCTAGACGTTTTCTCAGTTTGTCTCCATGCAAAGACAAAACTCAACAGATTTTTTTTTTAGGATTTTATTCGGCAGACCTTATAGTTTTTCACGTTTTTTTAAGTAAAAATCTGAAAAGTGTTGCGTGTGTTTGCATTGAACTCACTCGACTGTAGTAACCTTAAAGAAAAACCAAAGCAAATAAATTTCCCTTAGAAGGCAACTAATATGTTAATGAACTTCACCTCTGTATGAGTCTCACATGTCTTTATACATGTAAATACAGCTGTTCTTTGAAGGCCTCAGAGGTTTGTTAAAGAACATTAGACAATAAACAGCATCATGATAACCAAGGATCAGACCTTCTAAATTATATTAGTTAAAAAGAAGCTTAAAGCTTATAAAAAAAATATCCTGAGCATTAAACACATCATTGTTCAACCCTTTATCTGACAGTGAAGGAGAGCATTTATTAGGGAAGCAACCAAGAGGCACATAGTAACAATGGAGGAGCTGCAGAGATCCCCTATTCAATTGGGAAAATCTGTAAACAGAACAGCTATTAGTTTTGCGCTCCTCAAATCTGCCTTTCATGGGAGGGTAACAAAAAGAAAATCAATATTAAATGAAAACCACACGGGGACACAACAAACGTGGAAAAAGGTGCTCTGGTAAGATGAAACCAAGCTTAATCGTTTTAGTTTATCTGCGAAGCAAACTGTGTTAGAAAACTAACGCCGTGCATCACCCTGAACACGCCATCCTCATTGGGATATTTGGTGGAAACGTTATATGACGAGGATTCATTTCTTCGGCAGGAAAAGGGAAGTGGGTCAGAGAAGACAGGAAGATGATTAGAAAGCTAAGTACAGAGAAATTAGAGTCTGCAAAAGCTCACCAAAATGTTTTTATGGTTGCACAATGACATTAAAGATTATTGATCCTTGATTCTTGAAAAAGCCTTGAGAGAGGGGAATTTTCAAGCAGGGTGACACCAAACATGCTGCCAGAGCTATGGAAGGGTTTGGATCAAGCCATATCCATGTGTTAGAATAGCCCAGTCAAAGTTCACACCTAAATCCACTAGAAATTCTGTGGCAATACTATTTTGTTCAGAAAAGATTCAGTCTCCAGATGTGAATAGCCATGGTTTGGTTTGTAAAATAAAAAATAAAGGCAACTTTACCAATATTCTTTATTTTGTTTGTTTAGTACATTAAAACGCAGCAGAGTTTTGAAAGTCATTGTGACCACTGAAAGAAAAATGCCAAGATTTCTATAGATTCCACATGCATATAGAGGATTTCTTAAAATTTACGCATTTGAAGATTTTAAATTTCTAAAATATACCATTGATCAAGGAACATTCAAAGCACACCTTTCCACATAGTGGGATTTTATTCCTCCAAACATTTTAGCCCAAAACGAATGTACTTTATTGTCTATTACACATCTTATCTGTATGTCAACTTTCATTTACTAATGGTTTAGCTCACTTCCATTGGAAATAGGGCCTAATAACCCGTGCCTAATACTGACAAGAATTTACATCATCAGTTACTATCATTATGACTACATTTTACCCAAGTGAATCTGTGAATCTTGCCGAATACACATGCTGGTGTGCAACACAGACATGGCCCTACGTATTTGGCATCATGTGGGTCAATGAGGACATATATCACTGCCATAAGCACCTGAACTTGTGGACCATCCAGGAAAAGCTGCATGAGTTACCCTGAAGAGACGTTGGGTTCGGCAGCAACTTCCCCCCACACCTATCCCTCCCTATCTCTTTCTCTCTCTCTCTTACACACACACACACAGACCTTGACACACAGTAGTGAAAGATGCCATGTGTATCCAGGTGTCTGGCTGTGCTGTAGTGCCCTTCAGATGTCACAACGACAGAAATCAGTAGTCTGACCAGAAAGTCTGCAGGCAGCATCTACGTGTGAGCGTTTCACATGTGTGTGTGTCTGTGTGTGTGTGTGTGTGTGTGTGTGTGTGTGTGTCTTTTGGTACATCTGCACACACATATTTGCATGTGTGTGCTTCTGCGTGAGATTGCGGTAACCTATTCCTAGAGGGTGGGGGTGAGAAAAACAAGTGAGAAAACAGCAAAACAAGTTAAGAGACAATGAAGAAAGCAACACTGGCACCTGTTTCCCCTGGTGTGGAAGGCGAAGAAACTCCACAGCCCAGTCCGTCTATGCGCTCTCTTGTTAAAACAAACGGGAGCTTTATTTCTAGATATTGTGGCTAGATAGCATGCACCCTATTACATTTTCCTTGATTCCTTGCTCTCTTTCCTAATGCACATGCACACCTTTTTTTTTTTTTTTTGGTTCAGTTATGTGGCCAGATGTCCAAGTTGACATAGCGCTTAAGGCGTTTGACTGGATGAAACAGCGCTTTGGCTGCGGGTAAAGAGGGATTAAAACAAGGCCCGAGGCACTTGTGTTATATTGAAAACATCCTGGGCTGCTTTGTATGGAGATTTGCATACATTGGGGGTCTGTGCAGCTACGGCCCATCTGCTGAAGTGCATCGTCCCCAAACAACAAAGTGTGTTTAAATATTTCACATTTCCATCTACTGGGAGAGAAGCAAGTTAAAAAAAGAAAGAAAGAAAAAAACAGTCCAGAGCGGGTGAGGGAAGTGGAGGGTAGGTGGAGGTTGGGTGGAGGAGAAAAAAAAAAAAAAGGAGTAGATTGGCACGGCTTTAAATTTGAACTGCTCCCAAATGTGCCTCAGTCAGATCCACAGTAAATAACACTATTGTTGGCCAGAAACAGGGACAATCTAATTATAATACTTTGTAAATCTAACATCTATCAAAGGGATGCTTTTAAAGATCATTGCATTTAAATCAGCTGGTTTTGTTGAACTATAACAATTTTAATAAGTTAGAAAAATAGGACTTTTAAAAATGAAATGAACCCATGACCGTCTTAATAAATGTATTTATCGGCAATAAGATATGGGTAAGATATAGGGTAGATATGAAATTGTCAGTGTACGATAACCTTGGTTAACAATAGGGTTTCATACTGTTTATGCAAATAATAATAATAATAATAATAATAATAAAATATGAGAAGATCTAACTTATGTCTAAAAAAGAAATGCAACAAATATTTCCCCACCTACAAATATAACATAGATTACTAGAGTCATGATAACTGTATGAATGACTTAAGATAGACTTAAGCAAAATTATAGAATGAGCAACCACTAAATGTAATACTCTTTAAGCTGCTCTCTTTAGATGTTCATAGAATATTATTTATTGTGAATATTTATTTATATATCTATATCTATGTAGATGTAGATATATACACACATTTATGCTCGTTAGAGTGGTGGAACCTTCATGTTCTTTCCAAAAAGCCTTAAACTTTTAACTTTTCTCTTGCTTCAGATCCACTGCTTTCTTTATCTTTTTGCTATTCTGCATGGTAAAGGGTAACACTGGGAGTCCAAATAGCTGATAATATAAGCAGGCCAATTTGTTGGAGTGTCTGCTCCGGTTGTCGGTTTGAAGTTCGAAATTCAACAGAGGGAGGGACGTGTTCCTTTGTTTGTATTAAACCAGCAACATGAACCCTCAGAAATCGGAGCTTTTGCAGGCGTTTCCCACTGTGACCACAACGATCTGAGAAAGCCTTTACTATGATGCTAGACTGAGTTTAAATAATCTTTTCATTCCACAGATGATTTTTCTGATAATGTTAAACCACGTCAAACCCTTGCAGTTTTATCACCCTGAAAGCATTATGAAAAACAATGCATTTATATGTTAAATAGTGCTCTTTAAAGGTAATGATCTTGTTTGGAACTCAATAAGCTTTTGAAATGAAGGCATTCCTTGGTTTTCTCCTTAGAACAATAGAAGTCGGTAATCTTGAACATGAACCGCTTCTCACCAAAAAGAACACATGATCTAATGTTGTGATTCTATTTCTCCATGGGAAGTTAAACAAGAGGGTTGGAGAAACTTATATATCCTATTTCTGCCTTGATTGTGTAATTGGGCCACAAACATGTCTTCCAAACTCTCCCTTTTGGGGTTAATGTGTGCCTGATGACATCACAAGGGGCAACTTCAGATTGGACTCACAGGACAGAAAAAAGCTTCGCACCATGAAATAAGTTTTGTCTCAGCCGGCGCTGATCAACCTGCAGGTCCATTTGCAACGTCTTTGTCCCCACAGTTTTGTTCATCTGCCTGATCTTCTTAAAAAGCTTCATACAGTTTCTCCTTCACACAACTGTAGCAGGGATGAAACCCAGCTCATCCAAAAAGATTACCCTCTTTTCTGTTAACAGTTTGTTTCAGAGTCCAAGTGTGAAATCCGTCAAGACATTCAGACATAGAGTTTTAGGAGCGAGACCACCAGCCTGTCTGAGGACGACCTGCCCAGCTGAACAACTGTGATGCACAAGTAGCCATCTTTGAGATGGATGTGTGAGCTGCACTAGCTGGGGTCCAGGTTTGGTTCCCAGAGAGAGGTGACACCACAGTCAGGTTTCAGATCAAAGTAAGGAGTCCTTTTATCACTTTTAATGTGGCCGTTCAATGGTGACCAAGCTGACAGAACAATGGTGGCTACCTTGAAGCTTTTGCCCCTTATAATTAGGTACAAAACACAGAGAGAGAGTCAGCTCTGACTGTTTGAATGCTCCTTCTCAGTTCTCTTCAGATCTTTCCTTTAGGTAACATTAAATCCACATTTGTTTCTTCTCATTTTGCTTCCTTACTTACCTACTCATCAAAATGTATTACTGTAACAAAATTAAGGCCTAATTCTTAAATCAAATTAAGAAATACCTGAAATGACTATTCAGTTTCTAATTGAATCATCACTATGCTGATTCTCAATAATAAATATTTCAAGACTGATCAAGACTGATAAAATCAATGAAATATTTAATATCAGACTGATAAGAAATGTTAATACATAGATATAATTAAATAGCCTTTTTATCTGCAGCGTTGAATATTTGGGTTATCTGCTCGGGTAGCCACCTTGATTAATAGACATGCTGCTTGGTGCTTGTCAGCTATAGGAATTTTATCTACATGATATAATTACTGCTTTCATATCAATACGTAGACAGAAATTTAGAAAACTTGCTAAATTTAGCAACAGCCATGCTTTTAGTGCAGAGTATTTTTCCTTTTAAAACAGTATAACCTTAACAAAAGTGATGGATGGTCCCCTTTAGTTTCCACGGTATCTCTGTTTCATTCAACCAGAAATGTTTCCAAACATCTGAATTTGTCTCAGTTGGAAGCAGAAGAAAAAACGTCCAGCGTTCAGTTTTCTTTCAACCAGCTGACCTGAGGTCCAAAGCAACAAGTTGGGGAGGGGGATCACTGTTTTACGCCATGCTCTGTACAGCCTAACAAAAACGGCGGTCATTTTTGTACTTTGTATGGAATCTCAGTTAAAGGACTTTAAAGCATAAGAACCATATTAGAGAAAATTTTTGCGGTTTTGAAATGTTTTAAAACCTCGGTATATCTTTATACTGGTAACCAGTACATGCCTAATTGGTAAATATAGAAAAAAGACTGTTGGTGGTGCTTGATTAAAGCTGGCGAAAGTCCACAGCAGACAATTTGCTGAAGTCTCGTCTTGCAATGACTTATCATCCCTCTGCCCAAAACCTCTTTATTGTATTAATGCTGTAACTCTGGACTTCTATGACATTTAATGGCACTGTAAAATAAGATAATTACTGTAATATATCTGTGTACTCATGCCCGTTTCCGAGGTCAGAAACATAAAAATTAATGAGGAACAAGTGGGAGGAAGAGGACGGAGAAGACAAATTAAATGAGAGTAAGAGTGTGTCAGTGTGTATGTGTGAGAAGATGGCAAAAGTTAGTTTTATTAATGCTAAGAGAGCAGAGTCTGAAGCTACTCTGAGATCCAATGTTGATGCTTCCTCTTCCTGATAACCCTACATTCTTGTTTTCAGTCTCCTCTTCCCCTGTGTGAGTCCCATTTCAGCGAAAACACACATCAAATGAAAAACACGCTCAGGGCAGTGGATGGTGGATGAACAGTAAGGTGATTTAACGACAGGATGGTTTGTGTGTAGGTTGGACAGCCTGGTGCAGCCTCCGTCTTCACAAGAAGCACACGCAAACATTTGCACACACACACACACACACACACACACACACACACACACACACACACACACACACACACACACACACACGCTGACACCAAATATCTGAAAAAAAGAAGAAGAAAAAAACAGCCAAGATGGACGTGAGGAACATGTTGCTTGCATGGGGGAGGATTCTGGAAAGAAGAGTGTGGTCAATCTGTTTGTTTCTCTGTCACATCCAAGAAGAGTGATAATTTCATTTTCTGATCATTATCTTCTCCCTTTTATTTGCTTCCTAATGTCAATTTTTGAAACTTGCTAAAATTTAAGATCAAAAGTTAATTGATTTAATTTGATTTAACAATGAAATTCCAGGCTATTTTTAAAAAAAGAAAAAAAAACCAAGACAACCAGCGGTGTTGTTGGACTGAAAGCCAAACTGAGCCACAAGATCTGACAATAAATCAAGTATAGAATGAAATATATATTGATTTGTATGAATATTCCCTGTGGAAGAAAAGCATTCCCACAACATGATGCTGCCACCACCAAGTTTCACCGTGTGTGTGGTGAGTTTGGTGTGATTTGGAGCATTAGTTTAGATGTAGTTTTAAAACCCAAATTATTCATACCTTTCCACAGATTCTCCATCAGATTCAAGCCAGAAAATTACAGGGAACAATACTTTTAAGAAGAAGATGCTACAAGCGCTTTCTTATAATTTTGATAATAAATCCCATCATCTTTTTTCAGTAACATGATACATTTGCATATCAATATTAACTTTTAAAGTCAATATAAACATTTTGGCTTCGTTATTGCAACTTCGAGGTATGGACATGTGCAACATTCCTTAAACATTTACAGATACGTCACAATGCCATCTCCCTTGCAATTATAGTTGACTGCTCTGCGTAATTAAAATCACTCCACTCAGGTGCACACCTCTTTAATTTTTTTTCATTTAGCTATTTTTAACATTTGATAACTGTTTTTTTGTGTTTACTATTCTTTTTATATAGCATACAGATCCTTTGTGTGGATCTGTATGCTTTCATTTACATTTCACTTTGCTGCTAACATTAATTTCCCCACAAAGAGAAAATTGTTATTTCTATTCCATTCTAAATCTGTGGTCTGTCCTTTATATTCTCTGACTAACCAGTCAGACTTTTTGTCGTCTTTTAAAGGGAAAATCTTGGCTTATATTTTTATTTTTTATTTTTTAAATCCCAATGTTTTGTTAAAATTTCCTCAGGAATTTCATCGTGGTGCAGGAAATATACCCGGGGTACATACACGAGTGAAGAGGGGCCGGTGACACCCATGAAAAAAAAGAAAGCCACTGATGTTATCTGAGCTTTAGTGTTCTGTCTGCTCTTTCTGCAGCTCCATGTATTTTATTGTGTCTCGTAAGCGCGCTCGTAGGCAAACTGTTTAGCCATGGAAGGTCACGGTTGGAGAATCAGTGAAAAAGTTGAACAGACACACATTAACCCCCATTTAATCAGGATTACAGAGAACAACCGAGCATTATTTAACACACATCGTAGCGCATGGCAGCAGAAGGAAAAATATGGGACACACATACACTCACAAACACAAATCCAGCACAATCAATCTAATGGTGTGCATTAGTTAACTGCCAAATGTTGGGCTTTTTATGGCAGGATCACCCATCCCTTGAAAAGATAAATACGGTGCACAGATCCCAGTAATTACAGCAATCCCCTTACAGCGTGCAGAGAGACCATCCTCGCTCACCAGCCTCTCTGGAGTGCTGTCGCCCAATAGATTAAGTCATTAAGGACAGTTTTAGGACACCGGGCTGTCTGACAGAGGAGGTGCTGGATGGAAAGGAAACAAAAGGAAGATGAGGATTGGCCTGATGATGTATTTGGAGATGTGTTTTACAAGTATTTAGAGTGGGAGGGAGTTGGGAATGCAATACCACTGTGGTTCAGATGAATCGCTTGCGTATTACCAATTTGTAGTAGAAATCTTATCTCTTATTACATTTTTCCCCCTAAATATTCCTCCATACATGACACTATTTTATAATAACTTAATTCACAAATGAATTTCTTTGAATTATACCAGATATAAGCATTCTAATTAGGATTTTTTAGGGCTTTGTTATGTGATTTAATGTACTTCATAGGAGCCAGAGACAAGACAAGAACAGCAATTTTTGGAAGTATGCCCTATCTATCTGGACCACTCCAAAAGGATGTGCACGCACTAACATGCGTAGTTAACATGGCTAAACACATAACAGAGCCCAGATTACTGCACATACAGAGCGATAGTGGCTTCTGTTAATTTTTTCTACCTAATTAAATGTATGAAGAGTTTGCAAGGATATAAAAGCAGAGTTGCCCTCTGTAAAGCACGGTTTAGTGATGAAACCTTGACAGAGGGTCTTAGAAATGGACATTTAATTACAGTTCTTAGTTTATCTTTGGTCTCATCTGACCACTGTCTGCCAGGTTTTAACGTGTTGCCCACATGGCTTGTGGCAAACTGCAAATGGGAGTATGACTTTCATTCACCAATGATTTGCTTTTTGGAACTTTTTCATAAAGCCCAGGTTTGTGGGGTGCATGACTAACAGAGGTTACGTCAACAGATTCTCCCAACCGAGCAGTGGATCTTTGTGCAGCTCCTCCATCAATATGTGTCTCTATGCTGCTTCTTTGACTAATGTGCTCCAGTCAGTTTACCTGGACAGCCATGCCTTGGTATGTTCGCACACTAAGACACGACACTTACCTTATTCGGACATCAGAGTTAACATTGCTCTGTTTGACGTTCCAATCTGGGAATATTCTTTTAAAATCTCAACCAGTGTTAAACTTACATTATCTCTGACATGTGCGGTGTGTTACCTGGTCGTTATGGAGGTGTTTGTCAACTAATGTTCTCCAATAAACCTCTGAGGCCTTCTCAGAACAGCTGGAGGTATACTGATGTTGAATTTCACACAGGTAAATGCAGTCTACTAAAAGGGTGACTTCTGAAGGCATTTGGTTGTAATGGATTTGATACAGGGGTATCAGACTAAAGGGAGCTAAATACATATGCCTGCTAAACATTTTAGACTTTTCTTTTTGTAATTTTGAAAGCCGTCTATCAATCTCCTTCCACCTCACAGTTATGCTCAACTTTTTTTTGGTCTGTTACATGAAAGCCCGATACATTACTTTGAAGTTTGTGTTCAGGGTTGTGAGAATAACTTTGCAAAGTACCCAAAGTGCCTGTTTGAGAAATGGAAAAGTCATTTATCAAATTCTTGACCATAGGGAATTTAAAATGCATAAAAAGAGGAATGCAGTGTATTTCTGCAACTGATGCTCATGAAGAAAAAAACAGTCTGTTTTCACAGGCCAGCTTCTAAAACCTTCACTTAAAGAGGCCGGTTAGAGCTGCAGTGGGTCCATGCTAAATGCTATGCAGAAAACCTGGTTTGTATCGTCTTTTTTTGAGACTCACTAGTCACCTGGTTAAAATTAGATTTTCAAGATTACTTTCACTAACAAATGCTGATGTGTGGTTGATGTGTTTCTTCCCTGCTACAAACGAAGAAGGTTGGTAGACAAAGAAGAAAGAAATTTCAAAACATTTGCAGCAAAAGTGCAGAAATAACCAGAATCTTAATGTTTGTAGGCATGGAGGGGATCAGCCTGTGGTATTGCTTTAGTGATATTGAAGCCCAGGTTGCTTTGATAATGGCCTTCAGGCCATATGCATTGTTGGGTCTGGTATCTCTCATTTTCAACAACAGCTCATATATTTTCTTCGGGGTTCAAATCAGGGAAGTTTTCGCTTCTTGTTCAGTAGATGCTAGACAAGAGGAATGCAACATTCGTTGCCCATGTGTAGGATTCATCGGTGGGTAATGACTCTTCGTGTGCTGACTCAAGCCACAGTCCACTCTTTGTGAAGCTCCAAATTCTTGAAAGGATTTTGTGTGATGAACCCCTGGCTGCGGTTATCCCGGTTACCTGAACATCTTTACCTAAAACATGTTTTCCTTCCACTCAAACCCAGTTGTTTGTAATATGTAACATTTTTTGATAAACTGAAATGTGTGTTTGAATTATCTGTGAGCTATCAAAATCATTATTACAAGAAACAAAGGATTTAAATATTTGACTCTACGTGTAATAAAACTATATTATTCAAACGTTTCGCTTTCTGAAATGATTAATAAAAAGTCAGAACTTTTCTCCGATATTGTAATTGTTTTCAGCTCTACGTGTACAAACTTCCTGCTTTTTATGCACAAGCAAAACAAATAAAATAATTCAATTTTGAGCCTGATTTCAGGGCCAACACTGAAAGGAATCCGCATAACCTAGAAACTATTTCTAACATGTTGCAAGTTATCAGATATAATGAAGTTTAGACATTATTGTTTTCATCAGCCTAACTGAGCTTCTTTGGTTCCTAAACTTAACCAAACACAGAGAAAAAAATGAAAACAGAGGGTGAAAATGAAACTAAATTGATAGTCCAGAAAAAAAAACAGACAGATGAGTGCTAGCCCACTTTAACTCCACTAGCCTCGTTAGAAGGAGCCAAACAATAAAAATGATAATAATAGATTATTAAAATAAACTCTAATTCATAATCTAGTATCCGAACATTAAATGTGTGACTTTGTGTTTGGGGTACAGACTAATAAAGTTTTGTAAAGGGAGGTGATTGAGGCCTTCAAGCTCGTAGGCCTGGCTGTGCAATCGATGTCCATCGGGTGGCTAAGGAACACTAACTCACAACACTTTGATACTGCAGCTAAAACTCTCATCAGTTTAAGTGTGTTAGAGTTCTGAGGCCCTTTCCCCTCTCAAACCACACAAAAAGCAGAGGGCCAAAGGGCCAACATTTAATGGCATCATCTTACAGCATGCACATGGTTACATAAAAAAGCGTCACTCTGCTTTGCATCCTTGCACTTCTTTTGTCTTTTGTTCTCCCGCCATGCATGCACATAATCGTGAGCATGCAGCTTAACATCGGGGGCCTGATGGGGTCTGAAATATGAGTGGTAAACATTTGTACGAACAGATGTGGATTAATGTTCATCTTTTCTTCAAGCCAGAGATTAAACCTGATTTACCAACTAATAGGTTTTACTTTTGTTCTGCTTTATTTCAGAGAGATGGAAGAGAAGAGGTGGTCTAAATGAGACCAACGGAGAAACAAAGAAGAAAAGGCAAAGCAATTGTGTGATTTGTGTCTCCTACTGATGGGGAAGTTGCCAGAAGAAGCCAGACAGTGAAAGTAGAAGGAACAAAGGAAAAAAAAAAAAACATGGATTGGATGGAAGGGGAGGCAGAGGGAGTCGTCAGATGCTCCTCATTCCTGTTGTGGGGAGCAGAAATGAAGGAGAAGCATTTGAGTCATGGGGAATCAGAAATGTCAACAGATTGAATCAGAGCAGAGCTGGTACCGTCTGGAAAGAGAGACTATCAACACTGACTGAGGGGCATGCGAGAGTTTGGGACCGTTACTGAGCTAATGGCAAAATTATTGGACATTAGTTGTGCGTGCGAGCATGTGTGTGTGTGTATGTGTGCGTACGTGTTGCATGGGGGCGGATGTGGGATTGGCTTAGTCTGCTGTCTATAATGAATGGTTAATGTTAGTCTGGTAAGAAAAAAATGAATACGGTGACCATCTGCTCAATCTAAGTCTGCGTTCTGTGTGTGTGTGTGTGTGTGTGTGTGTGTGTGTGAAGGAGGGTCCACGTTTTTGTGTATAACAATCACGCAGACACACACCATGTTCTCTTGGAAAGAGATTTAGAAGTAAGGAATTAAAGAAAGGGAGGACACATAAAAGAAGAAAGATATCAAAGAAAGGGGAAAAAAAGGGATCAAAAACCTCACATAGACTAAGAATGAAAAAAGTAGAGATCTGTAATTAAGTCATGTGCTTGTGTGTGTTCAGATGTAGCAGCAGCGCAAACAGGTGAGCACACATTAGCAGATGACTATAAAGGAATAAAAAGACTTTAAATATTGATACTCTAAGCAGAGTTAATTAAACTACACAATCCGCAATGGTTAGAAGAAAATGTTTCACTTGATAAGCAAAAATCTTCAGGAGGATACATTACTTAGATCCTTTGAAAGAATAGGCGTATTATTTGTGAGTGTCTTGCAATATTGATTATGCAGAATTCAGAAAAGGTTAAACATTAAAACAACAGGACTTCTATTCTGAAGCTGAATAGAAGTCAGCTCAGCTTTAGAATAGAAGTCCTGTTGTTTTAATTTTTAACCTTTTATTTTTATTTTGCATAATCAATATTTTTTGGATTTTTTTTTTGGATTGATCATGACCTGGATGACTGAGAATCTTAACCAACATTATGCAAAATGGCACCATGTCAGTATATTAGTCTTTCTCTGGCAGACTGTAATAATTTATTTTATATCATTAATCATTTTTATTTTTTTTATTTATTTATAATTTATTTTTCCAGTAAGTAGTTGGTGAGACAATTCTATATTATAGTATCATTTGGTAGTTTAATCAGAAGCTGTATACAGAGCTAACCAATTGTTTTGTTGAATTTAATTGCACATTATGTACGAACAGTACCCCAAATCTTTCTGTTAAGAGATATTTCCTTTTTATCAGGGTAAAACAAAAGTTTTTTTTTTAATGGTCTACAGGTTTTCTTCATTAACTTCTGTTATTCTGGGTCAATTGTTTTGTGATTTCCCACATTCGATGCACAAGCTGAGCTTGCAAACTCCAGTCAGAAAGGCCAAAACATTTGAACTTAAAGGTTTCTACCACTGTGAAGCCTTTCATTAAATAAATAGAGCTACAGATACAGTTTTATGCCACTGGAATCAGCTCTTAGCACCAAACATCACAACTAATGTTGAAAAAAAGGAGAGTTTTGTGGTGGAGTTATAAGCAACCAAGGGCAAAAGTATGTGGCACGGTGGCTGTCAGAAAGTGGCAGGTTCAAGTCCAGGTTTCTACGCTGCCACTTTTCGATGTGCAATTGGGCAAGATGCTTTACCCCAAGTTGCTTTCCTATCAGTGAGTGAATGTCTGCATGATTGTTAGTGTGGCTGGCTGAATGAGGCTCTTGTGTTAAAGTGCTTTGTGTGGTCAGTATGAGCAGAAAACCACCATGATTTCAGTCCATTTACTCTTTACAGAATCATTATTAATACATGTAAATGATGATTCTATACAAGATGTCGCTGAAGTTGACAGATACAGCACAAACCTTAAACTCAGAAAATCTGATGCCATCTTTTTTATGTGAATTTATCAAAAATGTGAAAAAGAAATGTACATCTCTCCTTGAAATTATCTGAAACAACAATCCTTTGAAAAAAAAAACAAAATCGTTGATAACTGACTGTGCTGTGAACTGTTTACAATACTCTTTTGTCCTCACGTCTCACCTTAGAAGCATTGAAATGCAAGATTCATGGACCAGTAAATAGACCAACACACATACTGGTCACACCTGGACTAGAAGGTTCTACTCTGAATACTAATTCCTTACAACACCGTTTGTAATCTGGGAAAATTTTGTTTCTTAAAGCAAAAAAAAAAAACAACTCCTGATTTCTTATTTGCCCTAAAAATATTTTGTTGTTGCTTTTTTCAACCTGCTGCACATAATGGAGATTGCTGTGGAGTCAAGTAACAAAACCACACACAGTACACCAAGAACCGGTAGTAGCTGGATTTTACTGTGCATTCTGGTATATATTTATATATATACCTTGTTTGAATCTGCATGCTTTGACTTGCTTGTCACTTTGCTGTCCGTACACCTGAATTCCTATTTTAGTCTGTACTATTGCATCATGAACTGATCATTTAAAAACGCTTCGACCAGGACCCAAGATTAATAGGATCAGAAAGTACAAATACATAAATCACATCCTGGAGCCCTGGGTATTGCTGTTTCTCGAATAAAACTGTAAAGTTGAAATCTAATGACTCAATTTTGGACCCCTCTCCAGTTCTCTGTTACTAGAGTACTGTTTGAATACTGTGTAACAGTATTTAAAGCTTTAGGGAGATTACAAGTGTTGAGGACACCAGAACAGCATCATCCCCGGCTGTGCTCTAACACACATTCTCTCTCTCTCTTTCTCTCTCTCTCTCTCGCCCACTCAAACACCAACACAGAACAAATACTTTCCCTTTTTTTTAATATTTACTGTAGACACCCCACATTTCTCTCAAAAATGTAAGGCACTGAGTCGCCGCAGTTTTTTTTTTTTTTTTTGGTTTGCATCATAATGATTTTAGAGAGCAAAGGCAGAGAAAAACTGCTGCACACATAAAACAGTCATGCAACATTGTTGAACACCCTGTTGATAAGTAAATACAGCCTACATTAATAATCCTCATGTCACCAGCGCTCATGCATTATGTGGAGGGCTGCATATACACCCATGCACTTTTGCACACAGTTGCATACACACAGACTGGTGGTGATTAAATTCTCTCTGGCCTATGATCCACCACTAAATCTTTGCAATTTTCATTTTACGCAGCTTTAATATGGATCATAGTTGCTCTCAGAGTGCCCCATCTCCTAATCTGGAGCAATCGGAGCTGAGCCTGGCTGGGTTAGCAGCTGACGCTAAGCCAACCAGTCACACTCAACCAGCCAGCAAGGCAGCCGTAAAACCTCAATGTAGCCAGGAGGCTCTTAAATGCCTGAAGAAGGACGGAGCCTGAAATTTCTGACTGTAGGTTTGGAGAAACTGTTTTGTAGATGTGCAGACTACATCAAAAACCGAAGTGCATTGCAGAATAAGTAAATATAGCTAACTGTTGTGTACACACAAACAAACAAAAAAACTAGTCTAGTGCATCTTAAAGACGCCATCCAGATTTTTTTTCCCCTCCCGTATTAATAAATGCTTTGCCAGTGATTTGACGTAAATCTAAAGTGGTTCTGAGTGTTTGCGAAAGGGCTGACAAGAAGGGCAGGGAGGGGGCTGACTCGTTTGCGGAGGTCATAAAGCTGCATTGTGTTTGGGTGGAGTACAGCGGCTGGATCAGGGCACGTTAGAGTCAAGAGCAAGAGAGGTTTCACATGATATTCATCAGCACATGTAAGCCCATACTGTAAATACACAGACACATGCACACAGAATGACCCTGATTTTAAAGAGCACTGGGAGGGCATAAGAGGATTAAGTCATTAAGGGCACACTGTTAAAAAACGAATATTAATACTCCATTATTACACCCAGGAAACTTAAACCAATCTGGGGGGAGGGGAAAAATCTATCTAGCAATCATAGGTTTCTGTCAAATTGCAAAAACAGCTTCTTAGCCTCTCCTAAACAGCGTATTCACAGATGTAGGAGTTTGCATGCATGTATCTCTCCTTCAGTCTTGATTAAACTGTCATGTCAAAATATGGCACAATAAGCAGCCGAGTGTTGGACCAGGAGCAGCACCCTGCTGGGACTCATGTAAATAATACTGCTGTTGATGGAGGGGAAGCCACAAACTGAGCAAAGCTAATGCTAGGCTTAACACCCTCCACGCCTCTGGGTCTGTATATCTCACACACACACACACACACACACACACACACACACACACACACACACACACACACACACACACACACGCTCAGATAAAAGCTACAACACACTGGTTTTATTTCATGTTTGATTGACTTCTTGTCTCTGCGGTGGTGTTTCTCCTGTAGGTCAGTCGCCCTTTAAGTGGTGATTATCCTTTGATAATACGTCTTACTGATGCTACAGACGATCAGAGAGGGAAAATTTAAGAATGAGAGTGAACATGAGGAGAAAGGGATCATCTCCCACCCCCCACCTGAGTATGGCTAATCCTCATGGTGGCAGACGGCGAGACCAGTTAGATATCAGTGAAGCCTCATTTATGAACATATTTGGGACAAAGGTTGGATCACACTGGCACTTAAAATGTAGATTAAATGAAGGTGTGAAAAATGACTAAAGGATGCTGAAAAACAAAAACCAAAAGGAGGATTTGTCTGGACTGGAGCTCCAGTCCAACATGGCTGAAGTTTACATCAGAAAGGCTTTATGTCTTTAACAATTTCCATTAATGTTCTCCTTTTTGCATTGTGTCACATATTCAAGGCTCATCTGACTAATCCTTCTTTCATAACATCATGTCTAGGACTAAAACCTGACATTAAAAACATAAATTCTTATCAGCTCCCAATGTTTCTCTACTACCCTACCATCTTTGACAAAAATACCTAATGTAAAACTTGAAAGAAACATGAAAATAAATGGAATCTACTGAAAAAAAGGAAGTGTCTTACTTTTCAAATGCCTGGAATTATTTTCATTGTATGCTCAAAAACAATTAAATAAAGCCTTCTACGCTGCACCTGGTGACATATTCTCTAAATACTTATGAGTTCCCTGAATATTTGGGATTATAATAACATGCAGTACAATGCAAAGTTGTTCCCACTGTTTGAACTCTTTTAGATTTTGTCACAACTATGAACTTCAGTGTATTATATTTGGATTTTACGTAGTAAAGCAACACAAAGTGGTGCATAATTGTGAATAGGAAGGAAAAGGATGATTACCTTTTAAAATATTTGAGAAATAAAAATTTGAGTGTGGTGTAGATTTGAATTCAACCTTCTTTACCCTGATGATGCTAAACAAATTCTAGTGCAACCAATTGGCTTCGGAAGGCACATAAACAGTCACTCCTGCTGTATAAATGTAGTTTTTCCCGGTCTGATGTTTATTAGAAAACATTAGAGAATAAACAGCTTCATGAAGACTGAGCAAAACACCTCACTGGTCAGACATACAGTAGTGAAGAAGTTTCAGAGTTTCATTTTGCATTTTTTGCTATTGCAGTTTTATCCCCACAGTGCAACTTGGTGGTGGCAGCATCTTGCTGTGGGGGCGCATTCCTTCAGTGACAGGAAGGCTGATCAGGGTGGTGGGAAGATTAATGGAGCTAAATACACGACAATTCAGGAAGAAAAGCTGATAGAGGTTCCAAAAGGTTTCAGACTATGGTGGAGGTTCACTTTACACCAGCAGAGCAACCCAAAGATATACAACCACAGCCACACTGCATATTCACATGTATGATGTTCCCAATCTTAAATCAGACTTAAATCCAATTGAAAATGTGTGACAATACTTAAAAATTGATGTTTGGAAGATCTCCAGCAAATGCAACAATGTGGGGGCTGCTTCATAAAGAAATGTTAGTTTCTAGATGTGCAAAGCTGGTAGAGAAACAACCCTAAAGACCTGTGGCTGTCATATCAGTAAAAAGGGGTTTCTACAAAGCACATATATGCAATATGCAAATACACATGCTTACGTTGTAGCAAATGTATCACTTTCTCTCCATTTGCAATATCTTATGCTGGTCTCCTAAAAATCTCAGTCTCAATAAAAACAGTGAAGTTTTTAAGTATAATGTGACAGACTGTGAAAAGGTTCAACAGGTAACAACAGCTTTACAACAGGCTGTACGCTATCAGTTTAAACTGTTCATTGTCACATCACAGTTTTTTTTTTTTTGTAAATAGCTTTATTGTGATTCCTGCAAGGAGAATTTCAAATTATATGGACATTACAATGGGAGAGTAAAGGAAGAACAAGAAGTGAAAGAGAAAGAAAAGAAAAAAAAAGAGTAGAGGTGAAAGAAAGAGGAGATAAAAGGGAGAGAATGATAAAACCTTCTCCGTCTGCTCCGTCACCTGGAAAGAGAGATGCAAAAAGAACAGCACAACCAACAGACATAAAGCAACAGATACAATCGAATAACACCTAGATGCCATTGCTAAATCATAAATATTATTATGTAAGCTGACATGTGTAATGTGATACTTGAAAAAAGAAAGTGAAAGAACATAAATAAATAAATAAATTATAAGATTACTGTATATAAGTGAACACTTAATACCTGGGACCCAGCACCTGTGGGAGATGTGAGAGTGCACTAGTTTAGGTGAAAATTATACAGAAGGAAATAGCTTGATAGTGGTTGTGGAGAACCAAAGGCCCGCCTTCCCCGAGCACAGAGGCAGGAGTCAGGGGACCCATAACCCCGGACTCCCAAAGGGGCCCCTAAAGCAGGTCGCCCAGGAGGGGCCGACACAGGATATCTGCAACCCCCCCCCCCCCAAGGAAGGAGCAGAGACGACCCCGAGGAAATCCCCCAGCCACCGCAATGCAGACGCCCTCAAGAGCCGCGGGCTCCGCCGGCAGCCAGCCCCGCTGAAGTGGTCCCGGCCATGGGCCCTGGGGGCCAGAGGCCCCAGGGGCGCCCCGCCCCCGCAACGGGGGCCCCGGCCGCCCCCCGGGAGGCCAGGCCCCGCGAAGAGGCCGCCAGGAGTGGGCCGGCGCACGCCCGGGAACCCGCCCCAAACCCGAAGCCAACCAATGCGCCACAGGGCCAAGGCGCCTGCCAACGAAGCGGAGGAGGGCAGGACGTGGGGGGATGGGCTCCGCACCTAGCGGAGACTTGAGATGTTCTTGGGAGAGGGAGCGGACCACACCCATACCTGGGAAAAAAAAAAAAAAAAAAAGGAAAACTCATTCACACCATCCCTCCCTTGTGCCCCACTCACCACACACAGATTTAAAAAAAAAAAAAAGACGCTGTACACACATTCCCACATAACACTCGCATCCAACACTGACCAGAGGGGGGGGTCACCCCAAATCGACTATACGACTGCTTGTGCCCGACCCCCGGCCCCGGACCAGACGCCCCCCGGACCGGGCCCCCCAAAGAGGGCGGGCCAACACGACCCGTACGAGCCACCCAGCTAGAGCCCCCCTCACCCCCTAAATACCTAATAAACCCCCTCCCTCCCCCACCTTACCCTTGCCACCCCTGCACTCCGCCCCTCCTGGGGGGAGCGGAGGCGTCAGCCCCAGACCTGGCAAGCCGCTAACTACCCATTGCAGCACCCCGCCAAGACCACGGACACAGTGGCCCGCACCTCCTCCAGGTCCCAGACTCCTTGCCGCCATCGGAGAACGGGGGTGTGCAGAAGACCCCGATCCTCCCTACGCCCGCTCAGATGTTGTGTTGTTACATGTTGTTCTGAAGTGCGTTTAAAAACTGGGAGCGCCGAAGGGGATGCACGGCACAGCCCACCCCCCTTCCGGAAGGAAGCTGTTGCCAGCGCACCCCCTCCGGGCGACTGCCCAGAACCCTCAATGTCTAAGTGGGAGAGAAGGTGAAGGGAGCCGTCCGAGGTGAGGCTCACACAACATAAGCCCCCCCCCAGACGTCTTCCCCCCACCCCCCCCTACCATGGCCTACATGAGTGTGCGTTGTGAAAATGTTTGAAGTGAAGGTGTCTAAGATGCATGATAAAATTGGGGAGAGGGGCGTCACCAGAATGTGGCAACCTCCAGTAACGCCCTCTCCCCCAGGACCTACATGTGTGGCGGCGTGATGGAGCAGGCAGAGGGAGGAGTCCGGGGATGGGGAGCAAATGACTGGGAAGCTATCCCAGGGAGCCAGCTCCCCTACTGACTCCAATAGGCACCCCCGCTCCCCGAAAGCCCCACCCAGAGAAGGGGGCCTCGCCAGCGGCACCACCGTAGCCCGGGGGCCAGGGAGAGGCTGCAGGGCCCGCCAGCCAACCACCCACCAGGACCAACACCTCAACCCCCCCCAGCCCAAACACCAAGCCTACTGGCTTTACCCCCCCCCCCCCCCCCCCAAAAAAAACCCTAAATAAATAAACATCACAGTTTTGATGTCTGGGCTTTTGAAACTTTAGTAAAATATAATAATTCCTTAATGTTTTTTTTTAAGACTGAGCAAAAAAGTAACTGTGCTCATGTCAGTAGATGATGCCTGGGAAGTCGTAGATACACACTATCCAGCCTATCAATAATACAAATTGGATGCTTATGATTAAAGAATTCCTGACCCAAAATTAAATAAGTGCAATATTTTTATAGATGTATAACCATCCCATCACAAGAATGCACTACAGTAGACTCCAGCAATGCACCAGCAAACCTGCTCCTGTCCATGCTGACAATTTACAACCCTTTTTTGCCTGTCATGAAGTGGATAAATACAGGCTCACCTCTGCGAACATGATTAAATCACACAATAACCTCCTTCCTTTCACCAAATCCTCTTAAGCAGACTGTATTACATATCTGCCAAACAAAGAAAACTCAATCAGAACAATCAACCAAGCCAGGCCAAGCCCGCCCCACCAGCTTGTCTGATCCCATTGTCATGATTAAAATGAAAAGGGAGCCGGGACATCACCAGAAATCCCCATGTTCACCTTATGAGGAAAATCAGGAATGTGTGTATGTGTGGATGCATGTATTACGCATGTTGCAGGGGGAAATGTCTGTTTACAAAACCCGATTATGAGGCTTTTCTTCCCTTTGGAGTCACCATAATGACAACAAATGAAGACCTGGTTTTAGGCCTGGGTTAAGTCCTTAGGAATATTGTACTGTGATGTCCTATGAAGTGATGCAAAGATGTATGTGTGCGTGTGTGTACAGTTTAATTCCCCGGCTTAGACTGCAAAGCCCAGTTTTTATTGTTTGAAATATTAATAGAAAAAAAGATTACGAAGCACGGGATTGGATTAGCAACATTTCATGTTTTCATCCTCCAGCAATAATAAATCAATTTGCTTATGAGCAGTGTGTTTTGGGAGAAAAACATGTTTTTGTGGCACCCGCTGTAGCATAGAGGCACCTGTGTGGATATTTGCAAAGTAACAACTTCATTATGAGATGTCCTGCATTTCAGTTTGCTGCTGATCTATTTGTCGTCAGGATTAAACTGTAAAACAGCGAACAATGCCAGGTGCAATCCTATAATCAAGTCCAGCACACAAAAAATCAGGACATAAATCATTTGTTTTCATATTTGAGAAATGCAAAGCAGAATTTATTTTTCCATAAAATGCAAGACAAAAATATGTTTTTAGTTGTTTTAGATCACAGATAAACTCTTCGTGTCATGCATTCTATGCATTTTGATGACATATATAGTGAAAGGTAGACATGATATATTTCTAATCTTCATTCGGGGAGCGGTGAAACTGGGTTGGCTTTGCAGTGTTTCTCACCAAGATTAAGTCATTAAAGGAGCTACTACTGACATTAAAGTTTACTTTTTTTTTACCATAGAAGTTCCTTGATCAGTGCTTCTGTTTTTTTTTTTTATGTGTCTCTGCTCTGTCTTCTCAAACCCCCAGACAGTCAAGGCAAGGCAAGGCAAGGCAAATTTATTTGTATAGCACAATTCAGTACAGAGGCAATGCAAAGTGCTTTACATGATTAAAACATAGGAAAATAAAACAGAATAAAAGCAAGTAGGAATAAAATGTAGAAACAAAATAGAACATTAAAAACAGTTGGACTAAAAAAGTTGAACTAGTGATGTTTCAGTAGAACAGTTTAACTAGAACAGTCGAAGGCAATCCTGAACAAATGTGTTTTTAATCTTGATTTAAAGGAACTCAGGCTTTCCGCACTTTTACAGTTTTCTGGAAGTTTGTTCCAGATAAGTGGAGCATAGGAACTAAATGCTGCTTCTCCGTGTTTAGTTCTGGTTCTAGGTATGCAGACCACTCAGGTCTTCTGGAGCCAGAAGACCTGAGTGGTCTGGATGGTTGATACACTGATAACAAGTCTGTGATGTATTTAGGTGCTAAGCCATTCAGGGATTTATAGACTAACAGAAGTATTTTAAAGTCTATTCTCTGAGATACAGGGAGTAGTGGCAGATGGCCTTTCACACTGAGCTTATTTCCTCTGGAGGTTTCTTCCTGTTAAAGAGAATTTGATTTTCTTTCTGCCATCAATATATGCATGCTCGGTATGAGGGACTGCTGCAAAGTCAACGAAGCAATGCAAACGACTGTCGTACATGCTCATTCAGGAGGAGTAAATGCCGCGAGGCTGGGCTTCCTTAGAAAAAAAAAACTGTTTTTAAATAGTCTGGATAATAAACTCAACTTGATTGCATAGTATGATAACGAGGATCAATTTGGAATGTATATATATATATATATATATATATATATATATATATATATATATATATATATATATATATATATATATATATTAAAGTGCATTGAGACTTTGTGCTACATGAATAAATAAAAAGAACTGAATTAAATTAATCAGTTAAGGAAACCCCTTTCTGCCAAAAGCACAGCACTTAGTTTTCAGCTATAGTATTTAAAAGTGTGAGCATACAGAGAAAGGGATCATTTAATTTATTTGACTTGACCATATTACATGCTATAGAGTCCAAGCTTCTAATGAAAAAGAAAACACAACTTCTAAATTAACAGCGGTAGTCAAAATTATCCACGAAAACACAACACCATATTCAGTCATAGTCATATGTGCATGTGCAATTTACACTTTCCAACTTGAAAATCTAATGTAAATGTATCTATATTTAGCCGCTCACACATATCTGTATATTCTAAAAGAATATGATACTCAATCCCTCATCACATCATCAACCTTCAAATGCTATTTTTCCTATTTATTCTTCTGGATCTCCTGGAAACCTTTTGGGTTGGGTTGGATAGCCAAGAAGTTCTTTGGGGCCAGTTAATTTTCACAAATTCCTGATTAAGCCCAAAAGTAAGAATATCCACTCTCATTTAATATTTCCGTAATATAAATTAGATAGGTTTACTTAAAGGTAGAGCTATTAGACAATTCAAGTATGTAAAATCCATTCAAAAGCCCTGCGCAATCAATTGGCAATGAACGTTTTCCAAGCTCTCCATACAACCTATTGTATAATGTTGATATTTAAAAACATTCATAATTGTTATGTCTTTTTTTCACGTAATTCAACCAGTTTTTCTTTATAAAACATTTTGTTGTTAAAGCCATGACTATTGTTTCATTTGCATACAAAAGAACCATGCACTTCAAATAACTAAACTTTCATTTATCTTTAGCTAAACATACTTACACCCATTAAAAACCAAATACTTTCCTAAATCAATTATTGCTACTCTTACTTGAGTAAATTCTCTGGCTACTCTTTCTGCTGTGAGTAACTTCATGAATAAAGAACATACTTGTCTTAACCAAAAATGCACCAGAGAGACAAAAACATGGAGTTTATGTTAAAGTGAGACTTTTGATTTGTACACAAGCTTTGATATTTTAATGTCATTTTCTATCTGCTGAACTCATTGAGCCATTTGGAGATCAAATGAACATACAGTAAACAGTAGATATTGTCATTGGAAGTACATTGCACTGGTCTAACATACTGTATAGCTGCTGTAAGTATTACTTTAAAGTTTAATGTTGTAAAACAATATTTACAAAAGTGTTTCTTCTGCCTGAATTTGCTATTTTGTAATTATGTTATTATTTGTATATTTTTCATTTTAGTCTGTAAAATACCAGTACTTCCACATAACCTTATATGTTTGTCTGTCCCATTTCATAATTTATAAATATTAAATCATCGGTTGTTATGATTAGTTACTCAGTACTTGAGTAGCCTTCTTACTGAATACTTTTTTACTGTTACTTGATTAATTTCTTGGCTGACAACTTTTTACTTTTACTTGAGTAAAAATACCGTTGAAGTAGTGCTACTCTTACTTGAGTACAATTTTTGGCTACTGTACCCACCTCTGATGGCAGGACAGGACAGGCCTTTTTCCTGGCATGTCTCTCTGGGTGCCATGTAGACAGTGTCTAATGGATCTTCTGGAAACTTGGTGAGCTTTGCAGATTTGTTTTAATTACATCCTTGCCAACCTATCAGTGCGTGCTGGTAAGAAAAACATGTGTCCTCGTCTAGCTAAGTGGTCAGTGGCTAAGAGAAATGGCCTTTGTGTCGAGAAAATTGAACATCATGGATAACTCACGAAAAAAAGTCAATTCAATCAAATCATACAGACAGATTCCAAGTTTTTGAAACACTTCAATGGATCCTACTTTTCAAATATCATGCTTCTGTATTAAAAAGATTGATTTATTCGTTTTTCTATGCTTTACCTGAAATGCCAAAAAAATTGTTTGCATCCGTGTGTGTGTGTGTGTGTGTCTGTGGGTCAATAACTCCTGGCCAGTCTTAGAGTAAGAGGCACACTCCAGATTATTGTTGCTCCACTTCACTTCCTGGGATAATCCTTAACACAACGGAGGGAGCGGCAGGTGACCTGGACCAGCAGAGTTACATTATGGGGCTCCATTAACAAAACCCTGGCACATACGGAGCCATCCGTTCATAAATAATATCAGTGTGACCCTCTCTTCACCCTCCACTCTTTCCCTCCACTTTATCTCCACTCTTTCATCACACTTCTCTGTCTTTCCCTCCCTTCTCCGGCTCTTGGCGAAACATATCGTGGCCCCGCTGCCAGAGATGAACGGGTGTCATTCATCCTCGGCCCCCAAAGTCATCTCGGCCATTAACAGCACCGTCTAATTAAACCTGTAAATGACAAACACATAGACACAAACACTGCTCTAATGGCCCACTATAGCAGGAGACTGATGGGCAGCTGTCTCTTGTCCATCCTCCGTGCAGATCAACCTTGAGACAGGAGACCTAGGGGACAACAATTGGACCACTGAGATAACTCTGGAAGGTTAGTAGAGCATTGATAATGAATGATTTATATACAGTGGCCTCGCAGTTGAATATGTTAATTGATTCATTAGATGAGAACAATATTGTTTTTTAACAAGGTGATGTTATGAACACGGTTATTGGTGTGACTCTTACAGGATCTTCTCTTCTTCCAGATATGTATTTCTCTTAGGGAATAAAAAAAAAACAGCAGGGGAGGCCACAACAATAAACAAGAGGTGTTTTTGACTCAGAACCAAAAACAAATAGAAAACAATGGAGTTTTCCAGGGATCCCAGCCATCACTATTATCCTCTTATATGTTGTGTATGAAAAGAGAATAACAAGGTGCAGCTGAGGCTTATGCCAAGCTCCTGCATTATAGGATTAACGTTAACTGCCCTAGACCACAGCACTGTCTTCACCTTGCTCATGACGCTACGGTAAAAGCGATAAAAATCAAAAAGCTTGAGGATCCTTCTGTCTGACGGAGATCATTGGTCACATTATACTTTTATGATTCCTCCTCGCTTTCCTGCCTCTTTGTCTGTTTTGATTCTGTCTTTTTAATCACTCAAAATCACTCTCTTCTCTCTTGTGGCGTCCTGAAAAATACCCCAACAAAACAAAAACATCCTAATTCAAACCGCTCCCAGAATCCATTTCCATATTAGTCTGAAAATGTATGAAAATTTCAGCAGCATCATCCCCTCTGCAAAGCAGAATAAAACCCCTCTTATTCCCTCTAATCCTTCAAAGACTGTGATATTACCTGATAGGATGTTGTACTGTGCGAATGCTATCAGCGAGACAAGCCAAAAAATCATGTAAGCAGGTCCCCATTGTGGAGATTAGAGTGAGCACATCTCTCTTCCAGTTGATCTCTTCCCTGAAACGTAGTGCCTAGTTTTCTCTGTCTTCTCTTCTCGCTTGGATACCAGAATGAGTCATATGCAAGACACTTTAGTTTTCCTCTTTGTCTCGTAGCACATAAGACAAAACAGAAATTTAACTGTAAAAAAAAAAAGATGTTCACTGAACTACGTATACTATGTTTTGTAATAGTCATAGCACATCATTTACTAAATTCTCTGCTTGTTTGCAGTTATTTGACAATAAAAAGAATACTTTAACCGGCAGTAAACAGGTAAACATGATAGCATTGCTCCACGGCACCAACGCTGCTGCATTAACCTCTATCCATGCATTGTCTATAGCCGTCTGTCTGACTTGTAAGGTTACAGAGGGAGTTCTTTTTTATTTCCAGTTGCCACCGGAAGGATACACCCTACAAAGGTGTCCAGACTATCACAGGGTAACATAGAGGCACACAAGACAAACTACCAAGTACAGCATCACTCGCCAAAGGGCAATTTAGAGAGATTAATTAACCTAACACTCAGGGTTTTGGAATGTGCAAAATATATTTTTACATGTGTGTAAAATAAAGCACTTCATTTGGTGATGCGTGAAAAGTAATGAAGTTGAATTCAAATTCACATTTGTGACATGACCGTGTGTTTTTATTATACATTAGGGTTTCTTAGGGTCACAAACAAACAAGTGGGAGTATAAAGTGTTGTTTACTTTGCCTATTATTTGTCAGCAAATTTAACAAAAATAGATTTTCTCTACAGTGGTTTTTCTGAAACTTTGACTTGTATACTCCTGCCACAGCTGCTCAGGTTGCCTGCTATGTTTAGTTCCTAAGGCTTGATGCTTTTCTGCTGTATACATATTGAGCAGTGCAGTCACTGGGCTAAGAAGATTATCAAAATGGGATGAAGAGGCTTGTAAGAGCTTTCATAGCCTATGCCTTGTTAGAGGTACACAATGAAAGTTTAGGCCAGCACTCTCAAGCTCTTAAACAGCTTGATCTTAAAAGCATTCTCTTTTTTCCCCCCTAGCTTCCAGTGAAAAAGCTGTGAGAAATAAAGCAAATAAAAAAAACACTTGAAGTGACAAACAATGAGGTTGTTACACAACAAAAATGACACAAAAGTGTGTTTTCTCAACAAAATTAGTTGAAGAAAATCTACCTTTTCTGAAGAATTTCTCTGTGTGTGTGTGTGTGTGTGTGTGTGTGTGTGCATGTGCGTGTGTGTGGACTGAAGCATTGAAATGACATGAAGAGTTATTTGGGCTGTAATGAAGCTGCTTAATGAAATCAGTGCCCTTGAAAGTTCTTCATCAATTCTAGCTCCCTTGCTCACTCGCTTGCATTCCAACATTCTGGGCTGTCAGCTAATCCTTGCGCGCGACACAATATTAATTAAACACAGCGTTTCCTGAAAGTACTTAAGTGAAGTGCTATCATTGATAATGAGCAGGTTTAAAGGAGTCACATCCCTCCAAAATTACTTTTTAAACCGGCCTTATTAAGCAGAAAATGAGGCCCAAATCAGCCTACAAGCTCCTCATTAAAAGCCACTGATCCTTGGCCACGCGCGTGTTCCAGTGGTTTTAATTAGGCTAGTGCAAGATCGTCTGCGACAGGAAGTGCCATTAATCTTGTCTTTTCATCCAGACGTGGTGGGGGATATAGCATGTTGCAGCCTGGCGCCCGGGCCTGGGCCCAGTGGAGCCTCGAACAGACCAACAAGCTGCAAACTAGAAATCCGACTGCCATTCCTGTTGTATATAAATGTCTTTGTGTGCGTGATTAGTTTGTTCTTCATTTGTGAAGAATCAAGCTAAAGTAAGGAAAAGATATTCTGTATCACTTTTTCCTTATTTCTGTCTATGCAGTTTCTTTGCTATTAAAACTCATCTTGCGATCCAGAAGCATCAGTGGCTGCACACACTCACACTCACACACAAAAACAGGATAAATGTGTCTTCATTTTCTCTGTGTTTATGAGTCGCTCCTGCTGTAGAGAACGGTCCCAGCCCTGCCTGTCACACTGTCTCCACATGGAGGATTATGGATGGCCAATTACATCGCTTTTGTCATTAATTAATGAGGATAACGAGCTCCCCCTGCTCCCTACAAAATCACGGTGCTCCTCAGCTGGTACTGAGTAGGAAAAGGGGTTCTGCATTTGTGTGTGCGAGGTTGTGTGTACACTTATATTGCTAATTTTGTGGGGACATAGAGGCTGTTTTGGGGCACATTGGATTTTTACTTTCAGATTTATCAATTTGTGCAGACTCAAGTTTTATATATATATATATATATATATATATATATATATATATATACAGTGCATTGCAAAGTTATTTATACCCCTAGGACTTTTTCGTATTTTGTCAAATAGCAACCACAGACTTTAATGTATTTTGGTGGATTCTATGTGACATAAAACGCAGCAGAAACGGACACATAACTGTGTGAGTCAATTCTTTGTAGAACCATCTTTTGCTACAGTTAAAACTGCCACTGCTTTGTGGCATACGTCTCTGCCAGTTTTGCTCATCTGAAGACTGAAACGTTTGAATGTTCTGTGAAAATTGCTCAAGCTCAGTGCATTTGTATAGAGAAGAGTCAGTGATCACCAGCTTTCAAGTCTTGTTACAGATTCCTAATTGGATTTAGGTCTGAACTTTGACTGGACCATTGTAGCACATGAGTATGCTTTAATTAACAGCGATGGACAGTTATTATTCCCAAAGGACCACATAAGCAACTGAGTACTGTATAAAAGGCAAGCTCATTAGCCCAACACAATCTTTTCTAGCAAATATTTGATACGAAGATGTACATTTAAGTTTAGTTTCTGCAGAAATAGTCACAGAACAATAGATTTGATGTATCGTAGTGACATCTGGCACTTTAGATGCACTTATCATAAATAGTTGAAGAATAATATGTATAAAGTGCATAATCTACACTTTATACATGTTTGATCTCCAGTTTCCATGCAGTCTTACAGGTCTTCCTCCAGAATTGACATGTATTTATTTCTGTCTCCCTTTCCATCGACTCAGACCATAGTCCCTGTACCTGTCTAAACATGTTTGCCGCATCCCCTACATGGCTTGTGGCAAAGCTGGTGGCTTTCTTTAAACTATGTGTTCATTCTGTTCACTTCACCATAAAGACCAGGTTTGTGGGGTGCATGAGTAGTGGTTGTCCTTTTGACAGGATCTCCACCCTGAGCTGTGGAGCTATCCAGCTCCTCCAGACCTACCATCATGGCTGCTTGCTTAGTTTTGTTGTACCATCCCCTTTTCCTTTTCAGACAATCGACTGTGCAGAGATCAATCGGTTGTTTAAAGGTTAGTTGTTATTTTACAATCTATTTCTCCTTCAGACTTCTCCACAACCCTGATCTTTCAAGGATCCTTGGTCTTCATGATGCTGTTTGTTCACTAATTTTGTCGAACAAATCTTTGAGTTCCTCATAGAACAGCTTAATTTATAGACTCTGTTTACTAATTAGGTGACTTTTAAAGGCAATTGGTTGTACTGGATTTGATTTAGGGGCATCAGCATTAAGGGGCGAGCTTACAAATGCACACAACCGTTTTAGCAATTTTTAGTAGTAGAGATTTTCAGAACTATGTTTCTTTCTCCTTCCACTGGACAATTATGTACCACTTTGTGTTGGACTATCACATTATGTCACAATAGAATACATCAATGTTTGTGGTTGGAAAGTGACAAACTGTGGAAAAGTTCTGGTGTATGAAAACTTTAGCAAGACACTTTATGGATTCTAGGTTGTGGAGATTCTCTGTGTGGCATTTAAGACAAATGGAGAAAAGGACACACCGAGAGTAGTGTATATCTATAAGGAGACGAGGTTACACCACAGAGATGATTGTTGACCCCAGGGCTTGGCATGTTCGTTTGTTCAGTCACTTGAGGTGTGTTTGTCTATGTGTCCATCAATGTTTGCTCACCACCAGTCCCATATCTATGGGGCCATTACAGAGATTAGCCAGTGCTACCATAACGGCTGCCCCCATTTGTCAGCTCACATTCTCTGTCAAGACGAAACAAGCTAAAAGAGAAGGAGTGAGTGTCATGAACACAGTGGTTTAAAGGGGGGGGGATACCGGGGCAAATTAAATCAAAATAAAAACCCAGAGGCATGCAGGCTGGAGAAAAGAAGAGAGGATTGACAAAGTGCGACGCCAGCCGTGCAAGAATATTAAGCACTGAAGAGTTAATAGCTGCTAAAAAGGGTCATGGAAAAAAGAATACACTCAGGGCTGAATATGACAAAATATTTAACAGTGGCTCAGACTGCCATCATCGGATGCTCCACTCTCTGTTCTCTCCAACTAGGCCTCATTTGGCTCATCTGCCACACCGCCTGTGTCCACTACGCGTGGTGTCAGGCACCTTGTGGCAATACGCAAAATACTTTGCAGCTCTGCAATGTTTATTCTTTTAACCATATGAGCACAAACCACGGCGACTAATACACGCAGTATAGCAAAAGATGCAGACACAGGCAAACATCAACCCCCCCCCCCCCCCTTTGGACATCTGATTAACAAATGAAAGGCCCTGGCCCGTACCAGTGCACTTGCAGCAACGTCACCCCGAATCACATGGCTCCTCAGAACCAACTGACTCAACCGCTCATCTCTTCCGACAGGGCGGGGCTGCGAGGGACGACAAAGTGTGATGTCATAGCGAAACGCAGAAGTTGTCCGGGGGTGGATGGTTTTGGGGGTTGAGGCATTGTTGTGGTGCTACCCCTGGCGCCTTTCTCTTCCGTATGCCCTTTTTTTAAACTGTGTTAATGCTCCACTACTCCAACGGACACGTGCAGATTTATTGTTCACCCAAACCTGATCAACCTGTGTCTCCTTCCCCACAGAAAGAAAAAAATGTTTATGCAGCTTCCAATCCAAAGCCCGAAAACTGTTTCTATGAAGAAATTATAAAGGCGTCATTATTCCCTATTATAAACCCAACACTTCTCTGTTAGAAGCATAACAAGAGCTGAATTATGGTCTTTTTCCTTCAAGGCCCCCGTTGTAAGACAAGTCCGTGTGTGTGCGAGTTAAGAGTGCCGCAACGTGGATCAGACACATTGAGCCTGCACATGAAGAGAGTTTAATTAGAGAAAACAGCGCTGTCAGATGCATTAGGCAGAGGTACACACTTAAGGGCATATGGTTTTAGTACTATACTGTTGGGTCGGAGAAAAGCACACAAACATACCTCAAAGCTCCGAGCCATGCTAATGAAATCACTCCCTTTCTATCCCACTGAGAGCAAACACAAATGTTTACAGACATCACACAGTCTGTCCGCACTCCTGCACCACACTGGGCTGTCGTGAGAGTGGCAGAGCACTGTCAGCAGTGCAGGGTGTTTGTCTGAAGAAAAACTCTGTCGGCAAGAGACAAAAGGTGAGAACAGGCAGCAAGATGTCCCTCTCTAATAGTTTGTAATGTTTCTTTGCGAGATTTGGTCGTACTTTCAGATTTATGTGTCAGGGGCTTTTGGATCTATTGTCTTTTAGTTGTTTTTAATTTTCATTTTTTTTTTGCTGTAATTGAACCTTTTGTAGAAAACAAAATATGACCATACAGTATTAAGATGTTCTCTGACTATTTTGTCAAGTTTATTAAGAGATTTTCAAAAAAGCACATTCAAAATGCCTATTTAGTGTCGTGTGTGTGAAGGCATGTTCCCGGTCACACATTGCAATTTTGTCTCCTACAATCCACATATGTTCATACATTTTAACTTGAACTTCAGCTCTGCTGTGCGATATGGAGCTATAAACGTACTATGATATTTTGCAGTATTTACGGCAACAATTGATAAAAGTGACCAGAAAATGTATCTAAAAACTAATCACCCACACTTTGGCAATACTCGAGTCACTCCACAAAGATGTATTATCAAGTGGCTGATTCAGTATTCAGTGGATTACGTAATGCAGTGGGGCTGCCTAACATCACACAATAATTACTTTTGATTTTATTTTCAAATACATTGATATATACTGGTGTTCTGATGGTAAAGTGGAAACAATCTGAAACATGCCGTCTTTTTTTGGGGTTTACACACATTATCATTCACATTATCAAGATAAACCACACTTTTTGTTAGGATATTTTTTCCTTGAGGATGACAAACAATACGATGCACCCCTTCTACAGCTGCTAATATATGTCTTCTCTATTCCATTCAGAAGTATTTTTCTTTTTATGCTTATAATTATAATGTGACACTAATGAAAATACATTTTCTCATTAAGATCTTTTTAATTTATCCTGTAAGGTAGAAACACAACTCACTGTATGTTCGGCAATGATCATTTAAATCCCCTTTTACATTCACTTACCACTCCATAAACACGCTCAAATGCAATAAGCAGCAATAATTATATTTTCAGTATAAAAGCAATGAAGTAATATAAAGTAATTTGGCTCCTCTAGAGAATTGCTCCCACAGTCTGCACATCAAAGAGAGTATGTGGCATTCCACTTCCACTTCATGTGCAAGGTTATATTTGAGTTAAAGTAAAAACCACAAACAAATCATACCCTCAATAATGCTTATTTTATAAAACTTCCTCATCCTACAGTGACACGTAGCTGTTTATACCCCTTTACTCCTGGTTGCCTTACAAAAGACCATGCAAATTCTGCCCGTACTGTAAATTCAACCATTAGATGTTTCTCTTATCACCAAGCACATGGGAGAAATGTTAAGAAAATACAGTGAATCTGCGAAACGTAGCTCCGAACAGCTCAACGTCCCTATGGGGAGATGAGTGACCATCAATCCTTTTGTATGAAAAAAGTAGCCCTCTCATTTCTGTGAATTAGGCCATACAGAGACCAGCGGAGACTGTGCATCCTCCCTCCTCTCACAATATTGGCAGCGTGTGTCACATTTCATCCCCACCGTCCCCAAATGTCTCATGGGTCCAGAGAGGAGGCGCATGTCATCAGAGAGCCAATTTAAGATGCCGTGGACGCCCTGTTGTTGTGACAAGTTTATACATCGCAGCAGAGTGGCTAACTGCCCTTAAACAGGCTGACCTAATGTGACTGTCTTGTCTAATGAACTCTGACACGCAGATTAGTTCGGAATGAAAGCAAATATTGGTCAATTAATTTAAATATGTAGATGATTAGAAAATAAATAAACTGTTAACCAATAAACGTGGTCTAACTATTTGCATTTTTGTTTGAGTAGGTAATAAAAAACAAAAGCAAATCATTTGTAAGTTCAACACCAAAAAGACAAATAAATTAATTTTTTTCAGAATCGTTTTTAAAATCTACACACTCAACACAATTGGTTTAATTCTGACTAATACGATGATCATTGTGTTCATCTGGTTTGTCCTCCGGTGTAGGAAAGAAAACAAAAAAATGAAACAGGCTTCTGGTGGAGGTATGTTTGTTACTGAACCAGTCATAACTTTTGAAATGTATTCCAACCAGATACCATCTGAAGCTTTTCTCTGACATGCAACATTCATCAGCAATGACTGTCCCAGCGTAATGGACCTCAGCTTGTTAGCGAACCTGATTTTTGCACAGGCGGTGTTGCTAAATATTTAAGGTGTTAATGCAATAGAAATCAACGTTTCATTTTATTCTAACAAGGTAATATGTAAAGCTTTTCCCTGACAACCACAGCTAAGATGTTTCATTCATCGGCAACGGTTGTTTGAGACTTTAAATCTTTACCTGGTAGCAAGTCGGATCTTAGCGCTAAGTTAGTTAAAAATGGATACAAACCTAAATTCTTCCTCTTAAATTCTCTTTCTCTAAAATTATTTCTTCTCTCTTATTAAGCAGTAATATTCACTTCTTTTATAACACATACGTGAGCCTCTAATAGTTTTCTGCTGGTCACCACACAAAATGAATGAGATAGCTAACGGTCGTCTCAACCAACATCTTCAGTTAAATTGTCATGAACTTGTTTGGCACCAAAATAAAGTATTTAAACCCACAATCCCAGAAATGTCCCATTATCGGATGTAACACTTAACACACAAAAGAATACTTGACAAAAAATGCAATGACTAATATTTAGCATCCTTAATATATAATTATATATATATATATATATATATATATATATATATATATATATATATATATATATATATATATATATATTTATATATGTCATATCTGTGTATGTGTGTGATTTTTTAATTTAATGTAAATTTGGTTTGTATAGGATGTATCTTTCATGCCGATATTTGAAAGAAGCTGATTTCATAAATGAACAACATTACTGTTGCTCCCAGGTGATTATGGAAAATATCAAAAAAGTTTGGCCCTTCAGATAAAGGTGCATTGTTCCAGGCAAAAAAAAACAACCCAATAAAATTAATTATTTAATTTTTAAAAGTGCAGCACGGTATCTCAAACAGAAATGCTTAATATATCAAATGTTAAATTCCTCCGACCTGCAAAGAGGAAAGTGTCCCTGTGACGTTCACTGAATTAAGTCTCTCAAAGAGACAGGCGCAGAAATCGCGTTAATAGCTGTCCAGTGTGGAGGAGTCCGCCAAGCAAGCCGCAATCACCCAAATACCCAGAGACAGGTCGTGGGTAGCCCCAGGCGGCGCTTGCGCCCTTCCCCTCAGCACCAACCACCCCACTGCGAGCCTAACAGGGCCCACCAGTCCCACTGAACTCCTTCAGACCCATCTGCACGTCGGGAGCTTCTGATGCAAGAAAGGGAAGTTGGCAACTTCTCTGCAAAGGAGTGCTCAGAGAACAGCGCCTTTGCAGAAACCTATTAAATTTTTTTTTAAAAAGTCTGCAATTTTCCTATTTACCGTGTTCTTTCACTTTTCGAGCTTTATTTGCCATCTTTAACGGTGTGAAATGATGACGCAAACCGGCTCCGAGCATAGATATGTTTTAATTATAAAGACATACTATAAACAATATATGAAATCCATGTTGTAACACAACCAGAACGCTTCTTCAGTTTATAGGCTGCAGTTATATAACCATTATTATTATTATGATGATAACCGGGCTTTGAAGATTATTCAAAGTTGTACAATACAATCATGTGAGATGTGCAATAAGTTTAAATAAAAACAAACACACTGTATTAGAAAATATAACATCAGATTGTTTTTCAAATAGTTAATTCAGAGGATCAGTCTAAAGGTCGAAACTGGTCGCATTTATTGTTTCTTCTTTGAGTAATTACTGAGTGTTGCATAGATTCCAAATGATAACACAAACTTCCCAGTATTTAAGTTCACATTTTGGATATGGCCTGCAGTTGATGTGAAACATGCAAGCCACGGTGACAGGAAGGCCCAAACATTTGAATTTCTGTCGTTTTTTTGAAGCATGATTACTTAACCGCATCTTACTATTACGCATTAGACTAAAACCGTTTTCATTTCCACAGCGATATGCGTTAAATTAACTAGAGTGGGACAGAGTCCGACATGGGTGCAGTACAGGGAAAAGTTCTGGAAAAAAAAGCGTAAATCAAATCAAGGCTTGTCGTTGCAATGTTTGAAGAGAGTCGACGGCGCCCCAGAGTAAGTGGTGCACTTTTCGGCACAGGTGGCGAGAGCGGAGCCCGAGAAAGGATAAACGGCTGCCTGTCCAAAGGGCGCCAGGGCGGTGGGGATCGGGGAGGTTATGGTCTGTCCCTGGTTCAGATACGCCACCAGTCGCCTCATCTCCTCCAGAGCCTGAGCCTGCATAAGGATGTAGTTCTTGGCCAAGAGGAGAGTGGCTATTTTGGAGAGTTTTCTCACCGAGGGGCTGTGGGCGTATGGGATGACGGCGCGCAGGCCGTCCAGCGCGTCGTTCAGGTCGTGCATCCTCCTCCTCTCCCGGGCATTGATGCTAAGCCGCAGGGATCGCTGCTCCTTGGACTTTTTGGCTAGTGGCCCGCCGGACTTGTCGTCCCCAAACGAGGAGCCTCTCTTCCGAGACTCTAGCGAGTCAAAGCCGTCCTCGTCGTCGGTCGTGTGCTCCCCGCCGCTCTCGTTGGACTTCGCGGTCTGCCCGGAGAGGAAGTCGGCGGCCGGCGTCAGCGGGTACCTGCCGGGGCTTCCAGCAGCATGGCCAGCGCCAAACCCGAACGCTGACTGCCCGTAGCGCTGCGTCAGGTCGAGAAGCGCGTCGTTGCTGATGGACTTGAGCAGATTCTCATCACTGACATTCATTTTTTTTCTCTCTTCCAGACTAGGTTCTGACCAGGGGGAAAAAAGTCTTCCTTGGACTCCTTTATCCAAGCTTCTTTCTTGAGGGCTGTAGCGCACTTTTTTCCAAGAGTTGCTGTGTTGTTCTCTTAGTTTTTCCACCCTTCTTTCCCCTCTCAGCGCTGTGTCTCTTCAGGAAGGAGGCTGTGACTGTGAAGCGGAGCCTCTACATGCGTTCACCTCCTCTGTGCACTGCGCTCCCCCCTTGTTGCGCGCATAGCCCACGTTTATCAACAATTCTCTAACTGCGCGCCTCTCGCCTTTGAAGCTGCGGTGGTCTTTCGCGCCCTCCCTCGCCTCTAGCAGATTGTGACTGGCACTCCGTCCCGCTGAAGTTAGTACGAGCGGGCGGCCCGCCGGGATTATCTGTCCGTCCAATCAGGGGGGCGTTTTAATTAACTCGGAGAGAGCGTGGGTCTGTCCCCAATTTCAACATTGAAAACAGAAACTCCAACCTGACACGGAGCCCAGGTCTGTCCGCCTATTGTGTTTAACAGCTGTATTTTAGTAATTTAGAATATCATTTAGGAAGTCATTTATTTCTGTCATTTAATTGAAAAAGGGAAACAAGTACATTTGATGGATTCCTAACACATAGAGATAAATGTATGTATTCTTCTGTTAATATGGAGGATTACAGCTCTAACCTAAGCCACCATTGACCCCCCCCCCAACAAAAAACGACAAAACAAAACAAAACAAAAAGACATAAGATGCAGAACACGACAAAATTTCTAAATATTTTCAATACAGAAATAAGGGAAAGACTAGTGTTGAAGTGAGTGCTTCTGGAGTCACCACACACAGACATGCATTCCTCATGTTAAGCCACTCTATGCTACCTGAAAAAAGGAACTGATATGTTGCTCAGTGGTCCAACATAAAGTTAGCATGTTATTTAGAAGTCAAGGTCTGGTAGAAGACCAGAAAGGAACAGGATCTAAATTGCTCGAGGTCCAGAGTGAGGTCTCCTCCATCAGCATCAATTTGAGGAGCCCTGTCATCTGCTGCTGCTGGTCAGCCGTGTTTTATCAAGTCCAAAGTCAAAGTAGCCAGCAAATATGAGAGAACTCATGGTTTACAAAGAGGCCGATTTCATTTCCCATCAGGACTTAGCACTTGCCCACACTCGAAAATACCAATACCTGGTTTGGTGGCTATGGCGTTAACGTCCTTCATAGGCCAATAACCTCACCTGACATAAACCCCACAGAAGATCTATGGATTATTGTTAAGAGGAACATGAGAAATCTTAGAATTGTCAATGCAGAAGAGCTGAAGCCTGCGACTAAAGCAACCCAGGCTTCCTTAAAACCTCAACAGAAACACAGGCTGGTCACCTTCATGTCATGTTGCATTCATGCACTAATTTCTGCTAAAAGAGCCCCAACCATTCACTGAGTACATATTGTACAGTATATGAACAAGTTTCAGACATATTTGCATAAAATATACTTTTTCGGGGTCTTCCATAATCTAATTTTCTGAGAAGAAAATGGGTTTCCATTTACAAAATGAACAGAATTAACTGCTTGCAACATATTACAGTGTAATAAATCAATAATAATATGAGTTTTGCTTTTCTAATTGAATTACTAAAATATATTACTTTCTCGAAATTATTGCTATGTCACTGTATAAACCAGTCCCCAAACATGTTCATGCAACTGCTTAGGGCTTTCCCCAGCAAACCTGGGCTACAGAGGTTCTCTCTGTGGCCACAGCTGGCACTATGATTAACAGACAAGACCTTCTCCAGACAGGTGTGAGAAAAAGGGGGAACAAGACTCAGCAGGAGATGAAGAGAAAGATGCAGCTTCAAGTTTGGAAATCACTAATCTGCTCTTTAATCTGGCAACATAAACGAGAACAAACTGTTGTTTGTTCTGCAAAAGTCCAGTTGAGCCTGGACAGTAACAAGGGCAATTTGTTCTGAAACTCAGACACATCCATAACTTCATACCAAAAAGACATTCTTGGATTTTTTTTTAATAGAATCACTATTTCAATACTCTGGTATGTAACTGCAAAACAAAACTAAACAAAATAAAAATAACCACTGATTTGATGTAAAATTATTGTGAATTTACTGCTAAAATAAAAAAAGTAAGGTAATGAGAAATTTATCCCAGCCTCTCACTCTGTATGCCAAGTGTGCAATAAACAAAGGGAAATTTGCTGAGTTTGAGAAACAGGTGTACTGTCACCGAAGGAGTAATTTCAAAGTGAAACCAAGAGCGCAACCTAGTGTCCCATTTGAAGCATTACATTTGAATCAGATGTGAATATTTGCAGATGCATTCTGATTTCACCTCTTCAGTCTCTGGTTCCTACAAAATCTGGAGAAGTCTGGAAAAATCTGATACGTGTTTGTCAAAATTTGGATAAGTATGGGAAAATTTGTCTAAATGTCCATCCATCCGTCCGTAGAGGATATCAGGAAACCTTCTGAGTAAATGTTGTTTTCTAGACATAAGACCTCAAATAATCTGAATACAAGCAAGAGAAACGTAATTGTTTGGAAATTGTTAGAGACAAAATGTTGTTGTTTGGGTGACAAACAGAGTTGACCTTTCCCCATACTGAGCTGGTCACAGGGAGAGTGTAATTTCTCTTTTTTTCCTGTTTTCTTTGTACTCTCACCCTTATTTCAATAGAGTTTTATGCATTAAAATGCATTTACACCTGCCATTTGAGCGGGCCTACTGCTTGTAAGTACTGGGTGGTCCTGAGTTAAGGGCCACTTGTGCTGAAACTTTATGTATCAAAACAAAAATTAGATGTTTAAACTCTATCTATCTATCTATCTATCTATCTATCTATCTATCTATCTATCTATCTATCTATCTATCTATCTATCTATCTATCTATCTATCTATCTATCTATCTATCTATCTATCTATCTATCTATCTATCTATCTATCTATCTATCTATCTATCTATCTATCTATCTATCTATCTATCTATCTATCTATCTATCTATCTATCTATCTATCTATCTATCTATCTATCTATCTATCTATCTATCTATCTATCTATCTATCTATCTATCTATCTATCTATCTATCTATCTATCTATCTATCTATCTATCTATCTATCTATCTATCTATCTATCTAGATAAGACCTTCCAGGTTGAACTGGTTTGGAAAATGAATAAATTCATCATTTTTCTAATGGAAAATGTGAACTCCAAGCTGCATGACAAAACAAAAGCAGTGCTGACTTCTCTACCCATTGCAGACATGAGGACAGGTTCTCAAACACTTTACTTGGTACACTAAAGGTTTAATAATAAATAATGTAGATTTTAGACAAGAGGTACAGACAAATGTTACATTACCTAACTTTTGAAACCAAAAAGCCAAATAATCACAAAACAGATGCTTGATGAGGATGAGGAATTGCTGCAAAGTCAGCAACTCCAAGCAATCAGCTGGGCTTCCATGGATAATCGACATTGTATAATCAAAGTAAATTAAATGCACTGCATTATAACTTGTGAAATAATTAGCCTGTTTGTAATTGTATCAGAATCTGGTAAAATAATTGGACTGAAATAAAATGAAGTTCAATTTGGCCCAAACTGGACTTAATATAATTTTCCATGAATGGACCGCTCTCTCCTAGGAAGTGTCTCGTGATTACTTGTTGGAGCATGAAAAATAACCAGAACTGAACTGAAAGTGCTGCTGCACCCTATGATGTTCTTTTTACAACACCGTCGACTGATCAAAACCTCATGCATAGTAAAATAAGGTATATGATAGGTAATAGAGGCAGTTGTAAAGTCACTCAGAAAGGAATAAGATGTTACTCTAAAAGCAACATAAAAAGCCAGTTTGCAAATGGACTCAGAGACAACGGCCATTGTTACATTTGAAAGAAAAAGGAGCCTAAGAACATCAAGCATGGGGGTGTCAGCATTTTGCTTTGTTGGTGTTTTAATGCAGAAGGAACTGGTACAATTTACAAAGTAGAAGAAAACAACATTATGGTAAAATATTGAAGCTATATCTCCAGACATCAGCCAGGCAATTAAAGCTTGGGAAAGATTGGTCTTCCAAATGGACAAATAAAGACTATAATCATACTGCCAAATTTGTTACAAAGTTGCCTAAGGACAACAATGCTAATGTTTTGGAGTTGCCCTCATAAAGTCCTGATCTCAGTCCTAGCTTGTAGAGATAAAAAGAGCTGTGTCAACAAGAAGGGCTTCAAACCTGACTCAAATGAAGCAGTTCTCTGAGGAGGAATGGGACAAAATGGGACAAAATTCCAGTAAACTACTGTGATAAGCTTGTCAAAAGGATACCTGTAATGTCTGACCCTGGACACACAGTTTAAAAGTCAGTTCTACCAAATACTAAGGAGATGTGTGTAAACTTTGAAACTTTTAACAAACAAATCTGTGAATGCAAATCTTTTTTGTAATCCAAATTGACTTAAGAGAGGGAATGTTTAGTTTGATTTCATGTGAGACAGTGAGAAAACATATTTTGATGGGTTATGTCTTTTTTTCTTTTAACAGTGTATGCAAATATCTGGTTTAAACAGTCCCAGACACGAATATCAAAACAAGTGCCCCTAAGTTAATCGCAAAGCAACCATATACTTGTTTTAATCATCAACATGGTTCTGGTATAATACTGGCTGAATATTTTAACATTCTTCTTAATTGAGTTGGTAGAATTTTTTTCCCCCAGTGGGACCGAGTGCCCCTCTTAAATAAGAATGTTTATAGTTAGAAGAGACAAAAGATTTAGCAAATTGGTTAGAAGGACTACATGTATTTTTTTTTTTTTTTTTGTGTGTGTGTGTGTGTGTGTGTGGGGGGGGGGGGTCAAGGTTTTCAAACCTAAGTAAACTGTACTGAGGCATTTGTCCTTTAATCCTGGAAATGTTTTTCCGGTGATAGAAGGCCAACTTTGTAATTGTCTTTAGATGCCTTCAAAGTTTTAGTTCTGAGTCCATCACTACACCCAGATTCCATGTCTGATAGGTGATTACTAGCTGAAGCAGCTGAAGATGTGTGCTAACTCTTGATCACTCTTCTATTGGTCCAAATGGTATTATTTCCGTTTAGTGTTTTATTCACCTGAATGTCTAGATTTCTTCTAGACATTTACTCAGCGCTTTTAGAGATCCATAGTCACCTGGTGACATGGCTGTGTGTCGTCTGCATAGTTATGGTAGCTGATGTTGTTTTTTTACGATCTGAGCTAGAGTGAACATTTAGATATTGAATAGGAGGAGACCCAGGATGGACCCTTGGGGAACCTCGCATGTGATTTCTGTCATCTCTGATGTAAAGTTACCTACTGACACAAAAAAGTCCCTGTCCTTTAAGTAAGATTTAAACCAGTCGAGTGCTGTACGAGAAAGGCCAACACAGTTTTCCAGGCGCTCTAACAGAATGGAGTGATCGACTGTATCAAATGCTGCACTGAGGTCCGATAATACCAGCACAGTGGTTCTTCCACAGTCTGTATTTATATGGATTTGGTACTGAACTTGATATGGGTGTACAGACTGCCCCTCTAATCTTTTGGATTTTCTCAGTAAAGAAGTTAACAAATTTGTTGCAGGCCCTAATAGAGTGGAGTTTAGATGTCACAGTTAACCTGTCGTTTATGGCGAATAAGGCATGAGCATTTTGTTGTAGCATTATGCTGAAGGCTTGTCGCATTGCCAAATATACTAGTGCATTTTACAAAGTGGAACAATGGAATGATGGAAATTTTATCAGCTTTAAATCAAAAGCTAGATGGTTGAAACTTGAACAAGGATGGGTGCTCTAACCGAACAAGGATCCCACATACAAACATAACACATACAAAACCTAAAAAAGTTTAAAACATGGTGTAAAAAGATAATTAGAGATTAATATCAAACTTAAATGATACTACTACTACTACTACTACTACTACTACTACTACAAATAATAATAATAATATCATTGATAGTCATGAGGGTTTCTATTTTATGGAATGCAATTCACCTTTTTAAATGAATGTTTTGGATTACAAATTTAGTATGAAATCAAGTATGTTTTTTTTAATGGATAAGAAGTGATCTGAATAACGTCACAGGAGGAGTGGATCAATACAAGGTTATACTTCTGCCCACTCTTTTTAGCATGTGAATACTGGATATTAGTAAACATTGCTGTTACTCTGTGCGGTTACATTCAATAAAAAAATTTATTTAATGAAATCAGGCAAACCTTCAGCTTCTGGAATGGTCCCAACCAACTCTATCTTAAAAATGTATAGACTATGCTTAGTGAGAGGGTCCGTGCCAGAGAAATTGATTGAACTTAAAGGGACAGGGTGTAACTAATTTGGCTTTAAATTTGCAAAAAATCAAGCATTGCTTTTATAAATACATATTCTGGCAAAGTTTAATAACCTCACACCAAAAATGAAAGCGCTCTCATAACTTAGAGTTAGTAGTTTATAAATACATAGGTGCCGGTGCACCCACTGGGAGGCGCCATGTTGTGTTGCTGTTTCTGATTTCAGTAGCTGAAAGGGGACAAACTTGTCAGCCATACGCCTTTTCCCTATCTGTCTCTTACATGAAGACGTGCTGTCGGTGGAGGAGGAATATAAACATGCAAAGACGACCGTTTTCTGTTGACATGAACAACCATTTATACTCTTTGCCCAGCGAGAGGGAAGAGAAAGTAACCAAGAAAAGAAAAAGAAGTAATAACTGGGAGAAAACGAGAGTCTGTATTGCTATTATTACCCTGTTTATGTTACAGGGCAGTGCAGAGCATCAACTATTCTGTCCTCCCGGTAGAAACGGCTCATTTGTTCGTCTCTCTCTCCCTCAGGGCGACGCAAACAGAGAGTGTGTACATGGAGGGATATCAGCCGGCCCGTTCACTGTCTGTAGTGCAACAGCGTAAGCGGGTCTCTTTACTCTTGTTTATAGTGGCTTATATTAGACCCCAAATAAGTGACTGCACGTTCAGAAACGAGCCCAAAAAACTCCCAAAAAAAGCGACTCACAGAATTTACAAGCGAAAAAAACAATTGAACTTGGCAACAGTGCCAAAGACCGTTTCAAATGATGATTGTAGCTAATAGCTATTAGCAGTAGCTTGGTCCCAAATACATTGAGAGCTTGTTTACGTTGTCACAAGGCGAGGTCGTTTTTAAATCAATTAGCGGACCATTTAGCACCAGAATAAAACTGTGTGGTCTCTCTGCAACTTGCTAAGTGACATTTAACAAAATATTAGTCAGGGTGGATCATAGGTTTGGATCCCATGTTGACCAGAGACAATTTACAATAGATTCAGTTTCATTTATTCTAATCTTGTCTTTTAAAAAAACTGTTGGTGTTAAATGTTGCATCTTCATCCCACACTGGAAAAAAGAATGGTTCAAGTGCTCTGTCAAAAGCCAAAAGTGAACATGACATTCATGCCAGTGTTGAGCAATACTGTGAGCAGCGCTGCACTCCAAGAGAGGTCATTGTGAAGTGGAAACAGGAAAGTACTGAGGAGCTGAACTCGAAGGTAAGCAGGAATATCTAAAGACTATGGAGAGAAGCGTAAGAAGGCGAGAAACGCCCCTTTCAGAAAGTAAAACACAATCACATTTCACAAAAACCTGAAAGCAGTCATCAATCTGTTCAGAATGAACGAACCGACACGCATTACTAGATGTTAATTTCTGTCATTGTCCAGGAGGTGGCATGAAAGTTAAAGAATAATAATTAACTTCTCAACAAAATGCACAACAGTTTATCTGTAATAGAGGCGCTCTTAGCTATTTGTTATTTAATTTAATGATTGTACTGATTTTACCTTTGAGTTGATGGCACTGTCATCTAAACATGTCTTTATCTGAAATGGGTCCTGTTCTAGAGAAAAAAGTTGTAAAACATTTTAATGTAACAAAAAAATGACTTTCTTTATGATATTTAACTTAAATGCATCACAGGGATGTGGTAATGGTTAAATGTTACTGCTTAGTCTGGTGAGACTGGTTCTGTTGGTGCTCAAAAAGAACACTCAAGTCTGTACATCATTAAACCACCCTTCTCCCCCACCACCCCCACCCCTAAGTGGAAAGAATACAAGAAACATAAATGTGTAAACACACAATACCGAATCACAAATGATGTTTCTGGAGACCATGCTGCAGCTCTGCGTTGCCATGGTTGCTGCACTTTTTGCCTTCATACCATCCTTTATGTCTCACCCGTTGTTGGAAGGAGGCTCCGAGTTGCAGTAAACCCAGACGTCCAGCAGGTGGCAGGAAAGTATTTGCTGTGGCTCTGAATTGTACTGTTGTGGTATTTGACAGGAAAGCTGCATGTGTGCACAAACACAGAGGAGCAGACATGTATGTGACCATCTGCCATAAAATACGTGCTGTGTGAACTATATCGCCACTATTATGTATTATATGCAGTTTTTGACCTTTCTGCGTTTCATGGTTTGCTGCTTTAGTTTTAACCAGAGCTTAAATTTACAGTAGGTTCGTTTTACCCTAGCAGGAGCCACACATGAGAGTTTTCTCTTCAAGCAGCCTCTCATATCCTAATTTTCAGCCCTGCTCCCTCTGTCTGACTCATTCCTCTGTGCCTCTAACACACACACACACACACACACACACACACACACACACACACACACACACACACACACACACACACACACACACACACACACACACACACACACACACACACACACACACACACACACACACACACACACTTCAAAGCGCTGCTCTCAGTAAAGATGGAACAGGCTCCTTTGATCTCTCCCTGTCGACTCTGATTAATGTGTGGATTTACAGTGGAGACCTACAGGGACCTGGCAACCCTGACACGCCTGCACTGCACTGGAATCTAGTCTTCTTTGCAAATAAGTGCAGCCCTTTATTTTACTCGCCACCCCAGTCATGACAATTTAAGTGTAGGCACTCAGAAAATGAACCAAATGCTCATATTCACTCAAATCAAAGTGTCCTATATGCAAGACGCCAAGTTTTTACTCTGTACAGCCATTTCCCTGAATCCAAACACTTTCTTCTTATAGAGGCATGCCATTGGTTTGAAGAAGATAGCTGTGATCAGTGTTACACAATCTGACAGTTTGCATTGTGTTACATACTGGAGTTTTAGGGAGGATTGCTGATGACGGTGGAGCAAATGTTGGAAATATTTAGCACAGGACATCAAAGGATGTGTTTGAAGAGCGCACATTGTGCACTGTGCTTTGTGTATTGCCCACTGAGCCCCTTATCAGAAGCCAAGCCAAAATAAGTAAACAATGAACTTAATTATTTACTTTCTCTCTTTGTGTGTTTTGCCTTCAGATTCTCTCCTTCATGCATCTCCTCTCCCTACACATCCTTCAGTCTCCATTTTGTCTCCTCTCACTGCAGTGCAATGCAGATTCTTCACAGGGTGGAGGTATGGTAGAGATAGGCGGGGTCCCATGAATAATTGTTGAAGATATTTTTACACTGACCCATTTTAGGGTCCCTTTTGTCCTCTTGAAAGGTGCTGCAGCTTTGGTATGCACTGAGTCAACATGAAAGGTTTAAAGTATTTGCATTTTGCAAAATAAGACCAAGTTGTGGGTCTCATACGCTAAATGCATATTCATTACTTTCTGCATTTTAATGGGTTTAAACTGACCTAAAAAAAAACAACTGGTATGATGACTATTTACCTGCGGTCCTGAAACAGGACTTGAATTCAGTCCATCTATCTCTGCTTGTCATAGATGGGCTGGTGCCTATCTTCTGCAGTCAATGGTTAAGACACCACAGACAGGTCACCAGTCCATCACAGGGCAACAAGGACAAACAATGAGGGCAACCAATTAATATAACAGTTTCTGGACTGTGGCAAGAAACTGGCATACCCAAAAAGAGCCCTCACATGCGCAGGATAACGTGGAAATTCCATGCAGAAAGTCTCCAGACTGGGATTTCAACCCAGAACCCTTTCCGCAAGGCAAAAGTGCTACAGCTGCTCCGCCCACCTTGTAGCATTTGAAATCAGTCAAGCATCCAAGTATTTACCTGGCCTGATCCTTCTTTTTTTTTTTTTTTTTTTTTTTTCCCCAGTGTCCTGTCTAGCAATGTGGCAATAAGAATTGATGTCTTAATGCCAAATAGAGCTCGACAGATTTTGCTTTCACAAGTGGAGCAAACAGCTTTCGCCATTGTGCTCCGCTTGATTTGTGCGTGTAAATAGCTTTATTGTGATTCCTGCAGGGAGAATTTCAAATTATATGGACACTACAATGGGAAAGTAGGAGAGTAAAGGAAGAACAAGAAGAGAAAAAAAAGAAAGAGAAGAGGTGAAAGAAAGAAGAGATAAAAGGGAGAGAATGATAAAACGTCCTCTGTCTGCTCCATCACCTGGAAAGAGACGCAAAAAGAACAGCACAACCAACAGACATAAAGCAACAGATACAATCGTGTAACACCTTGATACCATTGCTAAATCATATGTATTATTATTTAAGCTGACATGTGTAATGTGATACCTGAAAAAAGAAAGTGAAAGAAAATAAATAAATAAATTACAGGCTTTCTGTATATAAGTGAACACTTAATACCTGGAACCCTGCACCTGTGGGAGTTTGTGAGAGTGCACTAGTTTAGGTGAAAATTATCCAAAAGGAAATAGTTTGATAGTGATTGTGGAGAACCAAAGACCCGCCTTCCCCGAGCACAGAGGCAGGGGTCAGGGGACCCATAACCCCGGACTCCCAAAGGGGCCCCCAAAGCAGTGCACCCAAGAGGGGCCATCACAGGAAATCTGCAACCACCCCCCCCTCCCCCCCCCCCCTCAGGAAAGAGGAGAGACGACCCCGAGGAAATCCCCCAGCCACCGCAATGCCGACGCCCCCAAGAGCCGCGGGGACGAGCCCGTGGGCTCCGCCGGCAGCCAGCCGCGCTGAAGTGGTCCCGGCCATGGGCCCTGAGGGCCAGAGGCCCCAGGGGTGCCCCGCTCCCCAGGGGGCCAGGCCCCGCGAAGCCGCCACCGGGAATGGGCCGGCACCCACCCGGGAACCCGCCCCAAACCCGAGGACCGTCAATGCGCCAGAGGGCCAAGGCGCCTGCAAGCGCAGCGGAGGAGGGCAGGACGTGGGTGGATGGGCTCCGCACCTATCGGAGACTTGAGATGTTCTTGGGAGAGGGAGCAGACCGGACCCGAACCTGGAAAAACAAAAAAACAACAAAAAAAACAAAACAACAAAAAAACAAACTCATTCACACCATCCCTCCCTAGTGCCCCACTCACCACACACAGACACAAAAAAAGGACACTGTACACACATTCCCACATAACACTCACATCCAAAAATCCCAAATGGCCACTGGCCTGATCCTTCTTGATGAGGATTCCATTAAAAAAATGTTTTCTGAATAGCAAAGGATGGTTATAATACTATGCTACAGTCAGTGGTTGTTTATAGGTAGTTAAATACATATCTGCACTAATGAAAGCATACCTAAAATGAACTGAATTTACTGCATTTATATGCTATATGCAAACAAATATTTGTTCGATCCCTTGCTGGTTTTGAGAGTTTGATCATGTAGAAAGACATGAAGACTCCCTAATCTTAATTTCTAATTAAATTGGACATGATATGTAAAAATCCAGATGGAGCAAATTTTTTAAAAGTAAAAAAAAATAATATTAATGTCAGTCAATAATAAAATTATTTGATTCCCAAGTACAACATCAATTAGAGTATGGCACAAGTGAACCTACAAGAACATGGCCGTCCACCCTCTGACTCTCTGACCCTCTGACCTGGCATTAGAAGGATTCGGCAAAATAAGCAAACAGGCCCATTTTAACTCAGCAGGAGCTGCAAAGATCCACAGCATGGTGGAGAAAATTTGTCAATGTGAGAATCATTAGTTGTGCACTTAAAATATGTTTTTTTATGATGTTGCAAGAAGAAAGACATTATTGACGAATCAGCAAACAGGCTTAAATTGGAGGCAACCAGACTTTGGCTCAATTCTTTCTGAAAATGTTTCTACACCTTTGTCAGGTGTGGTGGCTCACACTTGGGAAATCTGCCGTTGGTGCGCTGCTGTTTTTAAAGGACGTGGAGGCCCATCCTCCTAGGCGCAGTCTAAGTCACATTCTAAGTCAGTTTATACAGTTGTGGTCAAAAGTGTACATACACTTGTAAAAAAATCATAATGTTATGGCTGTCTTGAGTCTTCAATAAGTTCTACAACTCTTATTTTTCTGTGATAGAGTGATCGGAACACATACATGTTTGTCACAAAAAACAGTCATAAAGTTTGGTTCTTTCATAAATTTATTATGGGTCTGCTGAAAATGTCACCAAATCTGCTGGGTCAAAAATATACATACAGCAACAAAATTTGTCAACTTTGGTGATGTAGCGAGTTGTGTCAATCAAATTAGCTTCATCTCATGGCCTCTTCACTTCTTCTAAGTGATTCTGATTGACTACAGCTGTTGACTTCTCATGAGCCCATTTAAATAGGGCTCATTTGACCCAGTGATTAGACTCAGCTACAAAAGCTACAATGGGAAAGTCAAAGGAACTCAGTGTGGATCTGAAAAAGCGAATTATTGACTTGAACAAGTCAGGGAAGTCACTTGGAGCCATTTCAAAGCAGCTACAGGTCCCAAGAGCAACTGTGCAGACAATTATAGGCAAGTATAAAGTGCATGGAACAGTTGTGTCACTGCCACGATCAGGAAGAAAACGCAAGCTATCACATGCTGCCGAGAGGAGATTGGTCAGGATGGTCAAGAGTCAACCAAGAATCACCAAGAAGCAGGTCTGCAAGGATTTGGAAGCTGATGGAACACAGGTGCCAGTCTCCACAGTCAAGCGTGTTTTACATCGGCATGGACTGAGAGGCTGCTGTGCAAGAAAGAAGCCCTTGCTCCAGAAAAGGCACCTTATGACTCGGCTGAAGTTTGCTGCTGATCACATGGACAAAGATAAAACCTTCTGGAGGAAAGTTCTCTGGTCAGACGAAACAAAAATTGAGCTGTTTGGCCACAACACCCAGCAATATGTTTGGAGGAGAAAAGGTGAGGCCTTTAATCCCAGGAACACCATGCCTACTGTCAAGCATGGTGGTGGTAGTATTATGCTCTGGGGATGTTTTGCTGCCAGTGGAACTGGTTCTTTGCAGAAAGTAAATGGGATAATGAAGAAGGAGGATTACCTCCAAATTCTGCAGGAAAACTTAAAACCATCAGCCCGAAGGTTGGGTCTTGGGCGCAGTTGGGTGTTCCAACAAGACAATGACCCAAAACACACATCAAAAGTGGTAAAGGAATGGCTAAACCAGGCTAGAATTAAGGTTTTAGAATGGCCTTCCCAAAGTCCTGACTTAAACCCCATTGAGAACATGTGGACAGTGCTAAAGAAACAGGTTCATGCAAGAAAACCATCACATTTAGCTGAACTGCACCAATTCTGTCAAGAAGAGTGGTCAAACATTCGACCTGAAGCTTGCCAGGACCTTGTGGATGGCTACCAAAAGCGCCTAGTTGCCGTGAAAATGGCCAAGGGACATGTAACCAAATACTAATGTTGCTGTATGTATATTTTTGACCCAGCAGATTTGGTGACATTTTCAGCAGACCCATAATAAATTTATGAAAGAACCAAACTTTATGACTGTTTTTTGTGACAAACATGTATGTGTTCCGATCACTCTATCACAGAAAAATAAGAGTTGTAGAACTTATTGAAGACTCAAGACAGCCATAACATTATGATTTTTTTACAAGTGTATGTACACTTTTGACCACAACTGTATATATGTATGTATGAAAAACGTACAATATCAATCAGATATGGGACTTTGATATCAATGCCTTTGTAAACAATATGAATTACTGTGATGTTGCATGACTTAATGCCTCAACGCTACCTCAGTGATACACTCATGTCCGCAGTATATTATGTGTAATTATTTTAAGCCTTCATTTACACAACTGCGCAGACATTCCCTGAGAAATTGGGCATAGGCATTACCAGAAGTGTGATTGTAACATGTGACAGACCACAAACTTCTCTGCAGGGGGCAATAGCTCTTACAGCTTGTTAAATAAACTGTTTCTGAGTCTGTTCATTTTGGATTTAATCCTCCAGAAGCGTTTTCCTGATGGAAGTGGGTCAAACACTATTGACCTGTTAACACAATTTCTCCATTTCTGAGTAATCACACCACCATTTGTCACCTTCTCAACAAGCTTCTCGCTCATGGTCTTGTTGCCATTCCCAGGCTTATGCAGATCTGCAATCCCTAATAGTCGAGACGTCGGATTGAAAGAGTCAAGGTCAAGAGGATCTGTTCTTGACTGACTGGTTGGTCGGTCAGTCTGCAGCACACTGGATGTAAGCTGGCTTGTAGGGGACCAAAGACTCATTTGACTTAGTTACATACAGGTTATTTCTAACTTTTCAGTTATTCATTTTTTTCTGGATTTTTGATATTCTGTCCCTTTCTGGCTTAATTTTGTCCAGCAGACTAATGTGCAGAGCACCAAGACAAGACAAGAAATACTTTCATCTGTCATAAACACTGATGGGAAACCTGTTGTGGGTTGTACAAGTTTCCCCCACTAATGTTGTGATACAGGACTAAGTTGGATTTAAAACACCAACTTTGACTCTTAATCATAGTTGTAGTGATTAACAAAACTCCCTAACCAGGCTCAACCAAACCAGCAATTAACCTACCTTTGGGAAAGTGCTGCAGTGACTTAATGTCAGTGGATATCAACTAATTTACCCACACGATGATGGCAGCTCAGTGTGTGACTTCTAAAAACACAGCTTTTGTTGAAGGATTGTTCAAACTGCTGCAGTTATTGCTGCTGTTATTTTTATTAGGTTTAACAGCTGCCAGGAAGAATACTGCTGAACCCTCACTTTTGGGGAATGTGGCAGGAAAGAAATCTTAAATGAATGTGATCATGTCATTTTATACAAATGTTTGGTGTACTCAAATGGGAAAATCTAATTCAATCAGATTTTTGTATGTGGCAAGACAATAAAATATGTTTTATGTACAGTCGGGGTTCTTGATAAAAAAGAATAAAAAAAAGTACAGACATGGACAAAATCGTTGTTACCCCTCAGCTAATCAGAGAAAATCCCACAATGATCACTGAAATAAATTAAAACTGACAAAAGTAATAATAAAAAAATACTGAAAATCAACCAATGAAAATCAGACATTGCTTTTGAATTGTGGTTCAACACATTGATTTAAAAACAAACAAACTAATGAAACAGGCCTGGACAAAAATGATGGTACCCCAAGAAAAATTAAAAATAATTCAAACATAGGGACACGGTAACCTGAAGTGTGTCTTCTAATTAGCATTACAGATGTCTTCAAGATTCTAACCAGTCAGTCTGTCTATTTAAAGGGTTACAAGTCGTCCCTGTGCTGTTCGGTGACATGGTGTGTACCACACTGAACACGGATCACAGGACGCGTGGGAGAGAGTTGTCTCAGGAGATTAGAAGGAAAACTATAGACAAGTTTAAGGCTATAACACCATCTCCAAGCAGCTTCCTGTTCCTGTAACTACAGTTGCACATATTATTCAGATGTTTAGGGTCCACGGGACTGTATCCAACTTCCCAGGACATGGCTGCAAGAGGAACATGTATGACAAATTGAAAAGGAAGAGAATACGAATGGTAACCACAGAACCCAGAACAAACTGAAAAGAAATCAAAGGTGAACGTCAAAGTCAAGGTACATCCGTGTCAGATTGCACCATCCGTCACTGTTTGAGCCAAAGTCGACTTCATGAGAGACACCACCGTTGAAAGCAAATCATAAAAAAAGCAAGACTGGAATTGCATATTGTAAAGCCACAAAGCCTTTGGAGGAATGTCCTTTGGACACATGAGACAAAGCTTTTTGGCAAGATACATCAGCTCCATGTTCACAGATGCAAAAGTAAAGCATGCCTAGAAAAGAACACTGTTCCTGCTGTGAAACACGCAGTTTGGAGAAGGCACTCTTCAAACCTGAGAAAACTGGAGCAGTTTTTAACATAATTTTTGTCCAGGCCTGTTTGATTAACTCATTTTTCAAATGATTCTGTTGAACCACAATTCAAAAGTAAATTTGTATTTATTATTACTTTTGTTAGTTTTAAGTTATTTCAGTGACCATTTTCTTCGATTAAGAGGGGGGTACCAACATTTTTGTCCATGTCTGTAAATACTGACTCAATCTAGTTATGACAATTATTGCCATTTCTTGTGGTTTTCTTGGCCAAATAAAAAGCAAAAACCCTAAACGTCAGCAAGCAAGATGTTCAACATTGGCGACATATATACAATTCCAATTTGAATTTAACCCATCAAAGATTTAAACCAGAAAATACCTGTATATAAAAGCAAATGGTGACAAAAACAAGACATTTTTCCAATATCCCTCTATGTAAAGCTTCTGAGACCACATAAAAACAAGACATTGTGTTTTTGTAGATAAAAGCCTGAGCCATGACCTAAAGTCTTTGGTGTTTTTGCAAAAGGTCACTGTAATGTGAAACACCTTGCACAGCAGCCCTTTGTGCATAATCACAATGCAAGAAACCAACAACAGGGCAGAACAGGCCAGAAAGCAGCACTCCTCAGCAATAATTCAGCAAAATTATGAAAAAAAATAAAAATAATAATAATATATAATATATAATAATATATATAACAATATATATATAATAATTATATATATATATATATATATATATATATATATATATATATATATATATATATATATATATATATATAAATAAAACTGCTCTCTCACCCACCCATAATACTGGGTGGCTCTCTATTTCTCAAGATCAGAGGCCTGGGAGCTTGAGGCTTCTTCTTGGTTCCTAGGATTGCGCTCTTCTGGACTGAGATGTCTGATGTTTCTCCAGGTATCTGTTGGAGTCTCTTCTCCAGAGTGGGGGTTACTGCCTGAGTGCTCGGATGAACAATAGCGAATCAGATTTCAAGTGAACTGACTTAATTCTGACATTGACACAGGAATTAACAACCCAAGTAACTGTGAAATCTGAGATAAATATGCCTGTGGAGAGATTACTGCAAAGTCAATAAGATTCTCTGTGATATGTTACTGTAATGAGTGTTTATAATGAACAGTAAAAAAGTGTTTGCCAGTCTAAACTTTTCATTTTTTCCAATTACACTTTTTTAAATGAAAATTTTCTTAACTAAAACTCAACAAAACACTGTCTGGTAAGAAATTACCTGAATCTGCAAATCAACGCTTGCAAATACAGGTAAAAGCCAGTAAATTAGAATATTTTGAAAAACTTGATTTATTTCAGTAATTGCATTCAAAAGGTGTAACTTGTACATTATATTTATTCATTGCACACAGACTGATGCATTCAAATGTTTATTTCATTTAATTTTGATGATTTGAAGTGGCAACAAATGAAAATCCAAAATTCCGTGTGTCACAAAATTAGAATATTACTTAAGGCTAATACAAAAAAGGGATTTTTTAGAAATGCTGGCCAACTGAAAAGTATGAAAATGAAAAATATGAGCATGTACAATACTCAATACTTGGTTGGAGCTCCTTTTGCCTCAATTACTGCATTAATGCGGCGTGGCATGGAGTCGATGAGTTTCTGGCACTGCTCAGGTGTTATGAGAGCCCAGGTTGCTCTGATAGTGGCCTTCAATTCTTCTGCGTTGTTGGGTCTGGCATTCTGCATCTTCCTTTTCACAATACCCCACAGATTTTCTATGGGGCTAAGGTCAGGGGAGTTGGCTGGCCAATTTAGAACAGAAATACCATGGTCCGTAAACCAGGCACGGGTAGATTTTGCGCTGTGTGCAGGCGCCAAGTCCTGTTGGAACCTGAAATCTCCATCTCCATAGAGCAGGTCAGCAGCAGGAAGCATGAAGTGCTCTAAAACTTGCTGGTAGACGGCTGCGTTGACCCTGGATCTCAGGAAACAGAGTGGACCGACACCAGCAGATGACATGGCACCCCAAACCATCACTGATGGTGGAAACTTTACACTAGACTTCAGGCAACGTGGATCCTGTGCCTCTCCTGTCTTCCTCCAGACTGTGGGACCTCGATTTCCAAAGGAAATGCAAAATTTGCTTTCGTCAGAAAACATGACTTTGGACCACTCAGCAGCAGTCCAGCTCTTTTTTTCCTTAGCCCAGGTGAGACGCTTTTCGCGCTGTTTCTTGGTCAACAGTGGCTTGACACGAGGTATGCGGCAGTTGAAACCCATGTCTTTCGAGCGTCTCTTGGTGGTGGATCTTGAAGCACTGACTCCAGCAGCTGTCCACTCCTTGTGAATCTCCCCCACATTTTTGAATGGTTTTTTTTTTTCACAATCTTGACTAGGGCGCGGTGATCCCTATCGCTTGTACACTTTTTCTGACCACAGTTTTTCCTTCCCTTTGCCTCTCTATTAATGTGTTTGGACACAGAGCTCTGAGAACAGCCAGCCTCTTCAGCAATAACCTTTTGTGTTTTTCCCTCCTTGTGCAATGTGTCGATGATCGCCTTTTGGACAGCTGTCAAATCTGAAGTCTTCCCCATGTTTGTGTAGGCTTCAGAACTGGACTGAGAGACCATTTAAAGCCCTTTGCAGGTGTTTTGAGTTAATCAGCTGATTAGTTTGTGGCACCAGGTGTCTTCAAAATTTAACCCTTACACAATATTCTAATTTTGTGACACACGGAATTTTGGATTTTCATTTGTTGCCACTTCAAATCATCAAAATTAATGAAATAAACATTTGAATGCATCAGTCTGTGTGCAATGAATAAATATAATGTACAAGTTACACCTTTTGAATGCAATTACTGAAATAAATCAAGTTTTTCAAAATATTCTAATTTACTGGCTTTTACCTGTATGTGTAAACAGATTGTGGTGTTATAAGACAAATGTGAGAACACAATTTTTGAAATTAAGAGCTTAGAAATACTGAGTTGTTAAACTCCAATGGTTACCTCAGTACTTTGATAATCAGAAGCTTTCACAGTTAACACATTTTCACAGGTGTTTTATGTTAGGTTTAAACAGCGAAAGCAAGAGGTGTTCACCCTGGTACTAGTGGAATCTTCTTCCCAACAATGTTAGGTGACAAAAGACCACAGAACACGCAAAACCTAGATGTTATTCAGTTCATCGTTGTTAGGGCCCAGCCATGGAACATGGACTGAAATACACAAAGAGCAAAACAGACATGAAAAAACTCTACATCATATCAAAGGCTGCCATTGGCATGAAAACTAACTGCAGCACAAAGAATTTGTTCGGACCTAACAGCGTCCCCTCGTTATGTTATATGAGAGATGTGCAGCCTGATTATTAAGATAAATTACTGACTACAGCGAAATACAAGGCTTGACAATATATAAATCCAGAAATTATAAGATATTTCATGGTGATCACCCTCTCCTGATGGAGAATTCTGCGCTGTTTTAACACTCCAGCGTCTACAGGTTCCTCCAGAAAAGGATACGCCCTTTCCGACACTTCCTTGTGCCAGATCTAAGCCAAAATGTAGGACAAACTCAGGGCTAGTAAAAGAAAACCTGCCACCTACGAGGATTGGATCACGGAGTAATTTGTTGTCATAATTTGATTAAGGGTAACAGCCTCCTAGCTTACTGAAACCAGAAACCCAGGGTATGCTGGAATTTACCCCAGAACTCACTCTGGATTTCCAGAATGGTCGTGGAGATCATGACATATGCAGACATGATCACAACAGTAACAAAGCTGCGCACTTTGCACATGTCCTCTCTGGGTTTTCGTACTGGAAACCATGACAGTAGAGAAGCAGTTTCTTTTTTGTTTTCTTCCTGTTTTACTTTGTCTTGACTCTGTTGCCAATGAACTTCAAATATAACATGAAGAAGTTTCTATGAGAAAAAAGTAAATAGCAGAAAGTTGAGCTACAGGTATTTTGGGAGTATCTCTTGCCTAGCCCTGCTCTAGCCATGCTCAGGAGTATCTTCAGTTGAATTTTTATAAAACATCAATGTTATTCCCATGCTGGTGGAGTACATTATAACATTTTATAGCTTAGTATAAACACACTGTAGAGACAGGAATGATTTTCAAAAACTCGAGAGTCGTGTAACTCAGGTTTTGTTTCACAAAGGAAGATCAATAGAGACGCACCACCTCCTACCTCAACTTCATTAGTAAAGAATTGACTTCTTTATAAATAACAACTGACTGCAAGCATGATGACAGCTTAAAGAAGCATAAAAATCGGTTCGCATAAATCTCTGACGTTTTTGAAACAGGTGTTGTTGATAGTGGAAGAGCTACTTGCTTTATCCTCCAAGACACACCAATCTGGATTTACTTTTTTTAACTTTTACTTTGTTGGCCCACCTGAGTAAGCAAACACATAACTATCAGGACCCCCTGCAATTTGCTTATTGTTTTGGGGCTGGAGTTCCCATCATACACATGCTTCAACAAACCCACCGTCGTTTAGACAAGGCAGACGGCACTGTGAGGTTCATGGTATTTGATTTCTCAAGTGCATTTAACACAATTCAGCCTGATTTGCTTTGTGAGCAACTCCAGGAGACTGGTGAAAACCTTAATCACATAGAAAAAAGACTACCTGACAAACAGACCACGGTTTGTGAGAGTAAAGAGTAGTGGTAGTCAGTAACACATGAGCACCACAGGGGTCTGTACTCTCACCATTCCTTTTCACTCTGTACATCTCAGACTTCTGGTACAAGAGAGAAGCCTGTCATCTGCAGAAATATGACTCTCAGATGACTGCAGTTGTTGGGTGGATCAGAGATTGACATGAAGCTGAGTACAGGGAGCTGGTGGACCTCTTTGTTGCATGGTGTGGAAGCAATCATCTCATCCTGAATGTGAATAAAACAAAGGAGATGGTTGTAGATTTCATAGGGAACAGGAATTGGTTCAACACTATAACCTTCCTGGGAGAAGAAGTGGAGGAGTATAAATATTGGTGTTTACCTGGACAACAAACTAAACTGGAGATGCAACTGTGACCCCGTCTGGAAGAAGGGACAGAACAGACTGCACTTCCTGAGGAAGCTTAGGTCCTTCAGGGTTTGCAGCAAGATGCTTCAGATCTTCTGTAGGTCTTCTATAGAGTGTGATCTCCTCTGCCATCATCTGTTGGGGTAGCAGCATCAGAGCAGCTGACTTAAACTAGCTCAACAAGCTTATAAAGAAGGCCGGCTCTATTCTGGGGACTCCTCTAGAACCTCTGGTGAGGATTGTGCAAAGAAGGCTTCTTCCAAAAATGAAGAACATTATGGATAACCCTGAGTATCATCTTCATCAAACTGTCATACAACAACAGTGTCTTCAGTCAGAGGCTTCTCCAGAGCCGCTGTAAGACAGACCGCTACAGGAGATCCTTCCTGCATAAGGCCATCAGCATCTGCAACAACCTATTGAAGAAACCCCCATAATATGGGTTACACCAGCATTTAATTTCCCTTTGAGATTAATAAAACATCGTTGAATTGAATTGAGCCCTGCAATTTTTCACAATTAGATTTTATGCCAGGTTTTACATTTCACAGGAGGATGCTCTGAATGCCAAACTGACCTGGCATGTCCTCACCACTTTTCGCATCAGTTCACCTGTTGTCTCCTCTCCTCCTTTTATATTTGGCCTTTTTTTTTTTTTATCTCTGAGCTTTACCGTTTCTCTTGTTGCCTTAATCTCCAGTGTAGCACCCCCCCCAACCCCCACATCAACACCAAACCATGTTCGGAGTTTTCCTTCCAGGGATTTTTGTGCACAGGAAGTCCATATTTAATGAAGTGACTCTCTTGTTAAAATGCTTTTAAGTGCTCCTGTGCAGGGCTTCGGGCTGGAAAGGAGGCAAAGGAGGGGGGGTGGTGTGGGCTGAGGCTTTTATTTATTCATTGGGCGGTTCAGTGCCTCTTTCCCGCTCTGGCTCTGTGAAGAAGGGAGAGGATTAGAAACCGTCTCCCAGCGCACGCACGCACGCACACACACACATACACACACATACACACGCACACTTCCTCCTTCAGTAGCCATGTTCCCCTCCTTGGGGGACATCCCTGCGTCAGTCCACATTAACATCCATCAGAGCTTGCATGCTGCACTAGAGGGGGATGAACCTCTGTCCCACTGAGTCACTCAAACATGAACATGAATACGTGTAACCTCATGCAAACCCCTCCACAGCCACATCCACGGATATGTGCAGCAATTGCACACACAGGAACACGAGCAGAGCGGATGCAGACATGTTCTTAAACCAATATTGTAATGAGTCACAGGCTTCGAGTGTTCGTCACCTCGCAGCTGTTTCTGCCTTGAGGAACGCTCAGACTCGGTTATGTCTGTCTTGAAATTGGACCTGTATCCAGAGACTGCTCCAACACTTGATTTAGACAAGTGCAGGTGCCTCCTTTTTGGTCTGTAGGTGTATTTGAGTGAGTGTGAATGAGTGCAGTGCTAACAGTCTTGGGAAGAAGAAAGTAGAGAAGAAGAGAAAGTTTCTCCGAGTGAATTTTGAAGCATTGCTTTTTGCTGGTTTGTCTCTTTGTGTGAAGTTTTAGGCTGTCTGCTCCCTTGTTATCTCTTCTGCTTGCAGAAAAGAGGAGAGCCGAGCCCCAACTGGATGAGAGAGGCGTATCATTTGCCAAGGGTGTTTCTGTAAGAAGTCGTAGACTCATCACGTCACAACCGTTCTTTGACTCTGGTGTCATCCTTCTGCACAGTAGCAATTTGTAGACTGCGGTAGTCTAATTTTTCTGGTCCTCAAAACAGTTTTCAATTTACTTTTTTCTGACAGATATTCGAGAGCTCACATCTAAAATTTAAAAGATATTTGCTTGGGCTTGTTTAAATTGTGTGGCTGGGTGTTTGTGGGTTCATGCGCACTATTGCAGTCAGATGTAGATAGTTTCTAATTCCCCATGTTGACCTAGATTCCAGTTTCAGGCTCATGAAAAAGAGATGATTCTCCATGTCTGCACACACACACACACTAACACCACAAATGAGGGAAAAAAAAGAAAAACAAAGCCGATGTTTTACTGTTATAAGCTTTAAGATCTTTGTCGTTTTTTAACCATTTTTTCTTCTTCTTGACCTGGAAACATCCAGTGACCGAACCTCCCACTTCTCCCGTCTTTCCTTTTGTCTCTCTCATCTTGGGATCAACATCGAACTAAAATTGTTATTGTGCAAATTCATTTCACCCACTGGCTTGACTCTTACAGTCAGATAATTTGATTCATCCAGTTCATATAGATGCTTTCATCATCCTGACCATTTGCTCTCATGCTGCTCTTTCAGCGAAACACAAGAAGCGTCTTCATTCCATGTTCAGCTAAGAAGGAAAGGCGCTGCGGCAGATGAGAACGGGGACAACACTCATCTTGCCACTTTTGTATTTATTAATTTACCATCTAATGTGGCACATAATAACTTTGATCTGGTAATTCCTGTCGCTATAACAGCACACCCCTAGGACGCTCATGCGGATTGTCTCGTTCTGTTTTTGAGAAAAACTGGGTGTAAAAGGTAAAATCATTACTGCAGTTAAAGTGAATGCTATTTTGTTGAATTTTCTACACCTGTACCTTTCCATTAGCTAGTTACTCAACACAGAGAGTTAAGATGTTCTCAGTATGTTTCCTACAGGAAGATCGCTTATGGTTCACCACCTTCTACTTCCACTTCTTGAGTAAAAAATTATCAGTTTTGGTAAATAATCTCCCACTGCAACTGTTGAAAGTTAAAAAATTCCATTAGTAAAAGCCACTACAACATTTTTGATACAGAAGTTGCTTTGGGACTGCAGAAGTCCATTTTGGATCATGGTCCCTCGTGGTCTAGCCATTAGCCTTAGCCTCTGGGACCATCTAATCTGGATTTCATCTAACGGAAGACCTCTAGAGTTGCCTACTGCATAACAGACACTAGCTGTTTATAAAACCTTAAAATGAAGCTCCCTTTAAAGATCATCAACCATTCCTTTAAGTCCACAAAGTTAACGTGGTAAAGATTGAATGATTATGCAACAGCAGAAAGGACGTGTTTTTCACTTGATTGCATTATCTTGTTTGTTTCTCCTCCAATCACCAAGCCAGTCTGTAAACATGTATCTGTGAGAAGCATGCCCTAATTTGGCAGGTTAAATAGCAATGGTAATTTTCAGCCCCAAAAAAGAGGATGGAGAAACAAGAGAGGTAGAAAATTAGCGTGTGATTGTCGGCAATGAGACAGACGGCCTGGCAGAGAGCACCAGATGCTGTGTGGGAGGGTTATTTAGTTGATGATATCGCACTTCTTCTTCACTCCTTCTTCACTCCTTCTCTTCCTCTTGTTCTCCCTGTTTTCTTCCTCTAACAAACACACAGGCACATTTACAAGCACCGTATTTGCCCTGTCACCTTTGCATCCTTGCATGACACAACACCCACACCTTTCCCTGCACCATCCTGACCACCTTGGGCTCCCTGATGTGGTGAGATATTGCTCTTCATACAAAGCCCAGAGGCAAAATTGAATTAATCGCTTCACTTGAACCAAAAGCATATTGTGTAGAGGCCTTTCCCAAGATTATTTAAGACCAGCATTAATTATCTTCCTGGCTTTAAGCATTAAGGTATTTGAAAATGCACAATATCAATTTGCTTAATAGTGTGGGGAGTGGCCTCTCTTCACCTCTTGTTTCTCCACAGGCAGGTAGCAACTGTTCCACATGGTAAACCAGAAAAGCCCCAGAAAATGAGTCTCATTAATTAGCTTCTCATTTGTAAATGCAAATGAGCTTAATTAAAAAATAGACTCTCCTTTTCTGAGCTTCAAAGAGAGAGAGTGAGGCTTCATCAGGAGGTTTGTTCAGCTGTGGCACTAATGAGACATATTTGGCCTAACGAGGGAGCGATGCCCTAATTTGTTTATGCTAATGATATGAATCAGTGCTTGTCCTTTTGCTGTATCTGGGAACAGATCACTCACACACACTCCTGTGTGTACTATACCTTCAGGGTTTCGCACAATGTTGGCAAGGTGGTGCCATGGCCAAGCACGATTGTTTCGGTAGGCTAATTGGCTTAATTAGCTTAATAGAGATCATTGAGGCGATGACTCAATGTCAGAGCCTATGTACATTCCCTAAGATTTTTCCATTTCAATTGTGCGCATTGAAATTCAGTTAGGGTAATGCACACATTATTTGTACTTACAATTTTTAATACTGAACAAAGACAACCTAAGTGAACTTTCTGATCTAGCTTGACTGCATTCCAGGCAGGAGAATCCAGAAAGGAACTTGATATTATTTTTCTAACCTATTAAGTTTTGAAGGGCTAAACTTGATATAATCTCAAATTCCATGTTTTCCCTAAACATTAGTCTTAGACGACAGGCTAGAGCTTCTGAAAGAAGAACGGTCTCTCTGTCTGTGGGAGGAACGACATCTTTTGTTTGAACCATACCTATAAACCTTGCTTGTGGGCCTAGACCAAAGTGATACTGACCTCATTTGATTAATCATGAAGAAATAAAACATACCTCAATCTTTTTTTTCCCCGAGATAGTACTTTGGACATTGATGCTAATATGCTAACTGAGGCCAATAGAGAGGTAGTTGCTCATCATCTTATTTTAGAGCCAAAAAAGCAGAAAGTCATAACCAGCCTTTCCACTGATTTTCAAAGCAGAGAAAATAACTTTTTGAGTCACACCATCTACACAACTGAGGAAGATCAGCTGTTTGTGAAATGCACAGACCAAATCCTCTGCCACATACAGCCACACTACATTCACAGTCAATTAAGTCCCCTTTATTCCCCATTCGGCTCAGTGTGACCATAACCAAGTTGTTGTCTTTACATCTTGATGCATAAACAAATTCAGTTAATGTGACGTGTATGGCTGAGTTGCTATTTGAACTCAACTGAAGACATGTACCTAATAAGGGAGCCGGTGAGCGTAGTTACATGCACTGGTAAGGCCAATGCACGTGCTAACACTTTACAAGAAGGTGCACAAAGTGTTACCTGGTAAGCTAGTATGGACTACCTGACTAACCTTTTTGCTTCTGGCTGCAGAGCAAATTATTGCTGTTTTCTGGTGCGGGATGAGCTTAATGCACATGTAGGTACAGTGGGGCCGATGGATTGTGTTCATAAAGTTGTCTGCATATTAATAGCTACGTTTATATGGACAAAAGTAATCGGAATAAAGTGCCGATCAGAATAAAAATGTGTCATGTAAACAAGACAATCAGAATAGTGTGATCGGATTATGATCAGTCGGAATGAAATTGTATCCCAAATGAGAGGGGTGATTTATGTCGGTTGATAATCCAATCAACATGCATATAAACGTTTGAAAGACTCAAGTTTTCCCAAATCCGGCAAACTGACGCACGTGCGCCCAACGTAAACGTTATGCATTTCCGCGTTGTTGAGTGGCAGAAATACGTCGGGAAGTAAAACTGTCAGGGCTCCTGATACAACTCTTTTGTTCGAATTTTTTTTTGAAGATGGGCAAAAACTGTTTTGCAAATAAATAATGGCTTTTAATGAAATAGCTAAATAAATAGAAATTGGTGATATAGCCAAAATATAGTTACTTGAAAAGTTTTTCACTCCCCCATACCTTTTGACATTTCATCATGTTGTAACCAAATCTTAAATTTATTTTCTGGGGAATTTGCATCATAGACCATGATGGAGACGTGGAAGGAGAATTGTACATGGTTTGCAATGTTTTATTTTACAAATAAAAATCAAAAAGTTATGGTGGCATTTATTTCAGCCTCTAATGTCTCACAATGTTGTAGAACCACCTTTGATTGATTGATTAATTAATTAAAGTTTTTTTGAGTTGGACACTTTGGAAGAAACAAAATGACAAGACAGCTAAATAACGAAGCAGGCGTGGCAAAACAAATAAGCATAGATAAATCTTTAAGATGTTCCATCTGCCTGTGTTGATTCAATTCCTTGTCTGTAAGCGAGTGCGTAAATACTTATGAAATCCCATCCCTGTGGAATTGCACAGTTTCTTTTAACATCTCTTCTCTGATCAAACAAAATGCAAAACAAATTAATCATAATAAAAACAACCAGTGAATCTTGCTGCAAAGCATGTAGAGACATTATAGCAAAACAAATGAATCATTAATCATTGAAATCCCTTCCTTTATACCTTATTTCAAACTGTTTTATGTTTGCACACTGCTTTAATTCCACATCTATTTTCTTTCTTCCACAGCTGAACACCACTTATGGAAACTTTTCATCGCAGTTGCAGCTACAGGTCATTTGTGATATGTCTCCATCAACATTTTTGTCTATTTTTTTATTTATTTTTTGCAAAACAGCTCATGCTCACTCACATTGGACAGAGATAGGTTGGAAACATCAACTTTCAAGACTTGTCAAAGATTCTGAACTGGATTTATGGATGTGCTTTGATCCAAAAACAAAAAATCAATGTGACTCTGGAAGTATGTTTAGGATCATTCTGCTGGAAAGTGAACCTCCAGAACAGTCTGGAGGTTTCTTTTTTTGCATACTCCAAGGGATTTTCTTCAAGGATTGCCCCTTTGTTTATTAATATCCATCATCCCATCACCGATGTTGGTAACGTCTGAGCAGAGGACTTACTTCTACATGTTTACTGTGTCTCCCGCTTGGGAAAAAGTACAAAGGGCGGGGTAACAATGGCTTTTTCCTTCCATACATATCAGATATGTAGAGTGCACAACTAACAGCTGCAGCTCCTCCAGAGTAACCACAGGCCTCTTGTCTGATTCTTTGATTGATGTTCTTATAATTAGAAGACTTCTGAATGAAATTGGTCACAATAGATTTTATTTAGTGATATCAGACCAAAGGGTGCTGAAATCAAATGCATGCCACACTTTTCAGAATTGTATTTAGTTTTTTTGTTAAAATGTAAATCCTGTCCCCCCGCTTTACAGTTATGTGCTGCTTTGTGTTGGTCTTCCACATAAACCCCAATAAATCCATTCCCACTGTACGTGTGTGACTGTGTGTGTGTGTGTGTGTGTGTGTGTGTGTGTGTGTGTGTGTGTGTGTGTGTGTGTGAGAGAGAGAGCAGCAACATTTCCTCTGCTATTTTCGTTCACCGTTGACTGATTGTGAGGCCGAGTGAGACGGCAGCATAGCTGGCCCTCACTGATAACTAGTTGCAGCCAGAGCCCTGTACTCTGTGATTTTATTCAAAAATTCACATTTACACATGCACACACACGCTAATTAATCCAGAAAACAGAGGGTAAATAAAAAAAAAAAAAACATACAGACGGCACTTTTAATTGGAGCGACTGTCGGCCAACCAGATAGAGAAAACAAGCTCAATCATTTCCCTCCATCTTGTCGCTTGTTGAATTATTGATGGCTGGAGCACACTTCACCAGAAAATGAAACGAGGATGGAGTGCAAAGCTTGGATTTGTTTGAATGCAGTGATAAAATTTGATTATTCATATGTAATGCATGATGTGAGGATTATTGTAACAGAGTGAGGAGGAGTACCCAGACTGCATGTGCCAGACAAACCATCTGGTATCATGTAGTCCATGTACACAACTCTGCAATGAAGAAGAAAAATAGCTGAATTAGATCAAGGCTGAAATATAACTAAATCATGGTATTGATTGATCGCCTATCATTCTTTGTATCATGTTCAGACTGTAATAAAAGCAAAGTTTAAGCCCTTTATCCAGGTCTTTGAGGTGGCATCAAATTGTATACCCATTAAAGTGTATTACATATACATTTCCATTTTCTTACAGAATAGCACTCTTGATGAAAAAAAAAACATTTACTTCCAATTTAGTTTTTTTAATCTGAAGCAGATAACCGGAACAGGAAAACCCTTGCGTGGTTCTCTATGCCTTGACAGTGCCAAAGCATATTTGACTTAAACTTCAGAGGCCGAACGGGACCTTGAATTATTGCCCTCATCAATTAATCTCCATTCAGTCACACACTGCTTTAGTTAGCCAACCATTCAGCCTCCTCGGACTGCTATAATTGTCCCAGTTAATTGCTTTTCAACTCTCTTTGATTACAAGGTCGGATATGAAAGGCTGGTGTATGTAGCTCAAAGTTGGGTGCCCCTCACCCTTTTCTCCCACCCTTCCTCTTTTCTATCATTCTCTGTGCGTCCTTCGCTCTCTTTTTTGCTCCACAAACCAAGATATCAGTGCTGTCAAAGATGAGCCTATTCGTCTAGGTGACAAGCGTGTACAGTATAAATATGGGCCTTACACTGAAGATAATAAAAAAAATACTGTACAGAGACACACATTATTATTGGCACCCCTGCGAAGGATGTATGGAGAATTTTGGCACCAAGATGCCACTTTTTACTGAGATTTTGTTTACCTCCCACACCACCCTCCTCACTGTGCCGAATGGTGAAATAAACTTAGGTCCTTGTCAAGACTTGGCTGTCCAATTTCAGTTGTTTAATTGCCCTAGTTAGTCCTACTCAAGTTTAAGTGATTTTCTTGAAGGCGTTTCTCTATCGTGGATCAACACACATCTGGCTTGCCCATGTTTTATTGTCTTTCAAATTTTTTAGAGTGGCGAAATGTTCAAAAGCGTTTAGTCCAAACCTAGGAAAAACAAGGTAGGAAAAAAAATATTTTTTGAGATTTTTCACAGTGGCTAGTGGCTCGCTTTTTAACACTGTAGGCTGAATGAAGGGGGGTGGGACATACGGCAAAGGACCGCAGGTCAGAGTCACACTTGGATCGACCGCGTCGAGGACTAAGGCCTCCGTACATGGGTCGCGCTACTCGAAGCGCCACCAGCGCGCCCAAGGTAGGAACATTTTAATCAAATGTCCCTGGCCACTCTGATCAATTTTAAATCTTAACTAAAAATTGCAAAAAAATATAATGGGTGCAGATAATTGTTGCACTGTCAAATATGTTAAAGAACAGCTGTTGCCATGTTTGGATGGTGTTGGTAGAGGACCCAAGTGCAAAGGAGTGGGTAGAGCGGAGACTGAAGGAATTTCTCAAAAATAAAAGACTTACAGAAACCGAGGAGCTGGCAAGAAAGCACTAAGGAATAAGCAGACTGGAACCAGCACAGCAACTGGAGCAAAGGGAAACTGGCATGGGAGTTATAGACCGAAGAGTTTCTTTCAAATATGGTAAGCTTTCAGCTACTGGGAGGGTTGATGAGTGCCATGAGAACCACGTATTACTAATCAACCGGGGAAGAACCTTAGCAGGAAAATGAAGGAAGCTGACTAATATTAATACTAATATTACATTAGAGCAACAGAAAAAATCTTTTTTTGACATAGAAATGTATGTTTAACACCTGCTAAAGGTTTGTACTGTCAAGAGCTACTTTTAATCTGACAAACAAGGGTTTGTCTGACTGCATGTTCTAGCTTATTGAATATGACTGTAAACCCCAACTGTTTTGTGAAGGCCTCATAGGTTTGTTAGATAACATTAACGTACAAACAGCATTGTGAAGACCACGGAAAACAGCACAAAGGTCATGGAGAAAGTTGAGGAGAAATTTAAAGCAGGGTCTGGTGGTATATTAAGTTTAAACGTATCACAGCACACTGCCCAATCCATCATCTCAAAAGGGAAGTCTGGCACAGCTGCAAACCTGCCAGGATATCGCCATTCACCCTTAATGCCAGGCCTAGTAAGGAGAGTAAAAAGGAGAATCCCAGAGGAACTCTGCAGGAACCTATGAGATCCATAGCTCACATAGTTGTGCACTTCAAAAATCTGGCCTTTATGGATGAACTGCAAGAGGAAAGTCGTTGTTAAAAGAAAGCCATACGAAGTAAGAGTTTACTATAGGAAATAAAATTAAAGAGTCTGGGGAAACTTCCCAAGGAGTGGAGTGGGGTTGAAGTCAGTGTATCCACAATGCACAAACGGATCCTACACACTAGCCACAAAGGTTGTGTTCCTCGTGTCGAGCCTCTCCTGAACTAGCGACAATGTCAGTGTTACTTTGGCTAGGGAGAAAGCAAACTGCGCTGTTTCTCAGAGGTCCAAAGTCCTCCTTTCAGATGAAAGTAGACTGTGAAGTTCATTTGGAAATCAGGGTCCCAGAGTCTGGGAAAAGAGATGCACAGAATCCACATCACTTGAAGTCCAGAAGCTTTTCAGATTTTATTTTCCAGCAGGACTTGGCACCTGCCCACACTGCCAAAGGTACCAAAAGCTGGTTCAGTGACCAGGTTGCTACTGTGCTTGACTGACCAGTAAACTGGCCTAAACTGAACTCCAGAGAGAATTTATGGGGTGTTGATAAGAGGAAGATGAGAGACACCCGGCCAAATAAAGTAGATGACCTGAAGGCCGCAATCAAAGGAACCTGGGCTTCCATTACACCTCAGCAGAGCCACAGGCTGACCACCTCTGCGCCACGCTGCACTGATGCAGTAATTCATGGTAAAGGAGGTCCAACCAAGATATGAACACATGTTAGAAGCCTGACATCTCTCTTTAAAATATCATTTTGGATTGATCAAATGTAATAATAATTTTTTCAGGTAATTTTTGGGGAATTTGGGGTTTTCATTATCTGTAAACCATAATCACTTAAATCATTGAAATGTTTCACTGTATATGTAACGAATCTTATATGAGTTTCCCTTTCTACAATGGGTGAAAAAAAAAATCTAAACTTTCCTAGATTTTTTTATTTTTTTAGATGTACCTGCACATTGAGCATGGCATGACACCCCACAGCTTTCATAATTTCCTTTTTAAAAAATGTTTAAAACGATTTATCGTTTTCCTTCAAACTCACAATTGGTTTGTCACTAAAAATCCCAATGAAATACATAGAAATTTACAGTAGCAGTGTGACAGCATAAGAAGACGTTCAAGGTTTCCAAATACTTCTGGAAACTACCATATATCTGATGCACATGTATTGCTTTGAAATGATGATAGTCACCTTAAAGCAATACCACAAGGAAAACCATGTGACTGTAAACTGCACACAAGTGTAGAAATAAAGATGTATGATTGTTGAAAGCTGCACGGCTGTATGAATGTCTGTAAATTCAAGTACAATGAGGTTAAAGAAGTCCAGCCTGTCATCTAAAAACAGATTAGGCATGGTGTGTGTGTGTGTGTGTGTGTGTGTGTCTCTCTGTGCTTCTCATCTCCCTCCACAGCTCACACGGAGGCGACAGAGTCCCGTTCATTACAGAACAGCGACATCCTCAGACAAAGGCTCGTGCACTGACTGTGGCGCATGTTCATTGCTGATAACTGGCTTGGCCCCTCGTGTGAATTAGCATTCCCTTTAGGTCTTGATACACAAACACAGACACACATTCAGGCCCAAAAAGGAGATGTTTGAAACTGTAACCGTATGTGCAGTTACACAAACACACACACACGCACATAAATGCACATCATTTGAGCTCCTGTGTCAGACAAACTATAGTCATTGGAATATTCTTAAATATGCTTTATCAGCAGTGACTTTTATTTATTTATTTATTTACAACATAAATTCTGTCTAGAGCAATGTAATATATATATATATATATATATATATATATATATATATATATATATATACACACACAACTGTGGGTGCAGATGACTGTGAGGATGCAGCAAGTGAGCATTATTTCTGCTCCACTTACATGTATATTTCTCCTCCTCTGACCTGCGTCACATTTTACACCTGGCTGGTTAAATGTGGCACTGGGCCTGCAGATGGTGATGGTGGAATGAACACAGACGCACATACACTAACCAGACTTACATTTGGCCCTTCCACATCATTCTAGATTAGGTTGCATGGATGGTGTGTTGACATGCTGCATCAGGTTTTAAAGAAAACAGAAGTACTGCTATAAATACATACTGTTCTACTTTTGTTGAGATTGTGTCATAAAAGCAGGGCTACAAAGGTGCTCCCCTCTGTTGTGTCAGATATCTGCAATCTCCCCATCTCTCACACAGATGTTATGCCTTGCATATCTTGCCGTTCCGACATTCAGAGAGAGAGAGAGAGACAGAGAGAGAGCAGCTGCATACACGATGTTCTTGTGCATACAAATTTTCACATCATATACGGAACTGTGAAAAAGCTTTTGCCCCTGACATAAGTGCTTCGGATTTAGCTTTTTCTCATTCTTCCACGAATCCTTTTTAATGTTAATATCAGAAAAAAGTGAAGTAAATAAAAATAAACTGTTTCCAAGTGATGGTTTCCTTTATTAATGGATAAAAACAAATTCTAGTCAAATTCTAATGTGAAAAACAACAAAAAGTATAACTAACCACTATTTAGGAAAACGGGCCTCAGTTACAGTAGCTACAACCAAGACTGATCTCTAAGAGACTGTTACAATACCAAACTGATACAATAAAATGTGTCTGCCAACACACAGTAGGCTTAACAATTTTAAGAAGCAATACATCATGTCTCAATTCGAAGAAATGCAAGAACAGATGAAAAGCAAATTCATTGACCTCCATCAATCTGAAAAGGATTACAAATCCATTTCTGTTGGCTTTGAGGATCCAGCAACCCACCGTAAGAGACAATTATTTGAAAAGGAGAAACCATGGAACAGTGATAAACCTTCCAAGGAGTGGCCATTCTACCAAAGTTTCTCCAAGGGCATATCGACAACTCAATCAGGAGGTCACAAATGAACCCAGAACAACACCTAAAGCGCTGCAGACCTCACTGGTCTCAGTCAAGGTCAGTGTTCATGATTCTAGAACAAAAGGAGCCTGGGCACAAAGGGCATCCGAGGGAGAAATCCACGAATGTGGTGTTTCCTGACACGTAATGCAGTGGAGTGCCGAGAGGTGACAACCGTTTGGCAGCAGATGGCGCTGTGCCTGACAAGGTGTGTGTAAAAAGAGGAGAGGAAGAGGACAGATTGTATTTCACTGTACACGGTTGCTGCTGCTGATTAAAGTTTGGCCAACTCTTACTACTAAAAAATACTGCAGACTAAACACAAAGGCCTGTCTCACATTTGCCAAAAACATCAATATGATCCCCAACATCTTTTGTGTACTGGCAAGCTAAAAGTGGATGTTTACGGAAGGTTACATCTGGTGTAAAACTAACACAGCTTTATCTATCTATCTATCTATCTATCTATCTATCTATCTATCTATCTATCTATCTATCTATCTATCTATCTATCTATCTATCTATCTATCTATCTATCTATCTATCTATCTATCTATCTATCTATCTATCTATCTATCTATCTAGCTATCTAGCTATCTATCTATCTATCTAACTAGCATGATTGTCATTGGTTTACTGCCTCAGGACCTCAACAACTTGCTGTAGCTGATGGAACGTATTTCTGTTCTCTACCAGAAAAAAAAAAAAAAAAAAAAAAAAAACAAATACAGTGGCCCAGTCAAAGTGCAGACTTAAAGTCCGACTTGAATGCTGTAGCATGATCTTAAGTAGGCCGTTCTCACTTAAACTTAATTAAAATAACTGCATACAAGAATGGATCAAAATTCCTCAACATTAGTGTTGAAAACTAATTTCCTAGTTACTGCAAACACTTAATGGCAGGCATTGTTGCAAAGGTGGCACACCCAATTATTATATTTATATAGCGTTTTGCCATGATACAATAAATACAATTTGAAACATGCCTTTTTTTCTATGTGCTTAAGTTATCTTTGATACAATAATCCTTTTGTTGATCAGAAAGAAAGGTGGTGAAAAAGCAAAAACCTAAGAAGTGTTAAAACGCTTTTTTCACATTACTGTTTTACACATCTTATTTGAGCACAGGATGTGTTGTTCCTAGTCACTGCACTGTGTATATTTGCAGGTGGGAGTGACCTGTTTTTGAAATAAGTTCAGGGTTTGAGAAACATTTACAGAACAGGTAGATGTCAGTCCTCTGGTTAGTAATGAGCAGAGAAAGGGGGAGAGGAAAACACAGAAGAGGAGGAGCAGAGGGAGATAAGGGATGAGAGGAGGGCTGCAGGAAGGGAGGCCTAAAATATGCATGTCATCATGCATATGGGTTGACTGATAGATTTAGGTGAAGGCATGACTTGATGGGTGTGCACAAGGCAGGTCTCTAATTGAGCTCCGCTGCCAATCACAAGCCAACGCCTTGCCGTGTCTGTAAGCAGTTATTGTGCATGTTTATTTGCAGTGTTACATTCCCCCACTGAAGCATTAAACAAACACACAGAAGTCTGTGTCTTTCATCATCTGAGCAAGACGGTTTTCTCCTTGTTGCAATTAGCTTGGTTTCAAACCAAAAAGAGATGCAAGATCAAGCAGGAAACCCAGCAGATGAGCTGTGCATGGTGTGGAGCAATTATATTCCACAATCAGGACCAGCCTCGACATCATTTAAACTATCACAACAAACAGAAACCTTTTTTTCTTGCAGTCTTCTCAAACTCTTGTTGCATATTTATAAAAACCCTCTCCCACATTTTACTATTTTCTTCTTTTTAACTCATCCTAAAACATGAATATTTAAACCAACGCCTGTAGATTTAATGACACAGAAACCATTTTCTGTGAGGAGTTTCATGCATTAATCACCTCTGATACACAAAGTTAAGTGAATCGCTGTTTGAGCTCTGATTTGTCATGTGGCCCAGAGAACTGGTTTGATTGATAACATTTGTCAGATATCTAAAATAAAGGAATAGTTTTCTTGATGTTTACTATATTCCAAATCATTGACTTCAGGTGTTCATTTCAATAGCATTATGTGTATACAACCAAGAAGGGAAGCATGCAAATTTCTTTGGCATATCTTGCCGTTCCGACATTCAGAGAGAGAGAGAGACAGAGAGAGAGCAGCTGCATATATGATGTTCTTGTGCATACAAATATTCACATCATATACGGAACTGTGAAAAAGCTTTTGCCCCTGACATAAGCGCATCGGATTTAGCTTTTTCTCATTCTTCCATGAATCCTTTTGAATGTTAATAGCAGAAAAAAGTGAAGTAAATAAAAATAAACTGTTTAATGTGTGCCAAATTTCTTTGGCTATTTACATGACGCTTAATTCCGATTACTTTTGTCCATGTACATGTAGCAAGAAGCGTTCTCGCTTCTTGCTACTTTCCTCTTGCTGTTTATGTATCCAGTTAGCTCCACTGATCTCACTGTATACTTTGAAAATGGCTGAGAGTCGCAAGAGGCCAACTGTCTTACAAGTTTATGAGAAGAAGAGGAAGGCCTCAGAAGAAAGAAAGAAAACCAGAGTGGATTTGGGAGATTCTTTCATACGATCCCCCTGAGGAGCGGAAGAGCAGGTACGATGGTCCTGTGCATTTATGCAAAAAGTGACTTTGGCGCTTCTTACCTACATTTCCGAAAAAATCATCCACAATACCTTTAAACTTTTACCTTTGCAACTTTGATTGCAGAAAGCGCTCCAGGCAGGTGGTAGCTTCATCTCCAATATTTGCTTACATAAATACACTCACCGGCAACTTTATTAGGTACCCCATGCTAGTAACGGGTTGGACCCCCTTTTGCCTTCAGAACTGCCTCAATTCTTCGTGGCATAGATTCAACAAGGTGCTGGACGCATTCCTCAGGGAGTTTGGTCCATATTGACATGATGGCATCACACAGTTGCCGCAGATTTATCGGCTCCACATCCATGATGCGAATCTCCCGTTCCACCACATCCCAAAGATGCTCTATTGGATTGAGATCTGGTGACTGTGGAGGCCATTTGAGTACAGCGAACTCATTGTCATGTTCAAGAAACCAGTCTGAGATGATTCCAGCTTTATGACATGGCGCATTATCCTGCTGAAAGTAGCCATCATGGGTTGGGTACATTGTGGTCATAAAGGGATGGACATGGTCAGCAACAATACTCAGGTAGGCTGTGGCGTTGCAACGATGCTCAATTGGTACCAAGGGGCCCAAAGAGTGCCAAGAAAATATTCCCCACACCATGACACCACCACCACCAGCCTGAACCGTTGATACAAGGCAGGATGGATCCATGCTTTCATGTTGTAGACGCCACATTCTGACCCTACCATCCGACTGTCGCAGCAGAAATCGAGACTCATCAGACCAGGCAACGTTTTTCCAATCTTCTATTGTCCAATTTCGATGAGCTTGTGCAAATTGTAGCCTCAGTTTCCTGTTCTTAGCTGAAAGGAGTGGCACCCGATGTGGTCTTCTGCTGCTGTAGCCCATCTGCCTCAAAGTTCGACGTACTGTGCATTCAGAGATGCTCTTCTGCCCACCTTGGTTGTAACGGGTGGTTATTTGAGTCACTGTTGCCCTTCTATCAGCTCGAACCAGTCTGGCCATTCTCCTCTGACCTCTGGCATCAACAAGGCATTTCCGCCCACAGAACTGCCGCTCACTGGATGTTTTTTCTTTTTCGGACCATTCTCCGTAAACCCTAGAGATGGTTGTGCGTGAAAATCCCAGTAGATTAGCAGTTTCTGAAATACTCAGACCAGCCCTTCTGGCACCAACAATCATGCCACGTTCAAAGTCACTCAAATCACCTTTCTTCCCCATACTGATGCTCGGTTTGAACTGCAGGAGATTCTCTTGACCATGTCTACATGCCTAAATGCACTGAGTTGCCGCCATGTGATTGGCTGCTTAGAAATTAAGTGTTAACGAGCAGTTGGACAGGTGTACCTAATAAAGTGGCCGGTGAGTGTATATAAATAGCATATTGACGCCATATTGCTCCCCTCAGACTCTGAGATCAGTAGATCAGAGGTTGTTGGTTATACTACAGACTCATTCTAAAACACTAGGAGATCGGGCTTTGCAGGCCGTGGCCCCAAGACTCTGGAACTCGCTCCCGCTGTCCCTGCGCTGCATACATGCCATTGATTATTTTAAGAAACAATTGAAGACATTTTTATATAAAAAGGCTTTTATCTAGGTTGTACATGAAATTGTAGTGTGCTTGTATTTTATGCTGTTTTATTTTGTGCTTTATGTTGTTTTTATTTGGAAGAGCTTTGTGATTTTATTAGTCGGGGAAGGTGCTATGCAAATAAATTGTCCTTACTTACATTATGGCATTTCTCTCTGGAATATTAAAGAATATGGCAAAATAAACTCCAGTTTTCTTACTGGTTGTCCAGGCCGACTTACTTGTGACGATTTCTTCCCTGGAAAAGTTCAGCTGTTGGCGTCCAAAGCAGAGAAGAGTTTTGAGAGACACAAAAAGAACCAGCACCAGAAATTGGTTTGGCCCAATCAGATTGAGAACTGATCAACCCTGAGATTCCATCCATCCATCCATCCATCCATCCATCCATCCATCCATCCATCCATCCATCCATCCATCCATCCATCCATCCATCCATCCATCCATCCATCCATCCATCCATCCATCCATCCATCCATCCATCCATCCATCCATCCATCCATCCATCCATCCATCGTCTGCTTATTCAAAATCTGGTTGCAAGATAACAGGTCCAGGCAGAAAAGCCAGTTATCCTTCTCCAGCTCGTTCTGGGTATCCTGCTTGTCTGTTTTAGTTTAAAACTGTGTGAGGTTCCAATCTACCATCAACCTAAAATGCGTGAACGTCACCTAACGGATTTTAAATATGTATTTCTTCACAAAGCCCATGGCTATAGGCTTCCAAGCTTTCATGACACCTTCAGTAAAGGACAGAGCATAGAAAGTTTCATGGAGTGGGTTTCCAAAGCCAAGCAACTGCATCCAAACATTACATCACTGAAGCATCAGATGGTGGTGTAAAGCACTTTGGACTTCAAAGCAGAGGAGACAAGTTCTCTGTCACATTCCTTATCTGGCAATCTGATGAACACGCCTGGGTTTGATGCTTGCCATGGGAACATTTCCTGCCTGACTGAACGTTTTCCGGTTGTAAAATTTTGTGGAGGGAGTATAATGGTGTGGGTGTCATGATCTTGGCACTAATGTTGGTCTGATTCACCATTTGACAGACCTGTGCAGCTCCGCCCCCTTTTCATTAGCCTTCACCTGATCCACCTGCACCTCTGACTATATAACCAGCTCTCAGACCAGTCACTAGTGCCAGATTATTACGAGCCACTGGTGAGTTTAATCCAGCATTTCTGTATCCTGCCTGCCTGCCTGTTTCTGACCCGTTTCTGCCTCTTGATTCTCTGAGCCTGCCTAACCCTTGTCGGACCTGATTGTTGTGCTGTCTGGATATCTGACCTGCTTCTGTGCCCTGATTCTGTTTTGGATCGTCTGTGGATTTCTGATCTCCCGGCTCGGACCCTGGATCTACTATTGGATTTCGGACTCTGGTTATTCTCCCTGACCAACCTGCCTGATTCTGCTATCGAAGTTCTGACCCTGTGCCCGTTTTCCCACCACCGATTACCTGCCAGTCCCAGGAGTAAGATCCTTCAAGTTGCTTCGATTGGACTCTGGGCTTCACCAGCGACGTCTCCTACCAACAGGAGCCTTCACTCACCCTCCCAGCTTGTTTCTGGATTGTGAGAAGGTTAGTGACTGAAGTTTCAGTGTAACATCCCTCAAAGCCTCTTTCTGGTCACTAACCTGCTGTCTCCACTTCCAGTGGTTCCTGTCCCAGACGCTGGTGATTCACCCTCGACCTGCAGCAGCTTACATCTCAATAAACTGTTTAACACTTTCTGATCTTGTCTGGCTAAATTCTGGGTGCTCTGTTTCCAGTCATTACAGTGGGGTTGTTTTTCAGGGGTTGGGTGTAACCCCCTCAATGGAAGGCTTTATGCTCCCAATGTGGGAACAGTTTGGGGGTTTCTTCTTCTAGTTCTAACATGACTGCATGTCAGTTTGCAAAGCCAGGTCCATAAGAACCTGGATGAGTAAGTTTGATGCAGGGCTACTTTACGATGCATTGGAGCAAAAAAATCCTTATGTCCAACATCATTGCCTAACCCCACTAAACCTTGTGGACAGCTTTTCCAGAAGAGTTGTATCTGTTATAATTGCTAATGGAGTCTAATTCCATATTAACACCCATGTCTTGAGAATAGGGAATGCTGCAAGTCAAAGACTCGATGCTATCTGTTGTGTTTCCTTTGAAAGAAAACTTTTTTAACTAATCTGTCTGTATGAGTAGATTGAATTGACTTTGTAAAGTGCCTTGACATGACATGTGTTGTGAACTGGCGCAATATAAATAAAATTGATTTGAACTGAGTTTAAATTGTGTGTTGACGAAGGCGTCTCATTCCATTTGTCAATAAAACATGTGTGACATTATGTGTATCAGAACACGAGTGGAACACCTTCAATAAGTAAACCTCAAGGCCTTATGTCTGTTTCTGAGAACTGATTGAAGAGAAACTTACAAAAGAGACACCGTTCCATCCAATAATGCTCTTGGCCTCCGTTTGACATAAGACAATCATTTTGCTCTTTCAGTCTTTCTGCTCCTCAGTCTGCAGGTCAAAGGCTGCTGCAAATACAGACATGAGGCAGCTCAGAGAGGAGTTATATCAGTGTCTGCCACATAACCACAATCCTTTATTACCTCCCTTTTTTCTGTCCCTCCTCTCTCTCTCTCTCTCTCTCTCTCTCTCTCTCTCTCTCTCTCTCTCTCTCTCTCATGAATAAACATATCTTACTTTCACTCAATAAGGGCATGAAATGGCCACACAGCCCCTGGCACACGCAGGAGTAATGCTGCAATCATTATTTCACTGCAGTGGTCCCACACAAGCATATTTCACCAATCATGTGGCTCTCTCCCCTGGCTTTTGTTTGGATGACTTAAACAAATGATGTGGCAGCAAGGAGGGCCCGGGTAGCACAGCTCGTCCTGTTAACACAGCAACCGTTGACACAGACACAGCAACATTTGCATAAGCGCACGCTCAAGTGGCACACCAGCAGTTCCAACAGGGATCCGCGGATTTTTCCCTCTCTTTTCCGTGGGGGGTGGGGGGTATTATTGTGTTATTTTTAGTTTTTCGTTCCCCCGGCTCTCCTCCTTTCCTTTCATCCTGTTCCTCCCAAACTCTTCTGTTAACCAGAGCTGCCAGCTTCTTCTTTTTTGTCCTCTGGGGTTTGGTGTTTAAAAGGGAAGGAATGAAAGATGAATATGAGCCATGAAGCTTGGCTTGGCTCTCAGCAATGCCGATGAAGGAAGTCTGTTTGGCAGAGCTCTTGAACACATGCGGAACAATGATGGCATCTAAGAATGAGTCCAGTGACAAATGACTCAGACCTGCTTCAGAATAGGCTCCTATTCAAACCTGTAAGTTCCTTCAGTGCCAAAGACAGAATGACTCTCTAATCTATTACATTGCCTTGCAGATTATTTTCATTCGTTGAACTGTCTCACTTTTGGCCCATTCCAGCCACATATTTCAAAGTATTTAATTGGAGCTGAATATGACAGACCAACACAAAGTAGCGCATAATCATGAAGTGGAGCAAGAACTGTAACTAGTTTTAAAGGGTTTTTTTAAACACAAAAAAGGGAAATGGTGAGGTTTTTTTTCTATTCAGCCCCTTGAGTAAAAACGTAATTATAATTACAGCAGCAAGTCATTTTGGGTTTCTCCCCCACCAGCTTTGGACCTCTAGAGACACATTTTTTCCCCCAATGTTATAGAGCTCAAGCTCAGTCAGGTTGAATGCAGACTGTCTGTAAGCATTAATTTCAAGGACTTTGGCTAGGCCGTTGCAACACATGATCCTTCATGTTTTAGATGATTCTCTGCTCCAGCATAACTGATCAAAATGATAACATTACTTCCTCAGCAGGCTCTCGAGTGCTACGAAAGCCTGTTAATCACCGATTCATTTAACTCACAGCTGCAGGGAGACACCTAAAACGTGAAGGACAGTGGGCCCTGAGGACCAGGGCTGAGAAACCCCGATCTAAACATTTCTATTGTAGCTCAGACTGTTTGTTCAGCACCATCGTTCTGCTGGAAGGTGAACCTCCCCCTTCGTCCTTGGCAGCCTCTAACAAGTTTTCTCACATAACTGCCTTGTATTTAACTAATAATGCTGCCATCACCATGCTTCAATGAGAGGATGGTGTCTTAGGGTCATACTCTACTTTTTCACCCAACAGAACAGCTTTCATCTGACCAGAGGACTTTCTCTCACATAATTTAGCCGTGTGTCGCCACTCTTCCATAAAGGCCATGGAGTAGTACAACCAATAGCTGACCTGTCGACATTTTCTCCGACTTGGGCTGCGGATTTCTGCAGCTCCTCTGAACCACTGAGCCACTTTGCTGCGTCTCTGAATAATACTGTCATTGCCCAGGTTGTCAATTTATGTGGCTGCCCTCTTTATAAGATGTCAAATGCTTGCAGTCTAGTTTTATAACCTAACCTGCTTTAGACTTATCCACTACTGTATCCCTGACCTTTCTGCAGTGCTCCTGGATCTTCATCATGCTGTTTGTCCAATCATTTTCATTTTATGGGGAAAACTATTGAGAAAACTATGCACCCTCGACTTTCCCCTTTACAACTATGCACTTCATTCTGTTGGTCTATCACAAAAAACGTACTAGCTTTTGGTTGTGACAAAATATGAAAATGTTCTAGGGGTCTGAATACTTCAGCAAGGCACTGTACATGAATGCAGGGCGTATTAAACCTGTTCAGGTAAAATGAATAAATAAATCTTAAACATTTTGCCAAATAAGGCCAGTAAGATATAAACATTTAACAATTGCTCCTGATTAAGAGGAGTCATAATCGGATTATTATTGTGATTATTTCAGCTTTCCTCCTTTTTTCCTGATAAATCTGAAATTGATGCATTTAGACAAACTAACTGAATTGAATTTCTTTGGTTATTGCATAACTGAGAGCAACATTAGCACTTTATGACCACAGACAAGTATCATCACCGAGGACAAAAACACAAGTAAGCCAAAATCTTATTCCCACTGTGCTACTCCAGTTACCCGATACAAACATAAAACAAGTATAACACTAGGTAAATTAATCATCACAACGAGCCGCTGCGCTGTCCTTTCATGAGTCTGTCTCACTCTAAGTTCCTCCCATCTCTGTTGCTTACATGTACCTGATCTCACCTCTCCATACTCGCTGCATATCAATACGAGAGATACAACTAAAAGATCTACTTGTGTTTTTTTGTTTTTTTTTATACTTTGTAAGAAAGTTCTGTCTGAATTCCACGATACCGCAGTTGGTTGACTTTCAGCCGTCTCACAGTGAAGCCGAAGCTCACAGGCATACCAAAAAAAAAAACATCCTGCATCCTTGAAATCTCCTGCCTTGTGTGTTTGCGTCTCAGCATGTATGTCAACGCGTGTGCAGACGCAGCAGCGAGTCTGCTGAGTCCTTGGAGTGGGTGTGGCACACCACTGTTCAAAGGTTGTCTCCATGGTGATAGATGTGGGTCATCTCCATGACGATGGATCGGAGCCGACGCTGGCCGCCAAGGTCGTGGACCAAGGACAAGACAAGAGTGATTGCAGCCACCCAGACAGGAAATCGAAGAGGAGCACTCGGAGGGTGGGGAGTTGAGGGAAAAAGGTGCAATTTCACAAGCCAAATTACTTCTGGGATGGAAGAGAGAAAAATAACACAGCAATAACGGCACCGGGGATGCGAGGAGGGGGAAACAGTGGGAGGACGCAGAGGTAGGAGAGAGGAGGAGGGGGGGAGGTCCCAAACAAAAGCTCAATTATCAAAGTCAACAAACATGTATGCTGAGATAAGCAAACAGAGTGACACCCTATTACCCTGAGCGAATAAACTTCCTCTCACTTGAAAGAAATCTCTGAAGAATCTGCCAGAGTTGGGCTGTGATTTCCTATGTGCTTTATCAAGCTCGGTTTATTCCTGAGACCAACGCTGACTGTGACTAGAGAATATTGATTAGATTGTGCAATGTGCTCCACTGCAGTAGCGCAGATTTCTTTATTTTGCTCCCGATCTGCACCTCTGTGTGGAGCAGCGGCGCATCATAAACACTAGATAAAAACAGCAGTAACCTAACATTTCTGCCTTGTTTTCACTCAGCGGGTTCTCCTCATGCGTTCGTGTGAAAGCAGACCTTTCCAGGGCCGGTCAACAGTTTACAGACACTCAGAGGCATGAACATCGTATTGATTTGGGGATTTTATTGATGCATTTGAGCAATTTATATTTCAGGGTAAACTGGCAAAAAAGATACACCTGGAATGATTATTAAAAAGAAGAATTTGGTGCAAATTATTAAATATATTTTTCTCTAATCTGCACCAGGTCTGTTACAAAACTAGTTGTTATGTGTTTAGTATATTTTTTTTCATTGTCTAGATGTTGAGTTGAGGTCATTCATAATTTCATTGCATTTATCAGATTATGATTTATAAAGAACCTTAGAGCATCCAAATAAGGAGACAGTAGGGCTTAACAATATAATCATAAACACTCAAAAAGATCACAGATAATAAAATAATTCAGTCAATAAAGGATGTGCTAAATAACATTAAAAGCCTTTCTGACTAAATGCATCTTCAATTTGCTTTTAGAAAAGGCCCCGTTTGGTGATGGCGCAAAGGTCCAAAGGATGCTGGTTCCAGATTGTGGGACCCACCACCAACAAAGCCTGATCACCCCAGCGTTTAGGCTCAATCCTTGACACATCCAATAAAGCTGACTGGATTACCTCAAGGACGTGCAACACACAAAGTTCAGATAAATAAAGGGGTGACACTTTTTAAAAAGATTTCATAAAAACAGTAATGATGTTACATCAATTCTAAAACAAACAGGACGCCAGTGTAAAGAACATAAAACAGGAATGTTGCGCACATGACAGGAGGAGTCAGTTCCAAGACGGGTAACTTCATTATAGACAAGCTTAAGGCAATTTAGGGATGGGAGATACCGAGTGTCTGACACACCTGATATGAAAACCTGTCCATGTGGGCAACGGTAAAATATTGTCATGTATTGTCTGTTCTATACTATACAACAAACCAATTTAAATGAATTCAAACAATTCAAATATTTCGCCAAAGTTATACAAGTAGATTAAAGATGGCTACAAACAGAGGTGATCTTCAAATATTGCTTAAATCTTATTCTACTCTAAATTAAAAACAACAAAAACAAAAAACAATTTAAATGCAACTTATAAGACTCAAAACTAACATGAAAGCCATGCATAAGTATTGAGTCGACATTGTTTAGCTGGACTGCGAAATTAAATCATTTGTTTTTGCAGTGCTGCTGTGATCCTTGTCCCTTTGCACCTAATTAAATCGCCCTTGTTTCCAAACTATTAACACATTAATTTAAAACCTGCCATGTTTCTGTTTTCCCACAGTCGGCTAATTTAGAGGACGTTTCACATATATGTTAAAAAGCAGGGCCTTTGGTTAACAAGCGCATGTAGATAAATTCATGCACACCAAGCATTACTGCATTAATGAACGTGGCGCTGATGGAGAAGGCGCACGCCCTCTACCCCTCTTCTCACCATCAAATCATCTGGGCATCTCGGACTATTTGAGAGTGTGATGGAACAGGAGGGTGCCAATGGAGCTGGGAAATGAAAGCAGTAACTCTCAGCGTATGATCGTGCGCGCATGTGTGTGTGTGTGTGTGTGTGTGTGTGTGTGTGTGTGTGTTTGAGCTGCGGTTACGTTGTTAGCTGAAATTGGGATTCACCTCTCCATAATCTTCCATCCCTCGGGTGAACAGGCAGGAAAGGAGTAACTTGACAAAAAAAGTAAGCAAGCACAAACACAGCGATGTGTAGCGCTGCATATAGGTAGGTGTACGCACACAGGCATAAATCAATAAGTAAAAAAAATTAAATAAAAAATGAGCTAAACTTGGCCTCCACCAGACCCAAATCTCTTAACATGGAAATACAAATTTTCACCTAAAAAAAAAAAAAAATGTACACCTCATCCTCCTGTTTCCATGGCAACTGAGTGCTGTGGGTATATGAGGCAGCAGGCGGCAGGCAAAATCACTGAAGTGAGAGGCGTAGCGGTCTGTCACCTCAGCCTCCCCAGAGAAACATCACCTCATACTGTACTACTGTACTCTCTTCCCTTTCGCCTCTAGTGCGGTCATTTACAGGAATTTACACACTGACGCAAAGTCTCCATCAAGTTCCCCGTTCTTTAAGTGCAGATAAGGCTCGAACACAGGGCATTTGAGCCTGAAACAGTAATTCTATAACAGGACGAAGGGCTGACGCCATCTTTTCTACCACCCCTCTCCTGTTGGGGGGGCTTGGGGGTTGGGGCTGGGGGATTGGGGGGAGAGAGGTTGCAGCCATTGTAGGCCAGCTTGTCCTTGGGTTCAGCAAAGGCTTTGCAGCAGCACGCACCATGTGACCTTAATTCTCCCCCGTGCTTGCCACTGCAGCTCTCGGCCAATCAGGAGGAAGGATGAGCGGACCCAGTATGTTGTGCATATTTGAGCGTCCGTAAACCGAGGGCGCCGTGTTTGTCGAGAGTTTGTCGCTTACTATAATGGGTAGATTAAGTGAGATAAACGGCGGTGTTCGTGTGTGTGTGTGTGTCAACTTGTCCTTTTAAAAAGGGGGGGTTATATTATAAATCATCAGCAGCAGGAGCAGGACTCACCCTGGCACGTGTCGCACATCGAGACAGCCTCATTCAACCCCCCGAAAAATCCGTCTTGCTCCTTCCCCCTCACCCACAAGCAGACCTCAACCTCAACCATCAGCAGGCTCAGCTGGTGGTTCAGGGAGGAGGAAGGGTGTGTAGGAAGATGGAGGGATGGATGGATTGGGGAGGTAGGGGGGGGGGGGGCATCAGAGTTTTCTTATTGGCCGTTTCATTTTGCCAAGAAGGAGAAATGTGAATTTAAAAAAAGTGCTCTGTTAATGTGATGCAGCTTGCGTGTGCATTGGGGGTGGAGGTCGGAGGGACTGTGTGTATGTGGGAGTGTCAATTAGATATGGAGATCAGACAGATTAGGCAGCAGTTTAAAACATGAGCATCACACCAAGGGGGTGGGGGACGTCTGGTGGTTTCCACCAGCGTGCACCCACCCAACCCGGCCCGCGGTGCTTTGTGTGTGACCGAAATCCGCGTTTCTTTGTGTCCGTGATGTAGCAGACGCAGCACCTTGCCTTATAAGAGTCTCCGATGTTGTTGGTGACCCCTGGCCTTAACTAACTAAACCTTGACCCTGGCAGAAGGCAAGTGGTGTGCCAAACAAAAGAAAGGCAAGAGAGAGAAGCCATGAAGCTGGGCCTTCGCACTCGGATCTGCAGCCCTACCATTCTGACCCAAACTGTATCTAAAGCCAACCAACAAGGCATCATTAAACAGTGTTACATCCATCCATCCAGGCAGCAGAACACATCAACCCATCGCTATTTTGCTTATTGCTTCAGCTTTAGACATTTAAACTTTTTAGTTAAATTAAAATAATACATGCATTGATCTGTTGAGGTTACACATGCTCCATCACTGTTTTCACAAAATAAAAGCAAAAAAAAAAAAAGAACTGCATAAACATAATTAGCGGCAACACAGCTTGGCAAATTGGCCTTCAACAGATGGGAATATTGGCAAAAGGAGAAACCTTTGATTTGCTTCTCCAATCTTTTTAGAACACACAAACAATTTATTCACATGCAGTCAAACAATGTAAGAACCCATCATGATCGTGAAATGTATTTTCTAATGTTTTAACGTTGTCACTTGTTTCATATCTGAGCCCCTTACTATGTGAGGGAATGATGACCTAGACGTTAGAGCAGAGCGCTCGCGTCCCAGAAAGAGCACAAGTTCCCCGGTTCAAATCCCACAGACTGCCTCTCTGGTTCCTTGAGCAAGACCCAAAGACCCAGAATGCTCCCTGGGTGCTGCACCGTGACAGTCCACCCCTCCCTAAGGGATGGGTTAACTGCAGAGGACAAATTTTATTGGAACGCTTGTTGCAAAAGCAAATAAAGATGATTTATTGAGCCAGTGGGTGTCTAGTAGAAAGAAGTCGTTTTCCTGCATCTTGACCGTAAAGTATTCTCTTTAGAGTGCGTATATCTGGATAGGTTTCTGTCTGAGTCATGTAAAGTAAATGCCTGGCCCGTGAGCTGCATGTGTGTCCATAACAGATGGTGTGTGTGTGTGTGTGTGTGTGTGTGTGTGTGTCCTAAAAAATATGGCAGAAGCACCTTGTCTTTTTGTGGTGCATCATGCCAACTGCTTTCAGCACCTTTCAATTTGACCTCTCCTTGCTCTCATTCCTGACTTCAGCTGCATTGTTCAATTTACTTTCAGTTCATTTCAGTGGAGTTAAAAAAAAAGAAGGTTGCCCAACAGGATATAATGCAGGAAATTATGGTAATGATTCCTTTATTTACATTTTCATATGCACCCATATTCAAAAAATATGAATATGATCAAAAAGTCAATTTATTTCAGTAACCCAATTAAGGCAAACACATTATATAGATTAATTACTCAGATGGAAGTTTCAAAGCACCTAATTTCTGTTAATAGCGATGATTTGTTTGCTTACATATAATGAAAACATGACATTTAAGATTAGAATATGACATCAACCTGATAAATAAATACATTTTAATACTGAAACGTGGGCTGAATGAAAAGTATGTTGAATAATCTGACAAATGAGCCTGATTGGAACCCATATTCTAATCTATTGAATATGACTATTTCTTTAGGGGGGCTGTTATGCTTGTTTTCAATACATTGCCTACCAAAAGTATTCATACCCCTGGAACTTTCTCTGATTTTGTCACCTTAAAACCACACATGTCAAAATATTTTGGGGATTTTATGTGACAGACCAACACAAAGTAACTTATACATTTAAAGGAAAGTGATGCTGGCATGTAATGGTGAAGTGGGTTAGCTGAATGCAGATAGGAAACAGGAAGGGTAAATTAAACTTTTACTTAAAAATCAAGGAAAATCAAACATTTGCCATTAAACGGAGTCCATGAGAAAATCTAAAAGAGGAAAAACCAGAAGCGGAACACGGGAAACAAAACAGGCTGGTGGCAGCAACAGAGGATCTGACACACATGGAGAAAGCCAAGTAGTGTTTAAGCTGGGGAGAGCAATTACTGGAATGTAAGACAGGTGAGTTAAAAAGCAGATGAGGAACTGGGAGTGCAGGGAGATGAGACCCTGACCCCTCGTTCACACAGACTTCGTCATATGTGCGTTTTTCCTTTCTGTCTCAAATAGAAGCCATTTTAGCCGATGCGGTAATCCCCACCAGCTCATTTTTGGTTGGCCATCAGAAAAACGGATCAAGTCTATTTTTGACGGATGATGGAGCAAAAGGCGTGAATTTTTAATGACCAGATGAGCCAGAGAGGAAGTTAGGGAAGAGTAAATCGGATCCAGAACATTTCAAAATAAGAGGGGAAACTATCTGGTTGCATGAACAGATCCTACAAGCATCCAGTGGCACTTTATGCAATGGATGACGCGCATCAGGACTGTGTGATGTCGGCTTGAGGGGAAGGTCCAGCGTGAATCGGAGGACCACTGTCACCACACATAGTGAACTCTAGCAGAGACCAAACGTAGGTATTCACAGAAACCCGAATAGTCCAGATCATGACTTTACAATGATTAACAGAAAATGCAAGCAGCTGGAATGTAAAGACATACAAAACAGTGAAGTACAGAAGCAACCACACGAGGAATGCTAAAACTGAGGAAAGAGAAATAAAGGAGATGTAACTCATTTCGTTTCAAAGAACCACTATAGTCTAGCTCTCAGAGGACCAAACAATTTCTGTGGTTCCAGCAAGAGCTTACGGCAAAACTGATCTGACATGAGCCATAAGTGTTTAATTAATGTTTTTGTCCAGCGTTAGATTATGGCTCTCAGCTGTTCTTATGCTGCTGCAGAGAAAGTCTTTCACACAGGTCAGATGCAACATTTCTAAGGTTTAAGTAGAATTTGACAGCGATCAAAGAAAGCTGTATAGGATTTGCAAAAAAAAGCTATTTGTGAATTTCCACCATGCAGCTTCCTTTCCTGCTTGTCTGCATGCAGACTTTGTCTCGCAGCTCCCGGGGTGTTGCTGCTGCTGAGGTGGAAGCAGTGGGGTGGGTGACAGGGCAGCGTCCATCCTCAGACAGACACAGCCTCTCCTGGGCTCCTGCTACCAACACTTCTTGCTTTTAAAGAAGACACACTGATAAGCGCTGCCTGAGAGTGCCATTGCAGCCCCACAATATCTTGAAAGTATGTGTAGGTTTCTGCAATCAGAAATACATTGTTGTCTGAAAAGATGCTGTATATTTTACACTTTATTGTGTTGAAAACTCTATACACCCCCTCCCCCCAAATGAATAGTTTAAGACACTAGGTGGCATTGCTCTGCTTTATCTTAATCATTTATATTCTATTTTTATATTCTTATTCAGTTGTTGCATTTTTCTTGACTAAATTACCATATTGAGCATCAGGAAAACTTCAGATAATCATTCTCAGTTCTTTGTCATAGACGCAAATGAAAATTCTACCTCAGAAATAAGGTCCACACCTTACACACTGTGCATAAAGGACACGGAAATTATTTCTGTTTTCTCTGGATCAAACTGTTTCAGACTGACTCGGCTGAATTTGGAAATCACAGAATCAAAGCAATGGAAGTCTCCAAATATCCGATTTGCAATTAAGATGGAATAGAAATATTTCTATTGTCCCATAATGGGGGAATTCAAATTATCCAAATGTGTACAAAATTAGAAGAGAGAATCCTTTCTGACACTGACTTTTTGAACTGTCTTTTTGCTGAAAAGTTAGCATTCAGTCTTTAAAGTGATGCATCTGAATCTTCTCTCTTGATATTTCTGGATCTCAGGCCAACACTGATCCTGCATTATTTAGATATTTCCGTTTGACCTCCTCTCTTTTATATAATGTCTACGTAAGTTGAAACATTTATCAAACAGTACTCAGTCAGGTGTTCAAAGCTTGAGATATAGTTTTACAAACATCACCCTGCTGTTACCTTTCCCACAACATTATCCCCGCCCTGTCAGCCGAGTTCCTTGGCCTTCATGATGCTGTTTGTTCACCGTTGTTCAACGAACCTTTGAGGCCTCAGTAGAACAGCTCGTTTACTAATTAGCTGACTTCTAAAGGAATTTGGTGACACTAGAGTTTACTTGGAGGTACCGAAGTGAAGGGGAACGGAATCTAAATGCCTACTACACTTTTCAGATTTTATTAATTGAAATAATTTTGATAACCACATATTCTTTTTCTCCCACTTCTCCAGTACATTTATGCTTTGGCCGATCACATCAAAGTTAAATAAAATGAATTCAGTATTGTGATTGTAAAGGGGGAAAAAATTGTAGCATGAATACTTTTGCAAAACACTTTATGAAAAACATCAACTGAGTTTCAAGCAACCTCACAATATTAAAGTTTTGGCCTGATTGTACATTTGTGTGTCGTGTATTAGTTTACTACAGTGTGTTTTGTGTATCTATGTTTTTAATGCATCTGTTACAAATTAACTAAAATTTAGTTTTTTTTAACCTTGCTTTGAAAGGAGTTGTTGGAAATTCGCCAGATATATTTTGGTTTGTTTTACAAGTGCATTCATACAATGAAGCTACAAAATCCTTCCAGTGGTGTGCGCTTGAACTGAGTCGTTTCAGTTATGATATTTTCACAAGCAGGCCTGTTTATAGGGATCATTATCCTCTCCAGGGTATGCCATGAATGAGAGGTGGAGCTGAAGGTGACGGGAGGAGGCAGCAGCCGTGAGCGGCAAAGACTGGGGGACTGTAGGGTCAAAGGAAAGAAAGTAACAATGAATTAAGTGCTGTTGTGTCCTGGTATTTCCTCATTTTAATGACATCGCAGTGGGGAAAAAACCAAACAAAGAAAGAGGCAATGAGCAACACTGTCATTAACCTCTGCCTCCGCTATAAATCAGCAACAGTTAATGCAAAAATGGCCGATTCCTTCCAATCTGCTTCTGAAGCGCCTAACCAAGAGATGATGCAAGTCAACAACAAAAAATGGTAAAACCTCAAAAGAATGTAAATATCCAGATTTATGGTTATTGGTTTGGTAAAAAGGGGAAGGTGTTATGTCTTTGTTGTAACAACGCTTGTTGGCAAAAAATCTTATACTGTTGGAAAACCTGTTTTATTCCTCTTAAATTTGACAGCTGTAAAGGAAAATGCATTTGAAGGTTTAACAGCATAGTTCAATATGGAGGTTGCACCGCTGAAAAGGAACTTTTGGTGGAAGCAGTGTGATAGCGTGGCACAGTACTCTTCAGGACTGAAATCTGCCCCCACAGACACCAGTGCTCGCCCCCACAGAGGGGTGTTTAACAGACACAACCTCCAGAGCTTGGCAGTGGAGAGGATGGAAGGACCTGCCTGCAGTTGATCTCAACCCCGCTGAACTGGGCATGCTGCTTGTGTCCGAGTGACCAACACAACCATATTGGCTGACTTGCAAGAAATCCTCTTTGAAGAATGGGATGCCATCCCGTGGTGGACCAAGCTGATGACCAGCTAAAGGAGGAGGTGGTGAGGCTGTTGTAGCTGTGCACGGTTCTCCCATGCAGTACAGCAGCTCCTGATTGTTAAACTAACACACTGTCAATCTGCTGATACTCCAATTCAATAAACAGCATCAAACAAAAGTTGATAGCAGAAATAAGCTGTTTGATAACTGCCTTGTATTTCCTATGAAGGGATGCAGCGCCCCACAGCATCGCACTGCCTCCACTGAAGACTGTGCGGCATTGGCAGATGAGTTTCCTGATTTCCACATACTAAACTCTGCTGCCCAGACGACAAATGCCTTTTCCTTACAAATGTGACGCCTTTATAAAGGAAAGAAACAGCCTTTCTAAAGGCAAAGGATATATAATGCCAAGTAGCTTCATTACAACAAAGAAATATTCAATCAAACTGAATTATCTTTACTGTTGGCGCTATGTTGATTTTCATTATGGCTGTTAAATACAGGAAGATTTTGGTTTTCTAAGAGTCTAATATTTCTTTTTTTCTATTTGTTTTGAAGAAGAATAGAAGGGTTTAATGCAGGAAAACTACATAAGATTTATTTTTTTTAAAGCCTTGGTTCTTTGATATAATTTTTGGTACAATTTCATTTTCTCGGCTGGTATCTTTATCCAAATACAGTTATGAACATTTTCTTTACATTGGGGTTGGGTGAACTGTGTGTCTTTTGCCCTTGCAGGGCGGTGTGGAGCGAGAGATGGACAGCTGCCGTCTCTCTGCGGTTGTCTATAGCAAACAGTACATGTTGCACGTCATTCGGATAGGTAGCACATGCGGCAGTATGTCCCTGCCATCTGTCACTATAGTGGCTCCCAGGTCGACACACAAAGGAGACCCAGACTGCCGGGAAGGCAACAGGGCCCGGGTTTGCTATTGTCCTTCAAGCTTGGGGGTGAATTTAGGGCCCCTTGTTGTCGGGCCTTGATGGAGTGACATGGTGGTGCTAACGGAAAGATTTTTTTCTCTTACTGATGCAAAAGAAATTTTAATAGAATAATCCTTTGTCGTCCCACAGTTTGGACATTTGGGTGTATCAGCACCAAGTAAGGGATGAAGTCCACAGCAGAAGAAAGAACATATTTTAAAGTTATCATAAAGGGCATAATCAGATTAAATAAAACGTGCAACTGTGTAAGTGCATACAAAAATGTATATTTGTGCATTAAAATCAGCAGCAGGCTATCTACAACAACAATAAAGAAACAAATTGCAATTAATAGTGCGGATGTAAACAACTTATTGAGCTTATTGGAAGCAGTGATGGTCATAAAGTCTAACAGCTGCTGGCAGGAAGGAGCTGTGATAACGTTTGAGATTAACATGGTTAATCTCTAGCAAAATCAATAGGCAAATGAATACAATTTTAATTCAGATGCCCAATTTCAATAACTCCCCCCCAGTCTTGGTTGTTTTTATTTTTATTTCCGATGCACACACGTGAACACAATTTTCAATCTAGTGCACTATCCTGCTGATAAGGTCTGGACTTGGAAGCCAGGGTCGATTTTCCATTATAAAGTTTTATAACAAAGATAAAGTGTCACAACAGTCAATGTATCACTTAAGGCCATCACAAAGTCAAGTAAAGACTTTCCTCTTTATCAACATTTCTCAAAAAATATTCTCTCCAATCCTCCTGAACTCAGCAGAGACACCACAAGCCCAGAGTTTTTCTTCATATTTCCCTAACAAGAAGGAACAAAAAATGAAAGAATAGAAAACCGCCAGATATCTCAGGCACTGACAAGGGTTTGGCTGAGGAGATCAATGAAGACTTTTGTAGTTTTACGATTTCTGTGCTCTGACAGGAAAACAGAATCAAAAGAAGGCTTTCAGATAGTTAAGAAAAGTTCAAGATAGAAATAGTTTTTCGGTGCTGCAAAACAAGAAACAATTAAAATTTAAATTGTTTTATAGCAGACAGACATGAGATAATTCATCATCCTCTTTGTGTTGATTCTCCTCTTCTGTTAAGGTTTCCTTTGGAGAAACTTCAGTGGCCGTAAAGTCCAGATGCAGGTTGTGTTTTAGTTATTTTTAAAATGAAGGTATAACCCAACCCCAGTTTTCTGGTGCAGGGCAGGTTCCTTTATCTTTACAACTCTACCTTTCCAATCAGCTAAATTGGTGTTGGGGCGCCCGTTTTTGACACAAGGGGCAAAATGTTGCTTCAAATCCTGGAAGGCCTAATGGCAGCTTCTCAGCAAACCTATTTCAATTACAATAAGAGCCTTGGGTTGCGTCCATTCACCATCGACATAAATGCCTTGTGCATCTAGCAGCATCAAGTCTCTCATATAGGAAAGCCATTTTTATCGACAGTGTCATTAATGTTGAATGTATTTGTGCTTTTATATTTGTCCAAGCAGGAGAATCAGTGTGTATTTGTGTCTGTGTTGTTTGGAAAGTTAGCAGCTAGTAAAAATATTTTAAAGCGCACAATTTAAAGAAGCAATGTTCATCACCACCTAATTTTACACAATAGTTTGCTGACGTTTCGACTACTGGTGCGACTGAGTCCGGTTTGTAGGGCCGCTTGTTGGCAAACGCCTTTACAACTATGGCCACGTATTTTCTATAGGACAGAGCTTTGTGAATGCCATTTTAAAACTTTGAATTTGTCTTTCAGCCACTAAGGCTAATTCTCCATTCAGAAGTCCCAAGTTTTTATTTCTTAAGATAAGAAATGCCTTTGTCCCACAATGGGGAAATTTGGGTGTGACAATGGCAAAACAGTTACACTAGATAATCAATGAATACTAAGCTTGTTTAAAGTTTAGTTCTAAAGCAAACGAGAATAAACTCAAAAAAGCCAAAAAAAGAATATTGTGCAATTATTGATGGTATATTCCAATAAAAATGCAATAATCAAGTTAGAGATTTACAGAAGGATGTGATAAGACTATGCAATATGTATGACTGTACAACCTGTGGAAGGGCTCCCTTGAGCATCTAAACTGGCTGATGGAGATATTGCTTAAACATTTCCATATGATGTTCTTTCCTTGTGATACCTTCTGTTTGGTGAAGTGCACCAGTCCATTCTGAAAAGAAAAGGCCACATGAGAAGATTTCATCACGTCCATACCTCACAGCTAAGATTATATTCTCTGGCTTGCAAGAGTCTCCCATTTTGCTCATCTAAAGATGGATGCAATGGCCAAACACTCCAGTTTTCGGTTTTATCCGACCACAGGACCAGTTTAAAAAAAATGTAAAAATAGGCATTAGTCATATGTAATTGGAGTAATTGCTTCTTCCTCACAGAGTAAGATTTCAGCCTATGTCAGCACAGGACTTCTTTCATTGTGGATAATTGTAATGAACCAGAATTTGGACCCAAAAATCAGCCAGACACAAAGACTTTTAAGAGATTTGTTAGAGAAACTGGTTTAGCCAATGTGGTTAACTTCTGGAACTGGCTCAGGCACCTCTGCAAGGAAGAGAGACAGGTTAGTGACTGTGAGTCCAACAGACCTCTCTTTAATCTGGGGTTTAGTGCTGAATCCAAGAAGTGGTTGCAGGAGGATCTTGCTTGTCCTTTGCTTGCAGAAACCGGGTCCAAAACTCAATTAGCTACAGGGGAGAAGGTCCGTGGACAGAGCAGGGTCATGCATGGGGATTCTGAAACAGGCTGAGGCATCAGAGGGGAATCCAACAGGCAGAGTGAGTTCAGTCCAGGGTCTTGATCCTCAGGGCTAACAGATAGGCAGAAGTACAGGAGGACTTGGCAGAGGGGCAGACTCAGGCAACAGGCACTGGTCGATGTCCAGAAACTGAACCAACAGGAGAGTCTGAGTCCAAACAAACAGAGTCACTCACAGGAAGGCAGTCAAGGACTGCTGGAAGGTCTACGCACACTACAGCTTTCAGGAATCTGGTGCTTGACAGAGGCAGGAATACATAGGCAGCACACAGGCGTAGCAGCGCCACTACTTAGAGGAATCACAGGTGCAGGAAATCAGGGGACAATTGTTAGAGCAGCACAGGGAACAGAGTGTGACGTCAGCAGCAGAAACAGGATCCCAGCCAAAAGCTGTGAACGTTACAGATAATGTCTCTACCAGCTTCAGCCAAAATCTTCATAAGCTCTTTTGGTTTAGTTCTGGTGGGATATACATATTTTATATAATGGCACAGAGCCCGTCTCCTTCCTGAACAATATAAATGGTGGGTGATGGAAAAGTGACAAAGAAAGCAAAAGAAAGAAAAAAAAATAGCAAATCAATCTTTTAAAAACTATCTAGTACTAACCAGATCATCTACATTGAGTAAAACATTACTACAGAATAAAGGAAAGTTTCTGAAAGATCATCAGATAGCCAAGCCCTGGTTATGACAGACATAATGTTGCTGAAGCAGCTCTCAGCAGGGAATTAACCAAACTAGGTTATATTGCAGACTTCAAAGTGGCTACACCTCCCAATAGCTTTCATACAATTTCTATTAACACCAAAATCTTTACATTTTTAAGAAAAAGTCTACATTTTCAAAATTTATTTTTAAAAAATGTTTAATACAACTATTTTTTCCTCAAATCTACATCAACCTTGTACCTTTCAATTCCACTGTGTCAGAGTCAACTTAGTCCTTTTTGTCAAAAAGAAATAGCAGCAAAGAAAAGCTGCCTGCATCCATTCACGAGCCCAAGCACGAAGTTAATAGCCCACATTAGAACCTTACATTTTAAGTGCCGGTAAATAAAGATTTAACACCACTGAGTGTATTTCTAATGATTCTATCTACATTTATAGTATACTCAAAAACAGAAATCAGTGCAGTTGGCCACTTTATGTTAACATTTAATTTACAGTTAACAAATAAAAGAAGAGTTGAATAGATTGTTTTTCTTGCAGACATTACATCATTGTTTGTTTTTAACCAAACCCCTTTTTCCTGTGTTTCCTGGAAATGAGATGTTAAGTATATGTTTCAGTTCTATAGTTATACGCTCAGAGTAAAAAGGTGAACTTAGTAAACGTACCTTAATGCATTAAGTGATTTTAAGTATTTATTAATGTCTTTTTAAGTTGCAATAACACAAAAAATGCTACAAGTCAAAATGTGAGGGGCTTTACATTATTGTCAGTGAACTGAGCTCTACAGGCAATTTCACATCACATCAGTTCTCCCTGTTACATTTCGACCTAAAATAAATGTATAACTTTGCTCAATATATAGCCGCAAAGTCCAGGCTCAAGTGCAAAAGTTTCAATTCATTGTGGAATTTTTTTCTCATCTCAAAATTATGAATAAATTGAAGCCACAAATATGCATACTGTATAACAGATATACACACTAATTTGGTTATGTTAATTGTCCCTGTGAGTGAAAAAGTGTGTGAATGAGTTGCATCTCGTTCATATACTCTTTTCAGTTTTATGGGCCTTAACGAAAGTCAAAGTCATAAAGCCTTTTATGTTCCAAGTGTTTTGAAACCGGTTGGTTTCCTGGCAAGAACCCAGCCTTTAAGTGAAGTACATAATTTAAGTACTTATGTCAAGATTGAAATTGGGGTTTTGGAAAGACCATTCTGAAAACTACAGGATAGTCTGTTTTATCCGTTACAAAACCAGTTTGTGTCTAGGATTGTTTCCTGGGTTTTACCACTCAAATGGGTCAAATTGTCAACTATCTTAATGCTGCTTGAGATGGAGTTGTAGAATTTGGACATAGTCCTGCTTTATTATTCTGACAACTTTGTTTGTTAGATAGCTTGAGAACATTTTCTTAGGCTTAAAACCCTGACCTGAACTCCTCAAAGCATATTTGCCATGTGGCCATTCATTTTCCTCCTTGTCTATTTTTACCATAAAATAAAATAAACCCACCAGAAGACATGTTGGAGACGGAAGATTTCACTTTGGGACCAGACAGACAAGGGCAAACGCGCCAACTGCAGTCATAGACCACTGTCATCCAAAGTACACCCCCTATCCTTTAAAACACGACCCCTATCCTAGAAAAGATGCCTGGTGTCCTCCAAAACACGCCCACTGTCTGTAGGGTTCAGAGACAGGGTTGGGCATATTTACTGGCTGCGGCCACAGCTAGACCATTCTCAAACGCACAGCAAATGGCTGAAAGTCCTCCAGAAACATGAATGAGGCAAACTCGAATACACATAATCACAAAAAACAAATGCAACAGAAAAATGCTGCAAAAGAAAAACGCAGCAATCACAGAAAATAGATAACCTGGCAAGCCAGATTGATAATGTGTAGCATTCTCTGTTCCACACATTATCGATCCGGGCCTGCTCCCATCGAATCGGTTCGGGGAATACAGGGACATTCAGCAGAACTTTTTGCATTTTTTTAGGCGAAGCGACACCTAGTGCCCACCTACCAAGGTTTGGTTTTAGGTATTATCAGTATAAAATGAAAATATTGTAAGCAGCTGATGCCATGAGAAATCACAACAAGTTCTTCTTGTTGTTTTGCTTTCAAAGACGAAATTGTGGATTCTGACAGAACAGATGTGATAGAAGCAGCTACGCATGTGTCCTCCTGCGCTGCCATGTTTGTTTTGGTTCGGCAGCTCTTGCTTTCGTTACAGCTGTATATCCCGACTTAAACCATAATACTGCAACGTGATTGGCCCGAATCGTTTTTGGGCCGATCAGTTGAGACAGGAGAGGGAAAAAAATTGATTCACGTGCTTGTGAATGTACAAATACCTTGCAGGCAAGGTTAGAAAACAGAAGCAAAATAAAAAATGCTGCTAGTATTTAGTTCAGTTAATTTTTCTTTTTATATAGCGCCAATTCACAACACATGTCACCTCAAGGCACTTTCCAAAGTCAATTTCAATCAAATCATCCAGACAGATTGGTCAAAAGGTTCCGTCGAGTTTTGACAAGCAGCAATCACTCCTCCTGAAAGAGCGTAGAGCCACAGTGGACAATTGTCTGCATTTTTTATGGCTTTGCAGCAATCCCTCATACTGAGCATGCATGAAGCGACAGTGGAGAGGAAAACTTCCAGCAGAACCAGGCTCAGTGTGAACGGCTATTTGCCACGGCCGACGGTGGGTTAGAAAAGTCAGAGCAGAGACACAAAAAACCACAGAAGCACACATTGATCCAGGATCCAGTATTGTAAACAACCGCAATAAATAAAAAAAAAAAACAGCTGCAAAATCTCTCTTAAAAAACGTGTGCCAGACCACTAGGGGGAGTAGGGGGACTCAGTAAAGACGAGCGCACTAATATTACCTACGCAAATATGCTGATGTTCTATAATATTGTAAAAGATTATGGCCATGTGTTTAAAAAAGACATGAACAAAAAAGTGGCTTTTCTTTCTTCCCTCTAACGTTCTTCTGGGGATCATGTTAATGTCTTTACTGAGTGTCTGATCCCATGTGACTTGGTGATTGTCTCCCCCTAGTGATCTGGCACACTTGTTTTTATGTAGGGCTTGTTTGCAGCTTAGTTTTGTGCGTTTTCCCCTGTCGGACACCGTAAGACAAACTTTACACGCTGACAATAACACAGTTGTTAAGGGTGTTTCCAGTTCAGCACCAACTGTTTGAACTGATCATCTCGGCGTGCATATTTGTTTAGAAATCTCTACAAGACCTAAGTTCTTCCTCTTAGGTCTTCACTGAGTTTCTTGGACTGTTATGTTTTTCAGAGCTTTGGTCTAGCCAAAGAGTGCTCACAAACACATCCTTTTTATGCAGGTAAAATTAAGTTGCTGCAGTTAATTTTGATGACCATAAAGGCGTTAATAGACTTTATTACATACAAGTTACATGTTAGATTATTCAAATTAATTCAAAATTATCCAAGTGAATGTAGGTGTATGCATAATTTTGATTCTGTGTTTATGAGAGAATAGCCTGAATCATTCCACCACCACCACAAAAAAAAAATCAAATCAAAGCCAAAATTTTTAAATCAGTGTCAATTAAGTGCATGTAAATCCCTATGTCCATAAGTCCTGTTTGTGATGATTGTGAGCAGGCTTCCTCCAGGAGCTGTTTGATCAGAGATAATTATACATCAGTATGATCCATGTTTGATCCTGTTTCAGTGGCTCAGGTTAATTAGCAAGCCCAGCAGATTTCTCCATGGACGAAGAAGGAGAAGTTGAGCGCACATTAAAATAAACTCATAAATAATAGGGCGTATACGCCCTCATCATAAACCCACATTAGGAATGTACAGAAGGAATAAAACACGCAGGTCGCAAAGGGCTTTGTACAGACTTTTAATCTTTCTATGACAAATACGTGAAGTGGGAACAAACCACACAACAACTTTGGACTTGTATAACATCCAATTATGAGAAGTGAGGGCAAGCGTGGTGCTCTCCCCAGGATGATCTGTGGGATTACCTGACCATGGGCCGCTTTCCCAGCCTGCAGGAAGAGTCTGTTATCTGGGTTTTCTTCCCTGGTTAGAGCAGATGGATGACAACATGCCAGAGCAGTGTCTACTCAGGCTGGTTTCTGTCTGTCTTACTTTTTTATTGCTCTGTGTGTGTGCCTATCTTAGTCTGGGTATGAAATTATCATACTATGACAAGCTTGAGAAAAAAATACAATGATTTTTGTGTGTGTGGGGGGGGGGGGGGGTTGAAATTTCTAAATTCTAAACTGTGAGTGATGCAGTCAATATAATATATCAGAAATATAGTGCATTGCTGGAATTAAAACATGTTTATGTAGTTTTGATAAACACTGTTAAACTAAATTATAGTAACAGAAACAACCAGTTTCAATCAATGTTGTAAGATTTGTTTAAATTATCCATTATTTGCCTTCCCATTTAAAAGTCTTCATCTCAAATTCAAGGAAGTAATAATATTTATTCTGTTTAGTCTGAACATATTTCATGTGAGGTTTCCAGCATATTTCGATTATTCACTACAAAATCTGCTGGAAACTTCACATTAAATATGTTGAGACTAAATTATATAGAATCATCTCAATTCTTTGTAAAGCAAAAAACGTTTTCTTAATTATAAAGCTTTGCGCATTCTCTACTGTTCACTGATTTTACCATACCTGAGCTATTCTGTAGAAGTCTGGGGTTACACCTGCAGGACATCACTCAAACCGTGGGTAGGGGTTGGATAACGTTGAGCACCGAGTTGATCACGCTAGTCTCTCTGGAGCAGAGTTCTGAGTAGTGTTCCACCCATCTCCCCATTTTTTTTCCCTCTGTCGGTGATCACTTCATCAAAGGTAGATTTGAAGGGTGCAGTCTTACTCTAAGTGTGTCCTAGAGCTTTCTTGAAGCATTCGTACATGCCTCTGAAGTCGCCTATTGCTGCTGCATGGGTGTATGCATACTTTTTCAATGGTTGTAGTGGTTTGGGCTATGGGCTGTAGGTATAAGTGTTTGAATGTAAATGTGTGTAGGCACATGTGAATGTGTATATGTATGTTTATATCTACAGTATATTGATTTATTTGTTTATTTAATGGATTTTGGAGTAGTATGGGCTCATAAGTAATGCAGGAATCAGGAAGATTATTGGTGTTAAGGACTGTAGGAAGCTGAAGGGATATGATTAAATAAGTTTCACATCCTCTTCATACCCCTTTTCAGACATGATCACTAAATTATACATATAATATAATTATATATATCAATATGTATACATAATGTTGGTATGTGTTACATTTATAATTTGACTCAATTGGTTGAAATACATTATTATTCATTCATTCAATGTTCTGTAATTTGTTAAAAATTAACAAAAATATTAAAAATTATTCAGCAATACTTGATTACACATCAAAAATGATTTGCCACAAAACAACAAGAACTGATATTTGATTGAATCAAGGATTATATTTTATCAACAATCAAGATAATGTCTGTTTTTAAATTATTTATGTAGATAAAAGGAAATAGAAGAAGATGATAAAACAACAATATCAAATGTGTATTAACACAGCTGGCCAGACTCACTGATGGAATGATTGATGGACGGATGGATGTACCTTAGGTTTTTAAGACTTGCAGTTTTGATAAAAAGTTGGTTGAATAAAGAGTTGTGTTTGAATTCAGTGTTCTTTATTTAAAAAGGGGGCATTAAGCAACAGCATACAATGGCCAGGGCTGCGCTTAAATTGTGTTTTGAATGTTTTGATAATTATCAATATCGATCAATCTGATCTATTTTATCGATAAGCCTTTTTTTATATCGTCCAGCCCTACGTTGAACATTTAGATAGCTCAACATTTAGATTTATCCACTTGAAGTTTCAGCAAACTTCAGATTGGACCACAAAATCGCTCCAAGAAATAAAGTCCATGACCTTGTTTAGCAGCTTTGCAGCAAATACTGTGACATAATTGTTCACAAAATGTAATAGAAAACAGAGAAAACTGAACAGCTTGAAAAATATGACCTCAAAAGAATATGAAGATATCAACACAGCACCTGGAGAGACTACATTCAACTTTTTGCATTCCTTAGAGACTCCAAGTACACATCACAATGTATTCAAGGGACTAAAAAGGTGGAATATGTTTCCTTTGAACTCCAGAGAAAGACCAAAAATTATTTGAAAAATTTAATATATTTAATCAATTTAGATATTATTTTGAAACATCATTTCTTAATTGGAAGACTTTTCTTTTTCCACTGCAGAAATATTCTGTACAATTAGCCTTCATCCGATGATCATCACTGTTTTTGCTTATAGAAATATTACTAAACTGTTGTCCTCACAGATGTTTCTCCTCATCCAGCTGTCATACACAAATAACTGACTGCACAGCAGCAGCGGAGGTAGGGGGAGTGCTATATGTTACATGCGAGAGGAAAACAAATTTGACTGTTTTCTTACGCTTGGGTAAGAGGAGTTTAAACTACAAAACCTTGTGAAGGAAATTTTTGCAATCTTGAAGAAAAAAAAATTGTTTTAGAAGCATGAAAGACCCTGAACTGCAAAGTGGCTCGCACCAAATCCATCTATCCAGTATGTTGGATTAGTATGCTGGGGCCATGAGGCTACACTGACAGTGAGGTCTCTGAAAGCAGCAGCACCATGAATTCTTTAGCATGAGTGTCCATGTACCCTTACCCTCATCACGCCTGAGTGGACAAGTCTGGTCAACAGGAGACAAGATGACACACACACACACACACACACACACACACACACACACACACACACACACAAAGATATATAAATTTGATTTACCAACTTTAACCAATGCCTACCAGATTCCACAGAGTTAATTGATGGTCGCTGTGGCACACATGCAAATATTGGCTGGTTTCAAACCATCTCATCAACTCACACAACACATTTTTTTCTGAGTCACAGAACGGCAGCCAAACATACCCATGTATATCTCACACACACACATGCACGTGCACGCACAAAGGCACGCGCACACACACACACACACGCACACACACGTGCACGCACACACATGCACACACACGCACTCAAATCTGAGGGAATTTTCAATCTCTTCCTCTCCCTTTCGCTCTCCCTCTGCCTGTGGAGAAGGATGGCAGGAATCAGGGAGAAGAACGGGGTTGCTAAGCAACGGGTTGTGGTTGCCATGGTGAATTTAAGTGGAACAGCTGGTCCAATCAGCATAAAGTGTGGGCAGGCGGGTGCAGAGCCAGCGAGGCTCATGCCAACACAGACAGACAGGACAGAGAGGCTGCTGAGGCATGCAGGATGGAGAGGAGAACTGAGCAGGGGAGAACAAAGTAGGCTACTGGGGAATAAAAGTGATAAAACCGCTCTAAAAATGGAAGGACAGGAAGAAAAAAAAAACACAGAAGGTCAGACACACTGTAAAACGGCTTAATGGGAGAAAAAAAAGCTGCCTGGTCAGATGGAGAGATTTAAAGCATAAGAACAGAAAAAAAAGATGAGAGAAGAACTAAAATAGGTTTGAGTCTATTTTAAGATGTAGATTTAGAGAGGTGGGAGGAAATCACAGAGCCATACACTCAAAGATTATTCTTCCCATAAGACTAACAACAAATGGAGCATCAAATGAACTTCGCAAAATGTACCTTAGGTCTGCTCGAGACAGCAGCAAATTACATCTAATGCAGAAACCGAACTAATCAAAAACAAATAGAGAAAGAAAACATTTGAAGCCACAACAGACTGTAAAATGAGGGAAACAACGCAGGCACCATTAGAGGCGGCTAATGACAAAGTGGTGATGAGATGCTAATAATGATAATAGGGTGGGAAAATGTGAGGATGTGGGGGATTTCTGATTAATGGAGCATTTGTTAAAAGATAAAAACATTGTTGCTTTGGGAGGCTGAGAAGTGAGAACATTGAGAAGTTTTACGTTAGCCCAAAGTTTTCAGTCAAGTGCAATTAGCCACCAACAGAACAATACCTGGAAAAATAGTTCATACCCTTCAACTTTCTCCCCAAATATCAGCAAATGTATTGAGGTTGTATAATCTATACACCCATATAAAGTAGTGGATAACCATAAAGTAGAAAGAAATGAATACAAAAAACTAAAAAGTGTGGCATTTATTTGTATTTAGCCTCATTTATTCAAATAAGTAAACTCTAGTGCTAACATTTACCTTCCCGGAGTCACATTAATAGTGAATAGAGTACATCCTTGTGGCATTATTGCCATAATCCATATCAGAGACATGTGGATACACGTCCTTTGACTCAGATGAGACCAAAACTGAACCTTTTGGCCTACATACAACATCCTTTGTGTGGTGGAAAACCAACGCAGCATCTCTTCCAGAAGACACCATCACTAAGGTGAAACATGGCAGAGACAGCATCAAGCTGTGGGAAGGCTTTCATTTGGCAGGGACATAGAAACAAGTCAAAGTTGAGAGGAAGATGAATGGAACTAAATACAGGGTAATCCTGATAGAAGAGGCAAAACACTTGAGACTGGGGTAGACGTGTACCTTCCAGTGGGACAAAGATCCTAAACATACGACCAGAGCAACAATGGAGTAGTTATGATCAAAGCCTATTCATGTGCTAAAATGGCCCTGTTAAAGTCCAGACCTAAATCCAATTGATAATCTGCAGCAAGATCTGAAAATGTATGTTCACAGGCTCTCAATCCAGACTGAGTTTAAGATGTTTTGTATAGAACAATGGGCAACAAAGAGACGTACTCCTGAGGACTTGCTGCTGCAATCGCAGCGAAAGGTGGTTCCACATAACACTAGTTTGATACTAATGAACATCGCCTTTTCAGTTCAAAACTTAATTAGGCTATCACACAACATCCCAATGAAATACATTTAATTCTAATGTTGTAATGGAACTAAATGTAAAAAAGTTCAAGGGATACTAACACTTTGAAAGGAATGAAACAGCTTGTTAAAGTGATGGATAGAGATGTAAAGTCTATATGTAACTAAGAAATGTGCACAGACTACACAACACACACACACACACACACACACACATATATATATATATGTATATATATCACATCTGGTGGATTAAAGCTGATTCTAAATATGATTCTGGGTCATGATGTCATTACTGCTGTTGCACTATATTCCATGAAAGGTGCATCATATTGACTGCTTTGATAAATTCCTTTGCAGAAAAAATAAACAAGAATCCACTGGATTCCACATAAGCCTCTGCCAAGAGTTATAGTATCTATCAGTACGACCTGGCAGGCACTCCCTGGAGTTGGTTATTTCAGATTTTGCTTATCTGGTCAGTGTTCAGGAAAAGGTCCATTTCCAGGTGCTCAGTGGACAGCTCTGCGTCTTGTCTGATACTTTTATCAGTTATTGGTTTCGCCGTTTATCAGGCGGCTGAGATGGAAGCCCGAGCAAACACGGCGACACATGCATCCATGCAGGTAAGATCTAAAACGTAGGAGTCAGTCTGGAAGGGCGTGTGTGTGTGTGTGTGTGTGTGTGTACGTGTGTGTGTGAATGTGTGTGGATCCTTTCCTGGACATATTTACAGAACAGGGCAAACTGTCAAAGTGTTCTTATCACAACTAAACAACACACAAACAGCAGATGACTCAGAACCACTTTCAGTCTTTCACTTCTTCAAAGGGGGATTTGTCTGCCTCGGACACATGCAAAGGAACATGCTTGTCCTCTTATAAAAGGGCACACTTCTAGAGCGTTTCACACGAGCAATTTCAGAGCGGAGGGAGATGAGCGCAGGCTGCCAGGGCTGGAACAGTCAGGGGAGCCAGTTATGGTACTTTCTTCCCAAAACAGAAAAATGATATGGTGGTGATCATACTGGGGGAATTTTAGCACCAAGAATAGGAATTTAAAAGAACGAACTACACAGGACAGTTAAAACTGACAGCGTAGATTAATGTAAAGGAATAATAATGCTAATATTTTTATAGTGAAAAGGCGATTATACAGCTGCCCAGCTCCTGAGGAACCCGTTCACACAAAGCCCTCACTCTGTCACACCTTCATCTTGTCACTTACACAAAGCATGCTGGGAGGCATGGTTTCCAGGGCGACCAAAAGGCACCTTTCCTTGCCGACAGTTCAGAACGTGGAGATGGAGGACATTAGTTTGCACCTCAGGTGAACCAGTGCTGGAGCTCAGGGTTTGTACTACAAACAGAGCAGAGCAGAGCAAGAGCAAGAGTGATGAACGTATGCAAGAAGAACAACTAAAAATACCACAGAGCACAAACAAATAAATAAATAAACCATTTTTGAATTGGTACAAACAACAATAAGTCAGTTCCTTGTTGAACTCAGTAGGTTTTTTTTTTCTTTTAGATTTGAGGCTTTTTGGGATCCTCCAGAGCTTGGTGTGATAGAAGACCTATCGGGAGTTAAAACCGCTCTCTGGGTATCTGCTCTCAGTGATAAATGAACTAAGCCGCTTCACACTTATAGTGTGAATTAAAATTTCACACACACCCTCTCTCAAAAGACCCCCTCGCGCACTGTCCTAAATATGAAATAACAGTCCACAATTCGCCCCCAGGCACCCAAATACATCTTCAAAGAAGCCCTAGATCTGCTTAACACATTTCCCGTCGCGCATACACATACTCATGTATGGTCCTGGCTGCATGAAAAAATAAAAATACACCCGGTCTCATAACACGCAGACCATTGCAGAAAATGAGAAGACTTAAGGATATTGTGCCTGCTTTCAGTGAAGGCCGGGACCATGAAATTCATGATCAGGAGACCCGGGGTAAAGCCGAGTGCGTCGAACGGGAACATTCAGGCATAAGACCCAGCACACAAGCTGCTCACACAATATCTCAAGAAAACCGCACACAGAGAAGGGGAGCGTCAGGAGGGGAGGGGAACAGTGTGGGGGGGGGGGGTTGTTTGTAGGTGTATTTGTTTGTGTTAGGGAGAGCGAGACCGAGATAGAGTGCACAGAGAATTGAGTGCAGTTAGCAGTGTTTCCCCCTCGGCTGAGGCATTAACAAGCCTATAATGGACCCTTTTAAAAGCCGACCAGGATCTCCTCCAAAACTAACTGATTTAGAGTGGCCAGGGCCCCTGTGGGCAGTGGCCAAGTCCTCCCCTACCACCTCCAAAACCCCGCTGCCTCCCTCCCTCCTGCCTCCTCCGTCCCTCCCCAGCATGGCCACAGCAAGCCCCCGGTGGTGGGGGGCACAGACACCCATTGTGTTTGTCTACTGAACCACAAGCAATAGCAGTTTATAACACAATAAAACACCATGAGAAGGCATTAATTGGATATAATAGCCCGGGAATGATTTAGATGATTTAACACCTTTTCCCTGAGTCGAGTGCATAAAAGAGGGGAGAAAATAGGAAGAGAGTAATAAAAGGAAATTAGAGACAGACTTACACATCTTTTCCAACTTTTGATTTCAGGCCAGTACACAGTTCACACACACACACACACACACACACACACACACACACACACACACACACACACACACACATACACACTTACATGCATAAATACAGACAGAAACTTAGAAAATAAGAATATAGCTGTATATTTTATGTTTTAATCACACCCAGGTTAGGGTAAATGTAATAAATGTAATCTATTTGAAAGCACACACACACAACAAACTGCTATGTTTAAGTCCTAAATAGAGGGCCAGTATTTAATTATTTTCCCTAAAGAAAAGAAATTGTTTAATCGACCGTATTTAATGAAATCTCTGTTGAAATTAATTTCATAAACTTTGAGCTGGCTGTTACTAATCTGCCTATCACAGATGGAGTCGATGTTGATAAGATGGGAGAAGACACACCTGGTGGAAAATAAATGTAAAGATGTGGCCAATGTACTGATATTATACAATAAATGTAAGAATAATACGAGATTCTTGTTGAAAATTGCACCCAAGACCAGTTTGATAAACCTCTTAGCTTTTGGTCCACCTTATCTCTCTTCGTCCTCTTCTTCCTCACATCTCAGTCTTTTCAGAGCTGGAAGAGGAGCGGGAGGTGATGGTGGTTGGGAGGGGTGACGCCTCACAGATATGTACATAATTGGCACTTTACTGTCATATCAAATTCATATCAGTGCAGGGTCTCGGGTTGGGAAGAACAATGAGGGACAGACAAAAGCGCGGCTCCTTGCTCTGAGAGTCGCCCTGATAACCGTGGCGTAGGCCGGTCAATAAAACCAATCATCTCTAATCTTCTTATGGGGGACGAAACAGTTCTCCCAGATACTCCACACGGCTGCAAGGAACCACATCATACTATAAAGGGCCGCATCAACAAGGAATGGAAAGAATGGCTGAACTATAACCCCACCTTCTCGACTTCAGCCGCCTGCAGCTTTATTTTTGGTAAGATTTGGGTGTCTGACGGCAGCATTCAGTGGCGGTGTTCAGCAGAATGGCCCACACTCCATCTTAGCGTGGCTGGGTGGGGGGAATCACAAACAAATATGTCAGAATACCTAAAATGTTGCACTTTGTACACACATTTTCACCAGCTTAAAAAAAACATTTAATGATATTACAGCTCAGCGTTTCTTGCTAGACTGTATTAAAGGCTTTTTTAATGTTTGTAACCATTTCATAAGAAGGACTATGTACTCTATAAAAGCGCTGCTTCTCAGAAGGTGCACATATCAATCTTGGACTTTCATCGTCCATCAGCAGGCGGCAGAAAAATGTTTGGATAAAAATATCAACTCTGTTAAAAAGGTCGAAGTCTCAGGAACATGCATATAAACAATTATGCGTTTGGCCTTATTGACTGAGAGAAGTTGTTTGAAACAGAGGACTGGAAGCACAGTTGTCAAAAGAGCAACCACTAGAGGTCAACACTAAGTGGGAAAGACAGACACCATCTAGACTAACTGTGCTTTTGGTGAAACTGCAAATATTAGAACTGTTTGGTATCATCTTTAAAAGAGCTACTTTTGTATCATATTTTCAAGGTCCATGATAAATAATATCTGAAGGTAGATTTAAGATGACGTTCATCTTTTGTGTAGTCTTGTGTTTTTGATAGGTGTTGGATTCAGCTTTTGTCTGTTAGTGCATTGTATCTTTTAATCCAGTTAGCGTTATACCATTAAATTACACAATTATACAATTAAAATTAGCATATTGGCTAAATTTGGCGGCTGTGGTTTTTCATATTAGCGATATGGTTCAACGCCCAGGGTGGCATTTTGTCTGGTGGGCCACGCTGGCCGAAATATAAAAAAGGGTAAAAGAAACAAAAAAAAAAGTTATCTGTCTGTTTCTCCACCTCCGTGTTTTCTTTTGCTCGTGAGTAATGTGCATACGGCAAGTGTAGAGCTGCTGAAGTTGGCATCTGATTCAAGATTCCTATTGGGTTCTAAATTCAACGGCTGCTTCACTGGTTTGATTTCATGGAAATGAAGGATAAAGGTATGAGTTTCTTCTTCATTTTAAATACTTTGACTCATTAATCCTGACCCAGTTTACGTTAGGATTTATGAAACCTTTGATCCATTTGTGGGGGGAAAAAAGCATTTCCTATTAATTTTGAAATTAAGAAAACCTTAGAATAAGACAGAACTTAAAACCCCTTACAAAGATTGGTCCGACTAGACTATTATATTTTACACTGATTACAGATTCTCTGCGCTTTGTGACACCTATGAATGAGGTGCAGATGGGGGTTGGGAGGGCATCATCCATGTCAGCATCCATGCAAGGAACCACCTCTGTTTGATCCATTAATGTGCACTTTATCCCTTTTTTTAATAAATAAACAAATTAAATCCCATCAGCCCTTTTTTTAACAAAAACCGTTGTTTAAAATGATTTATTGTTTTATAATTAAGTCAACAAAGCATTTAAGTATTATTTTTCTGTTACGTTTTCTCATATTTTCGAAACAACCCTTCGGTGTAGCTGCCCTGGGTTTGAATACAGCTGTATGCAAAAACCTCTCTGATGCGCCCAACGTCCAAACCTCTATACTGGGAACCTCCCAGTCTGCAAAATAAAGTGTGGGGGGATGGGAGAGGTCATGGGGTGATGCTGTATGGTTATTGTAGATTAATCAACCCCTATCAAAGAAGCGCATGAGGAATAATTAAGATATGTGTACATTAAAGAGGGTTTGTCGCATCAGTGTAGACCAAAGACTGACTGGACCATGGAAAAAGAAGCAAAAGTTTAAAGCAATAAAAATAAACAGACTTTTTGTATTTTTGTGATTTGCTGTGAGTCATGGTTAATTTCCCAGAGATGCATGTCACTGTTTCCCACTCTTCTTTTTTTTTTATCTTTGTAAATCTCCGTCTCTGTTTCGCTTCCTTTCTCTCCCTAATGATGTTTGGCTGAGGTGCGGGTTAATTGCGAGGTTAACTGACGGCGTCGAGGAGCGGTGTGCTGTGAACATGAGACCAAAGTGAGGTTTAGTCACAGCGTGTTGAAGGAAAAGGCTGCACATAACTTTATTGGATTGGTTGCAGGTTTGCATACTGTGTGTCCGTGTGTGTGCGTGCGTGTGTGTGTGTGTGTGTGTCATCCGGTGGGCACAAATGCACATCAGTAAGAGCAACGCTTTGAAAGGAGGTTAAGCGTGTGCCTTTGTTTTCATGTGAACGGCTGACGCTGAAGATTTGTGTAAAACTCACCTCAGCACTGGTGTTACTTCACTCGTCTGTGCCAGATGAACACAAAAAAAGGTCTTTGCAGCCACTGTGCTCAAGCACTGGGATTTGACTTGTTTTAGAGCATTCAGTAATGAATGTCCACAAAGGTTTGTAATGTTTTAGTGGCTCATGGTGTCCATTTAAGGCTGGAGTACAAGACCAAGACAAAAAATAAATATGTATTCAGTGAAAGAATCTCTGATACTTTTATCAGTTATTGGTTTTAAAGCCTTTGATCATTTGAAAATAAAATACTGACCCACTTTATTAATCCGTATCACCGATGAGGACTCATTAAGCACTGACAGCATCACAAATTCTGTCTGAATCGTCACAACACCTCAAATTTATAAGGCATTTAGCTTTAGACACTAAGATGTATACACACCGACACACCTTCAGAGGAGATTTAAGATTCAACAGCCACCCAAACGTACAATAATTGTACAGAAACAGACAGGATAATGACTCTTTTCTGCAGGCTGCGTGACAAGCAGATCAATGCAAACAGCTCATGACATTTATCAGATAGAGTCAAGGACCTCTACATCAGTACTGACGCTGACCTCAGCCAGTGGAAGTCGGTACGGCATTATTGATATGGAGCGCGCAACGGAGGGAAAAATAGCAATTCATTTTTCTGCCGAAAAAAGTGAAACGGATATTTATTTATTTTTAATGACATTTACATGAGCTAAAAGTGTGTATGAATCACTGTTGTGCGGCATTGCAAGTTAGAAAATTATTCTGAACAAATGTGCCTCTTATCTTTTCATTATTATTATTATCATAATTACCATCATTATTATTTATAGAGCCATCATGAACAGGACACTACAACGTACCAGATTGTGAGCGTACATAAACATAAAATGAATACAAAATTACTATTAAATTTCTTTATATATATATATATATATATATATATATATATATATATATATATATATATATATATATATATATATATATATATATATATGGTCATATTCAATAAATTAAATTATGTTGTCTGATGAGGTTTGTCAGATTAAAAGCACCTTTTGAAAAAGGACACAAACTTTTCATGAAGCCCACATTTTTGGATTAATTTATTTTCATCGGCGTAATGTAAGAATACGTTACATATAATTCTATGGTATTGTACGTGTTTATATAGCTGCCCTTTAAAAGCTCTAATACAACAACAATTGTGTTGGACGGCTGGATAAAGAAGTAAATTAATATTAGGTAATATATTTGTATCAATGTAGGCGTGAAACAAGTACTACTGAGGCTGTAAAACTGATCAAGGTTTCTCCTGTGTGCAGGTGTAGCATGCTCCATCTGAAGCACGTGAAGGATCCCTTTAACTGCATGTCCAGACTCACCTCTCCACGTGTGTCCACTGAGTGCGTGTTTACAGAAGCTTTCGGGCTTTAATACTGGCCAGTGTTTGCGGTATATCTCGCCGTATATTACCATTTCTCCTCAGAGTGGCCCCTTGCATTCAGATCAGCGGCCGGCTGCCTGATCGCAGAGGACAGCTCACTAGGCCCCTTGGATTGTTCACCGGGAACAATGGCTTCTTTTGTCAACGTGTTTCTCTTTCTCCTGGTGGACAATGCTGGAGGGTCCTTCTGGCTCTCTACACTTAAGAAATGTTTGCAAAGTTACACCTCTTTCTACGCCTCTCAAAACATGTAGCAACGCCGGTATAAAAGTGTGGGAGGTTGTTTTTTTTGGCGAAAATGCAACGGAGATTCGTTTATTTGCTCTTTGATAAACTTTAACGATTGTTTTGAATTTGCCGAAGAGGGAATTAAGTTTTTTTTTACTTCCTTTGAACCTTTATTTTTTTAAATGTCATGTGCCTACATTTGAAAAGATATGACAAGCAAATAACAGGGTATATATATATATATATATATATATATATATATATATATATATATATATATATATATATACCCTGCTATATATACACCCTGGTATATGGATAGATAGATAGATAGATAGATAGATAGATAGATAGATAGATAGATAGATAGATAGATAGATAGATAGATAGATAGATAGATAGATAGATAGATAGATAGATAGATAGATAGATAGATAGATAGATAGATAGATAGATAGATAGATAGATAGATAGATAGATAGATAGATAGATAGATAGATAGATAGATGCTAATATTTACAGCTGCTATTAAAGACATACATTCCAATGACCTCAATGTCCACGTGACCTGGATGATTTATCTAGCCTCCGACTGTATTTTCTCTGTTTAATGGCAGTTTGGTTATAAAGTAGGCTATAGGCTGTGTGTCTGCATAACGAGCACATGGTGCAGAGCTGCCCACCAGGCTGCAGCGCTGACCTCTCTCTCCTCCTGATGAATGGCCCCATGAGCAGATGCCCAGCTGTGCTTATTCGGGCCTTCAACAACATTTCAGAAATCCGTATGATTTTCCTGGGAAACATGCCTCCCCAGATTGGGGCAGTGTTTCAATTTGACTCCGGTGAAAGTGCAACATTTTATGATAATTATTGCTATCACTATGTAGACTAATAGTTTTGAAATGGTGAAACCTTAGACAAGAAAAATAACTGCAATGAATTTGAAAAAAAATAAATAAATTAGCTGCTCGTTTTAGGATCTTTGGGTAATTTTTTTGGATGTGTTGACGCATGTTTAATTTAAATGCAGACATTTATTCATTTTTAACACAATATACCGCACGACACTTTCGTGGACATCTTTATTACTGCACAGATTATTTCCTGTGGGTTATAACATGGAGTCACAAAATATTTTTCCTCTGTTTGCACCAACTTTCAAAAAAAAACTGTTTGTCTTCGTATGCACGCTGTAGTTAAGGAGGAACATCTTTTGCAGGAGATCTCACACCTAATTTTAATGATATAGTGAAAGGTGAAGAGAGGATTTCGAGATGGTAGAAACACATAAAAAGCTGTTATAGGAAATTTGTTTAGAAAAGGTGGTGTAATTCAAACGCGCAGGGGGAAAAAAATTTCCCAGCATTCCTCAAAAGTCCAGGGGCCGCAGCTCGCACAACTGGGGCCGAGTCTCCTTCTCGTCTTTTGTTAAGGCTTTTGTGGGGGGCTGCGTGTTGGGATTGGGGGTGTAATGAGGGGGCTGAGACCCCCCGATGGGGGGTGCATTTGCGGTCCAAAGACCGTTAGACGGTGGCTGAATGAATGGGGCCTGAATGTCATTGTAATGCACAGGGACAACTCCCCTTTCATTCAGCCTGAGACGTGGAGGCCGCTCAGCTCCGCAGAGGGAGAGGCGAGCAGGAAAACCAAAAACTGCAATCCACTTCCACCATCTCTCTCTCCGGCTCACGGCGCAGGTGGAAGGACGCGGACCGTCTTCTTGCTGAGGCTTAGAGGTTTTGCTGCTGCATTTGCATGCTTCCTTTATCCTCCGGAAAGCCTTCGGTTGCACAAAATGTGGACGAGAAGCCGGCAACAGCCTATGGCGCAGAGTTGGACGAGAGAAAGGCGCCGAACCGAGGATAATAAATCCAGGCCGCTGTGGATTTATCTGTGTACACTTTATTGGTAAAGAAGACGCCTCTTCTGCAGCAGTTGGCAGCTGTGCAGCGTTGGGTTATTTCCTTTTTCTTGTCTTTTTTTTCCCCATCTATTTTGGCAGCAGGAACAAACAGACTTTAAGGCCAAACGCTGAATTAGTGGATTGGTTTTGCATTAATGTATATGCAGTGATGGGCGTTTTTGAGAAGCAGCTTGTGATGGAGGCTTGAGTAATCTGCGCATTGTTTTAAAATAGTTAATAACTGCATTTGTTTGAATTGAAAGAGGAGAGAGAGAGAGAGAGAGAGAGAGAGAGAGAGAGAGAGAGAGAGAGAGAGAGAGAGAGAGAGAGAGAGGGGGGGGGGCACCTTTGCGATTCTATGGCCTCAGTTACCGAGAAACAACGAGCGGAGGAATCACACGGGCTGACAGTTCTTCCTCTCCGTCTCTTTGTTCAGCCAACAGTGGGAGGTATAGACGCAAGCCAAGAGAAACATTTGAAAATCCACTGACATTTTCTTCTGGGGCGGAAATCGATGGGATTTAATTGGGATTGTGTTTAAACACGCAATGCAAATACGGTGCAGTTTTAGCTGTTGTTTATTTAAGTGAGCGCGTCCCCAAGACAGCCATACAGGAATAATTGGTTGAATTTTTGTTGACAACAAAAGCAGCATTTATTTGTTTTGTTTTGTAATGTAGACTTAAAATAATGCATTCTTATACATTTTAATGTATTATTAAAAATATTCCTAATGTAATTTATTTTAAAAAAAATAGATACAGCAATATATAATGCATTTAGGAGTTTAAACCTGAGGAGAAGGTTGAAAATCACTAAACCTTAAAGCCTTAAAGGCTTATTCTATACAACATATAACATATGGTGTACGTGATTACTCTGCAAGGTTGTATTATAAATACGTATTTTTATTAATTTCCACGTTATGCAATTATCCTATGCCATATGTTTGGCAGCATCACGTGATTGTTGTCCAGGCGCTCTGGTCTCATAGGCCTGAGAAGAATAACTGACTTATGTGAACACCGTTTTGGCACGATGCAAATAACTAACCAAATAGAAAAGAAGAATTGCTTGGGTTAAGGCAGTTAAACAGGTCAATCGGGGATTTCCTTCCCAAAGCACTGGTTTAATCTATATGTTGTTTATAGGGAAAGGATAATGGATGCGCTTTGTTGTGCGATTATGGGGATCGAACTTTATTTTGGTGCGTTTTGGAATGGGCTCTGTCCAACTTTTTCAGTTATCGCCACCATTCTCTCACTCTTGAGCAAAGGCAAATAAATAAATTAAAGAAAACTAAAAAAAACTTTAAGATGCGCAGGTGCACACACACGCGATGGTCGTCGTTTTTGCTTCTTCTATTGCACTAAAGTGCCGGCTGCAACAAGCTTATTTACAGGCAGCCTGAACCGACGCATGCACGCATGTAGCGCTGCAGAAAGTCAGGTAGGTGGTTTCAAGGACGTTTGAGGCTGATGAGGATTTGGTTTTAATGGGGGGAGGTGGTGGTGGTGATTGGGGTGGGGGATGGCTTGGGCCCCGGGCCATGACGTCATTGTGCGCCCATGTAATCCTCTTGCGCCGAAGCCCAATCAGCAGAGACTCGCAATTGTCTAGGATGGGAGGAGAGGGGGCTCTAATCTGGGAGACAGTGGATCACACAACCCGCAAGAGATGAGAACGAGTGAGTGAGTGAGTGAGAGAGAGGGGGGCATGCGACCAGGGCTGGATTTCTTACTCGAAATGGGTCAGATTAAAGAGCCGAATCCGAGAGGAAGCGAATGACATCTTGGTTTGGAGAAAGGATGTTTTTTCAAGATGAAGAAGCCGTTTTCCAGACGTCGCAGAAAGAAAGAAAGAAAAAAAAACACAGCTCCAGACTGCACCGGCTGTAGGGACATGCTTGAAGATTTGCACTGTAGCATAATGTAAGAATAGCTCTCTCTAGTGTCAGCTGCACGAGAGGAGAAAGAAGGCATCGCGCGTTTGTCCGAGGGCGTTGATCGTGGACAAGACGAGGAACTGCATTCAAGCCAAGTTCAATGGAACATACAGTTCTCTTCGCGGTGGGATGTATGGCTTCAGACTGTTAACTCATTACTGCTTGTGCTGCTGTCTTTCACAGTGTTGTCTGTGTTTTTGGACCATGTTGTGCATCGTATTGAGAAGGAAGAGGTCGGGAGCATATATAGCTTCGGCTGTCATTCCATGTCAGGTAGCGTGCCAAAAAAATGCGTAAAGGCAACCGCAAATATGCTCAGGATTTTCCTGCCTGCCGCTTGCTTTGTGACACAATAATTCACACGGGAGGTTTTGCTTTCACGCTGTGGCGCAGTGATATCAATTTTCCCTCGCGTGTACTCTGCAGAGTTGCGGGAGACCAGCGCGTCCGTTATTTCTGTAAATCGGCTTTAGATCTCAGTGTCTAATGAGCGTCGGTGTGCGTGGCGCGCGTAATGGCGCTGCAAATCGGCTTTAGCTTCGTGTGCATGTGCCTGGATAGCCTATACAGTTGAGCGCGCGCACGGCACCTGGAGCTGTTCTTTAAATCGCCGGCATGCTGGTCTTGCATCCTCCTTGGCGGAAGATGTTGGCGGGGGGAGTGGGGCTCTCGCTTGGCTACATCCTGCGCCCATCAGCGGGGTCCTAAAAGGGGTTGTCACTCTGCGTGTTCACAGCGGACCTTGATTTAATGTCCATACAATTAAGGCACGCGGTGAATGCCAAGAGAGGAATCTACACAGCATCCTTTTCCACGTTCGTTTCCCTCAATATTTGTTCTAAATGCGCAGGCTGCAGGGGAACTGACCCTGCATGCCACAGAAACAGGCCCGCGACTGCCAATCAAAGCGGTTCGCGTGGTTGTGCTCACGGGGAGGCAAGTTGCGCGTGCAGATGCGGACTCTCTCTCTCGCGCGCGCGCGTGCGCGCGCGTGTGTATGTGTTGCTCGGATTGGATGGACGCAATGCGTAGGTTTAAAGTGTGATATATATGTCCAGTTTGGTCAACCTCTATACCGCCCATGAAGTCAAATCTAAAAAGGTTTTAATGAAGATCTTAAGTATTATATAAAAAAGCTGTTCCTCACAGCTGGATTCTGGAGAATGGATTTCCAAAACGAATTGACTTTCAGGTGTGGTCAACTGCTTATAATAGGGTTTCATTAGCCTATCATTTAAGAGTCGACAAATGGTTTTTGTAAGGGTTATTTATTCATTAAACTTTATGCATAAAAAGGAATTTGTCAACGGAGCTCGTAGGAAATAGCTCTTACTTCTCTGCAGACCAGATATAAAAAAGGATCGTATAAAAAAAACCTGCTGTAAATATGTGACAAACGGTTTTTACTGTTATATGAAGTTATTTGACCAATGTCTATATCTTCTAGAGAATGTTATAGTTTGTAGTTCCTAATTTTTGCATCAGCCCGCCCCTTTTGGTTGCTGCTGGTGCGCATCTCGTAGCTGTTTCATTCCTTCACATCTTCATCGAATGTGTCTCAGAGCTCAGGCCCACAGCAGAAGCTGAGGAGAGACCATACGAAAGATGCAAACTGACAACAGACGCAGAGTTTATTCGGATGAAGTCGATATGCATCGCAATAAGTGATTTAATGCCATCTACAGGCGCTCCTTTTACAGTGCATCTATACACATATATATGTAGACCACTGACGGGCATAATGAAAATGAGAAACATTTAGAGTAAATCTCTCTGCTCAACATGAAAAGTCAAATTAATGTGTTTGAGCTATCATTCAAGTTGCCTGTCTTGGTGAGTTTTAGGCCTGGCTACAAGCTATTTTTTTGACAAGGGTTAACTTCATAAGTAAACAACACAAAAAGGCAAAAAAAAAGAAGCTATTCCCTACGAATACTGCCATGATTCATGTTTCTGTTAGAAGCAGGTTATTTATACATTTCTCAAAAACACACAATGACAACTAAATTTATAAAATGTGCAATGCAAGCTCAAGTACTATAAAATTTTGGTCTTGGTAATCTATTGAAGACTCGTCAATTATCAATTAAAAAAGAGCTAAGCAGGAGAATTAATGAAACCTTTGCTTGAACATTAAATATGGAAGGTTTCTGAGCCAATGTCAAGACAGCAGAGTCCCAAATTGTCATGGTGACACATTTGACATTGCGAAGCAGTTTCATAACCTTTCACAGCGGGTTTTGTCCTCCGTTAGCTCCGTATCAGCAGAATTGAAAAACCTCCTTTCAGAAGATCGGAATCCAATTTTAGACAGCAAAGAATGAACCATGGCTCTTTCATGTCAGTAGTTCAGATAGCTGCTTCATCGAAGTCCAGATAAGCGGATTTGAATTTCTGCACATATAGTCTGATCTTTTTCTTTTACTTTAATGTCTTGTAATAACATGTCAAAAAATAAAAATAAAGAGAGATGCAACACATTTTTACTTGTCATCATTGTTCTTAAGCAAACATGTATGCACCAGTTTGAATTCGGGTTTTACGAAGAGAGACACAACCTTGGATCATTTGCAGCGGGTGGTTTCCTCGCCTTAACCTTGGGATGGTTCATCTAGGACAGAAAATCATATCTAAATGTAAAATATCACAAAACATTTTCAGTCTGTACAGCTTTAAGTTTATTTAGCGGCAGGAGGATCCTCACTGCTTCTTCCTCTAAATCAGGACCACGGACAGCGCCAAATAAGCAAAGAAAAAAAGAAATTCTGCCTTTTAGAACCGAAAATAAAATTCTCATAAGCAACTTCAGGCTAAAACAATGCATTGCCTAAATTTCCTCTTCACCTTACAAGGATATATTTGAAACGAAACCCCCTTTTAAACAAATTTTTAAGCAAATTTTTAACCTCTTTAAACTGTAAATTATACAGCAGGTTGGTAGCAAGGTACCATAAAGAATATGGGGCAATGCAAAGGGGATTAATAAACAGGCAACATAAAGACATTTTTTCCAGCTAGAAAACCTTTCAGTGACATTTCAGCACCAAGGCTGGCCTGTGGAGCTAGTCTTACTTTGGATAAGGTCACTGTGAGAATTTATGGACACAAGAGGACTCATGAGATCAAGACAAAGTGATTTCTGAACTAACAGTTTATTAAGGCTTGATTTATTCTGTAAAGAAAAACCAAGATAGATCCTTTTGAACAAGTTGTGTCCACTACAGCTGTGGCCTTTTAGATAATCAGAGGTTTAGTATTTCATATAATGGATCGTTCTGCAGTGCTGACTTCTATGGCTGACCCGACAACCCCCTTACATCAAACAATTAACCTTAATGTACATGTAAGCCCTGCACTTTTAACCCAACCAGCTACCACCTCCAGAGGCAATAAAATAAAATAAAAAAAAGACCAGTCCTCTGTGACATCCTTTAGCGTCTCACCTCTGCCCGACCCTGCATGTAGAGTGGTGTTGGTGAGGGTGCACATGTCCCCTATATTGCTTCGATCAGCCTAGCTATTGGTTAGTGCAAGTACAAAGATAATGAAGGTTAGAGGCTATGAGAGGTGATTACACTGGCCAGGTTAGAACACAATGCAGCATCGCAAATGTAGTCCCTCTCCGAAGCTTACAGTTCATACTCCAGCGACTTCTGTAAAGTGCGTTACTTGAGCCATTCCACTGTTATAATAGGGTAAGGACAAAAAAAAAAAAAATCATAACAGATCAAAGAATATACATCATCTGTAACCTGAAAACGCAAACATCTAGTTCTGGCCACAATTACCCACTCAGGTGGCATTATCAACCATTTCATCTTGAATAGGTAAAGAACATGTTCAATGGAATCAGAAAAGTGGCTTTTGGTTCATTTGAGGCGAGATCAGATTTAGAAATCACAGACTTGTGTAAAACGAAAAGGAGCAGCACATTCGTTAGCAGGGGCTTCTCTGCAGCACAGCAACTTTGCAGGTCAAAAATACCTGGATAAATCACAACATGACCAAAAAGAAGAGAATCTGCTCTCCTTAAATGCTGTGTTTTTGTTTTGAATAATGCTAAAGAAGGGACAATAAAATAAAATAAAACCTGGGGTCCATTGCTTTTTTTCTTCTCCATCTGGTAAACAGCACTGTCGCCTTTAAAGGCAAGCCACATGGAGGACTTTCTTCAGACATCTTCAGCAGACCCACTTTATATCAGCTTGCCATGCATCAGCACACATATCTCAATTTTTTTTTTTAGTTTTCCAATGTTTTCTCTTTTTTAAAACATTACTCAGACCTTGCTGTATCAGGACCAGTAGATCCACGCTAAGACAAACTATACTTGAAACAACCAAAAAACACACAGAAACCACATTTCATTCGTATTTTTTTTTCTTAGTTGATAGTAAATCAGTTACATTAATTTTTAGGTTATACATTTTTAGGCTTTCTCCGTGAATATATAGACTCCTATAGACTCCTAAAGCTTAGCATTATGACCGACATGAAAGAATTAGCAAAAACCGAATTCAAGGGAGAAAAGAAAACAACAACAAAGGATTAAGACAGAATGACGGTGAATGGACAAATATTTGACCCCCCCCCTCCCCCAACACCCCACCCCCTATTTTGTGAAAGAAAAACACAAGAGCAACAATTCATAAAACTTAGCAGTTATGTCATTGTGCAATTCTAAGAAAGCAATTCAACATTGTGGATTGGATAAATTGCTCAGGTTGAGCAGGTTTTGTAGGCAAGCAGAATCTGCTGTTGAAACACACACAGAGGACGCTTTCAGGACGAACATCAAAAGAAATTGGACAAAAAAAAAAAAAAAAAAGAGGGCTTTGAAAGTGTCATTAGTACAATTTTTGATTTAAATGGTGAGAGTTCTAGTTGTGAAGGGCATTTGTCGTTTCCTCCCCCAAAAGCCCTTCCTCTTCTGAAATGTCTTAAGTCCTGTGTGACTTCACACTTTCCCTGATTTCTCCAGCAATGTCACTGTTTGAGCAGTTCTTTTGAGAAGTCACTGATAATTAAAAACAAAAATAAGGCTCCAGAAAAAAAGTTTCTGAAATGAAAATTGTCAGTAGTAAGCCAAAAAAATAGAGATTTTGTCGATCTGAATGAAAAATAGTTAAACCACTGAAGTTTTATTATCCCAGTTCCAAGTCCAACATTGCCTTAAGGATCCTTCAACCCTGTTGGCACAGATAAAACCTATAGAGCATGGCAATGTTGCCCCCAACTGGACACAGAGGGGCATGACACGTCAGTTCCTGATTGTACTGAAATATAAAGTGGCAGTCAAACCCTGATTCAATTGGAGAGAGGAGGGGGCGGGAGCAAGAGAGAAAATCCCATCCGGTAAAGAAAAGAACGCGATGGAACAAGAATAAAAATATGTAAAAAAAACAAAAAATGCAAAAATTGAGTGTGGTGCCTGCTAGGTAACATTTAATCAGCTTATTACTGTTGCACAAGAGTTGGTGGTGGTAGGTGGGGCATAACAAATAAAATAGAAATACCGAGAGAAAAAAAAAAAAAAAAAAAATGTTCACCAGGATTAAATAGAAAACAGAAATGAGGGGCTTGGTTGCATTTTTCATTTTCTTCTTGTCTTTAAATCGAGTCCTATTGTAAATGATCAAGCCATGGATAAATGTCCTCTATTGTTTGTTCCGGTTTTGGCGCTCCTGTTTGAAGGGAGGACAAAACATACATGTTAGACAGTGACAATGTTACCACAGTAGAGCTCAGGATATCTTAAAACCTAGCATAAAAGTGCCCTGCATCAGTATTTTCACCCCTTGAACATTTTTTTCCTACATTTTTTCACGTTACTTCAATGTATTTTTTTTCAGGACTTTATAAGATAGACCAACATATGTAGTTCATATAAGCGCTGTCAGACTGAGGAATATTTAAAAAAAATAAACAAAACAATACAATTAGAAAATCTGAAAAGTGTGGTGTGCATTTGGCCTGACAGAATCAACACATAATTTCTAGATGTCTGAAACGGAAGTGATCCACGCCCCTAAGCTGCCCCGATGGTAGGCAAGCGCAGCGCTAGGCAACCATTGTGGCGTCCAGAAGAACAAACAGAAAGTATATTGATACTCTTGACCAATGTGCAAGAGAACAATACAAAAAAATTAAATTGTTGCTGTTGTGAAGTAGAGAAAGGAACAATGTCAGATGAGATGAAGCGGACAAACTACCTCAGATATCGTACTATGGCATAATTACTTAAGCGAACACGAAGAGTGCCTACGCAATGGAGGAGCTTTGCAGCCTAAAATCCATAGATGCAGACAAACTGTGTTTTAATGGCTTAGTAAAGGACGTCCGAACGCTTTATGGGAATAACAAGGTTCTGATGCCTGGCAGTAATTACAGTAACACACACGTACATGTCCCTCCTGGCCTGTAGATGCACACAACAGAGACGTAGAAAATTATGAACAGGATAGTTCCCGGGCACATACCGGTAAGTGCTGACTGTTTCACAAAAGGTTTGATTTTTTTTTTTAACTGGAATAAAAGTGATCAGAGCAGATTCTTGCATTTTTCAATGGCTGATTCTTGCGGTCGATGTTTCCAAGCCAGACCCGCTGACGTTCAGCACTCAACTCCTGCATTTGTCGTCCTTCGTATTCTCTGATTTTTGGGATGTAGTGAAAACTGCACTTTGCACGGCTGGAACATCCCACCCAGTCCACCAACATGAAGTAACCATTGCAAGCTTTGTAAAAAAATAAATACTCCTCAGTAATCAAACTTAGTCAAGGATTCTGTCTACCAACTACGGCTGCACAATATATCGCAAATGTATCGGCATCGCAATATCAGGGGCCGCAATATCGCAAAGAACTGCTTGGAGTGCAATAAGCGTTAGCTAATTATTTAAACGCCCAGCATTCATTCAGGCTCTCAGTGCCCCTGATGTTTGGTTAAATTTGTTGTTTAATGCAAGACAAAAAGTATGAGAAGGTAAAGAGGTGGTAAGTAGACAAGAAACTGCAGCTAAGTTATGTCATTGCCAAAGCATCATAAAGTTGAACAGAGGCAACCTTTCATTTTAAACTTTGTGTTTGAGATGAAAATTATAATTGTTTTTGTTATTAGCTGAATACTCACTGTCTGGAGTCTGTTTGCTTGGCACATCTAGATAATTAACATATTGCCCATAAATTTCTGTTAAACAGCCCTAGCTTAGACAGATTGAACAGAGAGGATGTGTGATCTTCAGTTTTCAAGTCTTGCTACATATTCTCAATTTGACCAAGGTCTGGGTTTGGCATGTAGGCCATAAGGTTACATTTTAACCTCTTCTGAGCAGAGCACCTTCTTCCGTTTGGTATCTCCCTTTCCTGCCTGATGGCAAACTGCAAACCCGACTTACTATGACTTCACTTTAGCCATAGCCTTCTTTCAGTCGCTCTTCCACTAAGGCTAGATTGGTGGAGGGCACAGCTAATAGCTGTGTCCAAAGTCAGATGTCAAGGGCCGTATCCTGCTTGGTATTTTAAGTCTCTGCGGTTCAACACAAATGAATTGAACAAAGGGTCTCTGCAGATCTCGATGAAACACCGAAGACCTAATTCAGAAATTTGATTCTGGTGTGTCGGAGCAGGGACGCGTCCAGATCCCGCAGGACACTCGCCGTCACACTCGTATGCTTGTGTGTGTTGGTCCATCGCGTAAAATCCCAATAAAATACGTCGACGTTTGCGGTTGTAACAGGACAAAATGTAGAAATATACAAGGGGTTTGAATACCATAGCAAGGCAGAGAATATAAAGACAAACATGTATCTATTTAAGAACACCAACAAACACTAGATATGGTGATTTTTTTATACATTTTAAACAATCATTCCTCTTTTAAGTTCAACATTAAAAACATATTTGTGTTAAATGAAACAGCCCCGTCACAAAAATCTAGGAGATCTTTACCTGATCCAACCGAGAGCGGTTCTGTATCTGAGCAGGTTCAAAAGTCTGTCAAAGGAAAAGAAAACATAAAGAAACAGGAAATAATTACAAGCCTCTTAGAAACCAGCCGGTTAAGTGCAGCAGAAGAGTTGCACATCCGCTTCCAAGAGCGGACTTATTTAAAACAGTGAGATGGCCGGACCCACCTTGCGCACCTCCTCTTCCTCTTCCTGCCTCTTCTCATAATGGGAAAAATCGTCAAAAATGGAGGTGGTGTGTTTGTAGGTGGCGATGATCTTCAGCACCTGCTTGGCCTTCTCCAGAGGAACCTCCTGGGTGTCGCGGGAGTTGGTCACTGGCTTGTTGTCGTTGTTCTCCAGGCGGATGTGGCGCAGCTGGCTGTTAGGCACGTCCTTAACAAACAACCAGTCCACGTCGAACTTGCCCTTCCACTTGTCCTGCGCCCAAACCCCAGCACTGGTGCCGTAGTCCACCGGCGAGCGCATTTCTGCCACGCCGCAGAAATGACCGCTGCCGTTGACGCTGAACAGCAGGTACACAGGACCCTTAGCATTCATTGCCCGGAAGGCCGAGTCCAGCCGCTTGTTGCCGTGCTCCGTGCTGCACCAGATGGAGTACTTGATGGAGCGATGAATATCATCCTCAGAGTAGCTCTTAATAATAAAAACACGGCCGTTCTTCAGATTCCAGTCAAAGTCCTTGGGGTTGTAGCTATGGGAGGCACGCAGCTTTTCCAGCACCGGGTGGGATTCTCCACCAGGTCCCTGACCAGCAGATGTCTGGGGGCCATTGTTCCCACCGACAACAACTCCCATCATGCCACTCCCATCTTGGCCAAGGCCGCCCTGCCCATAGCCTTGGTTGCGGTTGCGTGGCGCGATCCAGCGGGTTTGGGGTTGAGGTGGCTGGGTGTGGTTTTGGTAGGGCTGCGGTGGTGGCTGATGGTGCTGGTGGTGTGGCGGCTGAGGCTGTAAGGCCATAGGCTGCATTTGGGGCTGCACTAATGACTGGGGGGGAGGGGGCTGCATGTGTCCTTGCTGCATGGGGCCTTGAGGTGGCATGGCGTGAGGCAGCCCGAGAGGCTGCTGTTGCTGCTGCAGTGGGGCTGTGGCTACTTTAGTGACTGGGCCCTTCTCCCAGGTCCCAATATTCATGTTGTGTTTGATGGGTGGTGGGGGAAGAGCTCCCCCTGGATTGGGCATGCCTGGCTTCACCTTGGACTTCAACTGCTGCGGTTTGGCAGGCTTGCTGGCAATGGCGGCCCAGGAGGTGGGTTTGGGTGGAGGCATTCCTATAGGTGTAGCTCCGTTCCCTGTGGCTGCCACTCCGGGTCCGCCGATCACAGACCCCACTGCCTTGACTCCTGATCCCTGACCAGAGACGTCCCCTCCGATCTTCAGCCCAACCATCCCCTGTTCTAGGCTGTTCATACCAGGAGCTTTGTTCAGGGTGTCACTATGAAACCCTGTCTGACCATCAGGCACCAGGGTGCCCCCAAGGGAGCTGGGAGGATAGCTATAGCTGCCACCATAAGCTGAACTTTGAGTCTGCTGGCCTTGGGAGCCGCTCGTGCCCCAAGCAGAGAAAGCAGGGTTTTCAGGAAAAAAGTTAAACCTGTGGGGGTAGATACTGCTTCCCAGTCCTCCTGGCTGGCCAAACACGGTATCCGGCATGAAGTGATGGTCTCCATTGCTCAGAGGTCCATAGGGCGTGAGGTATGGAATCGGGGGGTCCCCACCGGTGGACCAGGGAGCCTCACTCAGTGGGTAAGGAAATCCAATGGAGGGAGCATAGTAGCTAGACATGTAGGGATCGGTGATGGACTGGTAGCTGTTGTTCTGAAATAAGGTGGAAACATGAAAATAAAGGGTGACATGGAGGCTCAATTTAACACTCATGAAACAATTCAATGCTAACATGGTACCGCTAATACACACCAAACGGGTAGCTTTTCGCATTTATTATTATACTGTGAGATTTGCTCATGAAAACCAAGCTTAAAAACTATTTGAAAAAAACAAAAAAACAACAACATTGAGAGTATGATTTACCTGCGTAGATTGACCAGGAAGGTATGGCTCAAATTCGTTGTCATGGACAGTCTCCTTCTGATGTAGTGAACCATTTTGCACTGCGAACATAACAAATAGACAAAGAGGCACATTTGAATTCACATTGATGGCAGATGGAGCGATTTTTGACACAGGCCGTTGTTTAGATATGAAGACATCCTGTGCTACCAAGAAAGCAGGCAGCACATTTAGATCTTTTTTCTCTCTCCTAGTTTCTATGCAACTAAAATACACAAATCACATCACTTGAAGCTGAAAACAAAATAATAATAATAATAATAATAATAATAATATCATATACACTTATATAAATCCAGAATGATCTAACAATCAAATTACAGGATGTCTTTTACTTCTCCAAGGTTTTACCCTTTTATCTTTACACATTGACCATTGTTCAAGAATAAAAAATATATATCAAACAGAAAAATCAAGTCAAATTTAGGAGCCTTCAGCTGGATCCACAACAGGGAAAAAACAATTATATTAAAAAGTGAGAGCAACAAATGAGCTATTTTAAATCAAGCTTAAAAGAGATATGCCACACATAACCAGACTGTGTGCTTAGCGCCAGCAGGACACATTCATACTGAAAACTCCTAATAGCAAAATGTTGTAGAAGAGGACATCCTAAAAAAAAGCATGAGAAAAGGGAAATGTGGGCTTTGATTACAAAAAAGGTGTGGAGTTTAACTAGAATCTGAGCAAACGGCTTCTGTGATAACGAGAAATACAAAAACTGAAAGCTAAATTCCTCCTGAGAGCATCAGAGCTTAATGTTATATTTATTTTAAATAATTAACCCATATACTTTATATGACTTCTCTGTTAAAGGCTACGTTTATCTATCATCTGAGGGCTGTAGTATTGGGTTTATTATTACAGGATCTTCTACTAAAATAATTTTAATTATACAGCAAAGTAGAAAGCAAGAGAGCGCTTTGTTTCATGTGATAAACCCAATACTATTACTGTACAGTTATAGCCTAAAAGAATAATCTAATCATCTATAGTTTCAATTTATTTTGGGTTTTTTAGGAATGTTCAAAGAATTCAAGCCTGATGTGTGTTTTTGGTTTTAGGTAGAATGTTATCAGATGCTGTTTTTAGTAGTTCAAATATATTCTGCATGAACAAATGAGACCTTCTGGCTGAACAAAAGGACAAGTCAATTAACGAGCATGTGATGGAACCACAACAAAAACAGTCAATTTATTGTCTAATGAAAGGATGCTTTTTTTAAAGAAATTAAGCTATTTTTTTATTTTGAGTGACAACTTATCAATTGCTTAAACAGAAATTAATAAAATAATTATCTATCTATCTATCTATCTATCTATCTATCTATCTATCGACATAAATCCCCCTAGAATCTGAGCTTAGAACAAACATTTTCTTGGTATTACTTTAAAGGTAATCATATTTTTTCTCAGAATAAATTAGTTATTGACATAAAAGCCACTCTAAATGTTGGTAATATACTGACATAAAGAAATTATTGTCCTTTACTTATTTTTTATTTTACTTTTCTAGAAACATGTGTCCCCATCAGGCTGTGACAAAAATCTAACCATGTGACAATAACTCACTTAGAAAAAAAAAACCAAAAAGAACTCCAATAAGTATTTCTTTTGGCAAACTAAACAGAACCACCGCATTGATCAGATGCTGTAAAACTATAACCCTTCATCGCCTACCTTTAGACGCTTGTCCCTTTGATCTCTGCATCCAGGTTGGTCCAGAAAACAAAAAACAAAAACAAGAAACAAATGTTATTTTTAAGCGATTGTGCTTTTACATCAGGCACATTTACAGCTCAAGGATCGATCTGCAAACTTCCTTAAAGGGCCAATGCAGAACACTCCCGAAGAGCAGCCCTGTGGTGGAAAAAACATGACCGCTTACGGCTAGTCGCTGTCAGTTATTTTGGCACACTATCATTTTCTGGACATCTTAAGTCAATTAGCCAGCTAACGCTAGCGTTACTTCAGTAGCAACTTCTATACCGCAGCAACTTTAAAGTAGCTTTCTAAACGCCGACGGCGCTCAAGCTACATGAACAGATGATCCAGAATAAAATCAAGGCATTTCTCAGTGCAAAGACACAGCAACGCATTCCACTAAAAGTTGCTGTTCAAAGAGCAACTTACCCTGTGCCATTATGTAAATCTGTTTACCTTAACTCGCTTTAGGGCTTTCCCAACTAAAATAATGCCCTGGCTACGGATATTTTTGTTCACGACCAAAACAAAACACAATTCCTGTCGAAAATACACGCGACAGCACGATGCACGCAGAGTTATAGGTGTCATCTCTCTTGAACGTCAATAAAAGCCTTCATGGTGTTCACGGAATGCAGCCAGCTCGCTAGCTACACGCCAAGGCTAGCGGCTAGCTAGCACTTCCGAGGAATAGCCATAGCCCAAATAAATCGATAACGTTAGCAGGTAGTTAGCTTCCAAGCTCTTAAATGGCGAGATAAGGCGTCCTTCATACCTGAGGGTCAATGCTTGTGGTAGACATAATTCATTAAGCAAGTCCCTGGTTTTTCTCACGGAGCCTGAGCCTGTGACTGAATTTCGACCCCCGTGATTTGTGAGCAAGTTCACAGCTCAGTAGGAGTTAGCTCAGGGGGCTAGCAGCGCCGCTTAGCTTGTGGCTAGCAGTTGTAGCGCAGGCTCAGCTGAGTATTCTCCCAACTTCCACAGTTTCAAGTCAGGCGCCTCGGATACTGTATCCCAAAGGTGTCCAGTCCGAGTTCAGTTTTCCCCGAGGTGAAGCACCTATCGCCGTGTGGCAGCCCCGTGGATCTTGAATATTTATCTCTTCGTTCGCCTCTTACTTAGTCTCTTTTTTTTATTCCAGAGAGAGAGAGAGAGAGCGAGCGAGTCCTCCTCGGTTACGTTAAAGCCCCGCACACTTCCCCAATGGCTGCTCCATCCGGGCTCTGAGCTGCCGCTGTAGTTCGCGTCCTCCCCCGCGGGGCGGCTAAAGTTTCAGCATCTTCTCCAACAAACCGCCTGAGCCTGCGTTCGCTGCGTTTTCAGGCGCGTCCCAATAAATTAGATTATCATCTAATCGATAACCTTCATAATTAGAGTGATACATTTCAAGCGTTTGACTCCGTTCATTTTTTATCATAACAGCAAACCAAAAAACCTCTTTTTTTGTTTTTTTGTTTTTTAGAAAATCAGCTATTACATAAGACAAAAATATTTTTTAACACGTAACTTTTGTCTTATGAAATGGACTACACACAGTCATGAGGAAAACTGCTGACTTGTCATTGATTTCCTCCACAAGTGTAAACCACAAAAGGTCATTGCTAAAAAAAAAAAAAAGCTGGGAGTTTCACAAGTGCCGAATCCAAGCATATTAGTGGAAAGTTAGGTGAAAAGAAAAAATATCGGTGGGAACGGTGCACAAGCAACAGTGATAACCACAGTGAGGACTGTGAAGCAAAGTCCATTCAAGGGTTTGGGGGAGATTCACAAGGGTTGGGGCTGCAGTCATGGTCAGACCTTCCAAAGGCAGCCTGCACAGACATATCCAGGAAATGGGGTACAGCCATACATTTTAGATTTTATTTGGAAATCTAGGTCCCAGAGTCTGGATGAAGAATGTAGAGGCACCAATCCCAAGCTGCTTGACGATCCTGGGACAGGTTTCCACAGTAAGCGATGGCTTGGGGAGCCATGTCCTCTCCTGACGCTCGTCCACTGTCTTTTATAAAGTCCAAGTACCTTTGAATGACATTTTACAGAACTTTATGCTTCCTGACACGGTAAATGGAAATGTTAATTTCCATTTCCAGCAGGACTTGGCATCTGGCCACACTGTCAAAAGCACCAGTACCTGGTTCAGTGACCATAACTGTGCTTGACTGATGGAGAGGCAGTGGGGCATTGTCAAGAGAAAGATGATTCACTCCAGACACAAAAATTAAAGAAAGTTGAAGGTTCCTATCAAAGCAACCTGGGTTCCTTGACCCCTCAGCAGATTATCTCCAAGCCGTGCTGCACTGATGTAGTAATTCATGCAAAAGGAGCCCGATCAAAGTCCATCTACTGTACAATACACCAACATACTTGTTAGTTGATATTTCTATATAAAAATACCTTTTATATTATTTCAATGTGATATTGTAATGTTCTGAGAGACTTAATTATGAAATTTAACCACCTGTAAGCCATAATCATTAATATTAACAGAAAAAACACCTAAACTGTGTCAGTGTGTGTGTAAGAAATACATGCTGTATAATAATGTACCTCACTTTTTGAGCTGAATTACTCACATCAGAGGAACATAAATAATAGTGGTAATGACTTCTAAGATCTAAAGGTTATTACCAAAAGCTCTGAAACGAAGCAGTGATTATGAATGTCTGTTTCAGTTTTTTTCATGGTTTATATATATTTCCAGGTTAGACTGATCAAACAACAGCAATGATAAAAAGAAAAAGCTAATATAGTTGACTTGATTTATGCAGGTTCAAAAGTTTACATTTAGGCTCAAATATAGACCTATGCCCTCACTAATATTTGGTATATTTCCCTTAGCAAGTTGCACCTCAACCATCAGGAAGCTTTTGTTATTGCTCTGGCTGGAGGTTTCACATTTCTGCAAGGCACAATTAATCAAGATTTGTTGCCGTCTTGGTATGAACCACTCTCTAAAACATAATCCAGACATTTCCCAATAGAGAGGTGGTCAGAGCTTTGAGAATCCCAGAGCAGGACCTCAATGTCAGTGAGTGTCACCCATTTCAAAACGTTTATATGTGTGTTTGGATCAAGGTGCTGTTGGAACACCCAATTCTTCCTGTTATTTTGAGGGGCAGTGGAAAAATTTACAGGCAGTTTGCAATTTGCTTTGTGCAATGCTGCGAAAAAAAAAAAAAAAACACCCCACAGCAAGATGATACCACCCCTATGTTTTAAAATTCCTAGATTTGGCCACCTAACTGTGACTATGTGTTTGTAAAGCAGTAGGTGTATTGCCTGTCAGGGGTTTTAATCCTCATTCTAGTTTATCTTTTTAGAAGTTGCATTTTCTCTTCTGTTTTTGTGCCTTTTTTTTATTTTAACAAGTTTTATTTGTGTGTGTGCCTTGTCCTGTTATGTGTTGCAGCACAACCCTGTGGTACAAAGTGTTTGTTTTTAATCCCTGCAGCATTTGTGGGTGCAAACGAGGCCAGGACATATCAGCAGACTATTTGTGGCTTTCTGCAGGGCCTCTTCTGATCAAAAAGTTCAGCTCAGCCTGGTGCTCATGTGAAACTTGCGTGGAGAAATGACACGGGGTACAAAAAGGCCGCGGTAATCATCAATCATCGCACGTGTGCTTGTTATCTGACCTGCGTGCAGCTTTTGAGCAGCCAAAAAGCTAAAGGCGTCCGACCGTCAGTGCATGACATACATCATTGTAAATCTGAAAATCGTGCGAAGTTTTTGGTTGTAAGTCAATTCAGTCAATGGCAGAAAAATTCTTAAATCATGTTGAATGTCAAACGATGGCAATCATGTGGTGTAAAGCTGTCTAAATCTAAAAGTATGCCATCAAGGCTCATGAAAATCTCACTTTGTCTCATAAAAAGTGTGTAATTGAGCCAAACCAGTGTGTATAAAGAGTATAAAGAGATAACAAGTGCATAAAGAGCTGTCTTTTTCTCCTGTCTCAAACAAATCACAGACCTTTCTAAATGCTTTTTTCCAACTTAATTCCCTATCTCCTTGTAATTATGTTTTGACTGTGCTTCTTAATGTTGACCTTTTATGTCAGAGGAGTTGCAATTTTAACATCCTAAACCTGATCATGTGAAGCTTCAGAGAGTTCGAGCCTCTATATAAAGCGTAAGTCAACATCCGCATTCCAGTTTGGGAATATTCAAATGCAAACAAGAGCTATTACTAACTACAGCAGATTAAGTGTATTTTTTTCATTGTAGTATAAGCTTAAACTGTGCAGGTCCTTGTTCTGTTTGTTCAGGCAACCAGGATGCTAAAACATATGAGTGACCTGTATAAGACAAACGGAAAAAAGTCTTAAAAACCTTTTCCGGCATACTGTCACATTACATCATCAAGCTTCAATGTTTGTTATTGGGCTTTTATTTTATAAACCAACATAAAGTAGTGCATGATTATGGGATAGAAGGAAAATGAGCTGAAAAAGTGTGGCGTGCATTTGTATTCAGGACCCTTTCGTCGGATACCTTTAAATAAAATCCAGTTCTAGAGTCCATCTTTGTGAAATTTAATTCAAGCTCTTCTGTGAAGGTCTCAGAGGTTTGTTAGACAACATTGGCGGGGTTAAATTGTGGAACAAGACATCAAATACTGAACATCTCACTGCTTAATCCATAATCTAAAAAATGGAAGAAAAGAAAGTACAGCATAGCAGGATTCCTACCAAGACTAAGAAATCCATTTAAACATAAATTCATGAAAAGGGAAGCAATACTCAGAGTCTTTCTACAGGGAAACCAATCACTGTAAGCTTTACACCTTTGCTCTGTGTTAATGAGAGGTGAGAAGGAAGCCACTGTTAAAAGAACAGGTCTAGTCTGCAGTTTGCCAAAAGCGATTAAAGGCACACAGTTTGGAGGAACGTATTCTGTTTTAGAGACTGGGTCAGAAGTTCACCTTCGAGTGGGATTTTCCTTACTCTTCACAATTATTAACTACTTTTTATTGGTTTCTCTTGAAAATCCTGAGAAAATATATAAAAGTTTCTTGTTGTAATGTGGCAAAACGTGAACAAGCTTGGAGGCTCTGTATCATTTTCTAGCCGCTGCGGTATCTCTCATTACTTTTTGGCTCAAACATTTACTGATTTTTAAGAGTTAAACCGGTTCCAATGAAATGATTCACCTACTTTTTCCCGTGAAGTGCAGCGACGTGGCATGTACGAGGTGTCATTCAATCAAGGATCAATGAGCATACATCCTGGCAACTGGAGGATTTTCTGGAAAACAATCTCCTGTAGGCGGCTGCGCAGGACCCTGCTGCTCATCACATTATTTCAGCTGTTGTTCTGCACTCACCTTCAGTGCGTGTTCCACTATGGACCGCAAAAAGGCTGACTGGCACAGGACAAAAAGAGCGAGAAAAGCCCACATGCTGCAGAATGACAGATGACAGGGGTACTATGCTGCGCATCCTTGAGGAGCCTCGGATGCTTGGAGAACTGGAGAGACTTCGGACCTTCCACAACTGGCCTGCAGATGCACCCGTGGCTTCTGGAGACCTGGCTAAGGCAGGCTTCTTCTTCCTAGGGTCTGGGGACAAAGTCCAGTGTTTCTGCTGTGGAGGGGTTTTAAGATACTGGAAGCCAGGTGACAGCCCAGCCGTGGAGCACAAGCGTCATTTTCCTACTTGCAGCTTCATCCTGGGTCGAGCTGTGGGGAATATTCCACTGGCCGCAGGCTCCTCGGACTCTGTGGACGGCCAGTTGTTGAGTCAACTCCAGAGGATGACTATGGATGATCAGGTAACAGCTGGACAAGCAGCGTACCCGGAGATGGAGGCAGAGGACTCTCGACTCACCACTTTCCACAACTGGCCCTCCGAAGCCTTGGTGCAGCCAGATGTTCTGGCCCAAGCAGGGTTTTTCTACACAGGTACCTACTCTCAATGCCCTATTAGAAGTACTGAAATATAAACATTTTAATGAGCTCCTTTCTGTAGCGGTTTTGATATAACACCGGAGCATCCACTAGAATGTTTCAGTAGATGGTTACTGCTGGAGTGACCTCTTCTGTGTGCGAGTTCATGCTACAATTGTTCCTGCTGAGTCAGGATGTTGGGGACAGAACAACCTGGACAAAGCAGGAGCTGCCAGGCAACATGCAGTGTGGACTGTATGCTTAGATAATTTCATTTATAAAATAATGTTAAAAAACATTTTTGTTTATTATCTCAGGTCATGGTGATAACGTCAAATGCTTCTTCTGTGATGGAGGGCTGAGGAACTGGGAGCCAGGGGACGACCCCTGGCATGAGCATGCCAGGTGGTTTCCAAGGTAACAACAGGACTGTACCAGTGAGATGAGAAAAGATCAGCTAAAAACTAATTTCAACCTGTATGATACGCATTAAAGTCCATAAGACTGAGCCACCACTGAAAGATCTAATGCCACCAGACCGATAGGAATGTGCGAAAATGAGCCCAAACACAGAGATTAAGTCATTTTCTCATTTCGTGGAGTTGATTTGGAATAAAGGATAAAAATAAGTAAAAGAAGGCGGTTTTATTCTGAAATATTTGGTTTCTATCAGATACCTTGAGAATTATTCTTTTTTTTTAATCAAATGGTGCTCATTGTCAAAATGAATTTGAGTTTTAGACCTCAAATATGTATGAAATCACTTGATTAAAAATCAAAATTTAGCCTGTAGAAGTTTTCACAAATTGCAAAATAAAGCTCAGTGGAGATGGAGAGTGTGGGAGCAATTTTTTTTTAGTCTTGCTGCAGATTCTTAACTGGATTTAGGTCTGGACATTGAATGGGTCGTTTTAACACACAAATATGCTTTGATTTAAATTGTTTATTTCTCTGGCTGTGTGTCTAGAGTCGTTGTGCTTGAAGGTGACCCCCCCCCCCCCAAGTCTCAAGTCCTTTGCATTCTCAAACAGATTTTCTGCCAGAATTACTCTGTATTTCCTCCATCTCCCATCCACTCTGACCAGTTTTCTTGTCCTTCATAAAGAAAAGATCCCCAATAGCATCATTCCAGCAGGGTTATGTGTCAGGGTAAAGGGGGTGGATTCTGAAAATCATGTGTCCTTTCCTTTCGACTTAAAAATTAGGCTTTTCACTTTGCAGTTTTGTCCGGTATCATACATTGTTTTTTTGGGATTTTTTTTGCCTATCTTAAAAGCAGCCTCTTTATGTTCCTCAGATGTGAGTTTCTGATCCAGTCACGAGGTCAGGAGTACATCAGCAACATCCAGGACGCTCATTTCCACCTGGGCGACACTGTGGTAAGAATCTTATTCCTTTTAGAAATAAGGATTAAAACTACATGGACTAACTGGAAGCATTAGATCAATTTACTGTTTAAGTTAAAACCAGTTTGCCATTCATGGATTTAAATCTTTTTTTTTTTCACATGAACTTGGTTTCAAGGCAGGTTCGCAGACGTCCATAGGCAGAGACAATGGTGCCAGAAACGGTAAGTCATATCGAGCCTAAAAATGGCACAAAACCATTTAGCAAAAGTGAGATGAGAAACACAAAAAAGGCACCTACTGTCTGTTCCCAGCTTCAAAGAACTGATGTGCTTTTCACTTAAGCTTTAAAATCCTTGACTGAATTAATTCTTTTCTCAGTCAAGGTGTTCAAATTATACATTTGATGGCTGACAGCATTTATTGCACAACCTCTTGTAAACCTCAAATTAACCTTTAAGTAACTTTTCTTTGGAATATAACAAGTAAATTTTCTGTGTCTACGTAGATTTAAATCATTATTTAATCAGGAGATAACAATTTTACGTCTTTATTATGAAATCGAACCGGCCAAGACAGGCAGCAGTTCACAACTGATATTTAATTATATGAGCTAATTCTTCTTCCAGGCCTGCAGCCACTGCTAAACGCCTTAGAGGGTGTTCAATTGTTTCTAGTTTTGCAGCAAATGTAACACAGCAGTTATCACATAAAATGCACAAAGAACCATTGCAATCAAATTGTCTGCAGGCATACAGAAGGAGTCTGCAGTTGAAAATGCTTAACATCTTGCCTTACAAAAGTAAGCTACATGTTTCCTGTTTTTCTCTCCCACTTTTATCTGAGATTGTACCTTTTGTGTGGTCTCAGGACATGTGTAAGACCAACATGGCATTCAGCTCCTGGTTTCATGTCACTTTCCTCTCTTCTCCCTCCACCTTTTCCTTCAGATCTGGTCGGAGGTCTGGGAGCTTCATCAGCCATGCTCTCTCCCATTGTGCAAACTGTGCTGCAGATGGGGTTTGAAGCCAGCGTGGTGGAGAGTCTGGTGCAGACTAAGTACCTGCTGACAGGCCAGCACTACACCTTAGTGTCCGAGCTGGTTTCTGATGTTTTGCAAGCAGAGGAGGAAGAGAGGCAGACGGGGCCAAACAGCAGAGGTAACAAGAGATGGAAACATACTGTAAACATTTAACAGACTATTGTGCTTTTGTTGATTTAACCTCGTTTTATATAAGCCATTAATTTTTTCCTGATTATTCATACTCTAATCAACTCCTGTGTTGAACAGAGACTTGTTACTATATATATATATATAATTATGTATATTCTTGCTAATAATTTTGCCTTATGAACCTTTATAAAAAAGGTGATTTGTTGTACTTGGCCCCATTAAAAAAAACAGGTTTTTATAGTTTAATTGGTCCTTTGGTGGAAATCACAAGTGTATGTGCAGAAAGATGTATTTTCTTAGTATTTAGTATAAAAAGTTATGTTCCTCCTTCATGTTACAACTACTTATTTGGTCAGGATCATATTTACCCTTAAGATCGGGCTTAATGCGTTGATTAGAACATGTTGGATATATCATGCCAATAAAATATTTGAAAGTTCAATACATCTCCATCGAAGTTAAAAATGGCACTCTCTTCAAAACATTTGACTAATGGAAAACTAGATTACCTTTTGGAGAGATGCATTTTGCAGCTTTCCACCAGATGTAAACTCTCAGACAGCTTTCATTTTATCAACTGACTGGCAGGCAAGCGGTTTCTCTGAGACGTTCAGGGTCACTAAGTAGAAAAAGGCTTAACGTGAAGTTAAGGTCTGGAAGAACCAGGGAACATTTTGAGACGACTGCTCGAGGGGTTGCTTCAGGAAAGTTAGAAGGTTTCTACTTATGATGCTCGGCAGCACGTCCTACCCAAATATTACTTTCATAGATAGCTGATAAAAAAAAAAACATGGACAGTTTCCAAATTAATATGTTCATAGTTTTATATGAACCATAGTAATTATGAGTTGCAATAATGAAAAGGCATGTTTTGGATGTTATTGACCATGATGCTAAAAGTACCAGTAACATGTTTTTAGATATATTATTCTTATTAGATTGGAAACTATGTGCTTTTTTTTTTTTTTACTTCATTTTCTGCAAATATTAACATCCCATTCAAGGAAATGTTCTCATCCTGTTTTGGGAAAAGTTGTATGTTTTTCTTTACTTTAAAACTTAGAAAACAGAAATAAAAGGGTGGTTCTATAAAAAGTACCACAAATCTCCTGTAGATATTTATGAAAAAACATTTTTTTTTTCAAAAGCTCATGCAACATTAGCAGACTCCTGATTAGTTTTATTTAGCTGGACTGAGGGCTAAAATGGCTCTTTGGATTGTAAAGTCTGAGGACCCCTGGTCTACCATTATCTGTGTCCTTTAGAGCCAGAGACGAGCGTTGGATCCAGTGAAGCAAATGTGAGGACCGAGACACCCATCCCAAAGAGAGGTCCGTATGCATGTAAAATGTTACTATACAGAATTGGCAAAGTAATTTGTGCAGTTACAATGTTTAACTTAACCTAAACAAGTGTCCTTTTTGGTTTCTATTTTCCACCAGCAAAGGATCAAAGTCCTGAAGAGCTGCTCAGGCAGCTGCAGGAAGAGAGGACCTGCAAAGTCTGCATGGACAAGCTGGTGTCCATCGTCTTCATCCCCTGCGGTCACCTGGTGGTTTGCGGGGAATGTGCTGCCAGCCTGCGTCACTGCCCCATCTGCAGAGCCGTCATCAGAGGCAGCGTTCGTGCTTTCATGTCTTAAGGTCGTCGATAAAAAAAACTGCCCCTGCACTGGTGTTGCACAGTTTCCTCTCGAATTTCCACTACCTGCAATTTTCAGGGAATTTCTGAAAATAAGGAGTGCTGCTTTTGTAATGTTAAACAATAAAGTTGTTAGGTTTTAACTTGTCCATGGTCATCATTGCATTCCTAAAATAACTCCCAAGACTTTTAAAAGAGCAATTTTTTTAATTAACAAACACTATATTTACATGAACACAAAGCACAGTTTTGGATAAACAGGATTACACAGTCAGGTCACATGGGGTTGGAGTAACACAAGACAGAAAACAGGAGAACATATTCTTTTCCCCTTTTAATACAAAGAAGAAAGAAATATCTACAAAGAGGTGGAAGCGTTTTCAGTTTGGACCAGCACAAACAGAACCAAAACTACAACCAGGACTTTGGGAAAGCCTGTATTGCACCGAGAGGAAGACCAGTTTTGACATTTTAGGAGGGCCTTTACTACTGAGACTGATTAGGTCACAATATCAGATGCTTTGTTTTTCTCATCCAGTGAGCTAACAATGAGTGCAGCTTAATTCGCAAGAAGGAGCTTTGAATTATTGCAAAACCAAACAGCGTACTCTCATCGGACAGAAACCAGCCAGCAGAAGTGTTCCCGTGTTTTTCTGCGTCCAAACAGTTTACATTCTGCTTGTCTGGCAGTGAAGAACTCTTAATATCACGGAGGAATCTGGCGCTCGGTTAAGGTTAGTGCTGGCAACACAGAAGTGAACAGCACTCAAGTTCTTTTTATGCACAGTGCCTTGCAGAATCATTCACTCTTTGAACTTTGTCATACCTTTCCACATTACAGCCACAAGCATTGGTTGCAGCATTATGTGATAGACAAAGTTGTTAGTAACTTTGGAGAGGAACATGATACATTTTTTTTTTTTTTTTTACAAATTAAAATCTCAAAAGAGTGGCTTGCATTGGTATTCAACTCTCTTACTCTGATGCCCTTAAATAAAATCCTATAGAAGCAATTGTTTTCAGTACCAACCCAATTAAGTAAGAGTTGCACATGTGTGTAATTGAATTAAATGAGTATGGTACTACTGCAAGCCTAACAAAATTTGGCAGGCTGCCTAAATTAACTGGGCCAGGATAATGGTGCATTAACAAGAAAAACAGTATAGAGGGTCATGTTGAGTCTGGAGGAGCTGTGGCTCAGGTGGGAGAATCTGTCACTAACCAGGGGTGGTGGAAAACTATCACCACACCTCACCCTGAGTAACCCACCGCCACCATGAAACACGACGGTAGGGATATCGTGCTCTAGGGGATGCTTCTGTTCAGCAGGGTCAGGGAAGCTGGTTAGAGTTAAAATGGAATAGAGCTAAATGCTGGGATAAAACCAGACCATGGATGCAATAAGAGACTTTAGACTTAAGCAAAGCTTCACCTTTCAGCAACAATGAGATTGTTTAGATTGAAATATATTCATGACTTGCAATGACCAAGGGGAAAATCCATACCTAAATCTACATGAAAATGTGTGGTACAACTTGGAAACGGATGCGCCAAGTCTCCAGAAGTGCAAAACTGGGAGAGACGTACCACAAAAGACATGCAGCTGTATATGGTGCAACAGGTGGTTCTAATGACTCAGGGGGGTCAGAATATAAATGTAAACCACGCTTTATACGTTTTTATTTAGAACATGTTCTACAATGATGCACCAGTTTGTGTTGGTTTATTACATTAAATACCAAAATATCCATAAAATCATATGGTTGCAATGTGACAAGATTTGAAAAAGTTTAAGAGGTGCAAAGCACTGTAATTTTCCGTTAACACATAGTAAAACTAAACAAATGAAGTAAAATAAGTTTAGCCGGTATCCAACCTGAGTCATGTGGAATGGAATGTATATTGATTGGGACAACACACCCTTTAAGCTCTTCTCCATCTGAATTCCCATATTTCCTGTTATCCAGAAGATTTCTGGAGATTTGAAACTGTACACTTTGCACATGACCCGTTTGAACACCAGAGGGCAGTAGTGATTCACGTAACAGTAAGGCAACACAAGCTCTGACTATACAGGACTGGGTGAATAACCTGATGGATATGCTGTAATATGTTCAAAAAGTGCTGAAGTCAGTATAGGCGATATGAATCATATGTGCTCACTATTGTCAGTAAAAAGTTCAAATGAAGCTGTTTCAGAATAAAAGACACGAGTGAGCAGAAGGGTTTTAGTTACTGGTTCACCACTTTCAATCATAATTACCACTGTAACAATTCAAACTTTGATAAATGCAACAACTTGATCACAGTTCAGGCCATCACCATGTACATAAAGAATATACGCGTTGAACTGACAGGGGATGAAGCTCTGATCTATTCGGGTAGAGATGTAATCCAGCCACACGTAGCATCCGTACCCAAACAGCTCAGACTCCTATTGTGTGCAATATGAAAAGGTAGAACAATCTCTATTGTTTGCTTCAAGTTAAAAATATGCCTTGCAACTTTTGCAGAAGTGTTTGTAATGATCGCCCTTCCCAGATCTGTCTGCTGTTAGAGTAAAGGAGTGGAAGTCAGAACAAAAAGCTTTCAGCTCGTTGGCAAACACAACACCTGACACTTCAGAAATACTGACTCGGAAAAACAGTTCTAGTAAAATGCTTCAGACACAAAAGTAACACTTGCATGCTGTTCATTTTGTTTGAGCACCTCTTTGCAAGGCTAACACTCCTTTCCTGTCCTTTGAAACTATGAATTTCCTTATTTACATTTTCTATTTTTGGCAGATGCGTCTGCTCTACTGGTGCTTTTGTTGTCTCCCCCAGCCTCTACTTCTCCGCTCCCTTGGCTCTTCCTGCTTTGCTTCTGTATTTATGCATTCAGATCCCAAAGTAAACAGGCGGCAGCACAATGGTTCATTCTGTAGACTCCACCTTAATTTAGCCCTATGGTCAAGATCTGAGCCAAACCAGCAGTAATATACTAAATCAGCCTCCTCTATGACACACAGCTACAGACTGGGAATGCTGGATGCTCCATCATCACCTATGTAATGTATTTATCTGCTGAAACAGGTTCTATACAGTAGAGTTAGCTCATGGTGAAAAGCTCACGAAAAGAAACGATACTTCGAAACACAAATATCACCAATGTTAATTCCCAAATCCTGTAACAATGGACTCTTATTGTGAAGCTGGCTTTTCAGGGCCACACACCAGTAAATGATAGGTTAAAGTACTGAAAGCTAAAAGGAGACGTCTGGTGCTCTGAGTAGATGTGGGATGCGTGTGTGAAATCAGCCATTTTGGCTCCATGGGAATTTGCTGCATCACCTCCTTTCCTGGATGCCTTCCCTATTTACGTAGACCTGGAAAAGCAAAAAATATGGAAAGACAGAAAAGAGGATTAGAACTTTTCCCCCTTATATACATATACATAGGCACACACAAAACTCCCCCTGGATGAATTTATTCAGAATATAACTCCCTGTAGATTGGGGAGAGGAAAACGTCCTCCCTCCCATTTGAGACGGAGTTGATTAAACTGTCAGGAAGCTCATTAAATATTCATTTCATGTCGGCTGAGAATTATTACATGCGTTCTGTGGCTCATTGTCATCAACTTATTTTCGTAATTTAATTAAATAATCCAATTTTTGGACAGATATTTGCATGTTTTTAATGTGCTTCTCTCAGCTGCTTGTGGCACGGACACACGAACACTTAATCTGTCACAACTGTGCCATTACAGGCATCTGTGTAAAGTCTTCTGACAGGATGTAGCATGTTTAAGACTGGGGTTTCAAGTTATTTAGAAAAAAAGAATGACATGAGCATGAAAGGGTGATCTTCAAAGTACAAGTGCATCATAGTGAATTAGAGCATCATTATGAAGTTTAATTTGGGCCGAATTTCACTTCAGAAGTTGAAACTCAAATGTATTACACACAGACTTTGCCATTTCTATGGATTTGTTTTTGTTCATTTTGAGGATTAAAAGCTGATAAAAAAAAGTCTGTTTATCAGAAAAAAATGCTTTTATTGTGGCAATGTGGACCTGCTAAAAATATGTCCAAGTATGTATATGGATATATGGTTATATTGTGTCAGTTACTGCATCAATGCAGAGTAGGATGGAAGTGATCAGCCCGTGGTTCTACTGAGGCGATAAGTAAGCCCAGGTTGCTTTAATAGCCGGCAACACTTCAGATGTATTGTAACATTTATGTTTAACCAGCCTTTGTAGTTGTTGTTTTAGCTGTTTTAATTGTCTTATTGTATTGTTTTTGTATTTATCTTTTATTGCATCACTGTGGTGTATTTTAACCATTTAATTACATTTTAGTTTCTAAAACCATTTGTGCAGTATGCGGTTTTGGAAATATGCTATATTTTTACTAAACATTACATTAGAATGTAAAATTCAAGTTCATAAAACTCAGAATATACTGTATTAGCCAACAATTACTGCGCATCAAACATTCCTTTGGAATATGATTATTTGCACAAATTGACACTGCGACATATTGTGCAGCCTTAGCTCAACGTTTCATTAACATGCATGGATACAGCGCTCTGAACAGTTAACTTCTCTAGCAATGAGCTTTTGAGGCTTGAACCTCTTTGTAGAAATGTGTCAGTGAATTTTCTGCTTGATATCTGTTGAGTCATGAAACTGCCATGCGAATGAGTAGGTGATCTTTTTGTGACACTGCATTTTGTTTTTTTATTAGCTTAAAACCACACCCACCAATTAGTAGAAATCTATCACTTAGTCTGGAATTGAGATAAACAAATGTAACTTTACTGAGAAACAACTGCATGGAAAAAAAACAAGCCTTTTTTTTTTAATATAAATATTTTGTAATTATTGGCATAAACGTCACCCCACAACCACAGTTAGGTTGCAGACATTGTAGATGCGATGCGTTCTGGATGAGATACTTACGGGTGCATAGGCTTTAAGAGGAGATGGGATGATTTTTCATTGACATGGTAGAGTGGGAATGGATCAAATCCACCAATAAAATCAACTGAAAATAAAAGATCAAACATGTAATTTATGGAGCAAATAAAAAGACAGAGAACAACACAAAAACACACAAAAGTAACAAAAAGACATGAATGACATGAAACAAATATGTCAGTATGGGAATTTAGACTAAAATGTAAAAAAAAAAAAAAAAAAAAAAGTTAATCTTTTAAGGGTATTTTAAAAGAAAAGCGTTTTTTTTTTAATCTTTGACAAAGTTAGAAGAAAAAAACTCATCATGCTAAAACTTTTTAAATCTGTGCATCTGCCTGCGGCCAAGGGGAAAGCAGTGGAACAGGTGAAAGCTTGCCAGTTAAAATAGCCTGAGCCTTTTTATCGCAAAGAAACAGAAGCCGCCTCCAGCCACAAAACAAATGCCCAGACTTTTCTGCTTATCCTCCCTTTAAAGAGCTGAGATTGTAGATCAGCCCGCGATTGCCATGTAATGCAAGAAACAGAGGTGCAAGCTTGTTGCCGAGTGCCGTGAACCTTTCACCGATGAGAAGAAACAGTTCTGAGATGGCGAAAAAAAACAAACAAACCTCGAGCACGGTTACAATGGCAGAGGAGACCAGCGGGCAGAAAGAAAGCAGAGGTGGGGGGGGGCATCACGCCTGTCGGTCTGACTGACAGGGGGCCATGAAGATTAAGTTAAGGGTATACGCGTAAAAGAGGCCAGCATGTCCAGGAACTCATGTGTAAACTGCAGGGTGAGAAACTGAGGCTGAATTTGATTCAGTTTAGACAAGACAGCAAACAAACAGAGCTCTCAACAAAGAGGGAAAATGGAAAGATCTGTCACTCTGTGGGAATCAATGGCTGCGAAGGGAAAACACACATGGAAACTACTGGGAATGGGCTCCATACTGATAAGAGGAGGCAGAGGTTGTCTGCCGAATACTGATAGGTGGGCTGGGTGGGACCAGGGGGTCGGTAGGGGTTGTGCTGTGCTATGCTTTTCCTGTGACCCTGCCCTGCTTCCCTGGGATTCACCATTTCATCTGCAAACCAGATACAAACACACATCTGCCACACGCGCACGTCTCCCCTGCCATTTCTACACAAATAGCTTTCTTATTATAAGTGGGTGGGGATCTACCCCCCACTATGATAAGCCACGCTGTGGAATATAGTTAGCTGATGATTATATTTGCCATTTTTAGACACAATAACACCTCAGGGGACATCATTGTCAGGTTGACATATTTATCAGCCTGACAAAAACTCTAGTTCAGAGTGAATTATGGGACGCATTAAATACAAACATGGGACAGTTTGGATTTGGTGCTGATCGGGGCATTTTTAATTTATTAATATCAGAATCTCTGCCTGAGCTCAACTCCCAACACTTGTTGATGCTTCACTGCCTGTGTCTGCAATTCGCCACCCCTCCTCCATACTGCCAGACGTTGCCACGACCTATTGTTTTTCTAGAAATTTGTTTTTGTTCATTACTTGTTTGTTCAGCCCCTCTGGGTCATCATATAAGGAAGTCACCAAAATCTGAAACGTTTAGAAATAAATGAAGAGCTGAGCTGCTACTGACAATAACGTTCTCCCTCAACGGACAACACACTGTTAAAGATTATGAGATTACAGATGCTGGAGCTGTGGACAGCAGCTACCGGGATCTTAACAACACTTTGCCCTCTTGTTCTGTCTTTAACCCTTTCTCTCTAATGGACAAAGCCACAGAATGAGCTAGAACTGCTGAATCCAATACACTGTACAACTGGCTCAGAGCTTGTGTTTTCAGCTGCGTTTCTCTCCTAGACAAACCCAATAAGAGCCACTGCACCATTAACTTTCTGTACTTTTTCTTTAACATAGAAAGTACTCCTGGAACAGTGTTTTCGTGCCTCTGTTCTGTCTCTCAAATCCCCAGTTGGTCGCAACAGATACATGCTCACACTTAGCCAGGCTGTGCTGTTGGATTCCTGCTGTTACAACAGAGTTGTTCCTTTCCACTGTCACCTAATGCATGCTTAGTAAGATGGATTGCTGAAAAGCAGCAGTCTCAAACAGCGGTCCTCAAGGGCCTAGATGTGTGTCTGCTTCAATACACCTGATTAAAATATGGGTGTAGGGCAAGGGACACGTCTAAAAGTTGCAGGACATCGGGCGTCAAGGATTTGATTTTGAGATCACTGCTGTTACGTTAACCAATAGACGCAATTAACAGTTCACTATGGCCACATGCTTCCTTAGGAGGTTGGATAGCTACAAAGTCAATGACAACAAAGTAATAGAAGCACTTTTTTATAGTTTTAAGTTTTAGGAGAGTAAGCTCTGTTATTAAAATGAAAATGTGAAATAAAGATAGTGGATTTAAGGCAAGGCAAAGCCAAGGCAAATTTATTTGTATAGCACATTTCAGTACAGAGACAATGCAAAGTGCATTTACATGATTAATATACAGGAAAAATAAAATTTAGACGTTAGTATTTACAGATCATTGGCCGACGTGCTTCCCTGACAAGGCCCATGGCTGAGGGCGGTTTCAGATCTTTTTCTTGTGCAGACACATGCACGGCTTGACAGGTATGCAGGTCAGAATTGAGGTTCGGGTTGTAATGTAAGGCGTGTATGTGTGTAAGTTATGTTTCAGTTCAAGTGAAAACTGCAGCAATCTCCTTTTTGAAAAGGCCGTGTGTCTGGTTTTGCACAAAATGTTTGGCGATTGATGCTGAAATGAAAAACAGCAAGACAAGTGGAGAACAAAGAGCAGGAGGGTAAAGTGGGCTTTGTGGGAAAAGGCAAAGTGTGGGGAAGATCAAGAAAAACAAGCAAGAGTTGGCCGAGACAAAACCAGAGAGGGTCAGATAAAGGCCAGACTGATAGTTCAACACTTGGGAGCCTGTCTGTTACTCTGGCTCGCCATCTGTCACCGTCCACACACACTACTGCACAACCATCTTTGCTACAAACGCTCCGCAAAGGGCAATTTAACAGTTTTGTGATTTTGCATGTGAGAACTTGAGGTGGTGAATCTGTTTAAAGTTACAGTAATGATCCAAGAAAGCATAAAAAAGATACTTTCATACAAAATGGCATGAATATTTGTCATTTTTTGCTGGACCGTTAATTCTGTGGATGAACAAAGTTTTTTTTGACTGTATGATTGGGGTGTGCTTGAACATCTTCGGCCTATCAGATGCCCTCCTTCCATGAATGTTTGATGGATGAGGCTGCACACAGCATTACAGAGACTGCTGATCCATACTACATTTCTCACTCAATTTGCATAAATTCATCACCAAACTTGAACTGAATCTCCATGACGTGTTGTTGCTGCACACAGAAACGCAGGCATTTTACAACTCCTGGCAATAAAACTGCCATCTGTGTCATTTATATGTATTTCGGTGCATACTACCTGCTTCAGTTTTTCTTATTTACAATTTTTTTTTTTTACTTGGTGCATCTGCAGAATCTGAAGGCACCCATTCTCTGTACTGTTTACCTTTTTTTTAGTCTGCAAACAGCTAGTCTGTTTTTAGCCTTTTTACAAAACCGTCATCTCTTCAGCAGCGTTTTTCAGTATGGCTGCGTTATCTTGACTATTTTCTTTATAATGAAAACTTGCCGTTTTTCGACTGCTTGTTATGTGTGTCAAGTTGTTTCCATTTGAAAAAAATATAATATAAGAGCATTGAGGACTATCACTGGCCAAAAAAGACAAACTGCAGCACACAAATGCATCTTAATGAGCATGTTCATGAGTGCGGTTCATGTTTTTTTGATTCATGTTTGATATCTTTTAGGGAATATAACAAATGTCTTTTTCTACCAAGAGCTTATTGTGGTGACCTTATAATCTAGTCAGAGGTGGTCAGTTCTTCTAAACAGAGGGGCTTTTAGCAAAAAAGTGAAAAAATTTCAGTCAGAAAAGAGTGGGCAAATCTGCTTCCTTTGAAGACAGGTCAAGTTTTTCTCTGTGTGAGCCCTGGTTGGGTGGTCACGCACACATCTGTGTACTTCTATCGTCATCATTGAAGTAGATTTAAGTTTATCTTTTCAGTAATGGAGGACATAATTGCTGCAAAATTGCTGTTCATGTACAGTACTTTGAATGTCTTGCTACTGAAAAGTGCTATATAAATAAACCTCCTAGCCTTACCTTACCTTACCAAAAACGAGATGTTGCTGGATTGGAGGATTTGTCAGCTGATTAGGTGCTAAAAGGAAATTGCAATTTCAATGCAGGAGAGTATCAAGCTCATAGTATGGGAGTGGTTGCCTATGAGTTCACTACTATGTGTGGCGGCACGCTGATCCCGAAAGGATGAATTAAACACAGAGGACAAACTTCTCCCCTGTGGGACTATAGAGGGATATTTGTTTAAACTGATTGAACTAAAATATCTTAATTTTCATACATCAAACTTTCTCGTGCATTAAACGAAACACTGGAAATCTGTACGGATAAAAGGTGCTGCTCTGTGGCACCCTTGGTTGCGCTGTTGCTTTGTGGTAAGAAGGTCCTGAGCTCAGACCTGGGGTCTGCAGGAACCTTGTATGTTCTCCCTGTGCATGGGTAGCTTGTCTCCGGGTACTCCGGCTTCCTCCCACAGTCCAAAGACATGACTGTTAGGTTAATTAGTCGCTGTAAATTGGTTTAGATACGAGTGTGTGTTGCAATAGAGAATGGATGGATGAATTTTTTTTCAGGTTTTGTAAGGGTTGAAAAGGTTAGATTTGGAGAATTGTTTTGCTATTCTATTAATATGCAAAATGTTCCACTTGCCAATAAAATTCACAGTCTTCCATTATCAGTGAGGAATCTTAATAAAAAAAATATTATTTTAATTATAGATTAAACCCGTTGATACACAAAGAAGCCAAAAAAGAAATAGGATGTCTTTTTAAGGAACCCTCAATCTTACAGCCAAATGCACACAAATCACTTCAATACATTTTCACAAAAAGACACTTGTCCAAAAAAGAAAATCTCATTAAAAAAAGGGATGGATGGTTTCCACCAGAATTGTAACTCAACTTTGCTTTTTCAAGCAATATACACTTACTGCACAATAGCCACTTTACTAGGTACACAATTCAAATCATTAAGATAAACAGGGAGTCAACAAATCAAATGGCAGCAACTCAATCTGTTTATGCATGGCAGCGTTGTGAAGGCAAATTGCTCAAATTTAAACTGAGCATCAGAACGAGGATGGAATTTGAAGTGAGGTTGAAATTAGAATTGTGTTTTGTACCAGACAGGCAGGTCTGGGTGTTTTAGAAACTGCTGATCTCCTGGGATTTCACATTAATCTCAGTGAAACATTTTGCATATTACAGTAAAAAAGAATTCTTCAAATTTGACCTCGACATCCATCCATCCATCCATCCATCCATCCATCCATCCATCCATCCATCCATTTTTGCAGATGTGACTCAGCACAAAGGACATCATAATTAGAAGACGAGCTGAAGTGAGCTTATCCCAGCACTAGGCAGCTAACTCCATGACCTACTTTGCAAAGAGGATTTTACCAACCACTCGCTCGTTCGGTGTGCCTGCTTGCCGCTGATAACTGGAGAACAAATTCAAACATACAAACACGCAACAAAACAGCTAGCCAGTCAAAGTCAGCTCAACACGCAGAAATACAAGCAGAACATCAGTACGAGTGGGAGCAGATATGAAGCCTCACCAAGTTACAGGGGAAGAGAGAGTTTGAGACGTCACAAACACACACTCAGATGCTTATTATTATTAATAACGTCTGGAAGTCGGGTCAAACCCTGAGCATATAGTAGATGATGCTTGTAATTGTATTGTGTGTTTCATTGCTAGCCTGAGCACTGGATAGAACTCTGGCTTCTCCCTGGAGAGTGTACAGAATGAGAAGAATTCCTGTTTTATCTCCCTCTTTGTGACAAACTCATTCTGCTTTCTGTTTTTTTTTTTTTTTTACTGTATGTTGCCTCAGCTCCTTTTTCTGAACTTGTTCCCGCCAAACACCTCCGTCAGCTCCTCTCATGCACTACTTTCATCTTTCCATCTCTTTTCTATTTTCCCGAGGATTCTTTCAATCTTTCTCCTCCTCGGTCAGCAGCAATCAGCTGTGGGATTTATTGACTGGCAAGGGGCTTAATGAGGCTGATATAACGAGTGACCAGAGACCAGCAACTTTGAACAAGCACACCTCATTAAAGCTCCGAAGACCGAGATTGGAAAAGAGGAGAGACGGGTTTCTTAAACAAACCAGAATTGGATTTCAACGCTCCAATATCGCATCTACCTGCGAAGCACTCTCGAATTGGAACTGGCACAAACGAGGGAGCGGCGTATAGAGGAGGAGGAGAGATGCAGAGGCAGTCAGTGAGCTCAGTGAGGAGATTTGCTTTAATGTGCACATCAAATGCCAAGAGAAAACGAGAGCAGAAAAGTGCCCTAGCTGGTCTTTGTGCCGTGTGACTGTGCACCTGTGTCTGCATGAGCAAATATTGTTGTGCACACTGGCAAAGGGCTGATTACAATAACAAAGAGCTGCTGCAGCCTTTCACTTTGGTAAGGCCCGGATCAGAGAACAACTGCGGGATAATTAAAGCCAATAAAAATCACTCCATGCTTTTTTTTTCCTCCTTTACACTCAGCGTTTGTTGTTGCTTCCTTGATATTTTTGTTCCCAATTTTTGAGAGCGGCTATAATTTTCAACAAACCCAAGTCGTCAGCTCTTGACAGAATTTATAGAGCACAAAGGAGAAAAAAAAGGACAAGGAGAAGTTTTTGTACCGAAAGTCTTTTTCTCTGTCAAACAAAACTGTGTTGCTGCGCAAGGATTATTTAGGGGTGACTGGTGATTAAATGGTACTTCCCAGAGTTGAGGGGTGGGGCAGCTGGGTGGTGATACTAACCACTCACAGCCTGTGAGTCTCTGGAATGTGACCACCTCAGAACAGCTTGTAACATTGGTCTGGATGACACACACTGAAACCACATCAGAGATCCTCAAATTACAAGAATCTGCTGTTTCAGTCGCAGTAACAGCATGTGATGGCTTTAATTCAGTGCAGTTCAGTTCATTTATAGAGTGGCAGAATCACATCAAAGGCAATGGTACTTTGCAAAATTGTTCATACCTCTTGAGCTTGCTCAATTTGTCACATTACAAGTACGAACCTTACCATGCGAAATCCACTGTTGTACCTTGAATACATTTTGTTGTGTACTTGAAATATAGTCTGTCCACGTGCTGCGTGGACAGACTATATTTGGATTCAGATATCTTTGGATTCTTTTTGGGTCATATTTGTTCCAGCCGTTCAGTTTGCTCCATTCTCTATTACGTTTTTTGAATAATTATGTCATAGTATGTGCTGCAGGACTGTTAAACAAGGTCATGGACTTCCAGCTTACCAGTCTTGCGATACCGCCATTTTTATTTCTCAGAGCAATTTAGATTTTTTTGTTGGGATTTTATGTTACAGACCAACTTATAGTAGTGCATAACCATGAACCGTAAAGAAGAGAATGCAAGATTTTTTTATTCTTTTTATTTTAATGTACAAATAAAGGTCAAAAACACGTGGTGTGCATTTGTATTCATTTTCCCGGAGTCATTCAGTGGCATTATACCCGAAAAGCTGTGACTGAGACTGATTTTGCTTAGCTTTTCTTTTTTTGCAAAACATCTCTAGCTCAATCAGATTGGATGAGTATCTGTGAACATTCATTCTTTAGTCTTCCCACAGATTTAAAAGTGGGCCTGGACTTGAACTTGGCCATTGTAACACACAAATGAGCTTTTGTATAAACCACAACACTGACGTTCTGGTCTTTATGTTTAGGATCATTATCCTGCTGGAAGTTATGATGTTCTTTCAGCATTGTTTTTTTTATGCCACTTCCATATAGGCCACTTTTAAGAGTGCCAAAAAACAGAAGAATTTTTTTGTGGTTGTAAAAATGTTTTCAAGACACTAAATCTAACTACATGCAGTCCTTTAAAGTAATAAATACCCATCAATTCAGAGCAACGATAATCCAGTTTAAATGAAGCGTAGTAGCTATAAAAGGCCAGTTTGTCAAAAGGCTCTCTGGTTAGTAAAATCAATTAACTGCATTGAAAACGTCAGTCAACTCCATCAGTAACGGCTCAGTTTTCATACCAACAATCCTAACACAAATCGCATAAATCACCCCTGTAGACCTTCTTTATTCAATTATCTCACACCCACAACCTCCTTCTCCATGCCCATTTCCAAAACATCTGTAAAAGCAGATTCTCATGCATGAGAAAAATGTAGCCTGGAGTCACTGCAGAACAAATCAGATATTTATGACCACTATTGGTCCCAGGATCAAATGTTTCCTGACCTATGATCAGCTAACCTCAGGCAGGACCCCTGACCTGCTCTCCGTAAGGTCACAGCAGTTTGGTCATTTATCACAAGTGTCCGACTCTGGTTTCCCAATCTTCTCATGACTTGTTTACTGCCACCCCCTCGTGTTTAACCACACCCTTCCCTCATTCTTTTTGCCTGTTACTGAATGACAGGGCAACAATAAGAACGGTACTGAATAAGTACTGAACGGTAAGCACTTTAGGTAGATGGAAGAGATCCAAAAAGAGGAAAGTACATGTGTGTGATCAGAAGTGGCAATAGAGGTGTAGCTGTGGCACCTAAAAAAACGCAACGCCAACTCTACTAAGGCCTTAGAGAGCTGCGGGTGGCACACGGGGGAAAAAAGTTAAAAAAAAACAAATCAAAGGCAAATAACAGACTTTGGAGTAACAAAAGCATGAAGCACACAGGCATGGCAGCGAGTGCATATGTGAAACAGAATAAAAGGGAGAATAGGATGAAGCAGGTGTTGAGAAGGAACAAATGGACCCTTTGGTACGGAAGGAAAAAGGAGTGAGAGGCCTCAGCTGGTGTGGGGGAGGAATGAGGAGAGAGACGGGGAGAAGCTGAAGCAGTGAGACAGAAGGGTGTGACAGGAAAAAGGGTGAGGAAGAAAGATGCAACTCAACAGTTCTAAGCTTTCTCATGTCTGTGACTGAATCTGGGTGTGATCCAATCCTCCCTGCAAGGTTCCTTTTCAGTACTGTTTGCATGCGTGCGTGCGCGTGTGTGTGTGTGTTGTCACTCACAACTGTCCTCCTCCTCAGTGATGGCACTGACAACATAGCAGGCGTACACGAAGCCCAGGAGCTGTGAACACACAAAGAAACGAGAGAGATTTACTCTCCATAGGGCTGACAGTTAGAGACCTGCATGGTTTCCGAAGGGGATGAAAAGACAATCCAAAAAAAAATAATTTTTTCTCAATAAATCTCCTGAGGGCAGATGATGCAACTCATAAAGGCTTGCTGAAGATATTTATTTATTGATACTTGAAACTGCCAATGTGTGTGTAAAAAAAAAAAAAGACAGTTGAATTGATTTACCTTATTGTATTTTTCCTTAACTGTGAGATTTTTTTAAAGAATAAAAAGAAATGATACAATAAATAAAAAATAGAGTTTAAAAAAATAATTTTCTCTGGACCTAAGCTGGGCCATTACAGCACATGACTGCGTTATGAACTAAACCAAGCCATCCTCTGGCTGCTTATTGAGGCCGCTGGAAGGTAAAGCTCCATCCCTGTTCCAAGACTTTTGCTACTTTCATCATATTATCTTCCAGAATCGTCCTGTATTTAACACCACACTCCAAAGGTAGCCCCTTACAACAAATTTACACTAGTTTCCAATGAACTTTTACCAGTTTGTTATAGAAAGCATGATGGTGCCGACACCATGCTTCACCATGGGGATGGTGTGTTTAGGGTGGTGTGTGCAGGCCAAAAAGTTCCTTTTGAGTTTGCTAGTGGAAAACTTTTGAACAGGACTTCTAAGGACTAAACTTGTCCATCTCTGGATTGAACAGTGCTCTGTCAGATGGTTCAAAGCTTGGTGTTTTTTTGGTTCGCTATTGTTCTCTGGCAAACCTCTGAGGTTTTACAAAGCCCCTGTCCTTATGCTGAGATTAAACCATAAGCAGGAGGACTATTCTAACTAATTAGGTGGATTCTGAAGGCAGTTGGTTCTACTGGATTTTATTTAGGGGTATCAGAATGAAAAACAGCTTAAAAGACACATACAGACCAATTAACACACCAACTTCACAACTGTGCTCTCTGTTGTGTTGGCTTATCACATAGCCTCGATACAATGCATAAAAGATTGTTGTTGAAATTGGGGGGGAAAAAGCAAAAAAGTTGTGTGAACACGTTTGTAGGGCAATATACTGAAAACTGCAGACAAATGAACTTTTCTGTCACTGTTAGAGAAGATATAGTTTTCTTGCATCTACACTGCCTTTCACAGTCACTGTGGTTCAGTTTACTTGGAGAAATAACTTAAGCTAACGACCACCATCAACACACACAAAATTAGATACATAAACGGTCCACACTGAAAATAAGGACTACAGTGAATGCAGGTATTTGCTGTGCTGTGTTGCAATAGAGAATGAATGGATGAATTTCTAGATTTTTTTTCAGGTTTTGTAAGAATCATAAAGGTTAGATTTGGAGAATTGTTCCACATGCCAAGAAAATTCACATTGTTTTCCGTGATCAGCGAGGAATCTTCTTACAAATCTTACAACCAAATGCACACAAATAACTTCAATACATGTTCTTTTCACAAAAAGACACTCAACTTTGCTTTTTCCAGCAATATACACTTACTGCACAATAGCCACTTTATTAGGTACACAATTCAAATCATTAAGATAAACAGGGAGTCAACAAATCAAATGGCAGCAACTCAATCTGTTTATGCATGGCAGCGTTGTGAAGGCAAATTGCTCAAATTTAAACCGAGCATCAGAACGAGGATGGAATTTGAAGTGAGGTTAAAATTAGAATTGTGTTTTGTACCAGACAGGCAGGTCTGGGTGTTTTAGAAACTGCTGATCTCCTGGGATTTAACATTAATCTCAGTGAAACATTTTGCATAGTACAGTAAAAAAGAATTCTTCAAATTTGAAGAAAAATGCAAGTATTCGCTGTGCTATCATTTTCTCCAGACATCTCAACTTAAATCCCTACACGACACGTTTAATTGTCCTTTATCAATTATTGATGCAGTGGCGTAGGATTTGGACTAATGGGATTATGTTGTTATAATAATGTAAAAAAAAAAAAAAAACAGACAGAAAAGCCAAAAAAGGCCTTTCAATGTGGCAAAACACAGATTCAGACTAAAGTGTGAAGAGGAAATGACCAAAATGAACAAGACTTACGACAAAAAAAGCTCAGAGGGAGGCATAATTCTCCAGTGTCCCCCTATTTCTGAGCTGCGACCAACTCGGTGTGTGCAGAAGGTGTTAAGTGCTCAGAGAAATTGCCAGGGTAAAGTAAGCTGAAAGACAGCCCCCACTGAATATAATTCTGGGGCTTTAGAATAGAGACTGGGCCAAGAAACACACAAACAACAGAAGACAGATATAGATTTTTTTTATAGCAGATAAAATGGGTGTGAGTTTTGAAGGAGTACATAGCTGGACCAGAGGCACTCAGCTTTCCAGACTGAATTTGAACAGACAAAAATACCCCAAACAACTATTTACAGGTGCTTTTTTTAAACAAATATAATTTATCAGCTTTAAAGAACACTGTCAGCTATGTAGTGAACAATACTCAAATATTTAATATTCAAGAGATTCTCTGAAAGAAGTTGTAGATCCTCTACAGAATATGACATTTAAAAAAATATGTGCCACAAGATCAACAGACTGACAAATAACATTTACATCCAAGGTTGTCGGTTATTAAAAGTTTTAAAGGGTGCAAAAATATGATAAATCATAATTTGCCAACTAATTTAACTTGAATGCTGAAAAAAAATTGATTAGATAAAAAAGTTTAGTCTGCACTAAAGTAGTCTCATAACTATGCTTACAAACTTTTCTCTGTTAATGCAGTTCACTATCAGTCAAATAAACTATTTTCTTTGGTCATATACGAGAATGAGAAATAATTAAGGTGAAAAAAATCTACCATTTGCTATCTCCCTTCAACAAATTCAGTCTAAAAGAACAGAAAACGGTCCTGGCATAAACATTTACATGAATGCAGCAACTGTTTAGGGTAGAGTAACATTTAAACCTATGCGCTGGAATATCAGAGTAAAGAATCGCTCTTAAAGGGACCATGACAACAACTTTTGATTTTTCTGAGGTTTTGGGGGTACAATATGGTCTGTTGTGCACTGATGAGGCCGTGTGAATGTCAAAATTGAATACCAAAGGACCTGCTCAGGGGCGTTCGGTCAGCTTTGCTGCTTTGCTCATAAACGGTCAGATCAGAAAACGGTTAGCTTTTCTACGTAATTCATATTGTCCAATCAGAGAACACCATCAAGCAAATAGTCTTCCTCCTCCACTCGTCTCGCTTCCTCCAGCGCTACCATGTCTGACTGCTCCACTCCCGAGGAGGAAGGCGGAGCAGCGAGCAGACAGCAGCTCCAGATCAGCCTCCCTGTATCGGCAGGAACAGGAGGTAGTCACCACTGAAGCTGAGGGAGGGAGATCTAAATGCATGAAGGTTCCCCTCACTCCCGAAGGACGAGGGTAATCACAGAAGGGTGGGGGTGCTCGCGTTTGACCTGTTTTCAAAATATGGTTGTAGCCAATCAGAACGAAGTCAACTATGTAGAGCCGCATATCATTACCGCAACCAACCCTTTTACTGAGGAGGAACATTTGGCCTGACAACACAACATGCTGACGTTTTTTTATTTTATGAAATTCTTTGGCGTAGTTACATATGTAGCAATATCAACTACATGTACTGGTTTACACAGTGATGTCATGGCACCTTTAAAGCAATCATCAGAAAACAGAAATGCATCAATCAGGCTTTGACTGGCCAACGGAGATTTCTTTAAAGCTTGAGCTGCAGATTCAGATCTTGGTTAGGTAGGAATTTCTTTCAGAGTACCTTTACACACAGAATACATTTTGGACTTTATTCTGAGATTTCGTGAAATTGAGAAAAAGGGCTTTAAAGAACATATTTTTTGTCGATGCATTTCCAGGTTAAAGATAAACATTTTGACTTTTAGTTTTGATGTATTTCATGAACAGGGAAAACATTCAGTATTCTGTATTTGACCTGCAGGTCAGCAATCGGAGCCGACTGGCAGAAGAAAACAGGAAACTGGTCTGTTTCAATCAATAGTGACGCACAAATAAATCAGCTATCAGCTATTAGAAAAACAAAACCAAAACAAAGAAGTACACAAAGAGAGCTGTCCAGGCTTAATTAAACTCGCTAAATGGATTTGTGCCCCAGCGTTTCTGAGTGAGTCAGAAAGGGTGACTCTCGGAGTCTGCATGCAGCAGTTGCACGTTTGCATAAAAACACCAGAAAGCACAAAGCAGGAGGACCCACGTGTGGGCAAGCACACAGCCCTGAGAACAGCCCATGGCACCGGCAGATGGTTGCCATCGACTCAGAAGCTCACACATCGTGTTTCTCTACCGAGCCATCCATCCATCATTTGGCACGGAGCCATGCCAATTAAAACAGCGGCGGGCACGCTGCCCTCCTCACAAACACAGAGCCCAGGAGGAGTTATACCTGCACCTCATGATTCCCACTTATGGAAAATGCGTTTCAGTTAAAACCTACTTAGAATAACGTTAACTGCTGCTCCTATCATTTGAGTTTTATTCCATTTTTCATTTATATATCTACCGGAGCTTACCTGATGTTTTGCTTATGAATGAAACATACGAGTCATGGCCGGTAAAGGAAAATAAAAATTATTTACACGCCTTCTGCAGCTTCTCCCACAACCACATTTGCGCTCTCCGGTATCTAATTGCTGTCTCGCCCCATCCATTACAGTGGTGGGGAAATGGAGGTGAATTAGCATATGTATAAAGCCAGTGTCAAACACAAGATGGTGTTAACAGCATGGGGCACGCACTGTTTTGCAACTGCAACGTGCATTTGTATGCGTCCATGTGGGGCTTTCTGTGCAAGGGAGAGTTTTGCATTTGTTTTGATCGAGTACGCCTTTGTTTTATTTCTGCGGACGTGCTCGAGTCGAGATAAACATTGGGTTGTTAAGGCTTGAGCAACTTATTCATGTGGTATAAACGTACAGTGAAATGGAGGCGATAACAGAAGTCAACATTCAGTGTTTAATTAAGGTGTTGGGGTCAGTGGCATCTTGTTAATAGGGGGCACTAGAGCGCCTCCTTCCCCGAAATTGCAGGAAGTGACTAAAGACAAGGTAAACATAAGTTATGAAATAAAAGTAATTATTATATCTGTTCTCTAAGAAAAAAGGTCATACATGTCCTTATTTGAGGTTATTTTTTGAGCAAGTCTAAATTCACACATTTTAACGGCGAGGGGCGCCGTCCAAATGAGTGTATCCTCTGAAACCTTTGGCTTCCGTGTGACTTCATGCTGGTTTCTCATTAAAGAGAGGGGTACAGTTCTCTGCATCCGTGGTCAATCACCATTTATTGTCTTATTCTTTATCCGATCTGATTAATTTGTGATATCTCTAGATCACAGTCACACACAAAAAATCTCAAAGTAGGCAAGTGATTGTGGACAGATTTATTTTTAAGAGGAGTTTATTGTTTGTTGTTATTGTAATCCCTGACTTCTTATGCGGCAAAATCTTTTATCTGGTTGGGGTACTAAAAGCCACCAGGTGGACCAATACTGCATCTGCGGTACGCAATGATCTGTTCTTATCTCACCCACAGAATGTTTGAGCAAATCTTGAACACAGTCAGGCTTTGCATTCTACTGAAATTATTATGCAGGCAACATATTCTTGTCTTTAGAGAGGGTGGATCTTGCAGTATTAAAACACCACAGACTTTCAAATGAAATTCTGTGTCACAAAGCACTGTCCAGTTGCTGTGAGCATGTGACTCTGTCTGGTGAAATAGGTGGAAGTATTATTAGAAGCACCAGACAGGAGGTTGAGTGCTTTAATTTGGACACCACAGGGCTACGTTTGAAACTCTTGTGTCTTTCTTAAGAAAGAAGGAAGTTCTGTCTTTATAGCTTTACCTTTTCAAAATACAACAAATTAAACTTCAGGTTTAAGAGGTGCTGCAGGATCCCACAGAGAGGGTCTGCACAGGCCTTCAGACAATATCTAGACCTGCTGCCACTTTACCTAAATTTGATTAACAGGTGCTCCTTTTGTCTTGGAGACAAAAGGAGCAACAGCATCTCCTGATGTGTTAAAAAGACAACAATGGAGCGACATGACCGAGGTGGGAGACGAAACATCTGAGGTGTGACAGAAAGTTGTGAGCCATGGGAGGTCGGAGGGTCAAATTCACAGGGGCCAGGAGAGGAGAATGTCATGCTTGTTCCTGACGGAAAGCTATTGAACAATGTCTTCAGGTCATTGGCTCTGTACAGACTTCGATCTATCTGATCCTCCTTCTGCATGAAGCATACAATCTTCTTCATCCCTGACCCGATATCCATGATATTGCTCGGCTGGACCTTGAGTTCCAACGTTCTCCTCCTTGCTGTCTCTAATCTGGACTTTGAGTATGGAGTTATTTGTGAAATCTTTACTCGACTTTAAAAAAAGAAACTACAACAACAGCAAAAAAACTTCCCTTAAACATCGTTAACATTTCATCTTGCTTCAATCTTTGAAGCAAATATGTTCTGTTTCATAAACTCACTGTAATATTGCACCCCAGGTCTGTACCCTTTATAGAATAGTGTGTCTTGGATTAATCAGAAGCTGATTAGTAATTTTTGGAGTTGTAAGAGGACACCATTTTCACAGTTTGGCACCACCTGGAAATAGAGCCTTAACTCCTGCCCAGATTTTGAGTTTTTATTTTATTCATTATAAATCTGCTTATCATGTTATTCGCAAATGTACAACAAAAATCCTGCCAACCATGCATCAAAGGAGGAAACAAAATCACAGATTACCAGTACGCCTGCCAGACCTCAGCTTTGAGAAAGCTCCTCATCTGTCCGTTTATGGCTGCTGACAGCTCGATAGTTAGTGTCATGTACAGGGAGCTAACAAGATCAGAGGAGTGTCCATTAGGTGGTATTTTGCCACAGGGTGAAGCTAATACAGGTCAGTGTTCTCAATAACAAGTGACAAGTCCACGGGCTGATTGCCTGGTAAGGGTCCGCTAACGCAGATAACGACATTTGTCTCTCATTGTCTCTCACACATTAGTTTCCATTAGCTTCTATCGCCGATGAACTCCTTTCACTGTCAGACCACAGATATTATTTTAGAAATGAATGTCATGTTATTAAGCACATAAAGCCTTTTCCTGCCCCCTGTGACTCAGTAAGTCAGTCTGTAGCACTCAAGCCAAATCATTTGGCTGCCAATCAGTTACTTTCTTTCTTTAGCTCTGCTCTCTGCAGCTCCTTCTGTTTTATTAACACAGGTTTCTTTGACCGCACAACCTGTTACTCCATCCTGTTATCTTTCTATTCAGCTGTTTATGCTTCCTGATTTTACTTGGTCTAACAATAAGCATCACTCTCTTCCTTTGTCCAGCAGAATTCTGTAGAAGTGATTTTATGCACACAAAAAGATAAAACAACTAGATAAAAATTATACTTTTTTAATCTCCGTTTTGCATAAAATTATCATGAGCCACACTTTACAACATCGCAGGGAAATCTACAGCAAAAATTGCAATTATATTAGCTTCTTCTGTGCTTCAGTAAGGAAAGTGAAGTCTGTAGTGTTGTCATGCGAGGGAGTGGGAATTGAAACAGCTGCTGAGTAAGAAAGAAAAAAAGGGTTAAATGCATTTGCATAGGCTAATGAAGATCGGTTTCATGTCAACAACGGCAGCCCAAAAAGATATATAACCACGTTAAAAAACCCACATTCAGTAATAAGCCTTAGCCCACAACGTGTGTAACTACCTCATGATCAGGGCATGCTTCATATCAACTTTGAAAATTACATTTTAAAAAGCTACAGCAGATAATATTTGAATAATAAAGGATTAAAAACCATCTAATTAAGTTATAAATTACTATAATCCGCATTGTTAATGTCATGCTGATTTCATTATTATTTCTGTGAGTGTTCTGGAGATATGTTCTGGCTAAATTTAAGTGATAAAAATTTAAGTCGAGGCATAAGCTAATTACTACACTATTGATTGGGGCTCCATTTTTTTTTTTTGCAGATAAAACACATGACCATTTAGAGCAGAGGAATGGACCTTCACTGAGAGGCGTCGTGCAGATGGCCTATAGGTTAATTACACAAGATTTTCCTGCCTGGCAGAGAGGCAGCAAGCATCCCTGCAGAAAATTACAAGTGTGTGCTTGCGTCTGGGCAGCTGCATGTTTAATGACAACCCTTGATGAGGTAGGGACTGCCGAGACCACATCCACCTGTCCTCCTCGACCACTCCCCACCCCCCACCCCAAATCAAAGCAGGCCCACACACACAAACATAGCAATTAGATATATAGCCAGGTATGTTGGGTTTTCAGAGCTGATTTGCATTTTCCACACTAAATTACACACAACCGCAACACAAATGCTGATAGAATAAAAGCACGACCACAGCTTGTTTTGCTGTTAAAAATAGGTTTTGCATGAGGCTTTAATAAAAGACAAGGGGAAAATGAAGCCCTCAGGGTCTATAAACTTAGAAGCTGAAGGGGACGCAAGAAATTATAACAAGCTCGAGATGCTTTTTGCTCCCCAGGAGCTGGTTGTTTTTTCAACTTTCAGGTCTTCCTCTATTCTGTTTGCTCTATGCTGTTAGTTTTCTTTTTAAAGGCAAATTTTGAATCAAAATCTATAATATGAGAAAAAACACCATTCAAAACAGAGGCTATCAGACGGAGACCAACAATGCACCCAGTGGTTCAGACACCATGGTCCTGTGTTACTGCAGCTGACGCTGAGGCTGATTTAAATCAGAAGGTGGACGCTTACGAAGCTAACCATTTTGCTTTGTAAGCAGGTAAAGGGATGCCAAACCAAATACTATCATGGCATACCTAATGACCTAACGAAATAACCACGAGGCTACACCATGATCAAAAATGACTCTAGATGATCAGGGAGAAGCAATCTGCTTAGCAAAATATTGGTATTGACAGATCTTTAAATGCCAGGATAAGATCTGAACCCCAAAGAAACTGGACATGGGCACGTCTAAATATATTCTCTTAGGTCAAGAAAATGTAACGTTGCTCATCTCTCTTTTTCCAAAAAATGTCTCAAAGCTGCATCTCCACTTCCTCCATCCCTGCATCTGGGAATCCATTTTAAGCAGATGCTGTAATCTCTTGTTGAAAGGCATGGATAGTCCCCGATATATACTGCGCAAATTATTTTTCACTTTCCATACAGGAACATCAAAGATCCCCTATATATGGGTCACGATGCGGTGATACTGGTTGCTCGGCATGAGAGCCTGAAAACACAACATGGACTAATGGACTCATCAAAGACAGAACCTTGACCTCTCACACAAATGACAAGATGGGTGGGGTGATCATGTTGTTTTCATGCTGCTGAACTGCGTGAACCACAGTGGCCGCAAAATGCATAGCGACCCATTACACACTGTAATTAACCAATTTGGGCATTTTTCCCCCCCCCTACAGCAGACGAGACATAATAGAGAGCTAGTTAAACTGAGAAAAGCAGCTAAAGTGACAGTGGAGTAGTTAAAAAAAGAACTGCACTGTCACTTATTTGTTATTTAAGGCGGTGGAAATTTGACAGGGATGAGGGGGTCAGAAAGAGTGGGATGCAGGGAGGCAAGAGGAGACAGGAAGACAGACTGAGCTGAGAGATTGTGATGAGGGGCAAAAAAACATGCAAACAGAGGAAATGAGTAATGGAACGAGAGAGTGATGCACACTGCTGTTTTATTTCCTTATCTACTTCCAGCCTATGCCGGGGGTTTTTTCAGGGAATTGAAGTGCTACAGTAGAAAGAAGACCCTCAGACAGCTATATCCCCAGTTAAATGATACAATAATCTAAACACAAGAGATCACCTTCTCCGGCTGCTGGCTGGGAAAAACAAGCGGCGCTGACATGTTTCAATGCACCCATCAGCGTCTGTGAGTAATGCCTACAGATGTGAGCTAAATATCATCCCTTCCACTGCTACTGTTCCTCTCTCACGCCGTCATTCCCTCCGTCTCGCTGATATCGTCTCAGACTCAGCTGTTTTATTTAACATCGAAGAATGGAGGACCGTGACTGGAGGAGGGTTGATGTTGGTGCTTACAACGCAACCGAGATAACAAGTCGCCATGATAACTGGAGTAGAAGAAGCACAGCTATTAAACTATGCATGGATTCGGTAAAACAACAAAAAAATAAATAAAAAAAAGCAGAGATGGAGGAAAAAAAATATTCCCCTCTGTGATAAATAATGCAGTATCCAAGTTAGAAAAACGATGCTCCTATTTCAAGCTTATCCCTTTCGATTATGAAGTTGCGTTGCCTGAGCATTGCCTGCAGCAGGACAAAGCAACTAAACAGTCCCGACTTGACTGACTCCAAGGCTCCACATAGGAATCTCTTCCCCCTGGATCGGAAAACCCGGAGGAGACGGATGACAGAACTTCCACCACTACAGCCGTATTCACATTTTTCATCCTAATGAAACATACTCCTTGGAGCCCCATCTAAATCTTTTATGGGCTTTTCAGGTGACCTTGAAAGACCAAGAGGTACAGCTCCCCTTTTCTTCAGTATCGGCAGACTCTTATGCTAATATGTTTTGCTTAGAGTTGCCGATATCCCCAATTATTCCATAGACACCAAACAACCAGGTTGTTTTTTTGTTTTTTTTTTTCGTGTAAACGCGTACAAGCTCAATCTGAAAAAGAACACTCTAAATAAAAAGGAACAGGCAGTTAAAAGCCAAAGTTCAGTGGTTCTCCTAAAAATAATGTAGGCTTTGTGCACGCCCTTGACCGTGAGGCTTGTGTGACATTTTGTCATCAGTCCCTGAGGTCCCCCAGGTTCCTCTGCAGCCAAAGGCATGCAGCCTGAACATTTGTACCCCCGCAGACCGTGCATGCTAACTATATGTAGGTCTCTATCAATCTCCCATGCAGAGAGGAGATGAAGCAGACAGAAAACAGAGGAGCACCAAAGAGCTTTAAAGACAACAGTGGCAGCATCTTGTGAAAGCGTTGCCAAGGCAGTTCTGTCCTCCTTCAAAAGAGCAGCGTGGTGTGAAAGTGAACCCAACCAAATGAAGGTAGGAATCTATTCGCCGTTCCAAACCCAATCAAATCAAGTCCCCTGGACTGTCGTGGTGAAACGCACATTGGCAGCATGAGATGGGCTTCAAAAAATCAACAACCAACACTGGCAGCATCTGGTTGGGTTTTTTTCTTTTCAAGCCTGTTGGAAAAATGCAGAACATGTTTGACAATCCAACAGGTTAAACTATCCAAGGCTGGTGTCCAGTAATCTGTCCAGTCTCTGTGCACCTCAGTGTGACTAATGTGTGTTAAAGGCACCAACTGACCCGCATAAATTTACTAAAGGCATCATGGTGCTCTTGATGTGCCTTCCTCTAAAGGCTTTGGGACTCCACTGAACCTCCCGCAGAGTTATGTTCCACAAACAACATTTTATGCAGGTGATCCCCATCCTACTCAACAAGTTCTATTAAGAGTGCTGATTCACTGAACAGGAGAAGTGGTAAACAGAGAAGGAAGACTACATACAAGATTTGTCACATACTAAGCTTGAAAAATGAGCACACCTGATATAATGTAAGGGTTCCTTGTTGCAGTAACAGAAACAGAAACCTGAATTGTAAAAATATGCCCCCAGTAATAAGCTGACTAAAAATGTGAGCGTGATCTGGAAGCTTCTACTTGTTTTGTGAATCATTGATGTCTCTCCGCTGATTAACTCCCTGCCAGAGTAGTTTTTACATGTCGTCGCTGTATCTTGACGTTTTGATGCTTTGTTTACGTTCAAATCTCTTTTCTGGTTGCTTGAGGCTTTATTTATGTAATGGAGTTATTTTACCAACCAGAGGGATTCGGAGAGTGTCGTCACTGCCATGGATCTATACAAGATATCAATTTACTGAAACCACATGGAAATAAAATCTCACATCCTGCTTATTCAGTCTTAATTATAGACAGCAGTCTTCCATGAACTGACAGCCTGCTGGTGATTTCTTGGTGCGTTCGATTAGTCTTGCTTGAGCTTGAAATCAGGAATGACACCAGAGTTAAGCTTGTTCTGTTTGCAAGTCAGAAAAGCAATGATATGTCCTTATTGCTCTGATGCTAACTACTATATGCAAGGCCAGCCTATAGCAATGGATTTCCCTGAATTCTCTGGGTTCAAACTATGGGAACTGAGAAATATGACTTCTGAGTTTGTTTTATTTTCCTGAAGAAAAAGACTATGATGAATACTTACTTACTTCGCAGTTTACTTGTTTAAGTCTTAGAAATTAACAGACTAAGAAAATTATGTCACTATAATCTTGGGGGTCCAAATATGGCAATAATCAACTTCATAGCCAGTAAGGTAAAGGAACTAATGAGGTTCAGTGAGTGTTTTGGCTTTAAAAGGCGCTCAACCTTTTATTAGTTTTCTTCATAGGGATGATAGAATGAATAATGCAATTCAGGGATTTTTACTATTTGGTCCTTCTGCAAGCAGACCCTCCTTGTGCTAAGATTGGACAGCAAGGAAAAATCTCAACTTCACCCATAAACCAACTGCTTTTTCATCTTATGCGAACTACTCAACGTGACAGAGACGTGTACAGCCACGTCTCGAAACAGAAGCTCTCTGAGTCCTGGTAACTGAAAGTGTTCTGAGACTCGTTGCGGGTGGGTTACGTTGTTCATACACGCATATGGGTGTGTGCAAATACAAATGTTGGGAGGATGAGAGTTTATGTTGCATTGAAAGTGGGATGTAAATAGAGGACAATAACAGCTCTTCCATGGTTTGAGAAAACCTGTTCAGCTGTTGGCAGGTCTGAGCGTGAGCCAGACATAACAACTGATTATTTTTCCATTTAGTGACCAGAGCAGAGGAAGGAAGGCTGGGACGGACAAAATACCAGAGAAGTTTAAAAGGTTTGGGTCCTTTCAAAAGGGTCTGCTGGAAAAATCCCCCCACCCTTTCTATTATGTTCACCTTTTATACCTATAAATCCATCTGCATGTGATATGATCCAGCGACATGGCTGCATGTCCTTGGTGTACTCCCATGAGTGTTGCTGCTTTCCTTTATGGGTAGTGTACTCACAGCAACAAGAATCTGCACGCTGCTATGCATGACCTCGATGTACTGGTAGTCCATGAAGCAGCCCATGACAGTGATGTAGGAGTGGCTCTCTGTGGTGCGGACTCCGGGGGCCTGTGGCATCTCTCTCCTCACACAGCCGGGACCGTGCTCGCTCCACCAGGAGTGATGAGCTGATATGTTAAATGTCAGCAGATTGCTTTCCTAGAAGAAAAGAAACACATTAACCTTTTTGTGTGGTCTTTATTATTTATGAAGCGTCTTCATGTAATCTTTATGGAAAACAAGCCAGGTTGTTGCGAATGAAGGGATGTTAAGTGTATAAACATGAAAGAATTTTGTGTGATAATTCAACACTAGTTTAAGCAATGTTATATTGCTTTCTAATTGTCATATTTAGATTCATTTATTTATTATTTTCTCTTTATTTATCTAGAATATTCAAGGTTCTGATTACCTTAAACATGCAGCTGAATCCAGTTATCTACATGCACTTCATTAAGTGATACACATTTGCTTTTTTCCCTAGCTGTCAGATGTTAAATCAGTCTAAACCTTTCCTGTTTCAGCTCTGTTTGGAGTGCTAAAATTATTTGTACTTGTTAAATGCAAGAATACTTTATTTCATGACTTTTACATACACTAGGATTACTATTTATCTGTTGCAACAAGACATATTTGCATTCCACTGAATATGAGTGTGTCATGAATACAGAGGGAATAAAATGCCGGACACAGAATAAGAACCATAGTAGGCGACTTCTCACAAGGAGTTGCTTCAAATCGATTTTCACATTCTACTGTTTGGGCCACTTATTTATTTATCCTAGCTGTAACAAAGAAAACTTAGCCAGGAGCAGAGCTGCGAAATCGATTAAACTGCAGCATCATGGTGCGTGATCTCAAAACTGCAAAGAAATGCAATCATTGGTAGGTCATTACATTTCCAACATCATTCACAATCTCTGCATGCCAATGAAATATACGGCCAGTAGGGTTGAACTCTTGATGCCCTTTACGGCCAAACCCACTATAGGTTATTACAGGTTAGAATCTCGAGAAGATCTATACTTTGGATGAATTGAACTTGTATTCACCACAAAAAACATGGACTAAAATTACTGCAATAAACAACATAAAATCATTTATTACGAATATGTTAGTGTTTAAACTTTTCTATAAAAAGATTTAACTAAAAATTTCAAATCATTTCCTAAGGTTGGCAGTCAAAGGTAATGGAAGTAGAAATTTAGGGCAATCCATTAACAATTTAAATTTAATTGAATACACTGATCATCAAAAGTATGCAGATAAAAGTGGTGGGCTAAAAAATTCAGCCCACAAAAACAGGTTATGAAAAGGTTTTCATATTTACTGAGTAAGGAGTATCCAGGAGTGGTTTTTGATATGGGCCATTATGGGCAGTTGCCCAGAGTGACGTTAGGAAGAGGGGCGCCTAAACATCTAGATGATAAAATTACAACATATTTATATCAGCTGTGCCATTAGCAACTTTTCAGTTGCTACTATGCATTTGCAGTCAGTGGGCGACTGGCATCCACTGACTGCTGCTGAGAATAAGGACACTGGGATAAAAGCTTCGTCTTTGACTGTGATGCATTTTATCCCACTTCAGAATTTCTGATAATTTCATGCATTTTAATTTGTAGGGGGTGGCTGAAGGAGGGGTTCACCCCAGGAGCCATTAGTGTTAGAACTGCCACTGGCGGTAGCTGTTGATGTAAATAAAAATCTCCTTAGAGCTTCACCTCAAAATCAAGGAGAAAAAAACAGCATAATTACACAAGAGAAATATGAAATAGATTAAATTAATGGGATATGACATGTTCTCATAGAAATGATTTGTTGTGCACAAGAGAGGTTTAACAAGGTAACACAAAACACAAAAGTGACATAAATATTAAGGCTTGCATTTGGAATAGGTTACCCTTGCACACCATGGTGCGATTCATTTTGCACATAGACATTAGCACATGTGCACGGCGGGTCAAAAACTGACGCTGATCAATACCCCAATACAGCAATCTAACCCCGCATCTGCTCCTCAGTGACAAGACATGCATTATTAAAAGAACAGAGGTCTGTCAGGAAGCGTCCCTGATTCCTAACGGCTCATATTCACATATAAGCATCACCAGCACATACAAAACAATAAAGGTTGCAACAATTTTCAAAAACGGCTTTGAGACAGAAGTTTAACAAAAGCTATAATTTGTCAAGAGTGATACTAGATATTCTCCTGTCTTGTTGTTAATGACCTATCATCACTCTTTGTCTTTTACTTTCTTTCTTTTGCCCTTTGGTCATTTGTCTCACAGAGTCACAAACAACAAGGACGACTTAAGGTCGGAGTAGCCCTCCAAGGCCTAATGACTTGACAGATATCATTGATTGATGCTGTGAGCCAGGGGAACCATCTCTATGGAAGGCACACTCATGACTGCAGCACACCAGCAGTCTAACGGTTGTTGGCAACTCACTGCCAGGACTCGCCACTACTCGCCTACACCCATGAGCATAAATCAATCCTTCAATATTATAGATTCAAGGAAAGTCTGGTGGTCTTAGGCGAACTGTTTATTTTACTTCATATTTAGAGCGGTGCCGTTAAAGGAAGGTTTACTAAAATATCTGTCTCCAACTCAAAACATCAAATGACTTGGAATTATATTCACAAGGATGTTTTGTGTATGGATATAATAAATCGAGTTTCATAACAAAGAGAGGGAACCACCTGTGGGCCTGCATGTATGTCATAGTCTTTTTCTGATTCTGTGTACAGCTTTTACAGTTCATAACGAGCTAATTTAGCTGCGCTGTGCTCCAAAAAAACAGTACTGCTGAAGTTAGATGTCGTTTGAGACTAAACCCTGCACAAACTGATTGACCTAAATAATAAATAAATAACATTTGCTGTTCAAATCACTAAAACACTTTTTAGTGTTTTGGAGACTAGCAAATTACAGAAAACTACTGTAAGTGATTGATCCAAAACAGTTTTGAATTGACACATGGCTAGCAAAAACATGCTGTGCTGTCCTAAAAAGCTTGTTACAAAAACACCAGAACTGCAAAAGTATGAAATGGCAAAAGGCTGAAATCATCAGCAACACTTGGCACCCCTGCACGTTTACACCTGGATTTTATAAAGGTTTGTATTTATTTTGGAGTAACCAGATAGGTTCAACCATTAAACGTGAATAAATTTAGTTATTGAGATCTAAAATAATCTTTTAGCTACAACAATCCAATATCAACAGACAAAATCTTGAGATTTAAACACAGCAGTGCTGGGTTTCATAGTTTCCTGTCAAGTTTAACAATAAATATAGAGGCTCTAAAAAGTCAGCTGGGGACAGAAATCAGACGATTTCCAGACTGACCGGCTCTGAATGTTGACAGACTGGTTGGTAACTCCAAAACTGTACATTTTTACAAGCAGTGAACACATCATACATAATGCTGACAACAACACTATTCCATGCCGATGCTGTCACTGACTGGAAAAAGCCTCAAAGGCTTTTTTTTCTATTTCCTGGATTAGTTAAGTGTCTATAAAATGAAACCAGCTTTTTGAAAGAGAAAAAATCTTCAACACGATGAAATATCTCTGCAGTTCATGCAGGCTGTGAGAGCAAGAGAGACCAAAACATTTAGCAAATAACAGGAAGGCTGAATGGAATAAATTAAAATCACATTTTATCCTTTTGAGATTTAAACTTTAGTTTGTAAAGGACAATGCTGGATTAGGAAATGTTGGCAGTCCTCAGAGTTAAATGAAGGACCTGCATTCTTTGGAACCTAATCTTCCAAACCTTTAAAATATCATATCCTTATTATTTTAAATAAAAATAAAACCCTTTTTACCAGCGACTCATTATTTCTTACAGTGCTGTGATTTAACCTCTGCTACAATTCTGAATTATAAATAATCCCTTCCAACAGGAAGGCTAGAAAAAAGTATTCAACTCCATTCTTAGATTTCATTTATGTATTTTCTATCAGAATCAGGAATAATTTAATAATCCCAGAGAGAAATTATTTTCGTTACACGCTCCAGATGTACAGACAACATTTATATTTATATTTAATTTTTATATACACATATATACACACATATATATATATATATATATATATATATATATATATATATATATATATATATATATATATATATATATATATATATACACACACACACATACACACACACACATACATACACACACACACACACACACACACACACACACACACACACACACATATATGAATATATATAATTATAGATCTAAAGTAAAGTGATAGTGATGATGTGCAAAAACAGTGCGAAAGAATGAATAAATGTCAGTTACAGAGGGGGGGTGTCTGAATCACTGAGGGAGGCGTTGTAAAGATTTATGACCACAGGCAGGAATGATTTCCTGTGCCGCTCTGTGGTGCATCTGGGTAAGAGGAGTCTTCTGCTGAAGGAGCTCCTCTGCTGGGCCAGTGTGTCGTAGAGAGGGTGTGAGACATTGTCCAAGATGGACTGAAGCCTGGACAGCATCCTCCTCTCTGCCAGGGTCGTCAGAGTGTCCAGCTCCTCCCCCACAACATCACCGGCCCTCCTGATCAGTTTGTTCAGTTTGTTGTTGTCAGCGACCCTCAGCCCACTGCCCCAGCATGTGACAGCAAAGAAGAGTGTACTGGCAACAACAGACTCATAAAACATCCTCAGCATCGTTATGCATAAAAGTTTCTGCTTAGCCTAAAGCTTTAGCAATTTTTCCCTGCAGAAAAGAAAAAAAATTATTTCGAATTTCTTTTTTTATGTTGTGTTTTTTGGAATATAAACAATTACCAAAACAGAAAGGTAAAGCAGCATTTCCCCAAGTATGGACTTACCAAAAACTGTTTATGACTGCAGTCACTGTGTGTAGAGTTTTAGACAGAACGAACAGATGAGGTCAAAGGATGGAGCCTGTTTAAGGTGAGCGGAGGAGCAGGGGTCTATTTGTCTCGCACTGTGGGGGAGGGTATAATAGATCAATAGGAGGTGACAGAGCATGTGGCATATGACTCTGTGACAACCTGTCCCCTCACTCTGAAGACCTGGCCAGCATACAAAGCCCAGACAAACACACAGCCTCTGGTATCTTCCTGTCAACATCAGTCAAGGTGTTCCAGAAAGAATTAGCTCACTTTGTTTCATGATATAGTGTGTTGGGGGATCCTCTCTTAAGGACTGTCAAGTGTCGAGTTTGATTTTGCTGTGTGGATGGGTTGTGTGTGTGTGTGTGTGTGTGTGTGTGTGTGTGTGTGTGTGTGTGTGTGTGTGTGTGTGTGTGTGTGTGTGTGTGTGTGTGTGTGTGTGTGTGTGTATTTGCGCGTTTGTGCACTCCATTAGCCAGCTTTCCTCCTGGCCACCATATGCAGAGCTCTGAGCCCAAGCTGGCTCCATCTGTCGGGTTAATGCTCAGCCTCGGCCCCAAGCAGCTGGCCCCTACAAGCATCATTATTCTAGTAGGAGCCACACCGGAACACGCACAGACACACATACACACACTCATTGATATATAACAGTGAGAGACAGACAGACACCCTCAATGAAGCCAAGGATCATCACACAATGACAAACTTGCCGTAGCCTGGGACGGTGTTTCTGAAACTCATTTTGGCTGTCTGAGCAGGTGTCAGATGAATGCTGCCAACATGAATTTATTATCCTCAGTGGTCAGCAGGTTGTTGGGTACGATATTCATCACTAGAACAGAGTAACTCAGGGGGAAAAGTAGGAGAGAATCTAGATACAATTAGCAATTTGTGTATTTCTGAGTAAACACTAATTTGATCTTTTACTTAGGAAAAGTATTTATGCTCCTTGAAATTCTTCACATTTAGTCCCATTGAAACTCCGTGGATCTCATTGGAATTTAATCGAACAGACCAATTTTCAATATTTCCTTTTTAGTAATGTATTTCTGAAAAGTGCGGTGTGCATTTGCATTTTTTCCCCCTGAATCGATATAACCATGATTCTGCTGAAAGTCATTTGAGGTATATCTCCACCAGCTTTGCACGTCAAGAGGTGGACATTTTGCAAATCATATTGTAAGATGATTTGTTTTTTCCATTAATTTTATTGATGTGTACATTCAGGCTCGGCCATTTTCTAGTATAGATCTATAGTACAGGAACTACAGTATATGAGCGCAGGGATATGTGCGTTGTGTCTTTAAGGGGGTGGTTCAGCTCCGTCTGCAACGGTTGTTAAAAACCCGGTGGTTCGGACAAGAGTGGAAGTCAATAAAGGTCCTATAGTGCAACGCAGTCACCTCGCTGTACACTGCTCTCTTCACCCATGACCTTCACACTTCTAAAAATTCGGTTACAATATTATCAAAATAGTAAAAAAAAGCTCAGCCATATTGGACAGAGACTATCTGTGGAGACGACTTTTCAAGTCTTACCACAGATTCTCACCTGAATTTTGTATATATGTCTGGGCTTTGACTAGGCCATTCTGACACCCGAATATTCTTTGACTTAAACAATTTCATTGTGGCTCTAGCTGTATGTTTAGGGGACTGTCCTGCTGGGGTTTTATTAATAAAAATAGAAACCTGTGTATCATCTCCTGGTCCATCACAACAACAAAAAAACTACAACAATAAAATCGATTGATGTTTGCAGTTGTAACAGGACAAAAATATTAAAAAGTTCAGGGGGTATGAATACTTTAGCAAGGTATTGTATATTGATGTAATTAACAGTGCTTTGGATATAGAAATTTTATTCTAATTAGATTTCTTTAAGCTTGCATTAGAAAACTAGCAGGGAGGCATATCTATTTCACAGCTCAATCCACAAAAACACACCAGGAAAACATAAAAGAAGTAGAGATGTTGCAGTTTGTTCTGCTCCATAAACTTCATGGAGTCCATGGAGTGATTTATAGTCTGCTGTTGGATCCCTAAGAGTTACTGGTGTCACACTTTCATTATACTCTACACTGCATATAATTGTGTTTACTTTGACAGCACATATATTCATGGCCATTCCTTAAGGCATAACAGAAGCTAAAACAACTCGGCGGCAGAGCATTATATTTAATTATAGCTATGGTTTATATTCAGTGAGAATAAATCTGAAATATATCCGTTTGTTTTCTTAAATAAAACTTTATTTTGGGCTGAGAACAATCAAACAAACAACTACTGTGCCATAAAGTCAGTTATTCTTAATATTTTTCAGGGAAAATTCCTCTTACTGAAGCTTTTTTTTAAAATAAATGTACAGAAACCTCTCCTTAGACAACCAGGTTGTTTAATCCTTGACTTAAAGCCTCATGACTTTAAACAAAGTCAGAGGTTATGAAAAAGGCTCTGCTGAATGCTAAATTGATGGTGTGGTTAATGCAAGATCAGTAATTAGCTTATTTAACGATAACTTAAGACTTAAGTAATGTTCTGCTAGGGCAATTATTCAACAGGTAAAACCAGTGTTTAAGTTTTGCGACAGAGTATTTCACAACATTTATCTCTTCTATCTTGATTTCAATACAAATCAGTAATTCACAATGAAATAAGGCATTGTGTTTTTAAGATATTTAACTTGTAAAATTATTATTATTATTTGTTTTCCTATTGCTTTTTTATTCTAACACAATAATAGAACATAGTAGGCATAACTACTGCTGTGACTGTCCACAGACTGCAGCTCTCTTTGTTTTCATTCGCTTCACTTTTATTAGTTAATACAGATAAAATCACATTAATCAGCAATAGTTACATGTTTTTGTAAATAGTCTGTTGCTGTTTTAATGCAAGATTATACATGTACATATTGTACACTTTTGTGTCACTCTGTTTAGTTCCAATTTTTATCTGAACTGAGAATGCCATTTTAAATTATCGTACAGTATTATTTATTTTGTTGTGGACTTTTTGTTTTACTTGCTGCTGATACATCTGAATTTCCCATCATGAGACAAATTACGATTATTCTGTTCTTCTATTCTTCTATCCTAAGATTCAACAAATACCAACCTATACACCTGGAGTGCTACATGTGTTCGAAGGCAGCGGCTTTTCTTTCCTCATTTCTCCAAAAAATACTGAAGGATTAACCAAATTTCAGTTATAATACTGAAAAGTGGATGGAGTGATGGATGGATGGATGGATGGAGTGATGGATGGATGGATGGATGGATGGATGGATGGATGGATGGATGGATGGATGGATGGATGGATGGATGGATGGATGGATGGATGGATGGAGACGGGGCTAGCAAATAAAACACATCAAGAAAAAGAACTCACTCTGACCCAATTTTTCTTTCAACATAGACATTTTATATTGGTTGCCTTAGCAATTGAGCAATGTAATTTGACTGTAAAAGTTACTTTTAATAAGGGGTAGCGTCAGACTTTAATCACAATAATGTTTTCCTGTCTGTTTTAATGGTGCTCACCCTGTTTTCCAAGCTGCACACCTATTATTATCCAATTTCTTACTAACAATCTGGAAGCAAGAAAAGGTTTGCTTAATAGGTCGAAATTAGTAACTGAAGAATGCCAAAGTTCTTGCTAATGAGGACATCTTAATTGAGGTGTATGCCTCATCAGAATTTATTTATGGTAACAGATAACGACAACAAAGAGTCTGGATCTTATAAAACATCATGTAATAATATCACATTATGAATCAAATGAAATATTTTGCGTTACATTTGCCATTTTTCTAGTTGTTTTTTCATTATTTTTTTCAGTTTTCCCGGATCTGTCCATACTTGACAGACAGGGATTATGCGAATTGTGATGAATTAGCTAGCCACTCTTCAAACAAATCTGCCTAATTTTTATTTTTATATTTAATTTAGCACCATTTATAATTTCTTTTCTCTAGACTTGTTTGGAGAGTCTTCAACAATGTTCACCTTCCTTTAGATTTTGACAGGTCATTTATTTCTATGCTTAAATGTTATTGTATTAAGACCGATAGGAATGTCACTAGGGAAATATCCTGACTAGTGTAATTTAGACCTTAAAGGCACTTGTCAAATCTCCTAAAAACAGGGTAGTAAATCAGGCTTAACCTCCCTCCCAGCACACACAAGCCCCACTGCACCTGCACTCGTGACCTAAAGGAAACAAACTCACAGTACAGATAGTACCTTTCTCCAAAAGATGACATGTTTATTACCCGATATTCAAAGATAAAATCTTACAGAAATGTTAGAAATCTTACCTTTGACAGGCCTCCAACATCCAGATAAAAACAGATGACGAAGACGTTCCAGGCTACCCAAAGGGCGGCCCAGACTGCGTACTGCAGAAGAGACACGCAGAAGATTAGGTTTTAGAACATGTAAGAGAAGCAATTAATGGGGAAAAATGAACCAGAAGGAAAATGACAGATTGAATTAATAAGATCTTTAACAAAAAAATGTCAGAGGCCAGAATTCATTCAAAGGGACCCATTTTATAGCTAAACCTCTATTAAAATGGCAGAACAAGTGTGATGCTGTGATGTAATACAAAGCGAAGACATCTGCAGAGGCAGCAGGAGTTTGGGGCGCACAGTGAGAGCTCAACTACTGAATGTGCTTCCAAAGTAAGTCTGATCTGAGAAACTCATTGTTTAGCAAAATTTGATGCAGATAATAAATGTCTATGCAATGTATCTCAGATACATTCTGCATTCTGGTGTTGCTGTAACCAAAGGGGTGTTGCATGCCACACCCCTTTGGTTCTGCGATCTAAAGTCATGCTTTGAAAGCACACAATGCCCGAGATCTCGAACAATCAACTTGTATGATGAAAAATAACTAAATGATGGTTAATGGGGCTAAAGGCCACTAATGATAAAATGTCTGAAGGATTCTTCAAGGACAGCTCTACTTTATTTTTGGTTGATCAAATGTACTATAATTGGTTGTGATACGAATAAAACTGAAGGCAGGTATTGAACAAAAGGCAAAGAATTTTTGATTTAATAGTTCGAATACTTTTGAAAACAGTTCTATCTTTTTTTTTTTTTTTTTACATCTTCTCACATTTGTTTATTTTCCAGTTGAATTTAAGAGGACACAGGTCGTAAATGTTTTAAAATCATAATTTCATGGCCCCATTCTTTTGATATCACAAAAATCTGTCCTTTTAAAAGGGGTGTGTGCACCTTTGAGAGCTGATCTGTATACGTAGAGACCCAACATTTACATATACATGACCTGACTTTATGAAGTTGCCAGTAAGCTCAGACATTCTGCACCAACCCTGTGGGAGTTGTGGCTTTTTAAACTGCTGAGGCTGACTGAAGTTCACGACTCAACCATTTAGAAAATTGTACAGTCAGACAGCCAAGTGCTGACAGACTGAGAGTGGTACTGGGTGGTATTCACTGACGGAGTCAACAGAGGAAAGGTTGAGAAATCCTCTCACTCATGATGAAATATGTGCTTAAAGTGTCAGGGTGAGAGCAAAGGACAAAGCTGCAGCTTCATAAAAACATACGTGTCGAATCACAAAACCCCTTCAGCTCAAATTCGTCCATTTTCCACTTGACTTGAGAGAATAGCTTCAACTTTCCCTCCTTCCGCTCCTCCTTTCACCTCATGCTTCCTCTGATTCTACAGCTCATCCTGTGCGGCTTTATTGTACGCCTCTTTATCTTTCCTGTCTGTCTGTATTTACTTTCCTATCTCTCGCTCCAATTTTTTCACATCTCTTCCTGTCATTAGCATTGCCATCTGTGCTCAAAATATGCTTTCAATGCCTCAGACAAACAGAAAGGTGTCAAAAAAAGGCTTGAAGAGTGTAAAAGCTTTTTGTAATAATTGACAGTAGATGCTGAACGTTAGTCATCATGTGCTTTCTTTAATGAATGTCCTTCTCTGTTCAGAAACTTGAAGCCAAGTTTAAATCAGATTAATACTCCTTAGTCCTCTAACCAAGATTTCCCCAGCCTTGATTAGCCCTAAATACCAGGGGATTACAGTCACTTAATAGCATTTCACAATGCACAAAGCGGCGCACCACAGTGTGCAATTGTATAGGAAAGTGACAAAACCAACAGCACTCTGTGCAATCACGCTGAGAGTTTTGAACTGATGCACCGCTGTTTAAAAAAAACTTTATTAAGTACAACTCTTAATTGCTTGTTAAGACAAACGGTGAATGAGCCAATCACCTGGCAGCATTCACTGCATTTAGGAATCTCCATATGGTTAAGATGATCGGCTGAGCATTGGAATGTGAAAGAGAGGAGATTTTGAATTTCACATAAATGCTGGACGCAGACTGAGCTGGTCTGAGCATTTTAGGAACTGCTGATCTACTGGACACGACCGCCGATGTGGTCAGAAAAAGAAACAACAGGGAGTTGTATAGAGGTAAAGGCCTTGTTGATGTCAGGGGGCTGAGGACAAAGGTTTGGTATGACAGAAGTGCAGTTTAAGCAACCACTCAAAGTTACACTAAGGTGTGTAAAATAGGCTCTCTGAATGCACAATACCTTGAATCATGACAGGCCGACATGAGTGGCACACAGGGTGCCACTCATGTCGGCTAAAAAACAATAAACTCACGCTCCCTTTTAGACAGTATCACAAAAACAGAGACAGATTGGAAAAATGTTGCCTGATCCAATGAGTCTTGATTTCAGCTATGCCATTCAAATGGTAGCATCAGAATTTGGCACAAACAACATGAAAGCCTACAACCATTCAGCCTTGTATCATATGGTCAGGCTGATGGTTGTGAAATGGTGGTGGTGGTGGGAGGGGGGGGGGGGGGAACTGTATTTCTTGGCATACTTTGGCTACAATCAGGGGGATAATGCTCCATGTCGCAGATTATCACAACCTGGTTTCCTGACCATCATCATGAGTTTGTTGTATTCAAATAGCCTCTAAATTCACCAGATCTCAATCTAACAGAGAACCTTTGGGGTGTGGTGTAACTGGAGATTCAAATCCAAAACTTTTAGAAAACAAATCGGCAACAACTAATAAAAAATAATAATAATACATTTAATTTATACTGCACTTTCCATCAAAAGATCTCAAAGTACTACAGGTAAAAAAAAAAAAAACCATAAAAAAAATTAAAAAAGCTATTTTAGAAGAGAGAAAAAAAATGTCAGCATGGGGCACAATCCCCAAGGAATGTTTTGGACAACTTGTCGAATCAACACCTAGGCTCATGTACTTAATAAAGTAGCCAATAAGTGTGACTTTCCAGTTTGTTTTACTCACCACTACAATGTACCGTGGCCGATACTGGATGGTTCCAAAGAGGCCCAAGATTACAATGATGATATGGAAAAAGTTCGCAAGAATGGGGGCCCATTGGTAGCCAAGGAAGTCAAACACCTGCCTCTCCAAGGCCAACACCTGAAGGAAAAAAAAAAAGAGACAAGAAATACACAAATTAAAAGTTTTGGAGGCAATATGCCTTTCATGAGCACGAGCACCACTGATAGAGGAGCATCACCGAGAGCACAGACTTTCCCCAAAAGACCAATGCCTGGAAGATAATCAGCCAGAACTAGGTTCATCCTATTATCATGCTCCTATACATCCTGCACTAATTGTTCGTTTTTTGAACTGTGGACATCCATAGTAACTGCAACATCTTCGAAATGAAAAATAAACACTAATTAGTAATTTGATTATTTGTCAATTATGAGACAAACAGCAATGGTTGTATGTTTGACTATCAACAAGAATCGAAATAATAAACAGCTGCAGGGTAGGCGGTCTTTCTGGACCTCCTGTCAGAGAAGTGAGAAGACACACATAAGTAAAGATATATCCAGTTTTCCCTTATTTTCTTCTAAGTTTTCTTCCAAGGAACCGGACTTGCTTGGGATCTTTAAAACTGGTCTCAGCCCATAGTGCTTCAGGATTTCTGAAAAATATTTTCTATCTTGCAATAATACACTGGGGGTTCATCCCATGAGTTTAAGAGACTTCTTCTATGCCTGAATGAGTCCCAGGTCAGAGATAAGTGTCCTAAAAATGCTCATTTGAAATTGATGAGGTACTACTTAGAAATTTGTAAGAGAAAAAAGAAAGATAATATTAAAATATCTTCAGAAAGACTGAATAACTATTGATTATTATGACCAAGAAGATGGCAAGAAAGTGTGGCTAACTTACAAGTTTGCAAAATGAGAGATTATATTTTTTTGTTTTTATATTGTAGTCAGTGATTTTCAGCATTATATGTTGAATATTGGCTTCAAGTGCTTCTCATTCCTAAAGCTCGTAATTCTGCCAATATGTCAAAAGCTGCATGAATAAATAGCAGCAGTGAATGTTTTACTATAAGTGAATGTTTTCATTGGTTTGTTAGGAGAAAAGAAGGGTATAAGTGAAATGTGTGATGTAAACACAGGTTAGAGGTTGATAATGTTGCCAAGGAAGCTGCTGGAGACCAGCAACAATCTCTGACAAAAATCTATGACAGACGAGCCTCATAGAAAACTTTGTCAACACTTTAACTCGCAGGGGAAGTTGTTCTTATTCCGTCAGGAAGGCGATGCCAGGAGTTAAAGTTATAAATGCTCCATACTGCAATCAATATGTAAAATTACGTTTGCAATTGTTTTAATTCAAATAAGGTTGTTTATATCTATGTTTTAATGTCTTTTACTGCCTCTTCTTTCACGGTCCTATTGCTTTATAGCCATCTTGCCTCAATCGTGTTTTGCTGTCAATCGAAAAAGTAATTTCCCCTTCGAGGGACAACAAAGGCTATCAAAATTTAAATCTGAATGGAGATATTTGCTGATTCATTTTATTTCTTCCACCTTAGAGACCTCAGCATATGTCTGTTCCAAGTCTCCAAAGCGTTACTTCATTTTTGTTGCTTTTTCATTGTTTATGAAAATACTCATCTGAACAAAATCTAAATGGCCTAAAACTGCTAAATATGGAGCAATTTATTTTTACTTAGCTTGACATGCACTATTTAATCCCATAAATGTATATGTTAAAGGAAAAGAAAACTTCTCTGCAACAGGTCATTCATGACTTCAAGGTAACTGGTTATAATGTGGAGATTTCTCCAGATCCGAAACTATGTGCTCCTCCCGCAACAGTCTTGTTCAGACACACTCGACAACAACAGTCTGATTGTTTAGCTCCGAATGATGGAAGCTGCCCGAGGCGAGGACTGGAAGTTTTATAAAAAACAATAATGACCCCACTGAGCTAAAGGAGATGTCATTATTTCTAACATTTCAGCCAATGGCTGCCAGCAATGAGAATATACTCTGAGAACTTTATGGGAGATGAGCACCTTGCTTAATAATAACCCCCATCGACTTTACAGCCTTATGAAAAAAAGAACAACATATATACACATTCATGCAGTACATATAAGCATTAGAACGACTGAATAGGCCCATAGTGGAAGGCATAATTGCACAGCTTCCTGTGTTTTTCATCAGTAATCATTTGAGTTTTTCAAATGTAATTTTTTTTAACCACACACAAGATAATTTTCCATCTTTATTCATTTGTATTTGAATCCAAAATCTAAGTGTGAATAATTTTGTGCAAGAAAAAAAACAAAAAGAAAAAAAAAAAACATTCTATCAGCAAACCATTTAAGGAAAATACACAGAGGGGTTGTAGAGCATTTAATTAAAATTCCTATTCAAATCCAATTCCATTTCATTCCCAGAGTGTGTTGTTGTTGTTGCTGGTGCATGAGTGTGTCCAAAGGAACGGTGTCTTTCATTGCGTCCTGACATGTCATTTACAGCCAAACGTTTGAAGATGGATGAGGGAGGAAAGAAATGTCGTCCCTGCCGATGCAAGAAGGAAACGCACACCGCTGAGCACATTCACACACACAAGCATTGCTTACACACACGGTTGCCGGCTCATCCCCTTGTAACGGAGCAGGCGACAGCAACTCGAATGGGACGCACTGATATTGGCAGGGGAGGAAGATGATTGAATCCAGAGTGATAATTAAAAATATTTATACAGGTAAGGTGTGAAGCAGCAGAGGATGAAGTGATTGAGCTACAGCGTGCATTTAGCTGAATAAAGTGAAGGAATGCCTTTGCTGTAAAACTGCGATAAAGCCTTTTCCTCGTAAGGAAGTGAGAGAAAATGAAGGAGAACGTAAGACAAGGGAGGCGAAACAAGAAAATAACTTTAATGACTAAGGTCATTGCTCCCTAAAAACCCCTGCCTTTATCCTGAACTTTAGAAAATTAATAAATCCTATAGAGCGAGATCATATGGTCCCCCGTAGGTCATGCTTAGAGAACTTAATAAAACATAAAGAGAGGAGATCCAGCTACAGAGATTATCATTTGGCTTGGATATTAAAAGGCCTGGCTCTTTAAAATTGCCCTTTTTCAGGGGGAATTGTTACCCAGAAACATCCTCATGAAGCAAGCATAATAATGTCTTATTCACCTTTATTCTTGTTTATTTGAAACTTGCTCGCAATGAGCTTTGTCTCTCGTCAGAAAAAAAAGCCTCTCCGCAAACAGCTTCAAGAATCCAAACTGCTAATTTCACCAACGAGGTTTAAAGTTTCATCATATGGAGTCATCACACTTGTGGTTTTCAAGACAGAACATAGTGTGATACTAGTCTTTATGAAAGACCATGAAAGGAAAGGATTGTTTTCCACCAAACATACGAAAAAGCTGCTTTTGGAAATTTTAAAGCAGGCTAACATTAAGCTCCTGCAGTGGCCCCGACCTCGATGCTATTGAAAATTTATGAACTGTGCTCAAAGCGGGACCCATGCCAGGACTCTAACCAAAATAAATTAACTCTACAAATCCTGCCGAGACGAGTGGTCGATATGATAAAGCAAGATAACATTAAGCTTATGGAACTATCCTGATCTCAGCCTATTGACAATGCAAGCACTACACTTAAAATTGTCTATGTATAATTTAGATCCTGCGTGAATTTGAAAAAAAATAAAATAAAAAAATAACAATACATTCAATTAAATGCACCCAATTTGTTGTTAACTTACAATGTATGCTAAATTCAATGCACACACATCTAGTCCTTCCTCCGAAATATTATTCCCCCGGTTATCGAGTTAAAGATGTGTGCAGGCTTAAGAAATGCTAGCCTGTGTGGTCTCTCCTAAGACATGCTGCAGTGAGCCCATCAACATACGCTGCTAACTCAATAATCCACCGAGATGACAACAATCAATCAAAGAGAAGTAAGGGCCGCTGCCCGCCCAGACACACATGCAGGCATGCACGATCACACGAGACCCACACGGCACAATTAGTCCGCAATCCATGGGAAGTAGGCTGCTGGTGAGTGGGGCAGAATTTGATCAAAAGATACCAATGCTCTTCCAGGAATAAAGCGCCGGCTACATAACCGGCCCGTAAAAGCCTTCCACCGACCTCCGGCGAGCACAAATCACTCCCTACGGAGCGACGGAATCTCTCTCTGCATTTTGGTTTTGAGTGTGTGTGTGTGTGTGTGTGTGTGTGTGTGTGTGTGTGTGGAGGAGCAAGCTGCCCACATAAATGACTCCTCCCAAGATAAATACTCAGGACAAGACTGTAGCAGGATGCAACAAGCCTCTTCCACCCCATTCACTGCATCCATCGTCGTCTCCCCTCTGATTGTAGCTGTTTTCCTTAGTCTCTATTTATAACTTTTTTTTTTTTTAAACCCATCACTTACTCAGTTCTTTGGCCCCGTGATGCCAGATGAGGATCACAGAGCTCAATCCTGCTCCTTCTGTCAGATTATATTAGCTGGTGTGTACGCTCAGGTGTGCATACAGTGGCAAGCGGAGCGGAAAAAGAAAATTCAAATCGACAGGTTTTTCCTCGCCCTAATCCCCAAAACATCCCAGGCATCACCGCCTTCGTTGACGCGCCACCGTGGAGAAGAAGAGAGGAAAGTAAGAGCGATGAGAGGATCAGAGCCAGTGAAAGAGAGGAAAGAAAACGGGAAAACAGGAGGATATTTGGAGAACTCATTAAGGCGTGCGTGTGTGCTCGAGATAAGCAGCTGAAATCCTTTATAAAAAAAAAAACAACAACAACAACTTGGATTTCAATCAGAAACTTAAGCATGTTACAGGCTTTGTTCCCAACAGGTAGGAAAAGTACTAGATGAGGTGGCGACCGTGTCGGCCCCTCGGAGCAAGAGGATGCCGGTGACTGGTGACCCCTCTCGTTTCCACACCTCTCCACCTTAGCCCGCAGATATTATGAATCCCATCAGTGCCCCTCTTTCTCTGGGTGTCTTCTGTGAAATGTCCTTGGGTAACATGTTACTGGATGTGTCATCAGGAAGTGTGAGCGTGTGCCTGCCAATTCTATGTGACTTAAGGGTGCATGACTCAGTCTTCTCTGTGTTCAAGGGTATTACTCTGATGCAGGGGGGGGGGAATCAGTGAGGAGTGGCGGCAGATGTGAGGGGCGGCTCCCAGGACAGCTAACTCTTTGAGGTCTTCTCTTTTGTTATGCTTACTAGCTTTTAGAAATGGCTAATTTTGTTTATATACAACCAATTAGCCAAATTGGCCAAGCTTGACAAAGTAAAACACCAGGTTAAAGTGTCTAATATCCATATGATCACTACTGTTTCATGGTTGCCTTGCCCTCTGGCATTTTACACGCCTTCTTTAGTCACTGAATACAGATAAAAATTATATGACAAGTAAAATCTGAAAAAGGCCAGTCATGCTCTGATTCATCCTTTTCTGCACTACTGCCTTCTTTTTTTTTAAATATCCTCCTCTGATGTGAGGAGAGGAGCCTTTGATTAAACATCTTTTTTAGTCAGGCACTCAGAAATCAGTGCTTCTGGATTTTGGAAGATAAATCCACCCCAAGGAAGAGAACAAGTGTGAAGTTTCAGAGCCAAGGTTGATAAAGTTATCAACTCCTTCTGCTTGGTAAAACCCAGAAACCTTGATTTCATGCGATGACAGCTGATTTTTGAGAAACAGGAGATCCAAGAGAGCAGAAGTAAAAGATAAGTACAGACATTTTTTGAAAACAACGTCACAACCTCACCTTTAACCCTTAGACAACAAGGATGGCGGCGCATCAACTTTATGAGGATGCTTCTTCTCTAGTTTAGGTGCTGGGAGCTTGATTTCCAAATTAATTGCTAAACTTACAAGGGCTGCACAAGATATCAAACATTTCTGGCTATCAAGATGTAACTGCATTCAAAATCCATTTTGTAAAGAACTGTTTGGACTGCAACAGATATTAGCTAATTATTCATGCTAACAATGCTAGTAATACGCTTAGTAAAACTTGTTTGATGAAGCAAAAAAATATTTTAGAGTTTGGTGGAGAGTTTTTCGTTGCCAACACAACAGATGCAGGCCAGAAGCAACCTTTTTAATATAACCTTGTTGTTGAGACAGAACTTATGAATTTTATTTTATTTATTTTTGTATGGGGTCGATGTTTGCAATGACTGAAAGCAGAAAGTCATTTAAGACTGTTTAAAAATGTCATTTTTATCACCTGTCATTTGTTACCCATTATTATTAAATATTGCATGTTATCCCAATATTGTGCAACCATAGTTTTAACTTCCAAGCAGTAATCCTGTCCTTTTTCTCCTTAGCCAAGGTAAGATGCTTCTGGTATTGTCTGTGATTCCGGCTTGACACAAGGAATGTGATTGAGCTCTGCCTGTGTGTATGCTTTAAGAATCTCCCCCAAGCTCTTCAATAGATGTGGCTTCAAAATACTTTAAGCCAGTGGTTATCAAATGTTATCTGTTGCACCCCCCTTTCAAGAGGGAAAGATTTTCAGGCCTCCCATCCCAAAAAAATGGGTACATTTTTTTTTTACTTTTATTGTTTTTTTAATGTATTTTTTATTAAAGCTGTTGTTCTGAAGACTACCCAGAATCACTTTTAAAATGTATAACATATATGGGTTAATTTATGTAACATAACAATGGTTAACAGCTAGAATGTTTCAACATTGCCACACTTTAACTATACAATATTAACAACAATATAAATGGCTTTTAGCCCGACTCGTACCTGCAGTCAACTTTTAACTAGCTATAAACTTCATATGGCAAAAACAATATCAAGCCATTAATATTAAAGACAAACTTCAGTTACATTAAGTTTTGAACTTTTTTAGTAATTTATTAATGGTATTCATCATACTACTGACCACAGGTCCAGACCAAACAGCAGGGGGTGTTGTTGTCACAATTACAATTGTTTAGAAGACCTGTATTGTCTGGATAAATAAAAAGGCAAGAGGCGGTCTTGCGCGCCCCCCTGCAATACCTTCCCACCCTCCCTAGGGTGCGTGCCCTACTATTTGAGAAGCACTGCTTTAAGCCAAAGTTTTAAAGGTATACTATGCAACTGGGATTGATTTTCCAGCGAGGCGTCCCCCAGAGGGCGAAAGTAAAAGTGCACTGTCGTAAATATGCTCAGCTGTTCTCCTGGTTTCTCCGTCAAGCCAGGCGCGGTTGTTTTGAGCTTAGCAGACAGGTGAACGCAACGAATACAAAAGTCGAAAAAACGGCAGTACAAACAATGACTAACACAGTGAAAGTATGAACATGCACACAGAGAGAGAGACACCATTCCAATGCAGTGTTTCCCCTAGGAATTTGCTTACCGGACGACCGGCGGAGCGGGGGGTGGGGGGTGGGGGGGGGGGGGGGGGGGGGGGCGGGGTGTAGAGACAAGCTTTGCGCGACCGGCCGAGCGAGCGGGCGGGCGGGGGAAAGAGACAAGCTTTGCGCGACCGGCGGAGCGAGCGACCGGCGGAGCGGGCGGTGGAGGCGGAGCGGGGGAGACAAGCTTTGCGCGCATATCGAGTTAGTTTTTTTTTTTTTGGAATGTTGGGAGGCGGTAGCGTGAGGGAAACCCTACAATGTTACTTACAATCGCATCAGCAGAAACGCGAGGTCCGCGTCAGCCTTGCAGCCTTTTTTTCTTTTAGCTCTCGCCATTCGGAAAAAGCTTGCCCGATGTTCACCCGTGTACGACTCCTCTTTCTGTCCAGAGCCCTTTTCCTCTTTCTTGCCTGCTCCAACATGGGCTTTCGCTGTTTTATCGCTGGTTCCGCCATGATAACTGCACAGATATCGCCACTGCGCTAGCAACAAACATGTTCTCGCCGTAAAGCAAGACCGACTCTCGCGATCTTGCACGACATTCTGAGCCTGTGGGCGCGGGCCGAGGGCTCCTGCAGTTGCAAGTGCGGTATTTCCCCCACAGACCACCAGGGCGGCCAAGAAAACCTTAGTTCAACCTGAAATGACTCATTTAATCATCCAAAACGGTATGGAACACATTAATTAACTGAAAAATGTTGCATAGTGTGCCTTTAAACCAAGCCTGTTGGTTTTCTACCCAGTTTTTATCCCATTTATACCTTCCACTTAACTTTCCGATGATATGCTAAGAAACAGCATTCTGTGAAAAGCCAGCTTTTTTTTAGCATTAATGTTTTGTGGCTGACCCTCCTTGTGGATGGTCTCTGTCCCTTTCTGATCACCACACCATGGCCATAATATAACATTTCTGACTAAAAATCCAATATGTCATCCTATTACTGTTAAATACCAATTTTTCTGAGAAATAAGTGTTTGGTTTTCAGTGGCTGTAAGCCATTATTGTCTAAATTAACATAATATAGAATCTTGTATGTAATAACTATATTTAAAGTATTAGTTATATTAGGGGAACTAATAAATATTCTGATTACTAATCCCCTGTAGCTACAATAGAATTCTGGTCTACTTTAAAATGTAATAACATTTATGCCATAAAAACCAAGCATTTTAAGGTTTTAATTTAAAATGTATTACATAATTTTTGACCTTTCTGACAAAGACCTTTATCCACTGAAAATATAAATATATATGAAAAAAACAGCAACAAAAAAACACAGTTGTCAAGAAAACACAGAGGTCAAGTATATATATATATATATATATCCATCCATCCATCCATTTTCCAAACCGCTTAATCCCTCATGGGGTCGCGGGGGGTGCTGGTGCCTATCTCCAGTGTTCACCGGGCGAGAGGCGGTGTACACCCTAGACAGGTCGCCAGTCTGTCGCAGGGCAACACATAGACAAACAACCATTCACACCTAAGGACAATTTGGAGAAGCCAATTAACCTAACAGTCATGTTTTTGGACTGTGGGAGGAAGCCGGAGTACCCGGAGAGAACCCACGCATGCACAGGGAGAACATGCAAACTCCATGCAGAAAGACCCAGGGGTGTACTTGAACCCAGGACCTTCTTGCTGCAAGGCAACAGCGCTACCCACGGCTCCACTGTGCAGCCCATATTATATATTATATATATATATATATATATATATATATATATATATATATATATATATATATATATATATATATATATATATATATATATATATATATATCATACACAGCAATCTAGTCACTTCAATTCTATGTTTGCAACACGGGTTACCTCAACCTGATATGCTCAGCTCAGGTATCGTATCGGCCTGGAAAAAACTGGATCGATGCATCTCTACAATGAACATGCTTCCCCATCTACACGGATGTTGAAAAGAAGGTACACCCTGTGCCAGTTCTAGTGTTTTCATCCGTTTCAATGATCTGGTTTCAACCCGGTTCTGCGTTTATTTCGATGTGACTTCAAGGATACAAAATTCCACACAACTGATTGCAGATTGTTCTTATTTATATGAGAGTAAGGTCATGCCACAATGGAAAGGTTTATGAAAAACCCTTCAAAACACACTTGTAGATAAAAAAAATTGTAGATATAGAATTCAAAGACGGTGTACTTTATTTTTGTAATGATTGTACATTCCAGTGAGCATCTATGACTGCAGCTGCCTTGTAGGCTGCCTTGCATCTGATCAGCAGATCTGCTGATGAACTCCCACCCAACATACCTCTGTACTTTCGCACATTGACCTGATGCACACAGAAGTGCATCGGGGCCATGTTAAAACAGTTACAAATGAGGAACAGCTGCCCTGCTCTGCGTTCTGGCACAAATCAAGAGGAAGACAGAAGCAGGCAGCGGCCAGAAGCCACTTTGGTTTCTGGCACGTTTTAAATGTTCCATTCCTTGACATGGCTTGTTTTTTACGTTTTTTCTCCCAGAAGATAATAAACAACTTCTTTAAAACTTTCCCCAATCTAGTTTTCGCCTCCTGCCAGGGTAAAGTTATTAGACTCCAGCGACAAGCCTGGTCCCAATAAAGTGTGTGACTAATGGTGTCAATCTCAGTTTGTGTGTTATGGTGTTCGTGAGTGTATGTGTGGCTTTCAATGGACACATGGTGAGTTGGATAGATAGATAGCCCTCGGTGGAGCTCGGTCTACAAGACAGAGTCGGGGATTAACAGGCAGGGTGCCTTTAAAATAGAATAATAGAATAGGAGTATCTTTTATTGTTGCACTGTGGGGGAAATTCAGGTGTGAAAGGCAAATGGAAGGTAAAATAAAAAAATTTTAATGTGGAAAATGTATAAAATTAGAAAAAATACTGTACAGTTATCTAAAAAAGCATATATAATTGCAAGAAATGTGCAAGTGAGTAGGGTGGTTTTATAAGCTGCTTTTTTCTTCTCGGTTTGAAATATGGTCTTCACAGCGAAGCATGAATCAGCAACTCCCTCTAAGTACTTCTTGCTTTATGTCTTGACACTAAAAACACTTTAATGACTGCCACTGAATGTTTTCAGTAAAACCAAAGCAAATTAATTGAACAGCTCCTATTTTTAAGGATGACATTTTTTCAATGTCCATTATTCCTGTTGTTTATAACATGCTAATATGTCACTGCCACTGGGAATATACGAAAAAAAAATAAAAATAAAAAATCCAGCCTCATGAGAGAAAACAGACTTTGAAGTAAATCTCCCCCGGGACTTTAACAAAGTACTTTGAACTTCTCCCTTTCTGTTGTCTGACTTGTGCTGTAATGCTCACTGTGGTAAAGCTGCATTAAGTTCAAGTTTAGCCCTCTTAGATTTGTCTCCCGTGTCAATTTTAGCTCCTTTTAACACAGAGGAGTGCAACTTTCGTTAGCATTAACTCAGTGACGCGGTACGGCTGAGCAATCAATTTCAGGTACAATTTGAATGTTGGCTGTGTGAAGTAGATCATATTTTATGCAGTTTGGGTTTAAAGTAGCCTCATCCAACACCTCATAGGTTGTAGAAGAGAGAACAGGGTTTACAAAAATAAAAAATAAGATATCAAATTAAGGATAAATAATGGAAACAAACTGAAATGAGCCTAAAGACTCCATGGCTTTGCTTGTTTCCAAAAATAGCCAATAATCATTTAGACGAGGCAAAATGATTTGCTGAAGTTCAAACCAAGCATCAAAAGACGAAAAAGAAAAGGGATTCAAGCAACTTTGAACGTGGTGCAGTTATTAGTCCCAGACAGGTCGCTTCTACTATTTTAGAAACTGCTGATCTGCTGGGTTTTTCTTTTTTTTCACACAACCACCTTTTGAGTTTACAGAGAGTGAACGAAAAAGACAAAATATCCGTTGACCAGCAGAACGTCAGAAGTCAGAAAATAACGAGTAGACTGGTTTGAGACAATGAGATAGCAACAGTAGAGCAAACACCAAATTGCCACAACCAAGGTATCTTAAGAAAGACGGGCCTCAGCAGAAGAAGACCACACCAGGAGAGGCTTCTATCAGCTGAAACTGAGGCCAAAACCCACACAGGATCATCAAAATTGATCAATAAAGGAAAGGGGGAAAAAACATTGTCTGGTCTGATGTGGTTTTATTTAAGTGGAAGTTGTCAAATCGCTCAGAACCTGGCATTAAAAACGTGATAGCATGGATCCATGGTACCTTGTGTCAATGGTTCAGGCAGGTGGTGGTGCTGTTATGGTTTGGGGGATATTTTCTGCCCCCCTTTGGGCCGCTAAGTAACAAACTGTCCGTCAAAGAGCACAATGAGCATCGTTGCCTACCGTCTACCCGTCTTCTGGTGGGATACTTCCAGCAGGAAAACGCACCATGTCACAAAACTCAAATTACAAACAGGTTTCTTGAACATAATGAGTTCACTCAATAGTCACTAGATCCCAGTCCAACAGAGCACCTTTGGGTTGTGGGTGGTTTACATCATCGATGTGCAGCCGTCAAATCTGCAGCAACCGTTTGACAAAGTCACTATTGCAGTAACAGCCAAGTTCCACTTTTTTAGGTTGTGTAGTCAATTTCTGTTGCATGTGGTACTGATGGCAGAGGCTTTGGTGCTCTTTATACTATTAGATTCGGACTTGAATGAGTTGTGACTAGAAATTCAAATCAATCCAGGTTAATTTCCATTCAGTTAAAAGATCTCTGCAGTCCTTAAGGGAAATTTAATGGTGTAGTAATGTGAACAATTGGTTTAAGCGGTACAATTTCAAAGCCAGAACACAAACCTGTTACACTCAATTTCTGCCTATTCAACTTTTGACAACAGGCTGGATCCCAACAGTTATAATTAACTGGGTTTGTTGTTTTGAATAAGGGCGTCCATGTGTTTAATCACTCACAGGATTAACGGGGCTGCTAATGTTGTGTATGCTGCAGTGTTAAACGCCTAGGAAGGCGATGTTGGAGCATTAATTTCCGAAAGTATAATGACTTACAGCTCTATTAGAACAAAAGGCAAATACACAAAAGCGTGACAGGTGTATTAGTTTCAGTTAGTAGCAACACTTAGATTAAGATAAGGCTTGAATAAAATGTTCAGCAGCAGCAGATGTTATGATTGCTTAGATGACTTACCTCTCTTTTTGTCACAGATATTCTTTTTAAAGTTTAGATCTCACAACATATTTACAGCAAAAAAAAAATAAAAAATAAAAAACATCTGAGCACTCATCAGTCACATGTAAAACAAGGGCTTAAACTTCAAAGTTGAGGAGGAAAATTTGATTGAGACGAATATGCATTCAGCTGAGTCCGATCTGTCAAGATAGTCATCCCAGCTGTGGACCTCCCAATGCAATTTATTCAGTGCCACAATATAACAAATGATACCAATGGAACCACTGGAATGGAAAGAGAGAAATGGGCTCTCAAATAGTCCCAGTTTTATCTCCATTATGGCTGAATATTGCAGCGTCACCGATGTGGAACACACACAGACGCTCGACCGTGGACCTGCGTCTGGATGGGAGAGTCGACACGCTGGCATCTGCGAGCAGTGTTTTCACTATAACCACAACATTAATGGTGTGTTAAATTGAACACATTAAAATAAAGACTGGTTGCAATAAAGGTCAACTGGGACAGAGAGGAATGTGTGCGTGCGTGTGGGGGGAGGGGTTGTCACAAGCACATAGGCCTACATATTATTAAAACCTACACGGTTAGAGCATGGATGCTGACTCAAAACTACAGGCAAGACTGAAAGAGAAGTTAGTTCTGATAAGCAACAAGGAAGAAATAAATTAGATCCTATTTCAACGGGATTGGATTTTAAACTGGGTTGACAAAAACACAGAGATGCACCCAGCTGGATCTGACCAAAGGATATGGATCAAAACAGCAATTTTTAGCGTGACAGCTGCTCTAATTGAAGGATGTACATTAAGCCCCAAGTTTGTAGAAATCTAACCCCCAGATGTCTACTGGCATTCATGTCTCTTCTCAGCATGCCAACTCAGATTTAGACCTAGTCTCCTTCTCCTGTATCTCATACGCAAAACATACTGCTTTCTGTGGTAAGACGAATTTACGGTGAATGAAGAAAAGCAGAGGTTTAAAAAAAAAAGAGGTGAGAGAAAAGAAAATGTGCAGACCTCAGGTCTCTGGGGTCAAACTCATTATCAGCTCAAAGAGAGAGGTTGAACTTTCTCCCATCCCCCGATTCCTCTCTCTCTCCCTCTAATTTTTCTACGCACCTTTTTATCTTACCAAAATCTCCAGAGGGTCTTCTAAATCAAATAACAATCAATAATTTAAACATATTCCAACCTCTAATCTCAGCAGGGGAGGAAATGAGGGGGAGAGTGGGTGCAGCACCGTAAAATAGGGGGAAAGAAATGGAGATACCAGACAGCTTTGTTAGCTTTCTGCATTCATTAAACCTCCAAGAAGAGCTTCCCCTCCAGAAAAAAAGAAAAAAACTCTGGGTTGCATTAAAAACCCAGGTGAGATGATGACATAGTGAACCTCCAGAGGTAAGGGATGTGAGTGTGAATGTGTTAAGGAGTCACCTTGGCCTGTGACTCAGTGGAAGCCGCTGTTTAATCAACGTCTTTTGATGGGCCTTTTTTTAGCAGCTAAGGCCAGACATGACCTGTCAGGATCCGCTCTTCCGTGGATGAGGGCTGTTCAAGCGAAGCAATCAAGACAGCCTGGGCCAAGACCACAATCAGCGCTAAACACCAGGGGTCCCACTGACAGCCCAAGCTCACCACTAAACACACACACACACACCCAGGATAATTATGACAACCTGCCCGACCTTCACAAAGAAAATAACAAATACCCAGAGACAATGTAAGACAAGGTGAGGACCTGCACCTTACACGTAAGTGCAGTTTTCTGGTCAACAGTCTATTTAAATAATTTCTGGATATAAAGCAGAGGTAATGAGCAACAAGTTCAATTGTTATACAAGGGCTGCATTAGTTTTATTCCACAATTTGTATTCAGCTTATGGAGAGACGTTTCCAGCTTTATTCAAAGAATGAGGCTTGCTTTATTTGGCTTGAATCCTCTCCCCACCTAACCGACAGCTGGGTACGACTGGGACGAGTTTAGTTGGACAATTCAACCGTAGGCAGATTTTCTGCACAAAAACGGCCAACAAAGGCTCCACTATCATTGTGGATTAGAAAAAGTGAGTTGTTTTTTTCTCACTGATGATGTTTCTCATCCACTGTTGATGGAGATGCTTTGGTAAAATGAGACAATTTAACCTTTTTTGCATAAATAAAGTAAAATGATATGGTTGGCAGAAAACTAACTACAATTCAATTTGAAAATAACATCCTCAGGCTGAAACAAGGTGGTAGGCGAATCATGATGTGGAGAGGCTTTTCTTAGGCAGGGGCAGGAAAGCAAAGCAGAGATGATGAGAAGATTGATAGAGTGAAATGGGACAATCGTGTACGAAACCCTGTTAGTAGTCACAAAATACTTTAAAGGCTGAAACACACACACCAGACCGTCTTATCCAGCCGACCCGACGGACATGTCTGTACAAATTTTTTTCCTGACCAACTGAGTGCCTAGAGGCTCCCTCTCCAAACCACCGGACTCATGAGATCAAGTATTCATGTGAGAGTACGAACCACAAATTCTGGAAATGTTGTCAGCATGAACGCGCCTCATGGATTTCCCGTCAAATTGCTGCATAGCTCCAACCAAGATAGAGCAGGGGTCTACCTTGTTCAGAGCTACGCAGTACAGCTGCCGAAAACCGTCAGCCGATCTGCCCAGCCCCATTCACGTCAACCAGATCTAATTTCTACGATGCGATTTTCTGTCGGATCAGACGGGTCGGATGGTCTGGTGTGTTTTAGCCCCTACCAGAGGCTTACCGTTCAGTATGAAAGCAGCTCTAAATGTACTGCCAGAGCTACAATGGAATGGTTTAGATTTGTGACAGAACAGGTTAGGTTAAGTTGAGACCTGGCAAAACTTGAAATTCAGTTTTCACAAGCACTCTCCAACCAATCTGACAGAGCTTGAGCTATTTCGTTAAGAAGCATGGGGAAAAGTCTTCTCCTGATGTGCATGGTAGGTAGAGACATGACCTAAGAGACTTGCAGTTCTAACAACACCGAAAGCTGGTTCTAACAAAGTATACAATGTGGACAGAGATCGGCTTCTTTAGAAATGGTACGCTGCTAAAACTAAATTAGAAGGAAATGTCCCCATTAAAAAAGAAGTGATCAAAGAAGCCGTTTGATTTCAGAGAAGTACCCCTATAAAAGCTCTGTCTAGCGCACAGACAGTTTTATTTCCACAAGGATAAATCAGATAGAGACCCTTTCTTTGTTTGCCACCATTGGTGCGAACTAAAGCAAACACAAAACCAATGGGTTTATGCCCCCAATACTATGAATCACAGAATCAGAGAGCAATAAAAGCTCAATAGAAAGCCCCGAACGGCAAAGACAAAGAACAAAATGGAGAGATAAAAGAGCTGTGAGCATTTACTCTCCTCCTGCTGGTCTATCTCCTCTATCAACCTGGGGGTAGTGAGGAAATACAGTTCATTATCATTAATCACACTACACTCCAGGTTCACACACAGGCACTCTAAAGAAGTTAAACACACTCCCTGCAAAACACCCGACGACCAAGTTACCCTGAACAGATGTCTGCTGCATCTGTAACCAGTTAAACTGAAATACGGTTGCACTTGCCGGCAGCATCTTTCACTTTTCTCATCCCCCCCATGTTATGATCTATCGCCTCTGCTAGGAACCGGTGAGGAACAACAGGATTATCCAGCAGCACTAACCATAACTCCCTGCTCTGCAGGCCAGACAGCATATAGTGTTTTACTGCCATGCAGTTTGTTTCAGCTGCAGTAATATAACCCTTAATTACAGCAGGGCGATGAACTAATATGTGCCGTATGGGCCCAGGACCTTTTGTGTGCGCACACTTAAATACAAATGGACCAAAACAATATACATCAACAGCATATATGCTGCAGGAAATTGGCATTTTGCTGCTCTCATGAAGCAAATGATTAAGCCTTTGTGTATGTGTAGGAGGAATATATATATATATATATATATATATATATATATATATATATATATATATATATATATATATATATATATATATATATAGCAAGTCCATACTTAAAGAATCGCCGCTGTGGTCAAAAATCTAATCAGTTTCTGGAACTGTTTACGATTAATGTCCAGTATTTGTGAAGCTGGAAAGAGAAACAGCCGCTCTTTTAACTGATCTCAAACTCCCACAACGAAAATAATTTCCAAAAAAAAATGTTTCCATCTGATTCATGAATAATAATAATTTAAAAAAAAAAAACACCTCAAGCAAGGACACGGTCTTTTTTTTTTTTTTTTTTGTGACTTTTCAAAACTTTTTCCATCAACCTTTTCTAATTCAGCACTCCTCTGCAGCACCAGACTGCATCTGTTTTTCCTCACAAGAGATCAAATGAAACTCCTCGCAGCTCTTATTTCTCCCGTCTCCTCAACATCTCTCACACGCTAGCTTGTGCTTGCATTACACATAAGCTGTAATCTTTACCCAACGTCGGAGCTGCTAACCTTTAACTTACAGTGAGGAATGTGCAGCTGTAATTTTGGGCGTGTCTCAAAATGAGCAAGGGTTCGTGAACTAATGTCTGCGTGTTAAGTTCTGTCCATCGGCGCAATTAGCTGAGTGAAGGCGCTGTATTTTCAGGGTCACTTCTGAGCTTGTTCCCTCTGGTAAGTACAGTGTGTGTTTCCGCGCCACCCCCAGGCGTGTGTCCGTGTGAGATTCTTACTGAATGATATCTTTGAATGAAAATATCACATTTGATGATAAAGATTTAAACAAAAAAGGTATAACATGGTCTAATTGTTTAAAACGTGTCTCCTTTTCAAAAGGCGCTTTTCACCTATGCGACCCAAAAATTAATTTCCCGCAGCTTTTTATTTTATCCTTATTGGTCAGTTTTGCGTATGTTCACGGTGGGGTCCAAAACCGAGCTCTTTACATAAATGCCATCCGGTTACTCCGAGTCAATCTTCAGCTGAACTATCACTGATCTCTGGCCACCATAACAGCAGATTCAAGAATGCGACTGAAAATGCTATCAAATTAGACCAAATACAGCATCATAACGATCCGAATATTTTGTGGTTTAAAAGCTAAGCTATTTTAACTCGAAACAGTTTGGGACGAGAAGGAATTTTAAATAAACCACGCCGATACCGAGAGTTTCGCAAAAAAACAAAAAATATTCCACCAATACAAACTACAGCCAATGATGCTGTCGCAGCGATCACACTTGTGCAAAGTCGCTCCCAACAGTATGGAAAAGTAAAACTTAAACAATCTTTAAATAAATTTTTGCCGACACAGAATTCAACGCTGGCTTGCCTTTGGAGCGAGAGGAGGGGAGAGGAGAGCACAGTTGAGGATTTAAACCCCGTGTTTCACAGCCACAAGGTGATTATTTTATAGCGGTCACACTTTAAAACTGAAATAAAATCATTTGCAACGCACAGGATGTTTTTATGGGTATACTCACACAAGGCAGATCCTTTAGTCCACTTGTTTGCTCCGGACCAAAAGTGGACTTTCTTTTTCGTTTGGTGCAGTTTGCTTTCACATTGTACTTTTAAGAACTCGTGACAGAGCCACCCGTGAGACGATGGTTGCTCCCACAGGACAGAAAACACTAGGGCGGGACGTGGCACAGACCCCGAAACGGGGGAAAACTATTATGGAAATCCGGTGTGCAGCAACTCAGTTAAATTATTGTGTCTCGTGAAGCTCATTGAATGCAGGTTTCAAGACACTTTATTTGTAATTTTGGAACGGCGTTGGAGAATGCGTCCTGCAAGCTGAAGGAGTCCCACAGCATGTTGGCAGCAACGTTGCTAAGCAAAAAGGTACTACCCTCACTGCTATGGTGGTCCAAAGAGATTTGGGTTTTCTGTAGTTGGGTCGGATCGAGGCCGTTTCGTTTTCACACCAGAAGCGAACCGCACCAGAGCGTGTTTGGAAGCGGACCGAGACAACCTCAAAAAGTGGGTCCGGTTGTTTGGTCCGGGTTCACTTGAATGCATTCACACCTGCACAAACGGTCCCGACAAAGAGGGGAAACGAACACTGGTCCGTTGGAAGTGGACCAAACACGGTAGGTGTGAATACACCCTAAATATTCACTGCTTGCAGGACATTTCTCAATGGAACAATAACCACACACAATCTGTTTCTGTCAAACTCGGGACATGTCAATAAATGCTCCTGGAGGTAATTATTGTTTTAATTTGAACCTCAAAACATAAACACTGTAAAATTTTGTAACATTTGCATTTAAAAAGGCTTCAATGAGAGCATTATTCTGGACTGGCTCTGGTTCCTGTAGTGGAAAAGCCCCTCCGAGGCACATTTCTATTCAAGGAACCTTTTCCAAAAATCGGGGTTGTATCCCGGTAATGTTTAAATAACAAAGTTTTCTGAAGCTCATACATTCTGTCAACTTTAACTGTAATACATTTTATATCATTACTGTCTGTTTATAGCTGCCTGTGGCAAAAGAGGGAGTAAATCCTTCACTGACAGGAAAATGTTATGTTTTAAAACATTTAGCTTCTAAGACCCAGATAAAAAGAATCACAGCCCCTGTGGATCATTAACACGTTTTTTAAGAAAAGATGCAGTCTGCACAATGCTGATTCCTCTTTTGGGACACATTCCTCAAACTTTCTCTAATAAATATCTGTGAATGTAAACTTCCTCTGACGTTGAAATGAATATAATACCGCTGTGGAGTATAAATGCTGCGAAATGATGACAAATCTATCGTTGGACATAGGGTTTTAATCCTGAATGCAGCTCTCGCTTCTTCTCTCACCTAAGAACACAGAAGTCAGCGTCAGCAAAAACTCATCAGAATTTGCTTTACGCAACTGTAAATGTTTCAAAAGAGCTCAGATTGTCTTTCTTGTAAGCTCAGGACGTTTGTAGTAGCCTTGTTTCAGCCAGCTCACACGCAGTGAGCAGCAACAGGTGGAGTAGGGCTACTGTCCCATTACTCTGTGCTCTAAACAGTGGTTTTGAAGCAATAGCCTTATAAAACGTTGGTATACCTCGATAAAGGTAACCAGTCCATATTTATCCTCAGCGTTTCATGAAAAAAAAACTCCTTTACCACTGTACGAGGCCTCCTTCAGGTCTCAGCTTGTAACCAAGTGGCCACAATAACATTCAGCTTAATTAAGAACCACATCCTCATCATGGCCAGTTGCTGACACTTACAATAGTCTGTTTTTTACCAATTGAACCCCTTCCACTCTGGGTCAGCTTAAGGGCAACACCTCAAGCAACCGACCCGCAGAGACATAGAAATATACAGAAAACCTGGGTTTATTTGTGTCTCTCAGTACAAACAAATCATTACAGAGACAGGGCTTCCAGCCAGCACTTGTTACTCTCCAGGGCTGATCGGGATCTTGACAACCATCCAGCACTGCTGTCTGCAACAGTTAAGGAGCAAAGGGAAAAATGAACTGAGGCATTTCGATCAATATAGGCTCATTATCTGCTGCCTTCTGTCCCAGAGAGATGAGTCCCAGCTCTCCGGCCGGCCTGTTGATGAGCAGAGCGCACCACAATTCAATTAGGGTATGGCCGAGATGCCAAAAGAGGTTTGATCAAAGCACTCTGTTGAGCTAATTAGCTCACGCTGTGGTTTACGAGCGCTATTTATACATCTGAGGAGAAAACTGTGCTGTTTTGTTAATGGCAGGGTTTGGTTTTTTTTAACGGTGAATTGGACAGGGAACAACTAGGACTCATTGCAGATTCATAGGGATAGGCCAAGAGATTGCGGGGGTCCCTGGTGCTGCTCGACACACACATAACCACCGCATGTATATTCATGCAGACAAAGCATATACACAACCGGATGATCCTTCAAAAAAAAGGCCACAAAGGGGTTTAACACAACCCCTCTCCACAGATTACACTCGTCAGCATGGAGGTGTGAGCGTGTTTGTGAGTCTGTGTGTGGCTCCAGGACAGGAAATGTGAGGTCATCAAGAAACAGTGGCGAGGGGGAAATGAAGCTGTCCGCAGAAATCTTCAGGGGCTTTTTAAAGGAACCAGCTGACGTCTTTATAAACCCAGTTCAAAAGGTTGACCTCCTTCTCTCTGACGAGGCAGAGGAAAAACAGGTTTGTGGCTCGAGGTGGATTCGTACCCCTGTAGGGTGTATATTATTTTTGCAAAATACTTTTTTAACAGTTCACAATAGTCTTTCTTGAGCCTAATTATGTTATATGTTTGCACAACAAATGTCCATCTCTCACCTACTTTGTTCTTTTGATTTATTTTATCAATAAAAGTGTGGTCATATGAGTCATGCTTTTTTTTTTTTATAGGAAGTTGGTCTCATTTACTTGACTGGATTAAAACTAAAATACCCCTCACATTGCTAATGATCATTTGCATTTTCTCTGTAATATTAACGCAGCATCAATCACTTGGAGGTTGATCACGTTTCAGGTAATATTCATAAAACCTATGGCAGAGCAGAGCTGTTGCACTGTTGACCACATTCGACTTCACAAGTCTAGCAGCTGATAACTTTAGTTTTAATGCAAAGAAAAAAATGGCTTAGTATTAAACTAGAGCAAAACTTGTTTGATTACATGAGGGCTATTTCTGTTTATTTTAGATTTCTATGAAAGATCGGTATTTGGTTTCCATTTTTAAACTATTATATATGAAGTAACGCCGCACATTGTCAGCACCATAGTTTTAGATAACGTAATCTGAGGCAAAAGTAGCATCCAAAAACTCAATTTGACCTGCAGAAATGCTAGAAGTGATGGTATGCATTACTAATGATTAAACACGCCCTCCGTTTTATCTTCTTAACATCTCCATTCCGTTGGTGTTTTGAAATACTTCATGCTAGACACAATCCATCAAAACTTGGCTGTTTCTGTCCCTGAACAGAACATTTTGTTGCCATCTTATTTTCTGAAAGAGGCATTCTACTTGGTCGTGTGAGCAAGCTCATATTTATCGCCATCATAAATTACGCTGTCACACCCCGTCAAGTAAACTCTGCTCAGAGGAGGAGGGAAAGGCAAGCCTGAGGAGCATCCTTTTGAGAGTGCACTCTTACAATCCTGTTACTTTGAGCGACTTCCTGAACTTGAAAAGCTCTGTGAAGCTTCCCTGGCCTCACATGCTTCAGGTTCGTGACTGACACAAAGCTCAGACTTTAAAAATCACACAACAAATGCAAGTTTTCTTTTATACACACAGAAAAGTGCCAGAAACAGGGGATCACATATAGTGAGGTGCACTGTAGCAAAGCTTGAGTGTGTGTGTGTGTGTGTGTGTGTGTGGTGTTGGGCTCCTGTGGCGCTCTCTCTGTCTGAACAAAGAGTGGGTTCTTAATCACATTATTCAGATGGGAGTTAAATTAATGACTGGGAAGAGTTAGGTTCTTCAGCGGTTTTTCTTTTCATTTAGAGGACACTTCAACCACTTTTTTTTTTTTACAAAAAACACAAAATGCATTATTTCACTATCTGTACTCACATTAAAGATGCGGATTTTTTTTCAATTTTTAAAAGTAGTAAGCAAAGAAAAAAAAAAGAAAAGCTAGTGCGCAAACTCACCAGTTGTAAAGTGCAAATAAAAATGAGCGTGCATCGTCCGCTGCAGCAGCCCATTGTGTCAGCAGGGGGGGGGGGGAAACGCGGTGACTCTATGAAGGACTTGGAATCGAGCTCTCACTGCCGACCACACTCAGTCTTGATCCAAACACCGGCTTTGTCCCATCCTCCTCCGGCGTCTTTATTTTAACTGAGCCCCGGGAACAGCGACTGCAGTCGGTTGCCTCCGGTCTGGTTGCTCCGGACGTGTCTGTTTACCTCCGATCTGGCCGACCGGGCGCACTGGCGGTGACTGGCTGGGAGAGACTGGGAGCAAGCCGGTGTGTGTGTGTAAAAAAAAAAAAAAAAGGAGGAGGGGCAGGGACGAGGGTAGGGGGTGGTCAGAGTGGTGCTGGTGGGGTAGACGGCCGAAGCTGCTGAGACTGAGCGACTGACAGGGGGCGTCATCAACATCCCAAATAATAATAATAATAATAATAATAATAATAATAATAATAATAATAATAATAATAATAATAATAATAATACATTTACAATACATTTTGTCAATTATATTAAAATATCAGCAATCAAGAATCAATTTCTTAATTCATAATTCTTGATATTTTAAATGCTGATTATTTCCTCCCGTCTTCATAAAAAAAACATTGTTTTTTATGTCTGTTTAACATTCTTGGTGGCATTAATTGGGCCTACAAGCAATTTATTCATGACTTGATCCTTGCGTGAGAACACGCGGGACCTAATCTCTACAAAAAAAAAAAAAGATGGAGAAAGGGCGCCACCTGGTGGTGAATGCGAGACTTTGGAGAAAACGAGGGCCGGCTCGAGGTAAAACTGGTTGTTTGAGGACTCCTGCTGACTTGGGGGCCCAAGATTACTTGAATTGAAACAAAACAAGACGACAAATGCACCGGCTGGACACGTAAATAATAGCAAAATAATAAAATAAAACAAAAATAATAAGATAAAAAAAACCTTTGACGTTTGAATGGTATATTAACAGAGTACTGATTTAAAGATGATTTGATTATTTTTGTGGCTTGTGCATGAGATCAGAAAACATTTTATGCACACTATAAGTGGTTAAAAAAGTAATAAATCAGCAAATAATAGTCCCTCCTCTGTGGCTGCCTGCGAAACAACATTAAAGTGTGACCCTTCCTTTCCCAAACTACCAGTTTTTGCAATATAAAAAAGTGTGGTTATTCTCCAAGATCACGTTCTAAAATGTACAGAGACACCTCCACACAGTATGTTTTTTTTTCCCATATAATTGGCTTTACCGAACAGCTCTGTAACACACCTTGTACCTTTTTCCTGGCATACTTGATATATGTAGGAAAAGTGATAATATAACTATGATATTCCATATTAATATCCATACTTATGGGGCAACAGTGGCTCAGGAGGTAGAAGTTGGTCCTGTAACCAGTGGGTTGCCAGTTTGAGCCCTGGCTCCATCCATCTTGGTCTCTGTGTACTTGGGCAAGACATTTCACCCGTCTAGACTGCTGCCGTTGGTCAGAGGGCCCAGTGACGCGATTGCATGAAAGCTCCACCTGTCAGTCTGCAGCTGAGGCTACAATGTAGCTTAATACCGTCAGTTTATGAAGGGGTGAATGACTGACTGGAGTGTGAAACACCTTGGAGTGGAGACTTGATGTAGCGCTATACAAGTACAGGCCATTTATGGTCTGCACTTCAAAACAAGATGTTTTAATGTGTGACTAAAAACTGATTCAGCATGAAGAACATAAACGGGGGATGGGTGGCACGGTAATTGCTTATGACCTAAATGTAGAAGGACCCCCAAATGAAATTCTGGTTAGGTCTTCATACAACCTTGGGTAAGCTCTGCCTGTAAACAACATATTTTTGTCCCTATGGTTTGTTTTAAAGTGTAACCTCATAGTCCTTGCGAGGATGTGGCTCCCACTTCTTTCCTCACCAGCTTCATAAATGTTTCAGGCTTTTGAGGGCTGACCGGGGGAACACTTCACGTCTAATTTCATCACACACTCCTCCGTTCTGTTCCTTTTTTATCTGTTCCTTTTTTAAGCTCCACTCCTCTTCTTATGGCATCCTTCAGCTATGCTGCCCTGCCCACCTGTGTCCGGCCCCAGCCCAGAAGGAGCTGCCCCTCTGAACAAAATAAAACACAGGATAGCCTATGTAAAAGCCAACAGCATGGAGTCAACATAGTGTGGGTCATGTATTGAATAATCATTTTCTGACATCTAGCAGGTACATATAATATTATGTCAGGTTTGCACATTCAGATGTATTTTCACCTTCTTGCAAACATAGCATAGGTGACTTTTCTCTTCCTGCTGTCCTAATGTTCTTGTAGCATCTTTATCTTGGAAGTGTATTAAAGCTTAATTTATCGCCATCCGTGGGGAAGACGTGCAAAACGCCCTTTTAAATCCAGGAAAGTCTGAGATTTCTTGTCAATCCTGATCTCAAAATCCAACATAGCTGCTGAAGTAAAAATAAATAAATAAATAAAAATTGTATGAGCTTTTGATTTTCATTTAATTGATTACACAAACTGTAATATACATCCCTCTTTCTGAATTTTTTTTAAAATACAGAATGCAGGGAGAGAACAGTTATTGGCCTGTTGCACCTTGGGCCACGAAAGAAGGCTGAGTTTGTGTTGATTTGCCCACATGCTTTGGATCATTATCCTGAATTCTTTGAATCATTTCAGTTTTCTAACCGAGTCCTCCAGATTTTTTTTATATTTTTTTATTTAACATGTCCTGAATTTCCTTTTTTTTTAAACAATTACTTAAACACAATTTTGAAAACAGGGCTCAGAATTTCAAAACACTACACGAAATTAGCACAGCTACACACACAATATGCAGAACAGCTCAGATTCTGTGCAAAATGAAACACTCAAGTAAAAACCATAAACACATTTATAAAAACCATATTATGGTACCATATAAAATACACGTTTCATAAGGCTTGATTTTGTTTGAATCAAGCCTGTCACACACTGCTGTGTTTAACTTAAAACACTTTTAACAATTCTACCTCTCAGTGATTAGATTGCTGTAAGCAAAGTACACAGAGAAAGTGAAAATATAAAACATGGTAAATTCACCAAACACAACCCAAGATCAATGCTGCAGACTATTGAAAATAGGATTTATTTCTCTTCACATAACCAAAATCTGCCGACATGGGTAATCAAAACAAAACATGTCCCAACAGTGTAAGCCCAGAAAATGGACAAATGAACTGTAACCTGTACTACCAGTACAGGTTACAGAAAAAGTACAGCAAAGGAAAAGAAGAACATCACAGGCAATATCCTCATTGGCAAGAAAACGTGGGAAGAACCGTCTTGAATGATGGATCCATCGTTACACAGCCGACATTTGACAAATTTGGAAACAGGAGGACGTTCTCCTCCTGTTTCAGGTCTTCCTCTTCCTCTACCTCCTGCTCGCCCTTCACAGATTCTCCCTCTCCCCCTCTCTTCTTCCTCTGTCTTCTTCCATTCAGGTGTACTCGCCTGCTGCATTTTTGTAGTGCTCAAACCTGATCGGTGTGTCTACAATAAAGCAGTCATGTGTCTGTACACCTGATGTGCGTGTTTAATTAACTGGGTCATGAGTGTGGCGATTTGTCAGTCGGTGCTTTGGAATTGTAAGGAAGAGACATTAGGATATACTTCAGTGTCTAACGCAGACAAGTGTTTTGCAAATCCCTGTGTGCATTGTTCTAAGTGTGTGGATGACTTTGTGTTTATAGTGTTTATAGTGGTGAGAATCTGGTCCAATGTTTTGCTCCTTGAGTAGAAGGTGTCGATAATTATGTAATTCTTTTGTTTTTTGTGGTTTATGCAATCATAAAAAAAACTGTAATGAGTTTATCAAACCATGCATTTTGAAAAGGTTCCCAGGGCTTTTGAAAGACAAACAGGCCCACAGCATCACAGATCACCCACCATACTTAACAGTGGGCATTATTTAACACCATCGCTTTGTTTTAAACTCCATCAACCTAGGGGTGTTTACATAATGCTGAAAAGCACAGTCTTGGTCTCATTTGGCCAAGGCACACCACTTAAAGCCTCGGTAGAGTTTGGCAGAATTCACATATTTACATTAGTTGTGGTAGTAAAAGAAATACTTTTTCCTGTTGTCATATCCAAACAACCAGTTGGTTGATATAGTTTAAGGTTTGTTTTGGAGACTTGGTCACCCCACTCATTATTGCTTCTCCAACAGGCTTCTTTACCAGAGCTGCTAACAAATGTTGGTGCCACAGTATATGTGGCAGCATATGATTGACTAATAATGATATGCTAATAATAACAATTTGCTTTCAGAAACTATGGTAAACACTTTAAAAAAAAGGCATTTTCAGTCTTATTTCATAAGGTGGGTAGTTTAGAAGACCAAGAGCATTTTATTTTATGCAAGTCAGAGCAGGAAGTAGGCCTACCAGCAGAACACAGCTCTAACCACTCCTGCATGCATGATGTTCAATCCCGCACAGCTGCATTTCTTATGAGAACATCTCAGTGTGTACCAGAACACTATGCATGTGTGAATGTGTGTGTGTGTGTGTGTGTGTGTGTGTGTGTGTGTGTGTGTGTGTGTGTGTGTGTGTGTGTGTGTGGTGATAGCTGAAATAAGGTCACTGTTATAGTTCTGACTGTTTGGAAGCCTGATGGAGGTTCTACTGTGTTCCCATTTTGCCTGACACCTTCTTTTCTCCATACTCTTTGTTCATGTGTGTGTGTGTGTGTGTGTGTGTGTGTGTGTGTGTGTGTGTGGGGGGGGGCACTTCTTTCATGACAAGTGCAGCCCTCCAGGGCTGCTGTTCTCAACAAAGACGCTAATGTGAAGTGACAGGACAGCCAGTGGCGTTCTGCTCGGAGGGGACCTGCTTTGTGGAGGAGACCTGAGAGTCTGTCTCATAGTGGACAACAATAGAAAAAAAAGACCTTCGAAGGACAGAGTTTTTCTTTTCTTCTCTTTGAAAGCATTTTTAGACTGTCGCTTCTTGTTTCCACTCTGGCTGTCTGTTTATCTCTCTCTCTCTCTCTCTCTCTCACTCTCTCTCTCTCTTTTTGCACGTTGTGGAGATTAAGCAGACCAGACAGGATTCCTTGTGCAGGCACACTCAAGACAAGTCTGTTTGCTGATGATCAAACATCCATTTCATCCTTTCTGAGGCAGAAATATGAGAGCAGAGCTGATTATATCCGCTCTCACACGTAGGAGTTTGAATAAATCGATTTTCAGAAAATGATTGCGGTGACCTAGAATTTATCTTAGAGTATTTCAGCCTGGATTATAAAATCATTTCAGTCAAAGTCTCACGAGGGCCTGCTTTGGGTGACAGAAACAGGTCATTTTTTTATTGGCTGAAGTCTGCTTTATAAGTAAATCAGAACGAAAGCAAGCTGCTCTCGTCAGCGTTTAGGACATCAGAATTAGCACAAACTTGCTGACTTGGCTCCAAATTGTTGCCTTCTCTGCTTGTCGAAGAAGCACACGAATGCTTTCTTTATTTAGGTCCATCTTATGAAACTTTAATATCATACACGTGCCACTGGGTATAACAAGTAGGCAAATTCTGTTCTGATTTTTCTTTTTTGTTCCACCAACGTCTTGGGGTTGACAAAGAATAAATACAAAGGATGATATGAGGAAGCTGTCAATAATTTATGACTGGATTGTTCTTTGGTGAGGAAATATTGGTGGAATCCTTTTAACATCTGGTGTTATTCTGATGTTTGCCACTTGGGGGCCTTCTTTCTGGGGTCGTTCTTAGATTGAACTGTGCGTCAACCAATGGAAACACAAGCAGGAGAAAAGGGGACATTCAGAAGCTCTACTTCAAAATAAAAGCACAATCATGAGCTGTGGCGGCCCTAAGGTGAATTTACAGCAAAAAATTAGATGAATCACGATGGTCCACATACTTACAGCACTAGAATCACATGCCAATCTATTCATTTCACATTAAATCCACTAAGTAAATTTACACAGATGTGGCCAAATCTTTTACCTATTGAAACATTGTTTTATTTCTTCTGAGCATTGAGTTCATAAAAAGCAACTGTCTAATGTGTGCTAGCAAGCCTGTAGTGGGGGATTTTATGTGAGTAAACAAATGCAACTTTAAAAGAAGGGTAGTTGTTTTTTTAAGGACATGGTGATATCTTTAAAATATATGAACAGATTTGTTGGTGTCAAGAAAGAAACTAATAATCCTTCCATTACAATCATGTTTCAAAGTAAACGTTCAAACTTTAAGCCTTAGAATGACGGCTGCTTTCAGGCATTTCATGAGCCATTCAGTCTACTTAAACGGAGACCCTTTGCTGCATATTGGGAACCTTGAATTTATGCGAAGCACAATTAAGTCTAAGTATTGAACATCAATGGAAAGATATACAAGCTGCCGCATCGAAGTGCTGCTCTTCAAATCTGACACAGATGTTTGTTCCGTTAACCAGTTAGTTTGCAGTTATTTTACATTGATGTCATGGCTAAAATTTAAGTTCCTCTTTCAAAGACCCTTTTTTGGGGGGAATAATTTACTAATTAAACCCACATTTTTAGGAATAGAACTGTGTCCTCATTACAGGCATCAACAAATTTGCCTGTATATAAATGCGTTCCTCCTGTTTCACTGTCTTATGAGTAGACTTCAAAAAGGTATTGCTTATTTCTATTATCACCTCTACACTTTACGACTTTTAAAAGTCAGAATGTCCAAGGTGAATCAGTCTTAAAGATTACTTCCCTGTGCAAGTTACAGCATCATCTCAGAGACTAAGAATGAATGGACTTCGTTCAAACTGAAGTTAAGCCATTTAAGCACTGAATTACAAATAAAAGTAATTAACATGTCACATCTAACCAGCAGCACTATAAGTGTTTGCTTTGACTTGGACATGGATCTCTGTTATTTGTTATCAAAAATTATAACTGCATCGTTATTTCAGAAATTCCCCAGTTTGGGATTTTTTTTGTTTTTTGATACTTTTTGGGAGTTTGCATATAAAACACCTACAACAGTTAAATGTGTTGAATAAAAGTAGACAGAATTACAATAAGGTGCACTAATGTGAGCAAATGCATGCAATATTATAAACCATGCTTCTTGTAATACCAGTCCTTGTAATAGTCGATGGCGTTTTTATTTTGACAGTCTCAACAGGAAATGAATGGCGCCTGGATGCGCCTTGAAGGCGCTGTAAGTCACATGGTGCTACCCAACCGAGAGCTGATGGAGCCAGATGAAAGAGGCAGGAGGCGAGCCCCTCCGCTTGCGCGTCAGCATCCCCTCAAATAGAAATCCGCTGCTCACCTCAGCCCTGATCGCAGAGGACGCACGGCTGCAAACGACAATTAAAAGCTGGTCTGGGCATGCAGCGTTTTATTGTTTTATTTCTTTTTTTGTAAATGTAATGGCAGAGGAGGCGAATAAGGGCAGGCTGTGAGGAGCGTTACGGAGAATGGTAGTGAGGATCAAGGCGCGCTGTCCCAGGAGAACTCATCCGAAGAACTGGCCGTGAGAGACCGGGATGCTGCTCTAATACCACCGGGGGCGGGTGAGTAGCGCCCAGCGCATCTCTTCATATCCGAGTCTGTAACGCGACAGTTGAAGGGCTCTTAGTTTCCCTAAAACACCTGTCAATTCTTCCAACTACATCGATCCCACCTGTCTGATCATTCGTTAGCGTGCCCTCTTGAGGTGCACGCATCCAGCAGATCAACCGCGAATTAAACAGGCTGCTAACTAGAAGAAATAGTGCGCTCAGCCCGTGCGCACGCCGGTAACTCGCGGTGATGCGCGCACATCATCATCGGGGCTGAACGCCATGCAGTGCGTTTCAGCAGGGGGGGAGGGATTGCGGGGTCGATCGTGTCTCTTTAAAGTTTTGATTAGAGTGAACATGTGTTGCACACAGCGGTCTTAGTGGCTAATTAATAAAGCCTTTGTGAGGGGCTTCCTCTATCACAGGCACTCATCATTAATCCAATGATGGCCCGGAGGGAGTGGGTTGGTGTCCGCGCTGATAGGAGGAAAGGCACCAGTCCAGCTCACACGCTCGGGCAGATTAATTATGGACTCTGGCTGTGATGTCCACAGAAATGATGCACACGTCTCAAACAGTAAAAGCAGCTCCAAATAGCAGTTTGTGTTAAATTCTCCCCATTTATGACTGACATTTTGGATTATCTGAATAAACCCCCCCCCCCCCCCACCACAATTTATCAACACGGGGTTTAAATGTGTCCTCCTCCTTTTGCTTTGCTGATCTGAGTGATATTATTGTCTTATTTTGTGGTGAAATTCATACAGGGTCTTCATGCAATGCGTGCTGTTCTGCTAAGTATGTGGGTGTGGGTGTAAGAAGAACTTCTACATGAGGCCAAGTGCATGCAGATGAATCAAAATCCACTTACTATTCTGCAAAGGTCTCTGTCTGCTGGGTGGATGTGTGTGTGTGTGTAGCTCACCTCATTACACTCATTGTGTTGACTTAAGCAGTAGGGTCACCCCTGAGGCCCGTTCACCTGCGTTATTGAGGAGCGATGCTCAGAATTACACCACACTCCTAGATGGGAGAGGCTTTTCAGCTGACATGATCAAGTTCAGCACTGGTACTCCAGACTGAAGCCTCATGTATTAATCTTATGTGGCGTAAATGTTCTGCCTGAAGGGGATTAGGCTGCTCCCTGCTCCTCATAAAGCACGTTTTGACGAGAGGTGCTTAACTCTTGGATCTTGATTTATTTTATTTTATTTTATTTAATTTGTGTAGGAGCTCCAGGTCTTGTTTGACTCTTGAGAAATTATGTTTGCAGCCAACCCACCCACGCGATCCACTCGGTTTCTCCACAAACTGACAAAACTAAACCGTCTCCTTTTTACAGGTGCATATTTTCAGAGGGATTTCTAAATTCCCCCCTTTTGGTATGTATTAAACATCAAGCCTGTCAAGTATGCTTAAAGCGTTCCTCGGGTTTTTCTGTCCCCTAAGCCAAATAACCACTTTTTTAAGGTTGAAAGGTGATAGAACAGGCCGTTGGTTCCAACTCCTGCTGATGCACACAAACCATCTTACTGGCCAGCTACATTAACCATATGCAGAACATGAATGCCTGACACCTGCAACATAATATCCTACCTATTATTGCATCAAAGCAGACTTATGTGGTTGTTATATTGCAGATTGAACAGCGCTCTGTGAGATGTTCAACGCTTGGAATATTGTTTTATTACTGATACCTTTTCTCAATTTCTACCTTGACCCACCTGCTGTACTCCTTATTCTTCATAACGTTTGTTCTTTAAAGTTCTCTAAGTAGTCTCTGAAGCCTTCAAAAAATGCTGTATTTATACTGAGAATAGGATACATTAGTCAACTTTTTCTACTAATCAGGTGACTGTAGGAAGTTGGTTAAACTTCATTTTATTTAGGGACATCACAGTAAAAAGGGCTGAATAAAAATGGATGTCACACTTATTATTTGTTGGGATATTTAACTACTTTTTAGAGGTTTAGAATAAAAAAAAAACGAAATGCTTTCCACTGGACATGATAAACCATCTCCTAATGGATAATTGTTCAACCCATTACATAAAGCTCTTGTCGCTCCGTCTATGCTGACCAGAATCCAATTGTCTATTTGCTAGGATTGTTTTCATTCACCTGCATAAGATACTAGGGTTAAAATAGCAGAGGTGCTTTCCATCCCTTTCCCCTGGACTGCTTATCCCATCACGTCCCATGCTGGGATGCATGGGTTTCCACTGCTAAAATCAAAACATACAACATCTGAGCACTGACCAGATCTCCAGATCCACTGAGCGTCTGTTAAAAATGGGCTGACTTGCAAAGCCGACAGCATCCCTCTGGGCACAAGGGACTCAGAGCAGGCAACCTGTCAGATTTGGATTTAAAAAACTATCAATTCACCAATCCATTATCTATACCCTCTTCTGTGCAGGGTTGTGGGGGATGGGACCAGTGATCATTGGGTAAGAGGTGGGGTACACCCCGGACAGGTTAGCTGTCTATCACAGGGCAACACAGAGACACAGGATAAACAACCATGCATGCACAAACATTTACATCTAAGGGAAATGTAAAGAGACAAGTTAACCGAACAGTCATGTTTTTGGATTGTGGGGGGAAGTCGGAGTACACGGGGAGAACCCATCCATGCACAGGGAACGCCACGAAGAAAGAGCCCAGGCCGGGGTTCTTGCTGCAAGGCAACAGTGCTACCACTGTGAAGCCTTCTAAAAAATTAGTTGTGGTAAAATTATTGTAAAAGTAAATTGGTAATTCATTCATGGGCTTTCTGTATCGGCCTAAAGCTGTTCAGGTTTGTGGGCAATTGAAGTTAATCTCAGGAGACAAATGCACTGCAATGCCAGCATCACATCAAACATCAGTTTAGAGCAAACAATTAACCTAACAAGCTTGTTTAAAACTCTGGGAGCAGGAGGAGAAAAGCCAAGCAGGCACAGGGACAACATGCAAACTCCACAAAGGAAGGCTCCAGCCGCTAGCCGTAATTCTTTTTTTCAAGGTTAAATAGGCAGGTCAGATATTTGGAAACGCAGTTCTGTGAAGTTCATATCAGTAATAGCTCTCTTACCTGTCGTCATATTGCCCTGAGGTTTCAGGAAAAGGATGAAATTTTCAGCTCCGGTGGTGATGTGCTCAGGAACCTGTTTATTTGTGTTGCATGTGCGACGCAACAACAGTTTGGAGCTGCTTAGCAAAGCCGAAGGGGTGCGCAGTGCCCTCCTCGGCATGGAGGTGCATGCGGCTCAGTGGAACCTGCGCTCTGCAGGGATCAAAGTTGAACAACTTTGACAACGGTGCATGGCAAATTAACACAAATCATCTATCAGACTGTTTTTGACCAAGCAGGGAGCAGCCGTTCAGTTTGGAAACTGAGTTATTTTTAAGGCACACAATACTCTTGATTATAGCATCTAATCACAATTTTTGACAGGTTACAAATGCATCCTCATAACTAATACCACTATATCTTAGAAAATAAATCATAGCCGTTATCCACTCGTTATTTTGAACTATTTTTGTGCTCTGCTACATTAAACTGCACTGCATTAAACAAGGTTCACTGCTCAGCACATGCTGCTTCGGGTCGGAAAGCCACATGACAACTAGCCAAAAGGAAACCCTTTTCTCTGCTGTTAGCAAGTTAAAGCGACTCATACGGAAAATATCTGTGGGATACAATGTTGTACCGGCAGATAATAATTATCCACAGTTGTGCAACAGTTGTCAACTTACTGAAGGTTGACACTGTGAGCCGTATCAAGCTGGATCCGCTTTTTGTCCGCCAAGAGTTGAAAAGAACTTGACTTTCTCATCAGGCTACCATGTGTGCAACTGGAACAAAGCTCATTTTACAGATGTAGTTGTTTGGAAATCATCCCGGCAGACCCTCGTCTGGGCATCCTTAACCACCGTAACCTTACATCCTAATCCTAAAGGTGTTCACATGAGAAAATAGCAACAGTGTGTTGAGTGATAAATGGTTAATATTTGCTAATATAATGTTGAATCCTGTGCATAGGGACGTTTAGATCATTTGAGTTGTTTGAAAAAAGGTAAAATGACGTAAAGCAAGGGGGGGGGGCTCTTTCACTAGCTGTTAGCCTTTTAATTCTCTGAGGATTTTTAAGCATTTTTTTTTAGAAAATCACTGAGATATGATATTGGGTTACTACAGAATATCACCCCAAAGCTTACAAACTTTCCTTTTAAGTAAAACAAACAAAAAATTTTTTTTCGATCAAGACAGCTCAGATGATTGTAGGGCTGGCTGTTGCTGGTTATCACATTGCTCATTGCTGCCCCACTATAAGGAACTTCTGTCAACATTGACCCAAAAGTCTGTGAATGTGGCAGTGGTTAAACACTCATAAAAGTGTGAAGTTATTTGTATTTCCCTAACGCTCGCACAGTATTACTCATTTCAAAAAATATATACTCTTATTATAATGCTGATGGTAACGACTTTAATTTGAGTCAGTTTTTCACTGGAAAGCCCAAATCATGTGGGTGGTTGTTTGCCATTTTTACTGAAATCCCATTGTTAACTGCAGGTACGGCCGACCCTGCTCTGAAGTTGGTTTTCACACGGTGTCAGATTGCCTTTGATTGTTAATTACTCTTTGTTACACTTAATTGCAAGGATGAACAGGATACCTGATTTAAGCTTTGAGCTTTAATTTAACAAAATAATTATTATTGTAGTAGCTTTCGACGATGAACGACTGATGCAAGAGCAAAACGTATTACAACCAGTTCCAGTCTGCCCTGCTCTAATGGTGCGACGTGTGTTTGGTTTGTACTTCCTAGGTGATCCACAGCCCTGAAATGTGAAGGTTAGGTTGTTCCTAAATGCGTCAGGATGAATACAATTCTTCTAAAAATGTATATGTATCTTGAAACTCTGTTGGCTTTCTCGAAAAGGCTGTGAGCCACTCAGAAACTGAGAATGCACCAGCCATTTTTGCCTGTCGAGGTACCTTTCCTTTCAAGGAAACTCTCTCCTACACGCTGATAATCCCCACCCGGCACACAATCATTCTTTTCTCACGTCATACTCATCTCTAGTGTGGCCAAAAAAACTATCGGTGCCTTCTGCTCACACTTTTGTTGCATGCTGACTGCCAGTTTCGTTCACAGTCATTTTATCATTCTGTCTTTAAATAAAATATCATCTCTGGACTGTCATCCTGCCGCCAAACAGAGAAGGGGAGAGTGCACATTGAGCACATTGAGGGTTTTGAAAATGTCAGCAATTGTCCGTGGCCTTTGGTTATTTGTAAAAGGTGCAAAATTGCGATGTGAGCTTCACAGATCACAGAGTAAATGGTCCATGAATCCTCGCAGTGTGTCCGTGCACATGCTCGTGTACGTGTCAGCTGTCTGTTTGCGTACGTGTGATAGCTCAGCGAACACAGGGCCACGAAGATTGGCCAGTCAGCCGGACAGATGTGCCCTGGCCTGGACTCGGGAGCGCTGGGCTTCAAACTGGCCTGCCATCCAGGATTAGTGCCATGGATCTGTAACCAAAGGGCTAAAGACTAAAATTCTTAGTTTTCTTAAAATGCTCCCTCTTATTCAATTCTGTGAAACAGAAGGAAGGAACATGAAAAAAGGGACTCTTCTTGTTTGTTCAACATGTAAACATTGTAAAAATTCAAGCTTTTCACTGTGATAGCTGTTGAGCTTTGTTATTGTAGAGTTCTGGTGGCAGTGCAGTATCTGTCTCCATCTGAGCTAAATGCATTTCAGGCTCAGAGTGGCAATCGGCTGCCATAAAAGCGGGAGCACTGTAATTCATAACTATTGATTGGTGTCTGAGCAGCGTTTCAGCAAAACGACTCTGAACACAACTCTATACAGAAGCCAGTTGAGTAAATAAAGCAAAGAGGAAGCAATGATTTACATAGTTATGCTGTAATCTCCCCCACCCCTTTTTCTTAATTTGCAATGCGCTCGTAATGCAGAAACATTAAATAACGCTTTCTCAGAACCATGTTGCTGTTTCTAAGGCGGCACAGACGCTGCTGCGCATCTTCTGCTCCCATTTATCCACCTGTCATGCAGCCTAAGAGGTTCAATTTCCCTCCATTGAAGCTTAAACCAGCTGCTGGTGTTTAAACCTTACTGCTGCTCATCAGGTATCTTGACTTTCATAAAACAGACAGCTATTGTACATTGGGGAATTGTTTACAATCAGGCAGAAAAGTTGCAACCATGATTTCACTTTATTTTAGACTATTAGAATATTTTTCTTTGGAGAGTTGGTCCCTTTTCTTGGTGTGTTCAGTTTGTGAGTTTGGTATAACATGCATTTATACATTTGAACTTTTTTGGCGTCACCAGTTTCTTTGGATTTATTAGCTTGTTGAAACCGATGTTCAAAAAACGTTTTAAAATATGTTAACGGTAGTGAATGTCTGGTCATTAAACAGACTTTCTCACACAGAACACCACCCTGAAAGTGCTACTTTCTGTCCCATGTGTATAGAAACGAGTATCTGAGTCTAACTGTATGATAACCTTTAATACCCATGCCACAGTTTTATGGTATTAGCACAAACATTTTAAGCAAAAATATATAAAATGAAATTCCGCTTATTTCAATTCAATTCAATTCAATTTTATTTATATAGCGCCAAATCATGAAACATGTCATCTCAAGGCACTTTACAAAATCAAGTTCAATCATATTATACAGATTGGGTCAGGTTATACAGATTGGTCAAAATGTCCTATATAAGGAAACCAGTTGATTGCATCAAAGTCCCGACAAGCAGCATTCACTCCTGGGGAACCGTAGAGCCACAGGGAGAGTCGTCTGCATTGTACATGGCTTTGCTGCAATCCCTCATACTGAGCAAGCATGAAGCGACAGTGGGAAGAAAAACTCCCCATTAACGGGAAAAAAAAACCTCCGGCAGAACCGGGCTCAGTATGAACGGTCATCTGCCTCGACCGACTGGGGTTACCGAAGACAGAGCAGAGACACAACAAGAGAGACAAAAAAGCACAGAAGCACATATTGATCTGTTTTAAATCACATTGATTGAAAACAGGAACAACAATTATTCCTGTTGCTGCTAAAATATCTCTAGACATCAGTTATTGGAATTTTTATTTTATTGAACATATAACAAAAGGAATAGTAAAGTTACAAAAGAAAGTGATATAACTGAAAAACAACAGTAAAGTACAAAAATACTGACATGTTCAAAGGAGCGGGTAAACATCTAAATTTATTTCTAAACCACCCCACCCCCTTTTTTAGCATCAACATCATTGTGCCCAATTCCTAGTCTTGTAGATATTAACTTTACATTAACAAATGTAATGTTTTTTTAAAGAAAAACATTACATTTGTTAATGTAATGTTTTTCTTTTCCTATGTAATATTTCCCTCTGTAATGTTGTTTCTGTTCATGTTTTGTAGAGCACTTTGGATCATCTTGTTACTGAAATGTGCTATATAAATAAACTTGTCTTGCCTTACCCTGATACCAGACCTTGGTCCACACATTGTTGTACAATAGCTCTTCATTTCCTCCCTGCACATAGATTGTTGATTTATTTTAAATAAATAAGAATAAGATTTCAGAAAGTTTTAAGTGTTTCTTTAGTGTACATCTGAGTGAATAGTTCAGAATAACCTGTGAGGAAGTAATAACATATTTAACCATGGCTAAGTTTGATAAAGATGGTCCTTTTGTCGTTATTTATTAAATAATCTTATTGTTAGGAAAATGTAATTCTTAGCTATCCATTGAAAATAAATTTGTATCATTGTTTTAAATAGTGGTTAAAATGGAGTGGGGGTTTAATATGTCCAAAAAGTTAAACTCAAAATGCAGTTGCATTTTTACATGTGAATCAGGGCATTTCTCTCCTCTTACTGAGCAGAATCTTGGTTATCATTTCTGACATTTTCCTCCTTCTGCAGGATATACTGTACAAAATCTCTATTTTAAGGAACTCTATTCTGTATATTTCAGCCTTAGGATATTTGACTTGCCTTGACCTCAGCTCTGTGAATCCATGACACTCTGTTGACGTCACTCTTGGTTTCGTTGCTGAATTTGCCCCATTCAGTGTTCAGGGCCATGCTTGAAAAGATCCTCCCAGCCACAGCTCTACTAGTGTATAAGATTTTTTTTCAGCTTTTTATTACTTCAAGTCAAAGTTTGTCGCTCATTGTGGGCGGAGAAGTATTTCTCCCCAAAACAGTCTAATCTGCACAATCAGAGCAAACCTTCGGGATCTCATTAGCAGGGATGGGATGCTCCTCTCAATTGCTGCTTCTTTTTTTATCCTTTATGTCACATCCGCATTCTCCTCAAAAAGATAACCAAATAAAAACAAAAAAAAACAACAACAAACAAATGAAAAAAGCATGCTTTTGCTTCAAGACAAAGAAGCATGTTACAAGCCTGTCTAATATGCTCTTTCAGTGTCACTTTACACTTAAAAAAATAAGAAAGAAAGAAATACGGAGCCTTAACAATTGGCAACAGTGTAATGTGGCTATGAAGGAAACAAAACTTTAATACGTATTGACTTAGTAGTATTTTCCTACTTTATCCTGCAAAAGTTCTGCCAATCCATGAGATTGTGAGAACATCTCTTGATCACAGCCCTTTTAAGGTGATCCCACAGATGTTTTGTCAAATTTAGCTCTGGATGATGGCAAGACCATTGATACATTTTCTAACACGTCTATCCCTTGTGGGGTCACGAGGGGTGCTGGTGCTTATCTCCAGCTGTCAATGGGCAAAAGGCGGGGTACACCCTGGACAGGTCGCCAGTCTATTGCAGGGTATGGCTAGACTCATGAATTTATCGTTCTGTGGCTTTGGACAAATGTTACAGGTTTTAGAGAGAATATTTAACCAGATCTGCCTGTGTTGTCCTTTGTTTTTTGGAAGAAATGGCTTCTATCTAGCAGCTCGACTCCTTAGTCTAGATATCCTTGTTTGAAATTCCTTTTGGTCCTTCAGGGTTGCTTTCCGCTTTCATCATTTGTCATGTCCCTGCTGTCCTCCATTTTCTCCAATTATTGATGACTGTTTCAGCGGGCCATGGTATACTATATAATACAATGCTGTAGATTTTTAGGTTTCCTTCCCATGACTCATACTTTTCTTTGATGATGTTCTTTTGATCTGTTCATACCTCTCTGAAAACTGTGACTGTTTACGTTCTATTTAATTTCATAGTAAATATACAACCACATCTGTCTGAGGACTTTAACTCAAATGCAAACTTTTGTGAATTAAAAGCTGTTTTTTTTTCAAATCATTTATTAAAATTAGCTAACTACAGCAAGTGTTTTGAAAGAAATACCAGCCTATATCCTGTTCTCATATTGGTGGACCAAATAGAATTCAGTTTTTCTTTTCAATCGAGTCTAAAATAATTTGCAAACTGGGTGACCGTCTTTTAATAAAGCAAATGTGCAAAACACGTTTGTAACTTTGGATCCACTGGGATTTAACATCCTTTTCCTTCAGAAAATCTGAATGACTTGTTTAATTAAGATTATCATATTTTGTAAGGCAGGTAAAAAAACTTAACAACATCATTTTTGAGTTATTTTTTATCGTTATTATCCATTTTTTGGCCCTCGAGTACTTTTGACTTGAGAATTTCGGCCCACATGGCAAAAAGTTTGGACACCCCGGCTTTAAGTTAAAGGATGAAAATGTAGAGTATATAGAAAGTCCTACTTGGACAGCTGATCTTTGTTACAGTTCATTCAGATTCATCATGATTGATGGCAGGTGTGAACTCAACAGGACTCAATGTTGAATATAACTCAGAAGGTTCCTCACAAACGTATCAATGTAAGGGTTGGCAAACTTATGCAACCATGTTACAGCACCTTTTTTATTTATTTATTTTGTTTATTTTTTTTTTTTACGTTTCTGCTCCTGACAGATTTTATTGTTTTGCAGTTCTACAGGTTGGGTTGGATCTAAACCTACCAAGAAATGGCAAATAGAAGCTGAGGTTCTTTGACAGTGTCAGTTTTATAATTTTAGGTAAAGGCTAGTTACTTGTTAAATATATGCTTACTGTTGGGTTGCTTTCAGACGAGTTATATGTTTTCATACTTGCCCCCAGTGTTCATACTAGCCCCAGTGTGTAAGATTTACTCCCATCTAGTGGTGGGCTAAATTGATTACAAACGACAGAGAAGTGCGCTCTTGTGTCTCGCCGTTAACCGCGCAATAACTGCCACGGAAGCTGCGGAGTGTAGTAAATGTGACAATGTAAACATCCTGCACAAGTTTAAGTGTCAAAATAAACGATGAAGCACGTGGGAAATCTCTCAGAAAAATATGACTGAAAGAAGCGTACGGTCCCCTGCTGGCGATAACTGTTGGAATGGAGCTCGTTCAATGTTGGCTAACAACAAACTAGCCGTCTCTGCTGGGAGGACAGAGTAGTTGGACCTGTTTCTAACACAAAGCCAAAATAAACTTCACTGTCATATTGAATTAACTTACTTTTCCGGCATAACGCCTGTAACCTCCGGATCTGTCCCTCATGAATTGTCTCCACTTGGTAACAGCTACGCCATGTAGCATCTTGTTTTCTCCTGGCTATTACTTCTTTTTCTTTTCTTGGTTACTTTCTCTACCCTCTCGCTGGGCAAAGAATATGGATGGTCCTCCATTTCAACAGAAAACGGCAAGGAGAATGATCTACAGTTGTCTTTGCTTGTTTTATACTCCTTCTCCATATGTCTTCATATACAGATAAAACGCATAAGGCTAACAAGTTTCTACCCTTTTCAGCTACTGTAATCAGAAATGGCAACGCAACATGGCATCCTCCATTTGGTGCACCTCCAACTATGTATTAATAAACTACTCATTCTAAACTATGAGTATGCTTTCATTTTTGATGCAATTGTTATTAGACTTTGGCAGTATATGTATTTATGAAAGCAATCCGTGATTTTTGCTAATAACAAGCCAAATTAGTTACACATTGTCCCTTTAAAGACAAGTACCTGTATCACTTCCAAGTAGTCAAACAAAAAAAGTAAAAGTCTTACATTGGTGGAAATAACAGCCATATTTTTCTTTATTGTGCTGCTGATGCATTTCATTTGGGTGGTTGGGTGCACCATAGATGACAGCAGTCATGTGCAAAATGTGCAAAAATTGCTTTCTCCAATATTCCTGCATGGGTCACCATGGTTAAGCTCGTTGTTGATTATCAGATTGGTGCTGTTTGTGACACAATTGCAAATGTCATATGGATGTGTGTGATTGTACAGGCATTGATGAATTTGGATGATTTAATGCATAGAGCTTAAACATGGGATCATGTCATCCAGTCGAAAGATGTTAACCCTAACCATGCTATAAATCATGAATACAGACTGCGACAATTTGGTTGTGTTTGTGTATGTGCCACATATGCGTATTTGAAAACGAAAGTGCGGTGACGCTAGGTAAATTTGGGACATATTCTGACAATAAATTAATATTGCATCACAGGCGTATGGCTATGCACATTTCGGAGCATCTTGTCCAATCATTTCTGCACTTATAGGGTCCTCTTCCTGTCAAAGGCACAAAAGCTGGTTTTTGAGTTCAACTTTGCAACTGTAACTGCGTATCGATTCCTCTGGCAGTCACACAGGTGTCGCTGATGCAGGATCAGCTTCTGCACTCAAAGATGACAGTGGGGCAGTCATGCTGAATGCTCCCTTTATTTATTCATTATCACGGAGTTCGCTCCTTTGCTCTGCACCCTCACAGGACTCGTCTCACTAGTTTCAACTCCTGGGGTCCCTGAGATGGCGAGGCGTTTGGGATCAGATCTGTCTTAGGCTTTTTTGATGAAAGAAAAGTATCTGCCTCAAACTGAGCTTACCATGAATGAGAGAGCCTGTGGGGACAGAGAAAGTTAGAGGAAGAATGAAGGGTGGAGTCGAGGGCTCAGGGGATGACGGCAAGGCAGATCCCGTATTGATTGGTTTAGTAAGAGAATCCTCAGGCTTTTAGTGGTGCTCCTTAATAAGAGGAGCTCGTGGAAAGAGATATCACATCATCTGAACTCTACTCCAGAGGCTGGGTTCAGCTTTAAAGAATAATTTAAAGCAATAACAAAACAAAAACAACAGAAGGGTTTATTCAGTTCATTAAGAGAGATTGGGAATATAGTAGAGAGGTATTATTTTTCGCCAATTCTTCTTTGCCAAACAGCTCAATTAGTCAAGTACATAGAGGAGAATCTTTGAACAGTAATTGTCAGATTTTGTACAGATTCTTAATCAGATTTAGGTCAAGACTTTGACTGGGTCATTCTAACAAATGAATATTCTTTGACAGGTCTCTCTTGTAAATGAGAACTTGTGTCTTAGTAAGACTACCTGTTTAAATGAAGGTGTATCAGTAATAACAATAATAATAATAATAATAATAATAATAATAATAATAATAATAATAATAATAATAATAATAATAATAATAATCTAAACTATTCCGCTATATGTTCAGGGTCATTGTCGAACTTGACTGGGAACTCTTTTGTAGCCTCTAACAGACTCTTTACCTGATATTGGTAAGTGTTTAGCTCCATCCTCCCTCCTATCAACTCTAACCAGCTTTCCTGTCCTGCTAAAGGAAGACATGTTTAACCCTGGGAATGGTGTGTTTTGGTGCATTGAGCCACACAGAGGGTTTTGCATTGGGTTTATATTTTTGTCTCATCGAAGCAGAGCGCCTTCATCCGCATGTTTGTTGTCTTCCCTACATGGGTTTTGGCAAACTGCAAGCAAGCGTATTCAAGGATTTCTTTCAGCGACGGTTTTCTTCTTGCCAGATTTGTAGAGTTCCTGACTAATTGTTGTCCTGATTACAAATTCTCCTACCCGAGCTGTGGATTTATGCAGCTCCTCCAGGTTTTTTGGTGGATGTCTTGGCTGCTTCTGTCAAGAATGCTCTCCTTGTACTTTTGTGTGAATGGCCGTGTCTGTATATTTGCAGTCGTCCCATACTCTTTCCATTTTCACACGAATACGTCTGCAAGGCACCATAGAATCATAACCAATCTTCTCCACATCTTGCAGCTGGTTTGTGTGCGTGTTGTGGTTTGCTTGCACTGACGTATAGTCTCTTTTTCGTCGCTCTCTCTCTCCTTCCGCACCCATGCTCTCCGTGTATCTTTGTGTTAAGTCAAGAGCCTGGTGTCAGAGAAACCCTGAGCTATTTTAAGAGGCAGCAGAATGTGTTGAGCAAGGAAGCGATGTGACACAACCGGAGTTGAGATTGCTGGGTGTCTGAAAACCTTGAAAATGTCTTGCTTTGGAGCCCTGAAACCCCCCACCACCCCACCCAACACCTTGCAGGTTGCTCAAAGCCACCATCAGATAATGGGGTATAGCTGCGGAAGCAAGCTGCACATCAAAAGCCTGACAGATAACAATCATTTTACAGACTACTGCTTTTCCACATTGCATGGTTCAACGCTGTATGTAATAATTGTTTTTATCTTGGCATATATAATAAAAAATGTGCATATAGATGTTGTCAAATATTCCTATTTACACTATAAATACGAAGACAGGTACCATGAAAAAAAAAAAAACTTTGAACATGCAGCATTCTCTGCTTTTGTACAAGAATATTAGTGAGCGAAGGGCCTATTTTTAGGCTATTTTTGATTTAATTTTGTTATTTATGTATTCACTTTGACATAAAAGAGAGCTGCAGTCCCAAGCGATTTCTGTCTTTTTTTTCTCCCTTCTTTTCATGAGCGCTCATGAAAGGAGATTGGTGTTTTTGTAAAAGCCGTAATCGCTTTTTGCCCTTAATTTGATAGGCAATCTGCACACCTCTGTCTTCGCTGATCTGATTCACTTAGTGCCTGTGCAAGCCAACCTATTTGTGCATCTGCTTGTGTGTTTTGACAGTATAGGCTTCCACTCGTTTAATGAAAAAAAAAACATCCCAAAACACACACTTTCCCTTCTTTTACTCCACAAAACAAAAGAAAGCTGAGTCTGTGGTCACTGTCGGGGATTTTTTGCCAAACCAATTAACCAAACTGTGGACTAATTAAATTAGCAGGCCGCCTGAACTTTATTGACCCCACTGACACTCAAAAATATGTAAATCATCAAATCTATAAGACCAACGGGTCAGACAATCTGAAATCACTACTCATTTCATTAACTCCCTCCATGCTGAGCAATGATGTCTCTATGATATGATTTATAATGTAGTGTTTGCACATTGTAATCACACACGGGATTATTTTTTATCAGTACTGTTGTTGTGATGGTTTAAAACAAGTAAAGGGTGTCCAAAGCGCAGCCTAGGGGCCGTTTGCAGCCCTAGGAATGATTTTGTGCGGCCCTCGATCAAAAGAATGGCATACACTTGGTTTGTCAGCTCTGGCAGTATATGCAGATCCAGGTGTAAATCAAATGTTAGGGTGTACTTTGAGCTTGATTTCTGCACGTGATGCACCCATTTAACCAGCTAGAGTTAGACAATATACTTTTCATTGTCTTTCAACGGTGATATGCTTATTATAGAGAAACATCAGACTTTTTTCTATTTATTAAATGCATCAAAAGTAGAACTCACTCTTTAACGTTAATGCAAATCACATACAGGTTAGAGACATCATCTGCTTTGATCTTGATATGCCTTCCATTGTCCTATGAAAGGAAATTAGTAATTCTTAATCTGTCAAAAACAGAAGCTGGTAGGTCAGACGTCAAAGATAATTGGAAACATTATCTGTACGACATCATTTTTAGTCTAATTTACTGGAGGACAAACACAAATAAAAACATGGCTACTTTCTTTGGAGAAGGAAGCGGCAGCCCGCAAGCAGCAAATCTACACTTATATTCTTAAAACCTAATACCTTCCTACCTTTCTTATGTTGTAGGTTTGAGCCTAACCTAGCTTTGACTGAGGTGGAGTACACCCTGGACAGGCCACCATTCCATCACAGGACCAACAGGGACACATTGACTCGCTAATAAAGTTGGAAACCCTGTTGCTTTGTTGTTTTTTCGTGAGCATAATTGTGATCAGTGGTTTAACTGTTCATTTCTAAGGCAAGCCTCTACAATAAGGCAATAAAGGATCAACTTTTTGAAGGGCAGTCCATTTCTATACCTGTATGTAATGAAACGTTGGCAGAATTTCATAGAGAAATGCATTAACATTGACAGATTTCTATTGTCTCTGCTCTGCAGAGCAGGGGTGTCAAAGGTGTGGCCCAAGGGCACAAGATGTTCATGCGGTTGAAGCAAGATTTTCACTGACAAATTAAAACCTTCTTACGATGGAATATTTTAGATATCATAACACAAAGTATTTGCCTTTTATTAACCAATTTTTTTTTTTTACTTTTATTTAATATATTTTTTACTCGAAAGTAGCTGGGTTTAATGAACCTAGCTAAATACAGTATGCATTTTTTTAAGAATGAGCAATATTCTGTTCTTGTTGGTGAACAATGACCAAAGGATTTTTTTTTCACAAGTAAACAATAATATGTAGCAAGTGTAAAGTCCACAGGACGCAATGCTGACAATAATATTTGTATATATATTTATATTACAAGAATTTGCATTTTAAATCATGAAAGTCACATTTTTGAGGCCCACCCATGCTTTGAACTTTGCAAAAAAGTTTAGACACCTCTGCTTTAGCACCTTGGGTTCTTTTTGTCATTGGCATGAATAGGTTAAGTATTTATACACTAAAGCAGCACATACACCCCCAATTTGTACACCGAGGCGAACCCAAAAAGTTGCACAGTTGTATAGTTGGCTAGTGGGCCAGCTTTGGTGTATTGATGCACAACGATCTAATTTCTCACCATGGATTTAAAGTAATTTCATTCAAGAGGGAAAAAACGTATAGAAGATAATGACTTCTTTTTCGCCCCAATCACATTTTTCTGTTTCTGCCTTTCATTTCATTTGCTTTTGAAAACACAATAACCTAAGAAAATAATGCTTTCACATCACCTTCCTAAGTTTGTATGTGTTTGTTATGGCTTTGACCTGGTCTGAATTGTTAGTAAGGAGATGTTTGAATAAAAGGCGGCTGGGCTTTGCACTTTGGCTTGTTTTGTTCCTCCTAGCAGTTATATTCACATTCAGGTGATGGTGTTTCAAGCCAATGATTAATAATTAATGAATGAATTAAGCTAGATGACTTACTGCTGTTGCAACATAAAGGCCCGCTTTTCTTGCATCGTTAGTATAGTCATCTGAGAAAGCTTAATATTAACAAAAAGCAGACGTTAATCATACTGGAACTCTGGTTTGACAGCGTGCCTGGCTTTCGGTTCATATGGAGATAACTTCAAGGTTATCTTATCTTTGCTTGGTGACGGTTTGATCAAAAATGGTGAGGTATAATGAGCGAACATGAATTGCCTTGACAAGAATATTTAATTCTCAACAGTACTGACAGAGACAACTGACAAGACATAATGATATCCCAACGAACAGTTATGGGTTACAGCTCCAAGCAGCTGCAGGTAATGTCATTTTTACTATAGCAACAAGCTTTTCAACTGGCAGAGATTTGTTATCTGTGACTTTTCTGCAGTTTCTGACGTTGTGAGTGGATGAGAAGGCGTAGTAACCTGGCAGCAGCTGTGCGGGAGTGGAGGTGTATGGTAGGTGGCCTTGGACAACAAATGTAAAGAAAGGCAGCGTGACTCACCAAGAGAAGAGCCTTCAGAGTCCATTGACAAGCAGCCCACAGAGCTTTCTCCATCTGTGCTGTTGTGTAGGATACTCAGAGAAGGCAGGAGAGTGATGGGGAAACATGTATGTAGGTTAACGTTTCAGAATTCACCAGGGGTAATGGTTTTTCCACTAGCCGCCATTGTCGAGGCTGACCTGGCTTTTAAGACTGAATCAAATCGATGGCTTCTCCGTCTTCAGCCGGGGAGGAGCAGCGGAGGCTCTCTGTGTCTGCACAGCCGTGATAACGTTGCTCAATGGGCGCTAACCACCTTTCAAATGGAAATAGAGCATCCAGTGAAATTAGACACAGCCATCTGGATGATGCTAAGAACAAGGCAGTGAATGGAGGATGCTACTGTGGCGTTTGAGGGTGTGTCGCGCTTTGACTTTGTTGTGTCAGAGCTTAGTTTTTGCTCAACGTTTGAAGTCTGTTTCGCTTGCACTAGGTTTTATAAAATGTGTAAGTGGCTTGCAAAAGTATTCGTACCCCCACCAAAAACTTCAGGAAAAGTTTTTTTTAAGATGTTATGGTATAAATCAACACAAACTAGTGCATTATTGTGTATGTGGGAGGAAAAGAAAATGTACTTTTCCTAATATATTACAAATAAAAAATTGAGAAATGCAGCATGCATTTGTATATAGCCCCTTTTACTCTAATACTGATTGATAGTTTGCCATAACTCATTTAGGGGACACTGTAAACATGTAAAATAACATGCTCTGGTCAAATGAGACCAAAATTGAACTCTTTGGCCCACAATGCATAACTTGTGGCAGAAAACTAACACTGAACATCACCCAGAACACACCATTGCCATGGTAAAACATGATGGTAGGAGCATCGTGCTGTGGGAGTGCTTTTCTTCAGCAGATACTGGGAAGCTAGTCAGAGTTGATTGGAAGATGCATAGAGCCAAATACTGGACCATCATTGCAGAAAACGAGTTGGAGGCTCTGAGATACTTGAGACTGCACTGGTGGTTTACCTGCTGGCTGGATTCCAGACATCCAGGGCTACAATGGAATGGCTGAGATCAAAGCATGAGCACATGTTAGAACGGTCCAGTCAAAGTCCTGATTTAAATCCAACCAATAATCTGTGGAAAGACTTAAAAATGTGGTTTGCAGACACTCTCAATCCAATGTGAAAAGATTGTTCAAAGATTTTAGTTTGTAGATGTGCAAGGCTGGTAGAGACATACCCGAGAAGACTTGTAGTTGTAATTGCAGCTAAAGGTGGTTCTAACAAAATGATTCAATCAAAGTGGCTGAATACAAATGCACCACACATTAAAATTCCTCCAAAACAAACTTCACCAACATAATATGAAGGGAATCATGAATACTCGAGCAGAACAAGTTCCACTGCATGTCTAGAGCAACTTCAGAATGGATGCATGCTTGCAAGTGCAGAGAGTGACTCACCCTAAACCACGGGGGTGTGTTCAGCAGACAGGGTGCTGACTTACAGTATCCACTCATCACAGTGCCAGTTTGTTCTTCCTATGTCTCCTCCTCTCTCCTCATAAGTCAACACCCATCTCTCACTCTGTCCCTCATTAGGCTACTTGCAAACAGACGTGTGCGGGCCAGTCAAATTTCAGCCAGGGGGTCGGGTTTGTAATTTGCTGACACAGAAAGCGGGTGGTGTGATCATGTGGAGCATCGGCTCGATCCTCTAAGACCCCGCAGGGAATGGTTCTGAATAAATCACTCACAGATACTGCTGGCCCCAAAGATTAAAGTGCGTAAGTGGGTGGAAAACGCTGTGAATTGAGTCCGTCTGCGTGGTTTTGGATTTAGCTGTTTATTACCAGAAATGGCTGAACCTGAAATCTCTGTGTTTGTGAGCGTTACGTGCTGGACGGGTGTGCTGCCGTAAACGGTTGCATGGAAGTGTCAACACGTGTAACAGCACCAATTGGCTTGCAAAAGTTGTCCTCAGGGAAATAGGGGCAGCAGCACATGGCGAGCTACAGAACCACTATATTAAAGAGCTTTGTGTTGGTCTTGTATGGGGATTTTTGTTATGTTCTTTTGTCTGTAAGACAGTGCAGAGAATGCCTAAATTATGTAGACAATGTTGTGTCTAAATTTATTCTGTGAGCATGTCACTGTCTCTACTTTCTGTTTGTTTGGCTTTGCATGGACAATATGTATGTGCATATGTTGACATAATGTCTCTGCCTAAAGGCCATGTTTATGCAATGTGTTTGCTCAGGACTTTTCTTGAGCTCCATATGGTGTCAGGGGTGATAAATTGGCTCCAGGGCCAGCACTCAGCAGCTGTGAACTTAACGCTGAACCTCGGCCTTTACTCTCTACTGTCTAACGGTCTGTGGCTAAGTGAGTGTCTGCCAATAGACCCAACATTCGGTGTGCCACATAATCATTATGGTATGGGAATAAATACACACATCTTATCGCCTCAGCCAATGTCTTTTTTGCCTTGTCTTTCTCTTGCTGCAGAAGCTATAGAGTGAGCTTGGGTTGCACGGTGGCACAGTTTCCTTTCTGGTTTAGATGTCGCCCAGGGGATGCATGTAGTTTGCATGTTCTCCCCGTACACATGTGGATTTCCCTTGTGTTGTTTATTCCTCCAAAAATATAGTGTTCTCTTTGTTGCTGTGTTCCCCTGTGCAACCCTGCTAAGACCTGGCACACATAAAAATTAATGGGTTGATAGTATGGTTGCTGTTTCATTAGCTTCAAGATGTAGGGTTGGTTGAACCTATGTTGAAGCACTTTAATCTTGACTCATGCTCTAGGCTGAGCCCAGTTGCTGTGTCCTGCAGAGGTCAGTATTTCTGAAGTTTACTTTAAAAATCACTTATGCAATAGACTTGATTTCAACAGTGAGGCTAATCTTAGACCTTATTAGACCAGCCCTAATGTTTTATAGATTTAGACCTACAAAGCTGTGAAAAGGGTTTTTTTTCTCTCACAGATTTCTTCTATTTTAGTTTTATGTTGACACATGTTTCAGATGATAAAACAAATTCTGAGATCAAACAAATATAGTGCAGTCCTACAGGTAAGGACAAAAATGATTCATACTCCTGGCAGAGTTAGTTTTAAAATTATTTTCATATAACCAAAAGGGTTGTTTCTGATTGGAGCAGGGAACTCCTGACAGGTAATAGGAGAATCTATAAGGGGTTTCATCTTTGGAAACAAAATAACAATAATATCAAATAATAACAAAATAAAATGTTTCTGTTTCATTTACAATTTGTTATTAAATTTAAAATTTATTTATGTCAGAAATCCCTTCTACTTAATCAGAGGAATGCCTGTGTAAGTATTAAATATACTTTTGAGCCCTCTAATTGTTTTGCACCATAACCTAATTATTAGCTCCTTTCATAGATTTTCAATTGAGTTCAAGTTAGGTCTCTGGCTGGGTGTCTCTAAAATATTTAGATTATTTCTAGTCAGAAGAAGAATGTTGGTAAAATGATAAAATTTCTTAAATCATAAACCTGACAGAATTATGAATAATTTTGGTAGCTTTACAAAGTGCTGTTTTTAAATCATATCTTAATTAATTGAGGGAAAATAGGTACCCAAACTAACCTGACCATATTTAAAAATGCAGTCACCGTCTTGTTAAATATAGAATTACTTGTGATAACTAACTCTTCTCCCAAATGTGCCACTCAGTGTCAGCTGCACACTACTCCCTAAAGCAGTGGTTCCCAACCGTGGTCCGCAAGTATGCCTGCCCTGCATGTTTTAGGTATTTCTTTGCTGCCACACATCTGAGTTAACTGAATGGATGATTAGGAGGCTTCTGCAGCACTTCATGGCATACAGAGGAGGTCATGCAATTATTTGAATCAGGTGAGCGGGACACATCTAAAACCTGCAGGACAGGGGGTACTCGAGGACTGGGGTTGGGAATCGCTTCCCTAAGGGATGGGTCAAATGCAGAAACAAACTTTTCCCTTCGTGGGACTATAAAGGGAAATATTTATTTACTCCAATTTCACTAGCTACGCCCAGGCACAATTACTGCCTGCAGAATCCTGGAAACCTGAAATAGAACCTGTCTGACAACATGAAGTAGGCTAAAAGATCTAAAACAAACATCACACCCAGATCCAAAGAAACACAAGAACAGATGAGGAACAAAGTCACTGACATCTATCAGTCTGAAAAGGATTACAAAGTTATTTCTTAGACTTTGGGACTCAAGTGAACCCCAATGAAAACCATTATTCAAAAATGGATATCCCAGAGTCAACTCATCCATGTGGTCACACAAGAACCCAGAATAAGATCTAAACTGCTGCAGACCTATCTTGCCTCAGTTAAAACTAGGGTCGGGGATTATTCTGGAAGTTTCCCCAAGTCCCTTTTTGAATAACTGCGCATGTGCAAGACCGTCTAACCTTTCTCTTCTGCTCTTCAGGGGGATTGGGTAAAAAAAAAATCTCTCTCAAATCCACTCTGGTCTTATTTCTTTCTACTCAGTCCTTCCTCTTCCTCTCATAAACATGAACACGGTTCACTTCTTGTGACTCTCACCCATGTTCAAAGTCTACAGTGAGAGCAGGAAGAAAACTTTAACAAATCCATGCCCTTCGGACGAACGGCAAAAAAAAAAAAACGTTTTTACAGGCCTGCAGCTCCCACAGAGAATGATTTTTTAACCTCCTTTTTGTGAATACATAATGTATTAAGTACTTTATGGATGGAAGGACAATTTTATCCAGTATAACAAAAAGTGTTTCTTACCAACTATAGCTTTAAGGTCAGTGTTAAGAATTTAATAATAAGAAAGAAATGGAGCAATTGTATCTATAGGACAAAAAAGAACGCAAAAAAGAACGCAAAGCCTATATATATTTGCCAAAAAAAAGACTGTGGGAAAAATATTCTGTGGATTAAGGAGACAAAAGTGGAATATTTTTTAAAGGTGTACCTCTTTTTGTATCTGTCGTAAAACTAACCCTACATTTCAGAAAAGGAGCATCCTACGTAAGGGCAAACATGGGGTTAGCATTGTGGTCACCAGCTGCTTTGCTGCTGGATGCCTTGCCAAAATTGAGGAAACCATGAATTCAGCTCTCTACAATAAAATCCTGTAGGAAACTGCTCAAGTGTTTAGGTTCTGCAGCAGAAAATTTATTATGAAGCACACCACTAAATCCACCCAAGAAAATGGAGGTTTGAAGTGGCCTAGTCAAAGTACAAACTAAATCCAATTAAGATGGGGTATACCCATAAATATAGTAGTTATGCTTGAAAACTCTTCAGTGTGATTCAAAACCCAGTTAAAAAGATTAATTTAAGTTTGTTTTCAGAAAAGAAAAATATGTCTACAAGGTGTGTGAGGAATTGAGTTTAATTTGTATTTGTAAAAACATTATAAGCCACATCTTTAGGAATGGCAATAAAACTATGATTGGAATGCATAAAAGGCATTGTACGTATATATTTGTTGCACCATGTGATATTAGAAGTTATTTAGCTCATCTGAACGTTGCTTGTAATTCACAGGTTCTGATATCGATTCCATCTCGATGTTTGATTATTAAACTTAACCAAACAATGATGGAAAATGCATGTACCCGGGAGATTTCATGACATAAATCTGTGAAATGCTGGAGTTCTTCACATCTATTGTGTTAGAAATGGTTGCCTAACTTCAGATAACTGCTTGGGACAGAGTGCACATGGGATGTCAGTATCAGTATCAGACAGAAAAAAAATTGCTTTATGTCAAAACTCCACAAAGTGCCTATAAAGCGCTCCCATGCATAAAGGCTTAACTTTATCAAGTTTAAGTTTATTCTTGTAATGTAAAACGTCTTTTTCTTTGTAACTGTTGATTGAGCTCAGAAGGATTGGAATGTGCACGGTTGGCTTTGAGAGAAGATAAGGGAACTAATTCCTCGCCTTCTCTCCCCCGGGCTCTTTGATCCTCACCTCCCGCTTCATATCGCTTTGATTGCCATGTTTATGACAGCTCCTTCTTCCTTTTCTCCTCTTCCCACTTTGCGTTCTCACTGTGTGGCATGGCGCGTCAGCAGTTCGAAGTGAGCCTCTCTCTCATGAGCACAAGCACACACTCAGCCGTGCACACTCAGAGCGAGACACACCCCACCTCCATGCTTACAGAGGTAAAGTGAGTGCGCCAGCATCTGCGATGAATAATTGAGTTATCTGGCTCCGTGCAGAAATAGCAATCTCTCGCATAAGTGTGAAAACATTACTTGCCACCAGAGACCTGGGAACTGGTGCTGCCATGTGGGTCTACACGTGTACTGTGCGTGCACTCTTGTTTGCTTTCGTGACATTTGTAACGTTTTTTTTTTGGGGGGGGGGGGGGGGTTTCTCGACGCATGTGAATAATTTGAAGAGGTGGGATTCTGAAATCATCAGGGCAATGACATTTGTAGATGTAATCATCCACCTGTCAATAGTCTGAGCTGTTATTCCTGCTGTAAGTGGCCTGTGACGAAGACTCAGGTACATATAGAACAAGAAAAAAACACTGATAAAAACGCTCTTTACATATGTCAGTTAATTTATTAATTATTTAATGGAATCAGTTCAATTCAATGTATTTATATAAGGTACATACCTATATAAAATATAATTCTATAACTATATAACAAATAATGTTCATAGGTAAAAAGTAATCTATCTAAGAAAGCCTTGTTGAGGGCATTGAGTCATTCATGTTGAAGCAAACAGGTGGACATGGCACCTTGAGGACTGGGGCCGCCCCAGGCAGACAGACACAAGGCACCACCCCACACAGGTAGGTCGTCAGTGAAGCACTGGAGCAGCAGCCTCCAGACCAAACAAGCACAGGGTAAAATGTAGGTCACCAACCACCCCCAGACCCCAATCATGCAGCCATCTTTCGCTGTGCAGGCAAATCTTGGGACCCGGACCCCATAGCACCGGCACAAACCCCTGGCATCAAAGTAGGAAAGACCCTAGAGCCTCCCTGACATGGTAACTTGAACTCAGAAGGAACAAGGAAGAGAGGGCACATTACCATCCCAAACTGGACGTATTCCCAGCCGAGCCCAACTTAGCCCCATCCCGGCCCCCACCTAGCTTGACACATCCCTAGGAGCCACGCCCCGTCACTCGAGGACATGGCACGAGCACCCACACAAACAACACCGCACCAAGGAGGCCACCGCCAGAGACCCCCAACTTAACTTGCTGATTTACACTTTCATGACATGCTTCTCTCTGCTTGAAATGTGGTCCAATACCGTCTCATCACCAACCCTTCAACTCACCATCCCCTGGCTCTGCGTTGAGGTCATCAGGGTTAGCCCTCCTAAGGATGCAGCCTCTGAAATGGGACAGAGAGCTTATTGGGAAGCAGAATAGCTTGGCCTAAAGATTCTTCTAAAATTATGATGTTCATTTTGATACCTATATTTATATCAGATTCCCTGAAGAGTGTTCCCCTTTAAAGCTAAATAAGCTATAGTGTCACTGCAACATAGAGTTTGTCATGAAAGCATCCCTGCATATCTGACTTCAGCTGTTTAAATCCTCCTCTCTATCGTTTAGATTAGACAGAGCCTAGGCATTCCATCTGTCTTGGAGAGGACTGACCTGATGTAGATCAGCTCCGAGGCCTGCCATATACTCTCCGTGTTAGCATCTCCCAGGAGCCCTCTGAACCAATCCGACTGGTGACACAACAAAGCTGAGGGAGCCGAATCACAGGAAACTGACAAATAAGGCCAAATCTGACAGGCAAATCCTCAGAGCAGCTCCGGAGTCTGACAGATCCTTCAGCAGAGGAGCCAACGCCCCTTGCAGCAGCAGCAGAAGAGGCATTCATTACCGCTGTTTCATAACACTACAGTAGAAACGATCGTGTCGATGGAAAAGGTGCAAAATCGTGACGATTATGTCACTTATCTGAGATAAAGCAGCTTGAGGCCGGTGTGCAGGTGGGGCTTAGAGGTGGTGGTTGGTGTCCACAGCAAAACTAATGAAAAACGGTACTTAGTGAGGTGCAGCTCTAACAAGGGGCTGGGGCGGCTGGGGGTAGAACCAACCAGCTGTTAGGTCTAAAAGCTCCGAGCTTGGTTGTGGGGAGACGATGGCAGATTAAACGGCAATCCTGCTGATCCAGCCCACACATAAACGCTCCCCACTCCCCCTCACACAGACACACACACATTCATCCCAAAGAGGAGGTGCTGCTACTAGTGCTCAACTTATTTTTAGCTCAGCTGTGATGTCTTTAAGAAACGTCGCCCAAGTGCGTGACAGACCGCTGCCATAATAGGTAGCAGACCTGGATGGGACGGATGAGAAAGACGCTGGACGTTTGCGGGGTTGTATCTGAGGATGGCCGTCAGAGCGCGGACGGCCTAAGCAGCTGCTGGCCTAGTGGGGGTCGACCACTAGAAGCAGGGATGACGGTGACGTAATGCAAACTCTGGAGAGAGCTGTGATGTGAAGAGATAAAAATGAGTTGTTGGTATGCAGTGAAAGCACTCTGTCCTGTGTTTGGCCGTGTCTGTCCAGCAACACGTGAGATTAACAATGGGTCAAGATAAATACTCTACGCTCTTGGGCCGTGGTCTCCCTTTGTCTTTACTTTGGAAAACATTCATTAATCTCTATGGAGACATATTTAGACCAACTGAGGAATGTCATAGCATGGAAAAACATCCGTGGATCATTTGAAATCCTGTTTAAATGTTTCACTACATCACAACTTTAGACTCAACCCATCCTGTTACTGCTTTCCCCTCTAACTCATCCTTTTGTTCTGGTCTTCCCTCTCTCCATCTCTTTCTCTCTCGTCCCCCCCAACCTACGTCGCTGTGACTTCTGGTTTCTGTCGCCTGCCTGTCTCCCTCTTGTTTCTCGTCTTTTTGGTACCAAATGGGGGATTGGAAGGGCTCCTCCAAATTGGCACACAGATGAATAATGCATCTGAAGCAAAAGCAGAGAGCTGGAGTTGGATACAGCTCTCTTGTCAGACTCTTTTTTCAGTGTGTTACAGTTAGGTAGGGAGTTCATCTGATACTTCAGTGGAGGAAAAACTGTCGTTCTTCCCATTGCTTTCCATTCACTTTGAATTGTGTAACTTAATCTTTAATCGTGTCTGTTATTCAGTTAGAAGACTTGACACATGCTGGTGAAAATGTGGGGCGATTTTTGGCATGTTTTTGACAAGGCACCCTGTTTCGCCCAACAACTCACATGCATAATGTATGCTTTAGTTCGATTCTGTGTGGCTGCATGCATGAGTTTGTATTTGTGCCCGTGATTCCCAAACTGCAGAGTTAAAAAGCTTGCTGCACTCGCGAGCATAAACTCACAGTAGAGGCTTCATTAAAGTAATGAGCAGGAAGTTAGCACTGAAGTCAACCATAAAAAAGAGAGGGAGGGCGGCGACGAGGGAGAGAGACGGAGAAAGAAAAGAATTCCTGATCCCATAAGGATAAATCTTAATCCTGAATGTTGCTTCTGACTCATTCTGGTTAATTAAGTCGAGTCAAGTGAGAGGAAAATGGGGTCTTGCCTTCTCTAAGTCTCTAGGATCAGCACAATACTGCATTTGCAGCTTATGTGGTCTCTTGTTGGAGGTGTCCTCTGTGCTCTCCATAAGCAGAGATGGAACAAAATGTATCTAGCCTAACTGTTTTCATAAGCACCCGCTGTGCAGCCCCATTTTTTATACTCACAGGAAATTTGCTTCCCATCAGGTCTCATATTTACATACACATCCCCAGTTCATGCCCTCATTCAGTGTTGGGTTGCAGGCTGTGTACGCTAACAGTTTCATTTATCACACTTTATCATTTAGCCCCCATTTATTGTAGATGTTATTGCTTTGCACATCCGGCACTCAGCAGTTAAATCACACACACACACACACACACATCCAGCCAGACAAACACACACACACACACAGCCCAAAACTCGGAGAAAACAAAGAAATCTGTTGAGCAACCAATGGGAATTTTCTTTTGTTGTATTATGGTGGAAAGATTTCGCCATGCGACAAAAGGATGAGGCAAACAACTGAAATGTCAAGATTCTGTGTAACTCTAAAAATAAAAGAACTAAGGGCTGCCATTTGAGGGCATCTTAGCCGCGCCGCAGCGCATGGAACAGAGGAAACAAACATTCTTTCTGCACCCAGCAGCAGCAGCAGCTAAAGCAGAGCTGCCAACAGTTCTCTCCTAAGAATAGAAGACAGTAGATTTTGTAAATGTTTATCTAGTTAACATTTAGTGCCCTGAAGAATACACACACACACTCATATGTGTGTGTGTGTGTGTGTGTGTGTGTGTGTGTGTGTGTGTGTGTGTGTGTGTGTGTGTGTGTGTGTGTGTGTGTGTGTATATACTCATCTAGTATTCCTTCATGACATCCGTCCATTATCTATACCCACCTATCCGTGTGGGTTAATTTTTCATTCACCGTTATAGCCACCTTTAATACAACATGTATAAAAAAATCTCAAAATAAATTGCTGTCTTAGAGACGTGGTGATCACAACATAGATCAGAACAAAACAGAAGAAACACATAGATACGCATAAAAAAACAATATCCAAAAAATAGTTATATATATTATACATCTGTGAAAAAAATTAAATGTGAAAAAAAACATTATGAACAAATGTGAATTGTACATCCTAAAATACACAAATGTGCTGGTATAAATTGTAACTGTATTATAAAGGGGCCAGTCTTTGCTGCAGTTCTCTAACTGTGCACAGTGGAGGTTCCTATTTACCCACTTTTCCATTCTGCTCTTTTGTTTGTGGGCCAAGATGAACTTTGGTCATCGTCCAGCCTTTTTACAGTACTTGTTTTTTTTTTTTTTACTTGTTCGTTATTGCTGTTTTCTTGTAGCTATCTCCTGACTTGACATCAACAAGCATCTGCTCCGCTTGAACTACATGGTCTCTTGTATTTCCCATTCTGAAGAGGGAATAATTAAAAATAGGCCCCTGTGTCACATCAGATTTTTAACCCAGGGAAAGAGGAAGTGTCGAAAAGTACATTAAACTTTCATTAATGCTCTGATCAGGCTAAAAAAAGTACGTAAAGATTCATTTATTTTAATGCCATTTTTATACATATTTACATAGTTGCTGTGTGGAAACTGGATATTTAGCTTGATATTTAGTGGACATCTATGTCTGTAAATCCAAAAAGAATCAAGTAAGGAAAAAATAATATTTAAGTCTGTAGATATGAGTTTTTCAACAAATTTACATCTGCAATAAAGCAAAAAAAAAAAATGGCTCAGATCACCTTTTGTGCTTTTCCACAAAATAAATGAATAGATAAAAAAAAGCTGTTACATTAGCAAGATGATGCTCCTTCAGTTTCCATAGCATGACGTTGTGTGAGATTGTTAATATTTATGAACAACAATCTTTATTTATTTATTCTTTTGTTTTGCAAGTTATGGAAAAGTGAAAAAAGCTTTCTTTCAGCCAATTCACTGGCAGTGTGCAGCATCTGCTGGGGAAGGGGAAATGCTTCATTAGCCTCTGCTTTAACAGTCAGAGAACATCAGCATGTCACTTCGTCTGGCATCTCTTTGAAAGGACTTTAAATTGTAAGAATGGTATGAAGAAGAATTTTCTTTTTGTTTTTTAAACGACAGCTTTCTAAAAGAACCTTCTTGATATTGGAAAGCGACCAATGGCCAACCAGTAGCCTCAGTCAGTTTCCTTTGAGGACCAATCACTGGAGAACACAAGGAAAAAAAACAATAAAGAGTAAAAAAATGTAGATCATATGCCATTTGAATATGTGTTTGTTATTAAGAGATAACCCTTTACTTGCAACATCAATACTAAGTCATTAGGAGACAGATGCTGCTGGAGGCTTTTAGCAGATTCCAAATCATATTTGTTCTGTTTATAAGATCAGACCTTTAATGCTGGACCAATGGGTCTGCAGGTTATGTTCATCGGATGTGACCGCTTGTAGCAGGTCACTTAGGGGAAGGCAATAAATTGCATATTGAATTTCCAAGTGCCTGCACAAAGTCTTTTTCTCCCATGTGTAGGCATCTGTGGTTTAGAGATGGACCTCGTGGCTGATAGCAGAAATATCATAGGGTGAAGCTTTAGCCCACTTTACCTCATGCTTTCTCCTTTCCTACCTCTCTACCTACCCGACGCCTTCACTTCATGCTGTTATGCACATTGCAGCAATCTCCCACCAAGCAGCAGACCACTGTGGATACAACCACCTTTTTTTTTTGTCTAATATGTAGATGAACTTGGAAAGTGTTTGAGGTAGTTCTCGCCCCCACCTTCCCCCACTGTGTCTTCTGCCGACCATTTTTTTTTGCCCATAGCAGATTATGTGCGTGTCAATGACCGATCTGCAGTTAGCGTGATTGACTGACTCAGAAGTGGAGCGTAAAGAGGGCTCAACTGTTTTACAGGTACTCACAGATCAGTGGTCGGGAGGTGATGTGAGTGAACATTTTTCACACAGGCAAGTCAGAGCTGTTGGCCTTTTAATGGTTTCTTGGCACGATGAGCACAGACAGTACACAAACTCCTCTGTAGTGGTAGTGAAATCCACCAAGATGAACTTTTCACGTGACGACTGGGGCTGAGCTCAGGATGATTTCAGCCTGGTCAAAGTCTTGCTATAATTATGAAAATTGCAGAAATGCTGCCTTTGTTAATCTAGTGTGAGTCCCGAGGAACAACGTTAAGGGAAAAAAAAAAGGAAAAATAGGTAAAGCTTAATACAATTTAATTATTTGTTAATTTATTTCAGTAGGTAAACTTAAAAGTGAAACGCGCTCTTTCTCTCCCAGACACATGCACACACATATACTGTATGTATATATCCAGAGGGAAAGTTGAGTGGAAGGAAAAACTGTGGTAGAAAAAGGTGCACATGCAACAGGGCTATCCACAGCCTGGAGAGGCTTCAAAAGCAACAGATTGTGAGAGATCCACAAGGTGTTTACTGCAGCTGGAGGAAGTGCTTCAAGAGCCAGAAAACATAGACACATACAGGGCACAGGCTACGACTGTGGCGCTCCTTGTGGTAAGCCACTTCTTTAACCAGGAATCTCAGAAGCTGGAAAAAAAAAAAAAAAAACACAGAGAAGCCATGGAGTATTTTCAAGAGGAAGAACCGAGACAACAAATCCAACACTGCAGACGAGCTGACGGTCACTATTAAGGCAACCAGAACATCTGTAAGACCTCAGCGAAGGCACAAGCTGATTGCCTCCATGGAGCAATGCAGTAATGCAGTAATGCAGTAATGCAGCAATGCGAGAAAAAATAGCCCCACCCAACTACTGAGTGCAAATACTGTACATAAAACCTACATATATACATATTTGTTTAGTAGACAAACATTTTCGTATTAAACATACTTTTTAAATTGGCATTATCTTACATTCAGCTTTTTATTCTAAAATAAGTAAGCCGTAATCATAAAAATGAACAGAAATAAAAGTTTGAAGTATATCACTTTATGTGTGATAAATCTATATAATATATGAATATTACATTCTAGTATACTGAGATGGACCTATGCATGTTCTTTAATTCAGTCTCTCACATTGCTTAAACTGCATTAGTCACAACTAAACAGACAAGGTTGTCGTATAACATGACCACACCGGGAGGCGAGATGAAAGAAACATTTCCGGTAATTCATGAAACCACTTGAATGTTAGTAAATGCTATAAATAGATTCTTGAGAATTAGGTCTGTGCATTGGTGTTATAGGAATGTATCACTTCTCTATCTAGATAAACTCCATGGCTGTTTTGATGCAGATCTCACTAACCTGCAGTAGTAGTCTTGCTTCACTGAAGAATTACCATTTTGTGAGGTTTTGAGATATCATGATGAAATTTAGGGATGAATTTAATAATAGAAGCATTCTGCCATCTTTCAACCGTCATTTAAGGCAAGGCAGGTTTATTTGTGAAGTACTTTTTAGTACCAAGATGATTTAAAATGAAGATTCCTTTCACTTTGATTATGTTGACAGGTCTGACAGTGGTACATCAGCCCAGTACCAGCAAGATTAAAGCAAAACTTAGATAGAAATGTAATAACGATGGTAGAAAACTGTTGAGATAAAAGCAGAACAAATGTATGTTCCCAATTACTATCATAATTATATTGTTTATATGGTCAGGATCTTCTGGCTTCAGCTGCTAATGGAGACAGAAGTGTTTAGCATTAGATTTCAACATGAGGATAGTGCTCTTAACTCCAACAAAGCAGTTACACTTCCTGAACCTAACCATGAGCTTGTGCTGTTCAAGTGAAACCAAACCGTGCAAACCTAAAGTCTACAGTGTGTCAGAGAGCAAGGGACACACAAACGCCAAAGAAAGAAAAAATGTTCAAATGTTACCTCCAACCCAAATCCAAATTTTTTTGGTCTTCTGACTCAAGGCCTCCACTCAGCTCTAAAAGGACCTTCTCAGTCTTTCACAACCAGTCCTTCCAGAATGATCTTTGCGGTGTTTATTTTATTTCTTGAATTTCTTGAATGGATACCAAGGACAAGTTGAGCATGTGTCAAAAATTTTAAATACTTTGACAAAAGATCGACATTTTGTATTTTTATTTAACTTTGCAAAAGCTGCACGGGATTCTTTTAATTGAAAAAGCTTGCACAATATACTGTGTGGACTTCTGAAGAGTAATTTGTTGAAAACACACTGAAACAATGTGCGTGTGATGGACGCGTGCATGTGTTCCATTTTTCTTCCTTTTTTTCTTCTCAAGGCCAAATAAAAATCCTGAATATTGTTTAAACTGTTTTATTTCCAAAAGCAAAAAGCCAATTAAATATTCTAACATTTTCTTCTTTAAAACACAGATGATCTCTCCTCATAAGCTATATTAAAATTATCATATATTCTCTGTTGTAACACAGATTTTAGCATTCTTGATGGACATATAAAATATTACCCAATAATAACATAATAACATGATCAACTGTGGTTGCTTTTCTGGTCTGATGATAGGCTTCCTGAATACCCCTGCTGTGTATTCAAGTCTTGCCTTAGTAGGCAAGCCGTAGATACAATGGTATTACGAGAAAAGACACACAGATCAAAATTCAAGGAGAAAATGTGGAACAAAACTTTAAAAAACAAATCATAAAATAGCATTCCACAATCAGTTGTCGACGTTCAGGATGTCCTGTAGGACATAATATGTCAGCAAGGTTAAGAAAAATGTTACAATGTTCTAACAAGTTTGCTGATGTGCTAGGCTAGCTTTAGCATCTATGCTCTCTGTTTTTATATTCTTTGTTGATGATTCAGCTCCAGACATATTTAATCATGTTCCATCAAAACATAATCAACACTTTTTCCCTCCAATAACGACAACTTAAAAAGTACCTTGATAGGAACAATACTTTGGATCAGTTTTGGACATCCTAGCTTCCAACATGTTTAAAGCAAAGCAGATGGCCTCTGTTGTGTAAATCTGAGTGTCTTTTGACCATGATGTGTGCCAGTACGGACCATCTGATGTGGATTTCAGCATTTAAAAGCTTTTTTTTTTCTCCCAACATTATCAAGTAGACTTGCGTGTGAGTGCCAGATAAGACAGACTAGTTACCACAATATATGTTTTTCTGAATTTGACAAAACCTGCTTATGAAATTCACAAAATTCAATTTTGCAAAGCTCCAATCAGCTGTACATTATAGAAGAGAGCCTTCTAGCGTACAAAGTCAGCTCTAAGATTTCATACATTTTCCATGACTTTAGGGAAACACCTGTAAAAGCTAAAGTTAACCTTAAAATGCTTTTGTACTAAGCACCGTGCAGAGCTGCCCACTTTCTGCAGCTTTTGGCTGGAGCTGAAGTCACTTATGACCGGGTGCTTTGCCTCTCCAGTAAGAGCCTTTCTGACACAGGAAGCTGAGCCAACATGTTCCTGACCATTGGAAGCACTCATGGAAACGCAATGTAAATACAAAAGTTAATGTCATCCTCTAAGCGCAGCCTAATCAGGTTAGGCCTATATTTAAACCTTTAAAGAGAATGTCCCACTTTGGTAAAAGTCCTGCTTATTGCTAGTGAGGAGCTTCATATTTACAATAACTGTTCATAGAATTGCTTGTTAATCCAACATACTGTTTTTTTATTTTATATCTTATTTTTATTGTGTTACTGTGTTTTTTGAATAATCTTAATAGACAATGGTGCATTTTTGGGTCTGGTTAGACTGTTATATTTGCAAGAATATGAGCTATTTATGCTTAAGAGTTATTAAGAGTGAGCTTGATTTAAAAGTGCTTTTTTAATAATTCAGTTTCAATGTATAACTTGTTTTACATAAATTCATACACACCTTATTATGTATTTTAAGCCTTCGTTTTTGATAATTTCGATGATGATGGCTTACAGCTAATGAAAACAAGAAACTCAGTTTCCGAGACAACAAAAATATTACTTGATACCGATAAAAATTATTTTCAATGCAGAAATGCTATGTTGAGGCCAACAAAATCAAGCGGGAGACAACTTGGCAGTTGTCCAGCAGACATTCATTGATACCCTACCAGGGTGGTACATAAAAAGCTACTACTAAGGAACCTGTTCACAGAGGGCTGTTTGCAAGCAGAATAATGGAAATGGAAGTGGAAGAAAAAAAAATTACAGATGAAAGTAAATGTTGCATTTCATTCAGAAACCAAGGTCATGGAGCACTATTTGCTTGCCTCTGCTGACAAGGTGTATGGACTTTCCACCTACCCACAATGTCAGGTGAGCTTAGTTATCCTGCTAGTTAAGCCATCTAGCACAAGAGGTCGCAAGTTCAAGCCCTGTTTAGGGCATAAGTTGTACTGGGGAGTCTTGGCCTAGTAGTTAGAGCTGCATGCTTGCCTTCTGAAAAGGCTGCAAGTAACCGGTTCGATTCCTACAGACTTCCACTATGGGTCCCTGAGCAAGACCCTTAGCCCCAGATTGCTCCCCAGATGCTGTAAAAAAAAACAGCTGCCCACTGCTCCGCAACAGATGTGTTAAATGCAGAAGGCACATTTTGTTGGAATGTAAAATTACAATGACAACTATAGATTTATTCTTCTTAAATGTCCATGCTATCACTTAATTTGTCAAACTTGTTTTATAGACATTAAAAACCAGATTTTATAGCCAAAAGCTATAAAGAGTAGAAGCTCTTAATTGACTAAAGTTTGACAGATATTCAAACACAGCAATAATCTGCTTCCAGCACTCTCTCCTTGTTGACATGCAAGTTTAGTAAAAGTGGTTGCGAAACAAAAAGAGATCACAGTTAGATTTGCGAAAATCTCTCATTTTATGCCGTGTGCTTTTTTTGCGCGCGTCTGTTCTGGTTTGTGCTGGGCGTGTGTGATCTCAGAGGAAACCTTCCACCCTGTGGTTGAGCTGCACTGCTGCATCCTCCTTTCTTCTGCTGCTCGCATCCGTCCCGCAGTGTGTCTGCGCAGCGCTCACTTTGACCTCATTATCACCCTCATTACCATCAATATTAGCAGCTGCACCCTTCTTCATCACCACCATCACCATCACCATCATTGACATCTTCATCACAGTCTTTCCCCCCCAGTAGGCATTACCGGTGTCATCACCGCCCCTGCCATCACTCATAATATGCTGTCGTTACGACTGTCATAATTTTTGCCGGTAACGCTGTGAAATGAAGACAGATACTGGAATAAACACTCCTGCTCCCTGAACGTGTTGCACTGCTGAGCGTGCAGCTGCAGGGGCGTCATGCAGCACCCGTCTCCCCTCGTCCTCGGTCCTGTTCGCCACTTGTGAGGTTCGCATGCTGTAAAGACATGTGCTCACATCACCCTCGCAGAAAGGCAACCCTCGTCTGTGTTTCTCTTCTGAATTTTTTAGGAGGAGGCTGACAAATCGTAGAGAGAAACAGACCACTGATGACCTGCTTCTCGTTTCCTCCTCCTTTTTTTTTTCTTCTCACATTCTCCCATGGCTTGCCCGCTTTTTCCTCTTTCCTCTCTTCCCTCCCCCACTGTTTATGATCCCCTCTCCTCCTCTCCCTCCTTCATGTTTTAAGTGAGCTTCCCTCTTTCCCTGTCCTCCTTGCTTCCTCTACCAACTTTCATCCCACTCACTCGCTCCTGTCTGACTACCTCTCCCTTTCTCTCCCCTTTTCATTCACCAACTCTTTTTTTTCCCTACATCTTTCCCCTGTGATGTACTCCCTCTGCCTGCCTGCCTGTCTGTCTGTGCCATAAAGGGCTGTCTAAGGCCGCCGCTCTGTTAATTCATTCGCTGTGCATTGCCTCACATATCTGCAGGGTCAAGCAGGCAGACAGAGAGGAAGATGAAGGGTGGGGATCTGGAAAAAAAAGAGAGAAAGTTGAGGGATCAAAAGGAGAAGAAATAATTATTAAAAAAAGATGCAATTTTATCTCCAAAAACAGAAAGCCAGCCTCAGATGCTGTGGTGGTGTATCCCACAATCTCTCCCCCACGAACACATACAGTTGTGTGTGAGTTGTGCCATGACCTGTTTATGCTCACTGCTTTTTCTTTTAGTTCGGTTTTATTTTTACAAGAAAGAAAATGTAGGCATGCGTTAACATTTTAAGTCCCACACATGGAAATAATTGTTTTACATTGGGTTTTACATAAATGTTACATTGTGATAATCTAACAGAAGTTTTTCAGTGATTTATACCCTTTTTTTCCCGATCAGAGTGTCTGTCTTCAGGAAGTTATCAATGATTTTCTTTTGTTTCCCTGGGTTTAGAATAGGACCTGAATGATTCTTGTTTTTCATAAACATGTTTCAAAATGTGAAGAAAAAAACAAGAGTGCACTGCCACTGGGATTTTTGCCCAGTTTTCAAGGCAAAACAACTCCAGCTCCTGCATGTTGGATGGTTTTTACTTGTGAACAGCGATATTCCGTTGTTAGTTTTGCGGTATGCTTTGGGTCTCTGCTTGAGGGTAAACCTCCGCAGACTGGCAGGTTCTGCTCAGAATATCCCTGCATTTAGCACCATCCATCCTTCACTTGATTCGGACCAGTTTCCCTGACCCTGTTGCTGAAAAACCTCCACCCACAGCATGATGCTGCCATCACCATGTTTCACTGTCTGGATGGTGTTCTTTGGGTTATAGAATGTGTTGGGTTTGTGCCAGAAATTTTATTTATTTTACTTACAATTACTATTTAGTTATCTGTTGTGCATTTAAATACATTTAAACTATTGAGTATTTAATCAAATAGCCTTCTGCTGTCTGTCAAGTATTGTCCTCTGAACACCAGCCCAATTTGGCAATGATAATAAGATAATAGATGAAAGACCGATTCGGGCTCTGGCATTCTCAAACAGCAAACTTTGCAGATAAATGGAATAAATGTGTGACAACTTTTCTTCCAAATATAAGCATGTATTAATAGAAATTATTCAATCTGAAGTTAAACATATTTCAGTCAACAACTCTTTGATTGGGCTAGTGAAACTTAACTAAAACTACCGAGCAAAATTAATCAATAAAGCAAACTAATGAACTATGCGCTCAAAAGAACAAAAGGACCAATAAAAATGGTTGAAATCCTCAATTATATAATGCAAAGATATCAAAGTTCAGTGTGGATGTTTGTGTTTAAGAACCAAAGTTCATCTTAAATAATTTGGAATGAGGTAAAAATGTGCTTTAAACCAATTTAAGAACAACAGCCCTGAGTGGCAGCTATTGACATGTAAGTACATGCAGAGGCTGGAGAACAACACAGAGAGATGGTGTGTGACATCAAACTATTTTCCATCTAAAAAAGGTACCTTTAGTTCTTCACAAAACAATTTTTTTGGTTCTACCTAAAATAATGATATTTCACTTATTTGTCTGCTTTGCCAACAAACCGGACCTTTGGCAGCTGGAAAACGAAATTGATTTCCAGTTGGAACAAGACTTTTTTTGGAGCCAAAGGCTAAGGCTGTAATGCTCCTTCAGTTGCTGTCATTGTAAGGGGTTACTCCTACAGTCTGACATGCTTATTTCATCTCTTAGCTGTGAGCCACAACATATTACCTTCAATCATGTTAAAAATGGCTTTGCCCTTTATTTTGAAAGGAGCCTAAAATATTACAGTATTCTACAATTAACCTGTAGTAATTTAGACTTTTCTTTTAAATAAATTCATAGTTTGACCACATCGTAGAAATGGTAAAGGGTGCCTTTATCAAATTTAAATTATATTTCAGAAATTTTGATTTTTATCTTGTAGAAGATGGAATAAGTAACCATGTCAAGAAACTTAAAAAAATATATATTTTTAGTTTTATTATTTTCATACTTATGCAGACTTGGAAAATGATAAAAACCAATTCCAAACTTTTCCAGACTCCCCAAGACTGAGCAGGAACCCTGGAAATAAGTTTCAGATGCGCGAATCGGACTATGCTGGCTAATGTGATGTGCTGATTACAAGGAAAGAATTGGCCTCTTCCTACCTCTGGCCGATTGACTAGCGTATTTCTAGAACAAATAATTATTTTCAAGTGTAACACGCTTCATTCCTGATAATAAAACTTACCCCGTCTAGAAATAAGAGCAGGGAATTCTACGTCATTAGTATAAACAATGTTTTGTAGCCCCATAAAATGAACCCATTTAAGTCTAAAGACTGTAATGAGCCAACAGCTAATTATATATTCATCTGCAGAAACTCTGCTGCTATGTTTATGCTCTAGTCGATGCTAAAACATAATGCAGGCTTTGTCACAATCCTTTCTTATGTTTGCGATTTGACGTGTGCTTACTGTATGTCCTTTAATCTGTGATTATGGAAGCTCTGACTGCACGAGCGCAGTGGGTCGCTGGAATAATGACGGCTTGTTAGCGCAGCTGGGTAAACCTAAGGAGATGAGCTACTTTAAGGGAAAGTTAGGTGCAGTTTTTTTTTTCTTTTTCTTTGCAAGATTTAGATATACTGTGAATGTTAAAACTATGCCTATATATATATATATATATATATATATATGCAATTCAAAGGTTTTTCATTATAGCAGTCAAATCATTCTCCACTAATCCAGAAATGTAGGAACAGCATGTAAATCTGCCGAGTTTATCTTGTTTGGCATAAATGAGAATTGTGTATGATTTTTGAATATGTTTTAGTGTCAGAAAGCTAAAGGGACTTGCAATGAACATGCTATCCTATCTTCTCTTCTGTGTAGGAAAAGTACTACGATACCTTATCGTGTCTTCTGTGTTCAAACCTGCTGTGGCTGCGTTCACATCCACAGCTAAAGTACAACAGCAGAGTCTGGTCCCACTATTGCTACCTATCAGGAGATCGGTTGCTTATTTTTTTTTTCCTGTTTAACCAAGGCAAACTTCTCTCAGGCTGAGAAATAGTGTGATCAAAGCGTTTTTGGCACGCTCGCTGTGTGCTTCCTTGTAAGGTGTTCTATTTTCTGTGCATTATTGGAGAGAGTCAAAAATAGAAACTGATATGTCTGAAAGAGACAGTGATAAAAAGCCAGAGGCAAGTGTGTCCACACTCACGCACACACAATGACACCATCTCTCTGTCTGTTCGTGCAGCGCTTTTTTCCCCCAGTTTCCTTTAATCTCCTATGTCACTCATGTGTTGTCTTTTTTTTTCCCTCTCTGTCCCTTCAGGTTTACCTAATCACAAGGTCCAATTTGCAGCGCTGGTGCTTGACTGAAAGTGAGCAAGACAGAGTTGGTGACATGGGTGACAAAGAAGACAACAATTCAGATCTCACCTACCAAAACCTGCTGGTTCTGGGAGCAATCGCAGCAGCGTCTGCCTTTGTGGTCACCATCCTTATCGTCCTTGTCTGCGTAGGTTGCCAAAGGTAAGGCTGTAACTTGTAGCAAGGAAAGAACTGGTTGTGGAGCTAGCACAAGTACAGACCCTTACAATAGTATAGTGACACATAACATTATGCATATAAAATTTTATAACTCATCATTGTATATGTATAGTACTAATTGTTAGTAAATGTATTCACACTACATCAGTTACTTGTGATTAGGACATCATTACTCATTTTAAAGAGGTTTGCCCAGCTTAATGCTATGATATTTAATTTTGTTTGTTCCTCACTGAGGGAACAACATGGTAATTTGAAAAGAACTGTCTGAGGCCCTCAGAAAGAAGATTGTAGCAGCTTATGAGTCTGGTAAGGGATTTAGAGCAGTCTAAATTGAATTTGAAATCAGCCTTTCCACTGTAGAAAAAAAAAACAGTCTGAAACTGGAGGACATTCGAAACAACTGCAGACATGCCAAAGTCTGGCTCTCCAAACTAGCAAATTCTGAAAGCAGGCCGCAAGATGATAAAAGAAGTCTCCATTGATCCGAAAATATCTTCACGAGATATGCAGGCACTCGCTGGTGTCGATATGAAAATGCATGCCTGTATAACCAAAAGGAGACTGCAGAAGTTTTTTTTTTATTTTTTTTATTTTTTTTTATAGTGTCCTGTCTGGCAATGTGGCAATAAGAATTGTTGTCTTAATGCCAAAAACAGATTTTACTTTCACAAGTGGAGCCGTACCGCTTTCGCCATAGTGCTCCGTTTGATTTATACATGTAAATAGCTTCATTATAATTTATGCAGGGAATATTTCATGTTATATGGACACTACAATAAGAAAGTGGAAGAGAGAAAGAAAGAAAAAAAGGAGAAAAGGTGAAAGAAAGAGGAGATAAAAGGGAGAGAATGATAAAACAACACCAGTCTGCTTCTTCACCTGCAAAGAGAGATGTAAAAAGAACAGCACATTCAGGTATTACAGATACAATAAAGTAGCGCCTTGATATCATCACTGAAGTATAAACAGTATTAATTAATACATGTATAAAGTGACAGCTGCAGATAATAATTGTGGTTTTCTGTGTGGAAGTGAGTCTGTAAATACCTGAATCCAAGCGCCTGTAGGTGTTTGTGAGAGTGCGCTTGTCTATGTAAGGTTTATTCAGGAGAAAAATGCTCAATAGTGGTTGTGAAGAGCCAAAGACCCACCCAGAGCACGGAGTCAGACTGCAGAAGTTTAAGCTCTATTACTCAATTATTTGGAAATGAGTGGATGTATTAGGAGCAAAAACAAAATACAGCATTCTTGGAAAATAACCTCATGCATACAGTAAAGCGTATAGGTAGAAGTGCCATGGTTTTTAGGGACCCAATGCTGCAGCACGACTTGGCCAGATCACCATCATACAAGCCACAAAGATTTCTACTGTTTAACAGAGGGCGCTTTAGGAAAATGTGAGACCATCTGTAAGACTAAAGCTGAAGACTGGACCCTGCAACATCACAATGGCCCAACATGTACTATTAAATCCAGTAAGGACTGGCTGAGATTTATGAAATGGATAGAACTGGGCCTAGTCAAAGCCTACATTCAGATCACTTGGAATGGGCTGTTCATGCAGGAAAGTCCTCAAACATCTCACAGCTGAAAGTGAGGAGTGAGCCAAACCTAATTCAAACTGATGTCAGAGATTGGTAGATGTCATGAAGCATCTCACTGAAATAACTTCAACTAATGGGAGTAAGATTAGCTATTTGGGTGAAGGGACCTAGAAAATGTGTAGGTTCACCAACATATATTTCTATTTCCTATATGTTAGAATAGGGACAAAATATGAAGGCTTTTTGGATACTTTTCCACAACACTGGAAGAGAAAAAGAAAGAGATAACGGCCAAAGTTTTAACAACTGTGCTGAAAGCTTTTCTTGCCCCCTCAGATCCCTCTGATCATCAACTCCTTTCTCTGAGTTTCCCCACTTCTTCTGAACTCCCTTCCTCCATTATTTCCTTTCTCTCTGTCCGTTCTCTCTCCGTCTCTTTTATCCCCTACTCTGAGCACAGTAGCAGTAATGAATGTTAATGGCTGTGAGTGTCAGATGAGATGAACCGATGCTTACAGGACACTGAGGGGGAGGCAAGCCAGAGTCAGAGCTGCCCGAAGTCACAGCAGGCAAACTCACTGGGACACCCCACGGTTTAAAGAGGATCAGGCTCCAGGGAGGAGCTTTTTCTTTTTTTCTCAAATTCCTTAGGGACCAATCAGCAACTGCATTATAGCTTTGTTGCCATGGGATACGCAGCTACGGATGTAGAAAAATGTCAAACCAGCTTATGTCATGGAAATAAAACCGCTCTGTTTTCCAATCTAAAGAATAATGTAGGACATACATAAGATCCATGTTGGATGTTTAGTAGTTTGCTTCCGCACAATCAGTTTGTTAGAGACAAATACTGATTTCCACGAGTATTGATGTTGCTCTGTTGATTTTAAAACTGCAGTGCATTCTTCTGAATTTCAGGCTAATAAGTTTAGGATGCTTTACAAAAGCATCCTCACCTTTTTTTCATTTCTTGACACTGCAGCCACAAATTTCATTGTATTTCATTGTGATTTCATCTGATAGATCAAGGACAGCATACATTTCAGAAGTCACGTTATAAATACAGTGGACCATTGTGTCATTCGCACTACTGTGGAGGCCTCAAGAGTTTGTTAGAGAACATTGGCAAAAAAGCAGCATCATGATGGCCAGACAGGTAGGGGATAATGTTCTAGAGAAGTTTAAAGCATGATTAGGTAATAAAATGATGAAAGTAGAAAGAGTATGGCACAACTGCAAGGCCACCATCTAAACTGTCACACTAAGCAAAGGCGGCATTAATCAGAGAAGCAGCCAAAGGGCCCATTGTAACGCTAAAGGAGCTGCAGGGTTCTACGGTCATGCTGTGGGGATGCATTTGTTCAGCAATGACAGGGAACATGGGCATGGCTCAGGTGAGGTTAGAATTGTGGAAAAAATAATTCCAAACATGAGTCTCACTTAACAAATGTTGAAAATCTATTCGAAATTTTATGTTCACAGACTATTAGCCCCATCTAACCTGACAGAATTTGATCTATTTTGCAGAAGAAAATTTGGCAATTTCAGCCTGTAAATGTGCAAAGCTAGCAGAGATCTTTGTTTGACCCAAACATTGTATTCTCCATTCTCTGACTTTGTGCTTCATTGTCATCATTTGCTATAACCCCCCTCCTTTGCCTTATTATGAAAATCTCCAGGGGAGCTCTCTTCACCTTCCCAGGATCCCCTTAGGGGGATGATGACCATATGTTTGTACAAAACGGTTGCAGTTCGCTGGGTGAGACAATATCTTGCTCCAGTAACATGGATCTGACACAGTCTTTGCAGCACCTTGCATAATAGGATGACGCAGCAGGGACTCTGCACCTGTTTGCAAACCTGAAATTCTATTTATTGCTTCACTGTGTTTTTGCAGCACAGCAGTAGAATCTCTTTTGTTACGTGATGCAGGGACGCATCATCCTCCGAAGCGAGAGGAAAGAGGCAGAGGGAGGAGCGCTGTTCACAGTCACACCTGCACAGCAGTTTTCTTTTTTCCCTCTCTGACTTTGTCTTGTTGCTTTGCCTCCATATCAACTGTTTCCTGTAGATACAGCCACCTCCAGGGATCCGTGCACACGGTATAACACTTATCTGAATACATTTGTTTTACACGTCTTCAACCTGAAGGCGGAACAGAAGAAAGTACAGAAGAACATTAGTGAGTTTTATCTGATTTTATGTTGCGCTGGGGGAAAAAAATTCAGTGAAGGTCACCGTTGCCTCGGCAAGAAAAACTTAAGTCACGCTCCATTCACTGTTCGACCGGGCTCTTGTTATCAACCAAGGACTTTCATGCCCTGACCACAGTTGGATGCTGATGGTATCTATCTTCTCTGAGTGTGTGTGTGTTTTCTCTTTCTGCCCACGGGCCTCCGCTGACCTTCCTCACTTTGATGTCGTGTCAGAAAAAGCAAGAGCAAGCACCCCCCAGCCGGAGAGAAAGGGACATCCGTAAATATGGTGAGACATGCTTTCATTTTGCTATTGCCACCCCCCCCCCCCCGACCACCGCCATGATGCCTGTCACGGTCTACTTCAGCACTATTCCTTCTAACCTCCCTTCTAACAGATGCACACGCATGTGTTTGCATGTATTATGCCTCCATTAACAAGTCTGCGTGTGTATGTGTGACAGCAGGGTACGCTTCGCCATCCAAAACTGAACTCCATGAGTAAATCTGACACCAGGCTGCATGAGATCAATCGCTTTCCCTGCAATGGAAACTGTAAGTGCTAACTAAAGGGTTGTATGTGATAGTAAATAATACACTCTTCCGAGCTGTTATCAGTAGTGCACCTTCGAACATTCTCTCTCCCGTCTCCTTCGCCCCCTTTGTCCGTGCAGCTGTTAGCAAGAGCCGTCCAGCCAGTATGGACCTCCTGCTCCTCCACAGTCGGCGCTCCCAGACGGACTTGAGGCCCTCCCACGGCCGCCAGCTCCCCCAGATCCCCACCAGTCCCCAGGCCTCCGGCCAGGGAGGGGGAGGGGGAGGCGGAGGAGGAGGAGGGGAAGCGGGAGGTGAGGGCGGAGGCGGCGGAGGGGAGGCTAGAGACCACACCTACACCGAGGTAGGTCTGCGCAATAACCCAACACCCACCCATTACCTGGACGATGGCCTGTACGAAAGCGTCGGGGTCCGGGAAAGTGATGCATCCCCCAAGGTGCCCTCTGCCCCACTGACTTCTTCAAGCAGCACCCCATCAACGGTCAGAGCAGCTCAGAGCCCCCCGACTCACGCAGGAGGAGCTCGGAATGGCAACGGCCATGGAAACGTAAGTACAAACAGACGTTAAGCAGTGAGGCATTTAAATGTTGTTGCTCATAAAGAAAGCAGCATTTATGATACGTTTTCTGCCTGTACAATATGCGGGTAATACAACACCATCCACACTTATTAGCAAATGTGATAAAGATGTGAAATCCAAATTAAACTAAATTCATCTTTTAATGCAGTAGCATACTATGAAAAAATAAAATAATCTGGAAAATCAAACCTTGAATTCGAGTCCATTCATTCAGTCCCATGTAAGAAATAACTGTTTTTAAGAAAGTCACTTTTGAAAGTCAGTGAAATTTGCTTGGATGTCCAAACAGACATTCCCTGGGAAACGGAAATGTACAAATAGACATTTGCATGTGAGAGATGGTGTAAATAATTCTGCTCAGGTGAAGATCATGTGGAACCAGTAGTATGTGTGTAACACTATGAACTGGGGAGGTGGTTTATTGATTCTCAGAGGAGGGGACATAGCCCTTACAGGTTTGGTAAAGAGGCTGTTTTTAAGTCCATTACTTTTTGTGTTAATGTTCCTGAATCATTTACCTGATGGAAAGCGGGGCAAACAGTGCATTGCCCGGATGGGTGGGATCTGATTTAATAAGTGTGGAAGGTGGTGTAACTGCTTCTAAGGAAACCAAATAAGTGATCAAATTTGCTTCAAACATATAGGAGTTGCTGCTGTGACATTTGAATATTTGTTTAAACGGAATCGGCATCAATGGAGTGTAAGGACCGGTGCTCTCTCAGGATGCAGTGCATCAGTTGTCTTTCTCCTTTCATGTTTGAGACAGCAATTTATCAGTGAGGTACTAACCTGTGTAGTAAATTGTGACATATTGTCAGGCGGGTCATTTTTGTCTTTTCAGGTTGGTAGAGGGAACGGCAGAGGAAACAGCACGGTTAATGGAACTATGCCGGGGAGAGGTAACGGAGCCAGCGGGGTTAGCAGATCCCCCCTGTCCTCTGTGAACTCCCTGGTCAATCAAGATCCATCTGCAGCTGAATATGCGTCCATACGGAAGTTTAAAAAGGTAGACATAAAACTATGTCTTATCTAAAAAATCCCCTATTGTGAAAGAAAAAGCTGAGTTTTTTGGAGAATTAAAGACATCTTATGCAACTGTAAGTGAGTTCAGACTTCTTGAACAAAAACATTGCAGTCAGGCTGATGTTAGGTGTCAAAGTTGGTGTGTTATCTGTAGTGACTTTGATTTAAAAAAAAATGCAATCTGTGTACAAACTCTAGATTGCTTTTGGGTAAAATACTTGAAAAAAGATAAATTAAAATCAACCTGTGTTGTTCAATCAACCTCCCTTCATACTCACTATGTATACATTAAAAGGGAAATTTGTTGTGGTATTTTTATTAAACCCATTCAGTGTAATCTTATCAACTGAAATGTCACATTTCCAGGTGGACAAGTTAAGCCGGAAGGAGAATAACGGAGCCGACAGCATGTCAGACAGCCATTCGAGTGTGAGCGATTCGCCCTCCGCTGCCCCTCTTCCTCTACATCGCAGTCAGGAGTTTCCACGCAAGCCACTGGAGCCCTTCCACCTGCACTCTTTCCCAAAGGTACAAGAAACTCCTGTCTTCTGCAAATGCACAATCTGTTATGTTCCTCAACCAGACGCGCCCTGCCAGCTGTAAGAGAGCCTCATGACCACTAGAGGGGAGTGTCCACAAACCTTAACCTGTCCACCAGCCTCATAGAGATTCATTTGATTTTTATTGCCGTTGCCGCTGCATATTTTCAGTTTTTAAAGCTTTTATGTAATGTAATGAATTCAGTTTGCCATCTCAATTGCATTTTTATGTTTTAAGTTTATCACTTTAAGTTTTATTCACATTAAGAAGAGTTGAATCCCTCGCTTTAAGTAGAGCGACAAAAGCTGTTAAAACCAAGGCTCAGTGGTTGATTGTTATGGTTTTATTCCGTCGCTTTGCTAGCACTGGCTCCATATATACAGATGCAATACATCAATTTGTCATCGAAAACTATGTTTACTTTGGTTCAACTGAAAAATAATACGCATTTTGAATTTGATACTTACAAAGTGATGCATTTCAAGCATTTCCTTTAGTTAATTTAGCGCATTATGACATACAGCCACTGGAAATCCAATTCATTTGATCAGAACATTTGAAAATTGCATAACACAGTTTTAAGAAATATATATAATTTCAATGTAGACATCCAATTTTATGTGCCACACAGTTGCGAGGAAGACTGCTGTGTTGTGTCTTTGCTGAAGAAGCTGACTGTTCACAGGTTACTGTATCGAAGCATGTTAATGGAAAGTTGATTGAAAGGAAAAAAGTATGGCACGAAAATGTGCTCAAGCAACAGCGATACTTAAGAGGGTTGTGAAGGAAAGCTCGTTTAAGAATTTGGGGAGATTTGTGAGGCATGGACTGCAGCTGGAATTACAGTGGTACTTAAAGTGCCACCAAGCAAACACATATCAGTTTACAGCTGTCACATTGTTTGTGTAAAGCCACTTCTGAACCAGGGACACCACCAGAAGTGTCTCCCCTGGCTTAGGAGAAAAAAAAGACTGGACTGTTGCTCAAAGTACCCTTTTCAGGACACTGTCAAGGGGTAGAGGAGAGACATCAGACCCAATACACAATATAGACAAGCAGAACAGCAACTACAGCTTATTTGCATAAAAGGGACAGAGCCGTAAAAACTGCTCATTCTGAAGGGAGCTCAAAATAGGCAAAACAGTGGAGGAAAAATCTCATTATCCGCTGAGGTGTCAAAAGTAATCACATTTATCACTGAAGTAGAAGTACATAGATACTAGAGTTTAACAATACGTCTGTAGAAGTAGAAGTATAAACTGAAACCTTTCACTCAAGCAAAAATATAAAGGTACCAGCTTCAAAACTACTTAAGGTATTAAAGTAAAAGTAATTTAAGTAAAGCAATGCCACTAAGGACCCCTCAGACATATATATAAAGTCCATTTTTACTATAACTCTATAGTATGATGTTAATTTTGAAAAAAATGGGATTAGCTGTTTCATTTAACAACCCATTTAGCATAATGAAAATATATTAAAGGTCCATATATGTGCAATACTGAGCATCAACATGTGTTTCATGGAGCAGAAAATCTGATGTCTGGTGGACTATAAGTATTAGTGCAAAAAGTTGAACTTCAGCGATATATCATCAATAACCTTTTACTTATTATTGGAATGTAAATGAACATCCAAGCGTAGCTACAGGAATTGGTGAAGGCAACAGATGTAAGATAACAAAACCGGACATGAGGGTGATGTACAACAGAAGTTGAATAGAGATGACCAAATAATTTGGTACTACTTATGGCAGCCAGTAAAAAGGCTATCACACGAAAATGGCTGAAAGTAGAACCAGCTACCATTAAAGAATAGCTTGCTATTGTGCATGAAATTTATATAATGGATATATGAAGATAAATTTTATAGAATTCGGTCAAAATGGTCTGCGTATGTAAAGTGTGTAAGGTCGGACTTCATGTGAAATCACATCTTAAACCCACCCACTACCCTTATTTTATGATACAGTAATGTGTTTGTACCAAGGTATCTGGTTGTCAAGTAAGCCTCTCCACCACTTTTTCGGTATTTTTTTATTTTTTTTGTAGTTGGTGCTTTCAAGTTCTTCCGTTTGTTGCAACTGGCGGTTTGCTTTTGAAATATTAAGTCACCTGCAAAAGAAATAAAAAGAAAATTACAACAACAACAAAAAAACTGGACATGAAAATTAGTGCATTACCCTCTTATAACAATTACCCTTGTATGGTTGTCTGCATACAGTCAGTGCAGACAGTGTTGGCAATAAGAACGATTAATCCTAGTGGTTAATCAAAAACTAAAAAAAAAAGAAACTTAGTAATAATCCTAAAAATGTTCTTCTACGTTTTGTTCTTAAGTTTTTGTTGGTTGCGTTTGTTAAACAACTTGGTGCAGTACTGCCTCCAACCACAATCAAAAGCACTCTGTGTAGCGCTATATTCCATCCATCCATCCATTTTCCAAACCGCTTAATCCCTCATGGGGTCACGGGGGTTGCTGGTGCCTATCTCCAGCATTCACTGGGCGAGAGGCGGGGTACACCCTGGACAGGTTGCCAGTCTGTCGCAGGGCAACACAGAGAGATAAATAGGACAAACAACCATTCACACCTAAGGACAATTTGGAGAAGCCAATTAACCTAACGGTCATGTTTTTGGACTGTGGGAGGAAGCCAGAGTACCTGGAGAGAACCCACGCATGCACAGGGAGAACATGCAAACTCCATGCAGAAAGACCCAGGGGTGTACTCGAACCCAGGACCTTCTTGCTGCAAGGCAACACTGCTACCCACTGCCCCACTGTGCAGCGCTATATTATTTATTTTTATTTTTTTACGCCAGAACGAAAACAAGCTGAAATAAAATAGAAGAGTCTATTGTTTTAAGTGTAAGGAGTAGAAATTACAGATAATTGCATGAAAATGTAAGAAGCAGTAGTAAAAAGTAGGTTAAAAATTATTACTCCAGTAAAGTACAAATAACCAGAATTTCTACTTAAGTGAGGTAACAAAGTATTTGTACTCAGTTACTTGACACCTCTCATTATCTGAGAATGATTTTGTCCATAAAATGTAATGAAGGTGTTTTGTATAGCCCATATACCTATCCTAAATGTTTAAAAGGAAGCATAACAGGTCATCTTTAACACCTCAGCAGAGCCACAGGCTGATCGCTTCTGCGCCACGTCTCACTGATGCAGTAATTCATGCAAAAGGAGGCCAAATCAAATATTGAGTGCATATATTGTACAGTACATGGACATATTTTTAAATAAGCATCTGTGGTTAAATCTATTGTTCTGTATTGGTCTTCTGTTTTGTTCAGATTTTCCGAGAAAATGGGTGTGATGTTATTCTTAGCTAAAGCCATAATCAGCAGAATGAACAGAAATAAAAACTTTATTCCATAAACCATAATCTAGATTCTAGTAAATTGAGATGAATCTGTGTTAAGCAAAGCTAAAAAAAATTGTCATTTTAAGATGAAGGATAAAAGCATTTAAGCGGTTTTGCCTTCACTGCTGATGTGACATGTCGTTGACCTGCACTTTTAATGTGAAAGTCCTAAACTCTTAAACTGGTGTGTGTGTGTGTGTGTGTGTGTGTGTGTGTGTGTGTGTGTGTGTGTGTGTGTGTGTGTGTGTGTGTGTGTGTATGTTTGTCTTCTCCCCACCGTGCAGCTCAGCACACTATTAGAGCAAAGAGTCAAAGCATGGATTATGTAAGAGTTTGGCTGGCTGCCAGTGTGTGTGTGTGTGTGTGTGTGTGTGTGTGTGTGTGCATTTGGGTGTGTTTGGGTGCTCCTGTTGAATCCATCAGTAAGTCTATCTAGAAGCTAACAGGTAGCCAGCAGCCTGAGTGAGGATAAATATTGTGCACATATTGAAGCCATTTTCTCTGCCGCAGCTTTATTACTCACTCAGGCTGCTTGGGGGATGGTGGGGGTTGGCATATAAAAGTTAATCATCCTCAGTATGTGTGTCCACCAATTTGTGTTTCCTAATTGGTTACTAATTCCTCTTAAGACCTGTAGTTACAAAAAAAAAAAGTTTTGCAAGAGAAGAGTCATGTTGGGTCATTCTTTTATGGCATCCAGGTTTCTATTAAGCCACCCATGCACAGCAGAGGCACCAGTGCTGTTTTTCTGGTAAAGTTAAAGGTAATGAAATAATTATGTCAACTGTTACCCGCCAGTCTGGGTTTGGTAAATGTAGCAGATAAATCTCTAAGAAGGGTCCATCCTTTCTGTTGTAAACACATTTCTATCACATCACTAGCTCTCCTCAAGTCGTCAGAAATCACTCCCACCAGCACATTTAAATTGAGGTTATGCTTTGGCAGCACTGTCTGTTGTCTCACTAGGTCTGCCTGGCTGTCAGTAGGGCATTTTGAGTTTGCCGATTTGCATGAAAAGTCTGTGAAACAGTTGGTCGCAGGGCAAGGAGAAACTCTGTGTGTGTGTGTGTGTGTGTGTGTGTGTGTGTGTGTGTGTGTGTGTGTGTGTGTGTGTGTGTGTGTGTGTGTGTGTGTGTGTGTGTGTGTGTTTCACATAATCTTCTTAAAGTTCTACTTGTCATAGAATAATGCCGTTATAATAGACTGGTATTAGAGCTGAGTCTCTAAAGTCAGGTTTACAAAGGTACAAGTAACATCACACCACGCAACAGGAGTGTCCTGTTAATAACAGAAATGCACCAATTAACAGATCAAAACCATCTAACTTTATTTGATCCAAAATACCCCTAAAAAAGACTATGTGATGCAAAACTAAAAACTCCATACCATTTTTTGAGATTATTTTGCATTAAAATTTCAAATTGCTACCTCTGAATAAGAACCTACAGGACATCCTTTCTCTCTTTATGGATTACAGACATTAGAATAAAAACCCATGATCAGGAAAAATGCTGAAATGCTCAACAGAATTTCTCTAATAATTAAAAGTCTACTAACCTTTCGATAAATGTTTACACGTCAGACAATTAATCGATTTTTTTTATGTGTTCATGTTATTTTTTTCCAGTTGTAAACCATAATATTCAGAAAGTTAGATGTATAATGCATAAACATCTGAAAATGAGTGCGTCACAGGTTTGAGTTGCACATTTGCACCATGGCTCACAGATCCAAACCTCACAGCAGCACGTATCTGAGCTCACCATTGCACTTTGTTTATCAGGAAGCAGTGTTCATAGGAAATGGGGAGCAGTACATCTGGAAGCCTCCAGAGGACGATGACATCATCACCTTGCACCCACCACCGCTCCGTGGGGAGAATGGACAGCCGGGGCACCCATCGCCTCCAACCGCAAAGGAGGTAGTTTGCCTACTCTATGTGTGTGTTTGTGAGTGAATACGTGTGAGTTTGGTGGCAGCTGAGAGAAGAAACAATCAATACAATTCTGACCAGGAATTATCGGCCTCCTCCAAGCAGACAGATGATTCAGTCTCTGACTTCTGCTGTGTTTACGGATGCCGGCATCCTTTTGAATGGGCACGTCATCGTCGTAATACGGCTGCCTCACGACCTTCCTGTCAAACGCAGTTTCTGCTTACAGAAAGAGGTTATGTTACATGGATCTGCAACCCCCACCGCCTGCCTGAACCTTGACCTCAATCCACCAAGTCCCCCACTCATCTGTCGGCCTTCTGCACATATCCGCATAGATCAGGCCTGGCTGTCACCTGCTGTTCTGTTCAGTATTAATCATAGCTTAGAATATATATATATATATATATATATATATATATATATATATATATATATATATATATATATATATATATATATATATATATATATATATATATATATATATATATATATATCATAGATTAACTATACACATGTCCATCTGTTAAAATGGCCTAGTCAGAATTGAAACCTAAATCCAGTTGAGAATCTGTAGCAAATTTTACTTGGTAGATATGCAAAGATGGTAGAAGAAAAACTCAAAAGACAGCCAAACGTTGCTCTACAAAATATTGACTAGGGGAGGCTCAATATCTGTGGAAGCCCCACTTTTCAGATTTAAGTTTTGATTTGTGTCTTTCACTTTTCAATCTTCCTCTGCTCTATATTTGTCTTTCACACACAAACCCCACCCCCACCCCCGAAGAAATACATCAAAGATTGTGGTTGTAATTTGACCGAATAATTCAAAGTGCAAAGGTGCATGAATCTTTTTGCAAGGCGCTGTATAGGCACTGTATATATTTGAAGCTGAGTGAGTTATAAACAACCTGCCTAGAGGTCAGAGACAGTCAGTCTAAATAGTACTGGGGTCCCTAAAATAGACAACTGTTTATCATTACTTCATCACCAAACTGCTCCTTGCATCCCCGTCTCAGCTTAAACAGTGACATGAAAAACATTTTGCATTATTATTATTGTTATTGTTATTATTATTATTCGTAGTAGTAGTAGTAGTAGTAGTGGTAGCATTAGTATATTATTCATTGTTGTGGTTCCAAAGAGTGTTCTGGTGTTAGTGAGTTTCTTATTTAAGCCAATGTTGAGCAAAAACAAAAAAACCTGATGATTTATGTAGAAGTGTACGGGTTAATCCTCTCCTGTTCACTACCAGAACTCCTCCTTCGCAAGTCGGAATGCACCACAGAGAAACTGGCCTTGACTACTTGCTGTAGTCTCTCACAGTTTCTATCTATTTTCTTTCTCTATTTTTTTTTCTCTTTCTGAATGTTTTCTCCGCCCGTTGTCGTTTTGTTTTTCCATTTTGGATCTTGTCGTTGCCCTGACATGCCCCCATACTCTGGAGTTTGTCAGTTGCAGCCGTCGCAAGGTGTTGAGTTTCCACTCCCAAACCAAGTCTCCTCCTCTCCTCTGGCGCTCTCCCCTTCTGCTCCACTCCCTTTGTGGCTATTAGGAGGCCCTGCCCTCCCCAACCAGTCACGTTGCATCAAGCATGTCCCACCAGATGAAAATCTGCTGCTGCTGCTGCTGCTGTTGCTGCAAGCCCCTTTCAAAAACTCCTTGCAGTCCTTGCAACTCATAGAGACGATCAGGACCAGATGCATGATGAGTGGTGCAGACAGTCAGTGTGCGCAGATAGTGTTGCTCACCAAAGCCTCGGTCAAAGATGGAAGCTGAACGCGTAACAGAAAGAGGTACAGTGTGCTTGGAGGAGAACAGAAAACACACAATGGCAGGCTTCCTCACCAGCTGTAGCTCAGTTTTGAAATCCCCATCATCTTGTGACTTCCTTCCTTCCTCTGCTGCACGGAGTTGCACACTCTATGTCCACACAAATACATGCACTTGCACACACCCACCGCACATTGTCTGCACACACTTACAGCTTATGCCGGGGTCTTTGTTTATCCAAAAAGGTCACACCAGAAAATTGTGGGGGGGGGGGGGGGGGAGGGTGGGTGCGTGCTCTGCTTCAGCTCTGCCTGTAACACAAGGAGTGAAGAAAAACTGTGAGAGATATGCACAGAGGAAGTCTCAGTCACTTGCGCTTTATTTACTTTACAACAGCAAAACCAATCGATGTGACATAGAACGCAAGGTGAGCGCACAGAAAGAAAAGGAGTCCTGTCATGATTTTTTTGGGGGGGGGGCAGGACAAAAACAAAGTTAATCTGTGTGTTGGAAAAAGAGAGAGTCTGCATAGACGGCGTTTCTCAGGCCCAGCAGAGCAGAGCTGCCTGTGTGGGTGTGAACGCTGAGGGTAAACATCCCCATGCCCCACAAGCCTTTGCTCTTGTGCTCCACTTGTGGAATTTTGACACAGAAATGCCAGAGGTCGGAGAGCTGGTTTATCAGAATTCCTCACACATGCTTTTCAGTTGGGAGCCCTGGATATCGCTGCAAAGCATCCACATATGCATATGCGGATATGCATATATATTAATATGCACATATGAATGAGCATTAATAAGACCTCCAATGGCTGTGCAGCGACCTTTATACGTACAAAGTTTTTTCAGGAACAGTCAACGTGTTTCCCTTTTTTTCCCCCTTGACTTTCATCCAGATCTTTCTCTTAATGCTGCCTAAGCTGTTTTAGGGAAATTTTAACAGGTTCATCCACTTTAGAACAAACTCTGTTGCTGAACAGAAATCCAACAGACTGATAAGACAGTTTACACTGTCTTATCCTGCTTGGTTATGTGCAAAGAGCAAGAGCTGTTAATGCATGTGCAAACTCGCATGCACAAACACACACAATCCATGCTCAGGCACTTACTGTATTTCCAGACCCCATTTTGGCAACAGAATACTTTTACTCTTGTAATCACATGTTATATGTTAAGGATATTGACATACTAAGATGCAACAACTAACTCAAGCACATAAGACTTGTAACATATAGCAAAATGTTCATTTAAATCTGACTGCGGTGTTACATATGCATTCTGCGTTGCCTTGCAAAAAGTATTCATAGTCCTTGCCTTGTTGCAACTACAAATTAAGATGTTTTTCAATGTGATTTAATGTGACAGATCAACACAAGGTAGTTCATAACCTTGTATCATTTTTTTATCAATATAAACCTGTAAAGAGTAGCCTATATATGTTTGCGTGAGTTAGTAATACCAAATTTAATTTCAGACCTAAATCCGTTAAAGAATTTTCAGCAAGTCTTGTGACAGACATTTGGTCCTGCAAATTATTGATCCAGAGGGGCTGAATGCAAATGCATGCTACACTGTTTGGATATAAAACTTTCCTTAAAAACAAAGCATGTACCATTTTCCTTACACTTCTCGGTAATGTGCTATTTTGTCTTGGTCTATATACTATAGAATTGCAAAACAATAGTTTAGTGTTTGTGGCTGTAATGTGAAAAAATATAGAAGTTCAAGGGGTTTGTGGCACTAAAGTAAATAATTAGTGTTAATTGGGCCATATAAACATTTTATTACAGGACAACAATCAGCAAGTGAATAGGTTTTGACTGTTCTGTTATTTACTCGTTAGCTGACATTAGGCTGTGTTCCCCTTCTCTCTCTCTCTCTCTCTCTCTCTCTCTCTCTCTCTCTCTCTCTCTCTCTCTCTCTCTCTCTCTTTCTCTCTCTCTCTCTCTCTTTCTCTCTCGCTCTGTGTGTGTGTGTCAACAGATTGCAGACACTTACTCCATTGTGTGTAAACCCCAGAAAAAGAAACCTCCCATGGAGCACAACGGAGCAAAGACCCTCCCGCGATCCTTTGGAGGGGACAGAGGAAATCGAGGTCGAGGCAGAGGAGTCCATGGACAGGCACGTTCTCAGGAGGAGCCCTGCTACGAGCCTGTGGGGGACCGGTCCTGGTCCTCCCCTGTGGCCGAGTCAGACCCTGCATATGCTAGTATCGATGCCCACAGGAAGCGTGAGCAGGGGGCAACCAGTAACAGCACAGGTGGGGGTAGTGCCACTTTGAAGAGAAAGAAGCAAACCCCTCAGCAGCCGCAGCAACATCAGGCAGTACCAGCAGTACCACAAGGCTCAGGGCCCATTGCCCCTCCTGTTAGAGGCCTCCCTGGTGGGGAAAACTTCTATGAGACCATCAGCGATGTAAAACAGGGAAGCAACACCTCTGGCACTACCACCATCTTCACCTTCAACGACGGGATGGAGATGTACGTCACCGGCCTGTAACACCCTGGGAGAATCCACTGGTCCGGATTCCAGGGATCTTCAAGCAGGTTGCTGTACATAGACACAGGCCCTCTACAGACAATCAACATGAGGATCCATTTTGTGTTGACATCAGGTACAAACAGGGTCTTAATCCAGGTTCAGACTTCCTTCGATTGGTCTGCACTTCAGAACCAGCCTAAGCCTAGTCCAGCCCAAAAATGGACCAAATACATTTGAACAAAAACAAAAAATATAAATATATATATATATATATTATTGTGTCACTGGCCATACTCACTCGCTTGTGGATCATTTTCCATTATATCTTTATTTTTATATGAACACTGTACTCTTGAAAGAGTATGTGTTTCAACTCACAAACCTGAGAAGAACACTTAATATATATATGGGGGGGGAAAAAAAGAAGAAAAATGTGCATGCATTGAGCAAGACTCACACAATAATAGACATGAACATAGACATCAGTAGCAATGGAAGTGGTTGTTTACGGAGTATAAGGTATGCAACCAGGTCACCAGTACACAGATACATTCCTCATCTTGGGGTGGAGAATATGCACAGTAAAGGCACAGTTATTTGCAGTGCTCAGCTCTACCTAAGCAAACATTAAACAGGTTCTGACGCTCGCTGACCTGTCGTCTGGAGGAGAGGGTTTGCGGTGCTTCGTTCAGACACAGGCCTGTAATTTGCAGGCCTGCTCAAACGCACAGACGAAAAATGAAGGCTAATGTCTTCGTTCTGCTCATTGTCATCAGTGTCAGCTGGTGGTTAAGAGTCCTCGTGATAAAGTTAGAAGGCAACTTTTGCTCAATAATACTTAGATTAAGACAAAAGTTCAAGCTCAACCCTCAAATTCGGCAAATTGTTGCTGGAGGCATGCTGACACCACGCACCCCTCAGATGCTCACATACTTGGCAGAGTCATGCAAGGTGATGAGATCAGGTCCAGGGCAGCGAACGGCTTGCGCAAGAATTCACCCAGTGTGATCGTTTTCCAATGAGAGAGTTTAACTGTACTGTAGAGATAAATGAGAGAAGTATATTAAAAAAAAAAGAGAAGTGAAAGAGTGTCAGTACCAGTGCAGGATGCTTAGTCCTGTTCAGTTAGCGTCATTTCCTATGCAGATTGTAAACATCTTATTTTATAGCCACTGTAATTTTGCACAGGACAACTGCCTGACTGCTGAGCTTCGCTGTGCCCGTTAAGGGTATATTAAGGCATGATTTTGATTTGATCTGAGTCAAAACCAGAGCTCCCCGTAGCTCGCCAGACTTGACTTGTGTGGTTGAAATAGTAACAGAGGAGTCTGGACTCCAAAGAAAATATAGAGCTGGACACAAATATTACCATTTAGTGTCTTTTGAAAAGTTGTTCCTCTCCTTCTGCCCGGTCTCGTATCCAGGTTGTGTGCTGGTTTCTCTTCCATCACAAATAGCGTCCTTTCCATGTAGCTTCGGGAACCATTAAAAAAAAGAACACAGGAAGAAGCAAGACATTTGGGGCTTGACGCAGTGTTGGGAAAAAGTGGTTGCCCCTATGCAGATTTTTCTCTCTTATTGGTGTAAAGAGTAAATATAGAATGCAGTTTTCATTAAAGTAAAAAGCCATTTATACCATCACAGCCCTATATGAAAAGGTAATAGCCTCCTAAACCCAATAACCGGTTTTGCCACTTTAATCAGTCTTCTTTGTTTTAACTCAGTGGGAGATGTTTGAGCATTACTGGCCTAGCTATGCTAATATCACAGCATTACAATCAAATTTATTCCAATCAATCCCAAAAGCTTTTTTTTTATCTGAGATTGGACTTGAGCTGATGTTTTGTCCTGCTGGATAACCCAAATGTGCTTGAATGTTAAGGTCACAAACTGATGGCCGTACATTCTCCTTTAGGATCTTCTACTGGAGAGCAGAAATCATGGTTCCATCAATGAGAGCGGGTTGTCTAGGTCTTGAAGCAACAAAGCTGCCCCATAATACCACATCACCACCACCATGTTCACCACTGCTCTCTGTTTTTCTTCATTTGTCAGGGAACCTTGCCTCATCTGTGAGGTCTCATAAGTCCCAAAACCTCACAATTGCCTTTGTGACCCTTTCCTGCCTGGTAGGTTTAAATGATCTTGATTCTAATCTGTTTTTGAATTTCTTTAGACTTTTAGCCTACTTCATGATGTAAGACAGGTTGTGTTTAAGTGATTTCTTAATTATTTTGGTCTGAAAGTAAGCAGGTCTGGGTGTGTATAATAAAATTAAACTAAAAGAATGTAGTTAATCACAGACATTTTATGATATTACAAAGGGGGGGAGGGGTAACTTTATCTTCACATAGGGCTAGGTTGGTTTGGCTACCTTTCTATCCTCCTATTAATTGAAATTATCATTCGAAAACTGCTTTTTGTATGAACTCATTGTATCCTTGTTTGATATTAATTTTTTTTAATGATCTGAAACATTCAAGTGTGGCATAGAAACTAAAAGAGAAGAAATTTGTAAATCGAAATTTGGGGGGTAAATACTTTTTCACAGGCTGTAAAGGGAGAACTGATAAAGGTTACATTCTACTCACTTGCTGTGTGACAAACATGCAAAGGGAAGACGGGTTTAAAAAGGATTTATCAAGAGAAATATATAAATGCTACTGTGTCGGAAAGTATGTAAAAATAAATGCACACTGTATTTTAAAGCACTGTTTAATTTCTATCCTAACTAATGAAAATACATTTGGGTAAATAGCTCACACCACTGCCATGAAAAGAGTATATTTATGTTGTTGATGCAACTTTTCTTTTCTGCTTGAGCAAGTAAGTGCATGCCTTGATATATGGAGATGAAACAAATATTGTGGTACTTATCTCTTGTTTCTATTTTACGTTGTACTTTTTGCCATGTAATGTAAAGCAGCATTTTGTTTAGCCAAAGCAACAACTTTAAGGAGCAGAAGAGCCAGGAAAGGATAGATGGGTGCCGCTATAGGAGAAAATGGAAGGGTTGCTTATTCTTTTCCCCAGAGGGAGCAGAAAAGAGGGACCCAGTCGGGTTAGGGGGATGCACGGCTAGCGGAAAGCCGGATGAAGATCCGTGAGAATGGACAAGGACCAAGAGGGCTCTCCCCCGTTCTGATATGTGTTTTTGTTATTCATATATGAGACAAGCACACGGAAATCCCGCCTCCAGTCAAGGTGGGAGAGCACGTTTTTGTGTACGGCCACTCCCCTTTTCTACTGCTGTACAGAAGAGGGCCCTTTGATGTCCTTTCCTGGGGATCTCCAAGTAATAAGTGGGTCGAGGTGGGGTGGGGGGCAGGCAGACCCCCAGCCTCATATCAGCAATGCACCAACGGCTCATCTGTCTGTTACATGAGAAATGGTCAACAGCTGAGATGCGGCCTCTCAAACAAAATCGACTGGAAATTGCCGTCACGCTCCATGTTTTTCCCGTGTGGCTATCACCTCATGTGTTGCATTTTGCCCTGAGAGAATGCACTGATCTGAGATACATTGTTGAGCGATGTTATTCACTGACAGAGACAAATGTCCGTTGCACAAACAATACGATGATGTAAATGTGTAAAATACTGTGTTGCTGTTCTGATGTTGTTCCAATGTAACATGCAGTATACAGTATATTTGTTGACGAAAAAAAAAAAAGAAAAAAGATGGCTATCACAGACACATAGTACTTTGTGAATGAAAAAAAAAAACACAAGAAGAGAAACATTTCATGCTCTCCATGCAGATACAGAGGCTGTCTGTTAATTGTCTTAAAATATAAATATGGGCCAGTACTGCTGTGACAGCCGTAGCCAATGTTGTATGTTTTAAAAGCACAGGGTTTAGTTTTAAAAAAATAAAAAATAAAAATATATAATATAGCGTGACAGTGCAGATATGCAAAAGATTGTAATGTTTTATATTACCCTTCATAAAATATTAAAGTGAGTTTTTACTTTTCTAATAAAGTGGCACATTATAACATGCTTGTGTTGCCTGCATTCTTATTGTTTTGCAAAGGAAATTCAGCTAAGCAGCAGCCGCTCTGCAGGGTATTCCCCTATTTGCCGCCGCCTGACATTAATAACTCAATCGTGGTATAATGAAAGATGTAATAAAATGTGTTTGTGCGGGATTAGGCAATAAAGCAGAAACCGCTGGTGTGCGCATTCTGAATCATTGAGCAACAGGTGGTATTTTATTTTCAATAACAAATATACTCTGACAGTAATACAGACGGGTAATCATGTAAAGATTCCAAACACAGGGCTTCAAAACATACAATGATTTGTATTCTTTCTTAAACCACACTAAAGAAACAAAAACCTGGCAAATTCTTTGGTTGAGTGACTTTTGACTATGTTTGACATAGATTCTGAGACATTCAATATCAAGGCGATTAAGCTTATGTGTTTGAGGCAGAATTTGACACCGGTGATGCCCAAGGCACCACACAGGTTCCCATGGAAGGCCAAGGTAAGGCAGTGACAATAAGATCATCTGTTTTAAGAACACTAACTGGTGCAAGTCTGTAAAAATTATTGTCTGAATTTTACAATCTGATTGGTTTCTTTGCATGTTTGCCATTTGGAAAAGGAGCCAGCACTGCATTCTGCTTGTATCACAGCTTTGTCAATTGCCAGTGACACACCATGGAGTGTGTGGGAGTATGGATTGAACTCGTTTTACCTTAATTGTTTTTCTTTATTACTGCAAGCAGATTAAATTTATTTATTTATACCCTTTGGTGTTGACTGCAATGATGGCAAGGAAAGTGGCTTTTAAAGCAGACATATCACATAAAATCCACCTTTTTAGCCATTCCATACATTTTGTTGTGTACTTTGAGTCTCTGTGAGTGCAGAAAATGTGGATGTAGTCCCTCCAGCTGGTGCATAGATATCTTTATATTCTTTTTGGGTCATGTTTTGAAAGCCATTCAGTTTTCTCTGTTTGCTACTGTGTTTTTTTAATAGTTGCGTCACAGTGTTTGCTGTGGAGCTGCTAAACAAGGTCATGGACTTCCAGCTTACCAGTCTCACAATTCCACCATTTTTATTTTTCTGACAAATTTGGTAGTCCAAGCTGAAGGAAGCCACAAGTGGATAAGTCAAAATATTATCCAGCAGGTGAAATGGAATGCTCTACAACTTGGAAAGGGGTGTGAAGTGCCTCATTTAGATTTAAAGAGATCACATAAAAACAAGTTGCTCTCAGACACACCTCAGAGAAGGGGTGCAAAGTGGGAACGTGGAAGTAAATTAATGAGGAATTCAGACCAAAGCATTGCCATTACACTTTACATATACCACAACTGAATGTGAAAGGGAAAAACTGAACAGCATGACATGTTCCCTTTAAACCTTCCAGGTTCAGACCTGGAAAGTAACTTTGGAAAAGACTTGTAACCCCTGGTATGTACTGATTCACAATCCTACTGTTGGTAAACTAATTAATCTAGATTGTAATAAAGGTTTGGGATTAGTTTGGGCTCATAAACCTGAAAATGATCTTACCTCAATGCATTGGTAAACTCCTACAGTTTTTATTACTCGGCTCACAATAATAAAGATCTTCCACAATTAAATCTGTCCGATCCAGTCTGCTCTAGTCCTCATTGGAAGCTGTTAACAAGTTTTTACTGTTTTTCCCAAAGCTTTCTAAATATATACAGTGCTTTCACAGAGAACCCTAGTGTTTTGCTGCAGTTGTACAGAATACAACTAAACACCTTCAAAGGAGGTATTTATTAAAAAGAAAGACGCTAATAAAAAGAAAAAGGTACTGCCTTGTACCTAAAGGTGATGTCACTACATGCATGCACATGTGGATGCTTCTTTTTGGATGCATATGATGTTATTGAATAAGGACTTTCTAAACCAGCAGAAAAATGGACCATGGAATGTTGCTCTAAAGGTTCCAAACTGTCCAAACCACGTGAGTTTTATAGAAAAGGTCTGAGTATTAACTTTAAAACAATACATTTTCAAAATGATGTCCTTAGAATGGTTGCTTGTAAAAAGCTTCAGCTATTTTACAAAATATCTTCTGATCACACCATTTATCGTGCTTTAGAAGAGAAAACCTATAAAGAATGCTGTAAAGTTGCTGAAACTTTAAAAGAGGCTCCCATGAAATTGCATTGAACTCTAAGACATTTTTTTAATTGATTGATTTACTTACCATACCATCTTTATTTATAAAGCACTTAAAAACAACAAACAGCTGAAACAAAGTGCTGTACATTGCTACAAGGTAAAACACATTCTTTTAAAAAATATATTTCAAATGAATAAATGAACCAGTTTAAGACATTATAGAATAAATTCAAGATTTCTAGCTATAAGTATTACACATTTCACTCATTCACCAAAGGAAACTTGCAGTTTCTCTTTGTTTGCAGAGCTGCTTCCTTTAATAGCAATGTGTTGCTGTTTTTTTTGTTTTGTTTTTTTTGCAGTCAACTATTATTGTACAATGTAACTTGCAGAGAAAACACGGGTATTTGAATGATCATCAGTTAAATTAAACTTCGTCCATTGTTATTTGAAATCCACTATGTAGCCGTTTCATTAGGTGAGGCGTTATTGCGCAGTTTGCTTCTGGGGATTGAAGGCTGTTTTTCCCCTGCTCACGGGTCTTCGTCGACAGACACCGGCCGGTATCCTGCCTGGTCACGCCCCCCTCATCTATTGCTCGCACACATTACTTGCATTGAAAAAAGTGTGATTGACGCGACTGAAACAGCCAATCAGAAGCAGTCTCAACGTGGACGCGTGCCAAAGTGAAATGTTTATGTACGCTAAGGACCAATAGGAGCGCAGCAGAGGGGGCGTGGCATTGGTTTGGAGGAAAGAGGCAAAACAATCTTTTTATCCTTCTAACCGGGCGGCTTTTTGGATATCCTGGGCTGCGGTGGTGACGGCAGCGAAAGAAAAAAAAAACTTCACATGTAGACTAGAATAGAAGTTAGGACTCAGACAGCTCCTATAAATCTGCGACAATCCCGATAAATGTATGTAACTCGCGCATTTTGCACTAAAACCTACAGAAAGCCGACATTATTCCTTTAGTCTCCACTCTCCCTGACTGAATATGGAGTCCAAATGCATTTTGGAAAAGTCGTCGGTCGGGGCAAGCATCGGCGGTGTCGTGGACTTCAACTACCGGCCGGGCCGCTACAACAACCGGGTCCCAGCGATGGAAAAAAGCAGCTACACGCCGGGGCCCATCTTTTACAAATACGTGACGGACGGAGGCTCGACGGCGGCGGTTAAAAACGAGCGAACTTCGTCGGCCGGCAGCGGGCACTTGCCGGGGGTTGGAGTGTTACAGGACGTGGAAAAAGTGAGTGACTCCTCTAAGCTGTCACGGTCACACGTATACCCACGCAACTACAGGCATCACAGAGCAAGAGGGGGGGTTTAACGTCGGGGTTATAGTTTGACATATGCCGCTTAATGGCTGGTAACGGTAACGGCCAAGATGCTCGCGGGGGACGGCCGCAGCTGTCCGCTTGCTTTTACGTTTTCTCGTGGCACAAAATGGCTTTTTATATGTCCCGGTTTCATTGAGGCGTCCGTTAAAGTGTGCACATATGTGTTGCGTTTTAACCGCTTTAAATGGCGGCTCACTCTTGTGAGCAAAGTTTACAGCATAAAGGGGGGCAGGGACTGTAAACTGCAAGGTTTACCCCCCTCCCCCCACGACTCAGGGCGGAGCTAAAGCGCGAGCTTCCTGGCCGCGCAGGCCCGGCTCCTTCACGCAGCCATGCTTCCACTTTTGAACACGAATATATATATATTGTTTTCTTTTTGGTAACTTTGATAATGCTTTGATTTCAACCAAATGTTTGATTTTCAGCCATTACTTTATGAAAAATAACAAATGATAAAGTCGTGTCCCTTCCAGCTGTGATCTATATAGGTACAAAAGAAAGAGGATCAACAATATGTTATTTTTATTTTTTTTTACAAAACATTCAGTCAGGTTTGCGTTGAATTAAAGTCGCTGCCTTGCTGTCTGTTTATGTTAGTGGTTCTTTCTGGGGGCGGGCCCCCTTGAGGTATATGGTTACTGTAGGGAGGGGGTGGGGAAGAGCTGCAGACGGATAAATGGAAGGGAAAGGTGGTGGTGGTGGGGGGTGTTGGAGGAAACTGGGTTAAATCAATATGATTTTTTTTATTATAGTGTGACCATTTGCACATGCTATATGCCGAGCTTTGTTTTTGGGGCCCTAACATCAACTCGGATCCTTTCTTTGCACATCGGTTCATCCAGCAGTTGTTAATGATTGATCAGGAGGGGAGGAAAAATGAGTACGTGCTGTTTGGGGTGGGGTGAACTTTTTATGGCTTCTGCAGGAGAGAGAAGGAGGGGCAGGCGGCAAAAGTTTTGAAAATGTTGGTTTATATTAACTTGGCCTCTTTGGCAATAACTTAAAAGGATAGTTTAGTTGTTTTTTTTTGAAGTGAGGTCCTGTGAAAATATTATCAGTAATAGTTTCACAAGTCGTTTGAGGAGTCTGTGGGAAAAGTGAAGAGGTCTCCAGGGAGAGTGGTGAAATACCAGCAGTCTGACTCGGACAGGCCCACTTTTTTAACTGTTTTTAGCATTTTAGGACAACTCAACTTGAAAATGTTTATATAAGTGGGGAAACAACGCTTTATTAGCAGGTTTATGAACACGAGAGACAATTGCAGGGTTTGTGGTTGTTCTCTCGGCTAAACAACATGTAAGTCACTTATGCTACTGTTGAGATTGCCTGCCACCTCTACAAGTCCAGCTGATCGGCTGATGCACCCAGTCAACATCCTCTGGAGAACTGGGAAAGCACCGGAAGGTACAATTTTCGACGCCATTGCACAACTGACAAAGTGTCAAAAAAATAAATAAATCCACAAGTTCGTTCAACTTTTGGGAAACTTGGGAGTTGAACTACGAGTCACATGAGGCCGATTGTATACTGTTGGCCAACTAATGTAAAGGTGGATAAAAAAACGCAGACAAACTCAGTGGTAACTTGTGAAAGTGTCATGGTTTAATATTTGGCAATTTAGCAATGTTTGTCATTGGTTAGCATTATTAGTTTGAATTTGCTAACATCAACTAAACAGGCTTAATAGCTGTTTGCATTTCTGTGATCTGAGGATGTATTTACTTTTCTGTAAACTCAATGCTATTTGACATCTATGTATTACAGGTAGATTTACCTCAGTCAATCTGAACTATCCCTTTAAACTTCTTGGCAGATTTTGTGAATGGCTTTTGTCATGCCCACATGCTATTTCCACCCCTTATTTGTGTTTTACATGAAAACACTGGCTTGTCTTTGGGTGACGTGTAAGCGCTTAGCTTTTGCCTTGACAAGAACTGATTATTACTTTCTGTTAAAGAAGTTAAGGATTTTCCAAGTGAGTTTAAAAGTTTATAGTCCGTATGCACGTCCTGCAGAAGATGACTCTCTTGGTGTCCTAATTTAGTATAAATCCAGATTAGTTGAGCCCGGAGCTAACGGCTAGTCCGAGAGGGGCGTAGACCAAAGCTGACCTCCACCGTCTTTGAACAACTCTAAATTTCTAAGATGTACCGTATTTTTCGGACCATAAGGCGCACCGGATTATAAGGTGCAACATACATTTTTTAAAAAAAATTTAAGGATTTTAAGTGCGCCGTATAGTCCAAAAAATACGGTAATTACGAGTTATGAGAACATAAATTAGTTTGTTTTTGCTCAGAAACCAATTATTATTTACACCGGACATGGAGGCAGGATGAGGTTCGCCACTAAAATTATTTCTGTGTGAAGCAGGGTGCTAAGTACAAAGCGTGTACAAAGTTTTCAGGTAAGAGTAAGTTTCTGTTAAAAAAAAAAAAAAAAAAGTAGAGCTGCAAGCAGGCAAAAATATTACAGTAGTTGAGGACCTGATTGATTACCCTGCACAGCATTTCAAATACAGACTAATTACATTGTCAATAGCATTGTTTGCCCCTGTCATCACCTTTGATGGGTGAGGCTGACAGATTAAATGAATGCATAATATGCAGTACTTCTCTATTAGCTAATTACTTCGGTAGTTGTTGAACCGAGATGCTTTACATGTTTCATTGTCCGTTTGTATTTCACACAGAACCATCACGGGAACTGTACTGCCTTCTACCTCCAGTTCCCATGTAAATAACTATTGGTTTTACTAGAAGTAGCGGTCCAATGCAATGATGATGGTCAAAGTTTTCATAAGAAGCATTTTTAGAAATCACTATGGTGATTTTTGAGTTTGGAGGTGTTTTAATATGTTAGAAGTCCACTTTGGATTCAAGTCCACTCGGATTAGCCATCAGCCTTAGTTACCAACTGTTACCCACTAATTTAGATTCCCACTAAAAGAAGACAGATCTTCTGCAGTTACTGTAGTAACTGTTTTTCTAACATTTTAACCTCACTTTGAAATCTTGAGCGATCCTACTAATGTAACTAAATGAGAACGAGTCAAAACAACTTACCACGACATTATTAAAAGCAGTTTTTCTTGGATCAAATATAAGTTGACAATTAAAATTTCTACTTTACAAATTAGTTATCCTTCGGCTTGGATCGATGAAAGGGAGTTCAGTGTGTGTTTTGCTTCATTTTTCAGACAGGCCCCAGAGACCAAAAAGACATTGGTTCCACCGGGATCCTGAAGAGGGCCAGTCCCACCCTCTGTCTTGGCACGGGCAGGCAGTTACCGGGCAGCTCCATAAGTTTGGACATCAGAAACCCAGGAAAACAGGCAGAGCTGGCCAACAGCTTCAGGGCAGCACAGGGGCAGAATGTCCCACAGGCGGAGAGACAACCCCTTCCCTCCTCCCACATCCCAGTCCCCAGAAACAGGTATGAAAACTGAGGCCAGCAACAGCCATGGACTCATTTATTTTTGGTTTTGTTTCTGGACCGCAAGGCTTAGCTTTAAGACAGACGGAGGTATTTCGTTGTGTACAGCTCTTGCGTCTGAGGCTAATTTGGCTGTGACTTTGTTGTTATAAAAGCAACTGGCTCTGGTAGTTTTTTTTTTTTTTTTTTTTTTTTTTTTGGCATTCATCTCAGACTTGTGTTCATGAGGTCTCCAGAGAAGTGAAATACACCATCTGCCTGTAACCGTCCAGTGGTTTTGGTCTGAATGGTGCGGGGGTGTACTGGTAAACTGACCGCATGTTTAGTGCTCCATCTAGAATAGTTTCGAAATAGTATGCCTTTGGAGAGCCAGAGTTTGCAGTAAGGCCAGAATTGCTCAATCACTTGACCAGAGGAAAAAAAAAAAAGGAGGAGGCAGGCTACTGATAAGTCAGTTAACTGCTTTTGGGAAAGTTTTTTTTTTATTAGTCTGATGTCGTGGTATTGACTGTTTTTAAATGGTATTCTTCTACAGAGTCCAGTTGGTGTGTTATCTTTTTCTTTTATTTCAGACAGGAAGATGAACTTTGTTGTTTCTGCTTGGATTAGTTGGCATTCATGTTTGCCGTTCTTTTGGTTGTTTCCCCTAATTTTCCAATTCAGTTGTATCCAAAGTGTTCTTGGTGTCAACTACATGCACATGCAGTCCATTGTCCGAACAGCAAACAGACCGAGCGTCCAGTGCACTGATAAGTGATTATGTAACATGGAGTAGGACTGGGAGCTGGTAACCTTTTTCTTTTTCTTTTCTTTTTTTTTTTTCTCAGCTATTGGTTGCTTTTCGTGTCAAGTCCCTACCTGTTTGTCAGATGATGCTGACAGATTATTAGAATGCCTGGAGCATGTACAGTTTAAAAACTAAATAACTTAAAAAAAAAAAATCATCTGTGAGCTCAGTGTAGTAGATATGTTCCGAATAATTAAAAACCGATTGCTGCTGCACTGAACAAACTTGTGAAAGTTGCAAAAGGGCGTGCATGGTTAAGCGGGGTTTTTAACACTTCTTTACTTCCTCCTGAAAACTTGAATTTCATGTGTCACTGATCATGTGTACCTTGTTGTTAGGCAAAGTCTCTAGGGGGGCCTCCAAGACTGAGTCTGCTCTTAAATCAGAACATACTTCTTGAATTTAACATAGTGCCTGAGATGGCCAAGAAAGCATCTATTTTTGTCTCCTAAGTCCACGTGCTGACCAGATGCAAAGCTGTTTTTTTTCCCCCTTCTGCGCAGTTAGCAATCTCAGCACACTGCTACCACATTAACATAATCAGCGCTGACACTATGCAGACAGTAAGAGAGATTGCATAATGTTACTGTGTGGTCATAATGGGGAAGTCTGTATGTTGCACCGTTGAACCTTTATAATATTGCAGGGGCTTTACCTGGCTAAGATTTCTGGTTGTTTTGCTATCAGTGACAAGAGACTCATTTTTTAAGGGTAAATCGTGTCTTGGTGATGATTCAACTCTGCTCCTACTTTGAATGTGCTAAGCTAGGTTTGCTATGAATGGATTACCCGTTTGTCTTTTAATAAGGCTGTCTGTAGTGAGGTTTTACTAAAACTACTGAAAACACTGCGACAACCCTGATAAATCTACCGTAGCCCATCTAACTCCCTCTAAAAACGGTAGCAGCCGCTTATGCCAACTGAACAATTCATATTTGGCATTTTGTTAAAGTGATTTAGTATGGAGTTAAAATTAGTTGTTGTCTTTGATACCAATCTTAGTGATTAGCGAGAAAAGTTATTTTCTGCGACTGTGCCGTACCCCGATACCCTACTAAAAATTAATAGCTGAAAACTCAGGAGCTTTAAAGTTTGTTCTGTGATTTGTTTCTCTTAACTCATTGACCGTTCTCGACTGCAAAGGATATTTTGCCCCAACAAGAGTGTTTAACTGGACAGCCTTTTGATTGTAATTTATACACCTAATTAAAGTCAACTACAGTCTGCAACAAACATATGTTTTGCTCCTGTTGGCAGTTTTTTCATGCAGAGAAGTTTGCTGTGCTAGGTCTTAAGCTAATGCTAGCATTTGTGTTTAATACTACTTGCATTTAACTTGAAGCATTTTAATGGGGTTCCAGCATTACAGAACTTACAAAATAATTTATCCTGCCTCATAAACTCAGTGATTTGCTTTGATTATCAACAAATGTAATGAATATTTTTTTATCAGCATCTTGTGGAGGTCTTCCCTGAACGGATTACTCTCTAGACAAGGGGCTCAGCATACAGGGGTTGGACAATGAAACTGAAACACCTGGCTTTAGACCACAATAATTTATTAGTATGGTGTAGGGCCTCCTTTTGCGGCCAATACAGCGTCAATTCGTCTTGGGAATGACATATACAAGTCCTGCACAGTGGTCAGAGGGATTTTAAGCCATTCTTCTTGCAGGATAGTGGCCAGGTCACGACGTGATGCTGGTGGAGGAAAATGTTTCCTGACTCGCTCCTCCAAAACACCCCAAAGTGGCTCAATAATATTTAGATCTGGTGACTGTGCAGGCCATGGGAGATGTTCAACTTCACTTTCATGTTCATCAAACCAATCTTTCACCAGTCTTGCTGTGTGTATTGGTGCATTGTCATCCTGATACACGGCACCTCCTTCAGGATACAATGTTTGAACCATTGGATGCACATGGTCCTCCAGAATGGTTCGGTAGTCCTTGGCAGTGACGCGCCCATCTAGCACAAGTATGGGGCCAAGGGAATGCCATGATATGGCAGCCCAAACCATCACTGATCCACCCCCATGCTTCACTCTGGGCATGCAACAGTCTGGGTGGTACGCTTCTTTGGGGCTTCTCCACACCGTAACTCTCCCGGATGTGGGGAAAACAGTAAAGGTGGACTCATCAGAGAACAATACATGTTTCAAATTGTCCACAGCCCAAGATTTGCGCTCCTTGCACCATTGAAACCGACATTTGGCATTGGCACGAGTGACCAAAGGTTTGGCTATAGCAGCCCGGCCGTGGATATTGACCCTGTGGAGCTCCCGATGGACAGTTTTGGTGGAAACAGGAGAGTTGAGGTGCACATTTAATTCTGCCGTGATTTGGGGAGCCGTGGTTTTATGTTTTTTGGATACAATCCGGGTTAGCACCCGAACATCCCTTTCAGACAGCTTCCTCTTGCGTCCACAGTTAATCCTGTTGGATGTGGTTCGTACTTCTTGGTGGTATGCTGACATTACCCTGGATACCGTGGCTCTTGATACATCACAAAGACTTGCTGTCTTGGTCACAGATGCGCCAGCAAGACGTGCACCAACAATTTGTCCTCTTTTGAACTCTGGTATGTCACCCATAATGTTGTGTGCATTGCAATATTTTGAGCAAAACTGTGCTCTTACCCTGCTAATTGGACCTTCCCACTCTGCTCTTATTGGTTCAATGTACAATTAATGAAGATTGGCCATTTTGATGTAGTTAGGAGTGTGGCCTCATGTCTTATTTATCATTTTACGACTTTTAGCGTAATGCTCCCTGCTTTTCTGTCATTACATCCTCGCCTTCAGAGCAAATCAGTGTGTTTTGGTTAAGAAGTCGACACTGCTCCGTATTGCAGCCGGCTCTATTTAGCTGACATCTTAAGGAACTTGTTGAGTGTTTACATTTAAAAACAGAACCCCACAAAGAGCATTTTGCATCCTCATTAAACAGTGCAAAAGTAATCCCACTCCATTTGGACCACTTCATGTTGCGTCCGCCACTTCGTCTCAACTTTGAGTAGAAGTGAATGCGCTCTCCCTTACATCACCACTCGTGAGCGTGTTGTTTACTGGGCAGGGACTGCATGGTCAAGGTAGGTACTTTCTGGATAGCGTGGGTAATCAGCACTATATGTAGACCGTAATCAACCATTTGTTTTCTAGAACAGGAAGAGGCCTGCTGCTCAGAGAGCAGAATTCACAAGGAATACTCTGACATGCATGAATCCAGAAAAATGATGTTCGATGACGGATTAGTATTATAACATAAGTAAAAGCTCAAAAAATGGGGGTTTTGCATGATGTAGGCCCTTTAATATTAGTCATTTAAAATAATGGATGAAAGTCCAAGTTGTTGGTTGTGTTTCTTCTGGATCTTACTACTTTGCTGATTAAGGGAAAATTTGCGTATTCCAATCCCTGGCTGATTGTTAGTTATAGCCCTAAAATTAATATGACATGTTTTACAAAGGCACTACACAGAAATCTTTTTTGGAAGAATTGACTTGCAGGAGTTCTCACAGTGAAAGAGTTGCAGCTCAATGTTGGGGTGTTTGTTTTTCCTCTTTCTTTGTTATGTTGGTGCTTGAAAGTTTCTGAAGTTTATCTGCTTCTGCGTTTTGTGGGTGTGACCAGCAGGGCTTTTGCTGCACTCTGTACTCTGCTTCAGATAATGTCAACAAAACCATTCATCTTCATTTGTTTTCCAACCAGCTTAGGTCCTACTATTTTTGTGTGACAGGATTAAGTGCGCTTAAGGAGACTCTTTGCTGTGAATAAGTTGCTCAACCCTCTGTGCGTCTCCTATTGGTTTGCTTTGCTACGCTTTGTATCTTGTGCAAAACTCTGCACTTCACGGCTTGTCTTGTTGGTTTGCAAAGGCTGTAAAGTAGGTCACTATCCCTTCAACAAGTCTGGACAAAGCCCTTGCAGGATGGGAGAGGAAGAGCAAATATACCTACCCACATGTGTGCCTGTTCGATTAAGAATACTAAAACCTCCTAAACATCTTTTGAAACCCCCACCCATTTTGTCAACGGCACCCCCTCCACGGGAGTCCTGTGTCTGATTAAGTCTCTCTTGCGTTCACACCCTATAGCAAAGCGTGTTCGACCAGTCGATACTCATCAGCATAGGATCCAGGGCCCTGATAACACCAACAAAGACTAGTTGAAATGAACAAGGAAGAAAAAAACAACAACAATATGGCCTGACCAGACGAAGAAGGGAGGGGTTACTTTATTTTGATGAGAAGAGCTTGTCTCTCTTATCTGTCCTTGGTCAGGTACACGGTCGGCTAACATGAATGGAAAACACTGAGTCGGCATAAACAGGACACCAAAGCAACCGGCAGTGAGGAAGGGGGTAGGATTTGTGGTGTATTTCTTCTATGTTTACTGACATGTAGTTTGTGTAAAAGCCAACGAGACTGCTTGGGCAGCAGAGAGGGAAGTCCATCACCTTTCAAACTCACCTCCCCATGACCACTACACTGCCAATCCTCTGCTCCCATAGGAGACATTACAGCTGGTTGTTGAAGGTCACAGTCAACGAAACAGCAACCCACCCCCACTCTAGCCTGGGATGTCTAACCCACATTCAAATCACTGACAACAGCAACCCACTGCTTTTGAGGCTTACTTACATTTCAGTAGTTTGAACTTGTCAGTGTTATCTTTAGCTGGAGAGAAAAAAAAAATTCCTTCTGTGCTTGATGATTAGTTTTCACGTGTCTCATCAGCCCTCCTTTTTTTTTTATCTTCCAAACCGCAAGAGGGTAAAGCTTTTGCATTGACAGGCAAGGGTGAAAGGTCACCCCCCAATGAATGGAGTTATGCAGGGGGGAGGGCCTAGATCAGGATGCAAGCAGGCATCTGGCACGTCTGGTAGGTCAAGCTCAGGATCTGGGTCGCAAAGCTGAGCAGGCAATTTAAAACAGCAGACGATAAGTTGACGGGTCATCATTTAACACTGCAGCTTTATTATCTCCAGATTGAGAGGGGGGTGGACAAGCGAGGAGCTCGTAATTTTTAGCCAATGAATCAGGTCTGTAGCTAAATAAATCAGTAAACACTAAAGAAGCCAACTGATAGAAGTTCAGTACAATTCAGTGTATTTAAATCACCTAAATTCTTTCAAATTCAATCCTAGTTATAATAGAGTGAAGTCAAATTCAGTTTTTAATGCAAGTAGGTTTCTCATCCTGAGTCAGCATATGGCAACAGTGACGGGAAGTGACAAAATCTGTTTTGCTTTTTTCAGTGTGTGTGTGCGTGTACGTACACAGTAGTCAAAATAACTGAATACTGTCTTGCAGGAAATATATTATTGTAAACACGGAGGGGACTAGGTCCAATTCAGCCTGATGTGTTCCAAAAGTACTTTTGAATAGACAACGTACTTGACACCAACATATTGCCTATTAAACTGTACACCGGTGTAAGTGAATGCTTCATAATGTACATCTTTTCCTCAGTGGGTTTTCTCTTAAGGACAAAACGAGGAGGAAACGTTATCAAAGGGGAGGAGCCTCCTTTTGAGCAGTTCTGGCGTTGCTGCAGTAAAATGCTTCATGTCTTTTGCACCCACACTGATAGTCACTCACATAAGGCCTCCTGTTCTACCACAGCAGCGTTTAGAGATGACACATTCAACTGTCATTCCTTCTTTTCAGTGGGCCTTTCTGTCCCTCTAGCCAACAAAGTCTTCATACCAATGGGCAGCTGTTGTGCGCCACTCCCCCTCCTCTTCCTTTTCACCAGCTTCAGTTGCCTCTCATTTTTTGTTTTCCCTAATTTTTAGAGTATTTTTTGCTTATGACTGCTGTCGCTCTTTTGACTACTCCGGCTTTCTTTGATTCAGTGACATGCATGTAAACAAGCAATAAGAACGGATGCAATCAGATTTGATCATTATTATACATCCTACTTAGTTTTCAAGGATTTTTGCCCTCTTTCTCTTTGTTTCAAAGGTAGACTAAATCCTGTTGAAATCCAGACAAGATGAAACATAGGAGTTCATCTTGCTGCTTTAGCTGTCAGAAAGTATATTTAGTCAGATTTAGGATTTGCCATTAAAGAGCAACAGGAGAAAAATTGGGACTGTGGGACAACAACAACAAAGAATTTAGACCAAAGCCTTGCAGTTCCATTGTATATAGACCACAACTGAATGATTTAAAGGTAGAGTCGGCGATTTTTCCAGAAGTTTCTTCAAGTCCCTTTCTGTAGAACTGCTCTTGCACAACACCGTCTTACCTTGCTCTTCCGCTCCTTAGGGAGATTGCGTGAAAGAAAATACACCCTGGTCTTATTTCTTTCTACTGAGGTTACCCTCATCTTCTCATAAACATGAACATGGTTCACTTCTTGTCTAAGGTGAGAGCAGTGGAGCTACAATGAACGGCTAACACCAAAGCTAACCGCTAAGTTAACCGGATACATAAACACTAGAAGTGCGCCTGCGCAGCCCGCAAGTAGAAACTAACAAGGAATGAACACGCACACTAGCGTTACGTGAGCGCGTCAGAATGATTGGCATGTGGGACAACCAATAAATAAGGTGATACCCTCGGAACCTGAAGAACAGAGGCAAAGCTATTTGTAAAGCACATTTCGGTACAAAGACAGTGCAAAATGCTTTACATGATTTAAAATATAGGAAAATAAAAACAGAATAAAAGCAAGTTGGAATGAAATGTAGAAAAATTGAAACTAAATAAAACTGGAGACTAAAATCAAATATTAATGATTTTTTAAACAGTTGGACTACAAACTTAAACTAATGTTTCAGTAAAACAGTTTAACAAGAACAGTCAAATTCAATCCTAAACAAAGTGTTTTTAACCTTGATTTAAAAGAACTTAGTGTTTCTTCACTTTTACAGTTTTCTGGAAGTTTGTTCCAGATAAGTGGAGCATAGGAACTAAACGCTGCTTCTCCTTGTTTGGTTCTGGTTCTGGTTTTGGATATGTAGAGTAGATTTGAGCCAGAAGACTCTGGAGGGTTGATACACTGATAACAAGTCTGTGACGTATTTAGGTGCTAAGCCATTCAGGGATTTATAGACTACTAGTAGTTTTTATACACTATGTAACATTAACAGTAAAAAATATTTTTTAATCTGACACGTACCTGCAGTCAAAACAAAGGATGAAATGACAATCTTCACTGCCTACAGACACAGCACATTATATGTCTAGAAAGATGGCACGTTACATCTAGCTAGCCATGAACTTCATCTATAAAAAACAGACATAAAACAGACTTGCTGAAAATAGGGTACAATTAACGCCAAGGCACTTATAGCAAAGGCAAATTAAGTTCATCCACAGGCATTCATAGCTACCTTACTTCAATGCAGTGAAGCCGTTGCTCTAAGGGTTTCCTAGAATCCCTTGCTACCCATACTACTGACTGCAGGTACGGACAAAACAGCAGATGTTGCTGTTGTCCCATATAGCAAGATTCATCTATAATGTCCCCACAAACCTTTTTAACTTTAACACCTGTGCTGCAGTTTCTGCACACAAAAAAGGCAAGTGTATTCTAGTGTGCACTTACTCTGCTCCTCTGTATTACTGTGTAGCTGTGCTCTAACCTGCTAGATTCAAATTCTGATGTAAATTAAAGACAACATCTGCGTTGTTGTTTCTGCTGTACTTACCAGTACAATAGTCAGAGAGATTCAGGTTAATCATCAGTTTTGATTACGGTTTGAGCGGCGTTCAGTTTAAATAAAGTATAAAGTAATTGAAGGTGCCTACTAGTAATATGTGCGTATCAGCCTGACACATGTCCATGCACAGAAATGCATGGACACACCTTTGTGGAAAATGTTGCGATGGCCACCTGCATAAAAAAAAAAAGTCTGCCTTCCGTGCTAGTTGGTCATGCAAAAAGATTAACACCACTTATGGATGCTCTGCTGTCAACTCAGTTGTTTGAAAAGTAACATTTTTGGTCTGTTGCCCTAAAGAAATGTAGATTTAGAATTTTCACCTTGATAATCAGGGGCTTTGGCCCTCAGAAATGAACTTCCACATACCTGAACCCTCCTCGCTTAGATAAGCGCAGTGTGCTATGGAGGAGCCATCCATAGCTATTATTTATTGGTTTGTTAGAGAACTGTAACTGTAGATCTACGTACAATGCACACATAAAAAAATAAACCCAACAAGTTCAACAACAAAAGAAATTCCTAGATTTCCCATTTTTCCTTTGTACATAAGATGAGTGGTATTGTCTGCAGTGTGTGAGCGTTTAGATTTGACTTACAATTTTGTTTTTATTTGTATCATAAAGTTGTCTTCAAATCTGAGTTATCCATCTTCTCCGTTTTATTGTCTGCAGGTAACCCTGAACCCTATCAGCTACCTGCACCTCACTAGGGCAGCATTTAAGACAAGGGAGATGCGTTGTTTCAGCATGCTGAGAAACCTCAGCTGTCCGTGACCTCGGTTCCACCTGAAGCATTGTTGACATTGCTGTCCTTTGCTTTGGTTGCGGAAGAGAGCAGTCGTGAACTTCTGCCTTTTCAGTCAATGCAGTGTGGTAAAGTTAAACATTGTGGAAAGTGATTTGTCAAAATGCCAGGGCCTGAGAGGGAGTAAGTAAATCAAAGAGTACCTAAACTCCACTCTGAAGATTAAAGCTTGAATCAACATAAAAAAATTAAATAAAAACACACCACGCCCATGAGCCCAGTTCCTTGTAAGTTCTGAGCAACCCTCTGCGCTTTGTGGGTGTTTCTTCAAGTGTGTGTTTAGACATGCACGTCATTAACAATAGGGCTTTGTTGGTTGGGATAATGACCTATCTCCGTGCCCTCCAACAAATGGTGCTGACAGACGAGACAAGCAATCAGACAGTTTTACAAATGAAAACGTTTGTGTGTTTCTTAGTCTTATCTGGCAATGCGCATGAGATAGATGGCAATCTAAACACAGATTGACATAACTGGGCTTCATTATCACGGATCTGCCCTATTGCTGTTGTCCTCTAAACTTCTGGCTATTGCATCATTGGAGCACTGCAGAACCAGCCAGCAGCTCACCTGTTGTGTCATACGGGGTCCCGTCACAACTTTTAGCATATAGCGTTTGTACTGTACTACAAAACGTTTGACTCTAGATGGTGGCTTAATCCAGGTTTAGGCTAAGGAGTTTGACAAAATTATACCATTTGTTCAACAGGACAAGCGGCTGTCAAGGCAATAAAGAGTCTTGACATTTTTTAAAAATTGTCTTCAAATGCTTTGACCACGCGTTTAAACATTGAAACTATTTAATTCAACAATTTAAAATCAGATGCGGGAGAAAAACAAAATAAGGACACCTTAGTTCTGGTGAACAATGGGATTTTGGAATCGCATCACTGTTAGTCTGAGGAATGTGCTTGTTTTTGGAAGTTAATTTGATAAAATGTTGCTCTCTAACTTGGTGACAATACACAACCTTTGTGTTCTGAGCCTCTGAACACCAACTGGAATTTATATTATATCTACCAGGCTTTTGACCTCAGAGTGGGTGCATATATCTTAGTATACGCAGGAATGTAGACTAAGTCTAAGTCTAATGTAGAAAAAATGCTTGAGTATGCTTAAACACTGCCACTCATCACAGAGGTATAAAAAAGTATCTGTTTAAATGCATTATGATAATCTTGTTATTGGTTTTGTTGAGTTTGTGTTGAAAAGTCAAAAGTCAAAATATCAAAGTACAGACGACAAATTCAGACATCCAGCCAGGTTGTAAACCACTTTGGTCCTGTCTTTAAAAAGATCTATTACACAATTCTGATTTTTCACTGCCCTTACTTTATGCTTCAGTTTCCCCTAACTTACCGAACTTACTAAAACTGAAATCAACTAAAGCAAGGTCACATGCATCATATTACCAACAAACAAAGTTAGCTGTTGTTCGTCTTGTTTTCTCCAATACTGAAAGTCTATTTTGACTCAAAAAGTTATTGAACATTTGACTTCTAAACTTTTTTTCTGGAGATATATAATGCTATTTTCTTCATCATTATCCCCTAAACTAAGATAATGAATTCTCTAGATCTTGAGTCTGTCCAATCTTTATTTTGTGGCCGTTCGGACTGATGTAAAAGATGTTAATTTTGATCTTTCAAAAGTAGTAAAAGCTTTAGTAGTGGTCATGTCTGGGTGAGATCGATCAAAGTCAATCTGGACTCTGATTGCTGCCTTGATGCCTTGAGAGGTTTCTCACTAGGAGAGTGTAAAGGTACTTTGGACCTAATCTTAAATCATGCTGGGTTCCAGCACCAACATGCCACTGCACAAAGCTTTGAGTGTGTGAAGCCGTTCACTCAGTTGCAGAGTAATGTACCCATTGGTGTCCAAATAACCCCTAGAAGTCTCATAGCGGTTCAGTACAGGAATACTGAGAGGTTTCACGTACTGTATACTGAAAACTGCCAGCTGCACTTCCACCCACACTGGGCTTTAATACAAAATCCCAAATGTGTGTTGTTTTGCTTTGATACAGTAATAGACAGGGTTGTAGTCATTCCAAGCTGGGAATAGTTTTATAAAATGTCCCTTGTCGGTAACTGATCAGAGAGCACGGATGATGATCCAGTCTGATGTTTTAACTGCTTCGACCTTCCCTCGTTCTTGCCCAATCTGCCCCAATCCGGTTTGAACCAAGAATCAACACCGCGGTCTCAGTTGGTTGCATTTACACTGTGTTTTGCTCACCATAATTGCACCATGAGGAAAAGATGGAAAAAAATGAAGCTGGAGGAGACAGAAATAAGGAAAGCAATAGACCTCAAATGTTAGCCGTCAGTTTTATGTCATCTACAGAGAGAAATGGGTATTTCATCCTTGAATTTGATCCATTTACTCATGTTCTTTATTTGTCATTCATTTTGAGAATTGTATCTTTTGTTGGAAAAGCCCCTTTTACAGAAATGAGAAACTCTATAAACATACATATTTTAATTTCAAGAGATGAGATGTGCTCTCACGGGGTACAGCGGCTTCCTCCCACAATCCAAAGACTTGCATGTTAGCTTAATTGGCCTCTGTGAATTGCTTTCTTGGAGTGAGTGTGTGTGGGCATGGTTACTTTCCCTGTGTGTCTCTGCGTTTCTCTCTGATGAACTGACAACCTTTCCAAGGTGTACCCGCCTCAATGACCTCTGGAGATGGGCGGCAGCCCCATCCTACAAAGATGGGCGGGTAGAGACAATGGATGGATGGATGTATGACTAGATGGTAAATGGCTTGTACTTTTGTAGCGCTTTATCAAGGCCGACGACCCCAAAGCGCTTCACACTCATTCACTCACACAGTCACTCCCTGTGGTGAGTTATGTTAGCAGCCACAGCTGCCCTGGGGCAGACTGACAAAAGCGAGGCTGCCATACACCACCAGACCCTCTGACCACTGCCAGTAGGCAATGCGGGTGAAGGGTCTTGCCCAAGGACACAACATCTGAGACGGTCGGAGCAGGGGATCGAACCGGCAACCCGCCAATTGGACGATCTCCCTAACTCCTGCCACTCATGGCGATTACATTTAGGTCATAAGAAACTAAGATTAGTGGCTATAACTTTAACTAGTTATGTGAGCACTTATGTTGATTTTCAATCGATTGGTGGTATTTCTGCCGTTTGATTTTGGGTTAGGTCTTCTGGATCTACTGGTATAACGTCTCGACCCTGCTTTTTAAAACGGCCTAATTAACATCATTTTAATTAACTGCATCGTTTCTGTTGATGTAAAAAGAAGATTATGGGTCTAAGGTATTATGCTATTGTACATATCTGTAAACCTCTATTTATAGTAATGTCCACCTGTATATTATATTTGGTACATATCCAGCTGTAAATTTAGTTCACAATACTAGTTATCTATATATTATACTCATAGGACAAATCTATCAGTAAAATTCTGTTTATGATAATATCCATCTCTATATTTATTCAGTAAAAACCCATGTCCTATACTTATGGAACCATTGTTTATCCTGCACTTGCTGCTATTGCACTTCTGGTTAGACCTAAACTGCATTTCGTTGCCTTGTACCTGTACCTGTACCTGTGTAATGACAATAAAGTTGAATCTAATCTAATCTAATCTAAACATCTAGTTCACAAGAGGAGACGATGCATAACGATGAGTACGCAAAAATGAGACTAGATGGGATTTTAGTTATATTTTGAAGAAACCTAGAAATCACAATTTATTTTCTTTTCACAGAGAAATGGTTTCACAGATCGCAAACTGTGTTTTGAATCATCTTTAATCATGGCAGAATACTTCAGTGACATCCAGGGTTTGAGTAGTCCATATATCTTGTAGTTTCTATATGGATTACTTTCCTAGCTCTAAGGTGGTTCTAATGCCAAAAAAAGCATACATAAGTCTTTCTTTTTTGTCTTTTAATGAGTAGAATAACATTTGATGAAAATTAGACTCATCTGTTAAAGACGGCCCGTGTCAAATTTCGTACGATTATTGCTAATCAAATTTTAACAATAAATCAGACATGCCATTTAAAAAAAATCTAAATTCCAAAAGGGCCGTTGCAACGATGGCCTCAACTAAAGATTGCCCTACTTAGCCAGATGCACTGTTGCAAAGATATATAAAAGCATTTAGCTTCTTTTTAATCTGAATCAAAGTGCATCTAGCTTATGTGTTTACGTCTGAGAGAGAGGAGACTTGGCAGGGAGAGAGCTGACTGTTCTACAGACGGGACACTTCAGCCATTTACAAGACACGACTTTTTCTCTGGGCCAGAGTTGTGTCTGGCAAGCTTTCCAATCTGCCTGTCAGTTTGGGTTTGGCTATGCAAAAAAATGCACAAATCTTACAAGGGCACCCCATAGTTGCATCCAGCTCGCAGTTATTCTCTTCCAATCTTGTGAAAGTAAGTAGTCATGTCTCAGTTTCTTTGTAATTAAGAATAAGTGTATGAACAGTGAGGGTATAATATCCTCACAGTCATGCAGAAGCAGATTTCTGCTTTTCAGCTGCTGTCTGCAGACAAATGCTCCTCTTTATGATCGTTGTCTCTTTATAGTGTTTCCATAATGTGCTCTTATTGCTTCCATTCATCTTAATAACGGCCCCTTTGTTGGCACAGAGGATGGGTATAGAGAACGCAGTGCTTTATATATTTGCAACAATCAGAATGTTCTGTGTGACACCGATGGAGCGACCATTTTAAGACATGAATGGATTTTGGGACATGAGGTCTGCATAAACTGCTACATAGTGCTGTGAAGAGTAGCCAGGTATTTGACCTTTATAGAAATTCTGTCAAATTAGTAAAAAAAATTAAATTAAGCAATCCCTTTTGAGCTGTTAGCAATAGTTATATTCACAATAAATATATATAAAGGAGAAAGTGTGATTAAGTATTTAGCTGTCCTGGTGCTATATTTCACTACAACGTTGAGTTAACTAAATCAGCAATTGGCAGAAATGACTAAGTAAATATTAAAGAATAAAATAGCAAAAACATCATAATTTAAAGAAACCAACTAGAGATTAATTCCTCATTCACAGGTAATCACTTTAAATACTGAAAAACTGAGTTCATTGCATTGTTATGGAAGTGCAGTTATTTTCTTACTAAATGTGGTTAATACAACTTTAACTGCTTAGATTTTCCCCGATTCTGTTACTCTCTCTTACAGACCTGGAAATCTCACAAGGTTTAGACTTCAGGCACCACAAAAATGCAGACAAAATGCTGTGGTTTTGGAGTATATTATCAGACAGCCAACTGTTTTCTTGCTTGTTCAACAGAGGCACATTACAAATAATGCTATCTGCCGTGTGGAGCAAAAAAGATAACATTTAAACTAAAAAAAAAAAAATGGTTCACCATGCATTTGTCTAAGTTAGCTGTAGTGTTTCAGTCCGATCATATGAGCAATTCAAAAAGGGAAAACTTCTATGCAAATTCTCTCATAAATGTTCCTTTGGCACTTTATGGTCGCCTTGTGGTCGAAGCAAAACATTGTAGTCAGGTGCCAAATAAAGGGTCGTCTACTTCCTGGAAACAATGTTATGCATTAATATACATTTAGCTGCGGCACATCACAGGCACTTGACGTCAAAAGCAAAATTGTGGGAACCAAGTAGAGTAAATAAACTATTCAAAAAATGTAACTATTCTAATTTGCTATAACGATCATTCAGTATTGTGAAAATCATATTTGACTAGGAAGTACTCTTTTAACCCTTTTAGTCATTATATTGATACTTTTATATTGTAAAAAAGCAAAACAATATTGGATTTTAACTTTTTAAACCACGTGAGCTATTCTTAATGAAAACAAAGCAGATAACATCCACTTTACACTCTGTTCCAGTGTACTGTGTCGGGCTTGGTTGTCCTGTTTTCCTTACACTGACTGCATACACTTCATCATATGTTGTGTTATCAAAAAAATAAATTACTTCTGAAGTATTTAGCTGGGGGCTCTTCTGCCTACTTTTTTCTAACTTTCACTGTCTATAAAAAATGAAGATTGTAATCAGTTTTTGTTTTTTTAATGACTCGAGACTTTCTGTGTCTGACACTTGCCTGTGGATATTTGGCTTTGTGGGAGAGAGTAGAGCAGAGTGAATTTCTAACAGCAATGGTTTGCTTTCACAAAACACCGGAAACCAGGCAAGAACCTGCTCTGGCTTGTGGCAGAAGGGCAAAACTCAGGAGAAGGCAAAAGTGGGAGTAGGCAGTGAAAAATGAGCAAAAAGATTGCAGCATAAGTGCTGCAGAAAGACAACTGACCACAGTTCAGGGCTTTTAGAGTTTACATTCCTCTCTGTTTCAATCTATTCCTCCCTGTCTTATTTATAGGTTGTATTTTTAAGTGATTGAGCTTTCATTTTCTTTTATCTGAACTCTCTGCTTTTCTAAGATAAGAAAACAGGCATATTATTGATATGATTTATTTTAGAAACTCTGAGAATGTCCATAAATGAATCCAGTTTTTCCGCTGCTGATGCAACCAAGGATAGTTTGGTTTGTTTAGATACAGCTAACCTGAATGGATGTCATCATAAGAATGCAAAAATGGAACAGTGGCTTGAGTCTCCAAAAATGAAGAAAGACAGACTGCCAGACAAGAAAGCTGTATGTTTTTATTATTTTATTTGCAGGCCCTAGGCATAAATTGGAAAACTGGGAAGGAAAAACTAAGTCTGTTGGTCAAAACAAATTCCCTGCATTCCCCTAGTAATGGATATGATGGTAGAAAGGAATGGCAAAAAGTTGAGAGGAAGTTTGTATTCGCTACTTTTTGATATTGTAGCACAAATTGACTGCGAAGGGAAAAAGTTAGACGTCTTCCCTCTGGCAACATAATAAATAAAGGCGTCTTCTGAGCTGATAATTTTTAGATCTGTTGCTTTGTTTGATTTACTTAACATCGGGCGTTTTCTTATTTGTGGAGCCAAAGTTATAACTTAAACTGTAACTCACCCCGGTGTAAAGGTATATAGACAGACAGATTTAGAAAAATGCAACCAAAGTGGGCGGTTCCAAGATACAAGGGCTAAGTGTGCCGAGGGGGGTCAGGATGAAGGGAAGTGACATGTTGAAACATTGAGTGACCAAGGCAACATCTAGTGGTTTTGCCACAGATTGGTCTTTTGAGGTGGAATTCTTTTCACTCCCCTCATCACCAGAGGTTGAGGGAGGCTTTGTGGATCCCACTGAGTCTGAGCCTCATGCCCGAGGCGCCGACTAAGTGATGCCCAAAGTATGCACTGCCGGGGCAGTTGGAGGACAGAATGGGTGCAGTATCTGAGAGGTACAGTGATGTTAGCAGCATCATGGCTTACATGGGCTAACATTCAAAGCAGGAATGCTAAACAGTGTTGATCAACGGTCCCAATGCTCATCATTCCAACTCCTGAGTCTGACTCGCCACAAGGGCAACGGGTCGAGTGTCTGACTGAGATGCTTTTATACCCGAACACGGGGCTATGGCGACGAAAACATGTACCCTTTGAACCAATAGAAAAATTCCACTGCAATAGCCTCCTTTTAACCCTAAGAGGGCAGCACTAAGATAGTTTTAAGACATATATTGCAGAACTAAACAAGTTCATATGAAAATTTAACAAAATTGCACAGTAACATTGAAGTAGCACCCTCAGGCTCAGTTTATACAGATCATCTGCAAAAAAAAGTTGATTTTGGAGTGATTTCCATTTTCTTTTGGCTGAAAAGCTAAGAGCACCTTTTGAAATGGAATGAACTAGCAGCCTATTCAATCTGTGGGCCAAAATGAGCAAATTTATTATGACCTGTGAATTTGCTTGCGCATTAAACTGTGTGTATCCATATATGTGGTTTATGTTACAGTTAGAAACTTTGCCATTGAAGAACTCATGCTTATTGCACCATGTGTGTCCTGTATTATTTTGCCAAAACAAAGCTGTTTGTGTCCTAAAGGAGCGCAGTCGAGGATCAAGAGAGAGAAAGAGAAGCCTTTTTGTGTTACAGCTGAATAGCCTCTACAGTGAGAGCCCACATTAAAGAGACACGGCTCCTGCCCAAGAGCCCATCCTTCTCTGGGGGACTTCTGTGCCCATGGGTTTACGCAAAGGCCTGACATGTGTGTAGACTGCAATGTAAAGGGTGAGTTTTTTTTTTTAAAGTGCCAAAACACACAGTGACATTCTTATGCCTCCTTATAAAGGCGTTTGTATTCATCAGGTGTTCTTCTAAGTCGTTCTAGCTAAGGTTATGTAGAAAGACGGGGGGATCCCTGCTGCAGACACGGTCGCTTGAGTCGAGTCGCTGGGAGACTGTTTACTGTCAATCACTACAATCTGCCCGCAGCTAGCCACCGACCTGGGGATTGGGGAAGCAGATGATATTACATAACACTGATGGAGTCAAGGCAGCATGATGAGGGACAGAGGGGATGGCAGGATTTCGAGCAGTGGGTGTTCTATAATTGGTGGGTTTGAATGAGGCGACTCTTGAGGCTGCATGGTGAGCAGACAGTCACCTGTACCAGCCTTGTTAGATCTGGTAGCCTCCCGACATTTCCGTGTTCCGTGAGATATTCCAGTTTGACAATGGCCCAGCTCTTTGTCACTCCACTCCTGCACCTTAAATGCGTGTATCATCTTCATCTTTGGCTTGTTATGATTTGAGATAACAAATCATGACTCATCTTTATAAACAAGCCACAGGCAGCCTAGATCTGTAGAGCTTTGAGCGGGCTGAAAGGGAAAAGATGAGAGAGAGGGAGAGAGAGAGATGTCTATCCTGACGTATAAGAGAACAAAAATATTCTGTTGCTTTTCTGTCTGCCTCTTCAACTCTTAAGGGGGCATAGGGATAAGTGATGAAAACAGTCTCTAAAAATCATAATGAAAAACCTCCACCTGGCCGTGAGTGTAACTGGAAACCTCCCCGTATTTTTGTTCTGCACCGCTCTGGCCTGGCGTGCATTTGCATTTGTTTGTGTTCATTATAGATAAAGAGGGAGCGCTCTGGATGTACGTGCCATCATGGCTCCAACAGAGAGGCGTTTGATGGTTGATTTTAGTTAGGAGTTTAGGCGAGACTGTTTTTAAACTTTAACCATCAAGGTCGAACACCAGCTGCCTTGCCACTGTTAGACACATGCAGCTGCTTTGGATATTACACACACACACACACACACACAGTGAGAAGCATACAAACACTACATTATGATGTTGTTTTTGGTGGGGGTCGCGTTGATCACATGATCACACAGGATGAATAAGTGATATTTAAAGCAACCACAGCTAAGCTTATAAGAAGACGAGGGATTATTGTTGGCAGTATGTCACAACAGGGAAATCTAGACCCGTCGCGTTTAGCGGATATTCCACACAATAAAGCCTAATAGAGCTGCCCGGCAGCCTTCCATCTGTCTCTTCTTCTGTGTTGACGTTTAAACCAACCCTCATGCAAGCAACCTATGTGATGCAAGCCCTTTTTCCTGGAAAACAAGATACACATCTAAGTCTTGTCTGCGGCTTCAAACTTTATTGCACCATAAAAAGAAAAGGCTGTAAGAGCAAGCCGCTGGAACTCCTTTGCTGTGGAAAGCCGAGCAGCGGCTTCGACAAAAAGGTGCGACCCACAAACAAGTATTGCAGCTCTGTTTGTAGAAGAATAACAGTTGAATGCAACAGCAGCATTACCTGGGGTTGTTGAGTCGCTAAAGACGTAACTATAAACAGAAATAAAGCGCATGAACGAGATTAGAAAATCCAAATGCACTGTTTTCATTTTATTAGTGTCTTTATGAGATGAAGAGTAAATAGGGTAAGAGGAAAGCAAAAACATTAGTAGTACCAGCTGTATAGGCTAACAGAATTTGTTCCTAGAGTGAAGCAGCTAGAGGAAGCTCCCTCGACTGTGGCTTGATGGGTTGAGTAGTCGTCTGGCAATCAGAAGGTTGTGGGTTCGATTCCAGCTTCCCCTTGCCACATGTCGATGTGCCCCTGGGCAAGGCACTTAACCCCAAAGTTGCCTACCGAGCTGCGTCTCGGTGTATAAATGTGTGCGCGTTAGTGAGAGCGACTGGGTGAATGTGGCTATAGTGTACAGCGCTTTGGGTGGTCAGCATGACTGGAAAAGCGCTATATAAGTTCAGTCCATTTACCATTCCCAGTGCTCAGAGAAATGGTCTTTTAGGATATGAGTTCATTACAGTCCAAACATCCCCACAATGATTAGCTTTGTTTTGTTAACAGCATCTAAGCCTAACAAAGAGAAGAAAACCGCTTAAAAGCGTTAGAACTGCTGGTTAAACTTCTGCTTTCTCTCTGAAAGCGTAACAATATCTTCCCCAGCTGCTTGATAACATCTGTAGTGTAATTGTAATGCTTTTAAATCCTCAGGAGGAGTATAAAACTCTTCAGTAAACTGAACAGTGGAAGACTTGGTGGAAAAACTCAGCAGCTTTGGGATAGCCTACGTTTTTTTTTTTTTTATTATTATTCCATTAAATGTTACCCGAGTTATGCACAATAATCTAATCGGCTGTGAGACGTTCCATTCAGACAAACTTCATCTAACTATTCCAAGACTTTTTCCTCTCATCAGTAAGACCCATCATGACATATTATGTAACAAATTATATGATTTGATGCTAAGGTTAGGGTTTAAAGGTGCTGTGTTGAGGGTTTAGGGTCATTCTAGTGTCAAAAATTAGCAAAATCCCACGACAGTGTTGGTTCAGCCCTCTATACTGCATGTTCTCCCCGTGTCTATGTAGGTTTCCTCCAGGCGCTCCGGTTCCCCCTACCACTAAAAGGCATGCTGGTCAGGTCGGCCATTAGTGCCGGCGCGCTCAGTCGCAGCGGCTCAGACTAACCCTCCATCTGATCTGTCATTTTGTTGTATGTGCCCTGTATTTAAAGTGATCCAGAGCAAGTTTAAAAATCCTAAATCTTTATCCACTTTTTCTGATCTTTTAATTTACGGGGGCAGCCAAACGGTTATTGGATAACATTGTAATTATTATTTGAAGTATCCAATTCAACCATTTCACCCGTGTCTGCAGATGGACTAATTCCTGTACTGAGCTCTGCATAAGCTGTTGGAGAAAATAAATAAATATTTAAAAAAAAAACTTGCAAAAAGGTTTTGCAGTCTGCAGATCTTATCTTTCCGTTGCATACAGTATGTAGGTGTACGCTAGGTTGGACATTGTTTTCATCCTGTCCTGAACTCCGAGCTTGTTGTTGTTGCTGCTTGCTTCTTGGCTTGGCTCAGAGCAGAAGTCTCTGTATGTGCCTGGACCTGGCATGTTGACTCTAGCCGGCCCATGTGTTGTGCTGCTGCCAGAGAGGTGTGTTCTTGGCTAAGGCCGGTCCAAATTGAAGGAGGAAGGAAGGTAAGAGTGTGTCTGTTGAGTGTGTGGGTGTGAGAGACTGACTGTATGGTTCTGTTTGTTCATGCACTTAAATGGGCCAAATGTCACACATTCACTGCTTTGCAAATGCTGTCGTACAACCTGAACCTTTTCACATTTTGCCACAGCACAGCCCCATTCTTCAGTATATTTTATTGGGATTTCATGTGACAGACCAAGACAAAATAGTACAAAATTTTGACTCTGAATGATCAGGATACATGGGTTTTCAATATACTTTTTAAAAATCATAATTGGAAATCAATACTTTGTAGAACCAAATGTATGTGGCATCTAACAGGTATTTTTCTAGGATTGCTCCGTCCATCTTCATATCAACTGCGTCCATCTTCATATTAACTGACCAGCTTCTCTGTCCCTGCTGAAGAACAACACCCCCATAACACTACATTGTTTCACCATGGGGAATGTGTGTTCAGGTTTTCCATGCAGGCCAAAACGTCACACATTTTTCTCAGTATCCCACCTGAGCTGAAGATCTCTGCAGCTCCTCCAAAGTTATAGTCTTGTCTGCTTCTGTGAATAATACTCTACTTGCCCAGTCTGTCAGGATAAGTGGACGGTTATGTCTTGGTACTCATTCCATTTTGGAATGATGGATTAAAAATTGCTATGTTGAAGTTTTCATACTGTTTTATAACTTAAGGCTGCTCTAAACTTCTCTAGAACTTTATTTCTGACATGTCTCCTGTGTTCCTTCAGGATGCTGTTAACTAATGTTCACTAACAAGCCTCAGAAGACTTCACAGAATCATTGGGTTTATACTGAAATTAAATCACTTTTTTATTACCTGTTATTAATTAGACTTCTAAAAGCAATTAGTTGAAATGGGCTATATTTCAAGGTATTCTAGTAAAGAGAGGTGAATACAAATGCACACCACAGCTTTCAAGTTTCTTAATTTGTGAAAAAAATAAAAATCAAAGCATGTATCCTTTTCCCACCACTTTATAGTCATGCAATGTTTGTGTTGGTCTAGCACATAAAAATACAATCACGATCAGTTTTGTAATTTGACTAAATGTAAAAAGTTCAAGGGGCATGAATAAATTAGGAAGGTGCTGTAGTTCACTTAAACAAACACACACATTATAAATTAGGAATAAGCCTTCTCTCCTGTTGCCTCATTAAACACTTGTCATTAATCGAGTTAAGTTTATCAGCTTCACTCTTTGAATGATTTCACTCCACCCAACAAAACGACATGGTTACCACTTACTATATATGTACGGCACATTCATTAAAGTCACGGTCATGTTTAATATATTATCTTTGAGTGCACTGTGCTTGCAAACATCCCAATTTGGGAACTCAAAAAACCAAAAACCTAACCTCACCACCTTCCTAAACATGTTTGGACACCACACACAGACCACCTTTGTTGAAAGCAATCTCTGCTTTCCATATGAGCCCTTAAGGAGGCCTAAATAAAACTATGCCCAGTTTAACGTTCTTTAAAATAAATCCTCCTATTAGAAGGCATAAACCGATTTTTTTTTTTGGACATTGTTACTATTTCAGCACCTTCCTCGTGTTCCGCACTCCAAAGCTTTAAATAATTCTTATTTATTCCACAGACAGCTGAGGAGAAGGGACCGTGTCATTTACGGTCACGCGTTCACCAGAGTGAGCGATAAGCAGCGATGGCTGAGCCGTTATCTGTCTGAGCTGGCTTTTATGATGGCAGAATGTGGCAGCCATCTGCTGTAAACACGGATATCAAAATCAGTACAACAGCAACCGTAAATTAGCTCGTCTGTTTTTTAAAAAAAAGCCAATCAGCACTTGGCTCTGTGCAAAAAGATGTCTAAAACATGTCCATGTGTTGTTTTGCTCATCGCATCCATACGGAGAAATGTGCACCAGATGTGGTAAAGTTGTGGTGACTGTGAAGGATCACGGTTGTTCTGGGAAGCAAAGGAAGGAAAGTGCTCAATGTCAGGAAATTAGGCTCTGGGTGGGTGGTAATGGGGTCTGTAGTGTGTTGGTATCTACGATTCCAGGCATATGCGTATGAGAGGGAGGAATATTATAGTTTGGATTAACTTTGGTTTCAACTAAAAGGCCAGCTATCCTTTTAGTTTGTTTATTTTCCTTATCCCCCCTCACTTATAGACCTGTATTTAGCCAGAAAACAGGCTTGAGCAGGCTTAACTTACACTTTTAAAGGCTAAAACCTGTTTATTCACTTCTTCGTTCTGATAACATGTTGCCTGTGTTGATGATGAAATGGAAACAAACAGCAGAGAAATGAGCTCCATAAATCATAACCGTGTCCCCGGCTGGCCCTGTTTAGTACGGAAAACATGGCTAATGACTGAAACAGGACACAGCTAATCTTGTTATCTCTTTATCTCTCGTCCAGACTGTGTGTGTGTGTGTGTGTATGTGTATGCCTTCATATGTGCGTTTGTGCTGTTTATATGTTACCATACTCATTTCTGTGTGTTTCAGCTGCAGTTTGGATGTCCTTCTCTACAGTATAATAACTGCCCCGTTTTTCTTCTGCTTGATACGAACACTCAGACTTTGTTTCAAGATGTAAAACTAACGTCTTTTAGTGCTTTTATGCTGTGTGGATCGTTGTTGAGTGCACAGGCTTTCTCTCTGAGAGATATCTGGTACATTCCGCTGGGATCTGTTTGCTCCCAATCCAGCAAATTCTCATCAGCGTGGGAGCTCAGCCACTTACCAAACTTTTTTTTTTTTTAACTCCTGTAACATTCTCCATGAAGTAAACTTTTGCACAAAGAGTGTTGTTTGTGCAGGTAGACACCGGCTTGATTACCTAAAGCGGGCTTCTGGACATGCTTGTAGAGGTTTGTGATTGATTGCGTGTATCTGTGCGCACGCGCTTGCATTAAAACTCACCATGGAGCTCAGCCAGGGCTTAGGGCTTGGCTGAGAGAATGCCTCAAACCAGTTTTCTCTGGTTGTGTAGTGGAGAAGTTTGGGGGCGGGACAAGGACCTCTTAAAGCTCCAGGCTTCCTTTCCCCTTGCTTAAGAGTTTGAGATTTTTAACCGTTTTGTTATAGGTTTATATTATGCCTATACAGTTCTGAAACGCACCCACTTGACTGCATTCGGTGTGACATCTTGCTGTTCTACCTAACTTAACCTAAGAAAATAAATCCTGTCATGTGTGTGTGTGTGTGTGTGTGTGAGTTTGTGTGTGCCTGTGCACACCGTCGCATGCACGTTTGTGTATGCGGGGGCGTGCAAATGTGCACAAGTGTTTGGGCGAGGTCTTGGCCCAGCCTTAAACAATTTTCCCCACAGCTCTCTTTCAAGGACGGCAGGAACCGCGGTGGAGATTGCCAAATAGAAGCAATAGAGAGAAACTGTGTGTGTGTGAGGCAGATAAGTTTGTTCATGTTTGCAGGACGCTTTCGGTGACTGCGCTGCAACTTTTTTTTTTCTGGAACCGCTGCATGTTAAACCTCCACTCTGTTGGAGCCACGTGCCTTTATCTTGGTTCAACTGGGCAGCATAAAGGGTTAGAATGAGGCCGGACCGCTCAGCAAGGCAGGAGGGGAGGAGGCATCCCTCTTTAGCTCAGAGAGTAATGTTTTACAGGCAATGCAAAAAGCACACCACAAGGCACTTTCACGCTCTAGGCTTTCCATTAGAGCCTCATGTATACACACAAGCAGCAAGTTTTTCAAGGCTCACTTGATCGTATGTCTGTTAATGCACTTGCTTCTTGTTAGGTTTTTTTTTTTTGCTTCAATATTCCATAACATGTATTGGGGGATATTTCTGGTAGCAGCAGATATTTGCAGTTTTTACAGGGTACAAAGTGAGGATTCTCTGTTTTCAAACACACAATTGCATAAATAGCCGTGGAACATAATTCTGCTGAAAACGTTCTTTCTTCAAACATGAAATGAATGCATAGTTTTCCTCACACGTTGTCAATTTTCGCATGTTTTCCAGGAATCCTTCAGGTCACGCGGATAAGGAGGTGATGGCTGCCACCGTCTTGACCTCCCTGTCCACATCCCCCTTGGTGCTCTGTCCTTCCTCTGTACCCACAGGTAACGCTATAGCCCTTTCAGTTTCCTTTCAACCCTGCAGCTACAGCTCCCTCAGTGGGAGCTGCATGATCAAACGGTGACTCATCCTCCGTATTAAATAAATCAAGGACATTTTACTTTAAAACTTGCCAAGGGGTGCTAACTCTAAGCTATGAGAGGCTGGGGGAGCGCTCAGTCCAAATCGCTTGATGTTACTTTACCCTGAATCAAGTTGAGCTGCTGAATGTTAATATTGATTTATCCAAGGGAAGAGAGAACCTTGTGATGTTATCAGCTCTATGTTATCAGCTCTATTTTGTTATCTTCTGATGGTTGCATGTTCACCTATTGGCAGCTATTAAGTCTTGACTTATTTTTAATTTGGACAAAATAGAAAAACGGCAAGCAACTTAAAGATATTTTCAGGTGGTGTAGAGATTCTGAGCAGTCGTTATCTGTAGTATATAACTCAATAATCAACTTCAGTTTGGCTGAAGAAAATTTTTATTTTGACCTCATGAAACTAGCTAGTCAGCGCTTGTAAATGTATTAATTAATAGAATCGCAATTTTCATTTCAGTTCAAGTGACATGTCAAACCTATTAGGCTTACTGTGCTTTGTAACTAACTAACTAAGGTGCACCGTTTCTGCGAATACATCTAAATGGCGGTGTTTTAATTGCGACCTCTGTGCACAACCCACTAGTTGAACGTTGAAAACGGTGTAATTTCCCTGCCGCGCTGCTAATGGCGACATGTTCTTTGAAATTCAACAAGGCAGCAACACTAAATAAACTTTCCGACTGGCAGGGACACAAACGTTTATACGGACAGAGGACGAGGTTGAGCTGTTGCTTCAGGTGTCTTTGAATTACAAAACCACCACTGTGGTTTATAAACTGGTCGGCAGCCGTTAGGCTGAGGCGCGTGCACATTCATTTCTACTGATAATGGTTGTAGTGTGCATGAAAGCCCAGGGCTTTCCCACATAGGCAGATTGTGTTTGTCCTGTGCACACGAAAACAGAGACCGGGATGTTTTCGAATCCTTCCACTCAGGAACCTGTTTTTTAAGTTGTGCTATTGTCAGAGAAAACGTGCATCATTTTGCTGTACATGAACAGTAGAAACACGACAAAACTTAACGTTTTAACCAAAAAAACACAGAGCCTAAAGCAGAATTTAGACATATGTATAAAAGCAAAATAGGCAAAAAAATCAATTATTTAATATAACAAATTACAATAATAATTAAAAATAGAGTTGCACAATAGTAGGAAAATAAAAAATTGCTATATGATTATTTTTTCAATATTGCGATGACTATCTCTATTATGATCATCTGACATTTTGCTTACTTTTGTCTTTTTTCTGTCTTCCCGATGTACACTCTTCTTCTTATTTAGCATCTTGGTCACTAAGGTTTTGATCTGGTGAGGACACAGAAAACACTGAAAAGTCCATCAAACTGGCCGAGTATACTATGGCCGTGTAGTGTTTGAATTCATGGCTCCTAAAATATAGCGACATACCAAGTGTTGCCTCCAAAAAGTCTTTGGAATTTGCAACATTGCACATGTTAGGACTGTCTTGGCAACTCCTTACACACAGATGATGTGAAACAAATTTAATAATAATAATAATAATACATTTTATTTCAAGCGCCTTTCAAAACACTCAAGGTCACTGTACATGTAAAAACAATAAATGGTAAAAGCAATGTCGTCATAATTAAAAGAAACAACACAAACTACACACAGGAAAGTAATATAAAATCATAATGAAAAGGCAATCTTGAACATGTGGATTTTGAGTTTAGATTTGAACAAGGGTAAAGACTTGGTATTGCAGATGTCAGGGGGGAGAGAATTCCAGAGTGTGGGCGCAGAACGAGAAAAAGCTCTGCTCCCCATGGTGCTAAGACGGGCTGAAGGAACAACTAAGTGAGTGGTAGAAGAAGATCTAAGTATGCGGGAGGGAGTAGAAATTTGAAGTAAATCAGAAAGGTATGGAGGGGAGAGATTGTGAATAACTTTAAAAGTGAGTAGGAGGATTTTGAACTGAATTCTGAACTTCACAGGTAGCCAGTGGAGCTGCTGCAGGACTGGGGTGATGTGATGGAAAGAGGGGGTTCTAGAAATGATGCGAGCTGCTGAGTTTTGTACTGACTGAAGCTTGTGAATGGATTTTTGAGGAAGACTGAAAAGAAGAGAATTACAGTAATCGATGCGGGAAGTGACCAGACTATGAACAAGAGTGCAGATGGAGCTAGGGGAGAGAGAGGGGCGAAGGCGATTCATATTGCGTAAGTGAAAGTAAGCGGAACGGGTAAGGTTGTTAATGTGAGAGGAGAAGGACAAGGTGCTATCAAGGATGACACCCAGACTCTTGACCCGAGGTGAGGGGGAGATTATGGAGTTGTCAAATGAAAGGGAGAAACTGTCAGCTTTGGATAAAGTAGATTTTGTTCCCACTAGGAGGATTTCGGTCTTGTCATTATTCAGTTTAAGAAAGTTGGAGGTGAACCAGGATTTTATTTCGGTTAAGCAGGAGATTAATGAAGGAGGTGGGAGTGAAGAGTTTGGTTTACAAGAAAGATAGAGCTGGGTGTCATCCGCATAACAGTGAAAATTGATGTTAAATTTCCTAAAGATATTGCCAAGGGGGAGAATGTAGATGATAAAAAGTAGGGGTCCTAGAACAGAGCCTTGGGGAACACCGGTGGTAACTGGAGAGGAGTTGGAACGATATGACTTAATCTGAACAAACTGAGTGCGGCCAGAAAGATAGGATTGAAACCAGGCTAGGGGAGTATGAGTGATGCCAATTGCGTACAGTCGATGGAGTAGGGTAGAGTGGGAAACTGTGTCAAAGGCTGCGCTTAGATCAAGAAGAATGAGGATGGAAATTAGACCAGAGTCAGCTGCTATTAAAAGATCATTGATTATTTTTAAGAGGGCGAAATTAAATTTACTTTTAATGGAAATCATTTATGAACATTAATCACATAAAGTTTCTAGACCTAATGAAGCAAGGAGAGGTTGGTGCATCTCCTATCATATGTGATGCTGATGACAGACACCTTTATATCTCTGTGTCACCACATGACCCTAGTCTACTACACTGAGTGAGTCAATGTGTCCATAATATGAATTAGTTTATGGGTAAATATTTCCTCCAGGGCAGGGATTGGTCAGAGTTTTGGTCCTGGGGAAACATCCGGAAAAATCGCTGACTCTACCTTTAGATCACTGCACTGGCTCCCTCTTTATCATGGACAAGGTTTTAAAATGCTGTCATTGGTCTATAAAGCTCTAAATTGTCTAGGGCCAAAATACATTTTGAGTTGCTTTTCAAGTATGAACCATGTATACCCCTCAGCTTTTCAGCGACCTGCTTACTCTATGTTCCCTGGACAAGAACTAAACAAAGTGTGGTAGTATTTATTTTCTCATCTCTATTCATCTCTGGAACAAACTCCCTGAAAACCTGATATGTGCAGAGACTGGTGCTTCCTTTAAATCAGGACTGAAAACAGTTTACAGCAGCTTTTGATAAAAAAAACCTTACTAATGAACGGTTTAAAAATTTGTTATTTTATGCCTTTAATGTGTATTTAACCACGTTTTTCCTTTATGCAATGCTTTTCTGCTTTTGCTTTATTAATTTTTTTGTCTCTCCTTTGGTTGAATTGCTTAGTGTATGATTAGTACTATATAAATTAACTTGCCTAGCATAGCTTGTAATCTCTCCATCACACACCTTTTCAAAAAGTCAGAACTTTCTCTTTAAGGTTTTGTATTGGTATTCAGCTATCATCCCATCAGAGGAAGTTTAAGTTGGCATGAGTTGCACTTTATAAATTGCTTGCCTAACACACCGCTGTACAGAAGAAGGGGTATGATGGTTGATTGCACAGAGTTTACTGGAGTTTTATAAACGGTTAATAGAACGGTTAGTGTATCTGTTACATTGTGCATAGTCTGACATTGTCATAACTTCTTGTATTTCTTTTTTTTGTTTCATTAAGAGCTAACACATTATCAACACAACAGAGTGGAGCGATGAATGATTAGAAATTAACATTATCTGTAACTCAGCTCCATGGAAGTAGAGTTTATATCAGTTAATTTCATTTTATGTTTCAAAACTTGGATACATGTTTCACTCTATTTCCCTAAATAAATCTGTCTAATCCCGCATAATTATTAAGTTTGAGGTAAAACTAAGGTCAAGTGTCTTTAACTCTTGTCTTGATTTTGTACACCACAGAGCCAACCAGCAAAACATGGAAAGATGTTCTGTCTGCGAGTTACAGCAGCTCAACGAGCGGCAACTGGAGCTGGGATGCCAGTGACCAATCAGTGCCCTCCACACCGTCCCCACCGCTTTCCAAAGATGCCAACCCTGGCTTTCTGCACTCAACCCAGGGAGATGATGCCAGCGAGGATGTCTCAGAGAGCACTCATTTTATGTTTGAGGACCCTATCCCCCGAAAGCGAAAGGTAAAAATTGTTAGTATCAGCAGGTCACATGATTCAGAATAATTTAGCTCAAATTTGACTTTGAACTTTGAGGGGTTTTTTTTCTCTTAAAGAGAGTTGTGTTTTTAAAAATGGCTGATAATGTCCAGAAATGTCGGCACTGTGCAGTTTGACAGCTGCTGACATAAAGCCTGCCACATTCCTCTTGTGTGAAAAATAGATTGACTTCACTCTTTCACTTCCTTTCTTTTAGTTTTTGTTCTATCAAGACAGTCCAGAAAGGGGAAGTGTTTAACTATAAATAAGCTTTCCAACTGTTTCTAGGCATATCAGTGGAAAAGATGGGAAGCATCAGCAAGAACGGAGGAAAAGATTTAGATTTTGTGGAGGGATCAAGCATGTCTTAAGAAGTTACATTAAGAAAAGGATATTGGAGTGTGTTATGAAGAAAAGCAGAATTTATGCTAAGGGCAGCGGCAGGAGGAGAAATTAATGTCTATATTTCTACCATACTTTGGCAGAGAAGAGTTCATATACCGTTTGTGTGGGAGTTTCTCTTTTCAATCCCTGTGGAGTAAAGCAGCAATGGAGATTGAGTTGATAAATATATATCTATATCTTTATGATACAGTAAGGGTTTCTGAGACCATGCTGCCAAATCTGTCTTTCTTTAGATAAGCAGTCGTGACATTAGGTAGGATGGTGCTAGGAGAGATGAATACAAACATACCTCTTGATTTAAAAAAAGGTGCTTCTTATCATTACATAACACAACGATTTACAGAATGACTACTGTTATTGGAGCCTTTTTGAGCCGCAAAACATCAAAAATAATTACACAAAATTCATTTTGAAATGGTAAATTAAGTAATTGGAGAAGTGGGTCAGTGTGGTCCTATAAACTGATTTTAAAGAAAAGAAAGCAGGACATGCACAATGTATTCAGCTTCATGTGAAGATTTTTATGATGCTTGAAATAAGGTTAAACAGTTTTCTGGACTCTACATTCAGCGGTTAAAATAAATGATTTAATTATTATTTTATTTGCTCCTTTAAAACTATTTCTATTTTTATTCTCTGTAGAGAATCTGGAAATCTTGTATCTGGAAATCACAGTCCCTCATCACAGAGTGCAGCTGTGCATTAAAACGCATAGATCTCCTCCCTTCAACTTGCCTGAGTTCTACACTCTGCAAAGCAGAACCTATTACAACCATCAGCACATGATGGAGTGATGGCTCCACTGTTGCGCAAGGGCAGTTTTAATCTGTGCTCACATTTCCCATAAATGTTGATTTAAACACGGTCGCTGTCAAATGTCGAACAAGAGGGGAGTGGCTCTCTCCCCCTTCAACATCTGAACAACTGATGTTAAGTGAGGATAACATACACGTACGATTGACAGATTTAATTCTACATTTTTCTTTTTCTCAGACATGTTTTTAAATTTCCCCATAAAGTTTAAATGCAACACATCTAGCCTAATTTTGTAAATATGTTTCCAATAAAGAGCATGTTCCCATTTGTCTGCTGTGTGTGGACTCAATTACACGTGTTACACACATCTGATTACTGAATATCTGTGAAGTCCTTGCTTTATTGTTAGCCATGATAAAGTGCAAAAATCCTAAGGTAAATTATTCCTTCACTGTAGGACTAAAGGTAAAGCACAAAAGTACAAATAAAAAATGGGGATCTCATGAAATAAGTCCTCTAGTAGCTAGTAGCTATTTTTTTTGTTGATCCTATCTGTCTTACTCATGACAAAGACAAATACACAAATCTGATAGACATTCAGCTAAAGTCTTATGGATGAAAATCAAACCTTAGACGGTTGCGTCAGCCTCTCTGATACGGAGTGTCCCCTCTACCACTACACCATGTGCCGCCCAAAATCAGAGCAACCAGCAAGCTGTGATACGCATAGCCTTCCTGTTGTCAGTGGAAATGATTACTCTCTCTCTCACTCTCCCCGTATGAACAACAGACAGATCTTGACCATTTGACCCTTATTCACTTAACTTCCATGCCTGTTCTCAGCACATGCCATGTAACCCTTCACATAGGGTGAGCTCACTGAACAGAAAAAAAAAGAATCAGATATTTGAGTTATCCACTGGTTGATCTCCAGTCGTGGTCGATCACACCGAAAATCAACTGATTCCGGTGAACCGCCAATTTCTCGGTGCGTCTCTCGTTGCAACAGAAGTTTCAACTGGCTCTTTGGAGTGGTGCATAAATGTATACATATCTGTGCTGATATGGTATCTCAGATGCCCCAGTGCTGCACCCAGAATCTTATTTCAATCTCTTCATTTTGCTGTAGCTGGATTATAGTCCAAGGCAGATTTTGTAGAGAAACTACCGCATGCCCAAACAGATTAAGCTTAAAGACTTATCTTAAGTCTCGCTTCATTTTCTTCTTTGTAATGCATGGTATCATTCAAAACTATTACTTGAATGCCTGAAAGCAGGAGCATTACTTGCTCACATGCTTACAGAGCCCTGAGAACATTATGTGGGGGGAGTAAAGGTCATTAAAGCAGTCGGACCATTCCAGACCACTGGGATGTTTCGAGTGATGTATGTTCTGCACGTTTTCCATCGAAAGTCCCAGAAATTCAATACCTGGGATTTTTTTATATCCATATAAAAGGAAGGCTGGACAATTTGTGGCCTTTCTGTTTCCACTGCTCTGAAAGGCCACAGAAAATGTATTTAAATCAGCTAAATGACGTATGGGGCTGTTGTGAAGAAAACTACACTACACCTCCAGTCCAGCAGGTCATGGTAATGGGAATGGGTACCGAAACCTGGTATCAAAACGGCTCTGGGGCCACGTCAGACGGTCCTCGTAAACCGACAGGCTTCGGCCTCTCAACGGTATTTCTATGGTCACATTAATTTTATTGAGGGAGACTCCAACCCCCACAAAATTGTTTTGCCGATCTTCTCCACCTTAAGAGGCACACACTCCGAGGGGACGGATGGGAGGGGCCAACGTTCTGCTCTCTCACATGTTCGCCTCGCTTACTTTCATCAACACTGTTGCCAAATATTTAGCAACTTTTCAGACCGCTCTAGTGACTATTTTATTCAAAAGCGACAAGCAATCGATCTAGCAATTTATTTATTTTTTCCTGTCTTGTTTGAGACTTTGGCAAAGTAGTAAAAGCACCGATCGTTCTGAGTTTACTGTGGGAGTGCAGCTGTGAGCCCCACACGCTTCGAAAGCTCTGACGCTCAGTCAGCCTCGCTGTGCTGAAGTCAGAGAGACGAGACCGACTCGTCTGTTCCCCCACTGAAAATGAGTCATGCATTAGCAAAGCTTCCACTAGATCACAAAGTGGGATGTAAATATATTATAAACATGTTCTTTAATGGATAATGGTAATTTTTTTCTCTGAGACTGGTACACTTAAATAGATCCTTCCCTGTAACTGATTCATCCGCAGCATTTTTTGTTTTGAGCATATTTTGAGTTTTTTTAATCATTTTCTGTCTTGCCAGTGTTGATATTCATCTCCTACAACATACTTTCTATTCAAGATGGTGTTTTAGCCTTTTGTTTATACCTAAAGTTATTTATATAATGTTTATATTGCTCTGTTTCTATACAAGATATTTATTTTGTACTTTTATTTTCTTTGCTTTTGTTTCAAATGTTTAAAAAATAAACCAGTCAGTGATCATTATTTTTATTTTTTTTACCCTTTTGCTTGATTAAAAAACTTGTATTGATAATGGTACCGATAAAATACCGGATCAATAAGGAGTATCGTTAAGAGTAGTAGTATCATCGATAAATCCTTAATGATACCGATCTCTAGATGGTGATAAGAAACCTTAAACCTTAAATATGAATGTTGTATGAAGTTGACTTCTGTCGCCTAGCAACGTTGTCAGCGTGAAACACAGAGATTTGAAGCTGTAAAAATTGTAGCCTGAAATTTTGATCCGTTTTGTTTTTTGTTCATTTAATGTTTGAGCAACTCCTACAGTTGTGCCGTTGTTGCAGGCTTGTTTAACAAGGAACAAATTAATTGTTTCCAAATTTACTCTCCTGCTCTCCAGTAAGACATCAAAGGAGTACTATGACTTTCTGAATTTCTACGCCAGTAGCTCGCTATGGTTGCATACAAAGGTTTCTCAGTTAAATTACCGGGCCCTGTTGGCTTAATACATTTTATTACATTTACATTACAGAGATATATATACAATGTTATAATGACTTTATAATGAATAAATACAATCAGAAGTATATGTTCATTCTCACCTATGAAATGCAATGCCAGTGGTTTGTGCTGTAAATCAGTCGGTACAATTCCTTGCAATACATGAACGAGGCATCTTCTCTGAATCACTCCACTATGCCAATTCCAATAAGGCGTCTATGTCGACGTGTGATTCCGCGCCCAACAAGCTGTCCATGTCTATATGTCTATGATGGAGCCGAACGAGTTAGCAATGCCCAGCAGGGGTGCCAAAAGAAAGAGGTAAAGGAGCCCTAATCTTGTAGATCAGGTTGTTCTTCGACAGTGGTATACACAGCTAACCAAAAAGTTAGCTTCACAAACTCATATTCAGCAAATGAAAATATTAGCTTCACTACCGTTAAACTGATGATAGCTAAGGAAATTTAAGGAAGCTAACCAATGCCTGTCAGTCTGTGTCACACGTCTTCAGACTAAAGATGCTGCACATACACAGGGTGCATGACGAATGTCCGCAGCGCTGCAAGTTTGAGCGGATAGGTGTTTTAGTTCAGGATAAATAACTTTTACATTTTTATCTTTTACATGGCAGTGGAAGCATTACTGTAGAATAATAATCTTTGTCTGTGTTGGAAGGCAGTCTTGCCAGTTCTTGTGTAAGAAACAAACAACCTGCTCTATTAACTTTACCTTGTAAATGTTATAAGTGAACAAGTGGAATTATGTAAGTGAACTTGGCCACACTGCTGGATATCTTCCAGAGGTTCTTTTTCCCCTCTGTCATGAGACCTTTAACAAACATGCAATAAATTAGGACTTTTTGAGTAACTTATTGTTGTATCATCAACAATATCAATATTTTCATATTTAATTTGCACTATTTTTTAATTGAATGGCATAAATAATTAGTTCGGTTTAATCATTGCTTTGTAGAAACATGTTTTCCTATTCTAGACATCCTGGTTAAGAGTCCCTTGAGGATTGCCACAGGGTAGGCAGTAAGCCTACCCTATGGCAATATGTTGGAAGTGTTGGAGTCCCGCCGAGCCATGCTGTGTCCCGAGAGCCCAGCTCTGAGTACAGTCTCCTTCCACCTCATGAGGTGCCGGTAACGAACCCAGAAAGCTCTGCTGGACTAATTAAAGGGTTTGGGTCACACAACAGTGCACTATTTACAGAATAAAAAAATTAAAGCAATTGAAGCTTATTGACGTTACACCAGTTACTATTTTATGAAGTTGTTGCACAATGGGAGCTGACGGTATTAAGACTGGGCCTGTCAATTAATCGTACGATAAATTGTGATTAATTACAATAAGCTCGATAATTTGCGTATGCATGCTTGCCTTTTCCCCCTTTTGTTTCCCTCTCTTCTCTCTGAGACAGAAACCTTTTGGAAAACAAAAGGTTTCAGTACAGTACTCACCCCTTCTTTCTTTTTTCCTCAGTATAGGAGTTAAATCTTGTGTCAGGTAGGCACATGCTCAACGTTTAGCATGAGACTCTCGTGAGGGAGAGCCATAGAAACGCTAGTTTGAAACAAAAATGGAATTGGTGTCAAAGCTGAACACGACCGCTGCAGTGTGGGAGATTTTTAGATTTAAGCCAAATGACTACGGCCACCCGCTTAATCTAACTGAGCCGGTCTAGAGGATATAGCTGCATTATTATGCCATTATCATATTTTTTGAAAGAGGTCTCCAAATGACAATATTATGGTTTATTGTGATAATTTTTAGAAAAATGTATCGTCCAGCAAAATTTGTTATCGTGACTGGCCTAATTAAGACCACATCATAACAAGAAGAAGAAAGGTAAGAATAAAAAGCACAGCGTTTAACAATGTTTTTTTGTGCAACAGTGACTGCTACTGTTGATGAGATGTCTGTGTAGTTGTGTATTGTGTAGTGAGAGTCAGGACAGTGACCTATTAATGGGATGAATGTCTTGAAGGTTGTTATTGTACTTACAGGTATCGTAACCCAATAAAGTGGACGTTAACCGGTCTGCAAACAGTTTCTAAACTTATCGCGAATGATGTTGCGATGAATGCGACGTTAGCGCCGCAATTATCTGTTTTTGGTTTAGCGCAACTATGCCGACCACTAAGCTTCAACAACACCGAACTGTTCCTTTAATGCAAAACATTGAAGAATGGTCTACTGGTTCTTACAGCAGCTGCGTCAAGTGTCACCATCTTGCTTTGTAATAGTTCCGTGGTACTGCCAGCCAGCAGATGGCACAGCAGTGTTTATGTTTATACCCTAATTCACCAAGCAGGTATTTGAGTTTTCCACAGCTGCATTCTCGCTTAAAAATATTGCACATTTTTGTTTTGTGTCACAGAAGGTGTAATATATCAAACTCGAGTCAGTTTTTTGCCGCTCTTCTACCATTGCTGCTTCCATTTAACCGATCCATTGTGTTCATTGCTTGGTACGTAATCTGAAAGTACTGCCCCCCAGAGCAGGACCTTTTTTCTGCGAAAGTGTGTTACTGGGAAATTTAAATTACTCAGGAAAATAATTGTCAAAATGCATGGAGGTTTACATAATCCCTGATAGCTGAACGTCCGTGAAGTCGAAAAGGGGCTCTTGACTCTTGATTCTATAAAATGAAGCTGTCCTCAAGCATAACAATGAAGTGTTTCAAAAGAGAATCAGCATTATTTGCCAAGCTTGTGCACACAAACAAGGAATTTGACTTTGGTTCAACTCTGCTCTCAGTATAAATATAAATAGATAAGAGTCCTGAATGGAGGGAAGGTCAGCCTGACAACCCTCTTTTTACCTAATATGTTGTTGTAGTTTGGACATGTCCGTTTCTTTTGAATGAACCAAACCACACAGTGATGTGACGAACGTAGGACGGAGTGAATAATGGCAGTGTAGAAGATGACAAGAAGCTCCTAGAAAGTTGTACTTCTTGAGCTGCCACAGGAACTAGTCTCTGCTGCCCCTTCGTCATTGTGCTGGATCAGACGGGTCTGCTGAGGTGCAGTAGTTTGTATAAAGAGGAGAGAGGAGTGGGGAGAGGACCCAAACCCATGGGGGCGTGGGGTTGGGGGGGTGTTGTGGGTTTCAGGGGTTTATTGAATCAGCTTCTTAACTGATTTGCGTTGGCAGTGATTTAAGGGGATAAATTAACATAGCAATCACAAGTCTTATTGTAAATTAGTTAAAATACCACATGAAAAGGAAAACCTCTAAAGGAATTAGGTGATTTGGGATTGTTATTGGGATTAAAAACTAGCTTTGCCATTTCCTTTTTCTCCTTTAAAACAGCAGGGTAGAGTAGCAGCAGTTAGCAAACACTACTCAGTACTCTAAAGAGCTTGTCTTGTTAGACAGGAGAGGAAAACATTTTAGGTTAAATTTTAACATGGGTATTAATTGGCAACATGTTCTGTTACTCTTTCTTTTTTTTTCATGGACTGTTTGAGGGCAATGAAAAGTGTGCACACCCACCACCTTTCATCAGCAGAGATGCAGGTCTGAATCTGCTCAAGGGACCTCTGCCAGCGCTGGCATGTGGATAGGAAAATTAATTTAAATCAGACCACACGTATTCCATCTCCGTATCAGTTTGCCTACGAGTCAAGTCAGAGTATTGTATTTTGTGATACATCTGATGTGAGGAGGAGTGGACTTGATTCATTTCTGAGGGAGATCTTTTATGGCCTCTTTAACAATATAGACATTTAATTTATCAGCAAATATTTTCCAGTGTAGGCAGTCTAAAAGCATTTAAAAATGTTAATGTTTGGTAATCTCTCTGCTCTCCATTTTACCTTTTATTTTATGCCTGAAATTGTTACGTTGGACTTCTCTCTTTATCGTCTTATCACTCCAGAAGCAGCGTTGCACCGATCAGGCATCTCTTGGCCAGTGCCTATATTCAGACTTCTTTGTAGTCTGAGTTTCCATCTTTGGCCGACTCAAATACTTTTTTCTTGGAACTGTAACATGTATAGAGAAAAACTGTGTTGAATGTAGGGCTGGACGATAATTCAATAACAATATATATCGATCGATAGACGTGTGGCGCGATAGGAAAAAATAGGGTCGATAAAAGTTCGATAGAGAGTTTTCCTTCCTTCCTTCCTTTCAGCCTATCATATTAGTTGATGCTACAGTCACTACTTCCTCTCGACCAATCGTAATCGCGGACCCAGGCACGCCGTCACAAAGCGCCGCCCTCTCAAACCACAACACACAGCACGTGAATATGTCGCAGCAAGGAGCGGCGGAGGAAATTGTCCCAAAACGGGGTTTTACTAGTTCGCCAGTCTGACAGAAATAAACCACAGTGATTTGTAAAACTTGCAAGGAACCGGTAAAAACAAAGTCTGGTAACGCAACCAACTTGTTTCATCACGTAAGCCGCTCACACCCGCAGCAGCGCGAGCTTTGCAGCCCCGCGCTGCTGCGCGTCTTCGTAGGAATCTTATGGAACTTCTTCCAAAGCAAAGCAGGTAAAGCAGCTAAACTGGGCTCCCTTCTTTGTGATAAAATGAAAAAGCGTCCAAGCGGCTTAAGGACATCACGCATGCTGTAAAATGCTTCATAGTGATGGATATTCTGCTTTTGTCTGTAGTTGGAAAAACCTGGCTTCAAACAATTACTCGCCACTCTTGATCCGCGATATAAAGTTTCGGGACGCAAGTTTTTCTCTAACAGCGCTCCCTAAATTGTGCAACTAATGCAGGGAATCAGTGCAAAATGAGCTGCAATCTGCGTCTTCCCACGCACGCCACAACCTCGGACCTCTGCCCTGCGTCAGCCTCTCAATTATGAAACCTGAGAAGTAACTAGTGTACTATTCCCACCTAAATAAGCTATTTTATTTATTTATTTGGTATATTTATTTTGGTCATTTTACTGGTCACTTTAGTTTATTCTTTGTCATTATTTAATAACATAACTCAGGTCTCTTAAGTTATTTTTCTTTAAAAAAAATTCTGTTATGGTTAAAAAAGTTGGTTAAATAAAGAAAAAAATAATGGAAGTTCTTAGTTTTGATGCATTTAGTAATGGTGGGAAACATATCTTTTAGTATTTTACCTGCCTATCACTAATCAGATTAAATCAAGGGAAAATTTTAAAATCTATGAATTGATTTGTTTACATGTAGTGGATCTTTCAAGTGGACTTTATCAGTTCACAGTGCATAAAGTCCAGTTTTACTAAAGTACACCTTATTGATCTGCAAAAATATTGTTTGGTTCTATGGTTTTGCTTATTTCTGCCAGCTGTTGCTACATACCCCTTTCACTTATCCAATATTATGTGCAGATGCCACAGGGCCTTTTTTTAACATTGCAAATGTTATTATTATCTTAATCTATTGGCATCCGCTCATTAATCCAATAAACACTTACTGTATGCTTGTGTTTAATTCTTATCTTCAGAACTCCATGAAGGTGATGTTTAAGTGCTTGTGGAAGAACTGTGAAAAGGTCCTCAGCACATCCTCAGGGATCCAGCGACATATCCGCACCGTCCACCTGGGGTGAGTTTTTATAATCATCACAGGAATGCTAAGAGTTGTTGTCTCCTTTAACTCTTAATTTATTTAAATCAGCAACACCAAATCTATTTTATAAAGTGTTTTATTATACATTAGATCATGGGTTGCCAAACTTTTCAGCCTGCGACCCCCAAAATTACAGTGCTGGAGACCGGTGACCCCTTATGGTGGCTGGTTATTTTTTACATTTTTTTTTTCATTTGGGTGGGGGGATTATGAGATTAAAGTCATAAAATTATGAGAATAAAGTATTATTTTTTTTATAAGATACCAAGTCTTTTTAGCACATTGGCAAAAAATCATCCCAGGATCCCCAAGAGGGTCCCGACCCCCACTCTGGGAACCCCTTCATTAGATAATAGGTTTAAATATTTTTTTCTTTTCCTTACCTCATGATAAGTATATATTGCACTGCAGTTTTCATCCTTACTGCATTCCTAAACGCACACACACACACGCACACACACACACACACACACACACACACACACACACACACACACACACACACACCAGACAGTAATATAACCTCTATGGGTCACACAAGTAAGCTTTGTTGTTGCTTTTTTTGTCATTACCGTAAACAGTTTTGCTATGTAAACATGACCATTTTTTTATTTGACAGGACTTCAAGTGCTGTCATTTGCTTTTAAAAGACATTTGATTTGCAAGCTTCTATTGCATTTCTACTTTCTCTGCTTCCTGGAGATCGCACACATGTCTAAAGTCTGAATCAAATAGGCCGACACAATGTGAATGCGGTTGAGCTGCATGCCACCAAATCCAGACAAACATCCATTTACCAATGGTTTTATGCATACTGGGGCATATTTATGTAAATTTGCTGTCAAAATTACTTGTGCATGTGAAGGTTTACTGCAGAAATTTCTTTAGAATATTTAGATGTATGTACATGGGGATTAAAGCTGTGAAGCAAAGATGACAAACAAACTAAACTAAAGAAGTAGAAAGTTGTTTTTTACGTTGAGTGAACTGCATCTGTTTTTTTTTCTTGAGAATATAAGTCTCGTATTCATCAAAATATATTTCAGAATAAATGCCATTTTAAATGAGAATCTTTATGGTCTGAAAAGCAAATAATACTGAGAAATTCCTCTGTAACAGTGGCTAAGTGATCATCTCGGTTTATGGAAATTGAAATACCAAAATTAAATTGCTTTTGTGAAATTTCCTAAAAATGATTAAGTCCCGACTGTAAAAGCCTGCTTAAACTAAGAGCACAATGCAGGATATGCTTGCTGGTTTTACCCATGATTTCACGTTGGGCGAGGTCTGCACCGTTCTGAACTAGTCTCCACTAAGTGGGGCCAATCAGCATGACCAGTTGGCACAAAATCTGTTGGCTATAAGGATATGGATCGCATATGAGCAAATCTGTAAGTGTACAAGAGGAACATACCAAAAATGATCTCAGTCACAGTCAATAAAACATTTTTGGAGCCAAATCTGGATGCAGTAGTGGGGAACACATTACTGGACCATCAAACATGTGCTTCCAACAGCTAATTAAAAAGAGGGTACATCCATACAGCCTTCACCTCTAATTACTCATTTTTCATATTTTTCGTCTCCCTTAAAGTTTTATTAATGGTCAGCAAACAGCAAACTGGTGCATTAACGCTACCAACCGGAGTGTTTGTTTATTTTCACATGATTGGCTTTGTCTGTCACCCTCACAAGAGTGTGATGTTGGTTTGGTGTTAAAAAATCAGCTGAAATCTGTCAGTCTGTGCTTCAGGTATTTTCAAAATCTGTAAAGACTGTGAAAGTTGTGCGGTGTGTCCATCTTTGTGGAAACAGATTTGTTGGGAGTAGGGCTGGACGATACAGAAAAACTGCTTATTGATAAAATAGAAGTCATATTGATCGATATCGATATTTATCAACAAATTCAAAACATATATTTTAAGTGCAGCCCTGACTATTTTATGCTGTTGCTTAGAGACCTATTTTTAGATACAGTACACACAAACGCTCAAACTCAACCCTTTTTTCAACCAGCTTTTTACCAAAACTGCAGGTTTTTAAAAACAACGCATGCTCTCTGAACTCTTTGAAGGGGCGGAGCCTGGTGACGGAGCGTTCCTGAGTCTGCGTTTGTGATTGGTTGAAGAATGTAATGACTGTAATCAATCTACATGGTAGGCTAGAATGCAAAAGGAAGGAAAACTGTTCTATTGAACTTTTTATTGATCCTCTTTTTTTTCTATCATTGATATACGTCTATCGATCGCTATATATTGTTATTTAATTATTGTTAATGAATTATTGTCCAGCCTCATCCTGAGACAAACAAATCAGGCTTGGACAATACAGATATATGTGGCACCACCCACCAATTCTAACTTTTTAATCTAAGGACAATACAAGAGGAAAATCTACTGCAGAATCTTTGATAGAGGTATTAGTTTAAACTAACAAAATTTAAAAAGTACAGCATCATAGACATCTTTTCATCAACATATAAGTCCCTAACCAAGGCTGCACATTATATATCAGATATATTGTTATCACAATATCAGTGTATACGATATTAATATATTATTATTTCAAAATACCATTTGACACGCAATTATTGTTTTCTAATGTATTTCAAGTGTCACAGGTTCACATTTTGCATATCAATAAAGCTACGTTCACCCCTGCAGGTTTTGACGCTCAGATCAGATCTTTTATTTGAGTGAGTTTTGTGTGTGGGGTTGTTCATACTACTAATTAAATGTGACCGCCATCAGACTTCTGTCTGAGCAGGTGAAAAGATCAGAATAGGGCCATTCACACTGCCATGAAATGGTTGCATATAGTTCACATATGGGCAAAAATATCGGATGTGGCTCCGGTTTGCCTGTTGTGTGAACGTACCTCAGATTTCTAACCTGTTGGATGGAGTCTGACACGGATCATAGGCCCGAAGACACTAAAGGTGACTTAGAGCGCTGGAAGCATAGCTGAAAGAGAGTAAGGAAACTGGGTCTTTCACAAATTATGCTGTCATTTTAGTGTTCACAGCTAATACTGCCATCGCAGGATTTTGTAATATTGTGAAGCCCCATTCATAGTCTTTCAATCTCTTTTTTTTTTTTTTTTTTTTTTTGCTGATCAGACCATTGAAGACAAAATCGGCTGATTCCAATCCCTGACTGATTGATTGGTGCATCTCTATTATTTTAACATTTTGGCACAAAAGTCAGAAAATCCATACTGTGCAAATGTTTGGCCAGTTATGAACGCAATAATAGTTAAAGACAACCAGTGAAAAATATTTTTCCCAAATACTTAGACTTAGACAACTTTATTTGTCATTTTGTATGCACAGAGTGCGTACAGAACGAAATAATAAATACATTGCTGTTCAGAATCTTGGAGATGCATAAGTTTTGTAACAATGTTTCTCTCCTGCTCAAAGCAATAGGAAACAGTTTTGCTGTTCCGCTACATATTTTAGGATTACACTCAGAGGTCAGGGCTAAAGGTTTTTTCCTTCAATCCCAGGTTGTATGATTAAGGAAACGGACATGATTGTGTAATTTTACTGCCCCCTGGTGGTAAGAGAACATATTTTTTGAGTTTTTTTGAGTTTTACTACTAAAACTCATTAGTAGTATGAGTTTTATGTTTTAAGAAGTTCTTAATTCTTTTATCTGCAGGCGAAACAGCGACTCAGATTACAGCGATGGAGAGGAGGATTTTTACTACTCAGAGATTGAAGTCAACATGGACAGCCTGACGGAGGGCTTGTCCAGCCTTACACCTACCTCCCCCACCACAGCCGGCCCTCCGCCCATCTTCCCCCCGCCGTTGAGCGACATGTCCCGCTCTGAGCACATCGGCGTGAACGGTTTACAGAGCCACCTCTCGTCACTGCTCAGTCAGTCGGCTCCCTCCGCGCTCTGCCACATCCGCACTGACCATGCCTACCAGGTGACTCCCACGCACCGTACAACATGAGTTGAAAAGTTTAGATTCAGGGTGTGATCGCTGCTGCCGTTCCAGTCAGCAGATTTGATTGTCTTTGATATGGGAATACAGTTTTAGAGCTCAGAGACAGTTTTAGACGTCAGTGGCTAAGACCATGAAAGATTATCTGCTCCAGCATGTGGGAGTTTAGCCGTGACAGAAAAAAAAAAGTTCACTTTAAAAGAGAAGTCAGAATATATTTTTTGAGTTTTATGTTATGTTTGAAGTCAGAAAAAAAAATTCTGGTATTGCTCAAATTCGTACTTGTGGGATCTGAGTTTTTGTACCTCCGTCCTCTTCTCCTCCACACCTCTCCACTTTAAGCTACATTTGTGGAACTCAGTCATTTTCAGTAGTTTCATCCAGGAATGAGCTTTCGGTTTCAGTGAGAACAAAAAATATACATATTTATTGCTTTAAAATAGTTATCTAACTGCTTACAGAATTTGTGCATTGTCTTCTGATGCATTGTAATGCTTTTTTGATATTCTTTGAGCCATCCTAAAAAGCACAAGTAAAGAGTAAATCTGGAATAAACGCCTTCCTAATAACCATACATTCTGTTTCCACTTTGTTCTTCTCTCATCTGTTTTTCCCCACACATTTCCTGTCCCTCCTTGTTTCTTTTGTGTTCCCGTCCTGGCTGTGTGGGGTGGTTGTCCATGTTCCAGGCCGCCGCTCCAGTGAGTATCCCAGTGGGTGCTGAGCTGGCTGGGATAGACAGTGGTAATGGGATCGGGCCTGGAACTGGAACTGGGACTGGGAATGGCATCAGTGTGTCATGGCAGCCCCCTCCTGTCATTTTTAAAGGCGCCCCGGTGAGTGAGGCTTTGTCTCACACCTTTTTATCTCAATCTTCACTGCCTCCCTGCAGTTTTCACTCGCAGCCATTTGAAATTCTTTTTTTACAACATGGTTGTTTTTTTTATCGGTTCTTGCTGCCCTTAAGTAGCTAGATCTGCCTACTTATAAAACATTATTTTTTTTGTACCTTTCATCTTTTAAAGGTTTTGTAGTTATTCAGAAATCGAAACGTTTCATAAGACCCCATTTTTTTTATGTGAAATATTTTTTAAAACGTCTCTGAAGGCAGGCTTACACTGAAACTGCATTCTGTGCACATGAGGCGGTCATAGAAAATTAAATGTATGACAACATATTGCATATTAAATATCCTCAGGAACAAACCTTTTTTTTTAGATCTGCAAAAACACAAAAACCGTTCTAAAACACACATACCTTTGATTTTTAATTAAGATTACACTTAGGTTAAACATGGTAGTTCTACAGGGAACTGGAGGGCAAACAAGGAGCTGCAGTCAGAGCAGCAGCGCCGCAAAGTTGGATGGCATGTGTGTAACTGTGCCAACTTGCTAATGGGTGGCTGCAGAAGACGCTTGTAGAAGTTGCACATTTCACAGCCCCACAAGGTTATATATATATTTTTTATATTAATTTTTTTAATTATCAGTCAGATGGCAAAACCCTGGTGGATACATTTTTAAATAATAAGTAAAAGTTTAAGTAAAGTTGATGAAATTAAAGTTTATGGCCCAGGCACCTTGTAAAATAGGGTTATCGTTTTTGCTCCATGGGTTGTTTTTAATTATTTTAACCTCAGAAATAAATAACATTTCTGTTTTTTTCAAACTTTTATGTTGGGCTGGACGATTAATCGCATTTGTAATATAATCACAATTTAAAAAAAACGCAGTTTCCAAATCGCTGAGGTCAGCAATTTTTGGCTACGTAACAATTAATGTATAAGATGCATCCTTTAGATCTCATTTTATTATTTGTCTTAGAGTTTATATAATCATACAGTCTTTATCAGAAACTTTCAGGAATCTCACCATAGAATTAAGTACTAGTCAAACTGTTTAATACATAGACTTGTTTGTTGGTTGCACTTTATGTTCAACAAGGATTGATGTCCAACTCGTCCTGCTATTCTCTTGATTAATAATAATATTCAAATGAATAAAAACAGTTGCATTTCTTGGTTTAAATAGTCCTTGTTTACAGACATCTTTATCTACAGGCCATTTTTGTTGCTTGTTGCTAAAGCAGAGAAAAGTAAAAATTAAATTGCAATCGCAATTATGGTTGAAAGAAAAATTAAATTTTTGGCAAAATCGTACAGCCCTACTTTTATGCAACAGCTAAATGTGTGCAATCTGTATTCATCAAGGGAATGTTGACAAGTTTAAAAATCACAATTTTATTGTCACTGATAATTTTACAAGTCACGTAACAACTCTGAAGAGCCCAGTTTCAGGTTGTGATTATCCATGTTTATGGTTGCAGCACAGACTTCAGATCCTAAAATTTGTATCGCAATTATTCTTTTTTCCGCTTTGTTTCCCATTCAGCCAGACTCCGTCAGACTTCTTTGTGTCAGTGCATTACTGAGTCTCTAATGTTTTGCCATTTGTCCAGGGCCCCGTGACACATGTTCGCACTGTTAGCATCGGTGAAAAGCGGCAGCCGGCAGCCAGCACACACACCGCGGTTACCAAGAGCCACACTTTAACAACGCCGGCAACTAAATCAGCACCAGGAACCAGGTATGTTCCCACCAGCCGCCACACACGCTCCGTTTCTAGTTGTAGTATCATTACTGCGAAAACCGATACTATAGGGTTTCTGTTACACTTTCTCCAATGACCCCACTGGTTTGAAATGTTCACGTTTAATAGCTAACGTTCTTTTTGGCTTTAATTGCTCAATTTAAGTTAACAGTTATGACTTTTACGGTATTACAGTTGATGCAATTACATTTGTTGTAGTTTCTTATAATTGTTTAGAGCATTGTTAATGACATTTAAAATAAGATTGTTTAGAAAGGTTTATTTAATCATTATAGTATAATTTGTCATAACAATTTATGTTAAGGTTACACTTCTTTGTACAGTTGTCCCAGTCAGGATGTTTTTGTAGCCTACACTGATCCAAGTCATGTATGAATAGGCATTTGCCCACACAGTGCCCCAGCCTAATGCATTATTAAAAGTATTGCCTTATATATGCTTCAAAAAATAGCTATAAAATAAGGTTAGACCATTTGAAATTATTATATCTTCTATTTTAGTGACAAAAAGTCATTTTTTCCTTTAAATACTACTCCAAGAAAAAATAAAACTTACTCCTTATTAAAAGGACACTGCTAAACAGTTCCAAATAAAGCATTCAATCTTATTTTTAACTTTATAAATTCAGCATTTATTGATTCTCTCATTGATCCAATTGGGGGAAAACTAGTTTGGACACCTAAAGAAAATCCCAATCACACTGTTGGTCAGCAAACCGAACAAATTAGTTTATTGTCATTAACAGAGTATGAATAATTCGGACCAATATTGCGATTGTTTCTTTGTTTTTTGGACGAAGCGGTTCACATTTTCTCTTGACAGCCAGCAACAGGTATTTTGGCTCAAAAGGTTTTTCTGCAGGATGGACAGTGTTATATTTAAGATATATCTGCAGAGCTGCCAGACCAACACTTTGATGTTCAATCTGTTTCGATATGACTTATTGATAATTCTGCTCCTAGCATGTTTCAGTACAGTTCCACTTAGATGTGTGCGAAAAAACTCAGAGCTTTGCATTGAACGTCTTAAAATTTAGGTGAAAACACTTTGATTGTTGGGTAAAACACAGATTTGTATGAATAAGAAAATAATGTCAAGGATCCACTATGAGCCAAAAATCAAAGTTAAAATGTGTTCATAGATCACTGATAGACGGAGTTGTTAAATACTTTTAAGTTTGTCGAAAATGGATTCCCTGCACTAAATGACAAATATGCTGGCTTGTTTTGGAAGAGAACTAGTTTCTGCTTTTTGGAATTATGTAGATGTAGGTGTATTTGAGAACACTGCATATAGATGTTTTGGGGTTATTTCTTTCTTTATTGTCAGGGTGAGAAGCTGGATGGTGTCTTTGTGCATGTCCTTACACTGTCACATCTGCTGTTTCCAAGGAAACCCCGGGGGGAAGCTAAGAAGTGCCGGAAAGTGTACGGCATGGAGAAGAGAGACATGTGGTGCACAGCCTGTCGATGGAAAAAAGCCTGTCAGAGATTCACCGACTAATCCAGTTGCCTTCCCCTGGTTCTGGGAGACGAGATCCTCCTCGCTGTCGGAGTGACGGCGAGGTTGACTTTTTTTATTTCCACGGAGAAGATGAGGGCAAAGTTCTCAGTGCTACTTCCGGTGGGCCAGCAGGGGGAATGGGTTGCCTTATCTCTTTTCTGTTTCCAAACACAACGAGAATACAAAAACAAAACAAAGAGAAAATAATAACTTTATGCAGACCTGGAGACATTTTCTAAGACTCAGACATTTTCACTCACAGTTAAATAAGGAAAACAAAACAAATTAGATGTTTATCCGATTCTTTTATTCCCCATCTTTCTTCAACTCAGAGCAAAGTTTGAAGAGTACAAATAAGCTTTTTTGTTATACTCTGTTGTTAATTGTAAGCTACTTTTGTTTGGTGGGCTGTGGCTCTTCTCCGAGGTTAAACGGTTAACACCGAATGCGCTCAGTGAATTCACTGTAGCAGATCTGTTTCTCTTTGTCACCTTTTTAAGGGTCTTCATCAAATCTGCCAAATTCTCAACCTACAGTCATCAGTTTTAGAGTAAGATGTAACAACACTGTGTTCTGCCTTTTTACTGGAAATATAGACCCCAAATATAGTTTAGTATCAAACAGCTTCTTTCATTGAGCTGATTTATAACAGCCTGCTACACTTTTTTAGATCTGCAATACTGCACTAAATCATTCACAACAAGTGGTACAAAGAGTTCTCGTTTGACGTCCCGAAATATTTTTTTCCGAAATATGCACACAGTTTATAAACTATATATGCCCCTATCCTGTTATATATGCATCCCTCAGAGATCAGTTGTCTTTTAAAGTATCACTGTAACCTGAGTTTGCCTGAGAGTTGATATATATTTCCTGTATAGTTTATATTCAGCAGTAAGCTGCTGAATCTACTCACATTTTGCATTGTGCAATCAGAGGAATGACAGCATTTAAGCATTTTTCCTGCGTTGTGGTTATCAGTTGCAAGCCGATGCACAGAGGCTCATTCTTTAACAGCTGATGTTCTTGAAGACATTGTTTACCACCGTATGCAAACTGTAACAGCCCTTTGACATTTTTAACTCAACAGTCTGATTGATGATAATTGTGAATGCAGGAAGAACACATAGAGATTGTATTCCAATCATATTGACTTAAATATATATATATATATTTATTTTACAGTTTTCTACAATAAGTTGTTTTGTAAGTTTTAGAATAATAACTAGAGATGCACCGATGTCAGGCTTTGTTGCCGATTTCTAAACCCCAATTTTTTGTAAAGCTTTGACCTGTCAACACAGATTTTAGTTCTTTTGAAGAATTTTGATTAAGAAAAATGGAAAGAACTGTATTTCTAAACAAAAAGCTGCTGTCATAAATTTTTATATTAGCAGAGTTTTACTAATTTCAAACAAAATCAAAATGATTTGGAGTTGGCGTTTTATACGTATTTTAGCATCTTATCTTGGTGATAATTAGTCTCATTGTGGGTATTCCCTGGAGAATGGAGACTGTAACCTTAACCTTAACGTGATTTCTAAAATATCCAAATCCATCATGTTTCATAACAGACATAGGTTGAAAGCTCAGAAGTATAAGAGAGAGCCACTTTCCTGTGAGATGTTCTTTGCTAGTTTGACAAGGCAGGTCACAAGGCAGGTCCAGATTGACGTGCTTCATACATGAAGAAGATGGGTACAAAGACGGTCTGTAAAAGTACAAATTGCCCAAATCATAAACTGACCGGCTTCTGGCGAAGACTGAATCTCCATTGTAGCAGCTTTTGTGCTTCCTCTGACTTCACTTTTAAACACCTCTCCAAAGCAAAAAAATTAACAAAAATTAAATCTTGACACAGTTAGAACTTCCACATTGAAGTGCGTTGTCATCAGGGAAACCCAGTCACGCTTACGTATGGTGTGTTCACTGGTCGTAATTAAATGGGATTTTTGAAGTCGGGCTTGGTCAAGCTGAAGATCGTTGAGTTGCGGTCTCCAGCTGCTTTCTCGGTGCATCTCTAATAATAACTGTTAACCAGCAATAGATCCATTGGAAACATCAGACTGAACTTCACAGGCTGTCCTGTGTTATAATAGTTCTTGAGGAAAACAAGTACAAAGAATCTAACTCCAGCAAAGCAGGAAGCTCCTGTTTTATGTGGAAGTGAGCAGTAATTTAGATTTTTTTTAAAATTATTATTATCAAATGGAGTCTTACTTATTTAGAATAAAAGTTCTGAGGTCAGACTGAGACCATGAAAATAAGGGCAGGGTTTACAAGCTGTAGATAAACTACAGATGGTGGATGTACCTTAAAATTTGTTGACTTTAGAGCCCATTTTGCCACCTGATTCTTTTTTTTTAAATGGAAATACAGAGGAAAGAAAAAAATATTTTCTAATATTAAAACTAAAATGCTGTCCACCTCTTTAAAATGTGTTTTTTTATCGTGCTTGTCCAAAGTAAAATTTAAAAAAGCACTTATGATTGCCATGTTCACATGGATAAAAAAAACTATATTAATAACACAGAGAAATCAAAAATAGAAATTAAGCTGCCATTCAATTCTCTACAGAGTAGTTTTATCTGTACAGATTCATTCTTAGTAAATTGTGTAAGTTTTCTCAGAGTTGACAAAATCAGCTTTCCAATTTGTGTAAGAAAACTGTCTACTTTTTGTTTTTCATGTATTTCAAATGATACTCTAATTCTGATTTTAAAAAGATAGCCGCCTGAACTATTTATTCCTATAGCCCTTAATCTAAAGTCTGTAAAAATTAATTCCCCCTCCCCGCATTAGATCTTTGATTTAGGCATGAACAGATCAAAACAAACCCTCTCTTTGTGTGATTTTTTTTTTTTTTTCCAAGTTGTTTGCCGAGACGCGGCCGTGACAGTAGATGTAAATTTATAGAGACATTTATGCTGTACATTAGCAGCCTTCCTATCGCAGATTTTGCCGCATGTGTTTTATTCGTCAAGTGCTCCGGACAGTCACCTAAGCAGAGCTCAGCAGCAGAGTATCACAGATGACGTGTTATTTGTTTGGCACGTCTTTGAGTCGGCGTCTTGACTGACAGCGAAGTGCAACGTCAAACCTCTTGTCACCATAAAAAAAACAACAACCCTGTGTCGTTTCCTAGTATCGGCAAGTCAGATGAGCTGCAAGGAAAAGAGAAAAAAAAAAAGTAATCTTTTTTTCGGTGAGAGCTGAAGCAAACATTAAGCAGAAATTGTCACAGTTTAAGAATTCCTGATGCTCCGTGTAAAACCTTTATATATCAGTGGTGTTCCAGATAAGCTAGGTCAGCAGGCCTCTTCCAGCCACCAAATTCACCAAGTGCCAATAAAAGTTAAGACATAAAGGACAAGGTATTCTGACCTTTAAAGAAATTGCACTACGCTGTACTGCGCATAGACATGTTTTTATACATGGACGTTTTGTATTTACAGATTTTTTTTTTTTAAGTGAAAGGTTTTTTTTTTTTTCGTTTTTGTTTCGATGAGTCGGGAGGGATCCAGTCACAGTCTGATGGGATAGAAAAAGGGGGTCGAGTACTCCCGCCGAGAGGTTTCCCCACTAATGGCAAGTAATCGTAACAGATAAAGTCTCGTGCTCGGTGTCAGATGTTGTACTAAACACTGCGGCGCTGGCAGGTGGAGGGGCGTGGTACTGGAAGTACAGTGTGGTACTCGGCAGTTGTCGGTCTCTTTACCTTTCCTTGGCTGAGTGCTGAGGACTGGAAGCAGTCCCAGCCCTGTTGCAGTGATGGGGAAACACCAGCTTCAATACGTAGCTACACGTTATCGTCCCGGTAACAGAAGATGCTTTAAAGTGTTCATTGCCTGGAGTTTTTTTTTTTTTTTTTTTTCACAAAGTTCATGCGCTTTTTAAACACACTGCTGCAAATGTGCTATTTCTTTCATTTAAAAATGCTCCTGCTTCTTGACATTTTACTGTGGTAATGTATTACATGCATGTACATACTGTTAGTGCTGGATACCACTTTTTCTTCAGTACATTTGGTTGTTAAGAGTATCCAAAGCCACCCATTAGGTCTCTCCGTCCCAAGTAAACACCAGCAGGTTTATGTGCCGAGAGCTTCATTTGGCAGAGAATTAAACCTTTTTAGAGGAAATGGGGCCTTTACGCCACACTGTTCCTCTTTATGGCGGCTTTCGTTCTGGCTCACCGCCCAGAGCACCACAGCTCGGGGCTGGTCTGAAGTTTTTCAGATTTTGTTTTCTCTTTTTCAGCTGCACCCAAAACAAGTTTTTTAGTTGCTTTCAGAGTTGTAACTTTGATCGTACACAGCGGCAGATTGAAGTTGCTATCTGATTCAGAACTTCTAATGTGGTGCTGTAGTAAAAGGCTATTTCACACTTCTTGAAGGAATTGGGAGTGCATTTATTTTATCATCCCTGGTTTGATATCGGAAATTCTCAGAGGAGTAAAACCTGGACTGAATTATGCTAAACTGCACAGGCGTTCTTAAAACTATATGCTGAGATTTATCAGTCCTTTATTCTATTTGGTAAAGCACAACAAAAGAAATTCTTAATGCCGCTTTGACACATTAAGGACCTCCTTAGGATGTTGCTGGGTGCCATTTAAGCAAAAACCACCACTGTTCAAATTGGAACTTGGTTATCGGGTCCCCAAGGCTCCCTTCAGGACGTTTTTTTTATTTTATTTTTTTTATTTACAGTGTCGCTTGGGCCCCTGGCCCAAGAAAAAAAAAGAAAAATCTTCTCCAGAGATCATTGTCTTTTAAACAAGAGATGCACCAACGGCCAGAGCTAAGAATTTTATCTGATTGGCTGTGATCAATGAAATACTGAAAACCCTTTTTTTTCTTTTTTTTTTTTCTTGTGATGCATCAAGAGTTAAAATAAAATTAAAATAAAAATAAAGCTTTGGAGCATTCTTTGATGCATAAATAGAGATGACCGGCTAATCCTTTGATTTTCCATTGAATAAAAACAACTACTATCAAAGAACCTGCAGCATTTTTCTTTTTACATCACAGCAGGTAGTAAAAAAAAAAATAGAACTGGTCAAAATTGTATGCAACAGGTCAGATCCTGAAAGAAAATCGGCCATCGCCGTTGCCCAGGAAATAGCCTGATCGGTGCACCTCTTGTTTAAACTTACAACACATTTGCCTTGTGAAGCGGTGGATGGAGATCGACACTAACTGCTGACGGGTGTGCGGGGAAACAGCAAAGTCCACACACAACAGGCAGTGACAATATAAGATTTGCAGTTTCAGGGCCTTGTTGTACATAAAGCATGATAAAGAGATCTGTGAGGCTTTGTCACATGTTGTTTTGTTGTATCTCTGTTATATGAAAAGGAAATTTTCAAATTTTTTTTACGTTACTGTTCAGAATATGTTTTTTTTTTTTTTTCATCTTTAAAGGCAATTGCGAAACTATAGTGAACTGATTCAGTGTATATTGTAGCTTAGTGGCAAAGGGGAGAAAAAATGACAACCTGTTGAATGTACAACGTATAAAACTTCATTTTGTTATTTTTTTGTAGTTGCTGGCTAGTTTAGCCATTTTGAGAGATTTTCGTGCGTCCTTATTTGTTGTCTTATTTCTGAACGCCTACAAACATCTGTCGCCACACTGATAAATCATATGGAATAACACAACCATGCAGTATTGCTTTACTATCTTTGTGCAATGACGATATATAAAGTGATGATAAATAACATTTTTTTTTTTTTTCATGCCTTTCTGGTGACATTTGTGCTCCCACTCTTACCAATTTGTCCTCTTTATTTGGCCAACTTGGGCGTTTCATTTGAGTTTTTGTACTTTTCGTTGTCATGGCTGTTGTTTGCGGTTGTGAAAAGAAGCTGTTCTCAGTCAGGATAGCTTTCTACCTTTTGGTCACAATGGAAATTGTTACCTTTTGGGGCATTTTTTTTATCCTGCCCTGCACATTCCAACAGACAGCGTGACTTTTCCCCTCGCTTCTTCTTTCACCGCAGCAAATCGTCTCCCATCACTTTCTCTATTTGTGTGCTATCCAGCTTCACTGTGGTTCCACCCAGGCCTTTAGCCAGTACATTAAGCTAAACTAAACCCTTGAAATGTGCAACATAATACATTTTGTTTTCTTTCCAAATACATTAAAATTGGTGTGCTGCTTTCTTGAATGTCCGTTTTCATTTTGTTCACTAAACAGCAGCAGCAAAACAAACAAGATATTTTTCTTCAAAATCCCGTGTATTGCATTGCAATGGCAGCTCCACACCTCCCTCTCTTGTGCTTGTATTGTCTGTCCCTGCGTTTCGTCAAACCCTATCCTATAATGACCTTTTTTGTTTCAGTGCTGTTGTGTTTTTACTGAGCCTTACGCTTTTATTTTTCTCCCGTCGATTGATTTTCTGATTGAGTTTGATGTTGTTGTGCATGTCTAGCATTGCTCATGCTTTTCATATTCTTTATTTTTATTCTTGTGTGTATGTTAGGAGATACAACACTGAAGGGTTTTATGTGTTAGATTTTCCCTATCTGTATCCAGGAACTCAAGGCTGATGATGGAAGCAAAGCCTGACTGCACTCAGTGCTGGAAGAGTTTTTGGTGGAAAGGTGATTTCAGTCTTTGGGTCTTCACTGGAGGCCAAGGTTTCTCCTGTATTTGGGTGGGCCCTGCTTCCCCCCCACACACAGGGAGAAAACACTTTCTGAGCAGTGGTGCACTCAATGAGTACTTGTGTGAATGTCAAGCCTTTTGTCTAGTGCTTGAAAAGATGGATGGACATGTATGATGCTTATAATGTGATCTGTGTGATGTAATGTGACAGTAAAGAAAAATAAACCTGAATGGAAGACATTTGGTGTCGGATGTATTATTTTTTTTGCACCTCTTGCAAAGACGTGCAAGAAGCGCTAACATAAATTCTTTTTTTTTTATTCTTAATAAGATTAAACAAAATGGTATGTATCAGAATCACTTTGAACAATATTACAGGGTATTTTTATACTTATCAGAATTTAAAAATTCTTATTTACTTTATTACAAATGTTTGTTATAACATGACAAATATAATGAGAAACATATTGTAAGAGCATGAAAATCATAACAGATATTGTTGGAACAATACATGTTTGATGTTTTGCATTATACAACCCTTATTCTTTTATCTACTTATTTTTGCTTTGACAACTTTACACTTCTGTCCTTAAGATTTCCCTATATGGCAACAAACCTCGAATAAAACAAAGGACGAATATGTAGAAAAACAACCTGGTTCCAGCTGTTATGTATGATGGGGGGGCATCACAGATTCTCCTCACCATTTATTTTCCAAAGTTCATAAGAACCTTGTTAGAGTGCATGGCATCACGAACTCTGAAACACAAAGACATTTTAAAAGAAATGGCACATTCTGCTAGAAAACCGGTCGTCTTCACTGGGGCTTTTAGCAGTATAATGATCCAAGATATATGAGCAAATCTTTATAAAGAAACGGTTCCCTAAGATGGAAAATCATCTCAGACTGGAACCCTTTGGTAAACTGGTGCGGTGAGCTGGAGAGGAAAGTGAATTTGAAAGGGCCAAAAATTGTGGATAATGTAGAGATATTGTGCAAAGAGGAAAGGTCAGAGATGCTTCTTTTTGGTGCCAAAACCTTGTGAAACATTAAAGCAGAAGGCTAAGCGTTGTCCAATTGACAAAAAGGGGAATATTTTACATTTTAACAGTGGGGGTGCCAACAAGTGTGCTGGCACTGATTTTGTCAAAAGCAATAATATCTTTAAATAAATTAAAATAATCAGTTTTATGGCTTTTTTTTACATTATGTCTGCATCGGTATATATTTAGAAATTAACAAGGACGTTTGACAAAGATTTTTTTCAATGGATGTTTCATTCCTGTCTCCTTTCTTTGACTTGTCTATTGCACCACCAAGTGGGCAAAGGGACGCAAAGCAATCACGATTTCTTAAAAAAAAAAAAAAAAGGCACAGTACACACTGGTCACGTCTTTACAGCAGCAATTTCAAAATTTATTGAGACTGATTGGATTTTGCAAATAATAGTTAAGCTAATTCTTCCACTAAACATGAAGTTAGAAAGAGGCGTGGATGACTGGCAGGCTCGACCCAACATCGAAACAGAAGGCTTATGGTTGACTGCAATAATGTTCTGTGATCAGTACTGTCAACCAAAAATATATCAGCACAAGAGCACTTAAATCTGCCCAAAAAACAAAACGGGTGTAAAAACAGGACAGTTTTTCTCTTTTTTTTCTGATTATTTACCACATTTTGTTACAAACACAGGATTATTATAATAATCATTATAAAGTCAGTATCATATTGAACAAATATTCCCAACAAAAATAAACAAACCTCAAGCTTCAAGTGTGACCTTTTACAAATGAAAGACCCTTTGAAACTTGAAAGAGTAAATAAATAATATATAATAGTAATATAAATTCATATATATGAAGGTATACACACATCACTCTTAGTAGAACAAAATCTAAAGTAAAAAGCGGCAAAAAACTTTTTTTTTTTTAAATATAGTAGAATATAGATATACCCATATCTATGGCTTCATGATTTTCACGTGTGAGTCAAGCTATACAGGCTGAATGAGGATTGCAGTTTGTACACGTCAAAGAATACCCATATTCATCTGCAGAAAGAGCAAACAGTTCCAGTTTTGCACGGTGTGGAATGAGACCGGCGTGCGCAGATGCCGAAAATGTCGCTTTGGTATGACAAAAATGAACACAGGCATGCAAGTTAAGACCACGGAATCAGGGCACGAAAGGTCAAGGAAAGGAAGGGAGGATCTAGTTGCCCAGGTATGATTTGTCTTGTTGGGAGAAAAAAAAGAAAAGCAACACTTCTTGATAATCTCTATCCACAAACCCAAATATTCATCTCATCTCTCCACACAGACGCTCTTGCAAGCACACGGGTGAAAGGAAATGTCATTTAGGCACATATTGAGGGGTCGATGGCGGACGTTTTCCTGAAGAACAACCCGGAAAGAGGAAGAGGACAGCACAGGTCGTGAAAAGAGAGTAAAGTGTGTGGGGGGGGAAGGGGGTCCGGGGGAATCAAACATACATCCAGATGTCTCTTAGTGGCCATAACAGCACCACAGGACAGAGATTTGTCACTGATCATGGGCTCCTTCCACACCCATTGCTAACATTCATCAAAATTTCTACCCCTTTGTCTTGTTTAAGCCCAGAAAAAAAAGACAGTTTGGTAAATGGGTCAAAACACAATGACTAACAAAGCTGCGAAAAATGAAGAAAGCATCACACATTGTGCAGTTTTTTTGTTCTTAATGATAAGTACAGTCCACAGCACCTGCAGCAGAGAGCCTGATGTGTGCAACCATCACAGGCAACATGTTTCCCACAACATGTTCCAGCTGCAGCACTTCCTTTCCATGTTTTTTGAAGAATGAGATCCAGACTGCAGACTCAACACACATTTAGAGAGGAGTGTTTAGTCTGCAAGCTGCCTTACTGTGTGTCATTTTAACTGTGAACGAATCAAATCAAAACCTAATCTGCTTGCTTTTAAGGATGCGGTCTTCTAAAATCGAGCTGGTCCTCTCGCACAGCCCTTCATAATTGACAACAATGGTAATAATAAAAATGAAAACGTGTGCACTTCGTTAATCCGATTGTGATGAATAGCGACAGGCTCGTGGGAATAAAAGAAAAGAATCAAAACAACCCAACAACAAAACCGTTTACCACGACTATAAAGGTAAAAAGCACTCGTTAAAACACGGACTGCGAAACAAAAGCACTTCATGTATACAAAAGTACTAGATTGTAATTTTTTTCTCTTTTTTTTTTGGTTCCATATTAATCAATTAGTGTACATTAGTGATGCAAAAAGCATAAGCGTAATAAAATGTTTTGATCAATATCTAAAAGAAGAGCAGGGCAGTGAATGTGTTTTTCCCCATCAGTAGTTCAAAAACATAAAAAGGAAAGAAAAAAAAGACGCAAATACGACAGAAAAAGCTTAAACCGGCACAATAAAAGGTCGATAAAAAGCCCCATGGCTTGCTGTCCACAACAAGGCAAAGTATAAAAGCTTTCTTTTTGTACAAGGTATAAAATATCAAATGAAAGAAGCACACAAAGTAAAGCTTATCATCCAGCACTTAATAAGAATAATTAATAATAGTAACATCAACAACAATAATCATAGTTCTGATAATCATAACATTAAGACATGTCATCAGCCTCACTTCAATTGTTAACTTCTGCCAAAAAAAACAAAAAAACTCAGAAATAATCTTAAAAAGCAGTGTAGACTCTTTCTAGACGCCGGACCCACATTCAGACGCACGCACGCCCACCCAGCCATACAGAAAGGAGGAAACGGTTTCCAATAAATAACAAATCAATATTACACAAATACTGAAATCTCTGAATTTCAAGCACAACGTCGATCCTTTTTTTCTTTACAACCTTACAAAGCAGGAGAAACTGATGCACGCAAAAAAGAGTAGCCGTGAAAAGTGTCTGCATATTCTGTGGGGAGAAAATGGAATTTACACGTCTGAGCTAAGGAGGAAATAAAAGTAAAAAAAAAAGAATAAAACCAGGGGGTGGGGGGGGGGGGGGAATGGTGCGAGAGACTTGGCTCTCAGGTCCTATCGTCACAACTTTCAGCGCGAGAGACGAGCGAGAGAGACAAAGAGCGTTTGTTAGTGTAAGGTAGCTCCACCGCGTGCTCGCGTTGACTTTCAGAGCACAAACTCTCGGTTTAAAACGCTCAGATTTCATTCTCTGTCCCTCTGCCCCTCTCCGTCTCGCGCAGCCTTTATTTCACCCTTCTTTTACATCTTTATGTACAAACCTCCAGTTTCTGCTGGAATGGATCAATAGAAACCGGGTGGCGAACTTAATAGAAGAAAGATTAAGGAGTGCGCTGAAAAAGGCATAGGTTCTATAAACAGCAATCTGCACAAAGGTTCAGTGATTTCTATCTGGCGATAACAGTCAGAGAGGACATAAGGTACATCCTTAAAGGTAGGTGCGGTCACCGAGTTGTTCAGGTAAGTAAATATCAGATCAAAACATGTAAACCAAACGGGTTCAGGACTTTGATAGGAGTCAGTTGTCATTAAAGTGCAAGTCTCTGGCAGTAGGACTCAACTAGGAAAATGTGTCATCTGGGGCTTCACAGTCCTCCACCCTGACACCAAGTCTTTGCAATAGATTTAGACTCTCGCTCTGAGATGCCCTCCTTCCTGGCTGCCCCCCCCCACCCCCACCCCTCCGTCCCCAACTCTGTCTGTGATCCTTGGTTTCTGCGATGATTGTGATGGCAAACATACAAAGTTGCAGTCTAGCACTGACCGCTTCCTTGGCAGCCTGATTCCTGTTGTGACAGAGCAGAAAACAGCTGGACTCCAGCCTGAACCCTCGAGAAGAAGAAGAAAAAAAAACACAAAAACACTGCATCTGAAGTGGAGGAGGTAAGCGGAAAAAAGCCTTGTACTCAAGCCATCTCTTGATTACTCTTCTTCTATGGCGGTCAAGCTTGAGAAAGTGTGTGTGTGTGGGTGTGTATGTGTGTGTGTGCATTTGAGTGTTTCGATCATTGTCGTGCATCACCCTACAGCATCTCCGTACAAAGGAAGGCCTGCCCCCAGTGGGTGGGGCGAATGGGTAAAGTGAGCAGAGGAATCTGCCTGAGAGATCGGAGAAGATCTCCAGAGATTGGTTGATGAGCCACAAACAGGAGGCCTAAAAGGTTCTACGAGATCCAGGCAAAGTCTTTCTCACTCCCATTCTGCTGCTCTCCCTCCTGAGCTGAGGAGTCGCTCTCCTCCTTCTCATTGTCCAGTGCTCCGTGGGCCTCAGCGGCCATCCCTGAGACCTTCCACTTCCCCGGCTCTTCGTCCCCTTCTCCCAAAATCTCACTGTCCCCTTCCACCATCATTTCCTCCTCCCCTTCCCCGTCGCCGTCACACTCCGCCTGGTCATCATGAAACCGATCCCCGGGATACAGCTCCTCCTCCGGCGAAATGTCCCCACCCGTCTCGCCGTTGTGGTCCAGCAGCGCGGCCATGCCCCGGCCCGAGCAGTCGGCGCAGACCCCGTGCCGCCGGGAGCCGTGTTTGATCCCGACACTCGCTGCGGACATGAAGACCCGGCTGCACACCTTGCACACATACTTCTTGTCCTTGCTGTGGACCTGTGGGGTGGAAGCACACCATGCGATGTTGATAAATTACACTTTGGATGACAAGTACGGGTGAATCCCAACAAATTATTGAAAAATTATTTATTTTGGTCATGCAAAAATCGAAACTCAAACATTACATAGATTCATGAGGCACAGCGATATGCTGTATTTCAGGCATATGTTTCTGTTACTTGTGACTACGGCTAATGAAGCACAATTGTTTTCTCAGAAAATTAGAATGTTACATGACACCAATTTAAAAATGCGTTTTCACAACACATTAGTGTTATGTTATGGCCAAAACAATGACAGGGACGACTGCAGACAGGCTGTCTATCAGACAGCCACCGGTGTACAAGAGGAGCAAGGCACAAAAGATCATTGCTTAAAGAAGCTGCCTGTTCCCAGAATGCTGTATCCAAACTTTAATGGGAAGTTAGGTGGAAGGAAAATCTGGGGAATCAAAAAAAATCTCAAGCAACAGGGATGGACAGGGAAGCAAAGCCCACTCAAGAGAGGGTGAGCTTCACAGTTCTCTTGAGGCTGCAGTTATCCCTGTTGCCATCTCACCGGCTTCCGCCACACATTTAGCTGGAGCTGGAGTCAGAGCTTCAAGATCCACCATGCACGGACGTATTCCAGGACTACATCTGTCACATTCCTTATGTAAAGCAACTCCTGAGCTAGAAACAGCATCTAAAGAGAAGGTTTCAGAAGAGTCTGGAGGTCAAGTCAAGAGTCACAAAACCCAAGCTGCTCGGGGTCCAGTGTGAAGTTTCCACGGTGATGAAGATTGGGGAGTCATCGGGCAGCCGTGGCACTTTTTTTTATCAAGTCAAAAGTCAGCAGAGGGATCAACCAGAACATTTTAAAGAGTTTCATGGTTCCCTCTGCTGGGAGGCTTTCTGAAGGTGCTGATTTCATTTCCCTGCAGGACTTGGCACCCGCCCACACCATCACACCACCAAAAGTATCAAAACCTGGTTTAATAAGCAGGCATGACTTATTTTAACCATAAAGAGCTAAACTCCTTGGAGAATCTATGGAGATGAGAGACCAAAAGCATCAAAACATACAACCTGAAGGCCGCCATTCAAGCGACATCGGCTTCCTTAACACCTCAGAGGAGCCACAGTCTGATCACCTCGATGCCATGACGCAGTCATTTACGTAGAATGAGCCATTTTATTCTGTGCAGTGCGTGCATTTACTTTTCACTAGGCTGGCACTTCTCTGTTAAAATCAATTTATATTGGCCTTATTCATATTTTCTCAAAATATAGGTTTGTTACTAACTGTAAGCCATAACAATCAAAAACAAACCATACAAACATATATGAACCCCTGAAATATATCAATTTAGTTTTGTCTTTTTAATGGAACAACTGAAATCAACATTTTTGTGATGACACATGTACACTTTTCCCCAAGGGGGCAATGGCAACAAGATGGGGCTCACCAGTGTGTGCCTCTTCATGTGTTCCCGTCTGGTGAACTTCTTCCCGCAGATTTCACATGGGTAGGGCCTCTCACCGGTGTGGGAGCGCATGTGCCTCTTAAGGATGCACTGGTGCATAGCAGAAAAACTGCAGTAGGGGCACTTGAACTTTTTACGGATCACCGTGAAGTCATTCACTGCAAGGACAGAAAGGAGGAGGGCGAGAAAGAAAGGGAAGGAGCAAAACATTAGCTTTGAAAGAGAAAATAACATGACATCTCTTTTCAGTTATTGCTTTTAATTAGCGGCATGGGCTAGAAATGTAACATCAATTCCCATGGTCATCCCAATCCCAGGCAAAGCTACAGTTGCCCTGGAAACAAGCTCTTCCTCCATACTAAAGCAATAAAGGCATAGCGATACCATAAACACATGACACTACATTGAGTCTGTCTAAGGTGCTCTAGAAGGTCTCTAGTGTGGACAGCGAGAACGCAGACGGAAAGGCAAACACAGACAATGACAAGAAAATCCGCAACACGATGGAGGGGGAACTGGATTTTACAGTGACGGGTTTCAAAGGCACAACACGCACTGTCCACATCCACTACACACTCAAAGGAGGGGGGTTATCACATGTAATTACCTCCATCGGCTTCGGCTCTCGTTAAACATTTGATGGCACGTCAAAAAAAAAAGAAAAAAAAAAAAAGAAGAAGAAACATGCAAGGACAAATAAACCGCACAACAGATTCAGGCTTTCGGGTTCAGAAATAGATGAATTCTCATGAATGGCTGTGTATGTGTGGCAAAACACAGATAGGGAAAAAAAGAAGCTGCAACAAAATCTCAATTTTCAACCATAATTTAATCACAGCATGAAATCTACAGTTCCTTTTCTTTAAAAAAAAAAAAAAAGTACAGAGGTCTGAACAGTACATGGGTTTTTTTTTTTAAGATACATTATTGAGTCTAAAATCTGGACTTATCTTTCTGAACTCACAACAACACTTATTCAAACTCATAAATACCACACCACAACCACTACCTTTGCAGAATTCCCATTTAGTTCCTGAGTTCCATCAGCCTGTGACTCTGTTTCAGCTGCAAAATGTGTTACCTGAAGATGGGTTTTTAGAAAGCGTTTGGCAGCTGGGAGTTATCTGTGCATATACAACAGAGGAGGGACACATTCCCCCATGGGCTCAGGTTTTGCTTTAATAAGGAGCACCTAGAAAGATAAAAGCAGGTGGATGCCTAATGGGTATGTTATTCAAAGTATGGGTGTATATGAGAAACCTTTATGGGTGGGTTGTATCAAGACAATACAGCAGGAAACGTTGGTATTGAACACACCAATGTTTTTCTCAGTATACGTGTTTCTAACTGTCCTATAGGTATGAAGTTCAAACCAGATGTTGGCAAAAACCCTAGTAATAAATAAAATAAAAATAAAATAGGTCCATAAATTAATAAGTACAGTGAAGTGACAGAATAGGTTTGAAGAAAAGAAGCAGCAAAAATACATAAAAAGCTAAGAAAACGACCAAAAGCAAAACCGCCACCAATCACTACCGATAACTATAAGCTGATTTAGTGCAAATTGATGGGCTATCAGGGTATCTGAAAGCAAGCACCCAGACCTTACTTTATGGACACATTTCTAAATCTCTGATTGTTCCAGTGAGCACCGTACTGGTTAATAATCTGGAAGTGGAAAGATTATGAGTTACCCACGAACAAGCCACGACCAAGGGCACAATGCAAGACAAAATCAAAAGAACAACCAGAAGAGTTTCCCCAGAGCCAGGGACTACTTGCAGGGAACGTTAGAAACCTGAAATTAAAATTAAAATAGAAGTAAACACGCTCAACCAAATGGCCCTTATGCACACCCAGCACAAGACTCCACTGCTGAAGAAAAAACAAGATTGAAGCTTGTTTAAACTTAGCTTTCATTTGGAAGAGCAAATGAACTACTGGGAAAATATCGTCTGGTTATATGGGACAAAACGACCCTGTTTGGATGGCATTGCACCCACCATGTTTGGAGAAGGAATTATACCGCACATCACTCCAAAAACTCTGCACCAACAGTGAATTTTGAGGTGGGAACATTTTGGTATGCTATTCAAAATATGACACTGGTAGACTTCATATAATTAAAGGAAGGGTACATTTACTGAGACATTCAAAACAATAATCTGAAGATGAAACAAGACCGGATTTCTGAGCAGTACAATGATCCAGTACACACAGACACGGAAACTCTCAGCTGGTTTCAGATAATTTGAATATAGTTTCTAGAATTTCCTGACTTGAATACAAAAGAAAATCTGTGAAATAACTAAATTGCATAGAAAAGACCCCAAGAAACTTCAAGATTTGAAGACAAATTTAGCCCTATGTGACACATGCCACTAGTTTCTCCATAAAGTAGATGCCCTCAAGCTGTTATTATAAAAAAAAGAGTTTTACAGTTAGAACTGAATACATTTCAGTAAGCATGTTTTCATACTTATTTATTTTATTAATCCACTTTATTGAACATAATCAAATTTTGGACTAATCTGTGCTTCTTTGTATGTGTGGACCACCGGAGTTGTTGCCAACATCTGAGACGAATTTCATGTCAATAGCCCAATTATAAATAATTTTACTGCGAAAAGCATAGAGGTTTTCAACACTGTTTTCATTTTGCTATATCTCGTTGCACATCTGCTGTAAACTCAAAGTAAAAGTGTTTTGGCAGAAACTGGTGTGAATTCACATTAGCAAAGATTGTCAAGCTCGTGTTCAGCCCAACTGCTGCTCACCAACACAGCCCTCACCTCCTCCCTTATAATTATTCATATGCGTTTTTTTTTTTTCCACTTGTCTCACTTGATTCCCCATTTTCTGCCCCGAGCACACCACCAGCGCCATTATCACAGTGCAGCCGTGACATCACTGAGCTCCTCTGGTTTAACAGGCCTCTGCACCTCGGCCTCCACTTCCACTTCAGATGTGGGGGTCAAGAGGTTAAGAGGCGGCCGGAGCCGCGGAGGACAGATTACTGCTCAGGTCCTGCCCCGCTCGGCCGCTACGGCACTCACAGATCTGGGTCGAAGAAGGTGGCCGGAATATTGAGAGAAAACGACACCAACCAACCCCCATCCGAGCTGCTGCTGGCCTATTGTTTTAGCGGGCTTTGTCTTCTTCAGCACATCCCCTCCATCTGTGCTCATCTGACAGCTTCTGACTCAAAGCAGTACCGTCAGAGGGACCGCGAAAGACGCAAAACTGTGAGTCCATCCCATCCGGACCTACCACAGAATTCTAGTCTCTTTATAAACTATATAACTATATAACATTAGCTGAGGTGCAGAAGTCAGCTTTTCTTCTTTTTCTGCAGTGCTGCAAAGTTCCTGCAGGTGGTGTGGTTGTTTGGGCTGTAACCCACAATGCCTGACAGGTATGGGTTCTGTTTAAACGTCTTTGTGCGCGTAAATGCATGGGTGGACACAAAGATTAAAATCTCTCTGCCTAAAAAAGGAGATGAGAGCGTAGTCACAGTGGTGACTGGGGACGGAGAGCCAGACGAGTGGTTTAGGTTGAGGAAGTGAAAATGCACCCCCTGTCTCTCCGCTCGGCACAAGAGTGAAAAGATATTCACCTGGTTATGGGTTTAGCTGGTTCTTACTAAAACTAGTGAAACGTTGCATAAATTATGGGTCAAAAGTTTAATGGGCGTCGAGTTAGATTCATTTTGCATAGCAATTGTGCATTTCTGACAAATTGACATCAGTTTGAATGGGTAACTGTTACACAATAATAACGGCATAGTATTTAAGAAGGTGTAAAAAAGTGCTCTGCACTTTTGATATTAAGAAATTCTTTCCTTTTGAGTGCATAACACCACAAAGCATTTTTGGCATGAATGTTAAACGCAACTGAAGGTACAATTCTAACTACAAATGGGTATGAGTGACTCTACAGGCCTTCCACGTCAATACTGCCATTGTAATTGTCAACTTTCAGGTGTTGGTTTAGCCGCCACAGCGGGTCTGTAAGCCCCCCCTGAGACATTTCCATCCCAGTGCCGCCTCCCAGTATGGCTCCTGGCACCAAGGCCACCTGGCAGCACACTTTAACATGCGTTGCCAAGTTCTTCTGGGTGCTAAAAGCCTTGGCACAGGCCGGGCAGGTGTGCCCTCTCTCTTTGGAGTGCACGGAGGACAGGTGCCGGTGCAGGTCTGTGCGATCCCGAAAGTGCTTCAGGCAGTACACGCACTGCATCAGCTTCTTCTTGAAGTGGATGGTCTTCTCATGACGGTCCGCATTGGATTTCAGGGTGAAGCTTGCGGGGCAGTGGGAGCAGAAGTAGCGAGCCGGAACAGGCTCACCCACCGCAGGGCGGTAGAGAGCCTGGCTGAAGAGTGGAGGCTGGGGCTGTGATTGGTGACGGTGTTGGACGGGCTGGTGGAGAGGACCCGGCATGCCTGGCCAGTCCAGGGACAGGGCCATCAGGGACAGGGTGTGGTGGTACTCGTGTTCCCTGAGATGCTCCAGGCTGCTGAACAGCCGTTTGCACAGGGAGCAGGCGAGCCCCTGTGAGGAGAAGCTGCCGCGCTCTGGCAGGGCTTTCTCCCCTGATCCAGCCTCCTCACCCAGCGCGAGCGGCCCTTTAGATCCTCTGCCAGCTTCAGACACTGATGCAGGCACTGCTGAACCGCCGGTACAGCTCCCCTCGCCCATCTGATCTCTCTCGACAGGGGACTGGTCACCTTCCAAAGCTGAAATAACGAGGAGGGAATGGGAAGAAAATGAAGTACAATACAAAACTGAAGCTCTAAAGTATTCGAGACAGTCTGTATGTTAACTTTTGAACTATACCTGTGCTGTACTCTTTCATATCTTCTTTGTCCTTTATACCCTCCTGTAAGCACAAAATATCCCGTTAAGTGACACATTTATGCAATCTGGAAGGAATGTTGTCTGGGCATGCAGAAAGCAGGAAGGTGGTAAAAGCTGTGAAAGCAAACCTTTTTTATTAAGCAACAAACACGACGATAACGGCATGAAAAGTTCAAAACAGGAAAAAAGGTCACAGGCAAAAAATAATTAGAGAGCAAACAAATCAAAACAGCATTTAAACAATTTAAGTTACTACATCTGTCTAATGGGACTCATACTGGTAAGTAGTGATATTATTAAAGGGATAGCTCTGGATTTTTTTAATCAGGGTTTGTTGAAAGGTTACCTGCAGTTGATTACTGTCTTTAGTAGAAATCCTGATTAGTTGGCCCTAGAGGTTAAAGCTAACAGCTAGTCAGAAAGGGACAAAAACAAAAGCCAGCGATCCAATAAATGTTTAATTTCAAAAGAGGCAACACTTCCAGATTCAAAATGTGCACATTTGTCTGGCAGTTTTTACAACATTCTGCACATTTTTATTAATTTTTTGGAAAGCATTTATTTCATCTCTTAATCTTCTGTATATTTCATAAATCAGCAAACAATATGATGCTGAACTTGATTTTTAATTTAAAAAGTGGCAATAGGCAAAATACTGCTCTCCTCAGGTCAAGTTTAAAACCCTGATCAGAAAGGATCTAGAAAAAAACCACAGCAAAAAGGCTTTTTTTTTTATTAAACAGGAACTGATTAGTTGGTTCCATCGGGGCAGTGGGAGCAGAAGTAAAAAAAAGTCCATGAATTTGACAAAACGTGAGTTTTGACAGGGGAAATCAAAGATAAAGGTATATCCCGTAAATCTTCAAAGCTCTTTATTTTACATAAAGTGATTTAATTGGTCTTGAAGAATAACTCGTGCAACACCATAGCAGGTTATGCAGATGCTGTCTTAGTGACCCTAAAACCGTGCTCACCTTTTTATTGTGTGGTTATTTACATATAACCTGAGGATTATTTACACATGAAACAGACGCAGGTGGTGGTGCACCACCAGGGATCTTCCTGTGTGGAACACATACTGAGAACGACGCATGTAAAGCACTTTTGGTCAGAGCAACTACCTTACGGAAAAGTACGGCTGTGTAAATGTCAATGAAATTCAACAACTAGAAAAATGGTACATTTAACTTCTATTAAAAACATTTATTCTGACTGGAAACACTTTACATGTTCTGTTCTTTCTAGGGTTGCATGGAATATTTTACCAATCGAGAATTCTATATAAAATCATTACTTGAGTAATGAAATATACATGTAATATACCAAGCTTCCTAAAGCTTTTTTTTATAATGGAGTTTGCCTATTTAAATTTATAATAACGACAACAGAAAATCAATTAGAACAGCTGTGCCTCTTCTTTTGCCTATCAGAACTGAATCTATTATTAAGACTGGACGGATTTAATTATAAACTTCTGTATATAAACTGGATCTATTTGTCTTGCAAAGTGGCTTAGAATAAAATTTATTGTGAATTGTAAATAATCTGGTATTAATTAACACATATCCAAGCTCAACATCTACGGTCAATATAGAAATGTGTCATTTTTATATATCCCAAACTCTTGCATTACTTTTTTTTTTCCCATACAGAAGCCAACAGTCATCTGGATCGCCCGTCTTTGTCCAGAGATGAGCTGTCAGGATGTCTTCAGCTTCAATTTAAGGGTTTTGTTCATTCTCATAAGATCCAAAACGCTCCAGGTATTTATAGAGAGAATAACCTAAAAGTGTGTGTTTGTTCCTGACCTTTTTGTCTGTTCTTTCTGACAAATATTTATTTGATGATAAATCAATCTGAAGCCTGGTGTGCTTATCAGAGATTCTAAACTTAAAATGTGGAAGTTTATCAACACTAGATTCCTAAATTTGAGCCTCTTATCCTCACTAAAATGGGATTGAATTTCTTCTCAGAGGTATAAAATCATTTGTATGTAAAGACACTCTGGGGATTACAGATCCCCAGTTGACAATGGAGAACAAATTTACGTCTGTAAGTCTGTACATGATGATACGGGACGTTGCATACTGTTGTTATTTTGCTATTGCATTAAGCTAATTCAGTTTATTGCACATTGTTTCAATCTCTCCTGTTTGATAGAGGCCCAAGATATCACATTCTGGATATTTTTCTCAAATTATTTTATCATTGTCATCCTTTTTTTCCCACTCTGTCACACCTAATGTAGACAGAGCAATATTAGGAAACTGTAAAGAGTTGTCACCCATGAAAGAACTGACCGTGTAAACAAATAGTGAAAAAAAAAACTGTTCAGTATGGAGTTAAATAAAATGAACAAACTATTGAAATAGAGCTATTTGTCGAGAGTATTTTTGATAATCGAGTCCTTTGAGGAATCATTTCATCCCAATATGTTTCTATACTTCTCACAGGAAGATCACTTTTGGCACACACCCTCCAACCTCCATTACCTATGCAAAATAATAGTTGGTTATGGTGCAAATAGCCACAAACACAGACCTTATATAATTTTAAAGGTTCAAAATATATCATTTGTATAAACGGCTGGGATTTTCTTTTTTTGATTGCCGATGGTAAAAAATCTTCTTTGGTCTTTGGCCCTCTCATTCTAACCATTACCTTTATGCTCTGGGACCAACTAATCAGTATATACACTAAATTAACTCCCAAAAGGAAGTAACTACTGCCAGTCATCTCTATCTCATTTCAAAAATCCAGAACTATCCCTTTAATGCAGAGGTGCGAAACTACAGTCCTCAAGGGTCGGTGTCCAGCATGATTTCAATCCCTGCGTCAACGCACCTGGATGGAACGCTTGAATTACCTCCCTGCATGTCATCGAATTCTGCAGAGACCTGGTAATGAATGATTCAGCTGTGTTCAACCAGGGAGGTTCTCTAACACGTGGAGGATGACAGCCCTTTAGGACTGACCAATGCTCAGAAACCCTTTGAGAGCTCAGTAAGGTGCAGCCAAAAAAAAAACCCTCCTATCCCTTCTGCACCAGAGTAAAACTCTACCCCCGTCTATCCACTCCGTACCCATGCCATTCCTTCACCCCCGCCTGTTTGCTCATCTCCTTCACTCTTCCTCCTCCTCCTCCTCCTCCTCCTCTCTAAGAACAGAACACCATGCACTGGGCAAACAGATGGCTTGTCCGTAAAGATAGGGAGGCTTGTTGGGAGGCAGGTCCACTGAAATCAAATGCTGCTCCTAAATGCTCGCTCGCACACACACAAACTGGCACAAAACACACACACACATGCGCCCACTCTCCTCCTTGCACACACACACACACATACACACACACACGGAGCAGAACAAACAATTTCCTGAGCCACAAGACCAAACCTCTCTTTGTCTTCTAGTATTGATTCTACTCGGTCTCATCACACTACCTTTGCCCGTTATCTGCTATCTCTGGGCGCACGCTGCCATTGTGACTAAAGGTGTCATCTCTGATTCAGCCACTATAAACTACATTATCTCTAATACCATGCAAAGACTCCCTGCTTCAAGGCAAACTCAGGTCTAGCTATATTAAAAGACTTTCTGAGAAAGGGTGCTAGAGGGAAGGATGACAGCGATCTGAAAGAGACTGAAAGTCAAAAGCATAAAAGGGAAGAGGAAAAAAAACACAGGCAGCTTTGTTAACTGCAGTGCAGCGAGAAATATAGCAGATTCACACAAAAAAAGGAACACGGAGAGGGGCTCAATGAGCTACAGAGGGGAAGCATGATGGAAAATTACCCCATATCAGCTCTCATTTCTTTGCACCGCTCAACAAGGCATGGGCCGGTATAAGATTCTCAATAACCTTACGTTAACTTACCAGTGCAGACAGTATTGTGGCACTGACACGGAAATAATTTAATTGCTTTTATTATAAACAGAAAAGCTACAATGTTACCTACTGCGTCAAAAGCACACAGGTGTAACAGCGTAATCTACAAACCTACATAACTCTGTTCTTTTCAAGTTAGGACTAAGCTGCAGAGGCCACAGGTTTAGGAGGGAAGTCTGGATATTCTTCTCTAGCTAATTTTGCCGCATCCAAAGGCGTCCCCAGCCCAGACGAGAGGCATGATGTCTCCAGCGAGTTCTGGGTGTGCCCTGAGGTCTCCTCTCAATAGGACGTCTCCAGAAAACCTCCAAAGGGAGGCATCCTGATTAGATGCCGGAATCGCCTCAAGTGACTCCTCTCAATGTGGAGCTCCACTCTGAGCTCCCCCATGACGTCGGAACACATCCTGTCCAACCTATCTCTAAGTCTGAGCCCAGCAACCTGGTGGAGGAGGCTTATTTTACCCACTTCTTCGCTGGGTCTCGCTCTTCGGGACGCGATACACATCTCGTGACCGTAGGAGAGTGTCAGAATGAAGAAAAACAGGAAATTAGCGAGCTTTGCTGTTTTTGCTCAGCCCTGTTCTTGCCATGACAGACTGGAGCAGCTACTACCTTAATATAAATGAGCTCCACCCTACCCTCATCTGTCAATAAGAAACCAAGCTACTTGGACTCCTCAGCTTAAGGCATAAACCACGATTTTTCCAATTGAAGGCCATGGCCACAGACAATTTTGATATCATAACATTTTGATCTTGGTGCTTTGATTTAAACTAAATTTGCAAACTTGCAAAAGATTTAGCTATTTTTGAAGGCAAATTGTTTTCACATACTTAGCAGACCTTCACAGCAGCAACCAGCCCATGCCTAGTCACAGAAGCAGAGTGAAGGTGCCCCCCGGGTGCCAAACTCCCCTTTTCCAGACTTTTATCTGTCAGGCGGAGTGGCACCCAGTGAGCAGCCTCCACCATGGAGCCGACCCAGGTTCAGTGTTCTTACCTCAGGCAAGGCGGAGGGTTCTGTGCCCTCGGGGGCCTCTTCAACTTCCATGTCCAGTCCTTCTGAGTGCAGCAGCGTCGCCCCAGCCCGCAGCCCGGGGGCCTCCAGGGGCCGAGGCTCGGATGGGTGCAGTGGTGTGGGCGGAGAGGGTGGGCAGTATGCTGATGTTGATGATGGCAGATGGGGTGGTGGTGGTGGTGGTGGTGGTGGTGATGGTGGTAGATGAAGAGGAAGAAGAGGAAGAGGAGGAGAGGAACCAGCGCCCTCTTTGTTATGAACAGCGGCCCCCGTGGCCCCTGGCCGGAGCGCGCTGCAGTAGTTGTTGGAGCGGAGCCCTGAGGAGCACAGGAAACGAGTCTCACCCACCCACTCACGTACAACTGCAACCCTGCAAGCAGCTGGGCCACCAGAACACAACGGGAGAGAGTGGGCAGGGGGGCACACAGAGGCTGCCAGTGCTACACTATCAAACACCGAGGAGAGGGGGAGGAAGAAAAACTCAAAAGTTTCACTTTCCACCAGCCAAGGGGAAAGGGTTAGGAATTCTCTCTCTCCTTTTTTTTTTTTTTCCTTTGCTCCTCTGCTCTCCTCCTTCCACCCACATGTGTGCACAGAGGATGGCAGCATGTGTGTGTTTTGGGAGAGCGTGTGCATGTTTGTGTGCAGCAGTGAAATGCATATAAGGAGAGAGGGCTCGAGGATCCTCTGTAGCGTGGAGGGAAATAGTTTTGGAGAGGAGCCATCTTGCAACTCGGTTGAACACTTTTTGTACAAGCTGGGCAAAGGATGACATGGAGCGTGTAAGATGTTTACCAGCAACAAGTGAAGGCACGCTGGCTGAAGAATTTAAACATTTCATTTCACACAGAAGCTTTTTTTTCTGCTACATTAATATCACCATTAGCTCACTGCACAAGTGAAACTCTTTCTGTTTTCCTTCTTATTGTTACAAGCCCGTGTGTTGCAAGTCGTTTCATAGTGCGTTTGTGTTTGGGGGAATGTCTCCAGAGTTATGCAGCGGGTTAGCCATTCATTGCCCTCCCCTGCACAATGGACAGAATCACACGTCCATGAGGTTTGATTCCTGGAATGTTAAACTACCACGCCTGACACTCCCCACTCCTACTGACTGAGAGCACACACAAGAGCTAAAATCCCTGTCCTCCTCCTCGCCCACCCCAGCAGAGGCAGAGGGAAAACTTTAAGAGCGTGGAAGAGGAAGTGGAGGCTGAGAGTAAACCAATGAGCTACAGGTGAGACGGAGCAGCTCATTAACTAATGGGGTTCTGCCAGCAGGCACCTGTCAGAGAAGCGTTATTATAGAATAGCACCGTTAGCTGACTCTAAAAGCCTCTGCGTTTCACAGAGTTAAGGCAAACTCAGGTTATGGCGTGACGAGGCCATTTAATTGGACTGCTGTCCCGGCATCAGATATACAAGAATCGGATGAGAATCGGTTTATTGACAGAAGCGTGTCAGCTACAGTGTTTGGCACTATGCTGCCCTTTTATCTTGCTGTTCCAACTTCCTCAGCCTCGCAGGTTTATGTTGCTGTTTTGATTTTTTTGGCACATGGACTAAAATATTTACCTTTATTAAATCAAAGTCAAAGTCCATTTATTTGTCTCCTTTGGGGAAAAAAATTGCCTTGGGCAGGGAGGTGCCACTGCGCTGACACGTTGTACTCTTTTATAAGATCACAAATAGGATAAATACATAAGTAATTTTAAAAAAATTATTCAAAGGAAGCAATAATTCATTAAAAACCACATCACTAAGAAGGTTCCATTGAAAAATCGTAGGTTAGAAAAACACTTATAACAGTGCAGTATTCTCCTGATTAGAAAAAGCTGAAGGAACCCATGCAGTCATATAAAAAAAAGACCCGCTCCTCCAACCACTTTGCTGTTAAATGATCCAATATACTGGAATGCCACTTAAATGTATCAAGCTTTGAAAAGTCTTGATAAATTCTGGGGCACATGAGCTAAATATAAGTACAGTCCAAACCCAAATTTCTGTTTTCATTTATTTATATGTACAGTTGAAAGCATGCATTTACATATGGCTTCAAATGTATTAACGTATAGAAATGTATAAAAATACCCCTTTTTTCCACTGTGTGACATTAAATCAGACTAAATGTTTCTGGTTTTAGTACAGTTAGGATTTCCAAAATTATTGCCCAATACAAGAATAATAATAATTTTTGTGAAGCAGTCTGTGTCACTTATTTAAAAGCCAGATGTTTCTATACACTACTTAGGGAGATGATGTTGATGACATCATGGCTTTGTAAGCTGCTGATTGGTTCATTCACAACATTTGAGTAAAACAAAGGCGACACTGTGGATGTATGTTAGGGCAACACCTGAGAAACATTTCTTACATGTGTGACACCGCAGGAAAACAAAAAGAAATCAGCCAAAACATCAGTGGGATAATTGTTGACCTCCACAAATCTGGTTCGTCCTTGGGTGGTTTTTGGATGCCTGAAGGTGAAACGTTCATCTGCTCAGTTATAGCCAGTATAAACATCGTGGGAATGTCCAAACGTCGTACCGTGCTGTGTCCCGGAGATGAACATGTGGTGTGAAATGTGCATATCAACCCCACAACAAAAAGCAAAGGACCTTGTGTTTGACTGCAGGAGTGCAGGTGTACTTAACAAAATAGATAGCATCATTAGGAAAGAACATTTTGAGTGATTGTTTCGGCAACATTTCAAGACATCAGCCAAAGAGTTACGGCTTTATCACCAACGGGTCTTTCAAATGGACAGCTACCTTTGGCACACTAACAAGTAACAAAGTGGCTTACGGACGACTTGGAGCAGCCATGACAGAGGCCTGATCCCTGTCCCATTTGTTGAAATTAAACCAGGAATGTTTCCAGGGAACAGAAGATATATCCTTGGACACATAAAATAGTTGTGGTAAAGCCTATGTCTTGGGTCAATTATAAGTATGTTATTTGTGTTGTTTTGTCTTCACAATGATTTTATATGCTTTTATTTTGAATATTTATTTTGTTCTGTTGCTTTGATTTATCATTTTTATGCAAGTTATGTGAATTAAACATATGTTTAAACTTTTAGGAATTCATTCATTCATTTTATCCTGCCGTTTTTTTTATTTGTAATCTCAAGATTAATTTGAGTAGGATCAACCTCTGAGACTTTTCCTGTCTAGTTCTAGTGTCCACCCATCATCATCAGCATTACTGTTTCCTTTGGCCTAGTTTAGGTAATCAGTTTGGGGTTTTTCTTTTTACCACGCTGTTTGTTCGACACTGCCTTCTGTTTGCACTTTGTGTTAAACACTTTGTTTTCCCCCTCACCATCCGTGAGGGCTCTTTAAAGAAAGACTGACTGATTTCTTACAGATTTCTGAATTTTCCGAAATCCTATCTGGCAAGGTGTGAAAAAATAGATGACAGCAAATTGAAAAAATTAAAAATAAACTGAAAAAGAGCTAATATAAAAAATGTAGTCTGTATTATGACTGTGTGTGACTATAGGCTGTAGGAGCAAGCTGACCTTATAAGAACCTGTTTTCTTTACTCCATCTGCCACCAAGGGGGTCAAGACTTATACGGTTATAAGCTTTAGAAAAGCAGCTCCCTTAAGTTGAATATCCCGTTATTAGTAGCTAATTACCTAAAACTTCACAAGTGTGTTAGTAGCAGAAGAGCTTAATGACATCTTGTTAGCAAAGAGCTCCTGAAAGTTTATTCTCTTTCACAGTTTTGAAAATTGATGTAAAATAACTAAAATCGTGCAGTTTGGAGACACTGGTGCTTCACTGAAGTACTGATGTCATGTTACTTAATGCTTTTACTGCAACACATTTCTACTGGCTTTATCTGAGCACTAAAAATATCATTTTACTTTTTTCTGATTTTAGGTTTTTGTGAAGAAGACTACAGAAACTTCACATATGTTATGGGATATTGATAAGTTCAAATTCCCAGTCTTGCTACTTCTTAGCATCTTAGCAAAAAAACCCAGATGGTAAAAGTTTTGGTCAGAAAAAGTGTTTTGTTTAGTTTGAGGTTAAATCAGTATTGGGGGAAAAACATGAAATGGGCAAACTTATCAACTGACATATCAGGAACATCCAGAGTAGCTGTGGAGAGCAGCGCTTTTCAAACAACTGTGTTTTGGGTAATCAACAGAGCTCACATGTCAGCACTAAATGTCCTTCAACAGCACAGCATAATGCTTCAGGCTCTGAAACAGAAGAATGAGAACCAGCCACACAAATATGTTTGGTTTTATTTTAACTATCCACTGCTGAAATAAGTTAACCAACAATTTTTGATAAGGTGCCAGTTCAGCTAGTTTAAGCTGTGTGTCTGAATTAAATTTGAAACACACAAAGAAGGACCCAGTCTGTTTAAATGCATGAACCAGAGGTTAAGCAAATGTTCTAAAACTTTTGTTGTCTTTAGGTAATTCTTACTGTGTATTTCTATTTCTTTGTAAACAAAGGACACCATTCTCTTTTTTTCCTCATCACTAATAATTGTATGTAAGTGTCCGTGTGTTTGCCTGTCATTTCCCCATTGCGGGACAATAAAGGAATTCTTACCTTTGCTATCAAAATTGGTTTTGCGGGAATATCTATGTTTTAAGCTCTTTTGCTAGCAGCAAAAGAGCTTAAAACATGAGAAACATCAGCCAATAAAGATGGGTTTCTCAGCATTTTATGTGCATAGTTTTGAATAGGTTTCCAAATAATTATTGCAGTTCTACAAGTGCAATTGATTTGATGAAATATAAGATATGAGAATGGCAAACAAATGCCTAGTTACTGAAATGTTTATAAAACATTACATATGGGGCAGCCATATTGGATTGTGAGGTCGGGGTCGGTGAGAAACCGCCTGAGTTCGAACTTCAGTGACAGCTTCGGGTAATTATTCTGATCTCCAATAACTGCAAGCGGAACATTTAAAAGTCTACATAAATAAAAACTCAGCAGGCAACTTAAAAGACACCCAAAACTTTTCTGAATCCATTTCTTCCTACTGATATCTAAACACCAACAGTTAATGCTCTTCCTGTCCTCATGCATTTAAAAAAAAGAGGATCGGAAGATGGGATTCAGAATGTGGAACAACATTTAATTCACCAAAATACACTCTTCCTGGCAAAGGTACCAGTTTTACAGGGAGCTGTTGAACATGCTGAGTCAATATAAAAAAAAAAAGTTGATATGATATGATGAGAGTTGGCACTGTAGAGAATAGTTCAATATTGTCAGTATGATCTCTGCAGTTAATTGGATGTTCTTTGCAGCCTGTACACTGTGGCAGTGTGGACAGGTGCACTGGGATGGTCCGACACAATCCATTGTTAGACATTGACTGCCTGACACACAGACGGGTAGTGGGGCTAAATCCCAATGATCCTAATTGGATTTTAGAGACTGATTGACATGCAGTCCGGTACCACTGTATTTTTGGCATTCCACATGCAAGGAGGATCTAGTCCTTGTCCCATGCAAAGAATAGTAAATACAAGGGGCTTTGTGTCAGAATCCCATGTAATGTCAACAGGGTGGCGGCTGGTTCAGATTAGAAAGAATTAAACAGGACAACACAAACTGTGTTTTTGTCAGGTTTGGAGTGCATGAATCATACAAGAAAGGTGATTGTACAGAAAAAAATAAGAGCAACAGAAGCTCTGTATCAAGGCCTTTTGCTAAAATTCCCCGGTCTCTCTTGAATTGGACCAGGTGACCTTGCTCTACCTCCACCCTGCCCAGATCAATATGTTCCCAGGATTTTAAAGAAACATGCTTTGATGCTCCCCGGCTAAAGTAAAAAAAAAAAAAAAAGAGAGAGAAAAAAGGGCCAGAAGCGAGACACATAGAAAGAAGAAATGCAGAACGGGAAAGAGAGTGTGAGGAATGAGTGTTAAGGTGGGGTGAAGGAGAACTACATGGAGGGAAAGAAGGAGGCAAACAGCACGAGATGGATAAAAGTACATCAAGGCTATTACAGGCGGGGTTGAAGGAAGAGAAGACAGGAGAACTGACAGGAGAGGGGGGAATGGAGCTGAATGGCTGGAAAGAGAGAGGGAGTGACGGTGGGAACAGTGATCTGTCAAAGCAGGCAGACTTCTCCGCCCAGTAATCTAAGGTACAGTGTTTGTTTATCCTCTGTCCTCATTTAGACACAGGGACAGACCTGGGGTGGGAGGGGAGGCTGCTGGCCATCTCAGCAAGCCTATTTCCCCAACCCCTTATTGTGAAGCGAATACAAAATAGTGTTGGGCTAACCAAAAAAACCCTCCCTGAGGTTTCTCTGGTGACAAGTGAAATACAGATATAGGACTCATTCAGGACACTTTCCCATGCAGGGAACAAATGAGTAACATTCTCGGAATTCTCCGAAGCTTTTATTCAGATAGTCAAGGCTGACTGCGTCTGTAACGTCCTAGAGCATATCCAAAAGCCACTGCTTGTGTTTTCTGAGGCTGTCTCTGCAGTGACAGCATCTGATTCTCCTCTCTGAGCCAAACATCTCAATCCCACACACTTAACACTCGCACAAAAGGGGTGATCCGAAGTGACAGAAGCGCGCAAGCGTGCGCGACTACCGGTGTGTGTTTCGGTCTATTCAGGCTTGGCCCGTTCTTTTATACCGCAGGTGAGTGGGGCTCAGCTCAATAGATGCGACTGGGCTCGGAGTTGTACCCTTCCTCTGCCTTTCTTCCTCTCACAGAAAACAGGCAGAACTCTGGACAAAAGATCCAATTACACGGCAGTAAAAGCAAAAGAAACAAATCCAGAAGTTGCGCTCACAAAATGTGCCCACGCGGACCTGGACTCGAGCAAATACGCGCTCACACCACCATGCACCCACACGCACACACCAACACGCACCGACAGTTTAACACGCTACGTGAGCTGCAAACAAAGAGAAGGAATACAGAAAATATCTTGTTATAGACAAATTACACATTCATTCTGCGGGTTATTAATGTATTAATATGAAGTAGTTTAGTCAACAATACGAAACTAACTGAAGCGAAAAACAAAACAAAAAAAACAGCAACGGCTAATTATATGCAAATATAATGTAAAGATAAATTAAGCACACTTGTTTTGCAACAATACTTTTGAGGAAAAAATTTTAGACCTTTGGAAAGCTTGTTTATTTCCCTTCGAATGGTCCCACATTGGTGATGAAGATGCATTTATGGGTCGAGCTGCAGAGTATGTGGGCTGCATTCATGAAAAACTTGCCAAATCCTCTCTGCCAACGTCAAGCAGCTTATTTGGCTTTTGACTTTTGTTTTAGTATCCTTTAGTGCCAGGCAAAAGACAAAAACAAAAATAAAAACAATTTCTGCAATTTATAGAGAAACAGAAAATGTAAAATTCATTAAGACAGACAATACATGTAGGTGGGGCAGCATTATTTTAGCATTTTTGTGAGATGGAGTAGAGACTGCTAACAGTCATGACTTTTTGATCGTATTCAAACATATTTACGCTTTTTAACTGATGTATAAAGGGATTTATGCATCAATATGATCCTAGCTGAAAAAGTATCAATATTAATCCATTATGTCCTGCACATTTTAAGAGTTTATTCCTCCATTATCTATACACGCCTGTCTGTGTAGGGTCAAGGGGTGCAGGTGCCTATCACCAGTGGCCATTGGGCAAGAGGCGGGGTACATCCTGGACAGGTCACCAGTCCATTACGGGGCAACACAGAGACACACAGGACAAACAACCATGCACACACCTAAGGGCAATTTAAAGAGACCAATTCACCTAATGGTCACGTTTTTGGACTGTCGGAGAGAACCCACACATGTACAGACAGAACATGCAAACTCCAAGCAGAAAGAACCTAGGGAGGGACTTGAACCCAGGACCTTCTTGCTGCAACCAACTGCACCATCGTGAAGCCCAAATTCAGTTTTAGTCTTTCACAATTTTAAAATAAATCTCACTGGTCATTATCAATGTGTAATTATTTATTTTAATGTGATCTGTAAGCTTGCATCGAAACATAGGAAATCTTAGAAACAAGTTTTTTTTTTAATTTGAAAACGTATCATGATAATTATTGAAGTCCTTGAATAGAGAAAAAAATATTGTGATAACATTTTTGCACATATCACTCAGCCCTAACCCATATTTATTGGATAAACGAATTGAAGTATGAAGAACCGCGGCCTATCGGTAATTTACAACTTTATCCACTTGACAAACATCTTGCGTGTTTGGGAATACAATACAAAACCGCAACAGCATGGCACCTCCTCTTCCTCATGCCGGTCACCAGCTTGGTGACGCAGCAGCGTTGGGGAGCGGCATCCCGTTCTTCAACCAGCACATGTCAAGTTAGCCAACATGATTGTGTCGGCCACCCTGGCACAAACAACAAGCCCAAGCTGATGAGACAGCTATTCAACAGCATTGGGGACAGGCCTGCAGGCAGGTCAATCCATCCTCTCCACTCCTCAATTCTGGGGGCGATGTCCCTGATAAACCCAGACCATCACACTACCGCTACCAAAAGCTGATTGGTATTGGCAAAGAGGATTTGGCAAGTTTTTCACGGGAGCAAAGCACATACTGAACTCTGATGCTCAACCCACAAATGCATCTTCCTTGCAAATCTACAATTTAAAAGGGAAATAAAACAAGCTTTCCAGTGTTGTGAGAGCAATTGCCAAGAAGTAGTGTTACAACAAAGAGACAATTGACTAAATACAGAGATTCTTTTGTGCAAACTTTGTATGTAAAATATTTAAAAATAAATAAGTGAATTGTAAAAATCAAATGTAAAGTGATGGACATACTTGATGTCTACATTTGTGTTCTAAGCACATTTGTAAGGGAAAAAAAATTAGAAATCACAAAAAATACATTGTTCACGTTTGATAGATTTTGTAAAAGTTTTGTTTCGTAGCTCAGTGGAGCAATGTGAGCTAATGACTGTCTGTTCTGGTGGTTTATTTTGCCTCTGTGAAGTTCAGTGGCAGACCCACTGACAGGCAACAACGAAAAAAACTGTTGCAGAAAAAAAAAACAAGAAAATTTCTCAAGACAGCGAGAGAGAGAGAGAGCCTTGCAAAATGTTCTCTCACTTAGTCACTGCTCAGTAGTCATGGCACCACTCGCACACACACACACATACACACACACACACACACACAAACACACACACATAAAAGACACACATGCATTGAGAGTGATGTGTGTAAACTTGCTGATGGACATTTAGTGCTGTTTAGGACACTACCATCTACATATAATGCCTTGCAAAAGTCATATCTTGACATGTGCAGCAACAAAAGGAAAGGGAACATGGTGTTCAATTGTTTGTTTTTTGAAAAACTCTGCAAAGTGTTGCTTGTATTTGTATTTAGCTGTCCTGAGTCAATGCTTTGTAGGATCAGTTACTGTACATGTCCGCTGCAATTACATCTCCAAAAATATATCTGGATTTTGACAGGACCCTTATAAAATCCATGATTCCAATTTGAACTAAACATTTGCATTGTCGCTCTGGCTGTCATTACATATCCCCAAACATGCATGTACACACAGACCCATGCATATATAAAAGGTAGTATTTAAAAAGGGACCAAACACTAGCTGCCTTGGGTGAGCACTCACAAGTGCATGTGTCCCACATCCTTTAAAGAATGCGCTGTATTTAGCTCACTTTATCTTCCTACAGACTCTGAGCGGCTTCCCCATAGCATGCTGTTGCCAGGACTATGTTTTACCATGGGAAGGGTGTGTTCTTTGTTTTATAACCCAACCCCGCTTTTAACTTCTCCGCACCTGTTTCTTGTGTGTTCCTTGGTCTGCTTGGTCCTGTTTATTCTCTAATGTCCTCAAACGAACCTTTTGAGGCCTTCACAGAATGGCTGTATTTTCAGCAATCAGATGTTTGCTCTGGACGTTATTAAGGAGAATCAAAGTAAAGGGGGCTGAATATGTATGCATGCATGCCAGACTCCTTGGGTTTTTGTTGGTAAAAAGCTCTGAAAACAGAATATCCTTTACCTTCCATGTCACAAGTATGAACTACTTTATGTTGGTGTGTCACATCAAATTCCAATGACATGCATTAAAAGTTGCTGAATGCGATAACAAGTTAAACGCAGTTCAAGGGGTATGAATGCTTTTGCAAGGCACTGTATGTTGCATATGACGGGGTGACATATTTAGGTACTCTGGCTCAGAGGTGTGTAACAAGCAGTGGGAGCACAGCTTCTCTAAATAGATACTTACAGGACAGGGAGTGTCCTCCTTTGGGCAGGTACTCATAAAGCAAGGGGTTATCATCTCCCATCATCTCAGCCCGCAGCGACAGCAGGCTGTTCTTACTCATCAGCGCAGCCTTCAGATTGGCTACGGATGAGATGCCTCCGCCTCCCGCTCCTCCGCTGGCCTCCTCCGATTCGTTGGCGCCAAGGAAACCTGGCTCTGTGGCGAGAGCCTCTTCCTGCTTGAGGAAGAAATCGAGGCGTTCGCCGCGGCTGTCTGAGCTGTTGGGTTCGGTCACGTCTGCCCCTGAACAGAAAAAAAAGAAAGAAGAGGTAACAAAGGATGAGTATGCAGATCTGACTCAGTGAGTTGAAGTGCTTTTCAAAAGCGTCTGAAAAAAAGAAATTTAATAATGTTTTATGTCTCCCAGAGAACAGTGGTAATTAATTTCAGGGATTACACGGTTCTCTACAGGCTGAAAATCCTGTCACTCTTGACAAAGCGGATGAAAAAAAAAGGCATGTTAAAACAACAAAAAACGCTCATAAAGTTGTCACTTTGGCAGTTTAAGGGGTTTGACCTGACGATGGGAACAGCTGAAGTGCAAAAAGCAAAAGAAGGAAAAAAAAAAAAAAAAAAAAAGAAGAGCAAATTCAACATTTACGCGCAGAGGTTTCAGCAGCAAGTACCACGAGCGTCACGGCTCTGATTCATCTCCCTCTCTGCTTTACTCCCTAACATACCATATCATTACCAGTCAACACTAAAAACAAGGAGATCATAAAGAGACGGTGAGAGAGAGAGAGAGAAGGCAGACACAGGCGTAGTGTGTTTGTTGCGTCTGCATGTGCGCATTTAGCCATCAGAGTCACTGAAAGCAGGGCGATGCTGTCAGCCCTAGATGTTTCTCTGTAGATCTACAAGACTGTCAGACCACACTGCTGACGACAGCTCAGCAAAAACACACACACACATACGCGCACGAACATACACACAAACATGTTTTCAACGTCTCCTAATTGACATTTCCCTAATGTAAGGTTGCTTTCCGTTAGAGAGAGGAAAACACAGAAGAGACGCATCGCCGGCTTCAAGATTTTGAACGACAAGATCGTCTGCATCTAAAGCAAACACAGACATCTGAGCGCTAATGCAGATTTGCCTTAAAGGAGCTGGGAAGTTGTGCATAATGATGTGTGACTGTTCCTAACAGAAAGACATTCTGACAAACAAGGCCGTGCGAAAGTATTGATACCCCATTACAACCACTAACCTCTTTGGTTCTGAAGAAGTTTGTGGTTTTGGATGAGAGGTGAAACGTCTTCAACGAACAGGAGAAAAAGTAGACCTGTCATTTCAGAATCAGAATCAGAATCCTTTATTGTGCAAGAATGCACAATGAAAAAATGACTTGAGCACTTAGAAAAATCTTAAAAGTTTGGTGTGCCTTTGTATTCAGCCCCATTTAGTCTGTTACCTCTTTATAAAATCCAGTTCAAACAACTGCTTCCAGAATCCACCGTCAGCTGTACATAGAAAGACTAAGGCAAAACTGACAACTTTCCAAGTTGTGTCCAGCTGGCTAAGCAGATCATGAAGCATTAGGAAGCAGCACAATGGACTTTGGTTATTTTGAAGGAGCTGAAATCCACAGCTCAGGTGTAAATCTGTCTAAGGGACAAATATTAGGCCACGTTCACATCTTTTCATCCCCTAAAAATCCATTTTGTGCCACTTCCATAAGAAAAAAGACTCGGATCTTTTTCAAAAGCGTCCGCAGTCTGATCAGTCTGCCGTCTTTTACACGTCACTGTCCTGGCTATCACTACACGTCCACACTGGCTTCTCTACAGCAGTAGCAGCCACGGCTCCACAAAAGACCACTGTTAATAGCTGTGCTGTGTTTTTCTTGCCTTTCTTCTTCTGGTTGTGATGTGGTCTTTACGGTATATTGTCGGCTCCCATTACTCATACAACTTCATACTAACACAGAGATACGTGTTTTTTTTTATTTTCGTACAAAGCTTCATTGAAAACGTCTAGTAGCGATTACATCCACCATTATTTCCGGAAACAGTGCGTTGCTGCTGTGTGATGTCTGTTCCGTTATCTGTGCATGTGGGTCGCTTTGGGGTCTTGAACTTTTCAGACAGACATGTGATAGTGGTCACACTAATTTAGTAGTATGAACGACCATGCAAAAAAATAAATAAATTCTATTTCAGCAAAATATGGAATTGTGCATTAAGACCTGTAGTGTGAACGTACCACACTATCAAGCTTTTATGGAAGAGTGGCAGAAATAAGTCATGTCAGTAGAATGGGAGGTAGATCCTTTAGTTATCAGGCTCCTCTCCTGTGGAACCAACTCCCACTTTTGGTCCGAGAAGCAGACACCCTGTCTACTTTTAAGACTAATCTTGAAACTTTCCTTTTTGACAAAGCTTATAATTAGAGTGGCTCATGTTACCCTGAGCTATCTCTATAGTTATGCTGCTATATGCTTAGGCTGCTGGAGGACATCAGGGTCTATTTTTCTCACTTTGCTGAGTTCTCCTACTGTTCTCCAATTTGCATTGCTTGTTGTTATTTCAGCTTTTACGTTTTTGTTCTCCTTCAGTTATTCTTCATATTAGGTACACCTGGTCTGGCGTTCTGTTAGCTGACACATCATCCAGGGAATACAGATCATCCGCTATTACTATATAACATAGAAAGGATTCCTGGATCAATGTGTGCTTCTGTGCTTTTTGTGTCTCTGCTCTGTCTTCTCTAACCCCCAGTCGGTCGAGGCAGATGACTTTTCACACACTGAGCCTGGTTCTGCTGGAGGTTTTCCTTCCTGTTAAGGGGGAGTTTTCCTCTCCACTGTCGCATGCATGCTCAGTATGAGGGATTGCTGCAAAGCCATCGACAATGCAGACGACTGTCCACTGTGGCTCTACGCTCTTTCAGGAGGAGCGAATGCTGCCTGTCAAGACTTGATGCAATCTGCTCCTTAGATAGGAAACCTTTTGACCAATCTGTATGATTTGATTAAATTTGACTTTGTAAAGTGCCTTGAGATGACATGTATCATGAATTGGCGCTATGTAACTAAAATTTAAATTAATTGAATGTTTGGCTGCTATGTATAGCAGAAAGCAAATATGTGGAGGAAGGTGCTAGGAACCTTTCAAAAACATTATGTGTGGTGGAATACTAACAACGTATAAAACACACAGACACCACCCCCACTGTGAAACATGGTTGTGGTGGTGGCAGCATCATGCTCTGGGGATGCTTTTGTTCAACAGGGAAAGTGAAGCCGATCAGAGTTGATGGGAAGATCAGTGGAGCTAAATACCTAAATCAAGCAGCAAACTTGAGAATGGATGTTCACAGATGCCCTCCTTCCACTCAACTGAGCTCGTTTGAGTTTTTCTCCAATGGAAAATGGCACAGATTTCAATTTCTAAATATATAAAGCTGGTAGAGACATATGCCCCAAAAGACATGGCCTGCAATTGTAGCAAAATGTTCTTTTACAACCTATTGACTGGTTTGCTGAATACAAAGGCATCAGATTTTTTTAGTGAAAAAGTAAATGAAAAAATCCAGTGATTTTCTTTCAACTTCACAGTCACCCATTCTTTTTTGTGTGTCTATCACATTTCCATTTAGATAAACAGAAATGTGTGATTTTCGTATAAGAGACAACTGAAATTCCAACAAAGTGAAGAAAAACACCCGTTTGATGAGCATGAAAAAGAGACACGACTAGGAAAGAAATGAAACTGTCTTTTCCGACTACACTGAGCACAGGGAAATGTGTCTGCTGTGCAGCTCAGAGCTGCTGTCTACTGCAGGGGGAATCAAGATGGTCAAGGTGACAGAAACGGTAGTTTGCCGGCACGTCTGGAATACCGATGGGTCTACAGTTTTCACACATACACGCGCGCGCACACATACACATATAAAATCAGTCATTTTTCATGTTGAGTATAGATATGATGCTCAGATCAGATCTGCAGATGGATATCCTTTCTGTATGCACGGTTACACGTACATAGATCTGAGCAACGTAGAGATCTGAATTAGATATAGTGACTGGGAGAAGGAGACAAGCTGTGACAAATAAGAGCGACATCCATATAAAGTTTTCTGTGCCCCCATTCAACTATCAGACTCATCACACGATAGAAAAGCGAAGGTAAAGTACTGAAGGAGAAGAATAAAGAGAGGAGGCAGATAAAGCAAAAAGAAAAAAAACATAGGGGAGAGCAGAAAGCGGGGGAGTGGAGCAGGGGAGGAAGCACAAAAAACATACTTGCATGCATCCACACACACACACACACACACACACACACACACACACACACACACACACACACACACACACACACACACACACACACACACACATACACACACACACACACACACACACACACACACACACAAAAAACACACAAAGTTAATTAAGAAGGGGGTGTAGGGGTTGGCGCAAGGGGCACGAGGAGCAGGAATTCATTAGAGCTCTGCCCCCTCCTTCAGTGGGCAGCCCAGCAGCCACAGGAGTCAATCAATAACATAGATCTGCTGTTGGCCAACAACAACAATACACATACACACACAGAGCAAAGGGAGACCGACAATTGGAGGGAGAAGATGCGAAGGAGGCAGAGAAAAGAGCGTCATCTCTGACCCCCATGTGTCCCTCCACTCATCTATTTATCGGACGACTGAATGACCTCTGACCACTTTTTCCAGCATCTTCTGGGGATGTAGATCCACAGATGGAACATGTCGGCCCTCCTCACAGTCATACAGTAACAATGGATCAATCACACCATATGCGCACTGTAGACTTATTCACGAAAATCGGTTGCTTCATTAAGTCACATACTGTATGTGCTAAAAAAAAAATGTACACGTGTTTGATACATCAAAGAATGACTGGAAGGAATGTCATCTCATAGAAGGCGATATATTTCAAGGCACAGTGGGTCATCACAAAAGCAGCTTGCCACTCAGAGTGCTGCATCCAAAGAGTACCGAACTCGTTTTGAGCGTCAGGGGCATCTGGTTTACATGCAACGTCTACGGCGGACGCACCTCCAGGAGTGTCAGATGCTAGAGTTTGAAAATATCAACTTTTGCAGCTGGATGCAGTGTCTAGCAATCAGAAAGACCAGAAAATAAGTAGTGTTGGACTTTCCAATGGCACGGAGGGACCATTATAAAGCTGGGAAGTCGAAAATGGAGGAAAAACCCATGGATGTCATTTGTGCCCATCCTATTATCTATGATCAGTCGAGCTATCACTACAGAGACAGTAAAGGACCGCGCCTGGAGGATTAGCGAGGAAGTTGGGATCTCGGGTGAGTTATCAAAACTTTTAACACTGTAAATATTTCCCCGCATTTGAGTATAAGAACAGGGTAGCTCCTCCCAACGTGTGTCAGACTAGTCTGCCCACACTTTGCTCAGTTAACTGAGGTCCAGCATGGACTTTCCACAGTATGGGTTGTTTTAGGGAGCCATGGTCTTGATTCTGGTCTTGGTTTACGGTTGTCATGTCCAAAGTCAACAAAGCCGCCTGCTAAGATGTTTTGGAGCTCCTAATCAGGAGGTGAGGATGCTGAATGAATTTTCTGGCAGGACTTGGTACTTGCCCACAATGCCAAAAGTGCCAGTCTCTGGTGTAATGACCATGGTATGACTATGCTCGACCTACACCACACAGAGTATCTATGGAGTATTGTCAAGAGGAGGACTAGAGACACCAGAGCCAAAAACACAGACAAGCTGAGGAACACTATTAAAACAACGGGGATTCCTTCACACCTCAGGAGAGTCACAGGCTGCATGTCATGTTGCATTGATGCAGTGATTTAAAGCAAAAAGAGTCCCAACCAAGAATTGAGTGCAAACAATATACAGTTGTGACATGTGTGTGAAATAAAACATATTTTCTTATTGGTCTTACGAAATATTCTAACTGTCTGAAAAACAGAGCTTAGTTTATTTTTTGTAGCTGTAAGCCACAGCCATCAGAATGACTGGAAATGAATGTTTGAAATAAATCACTCTTTGAGTAATGACTCTCTCTCTCTCTCTCTCTCTCTCTCTCTCTCTCTCTCTCTCTCTCTCTCTCTATATATATATATATATATATATATATATATATATATATATATATATATATATATATATATATATATATATATATATATATATATATATATATATATGTATATATCAGTTTCTTCTTTTCAAAGATAATCTAATTTATTGAGGTATACCTATATATAGATACCAACATGTCCAAGACTTGGGGTAAAATGAAAAAAGAATTACTTTTCAGCCGACCGCAAACAGGCTTTCACAACACTTAAGCAGAATGTACCCCATAATCCCCACTCACATGTGTGAGCTTCATCTGGTCTCTGCTGATGGTGTTTTCCTCAAACATCCTCCTGCTCGGACAGATAAAATCATTCACGGCACCAGAAACAAGTCGCACCTAATCCCGAGCTCCCATCCTATGGATTTCATCATTCCTGCGCATGCTTTGGTTTTTGTGGAGGATTTGCAAACACGCACAATGTGGCGCCTTTCAAACGCAATAGGTTTATCTCGTCTTGTAGAGACACTGCTGTTACATCATTCCTTTATGCACAATATGCTCAGTGTCATGAGACAACCTATGAATTACAATAGCAAGAGATATGCCTTTGAACTACATGGTCAGATCCCAAAAAAAGACAATGAGATTTTCCTCATCTTTTCTTCCCCCTCTCAGTTCCTTTCTTCTGCTTTTACACTGAAGCGTCCTCTGTACGGTGGAAAGAATTTTCATTTTCCCCTTCATAAAAGAGTCCGAATAATTTAGATTTCTGCTTTCTGAAGAGATCCTCCGTTTAATTTGGTTGCCATGGTAGCCGGGCACCCTTGGCTTCAACATTTATGCTAAATAAAAAACCCCTTTTTTAAAAGGAGAGACAAATATGTAGAAATGGTGGTTCTCTTTGTTAATGCGAGCGACGCTGTAAGCTATGTCAGAGCCGAGCGAGAAAAAAAGAAGGAATGAGACTCGGAATAAAAGATGTGTGTGTTTGGCTGTACTTTATATGTGTTGCGAGGAATACTGAGCGAGTTATGGCTAATGGACGGAGGATGCAGTTTTATATGCTGTGCTTGGAGGCTGCACTGTATATCACAGCGATGTGTGTGTGTGTAAAGGGGTGGTGTGTTGTTACAGTCAGGCACTTTGAGGCAGTAAAACGGAGGTGAGGAGAGGCCTGAAAGGGGAGGGAAGGGTCAGCTGGCCCGGTTTGACCTCTGATCCTCTGTTCTGATTGTGTGATCCGAAGGCTCTTGTGCGAGGGAGTTTCTATTTTAACAAAAAATACTGCCTTTGACGGATCGACCCCCCAAACATGCATACATACAAACATCTACTACTTTCCCACAAAAACAGGCAACCGTGACCTGGCTGTTTCTGGATACGCTTTTTTAACCACACCCCGAGAAACACATACAGCGGGGAAAATAAGTACTCGACTAGTCAATGTTATTATCAGAGGATATATTTATGATGGAGCTAATAAAATGAAACACACACCAAACAAGCAGAGTGTTGCACTCTGACAAAGAAATCTAATTAAATAAATTGATGACTCAAGATTTGTGAATTAGCATGGGATTATACTACTAAAATGTATGCAATGCCTAGAAAAGTCAATGACATCTCCAAAATGTGTTCTGTATGGCACACGCAGTCACAGGGACTGCTCAGGTGTGATTTTAACCTATGCTTTTACACAAACTGTCAAATCCGGATGCTTCTGGCCTTTCCTGTGTGCTTTGGTCCTCAGGTCTTTCCATAGGTTTTCAACTGGATCCTTATTGGGGATTAATTGAAATCTGCCAGTAGTATATTCTGAGAAGCAGCCCCAAACCTTTATGTTCCCTAAACTGTCCCCTAAACTTCACACTTGGTGTGATGTCTTTGGGGGGATATGCCGTGCTACTCCTCCAACGAGCATGGTGTGTGCGACATCCAAAGAGTTGAACTTTGGTCTCTTGTGACATGGAAACATTTTCCCAGCATTTCATTGGTCTGTCGTAACGTTCCGATTCATGCTGAAGCTTTTTAAAGCACTTTGTATTGTCTTGTACTGAATTGTGCTATATAAATAAATTTGCCTTGCCTTGCCTTTAGCATGCTTTTCCTTCAGCAGTGGAGTCCTGTTCCACGAGTGAACCGACTAATTGAGTACCTTACGGTTTAATGGAAAAAGTTGTATCTGTCAACTACAGGTCTTCTCCAACAGTATCTTCCAGTGATCCTTTAGAAATCTTGTGAGGAGCACTTACTGTAATTGCAGGTTTATAAAAAATATGATCTTTCCTATACATTTGCACTGTTATTCAGAAGGATTGCTTTCTAAATGCTGACAGATTTCAGCAGGATTCTTGGATTTTTTTTCCATGCATTCTGTGCATGTGCCTTTAATTATGCCATCTATACTTTTCTTGCGTCATTCCATGTTATGACACACAATTTAAGCTATCTAAAACGATGTTTGTATTATTGTCACTATGTGGATTACTTGGGTTGTTCCTGACAATATGGTGTGGATGTCTTGCCACTAAGCCAATTGGAAGTATATTTACTGAGGAAAAACAAAGATGCGTTGTACAAAATAAAAAAAAAATCTTTCAAGCCTTCAAATCGACAGAGACAGTAGCCGACACAATGGGAGAGAAAAAGTCTATGGTGGTTAAGCAATGAGTTACTGAGGCCTGTCGACCACAAGAGAGCTGTCAGAGCAGAAAGCAGGGGCCTGGGTGCATGTTTGTAGGGTGAGTGCAAACAAAGGAGAAAGACTCTCACTGAGTATATTTGTGAGTAAATGTGTGTGACGGTGAGAGACAGAGAAAGGAGCCTTGCCCCAAGTTGCGTGGGTTAATGGCTCGGGCAGCCTGGGGTTAGAGAGAGGACAGGGCATTACGAGATTCCTATGTGTTGCATGCGCAGCATCCCAACATCTTGTTCCCGACGTCTCCACCTTTTATCGCGATGAATGTGTGGCCCAGGCGCGTTTGTTCTCGAGTGGACGAGGAGAGGGGAGGGAAGGTGAAACTTGCTTCCTCAGCATGCCAGAGTTTGAGAGGGTAAAAAAGTAATTTCAGCTGAAAAGGGGGAGTGAGGCACTAAAACAGCTCAAGAATTCAGAGGCAATTTAAAAAGCAGTGTGGGAGAGGGGAATGAAAAAAATGCCGGGTTAAAAAGGAGGGAGGATGGAAAGTAAAAAGGAAGGCTGTTATTCTCCTCTCCCTCTGTTGTTTTTAGGGACTAGCCGGGCCACAACCTCCCGGAGAGATAGGGAAGGGTGGGTGGTGGTGATGGTGGTTATGGTGGGGAGGGCGAGCATAAATCAAGCATGGCCTGAAGGCTTTAGAGGGAGGGTGGACAGAGGGAAGAGAGTGGTAAAGGACAGGGGAGAGGGATACGATGGTGCTGGTAGTGATGGTGGTACTGCTGCTGGGGGCTCTGAGGAAAAAGAGAGAGTGTGGGTGGAGGGGAGGAGAGGAGGAGAGAGGAGCACGATTGCAAAAGTGGTGGGGCGAGAGGTGAGTGGTGGGGTGATGGAGTGTGGGTGGATGGGTAAGTGAAGGGAAGGCAAGGAGAGGTGAGGGGGAGGTTACAAAGGCTGTGGGAGGGAGGGTAGTGTGTGAAAGGACTAGTACAGTACACCACGCTGCTAAATGTGAAAAATACTCTCTGTGTTTGAGTCTATGTCTAGATTAAAGTGGTCTTATGAATATGTAAGAAAGAGCCTTGGAAAAGTATTCATACACTTTGTACTTTTCCACATTTTGTTTTGCAGGAACCACAAATTTGAATGGTTTTGTGAGAGATTTTATCAAGTAGACAAACACAAAGTAGCATAACATAATGAAATTAAAAAAAAAAATCTTTATTTTTTAATTATTACTTAGAAATAAAAGCGTGGCTTGGATTTGTTTTCAGACCTCCTTACTCTGACAACCCTCAATAAAATCTAGGGCAATCAATTCATAGCTTCAGAAGTTAGCCGGTAAGTAAATAGTCCATCTGTGCGAAGAATCCCGGTTTGCAGTTTGCCACGAGGCAATATGTGCAAGAAGGTGATCTGCTCAGATGAGATTAAAATAAAACTTTGCGGCTTACACGCAAAAATAATATGTGTGGGGGAAAAACAAATACTACACATCATCCTGAACCCACTCTCCCCAAAGCGAAACATGCTGGCAGCAGCATCATGGTGTGGGAATGCTGCAAACCTAAAATAACTTGCAGCTTTATTGGCATAGAAACGTGTTTCTACCAAGTATTGACCCAGAGCGGATGAATGCAAACTTTGTGTTGATCTATCACGTAACATCCTCATAAAATACGCTGTCGTTGACGGTTGTAACAGGAAAAGCGAGGAAACGCATAAAAGGAGAATATACTAAGGCACCGTGTCAAGAAAACAGAGAAATAGTTTTCAGCTCATGTTTTCATTCACGCTTACGCTCCTAATTTTATAACTACTGGCCTAACAGCAACATTAGGTGCTTGGTTAGAACCGCTCGACGGGTACTCTGCCGTGATTGGTTGATGTCAACCAGGTCTGACCTCATAGGATCTCAATAAGGGACTGCAGGTGTGAGTTATTTTAACTCTGGTATGAATCATCAGTTGGTGGCATTTATGTTTGAGCTGTACATTGTCTGTTTTCAAATAGATATTGTTGTGTCAGATAATGTACAAAACATGATAAATAATTAGTTGAAATATGGCAACAGAAGTATAAATAACAAAATGTCTTTCTTTTCAAAAACATCAGATTATTCCCCATTAAACAGTCGAGCAGTTACACAAAGACAGTGCGGTGACTGGATTATTTTGAGCTCTTAAAGTCTTTCTGTAATTTAGAAACTACATTCCTGTACTCTGGACACAGTTTATGTGCGTCTTCAGTCAGGGTGTAAATTTGTTGTTCAACGGTTTTAACCATAAACAGAAGACCAGTATGAATAACAACGATTTCTGCTCAGTAAGCTGAAACACAGGGTCATCAGTTGACTGACAACAAACCAACCAATCACAGCCACTAAGCAAAACTATCCAGGAGATTGAGCTGCAGATTTCACATCTCACACCTGCCCACCATAAAAAAAAGAATGTAGAATTTCCTGGCTCAAACAAAGGCTTTTTGTAGGTGTTAATTAATTATTAACCTGTTAGCCGACCAGCTTTCCTCTAATTCTCCTAATTAATTCAATTCAATTCAATTCAATTCAATTTTATTTATATAGCGCCAAATCATGAAACATGTCATCTCAAGGCACTTTACAAAATCAAGTTCAATCATATTATACAGATTGGGTCAGATTATACAGATTGGTCAAAATGTCCTATATAAGGAAACCAGTTGATTGCATCAAAGTCTTGACAAGCAGCATTCACTCCTGGGGAACCGTAGAGCCACAGGGAGAGTCGTCTGCATTGTACATGGTTTTGCTGCAATCCCTCATACTGAGCAAGCATGAAGCGACAGTGGGAAGAAAAACCACCCATTAACGGGAAAAAAAACCTCCGGCAGAACCGGGCTCAGTATGAACGGTCATCTGCCTCGACCGACTGGGGTTACAGAAGACAGAGCAGAGACACAACAAGAGAGACAAAAAAGCACAGAAGCACACATTGATCTAGTAATCTGTTCTACATTAGATGGTAGTAACGGGTGAGCCGTCTTCTCTGGATGATGTCAAAGTTAACAGAACGCCAGACCAGGTGTACCTACTATGAAGAAAAAGAGAGAGAGCAAAAAGTTAAAAGCTGAAATGACGACAGTCATTTCAATGTAATACAATACAAAACTGGAGAACCGTAGAATGAAGAACAGTAGAAATCAGTAGAGTGAGAAAATTAGACCCTGATGTCCTCCAGAAGCCTAAGCCTATAGCAGCATAACTATAGAGGTAGCTCAGGGTAACATGAGCCACTCTACCTATAAGCTTTGTCAAAAAGGAATGTTTTAAGATTAGTCTTAAAAATAGATAGGGTGTCTGCCTCACGGACCAAAACTGGGAGTTGGTTCCACAGGAGAGGAGCCTGATAGCTAAAGGATCTGCCTCCCATTCTACTTTTAGAGACTCTAGGAACCACCAGCAGACCTGCAGTCTGAGAGCGAAGTGCTCTGTTAGGAACATACGGAGTAATCAGAGCTCTGATATATGATGGAGCTTGATTATTAAGGGCTTTATACGTTAGAAGAAGAATTTTAAATTCTATTCTTGATTTAACAGGAAGCCAATGAAGGGAAGCTAAAATTGGAGAAATATGATCCCTCTTGTTGATTTTCATCAGAACTCTTGCCGCAGCATTTTGGATCAGCTGAAGACTTCGAACTGCATTTTGTGGACTTCCTGATAGTAAAGAATTACAATAGTCCAGCCTTGAAGTAACAAATGCATGCACTAGTTTTTCAGCATCACCCCTGGACAGAATGTTTCTAATTTTGGCGATATTCCGGAGGTGAAAAAAGGAAACTCTGGAAACCTGTTTAATATGGGATTTAAATGACATGTCTTGGTCAAAAATAACACCAAGATTTTTTACTTTATTACCAGAGGCCAAGTTAATGCCATCCAGATTCAGTGATTGATTAAGAAGTTTATTTTTTGAGGACTCTGGCCCAAAGATTACAACTTCTGTCTTGTCAGAATTTAAATGCAGGAAATTTAAAGTCATCCAGCTTTTGATGTCATCAAGACATGACTGCAGTCGAAGTAACTGATTGGATTCATCAGGATTTATGGATAAATATAGCTGAGTGTCATCAGCATAACAGTGGAAATTAATCCCATGCTGTCTGATAATTTTGCCAACCGGAAGCATATATATAGTAAATAGAATTGGTCCAAGGACTGAACCCTGTGGTACTCCACAGGTGACCCTAGAGTTTGAAGAAGATTTATTATTAACATGAACAAACTGGAATCTGTCCGACAGATAAGATTTAAACCAGCCTAATGCTTTCCCCTTAATCCCTACAGTATGCTCAAGTCTTTGTAGGAGAATAATGTGATCAACTGTGTCAAATGCAGCACTGAGATCTAACAGGACAAGTACAGACACAAGTCCATTATCTGAGGCCATGAGAATATCATTGGTGACCTTCACCAGAGCTGTTTCAGTGCTATGATGAGCTCTAAAGCCTGACTGAAACTCCTCAAGTAGGTCATTACTTTGTAAATGTTCACAAAGTTGATTAGCAACTACTTTCTCAAGAATTTTAGATAAGAAAAGAAGATTAGATATAGGTCTGTAGTTTACTAGCTCATCTTGATCAAGAGAAGGTTTCTTAAGTAAAGGTTTAATAACAGCTACTTTAAAAGCCTTTGGTACATATCCATTTACTAAGGATAGATTAATCATGTCTAAAATAGGACCACTGATCAGAGGGAATACCTCCTTAAACAACTTGGTTGGGATTGGGTCTAACATACAAGTAGAAGGTTTAGATGAAGCTAAAATTTTAGATAGCTCAGAAAGCTCTACTGCTTTTAAACAGTTCAGACACTGCGCAGGTTCTAAGGATTCCTCCAATGCTGCCTCACTTACTGAGGACGAGGTAATCATGTTTGGGAGGATGCCAATTATTTTATTTTTAATGGAATCAATTTTATTTATGAAGAATCCCATAAAATCATTACTGCTAAGAGCTAAGGGGATGGCTGGATCAACAGAGCTGTGGCTCTGGGTAAGTTTGGCAACTGTATTGAAGAGAAATCTAGGATTATTCTTATTCTCCTCAATTAATGATGAAAAATATGCTGTTCTAACTCTGCGAATGGTCTTGTTATACAACAATAGACTGTCCCTCCAGATTAGGTAGGATTCCTCTTGGTGTGTAGAGCGCCATTTTCTCTCCAATTTCCTAACATTGTGCTTCAAGGAATGCAGCTCTGAATTAAACCAAGGAGCCAGCTTCCTGTGAATAATCACCTTATTTTTCAAGGGAGCTACATTGTCTAATGCAGAACGCAATGACAAAGTCATACCGTTTACAAAGACATCTATTTGTGAATTGGAAGAAACAACATTGCTGCCATCTACAGGGCATTTCTGCAATACGGAGGATATTAAAAAGGGGACAGACTCTTTAAGTTTTGATACAGCATTATCCGATAAAGATCTACTATAATGGAACCCTCTTTTGGGGGTGGAGAACTCCGTTAGATTAAACTCAAATGTTATTAAAAAATGATCAGATAGGACAGGGTTGTGAGGAAATACTGTTAATTCTTCACAATCAATGCCATATGTCAGCACAAGGTCTAAAGTATGGAGCCAAGAGTGCGTCGGTTTATGCACATTTTGAGCAAAACCAATTGAATCTAGGATAGTTTTAAAGGCTACACTAAGGTTATCACATTCTGTGTCAACATGGATGTTAAAATCACCCACTATAATAACCTTATCAGTATTTAACACCAAATCAGATAAGAAGTCTGACAGCTGATCCAAAAACTGAGTGCAAGGGCCTGGTGGACGATACAAAACAATAAACAGAAGAGGTTTTATTGCTTTGCAGTTTGGATGAGGGAAACTGAGGGTTAAATGTTCAAAAGAACTGTAGTTATTAATTGGCCTGGGACTAATTAATAAATCAGACTGAAAGATGGCTGCCACTCCTCCTCCTCTTCCCACAGATCTGGGAATGTGGAAATTTGAATAATTGGAGGGAGTTGACTCATTTATACTAACGTAGTCCTCTTGTAGCCAGGTTTCTGTGAGACAAAACAAATCAATCTGTTTATCAGAAATCAATTCGTTAACTAACAAAGTCTTTGGAGGGAGAGACCTTATATTTAATAGACCACATTTAATTGTTTTATTTTTAGGTTCAAGGTGAACCGTATTGATTTTTATTAGGTTTTTATGATTTGTTCCTTTTAGATAAGTTTTTGATCTGTTAAGTTTTGGCCGTGGGAAAGACACCGTCTCAATAGGATAATGGGTGGGTAACAGTACAGAAGCTGCAGAGAGGTGTGTTAAACTACGGCTCTGCTTCCTGGTCTGGACCCTGGGTTGTCAGCATTTAGGAGAACTAATAAAACCGGCCAGATTTCTAGAAAGAAGAGCTGCACCATCCAAAGTGGGATGGATGCCGTCTCTCCGGATCAGACCAGGTTTAGACAGAGGCCGTTATCAGTCGTGTACGTCTTGCTGGTTCACCAGCCTCTTGTGCCAGTAATGCACTCGGTCAGCTGTGCTGGATGTAAATCACTTCAACTATGAGCTGAGAAAAATGCAAACTATATATCATTCCAGTCTATATAAAAGGTGCCAGCATGCCTGTGTCGTACAGTTGTAATTTTCTTGGACATTATTTGGGTGGTAAATCATTCCAATTTGTAACACGGACACAAGCTAATTCTTGTCAGGAATATTCTGCAAGAAATAATTTTACAAACTTTGAAAGTACATTTAATTTCCCTTGGAATTAATTAGAATTTTTTTATGCTTTTGTAATGTTTGGTGTGATTTTTTTAAAGCTCTTTCTTTGCTTCTGGTACACCTGATATTCCCCACCATGGGACAATAAAGGATATTTCTATTCCGATTTTTCCATTAGAACTGTTATAATAAGACATAAGAACAGTGTTAAAGATTCCTGCTGTAAGGTGGTCATCAATTATTCATACAAGAACCAGAGGCTATACCACGCCACTGAGAGACCAGTCAACAAATAAAATAACCTGTTAACATTTTAAGCTGTTTTTAGCAGCTCTTTCTAGCTATTAGCTTGCTTATTGTTAGCATTACTAAAACAGCCGTCTCTGTGTGTACTTGCTAGAAGATGCCGATCAGGGGTCTAAGAGCCCTGCTTTTGAGCGCCAATGTTTAGCAACTTTTAAATGTCTCCCTGTTCTAACTTACTGGACTTAAATTGCTGACTTGCCCGCTCAACATGCACGTGAGTTCTCTAGAGACAGGTCTAAAAGTTACAGCACACGGGCCTTGAGGACTGGAGCTACGTTTCCATATTCAGCGTGTTCAATGACTAAGGTTAAAAGCTAAAAAAGGATTAAACAGCAACATTCACGTGTTTTGTTCAACTTTTCTGTTATCCCCTTTTCCCGCAGGCAGTAGAAAATCCAACTTTCTTTAAAAAAGGTTTCTCACATCTCTGCTTAATTTGACTTCATTTGTAAATCCTCACTGATACTGAAAATAACTAACTCTGGGTCTTCTTCACCGAGTACCAACATCCACACCAAAGAGAGTTATCAATGCTTGTTGGCAGCGCGTACTGTGGAGTTTTCGGTGAGTGGAAAAACCACTCAGTCTAATCATCTAATCACGCAATGATTCGATTTCTCGGTTCACCTCTAAATATTACGTTACTTGATGCCTGATGGAAGCAGGGAGAACATCACTGATCCCGGAAGTTAAACATTAGCTTAAAAACCAACTGAAGCGTTAAAAAGTGTAGCTGAAATTAACTCAGTGGACTGTTAGTGAGGTCATTAAAGTGGCGACAGGACTCAAAATTAATTTGACTACCTGAGTCCCTTCACAGATGCTTGCAGTGATATAACAACTCTGTTGAGGCCATAAGGCACACAAGCTTCAATGTTTACCGTTTAGACGTTTACATCTGAATGAGGTGACATAAAAACAAAGACCTGTGCACGTTTTCAAAATTAACCACCTTGATGTGGACGGGGGGGGGGGGGGGGGGGTTAAAGTGAGCAAGTGAATATGAGTGGAGGAAGGAAGGGAGTGAGGGAAGAAGAGTAGGTGAACGCGTGGGGGATGGAGGATTGCAGGGCTCAAGGTAATCTGGGGAGTTAATGCAGCTTAGAGGGACTGAGAGGAGTGGGAGCGAGGCAGAGAGAGGCAGAGAGGGGGAGTGATGGCAGTTAGAGAGAACGAATATAAAAATAATAGGGTCAGCAGGGAAAGAGCGGGAGCGAGGAATAAATGAAGATGTATCAGAAACAAAAGCCAAAGCAACTAAGTGGGGAGAGAGGGAGGAGAAAAGAGAGAGGGGAGCGTGAAAAGCTAGAGAGATAGGAGCATGAGACGGAGTGGGGGGGGGGGGGTTGAGGGGGCAGAGAGGCAGCCGAGTGAGTGTGTGAGATAAAGAGTGGGCTAATGAAAGGTAGGGTGAGGCTGAGCAGCGAGTTGGTGGATAGGAGGGAAGTCAAAGGGGAGAAAACGACACAGAGCGGGGGAGAGGTCTGCATGGGGAAAGAATGCTGGGTGGGGAAGGAAGGCAGACACGCTGGGCTTTGTGCTGAGAGCAAAGAGAGACAGATTGAGAGATTGAGAGGCAAAAAGAAAAGTTATTTTCTGGCTTCTAGCGCAGGGGAGGACCCAGTGAACGAGCCCAAAGGCCCGGTCGAGCTCGGTCCTGGGTCACTTTAAGGGTGAGGTTGGACACAAAGAGACAACGAGGACGGATAACGGAAAGTAGATGAGGAAATCAACGGAGACCCTGGGTCTGAACATTGCCTGTGATGTGTGTCTTAACACCGTGTTTAACTCACACTGACCAGCTACGGCCTTAACTATCGCTGCAATTACAGCTCAGCAGGAATTCATTCAACAGTTTAACAAGCAAAGAATGACAAAGTATGTCCAGTTCTGGGTTAGAGTATGGCAGAATGAATCAGATAAATCAAGACAGACATGACTGCTTCTTTAAGTTTTTATTGTTGATAAAAATGGATGCATGTACGGATCGCTCCTGTTCCGTGCTTTGTCTGAACTGAAAGCTGAAATGAACTGTTTGCTAAGGAAGAACAAGAGGCGGTGAAGGTAGTCCTGCTCCACAACTCTTATCCTGGAACGACCTCTGCAAACAACTGCCGCTACTTTCTGCTCACTCAGTGAGGTAGCCACAACTATTGTGAGAGTGCACAGCCAACACTACCTCTAGCACAGGCTTCTTCTGAAGCCTTCTTCTTTCTGGGGTGGTAAACCTTAAATCTGGTAGAGAGATAATGTGTATATTTATATGAATGAGTGACAACAGATCCTATCTTCTGTTAGATGCTATTATACTGCAATTAACTGTACAGCTCACGGTGTTTAAAAGCCAGTAGAAACAATAACAAACAGCACGTATGGGGCACCAGTACTGTCTACCGTGGCTTGTAAATATCTCAACACCTCTTTAAGATGGCTACATTTTATCATGTTACAGGAATTTACCGTATTTTTGTGCCATGTGTCATTGCAGCGGTGGAGTATTCACTTGATGTGCAGGGTTATGGTCCACCACACAGCATTTTGCATGTAGGCACAAAGTTTAATCTTGGGCTTATCTGGCCAGCACATCTTCTTCCACCTGCTTGCTGTTTCCCCCGCACGGCGTGTGTCAAACTACACACAGTATATTTAGGACTTTCTTTTAACATCAGCTTTCTATTTGTCACTCTGAAAAGACACGTTTTGCTATTCCCATGACCAATAGTTGCGCTGCTAACATATTCTCCCACCTGAGCTGTGGATCTCTGTAGCTCCTCTAGGGGTTTCTTTGATTAAACCTCTCCTTTGCCACCATGCTGGCTAAAGTGGATGGCGATGTCTTTTTTTCAGAATTTATATGGAGATTAAATTAGACACAGGTGGACTCTGTTGACTAGCTGACCGATAAAGGCAAATGATTACACTGCATTATATTTAGGGGTACCATGGTAACTGGGAGGAATCCAAATGCATGTCACACTTTTCAGATTTTTTTGTAAAAATGCTTTGAAAGCCTACCTAAAATGATCCTCCACTATACAACGATGAACTACTTTGTGTTGGTCTATCACATAAAATCACAATTAAATGCATTAAAAGCAGAAGGTGCATTGTGATCGTAACACAAGATATGGAAAAGCTCAAGAACACTTTTGCAAGGCATTGAATATATGCATATAGCTATTACACTTCAGTGATGAGTGAAATAATCCAAAATAATTTAACAAAACCTTAAAGGCATCACACCTTGGAAGCATTTCCCAACTTGACTCAGGCTTTTAAGACATATCACTCTTCTTTGAATTATATATCTATATAATTGTTAAAATGAGAGATTAATGAAATCAAAACAATTGAACAATGACTTCTCTAGACGTAAGTATCCAAAGTCTTCCTTTCATCATTTTTAATATACGGTATGTGTTTTTTTTTTTTATTCACAAAGTGAGATGTTTTGTGCTGGAGATTTTCTGCTGCTATTTTAAAACTCAGATATGGGTCAGAAACAAAAAAAAAACAGATCCCATATGATCCCATATAAATGTACCTAATATTGTGTGAGAACTGATAAGATTACCATACTGGGCCTCTTTACATGTTTAATTCAGCTTCATTGAAGCCTGCCTACAGTCATCTCTGGGTACAGACTGGACAAGTCACCAGTCCAACAATGAGCTACATAGAAACACAGAACCCTGGTACACTCACAGCTTTTAGAGCAGAGGTCACGGATTAGCGGACCACGGTCTGGATCCGGACACAGCTGCTACCTAATCCGGACCCAACCTCATTTAAAACATTTATATATTACTGCATGTTGTCCAACGACAGTGTCTAACTCAGGGGTTAAAGTTCTCCGTTTGTTAATATGGCAAAGCCCTCCGGAGCGTTCCCAAACATATCCGCTTGCTCATACATATGGAGAAAATAGCTGATTTAAAGGCGCAGAACGAATGAGCACCTTGATATGTGCTTGAGGTTGGCTTTGTTGCCAATCAAACCCAGGTGTAAAATCCTTGCAGGGCAGCCTAAAGCTCACTTCTATCATTAAGCCATAAAAAAGAAATTAAAAAAAGTTCAGTTTTGTTTTATAAAAGATGTGAAAGTCAAGAAATTGTCTATATACCAAACTGTGAAAGATTGTGGTTCTCTATTTCAAAAAGCACTTTGGATTTTAAAATAGAAAAACGTTCTATTTTTATGTTATTTTTTTGTTTAAAAAGTCAATGTATAAGGTGGATGCATAAACATTTTATTTCTGTGTTAAATACTGTTTAAAGTAACGGATTGTAATAAAAAATGTGTCCGGACCTTTACTGGTTGTTGATTTTCTTTATTCGGACCCCGCTGATTTTTAATTAGTGACCCCTGATTTAGAGAAATCCACTAAACCAGCATGTTTGTTTTTGGACTATGGGGGGAAACTGGAGTACCCAGAGAGAAACAACCCCAGAGAGGATACAAACTCTACACTGCACCCACCTGGATTTAAACCCCGGACCTTCTTGCTGATGGTCAGCGGTGCAAACAACTGGGCCAACATGCATCGCATCGGTGCACCAGGCTGACGTCCTTTCACTTGAGAAAAATCTAGATGTCAGCGGCAGACATGTTTCCTGTGTTTAAGTTTACATCAGCATCTAGTAAGACCCCTCACAGAACTCATTATAGGCATTACTTGTCTCTTTTTATCCTTTTATTCCTGCGGACATTTTACGAGTAGAACAGCTCCTCCACCAATGGGGCCGCCAGACAAATGAGCAGAAAGACAACACATGAAGACTTTCCACCACACTCATATACTGCAGTCACAACAGGCGAGCGGAAAGTAGGCAACCAGTACAAAAGGTTCCCCCGCAAACAGTCAGTGTCACTCTGCTTTGTCCATTCAGGGGCACACAGTGGGAAGCATGAGGTCGTTACGTGTTCTCAGGAGAGCCTGAGCGTGCTGTCTGGGCTGCCTGGTGGCCAGAGAGGCTACTGCCTCCCTTCCCTCTCTTTGCTCATCTCTCCCATCTCTTAACATTAAGACTGTGCTTCTCTGTGCTTGTATCCCTGGCAACCTGCCTCCAACAATGGAGTGAGCTCTGGCCTCAGCATGGGAGGAGTACGGTGCCATGGAGAGAAAAACCGAGGGCTGAAGATGGAAAACTGGCAGAGCAAAGGGACGGGGCGCACCGCTTGTCACGGTGGAGCGGAGGGATCAACAGGAGAAGGAAGTGAGGGAGATGAGATGTAGATGAGCCTGCCAGACCTGTGCTCGGTGCGCGCTAATTGGTCATAGATCAGAGGAGACCTGCGTCAATCTTGAGCTGAACAAATCTCAAGATGAAGCAGGAAAGAATTGGGCTTTAACCCTCAAACAATTCGCCGATGATGTCTCATGCCAACAAAGCAGAAGGTCTCTCCACATGCAGCCCTTATTGCATAATCAGAGTTTATTGTACCTCCATGTCGTTGCAAAAAGCTGATTGTGGGCACTGATGAAGTAAATCTGTGTTTCATACAATGAGCTCTCTGTATCCCAGCTAGATTTAAAATACCATTGTGTATCCTTCGTGACCTCATGACCCAGTAAAACCTATAGATTTTGAGGAAGGACATCGGAAAACAAAATATGTGCACAGAGGAAGTCTGTGCTCATCTTTACCTCCCCCAACGCAGCTGAGCTGAGCCACTGAGATTAATTACTTATGATCAAATCAGCAGTAACTATGCAAATTAAAGAGTGGACCACCACCCCGTCTCCTCCATCACCTCCACACACACCCCCGCCCCTTCTACCCCGAAGCCAGATCCCTTGGGCAGCGTGTGTGCGTGTGACGAGCTGCAACGCTCATTCAAGGGTACAAACATGTCATTTCCTCTTTCCCCAGAGTGGAGCGTGGAGCGTAGAAAGGCCTCGAAATGGAGCAAGGGGTCAGTCGAACAGCACATGCATGCACACGTGCACACACACACACACACACACACACACACACACACACACACACACACACACACACAGAAAGGCATAGACACAGCAGAGATACACAGAATCAGGGCTGTAAGCAGAATTGCTGATTTCTCACCCAGCTTCTCCAAAATGCTCCTCTCCCTGCTTCCTTCTCTAACTCTCATTAAGAAACCAGCAGAGAGATGGAACACATGACCCCTTGTTGACCCCTGTAACACATCCCCAAGAACGAGGGCGGGAGGCCGGGGATAGAAAGAAAGGGTGAAAATATGTAGGACTTTAAAAGGCGTAAAGAATTGGACGGGGAAATATGGATTAAAATAAAAAATAAAAAAATGACCACCAGAAATTTTGGTTTTTCAAACTTTTTTACGCTGCCAGAAAGTGACATTACGTCATCGTACTGGCAGGTCTTTAGCACTTGCTATGGTGAAACACTGAAGATATGTAGAGATATCGCGTGGAGCGATCCCAAAGACAAAACAGTGGATGGAGGAGCTCCGTGGGTGTAAGTCTGGATGAGAGAGGTAGCAGGGCGTGCGATAAGTATGCAGTGACTTTAGGAGAAGGGGATAATTTGGGAGTGGAGGGGAAGACGGCTGGGCTGCTTCCTTAGCCGGACACAGGAATGTGGAGCGGGCGGATCCCATCGAGGGTGCGTGCGTGTTTCTATGTGTGCTGGTCCGACCGTGCCAGACAGGAATCCCTAACCCCCACAGACTGTGGCTCCTCTTATCAGGACCTAAACAGAGGGTAAGGTAGCGAGCTGGGAAAGGGGTGCTATCAAACCCACCTCACACCACCCTGTTGCTGTCTCACTCCTCTGTCTATGAAAAATAACCAACTACACACTGAGGCTGGAGGTTTCAAGGCCAGATGAACTGCGGGGAAGCTAATAAAAAAAATGAGAATAAAACCTGCCAGGGCCACAGTTACAGTCACCATGAAACCATGCTGTATAAGTCTTCATACCCTGCCCCAGCAAACACACTCACGTACACAAACTCATCACATATACTGTATATCTGCCATGGTGGACTCTCAATCTTCTATGGAACCTGATCTTCTGCTGGTAGATGAACTCTGTCTATAGGAGTCACTCATAAAAAACAACTACATAAACCCACAGGGGCAAGCTGAAAACTTTTAAAATGAAATTTTAGGGCAAGGCTGTGGTTCACCAACAAAATGCTCATCATTCGCTGCAGCCTTCCTTTATGATTGATTGATTGATTGATTGATTGCTTTATTCAACAGACTCGTGGTCCACAAAGAGAGCTTATCGGTATATCAGTTTTGAAGTATTTTAGGCAGGGGACAACAGATGATGAAGTTCTACTATGTGTTCTGCAGCAGAATAAAAGCGGTGTAGAGAGAAAAGGAGGTTCAGTGGTGAAAGGCTGCGGGCAGACAGGCGATCTCAAGCAAATGTGCTGAGGAAGAAAATGGGTAGAAGGGAAGAAAAGAAGCAGAATAAGGGGAGGATGGAAAAAGTTTAACCTTTTGACTTCTCTGCTAAGAAGCAATGTTTTGCTCCTGATGTTATAAGGGAAACAAGATATATATTTGCATATACAAAATTATTAGTTGATTGTTTAAAAGGGGGCATGGGGCTCCTGGGTGGAATTGATTGGTCCAACTTGCAGACAATAAAAGCATACAAAATATATACTGGTTTGACAGGATGAAATCTATATGAAAAAAATCTATATGCAATTTTTTATTTTATTTTTTGGAGAGAAAAAAATCGGGTTCGATTCCAGCCTGAGGTCCTTTACTGCATGTCTTCCCCTCTCTCTCAAACCCCCTTTCCTGTCAGTCTACTTTGAAAAAAACCAGCCACTAGTGCCACAAGAACCCAGAAAAAGAATTTTAAAAAGTTAAAAAAGATTGACGTTATTCAAGCTGAAAAATGAAAACATAAAAATCACAAAATGCTGATTTACTTGAGGCAGTCATGGATGGAAACTCCTTAGATGAAGTTCCAAAAAAATATCCAAAGTCTATTTTATTGGGATTTTCTTTTTTTATAGATTAGCATAGATTTCATATTGTGAAGAAGAATTTAATGGACACATAGTTTCCAACTTAATTTTTTTCTTTACAAATAAAAAAAAAATCGAGTCACGTAATTAGTAAAGCAGAATATTGGTGAACAAACAGCACAATGTACTGTAGATAAAGGAACACAGCAGAAAGTCCAGAGACAAAGTTGGATACATTTAAAGCAGGGAATGGTATAAAACAGCATCCCAAATTTTAAACACCTCATTGAGGGCCATTTAATGATCATCTGAAAATGGAAAGAGAAGGACCTAATCTGACAGGATGGGAAAGGAGGCATTAACCAGAGAAGCAGCCAAGAGGCCCCTGGTCCTTCTGGAGGAGCTGCAAAGATCCACAGCTCAGGTTGTAAAATCCATAACTCTGCCCTGTATGCAGTAAATGAGTTTCCAAAAGAGGATGCAGCAAAGATGGAGGAAGGTGTTCTGGTCAGATGACACATGTGCTGGTTAACATACACTGCAGATCACCCCAGACAACCCACCCTTACAGGGCAACATGGTGGTGACAGCATCATGCTACAGAGACACTTTCCTTCAGCAGGGAGAGGGAAACCTGGAGCAGATGGATTGATGTTACTGCATACAGGACAATTGTTGAAAAACACAGGCTGCAGAAGACTTGAGACTGGGGGACAAGTTCACCTTTCAGCAGGACAACGACCAAAGCATACAGCCAGAGCTACGTTGGGATAGTTTGGATCAAAGCATGCTTATTTCTTCAAAGGGCCCAGTCAAAGTCTGAACACAAATTTAACTCGGAATCTGTAGCGAAAATTGAAAACTGATGATCAGAGACCTTCTCCATCAGATCCTAATGCGCTTCAGCTGTTTTGCATAGAAGACCAAACCTCTTGTCGTGCAAAGCTGGTAGAGACAAAGTATTGGCATGGCACAATTTTCAGATTTTTAATTGAAAAACAAAAAAAAATCAAAACCATTTAAGACCATGTATCGCTTTTACTTTTACTTTCACTTCACATTTATGTTGGTGTATCACATAAAACCCCAATAAATTACCATTTGACTTACCGAACCCTGCCACCAGCTTCAACCTCTTTTGCAACCTTTGAGCCCATTTTGGGGCATAGGAGAAGAAACAAGGCTGAAGCTGGGGATAAGATGTCATGAGTTTTAAAGTAAAGGCAGATTTAGTTCTTTTAGATCTACATCATTACTGTGAAGATAACGTGTTGCATTGAACCGATAACTGGAAGTCCCAATTTTAAACAAGCAATTAAGCAGGCAGAAACCTACTGATGGGGGGCAGCCGAACCCACCCACAGCCCTGCCTTAATTTGAAGCCCATGTACTCAATGTTGAACCATAATCAGACACACACACACACACATACACACAAACACACATCGCACTGAAAAAGTGGCCGTAGCTTCTGTAGGAAACGGGTGGAAACAAAAGCGAGAGAGCGAAATGATAAAGGATGATAAAGAAGGTCCAAAGAGACTGAGGGAAGGAGGGACAGAAGAGAGAAGGAGGGAATAAATTGCTGCTGAGGACAGATAGTGGCTTCCAGGACTGTCTTCAGCATCTCTGGAACTATCAAACCAAGAAAAGAACCGCACACAAACAAGCACATGTACACAGCCCAAGCCATAATTGTCCCCTGTGGTGATCTTGACCTCTCCCTCTTAGATTCTCATTGCTGTTGGCCAACTCTTCTGTATCTTTAACACTTTTTTTTTCCCCCTCCTCTCTGGCGGGGGCTGTCACAAAGGAAAGAACGAGGGGATGAAGGAGAGAGAAAGGTCTGAGGGAAGGAGGTGTGGAGGGGTGTGATGGCCGACGGAAAGGGGGAATGAAGGGAGAAGAGAGGATGAATGTGCAAGAGGAAGGGAGACTTTGCCCTCCAGCAGGAACACTCCCACAATTGTGTGCACATGTGTGTGTGCGTGTGTGTGTGTGTGAGCTTTGTGACGGCCAAACCGACACACCCACGGGCTGTAGACCTCTATATCCTGTTCGGGCTGTTCGTTTGTCCAAACATCACGCCCCCACCCCCCTCTTCTCCTCTTCCTCCTCGCTCCCCTTTTTTCTAACTGGTTCAACGAGGGGGAGAGGCCTCGGAGGGAGTGGGTACAGTAAATAGAACAAAGCCACCTTTCTAAAATAAACAAATCGGGGGAAGAGGAACTTCAGGTTGACTGAAACTGAGAAACAGAGCACAGACTGAGGGAGCTTCCTATAAAGCACTCTGAGATTAAACTTTTCACGGCCAGGCGGCCTGCCGATGTGTGCAGTAGGTTTGCAGTTTGTTCTCAGCAAACTTAGTGATCGCTGGCTGAAGAGTGGCAGAAAAGCCACAGTGAACAGTGCTGTTGTTCATGTCTGCAGTGATCTAATAGACGCTAAAGCCTATCTGATCACTGCCGAAGAGAAAAAGAGGCTTCCTAGGCCACATCACGGCACTTCTCTTATCGCTAGAAGACAAAGTCAATCATTGATGCCGCTCTGAAGAAGGAACGGAGCTAACTGGGTCTCTTTAAACCATTAAGATCTTTAAGATCCCCAGGCATTCAAGATTTGCCAGGATTACTTATATTTTAGAAAGAAAACTGGCCACCAAAGGACCAAGGAGAGAAAAAAAACTGAGATCAGGAGCTCCAAATTAAAATTGTACTCGTTCCTCCTAATTACTGCAGTCTTTTCAGATCTGTCACATAACCCTTTGACGCTACCAGTTGCTCAGAAGGAAAGAGATCAAAGGACTAGTTACCCGGATCATTTTGTTTTTCATCTACAGAACAGATTTTTATAAACAGATTTTAGCTGAACTTGCTTTCAGATTCATGCCCATAAAATCTGTGCTTTTGCAAGCTGCACCTGCTTGCTCAATAAATCATTACTTTATGATCATCCACAATGACAGGTTCTGAATTACATCTGTTTTAGTTCATAACCAAAACAGGCTAAAATTTCTAGATTTTTTCTGCTTCGAGAAAACGAACAGTTTATCCGCCATTTGAGTACAAAACCTTGAAAACACTAGTGCAGTACAATTATAAACATCAGAAGTTAGCCTCCAATTTGGCAGCGTTCTATCGCCTGTTTTACTACGTTATCTAGCATCTGAGCCGACTCGCACCAGGCCTGTTTCAACATCCATTACACTTAAACTCTTCAAATCAAGACTGGGTTGTGCTACACTACATACAGATCATTTAAAGCACGGTTTGTGAATGCTGACACCTTTATTCTGTCTTCAGGAACAAAATACCAGTTTCAGTGTTTTTCGGCATCTTAACCAGACTCCAATTAGGAGGAACATGCCCTACAGAAGGTGGCCCAGAGGCCAAGCTGTGAAATTATCCTTCCCTGAACATGTACTTATAAGGCAAATAAAACCTAAATGATGTCTTTTAAACATAAATCAGAGTAAAAGCTATTGATCTTTTAAAAATTCTCACACAATGGAACAAGGAATAATGTCTGCAAACTGAGACATTTTTCCCTACTCTCATTTTCTTCATCCATGTTTACTGCTTGTAGATTTTTCATATGCATATTAACCCTGAGGCATCTGTCACACTGTCTCTTTATTTGCAGTTTATGTTGGGATATTTTAACGTTTTAGGATGTTCCAAATGTCCAAAAAAGTTAAGTTCATTTTTGAAACATCTAAATCTTGTCAAGTCTTGCCACATATCTTGTACAGTGAAACTGTATTTGGATTAAAATGGAAAATTGACAGTGTTTCAAGGCTTTGGGATGCACAACATAATATGTGCTAAGATGTCACGGTCTCATTTTTATATCATTATTTTCCTTATTAAATGAGCAAGAGAAGAAAGTCGTCACACTGTCAGAAAAGCGAATACATAGTTCAAACTAACACTTTTTTTGTATATTCTGTGTGAACAATCACATACTGAACTTGGGGGTCTGCTCAGCGAACTCTAAACATACCAGTTTAAATTAAACATCTGAGATCCTTATTCTTATATTTACTTATTCTTATATTTCTTATACTCATAACTTCTGGGAAAAATATTACTCAAAGTACAAACAGAAAGCACCATGAATCTTCTTCAGTACAGACAGAGCATCTGTATAGTTCAGCATGACGTTAAGTAATGATATTGGACCAACGCTGCGACTTTTGAGTAACATTTGCGTCGCTTCTATGGCAATGGGACATCCTATATGCCCATTGCCCCGAATTTTTTAACATATCCAAAAAAAAAGCCATGGCAACTTGCTAAACCAGAGACAAAACTGTAAGTCAAATGCGTCAGGAAGGCAACTCTGTAGCATTTCCTATTATAGGAACCTATCTTCCTATGCCACTGAAACGCAACGCAGATACATAACAGTGTAAAAAGGGGTTATTACCAGTTAGTGACTGAAAATTCCACTCGGCATTGATCACACAGAAAAAACCACAACTGTTGTTTAAAACTGCGTTCATAAGTATTAGATAAAAAAGCAATGTCTGCACTGTAAAGGAAATCAGAATGTGTGGGAGGATCAAACATTTACAGGAGGACATGTCTTGAGCCGTGACTCTGAGGCGACTCTGCGGCTCTGCAAAAGCAGGCTGGTTCTTAGCAGTTCTTTGTTTATCAAATCACCTAGAAACTGATTCTGGCAACATACCTGTGTACAACTTCAACAACACACTGGTGGACAAAACCCTACTGTATATGTAGATTGCAGTTTTCTGGCTTCAACTGCTAGAAGCCAGTTCTTTTGTAACTAGAGGTACAGAACTAGCAGTAATACCTGTCTTTCCCATAGAGTATCAATTAAACTATCATGCCCACAGCATGCATATTTTCAGACCATAAATAGACAACTATCACAGAAGTTCAAATGCAATCATTTTAAGCATTCTTTTGTATGATGCACTTGAAATAGTTTGGCATTATAGAAGAGCGGTTTCAGGGGACTAAATTGTGTTCATTTTATCCAGGGTGGGGATTTCCAGTTTCCAGTGTCAACTCTGGTATTGGTGGGGTTGTCTAAGCCAGGGGTTTTCAGAGTGAAGACACAACAGGGGGAAACATATTAATAAAATGGGCACAGTAATCACTTGGTCTGTTTGCAAAGGCAAATGTTAAAAATATTGTATGATGTTGATGCTTCCAAGATAAAACTTTCACGTTCTAAAATAGCACAAACATGTTTACCACATCCTCTATGTGAAAGTAAAGGAGTTTAGAAAAGAGGGCTGTGATACAAAGGTAGGTGTCCTATGTACCTTAGATACTGCTGTGTTTTTAAAGAGCTGCATGAGAACATAACAAAATCTCAAATGATGTGGCACACACACTGTAATTAACTTTAAACAGTATGTGCTGATGTGCTGGGGGCCATGTCTTAGCTGTGGGGGTACTGGTGTGAGTGTTCAACCACAACAACCTCCTGACCCACCCACCCATGTGTCGTGCCAACAGGATATCCTGTCAGATTGCATTGTGGGTATTTTAATCCTCAGACCTGAGAGTTCGAAGCCTAGAAACGTGTGAGTGAGTAGGGTTTAGCCACTTAGACTTTGAAACGTAAAGTTGGGAATTTACTACATGCATGGGAGTTTTGTAGTGATGCTGGGATCTGAGAGCGAGCAGTGGGCCGTGGCTGAATTACGCACACAAACGTGCCCAAACCAGGTCCGCTCAGGATGGGGTGGCTAATCTTTAACTCCATGCACACGCTCCCATTCTTCTGTTCTTTCTTGTCTTGTTGTCCATTTAGAAAGCCTCCCCCTGTCTGTTCCAAGGCCAGGAGGTATGGGCGGTAGGGGGTACTAACGTTTTGGAAAAAAGCCACGGTCAAGAACGGGGAGGGGGCAGCTTCCTATCCAAAAAATGGTTCTCTTCAAGCCAAATACTTATAAATAGAGCAGGTGTCAGTATTGAGAACTACTGTGAGGCAGAAAAGACTGACAGCAAGGGTGTGAAAAATTGTGTGAATGGGTGTGTGGTGTGATACCATGGTGGAGTGGGAGAAGGGGCTTTTTTAACTGGTGGGCTACCCATAATGTCCAGCAGGATGTGAGGTCATAACGCAAAGATGGCTGGTGGGTGGTGAGAAATTACTGCTCTCCAAAGAAATAATGCAAGATTTTTTGAGAGAGATGGGGAAAAAAGGGAAGAACGGAATTACGATTGCTTTTTACAACACTCAAAAGGATAAATTGTGCATGGGGCCTTTTTAGAAGTACTTATGCCACTTGGATTTCTCCCCTTTTAGTCACATGACAGCCACAAATTCTAATGCACTGATGAATTGGAAATCGGAAGCAATAATGATACTTTTTTTTTTTTTTTTTTTTTTTTTACAATATCTACAAGTAACAATCCAAATGCAGTCTTGCGTGCACTTGTTTTCCCCTAATTTGTTAAACTGCTTTTTGCTGCGGTTATGGCTGCAGATCTTTTGGGGATCTGTGTCTACCAGCTTTGAACACCAAGAGACTGAACTTTTGTCCATTCTTCATTGCAAAATTAGCTCAAGCTCAGTCTGATTGGATGGCAACATCAAGGTGAACCACTGCCACTACATTTATCTCTATTTTCTCCATCATTGACCCGCTTCCATGTCCCTACTGAAGAAAAGCATCATACTCAGCCCAATGCTGCCACCACCCATATATGTAGGCAAAAATTATTTAATGCTGGTCTCATCTTACAAAAAAGTACTTTTTTTTCCACGTTTGCTGTGTAGATCGGATAGGGCAACATTTACACTACATCTCTAGTGAACTTCTTTCAACAAGGACTTACTCTTACCACTCAGATTTTGCAGCAGTGTTACCAAGAGCCTTTTGACTGCTCCTTTGATTAATGTTCTCCTTGCATGTCTTGTCAGTTTCATAACCTGTTTCATAGCCTAACCAAGCTTTTAACTTCACCCCTACTTTGTTCAAGACCTGTCTGTAGTGTTTATTTGGTCTTCATGATGTTGTTTTGTTCCCTAATTTTATCTAACAAACCTCTGAAGCCTTCCCATAGCAGCTGAATTGATACAACATTCACATCTGCATTTGATGATTAGGTGACTTCTAAAGGGGAATCGGTTGTGCCAGATTTTATTTAGAGGTACTAGTGGAAAAAGTTTTGAATACCGTCATGATTCTGGTCAGCTGACTGTACTTCACTCACTACTTCTCTTAATTAGTTTGAGCAGCTGCACCTGTGTCTCCCAATTAGCCTCATCTCAAACACCTGTTTCTCTGCTCTTAGGCTACGTTAACACAGCAGAGAAATACGGTCCAAATCTTTTTGCCCATATGTGAGCCACATCCATCCTTTTCATGGCAGTGTGAAAGGCCCAATTCCGATCTTTTCACCCAAAAAAAAATCTGATTTGTGCCACTTCCATATGTGTACTATGTGTATCAGATCTTTTTCCAAGCATCCGCAGTCTGAATGGTCGGGTCGCATTTTATCCGTCTTTCACGTCACTCTCCTGTCTCTCAGTCAACGCTCCATAAAAGACCGTTCTTCTTACCTTACTTTGTCTTGCTCTGATGTGGTCTTAATATTGTCGGCTCCCATTGCTCAACAGCTTTCTAATGATAACAAGGAAAGATGCCGGCCAGTAGCCGCCTTTTTTTTTCTTTGAGTTTTTTTTTTTTTTTAACAAAGATTTATTGAAACAATTGCATTCACCATTACTCCCGCAAACAGTGCGCTGCTCTGTGACGTCTCCTTCAGTCTTGAACCGTTAAGACAGAAGTGTACATTTAATAGTAGTATGAACGGCCACCTCAAAAAACAAGAATCACATTTCAGCAAAAAATTGGAATTGAGCATCAAGACCTGCAGTGTGAACGTAGCCTTATATATAGCACTTCCAACGTCCAGCGTTCTTAGCCTACCCTGCCTTGTTTCAGACCAATTTCTGCATTTCCTGGATTTTTCTGTCTCACCAGGCCATCGTTCGAACACCTCATCAGCTTTGCGCTTTCTGGACACGACCTCATCATTACCAAGTCCTCAGAATCTGTCATCCTTCATCTGCCTTTTTGTGTACGACCCACACCAGCTTTACGGACCTGCCTAGAGCCTCAGCCCATTCAACCTTTCATCCCTCAGTTTCTCCTGAGTTCTGCAGAGGTTTGCCTGCCTGCACCGGGACACTGGTTCTAATTATTAAAAAAAATGAAACCTTAAAATGCAACAATGTTCCGAGCATCACAGAATACAAATGCAGTCCTTTTCGCTTAAGATTTATTTGTCACGTGGTGGTGGTCAAACACATAAAATCCTATTCAAATACATGGAGGAAAATGTGTAAAAGTTGACCATATGAACCAGAAGTGGACCGTGTTTACTTACTTTGTAAATCTCTGGAGGCCGAAATAGCTTGAACAGTCATTTTGTTTTGGGGTATCAGAGTAGTGGACTGAATGCATATGCAGATTTTTGTAGATGTTTATTTGTATATAAAAAAAAGTTGAAAACTTTATTAATGTTTTTCTTCCACTTGACATTTGTGTGCTACTCTTGTTTTGTTTCTATCAACCCCACCCCCAAAAAAATGGAGGGTTGTGGTTGTAATGTGACAAAATGTGGAAACGGTGGGTGTGAATACTGTATGTTAGGCAGCAGGGGACAAAAAGTGGAAGGGGATGAAGGAGGTGGAGTTAGAAGGATACAAAAGTCAATAGGGAGGGAGGAAAGGGCAGAAACCAGCTAGTCAGTCAGAGGACAAAGAGGGAAAGCAGGGGGGGGGGGGGTAAAGTGAATCAGGGAAGCTTGCAGTTCAAAGATGGTGAGAGACAGAACTGATAATAGACCAAAGGTGGGGAAAGTGAGAAAGATGAGCCGCAGAAAAATTCAGAGCACAAAAAAAAGAGAGACAGTTGAAGCCTTAACATGATGTAGGTATCTAACCCATCGTGTGTCAGACACCAAGCCTCGAAGACAGGAGTTAAAAATTAAGTCCACACTCTGAAATATTAAATCTATTTTGCCGTTTAATGAAGGAGAAGTGCATTAAGGAGGAAATAAGGGAGCAGATTATTAAAGAGCGAGGAGAAAAGGAAAAGAAAAGTGAAGAGGTGTGAGCGGGTTAAAATCTGTTCACGGTGTTTTAAATATTAAACCTATTTCAAGTTTAATGAAGTGCAAATACTATAGGGAGAGTCTTAACTGGAATACAGAAAGGAAGGGGGCGAAAGGGGGATCCGATTCATTATTTCAAGTGTTCACCTTTATAGACAGCAGAGACTTGGGGAGAGGAGCAGAGGGAGGGAAGGAGAGAAAGTTTAGGCTGAGCATAGAGGGCAGCTATTCAAGCACCTGTCTGCAGGCCCCAGGCAAGTCCAGGAGACTCCGCAGCTCAAGAGGACGAACATCTGAACTGGAACAAGTCGAAACATGCAGCGTTAAAGCGCTCCTAAGCTCGCATGCAGGAACAGGACACCATTCTGTGGAAAAATGATTTGACTTTTTTTTTTCCTTCAGCATGTGTCTGTGGGTAGGTGTGAGTTTGTGAGATGTTGTTTTGTTTGAGTGGTTGGGGAGGGGAACTCTGAGGCCACAAAGCAGAGAGGAAGAGAGTCAGATAAAGATGTTGGATTTCAAAAAAGATTCTTGATGTAATCAATGTGCAACAGCTAGAGGGAAATGGAAAGAACAGCCCACGTGTGATTAACTGTTCACGTCTACATAATCAGACGCTCTAAGCTTTGTGTATGTGCGGATGTGTATCACACCGGCCATGCACTGGATTGCCAAAATCCCCCAAGCTGCTGGTAAAGGTCACCGTATGTATGTGTGTCTCTGTGTCCGTGTGTGCTTTAATACCAGCAAACAACACAAACAAAAAGTATTTTCAGTGCCGTTATTATGTGGGACACAGATCAAGTTTGGTGTTTGCCCAAAGAAGAACGGCAGGAGTGGAGAAATCAATCTCTAACTCGTGTTGCTGTCCACACGGTTTCTAAGTTTTACAGGAAATAAAATTAGTTCTGCCTTCAAAAAGACAACCTGCTGTTTGAAGAATTGACGGGTGAGTTAATAAAATTCACCAAAGCACTTAGTTCCCCCCCGCCGCCCTACTAAAAAAAACTTTGTGATGCCTTTGGGAGAAAACGGTAAAGAAAATGAAATATGCTTTAAGTGTATACCAATTATTATTATTTTTATTATTATTATTATTATTAGTAGTAGTAGTAGTAGTAGTATTAGTGTTATTATTATAAAGTTATTTTGCATGTTATTTTCTGCACCATGGCCCTGTAAAATTAATCTGGATTAGAGGCTTCCTGACAATAGTTAAGGTTGGTCAATGGTACATGAAAGCCTCATTCTCACCATGTTCAGTTAGATTTTTCAATTCAGTTGAATTAAATTTTATTTATATTGCGCCAATTTACAACACATCATCTCAAAGCTCTTTACAAAGTTAATTAAATCAAATCATACAGGCAGATTGGTCATAAGAGTCATTGTTTGGATAGTGAACACTAAAATTAAAACGTATTACTATAAAGAGTGAAAGGAAAATGATTTCATTAAAAAACTCTGAACTAAAGCAATCTTACAAGTTATCTTACAAACGGTGATTTTAAAAGCCTGCAGCATGTTGAATAGGACTTTTAATATTTCTGCCTAGTGATCTTAGCCATTTACAGTCTTTACAACTTTTTTTTAATCTCTTCGACTTTTCAGTGAAAACAAAATTTAAAAAAGGGACGCAGGTTGGAATTTTCTTCTCTTTCTGGATTCAACTCTGCTTCAATGTTGTGGCTAGGATATTTTGATTCACTTCCCAATTTGTTCATTCAGCTGCTCTATTTTGCAAGCTTTCTTCCTGCTTATTCATTGTGGTAGCGCTTCACAATCCAGCTCCACCTGTTTTGCGATCGGCAGCTTCGTGGTCCCCACTCTATGCAACCCCGCTTTGTTGTTCAAACCAGATATTCAGAAAAAGCCTGGCTTTGTTGAACCCTGCTTCAAAGTACTCGGTGCTGATCTTAAAACTTCAAAAGCTTCTCCAATTTATTCATTTGGGTATCACACGTCAAAGAGCAGAGGAAGAGTATGGCCGAAACGTCTCAACGCTAACACTAAGAAGTGCAAAATGACTAAACAGCTTTTTTTATCTCGTTAAATGGAAAGACCAAAACCCTGTTATTGCTAAATCTTTGAGATGTTGTAGATAAACAGCAGCAAGTTAGTAACAACATCTCATGTCACATATCTTATATCTACACAGAACAAAAACTAATTTCATGTCAGTTCAGGGTGAGTTTAAATCGGTGAGTTTTTTTCTGTCTGTAAAAATAACTTATTTTTTCGTATGATGTTTAGACAAGCTAAACGTTTAATGAAGTATTTTAAACTCGTCTGTGATTCCTTAAAACACAGTTTTTCTTTTACGAAACTTTTCCTCCATCTGTGAAAACAAAAAAATGGGGATTCTTGGTGTTCCCAAAATCAATATTTACATTTTGTCTTGTCTTGTTATGATGAAACCATCATCATGTACTGTCCTGTGTTTGATGTGTCGTTACTACTAAAGTTCACAAGAAAGCAAAGAAATTGAGAAAAAAGCTTTTTTTATTGTCATTTAGGTGTTGAACAACGGCACACCATTGCTAGATGTTAATGAGTTTTACTTTAGGCAAAAGATATACAGAGAAGGAACCTTTTGAGAGTAAAACACACTTGTGGTATAGGATCTAGGCTAATTACTGACTGCTTGCTTCGAGGATTGCGACGTGTCTGTACAACCAATTCCAAATCCCCGTGACCCCAAAATGAGCTGCAATGAATACTTCTCAAAAAGTTAACTAAGGAAAACAAATATTTCTATAAAATTTAGAAATTACATTAGAACTCATCATAATAGACTTGTGACTAAACCCCTAGAATCACATCTGGAAATATTTAAGTGTAAAAATTACTTAAGTAAAGGACCAACATGAGAACTTTACAAATTATTAACGTCAAATTCATCGGGAAATTCTGATACAGTACGGAAAACGTGGGGTGATGAACTGTGGTTGGACAGTCCTACCATATAAGTGGGCACAACTAAAATCCATACTCAATCCATCAATACAAGACTTAGATTGTGATGGTATAAATGGACTATGAGAACATACATCACACCAGTTAAACTGAATAAATTGGATTGTAATATTCCAGATTTGTGCACAAAGTGTATAAAAGGAGAAGGGGCGCCTATTCCACAACCCGTGGCAATGCGAGAACATTAAGGCTTCCTGGAAGGAAGTCCAGAAAATAACTACAAAAAATATTTCAATGGATCCGGTCCTATTTATTTTAGGACTATATCCCAATAGTCAAAAATACTGCCAGAAAGACCACATTTTGATAGGTATGTGACTTCTGCATGCCAAAAACTTCAATTCAATTCAATTCAATTCAATTTTATTTATATAGCGCCAAATCATGAAACATGTCATCTCAAGGCACTTTACAAAATCAAGTTCAATCATATTATACAGATTGGGTCAGATTATACAGATTGGTCAAAATGTCCTATATAAGGAAACCAGTTGATTGCATCAAAGTCCCGACAAGCAGCATTCACTCCTGGGGAACCGTAGAGCCACAGGGAGAGTCGTCTGCATTGTACATGGCTTTGCTGCAATCCCTCATACTGAGCAAGCATGAAGCGACAGTGGGAAGAAAAACCACCCATTAACGGGGAAAAAAAAACCTCCGGCAGAACCGGGCTCAGTATGAACGGTCATCTGCCTCGACCGACTGGGGTTACAGAAGACAGAGCAGAGACACAACAAGAGAGACAAAAAAGCACAGAAGCACACATTGATCTAGTAATCTGTTCTACATTAGATGGTAATAGTCGGTGATCTGTCCTCCCTGGACAAACAAATAAAAAAAAAAACAGTTCTATTGGAAAAATACAAATATTACAAACATTACATTTTGGATTAAACAAATGTTAGCAACTTTTCCTTTGGAAACAACAACATATATACAGAAAGGGAAGCAAGAGCAGTTTTAAGAGGTGTTTACTTGTTTGTTAAGAATGCACATTTTGAAGGGTGAAGAAAATGAATTATAAGATCGATACAACCCTTGTGGATAAGATTACTGGATTTTATTTATTTATTTTTTTTAAGAGCCTCTAGTTTGTATTCTGGTTTGATCATCATGTTACTTGGTGTTTGACCTGATCTGTTCAGATCAAATCTGTTATGTAAAGAAATGGAACCTATATAATCTTGGACTAACGAAGTGTCAAATTTATGTGTATACATGTATGGTTATCTTTTTTGTACTTAAAGCACAACAATATAGGAATGGTCCTTATGTAAACTTAAAAAAATAATATTTTAAAAAAATGTTTCAAAATATGAAATGCTTTGTACCACTTTTTTTGGTTGTCTTACAGGTAAGGATGCATGACCATGCAGTATAGCCTATTTTCTGTACAGTAGTCAGGAATCTAACTGTGAATGGATGAATGGTGCTTTACAGACAAACGTGTTAGTTATTCACTGAAAAACAATGGGCAAAATTGCATTTTGACGTCGTTTTCTCACTCGTTTGTCAACCTTGACTGCAAAATGTACATTTATTTATTCTTTATAGATTAATTGCAACGTTATTTTAAACTGCTATGTTGCCTTTGAGAGCAAAACTCTGCATGTTTAAAGCTGAGAAGCAGGAGTCATAAAGAAATTACTAAATATCTCAAATACATTTGTTTATTTATTTGTTTATTTTTGGACAACTTCAAACAATGTTGCTAAAATAGTAATGGTTAAAAAAATAATAAAAAAACCTAAACAAAATGCTAAATATCAAAGAAATCTAAATGTTTGAAAAAGGAGAGGGAAGACGTTTACACTTTTTTATATTCCCTCCCCTTTATTCTTTTTGTCTGTATACTGCCTTTATAATAATACATAGACTATATGATATATCAAAAATTCAAATAGTAAAACAAGTATCCATATCAATGAACATAAACGTCATCCATTGCAAAATACAACACAGTATAAATGCCCAGATCATCTTATAATGTTCCAACCGTTTACGTATTTACATTTATCCTTCTTTTTCCATAAACCTGAATACCTACATGAACTCATAATAATCTAATTGTAACGTCAAATAATAAATTACTGATTAATTACTTTATCTCCAAATAGATCATAAATCAACTACAACAAAATTTAAATTTAAAAAAAAAAAAAAATAAATAAATAAATAAATAAATAATAAAATAAAAAGGTTCAATTGAGGCACCAGCAAACTCTTGATATTTAAAAAGTTTGCTTTTGATGTGAGGAAATGTTTTCATTAAGGTCTTATGGAAGCAACCAAAGCAGCAGAGGCCAAACTAAAAATAATTTAAAGGTAATTATTTAAAGGATAAGGGAAAAAAAAGCAGTCAGAGCACAGACTATTTAAAGCTCTCTTTGTCAAAATATGTCACCTCCAATAATTTACTGGGGAGAAAAATATACACATGAGCATTTTGTATGAAGCGATGATTTCCTCGCATGTAGGATTTCAAACATGTGTCTCAGGAGACAAGGTGAGCCTAAGAAATAAGAAGATCAAGCATTAGCAAGCCAGAGAAACGGCAGCTGGATGCTTAGAGGCCTCAATAATGACATCCAATAACCGCAGCAGATGTTAGCAAGAGAAGAGGATCTAAATAAAACAAATCCGAATTCCTGCAGCTGTTTATGTAAACATGGCCACATTTTCATACTGATGCATTAAAACCTGTGCGCTAATATGCCCAGCCTTTAGACAGGCATCTATTATTGGTGTATTAGAGTAAACCAGTTAAACCCTCGGCCAGACAGCCCTGCGTTGTGTGTCACATGGACGTTTCTAATAGCAGAGCATGGACACTGATTACAGATGAATGAGAGGGAGGGAGAAAGAGGCACTTTTCATCAATAAAGAATGAAGCAATTAAGCTAATCTCAGGCCGAAGGTGCCCTTTTTTCTTCCCCCAGATGAGCCCTTCACAGAAACTAACAACCGCAACTTTTCCTCCACAAACTGTATGTATGTATGTATGTATGTATGTATGTATGTATGTATATATGTATGTATATATATATATATATATATATATATATATATATATATATATATATATATGTGTCACCTCCAGTCAACGATATATATATATAGGAGCTATTGTCATTATTACCTGACATGCCCGCTAGATGCTTGTCTAACTGGTATGTCAGGGGGTATGTCATACCAGTGGCACATTTTACTGGTGCGTTCACACCAGCCCTATTTAGTCCCCTTTAATCAAACTCTGGATCGTTTGCTCATAAAGTCTGACTTGCCTGGGGATGTGTGAATGTGCATTCGGACCCTGAAAAGGGGAACGCGGGTCTACATCAAAACGGACCAGAGGCTGTTCCAAAAACGGGTTGCGGACTACACCGCAGGGCATTTTGGGTAAATATACCCAAAACAAAACCAGCATTGGTACGTACCAGTAGTACAGTAATAATACTCATGAAGCTACTCATATCTTGCCTGTGTAAGCATGTCATCAGTGCAATGAAGCTGCATGCACCCCTGCTTGCCCGCCGCCTCATTTGGAGCCATCTCACCCGCCTTTTGTAAAGCATTCTTCTTGGTCCTCTGCCTCGTCCTCCGCCCATGCTGAGCCCACTGTTGAATTGTGGCTGTGTAGCACACTTGCTAACGACAGCTTAGCAGTAGCACCTCTAAAATCTGTTGTCATTCCATTTTGTTTACACTTCGTAGAAAAGGAAGTTGTGCTGTGTTGATGACCAACATCCTTCCTTCAGTGCTTCTTGGTGCAGCGCCACCACCACGAGGGGTTGAACAGGTTGGTCAAAAGGTTTGGTTCGTTTGATAAAGCGAAAGCAAACCGCACCAACTGCAAATAGTAACAACGTTGCAATTTTTGTCGCCAGTCAAACTGAGCATACCGCACTATAAGGTGTGAAAATGACAGCACAGAGGTATTCCACGCTGCAGTTAATTAAATGCATTTTTTTGATATACAATGACTGTGAAAGAGTGTATTTCAAAAGATACTTTTCATCAATTATAACCTTGATTTCCTGTACCATCAGACGTTCCTCTAACAACTTTATGTGTCAGTTGCAAAGAAAGCCTCTGACTGCATCATGATCTGCATGATTAAGACAAGGATGGCGGTATGAAACATTGCAATGTTAAAGGGGATAAACAAAAATTTTTTTTTGTCCTTTGGTGCTCTCTGCCAAACTGTGAGTCAGAGTGAAAGAGAAGAAAAAAAAATGTTTTGATGAATGTGAGATAAAGCAAAGAGAAAAACATTATACCCCACCTCATACTGAAGTACAGGAAAAACTTCCACTTTCATATAATCTTCTATCATCAACCAGGGTCATTTATAAACCACATTTTAAAAACAAACATTGGAGAGGTTGTTGCGTTACACTAAACTAAAACCTGAGTGTGTCTCTGGAATACAATGGAAAATGTCAGCTCAGGTCACAGAGTGTCCTTTTAATTGCTGTTATAGCTTACCCGGCCCCACAATACAGATTTATTCATTAATGTACTCCTGCCGTGCTGCTACTTTATTTTCCATGTAAATTTTCACCAGATACCTGCTTAAAAAAGTACAGATTTAATTAATTTATACTTTTTTGTAACAGTTTTGCATTATGAAACTAGTTTTAATATCCGTCAAATATAACAAGGGTAAATTAAAATGTAGATTTCAAATAATTCCTTAATTTTAGAAAAAATTGCAACACAAAACCATTTGTTTCATTGACTTGTCATATACAGGCCTGAGTACTAAGGTGTTGAAACAAGCAATCTCTTAAATATAACCTGCTATAATATGAAGAACATCACCTCTGAATGGTGCAAAAAGAATACAATTTTTGAAGTGGTCTATTCAAGGTATGGCACCAAATCGGATTTAGAAGCTGTGGCGTGACTTTAAATAGGACGCTCATTGTTGACATCCCTCCATTGTGACTGAATTAAATCAATTCTGCAAAGAAGAGTTGGCCAAACTTCCTCCCCAGAGATGCATGTGACTCCTTCCAAATGATTACAAATGCTTAATGGGGAATTGTGGCTGCCAAGAGTGACAACCAGATATTAGGTTCGGGAGGTAATTACTTTTTTTTTTACACTGGGCCAGGTTGGTTTGGCTAGCTTTTTTCTATTAATCAATGAAATCATAATTTCAAAAGTGCATTTTGCACTTTGTCTGGTCATCTTTGATATAGAAATTTGTATGATGATTCTGAGACACTGTCTCAGTGGGGAAAATATTTAATAATAGATCGATCTTTTCAATTATTCATGAAGTTGTGTGAACACGGTCTTTATTTTTGTTATGTACATTTCGAAGCTTAGTTAACTGAGAGCAACCTAGACTCTGTTTAGGAATCAGAGTGTAATTCAATTTCTTTTTTTTTAAAGTACGATTTCATAACCACAAAAAAATGTCCTGTCATGCTGGCCAGCGTGACCAGAGTTTTCTCAGACTGTGTGCAGAGTAATGCAGTGCAACCCCTTTCCCCACGTATTGCTGCACACTGCTGCCCAGCTGTCCAAAAGAGGGCTACTACACTTTGCAGTATTTACAATAAAGGCAAGCTCTTCTGTTTAAAAAGATTTTTAAATCAAGAAAAATACTGTCAGTAAGTGTGTGGATATCAAACGCTCCTCGTCACTTTTAATAAAGAAACGATGCATTAAAACAAGCAGGATATCTATTTAGCAGCTGACTGTAAACTGGCTACCTGAGCAGAGAGCCCGAGTAGATAAACAGCTAATATCGGCTTGTTACACTTGTGAAGTGAAAGCTATAACATTCTGTGCAATAAGCACACTTGCTAAAAAATTACTGCCAAACATAAGAAGGGATTTATGCTATATATTTACTTAGGTCTTCCTATCAAAATAAAGTGGTGCCTTAAAAGTGTCCAAACTAACAGAGGCCCGGGTTCTCAGTGTTTTTTTGCTTTGAGTTGAGAGCTAAAATTAAGCTCAGCTTCAAACATCCCACCACTAGTAGGCACCACAGTGGACGCTGGAACAAAGGAGCTAAAGACGCAGCAGCATAAGGAGATTTTGCAAAAAAGAGGTGAAACGGCGGAGGCAGGTTATCTCCACAATAGAGATACAGGACGCATTGGGAGTGTGGGAGACACTTTAAGACTTTATTCAAAAGACACAGCCCCCAAAAAAGTTGCAACTGAGCAAGCAACATCGCTTTTTAATGACAATTATTTGATTCAATTTTATTTATATAGCTCCAATTCACAACACATGTCATCTCAAGGCACTTTACAAAGTAAAATTCGATCAAATCATCCAGACAAACTGGTCAAAAAGTTTCCTATCTAAGCAAACCCAGGAGACTGCATAGAATCTTGACAAGCAGCATTCACTCCTCCTGAAAGAGCGTAGAGCCACAGCTTTGCAGCAATCCCTCATACTGAGCATGCATGAACCATTATCATGACAATTATCTGGCTTTATTTCAGAGAAATTCTAAAAATGGAGGATGAAACAAATTAAATTGGAAAGGATTTTATCGAAATCCCCTGCAGATAAAAGGGAGGAAAAGGCAAAAATCCATGAATAGAAATCAGTTATTTAGTCCTGCCATTTTTGTATTATTACCGTATTATGATTTCATAAAAAACTATTATTTATAGGTAAATTTTCATAATTATGTAACAAAACAATTGCGGTGTAATGGCAATTCAATATATTTCAATGGGAAAAGTTGATTTGACATACAAGGAATTTGATTTACGAGCCCCATCACAGAACAGATTAAACATGTAAGTCAAGGCACCACCTTTTTTAGATAACATCATTATTATATTTTAATTAATATGTTATAAAAATACAGAAACTAAATTTGACTAGAAGAAGTTCTAACATCTTTCCTTTTTGGACTAATACTGAAATACCATGAGACAATTGCATTTTTGTCCATGGTTGTCAGAACCTGGACATTTCAGCCCATAAGTAATTGAAAATGAAAAGGCAGATTTCATTTTCTTCATCTACATCGACTCATATTCTGCTGCTACCAGAGCAAATCTTTTTGGTGCACAAAAATATATATTGTTCTACACAATCTGATCACTTTCTAATTCCTTGGCCGTTCAACATGCATGTACATCTAATTTAGATCGTTGACTGGAGGTGACAAAATCCTGGGCTTAAGGGGACTTTAGAGCTAAGGGCTCTAACTCGCATAAGTCCATCAGAGCCAATGCATGTACTTTTGACCCTCGGGTATTTAGAGTTATAGACCTGATGGACATTACACTTCAAAACTAAAATTTAAACCAGCATTTGTTTCCAGTACCTCCAGATACCAATCAAAGCCTCAAAGCGCAACAGTGAAACTATGAAACCTTGAGTGGTAACAAGATGTTCTGCTCTGAAATATCAAGGCCATCTCTCTGAAGAAAACTTGATTTACCTTGTCGATTTGGGCCAGTAGAGCTCAAGAATGATTGGTTGCCTTTTGGCAAACACCAGGTGAGCCTACACCAGCAGAAACTCAACACTTCCTCTAACCTTTAGGTGAGCAAACACAGCTCTCATTAGACGCTGCTTCACCACAGCCAGACTTAAACTCTACCTTCTACCAGAACCATGGCACTGGCCAACAGGCTTAATAGTACCTTTTATCTTTGTGGCTGCATGTGATTATGCATAAGTGTGTGTGACTCTGAGGCTCCAGACAAGTTGTACTTGGGCAAAGTAATAAGCTCCAACTGCAGGTCATAAAATCAGGGACTGAAGACACGTGAGGTTCAGAAGACAAACACTTCACAAGCCTGAAAGCATGCACCGTTCAATTCCCATTTCCTTTTTGCTCCTCTGTATTTTTGTTCTCTCTAATTACCCCTCCAATCTAACGCTCCTCTTCCATCTTCTCGCCCTTTCCAGAAGGTCCTTCCCTAAACCCCAGAGAGAGGGGGAGGAGCCCGAGATGGCGAGGACGCGCTGGTAATCCGCGCAGTGACCCAGGTCAATTCAATTATCCTGTTTTCTTTCACTGCGCGACGTGTGTGCCCATTTCACAGCCAACTCCCTTAATGCGCCCAGGATTAGCTTCTCTTACTTTTAATAATCTACCTATTGACGCCTTGGGCCCACAACATGCACACAGACGCACAAACACACACAGGTAACTTTGTCGTGCATAAGTTCTGGAGAAGAAGAACTCGCTAAACAGTTCTGCAAGGCCTAGGATCGAGGGAGAAATCTCAAAATAAATATGCATTCGCCGTCGTGTTTGTGTACGCATTTGCTAGTCTGTGTAAGTGGGAGTGTGGCTTACATAAACTGCAGTAAAGAGAGGATTGTATTATCCATCTGCATTTACCCAGGCTTCACCTTACACCTTCAAGATCTGAGATAATCATCTTAGGCCTGACACGTTAGTGTATAAGCTCACTAATCACAATGCCGGAGGAGGGAAAAAAAGAGGTCAATTTCTACAAGTAAATTGTGCAGACGGCTGACTCGTTCTGAGTTTCTGATGGAGTATTTCAGGCTGCAGCACAGAGAGTGTCATGCGCATGAGTTCAGCAGAAGTCAGCAGAACAGTGTGATTACGCCCAGCCACTGACCAGTTAGTTAAACGCTCTTAGGGATCAATTAGATTTTGCCACAGTTAGGTGTTGAGATGACAGTTTCACCCAATTATCTAACCTAATCTTGTAATCGCACCAGTCATTCGGTAATTGCGTTGCATTAAAACAAATTTACAACCTACAAGATTTAAAAGAAATTCTTAAAAACTGTAGCGCCGACTCCCCAAAGTCATCGAATAAGCACCGCATCCGGTGATAAAAAGCTTTTCTTTTGACCTTCATTCATCCTTTCAAGTGCTTTCCGCTCAATGTTGAGACATTTAACTGTTAATCTGAGCATGCGATTAGCCACTAAACACCTGGTTTGTTTTGCCTATTGCTTAAATCACTTTCCTAAAATAGAAAGATGCTGCCCTAAGTTTGCCTCGGAAGTCGGATCTTGTAATAATATCACACCAACGTAACCGTTAGCACTGGGATTTACTAATTGTTGAGACTGATGACCAGGTTAACTGTTACCAATACAAGCGATCAAAGAGTATGTATTAACACACTGTAGCAAAGTGTTTAAAGATACTCTCAAGTCATGTGTACATGCCTGATTTAATTTACACGCTGACTATTTCCAGCTTGGCCGACCAGTTGGACTCTCTAAAATATGATCATTTTCTGATCTGTAAAGGCATCATATAAGTAAGCGCTTCTGGACGGGAATTCAAAACACATTTTTGAAGTTGCTACTTACTCAGTAAATATTTTCAGTGCCAGTGAGTTGCCTAAAAATTAAGTCAGATGAAACGCAAAAGCTGTAAGAAGGTATTTTTAGATATTTATTTTGTCGAAATAGCAAAGGAGCGAACTGACCTCTTCAGTAACTAACAGGAGTTCAAGATCTTAAAATTGCTCTATTTTATTATTTTAATATTTCAGCAGTCTTCTGCTTTTGGACACACTATATCTGGAAAATGTAATGCTAATCACCCTAACTACCGTGCTTCCTATTGTTATTGGTAAAGAATGTCAACTTCAAACTATTATGTCTTACTTTTAAATGTGTAATTTACAGTAAATGTTTTACAGTAACTGCTCTCTCACAAGTGGAGTGACAGAAAGACCATTCTTATTAATAGTTCTGAATAAATATTGAAATAAATAGTTAAAGACCAGTCATGGCCGAAAGGCCAGAAAGTATATTTTTTAATGCTTTTTTTTATTGTTCTTTGGAGAGAATTAGAAATCAGCTAAAACTGATATCTGTAAGCCATGGCTTTATGAAAACCTAAGATGAGAAAACAAGAAAGCAGAAGAGTTTTCTATGGTTTTGACTACATGCTAGAGTAAAAGCATCTATATTGGATTATGAGGAATATCTCAGCGAGAAAGTTTAAGTTGAATTTCCAACCTGGAGCTAACTAAATTTCCAATTGCAACATTAGAGCTGGTGCAGACTGAATATGGTTAGAGCAGTCAGTCTTACCTGGGATGTCCTGTCCATTGTAGTTCCATCCAGTGACAGCCAGCATGGAGGGGAGTGGAGATCCAGGCCTGCTGTCTCTGTCTCTGTCCCTGTCCCGCTGCCGATCCCAGGTTCTCTCAGCCTGCTGGGTAATATGCCTGACTGTGTCCTTGTTCTTCCGGTTCTTCCTCCGCCCTGACCCTGATAGGGGTTGCCAGGGTCCTTCAGCACCTCCACCACTAGCTCCCCCTGCCCCTTGTTCTACCTGGCTTTGGGTTGACCCCTTGGGGGTGTCCCTTGGATGAGAAGAGGAGGCAGGGGACACCTGTTCTTCTTTGACGTTGACTGGCCTATAGTCATGGGGCCAGGCGGGCTGAGAGTCATGGCAGCCATCCTCCTGGCTCTCATGGCTCTTAGGGGGGTCTTGGTCTTCCTTCCCATACGTGCTGCCTCCCTCGTGGCAACTGGCAATGGCTGAATCCCCGGAGGAGTTGGCTGGACTAGTTCGGCGTGCCAGCCAGGGAGAGGTACTGCGACCAGAAATGATGGAAGCCAAGGCTTCGGAGGCTATGCCCACTATCCCACCTCCTCCCCCCAAACCAGCCCCTGGAACACCCCCTGCTCCAGCTAAACCGACCCCTCCTCCACCCCCGGCAACTCCCCCACCTCCTCCTAAACCTGCAGCAACAGCTCCCATTTCAAAGTCAGCCAGCTCATCAGCCATCTCCTGGCGGATGCTGATGTCAAGAGCAGCCTTGATGAAGCTGTGGCAGGCCTGGACGATGTCTGTCATCTGCAGGTAGCTGGCGGCCGACATGACTTCGATCACGTTCTTACTGGTAAGGGCAAGGTGCGCTGAGTACATGAAGTCCAGGATGGCTTTGAAACCAGTCGCCGTCACGATGTCGAGGTGAGTAACAGTAGTCTGATGGGGAGGCTCGGCTCCTTTTTTAACCTGCAGGTTGACAAAAGGACCCCTTTGTTGTTGTTTTTTACAATAATAGAAAAGGGGGCCGAAGAATAAATGCATCATCCCCTGAATTGTCTTAGCGAGTGCAATCCCTCACCTGGCAATAAAGAGTCTTGAAGTAACGCGAGGAGCCCAGAAGGACGTTCTTATGGGCCTTGAAGATCTTTCCGTCCACAATGACACAGGCGTCACAGAGGATGCCGTGCTGCCTCTGCTCATTGAGCTCTCTGAGGAGCTGACGGTAGTGAGATGAGATCTCCATGTCCTCCTTCCTGTTGTTCATCTGTGTAGCTGAACAAAAGCCTCTCCTCAAAACATCTGCGGGCAAATAAAAAGAAGACGTGCAAGCAATAAGCAACGGATCCAGTGTGGCTGAAGATATTTTCTATACCAGTGATTCTACAGGATGGAGTAAAACAAGTTTTCTGAAAATGCACATCAGTAGAAATGCATAGCAAGGAAGCAATGAGAGCAATTGAGTATTTAGTGCATCTATGGAGAAGGAATCAAATCTGTATAATGATGCATTTCTTCTAGAAATTGTCCCAAAATTATATAATATCAATATCGGACCATATAATTAAGTCATATGTTGACAGACTTTCCTTAAACATATGGTGTAATACAGCCTTTGCTCATGAGGCTCCCACCAACAACCCTTCTTCTGGCAGTCTGTGTTCAGATTTTACAGCCCTTTTTTTGTGCTGGCTAGAATCTCAAACTTATTTATATGACAACAAGGTGAATGCTAGCATGGAAGGGTCATTCTTTCACGTTTCATTCATATTTGGTTATACGTCACGGGACAACAAGTAAAACCGTTCTGGCTCAGAAAATATCTGTAACAGCAGATATTAAAATGTAGAGAATAAAGCTGTGCAATATATATAATTTTCACTGCAATACCAATATTTGCAATATTGCAACTTCAAAGGACTGTCTGCAGGCATTAGTAGATGCAGTATTAGATTACAACGGAAATGCAAGAAAATTCAGCATACTTGGCCAGTTGGCCTTTATTGCCCACACCTGATGTGTGTCTCTGGTGTTTAGTTGGCAAGATCTTTAAATTTCTTTTTTTTTTCAGTCCACTCATGTAGTTTATAGTTTTAGGCAAAGCCTAAATGCTTTATTTTCCTCCAAAATAAGGAAGAGAAAGGGATTTTAACTGAGGCAGTCTCTAAAGATGAGAATATGTGAGCAATGACTATGACATGAAAACAAAGACATCAATAGAAACCACATCTCCACCACTTTAGTTTGATGTCTAAAAAAAGCTTGGGATTGAATAATCAAATATCTCTGTTTATGAAGTGCTTCTGACAGGTTTGTGTATGCGTGCAGGAGCGAGAGTGAAACGGTTAGCGTGTACGCTCATTAGAAATGCCAGTTAAAACGCGAACACTCGCAAAGCATCTCTGAGGAAAAAGAAACATCTCGTTTTGTATCGACTGCATTACACTTAATCTGATTTTAAGAAATGGTCTAAACTATTTGTTTTTTTTTTAAATCTCATCGCAACAAACAACCAGATATCCAGTCCAGACTGAGAGACACCCTTGAACCTTCACATTAGTGTTTCTGTTCTCAGACACTTCAGTCTGAGCTGTGAACAATTTTTTTTTTTCCTTTCTGAAAACAAGAAAACGGACCTTTAATGATTTGGGCCCTTAATTTGCAGAGGTGCTGTCAGGGAAATAAGGATGAAGTAATGAAGCAAGGAAAAGCCACTTATAGAAGACTGCAAAAGGGGACAAAGAAAGATGTGAACATCGCCATGTCAACCCATGCAGAAGGTGGCAGAAAAGTACGTAAATCTCAGCAAAGGCAAACCTGCGCACACACTCACACTCACACGCGCACACCAAAGCAGTGCATTAGCAGGAGCATTAGCAGCCGCCGCTCCCGCTCTTGTCTCGGCGAAGGCTAAATCGCGCGGACGCAGAGTGTTACCAAACGCAGCAGTGATTTGTTTTGGGAACGCCACAGCTGTCAGCTCTCATGGGCCGCTCCGAGAGATGACAGCTCGGGTTGGCCAAGGTGACAGCAGCGTTTGCTCGGGGGCCGGCACACTTCAGGTCATGTTTAGCAAAGCTCTGCTCAACCTGATGGCTTGTAAGATCAGATAAATCCACAGTGTCTCCCACGTCCACTTGGACAAACACACCTCCTATGAACAGCAGTGGACATGCCGACCGAGCGATTGTGACAGCAGCTGAAGCCTTCTCTATCAATGCATGAAACCTTTCACTTTGATTGGTGATTTTTGAAGGTATGGGGGGGGGGGAGATTGAGAAAAAGGAAAGTTGGATGTGAGTGCAGAAAAACAGCGTCCCTGAGAGACTCAAAAGGCAGGTTTTGAAGCAAACGTGTTTTTTTTTTATCCTAGGGCTCAAATATTTCTTTGGAAGGAGAAAAGCAGGCTAACCTTGAGATATTCTTCTCTTTCTGTATTGCTCTGACAGAGGTATTGAGAGTCTTCACCTCTCACCTTTGGAGACAAACCGAGAGGCTTTAAAGAGACTGCAGTTGTGCTCGTCCTCTCTCAGGGCCACTCGTGCATTCAGCTGCAAAGCCGGCTGTATATCTGAGCTACATTAAACACAAAAGAAATCAGTTATTCAAAAGAAGTCCCTGATTCACACAGACATATTCCTCCTTTTTTCTATTTCCTCACTCTATTCTGGTCAGTGCGGATGGTGTGAGAAAGGTCAGTGTGCATCATGTAACTGGTCAGCGGAGGATTATGCATTAAGACCAACCGTTCGAGTATTCTATTTTAAGTCCGTCCAGCTGTCCGTTTGTGAGTGTTACTCTTAAAAATCCCATGATCGATAATGACAACGTCTTGAATAAAGAAACCAGGTGCTAAAGGTGCCTAAAGGAAGAAGTTGTGTAAAGGAACTAAAGCATCCTTTCAATCAAGTTACAAAAAAAAGGATCAGGTAAGAAATGAATCTATGAAATATTTGTCATTCAAGCCAATATGATTTACTCTTAAGCTCCCAAAGCAACAAAGGATTTGTATTAAAGAATGTAATACAAATTGTTCAGGGTTGCAGCCTCTCCTAATATGTGAACATCAATTTTTCAGGAACAACAGTAATATTATTATTCAAGGTTATGGTATGTCAGTAAGAAAAAAAGACATTCAAAGTGTTTAATGCTGACTTTGGGAAGTCGGCGTGCTTTTTGAACGTACTTTGTCACATATTTTTCAAGCAGCAACTACAAATATTTCAGCAAAGAACTTTATGTCTGAAAATAATAATTCAGTGCATCCTAAAAATGCAGTTTTTTATGGAAAAAAAGTGAATTGAAATAGTGAAGATGAAATGTCAAATAACTGTATACGTGACAACATACTTTTTTATGATTTCTGATTTACGTTACAAACAGTTTTTATTTTTCTGAAATGATTAACAAAGGCTGAAAACGACCATCGGCTCTCTGTAATCAGAGGGCAATTGTTTTCGGCATTTTAGGAAACATTTTTTTTTTCATGATTGCAGAGCACTGAAAGCCTTCAATACAAACCTGAATTTTTCTCTTAGTGATGTTTCTTCAGGTTCAAACTTGACTGCAGTTGCAAAGTAATACTGAAAATGTTGCTAGACACCTGTACAGCAGGTTTAATGCCAGATAAAACAAATAAATATGAAAGCCTGCTCTCCTAGTCGATAGATTTGAAAAACATGGTTAAATTTTTTTATTCTTTTTTCAATTTAATATTGCTATGATTAGTTGCGTACTGCATGTCAAAATACTTTCCCCTAAGATCTTGCTTTAAGTATCACTTTTTCAAAGTCATAAAAAATCTTTGTTCCTCCTTTACTATGGATTCACAAATTTAAACCCCTCGAAGCTGTAAACACAGTTCACATCCAAGTTTTTTTTTTACAACATATGGCACCTTTAAACTAAAATGAGATAAAATTTTTGGATCACATCTCCCAGCCATGATGACCGAGAAAAGAGCAGTTTTTAACTACTTTTAGAATGCTTTTGTTTTTTGATTGAGGTAAAACTTTTAGTTAAAAAAATGTATCACTCTTAAACATAATTAAACTTTTAAGTTTCTACATATGAAAACACCTAGACACAAGACTTTGGATAAAACATATCTTACACGTATTTAAGATACAGGTCTGCATTATGCCTCTCCTTCCCTTTATAAAGTTACCAACATAATTTTGACAACTGACTGGAAAGAATAGCTACTAATAACCTTTTTGGCATCTGTTACTTTTAGTCGACTTCTGGTCTTACTCGATCACAGAATATGATACAGTTTGTTTTCCACTGGATTTGTTTTAAAATGTTTCTTTTCACGTCTCTCTGCAGATTTTAGGTTGTCTTCAAAAAACGGCACCACCTACCTGTTCATCCTTTAACCATCTAAACCTGTTCCTCCCTTTAAACAAAAAGGGGAGGGATCACTGGGTGAGAGATGGGGTACCGACTCCTAGTGCTCTTATAGAAATCTTATAATCCTATCATACTTTTTTATACTTACACTGTAGCATATGTGTTGTAATCTCCAGCTGCACCACGGCTATCCCAGGTGTCTTGGACATGTCAAATCATTCCAAACTTACGTCACATATGCAGCACCACTATGAAACTTCAGCAAGCGCTAATCAAGTTTTATATTACTGATCCAATAATAACATTATTGAATCTCATACCCTGTTTAGACACTTGGTCTGTACGGATGAAGATTATTTTTTACCTCAGCATGCTAAGTGCTAGACGTGGCACACGTGCCAGCCTTTTGCCCTGTATAATTATTTAACCACTTGGGGGCACTCAAAGAGTATTTTTGGAGCCTTCAAATTCCCCCCCAAGATGGTCAGGTGATCAGACTAGTTTGAGATAGTATTAAACCACCAGTGGCCTAAATAACCACTCATTACAGCCAAGGTATCCAGCATAACGTCTCTCAATGAGCAACACATGAAACCTTGAAGCAGGTGGGCAGCTAAGCATCCCACCAGGTACCAATCCTGTCACCAGAGAACAGAAATATTAAGGGCACAGTTCACACAGGCTCACCAAAGTGGAACAATAACTGTTGGAAAAGTCTTCTTTCTTGATTTCAATAGCGAGCTTCAATAGTTAAGGCCAAAATTTGGCATGAACAACATGAAAGCCTGCATCCATCCAGCCTTAGCGGTGAGCCTTTATTGTATCGTTTTATCATTGTCGTGAAAAATCTCTTATTGTGATAAAAATTTATGTTTATGTTGACAACGGCGAACTCAAATTTATGATGTCTGAAAATCCCCAAAACCACCAGTATTTTCAGGATTTTTACTTTTGCTGTGTTCTCCACTGGTATAAATAAATAAATAAAATAAAATGCAGTTACTGTGTGCAGATTAGTGATAAAAATCACACTTCTTTATGTAACTAGTGTCCTGGTGAAATGCATTTGACATATTGTCTTAATATGCTATATGTTACGTTATTAAATACGTTTTTTAAGAACAGTGTTTGTGTTTGTGGGGCTATAATTGACATGCAGTCACAGCCACACAGTTACCTTTAAAAAGACGGCAAGAAGCTGTGAATAGTCTTTTAGCATCACTTTTATCGTTATCACAATAGTACCACAATATATCATGGTAAAATTAAAAGTCCATATCACCCACCCCCACCTTGCATCAATGATTTAAACTGATGGCGGTGGTGTAATGGTGAACTGTCAATAGAAGATCAATTAAATGATACAGCCTACCGGAGCATTATTGCTGACCGCGTCCAAGCCTTTATGTTCACAGTGCACCAATCTTTTGATAGTTACGTTAAGCAGCAAAGTCACAAATCTCAAATTGGCTCAAAGTGATTTTGTGGACCCAAACAATGAGTTCACTTTACTCCGATGGCCTCCGCGGTCACCAGATCTCCAGTTACTAGAGCAAATCTAGAGCAACTGTGTGACACCATCATATTAATGAGGACCAATATCTGTGAAGAATGTTTCAGATACCTTACTGGCATGGTGCCATGAAGACTTAAGGAAGTCGTAAATGTTAAAGGGGATCCAACCCAGCACTAGCAAGGAGTATCTAATAAAGTGGCCGTGGCGCATATATCTTTCAAAGCAATCTCAAACTCCTGTCCTCAGGGCCTGGTGTTCTGTAACGTTTTCATGTGTATCTGCTTCAGCACACCTGAATCCAATAGTTAGCGGGACTCCCTGGAATCCCGCTGCATGCTGCGGAGCCCATTGGGCCGTTTAATTCGGATGTGTTAAATCAAAGATGGGTCTGAAAGTACCAGGGGCACTGCAGTTTAAGACATCTAATTTAAATCTTATAGGGGAGTGAGAACCAGGTCTTAAGACATGCTCATCATTTCTTAAACATTATCATAGATGGTACTACTGGTTTCTCAAGGAGTACACGATCACTTGCATCACTGATCCAACTTTACGTTTGTGTGAATGTTCATGCTCAATGGTGCCTCAAATTTAACAAAAGCAGCGATCGGCAGAGGGCAACACAACAGCAGGGACCTGAGAGAGAAAGCCAAGGAGATCTAATCAGATTTATTGCTTCAGTAGACTAAGAGACATACTAAATTAGAAGTTAGGTTGAAAAGAGGAGCTTTAATGGGGCATGCTTTGACCTCTAAACTCTTTGCTTCCCTAATTGGCTTGTTTAATTTTGGCGTATCCAATTCCCTCCAGTCAGAAACCCCTTTCTGCAGCGGGACCAATCCCAAGCTACCCCTATTACATGATACATAAACACCCATTCAGTCTTTTCTCCCTTTCAAAGACTTCCTTTTAACCCACAATCTACAGGACCAAAGCCTGTTCCTTTCGCCAGTACAGCCTTGATTCAAAGCACTTTTTTTTGTGGAAACATACACTTGACACAAGATGGAAAAGTAAGGTAAAATGAACTTGTCAAACAATCAACTATGGAGAGGGAGAGAGAGAGAGAGGCAGAGATATTTGTGTCTAAAGCATTAGCAGTCTCACCAAGGTTACAGAAACTAAAGCCTGCTTTCAGCATGCCACATTGCACAAAAAAGCTTTTCATCCCTCTATGAAATCTTAGCGCTAACGAAACAAAGTAAGGTGGAAGTCATCAGGAGACGAGCTGACAGACCGTGGTGCTTATTTGTGGTCAGAAACGATTGTTTCAGTAAAGAATGCCACCAGAGTTCCCAAACCCTGTCACCCCTCTGAGACCAAATCAAAACTGACTGTCCTCCTTAACCCCTCCTTGTCTAAATACACACAATCAAGATTACGCTCCCCTCAAACAGACACGCACAGTCCCCACCTCTAAACACACAAACACGAGCGAGAGCTAAAAACACCCACATTCACACGCTTAACAGAGCCGTCATGGTATCACGCGCTGTTTGTCCTGGTCACATCACAGCAAAGTCACTTTAGGCCCCGGACAGAGAGACAGCTAAAGAGATGAGACATGTGATGGAGCGAGAGAATGGGGCTCCATCCTTCCTGTGTTTCCTTTTAATGCAGCCTGTCCCCCCGAGCCACTTCTCTGCCTCCTTGACCGTGCAGGACCGAGGGGAAGACGGAGCGCAAGGTCCTTCTGGATCAAATGCGAAGCAGTACGCTGTTTGATAGGAGGCTTGTTCAGAGCGGCGTAAACCACAGCTTTCAGATGGTGTTCTAAAATTCGGCCGGTTGTTTATGTCTCAGCACTCAGACATCTTTTACACGGGATATTAAATAGATTTAGCAATGAAAAATCACTTAAAGCACGCCGATTCTTCTGTTGATTGAGTCGTCATTCATCAATATTTAAAAGGTTTAATGTATAATTTCCAGAGTTTCTATAGGAAGGTCAGCTCTTGTGAGCTTTTCTGCATACTTGGTGCTATTTTTCTTTTTCTAAAAGATGATATTTTCTGCCGTTTTGACCATATGATGATCAAGAAGTCACTTGTATTTACATATTAATCTTCATCCTGTCAAATGTAAAGTTCTAAAGCGTTTTTCAAATATCAAATAGTGATGTTAACGTTTATCACGTTTTATTGAAATCTGTCTGGTTGTTCCTGAAAAATATATATATTTATTTGCAGTGTATAAAAAAAGCAAAGAGGTCAAATCTTGTCCAAGCATTCCCATTAGGTGTTAGTTATTTCGCCCCGTTGCCATTTTTGGATTTTGCACTTTTTAAAAATTTGATCGTGATTACATTTTTCCACCATGAGAAGGAACCTTCCTGTAGAGGCCATATAATACTGACCATGCATCGATTTGTACCCGCCTAAGGTTTATTTTTTACAGCTGATTATTTGAAGTAAATGAGGCTCTAGTGATGGCATCTACCAGTTCTGAGTTATTTTGGTTTGAAAAGTTCTCCTAAATGAAATAGTGTGCAAAACAAAGTCTGTTAAATTAGACTGTATGAGATATGAATATTATTATCTATCCTCGTTGCAGCAAACCAATTAACTACTAAAAGAAATAGACTAATTTGCTAATAGTAAAGTATAAGGGTGGGAAACAATTAGTCCAGAGGAACTAATGTGTCTTGAGCGATCAGATCACGTCCTGGCGGCTCCTAACACAGCTGTGAACGCAATCAAAATACATTGAGGACGGTTTCCTTCAGACCCCTCTTTCAGAGGTTGGCTGGGACACTTGTATCTCCTTCAGTTTGGCAGCCTTGATGAAATCCATGCTAGGACACATTGAGGGACCAGCCACTGAACAGACTCTACAGGTGCAGATTTAGCCGCCCAGATTTTTACTCAAATCTGTGCAGATGTCAACTAATGTGTGTTAATTAAATAACGATCCCGAAGGCTGGAAATAAAGCAGTATCTTAGATAAAAGTTTACTTGGAATCCTCCTTGGCTAAAGAAAAAAAAAAAAGTCCCCATAGAAGTTGGGATTATATTTATCAGTTGATCTGATGATGCTGCAAAGGTGTACGTGTTAAAAATAACACAAAAACCTATATTCTCTAATTCCTGTCTCTTCAGCAAAGTGCTTAACTACACAAGTAAGCTTATGAAGATCTTGTAGGTGAAATAACTACCCAAAACTGTAGTACAGATGACTCTCAGCCATGCTGATGTCTGATTAATCATAAAGATGATGTGACTGAAGGGCTCTGTGGTCTTACATAAACATCGGCAGACCCGTTGCTCGTCCATAATACACAACTGTGACTCGATCAGTCAGGACAGATTTCAATGTCAGGTGCGAATGGTGTTTGTTAAGCTTGCCAATTTACATCCGGATCAGCCAGGATGCATGTTAATACCTGAACATGGTCTAAATTTAAGAAGCCAGCTACAAAACAAAGGTACGAATTGGCAAAGGGTTGCCTTGCAGTCTTAGCTTATTTCATTCAGTCCACAATCAAAAGCATAAATCTTTTAACAAATCGGGCCACCAGGACAAGTATTTTAAAACAATTTGCAGATGAAGCATGCTCAAGAATATTTTTTGTTTTCAATGTATACTTAGATGGTATTCCCTACATATAACTTCATTAGTCTGATTTATTCTTACTTGCACTCATCTTTTTTAATATGAATAATAATTAGTGTTTCCAACCTCCGTCACTGCATCCCTGACTGCTTGCCTCAGTCGGCCATAAGAATTTCTTTCAAATACATGCTAAAGCTCAATGTTTTTTGTCAAATGTTGTTTTATACACAAAGACAAATTAGAACAACAACCAAAAAAAAGGGCCATCTAATGTTACACTGCAGCACGTGTTGTTTCCTCAGTCAACAGGGAGAGAAACACAAGGTGGCATCTCGAATAGCAGCTAATCAACAGTGCTGTGTTTTCCTAAATAGCCCACAAAAGGTTGCCACATCTCTGTGAATTTATCGACTTTATCCTGAAAAGAATAATGAATCTTTTCCATATGCAAGATGTTTGAAATTTCAGTCAACCACATTTTGAACTGTGGAATGGTATCAGTTTTTCATAAAGTCAATATGGTCTTTTTTCTTATACCATATTCAACTGTGTGTCGTTTAGAGGAGCTGAGATGCAGGAGAGAAGGAGAATTCCCCAGTAAAGCCACTTTGGGATCTGGAGATAAACAGCACTCATACATGCTTTTAAACCAATGAAAAAATTCCAACCAGAAGCTATGCAACTTTGTGCAGGACCAAAATAAATGGGTTAGAGATTTGGGTTTTATTTTCAGTCTTTTATGTATTATGTATCTATTATTATTATTGTTTGCGTCAGTATGAGTGGTGAACATGTCAGTATTGGTGAGCACTCAGTGTTGAAACATTTTGTTAAAGAACCAGTAGAGACTGTAGACTTTATGAGCTAAAACACACATTTAATTTAGCAGAAACTGATTTGTCAAAAGCTTACAGTAACTAAAGTGGTCCACTGGAGGATAAAGGGAGGCCATGAAAGAAATGCTGCATTACCCAACCTGAGAAAAATAGTTTGGAACAGTTTTTTTTTTAACAAGACAGGAATGAAAGGATTTAAAAAGATCTGTCTTTGGCCAAATAAAGACCTAAAACTACACAGTTTGAAGCCAACAAACCTAGAATGTAGATTAACAATAATAAAAAAGATAGACAATTTCAAAAAATAAAGAAAATTGAAAAAAGCAATGAAAAAAGATTTTCATCGATTACAAGAAAGACACGTTTGGCTGTTTGGAGAGATTTCCTGCAGGCAAAAACATGAATCAATCCGTTGTATTAAGGTAATGCTAAATGTTACAGAAACACATTATTATAAATGTGGTAAGTAATGTGTTGTACTATTTCACTAGGAGAAGAAAAATAATTGTTGCTTTTTTCTGTTAGAAATGAAAGCAGTGGTATACATTTGTCTATCTTTTTGAATAACACCATACCATTATAATCCAGTTTGTCATTCAACAACAACCTCAAGTTTACTGCCCTTAAGAGCTCGGATTACTTAAGAAAAAGCATTGGCCTACATTGAGTCTCTCATTTACAGGTACCAATGTGTGACTAGTTGTTACCCATAAAAATCTGCATGGCATATAGTGGAATTACTTAATTTGGCGCAAATTAAAAATGTGGAAAGTGAGCGTGCAATAAAATCTGGTTTCAAGAGTATAAGGGCAATGGGAGGTCAAGGAAAGATAATTATACATCATCATCTTTATGCCAAAAGCTTAAAAACTTTATCAGTATGATATAAAAAATCTAAATCGTCCATTTATGTATATTGTTGAAGTTCTGAATTAGAGCTTTTATTGCAGCAAATCACAAAAATACAGAATTGGACAAAAGAGAGAGTTTGACTGAAGGCAGCCATCACTTTCCAGAGTAAAATTAAGTCCCCACTCTAGTTCAACAATGAGACATTTCTATTAGACTTCAAGGTTTTCTCCTATTATCTTCAATCCAAAGTTGAATAAGTGATAGATAATACACTGATGTTTGCTGAATACAAGCACAGTGATGGCCCATGAATGGCTGCTATGAACACAGGATGGGGATTCAGAGAGAAGGAGCTGAGGTGAGGAGTCACAAGTGAGAAAAGGATAAAACCTCAGCGATACAGGAGAGAGAAAAACACAAGAGCACAATCAGATGCAGCAGGGACAGAGTGAAACAGGGGGAGACAGGGAGAGAGGAGAGAGTGATTCAGGCAGCCAATATTTTTTAAACAGCTTTGCTTCCACTCAACTGGGCATCAAGGCCATTATCCCGGGGTTAATCCCCAATCCGACGGAGCTGGCAGCCTTCCGGGACAAGCCAGGGTGGCAGTCCATCAACAAGGCAGGCACGGACAAAAATAACACACACTCAACGCATGCACATGACAGACACAGGCAGGCATGCAAGCTGCAATTAGAGCAAAATAACCCAAAAAGCTATTAGATGTAAATGGATGTTTTTTTAGATGCTTTGTCGTCTTCTTTTCTGTTAAAAAATAAACTATTGTTCACGTCTCGCTCTGATTGTTTTCGTTTTTTCTCCCAGCACGTTTTTGTGTTGTCAGTCTCCCTTGCTTCTTTTATCACACTCCCTCCATCTGTCCACCCTCCTGAACGCTCTAATCATGCCCACATTTTGCAACTCTACCTATGCAACACTCTCCCTTTTCCCTGTCCTCTCTCTGTTTCACTGGACAGCATCCAAGGAGGCAAGGTGGAAGAAGGGATTGACTCAAAGAAGGATAGCCGTGTCATGTGGAGAGGGACCAAAGAGGCTCTAAGAGGCTTTGAGAGACTTAACACTATTCCCTTCATCCCCTGCTCCACCCTTCTAGGGTCTTAACCTGCACCCTCTGGCCCCGAAACAATAACCGGACCCCTCTACGTCTATACCCGGGGATGTCAGCACAGATAGCTTTCCCCACACATTCACTCACTGGACTTGCTGGACTTCAGTCTGTAAAAGCAGGCCCGCCCCAGCTTATGACACCAATGTGTCACCTCTGTAACGCCGTGTCGTCTCACCTTTGGCCAAACAGGTGTTAAACCTACAGTGATCTCATGGAAATCCAGGATGGATAGGGATCATCCCAGAGTGACCAGAGAGGAGGTGTGACATGGATGTTTATGGCCTTCAGGCCAGGTTCTCGCTTTGCCTTTGCTTTCCTGCAGCCTCTAAAAAGAACTACACCGGTGACCGTTTTTTGCAAAAAAAAGGAGTGGCGAAAGTGCATCTTACCATCTCTCAGATGTGGTTTATTCCCTGTTTTCCTCCTTTACGCCCATGGAAGTGAGCGCGTGTGCACGTAAATGTGTGGTTTCTGGGCTATCTTTCTCTCTAGGCCCCCTAAGCCTGCTACGTCTCCCGTGGTAACTCCCCGCCTGACGACCCGGGGCTTAGCCTAAATTCTCTCTCTATTAAAAGCTGTGAAACGCAAATAATGAAACATCTCATTACAACTGTCGGAGAAACCCAAAATGAAAGCGGGAGAGAAAGAGAGAGGGGGACTGACAATAAAACAACCAGGGAGGGCTGTAGGTGAGAGGATGGGGATAAATGATCTGGAGCAGGAAACACAGGAGCAGAACCGGGGGGGTAGCCTCTTAGTGGTCTTTTGTGTGATGCATGTTGCCGTTAGCACTGCGCATATGCATGAGTTACCACCAATGCAGACAGAGCTGGCGTCCTGATGGAGGATGGCAGTCAGTTGGGTTTATCTACTCCCTACTTTAATTTTAAAACACCCCATTAGCTTTCCATCGCTGTTATGGATGATCACATTCAAGGAATTTTTTTGCTAATCTATATTAGGATTATTAGTTGCTCTATCATGATGTCTCCTCGCCTGCTCCAAATAAATAAAAAAATTAATAAATAAGGACAGGGCATCTCTCTGACTGTCTTAATTAAGTTTAAGTATAATTAGTAGAAACTGGCTGGTCAGCAGAATCTGATGATGTCCATGTTGGTCAGTGATCAGCCGCCTAAAACTAGAAATACACGACGTATTTCTGCTCTGTGAAAGCACCATTCCTAAACACTACCCCAATGCGTTTAACATTATTTGGTGGGCAGACTGTCACTGAATGAAGATGACCCAAAGTTTGTTATTTTCAGCCTCAGTGAGAAGTCTAAAAAGGAAATCGGGGGAAGCAAAGAGATGTAAAAAGCTATGTACTGCTGAAGGAAACATGGATTTTATCCAACATCTTGAGATGTTTGCAGTTTATTTAAGGTTTTTAGAGAGTGATAACAGGAAACATGAACATATTATAGCAAAGTTGCTCAGTAGTAACCTTTGGAGCTCCCAACCTCTGTCTATCAGGGAACGTGACGTATTCAAATGCTACCTATGCTAAATGCTAACTAACTGATAAGATCATGTTTTAAATAGTAAACAGAAGTTTATAAAAACAGAAGATGATAAAGCGGTCACACAATTATGAGCTGTGCATCTCTAAGAAGTAACCCCCATATTTAACTTTTTTCATTTCAGGTTACTCCTTCCACAAGGGTCCAAAAGAAACGTCTGCATTTTAGCATTTCTGGTCAGAGGAGGCTGATGGCATCTCATGTGGTAATGACTACATCCCTGTATGCGGCCTTCAGCTGCATACCCCCCCATTTGAATCACTGCGACAGACTCATTGGCTGATGGTTCAGCTCCTGTTAACTTCAAGGGAAGTCATGGGAAAGGGAGTTTTAAGGGATGTTGCTGTACAACAGAGGATGAGTTCATAACTTTAAGGAACTCTTGTGTATTTTTTATTTTTTTATTTTAGTGATAAGTTAAATATTAATGTTATTTTATGTTATCACTTTCTTTATCAGGAAGATAATGTCCCAACTAAGATGAATGATATTTTGTAATATTTCAAACCATCATGTTATAAATTACTTATTTTGCCTGTGATAGACGAACTAAATCTTCTGTTTATGAATGTGACATTGCGACTAAGATATGGCACACCCTGATAGCGATATTGCAATGATGACTGTGAATCAATATCCTGTGAACTTCTAAACTATGCACAATTTACAGTTTTGCAATCATCAATGTAATATCAGTGTGTGTATTATTGACTACTTACTTGTGACTGCTTGGATGCAATATTTACTGGGATAATACATTTCAGGTGTCATGCGTGCAAAACTACATGTCAATAATATATTTGGTCTATTACACTTACACTGCCCTCGATGCTCACATATTTATATGCATATTTTTAGTAGTTTAGATGCTAAAACACACAATAATTGGTGGGGACATTGTTATAAGGAAAGGATAAAGTAGAGATAGGAAGATGTGAGTTAATTATTATCATAATGGTAATATTCAGAAATACTATTGCACTTATTTATTTTCCTGAAATGGCATGGGTGGATCGATCTGGAGTCAAATTATGTGCATACCAGATTGCGAGCTAGCAGGCAGTTCTGTTTTTGGAAAAGAAAAAGCTTTATATAACATGACCTATGACCTGATACTAACAAATATGTTTCCCTTCAGCATCATTAAAGTATAGGTATTTTTTTTCCCTTAAAGATGTTTTTTTCCTAGCCTGACCAGCAAGACTGACTTACGCCATAAACACAGCATTCCAGTCGGAAAAAACAGTCGGTAGAGTCCAGTTATAAAGACGGGACCAACAGGGTGAACAGATCAGGGTCGAACCAATCAGAGAACTATGCCGGTGACGCAAACTCCAAACAACACGCTCTGTTTTAGGTCTTTTTTAAGGATATATCCAGCTCACTCAGGACATAAATCAGTAGAACATCGCTCTGGCCACCATCTTGACTGTTATAGTTACAGAAAAGTGCTGCTGTATTATAGGTAAAGAGTGATGCAACGTAAACCCCCACCTCCAGCGCTGTGATTGGTCCAGTAAGGTTTAGACCGTAGAGTCTGAGCCTATCCAGACCGACGAGCTGTGTATTGAATGCACATGGCGTAAGTCAGTCTGGCTGGCCAGGCTCGTTCTTTTCTGTTCCTGTTTGTCATTTGACAAATCTTAGCTCCATTTTCTAAAAGCAAGAAAAAAATGGCTTTGTATTCAACAGTAAAAATAACAACACTGTGAACAGGCACAAAACTTTAACACTTTCCCCAATTTTCCTCCCCCTTTTGTCTGGCGAGCGCGTGTCTTGTGTGTGTCAGCGAGTGCATGTGGACGTCCAGAGCCTCTTGTAGGTCTCATCACAAAACCTGTCACAGCAAAAAAGCAACCTGTCACGACTCAGCCAGACACGACTGTACATGACTGTACCACAAAGAACACAAGCAGCCTGTTCCCAAGCTGTTAAAGCAGTCACCAGCTCCAAAGGTCTCAGACAAAGAAACACACGCACACAAACACACACGCATGCAAACACACACACAGAAACAGAGAAAGACTAAACAGTACAGAGAAAGGTTAGAGAAAGAATAAAAAGGTGACAGAGTGTGTAAATAAAAAAAAAGATCATATGGTACAAAAATACCAGTCCTCTGGGAATACATGTCTGAAGTGTCTGATGACTGAGAGCTAATTGTTGTTTGTTAAAATGTGCGGCTTCTGAATGACTGAAGGATGGTGACTCACTGCTGGTGGCCAGTGGCTCTCTGCTGCCGAGGCGGGTGTCCGGGGAGTGTGTGTATGTATGTGTGTGTGTGTGTGTGTGTGTGTGTGTGTGTGTGTGTGTGTATTCTTGTACTTGCAGCTGAGCGAGAACATTTTTTGCTCATTTCACTAGTAAAGTGGGGACTTTGCTGTAAAGTGAGGACCTTTTATTGGTCTTCACTTTTTTTCTGGGCTTAGGTTTAGCACTAAGGTGTCAGTTAGGTTTAGTTTAGGGTCAGGTATAAACTGGTACAGGTTAGGGTCAGGTTGAGCGTCAGGCCATAGAAAGGCTTGAAAATGAATGGCAGTCTGGGGAAGTCAAGGCACGGTCCTCACTATGTACATTAAACAAGGATGCGTGTGTGTGTGTGTAACTTGGTGTGACTATCACTCTGTCAGACAGCAAACAGAGGCCGCTCTCTCCAATCCACACTGAACACCAGCTTACAATAAACTCATGCACAGAGGGGAGCAAAGAGGCAGCAGCTTAAGTGAGCACTCGCAAGTTCAACAGGCACGCCCTGCGTTCACCCGCAACACCCCCCCCCTCCCCGGAGCAAATATTAAGAGAGACTTTACTCCCGGCTAATCTAATCCATTCACACTCGAGAACCCATACAGCACCGGACGAACTTTATTCTACTGGTTTATCCTGATAAATAAAGAAGATTCACTCGTACCTGCTTTCACCATCTACAAAGCAACAACAACTGAGCAGTAGAGATTTACATATAGATAGAAAAGGCATTTATAAAAGCACACTTGTATTTAATAGCCCGAGGCGGCGTTGTCAGTCATCAAGCTGATCAAAAAGCAGCTACAATGCAACACTGATGAATCTTGGAGCGCTTCTGCGAATCTGTCCCTCAACGACAGCAAAAAAGATAAAAAAAACAAGAAGGTGAGATAAAGAGAGAGGAATCAAAGGGGGAGAAGAAGAGCATCTAAATATAGAGAGGCTAGCATTTTGGACTCAGAAAAGAGACACTGAAAGGTAAGGGATGAAGAAGACGGGAGAGACAAAAAGGAATGTGATGATTGGGGGAGAAAAGAGTAGCAAGCGCCACAAAAGAAGCGACATACCGCCTAGTTTTAGTGGACTTCTGGAGAACAGGACATGGAGGCATGATGGAGTTCAATAAACTGCACAGTGTATCACTTCAGGTGCTCATCAATGCGTAATGTCAATACTGAAGGTCTGGCCTTTGTATGAGCTCTTCAACAGTTTCAACAAACCGTCTGCAACCCTTAATATGCTGAGTGGAATCTAACGGCAATCAGCAAAGATGCAAAATCATTAAATGTCTTTGTCTCTATTGTTTCTGTGCTGTGCTCTGATTGGCTATTTGGCATGAGGCCATTGCTGCAATTTTCTGCTACATATTCTATTGCTACGGTGCCTTGCAAAAATATTCATAACCACCTTGGATTTTCGCACATTCTGTCTTATTGTAAACAGAAACCGCAATACATTTTATGACTTTATGTGACAGAGCAACAGAAAGTAATGGAATTATGAATTTAAGAAAAGTGGTGCCTGATTTATTTTTTAACAAAAGAAAATCTAAGCTTAAAGAGTGTTGGGTGCATTTGAGTTCAGCCCCCTTTAGTCGGATACACCTAAAAAAATCTAGTGCAACCATTTGGCTTCAGAAGTCATCCAAAAACAGAGAGTAAAGCACAACTGCAAACTTACCAAAACATTATTATTCACTTGAGCTGACAGGTTAGATAAAGAGAGCAACATTCAGCTAAGCAGCCTAAAGACCCATAGTAACTCCGGAGGTACTGCATAGATCTACAGCTCAAGTAGATAAATGCAAGACAACTATAAGCCTATAAGAAAGAGTGGCATGAAGGAAGCTAATGTTGGAAGAAAGTCGTAACAAGTCTTGTCTGCAGTTTGCAACAAGCCATGTAGCAGAAACTGCAAATGTGTGGAAGAAGGTGCCCTGGTTATACGGGATCATCAAAACTGAACTTTTTAGTAAACATGCAAAATGCTACATCACCATCCAAAGGATGAAACAAGGTAGAGGCAGTATCATGCTCTGGGAATGGTTTTCTTTAGTGAGTACGGGGAAGCTGGTTAGAGTTGACAGGAAAAACGCAGGTAAACAAACGGCATTCCTGGAAGAAAACCTGTTCGAGGAAGAGGTTTACTTTCCAGCAGGACTTAGACTGCAAACGTACAGCAAGGAGCAAAATGAAACATTTTAGGTTTGCAAAGAATGTGCAAAAAAATGAATATATATTCTCTAGATGTGCAGAAACACCATACAACTCTTACATCTGAAGTTGGCTTGAAATAGAGAGTAGAGAGCTTCGACTGGGTGCTAAATACAAATGTACGCACATTTCAGATTATAAATAAACATATAAACCAAAACTATATATCATTTTCCTTCCACGTTTCAGTTTTGTACTTTTGCGTAAAATCACGATAAAACATTTTGAAGTTTGTGATTGTTACATGATAAAACATGGAAAATAGTTGTAAATACTTTTACAAGACACCGTACATGAAAAGAACTGCTTAAAGATTATGTATGTATATCAAAGTATCTTGTGGTAAAAAGGAAATAGCTTGAAACAAACTTTACAGAAGACATTTGCATGATGCCTCCAGGCTACTTTGTCGTCTGTGACTGACGAAAAGCAAGCGTTGATCAGACAAATGCCTCACCTGGCTACTCGGGTTTCCATTAAGATCTTATTTTTTTTGTCACCTCACAACCCATCCACCTCCTTTCCATATCTGTCCATCCGCCTTTTACTCTTGCAGCGTTTATCTGAATGCGCCCTGACGTTTGACTGTCACCTGTTAACTAGCATTAGCGATTGCCATGGCTCGCAGGCTTTTTGAGCTATTATGGGTTCACCCCCCCCACCCCTCCACACACACACAAACACACACAGATAATACAACACAAACTCAAGGGGAGTTGTTTTTTTCCCAATGCTAGAGACAACTCCCAGGGCAAACCCAATTTTTGAAGAAGTAACAAATTCCCACATTGTGAGACAGTTTGAGCTGCCCTGTCCATAACCACCAGTCGTCTACTACTAGCCCCTTTGTGACAGACACCTGTGCACACATCAACACAACGCTGAGACAGAGGACGGGATGGAGCTGGAGGTGAAAAAGAGAAAGTAAAAAGTAGAGGGCACAGGAAAGAGGCAGCCAGAGACAAAGGCAGGCAGAATGACAATGAGTGAAAAGAGGAAGAGTTGGGTGGGAGAAAAACGGAAAGAAGAGAGGACAAGAGGTGAAAAGCGTGCTCTCTGCTCCCTGTGCACATTTATGGAGTAAGAGATGAACAAGAACACAATGACAAAGATACTTCCATTCATATGCATGTGTGAATGAATGCATGTGAACATGTGCGCGCGTGCGTGTGTGTGTGTGTGCGCATGTGCGTGCGTGAGTGAGTGTGTGTGTGTATGAGTTCAGAGTTGGAGAGAAGCGCCAGAGGACCGTTGGGGAAATTTGCCCCTCGCCATCGAAAAGGGGATGTGAACCTAGTCACTTCTGTACACACTTGGAGCTCCTGTTTTTGTAAAAGGAACTAAACTGACTAAAGGGAGCTCCTCCAACAACCAGTCCCACGCTCCAGATTATTACTGAAAACTCGCTTGATTTCAGTAATTACATTTTAAAAAGTTAAACTACTATACTATATAAATAACTGTAAAAATGATATATCGTCTTCACATTTATTTCTGTTCCATGAAGACCCCAAACTCAGAAACTTGAATAAGACCAGCTAAAAATACACTAATGGTAAGGTTTAACAAATCATAGGGAAGCCTGCTGACTTGACAGTTAGCCAGAAGACAGCCACTGGTACCCTCTAAACGGAGGGTAAGGCAAAATAGGACATTGCAAAAGAAGCTGGCTGTTCAAAGAGAGCTGTATCCGAGCATATTAATGGCAAGTTGAGTGGAAGGAAAAAGTGTGCCTGAAATAGACGCAGAAGCAACAGAGATAACCACAGACTTGAGAGGGTTGAGAAGCAAAGCCCATTCCAGAATTTTAAAGAGATTTATAAGGAGCCACCATACAGAGAGGCATTAGGGGTCTTGTTAAGAGGAAAAGGATAAAACAACAGACACAACAGTGAAGACGAGCTAAAGATCATATTAAAGCAGCCTGCTTTAATATGATCTTCCTAAATACCTCAGCAGCAAAGGCTGATTGCCTCCTTGCCATGCTACATTGATGCAGTAATTCTTGCAAAACGAGTCCCAACCAAGTACTTTGCTTATATACTATACAGTACATGGAGTGAACAATAGCTTTCAGCTATAATAATCCAAATCAGCACAAGTAAATGCCTGAAATATATCACTGTGTCATAAATCCATATAACACATGGGTTTCAGTTGAATGAATTCCTGACAAAAATTAACTTTTCGTTAATTTGAATGTCTTTAGAGCCACGTGCACTTTTGTAGTGAAACACTGTCTCAGGAAACTTCCTCGAACGTCGCTGTTTGAACTCCACAGAACAGACTGCATCTGCCAGGCATTGGTTGTCAGCCGCTGCATTAACAGGAAATATAAATATGAGCTGTAGGGGTCAAGGGGAAGGATAAAAATGAGAAAGGGAGCAGCAGGAAGGTAAAAATGAGAAAAAAAGGAGTAGAGGAAGGGTAAAATGAGAAATGGAGTAGGGGAGGCCACAGGAGGCACCTGGCCCACTTAGAGCGGAGGAGGGGGTGGTGAAGAAGGAGAGGTGGAAGATTAAGGAGTAGGAGGGAAAAAAGAAAAGGAGGCGGAGGAGATGTACCAAGCAGAGGTAGATGATGAGGAGGCCTGGAGAGGAAGAGAAAAAGAAAACCAAGGGAAGGTGACAAGAAGATCGGATGGATGGGGTTAAGGTGAAGGGAAAGGTCAGGAGAGAAAAACTGAACGGTGAAGGCAAAAGGAATAAAAGATGAAATAATGGAAACGAGGAGAGACAGAGAGAGAAAGACGGGGTGGGGGCTGGAAAAGAAAAGGTGGCCTTGTGACGCCAAGAAGGGAGGTGGTGGTGTGTGTGTGTGTGTGGCATGAATGTGTGTCTCTCTGTGCGTGTGGGTGTCTCGAATCATGACGAAAAACTAACACCTCTCCCAAAGTATGAATAACCGACCACAACAGGCCAACGTAAGTTCAGTCTCTTCTCCCGGCACGCTTGAGCAGCCTGCCCGCACCACTAATATCCCACTAATACCACCCACAGTCCTCACTCCACCTCACATCAATGAATATTTCATGTCCTGATGGCACTTTTAAAGCAAAAAACTAATTAGCAAATCCAAGTTGATCTGGCATTAGTCATATCAGGCCAATTAAAAGCCCAGTCCTACTGTACATGTTAATGGCAGCGAAGTGGAATAATTGTATGTTGAGCAGGGGAGAGAATGTTAAACAGGCCTTGTTAGCAGCACTTTAGCACTCTAGCCTGAGTCCATGGCTGGATTACAAAACTCTACAAAGCGTAATAATGTTCGGCGCGCGCGCACACACACACATCTTTAAAAACTCTATCCATTAATTAGTGCGCCACCATCATTTCCATGGGGTCAGCTCTGATACTTATGGCTAAAGAAGAGAAGTAGTTCCAGGGAAAATGATGGTTTTATGCTTCGGTATCAATATTAAACAGGGATCCAAATATTGGCAGAGGCTGACAGGTCAGACGTTACGCACTGTAAAAGGGAGAAAGCTCTCCTCTGTTCCACCGGGAGCTTGCGGTCAGACGAGAGCCGATATTTGTGGCGTATTTGATTCGCGTAAAGGTGCGCCTCTGTGTTCCCTCCGCTCTGCGTCTGTGTGTGTGTTTTTGTAAAGCGGGGAGTTTAGATTGAGACAGACAGCGGCGAAACACACAGACTAAACTGTGCTGCACAAAGGAGCGACAGAATAACAAGGGCTGGAGATCTTTTTTGGAGTAGATGTCTGCTTCATCAAACCTCCACCACCCTCTCGCCCCCAACCCCCTGCCCACTTCTCCCACCTCCCTTTGCCTCCCCAGTCTCGTTCCCTCACCTGAGCTTTGATATGGAAATCTCTCAACAGCCAGAGCCCGAGGCCAGTTGACTCTTTCTAAAGGTGTATTTGCTGAAAGACGTTCAATTTCTCATCAAATGCTCCCGCTGTGTGCATGAAAGACAAAGTCATTCACTGGGAGAAATAACAGCCAACAACCTGGAACTCTCTGCGAACCACACACTTAAAACCACGAAGCCCAAACCTTCAACTTCTTAGCAGCTCATATAAATTTGGCTAAAAGGCAGGTGGCATTTGTGCTAAGTGGAAAGCTGAGGAGTCTCGTCATGTTACTGATAGAATTTTTTTTTTTTTTTTTTTCAAGCGAGCTCCTTCCCACCGGTTTACTTCTCTTTTCCTGTCAGGTAATAACGCCGCATTTTAAGACCCCTAACTAACACATCTCCATATACTGAGACGTTGGGAACAGCTTTAAGGCATGAACGTTTATAAAATTAAGCAGAAGTCAAATGAAATTACAGGAGAAAGAAAATAAGTCTGAGAGGATCAAACTCTACAAGACGTAAAATCTTTCGAGCAGCATCTCAGTAGTGGAGAGTGATGGTAGCAGTGGCTAATGTGTCAGATGGTGTGAATCATAATATTACGTATCACATTTTTTCTATATATATATATATATATATATATATATATATATATATATATATATATATATATTAATAGTACCTAAGGCCTGGTGTTTGGTAGAGCGTTCTTCTTTTTGCACACACATGCATACAGACCTCCACTTCTCTGGTGAGTTTCTTCAGTAAACATATATGATGATTAAACCTGTTGGAGAATACAGTCATGCTCAATAATTAGTGTTCTGATCAGGTTCATTTCCAAGATTAAAAGTATCTTTTTCAAATAACAACCTTTTGTAAACATCCCTTTACCCTAGCCCCTCATTTCTATTTTAATTGCTGTGACGTAATATTCTAATCTTACATGTTGTATTTTTAGTAATCATAATTAACACAAGCATAGGCTTGAAAACACCACTCTGTGTGTTTTTAATCTATATGTTCGTGAGTTGAGTCAGAGGAATAAATGAACTTTTCTATGATAGTCTAACTTATTGAATGTGCCTGTATGGTGATGGCAAAGATCCGAAGGTTTTCTCCTGGATTTTCTAAGACTTTACTTTTACTTTTACTCTTTTTTGTTTTCTTCCCAGCAAAGTGTCATTTACACGATACTGCAAAGTTTTTTTCACTTCTTTTCTCAGAGGGAAGTGTTACAAAAGTTTTATTTCATGTTTCCTTAATCTCATTATTATTAACAGCTTTTTTTGTTGAGTTGGGTACAGAAGTATTTGGTCATTCCCTTCCTTTTAAAGAAAGAAAAACCTTTAGAAACGTTGGTAAAACCATGGATGTAACAAAGAGTTCTTCACAACCTCCGTTTACCTTACCTTACTCTGGTGTTTTCTGTTTATTTGTAGTCAGGTAAAGGTAAACTACGCGAACCTAGTCGCAGTGTTTCTGCTCACCATTATTTGTCAACGGTTCAAGACCACGAGGCCTATAAAATAGATATTATTCAAGAACGGACCTTCAAAATCCCAGGAAATATAACATATTTAAATACTAACTAATAAATCTAACTGAGAAAATTTATATCATGACTTTGTGCTGCTTCACCCCACTTTCCTAATTCATATTTGTATTTCCCTATGTTTCCCATGTTTGCAATCATTTTACACTTATGTGTACCATTAAGAGCTGTGGTTCTGACCCCTGTTTGGTCCTTAAAATATCAGCGTTATTTCTGATCCAACCAAAAACATCTGTGAATGACCTCTTTATGGTAAATATTTTTTACTGGAGTCATATAACTGCATTTCGTTACAGCAGACTACAAATAGATAACGGAAAGGTACTTTAAATTAGTTATCAAAACTGCAGGGGCATGAATTGAAGCACGTTGGTGACAAAGTGTCCTTAAAATTCAGATATGATATGACCAAACTGCTAAAATAATAAATAGCACAGGGTTAAAATGAACCCAACCCATCATTATGACATGTGTGCAAAAATAACCACTGTGATCACTTTGAATGTCGCAGAGAAAGTATCTCTGGTTGACTCATGATGCCAGTTAGGTTTGCATGAAGATATGAAGATGGGATAGTAGCTGGAGAGAAAAGCTCTCTGCTCTGCATTCCAAACGAAAAAAGAAAAACACACACCCTGCAGTAAATACACAAAGTCAAGTAAGTCCCACATCTGTTTTCTGAGGAATGCGCAAACCAAAAGGTGTTTTGCAATATCAACAACTCTCTCCCCTCCCCCAAAAAAGATAAGAAATGCAACAATACTGGAAAAAAAAAACTTATTTTTCAACAACTCCTTTTACCGTTCATTTTTATCAGCAGTGAAATTTTATGTCGGATTCTGGAATTTGAAAAAAAAATGCAGCATAAAATCACCTTTTAATGCAAAATGTGGGGACAAAACAATAAAAGAACAGAAGAGATCAGGATTATTATTGCCACTCGCATTATTTTGTATAGCCAAGCGCAGGCATGAAAACATACACAAAAAGCTATGAAATATTCATACCCAAGTGAACAGAAGAAGCTGGGTGGTGGAGAGTATATCTGTAGATCCGGACTGGGGAGGAAGGGGGGGGGGGTGCTTAAAGACTCACCTGCTCTCTCTGCTGGGGGGAGGAGCATGTCAGAATACACACACACATCCCCCACAGCACCCGTGTAACCCCATGGCGATTAGAAACACCTGTATTCAGCGCTGCACAATGAGCTATAGCAGCAGTTAAGCCTTGGGAGTTATTGGATGGATGGGGGATGGAGAAGGTTTTAGACCCGGGGGTTAACGTGTGTCGCGAAACAAATACCTGCAACGAGACAGAGAGACGGAGTTGCTCGAAAGCTCCAGAGAGATGCGGCGTGTCTTGTAAGATGAGTGTAAATGGTTCATTTTGCGGGGTGTTAGTCAAACAGGTGTTCTCATTAACAAGCGGGCCCTGAGGGGTGATCGAGATGAGAAAGCCGACAGACACACAGAGGTGAACGCCGGTTGTTTATTGGAACAAAAACGTCTTTGTAGAGCTTCTGTCCTTTTCTGTTTTTGTTATTTCTGTGGATTAGGTACAGCGTCCTCAAACTTTTCCTTGTGTGAACTTTAAGGTGTCTTCTTGGGGTTTTCTATTTGCTGAACCAACGCAGAACTGTGATGAAACAGGATAATAATACTTTCTTTGTTCTTTCGGACCAAATAAAAATCTGTCTTGCCTTTATGTTCAGAAGTTCTGAGTCTGGGATCACATTTTACTGCAGTTTGCTCTGTATTGCTCTGTATTCAGCTACGGTCATCCCATCAACTCAGACTAGTTTCACTGTCCCAGCTGAAGGCATGCTTTCCCACAGCATGATGCTGCCACCTACGTGTTTCCCCATAAGAGGGGTGCATTCAAATTGATGTGCAGAGTTTTTGCATGAAAATAAGTTTAATAATTTTGGTCCAATTTGAATAGATCGGGTTGTGACAAACCGAATTGTGTTTCTTATGCCTGGCTTTCAAACAGTGGTTTTCTTCTTCCATTTCTTTAAAAACAGGCCCAATGTATGAAGTACTATTATAATACACATAGGTGAACTCTATTCACTAATTGATAGAACTGGATTTCATTTTGGTGAATCGTGGGAAATGGAGTTGAATAGAAAGGCAGGACAGACTTTTTCAGACGCTGTAAATTGCACGATTTTCCTTCCTCTTCACAAATGCCTGGTAGTTTGTGTTAGTTTATCGGGTAAGATCTCTGTGAAATCAATTCCAGTTTGTTGTTAAGATAATGCGACGACGTTGAAGTGGCATGAATGCTTTTGCAGGGCGCTGAATTTGCAGCGCCGACTGAGACACCAGAGTACAGCGAGGGCGCTACAACCCCCGGGTTTGCGTGGCTGAAGGCTAAAGCTGAGCAACCTGCAACCACACAGTTCAGCTTACAATCTGCATGGGATCACTGAGCACCACCTACACAACAGCGAGCTCACACACTCACACGGTGAGAGGCAGGTGTCGAGCTTCAAGCCTGTCGACCACTGAAACCAAGCCCCTCGGTCTCATTTCCTCAGTGCCTTTGCTTCCCACAAACTTCACACCGCGCGTGTGGATAAAGTCCAGCGCAACTATTCCCCTCCGCCTTCAACAAATGCCGCACGCAACTTTGGATTCAGCAAAAGAGAGATCAAAGAGATTTTAACCGGCTAATATCGCTCAATCAACTTCAAAGGTCCATTCATGATGGATAAGACGAGAGCAGTGCGCTTCCTCTCCTGCTCAGCGATCCCCCGAGCACACGTGTAGCTAATATTTTTTTGCCCATCTTTTGGCCGATCTCGCCTACACTCCTCCTCCACTCATCCTTGAAGCTGTTGTCTTGGTCGATGTTGCATTTTTCCTCTGTGGAACACACAGATGGAGGCGCAGGCGCTGATGCACACACATACACCACTGTTCTCCTCTAAAAAGACAACACTACATGACCCCACCTGGGAGAGCTACCTCCAAGGAGCAGCATCAGGGTAGGTGGCGGGAGTGGGGGTGGGGAAGGGCCACAGAAACAAAGCACTCTGAAAGATGTTAGGTGACAGTGTGCCAAGAGAGTTTAGTTGTTCTAATACTATTTGGATTCTAAGCATTAAAAGCAGATAATTGAGCTTTATCCTGCTCACGGCGACACGCACGCACATACACACTCTCATAGGGACATGCACAGGAAAACAAGCCGATGGTAATTGAATAACAGAATAAAAGACTTTGGAGGGTTTATCATATCAAGTGCCAACCCTTAACTCAGTAGTTGGAAGGACAAAACAACCAGACAAATCCACAGAGGGCTAAGACGATTTGGAAAAATGGCTTGATGGTCTCCTAATCCCGGAGATCTAGTTAGCAACTGTCCAACAAAAGGAAAAGGCCTCGATCTTACAGCTGTACACTAGTTGCGGCTGCCAAAAGAGTGCACGTTAAACCGGAAGAAAAAGCAGCTCAGCGGAACCGTCCAGACGCTTCAGAGTAACTGGAAATCTATTTACAGAACAAGGAAGGAAAAACTTCCCAATGATTTAAGGTCAAGTAAGCTGTACAGTGCGGGTTCAAAATCGAAGAATTAATCGGTTAAATTAATGTGGTTGAATCGATGTTAAATTCAACAGAAAGAGTTTAAATTTCGAAAAGATGGCCCCATACTCGTGGCTTTCAGTTCTCACTCTCCTGGAGTGAGACTCAAGCTTTTTTCTTTATTTCTCGCACAGTGCTTTTCCCGATGGCTCAGTCTAAACACAGTAGACATCTTTTCATCACTGGGGTGTGCAGGCTCACTCCCAATACCTCCGCTTATCAATGAAGAAAGAGTGTTCTCTCAGGATTATATCATTCAGAGGATTATCCGGCTGTACGACAGGGTTTTAAAGTAGTAGTGCTTACAGGGATGTTCTGGTCCACTCATTGGCAAAATTAAAAAGAACAAAATTTCTGTCCCCTGATGTTTAAAGTCAAGGGTTGTTTTATCAATTCTAAAGACTTCTGCTTTGTCGGTATATTTCAGGATCATGTCTGTAGTCATAAACAAATAGCGCTAGAAGGACAATGTAACTTAAGGCGTTGCATCAGGATTTCCACTACAGGTTAGCAGGTTCCAATGTTAGTGGCCAAATATTAAGAATGGCATAAAATAACCCCCATAAATTGTTTAGAGATAATTTAGAAAGGTGTAACTGAACAAATATGTTGTAAAGCTGTTTCTTAAAGGTGCTATCCAGCGAAAAACATTTTTCACTAACAAACGCAAACTGTCAAAAAACACAGCTGGGTCACAAAGTACAGATTTCCATGGTGGGATTTCACAAAGAACATAGCCTCAGAAAGTGGGCTAAATAAAAAAAAAAATGCTTGGGGTGTATTTAGGTCGATGACATCACGAGAGGCACAAGACAAGTTCGTCAGCCGGCCTTATTGAACACATTGCTGGAAAAGTGACTTTTTTAATGATTTAAATATATATATTTGGAAGTATATTGAATATCAATGGGGTTCCACCTGACATGCCAGAGTTTGACTCCAAAGACCAAAAAGCCTTAATGGACACTGCCCTGAATGAAGCTCGAGCGAACAGTAACGAGGACAATGATAAGTTTCCAGATGTTTAACTGTTGTAAATCTGCATATGTCCCTGCTTTAATTTTCCCATCTGATTGTCTTCCATGCATAATTATAACTTGTAAAATGAGCTACAACAGCTACATGATTTGCCAGTACATTAGCTCTGCAAGCTGTCTGAACTCACACTGTTTTAGCCGTCTTATGTCTTCCCTCTGGTGTTGATTGGAACGATGATTATTCTAAAGATTGTACGGCAAGTGCCTGCCTAACTGGTAGGCTTCGGCTCAGTACTAGTTGTCTGTCCGCTGATCAGTTTCAACAGAGGCAACGGGCGAAACAGCAGTTCAGCAAGGAACTACTTGGGAATGATCTTAATGGAACTTAATGAACCAGACCATGTTGTTTTAAAACTAAGGAACAACTGATCAGGCCTTTCTAGGCAGACCAGTTTCTAGTCATTTTTTATGGTCTACCAATAACAGAACTACCTCTTTCACTGGGATAGCATTGTGAAGTCAACTGAAAATAAGGAAATTACAAAAAAAACACCCTCAATTGGTGCGTTTAACAAACAAAAACAAATTAGTTATGATTTTCCAGTATTTAACCTGCCAATCACCAATCAGAGCTATTCACCGCAAAATTTACACATTTTGATCTGTGTCTGATTTATTGCTGCATCTCTAATAACAGCATCTTGGCTGAAAATGAACACTGTAATTCTACATTAATGAAAGCTGGACATTTCAGTCTGCCCCGGTCCTCTGTACAAACTGCTTTTCATGTGTTTTGTTCTTGTCAAATATTCCTGAAATCCACGTGTTCTCACATACAGCGTAAATGTTTTGCTGCAGTCCCACCAAACACAAATAAACAGATTTTGTAGGGGGGAATTTTATTTAACAACAAAACAGAACAAGAAAATATACTTATAACGAAATTGGTAGTAGCGCGCATCAGTTCCCTTATGCCTTTTGTGATGTCACCAGAGGCATGCCTGTGAGGGGAAGACTGCTTCAAGGAGGGGATAATTTATATTAGTTAAAAAGCAATTTTTTACCAAAGTAGTCAAATAAATAGAAAAAAATGACTTGTTATAGGCCTACAGGGATAAACTATATTTTGAAGTTATTTTAATTGACTTCATACAGACATCTGGATATTAGATTTAAAAATAAATAAATATTGCCAACACCAAACTTTGTCGACAGTAACTCCTAGCTCTGCTCAGAACTTGGCAGCCCAGCCACACGTCACCTGTCACCTGTTTATGCATTGTGGTGAGCCTTCACCTGGCTGTGGTCAGGTCACTGCATGACAGCCAGGCGCACTCTGACGTCCCCATGCACAGCTTCTCAAGCGAAGTGGGGTTGTTCCCCCAGCTGTCACATGGTAGAAAATGGAGGAAGACGGAACTGACCGGTTAAAGAGGACAGACACGGGCTGGAGACGCTTTCAGGAAAACACTTGACGCGGCTGTTCTTCAGCTCTCCTCTAGGAACAGATGACGATCACCAACACTTCTCCAAATAAATAATAGATTAAAAATAATAATAATCATTTAGAAGAAAAAACAACGCGCGACAGCACTGTATGTGCGAAATAAATGTCCCCCTCTCTTCACCACTACGTCTAAGTCTTAAGGGGCTTGACGTTGACGCAGCAAAATGAAATAGATTTAAAAGAAAAAGAAAAAAAAGTCCAGCTGGAGAAATCCCCCTTTTGGACGTTAACCGCTATGAAAAGGGAAGAAGGTTCAACCCCCCCTCTGGGTTTCAGACGCAAAGTGTTTTCATTCTGAATCCCCTCCAGTCGTCGTCTCTAAAGCGCATCACTCGTTTCCATCTGTGGCACGATCACGATTAATGTATGCACGACAAGTTCCCCCCCTCCCCCTGCCATTCTCAGCAAATGTAGAAATCAAAAGTTTGTAAAGACCCCCACCCACCCCCACCACCCGGTTCAATCAAACGCATTCAGCTGCTAAGACAAACGCCACTAACCATATAGATTATAAAAACACTCATAACTCACATTTGCAAAAAAAAAAAAAAAAAAAATCGGTTGAAAAGTTAATCACAAATTACATTTACAAGGGTGTTTCTTCGTGGTTATTATTTTCAGTCGGTTATTTAGACATAATCTGCAACAAAGTCGACTGCGATCAATAATTTGAAACGTCCAGCCTAAAGCGTGACAGCTTCCCCCAAAATATCAACACGCGCGGCGAGGCAGCTGGCTGTCACGTATGGAACAGGTAGGCGTACTTTAAGACTGCCGCCTGCTCGATCGCCCGTCCGCCTTACAGCCGGGGCGATTCTCTCAAGCTCCTAATTGCAGTGATGCTAATGGGCAATGTGGAACAAAAACAGACAGGCCTCCCGTATGAGTAGCCACAGGAGCCAAGAGTTGTATTGTGTCACGTCTCCAACCTGTGCGCGGCGGCGGCGGCCGCGGCAACTATATCAGCTGTGGACGCGGCGGCTCCGCCAGGCAGAAAACTAATTGTTGACATGACAGAGAGAGAGCTCCCCGCGGCCGCCGGGTGAAATCTCCAGCCCCGGTGATGCCCTGCTGGTGGGCAGCGTGGCTTTCTGACGGTGGCGTTAGGGAGGAAGTCAGACATACCTGTTACCCCATGGGGTCTGGGGTGGCCGCCGTGTCGGTCCTTCGGAGTCCAATCTGCTGTGACAGCCCGAGGGAAGAAAGCTGGGGATGTCCAACGCGCCGGGTGCCGTCCCTCCTCTTCTCTGTGCGCTTTTTGTTAAGTGTTATTCCCCGATTTCTCCAACTCCCCTCTCCTCTTCCTCCACCAGCCCCTTGTTCTTTCTCTCTTTCCCTCCCCTGCTTTTCCGTGTCTTGGTATCAGGAGCCTCCCCCTCCTCTCCCTCCCCCTGTGTACATGTCTATCTCTCTCTTCCTCCCTCCCTCCGTCTCTCGATGTCACCCCCCCCCCCCCCCCAACACACACACGCACACACACACACACACACACGGACGGACGCACGCACGCACGCACACTTTCTCTTAGAGTCCGGAAATGAGACAACGTAAACCCACACGCGTAGCCTGGGATATATAATTTCATCACAGATAAGAAGCATTAATATCACGCAAGAAATATTGTGCAACAATAATAATGATAATAATAATAATGATGATATTAATAATAGCAATAACAGTGTTAATAACAATAATATCTGAGTCTTTGAGAGTCTTTTCCAATTTCTGCATCTGTTGCTACAGGGCTCCTTGATGACCAGTTCCTTACTGTAACGTACCCCCTCTAGTGGCAATACTTTGAAAACACGTTCAACAGAAAAAAAAAGCCTTACTCTTAAAATGACAGTGGCTGGAAAACACCTCTCAGGGCCATGTGATGTGCACCACACAAGGATTTTTTTTTTAATCTTTGCCAGAAATTCTGGGGTAATTCCATTCTGGCCTTACCTTTCCTTTTAAGAAGAGAAGGATTTCCATCACCGCATGTTTTTAGTTTTGGGGTGGTTGATGCAGATATAAGAGAGTTTGCGTGACTCTTTGGACTTCCTGTTGTTATTGTTCAATGTGAAGCTACTCTCATGGGGTTAGGATCAGCATAGGTGTAAATAGTCACCTACTCAGAAGCGGAACTATTACTATTACTTTTATTGGACTCCAACACTCCTTTCACATGTAGACTTTCCACTCACTTTACTAGTTACTCCTCACTAGTAACGGGTAGATACGATCCAGAACTGCCTTAATTCTTTGTCTCATAGACTCAACAAGGTGAAAGAAACATTTCTTAGAGATTTTGATCCATATTGACATGACAGCATCACACAGCTGCTGCAGACTCGTTGACTGGACATCTATGATGAAAATCTCTTGTTTCACCACATCCCAAATGTATGAAGTGCAGCGAATTTACTGCCATGTTCAAGAAACCAGTTAGGGATAGGGTTATCCAACAGTATCCAACAGATGATAGGTGCACTGTGACCATAAAGGGGTGCACATCTGAAGCAACAAACTCCGGAAGGCTGTGTGGTAGTTTAACAATGAACTATAGACGGGTCCAAAGTGTGCCCAGAAACCATCTCCCACACCTTTACATCACCACAACTAGCCTCAACCCTTGATTATGTGCAAGGCAGGATGGGTTCCTATAGATCAACCTTTACGGAAACACCCGGACCCGCCCATTATAGCATCAACAACCTTGCCATCTTTAAACTTACTTAAATCTGCTCTCTTCCCCATTCCGATGTTCAGTTTGAACCGTCTAGAAGTCTAAAAGCATTGAGTTGCTGTTGTGTGTTTGGCTAATCCACTATATGTGTTAAACAATTGAAAGGATGGTCCTAATAAAGTGCATAAATACACTTTAATAGAGCAGTCATTAAAGGGACAATCAGGCAAAATCAACTTTTTTAGCCCTTAAAATGTAACTCACCCCACTGTAAAAGCATTGCCCCACCCCAAGACAAATTTTGAAAAATGTCACCAAAAGGGCAGTGCCAAAAGAGCCTGAGGTCAAGACTAAGTGTGGGGAATGTGGAACGTTCAAAGCAGTAGCAAAGGCTATTGATCAATGCTCCCTATGCACTATCATAACTCCTGAATCTGATTCACCACGAGGGTTTATGACTGGAATGCCTTTATACCCGAATGTCGGGTCATGATAATGGAAGCATGAGTCAGTAGGAAAACTCAGCAGCAATAGCCACCATTCAACCACTGAGATGAGTTTAAGATAAATATTGCAGAACTAAACAAGTTCATATGAAAATGTAAAACAAAAATGCACAGCAATATTAAAGTAGCACCCTTAGGCATAGTTTATATAGATTATCTGCAAAAACATTGATTTAGGGTTGAGTTACACTTTAAATACATTTTGTTGTGTACTTGGAGTCTTAGGAATGCAGAAAAGTTGAATGTCGTCTCTCCGGGTGCTGCGTGGATATCTCTATAATGTATTTAGGTCATATTTTTCAAGCCGTTCAGAGTTTTCTATTCTCCGTTACGTTTTTTAAACAATTAAGTTAAATATGGAGCAGCTAAACAAGGTCATGGACCAAGTTTGCAAAACCGCTAATTAATTTTTTCATTTCAATTTTGAAGTCCAATTAAGCACAAAGATGCTCAAGTTACGTGAAGTGGAGAAGTCCAAAATGTTTGGTAGTTGGGTGTAATAACCCACACAATTCATTACTCCGTCCCCCAGCATACTATAAAAATGGCTGAACGGGGTGGAGTGGAACGCTCTGTGACCTGGAGAGGGTCAGGGTGTGAAGTACCTCATTTAGATTTAAAGGGACCGTACCAAAATGAGTTGCTGTCAGACGCACATCAGAACAGGAGTAAAAAGGGGGAATGTGGCTGTAAATCAGCAAGGTATTGAAACCAAAGTATTGCAATTCCACTTCATGTAGACCACAACTGAATGATTTCACTGTGAAGAGGAAATTTGAAAAGCATGATTTGTCCCCTTTGAGATATTTGTAATAAGCATAAACATACTGACAGTCATTTTAAAACAGTTGTATAACAAGATTTACAAACCACTGAAAGATTACTTAAAGAATGTGGTTTTATTACATTCTTCTTTTATTTCAGAAAGTGACATTTCCATCCATTCCATCCAAAATCAGAGTTCCAAGTGGCAAACATGATTTTACAATCAACCCAACTCCAAAGTCCTAAATGGGTGCCTTGCATATAAAACTTCGTGTTTCGTGCATCACAGTCACACTTTTGACTTTCTTCTGTGAGGTTTTTCACATACAATGTAGCTCAACCTCTATAGTTAACATGTAGCTAATGTTCAAAATTATTAGCTTTTGGTAATAGCACATGGCCTGGTCACAAGTCAATTAGCAAATCCCATTGGGTAATGAAACTGGAACTGGGAAAGAGTTAAGTTTGATTAGAAATCATCCCCAACCCAACCCCCTCCAACCTAAGAGGTACTTGGAATACGACGGGTAGAGTAGCCAAAAATTGTACTCAAGTAAGAATAGCACCACTTCAACATTTGTTTTACTGAAGTAAAAGTAAGACATTGTCAGCCAAGAAATTACTCAAGTAAGAGTAAAAAAAGTATTCAGTAAGAAGGCTACTGAAGTACTGAATAACTAATCCTAACAGCTCATGATGTTTTATTTAAAAATTAACGTGATCAAACGGACAAAAATATAAGGTTATGTGCAAATTCTGGTATTTTAAAGACGAAAATGAAAAACATATACAAAGAATAACATAATTACAAAACAACAAATTCAGGCAGAAGAAACACTTTTCTAATTTTTTTTTCAATATCAAACTTGAAAGCAATACTTAAAGCAGTTAATGTATACACAGTATGTTAGAACAGTGCAAAGCACTTCCAATGACAATATCTACTGTTTACTGTACATTCATTTGACCTCTCAATGAGCTCAGCAGATAAAAATAACATTAAAACAACAACGCTTGTGTAAAAATTAGAAATCTCACTTTAACACAACCTCTAGGTTTTTGTTTCTCTGGCGCATTGTTTGGTCAAAACAAGTATGTTCTTTATTCATGAATTGCTCACAGTAGGTAGAGTAGCCAGAAATGTTACTTAAGTAAGAGTAGCGATACTTGAGTAATAGTGTGACTCAAGTAAACGTACATAGTGCAGTGCAGTGTAAAACTACTCCTAAACTAATAAAGTAAATGTAACTGAAAAAATTATCTAGTTACTACCCACCTCTGTACACCATTAGTAGACACTGGTGTTTGTTCTCGAATCACTGTTGTTCACTTCAGTTTAGACTGGAAATTCTTCAAAAAAATGTCCTCTGCTCTTCTGTTTGGAGAAGTTTTTTGATGAAGTATCAAAACGTATGTGACTGAATGTATATGTATTTGGCTGCTGCAAGTTAGTTTGTATGTGCCTTGCAAATAATTGATATCGAAATATCTGCTGAGTACCATTAAAGGCAGCCCAAGTATTTGTACCACAGTTTTAAGAACCACATTCTTCATGATTTTTGCTCTGCATGCCACCACACTGGATTTGAAACGAAACAACTACAATGTAATTGAAGTGCAGACTTTAAGGTTTAATTCAAGTGGTTTAACAAAAATATATGATTAAACATGTAGGAATTGTAGCTATTTTTATACAAACGCTCCTCATTTCAGGGGCTCAAAAGTATTTGGACAAATAAAGATAACCCTAAGTAAAATGTCACTTTTCAATATTTTGTTGAGAGTCCTTTGCAGGCAATGAGTGCCTGAACCCATTGGGCATCACCAAGCGCTGGGTTTTCTCCTTTGTAATGCTTTGCCAGGCCTTTACTGCAGCTGTCTTCAGTTGGTGCTTGTTTGTGGGTCTTTCTGCCTTAAGTTTTGTCTTGAGCAAATAAAACGCATGCTCGATTGGGTTGAGATCTGGTGATTGACTTGGACATTGCAGAATATTCCACTTCTATGCTTTAAAAATTATTGGGTTACTATTGCAGTATGTTTTGGATCATTGTCCATCTGTACTGTGAAGCACCATCCAATCAACTTTGCTGCATTTGGCTGAATTTGTGCAGAATGTATCTCCCTATACACTTCAGAAATCATCCGGCTGCTTCTGTCTTTTGTCACATCATCAATAAACACAAGTGACTCAGTGCGATTGGAGGCCATGCATGGCCATGCCATCACACTGTCTCCACCATGTTTTACAGAAGATGTAAAACGTGGTACAGGTTGATCTTAGTCTCACCTGTGCAAAGAATGCTGTTCTAGAACTGGGCCGGCTTGTTCAGGTGTTATTTGGTCCCTTCTTACCTTATTTTTTAGCCTGATTTATAGTTTGCATCTTGTGGTGAATCTTTGTATTTACTCTCATGAAGTCTTCTTTTTATGGTAGACTTAGAAACTGATACACCTTCTTTCTGGAGTGTTCTTCTCTTGAGTGGATGTTGTGAAGGGTTTTTTTCACCATGGAAAGGATTCTGCGATCATCCACCACTGTTGTCTTCAGTGGACATCCAGGGCTCTGAGTTCACAAGCTCACCAGTGCACTCTTTAATTCTCTGAATGTACCAAACTGTTGATCTGGCCACTCCTAACATTTCTGCTTTCTCTCTGATGGATTTCGTCCTTTTTTCAGTCTCAGGTTGATCTGTTTCACCTCCATTGACCGCATGTTGTGTGTTGACAGCAACAGGTTCCAAATGCAAACGGCATACCTGGAATCAACTCCAGACCTTTTAATTGCTTAATTGATGACAGCTTAACGAGGGAAGGGGCCATGCAGCCTTGTTATTTATTTTGCAGCCTTCTGAGTCAATTGTTCAATTACTTTTGGTCCCTTGAAAAAGAGGCGGCTACATATTAGCTGTAATTCCTAAACTCTTGCTCCAATTTGGATGTGAATACAGCTGAAAGCCTGCACTTTAAGATCATATTGATTATATAATTGTATCCTGAATATGTTTTCAAAAACAGCTATAATAACAAAACTAGTGTCACTGTCCAAATATTTCTGGGCATAACTATAAATATATATATATATAAATACTAAATACTCCTGAATTCTAGAAATGCGCTGTAACCTTAGATGATTAAGACTGATGCATCAGGCCAGAAATTGGTTGTTCGTTATAGAGGATGAAGGTGGCACTGCTTTATCTATCTATAGCCTGGGTTAAAAAAATAGGAGTTCTCAATGTAAAGGTCAGGCATTTCTAATGTGTCTTGGCATAACTCACATGATCACCAGATATGCCAAATCAGAAAAGACACTTAGAGTCCCATTAGTCTTTGAGAAGTTTTTTATGTTGTTGTTGTTGCTTTTTTTAGTAGCAGGTGTTACAGTTTTACAGAAAATCCCAGACATTCTCATTTGACTTTTCTCGTATGTTCCCGCAAAGTGCCCAAAAACAGTTAAAATTACACCTAAACTGTAAACACGAATAATTTACTTGACATTTGTTAAGTCTATAATACTACAAAAAAGAAATCAAGGAACTTGTGATCAAATCTTGGTGCAAAAGTTAAAATTTGGACACAGTTTCCCATCTAAATATTCATAAAGGAATCACAGAAACTGTAAATACTTAGAAGATATTGATAAATTGAAATTATTAAAATTAAGCCATTTCAAAGTTTTTTAAAGTGGCAAATTCAGAACACTGACTCATTTGTTTAGGTATTACCAGAGTTGAGATCCCTTTGAGAGTAATTCATCACGGCTCATAATTAAAAGTTGTTTCACACTCTACAGGCCTTTACTTTTTACTTCTGATGGCTTGAGCTGAGTTCTAACAGTGTTGGTTGTAGGAGTTGGTTTGTGTCTCAGAGTCAGTGCATACAGTGAACTTTGGGTGTTAATGTGCTCAGTAATGAGGAACTGCAGACAGGCTTGTTTCTTGGGAAATAAATATATACGGGCTGCAACCAGGAATCGTTGGAGGTTTGAGGAAGTGGGAAACATTCATGGGGAAGAAAGTGGGTGGCATGGTAAAACACGTACTACATGTGTGTTTTGTGCGTGTGTGTGTGTTTGCTGTGTGTGTGTGTGTGTGTTTGTGTGTGTGTGTGTGTGTATGTGTATGCAGGGAGACAGTGATGTGTAGCCTGACGCAGCAGGGGGTTGAGCTCTGCCTCTATTAGGCCTGCTTGTTGGCAGCCGGGGGGCAGATAACAGAGAGTGTCAGGCCATGTGGATTACGGCTGCAGGGCTGCTATGCCCCAACGCCGCTCTCTCACTCAGACACACACAAGCACACTTCCAAGCAGGGTCTGCAAACACAATCCCTTCCTGAAACAAGCTGCTTTACTCAAAGCTGTGGTCCCTGGTGCCAGCAGGGCTTTCCAATCCTCCTGACACGAAAAGCACGACCCCGGTGCCTCCTCCTCTACGCCACTCCTACGTGACTCTGCGGCGCTCTCCCACTCTGCCAGCTCAAGGATGGGTTTAGGCAACATTAGGCCACTTACACATGTATTTCCCCCGGAAACACTCATTGTGGAAATCCTCACAGAGTACCGGTGTAGGGGGGGGGGAGAAAAACCCAGGATATTTGAATAAGAGTGCCTTTGCCCTGCGTGTGTGGAGTGTTTAAGCTCAGGAGGAGCAACACGTAGGTGTGTTGTGGACCTATACTGTACAATTCTAGTTGGACATTTACCAACCCGTTTTCTGGAGCAGAAACAAATATATGATTTACACTTGTTATCCCAGAGATGCTTCCCCTTTGCGTTTCGAAATGCATAGTCCTATGTCTTTTTTTGGGCGCTCAGTGGGTAGTGAGTAGTTGTCTCGCAATTACAAAAGTGTGGGTTTGATTTTGGCTTCCTCCCCTGTCACATATCGATGTGCCCTTGGGCAAGTCTTTTAACGCCAGTTTCGCCTCAGTTCTGCATTCAGTGTATGAATGTGTGTGTGATTGTGAGTGCATCTGGGTGAAAGTGTCTCTCATTTAAAGTGCTTTTAAGTGGTGAGTGTGACTAGAAAAAGCCCATTTACCTGTTTGAAATGTTTACTAACAATCGTCCAATAAGGAGTGGTACTACTTAACAAAAACTAGGGGTTCCTCGATGGTTATTTGCAAAATGCAATTATCCTTCAGGTTCAGTTATTGCAGAAATGCATACATATGAACATTATTTAACAATAGGAAAGTTTTGTTATTTATTTTATTTGTAAATTATTGCTAGTCTGGCTATCATAAAACAAAAGAAAACATTTCCAGTACCTAAGAAATTAGAAAGCATCTACTTCCTTCACAATCACAGCTATAACATGAACTACTTTAACTACTTGCCTTTAACCTTCTGACCCAACCAACTTTTTAAATAAAAATTTCACATTGGCATAGACACATTATTTGGTCAAGTAAGGATTGCAGTTTTTAGTTTGCTGCAAGTATTTTGCTCTTAAAAAAAAAAAAACTCTTTCTACAAGTTATACAATGTGGTCTTGATATATTTGACAAATAAAACAAAGTATTTTTCTGCATGGGAACTTCAGTGTCCATCTCTAAGAAGTAGTCTGAGTTCACGCGATTTAAGGGAGTTACAATGCCTTGCAAAAGTTCCCCTTGAGCTTTTCCAGGTTGGCACATGACAACCACAAACCTTCATGTATTTTTTGAGGGTTTTATGTGACCGGCCAGCAAAAAGTAGCACTTAATTGTCAGATGGAAAGACCAAGAGCTTTCTTTTTTTTGTTGTTTGTTTTTTAAACTCATAAAAGATGAAAATATCCACTGCAAATGATCACCTTCAGTAGTCACCCTATTGTTGGATGGAGTGCATCTGTGCAACTTTGATCTTGGTATAAATACAGCTATTCTTTGAAGACCTGAGAGGTTTCTTATAGAACCTCATGAAGACAGTCGACAGGTCAGTGGTAAAATTGTGGAGTAGTTTAACGCAGGGTTAGGGTATTAAGCAACTTCTGAAACTTTTAACATCTCACCTGAGGACAATTCACCATCTGAAGATTTGATGAGTATGTCACAAACTCACCAAGACTTGGCTGCCCATCTAAGCTGACTGCTTAGGGAGGAGGACAATTAAGCAGAGAAGTAGCCAAGAGGCCCCTGGCTGCTTTGGAGGAGCTCCAGAGATCCACAGCTCAGGTAAGGGGATCTGTCTGCAGGACAACTGTTCATTGTACACTTTACACATCAGGCCTTTATGGAAGAGCAAGAGGAAGAAGGCCACATGATGTCTTCTGCCACCAGCCAAGCAAGGTAGTAGCAATTCAGTTAAGTTCATTTTAGTTTGTTGCACCAATTCCCATCAAATGTCACTTCAGGTTACTTTCCAAGACAAACAGATCCAATTTACAGAGATATATGGTAATGATATAAATATATTTTCATATAAATCCATTCTAGAGTCAGCTTCACTATTCAAGCTGAGTGAAGTCAAACATTGTTTAGTGGAAGATGTTGCTTTGGTCAGTTGAGACTAAAATGTTTGGTTTGTTTGTTTGTTTTTTGGCCTACATATAAAATTATATGTGTATTGTCAGAAGCAGTTTTTTTTAGTCCTATGCGGTTGTGGTCTCAAAACGCATTTCTTTTCCAACAATGGGTGGCTGTTACGTCATCATGCACTCGGTTGACTTTTAATCTTGGAATTTTAAGTCGTTAAGGAATTGCCCAAAGATATGATTTCACTTCATACTGCGCTGGTCAATCCGTTGAGCGCTGTCAAACAATCTTCTTGTATGTGGGCACCGAGGAGCCACCAGCTGTAGTCAGTCATGTTCACTGACAGGAAGTTAAAAGCCTCTTGGTAATTTGACAGACATTTTGGAAATTTCGCCGAGTGAATAATTTGAGTGGGTGTCTGAATGTTTTTTGGAGCTAATATGTAAACATCCAACCATATGTTCGATTCAGAAAACCATCAGCATATTAAAACTTTGGGACAGTTTGTGTTGATTCTCGCTGAAACTTGAGTCGTAGCCGGGGCTGAATCATGCTTGCTTTGAGGGAGAGAGGTGATGGTGTCAACGCAATTCTTGTCTTTTTCAAAATCAGTCACTCTTCGCTTGTATTCGCTGTGTTTGCTTAAACTTGAAATTTAAATAACGAAACAATGCTGAAAGAAGTTTAATGAGGTTTTGTCTTCGTGTGAAAACGCCACAACAGTGGGAGGATCATTAACAAACTTTTTTCTTTTTTTTTTTAAAAGCTTCCCGCTGCACATAAGCAGAGCTTGAACGATACAAGAAACGTACACATGTCATGAGACATATAACCGGGTATTTTCAAAGCTCCATCCACAACCCTCCGCTATCAATTTAGCATGGGAACAGCTGTGTGCTGCTTGTGCCATCCCAGGCCAGCTTGTATAGACGGAGGAGCCTCCGGCTGGATGAACGCTATCTCTACCAGGTGCAGGCAGAGGATGGGGGAAGGCTTCACAAAGGAGCCTTTGGCACAAGGTAAGAGACATCAACATGTGTGAAGGTGCAGCTCAGTGATACTCAAATCAGTACTGAGGAAGGACAAGGCTTTTTATAAAGAGCCCTCCCCCGAGGAGAAGGAGACCAAAGAGAGGGTCCTGTAACAAAGTTCACTCGAAGTAGGAGAGAGTGAAGGAAGGAAGGGCTCAAGAGTGTGTGGAAAGGAAGGAAGGAAGGAAAGAAGGAAGGAAGGAAAATAACATGATTTCACAGAGAAAGTGTAAATGAATGAAGCCGCAGCAAAGAATGACACCGGGGAAAGAGGAATGAATGGAGGTTATTGGATTTAAAGGCTGTATAATCATCTGGAGGATACAGAGAATGTGTTTGTGCTTGCTGCCCACACATTCTGTTCCTGTGTGAAGGCAACGTGCAGAAAGGGAAGGTGGGGGGTGGGGGTGGGGGGGGGGGGGGGGGGGGGTCGACTGGAGCTGTTCACACTACTGCCTGTCCTTGTGTCACCCATAGGACTTTGTGTCCTCCTCAAAGTTGCAGATTTTCACATTTCTATATGTTATAGAGGTACCTCTGGATTTGGTTGCAGTGGTGTTCTTTGATAAGCGTTCCTCCTTGCAGACCTCTGTGTTTCCATTGGTGTATGTGGATACAAAGGGAAAGTGTCTTTAAGACAGTTCAGTTTGTTAGTTTTACCTCCTGGCTGCCTCAGTCTAACCCTCCGTCTCTCTCTACTTCAGGGGAATTCAGATCTTTGCTTTTTATCATATTCTGCTTCTCTGTTTTATGAATTCTGCATTACGCTGCCCTCTTACCATCTGCATCTTGCCATCTCTCTCCGTCTGCATGTCTACCCTCTTGATCCCTTCCTCCACTCTTCTATTCCCTCCAAATCTCATTTACTCCACTGGAAGTAGCAGGAGGAAAAAAAAACCTGAAAGACAGAGAGAGACAGAGAAACAGAGAGAGAGAGGAGGAGGAGCAGTACAAAACGACCTTCTCTTCCCCGAAGCAAGAACATCTTCTTATTGTGGAGGTCACCGTCTCAGTTCAGCCCCACGCTCTGAACACTACTCTGCTTGTTTTAATGATGCACAGAGCGGAGGGCGGAGGGAGGAAGAGATACAGATAGGGAAACTAGCATACTATCAGAGAAGGAGAGGAAAAGGGAAAAGAAAAGAAGGGGGAGTGCATGAAGGCAGAAGGTTTGGGTTATTTCTTTTCACCGCTCCCCCCCCCACACACACTCTCCCCATCTTCTCCTACCTTCCCTCCCCCTCTTCAGCGCAGGAAGTGCACCTCTCGTTTCACATCCACATTGAGAGGTCTCTCTAAGCTGTCTAACCTCTCAGCAATATTATATATATATTGTTGCTTGCCTCAACCCACACTGAAACCTGGGTTGCTATGCTACAACAATATGACCCCTCGTCTCTTCTCCTCCACCACACTTCCTTTTGCGGCGCTTCCCCTCGTTTCAGATGGGAGGCAGGGGAAGGGGTTAACAGCGGCATCCCCCTTCTTCCAGTGTCTCCTCCATCAGGACTGAGTGTCTCTTTAATGGCCTTTTTCAGCTTTGTCCCTTTGCTTGACTTGACCCTGCTGACCTGGTATGGCCACAACCCCCCATTCCACATCACAACAACTTGTCCGTCCGTCCGTCCGTCTGTCCGTGATACTGTCGGTCAATTCTTCACATGTACGCTCCGAATGATGGTGAAATTCTCCCACGAAAAACAAAATGCAAAGAATTTACCAAAGCAGCTAAACATTTTGTTTTTTATATACTCAGTTACTTTGAACCAAGCGGACACTGTTAGTGGATAACGGCACGCTTTTGGTGAGAACTACTGTTCTACTCAACCCAAATCGTAACGCAACGCCAAAATTCTTTGTTACATCATCCATCTCCAATCCCTTCCTTCCTCCTCCTCCTCCTCCTCCTCGTTCGCTCCCTCTGCCATCTTCTCCTTTCTTTCTTATCTCTGCTGGCCCCGTCTCTTGGGGGTCGTTCGTTTTTGTCATAATCACCTTGGAGATTGGGGACCGGTGCCCATGGCAGAGCTAAGCTGAGCTGAGGAGAGGAGGTGGAAGGAGGATGAGGGAGAGAGAGAAAGAGAAGAGAGAGGAAAAAAAAGGAGAAGAGGGGGTGTTAAAGATGAGTAGTGGAGGACAGTGTTGCAGGGAGGGTTGGTGGTGGTGATGGAGGGGGGTGACGGCTTGTCTGGCTCAGCCCCAGCTAATGTGAGGGGACAGCCTTGGCTTTGCCTTAACCGTGCTTGCACCGTCGATGCCAGGCAGAGCAGGGAACAGAGAATAGACGGATGAAATGCTCTCCTTTTCAGCGCTGCCTTCCTCCCCGCCTGCACTGACTGCGTTTGGAGGCGCGTGGGGCCCCGATGTCACACCCTGTAGGTGTTTAAGCTGCTTACTTACACCAGCAAGAAAAAGAGAGATGAGGCAATGAAAGACAGGAAGGGAGGCAGAACAGGGAAAAGAAGCTGCAGGGAGCAGGAGAGAGGGAGAATGGGGAAGTTAAAAGAAGATGAGGGCGAAGGTTACGGTTGTAGGAGGCTGTAATGTGTAAGTATTCAAGTTATTCTGGTCCGACTTTCTTTACGGCTGAAGGGGATTGCTGGGGGGATAGCAATCAAGGAGATCGCCGGTGCAGTTTGTGCGTTTCCAGGGGTGACAATCAGACCCAGAACAGGCAAAGACGAATGAGAAGAGGCAGAGTTATATCAGGATTGTATGATAAGTATTCTTCTTCAGCCCACAAGAAATACACACTCTTCGATAAGCAGAGGCTGACGAGGAAGACGTGGGATGCACCAGTCAAGAGATCGGGAAGAATCCGAATCAGAATTCTGTGCGAGCGTTTTTTTTTAAAAAAAACCTCCCTGTGTCACTGAGGTTTGAGGGGGCTGGTGGTCACGTATAGCTTGGGTTAAAACTCCTTCAAGAATAGACGTTTGCACGGATAACACAGGGGTCAAAGAGCAACAGCTGGACAAAGACACCCCACACCAACAAACATGTTCAATATTGTTCTCCTGCTCTTTCCCTGAACTGCTTTCACTGTTGTACTTTGCATTTATGTCCTCTCAGCAGCCCCCTTGTTGATGCACGCTCATTACGTCCTCAGACACTCCCTCCTCAGGTCACTGGCTCTGTTTGTCCTGGTCCTCCTCTTCCTCTCTAACTCCTCTCTCTCTCCTCCTTGCCTGAGTGGTTCTTCTAATTTGGATTCAGTTTTTTTTTTCCCTCATACCACATCGCTCCTCTCCCTTCAGCTATACGCGGGAGTAAAGTACAACCACTCCCATGGGCTGTGTTTGGATTTGATCTGTGAGCGCGTGTGCATGTGTAATGTGTATCCACCCATTTGAATGTAAATCCACCCGAGTACCCAACCATGCATTCCTTCCTAAAAAATGATGAAAAATCGTAATCATTTGTGGTGGATTTGTGTTCGCTTGCCTTTGATCTAATGCTTTTAAATAAAATACAGTGCAAATAATTGCTTTAAACATCAACTAATTAGTAAATAGAGCTTTTCTGTGTTTAATCTGTTCTTAGTATAAAGGCTACAGTCTCCGAAGGCCTCAGAGGTTTGTTAGCGAACATGATGAAGACGTAGGAAGACAGCAGAGTGATTTGGGAGAAAGTTGTGGTAAAGTTTCAAACAGGGTTGGGTTAGAAAACAACACGCCAAGCTTTGACCAGCTTGTGTTTTATGGGAGTATGGCACAAGCACAACCTTATCAAGAGACAAGAGATCACAGGGTTTCATAGATGTTGTTGATCAGAGAAGCAGCCAGAAATCTGGCATAAACAGTAAAAAGTAGCAAGAATAAAGTCATTGCTGAAAGAATCTGTTTGCCACAGGTCATGTAGGGAAAGTGCTCTGGTCAGATGAGACCAAAATTGAATTACCTGGCCTACGAACAAAATGCTATGTGTGGCAGAGAACTAACCTTGCCCCTGAACACAATATCCCTTCTGTAAAACATGGTGGTAGCAGCATTATGCTGTTTTTGTTTTTTTTCTTCAGCAAGTACGGGAAAGCTGGTCAGAGTTGACTGGACGATGGATGGAGCTAAATAGAGATTAATAGAAAAAGAAACCCTGAGAGAGGCAGGAAAAGACTCTGCACTGTGGAGAGAATTCCTTTTAAAGCACGTTTAATGGCCTAGTCAAAGCTCACACTTAAATCTAATAGAGAATCTGAGAAAGATTTTGAATTTGATGTTCACAGAAACTCCCTGTCTAATCTGACTGAGCTTGAGCTGCAGTATGTTACAACAAATTGCCAAAATGGTTAGTCTTAAGATCCACAAAGCCGAAACTCAGATAGGAAATGGTGGTTGTGTGAGGTAGAGAAGTGATACTTTATTTTGTCGATGCACATCTAAAACAATTGATCAATTATGCTTCACTATGTTTGCCTATCTTAAAAAAAAGATAAGGAAAACACATGACATGTACTGTGACAAAATGTATAACAGTTCAAGGATTACAAATCATTTGGCAAGGTGCAGTAAGACTTTCATGTCCCAGAAACTTGTGGGTTTATGTCATGGGTGCAAAACACAAACACACACAGTTGTGGAAAAAAGGATGAGCTGACAAGACAGGAGTGCAAAAGCTTGCAGTCAGACTGCCGTCTTGTTTTTTTACGCATCAGTTTTTCACGTCTGCGTGTCAATGTGTATGATGTGATCTCTATGTTTTCATGTTTGCATTTGTGTGTGTGTGTGTGTGTGTGTGTGTGTGTGTGTGTGTGTGTGTGTGTGTGTGTGTTTGTGTGTGTTACAGCCAGAGAGACAGTGGCGCATGGAGGTAGAGCTCACAGCAAATGGAGACATTTAGGGAAGCAGCCGACAGACAGATGCAAACGCACGGATCAAAGAGGTTTGAGCATTACAGTACACTGGGGAACAAAAGAGACTGAGGGGGAAGTGTATGGGATGTTAGTGGAGGCGAATGGAAACCCCAATCAATATGCCAACCAAGAACAGCTTAAACTAGTTGAGGAGCTCAGGCACTGGAACAGAGAAAGTGGGGGGAATAATGAGGCAACAAATGGTGAGTGTTTAAAGTGAAAAGAGAAAGCTGAAGGGTAGAAGAGAAACAGAGGAAGCCACGAGGTCAGCAAAGAGAGGAAATAGCTTATATGAGGGAGTCATGAGCTCTCGACCCATGGGGACCCCTTAGCAAGCAGGACCTGAGGAGCTCAGGCCAGGGGAGGGGTGAAGTCTTGAGGGAGTTTGAAAAAAAAGGACAGAGTTGATATCGATGTGGCGAAAACATCGGGGGAAGGGAGGCGGTTTGTTGAAAACATTAGAAATGGACACAGGAGAGCTCTGTTGTCTTCTCACACCTAAGTACATATTTTCTGACCGTGTTACCATGTAGCAATAAGGTCCAAACGTATACAAGATGGTAACTAGGTACATTTTATATTGTTTTAGATGTTTATTTCTAAAAGATCTAGTATTTTTTCCACCTAAATCATTATTTGACTTAACATAATTAAAAAATATCAGATCTAAACTAAACACAACAGACTTTATACTTGACCTGTCCACTATGTTCCTTGCTCTTCAAGATGCTGTTGGTTCATTAATGTTCTTTAACAAACATGAAAGACTTTCACAAATCTGTGTATACTTCATTAATGGCATTTTTTTTTTCATGAACATTATTTTAGAAATCTTTCAGTGCCGTTTTAAATCTTTGCATAGCACAGAGCTTGTACCTGTAAAGGTTTTAAAGGTAATAACCTCTTTATAGCTATTGATCCTGGTGAGAGTGTTGTTCTTGTGCTCTTTGACAAAATTTTCACTAAATTGTTTTTATCTCAGTTGGAGCAGTTTGTGACCATCCGAGGAGCAGCACTGGAGTGGTTCAAATCTTACCGGATAGACCAAACGTTTTTTAAAAACAAATTCTCTTCCACTGCACCTGTTTTTGTGAGGAATTCCTCAGGGTTCAGTCTTAGACTCCGGTCTTTTTACTTTTCATTTGCTCTTACTGGGATCCATTCTTCAGAAGCATAGCGTCTCTTTTTACTTTTATACACACAATTGCCAAATCTATGTCCCACTTGAGGATGACAAAAACTCCGTTATGCCCCTTCTTGATTGTGGTAATGATTCGACAGGGTGGATGTCTTTACATTTTTTACATTTTAACAAAAAGAAGACTAGGGTGGCACACCAGAGGTTCTTTGTTTGGACATGGGGTGTCTGGAAGCTGATTCCCTCAAATCTTGGTTTAAAAATGGATGATCGGCTTAAATGTGATAGCCAGATAAAGTCCAGCCTCTTTCGGCTTCGGCAACTGGCCAAGGTAAAGCCCATGCTCCGGAAAAAGCACTTGCAGATGGTGCAAAAATGTGCTGCTTCGCATCTTTTAACTAACACAGACAAATTTAACCACATTTCATCATTTTATGTTCACTTCACTGGCTGCCCAACCATTTCAAGATTCTTTTGTTTATTTTTAATTCTTTAAATGGCCTCACCAGGCATAAGCTCAGAGGGGACCAGGCCTTCTCCGTAGCCTACCCTAAACCCTGGAATGATCTGCTGCTGTACATAAGGCAGGCATCCTCCCTGGCCATTTTTAAATCTCTTTTAAAATCACATAGTTTCTTTCTGGCTTTTAATGCTTAGTAAGGTGTTGGTTTTATGGTCATGTTTGAACTTTATTGGTTCTCCTGGTGTTATCTCGCTTTTATCTGTGCAGCACTTTGGCCTCTGTGTTTGTTTTATGTGCTTTATAAATGCAGCTGGTTTGGAATGGAACAGTCATATTTATGATAATAAATTTAACAAAGATGGAATGAGTTTACTAATTAGGTGATTCCTGAAAGCAGTTGTTTGTGCTGTGTTTTATTTATGACTATCAGAACAAAGACACAGAAAAGGCAAATAATTTCCACGTTGCTCAGACTTTTATCTATAAAAGAGTCTGAAAACATTAATTGATGAATGAGGCATCAAACTAACCCACTAAACAGGTATAAAATAATCATTGCTAGTTGCTGGCATCAACTGCCAGTTATTAGGTTGAGAGGGCAAGTTTTCTTTTACAAAAGCAAAATTGAAAACTGCTTTATGTATTTACTCGGGTTATCTTTGTCTGATAAATTTGCTGGATGATCTGAAACATTTTGGTATGGCAAAAACGAAAAAACTAAAATAACCTGTAAGGAGGCATATACTCAGAGCGTTGCATTACTTTAAAAAAAAAAGTTTAAACCTTTCTACAAAAAAAAATTAATGATGAATAAAAAACACCATACAACTGCTCCATTGATGACAAAATGATGAGTTTTAATGAGAAAAGGCAACAATATCAGCCCCATCACAATTGTGCGAGACTGAATTTGGTCTGATGTAATTGCTTGTTTCATAATCAGAGGATGTTAGATGGTGATAGAAAGTTTCCCCTAGAAATTCTCACTGCAAAAGTCTCCAAAGGTCAGTTGAAGAGGCAGCTGGACAGATTTAACAAGGCTTCAGCTTCACATGGGCTGCGTTCACACCAGAGGGAAATGCGACCCACATCCGATCTTTTTGCCCATATGAGACCCATATCCATCTTTTTCATAGCAGTGTGAACGGCCCAATTTGGATCTTTCCTTTTCAAACAGCGCGCTTCTGTGTGACGTTTCCATCGGTCACTTACGCATGCGGGTCGCTTTGCGATCTTGAACCGTTCAAACAGCAGTCGCGTTTAATAGGAGTACGAACGGCAACCTCAAGAAAATCTGATCTCAGCAAAGAAGCAGCATTGAGCATCAAGATCTGCAGTGTGAACACAGCCATGGTGTCAGCTCAACAATCATCTGGATGACTAACAAACAAGCAGGCCACTGTTTGCGAGAGTGAAAGGTTGTGTGTGTAGACAGTAGGTCAGCAGCGCAGGAGCAAAACAAGAGGACAGCACTCTCACAATTTATCTTTACTCTGAACACCTCACCTTCCAGTATAAGACAGGGTCCTGTCATTTGCAGAAATACTCAAATGACTGCAATTCTCTGCTGTAACAGAGGTGGACAAAAGGCTGAGTACAGAGGTGGTGAAAGAGTAGAAATATCTTAGTGTTCACCTGCACAACAGACTGGACTGGAGACACATGTGTTAATGTGAAAGTGGCGTCTTCAATCAGAGGCTTCTTCAGGTACTCTGTGAAACAGACCTCTACAGAAGATCCTTTCTACATACAGCTACAGCCGCCTGTAGTGACTTTGAATAAACGTGTCTAGGTTGAGTTACTACCTCAGTTAATTTCACTTTGTGATTATTAGACCATTTTCAACTGAATTAAATGAAAACATCACATCCTGGCAGCCTAACTTTCGATAAAAATATTCCTGGAATGTATCCCTTCACTTTTTGCTAAAAAATAAAAAATCATACTATGCAACAGTCAATGATCCAGGCACTGACTTCAAGCTTCAGCCTTAAGCAGAGAAAAGAGAGATCAGGTAAGCTTACTGCTTTACTTCTTTCTTGGATTATTTTTCTTTCAGCTCTGAGACCTCACCTGTAGAAAAGAGTTTCAGTTTATCAGATTTCTTTGCACTGTTCCCCCTAGGGGCAAAATCTACTTTATACAGTCTGAGCAGCGGCAACTGTGGAGAGCTGTAAGCAAACCTATACTATAAGAAGTTCTACACAAATATAAATTCCATGCACTATATTTGATAGATTTGTTTTCTCAGAACAAAATGTTGTTTTTTTCCAAAAAATGTGTGAAATCTGAACAGAGAATAATTTTCACTGTGTCCCCTGATATCTGCAAGGTTCAGAAATACTGAATTTAGCTTAGTTGTGCACATACGTAGGGGTGGAAATACGAAAAGAGCAGTGAGCAAACATGAGTAATGTGTAATCTGATGAGATTAGACAGAACTGTGACAGAATGCCCAGAAGTTAAAGTGAACAATGATATGAGACAAGGTTTATTTTTATTGGTTTCCTGTAAAGGTTGACATTTGGAAGCTGCTAAAAACAGATGCTTTTAGATGTTCCTTTTCCTGTAGCTTTAGATTGCAACAGCTCTGGTTCAATATTTCTTTGTATGTTGGGTTGGGTTTTTTTGTTTGATTTTTGTAAACTGGATGTAAAAATGGATGCTGAGGTCAGTTCATCAAGCTTCTACTGAGAATGTCCACTCATGCTCTTCCTCTCTGTTTTTCTTGCTTGTTTGCATAGTTTTATTCAAATTCAGCTGTGTAATATTTTCTGGCAACATTAAATACGCAAAATACATGGACAGTTCTCGAAGAGGGCCATGGCCAGGCTGGAAAGGCCAGATTTCCTAAAGAAAGGTCTGCAGTGATCAGTATAGTGATATCCTTCAAGAACTTTCAGAACAACAGCATCGCCCTGCACTACTTCCGAGAGACATCGGTGGGCAAAACCATTATTTCCGTCAACACCAGAGGTAATAGATAAGAAAAAAACAACTACATCATAACAATGAAGTTACTCCAGTAAGCTACAGATGTATGAATTCTGAATTATCCAAAAGTTTGTTCCTCTGCATTCTATACTGAATTTGGGCAGTGCCAGCATAACATAAACACATTCCTCTACGTTTTCCACATTTACAAACTAACTCTAAAAGTGATTTAAGTTGTTTTCTTCATAACATCTTTAAAAAAAATTAAATAAAAGAATTTATAATTAAAAAAGGATTATTTCAGTTTTTTGTTTAAAAACTGTTAACATTTAAACAGAAAATGTGTAAGTATTTTAATCTCATGACCTAGTGTTTTGTTGAACCAGCTTTGGCAGCAGTAACTGCCTCGGGTCCTCCTGGGTAGGTACTTGGCGCACTTGTTGTGGGTTTTCTATCTACCGTTCAGAATAGGGCATTTAAAAGTGGGAAACAGACGCAGAAACCAGGGAACTGAAACAATACAAACATTGCAACTGACATATTCTCACCAATTTAACTCCCGAGGATGATTAAGGATTAATCACATCTTATGATTTGTAGGAGTCAAAGACGAAACATACGTCATGCTCTTCAGTTCTTCCCTTTCACATTGAAATCATTCAGTTGTGGTCTATATAAAGTGGAACTGCAATGCTTTGGTCTGTATTCCTCGTTAACTTACCCCCACATCTGCATCTGAGGGCAACGCGTTTCGGTGCTTTCTCTTTAAATCTGGATGAGGCACTTCACACCCCCCTCCTAGCCTTAGTCTCGCCAGATGGATTTCGTTCCGTGCACCTCCACATATCCATCTGGGAATGCTCCATTGGAGATGTATTTCAGAAGGAGGGGCCTTATGAAAAATCCCTGCATATGATTGGGTAAACCACTTGTCCGTCATCTTTACCGAAGCGCTACTTCAGCCACTCACATAGAAACCAAAACCATCGTTTCCACTGACGAAAGCCTTCAAAGCCGTTCTCTGGTGTTCTTTTAAAGAATTAATATTCGGTAGATTGGACAACACTGATGAAATAGCAGCATCGATGTTAGCGGGTGACCAGGTTTCTCTAATGAAAACCGGGGACGTCTCTGATTTTGCTAAGCGGGCGGGCGGGTGCAGATTCTCTGTTGGGGGGAGGTTGGTTTGTTTTGCCCAATCTGCAACGCTGACGGTGCAGGGAACGCGCTCGGCTCAGCTCTTCTAATACGTCGAGATAGCGGCAGGACCGAGTAAATACCTCTTGCTGCGTTAAACTTTTTTACTCCATCGTGATACTGAAATAGGGGACATTTCCGGGGACAGCTTTTGCCATGGACAGGTCATCCAAAACGGGAACTCGGGGAAGTCTGGTCACCACTTGCTTCCTGACTGCAAGCCGCCATTGTTGTCTGAAACCAAACCGTCGCTTCTCTGATACGTCACATCTACAAAAACCCCGCTTGGCGATCCTGATTGGCTCGTCCATTTTATGTGGCATTGAAATCTCTCCAATGGCAGCGTGTCCAGATGGATGTGTGGAGCCGTGTGAAGCTCTGTGGAACTACATCCATCTGGCGAGAGTCAGGTTACGCCGCCCACCTCCAGGTGGCAGAGTGCGCCACTTGACCCTGTTCGGCCATTTTTATTGTATGCTGGGGGAAGGTGTAATGAACAACTGAAAACTTTGGGTTTCTTCAACTTGGACTACAAAATCGCTCAGAGAAATAGAAATGGCACATTCTTGAGACTGGTAAGCCAGACCTCTGTGACCTTGTTTAGCTGCTCTGCTGCAAATACTGTGACATAATTGTTAATAAATTGTAATAAAATAGCTTGAAAATATTACCCAAAAGGAAAATAAAGATATTTACACAGCTGCAGTGACTACAATAAAATTTTCTGCAATCCCAGAGACTCCAAGTACGCAACAGAATGATTTAGGTTGATTTAGCGTGATTATGTCACCTTAAGGAAGCAAGTTTGAATCACTTTTTCTTCAGAGGAAAAAACACTGAGAGATGATGAAAATTATGTGGAAGCTACGTCACAAGTCCCCCATAACATTTGTTGACATCAGCTGATCACATTAAATTGTTGCTATCTAATGGATAGAAGATGCACACAGGGCAAATTAAGTATTTTATTTTTATTTGTTACCCGGCTGAGTTTTTATAATTACTTTATAGCTGTAAAAACTTCTAACTTTGGATATACATTCAACTTCAGAGACACATATTTTAGTAACAGCAGATTTAGCTATTTTTCTGTCTTTCTATGCTCCACGTGTTTACATCCTGCTTTAAAGAGGTCATAAAAAAAACGACCAAATGCATGATTTGGAAAATGTTAAGTTGCTACGTCCCCTGTTTTACATGCAATCAACAGCAAAAACCTAATTATGTAAAAGCAATAGCTCCGTCCTCTTAATGACATTATCTACAAGTGTTAATACTTCCAAAGCAGGCTAACTGGTGAATTTAAGGAAAAATTAAAGAATCGTTCACTCAAGATTAGTGGAACACGTCATATATCTAATGGTTATAATGTGTCTGGGCTAAAAAAAATAAATAAACCAACCAGCTCACAGTAACATGATGATCAGATAAACATCAATCAGTGATTCTTGGGACTAGATAAAACTGAGATAATGTTTAATAATGTCCTTGCCATTTACCAACTGATCAACAACAATGCCAGAGTTATCCCACACCACTGAAAAAAAGTTTCTGTTTTAATTTGATCTAGCGTAGGAAATTAGGACACGTTCACTCTGGTGGCAGTAAAGCAATCATGACGGGTGGTATCATGGGCATAACAGTGATGCAGGACACCCTGAAAGTATGTTTAACCAACAAGAAGACAATATGAGAGAGCTGTTGCTTTAAAGGTCAATGTATGAGGAACTCCTCACCAAATGACAGAATGCTGGAGATAGTTGTTTCGACTGATTATTGATTTTAAATTACGAATATTCTGTCAATACACCATTAATGTGCTATCAGTGGAACATACAAAAGTGATTAAATATAGAAAACATGAAGTTGTTTCTGACTTCCTACAAAACAATGTTCCCTTGCGTTGAAAGATGAAAATGTAACTATTGCAAAGCATGATTTATTTATATGAATAATGAATTATATGATTGAGCCAGATAAAGTAAACAACTAAATTAAGTAACAAGGGTGTCAATCATCATAATCCAGGTTTAAAGAGTTAGCGTAAATATTAGCATAGGTTTAGGTTTAGGAAACACCATTTTAGTATTAGCTGCTAAAATCACTTACTAAGGATGCCCTAAGGATATAAAGCTATAGGGGTAATTCTAGCAAACAGAATGTCCTGGAATTAATAAAATGCATTTATTTAACACTATTGTTGAGAAACTGTAGTAGTTGGACCAATATGGGGCTTATTTTGTTGGCTAGGGTGACCATTTTTGATTAGCAAAATATAAATCACCCTCAAAATTTGCATTGCATAAGTGAAGTGGAAATACAAAATGAGTAATCCTCAGTCATTCTGTGCATCCAAACCCTTTTATCAGGTGTAAAAACAAACTCAGTCTACTCACATAGCTTTTTTATATTTTACTATCTCCATTTGACCTATGAGATCTTTGCCACCTTTGTCATTGACAAAAAAACATATAGCAGCCTTGCACATGGTGCATTCCGCAACACATCTGTACTGACCAAGACGGTATGAAGGAAATTTCTTTTGTGGTTTGTCTGTAAAGTTACATTTGCGTTTTGACATCTCTCAAACCTCCCCTTTATCAGTAAGATTATTGAAAAAGCTGTATTTCAACAATTAAACACCTTCTTAACAACGACCAGCCGCTTTGACGTTTTCCAGTCTGGTTTCCGTGCTCACCACAGTACAGAGACCGCCCTTATCAAGGTGTTTAATGACATCCATATAAATACAGACTGTGGAAGAACCACCGTGCTGGTACTATTGGACCTCAGTGCAGCATTTGATACTGTCGATCACTCCATTCTGTTAGAACGCCTGGAGAACTGGGTCGGCCTCTCTGGTACAGCTCTCAACTGGTTTAAATCCTACTTAAAGGACAGGGCCTTTTTTTTATCAGTAGGTAACTTTACATCAGAGATGACAAAAATCACATGCGGGGTTCCCCAAGGGTCCATCCTGGGTCCCCTCCTTTTCAACATCTACATGCTCCCTCTAGCTCAGATAATAAAAAACAACAACATCAGCTACCATAACTATGCAGACGACACACAGCTCTACATCACCATGTCACCAGATGACTATAAACCAGTTCAAGCACTGAGTAGATGCTTAGAAGAAATCAATGCCTGGATGTGCCAAAATTTTCTTCAGTTGAATAAAAACAAAACAGAAGTAATAATTTTTGGACCAATAGAGGAGAGATCAAAGGTTAACACACAGTTTCAGCTGCTTCAGCTAAAAACCACTAATCAGGCCCGAAATCTGGGAGTAGTGATGGACTCAGACCTGAACCTCCAAAAGCACCTAAAGACAGTTACAAGGTCGGCTTTCTATCACCTGAAGAACATTTCTAGGATTAAAGGACTGATGTCTCAGCAGGATCTGGAAAAACTAATCCATGCGTTTATATTTAGTAGAATTGATCACTGCAACGGTGTTTTCACAGGTCTGCCTAAAAAGTGGATCAGACAGCTGCAGCTGATCCAGAACGCTGCTGCCCGCGTCCTCACTAAGACTAAGAAAGTAGAGCACATAACCCCAGTTCTAAAGTCCTTACACTGGCTCCCTGTATCTCAGAGAATAGACTTTAAAATACTTCTGTTAGTCTATAAATCCCTAAATGGCTTAGCACCTAAATACATCACAGACTTGTTATCGGTGTATCAACCATCCAGACCACTCAGGTCTTCTGGCTCCAGCCTGCTCTGCATGCCTAGAACTAGAACTAAACAAGGAGAAGCAGCATTTAGTTCCTATGCTCCACTTATCTGGAACAAACTTCCAGAAAACTGTAAAAGTGCGGAAAACCTGAGTTCTTTTAAATCAAGATTAAAAACACATTTGTTTAGGATTGCCTTCAACTGTTCTAGTTAACTGAATCACCACTTTTTTGCTCTAATTTCTATCTACATTTTATTCTTACTTGCTTTTATTCTGTTTTAATTTGCTATATTTTAATCATGTAAAGCACTTTGCATTGTCCATGTACTGAATTGTGCTATATAAATAAATTTGCCTTGCCTTGCCTTGCCTTGCCTTAAACAGCAGCAGCAGCGGAGAGTTACCCACATAGCAGACATAGCAGGATGACAGTTTGTGAAGAGTTGACTGTCCAGGTAAAAGAGGACCTTTGATCATTTTAAGTTAGCAGAACATTTGATTTGCCAGCAAAAAAAAAATCCTAAGTTTATTTAAATGTCAACTAAACGTTGTTGTTAAATGGTTCCCATACATTTGTAATGTCAACGCAAATGTAAACAACTGAAAATAAAACTAATCTGGAAAATGTGTATAGGATCCCTTTAGAAACTGAAGGAAACAGGGAAATGCTAATCATGAAGCTACTACAGTGCAGCAAACCTCCAGGACCTGGCAGCAGCAAAATACCAGAAACAGTGAGGGAATTAAATTGAAGTTGGCCGAGAAAATGGTAAATGTAATTTTTCATTGTGAATTTGTATTTATTTATATTAACCAATAGAGAGATGGTTTGGTTTTTGATTGCACACCAGTTTGTTTGGGCATGTTCTGCTGTCAGGATGTGGCAATAGGCGGTGCCTCACATTATAGACTTTTTGCTCTGTATTAAACACACAAATTAACCAAGTTAGAATTTATTTTCCCTTCTTTCTGCTTTTGGCAGAATCTATTGACAATCAGGTGACGCACCAAAATGAATTTGGATCCTGGTACCAGTTCCCCTTAGTAGTCGAGTTGGCAGTCATGTACCTGCACACTGCTTCAAAAAATCAGCACACTTTGTTTTTGTCACATTTTTCAGTACATGCCCACTCACAATGCCAAATCTGGCAGACATTTCTTTTTTCAGAGAAGTTTTATTTTTTAGGGTCATGATAAATGTATTTTTTTTTTCATTTATTTTTTTAGGTTGAATTTTCCGAATGTAAACCACAGCCGTTATGCACCAGCCCCTTTGTGGTTGGAGCAACAGTGGACTTGAATGACCCACATTCTGCAACCAATATAGTAAAACATAGACATCACGAATATCATGGTAGGGCCTTGGTATCATGATAGTAGAAAAGTACACCACCTTTGAAGCCTATGGTTTTGCAGACTGAACAAATCTGCTGTTGCATCAAAACCTGAGAGTCAGTAGCTATGTTTACGTGCACAAAAGTTCACGATTGGATTGAAATGTATTTAGATTAAAAAACAAAAAATAATCATATTGTACCATTTTATATAGTAACACAATCAATAAATCCAATCAAAATGTGCATGAATATGCACCTGGCTTTATTCATAACAGAACCACTTTGACATGCTCAATTATCAAATCCCCCTAAAAACAAACAGAAGAAGAAGAACTTCCGTCTTTGCTGGACTGCAAAAAATTGTAAACAAAGCAGTTTTGTATGGGTTCGTTTGGCTTCTGAGCACCCAGGCTGGACTTGCACCAGCTTCTAATTACGGTTGAAGCGTTACTGAGTAAATAGCAATTTTGAGCTCTTTTTATGTTTCGAACACAAAAGGTTGTATCGGGAGCCCAGACAGTTTTGCTTCCTGACTTATTTCCGCCACTCAACAACGTGGATATACATCACGTTTACGTTAGGTCACTTTGCCAGGTACAGAATAACTTGATCCTGAGTGTTTACATGCATGTCAATCAGATTATCAATTGGCAAAAACCTCCCCTCTCATTTGGAATACAATTTCATTCCAATTGAGCTTAATCCGATCACAATATCCTGATTGGCGTATTTACATGACACATTTTGTTTGATCGGCCCTTTATTCCAATTACTTTTGTCCATGTAAACGTAACTAATGAAGAGTCTGTTTCCTTTGTGCCATGACTGAAATTATATTGTTAATATCCTTTTTTTTCTAAATGTCATTAAGTTAATGTTTTAATTTTAAGAAGTTATGCTTCTTTTTTTTTACTTTTAGTAGTCCAGTAAAATCAGTGTTTGTCCAAAAGCATAGCCTGAAGATGACCACTTTAAAAAGAAATCCAGGGGTTTAGTTTCCCGATATTCAGTTTTGACAACTCTCAGGGAGGCAGAATAACTTTACCAGTAAATAAATGAAATTCATTCATCCATTTTCCATTCCTGCTTGTCCTTGAAAAGGAACCCTAGTTCTTCTCCAGCAGTCAGTGGATGAGAGGCAGAGTACTCCCTAGGCAGGATGCCATGCATGATTTTGGACTGTGTGAGTAACTGGAGAAAGTCCCCACCAGCACAGGGAGCGCTACACACAGAAAAACCTCCATCTGGAGTTAAAAAACAGCATCTTTTTGCTGCAGGGAAACTATTTGGCTGAGGATTTTAAATGATGACCAAGACAACGCAACATGTAATTGTGAAGTGTAAAAAAAAATAAAAAATCTTGGATTTAAAAATTTTTACGAAAACGTAAAAAGTGTGGTGTCCATTTGTCTTGAGCTTTTTTACCCTTGCCTTACAAATTAAAGATCAAACAACCAGTTACCTTCCATAGCTGGAGATTAGTCATTAACCTCTTAAAGCTATACAGTAGTTGGTTATCCTGTTCAGAAACAAGTTTTTGTTATACTGGGTGAAATGGTCCTTCCATCCTGAAAGTAGTCAATGCATTATTTATTCAGAAAAAGGAGGTTAAAAAATTTATCTCAGTGGGAGCTGTAGGCCTGTAAATACTCTGACCAATCACTGCTCTTCACACCGAAGAGCAGTGATTGGTCAGAGTTTTGTTCCTGCTTTCATTCCCCTCTGTCCTTCAACTTTCAGGGGTATCACCTTATCTATTGGTTGTCCCACATGCCAGTCATTCTGATGCGCTCACGTAACACCAGTGTATGTGCACGACAGTTCCTTGTCAGTTTCCGATTGCTGGCTGCACGTGCGCTCTTCTAGTGTTTATGTATCCAGTTAGCTTAGCGGTTAGCTTCGGTGTTAGCCGTTCACTGTAGCTCCACTGCTCTCACCGTATTCTTTTGAATATGGCAAAGTATACAGTGAATATTTGCAAGAAGCAAACCACGTACACGTTTTTGAGAAGAAGAAGAAGAAGAAGAAGAAGAAGAAGAAGAAGAAGAAGGCCTCAGTAGAAAGAAATAAGACCAGAGTAGATTTGGGAGATTTTTTTACACAATCCCCCTGAGGAGCGAAAGAGCAGGAAAGATGCTCTTGAGCATTAGCAGTTATTCAAAAAGGAACTTGGGGAAACTCTCAGAAAAATCACAGACTCTACCTTTGAAGCATCCAAATAGTCCTTAGCATCTGATAAGATTCATGTTTGTGTCAAAAAGTCAGATAGCAGTGCCTTTACAGACAATATAGATTACAGTGCAGTCGCATGAGTTGCATCACACCATCGTTTGATACATTCGTGTACCCAGCAAAATACAGCGCAAATTATTTAAATCTTCAAATTACAGAACTGTGCAGTTTGCATGGATATTCAAACAAACATTCCCCTGAGAAACTAAAGTTTGCAAATAGACATTAGCTGTAGATTGCATCCCACAGTCCCCTGTGCACCCATGCTACGTCCTTCTTCTCCATGGTGAGATCAAAAGAGCTGTCTTGCAGGTTTCAGCAAGAAGACTTTAGGAGTCTGACAGGAGTTTACAGAAGTCTCAAATGATTTGAAATCAATCATTCCTCTATCCCGAAAAGAGTCTATAAGTGGAGGATGTTTAAAACCTGTGTCAACATGCCTCGGTCTGGCCATGCACAAGAGTTCACCCTGAAAGCAGACCACACGCCGCTAAAAGTTGCTAAAACTAAAATGTTGTCATGCAATAAATTCTACCATGCGTCAGACAGTGTTTGAGGAAGATGTGAGACCATGTGTGAAAAAAATAAAAGCCGAAGAATTGTAATTTGCAACATAAAAATAACCCAAAACAAATGAGTAAATCCACCAAGGATTGGCTATAGGACTTCAGAAAGAAAAAGTTCTGGGCAGAGTCAAAGTGCAGATCTTGATCTCCTTGTTGACTGACTGTTGTGTTGTGGGGTGAGCTGAAGGAAGACATTTCTCAAAACAGATGAAAGTGAGGAGAAGGAAAAAGCTTTCCCCACTGTCAGAGACTGGCAGATGGCCACAAGAAATGTCTGACCAAAAGGGGGTCACACCAGCTTTTGGAGTAGGATGTCCTAACTTTTTAGTAAGATGGAACACACATTTTTATTGAAATCTTTTTGTCTAGTGAGTAAAACAAGGTTAATATTTAATCTTAAACTATGATTAAGTCACTTTTTATTCCAGAAAAAAACAACAACACCAAAAACAAAAAAAGATTAGACCTCACCACCACCAAATTATATCTGATGGGGTGTTCTAACTTTTACACATGACTGTACAGGGCAGGTCTGAAGGGGAATAAAACCCTGTTAGAGGCGCCAAAGGACTTGAGAGTAGAGCAAAGGTTCCTCTTGTGATCATATGACCCTAAATATCCAGCCAAAGCTACGAAGGTTTAGAACAAGCATATTCATGTGTTGGAATGGTCCAATCAAAGGCCAGACGTGAGACCTGAAAACGGTTGCTCACAGACACCCTCCACCTAATCAGACTGAGCTATTTCTTGAAGAAGAATGGGCCCAAATTTCAGTCGGTAGTTGCGCAAAGGTGGTGGAGATGCACCCTGAAAGAGCTGCAGCTGTAACCGAAGCAAAAGACGGCTCTGCAAAGTATCGACTCAGGGTGTCTAAATATAAAAGCACCCCACATTTTCCCCAGAAATGAACGTTTTGGTTGTAATGTGACAGAAATGCGAAACGGTTTGGTTATTAATTTTCAAGGCACAGCACTTCGATCTAGCGGTGCCTTCTAAAGAATTCAGTGGAACGTATTTGATGACAAGGGAGTTGTCGTTTTCCTCTCGTGTGAAAATTTTTATTTTTGGGAAAAAAAATCACAGTGACTTTAAAAAGATATTATGGAGCATCTGATGCGTGATAATCACTAATTTCAATATATTATTATCCGCCACATTTTTGTCCTGAAACCTTCAGGAGTGGCTGCATTGAGATAAGCAGTAAAAGTATAATTAGAGTAATTTATTAACTTAATCTTTAATCACACCTGTTACTGTTTAGCACGCTAATATTATTCATAAAAAAGATTCTTTTTAGCTGTTCCTGTTAGCTGCTGAATGAGTGAATGTGAAAGCTCTGAAACGCAGATGTTTGTTCGTGCGTTGTGCCTGTAGAGTAAAATCCATCCATTTTGCCGGACGCTGTGAAGAGATGTTCTGTGGAACGTCCACAAGCGGCATCCCTCCTTGTTTTTGTCCTGAAAACGTTCTTTCTTACAGAACCTCAGTTCTGGCTCTACCTCCTTTTTTCAATTTCTCTTCTCATCCTTCCTTCAAGCTTTTTCTCGCACACACACACACACACACACACACACACACACACACACACACACACACACACACACAAACACACTCTCTCCCTTTATTTCTTCAGCCTCTTCACAGTCCAGATGGCCTAGCTGCCCCCACACTCACTCCCCCACAAACACTCACTCCAAGCACTCCACCCCACTCCTCCTCTCCCCTCCAAGGGAACAGCCCTCCCTTTTTGAGGAGTAGACCTAATCCTACCCCCCCCCCCATAGGAAAAAATAAAATAAAAAACACAACCATTGTGTTTAGATTCACAATTTGCACAAACACACGCACGCGGATACTCTCCAACACATCTCCACTGTCCCTCCACAGACCACAGGCTTACATACGCCCACTCTCTCTCTCACACACACACACACACACACACACACACACACACACACACACACACACACACACACACACACACACACACAAGATCTCCTTCAGAAATCTGAATTCGCGCAGCACAATGACTGATGGGAGCCGTGTAGGAATGCTGGTGCTGTAGGTGTGATGCACGAATCAGAAAAACAAGTCATCGGAGCAGATCGTGGCTCCGCTTTGTGTTGGGTGTTTCATCATTGTTCAGACGGCGGAGAATAAACTCACAGACACCCTTCAGTGATGATTCACACGGGGACTGTTTGTTTCAATGAGATGCTCATGAATGTGCGTCTCAACGCTGCGGCCTCAGCGTGAGGACAAGTACCTGCACGGCAGCGGCCTGAGAGCCGCCGCGCGCAGCAGGGCTCGTATTTTCTGATTGACCTGTGAGAGGGTCAGAGGCAGAGGCAGAGCAGGTCAGAGAGACACTGGCTGATGAACGGGAAGCAGAGCAACGAGGGGCATCATGGGAAAAATTTGTTGGATTGTGTGCGTGTTCACTGGGAAGGATGGGGAAAGAGGGGATAGATGTCCCCTCTTTCCCCATAGAGGTGGTGGGGATAGAGGTGGTGCAAGGGGGGGGGGGGGGGTGTTATCGGACAGAAAGGAGGAGGAGGGTGTGGTTAACGGTTGCAGCTCTCACAGGAAGCCGTGAAGCAGGGAAAGGGGAAGTGAACCACCCCCACACTGTTCCAAGGCCGTGGCGGCACTCTCCTCGAGGTTGGAACTAACTGACCTCAGATCAGAACTCCCACCACACCTTTATAGGCTCTCACACCACACACACACACACACACACACACACACACACACACACACACACACACACACACACACACATGTCCAGATGAACACAACTGATAGCTGAATGATACGTAGTCGGTAGCTGTTGTAAAAAGCTTTTTAGGAAAAAAACTAATTTGTAGATTTTCTACCATGGGGAAAAAAAAAACACCCCATCCAGTTGGAAATATATGCAAGAAGTTGCAATTAAATTAAATTCTATTTTATGTACATGGCACCAGCTGAAATAGTCATCTCAAAGGATCTTTTTAAGCAGTTTCCTGTTAAAGTAAAGTTATGTCGACACGTATATATGCAAGTCCAACGCAACCCAAGCCGATCGTGTAGATTGGTATACTGGAAATGAAATGATAGATTTCTAAATTCATCCTTGTTATATCACATTGCAGTGAAATTCAGTTCAGTTTAATTTTTCTATATAATATACATTCTCCGGGTCAGGCGACTCCTCATGCCAACAAACAAATAACTGAAACAAAAGCAAAACAAAAATAAACACAAAGTAAAGTCATACCTACATGGAGAGAAAAAAATAACAGACTGACCAGTCAGAGGTTTGGTTTGGAGCTGTTTAAGGAACCTGGAGTACCCAGAAAAAACAACTGCATACCAGAGAAAGCATGAAACCTCTCAGGAACTACCCAGAAATATGAAATAGGAGCCATTGAGTTTTGAGACGACAGTATTAACTATAATCCTACTGCCCTTTTAAACTGTTAGAATATGTTCTGGTTCAATATATAACTAAAGTATAATCTCATTTCATTTCTGCATTTACTCTCACAGGATAAATACAAAGACTTGAAATTCTTCTTGGGAGTTTATAGTTTTGTTGTCCCATTCAGGTTAAAGCTTTTTACTGCAGGCCATTTTGGTTATTCACTTAATCAGTCGTTGAATTTGAAACGTAAATTAAAAGACGGATGTGATAAAACCCTTCCGATGTGACGATTTCTGCCACAAAGTATATGAAAAAGATAATTTTCCTTTATATTTTTACTGTAACACGCAGACCTTTAAGAATCAGATACCGTTTTTGATCGTTTTTATGCTGACAACAGAAAACCTTCTGCCTGGACCCTCACACACACACTCTTGGCACGCACTCTTGGAACACACACACACACACGCATGTATATATATATATATATATATATATATATATATATATATATATATATATATATATATATATATATATATATATATATATATATATATATTTATATATATATGTATATATATACTGCTCAAGAAACATAAAGGGAACACTTGGAGTGACATTGTGCTGTGTAAGTGTTCCCCTTATTTCTGTAAATATATATATATATATATATATATATATATATATATATATATATATATATATGTATACATTAATATCCAATAAATAAGAATATGTGTTCAGATGAGGCTCATTTGTTAGATCATATCTTTTAAAAAAGCAGGTATTAAACATACTTTTCATTAAGACTACGTCTCTGTGTTAAAAACGGGTTTTTTTATCTTAAATTTCGAGTTTTCATGACTATCTATCTATCTGACTATCTATCTATAGATAGATAGTCAGATAGATAGATATAGATATGTTGTAGTAAGTATTGTAGGCTTTTACGTACCTATGTTTACAGCTACGTAGAGAGTTTTACAGAATGCTACTGTGGTCAAAGACACTTTTCTACCAGGAAGTTTTATGATTGTGCAGTGCTTTCTTGATCTTCATATTAATTAAGACAAAAAATTTCAGCATGCAATATTCATGAAAATAAAACAAGTGCTCCAGTTTTCATAAGAAAGTGTACTTGAAAGCACCAGGTAAGCAGGCTTTTTCTGTACATTCGCAGGTGGCAAAAAGGGAGTTATAATCTACAAATTCTTAAGAAGGGGAGCATAAAAAAGACCAAGTCGTCCTGTGAAGTGATTTATCTGTCTGTCAGGTGCGTGTCTGACACACGCTCCCATCTGCACCGATGTTCGGACTGCGTTGTACACCAGCCAGCACGGCCTTACACTTTGGACACCGGTTTCTGGCTTCTCAGTCCCTCCGCATGTTCATTCTCAGACAGATAACCACAGGCAACGTGGTTCAAAGACAGCACCACTTATTGGCTGATTCACACATACCAAGCTGCGGAGCAAACAGAGGTTAAAGCCAGGAGGGAGAGCATGCGGATAAACAGATCAGCTGTGTGCACCTCGAAGAAAATCTAAGCAAACTATTTTGTGTTGAAGCGATTTCGTCATTGTAAAATAAAATAAAGAGTCACATCAAAACCAATATGATAGGAATGTTGATTTTGTGACTTGTTTTTCCTATTTCAAACCTGGCCCTTGATGCAAATAAAGAAAAGGTCGCCTTCGTTACACACCAATCACTACCTTTTCGTTTGCAGGGACGTTTCTCAGAATGGACGCCTACAAATTCAGTTTTCATCCAGAACACCGAGCTACTGTGAACAGATTTAGCTGTAACACGATTACACTAAAACACACTAAAGACTTGCTGGAACTAACAAAGAGAGCGGCTCAGCTTTGTTCTCTGATTATTGACAGCAGAGTCACCAGTTTCAGAGTCCTGTCCATGCTCTCAGAAAATTAAACTGTGCTCTATTTTTAACTCCATCTTTGCAAAAAAAAAGCTGGCTGGAGAAGTAAGAGAACTTCATAGCTTCTCAGCTGTGGATAAGACAGATGTTGGGGCGAGCCCATATAATAAAAGTGGGAATCAATCTTACTGGAAACAGTGAAAGCAATTTATTTCATTTTTTACTTCTTCTTCTTCTGTTGTGTGTGTGTGTGTGTGTGTGTGTGTGTGTGTGTGTGTGTGTGCGTTTTAGACTAAATTAGTAATTAAAATGTTAGCGATGAAAAAAAGTCTACGTATAACAAGGAAATATTTGCTTCGGATTTCTCAAGTGAAGATGATAAAAATCGTTTACGGTAATTAAACTGCACAGAGACTACAAAACAACAACAGAAAATGTAGTAAGGACACATGTTTGAGTTTGGATACAATGCAGAATCCTATATTGTATCTTTAAAACTGTTTCAGAAAAGAAATCATATATACTTTAAAGCAAATAAAAGTAAGCACAATCACAAATGGTCATTTTTATTCCACTAGTCAAAAACACTTTATTTTGTTATTTTCGTGCACAAAACAGGCAAAAGTGATTCATTACTGAGACATTTTTCAGTGAGCGGAAGGATTTCCGAAATGTTAGCTTACCTTCCAAAAATCTGACTATGCGTGCCTTACTTTAAGTCAACATACATATACAGGAAACAAATATGATATAGATATACTACAGAGACCTAAAACTCAATGTACGTGCTTACACCTCAAGTCAGTTTAATTGTATTTAGCTCCATTAAAACGCGGCAATTCACAACAAATGTCTTCTTGAGACATTTTACAAGACAAATGGGTCTAATTCATGTCCAGAAATACATAATCAAATCAGTTTAATACAACCCAATTATATCGACACAGTCAAATGTATTTCCATACACTCCAATTAGATCCTAATTATAATACAGGTCTAATTTCTTTTAAAATGCCAGTGGGATTGGAAGCTCTTACTGCTCTGTATGCAATAGCTGGTAAACCAGATTCAAGCATGTTGTTATCCTCTCGTTGTGCATCTTCAAAGTTGTTATTGATTTTAAACCGAAGTCTGCAGGCGGCAGATAAATAGCAATAACTGAACATTTGCTTCTATGGGTTTCAATCCGTAGGTGAGTCTGACCAACTTTTTTTTAACATCAAACACAAAAAAAGGCAGGGTGGGGGGTGAGGGGTTACTCATAAACTCAAATGCTGAAGTAATAATTCATGCAGGTGAGGGAGGACACTAAGCAATCTGCCAAAGTCTTAAATTTCAAGACTGAGACGATCAGTCCAGAGGACAACAAAGCAGAATAACAGCAATGAGATTTACCATCAAGATTAAAAGCAAAAGAAACTTTATCATGAAGCTTAATTTTGACTGACCGCATGCCTCGCTGCTTTTTAGTTAACGTGCACATTGCTCCCTCTTCTGGTTAACAGGCAGCGGCAGTTTATGGGTGGAAAAAGGTTTTTTTTCTTTCCCCCCTTTGTTTTAGAAGAACAATCGATGTCAAAAGTCACGTCTGGGTAAAGTCACAGTTTCTTCTTTCTTCATAGGTTTGGTCAATTCCCAACTGATGGAGAGTGGACAGAAATGTATTATCTGACAAGAGGTTTTCTAAAACATTTTAGCATTTAAGTGAAATCCTCGTTTATTTAGCCATTGGGGACCCAATAACAAAAATATGCTTGATCTCAAGAGGATTCAAACATCAGATTCAAGACTTTTCGCTCAGTCTGGATAGTCTTGAGTTTTTTTGAATTTTTTCCCCTTTTATTTTTTATTTTTGGGCGTTCCTCCATACACTCTGCTGAGGAGAGTTGGCGTTTCATGGGCTGACGAACCTGAGATTGAGCCAGAAATCACCATTCTCAGGTTGGACAGTCCTGGAAAGAACCACTCAGTAGTTAAAGAGCGGCCGCTGGTCTCGGTCAGGCCGCTCCGTGAGCCTCAGCTCGCAGAGTCCACGGCGAAGGCAAAACTTCCTGACAAACATAAAGAAAAACCAATAGATGAAAAGAGGTGAAAAAGGTATGCCTTGAAAAAATTTTTGCTGGGTTACAATTTTGCATTTGTGGAGCGGTCCTGATATAATTTATTCACTCAGTGGCAGAATCGCCTAATTAAGCTAATCAGGTCATTTTTTTTTTTTACCAATCACCTACATTACAACATCCAAAAGGTGTGTCTTCTTTGTTTTAGGAAGCATAATAAAATATCTGCTCCATTTGTCTCATTTGAGATAATTTCCCTTAATTTAATAAGTTTTAGATGAGAAATGAAAAGAAGTCATTCATCCACCATGATAAAACGTCTCAGGCCTGAGCTGCTAAACTTTTGGCGGGAAGAACCATCATCCAGACTGGGAATAAAAGTGGGAAATCCTTCTAGAGAAAAAAAAAAGAAATACAATAAAAAGATTCTCTTTCTTTCTCGTTTTTCTTTCAGTTTTATTAATTCACCTGTTTTCCCGTAATCAGTTGTAGCGGCCATAAGTAGGACCAAGTTTTTTTTTTTTAGTTTTAACATCGGATGCTGTCATAAATTGCCCCTTCCTTCCTTTGTGAAGGTCGATTTAAACATAGAAGGACACAAACTTATTTTTATTTTTGTTGTTTTCTAATCTCAGGAAACTCAATGAGCGGCCTGTAAAGCGTAGCACCACATCTGTCTCTCTGCTGCATGCTTACCTGCACTCACTGAGCAATTAAACACTCAACCATCTGAGCATAATGCACAAACTGCATCCCTCGCTGAAAACATCTAAATCACCCTGGCCTGGCTTGATGAGGACTGTCCAGTCTCTCAGAGACTCTACTTTCATATTAAACTATGCAGATGGAGAGTGCACGATGAGACACGCAGACAAAGAGAGGGTGAAGAGAGAAGGAGGGGGAGAAGGGAAGGATAGTACTTTACCCTCTTAAACACGCTAATCTAAACCCTCTCCATGTGATTCAGAAATACTTCATTGTTTGAATAATTCATTTTCAACTATCAGCACTAAGCTGCTGCTCTCCGTTGGCCTACATCAAATCACATGTCCAGCCCTTACAACCCTCGCAGCCTGATTGCACACTAAACCAAACAAATAGCAGCCCTGAAACATAGTCATTTCTCCCCATTTTAACAACAGCAATTGCAGTAATTGTGGCACCTTTGCAAAGCCTAATCCTGCCTTGAAAGTGTTCAGAGCGTGCTCCTTACCCACACGGCAGACCCCCGAGGCTCCTCGCACCCAGTCGAGACAGGCAGAGTAGAGACCCACATGTGATGTGAAGAGAGAAGAAACCAGAAGGAGGCGAGGAGCAACCTGGGGCAAAGCTTGTGACGCGAGATGAAAGAAGGAGACACAGGTCTCTGAGTTTTAACGGCCACTCCTGCCGTCTTCAGCAGGGCTGTGACCTCATCATGCTCTGTGCTACCAATGGGGATGCAACAAATACACTGTGACACACCACCTTCCTGTTTGTCAGTGCCGGTGCTGAACTTTCCACTGGCAGCTTCATTCATATGGTTTTCATGCGTTTCCTAGAGTTTTTTTTTTTTTAAATCTAGAAATGTCACAAAAAGCAGAAACTGATTTTTATTCTAAATTGTTCAATGAATAGACTTTTTTAAAACAAAGGGCGTTAATAAAAATGGCTAAATCTCTCTGAATTGCAGCTGAAGCTGTTCTGCTGCTGAGCTTTTTGATAGTTTGATCTCCCACACATCTGCTCGCCGTCCTCCGCACACTTCCCCTCTAAGAGAAAAATCATGCTCGGTGCGTGTCGATATCCACCCAGCAGGCCGGCAGTCTGCAATTGTCTCTCAGCCTCATGAGATGCTTGTCAGTCACGTTTTATGGTGACTGACATCTAGACAGCTGTCAGGGCGATAATTATGGAAACTAATGGAAGATGCTGAGGTTACTTTCCATGAGAAGAGGACAACCACAATATCCTTCCTGTTCCTCCTCTATAGAGCACAGGTAATGTGCCTGTCTGTGCAGAACAGCTTAATATTAAGCTTCTCGCGTTCGCTGAGGCGCATTTCATTGGTTCTGATTTGCAAAAAGGGGTGCAAGCTCAAATTCACCTTGTGTGAGGAAGCTCGTGAAAATCCGTTTCAGTTGCACTGTTGACTGCAGCTCCTCACAGGCGCATTTCTAACCCGTTAACTTGTCACGTTTATGACACATCACAATGATTGATTAGTGCCGAGTAGTGGCAGTGCTGAATTTTGAGAAAGAAAATTAAACAAAACAAAAAAATCCCTGAAAAGTGTTTTAATTTGTTTTCAGCCTCATTTACTCTGACACCCCTAAATAAAGCCCCGTGCACCAAAGCGCCTTCAGAACACGTTCTGCAGACGGGTCGGGGATAAAGTACTGGAGACATTTAAAGCAGGGTTGGACTATCAAACAAAATCCCAACATATGAACAGCTCACAGATGAGCGTTTTTGATCCATCGTCTGAAAACTAATGCATGTGAGGCACAAGGGCAAAGCCACCCAGACATGTGGCCCACCTCAACTGAGAGGGTGGGCAAGAGAGCATTAATCAGAGAAGCCGAGAGGCTTAAGGTGACGCTCAAAGACCCATATGTGACAACACACAAAGTTTTTTTTTTAGATGTGCACTCTTCAAATCTGGCCTAAATGGAAGAAGGGCGAAAAGAGATCCAGAAGATGTCCACTCTGCTGTTTGCCACAAGCAGTGAAGGGGACACAGCAGACATCTGGGTAGAACGGGTCGGACTTTTTGGCCAACATAGAAAAACGTCACATCATATGCGGAGGAAATTAAATACTGTTTATCATTCTAAAAAACAAGATCCCAATGGAGAAGCACGACGGTGGCAGCATGAATTATAATGTAGAAATGTTTTTCTTAAGCAGGGACAAGGAAGTTGGTCAGGGGTGACAAAAAAAGATGGCGGGAAATGCTTGTGGGGGAAAAAAAAAAACAGGTTAGAAGCTAGAAAGAGCTTCGCCTCGCAGCAGGACAAGGAATCTAGAAATGCAGCCAGAGACACAACAGAGTGGCCCAGTCAAAGTTCAGGCCTGAATCCGAAGACAGATTCCTGTCAAGACTTAAAAATGATCACTTATACTCTCCAGCCGATCTGAATAAAATCTGAGCTGTTTTGCAAGAATGGGAAAACATAACCGGTAGAGACATAGTCCAAGACACTAGCAGCACTAACTACAGTAAAAAGGGACTTGAACGTATTAATACAGGGTGTCTGTGTATGTGTGTGTGGGGAGGGGGGGATTGAATATAAATACACGCCACACATTTCAGATTTTATTTGAAAAATATTTTAGTACCCATGTATCATTCCTTCTGTACCTTTACAACTGTGCAACACTTCAGGTCGGTTTGACACATAAAATCGTCAAATACATTGAAGTTCGTGCTGGTTACATAAAATGTGAAAATGTTCACGAAAAAGGCACACAAACAATTATTTGACTTCTGTACGGAGAGACAGTGTACTGTAGCGTAACGGGCTGATAAACGGAATAGAGAGGAGCAAATATTACACGTATTGAACTAACATGTCGTGACCACCACCCTTTTCATAAAAGATTTTTTACCATTTCCAATTCAAATAAACTGACAGCTCAAAAATCTTAAATTATAAAAACACTATATTCTTAACAATTGAATTTTAAGGTGACTCTTGTAATATGTAATGAAATAAAGCTCTGGTTTAACACCCAAGATGGTGTTAAACCAGAATATTAAAGAGCGTGACCCATCCTTCTGGTAAACTGTGAGCATTTTTCCAACGAAAAGAACAAGGGAGCAACTTAAAACAGATTGAGATCTTTTATTTTCAACACAGCTCCACAATCAAAATATCCCGGAGTATCGGGATGCTTTCATATCCTCTTTTCAAACGACCAATCCCACCTACTGGGTTAAACCCACACGTGAGACTGAAATAAAACACCCCATCAGTGTTTGCTTTATGTGGATGACCCATTTTCACTGCAGCAAAAAGAACCGTCCTGCTGAGCTGCTTCACCCGCAGTAAAAATAGATGTAAAATAACGGACATCCAGCGTTAACTTGCGCCACAAGTGCGTGCTTAAAGCTGTATAATGAACATCGCTTTTCAACATCCTTTTTAGGCTGGTTGGGTCAGCATCCACGGTGAAGGAAAAGGTTGAACGAGCTAAAGAAAAAAAGCAAAAACCCACACCCACACATTTTCCGATTGAATGGTCCTTCAGAAAGGCCCGCCGGCGATGGAAGTTGAGCAAGACGGGTTCGTGCTACGATTTTACTTTTCTGAAAGTTTTGAAGAAAGCTTGTGGTTAGAAAAGCAAAAATAAATGTCAAAAATCTTTTTTTTTTTTTTTTTACACGTGCAAGTTCACATTCAGTTGTGTCGTCCACAATACATGACTTCAGGCTAGAAATATAAATTAAAACTACATTGTTACTCATAGATTGTCATAATTTAGGCATTAAAATAAAATACTTAGACTATATAATAAACTGTACAAATAAAAACATCTTAGAATCATAAAGTTCCATAGCGGTAAAGTCCATTAACAGTGTTCAAAACAGATTTTAAATGCATTAATTCACAATTAAGGTTGTGAATTTAGAAATCTTGTGTTTTCCTGTGGATAACTTTTCATGCCATTCCTGTTTGATCCTTGAAGGACGCACGCAGCAGAGAGAGGGATGCAGAAGAGCAGGCCTTCAGCTTGCTCGCACAAGGCCACAGTCCAGAATCCTTCAGTCCTGAGCGACGATCAGTAACTGGGCTCGTCCTCGTCGCTCCAGTCGGGCGGCGCGTCCGTTCCAAAGTATCGATCTCCGAAGTTTCCTGCACAAAATGAAGAGTAGTTTCATTACCAGCTTAAAACGTCTTTCATGATAACTAGAGACGCACAAAGTCTGGAATCTGACAATTTCCCCATGATCAGATCAACCAGCTCTATTTGAGATTAAAAAAATGAAGGTAAAGGTTCAATAAATGTGGATTATCAAATGATCTTTTGATTTCATGTTAGATTAAAAGTACTGACTCTTAAATAACTTGCAGTCAAAAAACTAGAATTGGGAGCTGAGAGCTAAGGGAAAGAAAAATTAATAGTGAAAATCAAGAGGAAAACTTCTTCCTGAGCTTCGCTTACCAATGCCAGGAATGATGTGGAAAACATCATTGACCTTCTTGTCCACGGCTGTGGTGATGATTTTCACCTGTGGGAACGCGTAGGCCACTGAATGGACTCCCATTTCAGCCATCAGCAAAGAGACCAACAGGATCTTGTCCTCCTGAACGTCATGGTCCTGAAAATAACAGCCAAACGAGAAAAGGTTAAATATTGAACGCAGCTTCATGAATCCAGACAAAGTATGTTTTTTTTTAACGATGAAGGGCTGGTACCAGCAGAACTCGGACAGCCATCATGGCGGCAGCCCCAGTGGACACAGTGCAGTCCATCAGTATCACATGGTCCTCGCTGATGTCTTTGGGTAGACGGAGGTAATGAAGCTGAAAATGTGCAGACAGGATGTGTGGTTAATATCAAAAAGGTGACATCAGTGACCTGCTGCTATATTCAGAGTAATAACACCGTCCCAGGAGACAAAGTCAAGCACGTATCAAACACCTTCCACGTTATCTGTTCCTAAGATTGTGCATTTGCACGTAGCATTGCGATTTTAATCCCTCCTCACTGATTGAATGTATAACTGCCATCAAAAATGTTGCTGCAGAAGAGTGAGAAACAAAAAATGCAACACAATTTTAGTTTATTCAGAATTCAATGAAAACATGACTTAGCGATTATTGAGCGATTATTGAACGATTATTGAACGACTCGGTGTGCCAGTACATTAACAAGAAGAAATCACTCAATTGCAGAATAAAATATAAAATTATTTAGGTTTAAACCGCTGGCAACAAAAGTGAGTACAGCTGTATTTGAAAATGTCCAAATTATGCCCTCAGAGCCATTTTCTCTATGGCCACCATTGTTTTCCAGTACTGCCTTACCTCTTTTGGGCATGAAGTTCACACATATATATATATCTATATGTGTGTGTGTGTGTATGTGTGTGTACATGCATTTATACACAAATTATAAATGCATGTATTTCTAATTATGAAAAGGTTATGTGTGTATGAAAAAACCATTATTGAGAATCTATAATAGTAATATTATGGCACAGATCTGTGCATTTATCATCATCATTATTATTATATTGGAAATACAATAATAGAAAGAGCAACAAAATACAAAATTTAAGAAAAAATGAATAAAAACTTGAAAATATCAGATTTTCTTTCCAACTTCACAAAATGAAAGTAGAATAACTAATATTTTAGTACAACTACATAACTATATACCAATCAGATTTTTAAAACAAAACGGCGGTGATTAATTGAAAAGTTTAAACACCAGCCCATTTTGGAGAAAGAGATTTGTGTGAACTAGTAATGTGTAGTTAAGCTCTGGTGTACCTCTGGTTCTCCCGTATCCTGGTTGGTCTGGATGAGGATCTTTCCGATGCGGACATCTTTGCAGACGGCCCTGAGGGCTGGTTCCATAGTCTCCCCAGCTCGCAGGATTGACACCCCTGTAATCTTTAGGGAAAAAGAGATAAAAATGAACAACATTGTTTTAGGTGGAGAGAAAATTATTTTAAGCGCTTTTTAACGGTAACGATTGTGTGGAAAGTTAAATGAAACTCACGCACCCTCTTCCCATGGAAGGTCCTGCCTTCGTAGTCCTCTCCCTGGGGGGTCTGCACTATGTGGACCTGAGTTCATGTTGGAGATCGTCACAGTATTAACAGAGCCGATCAGAGTGCTGCTGGCTGTTCTGCACAAAATGCATTCAGACAAGCTGAGGGGCATTCATAACTCCTGTGTGTGTTTGTGAAATGCACAGAGCAGCTCAGGATGAAGGTTTGAAAACTTTCCATTGTGGTGAGTTTCTATGTTTCCATGCTTGTGTTGGAGGTCATCTCAGCCTGCATATCGCCTTCTAACACAATGCAGGTTATCTTTCCATTTGTCTTTATCTTTTCAAGCCTTCTACATTTTAAAGCCACATGCTCCTTTCTTTCTTACTGTCTTTGGCTGATTGTTGGTTGGCCCCATGCCTTTTATATTCGACAACACAAATGTAATGCAGCATAAACTGAATTATTAAAATGTTTTCAACCTGTGAAGGGAGGAAGGAGAGCGCACGCTCAATCAACAGGCGCATCAACCTCTTTGAGTAGAAGATGAACTCATCACGGCTGGTTTCCTTGTTTCTAAATGAGATGATCAGTTAAAAAAAAGGGGGGGTTACAAGGTTTGTTCTGACAGCAGCAGCTTTACTCTGTAAACTCTTCCGCTGTCACAAATAGTGTTTTTTTTTCTCTCAGCTTTTACCTGATGATGGTGTGCATACCCCTGACTTGGGGTGTGCTCTCCAGAATGCTGAGGGTCTGGGGGAGGGGTTGGGCTTGGTGTGCAGAAGCCAGGGCTGCCCTGTAACCACGGCAACAAATAGTAAAGCGGGGGTGGCAGAGGTTGAGAGCGCCGAAAACGGAAGGAAAGATGGACAGAGGCTTGAGTGCAAACACAAATGAATGCGGCCGCAATTAAGAGTTCTGCAGAAATTGTGTAAGGTTCACACGGAGGCGTGCACACACTTTCTGCATTCGTGTTCAAAAAAAATACGCAGACGTGAATTCACATGCAAATAGCACAGTAAATCAATAAAATATCTTTTTTCTGTATTAGTTAGAGCAAATTTGGAGGAAAAGAGAAGGAAATTGCAATCATACTGGACAGGATCAAAAACGAAAAGAACACAAAACGATTTTAGTGGGAAGAAATGTCAGCACAGAGACCGTGATAACGGATAGAAAAAGCCCATAAACCAAGGAAATATAAAGATTATGATAAATATGTGTAAATATCAAATAAAAGACAAGTTAAAGGGAATATATCATCATATTTTAGAGCCAGAAAAAAACTTCAATGTATGTGAAAATCATCCACATTCCAAGAGGCACGTCTCTCTCTCAAATTTAAAGAGTCCAAATTTATGCCCAGAAAAACAGGAATGTTGACAGCTATATTCTGTAGCGCAGTTAAACACGGACTGATTATGTGTAAGAAAGTGAGACTTGCATAATAATAGTATTAATAAGCATTCCTGTAACATAGTTGTGTGGTGAAATGGAGCGTTGCTGGCTCTCAGCATCAGAGTAACAATGCTGGTCAGAATTGGAGCAGAAATTACAACATCTATGTGAATGATTCCACGTTTTCTTTTTTCACAAGCAGTTATTATGTACTGAGGTAAATTTCATGCATGTACCGTGTTGGTTTGTTACGTCTCCAAGCTGTCAGTTGTCAGTACTCCAATTTGAGCTGGAAACTTTGCTATCACTACTTTGGCAATAGGTGAACACAGTGTTACGTATTGATGGCAGACTTCTGTGATCCAGAAGAAACACCATTACTCTTCGGCAACTCTCAGTTGTGTTCCTGACAGACTTTTGCTTTTTTCTTTGGACTATTCATTTTTATTTAATTTTTTTTTACACATTTCTCAATTTCAGGCATGCAAATACACAGCATATTTGAAAAGGTATAGTTTTAAAACTGATGATACATGCCCTTTAAGTAAAAAACAATTGAAAAAGGTTTGTATTTTTTTTTTATTCCTCTCTGCCTAGCCACTCACAGACAGTACATTTGAAACTCTAATGAGTTGATCTTGATTTCTAGAGGAGCAGACACGCCGTTATAAAAGCCCGGTGATGCAATTGTGTTGACACTACAAAATATCTACACAGCACCAAAAAGTTAGATTAGCCAAAAATGCAAGAAAAGAGAAATCGTAGCAGATCTGCTCACATATCCCAGCGAAGTTTCCTCTAAAGGGAGATTGTTTTTTGACAAGAATCACACAGAAAAGGACAAAAAAAAAAAAAAGACAAACAGAAGACAAATGAGAAGAGGCAAAACAGGTGAATGAAAGGATGAAGCATAATCAGCTACAGCGTAAAGTGTGACAGCTGAGACCTTCAAGAAAGTGTGTCAAATTGTCATTCCAATTGCAAAACCACTCAATAGAGGACATGCTCCACGGTGCACTAAAGACCGCGAGTTGTAGGCCATACTTTAACAGATTTCTACAGACAGGGCAGACAACAGAAGTATCACCTTTTGGATCGAATTTTGATATCTGCATGCGCATCCACTGTGTGTACGCGTGGGCGGTGCACAGGCGCTGGTGCGGCTGTCACTCTTTCACTGTGTAAAACAGTAAAAGGTTGGTATTTCAGCTCACAGGCCCCAGCACATCCTGTGTCTAAAGACAGACACCAAGCTCACTTCCTTTCTGTGTCTGCCTCATATGCTGTGGCCGACATTCAATGGAAAAACTCGCTGCTTTGTAGTAGGGTATTGGAAACTTTCTCTGTGGCTGAGGTATGCGATAATCAACAATAGCTGCAGCGAGAGCTTCCTCTCGCTTTCTCCGCTTTCTGTTATGCTCTCTTTCTCCCTCTCTCTGTTGTTGCCACTGAAAGGAGGGGTCAGTTGCTCAGACTCATGGTTGTATTTTTAGACACAGAAGTCAGGAAAAGTGTCAGATGTCATTTCTTTAAACAAAGCGAGGGAAAACCAACACCTTCACAGTGAATGCTGGCTGCGTCGCACCCCGTTTAAACCTTTTAGACTACCGTTCTCATAGATCTGGAATCGATCTGCAGTGCTGTGGATTCAGACTTGTAACAATCACAACCCCTTTGTCAGATTTTGTCACATGACAACCATAAAGCTCGATGTGTTTTCATCAGATTTTAATTGGATAGGCCAAGTAGAAGTCGAGCATTATTGTGATTCAGGAGGAAAATGACATGATTTTCAATGAGATAAGCCTAAAACAACTGTGGCATGCATTCGTTTTCACGGCCCCTGAGTGTATACTCAGGACTAGCTTTCATTAAAGCTACAGCTATGGGTCTTCTGGGGTATGACTACTAGCTCTGCACATACGGAGACCGCCTTCTGCTCCCGTCTCAAGGTTTATTTATGCAGCCTGTATCACACAGAAAGCGTGTAAGTCATAATAATCCATTTTGGTCGAATTTGACCTGAGCACCTTCTACCTAATGTCTGCTGTGTCCCCCCACTTGGCTTGTGGGGAACTGCAAAGGGGATTTCTTTTGGCTCTCTTTCAACGACTGCTTTCTTCGTTCCACTTCACAATAAAGGCTGGACTTGTGAAGTGAAAGACTACTAATTATCCCGTCGACTGATTCTCCCACCTGCGCTGTGGATCTCTGCATTCAGCCTGGCAGGTTCTCTCGTATAAGCCCAGCCTGTCACTTCTAGTGGACAGCCATGCCGGAGTAGGTTCTTCCATTTTCAGATGAGGGACTGAAAAGCTCGGGACATTGTTTCTCAACCGTGTTTCAAACATCCTCCCAACTTTGTCCCTGACCCGTCGTTTGTGTTCTTTGATCTTCTCGATGCTGATTGCTCACCAACGTTCTTTAACAATCCTCTGAGGCCTTCACAGAACCGCTGCATTCAGAACCAGATTAAATTACACACAGACAGGTTCCATTAACTAATTAGGGGACTTCTGAAGGTACCTTGTTGCACTGGATTTTATTTTGGAGTCTCAGAGTAAAGGGGTCAAATGCATGCCATATTTTGCAGATTTTCTTTTTTAATAAAAAAAAAAAAAATGTTCCAATATCAGCCATTGAAGTTTGTGGTTGTAACTTGACAAAATGTGGAAAATCTAAAGGGGTATGAGCATTTTTTCCAAAGCCATGCAGAGTTCCAGACCATATTGTTACACGCCGGATGACTAAAATCCTCATTGTAATACAAGCTACAACAGCACCGCCTGCTGATGCGTCATGGCAGCCAGCACCACAGCGAGGGCGACGCGTTGGTTTGTGTTCAGAGGGGCTTCTCTCCTTTCCGGCGAGAAGCCGGAGCAACTGGTGAACTGGGAAGACGTCGAAGAGAGAAAGACAGACAGACAGGGTAAATTCCACTCTACCTGACGCTGAGCTCGCGCTGTGAGCAATGCAGGGTGAAGAGGGGGGAGAGAGTGAGAGAGCAATCCATCAGCAGCATGTGTGATACTGTGTTTGTGGTGGAGAGGACAAACAAAAAAAAGAGGCTAACTACGCCATGGCAAAACGTGCTCCCCACAAACAAAGCTGGTGATTAGTGCAGTTGTACACGAAAACCAAAAGTCAGTTTCACATGTCGCATATTAATAAACACACTGCGGGTAGGAACCCAGACTGTATATTATAGAAAGTAGTAGCCACGGCTCTGGAGACAGATTTGCTCCTACTCCTTAAAGCTACCAGCCAGAAATCAATCGGACTCAGCTTAGATACACTTTCTCAGCAACGGTACAAAACATCATGGTCAGTTTATTCTATTTTGCTACAAATCATTACTTAATGAAGATCAAATCCAACATTCCTAAAACAAGCGTCCATGATTATATGCCTCTAGTGACATCACAACTGATCAGTTTTTTTTTTTTGTTTTTTTTTATATCCATTTGTATTGTTCTTTTCTCCCATTTTATTCGGATCTTTTTATTTAAACTCCACCTGAAGGAATTTTGACAACAATAAAAAACACGGAGGCAGGTTATAAAGAGGATCAAGGCAGAGCCGAGAACAACTTGCATTCTTCATAATCTATGGTGAAATCTACGAAGTCGCCCATTAACCCTAGTTTTAACTAGGCTTGATGATCAGCTTGATTTTGGTGCCTCTCGTGATGTTATCAACCCAAATACACACAAGGCAGAATTAGTTTCTCATAAGTGCAGCTTATGTAAAAACTGTAAAAGTGTGACATTCGAGACTATTCCAAAGACATCAAACTCTCACCAAAACCCAGGCAGTACTACCATCATCCACTAGAGGGAGTGACGGCACTTGCGCGCTAAATGTAAAAAGGGTGTGAGCACAAACAACCCAGCTGAGTGCATACGGTTAAATTAAGCAGCACAACTGTAAAGGAAGCGGCATGAACTACAAAGAATGAAGAGGAGTGGGGCTCCACTGAAATCTATTGGACATATTTTAAGGTTTAGGTTCGTATGAGTGTGACCTCTCTTACCTCTTCTAGCTGACTGTGAACATGCTGCACAATCAAGTCAATGGCTACCATGTTGCCACCACCTGACAGGATGATAAAAGCCAATGTAATCACAACCTTTCTTTATCTTTTATAGCCTGGGTTTCATCTTTATGTTTATCTGTTTCTATGTAGTGCTGAAGTACTTCATCCATGCTTAGAAGCGCTCACCACGTGGCACCACGAGATCAGCCAGGCGCATGGTGGGCTCAATGTACTGCTCAAAAGCGGGCTTCACAAACTTGTTGTACTGTTTGATGACGCCCTCAAGATCTCGGCCTCTTTCCATGATGTCCCTCCTCAGCCGACGCACCAGACGGATATCCGAGTCCGTTTCCACGAAGATCTTCATGTCGAGCAACTGAAGGGGACATAGTTAGAAAACGCTTGGTTAAATGTACGGCTTTATGCTAAGCAGATAAAATGGCAATCTTCTTGGTTGGCATTTTTTTTTTTTTTTTACATGTCAAATTTAAACTAATTTAGTCTTTAAAACAAGTTTAATACTTTGCATTTGCAAACTTTTAATACTTACTGAAAATATTCCTGTGATATTTCACAGAGCTTCGCATTAAACAACTTTGTTGCATCACAATAAGGAGGCCAGAATTTTAATACCGGCAGCTAGGTCTGGGCAATATGACTTAAAAACAAAATCTCAGATTTTAATATACCAAATCTGATGAATCGATTATTTTCCCTCCATTTCATTAGACATAAACAAAAAAAAAAAATATATATATATATATATATATATATATATATATATATATATATATATATATATTGAAGAAATTATTTTTAAAAATATACTTTTCTTTTAATCGTCTCGTCTGGGAGTTTACCTGAATTCAAAGTGCAACTAAGTACAAGCTGTGAGACTTGTTTAGAAAACAAGATCGCAGGACCTTGAATTGTAGACAATGAAAATATAACAAAATGTTTGCTGCTACTGGTTTTATACATCTAACAGGCTTCGCTTCACGTGCGTAACTTCAAACTAATGTTAATTTATTAAAGTTAGAGGCACCTTATTTAATGAGGCACTTAATCGATTAATTAATTAACGTGCTATTACCAAAACAATTTCCCCTTTTGGGACTGATAAAGTGCAAAGTTTCATGGAAGCCCAAGGAGGGCATTGGCAAATAATAATAATAAAAAAAAAAATCCAGATATTGAAAAAATTAAATCTTTATAAATTGCAAATTTGAATAAATCTATAAAACTGATTTATTGCCCAGCCCTACCTGCAACAATGAAGAGATAAACAAGGAAACCTGAATATATGTATTTAATGAGTGACATTTAATAGCTAAAAAAACAAACTCTTTCGTGAGGAAAGTGTATGACACAGAAACGGAATCTAATTTATCTTTGGCATTTCTCTGCTCCCTCATATCAGCCCACATGATGTAAGGCTGATATGAGGTTTCTGCATTGTTTTATTTGCAAAGTGAGAAAGTAAACATGTATGTGCAACTAAAGAGACTCATCTGGGTTGTTTTTTTTTACACATCCAATAACATTTAAAACTGTAAGATATGAAGAATATTCTAAAGTCGACTATTTGCAGTGAGTATTTATAAAAAGGTACCTGCAGGAGCGTTTTATCTGCAAAGGACATGATTCCCTCAAAGATGATGACACTGGCTCCATACAGAGTTTTCTGTGGTCAACAGACGCATAACATTCAGGTTAAAACGTTCATACAAACACGGAGATAATGACAGAGCAGATTAATGAAGTGATACCTCAGCAGAACTTAAAGGCTGAAGAAAAGATTACAGTGCCAAAAGGATTTCTACCCCTTTAGCTTTTTCGTTTTTTCCCCCACGTTACGACCACAAATCTCCAGGTTTTTGAGGATTTTATGAAATGGATCAACACAAAGTAGCACACAATTTTGAAGTGGAAGGAAACATACACGACAGTAACGGATCTATCCCTTTAGTTGCAGGGGTGGAAGTGGGTCAGAGGGGGTGGAGGGCTGGTGCCTGTCTCAGGGTTCACCCCGGGGCAGAGTGCCAGTCCACCACAGGGGAGACACGGCACAGACATGCACACACATGCAAAAACAAAATTATTTTACAAATAAAAATCTACAAAGTGTGTGTTCGAGTTCAGCCCCCCCATCATCCAACACTCTCGCAGGTTTTCTCCCAGAATATTCCTGCATTTGGCTCCGTCGCTTTTCCCAATAACGCTGACAAGCCCCACAGCATGATGCTGCCGCCACCATGACGGATGGGCATGGCGCATTCAGGGGAAATGTGCAGTGCTGTTCGATATTGTCCTTGTGAAGCGCATTCAAAACCCCTTTTGAGGATTTCATTTGCAAAATATCTGAAAATATCGCAATGATGCCCCCCCCCCCCCCCCCTTTGTGTTGCTTACCGCATAAAATCCCATTAAAACTGTTTGTGGTTGAAACGTTTCCACCCGTCCTTACCCACTCCTTATGTCTCCCATGAATTGCGAAGTCGTAGACGGGGATTTTCACGCTTTTGCCCTGTTTGAGTTTGCGCAGGGTGTGCGTCAGCAACTCGAAGTCGAAGGCGTCGGGGTGGTCAAAGTTATAATCACTGCTGGCTGCCAGCATCTGCTCCTCGGGGGACAGGACCTGGGGATAGGCGCACTGGGTCAGGACAGCGTAACCTCTAGGTTAACCAAAAAAAAACAAAAAACTGCCAGTGTTTTTGTGTTTATGCAAGAAAGCACATGAACATTTCTTCTAAAAAAAAGTAATAAATAAGTGGAGTGCATTATGACTAATATACTGTCAAATATTACCACATGATATAAACACTGATCCCCAGTTGAAGCTAGGAAACTAAATTTAGCAGAACACCATGCGCCACTGTGACGTCTGTACCAGGTGCTGTTTCTGTGTGTGTGTGTGTGTGTGTGTGTGTGTGTGTGTGTGTGTGTGTGTGTGTGTGTGTGTGTGTGCGTGTGTGTGCGTACCCTTAGGCTGGTTGTGCTTTGAAAAGCCCAGACCTGCTATTTGGCACTTACTGAACACCGACACCTCCTTCGTAAGGGAGCTGATTACACACTTAATATTACAAACTGATGTTCCTCGCTCTGTGTGGGCTGTAAGCTCCTCCAACAGGAAAAACGGAGTTGCTAATCAAAAAAAAAAAAAGAAATCCCTGCTAACGCATTGACAGAACCAGCTGAAGGCCTTAGCGGCAGCGGTCCTCGGTCGGGTATGGCCCCCTGCAGAATAGTATTACGCAACCAGAGTGGGCGAACTTGCAGAGGGGGGGAAAAAAGGCCGGCTCTTATTTGTCTGGACTCCAGCACTCTTTTTGCTTTCAACACAAGTCTTTTTTGTTCAGTCTGGCTTCTCTCTCCTCTGTCACTTCTCTTTCCTTAACCCGCTTCAGGATCTGAAATGAACTCTACTTTTGTTTCTTTTTCTTTGCACTATATATATCTGTCCTTAAGGCCATTGGGTGGATTTGTGTGTGTGTGTGAATTTAAGTGAAAAAAAAAAAAAAAAAGATTTTCACTTGCATTAAAGTCAAATGTACAGGAAAACCTCAACTTAGCGTACATACAACCCAGTCGGTGCATGTCAGACACGCAGCATCGTCACGCATACCTTATAGAAAGAGTCCATTGAGAGGAGTACGACCCATGGAACATCTAAAGCTTCAATGATTTTCGTTGCAACTGTGGTCTTTCCTGAAGCGCTGCCTCCACAAAGACCTGTTACAGTAAATTAACAAAAAAAAAAGATGTTAATTATAAATCATGTAACTATAGGAAAATATTTCAGCACTCGTATCAAAAATATATAGTCATCATCACAATATTGGCATATGCAATAATTATATTACAAGGCACTGTTTGGGATGTAGTATTTCTTAGCCATATTATTCCAAGCGTCACGAACGTTTTCTTGCCAGTAGGAAGTTCAGCCTGTCGGATCTGCAGTCTCACTGCAGCAGATCCACTCAGACTGGCACAAGATCACGGTGCCGAAAATACTCAAGGTCACAAAGACAGCTGGAAGTGTTGCAAATGACAGGTAACAGCAGTGTGAGGAAAAATGTTGGATTTACTACCATATTTACCAAATATATCGCTACTGCATGAGTCTCTAATACCACAAAGCCTTCCTTTCAACTGTTATTTCACACAAACCAAGAGTCGGCATCTTTGTTGCGTCGTGTTTTGTCCATATTTTAGCTTCACAGGCCAGTTTTCTCTGTGCATTTAAACACACAGCCGTTTGTCAGCTAAATCACTAGTACCTACATACAAATGCAAATATTTTGACCTGGATTAAAATTATATTGGAAAATTAGTGCCAGGCACCGCTGGGTGTCCCCTAAATATTATCATGACCAGAAAAGTAAAATGCAAGGAATTTATTCAAACTGTACAGCTTCAGTGAGCAAAAAAAAAAAAAAAGAGCAACATCCTATCTACCAAATAAGCAGGTAAACTAAACTGTTTTATCTATGCCAGCAGTATTTTCCAGCATAACAAACAAACAGCATTATCTCATTAATTTTCCTCATAATGTTCAAAGCATGAAAAAAAGCTTATTTTATCTGCCAGGATAATGTTCTCCAATTATTTTAGGCACGATTAACACCCGATTGAAATGTCCAAATCTTCTTCAGAGCGTGCGTGTCACAGTCGCACCTCTCAGGTTGTGAAGAATCGAGGCAGCAATGCGTAGGAGTTTGGCTCACTTCCTGACTTACTTTCACTGACATGCAGCTCTCTCTGGCCTGCATTTTCTCACACCATAGTAAACAATTTGGGTAAGAACCATGAGCAGTGAAAAATGGCTCTGTGTATGTTTATATAAGCTGCATTTTATGCAACAGTAATAAGAGAATCATTGAGATCAAATGTAATCCGTCTTTTTTTTTTTTTAGCTCAAAAAGATGGTGGTGGCAGTGAATGAACAAGTTGGGACTGATGAAAAGTAAACCACTGATTGAAAATATCTGCAAAATATAATTCCCGTTAATCAATAAGGATTGTTACTAATTTCAAACTAATCAAATCTGATTCAAAATGGGAAAGAAATCCACTTTTAATCAGACCTAAAAGGTATGACGGCTTAGCAAAATGGTTAAGAGGTGAAATTTTAACTGTTTCTGAAAGAATAGTGAGTTAAATACTTTCTACACCTTTTCCAGATTGAAACCGCAAAAATTTTGTGAATGACAAATAATAATTTGAATAAATCAAATCTATTACCTAAAATAGCACTATTTAATTTCATCTAATATCTGAAGCAAGCTAAATGTCAACTTAATATGGTGTTTTTTTATTTGACCGCTTTTTCATCTTTGACACTACACAAGTAGTGTCAGAATAGTTCTCCATAAAGTAAAAAAAAAAGAAAAAAAAAAAAAGAAAAAAAGAAAATTAATTATATTATATAATTATATATATATATATATATATATATATATATATATATATATATATATATATATATATATAATTCAGTCTGAAGTCTGCCAAACGGGAACACACACAATAAATACTCGTACGAGCTTTTTAATTCAATTCCCATCACAATACTCTCCACGTGCATTTTGATCATTTCAGAATCCGAATCAGAATCAAGTTTATTGCCAAGTAGGTTTGCACTTGACGCGTGCAGAGCCAGCACCACGAGGCCCCGATATAACACACCCACATGATTGCATGCTCCTTCTCGGTGCGCTCGTGGTTTGTTTGCCATGCAGCCGTAGCCTCTCTCCTACTATTTCTGCTTGCTTATGTGAACCTTTGTCAATTTGAGGGTTGCGTCCACCGGAGAAAGTAAACCATAAATCATTGGCTACTTTTCAGGAAATCCCACCTCTTGAGATCGTATTGGTTTTCTTTATGCCCGTCACTACCCGATCTGTACCGGTGGCACGATACGTTCCATCAGCTCATTTGCTTACGCGCAAACAGAATAACTTCCAGGACGGCAAAAAAAAAAATTTAATTACGGAACTGAAAATACTTATTTCTATAGTTAAATCATTAAAGAATGCTAAACTATATCGTATAGAAAATATTGAAGACATTTCTGGAAGAAATTGATGCGTTTTACATTTTCTCTATTATATTGCTTGACATCATCATCGGATATGCTCAGAAGTCCGGGAATATATCATTGCGTAACGTTTATCTGTATTGTCTGAATGCACTCTATTTTTTCTCTATTAGTTTTATTATTTGTTCACACAGGACTGGAAAAAAATATTTTCATCCTTAATAATAAGGTGAATTTTGTTATACAAATAATCTTGTACTAAAAATTAGGTTTATTAGAAAGTTAAAATTATCGATTGAGATTTTACCACCCTCTGGTGTACACATCATAAACAAGAGAAGACCTCGTCATTATAGTAGCCGCATTGTTTCTTTTTTTTTTTTACAAAAACCGAACAGGGAATAGAACAAAGAACACATAACAAAACCAAGGCATACATTATTAAAAAAATATTAAGTACAAAATACACAAATACATATGCAAATTAAATAAATGATAAAAAAAACCTGAAGAATATTCTAAATCAACTACGTTTCTATACTCCTATATGTGTTTATAGCAGGGTTTTTATGTACTTTAATAAAAGGTGTATATATTTTTATTTCCCTAACCACAACTGGGAAACATTTTTGCTATTAAAAAAACAAAAAACAATGTATTTATATGTATTTCTGTTGTTTAATTTTTAGAATATGCAATATTTATGCAAATACAAAGATATACAAAAAGAAACCCCCGCCCCGAAAAAAGACAAAAGAATATTAAAAGTAAGAAAAACGAAATATTGCCTACCGGAAGTTATTCTGTTTGCGCATGTGCAAATGAGCTGATGGAACGGCTCGTGCTACCGGTACGGATCGGGTAGTGACAATGCCTGACGAACTAGAAGTGCGGTGGGGGGGCCATCTTGGAAAGGTCGCCCGCTCTAATCTGTCTGACAGGTGCGATGAAGTATCAGCGTGTTTAAATAATCATAACTCGCTGAACACTAAACTGATTTTCACGCTTTTTTTCACTGCAAATCTATGCATACAACTATCACAGCAGCATGGATAATGACGAGTGATTCTGAGTATTTAAATATTCTTAGTTGGGTTAGCAGTAATAGAATACTCTGATTTGATGTATGATAAGTTGCAAAACAGCCATTCTGACTCTGACACCACACTTCATAGATATATTCTTTACTGTGACAAAGCAGCTCCTAATAAACAAATACGATGAGGACGTTTTGATCTGCTTGCCCAACACACACAATAAGTCCGTTTCAGGAGGAGATTCCTTTTGTTAGTTTATGAGGAAGGCTGAACTGCATCATGGGCCTTGTAGTTTTGTTACAGAGAATACACAAATAAAACTAACTGCTCCGGATGAATGAAAGTAGGGGGGGGGGGGGGGGAAGAGACAACTAAAAACAATTTCAGACCACAGCACGAAATAAAAAAATAAATAAATACATTGAAATGATTCAATGTAGGACTTTTTCCTCCTATATACTCTAAGATTACAGCAGATATTTGTACATAAACTGCCCGTCTTCTCAGTTTCCTACCAATGACAAAGGCCTCCTTGGACTGAGTTCCATGCTCATTGTACCAGGGCGGGCGACCGGCCGTGTAGATGGTCCGTTTGGAGGTGCGCAGCAGCGGAGGCTCGGATTTACACTGGCTGGTGGTCCGCTTCCTGGGAGGGTGGCCCATGCCGACGGAGGGAAGCAGTCGGTCCAGCGATCCCTCACCGCCTCCGCTTTAAATAAGCAAACAGACACACAACAGATCACAGCATCAGTGTCTGCAGCAAAAGACGACGGGTTCTTCTGAATTTGCTTGTTTTTAAATACAGACACGTCTCCTGGTGCTTTTCTTAGTCATATCTGAACCAAAGGACTTTCTTTTATGCTTTTATGCTTAATGCATGAGACTATAACCATCCTGGAATAAAAAAAAAAAAGAGGTATCAAAAGCTGGATCAGATAACTGATGGTAAACAATACTGTGCCAGCAATGGACTACTGTACCTCCTTCCAGGGGTTAATGTTTAGGTTTTTTTTCTTTCCTCAGCTTTTGAACTTTGTACACCATTGTAGAAAAAGGCAACAGATAAAAGGGACCCTTTACAGCTGATTTGGGATAAAAGCTTAAGATATAAAAGAGCTCATAAATGACTAGGTTTTGAAGAAGAAAAAAAAAAGACACGACGTGCAAACATGCCTTTGCAGCAGGTAAGAGATAACTCAGCACTTTAATATCCTCACACTTTGTGAAGCGGAGGCTGTTCGTCTTCTTATCTCGCCCTGATCAGAGGTGACAACTCAATCAAAGAAATCCTAATGTTTAATCGGCACAGATACAGAGCCTTTCACCAGCACGCATCACTGTTTAACTTTATAACATTTGATCACGTTACCATGACAAACTTCGTTGAACTTTATGCGATAGTCCAACACAGAGAAGCTTAACTGGGTTGATGCGTGTATAACCTATGACTTGTAAAACCAAATTTTGGAATTATAGAGATTTCTGCCCATTCGTCTCTGCAAAAAAGCTCCAACTCAGTTGGTTTGGATGAAAACTGTCTAGACTTTGTCGAGGCTATTCCAGTGAAAGAATAACGCTTTGATCTAAAAAACACTACAACGTAGCTATGGCTGCTGTGCTGGAAGATGAACCTCCATCACAAGCCTTTACAGCCTCTTACAGGTTGTTCTGCAGGATTTCCCCGCATTTAGCTCCATAAATGTTGCCTTTCTTCATCAGCAGAAGGGAAGTTGGTCGGAGTTTATTGGGAAATGGCTGATCCTGGGGGGGGGGGGGGAACCTGTTAGAGGCTGCAGAAGACTTGAGAGAAGATGCTTTGATTCTCCACAGCTCTGCCGCAGGTTCCTGAATATGGAGAAGATGTTCAAGGCGGGTTATATCGCAAGCATTTCTACTAGGGCTGGACGATAATTCAATAACAATATATATCGATTGATAGACGTGTGGCGCGATAGGAAAAAAAAAAAGGGTCGATAAAACTTCGATATAGAGACAGTTTTCCTTCCTTCCTTTCAGCCTATCATATTATTTGATGCTACAGTCACTACTTCCTCTCGACCAATCGTAATCGCGGACCCAGGCACGCCGTCACAAAGCGCCGCCCTCTCAAACCACAACACACAGCATGTGAATATGTCGCAGCAAGGAGCGGCGGAGGAAATTGTCCCAAAACGGGGTTTTACTAGTTCACCAGTCTGACAGAAATAAACCACAGTGATTTGTAAAATTTGCAAGAAACCGGTAAAAACAAAGTGTGGTAACGCAACCAACTTGTTTCATCACCCGCAGCAGCGCGAGCCGTTTTAGCCCCGCCCGACTCCGCGTCGTCGGAGGAATCTTATGGAACTTCTTCCAAAACAAAGCAGGTATAGCAGCTAAACTGGGCTCCCTTCTTCGAGATAAAATGACAAAGCGTCCAAGCGGCATAAGGACATCACGCATGCAGTAACGTGCTTCATAGTGAGGGATATGTCTGCTGTTGTCTGCAGCTGAAAAACCTGGCTTCAAACAATTACTCGCCACTCTTGATCATCGAAATAAAGTTCCGGGCCGCAAGTTTTTCTCTAACAGCGCTCCCTAAATTGTGCAACGAGTGCAGGGAATCTGTGCAAAATGAGCTGCAATCTGTGTCCTTACACGCCACAACCTCAGACCTCAGCCCTGCATCAGCCTCTCAATTGACTATATAGACAGAGAATGGAACCTGAGGAGTAACTAGTGTACTATTCCCACCTAAATAGGCTATTCTATTTATTTATTTATTTATTTGTTATATTTATGTTGGTCATTTTACTGGTCACTTTAGTTTATTCTTTGTCAGTATTTAATAACATCACCCAGGTCTCTTAAGTTGAGTTATTTTTCTTTAAAAAAAAATCAGTTATGGGTAAAAATGTTGGTTAAATAAGGATTTTATTTAGATTTAGTGTTTATGTGTTCTTTATTAAAAGTAAGTCATTTAGCAATATCATAAGAGCCAGGTTTTACATTTTTTTGATAATTATCGATATCGATCAATATGCATTTTTTTTTTTTTTATTGATAAGCTTTTTTTCTATATCGTCCAGCCCTAATTTCTACCACTGATGTTGTGGATCTTCTAAATTTGTATTTTCTTCACACGGGCAGCCGCAAAGCTGAATGAAACAACACTGGCAGCCACAGAGGAGGCAAAAGTCCACAGCTTCTCCGTGCTGTGAGCGTTACCGCCGCCTGCTGAGTCATCCGACCAGTTGTCCCACTGAACAAACCGCGTCGTCCCAGTAACGAAGACGGGAAACAAATGACAACAAGCTGATTCAAACCAGGCAGGAGGCTCTCACACGAGAGAGGCGCGGAGTGAATTTGCATAAACTACTCAAACCAAACGCAATGGCCGGCCGCGTCTTCTTTAGCCAGACAGAGAGGCAGTACTGATTAATTCAAGTGTTCTGTGACTCATCTGCAGAAACTGATACTGGCTTCAGACTTCGGTAACACAGCTGCTTCACATGCATCTCAAAGAGCAACGAATGGCTTGATGGTAGTGGTTATTCAGGTCTCATCTAACAGAAGACCCTCTCTGAGGCTTAACTTTCACTGCAGATCTGCTGCACTGCTCCTGCAGGGGTCAAACTCGTCATATTTTTAGGGGAAAAAAAACAACAATTATAGTTCAAAATCAGATAGAGGCCACAAATATTACATGAAACTTCCGATTGCTATTAATTTTAAATCCGTTTTTGTTTTTTAAACAAAAAGCAAAGCCTATCTAAGCAAGAAGTCGAACCAGCGGCAAGGTTTTAGCAGCACTTACTCCAGTATTTGAGACATCCACACCTCACCCAGAGAGGACTGTAAAAACCCAGAGGCCATAACTACAGAAGGGAGGACTTTCCTAGATGTCCGCCGTCATCCAGTCAAGTCTCTAAAAATCTTTGCGCGGCTCATATACCGCCTCAGGTGCAGTCCCGAGAGGGTCGGGAAGCAAACGACAAAAGGGCAACCATTTATCTTATCTCATCAGAGTTACCTGGGTGAAGCCGGGGAGTGGACGCCGACAACACAAAGAGCTACATAGGAGACTGGGCTATCAGTTAAAGCCAAGCCAGGGGGCCATAAGAGATTAGCCCGCCTGACTGGGCTGAATCATGCTCGTGTTCGCTGCTCCCAAATGTTGAGCGCAAACCATGATATGCGGAAAAACAGGTTGACAAAAGGTCCGATTGCAGGTAAACAAGAACGACTCTTTGCAGCACAGGTAAAAAAAAAAACTAAGCTAAGCACATGAATGTCTTGCTTTTTTTTAAGTCATTAGAAATTAATATAAAATGCAAAGCACAAACTAACATTTAGTCAATGCAAAACAAGGCAGGCGTTTTCCTTGCTTGGATCAGCCTAAAAAAGTTGATTTGTGAAATGATCTTGAGTTTCTTGGAGCTCTACAACAAAAAGAGCTCCAGACTACAGTCTGAAAAGAGCACCTTTACAAGCTGAAAACATTTTAAAATAAGCGAGACACTTACCTGCCGTCAGATCTGAGAGTCCAACAGCCAGATATTCTAGCTCCTGAGTAAGCCGGTACAGTGTTCATGGCGGGAGAAAATATTTCGGCTCTACCTGTGTCTTAGTTCAACACTGCTGCCAACAGGTCATATTTTTAATACATGAGAGCAAAACAACACTTTTAACCACCACGCCCCTTGTTGCAAGACATCCAGAGAAACAGAGTGGTTAGAGATATGAGGGGATATTGACTTGGGTGAGAAACGGAACTTAAAACATCTGTTTATCTGTCAGATTCTCCCGTTCTTTGAACGGAGGAAGAGTCCACCGCTTGGCTCGGAGTGGGAGACTGCAGGGCAGCCTTTTCCCTCCTCTTTCCCTGCTCCTCCCCTTTGGCTGCCCAGCCAGCAAATCTAAGAGGATCACCTACCCCTTTCCAGATTATGTTCATTATCTTATATTAATAGCATCGGGTTAGAGCCATACCTCCCCAGTGCTGGCACAAACACGCGCACGGTGTCTTACAAACGCTTGGGACAGTCTGTGCCGCAAACTGGGGCCGGAGGGGAGCGAGACGCACTGAGAAAGAAACTTTCCAAGACGGAACAGACAGTCAGTCAGCTGTTGTTGTGCTCCGACGATGACTGGACCCAAAGAGGAGACGCCTCGGGCTGAGTTGAAGAGGTGACAAGAGGGAGCAAATGGAGGAGGAGGAGGGGGAGGGGGTGAGAGGACGCGATGTGCTTGTACCCTGCAGAGACTCGCTAGCCTTACCTCGAGACTGGAGATGTCAACTCCACTGCAGACAAACACACACACACAGAGCTCCTCCTAGGCTCCCCTCCCCCTGAGGACGGAGGGAATAAACAGCATGATGAAACCCAACCCTCCTGCTCAATCAGCTGAAAGTCTGAAGAACGGCTGTCGGCAATTCGCTTACCCGATCACTCCTCCCGGGCCACAACAAGCCCAGACCAGCAAAGCAAAAATTAAGTCTTCATCATTGTATAATTCTTTTTCCAAATCTATGCAGTTCAGAACAAAACAAAAAAAAGATGACAGAAGCAAACAGATTCACTTCCAACCAACGCTTAAAACCTCTGAAAACACCCTGAGCTTGGACGGCTCATGTCGGGTTCCCTGATCAAACCACGTGGGCATTCCTCTGAACTTTAACCTCAGTTGAGGAGCTGTGGCTGCCCGGCTTTAAAGCGCGGCCTGAAGACAGCTGCAGCACCAGAAAGCGCCAGTGAAACAAGACGCTCCGGCTGGTTGCTATGGCAAACATTCAGCCCGCTCTGCACGGCGACGCAGACCCACGGCCCGGTCTGCAGCGACTGGGAGAAACTCTGGAAGGATTCAAGGCAGGGTCCGCAGAATCGCTGAGGACTTCAACAGAGTCTGCTGTCTGTATGATTACATCAACGACATTTATTCTGTGTGTCAGACACAGCTTTGTAAAAACAGGATATGCTGTTTAATGTGGAAAAGAATGCTTTTAAATGAATACCAACGCACTGAAACGGGTTCCTGGTCGTTATCTGGTTCCACTAAGTGAAACAGTTTAATCTCTACATGGACGTTCCTGCGGTGCCTTGTAAAACTATTATTGTCTTTTGCCTTTTTATTGTTTTTACTGTACTGTTACTGGTTATTGATTTTAAGATTTGATCTTTTTTTAAATATTTTATTCATCTGATACACTACAAAAAAATGAACAAAAAGTAACATTTTTTGGAATGAGTGTAGTTTGTCCTTGATTTGAGCAGGTAAATAAGATGATCTGCCAATGGAATGAGTATTTCCCCCCTTAAAATACCACAATTAGATATACTGCACTTGAAATAAGATGGAGTGCAAAACTCTTATTTCACTGGCAGATCATCTTATTTACCTGCTCAGATCAGGGGCAAATACACTCATTTCAAGAACATTTTACTTACCGTACTTTTAGTTCCTTTTTGCAGTGTACAAACATTCCTAGAAATTTTCCACATGAAGCCTCAATGTTTAATCAGGGCTTTGAACCGATTTTTTCCCCCAATCGGTTCGTTCCGAACAGAAACGGAATTATAACGTTTCCGGTTATGAGTTCCACCAATAAATTGACGTTCCCGAACCGGTTAGAACAAAACAATACTGTTCCCGGAACGGTTAATTTTGTTCCTTTCGTTTGATAAATATAGCTATTGATATTGTGTTTGGAATGAGCGTTTTACTTAACGATGGATCGTAATTTATCTCTTATTTAAGATGTGTAGCTCTAGTGGAGACACCGCTCTCTCTCCATTCAGTCAGCGAATGTGTGATGTGATGTCACACAGGAAGTGAACCTCAGCCGTCATGGTAACGTGCGCAGGAAAATAATTACTTTTTTTTTTAGTTAATTAGGCAACGAAAACTTTGAGGAACGAAATAAAACCGGTATTAACCGGTTACCATTGTTTTTAAATAAGTGTTCCAGTTCCAGAACATAAAAAATAATAACGTCTCCGGTTTCGTTTCTGTTCCCTGTAAAATACAAAAAGTTCCCGGTTTTCGTTTTCGTTCCTTGAACCGGTTCAAAGCCCTGTGTTTAACGCCTTTTTACTGGTATTATTGAGACAGACCAACACAAAGTAGCACACAATTGTGAATTGAAGTGCGAAGAATACATTGATTTCAGTATTTTTTCTCTTATCTGTTTATTTTATTTGATTCTTTTTACAAATTATAAGATTAATAGTGAAGTGTACATTAATATTTGGCTCTCCTAAGCCAATACCAACTTTTCCTTCCAATGACGGCTAAAGTCTTTTGGGAAAATGTCCCCGTCAGGTTTGTGCAACTAGAGATCTCCATTTCTGACCGTCACTTTCTCTAGAAAAGCAGCTCAAGCGCAGACAGAATCCATCTTGTCGCAGTTTCAGGTCTTCTTCCAGTATCAATCAGTATTTAGCTCCATTCATCCTCCCCATTATGATGCTGCCGCCACCATGTTTCTTTTTTTGTTTTTTACTGTGGGCACAGTGTGTTGAGCCTTGTGTGCAATGTTCTGAAACAAACCTCTGAGGCCTTAAAATAAAAGCTGAGCTGAACGCAAATGCACGGCGCGCTATTCAAGAATTTATTAGTAAAAAATATATATATTTATGCACAATTATGTGCTACTTTGCATTGGTCTATCATGAAACACTCCAGTAAAACACATTAAGTGGGTGTTCATACGCATCAAAGCCTCTGTATGTGGAAATGTCTCCTTTATATTAGCTTGGAGTTATCCATGTATCAAACAATTGTACAAATCAAATACTTCATGCTTGGAATATACTGTAGATTAAACAAAAACTAATGTTCAAAAAAATTTAAGGAACACCTGGAAAACAGATCAGATCCCAATTGGAGAAAAAAAATGAATTATACTGGATAACCTTGCTGATACGGAACTGGTAAGGTGTTATGAACAATAGGTGCCACCGCCACATCATTTGATGAAAATCATCAACCCACAGAGGGCTTAAACCAAAGTCCAGAAGAAAGTAAAACTGAAGCAGCAGGCTGGTTCAATTTACTGAAACTCCTCAGTAGTTATACAGTAGTAGCTTATATACATGTCTGACAACGTCAGAGCAAGCTCCTTATGAGGGGAAATACGGCGTCCTGGGGTTTCTGGTGGCGTTGGACGGACCTAAACATGAGGTCTCAGAGACGTTCTATTGGATTTAGTTCAGGGGAGCGTGGAGACCAGTCAATGGTATCAACCCTTTCATCCTCCAGGAACTTCCTGCATACTCTACCCACATGATGCCGGGCATCGTCATGCACCAGGAGGAACCCCGGACCCACTGCACCAGCTAAGGATCTAACAATGGGTCTAAGCGTAACATTCCTTCGCAGCTTCGCCACACCCTTTCGCATCTGCTACATGAGCGCAGAGCGAACCTGCTCTCATCTGTGTAAACAACAAGGCGCCGGTGCCGCACCTGCAAATTCAGGTGGTCACAGGCAAATGCCAGTCGACCTCCAAGGTGAGCAGAGGGCCTACTAGAGGACATCAGGTCGCCAGGCCACCTAGATGAAGCGCATTTGTTATGTTTGCTCAGAGACAGTCACGCCGGTGGCCCGCTGGAGGTCACATTGCAGGTTTCTGGCAGCACTCATCTTGCTCCTCCTTGCACAAAAGGAGCAGATACCCGTCCTGCTGATGGGTGAAGGCCCTCCCACGGCCCTCCTAGAGTAACCGCCTGTCTCCCGGAATCTCCTCCCTTTCTCTTGAGACTGTGCCGGGAGACACGGCAAACATTTCGACAATAGCACGTCTTGATGTGCCACCCTGGTGGAGTTGGACTGCCTGTGTGCTCTTTTTTTTTTTTTTTTTTTTTGGGTTCAGGCATCGCCTCGTGCTGGCAGTAGTGACACTGACCCTGGTTAAATACAAAAACTTCTGAAAAGAAGTCAAGAAACATGTGGAAGGAAAAACGTCTGTAGCCACCACCTCGAAAACCCAAAGCAAAAACCCCATGTTAAACGCTTTTAATAGGAGTGACTGTGCGCTGAGAGGACAGGACATCCATCACTACTGCAGGAGACTGGTGCAGCGGCGCCCCCTTGTGGTGAAACGTGGTAACATGCTTCACGTTTTGGTGTGACGCTGGTCAACATGTGACCGCAACGATACGTGTATGTTAAATTACCGTATTAATCGGCAACACTTTCATTTCCTTTATCCCGTAAACCCCGAATGCAAGGTGAGGTGAACATAATTGTCCGGAATAATTAAATGACTCATCGCCATACAAAAGCTATACCGAGAAGACTGTTAGCTGTCACTGGATTACCGTAATTCACCCCAACCCCCCCCCCATATTAAACCGTAAAGTTTCCGAGCATGTTTGTGTTAGTATGGTTATCTTATCACCGGTTTTAAAACACAAAGTCATATTAAGGGGCCACCTGGTGAAAAATGGGACACGAGAGGACATTGCGACGGGTTACTCTATTACCTGGTGACACTGTAAATCAACTAACAATTGCATATTAGCTTGGACAAGTTTCAGTTTAATGGAGGGCACAGTCAGTGTGAGTGGTCGCGTGTCCGTGAAAAAATGCTTAACTGCCGCTGAAATAAGGAATAAAAATGTTTAACAATTCATTAAATAAATGACCAGATAACCAGAAGATTCACACGGCAGAAATCCCACCATGAAAGCGGTATACCTGTTGGAAACAGAGCAAGCTTTCTCCTCTTTGTCCATCGCAGCCGGGTTTTCGTCCACGCTAACTGTAGACATGGCTTCTTCCTGTTGACGATCAGCTGTTCGAGGCATCGTGGAACTTGTAGGCGTTTCGCTGCTCGTCTTTGGAACCCGGTACGGCGTTGGCTCTCTGACAGACTTCAAGCCCTACAATGCAACATTTGTATTCCCCCTTTCTCGTGTTTTACAGTAAAAAGCATGTACAGTGCAGTAAGCTATAGCTTGGTGATGTCGAACAGAGCAGCGTAGAGCCTTAAAGTAACACAATGATTTTACTATTATTGTATTTTTACATTCTTTTGACAATACCCGCTAATTTGACAATTAATCGGAAATATTGAGAACATTTTAGAACAATAATTATTAAACGTTTCACGGCGAGTTAATTGTGACAAGGCAACATTATCGATAATATTTAATGGTGTTCCAAAAATTAAGCATTGATGGTTTTGATAGATAGATAGATAGATAGATAGATAGATAGATAGATAGATAGATAGATAGATAGATAGATAGAACTTTGAATTAGATATTGGGTGGGGAGCTTGAGGTACACCTGCTGATTCTCTGCATCGGTAACAGTTGAGGTAATTCACGCATCTGATCAGGATGCCTCCTGGACGCCCCTCTTTGCAGGATTTCCTGGCATGTCCCACTGTGAGACGACCCATAGGGCAGACCTAGACTATATATAGACCATTTACTTTAGCTGCCTGGGGAAAGCCTTGTAATTTATATAGAGGATGTTGCTGGGGAGCGGGTTATCTACATTTCCCTCCTGAAAGTTGCATTTGCTTTTCATATGTCTGAGATTGGTGTCGATTTAAAGGTTTGTGTTTAAAATGTTAAAATATCTTCATGTCATAGGTATATTTTGCCCTAGCAACTACATGCATTATAACCAACAGTGTCCCCCACCATTATTGCTCTTTTGTAACTGTTGGATAATCTCAAAGTTAAAAACAAATCAATAGAAAAGTCCTACATTTAATGCAAACTTATTTAAAGTGAAAAAAAAACATCTAAAAACTTGCATTAGTATGTCTTGGTTTTCTGCTTCCATGGGGTATTTCTAGTCTTTAAAATGGGAAAGACACAAGAACATGCCATTCAAGTAAGGCAGAAATGTGCAGCTGTGTATGAACCAGAAAAGGGTCAGAACAAAATATCTGCTTCCCTAAACTTGACCATATCTACAGCCAGACTAAATAAAAACTGAAAACACTAAGACTAAGATAAATACTGAGTAAAAGGCTTTTACATATTTCACAAAAACAGAGCGATTTGATTTTTACTCGAGGTAGCAAGAACAAGGACAAATTTCTGAAATGTCATATTAGTAAGAACCCAAATGTAGGTTCCTCCCATCAAAACATTTATCAGTATAGTAACCGCTCCCACTTTAGATCAATCACACAGTGATTGTCATAGACTGCTCAAGAAAAACAAATCTGCCCAGTAAATGTACTAAGAACAAATTCAGTAACTCTCAAACCAGTGCTGGAACAACAGAAAGATGGAAAGGTGTTTTTTGCTCTTGCAGTCCTGATAAAGAGAAAGACATTCTCTGTATGGTGGATGCGAAGGCCTTCAGGGCGATGGTAAATGACTTAAAACAAATAAACAATATCCAAAACTTTTTTTTTAATGGAGTACACCACTTTAAAAAAAGAGTGTTGGAGTTGTCGTGGAGGATTTTATATAATGTGAATAACATTTGAAGCGAGACTGGTGAAGATCTTACACACACAACACAGATTTAGTCATCAAACTTTATTAATTAGTTAAGGGATACTAATGCACAGGTAATACAACAAGTTCGGGAGAAAAAAGTGTAACAGTTCAGACACAAAGGAGGTGTTGATTCCTCCAAGTGTTAGGTACTATACAGCTTCATTTCAGATTTGGAAACCTTAATTACATCGTTAGTCTCATTTTATCTGTTACCTATGTACCATAAACAGTTACGAGCCGTCGCGCGGCTCTCATATAATTCATCACAATGACCGGCACAAGAGTCGGATGCCGGTTCCTGCTTTTCAAGTAGGTAGCATACAAAACGAACCAGGGTAAAATTCATAGGCTGTCTAAGAGGATTTCTAAGGATTAACCTTGGTTTTGGAAATAACATTGCAGACAAAGGGAAGACACTTGAGCCTCCTGTTTCCCTGGGTACAAAAGTCACACCACACACTCCAGGTCACTAGAAAGCTCCAAAAAACACTCCTATTTTCAAGCCTATTTTATGTTATAGTAAGTGCACTAAATACAGAAACAAACACACGTACATATGCCTTGTTGCTCCCATATCAATATGTAATAATGATTAATAAAGGACTCTCGACAGGGTTGCCGTTTGTGTACTGAGAAAGCTGAAATCATGTGCATCATCAAAATGGGTAAAATAACAGTGTTTGCCAACAAGGTTCTTTGTGGTCTACAATTATTTTTCGTTTTGTAAAATCCATATCATGTAAAAAGCATTTCTAAAGCAAAGAAAATTAGGGGGGCTAGGAAAAAAAAGCCACACACTTCTAAGAAGACACATAAATATCAAAATATTGGCAAGCCAACAAAATGAGCTAAATATGGTATATTGCTGTAAGTTTTAAACAAGTTGCAGTTAATTCACACTGCAGGATAGATGTGTTTTCCAAGTAATAGGAAGACAGATAGTAAAGGGTGTTATAAAATATAAAATATCCACTCTTATAAGCAGTGCTAAACTATCATATTGCAACACCAAAAGCTTGTTGGGTAAACACAGTCGACGCAATGTTCTAATGAAACGAGAAACAAGCAGCTGACGAACTGGTTCTGTGCCACAGCATCACACTCAGCGGAGAGCGTCACCGTTCTCCGACATCCACTCGTTACAAAGGTGCTAACTGTTTAATACAAACACACACACACACACGCGCGCGCACGCACGCAAGGTCTGGACAACTCGTGTTAAATAAAAACGTCCACGGACCGATCAGTGCTTCTCTAACTTCTGCTCTTCGTCAACCGAACCTTAAAAGCAGATAAAGGCCCGTCACACTACAAAAGGATGTCAATCCCCATCTGAAAACACTCCAATGTCAGGTTAGTAAAGGAGGAATTCAAGCTGAATTTTCGCTGTACATAATGAAAAGTAACAGCGCAGGGATGAAACCGCCTGAACACACACCTGTATATTTGTAGAACGCGTTCTGCTGACATCAGTGCTTGGTTTTAACCACAACTTTCAAATTTAGCTCCAAAATTCAGACAACTCGCCAGTGAGAAGGTCACGGATGGATGGATTATTAGACTTTTAGTGAGTTGTATCAGGTCTTTAAGGTAAAGTGGCAAGTGAGCACCCTTCCTATTCCTCATATCACAAAACTAGCAGATTGCTAACTAGGTAACACACACAAGAAAATATAAAATAGATTTGTGATATTTTTGTTTGTTTTTTTAAAGTGAGCATGTCATCATTTTATACACATAAACAGCACAAATAAACCAAACAATATGTCGTTTTACATTTGCTGTAAAGTTTTAATATAACTGTGGATTCAAGTATCTACTTTGAAAATTCTGAGGTGAAAATATTCTCTCCATGTTAAGTAATCAAGTAATCTAACTTTTTTTTCCCCCTTCTCCATAACAAATCTGAAGTTAAAACGTTTAGAAACTCGGAACTTCACTAAGACCCATTATGGCTTTCTGGGTTACAGCGCTCTGCAGAAGCATTCATACCCCTTGAGCCGTTTCACATTTTGTTAGGTTAAATCACTAATTTCAATGCATTTTAATGGGATTTTATGTGATGGACCAACACAAAGTAGCACAAACCTGTAAAAAACAAGGGGAAAAAAATCATGGGGTGCATATGTTTTCAGACTCTTTTAATCTAATTATTTCTAATGAGATGATAATTAGTAAATCGAGTTAATCTGTGCTACATTAATGTCAGTATAAACCCAGCTGTTCCCTGAAGGCCTCAGAGGTTTGTTGGAGAACACCGGACAAAAAAAACAGCATCATGAAGAGCACATCAGACAGGTCAGGGATAAAGTTGTAGAAAAGTTAAAAGCAGAGTTAAATTATAAAACAGCATCCTGAGCTTAGGTATTTGAGCACTCTACAGGTCTGACCTTTCTGGGGAAAGAAGAATGAAACTGCTGATTAGCAACCCCATCAGCGGTTTGCCGCAAGCCATCCTGGGGGGAGAAAGCAAATGTGTAGAAAGTTGCACCCCGATAAGATTAGACCACAGTTAAACGTTTTGTCCCATATGCAAAATGCTGTGTGGTGCATAATAAACTATGCTCTCTAAACACACACTGTCCTCAAGGTGAAACGTGGTGGTGGCAGCATCATGCTGTGGGAATGCTTTTCTTCAAGTGGTCAAAGTTGATGGAAAGATGAATGGAGCTGAAAACAGGGCAATCCTGGAAGAGGCTTTTTTAAAAAAAAAAAAAAAAGAATAAAAAAAGACTTGAAACGCGAAGTTCGTATTCCAGCAGAACAACAACCCTAAACATGCAGCTTAAAACACAGTTGAACAGTTTGGATCTAATCATATTTAAAATGGCCCAGTGAAAGCACAGATCCAAATCAAACTGGGAATCTGTGGCATCAACAGAAAATTGCTTCTCACAGATATTCATTAAATCTGAGAATGGAATATTTTGTAAAGAACCAGCATAAATCTTGAGCTGTAATTACAGAAAAATGTGGGTTCGACAGAGAAATACAGATACTGCAGTTAAATGCAACTTCATGTTGGTTGATCACATAAAACCCAAACAAAAGAACAGAGTTTGTGGTTGCAAAAAAACAAAATCTTAAAATGTTTGAGGGGTGTGAACTCTTTTGCAAGGCTCCGTAAATGATAATCATAAAGTCCTGTTTCATAGTTCAGAAAGCGTTGACCATCCCGTTTCCTTTCAACTTTTCCATCAGAGCAACATTTTCCCCACTGCTGCTAAAGAGACGACCTACAGGCTAGATTGAATAGTCCTAGAGTGCAAAAAAGACAAGAGGGGAGCAAGAAGGGTAGAGGGTTAAAGTGCAAGGCAAAAACTTTTAGCTTCCAGGAATTCATTCAAATACATCACTTTCTGAAAATGTTGATTTGCATGTTTTGCCCGTGTAATAAAGGTTATCATCCTAAACCTTTCTATAAAAGATAGCTTTTTTTAAATTTTCTCCGCAACGTAGATTTATAGTAAAACAGAGTCCATCGTATGGCCTCCTTTTAATAGATATATTTGATTGCGCTGCAAAAGTGCAACAACCTTAAAAAATCATTCCTTCTTTTAAATATTTAGCTTTGCTAGACCTTGTTTTGCTTCTTTGCTGAAATCAATCAAATAATATTGCATTATGTGTTACTCTAGTCAACTTATATCTTAAGAGATACAAATAAAAATCCCCTTTTTGGGTGTACTGCTTATCACTTTCAGTGTAAAGGAACTGTGGAAATGTTCGGTAAAAGGAACAGCGTTGGGGATAAATAAAAAAACTGAACGACGTTTTAGCTTATCTGCTAATTTGCTCACAAGAATTAGAAATCTAAAAAAAAAAAAAAGCAATGAAGGCAAAACTAGAAGGAAAAACAACACATTTAAACAATGTTGCACTACAACACACTGCAAAATCTGTGACTGACAGAAAGCCAACTGGACGCATCAGGCTTTAGAACGAAGGATGGCGTCATTGCTTTGAGTATATAGATATATAGATATAGATACTGTTTATGTACACGTACAGTATATCTGTGAGGAAACATGAAAAAAACACCAGCAATCATAAAATGACTTCACCATGCTAATAGAAATTTCCTTTTTAAATCCTTTCAAAACACTTTGATTCTTGCAGAGAAAATTATTATTATTCTTTATCTATTTGGGATACTACTTCTGTTTAAAAACCTCTATCCATGTAAGGGTTTGGATTTGCTCCTGGCTTACGGCCTCGGCTGTGGGAACAGAAACTGAAATGTGTGCCCTATAAAGGAAACAGAAATGGAATGGAGAAAATGCACTACTGTGGTGATAAGTGTTCATACCAGTGCACACATTAACTCTAAGGTATAAAACCATGATTTAAAGACTGTTTTAAATCTTTAATGTCTTCATTGTAGATCTGGCTTTCCACTCAGTGCCAAGTTGGAGAGGTCCTTTTAGTTTCCGGGTGGTATGTTTATGGTAAGCATCCGCTTGGACTCCAGGGATGATAATAGCTGTGCTACTCTGACAAATAGATCTTCTTGGGTTTGCTCCGTCGGGTGGCGGAGGGGAGGATTTGCCTTTCCTGGCCCGGCTCATCACTGTCCGTTTGGTCAGGGATCAGGGCTGGGGACTGTGCTGAGCAAGAGGGAGGGGAATTTTGGGTGGTAGTGAGGGCGTCTGTCTTTGTTTGAAGAGGCCCGTCCATCAGGGGGCGCTCTTTTGGTTTCCGACCCCTTTTCTTACCAGTGGTGGCACCATTCCTCACCTCAGCTTTGAATCCATTGTTCTCCAACCCTTTAATCTTGTTACTAGAGACCACTTGACTGGTTGATGCACGAAACCAGTTCTAAAAAAAAAAAAAGGCAATAAATAAATCAGAATCTGGACAGGATACAGGTGCAAACATTAAGGAATATTTCTTTAACAACCATATAATCATAAACAACTCAACAAAGGACCTGATAATGCCGTGATGAAAAACTGTTAATAGCAAAAGAATATAATACACAGGTAATTTTAATGAATACGAATTTATTTAAGAAGTTAATTTATTTCAGTAATTCAGTTCAAAAAAGTAAAACATTCGGATATGTTACACAGAACGAGACTTATGAAGTGTGTATTTTTGTTATTCTTGATGACAATGACGTACAGCTAATCATTCATAAATACGTCTATCGGGCAATTAGAACATAAGTAATATAAGAAATAAGACCAATTAAAATGTATATCCATCAAAAAGTGTCAGCCTATTGAAAACTATGCCCATGTATTGTAAAATACCGTATTTTTGAGAACATAAGGGGCACCTGGTTATAAGAGCACTAAATATTCTTCCCAAGTGTGTAATATCACTCTGACTCTTCATGTACACAACTCTCTATCCGTCTGTGTCGGGAGGACAGAGTAGTTGGACTACACTGCACTGTTTCTAATATAAGGCCAAAATAAACATAACTTTTATATTGAATTAACTTACTAGGTTTATTGTTGCTTGGAAGTACTCCGGGCGTGGGCTGCCTATTGGCCCCCACATACTCGGGCGTACTGTGCGCATACTGTGAGCTTAGCGGACTCCGCGCTGACTCTCCATGGATGTTTTACCCTTCATAGTCCAGCGTACTGTTGTCTACATTTCTTGTGGCAAATTCCTACAATTCCCACACTTTCTGCCAGTGGGACGAAGCGGCGGAACAGATGGTAAAATGTGTGATTAGCTAGCTGAGGACCTAGAGCCGCTTCTTTTCCAGCAGGCTGCACCTGAGCATGTGGTGGCCTTTACATGAATGCACTTCTAGCTTCAACAATACGGTCAGGCAGCCTTGTAGACAGCTCAGTGGTCCGATCAGGTTGTGATACAGTCTACCGTAATGCTCTGAATATCCATTAAGCGGAGCAGCTTCGTTGCTAACCAAAGTCGTACTTACACATTTTGACAAATTTTTTAGCACATTGTACCACAGAAAATCGGTCAGTTAGCACAAATTTAATCAGATATAAGGCCCACTGGATTATAAGGGGCACCATCAATTTTTGAGGAGATCTAAGGTTTTAAGTGTGCCTTATAGTCCAAAAAATACGGCATTAGGAGCATTTATTTGGGGCTTTGGCTTGAATCGCACGGAGGCGATAAGCCTGTAGTTCTGCTGAGGTAAAGAAATTCAAGTTCGCCTGGATGGTTGGTTCTGCTGTCTCGCATCTTCCATGTGACAATAAACCTTGTTACTAATTCTCCTTGAGGAAGGTGTTAATGATTCTCTGCTGGCAAACAGCCATAACTGTTTAGTCCAAACTATAATATTTTTGCTTTTTTAGTTTGATGTGATGTTCAAACATTCTGAGAAGCCAAATTTAAGCTGTTAACTATAAGTCATAAGCAATAAAACGAACAGGAAAAATACACTTGAACTATATTAGTCAGTAGAGCATTTATATATAACTTCCACTTTTTTAGACTGAATTACTAAAATTATAAAAATTTTCTATGATGGTACCGGTAATATCTTGCTGAGTATACAGCTTGACATTTAGCATTGTAAATGACTGACGCACTGTCTTTAAGGGGAGACAAAGTTTTCTGGTAAGCTCTGTATAAATGTGTTAAAAACTTAACGACTTATTTGTAGAACATCACATTTTGAATGGCTTACCACACACAAAACTATTTCTGTGTGACTCAGCTTATTTCTAAGAGTTTCAGTCCAAACAAGCCCAGATTAAAGGCAAAGAGTGTGACTGAATGCATGATATCCTTTGCAAACTCATAACGCCATAAAATCTCAAATTAACACCATGGATAATGTGGCTGTATTAAAAAAGCAAACAGAAAGAAAGCATCTTTTTCTTGAGGAAGTTCTTGCTGAGCAGCTGATTTAAAAGAAAGCTTTTAGCTTTTTTATACTGCACAGGCAGTAATCAGGATCACTTTTATTAGCTTGAGGAAAACTTCCCTTTAGCTTCATGTGTTTTCAGTTCCTTCACTGCAGCCACTTAAGCGTTCATGGACGACATCATACACTCATCATATGCACTGCACAAACACACATTCACATGGAAAACCGCTCAACTAGTAAAGGTCCAGTGCCCGTAATCACAAAGAATGCTAAGTCTAAAAGTAGCTCTTAAGTGATGTCATTTTTGGAAAAAATCTTTACGAAAAATTAGATTTTTCTGAGCCGTGTGTGTTTTTTGTGTACTATCAATCCTTCAAAGCTCTTAAAAGACAGCGTCATACCTGGCAACGGGGTCAACCACACCTCCTCACTAAGATAAAATTTCTGTAATTGCCTTACTCAGAGTCGCTCTCAGCAGCAATCTGAATCGCTCTTAAGCTAAGACGCCTAGGTAGGAATTTTTAGGCTAAGATAGGAGCTCTGACAGACTCTGGGAATCTTTGTGAAAACAGGCACAGGACATTATGTCATAAATGATACTATTTTTACATGATGGTCCAAGAATGCGACTTTATGCAAAAATTCTTGTTTTTGCAACACCTCATTGAAAGGTTTTGCTGAATGTTCATACAGATAAAGCTCTCACTTCCAACTGAATACAAGTTGCGCACATCCAAAGAGATGTTTGTAATATTGCATTTACGTTTCCTCAGGGAGGGACCCACCTGTGAGTGTGTCTTACTAATGTGATATTTGACGCCGCTCTCTGAGCTAAACTCCTTCTGACAGATCAGACAGGTGTACTTTCCCATTTCGCCACCACCCTGGAAAAACACACACAGACAAGTACAAACAGATAATGTATGAATATTGACATTAACTTAATTAAACTAGTAAAAAAAATACAGTTCATTACGTTAAGTGGAGAGAAATTTAGGAGACATGCCTCATGGATCTGTAATAATTCCTTTCCACCCGACGGCCAATTTTTAAACAGGTTTTCTTCTGGGATGTTTGTATCTCCTCTATTGAAAGCTGCTATTTAGTGTTTAATCTTCATTCATGAATGGATCTGTATGCGTATGCATGCATATGTCTACGTTTGGAGATATAGTCATGAAATAAATCAGCTTTTTTACAGCCTGTGTATTTTTGTGGACGTGAATATTTAATATTAATTTTAACAATACTGAGAAATTCAAGAAACAGTAAAAACTGAATAAAATACATTTAAAATGTTTTGTAAAATGTTCTAGAACATGCAATTTCGACTCAAGAATAAATTAGGACACCCCCATATGCATTTCCACCTAAAATGACGAGGAGTGGGGCAAACTTTCTTCACACAGACGTCAGTGACGAGTAAATGATTTACAATAGTAAACATATAGTAAATCGTGTGAAAACAAATAGGACATGCAGTTAGAAATTATAAGTTTAATACGTCCTCATTTCTTTTATAGGGTTACTTGAGCCTCATATTATGCTAAATAGATTGTTTATAATTTGTGGATACATTTCAGCTTTTTCTATAACAAACTGAAGAGAACACCTGATTTGGGAGATGAACTCAAGTTGAAATATTAGATTCTGTTTTTGTACTTTTCAGTTTATATGCTGCTATCACAAGAGATATGTGTAATCTAGTAGATAGATCTGCTAGAGATGGGGGTCTGTACCTGGCTGCAGTTGGCAAGATGCGCCTTCAGCCCGGACACACTGGAGTAGACAGCTTCACAGTTCTGGAACAAAGTCAAAATAAGAGCAAGTGATTATTGTGAGTCAGTCAAAACTTTTATACAACTCCTACTTTAATAAATTCTTGAAATAAAGAAAAATCTTTGTAAGACAGTCCTTGCAAAAAGAAAGCAAACCCTATATAACTTATAGACCTTTCATGCACAATAATCTGCTGTTTACCAAGTTTTACAGTTATTTAAACACATAAATACGTAAAAACCCAGAATTTAAAGGGTTTGCTCTTTCTTTTCACAAACTCTATACTTTGTGTTTGGACACGTTAAAAAAAGGAGTTTTCATACAGCATTTGTGCAGCAAATGAAGCCCTTCTCCTTTACTTGGTTCTTCCAGGTTTCCAGTACCTCTGGGCTGAAGTTGGGCAGGCCAGGACGAGTGTAATTCAACTGTAGAGAGAAAAAAAGTTTCCTCAGTCGTCAACTGCAATAATAGTTTAACTCACTGCAATAAACACCTTACAAAGATGTTACTCTCTTTGTCCTTATCCATATAAGTTTTATACAGTTTGTCAGGTAATATTCACAAGCCTTCATTTTTTTACTGGTATTTTAATGTGGTTGACCCAAACAAAGTACTGCATGTTCTGAAACGTGTGGTGTGCATTTATGCATTAAGGCCCCCTAACTAGATACTTTTTCAAACATTTTGGGGTATGTTCCTAAAAGCTTTACAGATCTGGAGACTTATAGAATGTATGCCCATTCTTCTAAATAAAACACCTGAAGATTGGTCAGATTGTATTGGGAGCATCTGTGAACATCAATTTTCAAGTCATGCTACAGATTATGAATTGGATTTAGTTCTCAGCACTGACTGGACCGTTCTCACACAATAATATACTTTAAACTAAACCATTACACTGTAGCTCTGGCTGTAAGTTTAGGTTTGTTGTCCTGCTGGAAGATGATCCCAAATAGGGCTGGGCAATATATCGAGATTCAAAAAATATTGAGATTTAAAAAAGAAAAAGATATATAAGATGAGAATATATTGTTTATATCAAGATGGTTTATGTTGTGTTAGAATTATAATTTAATGTATTCCAGAGGATTATTTATCAGCTGTTTCTCATATTTATCTACAGCTGTTTGTTCAAAAATGTGCCTGTGAGACATTTGGGATAAAGCTTTGCTTCAGAGATGCCCTTTTATAATTACTTAATGAAAAGAAAAGCATTTCAAGATAAATATAATTTATCGGCATTCGGCCAAAAAATGTTGAGATACAATTTTTGGTCCATATTCGCCAGCCCTACAACATGTTTTCTTCCAGAGTTGTGAGGATGGCGTGCTCAGGACAGAAAACAGTAAACTGTGCTTCCTATGGCTTTTTGTTCAACAGTGAATTTCTTCTTGCCACTTTTCCATAGAGGCTAGATTTGTAATGTGTACAACTAGCCTCCACCTGAGCTGTGGATCTCTGCAGGTCCTCCAGAGACACCAATGCCCTTTAGGCTGCTTTCCTGATTAACGCTCTCCTTAACAAGCTTGTCAGGTTAGGTGAAACCACCATACACTGGTAGGCTTGCGGTTTTGCCTTCCAGAGTTTCCCCCGTTGTATTATGAGCGTTGTGGCCCCCAGGCTTTATTTAGTAGATCAGTAACAGTGATACCAAAGATGGTATATAGTAGGGTTGTCAAAATAATTGATATCTCGATGTCTCGATATAACCAATACTAAAAAATGAATTATTCAAACATACAGATTTGAATACGGCAATCTATAATATAAACTGACCCATTCACACCAGCCCAAACTGTTGCACTTCTTCTGGCAGCAGCCCACAGAAACACTCCCGTCTCCTCTCTGCAGATATACATGCAAACCTGACCCAAATAATGAGCTGCTGCTGCTGGAAGTTTCTAAGTCTGCTAACGTGTGGAGAACAGCCAGAAGAAAACATTTGACCCTCTTGGTAGACAAGATAAACACAGAAGCGTTCGGAGGAACTTTCCCAGGTAGACAAGAAAAACTAAATGCTGAATGGTGCTACGTGCTAAGCTAGCAATAGCACCAGCTTTGCGCTGCGTTGTGCAGACTTCACAGCATGGCAACGCTCGGCTCTGACAATGACACCCTTGCCCCCGCCGCTACTCCCCCGTCGTTTACCCCCCATTTAGCCTGGCGGTTAACCACCAGCGGGCTTTATCTGTTTTCAGGGGGAAACCATGCCTTCCATTTTTGTTTGATGAATTAAACGGGATGTTAAAAGCTGGGAATATTGTACTCTGCTTTAAACCTCTCCACACCTTTTTCCCTTACCTCTCTGTTGTGTTTGTTTTCCTTCATGATGCTGTTTGTTCGCTAATGTTATCTAACAAACAATCTGAGGCCTTCTGTGTGTATACTGAGAATAAATTACATACAGGTGGACTCTGATTTACAATTAAATGTCTCATGAAGGCAACTGCTTACAATTAATTGGATTTGGTGGTGTCAGAGTTAAGTGGGATGAATATCACTGTAGGCCACACTTGTTTTTTTTCTTTGTAAAAAACAAAACTATATAATATGTTCCTTTTGCTGATTTTTGTACGTCTGTCACACAAAATACAAATAAGATGCGTTGAGGTTCGTGGTTTAAAAGTGACAAAATGGGAAAAAGGCATGACTATTGCAGTCAGCACTGTACGTGATATCCGTGTCCTCACCCTCTTGCTGTCAGGCACCAGGTCGTCCTTGATGCGCCGCTTGGTGCCCCAGTCTTTGGCCAGCTCATCCTCTGCTATCTCCTGCAGGTGGAACACTGCCACCTGAGCAGACTGCCGCCTCACTCGGCCGCTGGGGGTCCTTTCAAAGTCCTCCCCCTGACTCTTAACTTGTGCTGCTTTCTCTTTGCTTGGTTTCCTCTCCTCCTCGGTTTCCAGATCCTTCGCTTTAGGCTGGCCGGATGGTGGTTTCTCCTGCCAGTCTTTCCTCTCGGGCAGGTATTGCTCTCTTTTCTTCCCTACTGATGGAGAGTCCTCAGAGAGCCCCTGGAAAAAATGGAAATGAAACACACTGAGTGCATATTTAATCAAAACTTTGAATACATTACCATCTAATGTAGAACAGATTACTAGATCAATGTGTGCTTCTGTGCTTTTTTGTCTCTCTTGTTGTGTCTCTGCTCTGTCTTCTGTAACCCCCAGTCGGTCGAGGCAGATGACCGTTCATACTGAGCCCGGTTCTGCCGGAGGTTTTTTTTTCCCGTTAATGGGTGGTTTTTCTTCCCACTGTCGCTTCATGCTTGCTCAGTATGAGGGATTGCAGAAAGCCATGTACAATGCAGACGACTCTCCCTGTGGCTCTACGGTCCCCCAGGAGTGAATGCTGCTTGTCGGGACTTTGATGCAATCAACTGGTTTCCTTATATAGGACATTTTGACCAATCTGTATAATCTGACCCAATCTGTATAATATGATTGAACTTGATTTTGTAAAGTGCCTTGAGATGACATGTTTCATGATTTGGCGCTATATAAATAAAATTGAATTGAATTGAATAGTAGTTTCTGAGATGCACTTACCCTTTCCTTGCCGGTATTGTTGTTGGTGTCAGTGACGTTGTTCTGGTAGTTACTGTTGTTTGTCGACTTCATGATGGTGCTGATGGTCGGCGGGTGCTCAGTGCGTATGTGGTAGTCTCTGCCGGCCTTGGAGCGGTAGCTCTTCCCGCAGTGCTGACACAGAAACACAGGCTTCTCACCGTCAGAAAACTCTCTCCCACAACGCTGCTGGTGATAATGGTAGCCCGGCAGACTGGAAAAGTGGGCTGAACAACCCTGTATTTAATACATATATATATATATATGTGTGTGTGTGTGTGTGTGTGCATGCAGCTTTATGCAAAAAAGGTTTGTGAAGTGGCGTGACAACTGTGACAACAGATGAGACAGGATGAACATTTAGCAACAAGCCAGGAAGATAGAAAATGTTAAAGGGAGCAATATTACTGGATCTGGTGGATGCTTTTGGTAGAAAGGTGTTAATTGTTCTGTGTGCAAACATGTTACAGCAGACAATCAATGTTTCACAGTTCCTTCTTTTCCTCAGACAACCTTTTGACGTTTTGCAGTCTCGAGGGATTAATGGGAACAGAGTGATGAAGTGGTTTGGGCAACATGTGAAAAATAAAAATGAAGGAAGTTGAAATCAGTGTTATTAAACATTTTTCATATAAAAATTAAATTGCTGCCAGTCTCAATGCAATGGCAGACATTTCTACAGAGGTCAGGCTTTCGATATGGAAGCTGCACAATCCATTAAACTGGGCATAGATAAGAGGTGTCATGCAAAAGTATTCATACCCTGTGGGGTTTTTCACAGTTTGTCACATTACCAACCTCAGGCATCAACGTATTTTACTGTTTCTATTTGATGAAGCAACACAATATGATGCATAATTGTAAAGAGGAAGGAAAGCAATACATAGTATTTTTTGTAAACAAATAAAAATAGGAAAAGTGTGTTTTGCAGTCGGGTATGTGTCTAAAGTCTGAAGTCTTTGCCCATGGAGAGTGTCTGTGGCCAGCAATTTGCACATCTTGCCACAGGCATTTTATTAGATTTAGGTCTGAACTTCGACTAGGCAATTCTAACACAACAGGGTTACTATTGATAATAAGACCTTGTATTTTAAAGAGATTTACTAGTATGTATAAAGGTTAAAAAAATACTTTTACCTAAACTATTTCATTGTAGCTCCAGCTGTATGTTTAATGTCTTGCTAGAAGGTGAACCGTCACCTCCAACAGGTGTTCTTTAAGGATTCTCTGTATTTAGCTCCATCTATCTTCTATTCCAGTCTGGCCAGCTTCCCAGTCCCTGCATAAGAACATCATTTCCATGTCATGATAGCTTTCAACAATGGCTTTCCTCCTGCAACTCTTCCATGAAAGCAAAATCTATTGAGTGCACAACCAGAGGTTTTTGTCACAGCAGGTTCTTCCACCTAACTATGAATCTCAGGTGGAATGCTTCTGATTAATGCTCTCCTTGTCAGTCTAGGTGAACAGTCTTATAGGTTTGCAGTTTCATGCTCTTTCTATTTCTGTTGATCATTTTATATTTTTCCTGTGAGATGATTAAAGTATGGGATATGTTTTTCAAGTAGCCTAGCTTTAAATCTATATACAACTTTATCCTTGACCTCGCTGCTTTGTTCCTTGGTCTTCATGATGTTGTTTGTTCACTATTGTTTCTTACAAGTCCCTGAGATCTTTTGATTAAATTGCACTCTATTGACTATTTTTGGTGGCTTTAGAAGGAAGTTGTTGGCACTGGGTTTTATGTAGCGTTATCAGAGTGAAGAAAGATTAATATAAATTCTACAGAGCACCTACAAAAAGGCAATGAAGGAACAACAAAAAACCAAACAAAGCTTTCCTTCGCTCTCCCTTTAGGAGCTCCATACAAACCAACATCACACTTTTCTGATTTTTATTTGCTAAAACTGACAACCATTTTCTATTTTCTTCCACTTCACAATTATGCACTATGGTATTAAGTGACAGAATTTGCTAAGGTTTAAGGGGTCTGCATAGTTTTGCAGGGCAACTTGTGGATGGATAGATGTGTAACGCTATTATAAAGGTTGGCAGGGAAGACATCCATTCATCTATATATTGTCTATACCTGCTTGTCCTTGCAGGGTTACGGGTGGGCTGGTGCCTATCTCCAGTGGTATTTTTCATACTCTTCTTTTCTTTTTCCATAATTATTCAGACATTAAAAAACCTCTTAAACTGAGTTAGGCACCTTGTAAAATGAGAGTGACACACGTGGTGAGTTTGATGTCCCATTTGAGCACATCAGTAGGGAAGAATATCTAACAAGTTTGAGAAAAAAAAAGACACCAAATCTTAACAGGTAGATGGGGAAAGAAATGATGGCATGTATGTCGCTTCATGCTTGCTCAGTATGAGGGATTGCTGCAAAGCCATGGACAATGCAGACGACTCTCCCTGTGGCTCTACGCTTCTCCAGGAGTGAATGCTGCTTGTCGGGACTTTGATGCAATCAACTGGTTTCCTTATATAGGAACATTTTTGACCAATCTGTATAATCTGACCCAATCTGTATAATATGATTAAATTTGACTTTGTAAAGTGCCTTGAGATGACATGTTTCATGAATTGGCGCTATATAAATAAAATTGAATTGAATAAGACAGCAATATTAATAGAAATGTGAATGACGGATGCAGGGAAGAAACAATAGTGCATGACAAAAGAAAGGAAAGAGAAAATGCCAGGCAAAGAAACAGAGAATACCTCACTAGGACACTTGATTCGTCCCATCTGTTTGAGCACTCGCCGCAGCCGTTCTCTCTCTCCGTGCTCGTTCCCCGTCTGGCCTTCGCTCCCTGAGGGCTGAGGGGGGAACAAACACAACGCCGCATAAGCGCGTTCCACCACAGCAACACCCGCTTCCTCACATCATAAGAACATTGTAAAAGAAAACATGTTTTCCGTCTCATTTGTTCACACTGTGGCAGGGTCAATAAATGATTTCATGCCGAGGCTGTTACTCAACGCGTGCTTATGACAAGCGTCAAACTCATGTTTTCACTTGAATGTCGCCTGGTACCAAACGCAGCCAAGAACCGAACAACAGATGGTAAAGCTGCCAGGGAGAAGACAGAAGTGCAGGGCGCTGGAAAGAGTCTGGACCTACTGAGGAATCCCAGGGGGGTAGACTTCACGTGTTTACTCATGTGTTAACTCACCGAGAGACGAATGGCATGCGACTCCTCAACAGCTAAAAGGTGAAGGTAAAGAGGAGATGCCCTTTTATCTCAACAATAATGGTTACTGGCAGGTTGTGCCAGTGATTTACACTGACAGGGTAAAAAAAAAAAGCATGACTCTACATCAACATGCATTATTAATTTCTCCAACATATCCAGAGCAAAATGAGAGTAAGAACGAGAGAGAGAGAGAGAGAGAGAGAGAGAGAGAGAGAGAGAGAGAGAGAGAGAGAGAGAGAGAGAGAGAAAGAGAGACTCATCATTTGTTTGTCCTGTATGTGTCTGCATTGCCCTCCACACAGATAAACTTAAAACACAAGAAACTAAAGATTCCTGCAGACTACAGACATATCAAACTACAGCAGCAGGGGTGTGTGACGCCAATAAACTAGCATGCAAATTGGGGAGGAATACATTCATCAAGGCAAATATTAATAAAACACTCATGTAGTAAAAAGAATCCCAACACATAAAAGGACTGGAGTTCAAGTTAAGGTCTGAAAGATGGTGCTTTTGATTGCTTACCAAAAGCACCATATAAATAAATCCGATTTAGCAGATGCTGTTGTGGTGCTACCATGTTCTTCTTTAACCTAATGTCTACATATATGTGAGATCTGTGAAAACAAAACAAAAAATAAATCTTTGAACTTTTAGCACATAATTCAGCATCAGAGGTTTATAAATGAACAACAGAAAGTTGCAGATTGCAGATTCCAGCTTTCCACATCTTCAGCTACATCAAGATCTGGGTACTAACACACAAGTGAGAAAACTAAATCAGAAATACTGAAACCTTTCACAGCTTCACTAACTACAATCTCATCTGTAAACTATGCAGAGCATGTTTGTTTCCTGAGAGAATTCATCGACTTAAATGTCCAACGATCTTATGTTTAACGCATACCTAACGTACTGATGTAATCTGCGCTGCTCAGCTGTAAGACTGCCAAAAACGTCTGGGGTACAAGTCCCTTCTGAAGATAAATGGTTGCATCACACAGTTTAACTTTGGCTGGATCATTTCTACAAAACCTCCAAGCATGACATGTCATAAGTATACATGTATAAGCACATGCATCAGCCCCGTTGAACCTATGTGCTTACCACCAGCCCACATCCTACAAGCCTGCAGGCTCACTGCCTGTAGAGTTGTTAATTTTTTATGATACCTTTACAAACAAGCAGCTTGAATTATTTAACAAACTTCATTGCAGTGCCATAGCTCTAATGCAAGAGCAGCCTTGATAGTATCTTAATGAAGCTCTCTGTCGTCAGGCTTAAAACAGGTTTAGAAAGCAATACACGCAAAAAAAAAAAAAAAAAAATGCCATCATCCAGTTTATGATGGTCTTCAAATAACTGGATAAAATTTTAAGGAATAAACAGAATAGATTTATGTTACTAAATGGACCGACATTTAAACATAAAGCATTACCTGGTGGGGCCAGTGAACGAGAAGCAAGTAAAAGTTAGAGCAGCTTCCAGACAGCTGAATCTCTCTGGTGTGGTTTTAAAATGCTCAGTTAGTAAATGTGACAAAGATGAACCAAGAGCTCTCAAAACACATAAAGCATTCCCCTCAGACTCAGATTAAGGAATGAAGCAAAAAAAGACACCACAAGGTGTGTATCTAAGGCGACTTTAAAATAAATCCAACATGTGAAAGTCTACCTTGCTGCTGTGTTCAGCCATGGTGTGGTAGTTGAGGCCCGCCTTGGAGCGGAACTGTTTCTGGCACTGCTGGCACTTTAGGGCGTCCTGGAGCTGCAGACAATCAATTACATGAAACAAAAAGCCATGTTAGCTTTGCTCTGAACTGGATCCATCAGTATAGATACATTTAATCAATAACTGAACGTGTCTGTAAATTCTTGAACACACAAACCCTCTGCCAAAGAAATAAAAAATAGAGGCACATCAATAATCATAGCAAATTTCTACACTGATGTGCTATGATGGCGGGTGAGCCTTTGCTAATGTGAGACGTCTGTTATTTGTTTTTGCTATTTTAACTGGGTTAGCACACACTGAGCTATTACAATGACTATAGGAACAATTTCCTGTACCATTTCCCCCACTGGAAGAGCTCAGTTTGATAAACTTGGATAATCTTTTCATGTTTCCCCTTACGTCATTTATCATTAAACACTGTTTATACAGGAGTATAGTTTTCCTGCACTAGATTTTTCACATGGCATTAGCTTTAAGGTAAAAAAAACAACAAATGAGCATATTGTGACCAAAAAAAATAGTAGAAATTACTGCACATGCTGGATATACTGCCAGATTTTAATTTTATAGCTATCTGGTGTATATACAGTCATCACTGTAAAAACTCCCTGGCTGTGCACAGATGGATTCTCTTTATGGTGAAATAAAAGATAAACTTACCGACACTGAAAAGGCATATTTAGTTTATCAAAATAAAAACATAAAAAAGGATATAAAATTTGAATTTGATCTATTTAGCAAGGTCCCCAGAGGTCTTAAAATGGCTTTGGAGGATGACAGATTTGGACTGCAGACAGTACATTTTAACACTGATCCACAGTGGGGCAGCACCCTAAGAACAGGATATTATTACTGGAGCATATTCATACAATATGGAGCTTAAACTTGTCACAGTAGATAAAGCAATTAGCAAGGTAATGTGCCAATTCTTGAAAACCTTTTATTTTTTTGTGGTTAGTAAACGATCATGGATCATTGTACTGCATAACATCACCTAATATGAAAGCAAAGTTTGAGTAAAGAGACTATGGTTCAATAGAATAAATACCATGGCCTTACCGTATTTCCACAAGAATTTAACACTAAAAATGTGACAGCTAATGCTGTTACTGTCCCAGTTAATTGGTTGGGTTATATGCTCCAGTCCCCAGGTGGAACAAGGCCTCTTAAGAGACATGCTCCTTATGGCTTGACAACTGTAATTATAAAACAATGTTACCTGAACAGGACGGATAGGTGGCACTATTTTAGCTTCCAGACCCTGACTGTGTTTTATTTCCCACCCAAAAATATTTCCAAACAGCTGAGTTTGTCTTCCTTGTGAGCAAAGGAAATGTTTAGTTGAGGTCTTTCAGTCAGCTGATTGGCAGTGTGTAGCAACAGGCAGAGAAGGGGTCACTATTGGCTCCATACCCCCAAGCAGCACGGTGGCCTCTATTGCAACTATTTTGGCATCACATAAAAATAACTTTAAGCCACAAGAACGGTAAGAGTTTTTTGTGGTTATGAAACTCTCTTTATATCTACCTTCTAGTGTCAGAAATTTGCATGAATTTGTAGGAATTATTGCAGGGTTTCTGCAGGTGTCACATACTGAAATGTCACTTTTTAAGAGCTTTTTGAGACCATTATGCGCGAAATTTAAGAGACCTATATCCCAACATACAGAAATGTCCTAAAGAATTGCAGTCATGAAATTACTGGATTGACTAAAAGATTAGTATAAGAGCATTTTTTTGGGTGCATTTGAGGTAAAGTTACATGGGCGTAAGAAAATGAAGACCTATTAAAAAATTTAAGATCTAAACATTCTGTGAATTTAAGACTTTTGAAGGCCTTAAATTTTGATTTTCAAATTTAAGACTTTTTAAGACTCCGCGGTATTTTGGGTCCCTATGTGGTAGGCGGGTATGCCGCTTGCGTACCTTTTGGCAGATCTCCATGTGTTTCTTCAGGCCTTGGATTGTTTTTCTGGTGACAATGGAGCAGGTCGGGCACACCACTTCACCTCGCTCTGAGATTGTTCGCTGCCACTGAGTGTCAGAAACACCACCTGAGCAACAAATAGGAAACAAGAAGGCTTTGCTAGGTGCACGTAAAACCTTGAGGATAAGGGTCACAATAATGCTTTCTTTCTTTCAGTTTAATTGCATAGATTTACCAGATGTGTTTTGAAGTTTTTTCACAACCAATTCTTTAATACACACTGAACAGGTGAGCTCACCAAAAGGTATGCGCAAACATAGGAAGGACGAATCAATAAAATGTTTCAGATGAAAACACAAGCTTATACACCATCCTTTCTCACATGTTACTTGTTTCTTATATAATAATTGCTAGAGTCTGGTCGAGCCACGTCTCCATGATGAAACAGTCAGAAGATCCATGAATGAACAAAGATTTAAGAGCAGAATAATTATAAAATCTGCCAAAATTAGGTGGCATTGCCCAAGCCACATGTAGCTTGTAGCTTCATGAAAAACCTCTATAGAACCTCTATAGAACAGAAGTATCCTCTATTGTCCCTCAGTGGGGAAATTCAAGCATACCAGCAGCAAAGTTAGAGGCAAATGGAAACCGGCAGATTCACACAAAGGTATCCATAAAAACAGAGAATGAAGAATAAGAGACTTTATAGTAAAGGCAAATTTACAACATAAGAAAAGAATACTGTACAGTTATTAAAACTTACATTAAAAGAAAGCTGCAACTGAGTAGGGCAATTCAAAATATGTGCAAAATGTGCAACATGTGCATATTTGTGTATAAACAGAACAACAAACTATTCACAAGAAATGGGAAAACTGCACAGATAGCAGCAGGGACGTAAACATGTAGAGTTTGAGATCGTTGGGAGCATAGATAGTTAAAAAGTCTAACAGCCTCTGGGAGGAAGGACCTGCAATAACACTCCTTTTAATTCATAAATTATGGGTTATGACAATCTTTTAGAAATCCTTTTTTGTCACACAGATTTTGTAAATAATCACCCTAGATTAACTTGTAATTGCACAGATATCCATTTTAATATTGGTATTAAAACAAATTCTTCAATTTCATTTACTTAAGTATTTAATGGAGAGAGGTTATCTAGGTTCTCACCCGAGCTTCCTGTTGCTGGCTCTTTTTTGGAGGACTGAGCAGGTGCAGGTCTTCTCTGAGACTCATCACTGAACCCACAGCCCTCTGGTCTCTTCACACGACCTGCTTTCAGCTTCTCTTCTACCTTAGTCATGCCTGAAACACACACACACACACACACACACACACAAATATTACTGCTACGGTAGTAATTAATTTGGCCAATAAACATGTTTAAGGAAAAGAGAAAGAATCGGACGAGGTAGAGAAAATAATGCTCAACGCTAAATGAGAGACCAAAGAGTGAAAGTTAAAGGAGCATTGTGCAACTTTAAAGATTACATTTTTTTTTTTTTCCTTTCTCACACATGCCCTTACAATTACCCGACATGTAAAATGAGTTTTCCTCTATTTACTGCAGTTGCCTCTATAGGATCCATTAGTCAGTTCATGAGAGAGTGACTGGGCCGAATCCTTTGGGCGTCCACGTGAGTGTGACGCGCTCTCGTTCACTTTGTTCAGTCGGTGCAGTAATCGGCGTAATTGATGCATTAGCACTGACATAGACATCCCGCCTCTAAACAAAAGACCTTTGCAGTTGCAGCGGCAGATGCTTTTCCGCTTCTCCCATGCGCGTGCACAACACTGGCCCAACACTGGTACCGATACCCGTTACCTGGGGAATCCATACCAGTACTTAACGGTACCTATTTTTGTCTACATGTGTAGTAATAAGTGTTAATTTATTAATAAAATCTGAATTTTTTTAAATTTAGCATATTTGTTTTCCCAATATATAAACTTGTTTGGGTCTACAAATGAACCTTGTGAAATAATTTATGAATTTTCACACAATCCAGCGCACATAAACTATCTTTTACCAAAAGAACAATTCAGAGGCACAGAGAGCGAACGAGGTGAATAAGGGATTGAAGCTGTGTGTGAATAAAATGTAGGGAATTGTTTTAGTGCAACAGTTTTGCAGAAGAAATAAAAGCTATATTAAAAACATTATATTTTATCCCGCTTTTAAATCAGGGCGGGATACGGTTGCAATGAGGGAACAGAGACTCTTGCAACAGATTGAATTTATGTCTGGACTTTGACTGGGTCGTTCTAAAACATGAATATGCTCAGATCTCGACAACTCCACCGTTACTTTGGCTGTATGTATGTTTAGTGTTGCCTTCCTGCTGGAGGGTGAATCGCAGCTCCTCTCTCAGTTTGCAGTATCTCAGAGGTTTTCTTCTAAAATGACCCTCTATTTAACTCTATCCATTATCCTATAAACTTAGACCAGCTTCTATGTCGATGCTGAAGCATCCTGCAACCCATAATCTTACCACCATCATGTTATATTGCTCAGGGTTATGTGTTAGTTTTTCATTACATTTAGTGTTGTGCATTGTCTGACAAAAAGTTATAATATTGGTAATATTGGTTATCTGACCAAAGCACCCTTTTCCTCATGTTTTCCATGTATCTCCTACATAGCTCCCCTACACAGGACTTTTAAAGGGTAAAGCAATCAACTTTTTTTGCTCATAATTTGTTATCATTGTTGTCTTATAGTGCAGTCTACATATCCTGGTCATTATTTTGAGAAATTACTGTGTATTTGTAAAAATCCTGCTTTTGTGTCTAAAACCGTCAGTGTGGCGCCCTCCTAAGTTTCAATGGTTGTCTTGCATTGACTTTTGAATCAGTATTGCTATTAGTTCAAAGGAAGAAACTGACGTCAGAAGTGCTGCCGCTGTGGGGTATAAAAGCGGCTCCGTCTCATATCCTCCATAGCGAGTTGGAGATTTAATAGTGAGTTTTGCAGTCCTTCTATTGATTTTCAGGTTAGCGATTTATTAGCTTAGCATTCAGGTAGTTTATTTAGCATGTATTTAGCTTTTACTAGTAGCCCAGACCCTCCCATCCACACGTTTCCTGGTCCGCTCGGCAACACCTCCTCTTGGTACATTTTACAAATATCATTTGGGGCGGTGTAAGGCTCTGGTGAGTTACACTTTAAAAGCTTTCTTTCAACAATGTCTTGCCTCTTCGTAGATGCTAGATTGAACATATGACTAACAGTTGTCCTGCCAAGAGATTCTCTCTCATTAGCTGTGGATCTCCGTAGCGCTATTATCTCCAGAGGTAACACGGGCCTTCTGGCTACGTCTTTGATAAATGCTTTTCTACAAATGCCACATTGTACTTGGACAACTCATGTCATGCTTTTCTTTTTTTTGAACAATGGATAAAACAGTTCTCCAACAGATTCTCAAAACTTAGGGTATTGTCTTATAATCTAAATGTCTTCACAACCTTCTTTCTGACCTCTCTGCTGCGTTACTTGGTCTTCATGATGAGGAAAAATTAAAACTCTATCAGGGCGATTGGTTATGATGGGTTTTGTTTAGTCATATTAAAGTAAAAGGAAAGATTTAAAGGCATGTACCATCTTATCCTGCTTGGAATGCTGCTTTACTTTGCCTTGGTCAGTCAAATAAAATACCAATAAACTGCAGTGGATTTTGTGGCTAAATTGAGGCAAAATGTGAAAAACTTCCAGGGTCATAAATACTTTTGCAAGGCTCTGCACATACATCCACGACAAGCAGTCTGAAAGAGAGCAATCAGTCTTGTAAAACGGCAGATGAATTGCTTGATATGAGATGAGAAGTGCTTTACTGCCTGAATATGCTACATGAGTCACTGAATATTTCCAGCATATCAATGAGACAGAGACAGAAGGAGGTTGGTAAAGCTGTGTATGTGACTCACTGTTTCATTTAGCCAGAAATGAAGCATCTCAGCAGTAGCCACATTAACGCTGTTAAAAGACTAGCTTCATTGATCAGTAGCAATAGGGAGCACTCACAATGACACAACCCATCATAAAACCCAATGCATTTCCCTTGTATAAGGCCAGAAATCAACTCTGCAGGGACACAGTGGTATATTGGTTCTCCTAGAGTTGTATAATTAAATAAAACATCAAATCCTGAGATCTTCTGTAATCAATGCTGATTCTGTCTGCACAGACAGGGTGTTTATCATCTTTATAATCACAGCAACATGGTAAGTAAAAATAGTGGAAGAGCACAAACCTCCATTAGAAAGGCTGGATTATGTGCAGCAGATGGCGCTTACCTTTCAGTCCAAACGTCCCGGATATTGACGGCTGTTCTCCTGTGAATTTCTTAGGAGTTTTCTGCTTCCGTCCTGGATCATTAAAAACAAAAAGGAACTGTCATTATATCATTAAAGAATAAGCATATATGGCAAACATAATGTAAGTTACAAAAGTTTGCTGCAATCTTACTGTGCCTCATTCGTTCTGGATCTTCGTCGGGGTAAGACGAGGGAAGACTCCCGCCCTCGCTTTCACTCCCTCCCGCGTCAGATGATGCGCTTTGGCACTGGCTCTGAGGCTGAACTGTATGCGACGTGTGAATCGGCTGTGAAGCCGGGACCTGACTGTGCACTTTCCTCTCGCTCTTAAGGTGGGCCAGTTCTCCGTTCTGAGACGGTGCCGACACCTCGTACGTTTTTTTCACCTTGAAGAACATCGGCGAGGGGTGGCTGTTCTCCATGGCCCTGAAATTCACCAACGGAGAGGACAGGTTAGGGCATCAACACCTTTTGAACAATGTCCGCGTGGTGACTATGAGTCGGAATTTGAACGTTAAGTCACCTTTTCTTGATGTTGGACTTCTTAAGAAGCTGCTCCTCCTTGGCTTCCTTGCTAACTCTGTCAGGGTGGTTCCACAGCTTGTGCTTTTCCAGCCGTACTTTTGTGGCAAAAGCTGCCTCACAGTAGGGACAGCCATGACTCAGCTTCTCTGCTACAGTGGGCTGAATAAAGATATGAGGAGAGGGGATCTAGTTTAAGTCCTCCCCCTACTCAATAACCGATACCAGTGGGAGGTTATTATTTAAAGCTTTTAGGTGACTAATAAACCATTAAAAGAAGAAAAACGCTGCATTGTAAATTCTACATTTTAATGCTCAATTAAGAATCAGGCGAGTTTCTTGAATCTTTAAAGCAAATTTGAAAGAATCCAAGCAGAAATAGTCGCATAGCAGGAAAAGCAGAGGGCAGTGACTCACCCCTTGGCAGCGTTGATAGTGGTACTTGACGCCACAGATGCTGGGAAATTCTAACCAACAGCCTGAACATGGACATTTAACCCTGGAGCGGCGCTTGAACTCTTCCTTCCATTGTATTATCAAATGGGCCTGCACAGAGAGGATAAAAACAGAATGAGAACATAGGATTTTCTCTTCCACCGAGTCGGTTTATCTCGCAGACATTTACAAGGAACTGCCTACTGTGCACGGATAATAAAGCCCAATCATGTCGCAGAGAGATACTCACAGGAATGCTCCTAAGCTCCTGACCTTCAGTTTTAGGTCGACCTTTTCTTTTCCCATCTGCTTGCTCATCACACATTAAACCTGACAAAATGAGAACACAATCTCTTTTGAATAAAAATGACAACACTGCTTCACACTTAATAACAGCCCGCAAATTGTCATGACACACTTATGTGAACTGCTCTGTCACGGCAACCCATTTTCAGTATCTTTCTGTCCTAACAAAACCGCTTATTCATACTCAAACCCTACACGTAAATTAATACATAAAAAAATACAGGATCAGCTAAGCAGTTGGGATAAACTGGTGCACAAGGGATCCCCAAGATATTACATTTTAAACTTTTATTTTTCCCTAAATTCATGCAAAGTTTTCAGCATTTTACTGAAGTCCTGCAACACAATAATTTTTTTTGTTTTTGTCTTTTTAGACTAAGAGCTCAAGACCTTGAGGTGATAATGCTTGGAGGAGTTGTGTGTTTAAATCAAAGACTATACTTATCTTCTTGATAACAAATATAGATAGTTGAATCATTTCAATGACCAGTTGAAGCTTCAATTACACTTTGAAATGAATATCAAGGTTCTAAGCAGCTGCAACTTTTCCTTTTTGCTAGACAAATTGAATTTAACGGCTTAAAAGAGCAGGGTGTGCATCTATACAACTGCAGACTCTAGAGTTATATCCTGTGTGCGCCATTATTAGGCAAGCTACATTTTTGAGAATGTATTTTATTGTTGAACAACTTCAGCGCTCTCAGTCAATCCAAAATGTTTAAAAACCTCAGACCTGAATATTTAAGAAAGTGAAAAAAAATGTTTTTGGTATTCTGTTTGAGCAGAATTAGGTCTGTCCACACAAAGACGAACGGTAAATTTTCCTAAACAATTAGGAAAAAATGAGCGTCCGCACAAGAAGACGCAGCACCGCTGAAAATACTGTAGTATGCTGGGCCCAATGGTGGCGCTGGGAAACTGCCACAGAAATATGTAAAACAAAATGGCCATACAACTCATGAAGTAATCATAAAACACAAACATCTACGCATGCTCAGCGTGATCTTTATGTGGTTTGACTGGGGACACGCCATGTAGAGCAGGCTTGTTACAAAGGAAGAGTCCGAGGACGCTAATAGCCGCCTTGAAAAGCCAATATTTGCCTTAGCATGAATGCAAGACCAGACAGCGGCATCTTTGTTGTCATTTGTGAGAGTGAGACACATGTGGGTTATGGAGAGAGGCGAAACTACGACATCATCGCTTCAGAAAAGATGCGGATCACGTGTACACACGGAAACATGGGAAACACGAACGCAGCGTTTCAAAATACATCCATTCATTTAAAAAAATATCGTTTATGGTCTTCCAAAACGGGGGTTCCATGTGGATGCACAGCCTAAACGACAAATACCTTTGCAGATGCATCTAATCCCGAGTCATTAGACAACTGAAAGAAAAGTGAGGCTTTGGCCATCTCAGTTTTTTTTAAGCTGTTGATGTAAGAATAACAGACAAACCAAACACAACTTACAAATGAAATTGTTGAATTGTCAGCGACCTGGAGAGCCACCCTGCTTTTCCTGTCATGGAGTCTGTCTGTATGTTGTTCTGTTGACGATGATCAACATCTTGTGTAGCTACAACCACAGCCTCCCAGGTGCTGTTACGAGAGATTTAGTGCTTTTCTTCATCTTAATTTCCCTGTTTAAGAAGAGCCCATCAACTCTCGATATAGATCATGAAGACTGATCAGAACTTATTCCACATAATTATCTGACCCAACCGACCAAACTTGGAAATCAAAGGGTCAATATTGAACAGTAAACAATTAATCATTTACTTAAAGATTACTAAACAAAAATGCAATAGTAACTCCAACATCTACATACCTTTTACAAGTACCTCTTTGGGGTGTTTGCGTACTTTTTCAGGAACATTTAGTTTCAGTATGAACTATACGATTAATAATGTGATAACTTATCTAAAATACCACTTCTCTGACCCCAGATATTATGCTAAAAGGCTTTAATCATAACAAAGCAAGCAGCAAGCTAGGGAGAGCTGCAGCTAAACTTTAGTTATTAAAGTTGACAACTTCAAAGAAAAGAAGCACAACGTCTTATTATGTTGGTTTAGCAAAAACAAACTGAACTAAATTGAGATTTGCAACAGGCTAATATATGAACAAGTCATATCAAACAATATGACTGGAATTTATGCATTTATTTTGCTTAAATTGAAATACATGTGTAGGATCTTTTAGTAGGCGAGTGCACTCAAAGGTGAGCAACTATGTGTGTAAATTTCAAAACACCTGATTTTATATTTTTGCTATTTATTATTCATTGCTTGTTTTTTCAATCCATTTTAAAGTAATAGTCTACAACTCTGTATTTAGATAAATAAAGATTTAACAAGAAAATATCATGTGAAAATAAAAATTTTCAAGGCAACTCACTCTTCTCCAAATGCAATACATGTGTCTATAAATGCATGTATTGTAAATAAATAATCTTTCTAAATAGTTGTGATTTCATTATTGAAAATAAGAGCAGTATTTTTTATAATGACTCTAAGAGCTTTCTAGGAGCTAAGTTTGCAACGTCCCAGCTAGGGCTGCAACAACAAATCAATAAAATCGATATAAATCAACAATTAAAGGCGTTGGCTACGAATGTCATCAGCGATTCGTTGTGTCGCGTGATTAATGCGTCACTCGCCACGTTGCGGAGCCGCTTACCTCACCTGCAGAGCGGCGTAAACAAAGCGGAGCCGGCATTTTCAGGTACTGCTTTTTTATAGTAAATTCTACAAATGATGACGTAAGGAAACACAGCTCGAACCAAGTCCTCAAAAGATGAGGAGCTCATTGTGCTTCACACAATCAAAAATAAGTAACGTGCGAGATTTGACACGGCACGAGAGCTCCACAGTGACACAAGACTTGAAATAACATGGAGTCATTGATGAGGGTGAAGACAACTCAACAGCAGGGTAAGTCGTTACAGCATCTGACGTTTGTTCCGTTTCAAAGTGCTGCCTTGTCTTCAATCTGCCCGATAGCTCGTCTAATGCGGCTGTTAGCTGGTTAGCTAGTGACAGGAGCTTGTTTACATGCAACGTACCCTGATGTAATTAAGATATATTCGGATTAAAAGAAAGTATTCTGAATGCACCGTTTATATGGGCTCAAAATCAAATAATCCGATCATGACGTGGGTTTACTTGAACCAAGCTTTATTCAGTGTAGAAACTCTCTGACTTTAGCAGACTTGTTGAATTTCCATAAACCAACTGGAGAAGTTTTGTACTTCTTCACGCAGAAAAACAACAACAAGCACAGAGGTGTGTTGGTTCTGACTGTTCTGAGTGCATAAAAACGGACCCGCACCAGCTTCTGAGACTGGTTGAGACTTTGCTTTCCAAAATTACACTACAGGCTCAGCAACTCATGATGTTGCTGTTGAGAGAGCGTGAGGAAGTTATGATCATCCCAAAATGTTCTGTGCCCTCAGAAGAAATACAAAGTATTAAATATCTAACAGCCTTTTTGACTCTTCAAAGAAAAGTTAGAAAAAAACTTATAGAATAAACATCCTTGGAAGTGAAATGTAGGACGAATGTAGCATGTAGTATTTACATTAAATGGAGCTTGTGCTGAAACAGTCTGAAATGACCTGGTGATTTCTTTGATTGTCAGAAGTGGTGTTTTTGCACTGGTTGCATAGTTATGCCCAATTATTTCCCCTAGATGCACTAACACAAGGGTGAGGTTCAACCAAACCGCATTTCACACGAGTTTTACAGCTTCTCTTTTCTTGTTGAATCGGTGTTCATATAGACAACATTGACTATTAAATGACTGACGTACAATCAACATAAACTTCTTTATTTGAAGCAAAATTATCTTTTACCTATTATTTATTATTATTGTAACAGAACACCTAAGTGGCAACTTGTTTTTTTTGTGTGTGAGAACTTTTTTTGTCTTCCGAGTTATCGATTAATTGTAAAAATACTTGACCGATTAATAGATTATTTAAATAATCGGTAGTTGCAGCTCTAGTCCTAGCAAACTTAGCTCTTAGAAATGTTGGCAAAGGGTCTACAGTCATATTTAACAAGTTAGAATATGTGTTCTGATGCGGCCTCTATTTTCAGAGTGAAAGAACCTTTTGAAAATAAATGATAGGTAGTTATTAAACATACTTTTCAATAAGCCCACATTTCAATGTTAAAAAATTGTTTATTGGTCTGATATAAAATATAATCTTAAATGTTAATGTCCACCAGCTGTAAGCAGAAGATCATCATAATTAACAAAACTAAGACTTGAAAACATTCGTTTGTGTGTAATTAAACTATATCATGTGTTTTATCCAGTGAAATTAATTACTGAAATAAATGAACATTTCAATAATATTCCAATTTATTCAATATGACTAAACTGTCTACAGTTAATTTTTTTCCTCCTGCGAACACAAAGCAGGATTTGGACAGAAACCCACAGAACGAGGTTGTTTCTCCACACATACAGAATCTGATGAATGAATGAATGATATCATGGAGAGTCTCGTGTGAACAAATGGACTGACTCACATGACGTATGTGTGTACACAGGGCTCAAAGGAAACGCGTGGAGTCAGATGTCAGTCTCCCGTGAGCGTGTCCATGTGTTGGTATGTGTGTTTTTTGCATGAGTGAGGGGAAAGTGAAAGCTGTGTGAGCAAACGGTTTAAATTGCAGGAGGTTGAGTGAACCTCTGACACAGCAGACCGACTGCCTCGGCTCGCTCTGTTCTCTCTCTTGCTCACCTCTTTCATCTCTCATATTGCTGCTTTCCCCTTTTCTCACCACAAGCCCAAGTTTCTCTCCTTTCTCTCTCTGCTAATCTTCTCGACGGTTCCACCGTCTCATTACTGCTCTCTTCTCACCCACAATTAAACCCCCACGCTGCCTTTCCCCAGCACACTGCTACCAGAGCGATTCAGCCGAGAAAGATGAAGAGTGGGCTCTGTATCGGGACATGTATGAGTGAAAAAGGTGAGAAAAGAGGGAGAAGAGAATAAAAAGGAGCGAGAAGAGCATCTCACAGACGGATGATTCTTGCTGAGCATAACACTGAATGACAGAGCCGCAGGTAAACCGGCTCTGCAGAACGTGTCTTTACATATGCTCTGAACTCCCCTGCATCGACATGGCAAGAGCAAAAAAAAGGCCACAAAAATGACAACCAGGACACAGAGATAATACTAAAGAGATGGATTATTACAAGTCACAAAAAAAACTGATATAGTTCTTGTCACGCTTTGGGTCTTTTTTCTGAAATTGGTTTCACTCCCCGTGTTCTGGGATATTTACCTTGCTTCTTGCAAACCCATTGACAAAATCATCACGCTGAAAACACAATCTCCACATTGAAAAAACAATGACGGTGGCGTCATGCTGTGGAGATTTTGTTTCTTCAACATGGATAAGAAAGCAGGTCAGGAGTAAAGGAGGTTCATAAGAAGAAAGAAGAATTGGCAACATTGTCAGACTAGAAGTGTGAAACTGGCAGAGACGTTTGCAGCCTTAATGGAAGTGAAAGGTATTCTGCACAGTATCGACTCCTTTCACTTTACAGTTATGCACTGCTTTTTGCTGATCAGTCAAAATGTAATGTGACAAAATGTGAAAAAAAGTTTCAGGGGTCTGACTACCTTACGAGTCAAAGTGTGTGTCAGCATCTCACACTAAACTTTCAACACCTCTATGGTCCTTCCTCAGCTCTGTTTTTCTCACTCGGACCCACAGACAAAAACACAGTCTAATGGTTCATGTTTAATCTCTTTCTGCCGACCCACAACATTAAGCCAGTCAGAAAATAATTTCAGATAGAGTGAAATGGAATGAGAAGTGCCACAACATTGCTGGCTTGAAACTCCACACACTTCATGACAAAATGTGTAAACACCGACATAAAAAGCACACAGCGCTGCACAAACAAGTACACAAACCCATTACCAGTGTGTGTGTGTGTGTCATGTCTATGCATTGATATGAGTGTATTAATATTCTCCAGGCAACAGAGCATTTCTCTATTAGCTGGGTAGCAGCTGGAGAGGTGATGCACTCGGCAAAGCTGCTCTTTTGCGGGGAATGAAATTGAGCATGCATCCTAATTCTTGTCCTAGAAAATAAAGGCCTTGTAAAAAAAAAAACACCAAAAAAAAAAAAAACAGCATAATTAATGAATCTTGCTCTTGGGAAAGATATGATCTTGTTGCTATGGGAATACCGTCCACTTGTCTTACGTGCCACAATTACAGGCCTCTTTAGTGAAAACGAAACAATCTGACTCAAGTTTAGTGCAGCGCGCAAACAATCCAAGCCTCTTCTGCACATGTCCTCACGGGAGTCACGGTTATAAATAAAATATTAAATCAAAAAAATTGAATAAAAAGGCAAATTCTTCTCTTTTGGGTTGTCAATACATCATACCCTTTAAGCACAAGTAGAGAGTCTGGAGCCCACTGGCGCTCTAATGCTCCAGCAATCACGTGCATTGTCTTGGTCTGAAACAAAGCAGGCCCATTGTGTCGGATCCAAAGCCACGGTGATAAAACAGCTGCTCTGCTAATGTCAGAGTGGGACTTGCTCCCAGCTGCCCGCAACTGTTGCTCCACACTGTTTAACACTTAAAGGCGTGCGAGAGGAGAAAAGAAAAGTAGAGAGGGAGACGAGTCAGGACCCAGGAGCCCTGGCAGCTGTCTAATGATCTCAAATAACCTCTGCGTTCTCCTAGCTACGCCTGCAACTGCTCTCCCTCGGTGCAAGCGTTCGCACATTACCCACAAGCACACATGCATACACACAGCAGCGTGCACCCACAGAACAGGCGTTTGTTTTCCTTGACAAACACTTACACAGAAGCCTTTGTCTGCCTCTGCACACTGGGCTTTTGACCTACTGTAGTTATAAACAAACAACATTCCCCACTAACACATGCTTTGTGGAACGAGGGCATGGAGTCACTACTTCCTCAATCCGAACGGACAAAAGGTGAAGAAACCAAGACACCTGGGCTCAGAGCACAATGGTCACAGCAATGCTCTGCTGCAGGCACTGTGGTTTTGTTACAAAAAAAAAAAAAACTCAGGTCTTCTGTTTCATATGCATTCATTTTTTTAGCACTTCCTATGTCCGCATTTTTTTCTGCAAGTATTCTCCCCTTTCTATCAGACACACTCAGTACATTTCTTCCCCTTCTTCGCATACGCACCTCCTTTGGAAGACGTCCCCATATTCCCTCCCAGTCAGACCTGCTTGCAGAGAGGGAGCAACACAGAGAAGAGGGGTGGAGCGGCACCAGAAGACACTGACTTACTGAAAGAAAACCAGACTCTGTTAGAGAGTCTGGCTCTCAGACTCATGCCGTCTTTGTCTTACTGCCCTCCCTCTCTCGTACTTTCTGCCCCCCCTGTAACTGTGCCTAAGCTAAGCACTTTGTTCACATACACACATAGACAGGTTTCAACTTAATCGTTTTATTTTATGAATGCATGATCTAACCCTGACCCTGTCTACCCTGCAGGTACCATCAAATCTTCTCTGTGGTGGAATTGACACAATGCAAATGTTGTTGTTTTTTTATAATACTAAAAGCAGTACTAAACACATAAAATACAGAGCCTTTCAAAGTGATTTATTAAAGGTAACACTAATTACTTTAAATTAAATAAAAGGTGTTTTTCAATAAATAAATAAATTCAACATTTAATTTTAAGCCTTATTCTCTGATATTGATGGTGTGCTGATCTTTGTATAGAGGCGACAACAGAAACAGCAGAAGAACGGTATTAACAAAACATATGTGATAATAATGATAATACTCATCTTTATTATCATTGAAGCATACATCCCACTGAAATTTGTCCTCTAAATTTAACCCATCCCGTAGGGAGCAGTGAGCTGCCACTGTGTATCGCTCAGGGAGCACTCTGGGGCTAAGGGTCTTGCAGTCTGTGGGAGTTGAACCCAGGCCTTTGGAGCCTCTCCAGGATGCAAGGGCCCTGCTCTCTAACCATGACGCTACCACTTCCTTATTTTTAATAAGCAGTGAAAAATAAAACATAAGCTTTTTTTTTCTTCCATCTTTTTTTAACCATATAATATAATACAGAAGAAGATGCTTGAATTATTCTAGACCTTCTGTCATCTCTCCACTGATCTGCTCCAGTCCTGTTCTCTCTCAATGCTGCAGAAATTATTCCTTAATCCAGCTCAAACCTTAGCAACCATCTGACACGATATACAGTAATGTTAACTAAAGAAAATTATACAACACCATAAACTCTTGCTTCTTAACCTAACTAACAAACTGTGTGCTTGTTAAAAAAAAAAGAAAAAAAAAGGCAGACTAAAAGGAAAGAGGAAAGGAAGAAAGACCCATCTCAGTGGCAAGTGTATGCTCTATACAAGGTCTCTCTGCAAATTAGGGCTGGGCGATATGGACCAAAAATAATATCTCGATATTTTTAGGCTGGATGCCGATATACGATATTTATCTTGATATGCTTTTCTTTGCATAAAGTAATTATAAAACGGCATCTCTGAATCAAAGCTTTAACCCAAATGCCTAACAGGCACATTTTTAACAAACAGCTGTAGATAAATATGAGAAACAGCTGAAAAATAATGTACTGGAATACATAAAGCTATAACTCTAACGCGACAGAGACAATCTCGATATAAACAATATTGTCTGATCTTATATCTCTTTTTGAAAAATCTTGATATTTTAACAATCTCGATATATTGCCCAGCCCTAGTAGACGGCTTAATATGTGGAAACTTAAAGATGGATGGATCAGTTCCTCACACTCCAATAAAACATCCCAACAACAGACCCACGGTGCATATGCTATATTTGGCATTTGCATTAGACTGCACAGTCCATCTTCACTGAGGTAAATAAGAAACAAAAGCTGTTTTCCCACACCAACATGTTGAATCACATAACGATTAGAAAGCCAAGAGAACAGTAGGGGGTGTAAATCATACGAGACTGAAGCAGCTGAATATTTCCTTACCTGTTAAAGCTTTCTGCATATTAAGCGTTTGTTTGTGAGAGTTTAATCAACAAAGTAAACAAATACTATTTCCAGAAAAACACAACCTTCTGTTGAAATAATCCTGATTAAAAGCACATTTTTACATGCATTCTGCATGTAAAAAACATTCTCCACTTTACTAGATCTGTCTGCTCAGGGTGTACATCTTTCAGTTAATCCGTTGGCTTGCACTCTCATGTTTCATAGTATGAAACTGAGTGGAAGATCCTCCGACCACATGCCTTTAAAATTAGTCGCTAGCGTGAGAAAGCAAGTGTCCGAATGAAAAACTACTTTCAGGGACGCTTGGCGCCTGAAACCGCTGTAGAACGACTCGCTCCTTACAAGAGGTCAAAACTACCAGTTTAATAGCACCACTAAGCCACACATTACACAGCCAGTTCAAAGGAAAAGGGACTGGGTCAGGACTTCTGAAATGCAACATGTTACAACTGTTTTCTTTATGGTTATGCAGAACTAATGTGGACTAATGGGTTTAACGACTTCCAATCACAACGGCTCCAGCTGGATGGTCACATGTGTGTCATTTCAAGGGAAAGATGATGAAGGAGGTAATGACTTAACAGCAGAACAAGCTAAATATGTATAGTGGGCCAACAGTTTATGGTGGGGTTTTAACTGTTAAATTACATATCCATTCATTATATTAACCAAGCAGACTTCACTTGCTCTAGATTGTTGTTCTCTCCTTATGGAAAATGACTCACCAACTTAGATTCTTTCTTCCTAACAATCAGTCTGTACTCCTTTTCACCACCTACCCTAAAACTCCACAAATAATATATGGGATAATCCACTAATCCACTCTGGTCTTATTTCTTTCCACGGAGGCTTTCCTCTTCTTCTACACGGTTTGTTTCTTGGGACTCTCAGCCATGTTCAAAGTATACGGTGAGAGCAGTGGAGCTACAATGAACGGCTAACACCGAAGCTAACTGCTAAGCTAACCGGATACATAAAAACGAACACGCACACTGGCGTTACATGAGCGCGTCAGAAGGATTGGCATGTGGGAAAACCAATAGATAAGGTGATTTTCCCTTTTTTCACTCATCTCCTGAAGGTGTGCTGAGTTATCTGGCATCCAGCTGGATTTTTCTGTCCAGTGCAACACACGCGCTTGAATGGACACATCAAAAGTCAAGATATCGAAATGATGCAGTTCAAAGTATTATGAACTTACCCTGTCAATAGTCATAATGTTATTCCAGATCTTTGTAGGTCTGTAAACCAGACTTGGGTAATTATTTTTCACAAACAGTAACTGTTCACATTGTGAATGTTTGTTGAGGGCTGAACCATTGACTTTACATGATTTATATTATTTACATAATATATATTACATGATAAACTATATTTATGTCTTATCTTCAGGACACAGTAGACATTGTAACATATTGACAAAGGATGCTTTAAAAAATGTATAACTTTTATAACTTTATATACTTTTTTGCTCCACCTGTATCGCTTTGATTAAAAAAAATAGTATTTTAAATGCTGGCTTAAAAATAATAGACATATCTGTGATTTTTTGTTATTGTGATGTTTTAATTTTTATCTTTCTATAATTAGATTTTTTTATTATTATTATTATTGCAATTTCTTCTTTTAGAAATGTTGACCAATAATTTTGGTCACTGGCATTTAGTTAATGTTGTTAATCATATCCTTTATGTATTTTCTATTGTTGTGTATACACTCCCTGCATTTTGATTTTCAAGGAACTTTTGGAAACCAACCACTGCTGATGTGTGTATGATTCACTCTAAAAATGAATATATGCTGAAGTTTGTCCCAGAGGGAATCTGTTTAGGCTTTCAACCTTGTAACAAACCCCACCCCTTTAAGTGCTCATTGGTCAGACTGTCTATGTGGAAGTGTGTGATTGGTTGTTTTGCATTTCGTTTCCATTCTACACCTTTCTTCTTAAATCAGGGTCCTTTTTTTCAGCGTGACGGTGGACGGCTGGTGGGGTTTCGCTGCTTCTCTAGGTTTATTCTCGTAGCGGAGCATTGCGTAGTGCAGCACGAAGGGGGCTGTTTTCCCATGTCTTATTTACATTATTGTGGTGTGTGTAAGCCTATGGAGATAGAGGGTAGCTGAGAGGATGGCTGTGTTGAGTTTGCAGAAATGAGGAAATGCAATGTCTGCCCTATTTGAGAGTTCAAGTCTTGACTTCAGGACTTACAAGACAACATTTGCAGGTGTCTGAAGAAACTTATTTACTACTAAGTAAAATAACAAAGACAATGTGCGCCTGTGAAGTGCATTTAATTAAAGGAACATTGAAACATAAACAGATTAAAATAACAAAAGAAATAAAAAAAACTATACCATAAAAAAGGGACAGACAGTGGGCTTTCCATGGAAAAAATTATTTATCTAAAATAGGAATAGAAATAATAAATGGTTATAGTGGCAGCGGCTTGTTTTTTCCTAAAAAAAATAAGCAAAAAAAACCACCCATTTTGCTTGTTGATGCAAGTACAACGCTAGAATGGGAACTTCTCAACTGCATCTTATCTGAGTGGCTCAGGTGGCTCATTATGAGGAAGAGGCTTAGTTAATAAGGCTAGTCTGACAGGATAAGCTAGTGGTAGCTAATCCTGAGTGGGAAGCCCCAACTGTCAAAATACCTGCATTTAGCTGCAATCACACGTAGCTGCATAAATAATCACTCCAAAAATGACTGATGGTAAATAAAAAAGCAAATTTAAAGTATTGAGCACCAAAAGGAATAAAAAAATAAATAAATCTGCAAGCTTAAAGCCATCAAGAGGCTTTAGCACAGACTGAACCTTAGCTTTTGTTGACAAATTTGCATTGCAGTTAGGGAGAAAGAAAAATTAATAAATAAAAATGATATAAATAAAGAAGTGGTGGAAAGGACCGAAGAAAGAAGGCACCAAAGAAATATTGCTCACAAGATTTCTTCAGATATACAGGACTGTCTCAGAAAATTAGAATATTGTGATAAAGTTCTTTATTTTCTGTAATGCAATTAAAAAACATGAAATGTCATACATTCTGGATTCATTACAAATCAACTGAAATATCGCAAGCCCTTTATTGTTTTAATATCGCTGATTATGGCGTACAGCTGAAGAAAACTCAAAAATCCTATCTCAAAATATTAGAATATTTCCTCAGACCAAGTAAAAAAAAAATAATTATAACAGCAAAACAAAATCAAACATTTGAAAATGTCCATTAATGCACTCAGTACTTGGTTGGGAATCCTTTTGCACAGATTACTGCATCAATGCGGCGTGGCATGGAGGCAATCAGCCTGTGGCATTGCTGAGGTGTTATGGATGCCCAGGATGCTTCAATAGCGGCCTTTAGCTCATTTGCATTGTTGGGTCTGGTGTCTTTCAGCTTCTTCTTCACAATACCCCACAAATTCTCGATGGGGTTCAGGTCAGGGGAATTGGCAGGCCAATCAAGGACAGTAATGCCATGGTCAGTACACCAGTTACTGGTGGTTTTGGCACTGTGGGCAGGTGCCAGATCTTGGTTGTGCAGCGTTTCCTGCCACATTTCCCCCTTCCAACACACTTTTTGTGAATGTGCTTTGAAACTGCACTCTATGAACAGCCTGCTCTTTGAGAAATTTCTTTTTGTGTCTTACCCTCCTGATGGAGGGTGTCAATGATGGTCTTCTGGACAGCAGTCAGATCAGCAGTCTTCCCCATACTTGTGATTTAGTTTACTGAACCAAGCTGAGTGTTTTTCAAGGCTCAGGAAACCCTTGCAGGTGTTTCGAGTTAATTAGACGATTCAAGTGATTAGTTGAATAGCCTACTAGTATACTTTTTCACGATATTCTAATTTTCTGAGACAGTCCTGTATACTTAACTCTAATGTTGTTTTCGTTTTAATTTTCTTTTCATTTTAACTGCTCTTATGGAGTTTGTTAAAATTCAAACATGAAGAAATCTCATTATTTAACAGAATATCAAACCGGTGGTTTGGTTTCATTCTGCAGCAGGTAAGTGAGCAAATCAATATGAATTACTCAGTCACAGTACTTTTGCAACAAAGCCTGTGTTGATTAGCCTACAACAGCTGAATTTGATATTCCTGACATTGTGTTTTTTGTAACAAATCCCATTAAGGCCCACTCAGGGTTTTTCATTTTTCAATTTTCATTTAAACTGGTATATTTTTATTTTTTTAAATTTAACATCTCACACGGAGTGTTTCTTTTGTCTCAGAAGTCAGAGCTGGGAACAACAGCTCATCTGAGTTGGGGAGTGTTTTAATTGCAGGAAGGAAAACAGGGAGACTAGCCGTTTGTTTTTTTGCAAACCATTGGTAGTAAAAGTTGATACAATTTTTGTCAACGTTTCATATGTTCAAAGACTGAAGGAATATGATGGCAAAATAATTTTACAGAACTTTTTATGCCACAGACTTATACATACAAACACTGAGAGGTGCTACATCAATTCGTTTACAATGGCATTTTACTTCTTACTACATTCTGTATGTGAAAAGCCATACTGGATACTAAACTTGGGGTTTCCTGGCAAACACATTTGTCGGCCGCATTTGAGGAAGTCTTTGAAGGATTTGTGAGTGGACTGCGCTGGGACGTAATCAGCCTACAAAAACGTCTTTCGAAGGATGCAGCCCATGAATTGGGACACACCCTCTGACTTTCCGAAAAAGTGAGTTGCAGATTTCGGGTTGTGCAGTGCATTGTGGGTAAGTTCCTTTTTCTGGCTACCAAATAATTGTGGAAAGCAACAACGAGAAATATGATTGTCTTGGAGACACTGACTGTCAAATGACACCGTTTGTCCTCTGCAAGGACACTGTCTCTGTCTTAAACTGGGACAGTGATTTGGCTGATGGTGCGAGCCGCACTAGGACTGAGGAAAAGTGAGTTAAAAGATGGGGGGGGGGGGGGGGGGGGGTAGAAAATCAGAGAGCGACTATGAGCTGAGGGAGAGACGGGTGTTTTCTTTAGTGGGTGGTGAAGCAGGTTCTAGGTTCACCGGGCCGTCTCATGACTCAAAGCACCTCTGAAGCACCGTACGGGTTGACGGCCTGGAGAGTCCGCAGGACACGGGGATATGTGCTGACTATTAAACGCCTTTCCACAGCGCACCTTACTGCGATGATAAAGAGGAATATGATGTATTACTGTAAACCTTATTATATTTCTGTAATCCACTAAAACCAATTACCCTGAATAAAGTGTCGTTTTGGCCCCATTAATGTGAGTGGAGTGATATGGCGGCGTATGGTGCCGCTAATTTAGACACGGAGCGTTTATCTACTATATTAATCAACTTTTCTGTTATTTCTGGACGCATTTGAATTATTTAAAAAGTGACAGTGGGCAAAATAAAATTTCTGTCGGGCTGATTCCATGTTCTGTCTCTGTTCTCTTTTGCCTACAGGGCAGCCGCCCTGAGCCTGACAGCTTCTTCGGTTTCAAGATTAGATCATAGCCAACATAATGATGAAGATTAGACACAAATGTGTGCAAAAAAACTTGCAATTTTAGTCCATCTTTGACGTCCGTCTGGATCATTATTTTCTGCCGGGAAATTGTGAAGAGTGAAAGGAGGTTTACAACCGCATTTCTTCTTTCTGTCTCTGGGTGAACTCGGTGGCCTTGCAATTGTGTTGTCTTTCACCATTCAAGCCTATAAAGTCCATATTAGAGCAATTCAACATGGCGCAAAGTGCACCGGCCATTGTACAGCACATATATCAAGGCTTAAAGCCTTAAAACCCAACTGTGAGCCTCATGGTCACATCTGAGACCTGCACTCCACACAAATTACAGTGACATCGGGGTTTGTTTGGTAGCCACAATTTTCAAACTCGTATGACTCACGCATACGAAAAATGCAATACGCAATTTCGCTTATTGGAATACAGACTTTGGGGAACGTTCTTGGCGTTTCTCTGACCAGGAACTCTGAAAATCCAACTTCCAAGAACAATGGAAATCCAGCAGCATGCCTCATGCAGTTAGAACAGCTTGTAGATCATTTTAGACTCACTTGGTTAAAATAAAGGGTATTAAAAATTTAACAAAGCTCAAGTTCAAAAATAAATAGTTTTCTTTGAAAGAAAGGTCCCAGAGCTGCACAGCACACAGAAAGACATTTTTGCCCTCTTTTTAAATGCTCAAGTGTTCTCTAATTGAGGCGGACATTAATGTTTGCAGAAACATCAGTGCCTGACGTTGTATTCTAAAGCATTTTTAAAGAACAGATTTACTTCAATCTAATCAAAAGAAGCAGGTTTAATGTTTTTTCTTCATCTGTCCAGTTGCAGTTTTTCCAGGTATACCATATAGAGAAGCTGGATGCCTACATGTGGCAGGGCAGTTTTGCCCTACAGAACGGGAATATCAAGACTCTATCTAATTATCTAAATAAGTGAGTTTATTAAATCCAGTTTCGATCCGGCATCAAAGTGGGCTGGCCAGATTGATTTAATGGTAACGTGTTCGTATGACCTACAACCATTCAAATTGTGTGTGGGTGTGTGTAGAAAGAAGTATCTTTGTGTTGAGTTTGTCACTTTGAGGTGCACAGTTGTAAGAAACGGCAGAAAGCCCACAACCCACAGCACCCAAGAGCAGCAAAGGAAAGGTGGACCTAGTTGAGGAAGGCTGCATTACCCCAGGGCTGCCATGAGCCCCGTACTAAGATATGTCTTTCAGCGAGGCACAGGGGCACCAGCCTCAAGGCCAAAGAGACACAGAGTCTCCCGACCCAGCCACACGCCCAACCCAGGCCACGCAAACCAAGCCCATGAACCAGTGACGGCACAGGAGGAGGGACACTCACCTGAGGCCTGCATAGCTCCCGGGAGCCATAGGCCACCAGACAGGAGCAAGAGGACCACGCTATACAGCTCCCCAACTGGCCCCTTCTTGTCCCCCAAGTTCCGACACCATACAACAGCCCTACCCAGAGACACCAACAACCTAGAGATCCCCAAAGACACCAGGAGGAAGCCCCCACAGAGCAGCTACACCTCCAGGTGGGAGCAGTCCGGGAGAACCCAGGTCAGCCAAGCGAAGCAAGCCCCCCGCCAGCAAGAGCCATGCAGGCCCCGGCAGGTGCAAACCAGGTTTAATCACAATATCAAAGGGAGGAAAACATAAAACAACAAAGAAAAAATTCTCAAAGTCAACCTCAAGGACCACATCCTCCCATGTGATCTGTCTGGTGTGGCGAGATTAAAGCTTAATCACAACACTCTAGGAACCCATGTAAGGCAATATGCAATAAGAGTCTTTGGGGAGTTTCAGGAAGTGACGAGTTCAACGTTAAGTTGTTTCCAATGAATTTGTTTGGAATTATAACGTTTTTATTCAGGGAAATGTATCAACGAACAAAAGAACTGATAGAGGAAGGAAAAACTTTAAACTACTGTTCGACAGGGAATGAAAACATCATTAATTTTAGACATTAGCCCTTTCTGTGTATGTCATTGCCTTGTTTTAGGCTGAAACAGTTGAGTGAAACAGTGTCTTACACATGATACTTTCTACTTCACAGATACATGCAAGTAGACATTTCTTATGTGACAATAGTTAATAGACTGAAGCTATGTAATATTTTTCTTGTCATTAAGACCATTCAAATTGCTTTTTCTAACCCTAAAAGACCCAAGAACTGACAAGTATTCAGACACCAATACACAGATCAGCAGACACTTCAACATATGGTGGGAGAAAACTGGAATCAAGCTGACATCCCATAAACTACAAGATGACCACTCTTGCCTCAACGGCACAAGCGTCCGCACTATTGCTGCACGACACTCTGCAGGTGCATCAGTCACGCTGGATTTGCCCTAAGGTTTGAAATATGCATTTAAGAAATGACAAAATCTAGAGCCAAATCTCCTCCATTTCACTCCCACTGGATTACAGATAGTATGTCCTGTTCATAGCTGGAGAAAAACAGATGAAAAGTAGATATGATCAATTCCTGAAACCCTATATCCTTTCCTTTTCAGAACTCAACACTATTTTTTTTCTGGGTCACTGCGCTTTATTTTAATCTCATTCATTGTTTTTATCAAGGATTCCTATGTTTAGTTACTATTATTTTCTGGAATACTTTTCATACCAGATGTATTGAATTGTGCAATTTTATCACTAAGCAGCAAACAGCACTATTTTCTAAAGATATCAACATTTTCTTGCTCAATAGCTTCAACTGAATTTTTTTCCTAATAAAATCCCTCCAGAGTCAACTTTAACAGCTAAACTCTCTATATAACATGTGAAAGCGCAGTTCGATTGGCAAAGGTGAATATTTCAAAACATCCAAGACAGCTCTTGGATCTGTGCTTAAATTGCTCTAAAAAAAAAGAAAACAATCTTGCAGATACTGACACGCGCTGCTAAATGCAATGATTTAATTGCAGTAGTATCCCTGGGAAGCTTTGCATGCGAGTCAGAGCAAATCAACCATAGGAAAAGAAAGTGGAACATAAGCACAAACTGTAGAGTATGAAGTTACCTGAAAAAGTCCCATAAAAACCTGGAACAATTCATCACCTGTGAAAACATTAGTAAAACAGAGACACGCAGGCATTTCTGCTCATGATCAGCGGTGTTAGAAAAACCTTTATTGTCCCACACTGGGGAAATTCGGGTTAAATTAACGAAGTAGGTTTATCTAACTTCTAGGCTTACGGCAGAGAGAAAATGAGGAGACTGCCACCAACTTTCCACCGGTGAATCTATAAACGTACGTATCTTTATGGAGTAATAAAGGAAAGAGGAAATCTATAAAACATGACACTTTAAGAGCTTGCATGTAAGAAGCTGCCGTTGAAACTGACTCACTGTCTTCCACCAAAATAAACACAACATTAAACCACAAGACCAGCACATTAGCAGGAAGCGATATGAGACTAGAGAGCATGTTCTGAGCCGTTGCCAGCGATCAGATGAGGCAGATAACTGGAAAGCGATAAAGCAGGGATTTCTAGAAAGACTTAAAATGTCATGTGCGTTTCTTACGTTTTCTGCACTCTCCGTTTTAGTTCGGTGAAGCAGGTTTGTATTGACGGCCATAAAAAAAGCAAGCACAACTGTACTCATAGGGGCCCCCGCATGGATATGAAAATACAGCCTGGGGATTTTACGAATAACACAAGGAGAAAAAAAAAAAACACACACACACAAAGAACCACCTCTGTGTCAGGAAAAAAGGAGGCTATTTTGCAGCAACCAAAACAACTGGGTCATATTAGCACAGGCACAGCTTTCCAAGCCTGCCTGATGCTTTTACCAAAGTCATGAGGATCTGCTGGTTATTGAATTGAAAAACCATTCTTTAGTCTCACTTTTTCCTTCCAAAATATTCCATCTGCATCCAGATGGCTCGGGGTTTCAATCATGTCAGTACTTGGCAATACTTGTTTGTTTGGCTCTCTCCCCGTTAGGCAGTCCCAGGAAAAAGTGTTTTACTTTCCAGGCCCCTCTCTGGTGAAAGGGCTAGAGTTACATAGAGGCTGGAACCAATGATTCTTAATAAAATATAAGTCATTCAAGAAAAGCTGCAGGGACCTATTAGAAGCATAGCATGGTAATCAAATCTTTTGGAAACAACGCAGAAATTCGGAACGGCTACCCTAGGATGATAAATCTTCCGCAGATATTGGCAGAAACCAAGAAAGGGCATTTCAAACTAAATGATACCGCTATTAACATTTTCACATTTTGTCACATTAAAACCACAAAATCCAACACGTTTCTTTGCGGTTTTATCTGATAGATAAACCGAGGGGGAGTTAGAAGAAGAAAGTCGCTGTTGGAAAGAGGCAACAAGAACTCCCGTTTGAAGTTTTCCACAAGCCAAAGAAACACAACAAACATGTGGAAAAGCGTGCCCCGGTCAGATGAGGCCAAAACTAAACTTTGTGGCCAAACATGCAAACTGTTGTGTGAAAGAAAACTAACACTGAACCATCAACAAACCATCTCCACAGTGGCAAATGTAGAGGGACGCATTATGATAACCAGCATCAGCTGGTCAGAGTTACAGGGCAATTCTGGAGAAGATCTGACTTTGGGACTGGGGAAGAGGTTCACCTCTCAGCAGAATCTGACGACCTCTGCCTGTCTGTTCCTCTATATATCATGCCCTTCAGGGGAGGAGGGAGTGGCAAGACTTCAGGTGCTGGCTGGGAACACCTGGGTTCAATGTTCCCAGCCGTTGGTACCTAGCTGCACAGAGAGAATAACTTACATTATTTCTGTTTTATTCGTGATCTGGGTCTGAACAATGTTTCATTTGGGAAAACGTTCATTTTGGAAAATGATTATCTCCATTACACCCAATTATGATACCCTCTTGACGCATGTCAAGACGTATATCTTGATCACGTGATATAATACCTAATTAAACCCACAAGCTAGCAAAATGAGCAAGAAACAAATGTTTTTGGAAGGTCTCTTTGCAAAGGGGAAAATGCCCAGTGAGGAGACAGAAGTGCCTATAACGTCCAAGGGCCCTGGTCACATACTATGAATTTACAAATTTCTAAGCCAGTAGCTCACACTGGTTGGATGCATAGGCTTTCGGAATAAATTGTGGCACCATGTTGAATTATTTTATTTTATTTCCGTGTTTTACACTTTGTTTTTATTCTCTTCGTTAGTAAAAAAAAAAAAAAAAAAAAAGAGCTTTTGTGCATATTTACCATAATAAAAACCAGTGGCCAGAAGAACAACATTGCACATGCCCACAATGATTAAACAAGGACAAGCAAAGGAGCCAAGCGAGTCAGTAACATCCAACTGAGGTGTGAAAAAAAACAAGAGGTAAGGTAACCCTAACCCTGTAGATCGGGTTTGTCTTCGACCACGCCGAGCTGTCACTTTGCTGCGAGGCATTGCAGGACGGTCTACTGGCTCCTATGGTGCATTCACACTGAACACGAATGGCGCCACAGTGTCGGCACTTTGGCGTGCTGCCGCTCGCCTGACATATCGCCAGCAGTTCGCATGGCAGGCAACAGCAATTGCACAGCGGGCGACAAGCCTGGAATACAGTAGAACAATGGCGCAATCTAGACACGCTTTCACTTAACTGCCACTCCAGCCTCCTCACTCCCTCTTCTGCCTGCTTGGTCCTTTTTGGACTTGTCTCGGTATAAATAACTGGTTGAGTCATACAACTCAGACCGACCGCAGACCACATTTATCAGTTTTCATTCCATGTTGAATGAAAACTGCTCCGTCTTCGCCGCAGACCTTCACTCCCACGTCACAGCCACACCCCGCTCCTTATTGGTTGTCGCCACGTGACAAGACACACAAGTTCAGATTTTTCTACTCCAGCAACTGTTGCTTCGCATCCATTGCAGGTGTCATGTCACTCTGGCTTCGCTTTAATCCTGCTGATTGCTCCCGGTGCAAAGTTTTTTTCAGGCTCAAACAGGGCTAACTAAGTATATCAGGACAAACGCTTGCCGTTATTCAACATACGTGACTAGGCCCCTTTACAATATGGATTTAAAGCGACAGGTGATTCCCAAGCACCAAGCCCACTCTGGGCCAACCTAATCTCCAATGAGGCAAGGAAGCCTTCAAAACGTAAAAAAAAAATTGTAATAAAATTAATAGATCCAACCCTCTCAACTTCCATAGGCGAGTTTTTGAGAAGAGCAGCCTGCAAGGAGCGTCATTACGCACCAAGTGCTGTATATTCACCTGAAAGATCATACATTTCAAATTAAGCTGTAATACTTGGGTAAAAACATAAACGGTGCTGCTTTATGTGGTAGGATTTAAAGCCAAACTGGATTTGTGAAGAAGGCATGTTTGACGTTTTTTCTAACATTAGTGAGGATTTTGGACTGAGACTGAGCCAACGCCTTCATTCTGGTGCATGATCACCTGTCTTTGCTTTTAAAAGAGTTCAAGCGCTACTACCCAACCCTAAAAGACCCAGGAACTGCCATGGGATGGATTCGCAACACATTTGTTAACTAACCAGGTGAATCTAGCATGTCTATACAAGAAGATCGAGTGCAGGAGATCGCAAATGACGGCGGCCTCAAAGGCTTCTTCCAGATAACAACTACGCCAATGTCCTGGATTAAGGTCACAGCAGAATACCCTGAGATCGGCACAACAGCACCGAAAACCCTGTTGCCATTTCCGTCATCCTATTTGTGTGAAGCGCGATATTCTGCAGTGACAGCAACCAAAACAAAATTACGTAATCGACTGGATCTAAGCAACATAAGCAAGGCATCATTGTCTCCCATAACTCCTAGATGGGGCCATCTTGTTGTAGAAAAAAAAGTTAAGGGCTCTCGCTGATTTAGTCTTATGGTGAGTTGTATTTTTCTTGCACTGCATATTTTGTTTTTGTGGTGTATCTTATTTTGAAGGCATGCTTAAAAGTTACCACGGTAAACAGAGTGTTGGGGGCAGTGGATACCCGTCTTATGTTATTGGTGCAATGTTATGAGAACGCTGATAATAAGGTTTCATACCAGTACGCAGTGGACTCATATTAGACTTAAAAAAATACCACAGATTTTATGCTGTTCATATAAATTTGTTTCGCTGTATTTATCAGCCACACCTCAAAGGCCAGTCCATGAAAATATTGTCTGACATTAAACCAGTCCGGGGTGCCCATACCACTGATTTAATGATGATCCCAAACCTTAACTATATTTGGTTTAGTAGTTTTGGTTAATCTTAAGTGACATTAATTAGATATATGTTGTTAGCTGATGAAATATGTTAATTTCCTTTTTTTGTCATTAGGTTATAAACCAGGTTATAAACCATACAGCAACACCTACAGACCAAAGCATATTCATGTTAGAACGGTCTAGTAAAAGTCCAGAACTAAACCCAATTGAGAGTCTCTGTCAGGACTAAAATATTGTAGTTCAGAGGCTCTCTCTATCCTCTCTGACTGGCCCTGAGATATTTTACTAAGAACAATGAGTAACCAATTTCAATCTGTGTATGTGCAAAGATGGAAGAGGCAATCCCAAAAAACGTTCAGCCAAACAGAACTGTGTCAGGGGGTACAAGCCACACTTTTCAGGTTTTTACTTGTTGAAAACCTTGAATACTCATAGAACCGTTCTTCTTTATTTAGTGTTGATCTATCACATAAACTCCAATCAAATACACACACATTTTAGTCTGTAATGCCACAAAAAAATGCTCATAAAGGTATGAATGTGTTTGCATGATAATGTATGCAAGACAATTCAAATACAATTAAAATATGTGTTAGTATGTCATTTTGGAGGTCAGTAGTAGAGCAGACTCTCCACTCCACATCCCCAGATAAATTCAACTGGGCATTGAGCAACTAGCAGCCTAGTTTATCCAAGCAAAAGCTTAATCCGCACTAATATTTAAAAGGAACGTTGGGATCTCACTCACTGTGTTTGTTGTGGTTTTCAGGGCCTGGCGTGCCTCTGATAAACTCCTGGGAATGTCCGTGTTTGGGTGTTTGGCCCCGTGGCAGGCCTGGTGAGGACATCTTCCCAAGTCTGAGGCCACTGGAGCTCTCCATGCCTACCATGGTAAGAAGATGGGATACAATCACACGGGAGACAAGAATAGCTAAAGGCTCTCGGCTGCTTATTAATCTGCTCTCAGAGTTTGTAAGAACATTATTAGCACTCTGATACATCAATAGTCTGTGAAGATGCTCTCTCCTCGTTCCATTATGCAGAGACTTCACGCTGGTCATTGGTGTTGTTGGACTGAAGGTTATTTGAGTGGAGGACCATACATCATCTGCAGTGGTAATGAGGGCGTGACCTTCCATGTTTCATTTCAAAATCAATACCCTCACTTGCACACTAACTTCATGCTCTGCCCATTAGACAAAAGGTGAGTCAAAGAAAGGACAGGGATGGGAACTGCTCCTCTGCTTGCTGACTAGCTCTGGCGTCTGCAACTCCAGTCCTACTGTGCCGCATGTCCTGCAACTTTTAGAAGCGTCCCTGCTCCAACACACCTGGATGAAATGAATGGTTAATGACCAGGCCCTAGCAGAACTTGCTAACATGCCAAGGAGCTAATTCAGCCTTTTGATTCCATTGTGCCGGAGCAGGATCGCATCTAAATATTGCAGGACAGCAGCACTCCAGTGCTGGTGATGCAAAGGCCCCAACTAGATTATAAAAAAAAAAAAAGATCTGGGTTTTAGGTCACTTGGTCAGCAGCAAAGCTGAACGGGGTTAGCAGCTAGTAACCATGCTAATATGTCACTTTTATAAATTACCACACCAGACAATGAGACACCCAGTGGGAGCCAATCAGTTTCCATTTTCAAGCCATGCTACTCAACATATGCACATTGTGCCTTACTGATTGGTCTATTCGAGGAAACAATTTGCTTTCACTTCATTTAAAGATAATTCGACATGCATAGCGAGAGCTCTGCACAGCACAAGCTGTTGAAACGCACATGAGCATAAACAGGAACTAGAGTGCACGCAGAAACAGTAATGTGGCACGGCTGTGGGGCGTTAGATCACCCAAAACTAGCTGACAGATGTGGGTGGGAAAAAAAAATAAGAGTAATTATGAGACTTTACAATCAGAATAACAGCGAGGAAAAAAAAATACGAGCTAAAGTTTGCATCAGATTTTCAATATGCTTGGTATTAGTGTCAGGTAAACAGGTAAAATGGATATTTGACTAAACTGACAAGTTTCACCTCTATGCACCACCGTAACCAGTCGGGTAGCTTTCCCTGTAGTAAAATATATTGATACAAATATTTCCTAAGTATAAATTTGAACAACAACTGGATAATAAAGCTGTCAAACTAATGCAAAGCATCCTACACAATTACCAGGACCCCTGGTAAAAATGTGTAAAAGGCCTTTAAAACAATTATATCTTGCAGTAGCAAGATGCCACATCATATAGTTTGGAGAATTTAATTTAAGTGCGTTTCTTCAGTAATAAAAAAACAAAAACAAGTAAAAATATTTATTTTTACAAAAAATCACTAATCTCTATCTAGTGGTAACACAAACTTATATAAAACAAATGTAAATCACGCATTTATTTTGTATACGACTTATTTTTTTAATTGATCTGTGTATCTAGAAGTTTTTTAGTAATCCATAATGCTCTGTTTATCGTTCAGCGTACGCACTCTTCAAACCGGAAAAGGCGACAGATAATGTTGGTGGGAAGACTACAGCTAGCTACCCAGCTAAAGGTTCATCACCATACAGCCAGAATAATAATATATACTTCTACAATTGTTTAAAAAAAACAGAATGGCAAATATGGGTAACCGTATGAACATTAAGAACTGAAATATTTAGTGGTGCTTACGCTACACATTTGTTTTGTTGTTACAAAATAAATATAACAATATATTGTTTGCCCCTTCCTACAAGTTTGTACCCATGTGCGTATCAGTTTATTTTTACCTGTAGTAAAATATCATAAATTGTGAAAATGGTGATGACATTGCTCGAATCTTGAATCTAACGGTAGATTCATTTCTGAAAACTTTGCATTAAACCCTGTGTCTGTTTATTTTGGCTCAGATCCCAGTTCGGAGCAGTTGATTCCTATAAAATATGAGAAATTATCAAACCAAAATAACTCTAAATGACATCCGAATGGCAGACATTACTCACTGGGAGTCATAAAACCAAATGTCCCCCTCAGTGGAGTATGAGCAGATTATAGGAAATAACTTGAAACGTTCAGAAATAGCCGATCGCTCCATTTCAAAAATGACAAAACAGATAATGCTGAAATATATTACTTTAACAGCAATATGAAAAGATTTAAAAGGAAATGTGTAGTTTTGTGCAACCATGTGTTATTTTCCCTTTCCCTTATTGGTGAAACTCTGACACCAGCCCATGTCTACAGGTAGAATAAAAACATACTATTTTGGAATTTGAGAAAGCTATATATTGAACGTGACAAGAAAACCCCATAAAATATGAATTGTGTCATTTTAGGGTAGCCCCTGCACCCACGGGTGACGTGGGAAAGAAGTGTGACACCCTGAAGCCAACCTGCAAACAAGTATTTTGTCTTCGCTGCACGTGGCCCGCTGTTTGTCAGCCACAGACAGGCTGGATTTCAAACATCTGAGTAAATAAAAACAACCAAAAGTGGTCCAATTTCTCGCCCCTTTAGTCCGACCACACTTACCTGAACCGTGGGCCAGTCACTCAGCAGCAGGAGCCCAATGAAGGAGGGGGGGGCGCCGGGTCACCCACGTGACGGGAGGAGGAGGTCAAGAGACAGGCACCGAAGTGGGCGTTTTTTCCACCAACGCTATGTTACATGGCAATCACACCTGCTTGTACGTCAAGGGCCGCTCAGACAGGAGGCTGTGGGGGACGGGGACGGGGAGGGGGGACGAAGTGAGCTGGTCAGCCTCCAGCCTCGTCTCCTCTTGAACGCGACGATAAGAGGACAAATCAGAATCCCGACGGTCCACGAAAAGAAATCCGGCGTGGTTTCGGCTCCTTTCCAGTTTCCAAACGCATTCTCCTCCTTGCCCGCATTAACATGTACACCACGAGGCGCCTCTCCGACCTCCGTCTCCTCCTCGGAGCCTCCAGAAATAGTCAAAAACAGCCAGGGAACGCGGCCGGCTCCTCGGCTCCTGGAGGAAAAATATTAGAATACAGAATGGTTTATATAGGCAGTGAAGCAAAATGGCGACTTTATTACGAAGGAGGAGTAAAAAAAAAAAAAAAAAAAAAATCCCTGCGCTGGCTGTAGCTAAAGGGAGGCACAAAAATATGTTTAGTGCAGTAATTTCGACGGCCGTGAGACAGTCGGCTAGAGTAAAAGAAAACGAGGCGAAGCGAAAGAAGAAGAAACGCCGGATGTCAGTCCAGTCCTCGGCTCCTTACCTCGGGATTATTTCGGCTTGTTTTTTTTTTTTTATATACACGGATTTTAACTCGGCGGCCGTGTACAGTATTACAGTAGTGTGTGTTGGGTCATGCGCGGATCCACTCCACCTTTGACAGTTGCAGCCACAGTCTTGAGGCAACTCGCGAGCTCTCGCGTTAATATTATCAGTGTTATTATCTATTTCGAAGTGGGTAACAAACAGTGGAGGGGGGTTGCTCTGGCTGATAAAGTCGCTGCAGTGTTCCCCGGCTCTCGCTGCTCTTTCGACGTAACCGCGCAGTTCCCTGACGAAAAAAAAAAAAAAAAAAAAAGGTCAGGGCTTAAATTCCTCATAATATCAGTATAATTAGTATTTGCATCGGGCTGCTGCTAAATACTCCACCAATTTGACTCGCAGCCTGTCTGTGCATTTCTTCTCCAAAAATAGTATTAATTAAAAAAAATAAAAAGTAGGGAATACCAAATGCGCCAAAAAATGTACTGAACATGCTGAGCTGAAAGCAAAAAAATATTGTAATTCATCATCTACAGTCTGTGTAATATTTTTGTTGTATTGCCACGTAATTCAAGGTCAACATTAGCAATCCTATTTACTTCAAATAATGTTACCCATGGGCCTAATGCAATATTTAATATGCATTAGACGCTCTGTCAGCTGGCTGCAGGGTGTGTGCGCGCATGGCTCTTCATCCATCTAAAGTGGCTAATAATAAATGTTTCACATATGGTGTGTGAGCCTACATCTCCCTCATAAAGACAGCTGACTTCATGAATCATGCATGGTTTCGTTGCCACCTCTCTGTGTTTTAGTACAACAACAGAGGGACTCTCTTACTCTTTGACTGGTGCCAGTCAACATGGACTAATATTCTCCTGGTAGTGGAAATGATCTGAAACCATGATGTAATTTATGTAGAAAAACAACTTTAGGTGTCGCCTGTGGAGGGCAGCAGAGCTTTATTTTTAGGATCACCAAACTAGAATCGATTGCAAGGAAGGTTAATTGTGCTTCGTGAATTAAACATTTTAAACATGGTGTCGAAAGGTTAGTGTTTGAATCATCGTGAAATTAGCTGAGAAGAAAAGGCAGATGGGAAAATAAAATAAATTGATATTAGATAAAAGGTGGCCGAGATTAATCAGTTTTTGAATCATGCATGTAAACAAACAATAAAAACATTTCGTACTAATAGTTATTATTATTATTATTATTATTATTATGGCAAAGTATATATTTTATTGGAATGTTATTGCAATGTTTTATTGTAATGTTTCTTCTTATCATGGTGGTTATTAATGGTAATACTATTACTACTACTACTACTACTAACAACAACAATAATAATAATAATAATAATAACACCAATACACCTATATTGTGCCACAATGGTAAATGTATTATCGTTATTATAATTATAATTTTTGTTGTTGTTATTAAAGTATTTTTAGTTAGAATGTGTTTTTCTTACACAAGTTACTACTACTAGTAGTACGACTACTAGTACTAGTAGGGCTTAAAACCTTCCTTTTACCCAATGTTTTAATGGCCTTCTTAAATGCTTTGTTTTGCTTTTATTTATTTTGCATTTAATGGCCTCAAAACTTTTACTGGTGTATTTTATTTGCATTTTAAAGTACTTTTTCTTATTTTATTAGTTGTTCCTCAATCAACTATAGCACTTTCAGATTATTATTATTATTAATAATAATTATTACTATTATAATTATTATTATTATTAATCAACAACGTTCATGTGCATAACCTTCCCACTAGGGGGCAGTGCAGTTCAAATTTTCGTAGTTAAAACATGACAACAAGCATCTCTCAGGCATCATTGTAACTTTAAAATGTGAAAATGATTTGTATTTAAAGCTGCATTATATGTCATGGATATCATGGATTTGTTCATAAGTGCCTTATATTAATATCAGCTTGACGTACAAGCAGGTGTTCAGTTATGAACAAATCCAATATGGTTCTGAGTTACAGACATTTAGTTGATGAAAATAAATCCATATCCTGCTTTGTAGATAATGGTCTGCTTTGCTTTGTTCATCATGGGTGCTAATAAATGATTTAACCAGGGCACTGTTTGACCCATGATGAATTATTTCGAGCATAGCACTTATTTCAGCTTTTTGTCCTCTGTTGTGCAGGCAAACTCATATGTAAACTGGCCCCTCAAAAAGCCCAGAAGATTCGATAACTAGTTATTTTTTTCCCTCCTAACTTTTCAAATTAAAAGCCACAAAGCACACTAAAATTTCCACAGTGCTATGCTTTAACGCTACTTCAAAGTTTGAGTGCTCAAGAAAAAATACAGTTTTGAGCTATGTATATCACCAAGTGCCTGCAGTCAGCAGCTGTTAAAGGATAGGTTAGAGACCTAAGAGGGTTTCTCATTCAGTTTCCGAGCTGTGAAGAGGATTAAGAGCCAGCTGATCAAATCAGAAGAAGATGGTGATAAATTGGAAGGAGCAAAGAGTTCGGAATGGGCGCATTTTTTTGAGAACTGTCACAAAAGCTTTCACAATGGGAGCACTATTTCCAAATGCCAAACAGAGGAAAACAAAAAGAGAACCATAATACCAAACAGACTCCAATTAAATGAAGCATCCAACCATCTGCCGTGCAGATTTATTCCCCTACCAAGGTTGAGAAGGTCACTGTTCACTGAATCTGTTTATCATACGTGCCCTGGAACTAACAGGTGAGATGCTTGATGCCTCGCGGTAATTGGGTCTATTTGAGTGTGTGTGCGCACGTGTTACGGATGTGTGTGATGATTTGTCAGCGAGGGACACAGTCAGCATCTGCTTAGGCAACACTTTGCACTCACAGAGTCAAAGTTGTGACTCATGGACCCCGAATGATGTTTCAGAGAGCATATGGGAGATGAATGCATATTTTAAATGAAAAGTCAATAACATCTAAAATGTACAAATCTGGTGTTGGAGTTTGTGTAATTATTCCACAGAAACTGTTTAGAAAGAAAAATGACAAAAGTCAAATGGGTTTATATACATATGAAATATATATTATTTGTGAACCCAGTAGAATTAGATTGCTTACATTGGCATTTCCATGTAAAGCTTGTTCAGGTTTTGTTCAGGTATTCCTCTTACCTAAAGCGAGGCTTTCAAACCAAAGGACGCTGTGCCAGCTGACAAGCAGAGTGGTGGTAGCATCATGTAGAGGGTCTGTTTATGCTGTCACTGGTACTGGTGCATTGGACAAGGTGGGTGGGATGATGAAAACTGAGTACTACCTCCAAATTCATCAAGTTCAGCTCAACTCAACAGCTAGAAGGCTTCAACTTTGGTACACTTGGCTGTTTAAACTATTTAAAAAAAGATCCTAATCACACACAATATATGATTTTAGAATTGGTAAAGCAGGGCGACATTAAGGCGGTGGAATGGATAAAATACCAAATATTAGTGGAAGTGTATGTATAAAATTGGGCGTATAATTTTGACCTGAGAGAAAAAGCTAAAGAAATTTAAACATATGCAGAAATGTCTTGAAGTTGTCATCCACTTGAAAAAAAAGAAGGGTTCAAACCATTATTTGATAATTACAAATCCATTAATCAAACATTCATTCCTGTTAAGAGTGGATGTCAACTTCTCTCCTATTGTATGGTGGGTAAGTTAGCATTTAGCATGATTGTGAATAGGTGTACATGGTTGTCTGCGTTCGCCATATTATAGACCGACAACCTATCCAGGTGTAACCCTGACTTTTTCACATGGGTCACAAAAAAAAGGCCTCTGTGTTCCTGAACCAGATTGAGTGAGGCTAGAAGATGGATGGATTTAATGGCCACCCCTAATATGACTCAATCAATGCTCTGATACAAACTGTTTCTTAATGTATTTGTAGAGTTCTCTAGATATGTTTTTGTACGAATAACAAAAGCATCACCGCAAGTTCATATCTACTCACATAATTTTAACACATTAGTTTACATTATGAGAATCACTTGAGAGAAACACAAACAAATACAAATGAAGAGCTTCTTATTGCTAAACCATCTATTAAATATGCAAATTAGAACATATACACTCATAAGATTTTCAAAAACAAAGACCAATTTGAATGGGAGCAATTAATTTCGCCTTTCACTAATTTCCTTTTGTGTGTTGCAAAATTAAAGAAGGAACTCTGATTACGTATCTAATTTGGGATTATGCTTAATGCACTGCTTAAACATGTTTGTTTCTGAACTGATTTTGCTTTGGAGCAGTTAGAGAACATTTTCCTTGATGAGAGCAATGCCGACTTTAAATATTCAGGAACAGAAGACACAAGAGATAAAAGGTTCTTTATTTAAGGTAGCTGAGGGTTGACTTTCTTCCCTTTCTCTCTGCTGTGTCTTCTGTTAAAATATTTGCTTATCTTCAAAAGCTTTTTTTTTAATTATAGTCTTCAGTTAAAACTATGAACTCAACCATACAGACAATAGTAAACCTTATTAGTACTGAGAAGATCAGGGTCAGCAGTTTTTCTCAACAGGTTTATTCAAAAAAGACAGTTGCCATTATGTTCCATACACACATTTATGTTTGAATCTGTAAAGCAGATAAATATGTTATAATTTAACCATTTCTGCCTTTGAAATAGTTAACCAATAATCAGTTAATATAAGCCAAAGGTGTTGATATTTACAGTGCAATAGGTTATCTAAAAATAACACAGTGTGTTTTCTTTCCTTTAACAGTCTCTCACTTTTCCCTGCGGCGCCTCTGGCAACGGACGCATGGAAGAATGTTGGATGGGCAGGTTTTCTTCACTGGATGTTTATTTGTTTTATTCTTTTATGTGACATGAGAACCGTCATTCTCCAAAGCTGAGCGTTACTGCCTGGAGTTGAATCTGCAGATCTGACTTCAGTCACTTGTGGGAATCTTCCATCTGGCTCGCTGTCATTGTTGTCAGTCTTGCTTTCTGAGCGTTGGAAACTTCAGCATCATCTCAGGGAAAGAAACAGGACAGAATACAACAGAGGGCTGTATTTTTTTCCCCTCAGTGTCTGCAAGTGACAGATGATGCACATTGTAAAGTTGCACACACAAATTACTTCTTTTCCCTCGACAGAACCTCACAACTCTGTGGAAATTATTTCTTAATTTAGTTTCCAGACAGTCCTTTATCATCTACGTGTAACCATTTAAATTATTGCTTTATCAAGCCTAAGCAGTCATTGAGCAGTGGGTTAACTCCAGAAGACCCTTGGAACGATTCATTATTAAATAACAAATACACAAATTAAGGTGTATGTTACTTTACTACACTCAATTATATATAAAGGTCACATTTTTCAATACTATTCAGCAGAGAAGTCACAGTACAAAAATGATTATTGTGGGAATGACATTCATCTAAAAGTGTTGCAAAATGAAATTTTCCATCATGTTACATTAGTATCTTTGCTTGAAGTTATGATTCAAGGAATTATCCCAGATTTCATTGATACAAAACATGTAAAATAATCATCCGTGGAGTGGTTCAGATTTTCTGTATGGAGCTCTGTGAAAAGGTTATGAACATCCAATAGCTTACCTGCAGCAGATACCTCTATGAGTAATTGGCACACTTGTTCTACAACGCATATTGCAAGACAGACTGAAAATGAATAGAGTTTACATGAACTGTTGTAAGACTAGTTATTTTACACTGCTATGTTTTTTTTTTTTGCATCAGGCAGAAACTCAAAGTGGTTTGCTTACCAAGTCTCACGTGGAGTATTAATTGTACTTGGCCTAGTTGTTCAGTGCACATAACCATATACTTCTACAGTATGTAAATAAAGGCAAGGCAATTAAATAGCTATTAGTTAGCATAAAAGCTACAGTATTATCAATGATTTGATTGAATTTGACTTTGTAAAGTGCCTTGCGATGAAATGTGTTGTGAACTGGCACTATGTAAATAAAATGTAACTGAATAGTTCATTTTACTGCCTGCTTATCTATAAAGCCTGTGTGTCATCTGTACCACCTGCTGGGGTTCCCATGGAGCCCGAGTTTTTGTAACCATGCTGACTGTGTACTCACCTGAAGAATAAAACTCCCATTCAAAGGGTGGCACAAAACAAGCTGCATCTAAGGACAACCATGAGTAAGATCAAAAGGAGAAGAAAAGCAACAACAACAATGCCTGTTTTTTTTTAGAAATGCAGTGTAGGGAGAGACTGCAGTCTTCCATGTTTGAATATTCCCCCCCCCCCCCAGAAACAACAAGTATTTCAAACTGTTTTGATATCCTGGTGAGAAATCCCTTAATAGTTTCTTTTCAGTTCATTATTTTTCCTTCTTCTCCTCTGTGTAAAACCCTTGTTAACACACTTTAAACACCAATACATTGCAGTCTCCACAAGGCTGTTATGAAAACTGTAAACCTCTGAGAGGAACTCTTTGGTTTAACTGAACCACAAATATTATGAAATGTATTGGTGAGGCCCAAATGGCTCTCACACACAGACACAGAGAGGTGTGTTAATGCCTTTACGTTTCCAAAAAACAGTGTTTGAATGAATCATATGGATTTTTAAAAAATCAAATTTGATTTAAGATGGCAGAAATGTGCTTTGCAACAAGGCCTCTCCGGACCAGCTGTCAGTGTGACTCTCCAGGTAAAACCATCCACTGGATATCCAAACTAAAGTTGTTCAGAGAGCTATCTGCTGCAGACAAGACTGCTCACAACTGCTCCACAAAACTACTCATTTAACTAAATATAAGCGGGTCTCTGTGAATCCAATTTGTCAAAATCTTAAAGTCAAAAACAGATCCATATTTCTGTCAGCGCTGTCCACTTGGTTCAATCCAAACGAGACACGAATCACAAGGGACATTTGCAACAACCGCACCAGTGCCAGGGCTGGATCATCACTAGAATAGTGAATCTTTCATTGCATCATTATGTTACAGAGGGTCTCCCTGCTTTGAACGGCTCTTTGTCTCTGTCATGGATCCTGTAAAGCAGATTGGCTGCATTGAATGAGAATCCTCCAGACCAGTTGGCATACAGTCTATAGGCTCGTCCTCCCCCCGCTTTCACTCGTTGGTTCCCCGCTCACATATCTGGAGATAGCAGCTCTTCCGCTGCTCCTGGAGATGTATTGTGACAGGAGATGAGGGAAGGGACTGCCAAGCACATCCTGGGATGAGCTAAGAGAAATTTCCAAAGGAGGCTGTGTGGAGAGGAGAAGGGAAGAAAATGAGTGAAACACCAGAACTCAGATGGGAACAAAGACGTTGTCTTTAAGTGCAGCAATCGACCGTTCCCACATCAGGCCTTTCAGCAACTGCTAGGTCTGTTCAGATCACCAAGAGCCTCCATCAAGATCAGTTTTGTTAAAGTTACATTTCCAATCAAGTAATTAGTGTTGCTGGTCACCCTTGTGACAATCTCAAATTTTTTCATGTTACAACCACAACCTTCAGTGTAATTTATATTATTTTTTACACAATAGATACATAAAGTAGCAACATGGTTATGGATTAAAGGAAACTTCCATATGGGTTTTAAAATCTTTTGCAAACAGTTACACAAAAAGTGTGGTGTGCCTTTGTAGTCAGGCCCTCTGAGTAAATAAAACGCCGTTTCAACGCAATTACAAGTCCAAACCTGTTGAGGTACGTCTCTATCAGCTTTCCACATGTACAGACTTATTTTTTTGCTTATTTTTTTTAAATGGAAGAGTTTCAGTGCTAAAATAAATTTAATTTCAGTCTCCTCAGTAAATCAGCACCAGCAATAAATCCTTTTGTGGTGGGAGGAGATCAGATGTTTTAATGACAATCTTTGCTGTCGCTTTAATTTTTCCTAATTAGCTAAGATTCTTGTACATGACAGATGGCATTAGACAGAGACACGGGCTCACTTTGATCAAAAGTTGATACGTTTTGCAGGGAAGAGCCATTGGCAGTTTATTATAAAGATAAACCAACAGCTAGTCCCTCAGCAGAAGGAGGAAGGCAGATTTCTCACTGGGCTTTGATTTGAATCCTCGGTCCCAAAAGTTTCTAGATAGAAATCCTTGCACACAGCACTGAGCGCCGTGGCTCTGGCTGGGATATGGAAGACATCAACTTTGCCTTTCAAAACACAGTTTCTAAAAATAAAAAAGTACAACATGCATGCATAAAAATAGCAAGGCAAAGGTTCTTCAAATCGATGGCAGGATTCTGTTAAAGAAAGAAAGATGAACACAAGCTTCCTGGAGTGTCAGCTGGGAATGCATATACTCATCTGAACTCAGCTTTCAGGCTTTGATGTGAACTCACAAATCTTTCAACCGCTCTATGTTTTGAGAATCCTAGAAGATTAAAAAGAGGCTGTGAAAAGTTTATTTGGTGATAGAGCAATCCAACATTTAACTATGTGTATATTGATTATTGCAAAAAAAAAGAAAAAAAGAAGAGAGTATGACACTGTGTGTGCATTTGATTTAGTCTGTTGTTGTTTACATATACCCATAATAGGCATGAAACATGGATTCATTTTGAGCTAATGATTTAATTAAGTCTCTATCTTTGGGGGGGTTGATTGATAGCATACGACTTTAATGGCTGGTAAAAACAGATGATACAAAAGCTTTATTTGTGTTCACAAACACACGCAAATCCATCTTGTCCCGCTCCCGCCTCAACCATTCCAGACCAATCCAAAACGGGCCAGCCAATCACGTTGCAGCATTATGGTTTAAGGTGGGACATACAGCTCTGACAAAAACAAGAGCTGCCGGGCCCACAGCCGAACCAAAATATTCATGCAGGAGGACGCATGTGTAGCTGCCGCTATGACATCTGTTTTGTCAGAATCCACAATTTGTGGAGTGTGACTATCCAAATAAGCGCAATTTGATTTAACATAACTTGTTATGGTTTCTCATGGCGCCTGCTGCTTCGACTTTTTTATTTGATTCTGTCATTGGCTATAACCAACCTTTGGTAGGCGGGCCCTAGGTGTTGCTTCGCCCAACCAGCTCAGAAAGTTCTGCTAAATGTCCCTCCTTTCCCCGAACGGATTTGATGGGAGCAGGACCAGATTGATAATGTGCAGAACGTAGAGCACTACACATTATCAATCTGGCTGGCCAGGTTAGTACAAAGAGGTACAATGATAACAAAAAACAGCATCTGTTGCCAATAAATTGATTTTATCTTCTTTCTAAATTGTGCTTTATTTCTTCATTTATAGCATCAAACTATGCTTTATTTTTCTAATTTATATCACATTCAGAACATCTCAAGACTACACAGTGGTTCAGGACCCCCAGTGAACTAGAGTTAGGCCCAGAAATATTTGGACAGTGACACAAGTTTTGTTATTTTAGCTGTTTACGAAAACATATTCAGGATACAATTATATAATCAAAATGGGCTTAAAGTGCAGACTCTAAGCTGTAATTTGACAGTATTCAGATCCAAATTGGAGCAAGGATTTAGGAATTATAGCTCCTTCATCTGTAAGTGCTTTCTTTTTCAAGGGACCAAAAGTAATTCAACAATTGCAAAAAAAATAACAAGGCTGCATGGGCTCTACCCTCGTTAAGCTGTTAAGCAATTAAAAGGTCTGGAGTTGATTCCAGGTGTGCCGTTTGCATTTGGAACCTGTTGCTGTCAACACACAACATGCGGTCAATGGAGGTGAAACAGATCAACCTGAGACTGAAAAAAAGGAGGAAATTCATCAGAGAGAAAGCAGAAATGTTAGGAGTGGCCAGATCAACAGTTTGGTACATTCAGAGAATTAAAGAGTGCACTGGTGAGCTTGTGAACTCAGAGCCCTGGACGTCTACTGAAGACAACAGTGGTGGATGATCGCAGAATCCTTTCCATGGTGAAAAAAACCCTTCACAACATCCACTCAAGAGAAGAACACTCCAGAAAGAAGGTGTATCAGTTTCTAAGTCTACCATAAAAAGAAGACTTCATGAGAGTAAATACAAAGATTCAGCACAAGATGCAAACTATATATCAGGCTAAAAAATAAGGTCAGAAGGGACCAAATAACACCTGAACAAGGTAGCCCAGTTCTGGAACAGCATTCTTTGCACAGGTGAGACTAAGATCAACCTGTACCACGTTTTACATCTTCTGTAAAACATGGTGGAGACAGTGTGATGGCATGGCCATGCATGGCCTCCAATCGCACTGAGTCACTTTATTGATGATGTGACAAAAGACAGAAGCAGCCGGATGATTTCTGAAGTGTATAGGGAGATACATTCTGCACAAATTCAGCCAAATGCAGCAAAGTTGATTGGATGGTGCTTCACAGTACAGATGGACAATGATCCAAAACATACTGCAATAGTAACCCAATAATTTTTAAAGCAAATAAGTGGAATATTCTGCAATGTCCAAGTCAATCACCAGATCTCAACCCAATCGAGCATGCATTTTATTTGCTCAAGACAAAACTTAAGGCAGAAAGACCCACAAACAAGCACCAACTGAAGACAGCTGCAGTAAAGGCCTGGCAAAGCATTACAAAGGAGAAAACCCAGCGCTTGGTGATGCCCAATGGGTTCAGGCACTCATTGCCTGCAAAGGACTCTCAACAAAATATTGAAAAGTAACATTTTACTTAGGGTTATCTTTATTTGTCCAATTACTTTTGAGCCCCTGAAATGAGGAGCGTTTGTATAAAAATAGCTACAATTCCTACATGTTTAATCATATATTTTTGTTAAACCACTTGAATTAAACCTTAAAGTCTGCACTTCAATTACATTGTAGTCGTTTCATTTTAAATCCAATGTGGTGGCATGCATGATTGTGTCACTGTCCACATATTTGTGGGTATAACTGTAAAAGATGATGACAACAATGGAGTATGTTCAGAAGAGACAAGTTGAGGCTCTTAAAACAAAAACAAAAAATAAAACTATACAAACGGTCCAGCACCATGGTGATAGCATTATGCTTAGGTTCTGTTTTGTTGCCACGGGTGGTGGTGCATTGCATAAAGTAAATGAAACGATGGAGACTGAGACATGCCTCCATCCTCTTCAAGTTTGGAATTGACGAAGCAGGGTTTCGATTAAGCTTCTGAAATGGCCCCCAAGCACAACTAGTTCTGATCTGAGCCACAGTATACCATCCCCGTTTCCCCTCTTTTCCGATTTAGCACACAAATGCAACCTAAGCAAGCCCCAGTGGCATTGTATGGAGTTTCTGCTCAGCCTCCATAATCCATAGAAAACCTCTAATCATTACCCTCTAATTGCACCTTTAGTTATACTTGCTGAAGTACCCTTGAATGCAAATGTATTAACTTCTTAAACTGATCTGTTTATTGAGGTAAACACAGTAAAACAGGGGTAAACCTTTTTTAAAATAAGCTTTTCATATTTTCTACAGCTTTTCCTGCCTCCACCCACTTGATAGATAGTAATCGGAGCTGATATGTGGCCCAGGCATTACAAATATGTTTTAATTATTGCGATAACTAAGCAGCTGGCTCTTTTGCTACACTATCCTCAGTGTGGCAGTTTCACAACCCAGACCAGATGTGTCATAATGCATGGTAGCTTGAACTTGCACAACCAATCTATAAAGAAAAGCTCTGCGGGTGAGAGGACCAGAATAACATGTCTCACTTCTCTTTCTAAAGCCAGCTTCCGTCTGTAAGGTCAGCAGTGATGCTGCGGTGCTGTTATGCGGTTCTCTGATCAAACTGTGAGGCGGACATTTTATCGGTCTTCAGTAAATTGGGTGAAAACTCAGAAAAAAGACACATTTCTTTGAAATTTGTGTTAATCAAAGAGTGAGATAAACTCTAAAGCAAGGGTGTCCAAACCTTTCTTCACGTGGGCCAAAATTGTTAAGTCAAAAGTACTGGAGGGTCAAAAATGCACTTTAAAAACCAACTAAAATTACCCAAACAGTATATTGTGATTTAAATTAGTTTTTTGACCGGCTTCACAAAATATGTGCATGTAATATTTTAATTAAACAAATGAGTCAGATTTTCTGTAGAAAGAGGACGTGTAAATCATCGTAAACCCAAAACTTATAAAGGGTTTTGCACGCTTGCTTAATTAAAAGATGGTCATAAAGTTTGAAAACTCTTTTGGGCTCGACTGAAAATAATTGAAAAGATATTTATCTATTTACAGCAATCAAAACAGGATTTGGGTCAGTTTTTGAAAACCCTTCCAGTATTTAACCAATTTTAATAAAAAAATTATTCAATGCAGATCTTGGTTCCACTAAGTCTCCATTTAAGTAAGTAAAAGTCAATGAATAGTCTCCATCTGCATCAAACCACATGTGCCGGTGGGCCAAATCAATCTTGAATTGCAGGAAAAAAAAATCAGTCCAATGGCCGCAAATGGTCCCCAGGCCCCACTTTGACACCCCTGCTCTGAAGGGTTTGAATGTGTGTACAGATCTTTGTATTTATCTTTTCAGTCAGGCATAAATGAATATTGTATGCAATTTGTCAAAAGAAAAACTGGATCCAGCATTCCTCCTTCTTGTGAAGGGTTGCGCATCACAGAGCATTTTACACTCCTGATGTGAATAATGGGAAAGCATTGTAAAAGTGTCATGGCTCGGATTAGACAGACTCGCATGAGAATTCAGCTGCGTCTCTGTATTTCCATCCCCTTCACAAAATTTATTGTGGGATCAATATTCAATTTTTGGTAAATCCATTGGAGATGTATCAGGCCTGACAGGTGGTATGGCGGCTCCACTTAATCACTGCAGAAGTGCGAGCGTATTAAAAGAATCGTTCAGGGAGAAAAGTTGCAGTTGTGTGCGGAGCCCCGCGAGTGCAAAGCCTAAACGTGTGTGAGCTGCGGTCTGAGTCCACCCTCTTTCTTCCTTGTTTCATGCTCTTATCGTTCCATTTAACCATGACCAGGCCTCTCCACACTATTCAGGCCAGAGCAGCCAGTTGGAGTGTCTATTTCGCTCTTCCTCGTTACACAGTCATGCCCACAACATATCACATTTTCTCAGCCTAGTCCTACCTAGTTTGAAATTTAACAGCCATCTTTGTGCGAGCAGAGCATCATTCAGCCCGGATGATTCAATGAAAAATCCAAACTGTTCACCTCAAGTTTACTAAAAAAAAACTAAAAAAGACCAGCAAAGTTTTGGTTGTGCATAAACATCATACTCTTTAAACTTTCACACAGTTTGTCAAATTCTAAACATAAACTTAAATGTATTTTATTGGCAGTTTATGTGATAGACCAACACAAAGAAGCCCATAATGTGAAGAGGAAGGAAAATCATTATTTTTCTTTTGCATATATAAAAAAATGTGGTGTACATTTTTTGTCTTCGGAGCATGCTTACCCCCCATCCCCCCAACCATTATGGATAAAAGTTACATTTAAAAATCAGTCTTTGTGAATGGGTGAAACAGAAAGACATGATCAAGTGCTTTGTAAAACAGTTTTTAACACATTTAAAGCAGAATCTTTGACCTAATTCAACCCTAACATCCACCACCTTTCACTTTTTGTCAACAAACTGCATAATCAGCATCAACCCTCCATCCCAAAATTTTCCACACCGTTATCACCTCTTATTTTACTCCAAAGTTGAGAAAACCCAGGCTTCATATGTGGTCGCCTAATTAGCCCGCCCTTATAGCTCGGAGTCAAAGCCTTGTGAACTGAGAAATTACGTTTGCACTGCCCAATTAAGGGAGGTGTCTAACAGCAATTTAATACTCTCCCCTTGCCCATTAGTTGTTTCGCATCTTTGAGTTTAATTCTGTCTAACATGCTTGGCTGATTTGAAGGTCATAAAAAGCATTCCATACACTATGAATTGTGCCATTAGGAGATTTGTGCACACCGACTCAATCAATGTGGGCGGAAAGGTGATACTTTGACTTATATTTTGTAGAAGGATAGTTTAAAAAGTGGGGGAGAAAAGTGTCTATATGCGTGAGGCATATGTAATATATGCACAAAGGGTAATAAAGCCTAATCATTAATTCACTTTGCACAGATCATTGCACTGGATACAGATTTTTTTCAAAAATAACTAAAGGTACACAGATTAGGCGTTTCCTGGCCGATACCGATCTCCAGTTTTGTCTGAGGTGTGAGAGATTTGGATTTTGACTAATTCTGACTTTTTTGTCAAAGGACAAAAGAGACAAAAAAACAACATAATGCTGCAGAATCTTTGATTTTGGCAAAAGTTTTAAATGAAACGGAAAATGAAGGAATTCTAGTACTATTCCCATTTGTCCATCTAAGCATTATGTCCGTAACCATTCTCTGCTTTTTACTAAATTTAGAGACTGCAACAAAGCGTCATGCTTTTAGAAAATTACTCTATGGAACAAAAATGGTGGAAGTTTGAAGTTTCAATGCACTAATTGTAAAGAAAACAAAAAAAGGGAAAAAACCTGCTGATCAAAGGTCAGTCAAAACTGCCCAATTTAGATCTTTGGCGAATCACTTAAAAATAATTTAAATAAACCTCTATATTTTTTCTTTGTCATTACTTCTGTTGTCCCAGCTCAGAAAGCTTCTCAAAAAACTTTAACAATTGCATGCAAATTGTGAAATATGCTGGGCATGGCTCATGTTATATACACAAACTATTGATTCTAGACCAATTCTGAATGTGGATAACAGACTTTTAATTTAAAAAAAAAAGCCTTAACAGAGAAGTGCACTCTCAGACTTTATTAGTGCATTTAAGAGTTACCTTAAAGCAGTGGCAGATATGCAGAAACTAAAAAGTAAGAGCATCAGCAGCATGCAGGCTTAGGAAAGGAAAACCCTGAGCAAACATCACCTGAATTACTTGAGGTGTTTGCAGTATCAGCTCATAATGATATATTAATAGCAAAAAAAATTAGCACATCTAAACTAAGCACAGGGTTGAGCATTTCTAGGAATTTTTTTTTATTATTGCAATTTGTTAGCATGCCATACCAAAAACAGTTATGCCTTTTCAGCATGCATCCAATAAAAAAACTTGAAACAAACTTTTAGAAATACAAAACCAAGATGCCCATTGTGGTCTACCACTACTGTTCTCCTCTGATTCTAAGCATGTACTAAGCTAAAATGCTGCTGCTGCTGAATTTAGGTCAGGGCTTTAGAATTTATAGTACCTGACAGAAAACCTGAACTTGGTACTTGTCTCTGAATAGAAAAATTATCAAAACAAGCTTTGCTCTTATGAATAAATTTAATATTACAGAGTTTAAATTATGTATAAAATGAGTTGCAATAAGCACAAGATTAAAGACACGTGCAGTATTTGGAAGAAATATTGTACATAAAGTAAATCCCTGGTTTCAGAGATCGCCTGGGCTTCTCTCCTTATGGCTGGGTAATAAAACTGGTTAATCAAGCTCTCACTGAGATACATTGCAGCAAATCCTGAGATCCAACCAGTAAAAACAAAAGCAACTCCATTTGTGGGTCCAACTACACATATGTCGCAACAGGCGTGCATGGTCCCAGACAGCCTTCTCCCAATTTGAACAATGTCAACACAATTTGTCTGACTTTATTGCTCCCTGTCCCACTGAAACAAAATTCAAGTACCAGAATAGAAAGTTACATGGTGACTTACTTCTGCTAAGGAGCTGCAAGTTGCGAACCTCTTCTCTGACCTGCAGCTGAAGGACTTGTTGGAGGACTTCCTGCCTCAGGGAGTCCTGCGCAATTCCCATCCGCTCTAGCTTCTCCCCATTCAGCCGCAGCAATGCTCGACCTGCCAGTAGGAGGTTGGGGAATTAGTGAAGTGTTTTCCTTGCAGTTTTTTAAGTATACCCTTCCTTCCTTCCTTGCACTGAATGTCAATGTGGATTCTTAATAATTTAATAGTGCTATCAAGAAGTTTGCATACCCTCATCTCCAGCATGGATGTCCCATTCATTTTTGGTTTTTAATGATGCAGCTGATCCCTGATTTGTTCAGGGTGAAAAGATGATACAGTTTGCAACTTCAATGAGCTCTAAACACAGGAAGAGGGTGGACATGTCTGGATCTATTGCAGATTATGCAACCCATACACCAAATCTGGATTCAAATTATTCATACAGGCTCAAATATATACATACACCCCAGAGAAATTTTGCAAAAATTTCACCTAGCAGCTTGCATAAAAAAATGCTTTTTGTAGCCATCAAGTTTCCGGAATCATTCTGGCATAGACATTTGAATCATATTCTTAACAAAAATGTTTGAGTTCATTTAAGCTTTGTCCATATATTTTACAATTTTGAGTGCGTGTTTGGAATCATTTCCATGTATCACAATGATATCAAAATTTGAACTATTTTGTACTTTATTTTTCGTGAAGTCAAAGAATTAGGATGTAGTCCTGCAGCTTCTGCTTTGTGCAACACACCAGTGCCCTGGACAGCAAAACAGACCCTGAGCATGCTGCTACCACCTCCGTGCTTGACACTTGGGACAGTTTGCCCAGGCATGAAAGCCTCACGCTGACACCTCCAAAAACCTTTCTTTTTATTGTGGCCAAACAGCTCAATCTTTGCCTCGATTCTTTTGCAAAACAGGTGAGGTGTTTGGTTTACTGATGTGGGCAGCTTCCAATTTTATTTGCACTCGAAAATGTTTCTTTCTTGACTGGCATCTTTTCAGTCCATTAATAATTTTTTTTAATGACACCGGTGTTTCAGCATCTTCCAGTATATGACAGGCCGTGGTTGTTCCTGGCTGTCCAAACCAATATTACCTTTTCATCTGAGGTCAAAGAAAACTTAAAGATACATGGGCATTCCAACACGACAATAATCCTTAAACCAGGCCAAAATTGGATTTAGACCCTGTGTGGAGCAGAGAAAATATGCATCAAATTCCAATTTATACATCCAACTCTTGTTTTTTATCATTGAGGCTGCACATTGTATATAATCAGCTCCCTCAGAAAACAAGTAGACATCAAATGCAATTTTTAAAAGCCTAAAGTTAATATGACATTCATCCTCATTTTGAGTCCACGCATACCCCTGACTTGTACCGCAGGTCATGGCAACCCTATATCAACCTGCTTACAGAACCACAGTAACAATACAACAGTAAGGATTAGATTTCTTCATGCCATTCTGGAATACTGTCGTAAAACGGCAGGTCTAAATCAGAGAGGCGACAGAAATCACGAAGAAAACAAATGTGGAAATTACACTTTAAATTGCTGTTTTGAGGTCTGTACATGGTTGTTTAGAGAAGGAAAATTCATGTTTAACATTTACGATCCACTGCATAATAAATTATGTTTGAGCTTACAGACCTACTGTATAATTTACATAAATGATCTAGCTATTCATTAACTGCTTAGCCCTACAGCCCTATAATTGGTAACAGTAAGCAGGTTGGCACAGGGAGCGATTACTATGCCTGTTTTTTTCCTTTTTTTTCTTTGGCATTTAACCCTCAGGACACACACATTTAATATATCATTACCCAGTGTAAACAGAATTCAAAACCGAGCAAAGACAGATGCGGCACAAAAATGTATCTGCAAAAAGGGACAGAGACTGCTGTGGCAACAAGAGCCAGTGTGTCCTTCAGTCGTGCAGCAAGAGGAGGAATCCATCATACCTGCAGCAGCTCTGTACGACATCCAAAACATAATTAGACTCATTACTCATGTGGCTCCCTCTCTATATCATTCCATTCATTCCAATTTCCTTCATCTGCATATCTATACATCCTTTGCTACTTCTCGAGGTCCACCTCTTCTTCTACCTGTTCAGTTCAATCTCTGATTTCAGGTATTTCAAAAATAAATCCTGCAAAAATATGATTTCTCATCTGTAACTCAAACTAGTTATTGGTGCATTTTTTTTCTCCTGAGCAGCCAGTAACCTTGAATTTGGTCTGAATGCAGTAGCAGTGAAGACAGAAGTGGGATAAAACACACATGGTCCAGAAAAAAATCAAATCAAAAGACAGCTTTCAGTTTCCTTTGATCCCTGGGCCCATGAAATGTGAATAAATTCCCTTAACAGAGAAACAGAAGTCATATTTTATGAGATTGGCTTCACAGGGCAAAACAGCTTTGAGGGTTTGATGGTATGGGTTAGTAGGGATCCCCTAATAGACCCACTGGAGGCAGTGCTTCTGCACTACGTGTAAAAAAGACACAGCATGCCTCAAATCACATTAGAGAAAAAGCATGATAAACAATGCAAACCCCATCCACTTGGAACTGACAAAACTGATGCATTAGACAAAAAAAGCTTTTTGGATTCCAGGTTGTTAGGGAATCAAACAGACACAATCTATGTTTTTAGTTGAAATTTCTAATTAAAAGGATGTCATCCTTAACCTGACAACAGCCAGCTGTATGTCGTTCCGCCTAGCTCCACTCACATACATCTGGGACACCGCCATAGGAATTGCCTTTACAGAAGGCTGGGCCTTATTAAAAATTCTTGCATATGATTGGATAAGCCACTTGTCTGTCATCTTTATTGACGTGCTATTTCAACCACTCACACCGAAGCTAATCCGTGACGCTGATGATAGCGACGCAGAAAAAAAAAAAAATAATAATAATAATGTGTTTGCGGCTCTAGTGGCATGCGTTTTATTGACAGTGAGCTGACAGGAAGAGGGGGGAAGACAGGCGGCAAAGCGCCGCGGGTCGGAGTCGATTCTGGGGCGACCGCGTTGAGGACTATAGGCCTCCTAACATAGTTAGCGCTAACCGCTAACCGCTCCGGGGCGCTTCCGCGTCCGCCGCGGACGCGCCCCGGAAAACAAAACTTGCCAAATCCGGTCGGGAGAAGGGCGAAAACATGGTTTCCACCAACAAAAGCCTTCAGAGCCGTTCTCTGATGTTCTTTTAATGAAACAATATTAGGTAGATTGGACAACACGGAAGAAATAGCAGCGTCGATGTTAACGCTTGCTTCCTCGACGAGCCGCCATTGCTATCAAAACAGTCTCACGTCATGGTCGCGTCTCCACTACGTCACATCTATGAAACTCCAGCCCTGCGTCCTGATTGGCCAGACCATAAATTTGGTTGGAGAAATCACTCTCTATCGGCGGTGTCCCAGATGTATGTGAGTGGAGCTAGGCGGAGCGACATACAGCTGGCTGTTGTCAGGTTATGTCATCCTATAATCGCAGTAAAAAAATGTATTCTTTTGTCATCTGTATATTGGCACAGGTTTTTGAGTGATGACAAATGGAACATTGACTATCCATTCAAATCCCTCATATTTTTACAGAGCCACTTTAGTGCATTTTACTGGGATTTTATGGAATAAACCAGCCCAAAAATGTTGTGCAAATAAGAATCTGAAAATTGTGGTGTGCATTTCTCTCTGGCTTCCTTTATTCTGGTAACCCTAAATAAAATGCGCTGCCTTCAGAAATCACCTAATTAGTAAAAAGTGGAATTGTGACAGTACACTTAATCGTACAGGACAGCCCTGTCGGTTCGGTAAACAGAGAAGGATCCCAGCTATCACTAACCTCTGATATTTGGGAACACTTGGGAACGGTTGTATGGTGGGCTTATACCTTTATATTCCCACGATGTTTAAGGACTTATTTGATTCTCATCTAGCTTCTTGCTGCGTCAGAAAAATTAAACCTAACAACCAACTTCTGTGTTAACAAATTCTTGAGGATTAAACACCGGTTTTATTTTGCTCATGTATTTAGTATTTTTCAAACTGAAATTAACAAGTTTCCTTGTGTATACACTCATTAACGTCTTTGCCTTGCCTCCTCAAAAGCCCCGTCGTTTCTGGAGCTTGCCAAAAGCGCTACCAGCGTGTCCCAGAAACCCCCCCCCCCTGCTTCTGCCCTGTGAATAAGTGTGTACAAACGAGACAAAGCAGATGAATGGAGCTCAAATCAATTCCCTTCAGACAGACTTAATGCAGCTCCTAATAATAGCCTGCAGCTAGGAAAAGTATGCTGTCAAAGGGAGAAAAGAGACACAAAAACAAAAGCTTTTTTTTTAATGGAGATCGCTTTCCTCAATTTGGCTTCAAACTAAATTGCTTATTAATGGTGTCTTTGGGCACATGGGAAGCAATTCTACCTTGGCTAGTGCAATAATGACTCTTAAAGTGGTCTGAAAAGCAATCGAAAAAGTAGAAAGGTAAAGACTTCCTTATGTAAAAGAGAAAAGTGGTTTAAATGTCACATATAGGACTTCAGTATTTTTTTTTCTGGAGCCAAATATAAAGTATTACATTCCTAAAAGCTTTTATACATGTGTGCATAAATCACCAAAGCTATGTGTATTCCAACAGGAACATTATTCCTACCTGAGCCACAAATCTTTCCTAATTCAGGGTCATTGTAAACCTTCAGTTAAACCACAAAGATAAATTTTGCTAAACACTTCCCGACTTTGCTGCCTCAAGAAATCTTCAATGGCAGAAAAGAAACGTGACACAAAAAATATATACGCTGAGCATTTCAGTGCACCACACTTCAATCTTAGAGCTAATGACGGTCCCATTATGCCATTCATGCAGGGGTGTTGCCACAGATTTTTGGTCCCATGAAAAAAAAAAAAAAAAAAAAACTAGTGTTGCTTCAGCACTATGCATCGGGTCATTGTCCTGCCGGAAGGTAAACCTCCATCCCAGTTTCAAGTCACAGGCAGACTGGAACTTTATTTATATGGTGCCAATTCACAATACATGTCATCTTAAGCCACTTTACAAAGTCAAATTCATTAAAATCATACACACAGATGGGTCAAAAGGTTTCCTGTCGAAGGAAACACAGCAGATTGCATCGAGTCTTTGGCAAACAGCATTCACTCATCCTGGTCACAACGGACAGTCGTCTGCATTGTTGTTGGATTTGTAGCAATCCCTCATACCAAGCAAGCATGTGACGACAGTGGAGAGGAACCCCCCCCCCCCCCCCCCCTTAACAGGAAGAAACGTCCAGCGGTTCAAGAATATCCCTGAATTTAGCACCCTCCATCTTCCCTCGACTGATTTCCCAGTCCCTGCTGCTGAAAAACATCCCTACAGCATGATGCAGCCACCACCATGTTTCACTATGGGGATGGTGTTCCCTGGGGTGATGAGATGTGTTGGGTTTGCACCAGACATAGCGTTTGCTTGGTGGCTTAAAAGTTAAATGTTAGTCTTTTCTTATCACATGCAACCACTTTTAGTAACATCTAAACATGCCTTCTTATTTTAACAGTAATGGCCTTTTCTGGCCACTCTTCCATAAAGCCCAGCTCTATTGTGGTCCTATGGACTGATTCTCCAGTCTCCGCTGTGGAGCTCTGCAGCTCCTTCATGGTTACTTTTGGTCTCTGTGCCGCCTCTTTGATTAATGCCCTCCTTGCCCGGTCTGTGAGTTTTGGTGACAGCCCTCTCTTGGCAGGTGTGTTGTGGTACGGTATGTATGCAGCTGCATTTTGTAGCAAAAAAGTTGCTAAAGAATGAAAAAATATGGCAAAAGGGTTCAGTTTCACAGGTTATTGGTCCAAATCTGGACTTACCATGTGCTCCACTATTATTGGAAGTCTGGCAAAAGGTGCATAAGAAATTTTGAAATATTATTAGTTTTATTGTAGTAGTATAACAACATAGTATAACAACGTTACAGAATAACGTTGAATGTTCCAATCTTTAATTTGAGTAAATGTATTTAGTGGGGTAAAAAAATCCCATGTCAAGAAATAAAACCTTTTAACAAAATCAACTGTTCCATTATTAAATTTGTAGCATACTAGGGCTGCAAAAATGAATCGATGCGTCACTCGCCATGTCGTGGAGCCGTTTACCCCACCTGCAGAGTGTCGTCAACCCCGACTAGCTGCAGAGCGAGTTGAACGCAGGGAAGCAGAGGCGGTATTTTCAAATATTGCTTTTTTGTAGCAGATTCTACTAATGAAGACACAGAGAACACGGCTCGAAATAAGTCCTCAAAAGATAGGGAGCATAATGCGCTTCACAAAAAAAACTAAAATAACATGCGAGATTTGACATGGCACGGAATCACCACAGTCATGATACAGGAGCTGAAACAACATGGAGTCATTGATGAGGTCAATGGGAGCTCAACAGCAGGGTAAGTTGTTACAGTATCTGGCGTTTGTTCCGTTTCAAAGTGAGGAAACGCCGACAGCGCTTGGCTCACGGGCTGTGAGCGGAGTCCTGCGTGGCCAAAGTTGTGCTTCAGGGTGCAGCCTTAACGTCAGTCTGGTAGCTGGTAATGCAGCTCTTAGCCTGTTAGCTGGTTAATGACAGGAACTTGTTTACATGCGCAACATTCCCTGTTTGGATTAAAATGCGTTCTGATTAAAAGGACAGAATGTATTCCGAAAGCACCGTTCATATGGGCTGAAAATCCTATAATCCGATCATGACGTGCGTTTACTTGCATCAAGCTTTACAAACTCTCTGACGTTAGCGGAGTTGTTGAATTTCCCCAAAACAACCGCAGAAGTTTTATACTTTTTAATGCGGGAAAAACAAAAACAAACGCGGAGGTGTGTTGGTGCAGGTTCTGAGATGGTTAAGAACCCCTGCTGTTGCTGTTGAAAGGGCGGGAGGAAATTACGATCATCCCAAAATGTTCTGTGCTGCACAGCAGTTGTGTTAAATCGCTGTTCAAATAGACAACATTGACTATTAAATGATTGAAAATCAAGAAGTTTATGCTGACGAGATTTTAAGACTATTAAATGATTGACCTAAAATCTCGTCGACATAAACTTCTTTATTTGAAGCAAATTATTTATTACCTAATATTATTGTAACAGAACACCTAAGTAGCAGCTTTTTGTGCGCCTTATTTGCTCTGTTATTTTATCAAAATAATCGTTAATTGCAGCTCTATAGCATACCCTTAAAAAACCCACAACTAGTTCTTAAAAGGTATATAACCACATTATATTCTTAAATAAAGACCAAAAACTGCTGATCATGAGAAAATAAGGTTATATAGACTAAGCCTCCACCCTGATAATGTTTTGATGGTCCTTTTTGTGGATAAATATAGCCCCCACACAGGGCACGATTAGCAGATATAAACATACGTGGTGCCATCTAGCAACAGCATCGCAGAACTATCATAATGCTGGTTTGCTTAATTAATAAATCAAAATTAAATAATGTCAGACCGAGCCTGACCCTCTGCAATGCCTCGCAGTAAAGCGGCAGCTCGGCGTGATCGAAGACCAATCATTATTAATTAAATAAACCGATCTACAGCAACTTTAAGAGCCTCATATCAGAACATTTACTCACGTCAGTCAGAAAAAAGTCAAATAATGTGGCTATGCACCTTTAAGGGTTTTTTTTTTTTACGCTCAGTGCACTTGAATTAACAGTGGTACTTTTCAACATTATGCGACCTTTATAAAATATAGATTTATTTTCAAGCTTTCTTATATCTGAGGTGGTTAATGACAAGTCTGGGAGGGCTTCAGCCTCAAATTTATTTTTTAATGCAAAACTAAAACATGGTCTCCCTTCCAATTTGCATGGATATTATTAGACATTTCCCTGCTCTGCCTTTTGGAAAAAGATAAGCAGAAAAAAAGAGATTGTGGTAGACTGATATTTTTAGAGTGAATATAGACTTTAATAAAATATATTAATAGCTAAGCCTTGACTATATGATGGGGAAATCCCTGCACATTACAGTGACTACATTGGTTACCGCAATTTTTATACATAGCAGTAAAAAAAAAATACTGCAGAAATAATTAACCTGTAACAAGTGAATGCAGGCTGCATAAATAAACATTATAAATTTACCATGTGGCAGAACCAAGCTAAATTTACATTACACACACAGTCCGGCGAACTTCACAACCGACGACAGTAGGATTAATAAAATATACTTTTCTGCCGAGTACAAACAAAGCAAGATGATTTCATTGATTTTTTTAAGTAATAGACATACAAAAGTAAACGCAAACAATGCTAGAAACTCCATTGGTGTCCTCAGGCAGCTTGTTCCACTGTAACGGTGGCCTAACAAAGAGGCTGAAATAGATACACGTACCTTTGGGTCAGTGGTCTAATGTGGTACAGACAGAGAATCCAGTACGGAGCTGCTAATATCTTTCACAAAAGGCTGGCGGTTTTATGTAGCACACTTATGGGTGTAATTGTGTCATGACTCGACAACAAGAACACATTCAGCAAATTAGCATAGGGAAAAACATTGGCTTGTAACTGCAGTAAAATGAAATGGCACTGGCACTGCAGAACACATCACATAAAAAAAAAATAATCACATCCATGTAGCTGTAGTTTTGTCAGTGGAAGCTTGTCAACCCTAAAGCCAATGTGTACATACAGCACGTGTCTTCTCAAGTGCCCGAGTGCCTACATGCAAATGTAGCTTGAGTGGTGCCTGACCCTACGGCACCATTCAGCAATCTGTTCTCTCTGCAGCCCTGAAATGCCATTTGGCCGGTCAAGGTTCGGGAGTACATCATGTGAAGAAATGTGTATACATTTAGAATCTATGTGTCTGCTGGTGTGTGTTTTTGCATGTAAAGGGGGCTGCATTTGCTTTCAAAGGATTGTTAACAAATGCACAATTATAGCTCTCTGTTTTTTTTTTCTGCAGCCATCCATTCCTTTGCCTAAAATAGGCTTTACCCTTCTAGTTACCTCTCAATAAAGTCTTTAAATCTCTTTTTTTTTCTGAGATTTTTTAGTTTAAATCCCTTTTGACCTGAAAAGCTAAGCTGCAGAACCTAAAAATAATATCCGTGTGAAACTTATTAGCATTTTAATGCATTCATTTGCTATGCCTTAGTACATCTAGACTGTATTTTGAAAATAAAAAAGGTCAAGAAGCAATGCCTAAGACAATTTTCTTCAAGGAACCCTCAAAAGTAATATTCATCTGGAAATATTAATACCCAAGGGTAAAAATGTTAAACTAATCTGGGTCGTTTCATTTAAGAATGGAACAAATTTGAGAAGACAAGCAACAAATGAGATGAATTAGTGGTTCATATAAAGTAAATGGCCAAAATAATTGATTCTGCCATCTCACCTTGCCATTCCTATTCATTTGGAAAGAACTTGTTTGATGGAGCCATGTTACTGTACATCATGCAAAAAAAGAAATAAATGATATGTATCTGCTTGTCCCTGTAGCCAAACATCTTAGGTTTTTTTCCTCCTGGATCTTTGCTGCTCTGATTACGCTGTCTCCGTTCCTCTGACAAAGATCAGCAGCTTGTGGGTGGAAGTTAAAGATAAAGCCTGCAGTGTGGGAGACAACACTATTAAACGTAGGAATGGAAGATAAAGCTTGTAACCTGTGCACATCATTGTTATTATGAAATTTGATAACTGCATGTTTTTGAATGATCTCAAAACCATTTGAATTTCACAAATCTCTTTCTCCCGCTGTATGGAGCATACCCTATCGGCTGCTGTGCACTCCCAGTCAGAGTTGGCTTGAAGAAGAAATGTTTTGCTTTATTGGAAATATTTATAATCTTTAAAAACACAGACCTTTGTAGTGTTAGAAATAAAGGAGTGCCACTCATTAATAAGACAAAGCTAGGAACTACAGCTGGCAAATTCCATCTAATATCAGTTTGATATACTTGTGTTTTTCTATAAAGAGCAGGAAAGCAAAAAGGGTAGATAATGTGCAAGATGGCCTTGAAACCATCACACAGTTTTTTGTTATTTTTGATTAACTCTTGTTTCCAAATACCATTAGGGTAATATTTAAACATAATTTATTTTCATGTTGGCTGCTGTAGGAAAATTCTTTGGGTTTCTGCTTGAAATAACAGTAATTTGATCAAACTGCAGCCTTTATTTCTCAAGGTTTTTTAAATGCCATGAGAATCTCGTAGCGACCCTAGCCTGCTGCAGATACAACTAATCTTACTCGTTTTAAAGAAAATTTGAAGTGTGCATGCATCTTTCTGTTGTGGGCGGCACCTGTGATGGCGTGGTGGGAGAAGGCCTCTACGTAGGTCAGGTAGTTGTGAGGACAGTGTTTCTTCAGCCACTTGCAGACATCCTGCTGAGTCCACAGCACCACAGGTTTGGACAGACAGGACAGTGTAGGACTGGTGTGATAGACGGTGAAGGCTTCACCTGGATGAAGCTGAAACACAGAATAAAAAGGTCCTTTTTATCAGTCATTGTACTGTGTAGAACTTAATGAGCATGTTTCCATTTCAGTTTTCATGTACAGAATGAGAGTTGAAACACTGCTCTTTTCAGTTGAACACCAGACATTTACTTTAGCTTACTTTGGCATACAGGAGTTTCTCACTGCGTTGAAACAGGATGGAAAGTTGTATTAAAATACCACAATTTCCAACTAAATTATTCCCTTCGGTCTATAAACCACATACAGGAATTAAGTAGATTGAAGCCATGTCGTTTTTTTTAGCTGAAACAAACCAAAAAAGTGTTTTATATTGATTTATCTGTTTAAAATATTGGAAGGAACTAATTTTATGTTGTGCAAAACACATTTCATCTTACACAATTAGCCTGCACGCAGCTTTATCCACTGTTAAGCTTAAGGTTTAAAAGCTTTTGGGCACAAACAGGCAAACAGATGTTGAGTTAGATTTGAATTAGCAGCTTGTTTTCACCTAACAGCCCCTGATTAAGAGGAACACTGTATAACAAAACCACTTCTCATGATTATCTTGTGGTCTTTCTCTTATGATTTTGGGCTGATAGCGCTAGCTTTTTTGCCTTTTTGAATTTCTTGTGTTCGTTTATCACACGCTTACATGGGTTTGAAGTTAACGCCGGCTCTTCTCTGTGTGTCCCTTGTGCCAGGAATTAATTTGGATATCAAGACGTTACAACCAGCTCATAAGGCCAGAAAACACAACCGTCATCCCGTCCCCTCAGCCCGCCTTTATAGTGACTTACTCACATATCTAATTCATTCAATTATGTTCTGGCTGAGCTGACTCTACAAAAGACTTTGGCTTATTGTCAATGGAAAAGCACTAAGCGGCTGCCAACTGTTTCGCTCAATAACTGACTGTATTTAATGAGATTAAGTATGCGGAAATGTCATATGCACAAATGCAACATGCACACACTTTTGCGGCCAAATACTAAACGCTCTCTCTGCTGCTTCCGCGCTGATAACAGAATGGTCAGCTTGCAGAAAAGCCGCACATCTCAATTTGCAACAGACACAAGTTGATTCAGTAAGTGCTGTATATTTTTATAAGCAGCTTCAACGACCTATTCTGGTAATAAGCCATCAAGTACTAAGGCTGGTCAACCAAGTGTGATCTGCTTTATTGGCCTTAATTGAAAAACACCTAAGCTTCTCCACTCCTGCATGCTTGTTTTCCAATTACACACATATTTCTGAGCACGTCAGCTTCAGAAAATTTACAGCTGAGCCCCATCATTAGCTCGAGAGACGTGGAATTGGTTTCTCCTCAGGATGATTAAATTAAGTAAAGAGGGGGAAATAGTTGCCTTTCAACTGGAAGCCAGTTGGTTATGTCCTTAATGTGTCGTGGCTGAGCAAAGTTAACCATACAAAGTGATTTCTTTCTGAATTTTTGGAACGTGTCAACCTCAAAATGGAACGTCTTTTTTAATTCTTTTCCCAGAAGAGTTTAAGCTATCAGCCAACATCATATTAAACCCCCACGGATTAAGGATGGGATGCCACTCAGGTTTACATGGCAGACGAGTAAATAGTTTTGGTAATGCAGTGTATAACCTGCCAAACCCAATGCAAATGCCAGTGATTGCATTTTAAATGTCAAATGATTTACATTTGTGGAGATTTACCTGTACACTATATAATGAAAATGTAATGAATGTCATTGAGAGAAACAGGCAGAGAAGGTGAACGCAGACAAAGTAGGACAAAAGAAAAAAGGGGAGGGGAGACTGTGAGCTGTAGAGTTAGCTATACTCTGTGTGTGAATAATGGCCTTCATCATGAAGAAGCCAGACAAGAGGGAAATGGAATAATAGTTCCCAATCATCCCTCTGTCTCTCTCTTTTTTTCATTCCTCACTCTTCTCGCTCCATTTGTTGGCCATCCATCAGACTGTATCTTCGCTGGCCAGATCTATCTCGTCCCTGCTCACCCTTTGCTACCTCCCAGCTCCCCCTGAGACCTACTTCTGTCCAGCTGGAGGAGGTCCCTCATTTGTTACGTAGAGAAGAAAGACAGAAAGGATGGGCGCAGGGCAGAGGCAGCATCTGGAGTGTCGTTATATAAAATGTTAAGGATATAGATGAGGAGGAAAAGTAAGAAAAAAAACCCAGAAAAAAGCTGGGAAATGAAGAAAAATGTTTCTTCAATTTTTGTTTTCTTTGAATAATTAAACCTTCTAAATTAAGAAGGTTGCATATTTTTATTTATTTTATTTTAATACAAGACTTGCTATTTAATTCCATTCACGTCAGGTTATCTATATATGCCAATTCCCAACAAATGCTTCAAAGCACTTTATAAAGTGTGATCTATGTTCAATGACGTTGTTTTGCCCAGATGCTAAAACTTCTCTCTACAGTAGAGCTATGTTTTATCATAGGGAAATCAGTTTAAAAGCTTGACTGTGATGTTACCGTAAAAACTGTTCAAAAAAACTAAAACAAAACAGAAAACAAGATATAATATATTGGCCATATCACCTTTGAAGTTAAGACGAGCAAAGAAGATGTGAAAAGAGCACTATCAAAATAAATGTATAACTTGCCAAAATAGTCAAAGCAATCACATCGTTGGTTTAAGAAAAAATAACTAAAAACTGTTGTTGAACTCTTGCTGTCAATTCTTTGCAAACTATGCCATTCAAAAGGTTCTGATTTTGTTCAATTTCAAGAACATTTTAATAGGATTAAAATGAGTCAAAGCCATTTTTATTGCTTCTTGCGGTCTTAGTTTGTGCAGGACTTGATAGATACGATCATGATCAAAAATCTATATCTATTCCGGAACAACATAGCAGTAGAGCTATTGTTGTTATCCTGTTGGAAGGTGAACCTCTGCCACAACCTTAAAGAGTTTAGCAAACTAACGTGTTTCCGTCTCGTATTGGCCTGTTTTTAGCTCTAGCCATCTTCCCATCAACTCTGATCAGCTTCCCTGTCCGTAATGAGAAGCTCAGTCTCTGACTAGAGCACATTCTTCTAAATTTTTGCTGTGTAAATGTAATATCTTTTAACAAAGGCTTTGTTTTGCTCTTCTTCCAGAAAGGCCACAAATGTGGAGTGCAGCACCAATACCTGACAGATCCTCTCACCTGTGGATCTCTGCAGAGACTGAAATGTTTTGATGGAAAGACTTCAGTATATAGCTCTATAATAAATTATGAAAAAAACATGCACATTTATATATTAGTATTTCAAAGAGTATTTCTGTGCATTTCCATCATTACACCAGCCTCTGACTTTCTCAGCACTTCCCTATTGATCATTCTGTTTGTAAACTGAAACAGAATTTTTTCGCCATTCACTGCTCCCTTTGATCTATTATGTCCCGTATCCTCCTCCACTCAGTCCACATAAATTTCATTCTCCAATGCCTGACACTCTCACTCCACATCTTTTTTTTCCCTTTTTCATCTTTTCCTCCATTTGGCCTTTACATTACCTTGACTTCTGTGAACTGAGCTATGCTTCGTCTTGCATTGTTGGTGATTTTGTGTGCGTGTCTGTTTTCGGTGCCTTTGTGTCAAGGCTAATCAGGGATTAGCTAGAAGTCAAGGGAGCGTGGGGAATCTGCTAGATTCATTCTTTGCGACTGATAACACACTTCTTCCGATGGCTGCCTGTTAGACCCTGCGTGAGATTGATGATCGATGCAACGCTAATTAGCAGGAAAAATTTGCGTGTGCGAGGATGAAAAGATCGATTTTTTATGGCATGCATATCATGTACTGACTTCCTACTTTCACTCTCTGCAGTAAATCGTCTCTCGTTGTCACTTCATCTCTCAGCAGGATACTAAACACTCCTCCTCCATCATCCCTGCAATCTGCTGTCTGACCAAACAACTCCTTCCTTTTGCCCAATCTTTTGAACCCATCGAACTCTTGCTTTGCTGTCATTGCAGAGTTGGCTCTGCAATCTGTCTCTCTGATCCGAAAGAGCCTCATAGATCATGACATATGATCCAACATATCTCCTTCATCCGTCTCCCTCCCTCTTCTTGCAGGAGCCTTCCTGAACCCCCCCCCCCCCTTTTCTAGGCGGTTTCCATTTCATCATCTAGCACCCTGTTATCTCATTCTGCTCAGTCTAGTCTAGTGCCTTTGTGCAAGTGTGTCAGGGTGATTCTGTAAATGCTTCAGTGGCTTTTGTGAGTGTCTACTTGACTGTTCTTGTGTAAGTAACTTTGTGGAAATGTGTGAACTGTCAACCTCGGCCAGCTTTGTGCGGCTCTGTCTTTGCCTGTCCTCGGGACTCCGAGTGTTTAAAAAGGCTTGCACTCTCATGCAAATATGAGCAGCCTCTCAGTGGGTGGACAAAGAGCCAGATGGGATTTTCACAAAGCTCTCTATTTAGCATGAGTCAAACATGTGTCTTAAAGAGTGCAAAACATCACTGAGTGCCAGGACAAGGACATGATAGGCAAAAGCATACCTGGCTCTATGCCCAGCAGATCCTATTTTCTATGTATGTGTCTGTGTTCTGTAAAACAAAACACAGACACATACAGTATTGATCATCCCCCGTGATCATCACTTCATCATCCCAGTTTTGAGCCACCAAGGTGATCATTAGCTTCGCAAAAACCTTCCCAATTCATGGTCTCATCCCCCAGACGACCCTGAGGTTCCCTGCAGGTGACTCCATGTGCCGACAACACAATAGCAATAATAAAGTTCACAAAGGATACAGAAGCTGCATCAGACTCCTGGTAAGAAATGACTCCCACTTGCTCTCTTTGAAAAGAACAGGTGACAAACCAGCGCATCATCGACCTTTGTTTAACTGAAGTGTGAAATTGTAGACCAGAGAGATGATGGGTGTTGAGGCACTGCCGACATAAATGAATACGAGTGCATCTCAAAAAACAAAAAGTATTAAAGAGACCGAAAACTCATTATGATCGATTCTTCATGTTGTGATATAGAGAGGAAAATGGAATAACAGAAGTTGGTACAAAAAACTGGGCCCCCTGGATCAGATTAGACAACGATTGTTTGTAGAGGTTGACTAAGAAGCGGATTCTGACTACAAAAATTAGGTGTTTTTTCCCCATCAGGGCGCGCTAAAAATGTAACTTTTTGGTGCAAACGCCGGAGCAGTTCATTGTCAGTGGGAGGATTACAGTTAAATCAGAGGAAACAGATCTCAGAAGGTATTGAAGGAAATTATTTGTCAGCATGTCAAAAATTGTCTGCAGTTTATTCATGTGCCTTTCGACTATGAGAGAGAGAGAGAGACTTTTGACAGATAACAGGAAGGCTGAATGGAATACAGGGAAAATGTTACGTTGTATCCTGTTGCGCTTTCAACCCTCTGACTGTCATGGAACAAAGGAATTTGGACATGTTGGCAGGCTATTGGAAATTTTAGAAATAATGTAGGATATACAGATGCGACTGTTTTTGTTATGCTAACTGTGATAATTTAATCAGTTAAGATTGCAGTAACTGTTTCATCTAGTCAAAAACATACAAGTAAACAGACAGTAAGAAAGGTCCATCACTAGCAACTTCGGTGAAGCGCATCCAACTGCAGCTCCAACGTTGAGGAAACACAAAAAGTTCTAAATGTTGTCTCCAAGCTCCTTAAAATGCAGATAACCGAGAAAAGTTGAGAATAAAGAGAGCATTGGGGCTGTTAATGTATGCAGGGGTTTAACTAATACATTTGTGACATGGAACCCAAAACAGCTCCACCCTTCAGTCTCATTAAAGGAGCATGGCGCAAGTTCCAGAGTTATTGCTGAAGTTTGCCCCCTGTGGCGACAAGCTGAAATGACAGCAGTGTTCCGCACGCGCATGGGAGAAGAGGAAAAGCATCTGTCACTGCGACTGCACAGGTGCTTGTTAAGAGGCGTAATGTCTTCTGAGGTAAGAAAGTTATAGATATTGAAGTTAGCCAGTGTTCTCTCACTAATACGTGAATGGTGCCGGAGACTCAAAAAAGTAGCCAGGTAAAGAAGTGCATGCAGCGGGTCACACCCATGCACACGCTCAGGGGTTTCGCCTAAATCACTCTCTCATGAACTGACTAATGGAGCCTATAGAGGCAACTACAGTGAATAAAAGAAAGCTCATTTTACACGTTGGGTAATTTTAAGGGGATGTACGGGAACAAAATTTTTTTTACCTTTAAACTTGAGCAATGCTCCTTTAAGGTAAAAAAAAAAAACTAAAGCATGCAAGCTAGAAGCAGTGTGTCTGTTAAGCAGCATACTGTAGGCTGGCTACTTCAGTAGATTAGATGGGGCTAATTTACCAGTTTATAGCTCGTAACTTGTTTTGTGGCATAAACTTGCAACATTCTGCGCCATTAGACATGAGGACTATGTATTCTATGTTTGATATTTTTTCTCAAATCAAATAATCAAAACACCAATAAAAAGTTACATAACAGCATCATCACTGCACTAATAATTACAGTGTTTTAGCAGGAGTATGAATAATTGTTGCATTGCTGTTTAAAAAAATATCAATTGGATAATTAAAAAAAAATGTTTGTCATTACTGTGATACTGGGAAACCATGGGATTTTTTGTCAAGATTATAATGCTATGTGAATCTTATTCCAGCCCAAGTCGGACTGAACCTTATTCTCTTCTCGTCATTACTCATTCCCTGAGGATGATGAGTTTACGTCAATAATGTAACGGAAACCAATCAAAATTTAGAAAAAGGTCATGTTGATATCTGCAATTATCAAAAAAATATTGATATCAAAAAAGTAGATTCATTTTAAAATTCTTAATTTTACTAAATAAAAGCCGCTTCGTACTTTTGCCCGTCTTAAGAGAAATTGGCCATAACAAATGCTCTCATGGCTTAGCTACTTTTGCATCTCTTTTTAGATTTTTTTGTTATATTTTGAGTAATTTTAATATTTAGTATTTTTACTGCAAATACAGTAGTACGTTTTGGTCTATTTTGTACCTACTTTGCATCTGTACTGAAAAGCAAGCTCTCAAATCGCTAATCCTTAGACACTGTATAATGACAATAAAGAGCATTATATTCTCTTCTGTTATTTTATGTATTTGCTGGAGGAGAAATTGAGGAGCTGCAGGAGGTGGCGCCGCAGATAAAATATGTCTGTGTTCAACCACTGAAAGCAGAAGAATAATAGAGGAAGTGAATTGATTATTTCAACTTTAAAGGGTAACTCACCCTCAAATCAACTTTTTTGCCAATAAACTGTTAACATGGTTGTCTTATAGTACTGTCTACATATCCTGGACATTATTTTGACAGATTAGTGCATATTTGTTGAAATCCTGCTTTTGTGTCTAAAGTCATCAGTGTGGCACCTATCCATCCATCCATCCATCCATCCATCCATCCATCCATCCATCCATCCATCCATCCATCCATCCATCCATCCATCCATCCATCCATCCATCCGTCTTCTTCCGCTTATCCGGGGTCGGGTCGCGGGGTAGCAGCTTCAGTAGGGAGGCCCAGACGTCCCTCTCCCCAGCCACTTGGGCCAGCTCCTCCGGGGGAATCCCAACATAGTCCCTCCAGCGTGTCCTGGGTCTTCCTCTGGGTCTCCTCCTGGTGGGACGTGCCCGGAACACCTCACCAGGGAGGCGTCCAGGAGGCATCCTAACCAGATGCCCGAGCCACCTCAACTGGCTCCTCTCGACGTGGAGGAGCAGGCTCTGACACCGGTCATGCAGACATGGGAGTGAGTTACACTTAAAGTTACACTTTAAGTGTAACTCACTTAAGTTCGGCCTCATAATTTGTGTTACTTTGTAGCCATTTTTACAAATTTCTTCTAAATTAATAACCTTTGTGTTTATATTGAACCTTGAAAATGCTTGTTTTTTTTGTGGCAGTTGAAGCAACAATACACCTGCATCCCCAAAAATGTGCACCCATAGGCTCTACTCTTGAGAACAGAAACAGTCTGTAAGAGATAAGATAAGATAAGATAGCCTTTATTGATCTCACAATGGAGAAATTCACTCGTCACATCGGCTCATACAAGAAGGTGCAGAGTAGGAAAGGTGCATTCAGTTATATACAGTGGATCTTCATATATACAATGGATCAAAAAGAATACCAAAAAAAATACAAAAAAGGACATAGGAATGGGCATATGGTGTCTCATTTACATTCTTGGTGGTCTATATATATATATATAAACATATCTATATACTTCAATATATACATATATCTATGCACCTACATACATACGTACCTGTATACAGTATACACCTGTATACACTAGGTATAACAATCTAAAGCAATAACCTTGTTCTCAGGTGAATCCTGGTAAGCTATCTTCAGTATAATTGCCACTATTTAAAGGTAATAAACAGAATAATATAATAAAACAGCCATCCAATTTTTTTTTTCTATCGTAAAAAACATAATTTTGGTGAGGATAATGTATAACTGGAGATGACTAACAAATGTCCTTTCACCCTGGTGAAAAAGTATTGCAAAGTACCACGTGTGCGGATCTTCTCCATTAATTCAATTCTTTGTGTCAGTGTCAGCTCAAAAGGTCAGCCACAGCACTCGGTAATGAGAAGGGAAAAATAATCACAGAGCAGTCTTTATTATTCGCCCACCAAGGCAAAGCAAATTAGTGCACGGAGAAGGAGCTTTGCTTCCTGTAACAAGCTCAGCCCCGCTTCAGAGAAAAGGAGGCTTCTTAAATTGTGTCTTTGTTATTCCACCTAGTCCCCGGTCTCATCTAAACGTTCACCCACAAGCTGTGTGGCAGACAGCAAAATGAGACGCACTCAGAAAACCCTCCCTTAGCCCCCATCTGGTTATCCAAACAGCAGCCAAGGCACGGAGACCGCAGAAGGTGCACCGATCAGACAGCAGCTGATTATTTGGAACAACCCAGCAAGCAGAGAGGTCTGTGCATTGGTCGCCATCCAGCAACCAAAACACAGTTAAACACAATCAAAAATAAGAATATTTCATTCTGTTTATGCACCATCTGCATGATTGTAATGACATTATTTTTTTAACTTACACCTTTTGGAACTCTAGTGGCTGTATTTCTCGCTACACTCTATTTGAACCAATGACACTTAAATGCTGTTGACATCTTTAATACTAACAGTTATGTGTGTGCCTGAATAAACACTACCACTACCTCCTCTCTCTCCCCTACCATCATTATCTTTCGTCACCCCCTGACTGGGAGTTTGCACAGCGATGCATAACGTGCTCTATCAGGTTTGTTAAGCACATAAGAAGGATTCCCCAGGTCCTACCTTACATCCAGAAACTGAGCCGTGTATTTCTTAAACGGCTTCCTCATTAAAGCCTGTGTGTGCCCAGTCAGTTTAATGGAGAATAATCTAATCATCTGTCCTGAGAGGACTGCATGCACACACAGCGGTTCACTCAACACATGCACGCATTTGTACCCCAATAAACACACAGTGCTTATAATTACGGATATATGACCGGAGGTTGCGGCATTTTGTAAATGCACAGGCACAGACACACCTCAGAGAGCTGGATTGCACTCTCATTTGTTGAATAATGCATAAAAGAAGCTCGTCACCACTAGGAAGTGATAAGCCTTAGTTCTCATGGTCTAAAGAAGCTTTAATTATCCAAGCTTTGTGTAATCACACAGAAACAGCTCCTCACTCGTCTCTTATTAAGCCTTTTACAGCTGTTGTAGCTAAGAGGACTCTCTTTTATGAATTATTGAACAAACCGAGTACTGTGTATGTGTGTCTTACAGCCTCTGAATTACAAACTTTCTCAAAAGTGGCCAGAAATTGAAACAAATGACGTCCACAGGGCTCGCTGCTTCCTTTCATTTAAATATTTAAAAGGAAAGAGGGTGTCGTTTCACATGCTGTTTTAGGTCAGATGCTTGCAGTTGGGCCTTAATATAGTCGTTTTTCTTTCTGATTCACTTCTGTTGCTTTTAAGAAGGGATTAAACTTTCCATAAAGCAGTGTTTGTAACTAAATGGTGCAGTGACTGCCTGCATTATCTTGCTACAAAGATCAGCCACTAAGTATTCCTCTCAAGCAAGACAGCACTCAAATTAGTTTTATATCTGCTGTTTAAACTCATTACTTTTAGAGCTTTTGTAAATCCCTGGGGGAAACATTTATCTGTAAAATATATTAATATTTCAAACATATTTAACATTAAACATTGTCTCTGTTCTATGGAGAATGGACTCACTTAGACAGCACAAGCACTGTTACATCAGCACTTGTACGGCTGTTAGATAATATCCAGTTCTTCTCTGGTGGTTCTACCAACGCAGAGTCAAATAAGATCGGGCAGCAATACTATTAGGCTTCTTTTCAGCACTAATATTCGATATGCAGAGGTGCTGGCACTGACCAGTCTGCCTTATCACTATTGACAGAGAGTTTTTTCAAAAGACGAACTAATAAGAAATTTAATTTCTTGAGGCTTCAGATAGCACTTTGTGATTACTTTTAATTGGTTAATAAAGTAATCAATAACACGAAACAGGCTCACTCATCTGAAGCCACTGAATTGTTATCCAATGGAAAAGGAAATGGAAATGGAATAAGACACTATTTCCAGTTATTTATTACTGAAGTTCTAGCAATTCCTAACTGACTCAAATGGGGCAAAAAAACAAGTTGCTTATAGAACAGGCGGTATTTTAATCTGGAAGTTGAATGAATAAAATCAACAATATTAATGATGGTTTCTACTGTGTTTTTAAGATAACCATTGAGCTTAGCACACGGCGCCAACTGATGGATGATAACATGGAGAAACTGCATATGGGGAGTTATACCCAAAAGCTTGGTGACTAGTTCCTGTACCCTACCAATCACAGCTGTAGCACAATCAGTAACCAGCAGACAAATCTTCAGCATGTCAGTATCGTGCTCATTTAAAAGTCACAATATTTCGAAAAATCACTTCACCTGTTGTCCGTCAAGGGGAATAATTCCTAGAAGCTCTTCCCAAAAGAGGGGGGATACTGCCATATTGTGGTATGGCCCAGCCTTACCACAGTTTCAAAATCTTGTCTGAGCTTCTGGCAATTTTCTCAAGGCCACGGGAACTTTTAAAAGGGCCGTATTTGACCTGCGGGCCACTACATAAATAGGCCTATCCTGGATCCAACATAACAATAAATAGATGTACTCGATATAGTAATACTGGTTCATCTGTCTTGATTGTTATGATGTGTGCTTCTGCCTTTCTTGGCTAGGTGACCCTTGTGAAACAGGTCTTGATCAAGTTAAATAAAGGTTACAATATGATTATTATAACTGTTGTGCTATCAAGCCATGAGGAAAAATCAGACTGATTTGTAACCAAACAAGTTTGAGACTTTTACAGGTACCAAGGAACTGCCCCCCTCAGCAGGGTGCTGCTGCTATGAAGCCAAGCTTCCACAGACTTCAATTTGTCTTTGCCTCTGGACACTCGATGAGAGAGTCCGCGCTGGGGAGACAAGCTTTCATGCATGCCGCATGGGACTCAAAGACTCACAAATATCTGCAGGCTCGACCAAGTCTATCTTCTGCGTAACCAGACGCCGGAGTAAAGAATCCATCTATGCCGAAACCAGCCTTGTGATTTTTCTCTGCTGTAGCAGGATAGCTGACTCGAGACGGCGTGGAGCGGTCTCAGTTCTCCGGCCAGGCAAAGCTGAGAGGAGAGGCTGATCTGAAGTCGCCCGCTGCAACCCGCACAGGCCCCACGTAGCTACGCCAGGGAAGTCGAGGTGTGGAGGTCCTCCTTTCCACCGCCCGAACGCTCACATGCTGCAGTCCCGCAGTGCTTAGCTTTCTACGGCCTAGGAGTTGGAGCCACCTCCTAACAGCCACGGTTCAGCTAGCTGCCTGCTAGCCTTCAATCAACCAGCCTTCAACTGCGTCCAACTGGATGCCCAAAGTGAACCGAACTGACACTGAGGCACCGACAGCTTTGGCAGAGTTGAGCAGGGAAAGTTAAATGGTTTGTTTAGAACGGTTTACTTAATGCGTTTTCACGGTGCTTTAAAACACATAGAGCTTACGGGATAGCTCCCGCTAGCTTCCTCGAAACCATGTTATGCTGATGAAGATCGAATGTGTTTTTACGGTTATAATAAACTTTATTTCCATAAGGGTTTTATACATTGATAGGATAAAGATGTTTGTGTTTTCTGGTCCGCTCATTACGACTAAAATAGAGCCGAAACCTTTTAAAATTAGCGCCAAATGTCCGATAGTATAACGCTATTAGCTTCTCATGCTATTATCATTTGGGCGACTCAACTACGGTTGGTTCAAACATAAGGTTTGTTTCGTTTCGCTCCACCATCGTTCGATATTCACCGGACAATTACTAACGGACAGAGAGTTATTTATTAAACATTAAATAACTTAGAACAGTGTGTAATAGCACAAAATAACGTTAATAATTAATGTTATTGTTAGCCCCAGAAAATGACATTTTGCTGTTCAGTTTTAAATATAAGCAGTTAGTTTATATTAAACCTTTTTTACTTTAAAGATGCCTTCAGACTATTTTATTGTAAAATTTCAAGTCAGGTCTAATAATAGTTGGAATTTAGGTTATTCTCATCTTTGCATACCTTTTTTCAACCAAGGGCAGACTTAGCCATTTTTGGGGCCCTAGGCAAACTTTTGTGAAGCCCCCCCCGCCCTCCCCTCAAGGTCGGCCCTGAGTGTGAAAGATTCTGTAGGGCTTCATGTTGCAATACTGAGACTCAGACAGTAGTGCAACATTTTCCTGTAGTCCCTCCCCTAGCCTCTACAGCTAAGGAATCAGAGACATGAACCTACAGCATTCAATAATAAATATGTATATTCATCTGGAGGGAGCTGTCAAGCAGGTGCACCAGCGTGCAGAATACAAAATGTTTGATGTGCCTAAGTCAGACTGCACTGTCTACGAGGTGCGGCTTTCAGCTCGTTCAAGAAGGTAAGTCGAGCTTAAGTGGTTTAAATATCCCTCTTATCTCTCCTAATTTAAGAAAAGATGAGGACTATACCGTTAATATTTTGATATAGAAAAAATATTAATAGTACTACATTTAGTTTCAGCTGTATACACTTAGCTGTTAATTATTTTGAATCAAGCAAAAAAAGGTTTACAATAAGTTTACTTGGTTTCCATTTTATAATAGTTGAATTAAAGCTTGAAGAGACACAAAGTTTAAGAACATTTTGTTGGAGAAGATAATGATAAGATAATTTAGCTTTTAGGATATTTAGAAAAACCTCAATATGAATTTCTGTTCCGTTTATCAAAATTTGTGATAAAGTCTATTTTCCTAAATCTTAATCTAATGGCTCATTTTGATTTAAACTCTGATGTTAGTGTTAGCCATTTTTCCTTTTGGTTTGAAGTTCATTTTGTGTTTTGGTTCAGCTCCTAGGCTGGAAGTTTTCTGTGTTTTATTTCTATTAAAATCTGCCTGTCATCACCAATGTCACGTCTGCATTTGGATCTTCCAACAACCATCATTACCCTTATAACTGGACTGTGGTGTTAAAAACCAAGACGAGTGTTTCGCATTTTTATAGAAAAAAAATGTTTTGTGTCTGATATCCATCCATTGTGGATTTGCAGTAATAAGAAGATTGTAAATGTCTGGCCTACCGAATGTATTTCTAATAATCGGTTAATATTATTCTAAAGAGCACTTGATTACTAAAATATTACCATAGTTGCAGCCATATGTTTGACCTCATTTTGTGAGCAAAACCACTTCTGAGGGTTATTTTCATGCACCGAATGCGCTACGCTTCTGCTCTGTTTGTGCAGAAATGCTTCTACCTGGATACCCTCTGTGCCAGGCTGCTGCAGCAATTTGACGGTGCGTGTGTGCGCTGTCTTCTGGCCGCGGCCGTCGTGCCAGGTCAGGTTGCTGCCTCCGGCCCGACGCGGCAGCTGGTAGCCCAGCTCCTCAGCAGACACCGTGTGCTCCAGGGAGGCACGGCAAAAACTGAAGCTGGACGCCGCTGGTCAGGAGAGAAAGCAAAGGGGGAAAAAAAACAAATGAAGAATTTCGGCTAGTCAGCTGTTACCGTCTTGGTTCACGGTAAATCTTTAAAACAAAAGCATAAATAACACATTACTATTTTCTGATATTTAAAGATGTTGACATTTTACTCTAAATTATGCACTATAGTTATGTTATAAACAGATGGCTGATGCAATGATGACCCTGGGAGACTGAGCTACTCCACTGTGATTTCCAATTATGCTGAGTGCATATTCAAAGAGGGAGCACATGATTTCTGGAAAAAATGACTCTTACCAGACTGGTCCCTGATTATATAACCTCTACACAATGAATTCATGGGATATTCTTTCACATCTTGCCAACCTTCCTCCCCTCTGTCCTTCCACCACCCTGTTAAATCTCAAGAAAGTTGGATGGATGGACAGAAGTGTTGGCTGCGACACGGTGAAGCAGACAACTTGTCAGTTTAGGGTCAGAGTGCAGTTCTGTGAAAGCCACAGGGCATCCTCTGCACTTTGGATCAAGCTGAATAGGCAGCTGACCTCTGGTTTGTCATCTGTAGCAGAGCATTTATTCTAGGATGAAATTGGATTCACTGGCTTTTTTTGTAACCCAAGGGCTAATTCAATACAAAGTCATTTGGATGAAAGGAGACGAGAAAAATTACCTGAAGAACCTTTTGAATCTATCTAAAATGTCAAATCGCATGTGATGAAGAGTTAGGTCCTAAACTGATTAGTCAAGAGGACCAAACAGTGACTAGGAATCACACCTTCCATGAGTTGTTGTGTTGTGGTCAAGACATGGGTTTCATGTCTGGATGGATTGTAAATAAGTCTATTAGAAATGAACAGAATCCCAAATGACCCACAGACCGTTGGTATCTCCATTATAGGTCACTGCATTTTTCACGAAAAGGCACCATTGAGTAGAAATTTTTAAAATTATCACTGATCAAAATTAATACAAGAATATATGTACCGCTCTAAAAAAAAATCAAGGGAACACTAAAATAACACATCCTAGATCTGAATGAATGATATATTCTTATTAAATACTTTTGTTCTTTACATAGTTAAATGTGCTGACAACAAAATCACACAAAAATGATCAATGAAAATCAAATTTATTAACCCATGGAGGTCTGGATTTGGAGCCACACTCAAAATTAAAGTGGAAAAACACACTGCAGATGGATCCAACTTTAATATAATGTCCTTAAAACAAGTCAAAATGAGGCACAGTAGCGTGTATGGCCTCCACGTGCCTGTATGACATCCCTACAACGCCTGGGCAGCTCCCAGGCGGTGGATCGTCTCCTGAGGGATCTCCTCCCAGACCTGGACTAACACATCCACCAACTCCTGGACAGTTTGTGGCGCAACGTGATGTTGGTGGATGGAGCGAGACATGATGTCCTAGATGTGCTCAATTGGATTCAGGTCTGGGGAACGGGTGGGCCAGCCCATAGCATCAATGCCTTCATCTTGCAAGAACTGCTGACACACTCCAACCCCATGAGGTCTAGCATTGTCTTGCATTAGGAGGAACCCAGGGCCAACCGCACCAGCATATGGTCTCACAATGGGTCTGAGGATCTCATGTCTGTACCTAACCCTAACCCTAATGGCAGGCTACCTCTGGTGAGCACATGGAGGGCTGTGCAACCCCCCAAAGAAATGCCACCCCACACCATTACTGACACACTGCCAAACTGGTCATGCTGGAGGATGTTGCAGGCAGCAGAACGTTCTACACGGCGTCTCCAGACTCTGTCACGTCAGTAACAATCACATGCCCTCATACCATCCTCATGGAGTCTGTTACTGATCATTTGAGCAGACACATGCACATTTGTGGCCTGCTGGAGGTCATTTTGTAGAGCTCTGGCAGTGCTCCTCCTGTTCCTCCTTGCACAAAGGCAGAGGTAGCGGCCCTGCTGCAGGGTTGTTGTCCTCCTGTGGTTTCCTTTACGCCTCCTGATGTACTGAACTGTCTCCTGGTAGTCCCTCCATGCTCTGGACACTAAGCTGACAGGCAGAGCAAACCTTCTTGCCACAGCCCACATTGATGTGCCATCCTGGATGAGCTGCACCACCTGAGCCACTTGTGTGGGTTGTAGACTCCGTCTTGCTAATTGCCTCTAGTTTCCACCTGTTGCCTATACCATTTGAACAACAGCAGGTGTACCTGATTGTCAATCAGTATTGCTTCTTAAGTGGACAGTTTGATTTCACAGAAGTGTGATCAACTTGGATTCACATTGTGTGTTTAAGTGCAATATATATATATATATATATATATATATATATATATATATATATATATATATATATATATATATATATATATATATATATATAAGTGTACAGGAGTAAATGTTCTCATGTTTAAAGAACCACAAAATCTGAAAAGTGTGAAACAAAAAAATTAAGAACACTATGTCCATGGTTTTATAAAGCACATGAATAAATTTAAAACACACCGTTTTGGTACAAGAAGTGCCTTAGGTCTTATATGGCAGACAGGCAGGAAAATGATATTCAAGCCAAACACGGTGTTGGATTTAAAAGGTTTATCAAAAACCAGGATGACAAACAGAGACCATCTGCAGGAACAAGCAGGAGACCAGGCAAAGGTGAGAGCTGGCTTAGTCACTGCAGAGAAGACAAGCAGGACGGCTGAGGCTTGGATCAGACACGCTAGGTCTGGACAGAGAAAGACAGACAGTTCCAAGGGGAAAGGCAAGGCTCATAGTAGGAACAGTCTAGGTCAGGGATCCTCAACTAGACGTCCAGTGTCCTGCAACTTTTGTATGTATCCCTGGTCCAACACACCTGAGTCAAATAATCAGGTAATTAGCTGGATTCTGAGGAGCTAATTCAGCCATTGGGTTCAGGTGTGTTGGACCAGGAACATGTCTAAAAGTTGCAGGACACCTAGAGGACCTGGATTGAAGACCCCTGGTCTAGGTCATTGTACAGAAAACAGAAGCTCAGGTAGATGCCTGACAAGGGCTTGGCAAAGCTGGAAAATCCCGAAAATATGGAAAAATATCTACTCGCTGAAAGCTTTCAATAATTTTGCGCTGTCTTTGGAGAGCCTATAAAGAGCAGGTGATGTATAAGCCTGAATGCAGAGCAGCGGCTCGCAGGCTCATAGGTGCAGTCAATGAAGCTTAATTTACACGGAGAACAGGGAGGAGTGGCAGGATAAAGACAGCAGACAGACCAAATCATGACATTAGGAGAATTGTTTTTCTGAAACAAGAAGTTATTACCATATATGGATGATGGGATGTCGTCTGGAACAGCAGAGTACAACTGCCTATTGTAATGAACAGAAAGGTGGATTTTTTCTTGACAAAAACAGCTCAAAAGATCCTCTGCACATAGTGAGAAGGCTTTATGAAAGTAAATAGGTTGTGGATATATGTGCTTTTCTCATCCATCAAAAACAACCTCTTTGGAAACATGTTTTGTCCCAAAAGATAATAATATATCATACCAGACTTGGATTCAAAGAAAGGAACAACTTGAGACTGAAGGATTTGGACATAACAGTTCTTGCCAAGGCGACAACAGATAACAGTAGCAGCGAGTCGGAAGGGCTTTCATTGTAAGAGCTGTTTTGTATTGTGGCTTTCACTTTCTATATTTATTTTATCAGCACAAAACACTTTCCTTCCATGCTACCCAACTAGCTGAGGCGGTGACTAATTTTTCTCAGTGTCTGAACGAGATGAATGAGAGAGAGAATTTGACTACAGCTGCTGTCTGATCAGAAATCAGTATTTTCACTTTGCTTCCAACCAGAAGTTAAACATCAGCTCCAGGATCCTTTTTAGGGGCCAGAAGACATGTATCTATGAGAAGGCTAACTGCAGACTGACTTGTGGCGTTTCAGTGGCATGACAAACAGTGTACTCTGAATAGGGTTTTGACAGCTACATCAAATCCTCATGGGTGACACATGGACTGATTAAGAGCAGAAAATTGAGCATGTTCCCTTTTTCTATTCACTGCCGTTGTGTGTTTCACAATATAAAGTTAGTTACCATGGTGGGCTGTTCAGGTCTGTTTGGAGAGACGGGCGTATTGGCGTCCTTTGGCATCAGAGAAACAATGCTGGTCAGAACAAAAACAGAAATTACGACAACTACATGAATGCTGGCAGATTTTTAGTTTAGTTTTTCCAATTAATTTTTTTTGTTAACAGTCATTCACCACTCTGATGAAATAAAAGTAGAACAGGCTCGCCTCAAAGTGCTTTTAAATGCCCGTATGGTACCCGTCTGTCAGACAACGTCCTGGCTTCCTCCTCCTTAATGATCTAATCACCGCATCAGTCTTTACCTCCTGAACTCACATTTGAGCTGAAAAGTTTGCTAACAGTGTTTTTGTCTTGGGTGGCCATTGTGTTTAGCTGTTAAGCCCGACTTCATTGTTCACAAAGTCATGTTATTATGCTCGTGATTATTGTGCTCTTTATCACATTTTTTTATTATATATTTCTCAATTATCGACATGGAAATGGGAATGATTACAACTATTGTGAACTACAAGCCAAAACAGAACTGAAATTGAAAACTGTTGCAAAAATAATAATATATGCCATTTGGGCCATACCACAACACATCGGTTCATTTTCAGACTGTAAGTAACTGCAGAGCAGAAGTGTAGTCAAAGCAGTGTGCGCTTTTTTTTGGTTAATTTAACTTCCATCTTCACATCCTGTCAGCTCATGTGAACATGGTTATTGAGACAAAGACAGATTTGCTGATTACAGACCTAAATGTGGAACAAGGCGTTATAAATGTCGCTTTCATTTCTTTCTGATGTAAAAGAAATTTCTTCGCAAGAGAACAATGAAAGAGAAAGCTTTCAGGGGAGCGGGGTGAAACGGACTGACTTAATTTCATCTTCACCGGTGGATTGTTAATTTCTTTTTCTCTCGCAGCACGCAATAGAGTTAAATTTAAAACTCATCTGGACTTTTTATGAACAGAATGAAGGTCTCTGTTAAAAAAAAAAAACGTAGCAATTCAGAAAATTACAGTGATTAGAAAAAGGCGAATATGTAATCTGACAACAGAGGAAGAGTCCAAAAACCCATCCTTAGCACAAATGTCACGTTAATGTTGACACTTTAATGATGCATTTCAACTATGAGGCATATGAGCTGTTCTATTTACAGGGTGAAATGAGCATACAACAATCAACGTCACAAATTTTTGAAAAGAAGAATTAGGGTGACACAAATGTTTGGTTTATTATGGATGAACTTTATATTATACAGGTTCTCTTAGCAAAACTACGTCCCTTGTGGCATCATCAAGGCATTGACATAGTTTATAACCAGAGGATTTCATTGTCTGCTGAACAGGTAAACTGCATTGAAACGGGCACAGATCATGGTCTTAAGGGTAGTCCACAAGTCTTAAATAGGGTTACAGTCAAGGCGTTAATGTTGGCCTTCATGCTTTCCAAAGCTTGTTTTGATGTGGGCTTGTGATCGTTGCTCAGTTTGAAATCTCGAATCAATTCTCAGACAGACAAACTGTCACCCAATGAGGAAACTGTAGAGAAACTGCTGGAACAACAATCTTTTACCAAAATAGAAACATCTGCTCCAAAAATGAAGATCCTTACACTAAAATGAAATTTACAGAAACTCTCAAGATCAACACAAATGCTTTCTGGGGGAAAAAGTGTAATAGATCAACAAGAAAAAGATTGAGCTATTTGACCACAATGACAAGAATAGCGCTGGCAGCATCGTGGTGAGGCTTTCAAACCACAGACCACTTTACCAACTGCCATGCATGGTGGTGGAGGCGTCATGCTGAGGGTCTGATGAGCTGCTAGAGCCTTTGGTGCATTGCTCAACTTGGATGGAATAGTGTAGAAGGATCCCTCAACTTGAACTCAAATTGACTGCTAGCCAGCTGAAACTTCAGCAGGCGTGTTTAAACGGGACAATGATCCCAAACGTGCAACAATATTGGTTTCTTTAATAGACCTAACCTCTACATCTCTACAAAATGATTATTGGCTTTAGAATGGAATAGAATAGAATACTTTTATTGTCATTGTACATCACTCTACAGTAAAAAATCAAAAAAAGGAGAGAGGCACTGACTCGCTGTCATTGAGCAAGAAGCAAGGTACACCCTGGTTGTAAGTCCATCACAGGGAAACACAGGACACACACAGAGAGAAGACAGCCATGCATGCACATAGAGCAATTTAGATATCAATTAACACAACAGTCATGTTTTTGGAATATGGGAGGAAGCCAGAGTACCCAGAGAGCACCCACACATGCGCGGGGAGAACATGCAAACTCCATGCAGGAAAACCTTAGGCCAGGATTCGAACCCTGGACCTTCTTGCCGAGAGTCAACAGTGCTACCAATTCCCCCACTGGTAAATAAAAACTGTTGAAATGCACAATTAAAAGCTCCAAATTAATGTCGGCAACGCTGCTGAGTACTAACTATAAACCTCTAACTAGAACTATACAAGATGGATAGATTTGAAGACATAACTGGTAATAAAAAAAATTTAACAGGCCCAGCTTTATCCATCAAGGGAAAACAAACCTTCTGTTTTTATTATACAATTTCACAGCAGACAACTGAAACCTGTTGGAAGACAGCTGATGTTTGAGGGAAACACTTGACTGCAGCTGAGAGGAGGGAAGACAAAAACACATTTCTCAGCCTACGAGGCTGCTGGAGTGAACAATGAGGAATACTGAGTTCCCACACCTATGATGCAGGCAAGAACAAGAGGGAAGAAAGGGAATATGAAAAAAGCTTGTCAGGAATCAGTGATGTGTAACCACGTCCTGCCTTTCTCCCTCAATGTATTTCTTACTCTGCAGAGTTGTGCATCATTCCTGCTTTTCTCCCTTCTATATTGCAACTTTTCTGTCTTTTGCTGTATTCTCATTCCTTAAATGTCCTTCTTTTTCCCCTTTCTTGTAATCCTTAAGCATTTCTCCGTGTTTTTTTATTGTTGTCACGTCTTTGAGGTCGTCAGGATCAACCGGGGCCCAACTCTGATATAATTACTGCCAGTCAGCCTAACGGCGGCAGACAGGAGGAAGGAACATGGAAAACTAAGCGCCTTAAAAACCTAAAGACCTGCCAATCTCCCAGAAAGAGACAAGAGAAAGCAGAGAAGGGGGAGCGGGGCTGACAAGAAGGAAAAGGAGGGAGTTGAGCTGTAAATTAGTCCTGGATTCCTGTAAACCATCCTCGACTCTATCAAGGTAGAAAAGATTTCGCGAGGAAGAGACACTATCATGAAACAAGTTAATTTCAGAAGCCAAAACATTGCTGCTAATAGACAATGACTCCACACTTAATAGGCATAACCTTTAAAGTGAAGAAGTGCTGGATTATGGCCGCTCTCATCTATTACAATCTAAATCTCATCCACACTGCTGGACTCCCTCGCCTAAAGCGGCCATAAAAACTAAGGCAAAGCGCTCATTCTGCAGTCTTTAATGGACTTAGTTGGCTTAACCTTGTGGCACAGGATGCCACAGAGAATTTAAGATCAGCCAAAGATAATTAAATATCCACACAGTCAAACTAATGTCCCCTTTTGAAGCGTCACTGCAGCGAGACCGAACGCTTTAAGGAAAGGGGACTGCCTTTTATTCAGGATCTGTTAAATCTCCTTAGATATTTGTGATTTTAATCAGATTGAGAGGTTATCTCTCACCTTTCCTCGTCCATCAGAACATGCATACGATGAGCCTGGACAACTGCCAAATCCCCACTGTCCTATTTGTCACTATCTAGTGTTGTATTATCTCTCGGTGCCCTTGCGAGCGACTTTTATCACCTCCAGTCAAGGGAGGGATGGGAAAACGAGGGATGATAGAGAGTTGGTGGTGGGAGTCAGAATGTAATGATTTGATAAAAATGAAAGAAAATTGTTGTCAAGAGAGGATTTTTTACTGTTTATTTTTTCATCCTCCAGTTTTCTGAGTATGGGAAGCTAAATCTAGAGTACTTTTCAGGGATTCTACAACTTTTTCTTCTTTAACTTCATATTTGTTTCCTGCAGTTATTTAAATTATTAACATTAAAGAAAACAGAACATTTACTTAGTTGGGTGACATTGTTTCAATGAAGTCGGTTTCCTATCTGGCAGCGAGATATGGGGGACGTTTCACAGCTTTTCAGCATTTGAGCCAAATTGGATAAACATCATTTTAAAATGTACAACATGGAATTATCATACCCAGGATTCTTTGAGATATGGTTTGATATCCGTAAAACCTCTGTTCATTGTTGAAACAGATTGAAAAAGATTTTTAAAAACTACAAATGGCAAGTTTTGAATGACATGATTCCAGTAATTTTCGCTCACTGGATAACATCTAAATCAGTTGCTCCGGACGCGTCATTCCCGTTCGGTGTGAACGCACCATCACACAGCTGACAACAAGCTAGGTACCCGAGCAGATAGCCTGACTTTTTACCAGATAGTATTCGAAAAAAATAAACATTTAAAAACCACAATGACAGCGGGTCATTAGTCTACATTTTCCAAGTGTACTTGTCAAAGTAGAGATAACAATTAAAACATGTTACAGATAAAATTGTTACAGTATGTGTTAAATAACTGAATTTACAAGCAATATGATAGATGGTTGCTTTTCTATTTTATTTATTTTTATTTATTTTTTTCCTTTTCTGCTTTAAATAAAACCTATTAGATCTTGTCAAAGATTTCACTTCAGAAACTTTTTGTAAATCCCATGATGCATGGTATTTTGAATCAAGGTTATTACACCATGAGAATCTTATTTTGGCCTATGCCTAATGGAAAGAAACAGCTATAACAAAATTCAATACTTTTTCAGACTTTTAAAAGGCTGTGTAGGATCGCTGGTAGATAGAAGAAGTACCAAAAAATGAGGCCAAGTGCCACAGAAAGGTTTATATGAGCGTATAGAGGGGAGGTAGGTCAAAACGACTCAGCCCAGTGAAGTGTAACCTCATATCACCTCCTCTTGACTGAGCAACCTATCTGCTGTGCAGGGAGGGTAGCTAAATCTCAGAGGTATTCCCTTTTGAAAAGGTAATTAAGATGTTAGGTACGGCACCCTGGAAGGTCGTTCCGAGCCAAATCCCACAGTAGATTAAAATGGCATCGCCCAACATTACTCATTTAACTCCAAAGAGTGTCTTAAGGAGTCTATTTTTGCTGTGTAGGCTCTTTTGCAGGGGCTCGGGTTTCTTCTTCTTCTATACCTTTGTCATCAACATGGAAGTTCATATTATCTTCACTCCCTTGCCTGGAGAGTAAGGCAGTCGGTGTAGTTTATCCACCTTCTTTTTGGCAACATGGAGAGGATACTATAATGCAATTCAGCTGCATGATATTAGCATCAGCTCTCTCCAGCACTTTGTATACAACCTAGTGGAAAAAAAACATATTCTATTTGCAGTCCAAGTATTACGTAAATGTGTAGAGCCACCCTGTAATCTTCCAGGGTGTGAAACATCATCATGCAGTCATTTAATGCCTGTGTAACACAGGACACTTGGTGTCCTAACAGCTGCTTTGAACACACTAATATTTCTGTATGCTGCTGGTAAAGCATGGAGTCTGTTTGACGCCTCCACTTCAGTAGAACCCAGTTTGAACCCAAAGAAAAAAAAAAAAAAAACTTGAAATGACTCCATTTGAATAAGCAGGAGGAGCAGAATACTGTTAGAGCTTCGAATATACTGAAGGGCCCCATGGTGGCTCCCATTAGGCACTGCAGTCTATTATCCACTCTGACAGGAAGCATTCACTGAGGCTGGGGCTGAGGTTTACCTTTCACCAACTATCAGTGTCACGAAAGCAAGCAAACAGCAGAATGATGGTAAACAACCACGGATTCAACTCTCCTCTTGGCACAGAATGGACAAACGACAGCTAAATCTCCCTCCAACCACTACGAATGAAAGTCAGCGTTGCAATACAATACATACATTAGTGGGAATCACATGCCAGTTCGCGCACTCGTACAGCTGCGGAGCTTCTATCAGCATTCGTTCAGGCTAGTGAACCTGAACAAAGCTGCTGAGAGGCGGCCATGTGGAGGGAGGGTAAATTCTGGAATCAAATCACTGGGCAGCTATGGCCCAGGACGCACAGAGCTGCCCAGCACACAGGTGGGGGTGGCATTTCTTTTATGATTCTGCAAGTTGGGCAGAGCGCTGCCCGGGGAGAATGAAGCCCGGTTTGTATCATAAATGTCAGTTTCCTCTCTGCAGGCACAGCTGTGGAGGAAAACCACACTGGAGGATCCCAGCCAATTCACAAAGTCAGACAGAACTATTGATTGGCCATTGATGTGTCATGGAACGGACTATGGCGCAACACGAGGTGCACAGACAGTGTCTCTTCAACACCACCTGTGGTCTAATCAACTCCCGTTTGAAATGCATAACACTAAATCTTTCTCACGAGAAGTAAACGAAAGACTGCCACTGACAATGAATTAAAGTATACAGAGGTGTGACATGATATCGCTAACCGAAGAGAAAGTAGAAACGAACCCTTAAAGCTCAGTTAGCATACATGTAGAAAAAAGTAAAAAAAAAAAAAATGGGTAGAAGATCAGCCAGAAGAAAAGGCACAGATCAAAAGATGAAGAGCATGGAGATTAGGAAAAGGTTAACAACAATTTAAACAGATCAGCTGCTGTGTTTGTTGTCCTCTCCCTTGCACAGCCAAGCTCTCATGTGATGACACGGGAGAACAGATTAGATCTCTTTGCCTATCAATAATCCAGAGTGAATGTCAAAGAGGGGAGGGTGAGGAAGGACACAGAGAAGGAGGATATGAATCTGAGTAATAGGATATTAGATAGTTTGATCGAATCAAAGAAGGACGTAATAAATTAATCCATTAGGATTAACAGCAGTTACCTGATTTTGAGGTTTGAATCTTGAACTCTGCTTCAGACACAAAGGCTCCAGTACTCCTACTCTTTTAGACCAGATAAGACACACCGTTGTGCTCAGAAATATACCGTGTTCACTGCACTGTCATAGAAAATGTTAATGCATTGGACATCGAGTTCTCAGATGAGAAGAAGAACTGAATTCGCATTTTCTTGAGTATACACACAGGGACTGCTGTTTTTTTTTTTTTGCAATTATGGCTCCACTGACTGTGCTAATCACAAGTATAAAACACTTGAGATGTACTTATATCTGATCATAGTTGTTAAGGGAAAATGAAATTGGTAAAGGTATCGGCAGTTCTAAGCCTTTTATAAGGCCAGAGAACGACGATCAGCTAAATATTCAGATAGTTGCATTCCTACCGAGTTAAAATCAAGCTCATCAGAGCAGACCAGTGGACACCAGTCTGGAGTAGAAACACAGACAAGCTTCTTATTGTTGATGTGGCAGCATAGTAAGAAGATGGTACAGTATGAGTGGATTTAAAGCTGCACAACTGATTGAATTACATTCAGAATATCAGTGTTTAAACTATTGCAATCAACGGCTTTGGATGCGATATTTGTTAACATTTCTGGTATTATGCATTCAACTCTACATATCCATAATATATTTGGAAAGCGTGACGGACTGTTAATCCTTAATTTCCCCAGCTGATGTATATTGTGGCCACGATTAGCAGGTTTATTAAATCAGAGGCAAAACAGAAGGTTTATTTTGTAGTTCATCTTAAGAGTTTTTGCACATCTGTTTCATCATGTGTTGGGATAAATTAGTCAGAATTATAGTAGTGGTAAAAATAGAGCACACCAGGTTGTCACACCAGGTTGTAACTAAGTAAGTGCTACAGTGGTGACACTTGCTATGACACAAAAACGAAGGGTGCATTCACACCTGCCCTGTTTGGTCCACTTTAAATGGACCAGAGTTTGTTTCTCCCCTTGGACCTCCTTCTTTAGATGGTCTCGGTCTGCTTCCAAACAGATTCTGGTGCTGTTCACTTCTGGTGTGAATAAGAAACGGGCTCGATTCCGACCCAACTTCAGAAAACATACGTCTCTTAGACTCTGATAAGAGTATCAGTGAACGCAGTATCTGCTTTTTAGCAACACTACTGACAGCGTACTGTGGGAATCCTTTGGGCTTGCATGATGCATTCATTCCAAAATTAGAAATAAAATATCACAAAAGCTGTGTTGGATGAGCTTCTCTTGACACAATGATTCAGCAGCTGTAATGATAGCAGAAACATGCAAAACAGAGGTGCTGCAAACATTTCCAGAACTGTGTTCCTCCATTTACGAGCCTGTGCTATGTCCCAGCCTAGTCATTTCTGTCCAGTGGGAGCAACAATCATCACATGCATGTCTTTTTTACGAGTTATAGTTCACTTGCAAAAAGTACTGTGTGTAAGCAAATGACAGTAAACGAAGAAAAGAAAATCAGTTTTTTGCTTTTTCACCAAACAAATGGACCAAAGGACTTCCCTGGTGTGAATACACCCCAAGCCCCTTCTGCTGCTGTCTTGATAGTTTACCCACGACTTTCTTTATGGAAATTTTGCCTCTCATGGGGTCTGATTTGATTCAAATAATAAACTCATCCATTTTGTCAGGAGTTCCCCCCCCCACCCCAGGCCTTAAAATAGCAATTACCAGACTACTGTTGAAAGAGAACAATCTTGACAAGTTGCTATTGCAAAATTACAGGGCAATTTTAAATCATAAATTCATCAGTAAGGTTATTGAAAACGCTGCGTTTCTATTAAGTACCTTAAAATGAGCAGCCGCTTTGCTATCTTCCAGTCAGGTTTCCGTGCTCACCACAGCACTTAGACTGCCCTTGTCAAGGTGTTCAATCACATCTGCATACATGCAGACTGTTGAAGAACCACAGTGCTGGTATTATTAGACCTCAGCGCAGCATTTGACACTGTTGACCACAGTGTATTACTGGAGCTTCTGGAGAACTGGGTTTGTCTTTCTGGTACGGTAGTGGACTGGTTTGAGTCCCTCTGTGGTGTAACAGGCTAACCTAATCCTGGTTGCGTCACGAAGGCCATTTGGTGTAAAAACTCTGCTGAGCCTGTTCACATGTTGTAATGACTTGTGGCGGTAGCTCCTGAATAAGGGAGCAGCCTGAGGAACTCACCTGGCCTATATGTTCCTTATTCTTTTATAGTCTGGATTTTGGTAATCTTTCAACACTACTTTGTTATTTGATGATTGTGGTAATTTCATTGAAATTTGACTGGTAATTTTGTTGAAACTCACAATTTATTTGCTACAATGTGACTGGAGACCCCTAAGCACATGATTAAGAACCCCAATTAGGGAAATCCCACTGATATTTTCCGTGAAAACTGGAATTGGGTGTACTTTAAGTCCCAAAATCTCCGCAAGTGAGATAAAGGAAAAGCGGCATAAACCCCCATATTCCAAGTCTCTTTTTAAGGGATTATAATTTAAAGACTGCTACAGTCGTACACCATGTGCTCTATGTGAGTTTGACCCTGACACTGTGCTCACATTCACACACAGATGAGCAACACAAGCTCCATTAGGCAGCTATATGCATTATGAATGATGTCGTCAACGTGGGAGATGTAAAAAAAAAAAAAAAGCGTGAACAATTTTCTAATGAAAAGTTAAGTGCTGTAGCTTCAAGGGCATATAACACGTATGTATGTATATTTGCATCTTCTTTTACATAAGGCATTCACTAATTAAATAACGGCACACTTATTGTAGAGTTAGCGGATCATTCTGTTCACATACAAATTTAACACTTATAATTCAGCACGCATAAAAATCTTCAGACTTTATCCAAATTAGTCTGGTTGTCACATCGGGTGGAATTAAAGTAAATGGGGCACAGCACGGAAACGGGAGAATTACATAGAAAGGTCAAGTAGGCCGAGCACAACTTCATATACATGTAAAGTAGGAGCGAATCGCCCATTCAAGCAGATAAAGCAGCAGAGGTAAAATAAGATGCATGGATTAAAAACTTGTTCCCGTCACTTTAATACTTGCTTCATGTTCCTCAGATGAAGTGACACTGAGCTGTGAAAACAGCCTACCCCCATGGTGGAAATGAAAACGGCATCTCTATGTGCTGGATGACAAGTCAAACCTTTAATGGATCAATAGAACTAAAGAGTTGGTATCCGATTTAGCATTTGGCCAACTAACTGAGGTCAAAGCAAACGTGCTGAGCTGAATCACAGCCAAAAAAACAAAAAACAATGCACCATAAAAATCCCTTTGATGTTGTTTGACAGGATTCTTTTAATAAGATTAGAACTCATGAAGGAGACACAGTGTACACCTCTTTCACAGATTACACTCACACACTGAAAATGTCATTCTCACCTTGAATACAACAGATCCTCCTCCAGCTCATTCTTAACAGTTGGATCCATTAGCTATTTGTTATTTGAATATGTGACGTCCCCAAAATAGAGACCTTAACAAACTGACTAAATAAAAGTTACGGCTTCATAAAATCTGGCCACCAGTGCTCTCATGAGTCAAACTATAAATCTAAATCAAATCAGTTTATTATTATAGCCCCAATTCACAACTAATGTCATCTCAAAGCACTTTAGAGGTTTAATCCAATCAGACAGATTGGTCAAAAGTTTTCTAAGGAAGCGCGGCAGATTGCGTCGAGTCATTGACGCCAGCATTGTGTCGTTAAGCTTGCAGCAATATAAAGAGCAGTGTGGCCTCCATAGAGTATTTACTGGCTAAAATAGATAATGGAAACCCTGATAATCCCTATAAAAATAAACGGATCCAAAGCTTTTTGTGTACAATTTACCTTTTAAAACTTATCTGTTCATCAACTTTTATTGAGCACTATTTTCATGTATATAAATATCAAGGAAAAATGTGTTGATGTTCATATTTTAGGAAAAGGCAACAGCAAAACAAAATAGGCTGTATATATATAACTGTTGGAGCAATAAATTAAAAGACTCATCAAGGCTGGACAAGGACCCCAGGCTGCTCCTACTTTAAAAGTCAAATTGTCAAAAAATCTAATAAAAAAAATTCTACTATTTATTTATTTTAAGTTGTTTTTACATATATTTAACAGTGGAGTCAAACAATGTCTTGATTGCTGTATGATAACAGATTTACATTTGATAATCCCTTTTTAACACGAGTTAAAACTTTTCGCAGGGTTTAAATGTATCCCACCAAAACCCCAAATGTTTTAAGACTGAGAGAGAAATATTCAGCATTGTGTTCTGCCGAGTCTAATAGCAGTTGTTTCAGCTGTCAAATAATAATAGAGTCGTCGGCCCCTGAATGGCACTACGTGCTTTAATCTAAAATGTCACAGTATGTTCACAATGTTTGTGTAACTCAAAATGTTTCCAGTCAAATTCTTAAACCAGACTGGCCTTTTGGGGCTCTTGTGCGCTGCTGTTCTTCTAAAGGGCAACACAGTCAACCTTAAAGCATAATTTGGGGTTCGGATGGAGAACATTAACGCTCTAAAGTAGTCCCAGTCCACCCTAAGCCAGCACCGAGTCATCTATCCATTTCAAAAGTAATTTAAACCGACCAATCGGAACAACAAGCAAACAAACCAGATGGTCTACTAATGAGCTTTAAAGAGTTTCCCGCAGTGAAGCGGGTTTTATCATCATCTTTTTAATAAAAAAAAAAAAAGAAAAAGATTAAAGGAAGACTTCACACAAGCAGTCCAGTCCAGTATAAGGATTCAAAGCCCCTGAACCTTTCCACATTTTGTCATATTACAACTACAAACTTCAATGTTTTTATTGGAATTTAATTAGATCAGCACAGAGCAGTGAGCAGTTTTGAAGCAGAATGAAAAATGTCTAAACGAAGAAAAATCTGGAAGAAATGCGTCATGCATTTGTATTTTGCCCTTCTGAGACAACATTTTGAAGAATCTCCTTTTGCGGCAAGAACAGCTGCAATCTTTTTGGTGAATGGCTCTTCTAGTTCTTTTTATTCTTTGTTGTAAAAGGGCTCAAGCTCAATCACGTGGAGATCATCTGTTTTTCCCCATCCTGAAGACAGTGATTCCCACAGTATGATGCTGCCACCTCCATGTTTCACTGAGGGAATAGTGAGTTCAGGGTGATATGCAGTCCTGTGTTTTGATTCTTGCAGCACAACAGTCAGCATGTTGGTGAATTACTTTAGCTTTTGTCTCTTCTGACCAGATCAAATTCATCCACATGCTTATTGTGTCCCTCCTACATGCTTTGTGCCAAGCTTTATACTGGACTCTTTATCTCATACTTTTGTCTTAAGAGGGTGGGAGTTGTGCCATCCTCTTTTTATTCAAAGCTTGGAACTTTGTTTTATAACAAACTATTAGAAAAACACTCCAACTTCTTCCCTCTCACTTTTCTGGTGAGTTCTTTGGTTTTCATGATGCCGTTTGTTCACTGATGTTCTCTAACAAACGTATGAGCCCTTCACAGGGGAGCTGCAGCTTTACAGACACCATATTACACATTGATTGTGTTTACTAATTGGTACCACACTTTTTAGATTTAGTTTCAGAAAATAAGTGTGAAAACCATGTGTCCTTCCTGCACTTTCCACTTCGCAATTATGCAAAGTGTTGTAATATGACACAATGTGAAAAGGTTCAAGGGGTACAAACACCATATTGAACCTTCAGTGACACAGTTGTTAACCAAACAAGCAGATATCCACCCAGTTTTGTCTACAGCCCATAAAGAAATCCTTTCCAATGTGACTTGTAAATCAGCTGTATATGCTACCTGATCCATAAAGATAACAGTAAACCTAATTTGTATTTGAAAGTTGCATCTGGTCTATAAATCAATGGCGTGCACTCATCCTGTGGCCTGATGAGAGAAAATGATGAGGAAGGGTTCAGCGGTCAATAAATTATTGAGTGTCCCTTAACCATAGGAGTCACGCGAGTAGTCTACTGCGTTAGCTAATCTGTCCCGGTGCTCGTAGATCTTGGTGATAAGTTAGAGAAGAAACGTTAAGCAGTGGAGCGTTGCAAAAGTTAGACCGACAACAATAACATGCTGTGGCACACATATTTTTATTCATAAACACAGGCATATTTGCATAAAATGAAAAACTATTATAGGAGTTATCTGAAAATCTGTCCCTATTTATACAATAAATAAATACATTTAAAAAATCAGGATGAGGATAGAAAAAAGGAAGATTTAAAAAAAAAAGTGGAAATAGGCTTATGGGGTGGCCGCTAAACTAGAGGGGGAAAGAGATAAAAGTTAATACTCTGCTAAAGCTGAGAAGTAAACAGAGAGAGAAAAAGCACGCTGTGGAGAGCAGGTAAATGGGTCATCTGCGAGGGAGATACAGTGTACGTAAGAACACAACTTAAAACACAAAAACTGCAGACAGGGAATTAGTTTGTAAATTTAGACGCAGCGTGAACGATTTAAAATGGCAACTCAGCGGCTGCATTGGCGCTTGGTGCTACTTCTGTCAGCCAAATAAAACATAACAGAGCTTTGAAGGCTGCGGTAGTACCGTCTGATGTGATCAACGGAGCCCCGTTTCATTTTTCCTTGAGGGGAGGGAAAGGCAGAAAAAGAAAGAACCAAAAAAAAAAAAAAAAAAGTCGAAGGAAGAAAATGCAAAAACACTTGCGGTGTGGGGGCAGAGAGACAGGCTCGGGCTATACTACTGAGACAGGTGAGAAGGAGAACATCAGCAGCGCCACTGGCAAAAACAATCAATGTATGAAATTACTCTGCTTTATTTCCGCTCTGCACATATTTTTCGCCAGGAATGCAATTAAATCCAAGATTTTACAGGCTCGGCCTTTCTCTAGATAGAATCATTAGGCAAAATTAACTTTTGCATTGTATTCAGCTATAAATCTTTAAGAAGTCACAAACTATTAGAAAATCTTTCTTTACTTTATATATTAGATTAGACACTTTCCAGGGTTTCTCTGGATGAGCCATTCAGTTTTAAGGCTTGATGAGAAATAATTTCCCATAACCAGAGAAAAGATCCATCACATTTTAAGACCTGTCTCTGATCCCTGTCTAATCTCCTGGCTCATATGTTTTTTTTTTCTGATACTACAAATCCATCTGAGTCAGTGTTAATGTTTCGTCTTTCATTTGTTTCCTGGGTTTCTCCCAGCAACTCCCTCTAATTTTCACGGCCATTAATCTTTATTATATTGTTTACAAAGAATAAACTTTAGTTATGGAATCATAAATTTCATTTGCCTTTCTGACATTACCCAGGCTGCCAAACTGTCTTAAGCAAATCAGCGTAAATCACAACATAAAACTTCCAATTTTGAACTTAGTCTCATTTAAAGAGTAAAGGTAAAACAGAAGTTGGTGCATTATCTCTCGACTGAGAAAGTGATTTGAAGCAGACAGAGCTTGTTTTAAAAGGAGGCGAAATTAGTGGTACATAATAAAGTGTCTGATTGGGACTGGAAAGATTCAGGCACTGAAACAGTGTAAGACAGTGTATAATAGAGTATTTGTGATAGTACATTAGCTAACTTCCTGTTCGCTGTTTTGGAGGACATACAGAACCGAGCAATAAGTGCTAGTGGAGCGCTGCCACAAAGGAGTTTATTTGGATGAAAATGAGCGTAATTAGAGAAAAAGAGAGATAAAACATTTCATCATTGAATGGTCTCGATCACAAATTGGTATAATTAAATAGAAGATTTATCAAGACAAAGATGGCCTGGTTGACCTAGAATAATAACAACGGAAAATTTACAAGCTCCCATCATTACAGATCAAATTGGTCCGTGTTACTGTCTGAAATACAAGCAGTTTATTGTTGTTTACTTTTTGTGTTGTTAAGTTTTTCTCTGGGGGTGGGTTTTGGGCGTCTGGACAGTGCTTCTACTAAATCTAAACCAACCCATGCTGTTTTACAGAACTGAGCTTGGCGTCTATTTTTAAAAGTTAAACAGCCTGAAAATATCATCTTAACCTGCGCACATGCAAACTTCTTGACAGTAACTGTCACTTTTTGAGGCAGGCTGGGTACATGTTGAAATTAGGCTCGCTGAGTGCAGCTTACAGAGGAGTTGCAGGTTATGGGTCTGTGTGGTTTAGTTCTTATTTATTCATGCACAGCTGCCTATTTACCCTCATTTGCTACTGTTCATAACTTTCTCTACAGCACAGTTTTTCACCTTCAACTTGTTCATAACTGCCCGCATAGATGCCGACTCTTCTATGACCGTTAAACTGCTTTATTCTTTATTCTCAGTCCTATTATGTTGTTTAATCTATAACTCGTTTTTCATTTCTTTATTATCATTCTGCCATTGCTAATTTTATTTCCCAGTCCCCCAAATTAGTTGTAATGCCGACAACAGTGTGCAGTGACAGATAAATGTCTTTACCTTATCTTTTATCTTATCTCAGTCTACTGATTAATTTTCTTTGAATACTGCTGGATCTTCCGTTTGCACTTTGACTCGTCTTGTTACTGAAAAGTGCTATATAAATAAACTTGCCTTGTCTTTAATAACAGTTTTAAATACTTGTTTTCATTAACATTCCTACATGTGTCACCATCATTCTGCTCGTTAGTTGTCCGATATAGCGGCCTGGTAGTTTTTGGTGACGTATGAATATTGCAACATGTGGTGTGTTCTTAGCTAAAACTTCAATACATTTTCAAGCCATCTGTAATTCTCACAACAATCAAGGCGATGTGATGTAAACCCTTTAAAACCTTTTGAGTTTCAGATTCACCTTACGATGCCAGGATGTAATACACAGCAGGTGTCTTGTGTGCACAGTCCAGTCCAATCCCTCTTGGGGGTCCCTTTTTTCTGTATTCACTCCCAACAGTCCAACCTGTCTCTGTAAGTCTCCCAGCATGCACCCAAGTGTGTTGATTATTGGGTCTGTCTCTCTGAGCTTAATTGCCGTGTTATCACCGCCACCAAGTCCCGTCCTTTCAGCCAGACGGACATGCCAATTATGGCTTCTCCACACACACACACACACACACACACACACACACACACACACACACACACACACACACACACACACACACACACACACACACACACACACACAGCTGTTGATCCCTTGCAGGGTTTCCTGAGGCTGCACCGTCAGGTAACAAAGCAGACAGCAGCTGGAACAAAGTGGGCCGTTAAGGATGAAACGGGAAAAAGAATCAAAGCTTTTTCTTCTTATTGTTCGAACATTCAGAAAAGTACAGACACAGGCACAAAGAAAGTCACAGCTGGAGCTTCTTGTCCAGGCCAAATGATCCCAGGGAAACTTTCTATTTCCTTACCTCTTAATCCTATAAACACATCCAAAAATCCCCATGATTTCTTATTGATTTTCTTTGCTTATCTTTAACAAGCAGGCACAGTCCAAGCTTTTTAGAAACATCCATATGTCCATATTTGCTTTTTTTAACTTCTAAATTGATATTACTGTCATGGTAATAAAGAAAACTGTATTAAACAGGTAATTAAATAACTTGGCCAAACATCAAACATGTCTATCATTTCTAAAATGATGAGATGCTGTGTAAATAAAAAAAAAAAAATGAAAGGATAAGTAAATTGTTCAAATCTATTTCTTAACGGAAATGTATGTTGTATATTGTCATTTCTTAACATACATTTCGACGTATATTCACATAATTTAGAATGGAAACAATATAACACATTGAAAGCAATGCCGGTCTAGTCCTCTGTGCAATGATTACGTTTTCAGCATCAACTGATGTCCTCATTTGGGCTGTTTGTCTTCTGTTAATTGGTGTGTAAATTTGGCTGAAAAGGTACAAAGTCTTCTTCTTTTTTTTTTTTTCTTTTTTTTTGGTACTGAAATTTTATATCAACACATTAGATATCAGCCAGAAAGAGAATAGTTTCTACAGGATGTTGAAGACATTTTCTATGGTGCATCACAAATGCAATCAGCTCTCCAACATCCATGACCAAGCAGGAGAGTTCCCAGGCTCTTCTGTGTATGCACAAAACCTACATAGTGAAATTGTGTTGGGTCATTATCAAAGTCTCAGCATATTATGTCCTGGGTGATTAGTGGAGGAGCTTGCCAGCAGCAGTTGTTGCTTGTCTATGTTGCGTGGCTGTAGACTGATCTTCTGAGAATCTGTGGCAGGACTGGTCACAATGGCCTCATGCCAAGGCTACGAACTCATTAATCCACAATGGGCGTCCAGCAGGTCAAGTCATTTAAGCTCTTGGTGGAGATGCGACTAATGTCCGCATTGTGTCCTTTCACCGCTTTGGCTGCAACCAAAAGGATATCAGCAAGCAGCTGATACAAAATATTCATGAGTTATATGACAAGCAATATAGTGAATCCAATAGCTGAAATTTAGTCTCAGTGCAACTCATTTAAAAAAAATATGAATAAAAAAAACAAGCCAGGCTGCAGAAAGCTTGAGTGATTAGCTCTCACTAGTGAAAAAAACAGATTTTTATAATACATCTGACTGAACTTGTCAAAATTTTTGTAGAACCCAGAGTCAGATTAAAATGATGTCGTTTGATGGTACAGGATGGAACATTTAGTGTTTTGAACCATTTTGTAAAGAAAACAAAAAAATTTAAATTAAATTCCTGATAATGTTTTGTTCCTCCACCAGAAGGACGAAACTGCTGGCAGAGATACAAAAACCACCCATATATTTAGATTTTTTTGTGCTCCATTTTAAAATGGTCTGCGTCAGACTGTATTGTTTAGAACCCATTGATTCTACCACAAGCGAGACGGTTGTATAATATCCAGAATGTGTTGTAGCCGCATCTTTCCAGAAACTGCAAAGCATAAAAAAGTCACTCCTGTGTTGCAGACATGTTTTTCTTTTTTCATATACTATTTAATTCGTAAATAATTCCTTAGCTGAAGTGGGAATTATGTACGCCACATGCACTGATGCACCCACGTCCGTTTTTGTATGCTGGATTGTCAAATGCAGAACTGACAAGCAACAAGATACACATAATGCTAGTTATGTTTACATGGACAAAAGTAATCGCAATACAGGGCCGATCGGACCAAAAATGCATCATGTAAACAAGGCAATCAGAATATTGTGAGTGCGCATGTGCGCTGGATGTAAACGTGACGTATTTCTGTGTTGTTGAGTGCTGGAAATACGTCGGGAAGAAAAACTGTCGGGTCCTGATACAATCTTTATATTCTAAATATTAAAAGAGCTCACAATTATAATTTATTCAGTAATGTTTCAACTAAAATTAGAAGCTGCAAGTCCAGCCTGGGTGCTCTGAAGACAAACAAACTCGTACAATACTTATTTAACATTTTTTGGTGTTCAGCAAAGACGGAAGTTCTTCATCTTCTGTGGGTTTTTAAGGGGAATTTGATAATTGCGCATGTCAGAGTGGTTGTATTCCCGAATAAAGCCAGGTGCTTATACACACACATTATGATCAGATTAATTGATTGTGTGCCCATATAAACGGTACAAGCCAAGTATTTTTTGTTTTTTAATCTGAATACATTATAATCTGATCCGGAAATTTGGTGAATGTAAACATAGCTATTTAGAGTTAAGCGTCAAACTGATTAAAAATACTTAAGCAGCAAAACTTACTGCAACCCAATTCAATAACCCCCTAAATCGCAATGCTACATGACTAATGGATCACAATTTTTAAATGAGAAATCATAATAATCAGAATCTATGGCTGACAAAGTTTTAGTAATGCAATGAGCAGGACATGTGTTTTCTAATTTATGAACAGTAGAAATTAAGCTCACCTTTCATACCGAAGAAGTCCTAACAGCACCTACCCCTCCTGATTTAAGATATTTCTTCCAGAAAAAAATATTTCAGTTTTTAGGGTGCAGAAAACTGATATACTGAAATTGCTTCAACAGTGATACTAAACAGTATTTCAGAGTGTTTTTGCTTCTACCAGCACTCCATATTGGCTCTGGGTCAAATCACCGTTTGGCAAATGTGTTTTTCCATATTTTACCCATGCAGTACAGCTTAGTGGCCATAAACAAACCCTGTCATAGCCATGCACTTTAGCTCTGCTTATACGTTTATTTCTCCTGGTAGTCAATCATTTAAAATCAGCTGTGGAGAAAGACAAAAATTAAAATGCTTAGGGGTAATTCTTTTTATTTACTACTGTGTGAAGACTTTAATTACAATCTGTTTCCATTCATTGTTCTGACTCCTGTTTGGCTCAGTTTACTCTTATGAAACATAACAGGCAGCCTCCACTTATTAAACAAAAATACTGAAGTCACATCACTGCTTTTCCTTGCAGTAGACTATAAGCGTACCAGAGAAGACTACTTTAAATAATCAGTTGTGCAGATATGTGATTTCTCCCCAGATGGGTGTGGCATAAATTAGTACAAATGATACATTAATATTCACAATTGTTCTCTTATTTATCCATTTTTCTGTCTCTCTTTTTATGTCTCTGTCGTGTGTCTTTATGCATGGATATATTTTGAAGGCTACCTGCCTCTCTTCCATCCTACTTTTTGATTGAATAAAAATCTCTTCAAATCTAAGTCTGCCAGAGTTTAGAATATTTCTGAGTGTAACTTAATTTAAGTTTAATTTTATTACATTTGGGATCTGTTTCAGATCAATTCATGAGGTCTATCTAGAAACAAAAATGTGTTTTCCAAGAATAAAGTAGCTATCTTATTTCATAGATGGACTCAGGAAGGTGGATTTTTTTTTCCAACTGAAAGACTTTTGATGATATGCGACAATCAAAGCAAATGGCATTTTGTAGGACATCTGAAAATGACCATAGATGTGTTTACTTGTTGAGAACGTGATATTGGGCTTTTATGTTTATAATAACCGAGTTTAAGCAGATGTGATCATACTCATATTTGTATTAGGAAAATGTTCTCAGTATATTGAAGTAATAATATTGTTTGCTGCTGGCAAATGAACAAATGTGTCGTTTTCTGTTGTAACACACAACAGAAAACGATGCATTTATCCCGTTGGACATAAGTCCAACAAGTGATACAAATTCTGTTGGGGAACTCTCTCTGGGTGGGAATGTGAGTTTACCTGCGTGCACCCCAGGTGCCTTGTGTGTCTCAGCTTAGGAGACACACAAGGCTCCCGCACATTTGGGTGTACTGGGCGCAAAATGTGAGCCACGTGGACTCTCCGCGGACGTTTTACCCTTGATAGTGGAGCGCAGTTATTGGCTTAATTTCTTGTGACAAATTCCTACATTTCCCACAGGAGGCACCCACCGGTGTGCCTGTTTGTTAGTGCGGCACAGAGTGGGTGTGACGCTGCAGGTGCGAGTCGCGACTGCCCAGAAGCATCTCAATGTATCAGCTTGGTGTGACATAGAAGAACGGCCCTCAAGCTGGGGTCCCCGGACCCCCGGGGGTCCGCAAGCCCCGGGCTGGGGGTCCGTGCAACGCATGTTGTCGGCCCTGAGGAGGCACTGCTAAGGATGCGTTTAAGAACCCCTGACATAGAAAACAGTTTGCTATGAAGACTTCTTCCTGCCGAGCAGTTAATAGTGCAGGATTTCCACTACATGTATTTGATGGTGGCACACCGCCACACCAAAATAAAAGTTAAAACAATGTAAAGAATATGATATAGCATAGCTACTGTATATATTTACACACTTATTCTAATCATAATCAGGGTTTAAAATGAGTTTAAATATCATGGGATGTTAAAATGTGCTTTATTTTGAAAAATGTGCTTTATTTTGAAAAACCAACACCACCGGCTCCTGTCTATCTCATTGGCAGAATCATTGCTGCGGAGTGGGGTATAAATATAGTTTTTAATCTAGTCTCTTTTTTTCTCTGAAACTGTTGCACTAAAATAATTACCCAATAACCATATGGCTTGAATCCCATATTCACCGTGATTTTGTTAGTGGGTGGGGCGCCCTCCTTGTAGAATGGTAGGGGAAACACTGTTTTTGTCATGATCTTGGCACTAGTGCTGGTCTGATTCACCATTTGACACACCTGTACAGCTCCGCCCCCATTTCTCATCAACCTTCATCAGATCCACCTGCACCTCTGACTATATAACCAGCCCTCAGACCAGTCACTAGTGCCACATTATTACAAGCCACCGGTAAATTTAATCCAGCATCCTGAATCCTGTCTACCTGCTAGCCTGTTCCCCAACCTGTTTCTGCCTTCTGACTCTCTGAGCCTGCCAAGCCCGTCGGACCTGATTATTGTGCTGTCTGGATTTCTGACCTGTATTTGTGCCCCGACTCTGCCCCGGATTCTGATTTGGACTGTTCCTGGATTTCTGATCACCTGGCTCTGACTCTGGACCGGCTCTCAGATTTCAGACTCTGGTAATCCCCTCTGATCCTCCTGCTCAATTCTGCCATCACGGTTCTGACCCTGTGCCTGTTTCTCGACCACCGAACACCTGCCCGGTCCATGATTAAGATCCTACTAGCTGTCCTTATCGGACTCTGTTTCATTTTCAACCTCCAGCAGTTTTCATTTCAATGAACTGTTTTCTTTACTATCTCTGCTTTTGTCTGGCTGAACTCTGGGTCCTCGGTTTCAGTGCATTACAGTTTCTGTGCTTTGGAAACGCTGATATGGCTGCCTCCTAAAAGATTTCTGATTCTTTTTCGTACCATTATTCTTTTTCTTTTATTATACATTTGTTATTAGATATTTTATGTTATTGCTGTGTATCTCTTTATAATATGGTGTACGTGTCTGCAATAGCAAGAGAAAAAAAATAATCGAACCCCTCCCTTAGGAAGCAGTGGGCTTGCTAAGGGACCCATATTGGCAGTCTGCGGGGGTCAAACCAGATACTTGCAAACTTCTCAGAGTGCAAGCACACTGCTCTATCCCATAGGCCACCACTTCCTATACATTGCGGTGTGTATGAAACGTCTTGTGAAAAGCAAGTCCATTTTGCACTCGAAAAAAGGTCAGGTATGCAGTAAGAAAGCAAGAACAGCAGCAGATGTTCTTCATACACAAAAATAACAGAGTTTGAAATGATTTGGCATCTCTAATCACAAATGCTTTGCCTATGCATTCAAACAGCACAGTTGTTCAAATTTAAGTTGAAACTGGTTAGATTTTAAATACTGAAAAGTAATGCCTTCACCTATGTTACGGTAGATCTCTTTCAAAATCAATTTTCCAATCACAATATGCACTATTCCTACAACCCTTCTTCTGTTGAAAGACATGTAAACAATCCCAGAGCTCCCAGATGTTTTACTGACAGCAGGGTGACTTAGAGACCGCTGTGGGCTTCTCACAGGCAGCCACCAGTTAATCAGCCTATTTGTAAGATTATGTGAGTGTGTGTATACTTGTGTATTAATGATACTGGCACTTCTAATAGTTTATGTGTGTGTCACAGCAGTTTCATTTATTCTTCCCCAATGTTCCAGTGTCAAACCAGCTCTAGTTCCCATTATCTTCCACTCCACTGATTCATCCCCTTATTATCATCAAGCTTCACACACACACACACACACACACACACACACACACACACACACACACACACACACACACACACACACACACACACACACACACACACACACACACAATGCTGTAATTATCCCACATATACGTCATTTTAACAAATGGGCTATTAATAGAACATGGGTGAACAAGCCTCTTTTACAAATTTGTCCTTTATGTTTGACAGACACATACATAATCCCACGTTTATGCTATTATAACGGCACAAATTAATATACGGGATGATTGTCGTCCATTTCAGTCTGAATGAGACCCAACAAGAGGGTGAGTTTTACTATCTGCCCCTTAATTATTTCACTTTCTGCCATGTAAGTGCACCACGAGGGCATCACAGCTGCAGGACTTTTCTTTCAAAACTAATTATGGAAGCCTCCATACAGGCTTGAAATGTTCAAGAATTGCAGATTTGTCTCTTCTGTCTATAGAAGATGGAAAGATTTTTCTTTTGTTGCAAACTCATAATTGACATCTGTCAATTTTTGTCCTCAAGTGAAAATCTTTCTTTCTTTCCAAAAGTGTTTGACTCGTGTCATCTAAAGCAAATGCAAATGTGTGGGAGCACAAGTTCAGAAATCACAGAGTTTGAGCTATGTCTCAAAAGAAAGTATGTGTTATTGCTCCTGCAGACCCAAAGCCTGCAGTGCTCCAGTGACCTGTTATGTAGGGCGAGACCGAAACGCTGAGATGACAGCTTAGAGCCCGCCCCTACTAACTCTGACTGACAGTTCAGTAACCTTGCTTGCCTCTTGAGACAATAGCTCTGTCTCAGTTTCACTTTAACATCTGTCATTTCAGGTTTCACAGAAGTTTCTGTTTTTCTTTTTTTTTAACAAAACAAATCTTCCAAATGTAATAATGACTTGAGGAAAGGACTATACAAGCTTGAAGGAAAGCAAATGTTTTTTTGGGGGGTATTCTAACAATCTGATCTTGAGCTCCTGTGAGCAGCAGTCATATTCTTAGTAAATCTGCTATTGTTGTCAGTGTGTACACATTAGTATCTTTCAGTCCTACCTGCTACAGCAGTGGTTCCTAAACTGATGATTGTGAATCAACAAGTTTGGATTTTTGAGATGCTTTTTGGAAATCAACTAAATAGCAAAAATTATCATGACAAAAGTACATTTGTTGAATAAAAACAGTTTTGACTAATAAATAAATTGGCTGTTTATGCTATTCCTGCTATCATTATTCCCCTATTTAATTGACTTAATACAAATGTTTTCATTCCAACCTGATCAGGTCTAGGTTAGGAGTCTCATTCCCGCTTAGTTTGTAGTTGAGAGGCTGGACAGTTCGGTAACCACTGGTCTATATGACCATAAAGCAACTTCTGACTGGATTGTTTATTGTTAAAGAAGCCCCCTATCTTTTTTTGCTGAGTAGGTGGCTCAAATAAAGCATACAATGATCAAATAACAATAGGTCAAAAGTAAAATAACAGAGAAGGTAGCTGGAACTCGAGGACTCGAGGACACGTTTCAACCAAAAATGTCTGTAACACTTTTTCATCTGGACAATTGTTCATCTTAAAATGGAAAGATTATGGCACAGCTGCAGCCCTACCGACACATGGACACCCTCGCAAACTGACAGGCCGGCTAAGGAAAGCATGGAATCAAGAAGCTGCCAAGAAGCACTTGGTAACTTTATGGAAGCTACAAACATTCACAGCTCAGGTGGGAAAATCTATTGACAGAGCGAATATTAGCTGTGCACTTTACAAATATGGTCTGCATAAAAGAAGGCCATTGTTGGAAGAAAGCCAAAAGAAGCCATGTAGTAGACACAGCAAATAACGTGGTGAAAGCTGCTCTGGTCAGATGAGACTAAAACGAAACCCTTTAGGTCAACCTGAAAAACACAACACTATGAGATGGAAAAGTAACACACCACATCACCTGGCACATGACCGCCCCTGTGTGAATGTGTGTCAGGTTATAGGGACGATCCTCTCAGCAGGGACAGATAAACTGATCAGAGCTAAATAAAAAGGCATTAATGTAGTAAAACGACCCAGTTAAAATCCAGATATAGATCCACAAAACTGAAAATCTTTTGTTCAATGATACTCTTTTCGCCTTCTCATTTAAAGCGAGCTAAGAAGGCAAACAATGTCAGTCTCTAGGTGGGCAAATTGGGTAAAGATGCACACCAAAAAAGTTGGTTGAGGAAAGTGGCAACTCAGGTCTTTCTACTTTAAAACCAATTTAAAAACCTTACATTTTCCTTCAAAGTAGTAATTGTGCACAACTTCTTTTACGTCTATCTCACAAAATCCCAGAAATTTTCTTTTCCAGTAACGGTAAATGTGAGGCCCTATTTATGATGAGCCTGGTAACCAGATGTCACACCCTGAATTATTTTTTGAATCCACAGGATGTCAGGAGGGGGCACATGTACCTATTGGTACATGTTCCGGACATCCTCTGGGGGCGGTGGCATTAATGTTAGTTCATATCTGTGAAAATTCAGATTACATTTACATGCTGAAAGAAGCTGTGCATTTTATTTTTAGCTACTAAAGAAATGTCCACGTTTTTGCATCATATTTTCCATGATGTAAGACACTATCTTTTAATGGCACCATATGGTTCTTTAGAACATACATCTCTTGAGATGAGTCAGTGTGTGTGTGTGTGTTATTGTACATGCAGCTGAGCGAGAACATTTTTTTGCTCGTTTTACTAAGTGAGGACTTTGAAGTAAAGTGAGGACCTTTTCTTGGACCTATTTATCAAACCTTGCCTTTTTTTTTTTTTAATTAAAGCAGTTTAGCGTCAATTAGGCTACGCTCACACTGCAGGTCTTGATGCTCAATCCTGATTTTTTGCTCAAATCAGATTTTTTTCAGGTGGCCGTTCATACAACTATTAAATGCGACCACCATCATACTGCTGTCTGAAAGGTTCAAGACCGCAAAGCGACCTGCATGTGCAGTTAACAGAAGGAGACGTCACAGAGCAGCACACTATTTACGGAAGTAATGTTGAATGTAATTGCTTCTAGAAGTGTTCAATAAAGTTTTGTTTAAAAAAAATAAATAAAAAAAATCGGAAAAAAAACAAATACCGACCAGCATCTTTCCTTGTTATTATTAAAAAGCTGTTGAGCAATGGGACCTGACAATATTAAGACCGCATCATAGCAAGCCCAAGGTGAGAAGAAAGCAGCACAGCTATTAACAATGGTCTTTTATGGAGCGCTAACTGCTACTGCTGTGTGTGGATGTGTAGTGAGAGACAGGAGAGGGATGTGAAAGACGGATAAAATGTGACATGACCTTTCAGACTGTGGACGCTTTGTAAAAAATCAGATACGTATCCAAATTAGTACGAAATATGGAAGTGGCTCAAATCAGAATTTTTTGGGGGGGTGAAAAGATCGAAATTGGGCCGTTCAAACTGCCATGATAAAGACAGATATGGGTCGCTCCTGCTTCAACCGTTTGTGTTCAAACCAAAAACGGTACGGGCCAATCACGTTGCAGTATTGTGGTCTAAGGCAGGACATACCTGTGCGACGAAACCAAGAGCTGCCGAGACCACAGCCAAACCAACATAAACATGTCAGAGCAGGAGGACGCACACGTAGTTGTATGATTTTTTTACGCACTATTCTTAGGGTGACCAGACGTCCCCGATTTCCGGGGACAGTCCCCGTTTTGGATGACTTGTCCCTGGCAAAAGCTATCCCCGGAAATGTCCCTGATTTCAGTGAATCATGGAGTAAAAAAAGTTTAGCGCAAAAAGAGGTATTTACCCGGACCTACCGCTGTCCCGGCGTAGTAGAAGAGCTGGGCCGAATGCGCCTTCCCCGCCCCGTCGGCGTTGCAGATGAGGCAAAACAAAACAACCCCCAGGCAAAGATTCTGCGGTGTCGTCATGCCCCCCCCCCCCCAGTCACCTTAACTATTATGCATCCTTTCGCCCTACTGTTTCTGCAAATAAATAGTAAAGGCAAGGCAAGGCAAATTAACTTGCATAGCACATTTCAGTACAGAGACAATGCAAAGTTCTTTACATGATTAAAATATAGGAAAATAAAACAGAATAAAAGCAAGTAGGAATAAAATGCAGAAACAAAATCGAACATGGGAGAATAGAAACTAAAAGCAAACATTGAAAACAGTTGGACTACAAAGTTGAACTAATGATCTTTCAGTAAAACAGTTCAATTAGAACAGTCGAAGGCAATCCTAAACAAATGTGTTTTTAATCTTGATTTAAATACATCTAAGAGTTGTTTTCCCATTTTAACTTTTTTCCGGGAACACTTTTAGTCAGACCTGGATGTCTTCTGACTGTCCCTGTTGGATGTATAAAAAGGCATGCTGTAACAGGGTCAACCTGCAACTCTTACAATTCACCACCATGAAAGTTAGTAACAGCCCTGATTGACATATGTAAGACTATCCTAATTCTTTACAACTAAATTACATTTCATTAATTTTGCCATTTTTCTACTTCACAAAAAAAAATATATATAGACCTAAAAAGAAAAAAAAAAGTATTTGAGACATTCATAACCTTCAGATTATACATTCCTACATCAAAGCCAGTAAAAAGTGAGCAAACACACAGGAGCAATAAGCAACCTTTGAACAACTCTTCCTGAACACCCCAGCTGTCGAGGTGACATGCTGACTCTTGGCTGCCCATTTACATGGTAAATCGAGGGCTCATTCTAGCATAAATGTGCAAGCCAGAGGTGGCCTTGGACTTTGCCAGAGCTTTATATGGAAAGAAGAAGAGAGAAATGCAGCGAAAACATGGACAAGGAGAATAAGATAAATGAATGAAATAGAACGTGAGTCGTGCTGAGGTAAAATGATTAAAAAGTATGAAAATATAGGCAGGAAGAGCGAGAGCGGCAACGGAAAGGAAGCACTAAATGTGTGATAAGAGGGAAAGACAGAAAATTGATTTCTATTTTTGGAGGAGGTAAGACCATTGGTGGGGAATAAGTCTAAAATATATTTGATCTAACGTCACAGAAACACACACTTGGAGTTTTCCCATATAAACTCGCATAATCTCACATGCCGATGAGACCTGCCAGAGATCACGCAACAAGATTGCTTTCGGGAACATAATTGCTTTTCGAGTGGATGAGCATGACTTCTGCTCCTAAATGCGAGAGGATGGATGCCTTGTTAGGGTGTAACCAGAGCCATCAGCAATTTGGTTTGATGGACAATCTGCACGAAAGGGTTTACTGACCCCCAGCAACTCAGTAGGAGGAGCTGCCTAACCTATTAACAAAGAGTGAAAAGCTCCAAGCCGTCCATCTTGCACAAGGCCACATTTAATTAGCTTGTTTGTTTAGCACACTCTAATGGAGAGGACAGCCAGCCGGGTGAGAAAGTTGATTTTCTCCTTGAAACTTGAAGCTTAGAGACATCTGGCCAAGGATAACGCAGAGGACAAAAACGTGTTTATAGCTGAACGAGCCCTCGTCTTATTTAGTGTGTCTCAATTAGTCTGGACAGATGGCGATGATAGCGAGCAACAAAAGACTAAATCTAAAAACTTTTAATTCAGTAAATCCTAGTCCCATATAATGGTGTGTACCCCACTTTACTTAACAGTGAAACGTGTGTGTCAGAGAAGAGGGAGAGAATGGTTGTGTTGACATGTTTTAAGTCAACAAATTAACTGGATCTAATTGGTGCAATCCTTCAGAAAAATTACATCTTTCAGTCCCCCCCCCCCCTATTCAGCCCCTTTTCAGCTCTCTCCTCAATCCCTCCATCCCTGAGTAGAAGGCTAATTAAAGGAAAGAAATTGGATATGGGCCTTTGCGCACTCTAATTCAGAAAAAAATGGAAGTGATGAGAGAGGCAGAAACGTCAGGCCCAAGATGAGGACACAGGATCAGACAGGTAACGCCTTGTCCTCTGGGGAAGCATTTAAGTGATGGCAAAATGTAGCATCAGTAAGGGCAAAGGACTAACCGAATAAGACATGAAGTGGGACGCTTTGGGGCATAATCCAAAATACACCTCAATCTGCTGATGCTAATCCACTGCTGGTTTATCCTGAAGTGGTCTTGTCCTCTTTGACCACTTCTTCAATATTTTAAACACTTGTAAAGGGCAGGAGAAAACACTTCTATAGCTATCCAAGTCGTAAATGCTCACTCATGGTTTAAAATGAAATCTACTCAATCTACAGCAAATCATCACCGATGCTGGACATTAAGATTACATCACTGTGCGTACTGAATGAAAAAGACATTTTCTCAGGCTTGGTGGACTGGTTTAGGCTTTCTATTTGTAAATCCTCTGAGGATCACCTTCAAGTAAATGCTATTTGCTGGTGCTAAATATTGTGGGCAAAGCTGAGCTAATTGTGAACTAGCTGTAAAGATAAGTCTGATCCTAAAACAGCCTCATTAAGCAAAGGGCATCTCTCTGCGCTGATGCAGTTTGCCTAAATTTAAACGAGGCATTATGCAGGAAATTGAAAGAAAGCCGTCCGATATTTATTTTTATTTATGTAGATTACAGAGCAGACTGCGAGAGCCGACTGCGTTGCACTGATGAAGACAATGTGTCATGCAGACTGCATGTTAAAAAAAAAAAAAAAAAACGTATGCTGAAAGCTGATGGCAATCTTGGCAAAAGAGCAGAAAAGGGAGGAAAAGTGGATTCCAGAGCAATTTTTTAAAATTCATCACTGACTGAAAAACACAGCAAACAGGCCAGAATAACGACCACATTTAAGTTTGAGAGGACAATTGCCACAAAAAAGTTGCAGTTGAAGCTAAGAATCCTTACTTGGATTTCACAAGAAAGCCTTGTTTAGCAATCCTGTCAAAAGTATTTGCCCCTCACAAAATCCTTTGGTTTCACTTTTTTTTGCCACCCTTAAATGTTTCTAATAACTACAGTACGTTTAAATGTCAAAATAAAATTACATGTGTAAATAACAATTATTATTCTTTTTCAAGTGAGAATTGTTTAATACGGGGGGGGGGGGGGGGGAAGAGTTATTCAAACCAACCCTGGACTTATGTGAAAAAGTAAATGCCCCCTAAGCTCAAAAACTGTGCCACAAATGGAGCATAAAAATAGCCTACATCACTGAGGAGAAAGTGTGATCCACTTTTTTAATTCAGACAAATGCCAGATAATCTCAATCAGGTTGAAGTCTGGACTTTGACTAGGCTGCTCTAACACCTTTGCTTTGTATTATGTGAGCAGTTCAGAAGTGGACTTGCTGGCGTGCTCTGGATCAGTGTCCTGGTGCATGACCCAAGTGTGCTCAACCCTAAGGCAGGGAACTGATTCCTGGACATTCTCGTTTAGGATGTTCAGGTAGGGAGCAGAATTCATAATTCCATCAATTATGGCAAGTGCTCCAGGTCCTGAGGCTGCTAAGCAGCACCAGACCATCACACTAGCGGCGAGTTTGACTGTCGGGATGATGCTCTTTTTCTAAAACGCTATCTTGATGTCATGCTTATTGTATCAGCCAACCCACGACTACCAAAAGGCTCCAGTGTTGCGCATCAGACCACAGAAAATTGTATGGAGATCATAAAAAAAAAAAAAAAAAATTCCTGGGAAATGTGAGATGGGGCTTTGTGTTGCCTTTAGCCACCAATGTTTTTTCACATTTGAGATCTGCCACTTATGCCATTTATGCTTTGTGTCTTTTTTGTTGTTGAATCATAAACCTTCAGTTTAACTTTTAAGTGAGGCTTACATGGGTTCGCATATTGTTCTGGGTTTTTCGTGACTTCCTGGATGAGTTGTTGGGTCAGCTCTATGAGCCCAGTCATTCCTGGGAAGTTTCATCCCTGTTCCAAGTTATTTCCATTTGTGCATAATGATTCACTGAAGTCCCAAAGCCTTAGAAATGGCTTTTATTACACCAACCAAACTTTTTCTCTCGCCTGTTCTGTAGATCAGGGAATTATATGCTGAATTTTTTAGATATTTTAGCCAACTTTGTATAAGGAGACAGGTTCTATTTAACGGCTATGTTGACTGGGCTTGAATGAAGCCTGAAAAGCTTTAAAACTGAAAATGGTTTTCATTCATTCATCCACACACCAATATGCAGCTTGGTAGGCAACTTGGGGTTAGGTTGCCTACCAGGGGCACATCGACATGTGACAAGGGGAAGCTGGAATCAAGCCATTTACTCAGGTTTACTAGTGGTGTTTAAGGAACTCTATATATATTTGATTGTACTGTATATGTAGATCATTTAATGCATTGATGATTGTGGCATCACAATAAAAAGGAGCAAAAGTGAGCAAACTCAACTGCATGAATGTTTTTCCCCCAATCCTGAGGGATTGGGGGAAAAAAAGGGGGCGGGTGGCAATAAATACCAGTGACAGCTGCTGTCTTTGGTCTTGACAGCAACAAACAACTGCTGAGTTTAGCCTTTATGACTTAAGACCAGGGGTGCCCAAGCCCACTCCTCTAGAGCTACAATCCTGCAACCTTTAGGTGAATCCCCTCTCCAACAAACCTGAATCAAATTAATAGCTCAATAACAGGCCTCTGCAGAGCCAAATGACTGCTGATGAGGGAACTCAGCCATTTGATTCAGGAGTGTTAGAGCAGGAGCGCATTTAAAAGTTGCAGTACAGTAGCTCTAGAGGACTGGAGTTGGGCGCCCCTGGTTTAAGATTCAGCCAAATTTTATCAGACATTTTTCCTTCACAAAGTGGACAACTGTAAATATGACTCTTGCCAAGATCGGCTCTATTAATACCTTCTATGGGAGCACTGGGATAGAGAGGAAATTTTAGAGAAAACAACAGCTGCAGCGTAGAAACCCAGATTTGATATGTTTGCGGTTATTTACCTGCATTTAAGATGTCCTTCAGTTATTTCTAAACCAACCTCCAAGAAACAATGATTAAAAACAAACTACTGTGCCCTCAAGCTGAGCGACGAGTCTAAATACACTTTCGAGTCCAGTTTGCGGGCTCATTCTCACACTTGCCATTCCCGGTCCAGTTTATGCAAACACATCCATCTCCGTCTGCTCTCTCTCCCAGTCCACTTCATCTTTATTCTGCTCTCTGTGGGTCTAAAATCCACAGGATCAGGTCAGGAGCAACTACAGGGCAGCAGAGGATCAGGGTGTTGATGATGGATGATAGGAGTGCTTGTGAGTGGGTGTGTTTCTCTGTGTGTGAACACGTTGAGTAGGATCCTGTATGCATTAAACTGACACGCTCCCCTGCTGTGGGGATGATAATGGATGGGGAGGAATGAGGTTAGGCGCTTGCATGCCTTACATGCATGTCCACATAGAAAATCCCAGTATAACCTCACAGCGGCACTGGAACGGAGGAGGTTGAGACTCTATTACCATATCAGTAACTACACAGACCTAAAAACAAAAGAAACAAAGAAACATTTGGCTCCATCACCAAATGGACTTCAGTAGGTGATGCAACAGACACCAGGAAGAAAAAAACAACAAGGGTGGGTTCATGCGCTTAAAACAAACACTCCTGCTCCTCCCCCATACTTTCCCTAAACTGTGACAATAGGACCCTTTTGCTTCATCCGACTGGCCACATGCACAAACATAAACGCATGTTCAGACGCATATACACAGAGCTCATCAATTTGATATAGGAGGAGGCTTCGCTTGCAAAGGGGAAATTATTTTACAGCTGAGCAGCTGAGCCACCTGATCATAGGAGTGACTCTGTTTATCACTCCTGAAGGTTCTTTATCAAGACATACCCATTATTTGGTGACAAGACCAATGTTTCAGAGGAAGAATAACTCATTCGTTAGATCAATCCAGTTCCCAGTGAAATGTGTGATTATATTTAGGTTTCGTTTAAGTTATAAAAAATAAAATGTGCTGAAACTGTTGGGAATGTGTGATTACCTCCTGCATGTGTGTTCATGCTGAAAGGGGCCAAAAGATGACACCAACCTCCTCGGAGTGGACACGGGGGGGTCGAGATAAACAAATAGGTTGGGTTTTGATTGTGATCCAGCTGTGTAGTGGCCTCCATGTAGCCTGTCGGGTTGCTGATGAGTTCGGCTTGTTGCCCCTTTTGCTATTTGTGTGTCCATGTGCATGTACATTTTTCTGGCAGTGCACGGATGGATGATAGCCATCCTGACATTCTCCGCATCGTCACAAATCTTTAGATATCTAGCTGAGCCTGGTCAGCCCTGTCTCTTGGAGTATACAAACAATAGGCTGTTGGTTATTTTCTCTCTGAAAAAAAAAAAAAAATCTTCTGCTAGACAATGTGCTCTGGACTGTGAAGCGGTCAAGTGTGCACAGGAGAGGGAGCAGACGCAAGATGGATGTGTTTGTATGGCTGCTTGTCTCCAAATTGACTATTCTTCCAGAGCTTCAGAAATATTTAAGCAAATTTCCAAAAAGAAATTAACCAGCTCATATTTTCTAATTATGGAGGAAAGGACAATTATGTAGCATGCACAGATGTTCAGCAGCCAGTGAAGAAGAAATACAATTATCTCTGTAAATTACATAAAGATCTGATTATTTCTCTTTCAGAATAGTTTTTTAAGAAGATAAAAGAACAGCATTCACAGTAAAAGGTCTACCCATCCTTTTACCTTGTCTGCTGCCTTTTATTATATCAGAAGCAAATGCGACATCACACCATGTGTGTAACAGAGCCATCCTTGTCAAACTCGGCTTCACAAATATCTTTAAAAAAGGAAAACGCGACTTCAGAGTCCAAGTTTTAAACTGTTTTAGCTTATGTTGTCAAATAGCATGGATTTTGTTACTTCCCGTATTTCCAAATCAACGATATTCAATGACGGAGAGACCTTGAGAGCTCAACAGTATAAATGATAACATATATCTGTTAAGAAAGGTCTTTCTTACTCTCTTTGCCTAGATTTCCCAAGAAACCTGGAAGGACTGTAACATCTGAAAACAAATTTCCTAAGAACGGCATCTGCTTTAAATTCCCAAACGTGGAGGAAAGCACAATTGTGCATCAATGTGCCACAGACAGCGAGAAAGAAAACTCCTTCTCCCAGTAAAATACATTTACACAAACTAACTACATTTAAGACGCCAATGTAATTTAGGGAGCCGTTTAAGTGTTTGAGAAAATGTCCGAAAACAAAATGATGCAGACAAGACCTTGTAGTATCCACGGGTCTGTAGGTGATAGCCAACCTAACAATAATCCTGCAAACTAAAAGGAAATATTTTACTGATTATGCCCCAGGTATATATTTTTACGGGGCATTTTTTAGCATTTAGTGTCTCACAGTGAATCCATCTCTGCGTCCAACAGTAGAAAAAAAAACAACACTTTTTTTCCTTTGGCCTAACATGCATTAAAGTTTAAGTGGAACGGTGGCACTTTGTGGCATCGGAGCCCAGGGCACTGAATAACTCGATGCTGCTTAAGCAAACTAGGGTTTAATTATTGATAGTTTAATGTATAACTTCAGGCAAAGACACCATGCGGCTGTGACTCTACAACCACTGACGGATAAAGGGAAGAACACCGATTGTCTTGTTACAGAGCCATGTTCCACACATGGAAGCGCCTCTGATATGCAACGCTTTTCAAAGGTTCAGTCAATGCTGAAATGGGTCACAACTGCTTCGGATGGCAAAAGGGGAAGCTGAAAAGCACAAGGCAAGAATAACTTGTGCACCCTATCGGCATATGCTTGACTGATCTTTGTAAGTATCCACGAAAGAGTCAACCCGCATCAAGAGACAGAGGACAGATAGAAAACCCACTTGGCACAACAGGGATGCTCTAACACATTATTATCCTTGAAGGAGAAAGAAAAGCTCCGATTAGGCTTAACATAGGTTTGCTAGCCTGCAACAAAAAGAAACCGGCCATGCACCGGACACACTAGGGTCAAGAAAAACAACAACAGTGCAGAAGTGTTAAAGTAAATTGAAAGCACAATGCGGCTAAACTGTGTCGTCACCCATTCAAGCTAATTGGAGGAGTGAGGAGACATCTCATGGACTTAAAGAGAAGCATCAATTTCAAGCTGAGGCAGCAAAAATTATAACCTCATCACTTATTCATCATTGTTGGAAGGATTCTGTGTTTGCTAGACAACATTTAGAAACTTTGCATTTATTGTAAACAAAGGGGGAAAAGCATATCTATACGTACATACACTAGATAGATAGATAGATAGATAGATAGATAGATAGATAGATAGATAGATAGATAGATAGATAGATAGATAGATAGATAGATAGATAGATAGATAGATCATTTTTCAATTAATTTGTTAAATTTAAGAATTGTATCAAAAGGCACATAAAAACGGTAGTATTTTGTCATCAAGTGAAAAATATACTTGAATCATATTGGATACTTGTTCTAAGTTTCAGAAAACGCTTGTAAAAAATAATAAAAAACGCAATAACTGAATTAATTGAATAAGTGAGTCTGAACTGTAATTATTCCAGTGTAAAAACATATAGCTTAACCTAAAACCACAAGTGAACAATGGGGACATTTTGCTATTTGCAGTTGTCAAAAGCAAAATAATTTGTTTTAATTACATATTTATTACAAGACTATCAAAAGTCTCTTTTTAGGCTCCACGTTTTCACTTTGTGTCATTGACAAGTTAAATGAGCTTAACCTTACAAAGAAGAAATGAACTGCGTTTGTTTTATTATTTCATTTTTATAGAAAATTTTAATCTAGTAACCAGATGTCGTGTCATGTCAACAACTTTAATTAGCGGCATGCTCGGGAACAGTAAGTGAAAAAGCGGCTCAATTTGTGCGGATCTTCTGATGTGAGGTTTTTACGGTCAGAACTCACAAGTAAGATCCGAACAAAGTCCGCCGGAAAACTGTCCGGCTGAGATGCTCCAGAAACACTGAGCGCTCTTACCGTCCACAGCCATAGTCGGTCTCAGCGTGTATCTCTCCGTGGTGTCAGCAGGACTCCCTCATTCTCCCAGAGATAAAATGTAGGTTAGTGACAGGGAGGATGAAGCGCGCCTCTTGGCCCCTTTTAACCCGCTATGTGCGCACGGACGCAGCTCCGTATGCAGCCGTGCGCAGAATAAAAGGCAACTCGCCTCACACCGCCGCTCTCTGTCGGCTCACGGCCATTTATTTATTGTCCGCGACTTCGGGACCAGTCCGATGCGAGGCTGCTCCTCCTTTGTCTCCGCCCCCCGCTCCGTACCTGACCGCCGGGAGACAAAAAAGGTCATGACGCCCCGACGGCAGCTGTTCCTGGGTACACAGGAGACTCGACACCCGGTCTGTCCCTGGCGCCGCAGACAAACACACATTTGAATAAAACCACTAATTGCTTTCAAGTTGCACCTGGCAGGTTTATTTCACTGGATCAGTTTTATTTATTTTTTTGATGAAAATCTGCTGAAAAGAGGAAATACACGATGGGTAAACATGTCAGTTATTGTTGCAACTAATTACTCTAAAATAACATTAAGAGAGTATTAAGATTTGCAATCAAAGCAATTTACGGTTTAATCTAACGTATTTTTGGAGACGTAATTTTAAACAATATTCACATTTTGACAACATTGACTGATTCATTTTAGATATTTAATTTTTTTTTTTATCTTTTTTTTACTTATATCCTTAATTCCCACTGAGACCAGAAACGTACAATATTTGTTTGGGTTTTGATTTTCTTTTGTGTTTGTATTTCGCCTCTTTGCTGTTTATTTTTGCTATCTACTGCCATTTAAGATTATTTAAGGTTTATGTTATTAGCTCATTCTTTGTACATTTTGTATTATCCCTATTAGATTCCTTTGTGTTTCCATTCGGTTCCTGTTCACTTTTCTCCTCCCCTCAGCTCATCTGTTTTAATCAGCCCCAGCTGTTCCTCATCTCCTGATTATTTTCACCTGTTTCTGCCTCGCGTTTCTCCACACATCCTTCTGTATTTAAACTCCCTGGTTTTCATTACTCATTGCCCTCAAGTGCGAGCCACCTGAATTAACAAAGACTCCTGGATAGGTGTCGAAACGTTTTCAGAAAAAACTGAACAAAAGTCTGGTTGCCTCCGATTTAAGCCTGTCTGCTGTTGCGATAACCCGGATAACTAAGAATTTGCACAGGCACATTGTTGGTTTCTTACATTCTATTTCCTGCTCCCCGTGGCTCTGCTGTTCTACCTAATTTTGCTATTTTGTAGTGATGGCGAGATGAAGCCTCATGAGGCATTGAACCACTTGAGCCAACTGGTTCGAGAAAGGGTTCATTTCTTGAAGCTTCATGTGCACACGAAACCACCTACTGGCGAGGTGTATAATCACAGCAAGCTGTATCTTAACACGTGTGATGCATTGATTTTTTGTCTATTATGGCTCTTGGGAATGACTTCACAAAAGGTGTAGGACGAAATCATTTGTCTACATAAATTATGTATACACATATGTGTATAATAAAATATTGTTTGAATGTATTCTCTGTGTGTAATTATTCCCAAAATAGTAGCGTCATGTGATATGGCATGGTGTGTAATAATCAGACCTCTCAATTTTGATCAAAAGTTAAGAGTGAGATTATGCTAATTTTGGGGGCGGGGGGGGGGGGGATTATGGTCAACAATTTCCCGTCAGCAGCAACACTGAAGCACACAGAGGTTCACGCTGCGTCTTGCGATCCTGCTGCTGATGTCTCCCTCTTTTCAGCTCAATGCACTTCTAGACTGTTACAGTTTATAACCATTATCATCACCTTTCACAGCGACAGGTTTCTCAGTCAGTCGCCGCGCTGACCAGACAAATCTCTATTGCTCTCGTCAGTGTGGCGGTACAGTGGGCGGATTTTACCCCCGTTGGTGCGCTGTGTGCGACGGATAAACAGTGGGGAAAATGCATAACTAAATACTGCAAAGGGCTTCTATAAAGGGAACAGGGGTACTGACAGATCTGAGATGAAGCCCCTGATGTTACAAGTTCTTTAAAATGACCCTTAAAAGAGCGCACCTGAAATAAAGCGCGAGACAGCAGCCCACCGAAGCGCCACTGATTCTATGTTGTTAAAAACAAAATAGCATGAAACACAGCTACTAACTCTCCTATTGACTTTAACTGGCACACGTTGCTACCGATGTGAGGACATTAAACGTAGTGATTCACGTTTTGAATAGTGAACGGTGATAAAAGCACCTGCTCCGAGGGAAAGGAGGGGGGAGAGGAGCAAGCGCTGAGGCACAGAAATACGGTGCATGTAGTTAAAAAAATGCAGAATTAATAAAAACGAAACTTATAAACAAACCAAGTGGCGTTTTAAACTGCATCTGGTTAGCAGATCTGTTCTATGATCCAGTTTGCAGCCATGTCTGGTTCTGAATGAACCGGTCATCTGGCAAAATCTGAACCACTTCCCGAAGCAGTCACGTGGTACAGCCGGGCAGCGAGGCTTCGGACGTCATCGTTTTCGGCTCCTCCCCTAAATGAAGCAAGCTTCGATACGCGCTTTACGAAAACGCCCCCTCCATTACTCGACACACACCTCGAAGCCTCGCTACATCACATAACATCACTACTATTTTGCCTGCTGTAAGTTTGTTTTTGTTTTTTCAATTAATTTTTCGTGCAACTACCAAAGTGCAGCTAGAGTTTTGGTCCAGCTAAAACCTCAAGGATTGTGTCAAGAGTGACCTTGTCAAGGTCGTCTTGAGGTTGCCTAGAATTTAACTCAAGATGTTGGTTATCATTTGTCAAGCTGTACATAGCAGCAAACCATAAGGTTTATGTTATTGTTGAGATTCATTATGATAAGTTATGAGACTGACTGTCCTATAAGGCAAGGGAGGCCACACAAGTTTATTTGTATAGCACATTCAGTAACAGAGGAAAAGTAACATACAGAGAAAAGTGCATTGCAGTAAATAGTAGCAGCAGTCCATAAATTGGTCCATAAATTGGTCTACAAAATTAATCTAATGAAGTAAAAATTATTACTTCAGTTTTGTTTTTATTCAATTGAAGAAAATTCAGGCACATCCAGGCATTGATTTCTTCTAGGCATTTACTCAGTACTTGAACTGGTCCATAGTCACCTGGTGACATGGTGATGTAGAGCTGTGTGTCGTCTGCATAGTTATGGTAGCTGATGTTGTTGTTTTTTATGATCTGAGCTAGAGGGAGCATGTAGATACTGAATAGGAGGAGACCCAAGATGGACCCTTGGGGAACCTCACATGTGATTTTTGTCATCTCTGATGTAAAGTTACCTTCTGGCACAAAAAAGTTCCTGTCCTTTAAGTAGGATTTAAACCAGTCAAGTGCTGTGCCACAAAGGCCGACCCAGTTTTCCAGGCGATCTCACAGAATGGAGTGATCGACTGTATCAAATGCTGCACTAAGATCCAATAATACCAGCACTGTGGTTCTTCCACAGTCTGCATTTATATGGATATCACCTTGATAAGCGCAGTCTCTGTACTGTGGTGAGCATGGAAACCTGACTGGAAAACGTTAAAGTGGCTGGTCATAGTTAAGAAGGTGTTTAACTGTTGAAACAGAGTTTTTTTTTCCAATAATCTTACTGATAAAACAGAGGTTTGAGATGGGCCTGTAGTTCTGCAGTAGTAGTTTGTCAAAATTATTTGTTTTCAACAGTGGTTTGATAATTGCTGTTTTTAGGGTCTGGGGGAATACAACTGACAAAAGGGATGTGTTTATTATCTGAGTCAAACCAGACATTATGACAGGCAAAACTGTAGGTAGCACCAGAATGATATACGGCGCTGGGTAGAACATCGAAGCAGCAGGAGGAGGAACTTAGTTAGTGTACAATTCTTCTAAGCTTTTGTAGTTTATTTTGCAGAGTTTGGACATTTTGTCAAAATCAGTTCTAGTTGGAGACAACTTTGATACCGAACATGATATGGATTTACAGACTGCCCCTCGTTTTTTTTGTTGTTGTTTTTTTTCTCAGTAAAGAAGTAAGCATATTCATTGCAGGTCCTGGTGGAGTAGAGTTCACATGTCATATCTGAACTCCACTCACCAGTTTAATGTATTCACCATAAATAGTGAATGCATTTTCTTCCAGTGAGATATCTAGATTACACTTAGATAAAATACATAATTTGGCACTTGAAGTAAAAAAGTAAGAAATGTATATCTTTATTTTGTGGCTATAGTTCTCAGAGAGGAATATACACTCACTACTGATTTAATACAACTAACAGATAAAACCAATATTAATTGTAATCACACACTATGGATGAAAGAAATGACTAAAACGCAGGAAACAAACACTAAACGCAACTTCAGTTAAGACAGACTAACACAACCTTAAAATTACCAGGAATTTATCAATTATTCAGAGGCTGTAAGAAAATAACTTTGCGGCCTAATGCTTAAGTTCAGATACCCAACTCTGATCTCAGAGGGAACATTGAGAGAGAAATCTGTTCAACGCCTCTGTGGCCAGTCAATTTCGTCAGCACCACACATCCTCCACACTGTGACCTGAATGACGTCCGACTCATTTCGTTCTCAAATCTTACAGATCCGGACTGGTTCTGTGGACATGGGACTCCAAAAAGTATGTCCCAGTTTGATTTATGGTTGAGTTTCAGCATAAAATGCTGTCTGATCAGCACGGGGTGCTGTTACTTCAGGCAAAGCGTGTTAGCTGCATGGATGATCAGTATGGAACTTAATTGCTAATGTAAGGTGGAATATAACCTCAATAAACTTTATGGATTGGAGCTCACACTGTGACCCCTCCACACTGTGAAGAGTAAAGTATAATCTTACTCAAACTTCACGCAAAACAAATTGGGGAAAGCTCTCAAATGGAGCAAGCAGCTGCTAATCTTGATGATCAATACCTTTTGCAAATGAGAAAGTTTTATGACTCGTTGTTTTCACATGCACAATAAGAAGTGAGTCACGGTTACACTTTTTCTAAAAGGCTTTGTTTGGGCATCAAATATGCTCTTTTAAACTCCACATATGTATTCAGAAAGATAACAATAGATCATTACAGCCATAATACCTACTTTATATCATTTCTGGCAATGTTTCAACATTCATCATCGCTCTGTAATCTTTAATAAGTAACTACTTCATTGCATAAGACCCTGCAGTCACAGTCAATTAAAGTTACATTAAGGCTTTAGTTTAAGGTTTTAGGTTTTCAAAACCTTCTGCATGAACAAAAACATGATTATAACTCTTAATAAAGCTGTTTTGTTCATAATTTAAAAAAATACCAATCCACCATGCTGCAGGAATTAAAGTTTGCTATGACTAAATCTATGGTCCTGCAAGGTCATATGGGTCGACCTGCAAAAAAGCATTTCTGTAGGTTCTGTATATAGTTTGCATGCCTCCTTGTTAAAATAGATGTTAAGGTTTTATTACCATTTTAATAATGTATGTATAATGTACGCTTTTTAATGCACACATTATGTCATTGCATTTGCTTTATACTGTAAGGTTTTATGTAGACAAAATGCAACACATATTATTGATAATATTTTATTTCTGCTATGAGTGTCGGGAAAATAGTGCTGATGTGATTTTTTTGTGGCCATGTAGAGAGAACAATTTAAATGACTAAAGCAACTAAATAAGATTGAAAAACCCAACCAAAATGCAATTACATTCTTACATGTAATACCTTATATCTAAAATCTTAAATTGTGTGTTTGAGTTTAACTAAAATAAGGTATAAGGTTTATAGCAGTAAAACTTATTTCATCTGATGCACCGGCACCAATAAAAAGTAAGAAATGAAATTTTAACCATTTCATTCAATGTTTTGCTGTTTGTAAACTCATAAGCAAGAGCCTTTGCATGCCAACCACCTCATAATGTCCCTATCAAGCAAGTGAAATCAAAGATGAATCGCTGCCCACACATAAGAAAAGAAAATAACATGAATGCATTTATGAACACAAAAGTCTCCTGACAAGCAAATGGTGACAACAGATCATCAGCTTCTACCATACCCCAAAATTATTTCTGTTTCATGCTTTGCATAATCTAGCCTTCTAAGAAGGGTAAAATATGGTTGATATGTTAAAGTAGAAGAGCCAGACAAAGCGTTCTCTGGATTATTTATCTTTTTTAAAATTGATTTTGGGTTTGAAAATAATACAATGGTTGCAGCCAGATTTTAGGTGTTACAACAGTGATGTCCCTATAAGACGGGGCAACATAGGCCACAAACAAAATATGTACTGCCACTTATTTTATTCACGACAAACAGGGTTCCTATTAAGTAATAAAAAAAGATGTGTTAACAAGGAACATTAACAAAAGGCCAATGAATGTCTGGATAAATGTCATTTCAATGTAAAACATTCCTGATGTGTCATGCTGAATAACTTTTAAAAAGTTTTTTTCTTTGAAATAACTGCCATAAACTGTCTACCGAATGATGGATTGAATTATAAAGAATTAATTTGTTTCTTTAGAAAAACCACAGAACAATAAACAAGACGTTTAGAACTTGGTGTCAGTATGGGCAGACTTTGGACCCTCTGCTGGCCTGGAGCCGACTGGAAGCTGAATTCAAACAATACTAGTTGACAAAAGCATCAATTGTACGCATACCAAAAAGATCTTTACAGTTTGAATTTTATGTTAAAAGAGCCATCATTATATTTAGTTTTAATCATTTATGCTGCTTATTTGAATTTCCCCACTGAGGGACAATTAAGAACATTTCTATTCTATTCATGACCAGAAAAAAAAACATTTCGGCAATACTGTAACTGTTTATAAATAGTTCCTTAGATAAAAGCCTCTTTTTCTTGCTTGCATTAAAAAATAACAGCAAACCTTGGTTCTTCTGCCCTACTCTACCATTAATAAGCCTTCTCACCAGAAGTAACTGCCAAAGAGCAAGCGATGAAAAATTACCAAAAAAGACAAAAAAACAAAACAAACAAACAAAATCAAAACTTCAAACCCTTAATGTTTTCTCATTTGTGAAAACTGCCACTGTTGATATAGATCAGCAATTAAGTGACCTAGCGAAACCACAAAAGCATATCAACATTATAGCATGTTGCTAACTGCTTCTAGGATGCTTCCGACTGAACTGTAAGCCAAAGTGACAAGTGACATGTGACCTTGTTCTGTGATGTCACATATTTTTATGTTTGTGTGCAAATAACGTGTAAATCGACTGCTACAGCTGGAAATCTGACTGAAATCTTCACCATATAAAGTCTTAGTTTAACTTTTTATTAACTACCTAAACACTTGTTCCATTTGAAATTATATCTTAAATAAGAAGTTACTTTTTCAAAACATTTTAAAGTACAGTATAAGCTCTTCCACATTTTGTCACTCTAGACTCCAGAGTCACATACCTTTATATTTGTAAACAGGATTTTATTTGATAAACCCACATAAATTAACACAAATTTGTGCAAAGGAAGGTAAACAATAAATTATTTTCAAGTATTTTTACGAGTGAAATGTGGAAAGGGTCACATGAAAAAGTATTCTGTTCCCTTGACCTCCCTTTGAATGGATTGTAAAACCAATTTTCGCTGCAATTACTGCTGCAAGTCTGCTGAGGTATGTCTCCACCAGCTTTCCTCTTTCCCCCGCTGAAGACAAGAATGTCCACAGCACAATAGTGGCACCACCATGTTTCGTGGCGGGGAGGATGTGTTCAATTGGCGTTAGTTTTCCACCACATGCTGCATTTTTAGCCTTTTTCTGTTTTAAATATATTGATGATTTTATCTCTGACCTGTGTGGCGTGCTTCTTTATCTTCAGGAGGAAGTTTGCTTAGTAATTTTCTCTAATAAACCCTCAGGCCTTCAAATAACAGCTATATTTATAATAAAATTATACATACGGTGGACTCCTTTTACTACTTGGATGACTTTCCCAAGCAGTTGGTTGCAATCAGTTTTAATGCACTGGTCAGTGTAACTGGAGCTAGTAACAAATGCATTCAACATTTTTTTATACATAAAGTAAACCATGTATCACTCCAAGCTGTTCAACTGTGGACAATGTTTTCTTTTGTTTATTTTGTGGTTTTATTTTTCTATATAGCTCTTAAAACTGTTTTGAATTGTGCTGTTATGTACTTTTTTAGTTTTTATCTCTTTTTATCCTGTTATTTTCCTATACATTTTATATTTTATCTATTTTGTCTCAGCATCTTTTTGTTTGTATTTTAGCTTGTAAAGCACTTTGTGCACCATAAGGATTGTTGAAAAGTGCTACTAAATAAATAAACTTTGATTGATTGATGTATCATTCCCCTTCATTTCTACAATTGTGTGCTTCTTTGTGCTAATCTATCACGTACAGTCCCATACAAGTACAATTGTTGTGTCACTTTTGCTGCCTCTTGGTCAGGACTCCCTTGAAAAAGAGGTTCTTAATCTCAATGGGACTTTCCTGGTTAAATAAAGGTTAAATAAAATAAAACAAATAAATCTCAACAAAATACATAGACGTTTGTGGTTGTAATATAGAAAAATGTAAAAAAACAAGAAAAGTTAAAGGTGCATGAATACATTTGGGAGTCACTATATTATTTCACCCAGATAATTGTAATTCTTTTTTACAATAGTTTGAAACATAGAAAACCATGCAAAACTAAAAAAAAAAAAAAAAGGGATAATTATTGCAACTTCATATAGGCTTTTTTGACAGCCCGTATTTCTCTATTGCATTTTGTTCTTTGACAACAAATGACCCAAAGCAGCTGCTTTAACTTGGCAAAACTGACTATGTGAAAAATTGACTGAGATGTTTGATTGAATATGGGAAACAGTGAGCGCCACCTCATGGATCAATGCGACCAAATGATTATTTTTTTTTTACGAGTCAATGATAGACTCTCAGAGGAAATCTGCTGGCAGATACACCTAAAAATTCAGCCCTGATGATGGAAACGCAAGTCGGCTGCTATTTGCCCATCAAAAGGCCTGGCTTCACATCAAAGAAAAGAGTACGCCGACAAACTCAGAATATGGCTTTGTCAAAATAATCTCAAATCATCACTGCTAATTCAGTATGCAGCTACATATATACGCTCCTCTGCACCGATGACTCTCTTCTTTCTTTTTTTTTGCAGAACACCGAAGCGATCCTGAAAGACTGTGTAAAAAGATGCGCACCCTCCCCAAAGCCCAGCAACATGATCATCAAAGGGGAACAAAGCAGCGGCTGCTCTATCAGGGCTTCACCGTAGTGCCTGCTGATTGGGAGGAAAGAGGACTAAACGCTCACAATATGCACACACATACACGGTTATACACGGTGTTAAAAACACACGTCAAGTTCGACACATTTGCATGCCCTCCCTTGTAGTCAGTGACAAAGCTTAATTTAGGAGTCTGATTCTGGGTGCCTGTAAAGACATTTAGTCATGTAAAAAATTGAGGAGCAAAAGCCTGAATCTTTAATTTAGAGGGGGGTCAGTGCGGTGAATAATGAATAGAAGGGGACCTGCGGAGATAAAGGGACTCGGCAAGCTCTGCCTTATAGAGTTTCGGGTTACACAGAAGCAGCGGTTTTAGTACAAGCAAGTCTGAGGAAAGAATTGTGCAATGATGTGTTTCAGTGGAGATAAAAACCAATAAGTGGTTGGTGGATAACGGGGTATGAAAAATGTTATTGTTTACATTCATTCCTTACAATGAGAGCATTCATATTTCATGCTCTGATATTCAGGGGTTTCTTCTATAGCTTTTGTTGCGGCATCTTTTGTTGGAAGCTGTAACACATTTGACATGCTCTCTTTGGGTTGAATTGGACTGCAATAAGTTGGACTGCATGACTGGGTTTTATTAGAATGTGTTGGATTGTTTTCAATCGAATTTGGACCAAATTCCACTTTATTATTTCTTAGATCAAGGGACCTGTTTGTCTTCCAAATTGCTTTAAAATGACACTTGCTGTGAATATGTAAATGCCTCAGTTGATTTACCAGTTTTATTCAATTTATCTCTGGTCATGATGTTATGGTGGATATTGTTGTCCACACTCATTTTCACAAACACCGAAGTGGTTTTGTTTTAGGAAAAATATGGACGAGTGAAAAGGTAGGTTTATGGTGTGAAACAGACAGATTGCGGCTGCAAAAGTGGTGGAAAAATCTTGGGCTTATGTCAAAAGCTCACTTCAAAGTGAAAGGAGGAAAAAGAGCTCTTCCTTAAGGTAAACAGAGAAGCTATTGATTCTTAAGTGGAGAGTACCGTCAGCTGTGCCAGAGCTGGCTTCCTTGGTGAATGGCTGTCCTTGAGTTGACACTGAGAAAGTATGCTTCCAAGCAGAATGGAAAGTAGAGAATCGGAGAAAGGGTAGGGAAAAGACCGAATAAAGCTTTGGTGCATCAAAATGTTCAGCTAAGATTCATTGAGGCTGGGTTTCAATAAAACATAAGAGTAGCCCTCCGCCTGTCCTAATCTGATCTGAAAGGGAATGCTTCTTCGGGTGGAAGTGAAAGCAATCTAATGAATTCCCAGAGGAAGCTTTTTACTCCAAAGAGATGAGTGCAAATGATAGAGAGGAACCGATTTCATAGTGATAAGTTGTGTCCCTGAGCTTTTTTCCTAATTAGAGACCCCAAGGAGTTTTTTGGTTATTCTGTGAGCATATTGTTAAAAAAAAAAAAGCCCCTATTGGAAAACCTGTATTTAGATTCAGAACATGGAGCGAGAAATGACAGAATCTATTTGAGAGATATATTCCCTATACTACTCCCTGATTGTCTCCTCTTGACTCTGGCTGTGCAGCGCGCACGTGCAAATGAGCATGTATGAGCGTGCGTGCACGGAGGAAGAGACAAGAGAGAAACACGATTGTCATTCCACTCAGTCTATGATGGTGACCTCACTATTATTCAAATTAGCAGAGTGCAATCTGAGCAGAGCAGCAACCTGCCCCAGAGAAACACACACACACAGCTTCATGCACATCCATCCATCCATCCATCCATCCATCCATCCATCCATCCATCCATCCATCCATCCATCCATCCATCCATCATTTCCTTCCTCCCTTAACATATGCCTGTTTGTTCCACCTGTCTAAAACAGCCCAAACGGGATCATCTGTCCAAGCCTTAATGTCACCAGTTCCTTTGATATTTATGGCAAATAAAACCCACTGAACTGGATCATTTGGAGATATAGACACATAAAAAAATGTAAAAAGGACAGATCTCAAAGAACAGGAATATACGTAGAGAAATTGGTTACAGTGCATTTGTGGTGAAGAATAGTGTAGCTTTGATCTGGCTTAATGCTGTTCTGAATTTCTATTACAGTTTAACATGAATACCATCTTCATTATAATTTTCAAACCTTACCTTGTGTCAGAGGTGAGCTGTCCTGACCCGTTCATGGACTTTAAAAAATATTTTGGACAGACCTTATCATAATCACAATTTTTTTTACTTATATCTGGATTATAATTCATCCATCTATCCATCATTTATGCCCGTGTGTCTTTGCAGGGGGAGGCTGGTGCCTATCTCCAGGGGTCGATGGGAGAGAGGTGGGGTAGACCCTCGGCATGTCAACAATCCATCACAGGGCGACACAGAGACACACACACACAACAGACAAACATGCTGGATTATAATTATTGTTTAATTTCTTCTAAAGACATAAATCAATTTTTTTTTTTGCATTTGAAAGCAGAACGTTTTCATCCTGTAAAAGGTGATTCTGCTCAGTGATCAGTACAATCATATAAAGTCATGGCAAACATTGCAGAACTGGGTGGCCTTTGCACAATAGACTATGAACATCTCAAAAAGCAGTAAATTAAAAAAAGGCAAAGAAAATGTTGGTTGAGCGCTTTTGTCCTCTTTCATTTGAAAGTCTAAATATTAACATTTTTGTATATGTCAAATTTTGGGGGGATTTGCACAACTTGTTAAAATAATCTTAAACCTGGCACTGAAACCCTTAAACTTTGACTAAAATGTTTGAGTCCACACTGTGTCTTTGCTGTTTTCCTTTTCACTGTTTCTCTTATTTGACTTTTTCCTCATAAGAGCCAGAGATAATTTAAGTCCATTTAATTTAGTTGCTCAAACTGTGTGATATTTTGTTTAATAAATCTTAACCCAGACGTCTCAGTCAGATTTTCTATTATAAAGAACTATATTTGTGTTGTTTATGCTAGAGTAGCGAATCTCAGATTATTCGAACTTCATACTACTGAGAAATGGCCGAGTGCATTTTTATTCGCTGCTTATCTCGCCCTGTCTCTTTCAGTTTTTGTAACTGTGTTTATGGGTCCATACCTGTCAAAACCCAGGAAGCATCAGAGTCTGCTCTCATCTCAGCTCCTCCGTGAAAAGATCGGGTCATGGAAAACAGAAAGCAGCATAATTTGATTTACTCTGCCCAAATAACTCACAGCTGTCTTAGTCTGAATACAGGTCAAGAAAACAGCATCAGTCAATAATCTCATTTATCTAGTCTCCCACCGGAGGAATAAATCAGCTCTGCTTTGGACCGCATTGGGTGATATGCTTTTCATAAGGAAAAAACTGAAAAACAAACCCAATATGAGTGGAATCCACAAGCTTCTTTTCTTCTCTTAGAACTGGCAACCTACAAGGACCTTTTCGACAAGTAGGAGAGAAATGCTGTGAAACCAGATGGAAACACTGCTGCAAGATAGACAAATTTTGTCCGGCTATTTTGGTGTATTTCTTGAATCACACTATTGATTTGGAAAAGGAAAAAAAATCAGTATCTCGAATCAGCTTGAACAGAAATCTCACAAACGCACCTAAGCCACACCTGCAGATTCATGTACCTCAAAGCGGCTGATTTTCATATCACTGAACTTGATGGGCATCTAAATGATCTTAAAAGTCTTTATTTACAAAGAAAATCTTGATAAGTGCTAAATTATGATGGTGACTTAGTAAAAAATTATGAAGTCTTCTCAAGACATTGATAATATGAAATTTTTTTTAAATACTTTAACTTCATTGCATTTTTTTGAAAGCATAACACAGATCTCTCAAAGGAGGAGACAAATAAAAAAATTAAATAAAAAAAAAGAACATGTTGGAATGCTATGTCTCTCAAATGTGTTTCCAGATTACCAGTCTGGTCTCCTTAGCCTGTCGTTGGTGAGTGGAGTCCACTTCTCCCACTTTCTTTGGCATTGATATTCTTCAGTCCTTCACTTATGAGTCAACTGTTCCATCATATGTATTTCGTTCACAATTTTTAGCCACTCGTCTTGTGTTGGTGGAGTTGACTTCTTCCATTTTCTCATGATTGCATTTTTACAAGTTGCCAACAGAATTTTCTGTAAATATTTGTCTTCTTTTATCACATCTCCTTCTTTTATGTATCCAAAAAAACAGAAACATTCACGACTTATATATATCCTAGCCAAGAATCAGGACTACAACGAGGTGAATAGCTTCACACAGTTTTATTATGTTGGGGCAAAGCCAAAGAAAAAACAGGAGAGAGGTCAAGATTTAATGCTCCACATTTTCTCCAACACATCTGTGGTACAGATGAGTATTTACTTCTAATTTTGGGTATGACAAAGAATCTAGTTTCTTCCAACAGTGTAATCTCCAAACACGCGACAAAGTAGATGACTGCTGCGTTTCCCAAATATGGCACCATTCATCATGAGAAATATTTAAACCCAGTTCCCTCTTCCATTACAACTTCACATATGAAGTTGTAATCCCCGAGGAAGAGTTGTTTTTATGCACCTAAGCATTCCTTTAGCAGCACAGTTCAGATGGCTATTGATTGTTTTCACCCAAAGAGACCAGTCGTATTTCAGGATGTACTATTTCACTGATCTGAAACAGGCTTAAGAAACCATAGCTCTTCAATTTGTTCTGGTTGACTTCTTTACCTTTTCGGCCTTGCTCTGTACGTTTACTCTTCTTTTTCAGCTGTCAGAGAATCTAGCACAATGCGCCGCTTAAAACTGTATGTGTTGCACTTCTAAGCCAACTTTTCACAGGCTCCACCTCAATACATGCAAGTCAAAATTCACCTGGGAGGTTTGAATTTATTCAGTACTACTGAGGGAGTTTGAAAAAAAAAAAATACAACTGACAGATTATGACGACTGCTTCAACCATTTTGCATGTTATGACTTTGGGGGTACAGGAAGACAGTTCAGCTGAAGATCAGCGTAATGCAGTTTGATCAAACATGACAGAAAATCTTAATAATGTAGGAAGCCGCAGACCGCTTTACATCCTAAGATGAAAAAGGCACTGTGTGAGTGCTGGTAAGACATTGCAAAACAGTAGTTTTCAAAGATCATATCGAGAGGCAGATATAATTTTCTACACTCAGCACCTAACTTAATGCAGAAAGTGAATTTAAATCACAGATAGTGATAGTATGGAAGATGGGAACCAATGACAATTCATCAGTAGTACCTATTTAATGCAGAAGCAAACCAAGCAGCTGCTTATGGACCAAAGAGCAGCAGGGGACTTACTCAGTGATTTGTAGTTACCTTAATTAGCAATAAACTTATTAAATTGTCTCTAAAGGCTTCTGAAAATCACCTATTTATTTTAAAACTATATTTAGAATAAAAAAAAAAAAGAAACAGCAGTGTTATGATTCACAGGTGCTTGTGTTTTGGGTTTTGTGTGAGTTTGCTCTGATCACTTCTGGGTTTTTATGGTCCATAACATGTTTCCACATCAGAACAACTGAAAACGCTGTAGTAGGTTGGCCGGGCCCATTGGTGGTGCTGTGACATTGCTAAAGAAACATGCACAAAACAACTCATGTGAGGTAAACCCAGCACTATGGCTGGGGATCAGACACAAACATCTACACATGTTCAACGTGATCTTTATGTGGGTTGGCAGGGGACGCTGTGTAGAGCGGGTTCGGTAGAAAGGAAGCGTACAAAGCCAATATTTGCCTCAGCATGACCACATCGCCAGACAGCGCCATCTCTGTTGTTATTTGTCAGAGTGAGCAGCATGCGGGTTACAGAGAGAGGGGAAACTATAGTGTCATGAAAAGATTCGGCTTGCGAGTACACATGAAAAAACAAAACCACCGTTCTGAAATTGACCCACTCTGGGACCCGGTTTCAGAAATTCCAGTCTCCCAAAAGGCCACATCCATGTGGACACACAGCCTAAATGACAAAATACTTTTGCAGCTACTCCTAATCTTTTCTCCCACCGTCAGTTTCGCTGCCACAACTTTTCCACATTCGCACTGATTAAGCTCACCTGGTCCTAATTTCATTCTCCATCCTTTCCTCAGCCTTAAAGCTCCTTTTGTTTTCTTGTTCATTGGTGGACTCTCCACTTATTCTCATGGCCATTCTATACCCTTTTCTCCTGATACAATAACTTGTTTTTATTAAAACCTTTCACCCCCCCCCCCTCTCAACCTCTGGTCTGTCTGCATTAAGCTCCAACTAGACATCAACCAAGACAGAGCAATGTGCAAGATGTAACCATGCAGAGGAAAAGCTTTATAAACTGAGATTGTGTTGACAGTTATAATTTAAGACTACCAAATAAATTCTGTGCCTGTGGCTGTGCACAAATCGCACTTCATGCATGTTGTAAATCCTAATGAAGCTCAATGAAAAAGAGATTTTATTTCTGTAGTTGCTTGTTAGCACAACCAAGTCCACTTCCTTCCTGACTTTACTGAGTCTGTATTGAAAAGCTGCACACAAAAAAAAAAAAAAAAAAAAAAAAAAAAAAGCTGCACAGAGAATATGGCTCTCACAACCAAAAAAAAACAATTTAATTGTTTGTTCAACACCAAACCATGAAGTTAAATCTCCAAGAAAACAAGATTTGTGGTGCTGAGGTGGGTTGTTGGTTTTGGGGGTTAACTGAGTCTCCACAAAATCCAATTTTGCTCAGAGCCCCTAACAGTCAGGGGTCAGCCCTATTCAAGGCTTTGTTGTTTCACCTATCTTAGTGGCTTTCTAGTCCACTTGAATATCTACAACTCAAAACAAATCTATATAGGCCCTCCAAAAGGAAGGTCCTGATGGCAATTAACTGTTATCTTTGGACAAGGACGCCTCTCTTTCAGTAAGAATGTAACAGCCTGAAATCAGCACTAAGTTAATCATTAATTCTCCCAGAACTGTCCTGTGTGAAGTCAGGCATTCAGTAAGCGGACCACTTTCATCCAAAGGCTGTAATTGAGTTTAGCGTGGTTGTGCAATTAAAAAAAAAATAGAAAACTATGTCCATGTCCTATTTTTTTCACCCTTACCCACCCACTTTTTTGTTAAATATAATGAGCTATAATTAATTCCCAATGCAGCCTGGCCCTCATGAAAGTCTGCCTTTCTCTGTGTCTGTAGTTGTGTGTTTGTGTGCATTACCCACAAATAATATATTCTATCACTAAAACTGTTATTTTTGACATATCTCCTTAAGCTGTTCTCTCCAGCACGCAGAAGCTTTCTCCCAGAAATTTCACTGCCATGTATCATCTTTTATTTCTTCATGCTTTTTTCTCTCCAGATTGCTGTGGATATCTTCTGTGACACAGATGCGGCTCGTCCACTGGTCCTTCCCTCCACCCACTGTCGGAGCACTGATGCAGTCATGCAAAGCTCCACACACATGACTGGAGGTGCACCCAGACTGCAGAATTGGCTCGTTGCCTTAGCCGTGTTATAAGCTAGGATGTCACATTATTTTAAATGAGCAATTACACAGCGTCTCAAGCATCAATATAGCATTCTAGCACAGATTAAAGTTATTATTATTATTAATTTGCACAATTGAAGGGATTAGTCTTAAAAGGTTGATCGAGCCAGCTAATAACTGTCTTCTACCTTTTCTGCACGGGCAAATCCCCCCAGTAGCTTGCTGCGACAGTGAATCTACTCACTTATGTGTGTGCCAAAGGCCAGTCTAGATAGCAATTAAATAACTTTCCTCTGTGTGTAATTTAATCTCAGAATTGAAGGCCTCAGAGGTTTGTTGGAGAACATAAAAAAGCTGCATCTCAAAGACCATGAGACACAGCAGAACGATCGGGCACGAAGACGAGGAGAGAGTTAAAGCAATTTTAGGGAACAAAAGAATATCTCCAAGTTTGAACATCTTACCGAGCACTGTTGAGTCTATCATATGAGAATGGAAAGAGAAGGGTACCGTTGTAAACCCACCAAGACGTGATGGTCAACCTAAGCTGACAAGCCAGAGATGGAGATGAATCACAGAGGCAGCCAAGAAGCCCATGGTAACTCGTGAGAAGCTGCAGAGATCCTCAGCTAAGCTAGGGAATTTCAGAACAGTTATTAGTTGTAAAGTCCACAGATCTGGCCTTTATGGAAGAGTGGCAACAAGAAATCTCTTGTCAAAGTCTCATTTGAGGTTTGTTACGAGCCACGTAGGACACATAGTAAACATATGGATGAGCTCTCTCTGGTCAGGTGCATGCAGACCAAAATTGAAGGGTGTGGCCTTCGTGCAAACTGCTATGTGTGGAGCAAACCTAAAGCTGAACAGCTTCCTGAACAAACCATCCCCAAAGAGGGGACAAAACAACGGCTGGAAGCATCATGCCGTGCTTTTATTTAGCAGGGACAGAGTTAATGGTGTAACTGATTGGAGCTGTATGCAGATACATTCTGGAAGAAAGCCAGTTGGAGGCTGTAAAACACTGGAGATTTGTTTTTTTTAAATCAAACACATGACCTCAGGGTCACGATCCAGCAGGACAATGACCCCAAACAGCCAAAACTATAATGGAATGTTTTATATCAAAGCACACACATTTTTTTTAAATGTCCAAAGGTCCGATCAAGAATCTCATGCAAGGTTTACAAATTATTGTTCATAGACACTCTCTTTTACTCTGACTGAGCTTGAGCTATTTTGCGAAGAAGAATGGGCACATATTTGAAGTTCACTACTTATGTAAAGCTGGCAAAAACAAACCCCAAAAGACTTGCATGTGTAACTGCAGCTACAGTCCTGGCCAACACCATGAAAATGAATCACATCAAACCGGTTCTTCAGTACCTGCAGTAACTCCATGTTTATCAAAGATTAGATCTTAAAGCACTAAATCTGTCTTGGGCCAAAATACATTTCTGAGTTCCTTGTTAAGTATGAAGCGTATATACACCTCAGGTTTCCAGCGACCTGCTTAGTCAGTGTTCCCAGGACAGCATTTAGTTTCTGTGCTCCTCGGCTCTGAAACCGACTCCCTGAAAACCTGAGATGTGCCAAAATTGTTGGTTCCTTTACATCACGACTGAAAACGTTTTTTGCACATACAGTTTTTGCTTCTTTTAAGGTGTTAACAAAAGCATTTTAACACCTGTTCCTCTTATTTTAGGTTATGCTTTGTTATTCACTTTTTGTTTTTCTTTTAATGTCATGTAAAGCACTATGGATTGCCTTTTATATGAGTATATGCTGCATAAAGGAAATCACCTTGCCTTGCCTAAAGATCATTGAACAATGTTATTTTTACTCAAAGGGGCTAAATACAAAAATACAAAACCATTTTTTCAAGTTGCAGTTTTGCACTACTGCGTGTTATTCTATTCCATAAAATCCCAGAATAAAATACTCTGAAGTTTGTGGCTGTGATGCAAAACACTGTGGAAGAGGATGCGAGTACTTTTGCACGGCACTTTGTTTGGTTCAGAGGAACCGAACCATCCATGCAAACTAGATGTAGAGGTCACATTGTGTCGTTAATTCATCTTTTTGATGATGCCAAATGGTCTGTGAGCCATCATTTTCTTTTAAGGTTTATTAACTACAGGCAATTTTCAGTTCACTGCCACATTTTCCAGAGGCACTGCCAAATGTTTTATGGTAGCATTGGCGGAAACGATGATAGTATGATATCTGGCAAAGACTACCATAATTCAGTCAGCCTTCACATCCACGGCAGATATCCGCTTTCTTCTGCTGCCACACACTCAGTTCAAGCTGCCCAAAAAACAGACGGGTGTGTGTGTGTGTGTGTGTGTGTGTGTGTGTGTGTGTGTGTGTGTGTGTGTGTGTGAGAGAGAGAGAGTTGGTGCTGGTGGGCTCCTGCTGCTCATAGAAACACACTTTTGTTACCAAAACACCATGCAGCTTGTGAAAAACACCTACTAGCAGCCACCTGACAATGACAATGGAGCAAAGTAGAGAGGAGAATGATTGTTACTTAGCAAATGCATTATTATTATTATTATTATTATTAGCAGGAGTAGTAGTAGTAGTAGTAGTAGTAGTAGTAGTAGTAGTAGTAGTGTTGCAATACCCTGCAACATAAATTGCTAGGCTAAGTTTAGCTTAGTGATAAAAAATACAGTTATATAATTGACTAATATTAATTTATTTTCCTCAGTTTTCAAACCGCAGAGACTGTAGAGTTTTTCTTTGTCCTCAATACATGTTTACTTTAAAATCAGATCATCATTTACCTTCAAGGAAATATAGAACAGCAGTAAGGTGAAATCCCGAGTTGATGTAACCTTCATGTTTAAATCCATCTGTGGAGGTGTGAACTATATATCATCTGATTCATGTGACAATTTGCTGGAATCATAACTTCTCCTCCCTCGGGTAAAATACAGTCGGCTCTTGAAAGGCAAATTAAGAAAAACGCGCGGGCTGGAGCTGAGGCCAGGAATGTGACAAAAACTAATTGATGTATGGGGACACTTCATGTCATGGGATGGGACCCAGAAATGTCATGTTAGATTGTAATTACTTTGTGCCATCTCATGTCTCATGTTTTACCACAGTATGAATAATCTGGATAAATTTAGTTCATTATGTTGGTTGAAATGTTTATGCAACTCATTAACACATATATTATAGGAACATTGTGAATATTCTAGGAATGTATGACTTTCCATCCATCCATCTGAATGCTTCTGCTACCTATAAATACACTCAAACTTGTAAGATTAAAAAGCCATATGATCATACTGTATAAATCAAAGCAATTTAAGATGAAGATGAGGAAGCAGAAATTAGCAGGATACTGGCTTTGAGCCTAAATTCACTGATGGAAGCTATGGGAAACCAGAACATCTCATTGAGATGTTCAGAGCCAAAAACAGATAAAATAGTCCTTCCACTGAGCCCTGTCTCCGTCCTAAGTCATTCTCTCTGTTGAAAATTTCCAGAAAACATCCGAAAGGGATGCAGATTAGAAGCTGAAATCTCATTTGGTTCAGTTTCCACCTTAGCTGACCCCTTCTGATGAAGAGGAGCAGCAGTTCAACTCAAGCTCTCCTTACACCCTCTCTTTAGACTGACCCACCCCCCCTCCAAAAAAAAGAAAAAAAGAAGACCACTCTATGTCAGGAGTACTGTGTCGGGGGTACAAACACATATAGTGTAAACGGTTTAAGATCAAGGCGTGATATGCATTCTAATTGTTTGTTTTTTTCCGAACAAATGCCATTATTGCCATCATTTGGGTTGCAGGCCCAGTGATTCTATCAAAAGGTTTTTTTTAGAATGCAATCCTCTTGTTTCAAAAAATATTTATGTCGATGAAAACAGTCAGCTACGGTCCAGAAAGCCTTTTGTTGAGCATGACAGCTTATTGTTTGTGCTCACTTTAGGTGTCATTCAATCAATATGTCTATAAAAGCTGTGGCAGGGCTTTCTTATCCATTTGTAATCCTTTTATTTTATCAGGCTTATGTGAGAAATACATTTATGTGTGCAGTCTGTAACTTGATATTGTCCAGTTAGATCAAACAAGACCTTTCCTTGGAAAAAAAATTTAAGTTAGGGGCTGCATATTCTGTCCAAAGACCTTTGTATGCTGTTTCACTTTAATAATATTTTACATTTGTGCTAGGTATCCATTTGATGTGCTCTGATACACCCATACGCCACTGTAGGTGCTGGCTCTTGGTCTTTGTACTATTGAAAGACAAGACAAATGGTCCACCTTTGATTTAGACAGAGTGCATCATCCATGGAGTCCCACCAAAGTTCAATTTGTTATTCATCAGGATGCAGGGCTGTGTTTCATTTTTTTCTCAGTGCATCTTAAATTAAGTAAGGTGCAGAAAATAGCATTTCAAGACCCCTGCTGTGCAAAATGTCGCTTTCCTCTTAAATTTCAATTTGTGAACGGCAGTGATAAACTGCTTTAGCTGAGATCCCTGAATTATTTTGTCTTTCAAAGTAGATGTTTCTCAAAAAATAAAATCAGAGTTGTTTCTAATATAACGTTTGCTGGAAAACCTATTTCAATTCCACAGGGGCACCACAGGGGTCTGTACTCTCATCGTTCCTTTTCACTATGAGCAACTCAGACTTCCAGTACAAGACAGACTGCTGTCGTCTGCAGAAATACACAGATGACTCTGCAGTCGTTGGGCGCATCAGAGATGGACAAAAAGCTGAGTACAGGGAGTTGGTGGACCACTTTGTGGGATTGTGCAGAAACAATCATCTCCTCTTGAATGTGAATAAAACAAATGAAACGATTGTCGAGTTCAGGAGAAACAGAAATAGGTCAAACACTATTTCCTTTATGGGCGACGAAGTGGAGGTGTGGGAGGAAACCTAGGTTTTCACCTGGACAACAGACTGGACGAAGTTGCGTCCCTGTGAAGGGAGCGAGAAAGCTGTACTTCTTGAGGAAGCTCAGGTCCTTCAGCGTTTTCTGCCAGATGCTGCATATCTTCTATAAGTCTGTTGTGGAGAGTGTGAGCTCTTCTGCCATCCTCTCTTGGGGTAGCAGTATCAGAGCAAGTGATTTATTTCCCAACCTTTTTTGTTTTGTACCAGTCTGGATGGTATACATACAATTTACTGATGCTATATATACTGCTCATAAAAATAAAGGGAACACTTAAACAACACAATGTAACTCCAAGTGTTCCCTTTTTTTGAGCAGTATATATAATACAGAATTCTTAATAATATAATTGAGATTGTTCTCAACATATTGAGCTATTGCCAGTGCTGACCTGTTTACTCCAGAATGACTCAGGCTTACTAACATTCAAATTCAAAGCTTGACAGTTGCAAAGGACATTTAGTAGCACAGTCACACATGCAATTTAAGGGTGTAATAAATTGGCAAAACGTTTGGCCCAGAGAATGTGTTTTTTGCATACACGTGTGCAGCTCTTTTGACCCTTCTTTGTAAAACTGTGGTACAAGTACTCGCTATAAGGTAAACAAAGATTGGAAAAATTAACAATAACAGAGTTAATAAACATGAACAGCTAACATATGTATGGCTCAGGCACACTGGTCCTTACTTCAAACAGGAATAACATAAAGGATATGTGCAGCACCTGGGTTCATTTCCAGAAAACTAGGTTTTTTTATTGTTTTTATTTTCTTTTTTAAAATAAAGTAATCCCAAAAGTTAGTTCAATGCGTTTGATATAAACAAACACATTCATTGAAGTAAACCTTTTTGGCATTCTTGGTTTAGGGATATGGCGCCCTCTGGTGGCTATTTCTAAACAAAAGTTGAGGCTAAGGAGTTAATTAGTGTGAATATCGTGTAGTTTTTCCCCAACTAAAAGCAATCGATCACCAAACCACAAAACTCAGTTTGAGGGGAAAAAAATAACACGCTGTGTCAACGCAAGTAATTTTAAGGAAGAGATAACGTAGGCTTAAACTGAGACACAATCAGCCAAGCCTGTAGGGGGCGCTGTTTCAACTCAGACAGAGTCTTCTAGAAAGGCAGACTCGCCGTTTCTGCGGAACGGATGTTAAGCTGTTGTTCATCCGCCAGTGAAGCTGCTACGTCCTGGGCGCAGCGATGGCTAGCAATGCGAAACAAGGTTCTAAAATTGTCCCCAAAACAGCGGCGGGGGGCAATGCGGCCGCGGGGGCCGGCGGAGGACCGCCTATAGTGCCGCTTGCATCTCCGCTCATGGGGAAAAAGAAGAAGCCGTTTTTGGGGATGCCCGCTCCGCTGGGCTATGTTCCCGGTCTGGGCAGAGGGTGAGCTAACGAGGCTATGCAGCTAAGCTAGCTCAAGTGCTTATGTGGATATATATATATAATGTTTGATTCATATATGTCAACCTGCATGTTTATCATAACAAATGCGGGCTTAATTATATTTTATAATTTGCTAAAATTAGCCACTGTTATGTTGACGTCTCAGGGTCCGATAAATGAGGTTAAAAAGTTGTTTTTATATATTTAAACTCGAAACATTTAGTGCTAACCAATTAATTTATAGCAGTTCGTTTTCTTTCTTAATTCAAATTATTTGCCGTCCAATTCAACCCAAAGTATAATCCAAAACTGATTCAACCCTCCAAACTAAGTCAAATGTGTAAATAATTTGACAAACAACTTTAACACGAGTAAATGTCCAAGGATAGTTTTGTTTTTGTTTTTAAGAAAAAGGGCAGAAATATTTTTCCACTCATGTTAGGTTTGATAGCAAAGATCTTCAATATGCTTGTTTGATTAAACAATGTATTTCCACTGAAAAAGCATTAAATAACTTTCAAACAGCAGAGATTATATGTGTTGGTTAAAGACTTGATCAGTTAGAGGATTTAAAACCTAAAATATCAGGAGGTTTATGTCCCTCATTTTAAATGGAAAGCTGTGACCAATAATCCCAGAGTTGTTTTTTATATATTAATATAAACTGCTGACAATCTTTGATTAATGCTTTGTTTTTTTAGAACAAATTTCAGTTAAGTGACTTTAACATCCCCTTTATTCAGATAAAAAACACATAATTTTTTTATCATTAAAAGACTGGACCTGGAGACTGAGAATATTCTTTATTGAAACAAACAAAAAACAACATTCTGCTTATGTTCTTTTTTTATTAAAAGTAAAATATCTGTGAATTACCTCAATCAGTGAAAGTAGTCTACCGTACTCTAGGGACCCTTCAAACATGCTTGAAAGGCTCATAAAAGCAAGGTTTGGGTTAAACTGGGGTCTTCAGATGGCCACATACTCAATACATGATCCCACACAGAGCCGCCAACATGTTGCATGCTCCTTTAATTGCCAAAAATGTTCCAAACGCACATTTCATTTAATATTTTGTTGCACTAAACGCCTTCATTTCTCAGATCCAAATGTCAGATGGTTTTGATTGATATCTGTGCTCCAGTGCGACTGGTTTCACCACGCGGTCGGATATCGGTCCTGCTCGTGATGCCAACGATCCAGTGGATGACAGACATGCACCCCCGGGGAAAAGGACGGTGGGGGACCAGATGAAAAAGAATCAGGATGATGATGATGAAGACCTGAACGACACCAACTATGATGAGGTTTCTATGACTAAATTATTTAGGCTAGATTTGCTCTTCCATGGCAAACTGTTGTTTTAATGAGTTTGTGTTTCATTTATTCCTAAAGTTTAATGGGTATGCAGGTAGCTTGTTCTCCAGCGGCCCCTATGAAAAAGACGACGAAGAAGCAGATGCTATATATGCAGCTCTGGACAAGAGGATGGATGAAAGACGCAAAGAAAGAAGGTTAGTAATGAAGCTGGGACAAAAATGCTCACCTTCAGACAAAATGTTGTCTGTGTACCTGACTGATTGCTTTATGTGCATTTTTGTTTTTGTTTTTAGAGAACTAAGAGAAAAGGAAGAAATTGAGAAATACCGTATGGAGCGACCTAAAATCCAGCAGCAGTTCTCAGATCTGAAGGTGGGAAATTTCCTGAACAGTTTCTAAACTTTTGACATAATTTTGTTTCTTTTTGTTACTTTACAATATCCACCACTTTTGTAGTTTGTAATCAGTGTAATTGTGCAATGTGCAGGATGGCAGACAATACAAAAAAATGATGCACTTATTTTGCTTTAATTTTGCAATTGCTTTGCAAAATAATGCCTGTGCAAATTCTCAGTTATTTTATTATTATTATCAGTTGTTTGCAAAATAATAAAATGACCACGCAAGCAAAAGCTTTATTGAGAAAGTAATAATTTGTTTTAAAAAGAAAATTACAAACTTGCAATGAATGATTGCAGTGTCTGCTCACTCTTAAATTGACACACCTGACATTATTATTCATGTCAAAGTAGAGCTGGGCAATATAGAAAAAAGTATATTGATAAAATAGAAAGCTTATTAATTAATGGCAATAATTATCAAAAAATTCAAAACACATATTTTTAGTGCAGCCCTGGCCATTTTAAGCGGTTGCTTAATGACTTATTTTTAGATGAACACAAACACTGAATTCAAGCTCAACCCTTTATTCAACCAACGTTTTGCCAAAACTGCAAGTTTAAAAAGAAAGAAAGAAAGAACATGTGCTCTTTGAAGGGGCGGAGCTTGTTAACAGAGCTTTCTTGGGTCTGAGTTTTTGATTGGTTGGGAGGGTGTAATGTCTGTAGTATTAACCTACATGATAGGCTAGAATGGAAAGGGAAGGAAAATGTTCTTCTATTGAACTTTTTATTAACACTTTTTTCTATCGCACCACGTGTCTGTTGATTGATATATATATATATATATATATATATATATATTCGGTCCTTTGTCAAAGTAAATTTTAGGTATTTGACTACATGCTTGTTTCAAAGAACAAAAATTACCTGTTTGAATTTTAAAAAAGCTCTATTATAGCTTGATGGATGTATTTGGTACATAGTCTGGTGTTTTCTTCCGACACTAATAAGAAGCGTCAGAGTTTAGGAGAAGAAACTAAATTGTAATCTTAAATATTTTAAATGGAGCAGGTCTCATCTTTCATTTTTGTCAATTATGTAACTACTCAGTTGGTTCTGAAGGCAACCCAGCGCAAGTTTAACCTACAAACCTGGATCTTTACCGTGGGGATTTATAAATATAAATTTAATTTGCCTCCTGTTCGAGTTATTCCACATATGAAAGTTCTGTCTTACTTTGGATTTCTTCCCTCATAATTGGGAATATATAATTAGGCTGTCGGACAAAAATGTGCCTTTATTAATTTTCCCTGTTTATGCACAGAGGAAGCTGGCCGAGGTGTCAGAGGAGGAGTGGCTGAGCATCCCTGAAGTTGGAGATGCACGCAACAAGCGTCAGAGGAATCCCCGGCATGAGAAGCTGACCCCGGTCCCCGACAGCTTCTTCTCTAAGCATCTGCAGAGCGGGGAGAATCACACCTCTGTTGATCCGTTGCAGGGGGTCAGTGTTTATGCAAATACACAAACGTTCAAATAAAAGCATGTCACAGGACGTTATATGTTGTAGTTACAACAAGCTCCAGCAGGAGTCAGGATATCTCAGTAAAAACCTCAGTCAGTGCAGTTTGCAGAATGTGATGAAGAGTAGTCATTTTTAATCGAACATAAAAAGGCACACTCGTTTAGCTGGTTCCTACATCTGCCCAACGCACCTTGTGGCATACTTTACAACGAAGAAATGCAGACGAAAACATTTGTTCAATAAAAATGCTTTTTTTCCATGCTGCAGGACTTTCCTTTAACATTTAAGGCTGTTTCATAAATTGTTTTGTTATGCTGAAAGAAAATCTTCATCCTTCCCTTAATTATTATTGCTTCCCGTCTTCACTAGCTGGGAGGCCTGAACACACCGTATCCAGGAGGCATGACCCCAGGTCTGATGACTCCAGGCACGGGAGAGCTGGATATGAGGAAAATTGGCCAGGCCAGAAACACCCTCATGGATATGAGGCTCAGTCAGGTGAACTTTTCATGCATTTTGAAAGAAGCCATTCTTGCCTGTGCCCTGCTGATTTTTTTTTTTTTTAGATTAACATTTTTGTTTTCTCCCCCTGTTCACCCTCCAGGTTTCTGATTCAGTCAGTGGACAGACCGTTGTCGATCCCAAGGGTTACCTTACAGACCTCAACTCCATGATTCCCACCTATGGAGGAGACATCAGGTAGGGAAGCTGCTCGTGATAAAAGAGGATCAGGCGGAAATTTGTTTAAAAAAAAAAAACATTTTTGTTTGCGTTTTCTTGCTTGATGATCCGTGTTTTGACTGTTTATCCAGTGACATTAAAAAGGCTCGTCTGCTGCTGAAGTCAGTGAGGGAGACCAACCCCCACCATCCACCTGCCTGGATTGCTTCTGCTAGGCTGGAAGAGGTGACAGGCAAGCTGCAGGTGGCCAGAAACCTGATCATGAAAGGCACGGAGATGTGTCCAAAGGTAAAGATAATGGACAGATTGGGAAAAAATAATATCAGTTTAGGCATTAAAGGGTCACCCACGTGGTATAGTATCACTAAAAGAAATAATATTTCACTGGTTACATCCTTTCAGTTTTCGCCGACTAGTTGAGACAAGCTAAGACTTGATATTTTTGCTGTACGGGAAAGAAAAAAAAAAACATTTCGTGGAGCTGTCCGTACCTTTCTGCTGAGACGAGCATTTCTGATCTGACTGTCAACCAGAGTGAGGATGTGTGGCTGGAGGCTGCGAGGCTCCAACCTGGTGACACAGCCAAAGCCGTGGTGGCTCAGGCGGTCCGCCACCTGCCGCAGTCCGTCCGCATCTACATCAGAGCTGCGGAGCTGGAGACGGACATCAGAGCTAAGAAACGAGTCCTCAGGAAGGGTAAGGTTAAGTTTTGTTGGGTTTTTTTTTTTTTATCCTGACGGGGAAAAGAGTCAGAAAACTCAATGTGCGCATTATGTTTTTTTTTCTCCATTTTCTGCTCTCATCGTCCTGGGATGAAGCAGTTGTTTTGGAAATGCGCGTTGCTATTATGAGGTTATGAGGTTCGTGTGCCTTCCCAGCACAGGATGTGTGAATGAGTTGGAGGCTGCTGCCAAAAGGAAGACACTAATTTCTGTGGGGCTAAAATTCAAGGCCAGTCTCAATCTGTTGATTGTCTCATAAAAGAGCCCACCCAACGCTATCAGAGTAACATTTGGCAGCTGCGTTGCTGGCTCGTCTTCAAGGCCGGGCCCTGCGTTCAACCATGGTGTCAATGCCCCAACACACACACACACACACACACACGTACACGTACAGGCACACACGCATCAGTGTTTCCCAGCAGCATACTCCACTGACAGAGATGGATCGAAGTTGTCTCTGAGGAGGAACTTTCTCCGCCTCTACATGTTTGAATGCCTCTGCTCTACTTTGCTTCATTACGTACACAATACTTCTTTTTCTGCTTCCCACCCAACTCGACTACAAATGCGCAACTTGAACCGCTTCCACACATGGAGCGATTTCCCGATTTGGTAATTTGACAGCTAATCAGTGTCAGTTTTGTGTGTCAAAGAGCACACAAAATACTAACAAATACAAACTGGTTCAACTGGCATGCAATACAGTACAACATCTTAAAGCAGATGTGATTTAAAGGTTCTCACATCTTGTCTAAATTTTCTGGCACGAATAAGTGCAGAATCTAATGCTTAATAACTCGGCCCTGGTAGATTGAACGCTGTTTTTATTCTGGGTTTTCCGCGATTCAGTTTAAAACTAAGAAAAGTAAAAGTTATTGTTGTCTTACAGCTGACAGCAGCACATGTGAAAACATGCGTAGGAAAGTAAGGAAGTAAGGAATACATGTTGTTTTGACGCCATAATTTGCTGAATGTTCACAAGTAACAAGCAAAGACTTTAAAAGCCCCAATAACCAACTAAGTGTTTTCTATAAAACTGTTTATTGCGGCGCTGAACTTGCCAACCCGGTTCTGTAAATCTTGAGCGTTTCGTTTTCAGCTTGCAGGTCTGCATTTCTACCCGGCTTGATGTTTGGTCAAGTTTTGGAGCTTATTAGTGGCTTTCCTCTGAGAAACTGCCAGTTGTCTGACTGACTGGGGATCCGTGTCTCTGATAGATTGACGAAGATGTTGCATTTGTGCTTACTGTGTCGGAATGTTTCACATGTTGCCACCACATCTTGTCTCCCTCAGCTTTAGAAAATGTATCAAAGTCAGTGCGACTGTGGAAGGCAGCTGTTGAGCTCGAGGAGCCAGAAGACGCTAGGATCATGCTCAGCAGAGCTGTCGAGTGTTGCCCTACCAGTGTGGAGGTAACGCTTCAAACAGCCTTACATCTTATGATTTTCTGTCTATGGGAATCTACAGCTTTTTCTGCTTGATCGGCCCTGACCAGTGACCAACCAGCCTAAAAATTCTAAATATCTGATCTTTTTTTCGACCAGTGAATGCACCGTAAGCAAGCTTTACAGCAATAACACTCTTCAGAGCTGCTTTAGCCTATAATGCTACTTATACTGAGCTGTAGGAACATGTTAAAGGGGAAATTGTCTGATTTGTACTAGATTTTATACAGCACCTAGAACGTTTTCACAGATTTTAATATATTTGTTGCCCTTAGCTGTGGCTGGCTCTGGCCCGTCTGGAAACGTACGAGAACGCCCGCCGCGTGTTGAATAAAGCTCGAGAGAATATCCCCACCGATCGGCACATCTGGATCACTGCTGCCAAGTTGGAGGAGGCCAACGGCAACACTCAGATGGTGGAGAAGATCATTGACCGAGCCATCACTTCTCTGCGGGCCAATGGCGTGGAAATCAACAGGGAGCAGTGGATACAGGTCAGGCGGTCAAACGCAGCTTACTGCCACGCTTTATTTGTCGATCTTTCTTTATTTCGTAAAAAAATGAAATTGCTGATTATATGTTGCTTACATTTAACATTAAAGAAGCTTTTGCGATGCCCAACATTCACAAACTTTGAATGTATAGAAGCTATAGTAATATTTAAGACGGGTGTAACGCAAGTTAGCTTGAAATAGACCTCAATATGTTGTCTTTCTATTCTAAATGCATTAACTTGTTGAAATTCCTTGTTGATCCTTAAGTTGCTTATTTTCCTACTAAACTCCAGAGTACCGCTTAAGAATAAGGTGGAAAATAATTGTGACTTTAAACCTCGGAAGGGGAACTGTGCCATGCTTGGTTTCATTCAGATTTGACAGTATGCCAGGATATTGGCTAAGTGCTCCTCAGTTACTTCATAGGAAAGCAACTAAACGTGCCAGCACCCCGAGGTGGAAGAGTAGGATCATCCAAACACTGTTTAGTTGAAAATCACTGTCGAGGTGTATTAAAGTATCTTCTAGAAGATGAAAGCAAAGTCTGCGACACAGTGGAAGCTCAGACCTACAGAGTTAGTACATGTCTTCTATACCTGCCAAAATATTCCTGAGACAAACTGTGCAGCCGCCCATTCCACACAGATTCCTTAAGCATAACAAGTTAAAGATGCAACATAAGCCATCATTTCAACACAGGTAGGAGGGTTAGAAAGCAAAGTCCAACGCAGTTATGAGACTTTAGCAAGCAACAAAATCTTTCATTGCAACACTGCCGTTTATGTTTAGTGTACAGTTATTTTGTAACCAGACTGTTGAAGAGTTTATTCCCTAAAGAAACTAGCTATATATATATATATATATATATATATATATATATATATATATATATATATATACAGTTGTGGTCAAAAGTGTACATACACTTGTAAAAAAATCATAATGTTATGGCTGTCTTGAGTCTTCAATAAGTTCTACAACTCTTATTTTTCTGTGATAGAGTGATCGGAACACATACATGTTTGTCACAAAAAACAGTCATAAAGTTTGGTTCTTTCATAAATTTATTATGGGTCTGCTGAAAATGTCACCAAATCTGCTGGGTCAAAAATATACATACAGCAACATTAGTATTTGGTTACATGTCCCTTGGCCATTTTCACGGCAACTAGGCGCTTTTGGTAGCCATCCACAAGGTCCTGGCAAGCTTCAGGTCGAATGTTTGACCACTCTTCTTGACAGAATTGGTGCAGTTCAGCTAAATGTGATGGTTTTCTTGCATGAACCTGTTTCTTTAGCACTGTCCACATGTTCTCAATGGGGTTTAAGTCAGGACTTTGGGAAGGCCATTCTAAAACCTTAATTCTAGCCTGGTTTAGCCATTCCTTTACCACTTTTGATGTGTGTTTTGGGTCATTGTCTTGTTGGAACACCCAACTGCGCCCAAGACCCAACCTTCGGGCTGATGGTTTTAAGTTTTCCTGCAGAATTTGGAGGTAATCCTCCTTCTTCATTATCCCATTTACTTTCTGCAAAGAACCAGTTCCACTGGCAGCAAAACATCCCCAGAGCATAATACTACCACCACCATGCTTGACAGTAGGCATGGTGTTCCTGGGATTAAAGGCCTCACCTTTTCTCCTCCAAACATATTGCTGGGTGTTGTGGCCAAACAGCTCAATTTTTGTTTCGTCTGACCAGAGAACTTTCCTCCAGAAGGTTTTATCTTTGTCCATGTGATCAGCAGCAAACTTCAGCTGAGTCATAAGGTGCCTTTTCTGGAGCAAGGGCTTCTTTCTTGCATGGCAGCCTCTCAGTCCATGCCGATGTAAAACACGCTTGACTGTGGAGACTGACACCCGTGTTCCATCAGCTTCCAAATCCTTGCAGACCTGCTTCTTGGTGATTCTTGGTTGACTCTTGACCATCCTGACCAATCTCCTCTCGGCAGCATGTGATAGCTTGCGTTTTCTTCCTGATCGTGGCAGTGACACAACTGTTCCATGCACTTTATACTTGCGTATAATTGTCTGCACAGTTGCTCTTGGGACCTGTAGCTGCTTTGAAATGGCTCCAAGTGACTTCCCTGACTTGTTCAAGTCAATAATTCGCTTTTTCAGATCCACACTGAGTTCCTTTGACTTTCCCATTGTAGCTTTTGTAGCTGAGTCTAATCACTGGGTCAAATGAGCCCTATTTAAATGGGCTCATGAGAAGTCAACAGCTGTAGTCAATCAGAATCACTTAGAAGAAGTGAAGAGGCCATGACATGAAGCTAATTTGATTGACACAACTCGCTACATCACCAAAGTTGACAAATTTTGTTGCTGTATGTATATTTTTGACCCAGCAGATTTGGTGACATTTTCAGCAGACCCATAATAAATTTATGAAAGAACCAAACTTTATGACTGTTTTTTGTGACAAACATGTATGTGTTCCGATCACTCTATCACAGAAAAATAAGAGTTGTAGAACTTATTGAAGACTCAAGACAGCCATAACATTATGATTTTTTTACAAGTGTATGTACACTTTTGACCACAACTGTATATATATAAACCATGAGTCATCTATATGGATATTAATCAGTAACCAGGGTTCATCCCAGGATATCTCTTGTAGAAGACATTTTCCTCTAACGCCAGGTGTGGAAATGCTCCCGATTAGATTTCCTCATCATTCCAGTCTTATCTCTAGATTAAGATGGGTGCCAAGAGTTCATGCCTTCATTTTTTTTTTTTTTTATTCTCTCTCTTCACGCAGAGGTATTTCTCCATCTAAATGTTTCTACTTGTCCCGCAGGATGCAGAAGAGTGTGACAAAGCAGGCAGCGTGGCCACCTGCCAAGCGGTAATAAGAGCTGTCATAGGGATTGGCATCGAAGAGGAGGACTGCAAACATACGTGGATGGAGGACGCAGATAGTGTGGGTTTTGGGAAAATGATTTGTTGCTTTCCTCCTTTACACTGGTCATCGTATTATCCCCTTACAATGATGATCAGAGGTTTACCCAAGCTCGTAATTATGAATATCACTTTAACTTGGAGCTTTTAATAATGCATTTTAACTGTTTTTTTTTTTGGGAGAGTGATTATTCAAAAAAAGATTTTTTTTAATCAGTTTGGCGTACATGTTTGAAATTGTTATTTGATTTCTGTGATCCACACACGTTCAAAAATATACTTACAGGTCCAGATATGTACACGCACTCCCACCAGTATTTGCTTAAATGCGGTGTAGGATTTTTTTTTTTTTTTTAGAGAAACCACACGCTTTTTGCAGCCATCGGTGAGGTCCTGGTATAATCTTGCTTTAGCTTTTCAGAATTGGTAGAGCGTCCCATAATGTTCGGACTATAAGGCGCACTTAAAATCCTTAAATATTCTCAAAAACTGATGGTGCACCTTATATATGATTAAAGTTGTGCTTACTGACCGATTTTATGTGGTACAATGCAGTCAAAAATTTGTCAAAATGTGTAAGTACGACTGGTTAGCAGCAAAGCCACTCCGCTCAATGGATATTCTAAGCATTACGGTACACTGTGTCACTACCTGAACGGACCCCTGAGCTGTCTACAAGACTGCCTGACTCTAATGTCGAAACTAGAAGTGCATTCATGTAAAGGCAGCCTGTGAGTACGCGCTAGCAACAATAAACCTAGTAAGTTAATTGAATATAAAAGTTACATTTATTTTGGCTTTATGTTAGAAACGGCAGTGTAGTCTAACTACAGAGCTGTGTACGTGACGGGGCGGAGTGATATTACACTCTTAGGAAGAATATTTAATGCACTTTATAATCCGGTGCGCCTTATGGTCTGAAAATAATGTATTTAAATTGAATTTATTTGCTTTTAAGCATAGCCCTACATTTTGAGCAGGGTTGAAGTCAGGGCAGGTCCAGAAGCTTAATGGCATCTTTCTTGCTTTATTCTATTTTTCAAACATCTTGTTTATCTGTTTATCTTGTCTGTGGTGAAGTTGAACAACTTGGATGGAGTCCTCCTCCTTTTGCAGCGCACCAGTACCACTTACCATGACGCGACCACCACCATGCTTGGCACTTAGGGTTGTTAGGTGTGAAAAGTGTTTGAAATGGATAAAGGAAGCTAACATTGAGCTTCTAGAATGATCCTGATTTCAAACCTATTGGGAAAAACAACAATTATGCTTAAACGCCAGTCAGTCCACACCAGGAAACCAGCCACTTTTAAATGTGCTTCACCATTTATGATAAGAAGAATGGTCAAATATCCTGCCAGAATTATCCCAGAACCTTGCTGATGGCTACGAAAGCTGTTGTATTTTCTGTATCAACAACAAAAATGAATGTGGACTACTTATCTGAGCCTTTGTGTAATTCTGAACCTGTCTGCATTGGAGGAAATCTCCACTAGATTCAAATGTGGGCATCAACTCATGTAAGTTATTTGTTTTATCATCAGCCCATCCTGGAAAAGCGTTTCAAATGCATTTTTAAAGCCCCCCGATAACGACTGCCTTCATGACGCCTGACCAGTACAGTAGATGTCTGTATGAATTTGCAGTGGGAGGTTGAACTGGTTTCCTCTTTGTGCTTCAGTGCGTGGCCCACGGGGCTCTAGAATGCGCCAGGGCCATTTATGCCCACGCCCTGCAGGTGTTTCCCAGTAAGAAAAGTGTTTGGCTTCGAGCAGCCTACTTTGAGAAGAACCACGGCACCAGGTGAACGGCTTTGTTTCCTACTCTTTCTTTTTGCTGAGCCAGCGTCTGATTCCCTTTTGCTTATTAACCTCATGTTCTCTTCTTTTGTTGTCTCGTGTCACATCAACGGCCTCTGTGCCTCCCATTCATCCCGCTCAGAGAGTCTTTGGAAGCCCTTCTGCAGAGAGCCGTAGCTCACTGTCCCAAAGCGGAGGTCCTGTGGCTGATGGGCGCCAAGTCCAAGTGGCTGGCCAATGACGTTCCGGCTGCTAGAAGTATCCTCGCTCTGGCTTTTCAGGTGACGACGACATCATGCAAAGGTCACCTTGTCACGCTCTACCGAGCTGTAGCGTTTCCGTGCTACGCTCAGCCAATCACCCAACATGCACTCTGCCTGACTCCTTTCGGTCTACTCTAGGCTAACCCCAACAGTGAAGAGATCTGGCTTGCTGCTGTCAAACTGGAGTCTGAGAACAATGAATACGAAAGAGCCCGTCGACTGCTGGCCAAGGCTCGCAGCAGCGCACCGACAGCCAGGGTGGGTGAGAGTTTGTGTGTGAAAGAGGGGGGTGGGGGGGGATGTTAGGAGCATTTCTATTTTATATGGTTCAAATTTTGATTTAAAAGAGATGCCTAAAAGTGAATTTGCACCTAGCTGATCCTGGTCGACCCTCTGTGTTGACTACCACTAGAGCTTTTGGTGACGCGTGGGTCACATTTTTGATTTATAAAGCACTTTAAAGCATCCCAATAAGGAGCCGAAAACGCATGATAGAAAAAACAACAACACACAATTCAGTTAAAGACTCTGCTGAGGGACATCAAAAGCCTTTCTGAACAAATGCGTCTTCAATTTGCGTCTTTAAAAGGTTATTAGAGATTCGTCTTTCATTTGGCTCCTCCAGCCATTCTGCGCTCTTCAGGCTCAGGCTTGCAGATTATCTTTACCTACAAACAGTCAGGAACACTCGTGTTGACAGACGCTCTTAGCTGAGCCCAATAGCTATCATCCCAGCTCTTTGACCTGGCTACATTCCCTTTTGATCCCTGACTTTTTAACGTTGGTTCGTTCTTCAGATGTCAGATCAGACATCTTTATGGGTTAATGACTCAGTTAAGCTTTCTGCAGGGATGCCAGATTATTTTACAATGTGGTTTTGCTATTTTCTAGTATTTCTGTGTCTGTGTCAAGCGTATTATAAATTCAGTGGAAATTGGAGGGCGTTCCTTTGGAATGCATACTTGTTTTCTGGCGGAAAACGAACTTTTCTCTGTAATGTTCACAGGTATTCATGAAATCCGTGAAACTGGAGTGGGTGTTGGGAAACATCGAAGCTGCACAGGAGCTGTGCACTGAAGCTCTGAAACATTACGAGGACTTCCCCAAGCTGTGGATGATGCGCGGCCAGATAGAGGAGCAGTGTGAAAATATGGACAAGGCCAGAGAGGCTTATAACCAAGGGGTAAGACGGAGCAAATGATGTGCTTAGGATTGTTGCCGTCTCTTTGTATGTGAGCTTTCACTGAAAATGAGTGTGTCCTTAGAACTAGAATAAGCTTTTGTTTATTTTACTTTTTTTTTCTTTTTTTTGCAGCTGAAAAAGTGTCCCCACTCTGTTCCTCTGTGGTTGCTGCTGTCTCGTCTTGAAGAACGAGTGGGCCAGCTGACCCGGGCCAGAGCGATCCTGGAGAAAGCGCGGCTGAAGAACCCACAGTCCCCTGAGCTGTGGTGAGAAAACACAAGGGAAACTGTTTTGTTTGAGGTCAACCTTGAAAAGATAACCTTTGGCATCTTTTACGATTTGTTTTACATCTTTTACATCAAGTAAAAAAAAAAAAAATTGGGTTTTCTCCTTAAGGCACAAGTTTGTTTTAAATGTACTTTATATTACTGTAATGCTAAAAGCCAGATGAGAAACGTGTCTCCCCAGGAATCCCTATAATAATGCAAGTGTTTGTGTTTACCAGGCTGGAGTCTGTCAGACTGGAGTACAGGGCCGGGTTGAAGAACATAGCCAACACACTGATGGCCAAAGCGCTGCAGGAGTGCCCAAATTCAGGTAAAAATAAAAACCATAACAACTCTGTCTTTCAGGGCTGGGCAATATGTCGAGATATTCAATATATGGAGATTTTTTAAAGAGATATAAGATGAGACTGTATTGTTTGTATTGAGATGGTCTATGTTGCATTAGAATTCTACTTTTGTGTATTCCAGTAGATACATTTTCAGCTGTTTCTCATGTTTATTTACAGCTGTTTGTTAAAAAATGTGCCTGTGAGACATTTGGGATAAAGCTTTGATTCAGAGATGCCTTTTTATAATTACTTTATGAAAAGAAAAACCTATCAAGATATTATTTTTGTTCCATATCGCCCAGTGCTAATGTCTTTTAATAAACAAAAGTTTTTTTCATTAAAAAAAACTATTTTGGTAATCGAGCCTTACTGAACAAAGGTAATAGAAATTTCCTGAACTAGCTGGTGTCTTCAGCAGATTCTTGTTCCGAAGCAATATTAAACATTATACTCTAATTTTGAGTTTTTATTTCCTTTGGTCTCTCATAACATTGGACCTTTAAGCAAGGGCAAAACTATTAAAACTAGGACTGAAGACACATTTTTAACTTTTTTTCCCCCACTGGAATAGAAATAATGAGTAAAAAAGTTGTAAGCCTGATAATTATGTTTTGGGGAGGACCCTTTTAATTCAGTCGTTGCTATTTAGGCATTGACAGCAGAATTGATTGAACAAAAATTTCTTTCAATTTATTTTTCATTAAGGTCTAAAATGTCACACTTTTTCCCCCTCTCACCATTTTCCTTGGTCAAAGGGATCCTTTGGGCTGAGGCAGTGTTCTTGGAAGCCAGACCCCAGAGGAAGACCAAGAGTGTGGACGCTTTGAAGAAATGTGAACACGATCCTCACGTGTTGCTCGCCGTGGCAAAGTAAGACTGCAACCTTTTTACTGCTTTGTCCTTTAGTCTCAGAAATAATGCATCTTTGATATCTGCCTTAGAATGTCTTTTTATAATCTCAGAATTTTTACGTTTTCCCTTTTATGTAAACTTGTGCAAACGTCAGGCTGTTCTGGAGTGAGCGTAAAATCACCAAAGCCAGAGAGTGGTTCCTCAGGACAGTAAAGATCGAGCCTGACCTGGGAGATGCCTGGGCTCTCTTCTACAAGTTTGAGCTGCAACACGGCACAGAGGTACCAATCTTCCCCTTTGACTTCTACAAGCTAAATCTCTCCGTTCAGCACCATACATCTCTCACTCACACACACACACAATCTCATCCAGATATGTATTTGATGATGCAAATCTGATAAGTCTTAAGTTTAGAATTTAAAAGAATTACGAGCGTCTCCAGTAAACGTAATGACTTGTTCCTGCGTTGCACTGTAAGAGTTCAACTTTAACGTCTGCATTCGTCAGGAGCAACAGGAAGAGGTGCGTAAACGATGTGAGAATGCAGAGCCCCGCCACGGAGAGCTGTGGTGCGCCGAGTCCAAACACGTCCTGAACTGGCAGAAGAAGACGGGGGAGATTTTAGCGCTGGTCGCCACCAAGATCAAGAACACATTCTGAAACTAAGGAGGGTCCCTGGAGGACGCTGGCAGTCACCGGTCGAGCCAGAAACACCTATGGACATGATTGTTCTCCATCTGGACATGCCCAGCTCACAAAATTCATCTTTTTTTTTAGACTTTATCATTTTACAAACATGAATCTGTTGTTTTTTGATGTAATGGCAGAAAATAATGATTTAATGTTGGTTTAAAAATGACAAGCTTGTTACTCGTCTCAATGCAACTGTGAGGTATTCTATAAAAGCTATCGAGTTTTTGTCATTGATGGACTCTCACCCCCACATTGTCTTTTCTCAGACATTTAATGCTGTTGTTTTTTTTTTTTTTTAGTTTTTTGTCATGTTTATTTGTCTCGTGTGCATAGTAAACCCTGCCGCAGTTATTTTAACAGCCTAAAAGCGTCCTCTTTGCTTTTGCAATTATCTAGTGGTCTTCCTAGAGAGCTGTGCAAGGTTCGGCCCTCGGCATGATGCTGCCATCACCAGGCAGCCAGAGATAATTTATGTGTCGGAAATAAGGAAGATTCATAAACAGTTGGTCATCAAAAATCTAATCAGGCTCATTAATAAAATTTATTTTTCGAATCAGTCTCAAATCTATAAAAAAAAATCTATGCTGAAGGAATAACAATTTTTACTTAATTCTTGTGGATTAGATGGATTAAGTGCATATTTTATGAAAAGTAATGAGATGTTTATATCACACAAATATATTTTCAGTCACTACAATTCAAATTAAAATTTTATGATCTTTATTGGACTTTGTCACTCATCGAATCAATAACCTATTAGTAATCACGCTCCTATTAGTAAGTAATTAGGTGAGAAAATTTAAAAAATCGTGGAGTTTGAAGGGAGTTTAGAAGGAATTCAGAATGAGTATAGAATAAGAATACTTTTAGCTGATTAAAGATCTAACCTTATAAAGTTTCATTAACGTTTCTAAAAACTCAAAAGTCTGCAAGTATAGTTTGGAATTTTAAATATCCTGTTTTGACTTTAAGGAAAGCTTTGGTGAGGAAACAGGAATTAACTCCCAAATCACCTCAAAACCTGCTTATCGGATGGCTTTGTCTGGTCTGAAAATGGACTGGTGTGTCTCAAGAGGGGGGGGGTTGATGAGATTGCTAAAGTTAGCAGTATGCTAACCTGTTTCCAACTTTTAACTATAATGCGTCAAGGAAAAAATTGGGTCACCTTTGGGGTAAAGGCCAAGCTGCTTTGGGGGGAATCTTTCTACTGCAGTTGCTCCTTATATTTCTGCCAAATGCATCAACATAAAGAAAGAAAACACAGATTATTGACTGGTGAGTGAGCGAACCCAAAATAAAAAATAAACAAAACCTTATGGGAGTTCAGGTAAAGATAAAAAGCCCGTTAGGATCTGTGCGCCATTGTTTGTTTTGACAACGTGCTCACCTTTCACCTGCTTGATCCACAAGCAGGTGATTCAAGTCATAAACGGCCTCAGGCAGCTTTGACAGCTGAACGGAAATTTCTACGTCACCATAGATATGTGTTTCTCATTAAAGGCAAGCAAACTGCCATCTAAATGACTTGAATGCTATTAAATGGGTATAGAAACATGGATTTAAATTGACTGCAATGTCTATCTTTTTTAAACTTAGTGTCCCAATATAATCTCTCTCCCTTTAAAATGTTAGTGATAAACATGATTAGCCATTTATTTAAAATATTAAAATGAAAAATTACGTTTTCTGTATTTTTCTGGCAATCTTATGTGCGTGGATGATTAACAACTTTTTAGTTTTCTTTTCGGGGGAAAATTTACCTTTTCCGGTGAAAATTACGAATTAAATAAAACTGCATTCTAGCAAAGTCAGTCGTCTCCCAACACCCCACCCCCCAACCACACTTCCACCACCACCAGTAAGTCCTTTGCTGCGATTTAAATGTCAAACTTTGTTTGAGAGAATAATGGCTTTATTTAGTTAGAAGTTTTCCCAGACCTTTGAGTTCAGTTCTAACCCACCCAAAAAGTTCCCATACTTGTTCTTTGTTGAAACTTGGCCGTTTTGGTTTGGCCGAAAGTCAGGTTCATTGTGTTTGTTGCTTTATTCATTACACTCCCAAGTCACCTAAGATATTTCAAAAAATAGAGAAAGCATTTTCAGAGTTTAAGCGCTGCATCCAGTTTGAAACAACCCAAACGCGCCCTGTATGAGCAGGGCTTTTTAGACAGAGGTTCCAAACAACCCTTGTTTTGGGGTCACGTCTTTTCAACGAAACCGAAAGGATTAAGCCGAGTGATTTATTGCAAAAGTTTTCCTCGACTTGATCGGACAGGAGTTTGGTGAAACCCTAAGCCCATCGCCAACCATCCATGACGGGGAAGGAAATAGGAGCTTTGGTGATGTTGGAAACAACGGTGCACCACGCTGGACCGCTCACAGCGACATTAACCTCTGCACTGTAGGAAGAGCAAAAATACCGAAGAAGGGAAGAAAAAAAAGCAGGTTCGGTTACAATGAGCTCTGCCGAATCCCAGTTCCCGACAGAGATGGGTTTGCTCGTCTGAGGATCCCGCAGAAGATCATGATAAATGGTAAGCGCAGTGGTGCGCATTTACGCAGCGGGTGAGTTGCTAAGGCGAGATCTGTGAATGTTTCGCCGTTCATGGTGAGGTTTTGCGCGGGACTGTCTTTAGTCACCTTGATAGGAACATGCTATGCAGTGACTATTTTCAGTCCCACTGTCCAGCTCAACAAAATCCTATTTTATGCTGTTTGTTTTTTACACAAATCTATTTCTTTCGTAGTGTCTGACCGGATCTTTGCTCCGTAATGTCCTGTTGGTTCTCGTTTTGGCCAACTGTTGTGGTAAACGTAGATGTAACTATAAAGAAATACTGGACTCCTACCAAGAGGTCATCTTCGTCGAGCTGCAAAATCTGGTATGATCAAATTGCACATAGGACTGCTAAAGGGTTTGCTTGTTTTTAATGACTTTATCAACGTTGACGTTCAGCTATCCTTTTACAGCATGAGTTCATGCTTGATAATAGACTGCCCTCCAGTGTTTAATCTATAATTAAAGCTTGGGGATGTTTTTTATCTCCTTCATGACGAATCAAATATACAGTAATTATATAACAAATTTTGGTTTATCCTGCAGAATTTGACTGGATCAGCCACTACATTCAAAGGGAGAGACCCTTGTCCCTCAGGAAAAGTAAGTGGCAACGCACCAAGCAAGCACGTTGGCATTTCAGAGAGCACAAACAACGTCGACCTGGGGATAGCTGAGAACGTTTTTGATGTATTTTCTTTATTGTAGAACAGAGAATTAAAAAAAATAAAATAAAACATCTTTTTAACTTAGCATTTAGTTGAGTTCTTCAAAGGCATTATCTGAGCATTCAATATTTACCTAAATGTATATTTATCATAATTGTTTTTCAGAATACAATTTTATTTATTGAGATTTGTAAATACATTTTTTCTTTCCCTATTAATTTTGATATTTTTATTGTTTAGTCGCTTGTTATTGTTTAACATTATATGTAAATATGCATATAATGTATGAACAAGGACAGCCGTCCACTTTATGCTAACATTTCATTTCCAGTTAAGACAGAACATATGTCCAGATGCTTGCTAGGCTCAGTTTATTTCATCTAATACACTTTACATATTTGTAAGTAACCATCTCTTTATGTGTTAACTGAAAATGAACTGTTAACATTATGTGGACAATTGCCCTCGTTCACTGTTTTATGAGTAGGGGAGACCGGGGCTAGTTGTCACATGGGTAAGTTGTCACATTGCAATTATCTTCTCCATCAGAGGGTGCAACCTAAAAGTGGAATACTAGTTTTCTTCCTTTGCATGGTCAGGTCTCACGGACTGAGTGAGAAGAGGACAAGACATTGTAAGTTGAGATGAGCACCAATTGACCATTTTCCACTACCCAAAGTAAAAAATATTAACTCTATATTTTTTTTAATAACCTTCATTCAGATAAAAATTCTTGCAATTATACATATGGACTTGTTAAAGAAAAACAGAGCATGGCCGTGCAGCACCTGACGTGATGCTGAGGGCCGTCAGGCAGGAGACTCTAGGTCACAAGTCGAACAGGAGTACAGCGAAGGACTTTAATGTCAATTAGCGTACTCTGGCGTGATACTGTCAAACATTCACACCAGTGGAAATTCAGGGTCAGACAGTTATCAATCAATGTTTCATAATATTTCATTTTATTTCATGTTATTTCATATGATGCATGTGCTCCTGGCATTTCAATCTACAGTACATAAGCTATGCCAAAACTGGAACTCAGATGAGGAGTCTGACTCGAGAGATTTTCTTTTGTTTGTATTCAAAGCTTAAGTGTCAGTTTCGTAATGCATGTTGCATATTATTTCATGTTATTTCATAAGTAGTAAAAGTGAGTTATTGTCATTTATTCACTTAACATTAAAAAATAACAACAAAATTAATTTTGCCCTAATTTTATTGGTTGCAAAACCCCATGTGACATTTTACCCCATATAGTGTGACAACTTACCCTTTGGTGGGGCACATGGTGACAATCTCCATTAGATCGCTTATAACTCTGCACAGAAATAAGATATGAAATATACCCGAATACAAAATATATACCTGAGACATTGGTCTTTCATCTGGTACATATCTTTTTTATATATGGTGTTTTGATTCCAATATTTATGTATGAGTGTAGAAAGCCCCGGTCTCCCCTACATATCTTTCCATTTTGAGGTATTTCCTTGTATAGTAAAAGACAGTGTTTCCTCCTCGGCAGCATAGTTAATAATGTTGATTAAGATGTTTATTATTGTGTCTACATGTGTTGTGTAGGAAGTTTTTTTTATCAGTGGAGTAATTCAGGTCATTAGGTTTGATGTTCATCAATTACACACTTAGTTTTACTTTATTAACAAAATGCTGAATAATTCAACGAGAATAGTATACAAGAATAGTCTGTCAATAAACCCTATAACCCGACAGAACAATTACAAGTTTAGTAAAATGTTCATCATGTAATCATGTTCATCGTCCTCTGATCTCTTATGTTTTGTTGTTTACAAAGTGGTGTTTCGCAGGTGCTTTCAGCACCATGGACAGGGTAAACAATCTGCCCCAATTTGTCACACAATTCTAATGCTTAGAAATTATTTTCAATGTTGAGAAACATCATTAAACGTAGATGTCATGTAGTTTGACTCCAACCTGTCAGACATGATAGACTAATTCAATTACTGTCCCCTGTTCTTTTATCTTTGGGCTGTGATGCCACGACAGGAAGGTCGCATCTTGGTGTCCATCTATGGTATGACGAAGCAGATACTGTGCCAGAGGGGTGGCAAGCAGCTTGATCTGGAAAGGCCAGTTGAGAGCATGGAGCAGCTTATCATTCAAAACTGCCATACTAATTACATGGTAAAAAAACCCCAACAAAAATCAACAACAACAACAAAAAATCACCAGTTTTGAAGTTAGTCTTTAAAACCTCAGGCATCGGTTGATGAGTTACAGATAACACAAATTAATTTCTGTAATTTCTGTTGATTGTTTTCAGGCAAAGAAAACCTCATGTTCAGCTGTCAGAAAACTACAAGGCAAAAAGAGGAAGAGATTGAGGTTTATCAGACTTATAAAGATGCTGATCACTTGTTGGGAGAAACTCCAGAGTGCCCATGTTCTCTCTAATTAGGATAAACGGTGCTGCCCTTTCATGAAGATACCAGTTAACTTGCAAGAATGTTCACGGCACCGCTACAAAACCCGATAACCTATTTTTTTATGCACAGCTCTTTTTCTAATGCAATACCATGAATGTTTACTCTTGCTGTTAAGTTCTCAGTGTTTTGTATATTAAATCTTCTTGACTTTTGTGTGCAGCCCTGCTCCTCGTTATGTTAGAGTTTCATCATAACCACAGATAAGCTAAAAATATCCAAAGTGCATTCAAATACTTTAAGAACAAGCACATTGCCAAGGTCTCTCCTGATGTGACAACATTTATGTATCATGTAAGCCACATTTCACTGTAACCACAACTTTATACTACATAATAAAACTGCTAAATACTTGCCAATACAAGTCCTTTTTGATTGTGGTGTCAAATTTGACATGTTATTGAAGTCTGTGGGAAAGAGTTGCTTTTGTTGCATAACATTGTGGGGATGTTTCAAGCAGACCATTTTTCTGATCTGTGCTGCGTTGTCACAAAAAATCCAGATACAATACTTTGAAGTTTGTGGCCCTAACGTAATCTTACAAAATAAATTCAGGAGGTATAAGTACTTTTACAAGGCATTTAATAAATACAACTGTAAGGTTAGCAAAAAAAGAAAGTATCTATATCCGCTTAACTGGTGCCTGGTGACTGTTCAGCGGTCATTGTACGAGATGCGGGGTACACCCTGCCCTGGACAGGTTGCCAGTCATGTCCAGAGCAACACAGAGACACACAGGACAAACAGCCATGCACGCATACACTCACACCTAAGGCAATTTAGAGAGACTAATGAACCTAGTCACGTTTTTAGACTGTGGGGGGAAGCCAGAGTACCCGGACAGAACTCACGCATGGACAGGGAGAACATGCAAACTCCATACAAAAAGACCTCAGGCCAGAGGCGTTTTAAAAGTGCCAATTGATGACAAACGTTGTCTCAAGGCACTTTGGATGACACACAGATACAGTGGCTATATAGAGAAAAACAGTATTTTGTCAGTTCAGTACAATTAGAAAAAAAATCTATAGTTCAGTGCAATTATACAAACAGATTCAAAGTCAAGTTGGCTACAGACATCATAATTTGATCCTAGTTATAAAGCAAAGCAGTCAAGTTCAGTTTATTATGCCAAATGGTAAACATGTTTCCCAGCCGATTGGATCAAATACCTGACTTTGCTGAATTCGGGATCAATTCCAAGTACAAAACAATATTTAAGACCATAGTACATATTTTGAGCTTAAATTGTGTAACGAATAAATAAATAACACACACGGGGAATAACCCATTATATTTTGTAAAAAGCATGTGTCAATAGTTTCCTAGTAGTTTGGATCAATAAGGTCCCTTAATAACAACGTAGAAATCCTTAAATGATGTGTTAGAAAATGAATATGTTGTTGTTGTTTTTTTGTTATTTTTCATGGCATTTCTACGCAGGCATGACAGCGGAACCCTTTAACAAGGACGCAGTTCCCAGCCGGAACACAAAAGAAATGCGTCACGCGTGTTACAACAAACGAACTCCCAACGTTCGGAGTAAGAAAACTTAAAAAGTGTTTTTTCTGTGTACCAAAAATCCGAGGTAGAACCGGTTCGGAGCCAGTTTCAGCGCGTAATATAAGTTTTGACAAAGTAAAAGAGTAAAACGGCGTTATCTCTGCTTGGCAGCCGAACCGCAGCCGTGTTGGACGTTCAGGGGAGAGCCGCTCTGGACATGAGCAGCTCGTTCAAAAGGTGAGAACGGACCTCGGTTTTTTTTTTTTTTTGGGGCTTTTTACTGCTGGACTCCTTGTGTAGTTCTCAGGCCGACATGGCAGCCAGCGGCTGTGTGGACATGGACCCGGACGTTGCTCGGAGGCTGTTCGAGGAAGGAGCCACCCTGGTCCTGTTGGACGTCCCTCGGGGCACGGAGCTCGGGATCGACTGCAAGAGCTGGCAGGTGGGCCCTCGCTTCAAAGGAGTGAAGATGATCCCCCCGGGTCTCCACTTCCTCCACTTCTGCTCCACGAACTCTCCGAGCTGTGGCGGAGAAATTGGCCCCAAATCGGGTCTTTTCCTCACCCTTAAGCCCAGGCAGATCCTGCTGGCCCACTGGGACCCCAAAGAGGAGGACCTGGACTTCTCCGCCTCCGAGAACGAGGAGCACCTGGAGCGGATCCGCGGCACCTTGCGGGAGCTGGACCCCCACCTGGGGCCCTATCCCTACGAGGTGATGAGGAAGTGGGTGGCCCTCACCGACCAGATCAGCCAGGAGATGGCCGAGAACCTGCAGCCTCTGTCGGGCCGGGTGCGCGCGTTCAGCGACGTCATCCCCGAGCTGCAGCTCACGCACACCAAGGACCGGGCAGAGCAGCCGAGGAACGACACGGCCTGCCAGAGCATGAGAGAGGGCCTGGACCGGCTCCCGAAGATGAAGCAGCGGGAGGGCACCGAGCTGCGCTTCTCCGTCCTCCCCAAGCGGACCTACCCCCCCGGAGCTTCTCCTGCAGAGATCACCCGCTGCAGCATGGACCTGAGTTACTCCCTGGAGACGGTGCTGGAGCAGAACTACCCAGAGCAACCCCTCAACCTGCTGGGTATGTTAAGTGAGCTGATTACAGCAGGAGTCACGAGCACGTCTGTTAACGTTCCCCCTTGGAAATGACAAACTCTTGTATCTGTGTCCTTTTTTTTTTTTTTTTTTTCCCCAGGCGAGCTGCAGTTCGCCTTCGTGTGTTTCCTGCTTGGGAACGTCTACGAGGGCTTCGAGCACTGGAAGAGCCTGCTGGCTCTGCTGTGCCGCTCCGAGGAGGCCATGAGGAAGCGGAAGGAGCTCTATCTGGGGCTCATCACTGTGCTGTACCACCAGCTCGGCGAAGTGCCCCCCGACTTCTTCGTTGACATCGTTTCACAGAGCAACTTCCTCACCAGCACTCTGCAGGTGAAGGGGAAACGCGTGAGATGACGTGTCAGAGAGATGAGCTGTCATTTCCCCGGTGCATCGTCCGTCTAATTCTGCTTTTGAAGCTCCTCTGAGATGGATTTTTGTAATCTAGTAAACCACTCATCTTTCCACCAGAGGCTTCATTTTCAGGTCATTTAAACAGCATCCAGTTAAACAAGTAATTTTAGGACACACGGGTCCAATCATACAGCATCATATACAGCAGTCGGTCAGATTAGTTTCTACACCGTTGTAATCATGCAGTCAGATTCAGATCCAAATGATATCGACAAAGGCCGCCAGCGTGGCTGTTTTTGTTTTAACCGACTTTTATTTCTAGGCTTCTATAGACATAAATGTACCTTTTAGGCTTAGTTGCAATTTAGTCAGTTATTTTACTTTTTAGTCTAGTTTTAATCAAATAAATTTAGTTGATTAAAGTGTGGAACCCATTTTTGATAGCAATTTTAAATATATATCCTTAGAAGAAACTCACAGCAAGCAATTGCGATATGCACACACAGATCAACATTTGACAACTTTTATATGGATTTTTTTTTGTGGAATAAAAAAAAAAACCTAAGGAAAGATGTTAAGATACAGATATTAAAGGCATAGAAGAAACAACGGTTTCAGTAACGGTTGTTTTATCTAAAGCTCCAGTGAATGCAAATGTTTTCACTCCTGATTTAAAGGAACCAACAGTTTCTGCCCATATCGGGGTTTTCAGGGAGTTCTTTTTTTTTCAGTGCCGAGGAGCATAAATGCTGCCTCATCTCGTTTTGTTCTGGTTCTGGTTCTCGTTTTGTTCTTGTTCTGGTTCTGGGATGAGACTATATTGTTTATATGGAGATGGTCTACCTTGTGTTAGAATTACACTTTTATGTATTCCGGTAGGTTCTTTTTCATCCGTTTCTCATATTTATCTACAGCTGCTTTGTTAAAAGATGGGCCTGTGAAACATTTGGGACAAAGCTTTGATTCAGAGATGCCTTTTTAGAATTACTTTATGAATAAGAAAAATATATAAAGATAAATATCGGCATTCAGCCTAAAAATATCGAGATATTATTTTTGGGCCAAATCGCCCATCCCTAGTTAGCTGTCAGAGGCGGCGCTGAGATCAAGTAGGACAAAGATGAAGAAGAAGAAGAAGTTCTTCTTCTTCATCTTTGTACTACTCATCACTGTTAAAATGCAAACTGTTCAAAACGTTTACCGATGCAGTCTCAGTGCTATGGTTTGGTCAAAAGCCTGACTGGAAAGCACTGAAGAGATTATTTTTTACATGTGTTTTGCAGACAAAATTAACACATCCTTCTTTTGATTTAAAAAAAAAAAAAAGATTGTGAAGGCGTCACAACAAACTGATCGTCGTCGATGTAAACTTAGGCATATTTCCCCTCTTTCCTTTCTTCCATGTGCTGACATTTGTTGCATTGGCCCACGAGCATCTAGCAGCACTAAGGGTAGAATCTGTCGTGCTGAAATCATTCCCCTTTTAACCGCTCTGGAAGATTAGCTCAAACTCTTCCTGCCTTTCTCTTCAACTAAGATATCTGCTTGGAACATCTTCATCTTTTTTTCCATCAGCTGATAGAAATTTCCGGTGTCTTCGTTAGAGTTCTAGTCGTGTTGCGTCTGTCTTTAATTAGTTTTTGCTGCTTTTGTCTGTTTTTTTTTTTTTTTTTTTTCATCAGCAAAATTAAAAAATGCTCCAGTTTTATAACGCACATGGTTAAGTACAGAGCCAGGTGTCTGAATCTCATCATTTACACCTGTAGGAACCAATCAACAGTGATAATTATTACCTTTTAATAGGCCCTGCACCAGGATGACGTCTGGCTGTGGTTCTCCTTCACGGTGTTCTGATGACACAGAAGGCACAGCAGCTAAAAACCACGACTGTACCTCAGTGCTGCTTATTGCATGCACCCAATCGCTGTACAAATCCTGCTGAGCAGTTCCCTGCCTTTTACAACCATAAGGCTGCCATGCGCTCACTTATATTTTATTCAAACCCTTTTATGTAAGTAATAATTTTAAATAAATTAATTCTGGCCAAAAATTAGTTTTTACCTTGTTCTCATCTTAAAGAAAAAAAAAAAAAAAGCTCAACAATCAGGATCTGATGTGCTACTCCCCCCCCCCCCCCCCAAATAACTCTTTCAAGTTATTTGTTTGAACCTCCTGATCTAATGAAAAGCCCCAACGTTTTTTCGGGTTATTTTGCAGGACTTTTTCCAGTTTGCCTCTGGACCTGGCATGGACAGCACGCTGCGAAAGAAAGCCGAGAAGTTCAAAGCCCACCTGACCAAGAAGTTCCGCTGGGATTTCGAGGCGGACCTGGACGACTGCGCCCCGGTGGTGGTGGAGCTGCCTGAGGGCGTCGCCATGGACTGAAACCGCGCTCTTCCCAAAATGTATCACAATGTCGTTTTTGTTCTTTTTTACATGTATATTATGTGCGTGCAGTGTAACATCTATACATAAAAGCAGTTTGCACACTCGATGTAGAAAAGCAAATATGTCATTAAATCAACCATTGTTAGTCTTGTAAAAATAAAAATAAAATAAAAAGTTGCTTTCTTACCATGTTTTATATCATTTTCAGAAATCAATTCCTTTAAAGTTAGCAAGTTAAACATTTTAGGAATGTAAACAAATGTTAGCGCTTTTAGCCTTTATAATTTAGGAATAAATATTAAATAATGAGACATAACATTGCAATTTCTTAAAGTGGTGAGATTTAGATGAATAGTTACAGATGAATCTTAATAGTAAATGTAATTTATTTTTTATTTATTTTATGACAGAATGGTATATGTCCTGATTTTTTATTTTTTTTTCTAATAATTGTTGGTGGCTTACAGCTTACTGTAGTGGTAGCACTATTACCTTGCAGCAAGAAGCTCCTGGGTTTTGAACCCCGGCCTGAAGTTTGCATTTTCTCCTTGTGCATGCGTGGGTTCTCTCTGGGTACTCCAGCTTACTCCCAGTCCAGAAACATCCCTGTTAGGTTATTAGTGACTTGTTCAGCGTGTTCCCTGCCCAGTGACTGCTAGAGGTAGGCACCAGCTACTCTCCTTCAATAAATGGCTATAGATGATGGATGGATGCCCAAGCAGTGTAAGTCACAGGAGGTCATGCTAATGTAATTGCTGAAAAGTTGAGGGGAAGAAAAAAAGTGCAACAGGGATTACCAAATCCTTCAAAGGGTTGTGAAGATGGGACACTAAAGAATTCAGTGGCAATTCAAAAGGTTTGGACTATAGCTGGAGTCAGAGCTTCAAGTGTGATCTCACAGACGTATCTAAGGAAAAGGCTAAAACATTTCTTGAGTTAACCGACCCCTGAGCCAGAGACGGCATCAAAAGCTTCTAAGAGGAAAAACTGTTTTCCAAGGTCCTCTTTTCAGAGTTTGGAAATCGAGGTCTACGAGTCTGGAGGAACAGAGGAGGGGCTCAGTAGGAGATTTGCACCCACAGTGATGATTGTGGGATGCCATATACTGGTGTTGGGTCTTGTGTATTCTTATTCTCTTTATGAAAATCCCTTTTTAAATGAAAACTACTGAAATAGATCATCTTTTTCATAATTTAATTTCTTGCTATACACCCGTACACCCGATGAATAATTTTTAATTCTACATCAAATTCATGCATTTGTTTTTGCTAAACATTTGTTCATGTGGCATTTACAGGGTGTTGTTACTTCGCTGTCCACTAGATGGCGAAGTTGGCCACAGAAAGGGCGTTTCTGCGTCTGAAGATGTTCAGTTACGTATGTCCTCATATCGAGTCAGAGTTACAATTATTGGATGCCTCTCAGCTGTTTGATATCATTTCTGCATTTATCTCTAATTTAAACTAAGCAACCTTGATGAATTTGTGGGAAGAACTCTTGGTGACAAACAATTATGTGTAGTTAATGAGCTATGTGTGCATCTGTGTTTTGTTTCCCTTCAATCACTGTGATTGATCGGGCATATATTGTATTTTCCTGTTGGCTCATTAAGTTTGTCAAACATTAACAGACTTCTGTTCATCTTGAACCACTTTCCTCCACAGCTGGACCTTTTCTCTTTGACTCTCAACTGCAGGAGCCCATCTGTAACCTTAAAGCTGCCAGGAAAAAAACAATGCAATTATGTGAATCAATAGATTCTGGGGCTGTTGATGAAGATCCAAAATGCCAGTACAAGAAACCCATTCTCTTCCCCGAAGACAGATGGTATTGTGAAATAGATGGTAATGCTAGGCTTGGTGAATAAAAATTTCCCCCCATGGAAATTTATGCCCAACTTAAAAGAAGATCAGTGCAGCAATTGTGGTCTACTGTGGGCCCGCCGAACCCCTTTGCTGGTTGTAATTTCTCCCTTTGAAAACAATTAGATGGAGAAAACAGCTTGGAACACATGGGAGATCCATATAAGCACAACATGGAGGGGAATGCATTGCCAAGCATTTGTACATAGATTTTCCTCTCTGGGGATGAGATTATGTACATTGCACAATAAGACAGTCACACAAATTACTCTGTTGGGATGGCCTTGGCATTCCAGCCCCTCCATTTGTGCAGGAATTGCATACAGTCGGCGGACAGCTCATCAAGCTTCCCACTTTTTCTGTGCCGCGTGCACCCAGTGACCTTTAGAGGACAGTCTCCTTGTCGTCTTCCCGGTATGGAAGCTTCTTCCCCGCTGATCCCTCAGATTTGTTTTGTTTGGTGAGGCTACGCCGGGAAGTAAAGCAGACTGGAAAACATGCTGCGCTGATTGTGCTCAACCTCAAAGCCTTGTTGGCCGGCGTCTTTCACGGTGGAGTTTTCTCCAAACGAGATGTGAGTTTGCCATTCCCATGGAGCCTGCTGGCTGCTCATCCAGCCAGCATAAACACGCGCGTCTCTGTTTACTCCTCACTCACTGGGCCGGTCTCCTCTTCGCCATCTGGGAGAAGACAAGATGGCTACTCCTCCTGACTGCTTTGAGTCCGGTCGATGGAAGAAATTAATGTTTTATCATGGCGTCACTCATGTTGTAATTTGTGTGTAATCTGACGAATTTCAGCTACTGAAAAGCATATTCATGTGGTGGAGCTCTGACGTCTCTCTCAGTCTCAAGATTTTCTTCCAGGATTACCCTGTATTTAGATGCTTCCATCTTGCCATCAACTTTGACCAGTTAACCTTTCAGCACAGAAGTCAATCATACTATGCGCACTGTGGACACAGTATGTTGCAGGCGATGCACGATGATAGTTTTCTGCCATAGCTAATGCTTTTGGATGTAGGCCTAAAAGTTCAAATTTGGTCTAATCTGGTCAGAGGACAAACTTCAAATGAGAGAGGGGCCTTTGCAACTCATCCAGATTAACTGATTGCCTCTGCTTCCCTAATAACTGCTTTCCTTACCCAACCTGTCAGTTCAGGGGGGCAACTACGTCTTGGTAGGTTTGAAGGTGTGCCCCACTCTTCCTGTGTTTGGAAATTGAACAGAACAGTGCTCTGTGGGATGTTCAAAAGATCTGGATATTGTTTTATAACTTGACCCTGCCTTAAAATCAGATTAGACGACATGAAAGTGGACTGTATTTACTACATATCAGGGGTGTAAATCACCTGCTTTATCACGACATGATGTTATATCGATTTGTTACGATATTTACAGATATCACAACGTCGATACAATTTGCATTAAATTCAATTCACAAGTCTGTGATCAATATGATGTGATATCAGCTGCTCATATAATATTATTATTTACATTATCAACTCATAAAAAAAGCAAATATTGTTTCACCATTTTATTTCTAAGCTTTTACAGGTATCAGGCTTTTAAATCAAAAACAGCTTTCTTCAAAAAAAAAAAAGATAAATCACCTGTTCACTATAGTCTCATGTCTTGTGAATGTCAAAATAAAGGTGTTTCTTAAAAATGACAATGTGGACAGACGTTTTCATTTTGCATGGATGTAATTGGATTGTTAATCATTTAATCAATATATCCATGTGAATCAATGTATTGACACACCCCTACTAAATATGTAGTGTCTGAAAGCAATTGGTTGCATTGGGTTTTATTTAGGGTTATCATAGTTTACCCAGAACCAGAACCAAACACGGAGAAGCAGCATTTAGCTTCTATGCTCCACAAATCTGGAACAAACTTCCAGAAAACTGCAAAATACCCTAAACACTGAGTTCCTTTAACTGAAGACTGAAAACCCACCTGTTAAGAGTTGTTTTTAGTCCATAATAACAGGAACACTGGCCAACATATTTGACGTGTATTGATGTTTTCCCCTGATACAATTTAATGCTTGTTATTGGTCTCACAACCTGTGACCGTTTCTATGTATATGATGTATTGTTGTTTTCACGATGTAAAGCACCTGCTGCTGAAATGTGCTACACTAATAAACTTGACTTGACTTTAAAAGCTTGTTTGATATTTTGAGACAGAAAAATGACACCCGATCAATCATTTTTAATTCAACATGAAATCTTTTAAATTATTAAAGGAAAGAAGCAGCCTGGTGGTGCTTCTTTCCTTTAATAATTTAATGAAGATCAGCCATTTGTTCCACAAGCACCCCCTCCCCATTCAGCCCACGACACATGATTAAAGCGTACATGACATCCCGGAGAGACCCTGAGCATACAGTGTATGCTTTATGCAATAAATAATGTGAGACAAAATTACAGTGATTGGATATAGAGAGATGGTGTGGAGTGTGGATGAGACTGATGGGTCACAGGGGAGGCGGTTTGTGAGGTCTGTAGGTCACACCCCAGTCCCTCCTTCATGGCGATGAAACATTACGGCCCCGGGGTGGGCTAATCTTGATCCCAGCTGGTCAGTCCATACTTTTTCTTCAGATAAATGTCGACGTCAACAACTTTATTAAATGAGGCTCAGAGCCTGCGTCAGAGTCAGCGCCTATCAATTTAGGTCAAATTACGTCATGCACAAGGAGTTAGCTGCTGTCTTTTATCCTCAAAAGTATTCACTCCCTCCATTACTGCACAAAACAAAATCTTCCACCTTTAGTGAAGTTTTTTTTTCTGGTTAGTTTTTATTAGATGCCTTATTCTTCCCCAATAATGCTCTATTTGGTGAAGGTCTATCATATTAAATCCCAATAAAATATTTTTAAGCCTGTAGCTGTGACATCACAAATATGAAACAGTTGAAGGGGTATGAACTCTTTTTGCAGGGCATCTGATGTACAGCCCTATAATAAATGACAATTTTTTCCCCTCCGGGGAATCTTTGATTTGCAACATTTGAGTTGAAGTGAAATCTGGACACCGAGTGAAGAGTAACGCTTTAAATCTTTTCTTTTTCAGCTATTTTGCTCTTTGTTTGTAGCTGTTCCTGAGCTTATCATCAGGTTACAGGACCCAGATTGTGACAAACCTTGGAACGCAGGGCCGAACCCACCTCCCAGCTAGTGGGTGCTGGTGGGCAACGAGCCTGAGGTACAGCCTGAGGAGGTTGCCAGTCGATCAAAGAGTCTATGCAAAGACACAAACATGCACGCTCACTTTTACATCTGAGGCCAGTTTTACAATCACCAGTTAACCAGACATGAATGCTGCTCGGCCATGACAGGAAACACATGCATACTCCACAGACATAGAGATTTAAACCAGAGGCCTTTTTGATGTCAGGCAGCAGGGCAAACTACCACACCGCCATCTAACCTTTTGTCAACGTCCCGTGGCCTCAAATCAAGCCTGAATCACCACCTCTCCACTGATGTGCTTGACTGTGGAAATGAAGTGTTTGTGCAGATATGATGTGTTTTGTTTTAACAAATGCTCTGTTGCACATTCTGACCAAACGTGTTTGTTCCAATATTATCTCAGAGGCCGTGTGTTTTCGTCAGACTGCAAACCCAAACTGCCATGCCAGGTTTGGAAACGCCTTTCATCAACGAACGCTGTCAGAGCAGCCGTACTTGATGTTTGGTTTTTATTCAAACTGTGGCCTGCAGAGTCTGCACTCTCCACGTTCTGCTCACTGGACGTTTAGGCTTTGTGGCAAACATACACCAGAGCTCCACCCCTGGGAAAATTGCCCTTTCTGCTCTTTAAAAAATAAATCTTGCACTCCAAATTGTTTGGGGACTGTCTTATAACTCCTCAACGATTGATGGACATTATAAATTTCTTCCCTTTGATCCTCGGTGATCTCATTTCTTCTTGGCAATAACCAAAGGCTCCAGACTTTTGCTTTAGTAGAGGTGCTTCATCTGGTGATCAAGCTCCTTTAATTTGTAGCACCTTTCTAATCCTTTCTTCTCTTGTTTATTTTTTTAAATTAATTTATTTTTTTACCATTGTGGGCTGTTGGTTTGTTACTTTGGGTTGTACGAAAAAAAATTAATCCAGAGGGAGGTTAAAAGACCTGCCCTCATAAAGTAAATCATATGTCACGGGAGTTTGTCCTTGCACATCTCACACACACACACACACACACACACACACACACACACACACACACACACACACACACACACACACACACACACACACACACACACACACACACACACACACACACACACACACACACAGAGTCCTTCAGAGCTGCCGGTTTCTCCCACAGTCTAGCGAGGCTTCACATGTTTGACTTGCATGACATTAATGTGAGTCAGGCACGTGTGCATTTTTCCCAGGATGCCCTGCGTTGCTCCGCTGCGCAGACATATGGAAGTTGGGGCGAATTTGTGAAGGAGGGTCAAAAATCCCTCCTGGAAATGGTAGAAAGCGAGCACAAAGTGCGTGCACAAACAGTGTGTTCTGCTATGGTGATCTGCTGAAGTGATTAAAGCCAGGAGCTAAAAGCAAGGCGGCAGAGCTTTGAGGTGGTGGCGGCTGGCATGTGCGCCTTTCAGATCATGTACTACATGAGAGCACAACAGCTGGTCGGTCACTTTTTGAGCACAAGCTGCTAAATGTGTGGAGGTGAAACAAGTGCAGGCTCTGATTAGCATGCACAGATCCCGTTGAGCAACAGAGGCAGAGATTATTGAGCTCATAAAAGTCTCTACTTCTGCTTTGGAGGATTTTAGGAAAAAATTGGGTAGCTAGTTTAATTCAGGACATATTTAGCTGATCAAAAGTAAAGATTTTTCTTTGCCATGCATGGTTCATCAGTTTTAGTGCCTTGGAAACGTATTCACCCTCCTTAGAGTTTAAATTTTTTTTCATGTTACAGCCAAAAACGTCAGTGTGTTTTACTGTGATTCTATCCATAGCCCAACACAAATAAGTGCGTAGTGCTTCTAAAACAGTTAACTGTGGCTCTGACTGCATGTTTAAGGTTTTTGTCTTGCAGAAAGGTGATCCTATACATAGTATTTCACAGATCGTCTTCCATTATGTCCTTGTATTTAGCATCTTCCCATCAATTTTGACTAGTTTTCCTATTCCTGATAAAGATCAGCATCCCCACAGCATGATGCTGCCATCACTATGCTTCACCAGGATCCGTTTTGGTCCTATCTGACCAAAAGCATCTTCTTAAACATGGTTTAAGGCAAACCTTAAACTGAACTTTAAATGGCCTTCCACTCTTTAACGAAGGCGTTTGTGGAATGCATGAGTAATAGTGGTCCTCTCAACAGATTCTCCCATCTGAGCTGTGGATCTCTGCAGCTCCTCCAAAGTAACCGTGAACTTCTCATCTACTTAGATGAGTAGATGGGAATGTCTTAGCAGGCTTGAAGCGTTCCCACATTCTTTCTGTTCTCAGATGATGGACTGAACTGTGAAAACAATCCCAATAAAATACATTCATGTTTGTGGTTGTAATGTAGTTAAATTAGGAAAAATCCAAGAAGTTTGAAGGCTTTTTTCTTCTTCTTCTTTTTTTTTGCTGTTGCAAGATGCTGTAAAAGTAAAGCTATTTCTTGGTTCTTATTCCCCAGGCTCAGCCCATCAGATCGTTTTCATTCTCCACCACCTGACCAGCATTTGACTGATCTCTGGCTTCCTTTTATAGTGAACCCATGTTGTCTTTGGCTGTGGCACCCAGAACCAAAACACTGGCAGACGTTGTCAAAGCACAGAGAATTTAAATACCCTGACCCCTGAGCACATACACAACCTCTCCTTCTTCTCATTCTGAAACCATTTTCTTTTTTAGAATATTAGTATGTTTGTGGGTCAGATGGCTCTGAGACGTAAAAACGCCCCTTCTGGTAGCCCCACACCCAGGGGAGAACCCCCCTCATCGGTGTGAGCTATAAGAAAGGAAGGGCAAGAGGAAAAACCTGCGGCGGTGCAGAACTTTCAGAAAATGAATACATTCATCACCTTTTGTTTTCCACTGGGTATTAAAAGAATCCCTGCTTTATTCACCTTTTCTGCTTTATCTCACCTTTCAGTGCTTTCCATCCGCCTTGTCCTTCTTCACCCTCTGCTGCCTGCACTCTGCCTTGTGAATAATTCAGGGGTTTCTGATGCATTATTTAAACTTTTTTGGTGTGCTTTGAATTTGTATCCCCCTCAGAGTTAAAATATAGAAGGCCACCCATTTTTAGTAGTTCTTCCTCGGTCTGTCTTTCCACCAAGTATGAAATTATTGACATTGACTGGGATGAATACTTTCACTATGTATCAAAAGAGATATTTTACAGAGGGCAAAGTATTATATAAGAGCATCACAGTACATCGCAAAAGGTTACACATTTCAAAATGCAAGGTTTTTAACGTTTTATCTTGATACAACCACAAACTGCCATACAGTTAAATGGTAATCAATGTTATAGATTGATTGAAGGTAATGCATAAGCATGCATATGCATGCATATATATAAATTATTTCAAGTAAGAATCTGAAAACTGTAGCATAAAAGTTAATGTGGCCCACTATCCTGTGATACCCCTAAATTTTACCAATTACTTTCAGAAATGACCTAATTAGTGCATTAGAGCATTGCTGAAGAAACAAACACTGTGAAGACCAAAAAACACAACAGAGAGGTCAGTGAAGGGTTGTGTAGAGGTTGAAGCAATAAAGCAATTTTGCAAGTTTTGAATGTCACAGAGCACAGGTCAATCCCCAGCTGGAAAGAGACAACTGAAAACAACAAAAAACAACGAAAAACCTTCCAAGACACGTCCGTCCAACCAAACTGACAGGACTGACAAGGAAAGCATGAGTCAGAGCAGCAGCCAAGAGGCTAATTTTAACACTAGAGGAGCTCCAGAGATTCTCAGGTGGGAGAATCTGTTTATGTGACAACTCTTAGTATTCGCACAGGTCATCTTCTTATCCTGGACCGGGTTGCGTAGGGAGCAGACTCAGCATGAATGCCAAGACTTTCCTCTCCTTAGACATCTAATCCAGCTTCTCTAAAAAAACAAGATTTTCCAAAGGAAGCCAAGAGAAATCATCTCTCCAGCGTGTCCTGGGACACTACGGGGGCCGCCTCCTGGCGGGACATGCCTGGAGCCCTTCCCCGATGTCCAAGCTCCTCACCCCTCCAAGGCTGGGGCCGGCCACGCTGCAGAGGAAGCTTATTTCAGCCACTTGTATTTTGTTCAGTCGGTCATGACCCAAATTTCATGACCATAGGTGAGGGTTTTCAACCACAACAAATAGGTGCGGTGAACACATTACTACAACGGCCGCACCGATCCGTCTGTCAATCTCCCTCTTCATTCTCCCCTCACTTGTGAACAAGACCCCACCATACTTAAACTCCTCCACTTGAGGCAGGAACTCTCCCCGCCAACCTGGAGTGGGCTAGCCACCGTTTTCCAGTCTATTAGTCATGAACTGAAATCTGGCCTTTGTGGAAGAGTGACCAGAATAAAGTAATTGTGACAAGAATATCAACAACGACATTTGCAGGTTGTCCCTAACATGTACTGTAAGCAGAAACAACGTTGAAGAAACGTCATGTGTGACAGAAAACTAACACTGTAAATAACCCTGAGCAGCACCAAGTTCCTGGGGGTGCACATCACGGACAACCTCACCTGGTCTGTGAACACCACATCACTGGTGAAGAGGGCACAGAAGCGACTGTACTTCCTGCGGAGGATGAGGAGAGCCCACCTGCCCCCGCCCATCCTCACGACCTTCTACAGAAGCACCATAGAGAGCATTCTGACCAGCTGTCTCTCTGTGTGGTGTGGAGGCTGCAGTGCCTCCGACTGGAAGAACGTGAGGAGAGTGGTGAGGACAGCAGAAGGGATCATCGGGGCTCCTCTTCCCTCCATCAAGGACATCTCATCTCAGCGCTGTGTGTCCCGAGCCCGTAACATCATCAGGGACCCCTCACACCCCCACCATGGACTGTTCTCCCTGCTGCCCTCTGGGAAGAGGTTCCACAGCATCCGCTGCAGGTCCACCAGGTTCTGCAAAAGCTTTTTCCCTGCCGCCATCAGACTGTTGAACTGCTGAAGCCACAAAATGGACTCTGTACCACATTCGTATATTTTCACATTTGCACATTTGCACAAATGCCATCAGACTGTTGAACAGCCACAAAATGGACTCTGTACCACATTCGCATATTTGCACATTGCATCATTGCATCCTTATCTAGCATTTCAAATGCTGCCGAACTCTCAGTTACCACTGTCGTTTTCTCCTGCATTGTTTATATTGTTTACATTTCAATTGTTTACTATAAAATCACTGCTGCACCTTATCCTGTAATTTACTGCAATTTACTGTCATTTTTCAAGCTGTATGCGAAACGAAATTTCGTTCTGTACGCACTCTGTGCATACAAAATGACAAATAAAGTTGTCTAAGTCTCTAAGTCTCTAAGACCATCTGTACCGTGAAGCATAGGGCCGACAGCACCATGTAGTAGGAACGCTTCTCTTCAGCAGGGAGAAGCTAGTCAGAGGTGATGGGTGGATTGAAGGAGCTAAATACAAGTCTATCCTGAAAAAATAAAATAAAAACAAATCTGTCTGAGGCAGAAAAAAGAGTTTAGTAAGGAGTAAAGGTTCACTGTTAACAAGCGTCGACATGCAGCCAATCTTACGATGGAACGGATCGACTTAAAGCATATTCATGTCTGATGAGGTCCCAGTCACATAACCTGGCAAGCCAGAATGATGATGTGTAGCACTGTCTGTTCTGCACATTAACAACCTGGGCCTGCTCCCATCGAATCTGTTCCACAATTAATTCACCTCTTGCTTTCGTCACAGCTGGATGTCCCGCCTTAAACCGTAACACTGCAACGGGATTGGCCGACTCGTTTTGGGTCGGTCTCAAACGGTTGGGGGGCAGTTTGAGAACCCACAAATACCGCGAGAAATCAGCTTGCAGGCGGGGTTACCAGTCAAAGCCTAAACCATAAACCAAAGAGGAATCTACAGATAAACTCAATGTTCACAGTGACTCGTTTCCCAGTCTAAATGACCTTGAGCTAATTTGCAAATTAAAATTGGTTCTTGATGTGCAAATCTGAATCAACTCATTTAACTTTGTGGTTTTAATAAGACAAAATGTGAAAAGTTTTAGCTGTATGGATACTTACGCATGGTGCTGTGTGGTTGAATGAAGGGTTTCTGCAGTGAAGCGGTTCAGTCTTATAAAATAGTTGTCAACACATTAAACCATTTTAAAAAAGACTGAACTCACGCACTAAGGTCAAAGTCTGCAATTCTAAATGTTTGGATTGAATTTGTACGTCTGCAACAAATGTTAAGATGAGAGCCTTATTTTGGCTTTTCCTGTCATAGTATGAATAAAGGCGTATATAAACTATGGTGAGGATATTGAATTCTTTTATTAATCCACATTTTGTAAGACTTGGAATTTACTTTGTTATCCAGAGCTTACCCTTTAAAAGCAGCCTAATAAAAACCCCAGATCCCTTTTTACCCACTTATCGCGTCCTCTTTTCATGTCCTTCGCAAAGTTTTTTTCTCTCCTACTCTTTCCATACTACTTTCCACTTCACCTCCACCCCCCGCCCCCACCCCCACCCTGCTCTGGCTCCAGTTAAAAGTAAAAAAAAGAGCAGCGAGAGATCACCGTTTGATTCCCCCCCCACCCGATTTGCGTTAGAAAATATCAGCTTCCCCAAATAGGCTCCCAATCAATCACAGCTTCAAAACAAGCTTCACCTCTCATCAGCGTGTTTGCTAAATAAATAAATAATTCACAGTAAACATCCTCTTTAAAGTCATTCCGTCTGTCTTCCCGGCTCTAACTCTCCTTTCAGTTTTACTGGCCAGGATCCTAAACCCATCTCGTCTCATCGTCCCTAATCTTAGCTCCGACTGTCTCCTGTACGATCCAGTTGCTGTCACCACTATTATTAAGTCTGTCTAATTGAACCAAGTTCTTTCAGCGTGTATATGTGTGTGCGCCCATGCTGTGGCTAGGCTCTCTGGAGCCAGGTGGCCATGTGCCTGGCTTGCACTCGGGAGACTTTTATTCAACCATATATATATATATATATATGTATATATATATATATATATATATATATATATATATATATATATATATATATATATATATATATATATATATATATATATATATATATATTATATATATATATATATATGCCGTGATGAGCTCAGAGAGCAAGAAACAGTAGGAAGTCAAAGACTTGGCAACACTTGCATGGAAAGACATCGGATATAACTGGGAGTGGGATATTTGGACAATATGTTTACAGTTTGGCAGCTATAACTCGAGTGGTCTCAGCGTTCTCAAAATGTTAATGGGACTGCGAAGGACAACATAACGCGTGCAGATTTAAGAAATGTAGCTCAGCGACTAAACATTGACGGGTCATTTAGGAGAATTTGATGGGTCCCACAAATATCAGGCCGAGACTTGAAACGTCTAAGATTATAGAACATAAATCAGCAAAAGAAAAAGAAAAACAAGCATAAGAGTGCAATAACTTTTGAAACAAAGCTCCTCTGAGTCATGCAACAACCCGAAAATGTGTTAGGTGTGGTGAAATTGTGGCACATCAGCTAATTGTGCAGCTTAAGTTACTCAACCCAAGTTGCAAACAACTTGCAGAAGCTGCTGATTTGCCTTGACGTCATTTAAAGCTGCAGAGCAGATTTCTGCCTTCAGCAAACATCTACTCATTTTTGACCCAAACCAAGAGGGAGTATCACAACACAAAAACATCTCTTTTTCACAGTGTGTTGCCTCGTCTGGTGCGGGTGTTTACTTCGTTCACTCATGCTGTCGGACGATAAACGCATACTGGGACTGAGCACATTTGTGGCAGCTCTAAGTTTCTGGTCTGGGCTTTCTCTATGTTCCCGTTAAAACTGATCAACAGCTGGGTAATGAAAGTCAGACCCTGAACAGCCATACAATTATTTCACAACGAGCAGTTGTCATAAGAGGACCTGGTGTTTATGCATTTATACAACCAAGTCATTTACTTTAGCTCTGCTGGTCCGATTTGGCTTCAGATGAATCACATGTTGGTTTACTCAGAACCTTGTAAGACCAGAATGCTGCTTTTTACATAAGCAGCAATTCATCAAAGCAGAGCAGTTCACCAACAAACTAAATGCAGTAACCGCTTAATTCCCATGGCCTTGTCCTTGACCCCAGCCCTGATCCCGTGACCCCAAGCTCCCTCTTTAACCAGCACATTAATCATAGGAAGCCCTTCACGCCTGTTGAGTACCACGTCTTTTTAAGCTACACAGTTTTCACAAGTTTCCATTTTCATTTAATTCCATTGTTTTTCAATGCATCTCAAAGATACACAGAGGATTTCAACTACCTGTATGCTTTGTCCAGTTGATTAAGCTTTGGTAAGGACTAATTTTTCTTTTTCTGACCCGGGGAGGATTTTACCAACTATGACAGAATGAATTTAATCCAATGCGTTGAAATCCAAACAGATTCATTTTTTAACAGGCAGGACGTGAGGAACACCTACTGCATGTGTGTGCATGTGTGTGTAGTTCTTTATTTAGCATCAGAATAAGACGCTGTTGGTAAATGACTCATACATGGCTAATAAACTAGTTATTAATGAAACTGTAAACACCTAATGAACCATCAGTGGAGAGTTATTTATTAAAAGCATGAGGATGAAGGTAAAAGTGACCACCGGGTTTCCAATAGTGATAATAAGTTCTATTTATAATGACTTGTTAATGGTTTATAGTTTGCCAGTGTTAACATTGTCATTAATTACATGATTATTAATTCGTTATAAGCCTTTTACAATGGCTGTCTTTTTTTAGAGCGGCGCTAGCACTGTTGTGTGGATGCCACTAAAAGTGTCCCTTCTGACACCAGTCAGCCTTAAACCTTAAAGATAAATCCCAATTGTGTTAAAAGCATACAGGCCTCACTCCAACTGAATTGCTTTGTATGGTATTATGTAAATGTATGTCCCCGCGGCATACAAATCACAGTCAGCAGCCCCTTTGACTCATAAAAAGCGTTGTTCTTTTCTTCTTACCTTTAAAACAAACCCATTTTCAATGTGCTCCGATGTCTTTGTCAGAGCCTGAGGTCCCTCCCGGGCGTGTGAAATAACTGTGTGAAAAGCTGGACTCTAAATGGCTTGGGTGTGACGGCCACTGGTTTGCCAATCATTTCATTGCTTTCAAGAGACTGACAAGACTGTCAGAAAGAAAAGGGGAGTGGGGAGCTGCTTTTCAGATGAATCAGGGCAGAGCAAAGAAACAAATACATGGATACGCAGAGACTGAAAGAGGATCACAACAGAATTCACTCTGATAGTCTCGGAAAATGTTTTTAGAGGCGGCAAAGGCTGTGTGAAAAGTGTTTCATTCATTAAAAGCAAACTTTCAAGACAGGGAACCTTTGATACAAAGCAAATTAATTAAATTAATTCACCAAACGTTAAGCCTCGTTGTGTAATTATTTTGTAGTTTTTCTTCTCTGAGACACATCGAATTATCAGGCTCTTAAGATATTAGCTCTGTTTCCTTTTTCTTTTTATGAATGCCTTGGACATCCATTCACGGTGGTAACTAGCACAGATCTGGAACATCTCAACAAGTCATGTATTATATAGACCTCAAGCATATAATTCTGATCATTTTGAAGATTATGGCTTACAGCTAATGACAACCAAAAATCTAGTTTCTCAGGAAATTTGAATATTACATAAAATATAACATTTCACAAGATTTTTAACAGAGAACCCTTCCATATCCTGTATGGTGAATGCAATCGACATTTGGCTGGGACTCCCTACACACACGTTACTGCATCAATGCAGCATGGAAGCATTGCTCTTAAACATAAACCTTTTTACTCAATGATCGTGTCTGTTTTTACTCCAAACCCTCTTTTTGGCAACTAATTTTGCTTTATGGTTGACATCTTCTTCATCGATGAGGTTATCACCTTCTCTTATCTTCAGTCGTTACTATAAGACCAACCAAACCAGTGATTAACAGCTCATGTCTGACAGGCTGCATTCTTAATCATTTAAGTTGTTTCAGTCAACCTTGACAGAGGTATGTAATCTCAACGTTCACTAATCGATCACCTTGATGAGTGTGATTAACATTTAATCTTTTTCAATTTTACTGAACATTGATTATTACCATTTAGAAAAATCACAAATTCCCACCAAAAGCTAACGATGCAGTTAAGGTTAAAATGATGCACCAACATTCAATAACTGAAAGGCCTCAATTTAGAAGACAGAACGCTTGAAAGCTAATTCTTTAATGTAGTACTTAATTAAATCCACCTGAAGGTGTTGTTCTGTGTGTTTTTTCTATTCTGTACAACATAATTTACTCTTGCACCTCACACTGATCCAAACTGCTTCATTTCAATATCTCCAAGACTAATGGCAAATGCAAATCAAAGAAACCTGCGGGATCATTACAAAACAAACAACAGCTATTTAGCTTGTTTAATGTATTATTAAATTATGTTACCACAGTGGCATAACATAAATTGTTTAGCATGCTAAAATTGTTAAATTAGGTGTGCTGAAGCATGGAAATATCTAAAACACAGAAAGAACAAATTGTGTCAACACAGAACCCAGTCTATGAATCCAATCAAAAGCATTAATACGTTCAAATGAGAGACTGCATAAAAAATGATAATACCTGGTGGGATTATTGTTAAAATCTGAAGGTTGTTCATGAACAGTGGTGATATAAAAGGTTAGTTTCTAATGGTATCTTGATTGCAGTTAGCAGCGTCTGCAAGTGGAGAGAAACCCTTATAATAGTACATACACATACACTCACTGTCCACTTTATTAGGTAGTCAATGGGTTTTTAACACAAATAATGGATCAGCAAATCACACACCAGCAACTCAGTTAATGTACATATCTAGATAGGGTAACGATGACTTGCTCAAGTTCAAAGTGAGGAACATATTTGGCAAGAAAGGCTATTTACAAACACTCAATGCAATAAAAATGTTGCACACCATTGTCTCTAGATCCCAACACATCAAACTTTAAAGAAGAGAGGCTACAGCAGCAAAAGACCACAGCAGGGACCTCTACCCTACAGGAAAAGTAGGCTAAAATTTGCATAAGATAGCCAGAATTGGACAGTAACAGATTGGAAAAACAATGCCTAGTTTAATGAATTTCAGTTTGACTTTCAGAAGGTGAGGTCAGAATTTGGATCATACACCCTACTTTGTAGCAATGGTGCAGGCTGGTGGAGTTGTAGTATGAGGGAAATGACAGCTCCGCCTGGCAGAATGGCCTACATTGTTGATCAAACATGCTTTAAGTGATTCAGTCTAAAGTTACTGCAGTTCTAGTAAAGATATTGATAAATATAATTTACTGTGTCTTCTAAGTTTTAAAAAGGACTTTTATAGTGTTTATTTAGAAAAAAAACTTTAGGTGAGCTTACATTTTTTTTAATTTTTCCTTCGTTTAATCACAAATAAATCAGACATAGTAACGTATGATATGGTTGCACTGGAATTATATTATTTCATGTTCTAGATTTACATTGGTACCAAAAGCCTGCAATTAGACCTGGTCATTTTGGCGCTATTCTTGATTTATTCCAGTTGAGTGATCTCAGCTGGAAATAGCTTCTGAAACCATCTGGTCTTAACAGGTTTTAAATCCATACAGCAGGTTTTCATACAATATACAGTATGTAAGCTAATTCCTTCAGACAGCTGAAAAAAAATGTTCAACTAGAGCAGCAGAATTCCTCTCTTTATTAAAATGAGATTTGTTTGGCTTGTGCTGTGCCATGAGAAGGATTACGAAGAGTCAGTTTAAAAACCTCTCTGGGCCTGACTTGTAGCTTCTCTAACCAACACGCCTCAGCCTGCAGTGCTTAATCTGTACAGTTCATTATTGATTTATTGACACTGAGCCACCAATCAAGTATAATTACATTCCAAACTGTATTACGGCAACAGTCTTTCTCTGCTGTGCGAAAGCCAAGAGTGCGACTTATGGGCTCCGCCGAAAGTAAGATATGCACAGAGATGCATGCTTTGGATTTTTCAAGGCTTTGATGAAGGGCGGTATGGTGGGGTGAGCGGAGGAGAGGGGCCGCCAGCAGCTGCTGTGTGTTTGGTATTTGTACTATCCATTACAATAGATTGTGTAGCTTTTACCATGCCATTTCAACATTCTTCTGGAGTGACAACAGGAGGTCAAACAGTATAATTATTCAATATGTACTTACATGAACACAACAACAATCCCATTCAGATTGGTTTACACACAATCAGTTTTGTCAAGTTTTCAAACGAACCTGTAATTCATGGGGTTTCCTAGAAACCACAGAGCATAAAGGGAAACTTCAAAGCTCAGAGCAAGACTGCTAAAAGGTTGTAAAATGTAGCACTGCTTTGGGAGTAAAAGCATCTTTACAAACAAAGAAGACAAAGAAATAAAAGCGTCAACTAATCCCACCTGAATCAGGTGTGCTTCAGCAGTGAAACCCGAGGACCAGGGTCTTAGTAAATAAATCCAGTAGTATTGAAAAGTTCACGTACTGAAAAGTGGTACAGTTTCTAGTACTTTTCCATTGCAGCAAGAAGGTTCTGGGTTTGAATCCCAGCCTGGGGTCTTTCTGCATGCAGCCTGCATGTTTGCATGTTCTCCCTGTTCATGTGTGGGTTCTCTCTAGGTACTCATGTTTTATGGACTGTGGGAGGAAGCCAGAGTGCCAGATTAATTGAACTCTCTAAATTACTAATTATTAGTATGTGTACATGGTTGCGTGTCTCTGTGTTGCCCTGTGATGGACTGGCAACCTGTCCAGTGAGTACCGCCCAAAACTGCACAGAACATGGCTCGGTTGAACTGAACTGAGCAGTTGAACTGAACTGAGCAGTTCGAATACATACGGGAATGCCAAGCAGACCGGAGGCCACTCCAAAAGCAGGAAGTGGACTACACTGCAAGACAATCTGGGTAAATACAAATGTAATAGAGGAATAATACTAATGAAGTAAATCATATATTGTAAATACCTTGGTCAACATCCTAACCTTGCCTGCAAGAGGAATTCTTGTGGTATTTGTACGTTCACAAACACACGAGAATCCATCTTGTACCACTCCGGCCTCAACCGTTTGTGTCTGAACCCAAAACGGTTTGGGTCAATCACGTTGCAGTATTGAGGTTTAAGGTGGGTGCCATGAAGTCAAGAGCGGCTGAGCTCACAGCCGAACCAACACAAACATGGCAGGGCAGGAGGACGAACGTGTAGCTGCTGCTATCACATCTGTTTTGTAAGAATCCACAATTTCATCTTTGATAGAAGAACAGCAAGAAGTGCCTTGAGCAGCTTACCTTGTTGTGGTTTCTCATAACGCCTGCTGCTTACGTTTAAATTTGATTGGCTAAAACGAACCTTTGGTAGGCGGGCACTCTGTGTCGCTTCGCCCAATCAGTTCAGAGAGTTCTGCTGAAATTCCCTCCTTTCCCCAAACAGATTCAAATGGAGCAGCCCCAGGTGGATAATGTGCCGTACTAGAGTGCTACACATTATCAATCTGGCTGGCCAGGTTATCGACATCTAAGCGTGATATCAGATTAATGAAGCTGTATGCGCCCCTGTTTGCACGCTGCTGCCTCACACGGAGCCGTCTCACCCGCTTTGTGTAAAATATAACGATCTGCTCTGCCTCGTCCTCCGCTCACGCTGAGCTCACTGTTGAATTGTACATCACAGCGCCACCACAGGCAAGGGGTTGAACAGGTTGGTCAAAAGGTTTGGTTTGTTTCACAAAGTGTAGTGTGAAAGCAAACTGCATCAGGTGAAAATTAGCAATTTGATCCTCAAGCGAACCGAGTCTACCAGACTAGTGGGTGTGAAAATGACCTGTATTCACTAAGTGAAACATTGTATAGAGTCATTAAACACAGACTGTTAATTATAATGTTTTTCTATTATTGCTAATGAAAACACCATATATAAGATTACATCAGACCAATAAAAAATATTTTTATACAGAAATGTGGACTTAAGTATATTTAATACCTCTTTTAAGGTCATTATTTTTAATCTAACAAAGTGACCTCATCGGAGCACACATTTTAAATTATAGAATATGGCATAGACTGTCATGGTTATGTAATGAGACTTAGAAGGAGGGCAACCACGGAGACAGTTGCTCGGTTTAGAAAGTTTATTGTAAAAACTGGATGTTGGCTCAGGAAAGGTTCGGGCTGGTCTGTCCGTCTGGGTTCCACTGGAGAGAGAGTGAGGAGACTGGTGAACAGAGGCAGGAGCAGATGTGTCCGATTGTCAGTGGAGAACTCACTGGGTTCCAGGCTGAGCTCCAGTCCGGGGAGGGTGATGTCCTGGATCCGGGAGGAGGTGCAGGTCTGGTGAACTCTCTCAAGGTTCTGCGGTGTTGGAGGGTGGACAGGCAGGTGAGCACAGCAGGAGGACCAAGGCAGGAGCAGCGCCTGAGTCTCTGTTGTTGGCTCACGGAGATCTGACTCGGAAGTGCAGCGGCTCTGAAGTCCTCGGTTCTGGATAGATGCAAGGGGGTAAAACAGGGTTAGTAGTGATGTTACGTTATGTGCCGAGGCTTCGAGGCGTGTGTCGAGTAATGGAGGGGGCGTTTCCGTAAAGCGCGTATCGAGGCTTGCTTCATTTGGGGGAGGAGCCGAAAACGATGACGTCCGAAGCCTCGCTGGCCGGCTGTACCACGTGACTGCTTCGGGAAGTGGCTCAGATTGTTGCGCGGGGTTTGACGGCTTTAAAAAGTCCACAAGCTCCATTCAAAATGTGGGTTGTTGTAGGCGAGTTGCGGTCAGTTGAGAGAGTGGATAGAGTTTGGATAGTTTGGATAGTAGAGTTTGGATAGTGGTTATTTAGTTTGAGAAAGTTAGTTTGGTGTTTGGAGAGTTTAGGAAAGAGATACATAGGAGATTTAGGAGTGCGAGGACAGGATAGGAGTAGGATGGAGCAGGCGAGAAAGAGGAGGATGTCCCCTATGTGGGAACATTTTGATTTGATAAGCCCTAACAAGGTAAGGTGAACTGAACATTTGCAGATGCATTAGGTTTGCTTATGAGGAACTGTATTTTTCACTGTTTCTTATTTTGTGTAAAGGTGAGGTGTTTATTGTGCTCCAAGGAGTTGGGGTACAATAATAACACCTCATCCATGCTAAGGCACTACCGTGCCTTGCATGAGAATAGGGATGAAACTGGAGCTTCACCCAGCCAAGGTATTTCATTACTATATTAAAAACACACTTTCACAATTTTTGCATGCTGATGTTTGCTTGTTGTGCAAATAAAGACAGGTAACAGACACTGTATTTATTCCCTTTTAACCAGCCACCAGAAAAGCAGAGCTGGATGAAGCTCTAGTCTCCATGATAGTGAAGGATACCCAGCCTTTCACTATTGTGGATGACGTTGGATTCAAGACATTTGTGTCTAAGCTGGATCCCAATTATGTTCTCCCTACAAGGCAGGTATGTGTGGGTCCATACATGAAGCGAATGAGTACATTATTGTATGTGTCACAATTCAGCAATATATATATATATATATATAAATGTATGTATGTATGTATGTATGTATGTATGTATGTATGTATGTATGTATGTATGTATATATATATATATATTCTCTTCCTTTAGGCTCTGAAGGCCATGGTGGAGGCCAAATATGAGTCTGCTAAGGAGCACGCTAAGGCTAAAGTAGAGAAGGTGGCTGCTGTTAGCCTTACATCAGATATGTGGACATCCATCAACATGGATGCCTACCTGGCAGTGACATGCCACTTTGTGGAGGAGAATGAAAAGCTGAGCTCGGTGTTGTTGGGAGTGCAGGCATTCCCCCAGTCTCACACTGCTGAAAATATTGCTTGTGTGAAAGCCTCCCTGATGGAGGAATGGGGAATCTCAGGCAAGGTGACATGCATGGTCACCGATGGTGCTCCTAATATGGTGGCATGCGTGAGAGACCTGAAGCTTCGCCACCACATTTGTGTTGCTCACACCCTCAATCTTATTGTGAAGAGGGCGCTTGACCACCAACCTGCGCTCTCTGGCCTCCGGGCCAAAGCAAGGAAGCTGGTTGGCTACTTTAGAAGCAGCAACCCTGCTAAGGTATCCTCTTTTATTTTATTCCAATATATAATGTTAATAGTTTGTCTGTACTCCTACTGCAGTGACTTAATGGCCTACTCTTCTGTATCTTTAAAGGAGAAGCTTACACAAGTGCAGCTTCAGCTCGGCCTGCAAGCAACCAAGCTGATGCAGGAGGTGGAAACAAGATGGAACAGCACCTACTTGATGCTGCACCGTCTGGTGGAGTTGAGGGAGCCAGTAGGAGCGGCATTGGCTGGATTGCACACTGACATTCCCTATTTAACTGCCAGTGAGTTTGATATTGTTGTAGCGTGCCTTTCGTTACTCTCTCCTTTCTATGACGCCACCATGGAGCTCTCGGCAGAACAACACGTGTCGGCATCAAAAGTTATCCCCCTCCTGAAGATGATAGAGAATGCCCTTCAGGAGGAGGACACCAAGTCGGCACCTGCAGAAGCAGTGCAAATAGGAGAGCAGCTCATCAGACATCTCAGGGAGAAGCTGCACATGCTCCAGTCGATGAGCATCTTGTCGCTGGCTACACTCCTGGATCCACGATTTAAAGTTATAGCATTTTTCAGCAACACAAAAGCTGCTGAAGCAGTGAAGCGCTTGACTTCAGAGTGTGCCACCGTAATCCGACGGAACCTAGAAGAGAACACTCACGAGATTCCCCAGGCTTCCACCTCTCAAGAATTCAGTGGAGGTAATCTTTTGTATTACATTTTGAGATTACTTATTCCTATTAAAACACTTACTAACCTGACCTGTGGTTTCCATTTAGGTAGCAGACTTTGGCAAAGATTGGACACTAGTGTCATGGAGGCAAAGAGGACTCCAAATGTCTCAGCAGATGCCACCGTAGAGGTCCAGCGCTACCTCTCAGAGGCGAACATAAGCAGGCTGGAGAACCCCCTGGAGTACTGGGCTAATCATCGGTCACTGTACCCCAATCTGTACAAACTTGCACTTATTTATTTATGCACCCCGGCATCATCTGTGCCATGTGAGCGTGTCTTTTCAAAGGCTGGAGAAGTAGTATCAAAAAAGAGAAATCATTTGAAACCAAAAACTGTGGAGAAATTGTTGTTTCTTAATAAAAATGCATGAAATCATTCAAGTTACACAAGCATCAGCCTATTCATTACCCCTCCCTAGTTCCATAAGCACTTTCACTGTCCTCTGCCTGAATAAGGCTATGCCATTTTTGTAGAGTCACAGAAAAACATTATTACACAACATGCCATATCACATGACACTCCTATTTTGGGAATAATTACACACAGAGAATACATTCAAACAATATTTTATTGTACACATGTGTTTACAAAATTTATGTAGACAAATGATTTCGTCCTACACCTTCTGTGAAGTCATTCCCAAGAGCCATAATAGACAAAAATTAATGCATCACACGTGTTAAGATACAGCTGGCTGTGATTATACAACTTGCCAGTAGGTGGTGCTGTGTGCACATGAACCATCAAGAAATGAACCTTTTCTCGAACCAGTTGGCTGAGTGGTTCAATGCCTCATGAGGCTTCATCTCGCCATCACTAAGGGTTAGACTTGACTTGGAAGAAACACTCGGAAAAGGTTCTAGGTTGGTCATGTACCACGCTGGTAGCGAGTAAGAACTGACGCCCTCCTGCTGGAACGCTGCTCCTTAAGAAGAGCAGCAATCAGTGGTGGATGGAAAACACCTGCCCGTCACGCCCTGCAGGGGAAGAGAGAGAGAGCCCAGCCCGCACCTGGCCTACAGAGTGTGACATAGACAGACTTAATTGTCAATCATCTGCACGTTCATAAATGTACATCTGAGCTAAATTTGTCCTTTTTGACTTTATATACTTTTTATAAATAAATTAAATAAAGTCTGTTTTAGTTCACCTAACATAAATACTTATTTGAAAAAAAAAATATTAAACAAAGTCATAGACTTCACGCGACTAATATTCTCTTCTTAAAAAACGTTTTTTGACTTCACTAAACAAATACTTAAAAAAAGTGAACAGTCTTGACCTGACATATATTTAACAGATACTGATATTGCAAAACTTGCCATTTAATCAAATATAATAAATTGTTTCTAAATCTAGCTATTCATTTTTTGAAGAACATTGAACTTTTTTTTTTTTTTTACAGTATTAGAGCAGCAAGGAGTGGTTTTACAAAACAAAACAGAGTATAACACCACATGTAAGCTGTATTGTTACTTTGTTTTATTTTTATGTAATATTTTTGTAATGGCTATGAGTGAAACAGTGGTGGGGTGCGACTAAACCAGTGGTTGTACCTCATTAACAAAAGTTTTTCAAACCTCTTGTCAGAAAGTCCATTTCTCCTGGGCATGAGTACTAAACCCCCAGGACTAAAAAACCGCTCCACTGGAGCGCTTGATGGGGTTGGAGTGTTATACTTCAAGAACATGTTCTGTATGTTTTAAAACTGATGAAGAATCTGAAGGTCACAGGCTGACCTCAGATAGTCCATGACTTCCTTTTCTGCAGAGTAGGTGTCCTCTGGCTCTACTTTAAAAGAGACTAATCTCACCTCTGCTGGCAGATGTGGTGGGGACACTGGGAGGACTCTGTGCTGCAGGAGCAGTTGCGTAACACTCTGCTTTTAGAGGCTCTTTGACACGCTCTCTCCTACCTGTATCTCTCAGCCATCAGAGTTTAAATTCTGCACAACTGGCAGCTGCGAGAAGGGCATCTTTGTCCTCCAGCACACCGGCAAAACAAACTGGATTGCCTGAAAAATATAATGGATATGTTTATGCCCACAAGACCAACAAGTATTTATTCATTTCCGTTAATAGTCGCAAACTGTGGGATAGCTATCACAGATTAAATTTTGTTTTAGGTTACTTACTAACATTTGTATTTGTTTTTATCTTCTTATGCAATAATTGCAATGATAATGAATATTCTGTTCCATATTCATACAGTGTAAGATGGAACATACATGCACCATGGCATCTGGAAGGCCTGCTGTCATCCTAGAGAGGTCACTTTTAAGTGCCAAGTACTTCTGCATTAGTACTTCAAGTGTGGGTCGTAAAGTTCCATATGGACAGTCACCTTGCAAAATGTCCAGTGCTGCAGTCATAGGCTTTGTGGCAGTGCATGCAGGAAGTGGTACTCTTTGAAGGACTTAACTCCGAGCTTGGTGCACAACGTATTGAGCTCACTCATGGGGATTTCTACTATTCTTTTTATAGCATCAAATAAGGAATTCCACCTTGTGGACCTTTCTTTCACTGACTTCCTCCACTGTTTCTGATGCAAGAGTAGATCTACTTGAATTGGTCCAAAAGGTCATGCATTTTGCTGTGCTGCATTGGTTGTTAAATATTTCTCCACATCACTTGTGGAAATGATGTTAATGGTGTGTCAGGCACACCTGTGGTGGGTGGGGGGGGGGGGGGGGAGACACAGCTGGCCATCACTTTCATTCTCAGCTGAGAAGATTTCTAATAGATGTGAAAAAGTGACATCATCATCATCTGTGGAAGTGGACTCTTCCTCCCTTGTGTCCTCTTCATCATCGGACTCTTTGGCAGGCTGATAAACTTGAAAAGCCTTGACAAAGTTAGATCCATTATCAGTCACTGTTGCTACTACTTTGTTGAGTAGTCCATATGTGTCATGAACCAGAGACAGAGGACCCAGTATTCAGCCAGACAAGCGAGTGATGATTAAAGACAGTTTATTATAAGCTGAAAATGGGACAGAAACAGGATCAAAGGGTCACAGAAGCAGGCAGGCAGTCCGAAGGGAGAACCAGAGTTCTTTAACCAAATACCAGTCCAGGGTCGAGCCAGGTGACCAGATATGCGGGAAAGTTCAGAGCAGAATCCAGGAGCAGAGTCAGAGCATCAAACAGTCCGTAAACCAGCAGGGAATCCAAAATCCGACAGGGGAAAGGCAAGCTCAGGAAAACAGAAGACAGACTACGGATCGGATAACGGGCAGGCAGACAGAAAAACCGCTAGATAGAACTCACTGGAGGTTTGTAATGATCTCGCAGATTGTAGCAGGATGAGGTGGGGTTAAATAAAGAGGTGTACAGGTGAACAGGTGAACAGAGCAGAGTGCTAATTACAAGTGACAGGTGGAAATAATCAAAGGGAAGGTGGTAACTGAAGTGAACTGAACTGATTGGTTAGTGACTGGAGGTTGACAGGTGAGGAGATCTGATTGGCTGGTAACTGGGAGTGACAGATAAACAGATGGAGTGAGCTGGCAGATTGCTGGGAGGAGACAGACCTGAACTGGAAACAGAGATGTGAACTGATCAAAATAAAGCAAAGAACAAACATAAACCAAAACAAAACCCAAATCGTGACAATATGAAGAGTGAATGTTTTTGATTTCTGCATCAGTGACATCATACGTGTGTCTATCGCGAATTCTCCGACATGCTAATACAGCCTTGTTAAGCTCTAATGTGGATTTACTGATCCAGTGGACCGTTACCCCCAGATAGCTTCTGTTGTTGGCAGTCCAAATATCAGCAGTAGTTGACACAAGCATGACCTCCTCCAGCACGGCCTTCAGATTTATTTCCATCTCTGTGTCGTCCTTATCCAGGTAAGATGAAAAAGCTGTTCTGTGGAGCAGCTTGGCATTGATAGTAGTAGGGATCTTGTTTATGAAGGCACGAAACGAGGGCGAATCAACAGTGTTTAAGGGCTGCATTTCTTCAACAAAACATTGCCCGACCACTTAGTGGTTTTGCCCCGGAGTCAATCTTTTGTTATTTGGTTGGAGGGGGACCTCCTGCAGTCACAGCTCTTTGCTTCGAACCACCTGGTGGGATTGTTTCCGTAAGTTTGACTGCGCTGTGCTGTGACTCCAAATGTGTCATCGTGTTTTTGAAGCTGGATAACACTTTGTCGCCAGCACAGAGAGTACAATGAACCTTAATATTGTCATCTTTAGATGACAAAAACTCAATGTAGTGACTGTATTTCCAGCTAGAAAACACACATCTTTCTCCCTGTATTGTTATTGACTTGTGTTGCTGGCTATTTTTCCTCGTGTGGCGCATACGTGACGTCATGTCAATCTTCCCACTGTTTAACTTATCAGCCTATAAAATAGATTAAGCAGGAATAGGATATTAAAAAACAGATGCTAAATACCTGGGGTGAAGGAATCTTATCAATGTCTAGCTTAGATGAATAAAAAAACATAGTAACAAATTCTTGTTACTCCAAGTTTCAAAAGAGAGTGGAATGATGGGAAAATACCATTTTCATTCTTAAATCTGTTCAGAGCGTTTCTGAATACGTTGAACAGCCCTACAATTCGCCACGAACAGACACACGCAAACTGACTTTATGGTTTTGTTTGCTTTTGACAATTTCATTGCAGTGAGAGCTGAGTTTCTCATTCCCTGAACAGAGTAGAGTCTCCAGTCACACACACACACACACACACACACACACACACACACACACACACACACACACACACACACACACACACACACACACACACACACACACACACACACATGCGGCAAGCAGCATGTGACTGGACTGCCAGCTTTCAGATCTGCCTGCGCTTCTCCTGTGTTCTGGCTTGGTGCCACATGCTGTAAAATGAGATTATTATCTGTGAAATGATAAGCCCTCTCCCTTCTCCTTGTGATCCAGACAGGAAAGATCTGGGTCGAACGCAGACACTGAGAACTTGCTGCAGGCCAAAGCTGCACCTCTAGTGGGGGGAGACTAAATTCTTCAACCTCGTTAGCTAAATCTGTATTTGTTTCCCGAACCTTGAGGTTCAGACGGAGAGCGGGAAGCCAGTGAACCCATGGATATCTCTTCCTGCCTGGAATACTTTCAGAAATGATCCCAGGTTAAACAAACATTCAGGGTGTGAATTGTCATCGCTAGCCCCTGACTGCTGATTCCTCTTGCTAGAGGCCCTCCGCAGTAGATGCCTGGCTCTGCATATTTTGCTCTCAACCAGTAGAAGCACGTGTAGAGGTCAAAGGGACACGGCAGGGAACTGATGTGTCCCTGTTTCTGAAAATCTTCAATGTTAGTACTTTGCCCTGATGGCTAATCTTTAGCGGGTGAGAAAGATAAGGTGACCGGGCGCAACAATGTGGACAAAAGGTTCTCCATTCTTGTTTGCTTCAACCCTGGTCAACTGTGACCTCTGGGCACCCTCCTCTGGGATCTTGAAGGGAGCTCAGTGGGGGCCGTGCTCCTCTGACGAAGTAATTAGCGTGAACAATAACACACAATTGGTTACAGTTGAATTCGCTTGAACTCATCTAATAAAGCAGGCAATGCACCAAGTGGCTCAACGAAGCGCTCAGTTTGGGTAATGATACACGTTCTTTGATGTTTAATGAAAGGCATCTCTCGCTGTTCAGTTTGCTCAGTTCACTGCATGCTTGATGGCGGCATGCGATGCAGATAATGATAGACACAAGGAAGAAGTGTGCATGCAAACCTAAACACAAGCTATCACACAAATTATATGAAACATGTCACAACGCACATTACATAAACATTCATTTGACATATTTTACTGTTTTACTAAAGAAAAATGTACTAAGTTGGGAGGCCCAGAACAGGAAAAACAACCCTTTTAACATCTGTATCAGCATCTGTACATTATTTACAGTCTTTTTTCTCCCCTTTCACAAACACATGAGAATCCATCCTTTAAGTGTAAATAGGTAGAGCAGATTTCTCAGTACAAGGCCACGAGAATCGCCAACCCTGCTATATGCAACAAATTTACCCTGGAGTAGTGCTCTTCGAGGATAACCTGGTGAGGGCAGACAGTCGGAACGAATCATACACTCAACATCCTGATTTTTATGTCTTTTCCAATAATCGCTGTGAGTCAATGAAACCAAAGCTATGAAGCCTAAAGTTCTTTTTTTTAGTCCGGCTGCAGCCATTTTAAAATATATTGTACAAGCTATTAGGCTATGCTCACACTTTCCCCCCTTTCTTATACTTGATTCAATACCAGGGGTTATCTGTGACTGTGTGACAAATACATTTTACTTTGAAACTCTGGGCTGAACAATTCACAACTTTCTTTGATCCTAAAGAAACCAGTCTATACTTCTTCTTTTAAGGTCAGAAGATCGTTTCATAGGGAGCACAACATATGCTAATCTCTTTGTGCAAGGTTCCTGATTGTGGTGCCATATTTTTTGGCATGAACATTGTAGATTACTTGTTGAAGTGCTTTGTTAGGACCAGAGCTGCCAGAACAACCGTTGTACATTGAAATGGTGCAACTAAAGCATTGCAAAAAAGTTACTTGGTGTGCTGCCGGGGCAGTGTGAACATGATGGGATAATACTTTGGCATTAACGCTAGGGTGTCCAGGCCTGGTTCAGTTTGTCTGATGACCGACCACACATGTCCTTGCAGGCCACACTTCATGGATAAGATGTCCTGCTGCTAATTGGTCCCTCCACTATGCAACCAGGACCTTGATAAGCCACCACAATAAATCATTCTGTTGTGAAATGAAATGCTAAAAACATGCAAACTCATTAGAGATCATAATTATATCATTGCCAGTGCTACTTATTTATCTCTTTTGACATACTGGTGGTCTTTTGCTTTTACTTCTTTAATGTAGTAATTAGTCCTCAGAGATATGTGTTTGTCTTCCCCCTATCTTGCAAGTGGTGAATTAGTCTCCTAAACCATCTTCTGTCTGGTACCATTATGGCGGTGGAATAAAATTAAGTTGGAAAATGTTATTACATTACTGCACTATATCTATCTATCTCTCTATATGTATATATATATATATATATATATATATATATATATATATATATATATATATATATATATATATATATATATATATATATATATACAAGATCTTAGAGCCTTCCCTTCAGGCATCTTGGAGACTTTTGCATTGTGGTTAGGTGGGACAAAAACAAAAGCAGTTCTACCCTCAACTAAACCCATGTTTGCACTGCGGTGGGTTTCTTTTTCCTTTGGTCCGCTGGTGCTCCTGCTTCTCTGCCGCTAGCTTACCGCTCCTCCAACTTTTAAAGCTATTGCCCTAAATCCCCGTAAAAATGTTTGATCTTCTTTTGGACTGAATTTTTGGACAATAATCTATACCATATTTTAGTTTGTCAGTGTCATGCAATTCAGTCTTACTCAACATTTCCTTTTGGACACCTTCATGCAGCTCGACGACACACCATTAAATAGTGACCTAGATACAATAGAGATGTGATCATATTAAATCTGCACTGACAATCATTTCCACACAGCACTCGGAGGCAGTTTGCTCGGTCTACTCCCTGAAGTGCTGATTGATTGCAGCTCTCTCTGTATTTACTGTTTGAAGAGCTGAATCCAGCATTATGAAAAGAACCGAACCGACCTCTGGTGTCCACTTATTTTGTTGCTGCCTTAGGCTCCTCAGCATTTTCCGACCAACTCAATCTTCTTTCCATCAAGTCTCTATGCTCTCCTTCATATAATTCACTAGATACAAAAACAAATTCCTGAACAGAATGGAATTGATTGTATTCAGATTTTAAGAGTTTATATTTCCATCTCTGTGTTTCTGAAAGTTGACCTTGTTGCAATATCCTTTAAATGCAGGAAATACTTACTAACGCGATCAAAGAACCTTGTTTTGCCTGGTTGTGATTCCAGGACAAAGCTGATGGAAACTTGTTGCATCCAGACTGGTTGATGGAACACTTACCGTTCAGTTCCCATATCTTTATCTCTGAGGAGATCAGTAATACTACACTTTCCTCTTTTTCTACAGCCAACATAACATAAAAGTTTAATTTCAAAGTTTTAAAAAGGGGGTCAGATTACGATATGCAAGACAAAGGCAAGTCAAAGACAAAAGTCACGACAAAATAGCGAACCATATCTTATTTCAGCAGCAATCTTTAATTAGAACAGGGGGTGTCAGGGGAGGACTCGCTTCTTTGACTCCTGATTGGTGAGGTTGAAATGATTTCCATTCCTGCATCTATTAGCTTTGACTCTAGAGGACACATCTGTTTTTGTTTACAATGCCTGGCACTAGAATATATTCTACCCTCTGCTATTCTTTTATTTAGGTGCTGAAGGGGCTTTGGTATAAAATGGGTTGTAAAACAGCGTTCAGTATTGTAAGAGTCTGAGCGTATGCCTATAACTTAGACTGAACTCTTCAGAAAAGTTCCTCAGGGATTTGATGTTTGCTGTGTTTTAAAAGAAATCAAAGTACATAAACATTCAACGTATTTAATGTATTAGGTTTATTCTAATGACTTTGCCTGATTATAGTGAGGTGCGGGTGAAGTTCTGTTACAGGGAATTAAATTAGTTTGTGAATGTGAGTGTGCTTGGCTGAGAGAAGAGAAACGTGCTAACTCGAAAAATTTAAATCTAGAAGCAAACTATTTAGACAGGAAAAGCTTCATTCCTGCATTTTCTGGAGATATGACAACAATATAAAAGTGCATAGCAGCTTAATCATTCAAACACAATGTTATTCTTGAGAACGATGTTTCTTTGTAAAGCTCTATTCAGAGGGTATCAGGTCTAAAAGTGAATTACACATTGGTAATCATAATTTGACAATAATAATACTAATTATTGGTTGTACAATTGTAACTACATCACTGGATATGGCTGCAGGTAAATCCCTGTTGGCATTTCATACCCAAATCAAATTATCTTATTATCATATTCTTATCAATTGTGTACAGTTTATTTCCCTTCTTGTTATTATGTTGATGTATTCGGGAGATTAATGATGGTATATTTCCCAGATCTGATGTGTAACTTAATTTGATTCTATAACAGTATTTGAAGATTTTATTCTACAAACTATTTCCACTGATTATGGTTATTATTATTATATTTGGACCCTCTGACTCTATTGAGACATGACAAACTCTGACCTGTGATTAAATCAAAGAATACATTGGTAGATATTATTTATTCAAGTCACATAGCCACATTTCCCAGACTGTAGTAGAAATTACCATAGACAGTCAATTTTCAGAGCAGGTTGCTTCTTTTTATAACCCAGAAAGTTGTGTAAGAAATGACCAAAGTTGGAAAACTGTGAAACTGCGAGGGGTTGAATGACAAGCATCCATTTACATTTGCAAATGGATGCTAGTCATTTATTCCCACATTAACGCAGAAGAGTAAGGAATTAACTTAATTGACGAAACCACAGGGAAATGTATTAAGTACTTTCTGAAAACTTGTTTCACATGTAGCATCACCATCAGATGTTTTTATTAAATTTTTATTCAAAATTGACATCCAGATCTTATCCTTAATCAGATGATAAAAAACAATTTCCTCTTCAATTGTTGATTAACGTTAAATCGTGCCGGTGTTGACATGTGGGAGCTCCTGATTTCCCAGTATTATGCAATGAATATATTTTAACAGCTTTTTCACTTGTCTTTGACTCTAAATCCCTCCTCACATTTAGAGTGCTTTGTTCTAATTTATAGGAGTTATTGCATTCACACACCAACTTTTAGTCTCTACCTGAAGTCAGCACTGTGGGAGAGGTCTATCAACGAATACATGGTGATATACATAAAACAAATGAATCAGGACCGCCCTTTAGACCTGTAAAGGTGAGGTGTATTCTGGACCAGGTCTGACGCAGAGGCCTTCCCAGGTAAAAACTCTATCCCCCACCTGTACAGGCTATATAACATGCGTTCACAGTCCTCTCTTCATCTTATTCAGATGTGACAGTCATCAGCTGTAGGGAGACAGGTGCTTATCTTCAGCAGGCTAGTGGCCAAGAGGCGAGGTCCACTCCGGACAGGTCGCCAGTACATCTCAGGGTTTTGTCATAACCGTAAAAACACATCTGCAAAGCTTGGTTTCCATAATGCTAACAGAAGCTAGCCTGTCAGCTCCGGGGCTTTTTATGAAGTCAAGCCTTAAAACAAAACAGTAAAACCATTTTAAGTAAACCGTTTAACTTTCCCTGCCTAACTCTGCCAAACCTCTGTGACTTTGTGTCAGTTCGGTTCACCTTGGGGCCTGCAGTTGGAAGCAGTCGAAGCAGGGTGAAGGCTGGTTGTCTGAGCAGCGACAGCGAGCAGACGGCTAGCTCGAAGCGGGGCTGTGAGGAGGCGGCTCCCACTCCTTCATGCGGGTCTCAGGCCGTAGGAAGCTCAGCGCTGCGGGGCTACAGCATGTGGATCTCTGCGCGGCAGAAGTGTGGCTCACTCCTGGGTCATCTTTTATCCTGCATAGCTTAGGAAGATCATAAACATCATGGCAGTCGTCTTTTCAAGTTCCGATGTTGGGAAAGGGCAGGGATGTCCTCAGCTTGGCCGACCCTGCATGTTTATAGGTCTCTCCAGTGTGAACTCCTTTCTGCTCGAGGGTCCACAGGCAAAGAGCTGAGTGTGTTCTCCTCTATGCTGCTAGGGTAGCAGGTGAAAGAGAGTGATAAACATGGGCAGCATGTCTTTATACAGTGAGCCCCCTGCTGTGAGGTGCCTGTAACCGTGTCACGTTTCATGTTGTTTCCAACTGAGTCTGATTTTATTCCTCATGGCTTGATTGCACAGCAGAACAAACAACCGTGTATGGAGACACCCATATGTAAGGGTCATTTTGAGAAACCAATTAACCTAACAGTCAAGTTTTTGGACTACAGGAGGAACCGGTTTGCAGGTCGCCATGCTCACACACCTTGTCAGTTCTGCCTGCAAATCCTTCCAAGATCTGAACTTTGTTGCTCTACTGATCTGATTTAACATGATTTATGTCAGACAGTGACAGAGAAGGCAAGGCAAGGCAAGTTTATTTAAAAAGCACTTTTCAGTAACAAGACGATTTAAAGTGCTGAGAAAGGTTATGGGTAATTTTTCTTTGTATATATGGTCCATTCAAGCAATTTGTATTTGGAAATACCACAACTATTTTTGTCTACGGAAGATGAAATTCAACAAGTTGAACTTTATTACTTTATTGTTTATGCAATGGCATACAACATATGCTTTTCTCTGGGAAGCATTTCACATAAAGTATTTTAAAGGCTGCTGTCAGAATTTTCTACATCCTGTTAAAACATTGTACGGGGTCGTTATCTTCCTCAACATGCAGAAAGAAAGAGGAACATGTGTTCGGTCAGCAGTCCGTTTAAGGTGGAGTTTTCTACATCTGAAGACAAGACCTGAGAGACCTTTAGGAAATGTTGTTCCAAATACTTTTTGTGGAGCTTATATAACAGCCTGGCAAGCAGATGTACTTAGATCAGTAGCAGCAGGACAGCAATGTCCAAGGAGTTGCAAGCACAGCTGAAGTCATGCAGCCCACTACATATTATTGCATTCTGGAGGCTAAATGGTGCTTGACAGCCTTTTAGGATCATCCGGATACATTACTGTCGGTGGTGATGTGTGTGTGTGTGTGTGTGTGTGTGTGTGTGTGTGTGTGTGTGTGTGTGTGTGTGTGGGGGGGGGGGGGGGGGGGTTCAATGGGCTTCCTTCTCCATCAGATGGGCCAAGAGATTCACAATACAGGAATTATGTGTGGGTTGTGGTGGTAGTGTGTTGTCTGGCTAAAGATGCTCTGAACTGAATTTGCAGATGGGAAGTAAATTATGTGCAAATCCTTGGCAAAGATATTGAGTGAGGTTAGGAAATAATGTGGGAATAAAAAGGATAGCCAGAAAAGCATGTGGCTTAATTTGGACCACCAGTTATCCTCTGTCTTCGACTTCAAGTGTTGTCTATTTATCTGTTCAGTTTGCGTCTCTGTTACACCATAATTGTTCATCTCAAGTAATTTAAGTTTCAAACGCAATCTCCTGCAGTACTTTACTCTCTTGCAAGTCAAGCGGCTTATTGGCTGGAATGAATAGAGCTAAAGGTTATTTAAATCAAATTGCAATTTGTCCAGTTCCAATCTGAACTATTTTAGACCAACAAGCCCGTTTTTGTATTCCTACTAATTACATTTCACTTCAAAGCAACTCCGACCATTTATTGCGCACATTTAAAGACATGTATTGTTTGAATGTCACACAACAATTAGACGTGGTAAAAAGTGTCACCAGAAACAAATTTGTAAAATACTGTAGCTATGGCTTTATGTCTTTTTTTCTTGTATCATGGGTCAATGCTTTACACCCTAGAAATAATGATCATGCAATCATTTTCATGACAACTCCTCATGAAATCATATTTAAACGCTAGAGCTGTGATGTAAATTTTAGTTGTGAGAGTTTAGTGATTAGCCCATGGGTGACACACCCTTTGAAGACATCTGCTTCATGACGGATTGCTGCAGCACACAAAGGCCAACCGTTTTAGTCGCTTTGGACAAAGAGAGGTTCAACCAAAACGCACTTCCTGGGTTGCCAACAATCTAAGGCCACCTGTGTTCTAAAGCACAACAGAACACATCTCAGTTTAATTTGATCGCATACTGTAGGTTTCAATGGTGGGGGTCAGATTAGTCTGTAGGTGACTTCATGCTGGGCACTTCTTTGACTTTGGTTCAGCTACTGTTCGTTCTTAATTTAAAGACAAAGCGACACACACACACACACACACACACACACATATATATATATATATATATATATATATATATATATATATATATATATATATATATATATATACATGGTGATCTGTGAAAGCAGCTGCGTTTGTGGATGTTGGAACACTGAGTTACTAGCTGCTCCGCTGTTAGTCGACACTGTGGGTATCAAAGCATCCATGTTTCCCACAGTCTTTACATGAAGCCCCGTTGATTATGGTTACTGGAGTAGTAGCATTCCAGTAGTGTCTTATTGTCTCCTCGACTCCATTGCCTTTCTGTTCTAGTTGCGCATTTTTCATCAAAGTGCCCTGATTCGTCAACACTTGACGCAGACCTTGTTTTACCGGCGACGTCTGAGCCGGGATGGTTCTCTGTTTATCTGTTCTCAGTAGGAAGTTAGCCTTAATGGTCTTGCCCAAGGACCAACACTGGATGATGTTATAAGCCCACTTTATACATATGCACATTATATACAAATGCCCCATGCGGGGCATGCATGGAAGTCTGGCACCCCACTAAATCATCAAAAGTGTCAAATTAACATGATACCCATGTTCATTCTGAGTTTATATGTCAATGTTATTGCTTGCGTGTTGCTACACTTGTTTTTGCGTGTCTCGTTTGTGTCTCATGTGTGTCCTGCTGAGTGCTGCACGTGTTGTTGTTTTGGATTCTTGAAACACAAATATCAAGAACCAAGAGTTTTTGTTGGGATTATGCAACCTTACATACATTTTGGTGAGACGTCAGCTCAGAATGCACACACAACACAGACACAAATTAAAAACACAAATATGTGAGAAACTCTGCCCCTACAAATATCCCCAATAACTCTCTGATGGTACGGAACATGAATATTGTATGTATTTCTTTATACATAGAATTATTAGAAACTATGTGCAAATGTGGATGTTTTAATGAGCTATTTGCTTGATTTGGACGTATAACAAAAATTGAAAATTATGGTTGCTGTCTAAATTCGTTTTCAGAATGGTTCTATCTTTAAAACGAGACACAAAAAAGGTAAAACAAAAAAAAAAGCTTTTCAGTGTTCATCCAAGCATCGTTATAAGTAATAATGAGTGTAAAAAGGAAACGTGTCTTGGATTTAAAACACAACGAAGGACGTCACACAATCTCATGAGGTAGAATAAACCACCTCCACCAACGCCACAACTATGTATACTAGTTCAGCCGTTAGTGTGAATTTGTTTGGTGTTCTAATCAAAGTTTTTTGCATTTAGTAGAAAAGAAATCAGGCATTGTTATGGCTTAAGGCAACAAATCAACTTGGTTGGAAATGGATCAATGTCTGACTTGAAATGCTTTACTTTATTACATAAACTGCCGAGGCTACATGTGAAAATATGCAGTTACACGTTGCTACACATCAGTTGGAAATGTTTGAAGGGAACAACTGTGTTGATTTATGACACCAAGAGACCTTGACAAAACAGCAGTGTGTGTCCATACTTAATGTGCTTCCGCACTTAAATATTTAGATGTTAAACATTTCCTGAAAATGAGAGGCCTTGCAGTGGTTAGAATGCAGAAACGTCATTCTTGGATTTTAAATCACAGTCTGGATTTGTGCACACCCAGGACAATAATGTTCCTTCAGAGTGCTCTGAAAATTATAAGACATTATAATTGAGACCTTTTTATTTTTTTTAGAAATATGTTCTTTTTTAAATTACAGATGTGGGAATAAAACAAGTAATCCACGCAAATCCATAAAAGAGAAACTGCAAGCATGTGTTGAAACGTCCAGTTGTGAAACAAAGAAAGGCTAAACTCATACAAAACAATTAGGTCAGAAGTCAAACTGGTATTGGAAACCTGGTGGTCCTGCAGACAGACTGGGGGTTTCTCATGTCTTAGAGGTCAGCTCTATTTGCTGAGGAATCCAGCTTGTCATATTGCATCTGCGGATCACAGAAAATTGTATTAGATTGTGCCGTTTGCATTGCTGGAGTGAGTGGTGAAAAAAGAGAAAGCACCTGAACATGTCATGGGTTGTTTGTGAATCAGTGAGCTGTGTGACAGTGAGCCTAACGCCAGCTCCACAGGGCACATCTGCACATGTGACTTTCATATTACAGCAGCGCTGAACTGGATGCTGTCAAAAGGAGTCCTCTGACCTATGACACACAAAGACAAGAGCAGAGTGAATAGAAAAAAAAAACACAGGACGCAAAAGAAACGTCGCATTCCAGGATTCCCGGGCTCCCGGGCTGCCTGCAGAGACTTGGAAGCTGCAGGAAAAAGATTGGCTCAAAATGACCGGATGGAGCAAAGCTGACATCCTGAGAGGATGTGCATCTATGCAAATGAGGGAACGGCAAATCATTCTGCAAAGTCCAGTGAATAAGTTGCATAATTCACTTTCACCAGGATTGCGTTCCCATTTTGGCAACCGAGAACATGTTTGTTGAGAAGTGTTTCGTTTCAAACATCTGCTTGGGTGTTTCCCGTGGCAGCGGTTCAATACTCAGGAGCTTTTTGCTGGCAAAGCTCTACTAGATTTAGCCATGTAACCATTGGAGATAAATGGGTTAATTAAATACAAAAGTCCAATCAAATACCAACAACACAGTTATGTGATGGAAAAAAATTACAGTGAGAAAAAATGTATGAAAGACATGTCTAGTGGGTTTAAGTGTTTATCTCTAATGCCCCTTACATCTGAACAGAGTTCAGTGTTTTGCTTAAGTCACTTTGTCTTTGTTACTGGCACTAACATTATGCTAAGTGGGGTTGTTATGACACTTCTGTACACAAAAGACACTTCAGAAAAAAATGTATATACACATGTTCACTGCCACAGCTTTGTCATGGTCACAAGTGAATGATACAAGCTTTAACGGCGTTTTTCAAACTATGAACACAAACAGGCACTGGAAATACTGCAAGAATTTCCAATTGCAATTAAAGCACTGCTACTCAATGTAAAAATGTGTGCTTTCACATACAGAATAAAGGTTCTACAATTCTCAAATAGTGTTTTAAAGACTCTGTGTTGAATATAAAAATAAAAGAATAATACAGCTCAATTTGATCAGGATAAATATACTTGTTTTTCAACTAAAGACGATAAAATGAGCCAGAATTACCAAAACGAAACAACATGATAAAATATTGAAAAGTCAAGATGTATTGTTTTTACAGCCTTCACACTGATGGGTGGTTAGCCATGCTGAGTCTCCCATTTTCAAAACTTTAATCAGAAATCAGATTATCAGGCAGATTTGGTGTAATGTTCCAATTTATAACTCTTATTGTGTGTAGCCTGCATACTATGTATAACCCATATCCCTGTGTACCCCGCGGCTTGAATTTTGACCATGGTGCTATTTATTTGGGGAATCTACCAGGCATATGGGAGCATTATGTGAGTAAAACTATTTTTGAGTGTTGGCGAGACATAAAATGAAGTAAAGTATGAGGGATGAAATGTGAAACACTAAACTGGCTGTAAATTCCGAGCAGGGATTGGATGTAGTGTGAAAAAGGTCACACGGTTTAGCACAACCACTTTTACTTGGGATGACTGTGTTATATTAAATATTACATTTAAATTAAACGGTAAAAACGTCTAGCACATGCTAGAAATCTGATGCGCCTCTAGATTGGGAGAGGTTGTCTTTTTAGCGCATAAAGGCCCATGAGCTTTTGGATCATTATCGTTGGGTGGGTCCTGATTTTTGGAAGAAATGATGACATTGTTCGCTTTAAAACACTGAAAGTCATCAAAAGCGTTTCTAACTGCCTTCAATCCCCCCAAAGGAAGAATAGTGAAGGTTGCTGCTGTCTTGTTTTGTTACACTCAGACATGCTCTAAACGTTTCAAAGGAAGACAAAGAATTTTTTCACAATGAACATAATTTATGTTAAACTTTGTCTTCAGAGAAACGCTGTAACAGTTACCTAAATTTGAGGCTGGTGAATTTATAATCTTACAGCAATCGGTTTTAGCCAGAAGGAGGATGTTTCTCAAGACCTGGAAAAAAAAGCCATTTTTTTCACTAATTTAGTTTTCCATCTGAAAAGGCCACTCAGGAAGGGCTAAAAGGGTACAGACATGTCCAAATACCACCATCATCACTTGAGGCTCCAGGTGTCAGCCCACGTTAGTGTCAGCGACTTGCACTACACACATCTGCCCCCTTGCATTAGGCTCCAACGCTAACCCGGGGCTTCCCAGGCCTGAGACAGGCCACACCTGGTTTAACCTGTCCACAGATGTTGAGTCTGTTTGGGTGAAGGCTGAGAGGAAAGCTGCTGGGATGAAACTAATTCGCTGGCTGGGTCCCTGTGTTTGATTAACATGCTTTTATTTCTGAAAATATATCTTTAATATACGTGGTCTGAATTAAAGAGCAGTACCTTTGCTTGTGCCAGGAAGTGAAAGCAGTCTCCCTCTTTGTATACAGATTAAAACATGTCTGCGACTCATGGGATGTAAAAATAAAATAAAATAGGATAACTCAAAGACTGACGGGTTCTAAATGGAAGGAGCCTTGAAAGAGTATTGAACCCCACTGGACCTCTTCACATTTTATCACATCACTTCCCCAAATTTGAATGTTTTTCATTGTGATTCAATGTGAAGACCAGCACCAAACTAGTACACAATGACAAGGTAGAAAGAAAGTGATACATGGTTTTCCAATTTTTTTTTACAACTTAACGATTTCTGGAAGGCAAAGGCAAATTTATTGGTATAGCACATTTCAGTTCAAGGACAACACAAAATTGATTATTAAAACATAGGAAGATAAAAACAGAATAAAAGCAAGTTGGAATAAAATGTAAAAATTTAAACCAAATAAAACACGGGGAAATGGAAACTAAAAGCAAATATTAATGATTTTAAAAGCAGTTGGACTGCAAACTTTTACTAATGATGTTTCAGTTAACAGTTTAACTAGAACAGTCAAATGCAATCCTGTGTTTTTAATCTTGTTTTAAAGGCACTCAGGGTTTCAGCACTTTTACAGTCTTGTCGAAGTTAGATCTGCTGCAGAATCCACAGCTCTGTGGTGACAGGGGACCTGCTAGTTGTGCGCTCCACAAATCTGGCCTTCTTGCACCTGTCATCAGTTACAGTTGATCAAAACGATCTAATTGTACAAAGATATTAGTCAGGATAAGGATACAAAATATTAGTGATCCAAAAAAATGGGACAACAGTGACATAAAATAATGGGCTATGCTCCAAAACTGATTAAAGGACAAAATAGAAACTGGCCAAGGAAACTGTCAAGAGGCTGACAGCCACACTCATAGAGATTTTTCAACAACCACTGATTGTTGTCTACATGTGACAAAACTTTGTCTGGAATAAGGTGTAGGCTTAAAAGACAGAAGCCCCCCCCCCATAGCCACAAAGAAATAAGGTGGCGGCAGCATCATGTTTTGGTGGGACGTTTCTTCAATTGAACAACGCCTTTGTGTTGAGGCAGGTAAAATCATCAACAGCTCTATATATAAGTCAGTTTTGACCCTAAACATTCAGTGGTTAGGTTGAATGCTGAAGATGAAGAGAGAGAATTTATTTTTCAGTGTCACCATGAGTCTAACCTGCATTCAAACATACAAACGAATGCCTTAATGAGAAGAAAATATATATTTTTGCAATGGCCAAACCAAAATGTACAACTACACACATCTGTCAAGAGAAAACCTGTGGGGCCACCTGTGGACAGGAGATGTTTTCACAATCTGATAGATTTGAAAAATTGTGCCAAGGTAAATGGACTGAATTTATATAAATTTTTTCTGGTCATCCCAGTCGCTCAAAGAGCTTTACAGAAGAGGCACCGTCACCCATGTCACACTCAATCAAACAGCGATGTGTAGCTTGGTAGGCAACTTGTAAATGTCTTCCCCAGGGCCACATCTGGAATCGAATCCACAATTTTTAAACGGCAAGACAAGTACACTGTGACATAGTCGTAAACATTGTCAAGTCATGACTGAATGCTGGACTTGAGTTAGAAATGTGCAAAGTCTCAGTTTAAGGATGCGCAAACAAAAGCTAACAGGTTGTATTTCTGTTTCATATTGTTCCTTCTAACAGATTTGTTTGTTTTTAATTTATATTAAATGGGATAAATGTAAGATTAGATTTGGAAAAAAGATTTGAAGCATTATATAATTGAATTTTAATAGGGTTAAAGAGCCACCGTATGGTTGGATGAATTTCTCTACATCTTCATGACGACCCCTCATTACCTGCTGTTCACTGTACAGATGAGCACGGAGCTCAGGACAGGTCAGATATCATCTAAACAGAACCGATCTGTTGATCTCCTGGGCTCTGATGGGTTCCAGCTGCTCCTTCCCGCCTTTCCTCGTGAGCCCAATGCATCCCACATGTCACGCGCTGGCTGGCCGGGCAAGCTCACAGCTGGCTCGGAGCAAAGGACGAGAGAGCGAACAAAGAAAAGAACTGAAATAAAAATCAAGGTGCCAGCAGAACTTTATGTGTTCTGCTGGTCAGTCCCATCATAGAAATCTGGTTTATCTGCTTCACCTCAGAACAAATTAAACACAGAACATGCTACAGCAAATAAGCTGTACTGTTTCAGTATCTGCCAAGCATCTTTCAGAAACGAAGAACATATTGCAGTGGAAATATTGTGTTTACATAACCGTGCAGTGTTTCGAAGATAGCGCTTTGCAGTGGACATTATCAACTGGATACATCTGCTTCTACAATAACTCTAAAACATAAGCCAGCTATTGTTCTTTCACCTGCCTATCGCATCTGGTTTCCTACATCTGCAAATTACCTATAGTTATTCTCTGTTGGCAGAAAGCGAAGCTCTAAAGTGTCTTAATTTCTGCTGTGTTTCATCAGTTATTCCAGCCACAGCTTTTGTAGCAGCCCAAAGAGACTGGAGACCACTTGCCTACGCAACTCCCCCAACTCCTACATCCTCGCTCCTCCGTGTCCAGATCTTTACTCTGTGGCGTAAAACTCCTGCAAACACCCACACATACACACGCAAGGCAGGCCCTGTCCCGAGTGCCTTTGTCTGGAACCATATATCACCATAAATTGTTCCTTTGGGGATGATTCCTAATGCACATTTCACTAAATGTTTTGACATAATGTTATTTTATTTCTTGCTGCCGTCCCACAAACGTCTCTGTCGGACAGCTTTTTTTTCCATCAGAGAAATGCACATGTAGGTGCCGATTCAAGGGTTTGTATCCGTTTGTATCCGTGTGGTGTCAAAACGCATGAATGTGACTGCAAAGCATGCGTGCGTGTCCATTTTCTCAAGCTTGACCGTGGCAAAGAACTACTCACAAATGGTCAGAAGGAATGCCTTTTACTGGCATGCAATAGGACGCTGTGGAAAGGGGAACAATTAAAAAGAGATGTCTTATTTACATACATTTCTTCATTTTTACAATGCTTGGGTATTTGATGGAACTGAGATTGGATCAGTGTCAAAGTAACAAGAAGCCTTGTTTAAACTATGATCTATTGTTACCAAAGTAAAACCGCAAAAAGAATACTTGCTTGTTGCAATTTATGGTATGGCATAAAGTTTCCTCTGTGGATTTTCTGATCTGCGCCGTTTTACAACAATGCATAGTTCACCCCCTGAATCATGGCATTGGCTCCAGCCGGCGATGACTGGATTCATGTCAGTTTGACCATGGCAGTTTTCCCTGGGATGTTTTGAGCTCTTTAAACATGAGAAATCGCCTTAGTCCCGCACAAACCAGATGGCCCCCGCTATTACTTTTCACATCTCAGCTTCAGGCCAGAGACGGTAACACAGGCGAGCTGCTAATGACATGTGAATGTACATCGAAGAGGGAGGAATGCGTTTTTGCTGCCATTATTTATACGTAAAGCAGACCTGTTTATAGCCACATCCTCTAGTATTTCAGTGACTTCTAGCTTTGTGCTGCAAGTTTCATTGAAACTGTAGTAAGTATGGTTTGTTTCAACAGTTATACAAGATGACACAAAACTAAATGTATTTGAATGTATTAGACATCCAAATACACATATGTAACCTACTGACCCTCCATTCTATCGAAATAGTTTCAAACTTTTCCAAGATTCAGTGTGCGTTGGCAAGGTGTGTTACCAGAGTATTTCAGCCGTGTTATTTGCATTGGAAGAGTAAGAAGAACTAATGTCACAAGGTGAAATGTAAGCCAAAGTACTGAACGGCAATGCTGTGTTGTATCTCTCTTTGCAAAGAAATAAACCTATAGGTGCAGTTCTTTGCAAAACTATTCACACCCCCACAAACTTTTCCACATTTTGTCAGTTAACAAACAAAATCTTCAATGTATCCAATTGGGATCTTTTGTGATGGATCAACACAAAGCTGCAGAAAACTGTGACATGAAGGAAATTGACATGATGTTCCACATTTATTAGAAAATAAAAATCTTAAACTTTATGGTGCACCAGGAGATGCAGTGCCTCAGAGTGTTTTTTATTTAAATCCTTCCCTCGTAGATGGTTTTTTTATGTTTATTAGCCTGCAATCAGCATCAAAAAAAGTCCTAATTGGTGTTTCCTTGTCGACATCCCACCTGGTTCGGCTAAGAGTTTAAAAGCAGTGCTTAGTAATTAGTGTTCTCTATGGATTTTGCCTCTAGCTCTTGCATGTTTCATTTTGTATTTTGAAGCTCTCCTTAAAACCTAGTTATCATCAGCACAAAATACAATTACTAGTTATTTCGTACACGCTCTAAGAGTTTGATCCTTAATATATATAGGGCATGCTGTAAAATCTAACACTGCGCCGACTTATGTATGAATTAACGAGTTTCCTCTACTCCACTTAGAGTTGATGTTATCTCAACTATAAACCTCTGGTATGAGAGCCATGATTGCACCCTTGGTTTGTTGTTTGAACTTGCAAACCTGTGAGTTGTTTAACCTTTTTAGATTAGTTCAATTATTAAACTGCTATGACATTTTTATTTTTATTCTGCAAATGTATTTTAGCTAATCTAAAACAGTTTTTTCTAACAAACATTTACATTTTTACATCTATTTCACATTCTTTCTTCATGAAACTACTGAAAATAAAGTCATTTAGTGAGGATTTATTATGAAAGGTTTATTTTAACCATTGGAACTCCCGACACAGAACAATTTATGGAAATACAGAAAACAGTTAAAAGCCCTTTTTATGGAGTTTTCTCACATTTCTGCTGGATAACACATTATCTCCTCATTCTGTTATCTTGTGTTGTCTTTGAATTTTCCTTGGTCTTAAATGAATCTAAACAGTGTGATACCACTTTATCTGTAAGGACTTTTAGACCATTACTCTCTAGTTGGAGCTTTGAGATCCACTAACCAGATACTGTTAAACATTCCCAGATTCAAACTTAAAACCAGAGGAGACACTGGCGTCTGTGGGACAACCTACCTTTGTCAGTTAGAGTTGCTAATACTGTTGATTATTTTTAAATTTAGCTACACCAGTTTCTTGTATGTAAAAAGACAGAGTTTTAAAATTGTGCTTTTGGTCTATGAAGCACTGATTGGTCTAGGGCTGAAATATACTTCTGTGTTGTTTCTCAACTGTGAATCGTGTGGACCTATCAGGTCATCAGAGACCTGCTTCCTCAAAGTTCCCTGGTCCAGAACTGAACCAGCTGAGTTCGCCCTTTCTATACTCCTTAGCTGTGGAGCAAACTGACTGCCTTTAAATCAGGAATGAGCTGTTTCCCTGACCACTGATGACGCATGAAAGAATGTCATTGATGATTAAATTAGCATTTTAATAGTAGTTATTTTATGCAAGGTTTGTAAGTGCTTTACAAATTGAACTCGCTCTCTAAGCAAAGCTTAAAGTTGTTTAGTTTAAATGTTTTTCCTTTGATTTTCTGTAAAACACTTTGGATTGCCTTCTGTGTGAATGGGGCTATACAACAAAACATCCCTCTCCTTGCCTTTAAACCAATAAGTTTTTAGTCCCATTTATCATTGTATCTAATTTATGTGATGTTCTAATACACATCTGGCTTTTATTAGTAGTGTTTTATTATTTGTTCCTTCTAACACAAATTTGCCTACAGGAATTGTTTTTTTACATTTGCTATTTTGATTTAAAGAACAAGTTAAGTTCAGTTAAGTTCAACACTTTGACCGCAAGCCACACAGATAATGATGTGGCCCTCTCAATTATACATTTTGAGCTCATTGCTCACTCTGTCCGTCAGTTTTCAGCAGCCAGTTGTGGGGCACATCTGCAGCTGCTTGGTATGGATGTGACAAGTGAAGAAGTGAACTGATGTGATGAATGGGAAGACTTTAGCTGCTGCTTTGGTTCAATCTAAGCTGCTATGTCCAGCTGTTATTATTTGAACCTGTTGTGCTTCTGTGAAATATATTTTGGCTACAGACCTCAAGTGTGTGAAATAAAGTAGCTTCAGTGCAGTTCTTCAGCCAACACAGCTTACATAACCACTGCCTGTATGTAGACAGAGCTGCACACATTGATAGCAGTTGCACTACGTATAGTTTTACATGATGGCTTAAAGCCAGAATTGCATAACTATTACTGTAGAATCATGGCTAGAATGCATATAAAAGCTAAAAACATGTATTAAGTTGCTAATTAAGTCACTCACACACCCAAATCAGATTATCCAATCACTACCATGATTAGCGTATAAATGCAGCAGATTGCTTCTACCAAACATTTGTGAAGGAATGGGTTGTTTTCAGGTGCTCCGTGAATTCTAAGTTGTTGCTGTGAGAGGATGCCCCTCTAAATTGTGCTATAACAAAGCGGATGCAATTGGGAAAACAGCAACTCAGCCATGAAGCGGTATGCCACAAAAAAGTGGATAGCTACAGATCTCCAAACTTCATCCAGTCTTCAGATTAGCTAAAAAACTGTGCATAGAGAGCTTAATGGAAAGGGTGTCAATGGTCGTGCAGCTGCATCAAAGCCTTACAGCCTGGTTTATCATTGACGAAACCGCGAGGTCCGTGCGGCCATATTCCGTCATTTTGGCTCCCACGCCCCTCCACGTGGCCATAAGTTTCCACTATGCGCACCTTGGAAAATACCTAACTATGCGTGGAAAAACTTGGTGGACAAGCAAAACACTCCTTCTGGCGGAGGTTTGTAAATACAGACATCTCTATGATTCGGCCCAATAAGATCACAGTGATCAACAAATTGCTAACAATTCCTGGACAGAAATCGTCATTCTTAGAAGACAGCAAGAGGCGTAAATGTTTTTACACGTAAAAACTACTTTTATGTGTAGTGGGGTGTTGTAGTACGCTTGGTGAAGGAGCGCAACACTGCCCTCTAGAGTTTAGGAGACTATTGCTACTAAATGCTGCAGACGTTGTGTCCACACGTCTAATTTATGCATGGAACGTACTGTAGGTGTGTCAAGCATAAAGCAACCTTTAAGGCTCCTCATACTTGTGAGGACATATGTCCCCGGACGTCCGCGCATAGTCAAGGGAAGAACGCAAAGAGCTCAATTTTTATGACCGCGTACACGTATGCGGAGTCACACTACAAACTGCTGGGCGGCAAGAAGTCTTCACAATAAACTGTTGACTGAGCTGAGCTACACTGAGCTGCTCCAAGGACGCGTGGCACCACAGTCCCTCTCTCTGCGTGCATTGACAGGTGTGCGGTGGGTGCCTACTGGAAAAGAAACGTCTCTAGTTGTTCAGCTAGCTAATCACACATTTTACCCAGATGGATTGTAGATTTCCTTTATGTGTTTTTCTTATTACATTGGGCTGCACAGTGGTGCAATTGGTAACAGAGTTGCCCCTCAGCAAGAAAGTCCTGGGTTCAAAGCCCAGCCAGGGGTGTTCCTGCATCAAGTGTGCATGCTCTGCTTGTGCATGCATGGGTTCTCCATGCATGCACAATGCATGGAGAACAGCCCTCCCCCCTCACCAAAAAATACAAACTAGCTAGGTTAATTGGTCTCTCCAAATTGCCCTGAGATGTATCTTATTTTATTTATTTATAAAGTACTTCAAAACAACCATGGCTGCGACAAAGTGCTGCATATATAGAGGATAAAACATGGGGAAAAAATAAGAAAAGAAAGTTAAAACAGTATTAGCATCAGTAAAGAAATACAAACACAGAGTATCATGCTCTGCTAAAGGCCAAGAAATACAAATGCGTTATTAAAAGAGTGGACAGTGAAGTGGTTCATCTAATTTCGAGGGGAATATCATTCCATAGCCTTGGAGCAGCAACACTAAAAGGTCTGTCCCCTCTGAGCTTCCTTTTAGGCCTCCTGGAGCAGCTGGTCAGCTGACATGAGGCATGGAGCAGGTCAGAGAGGTAATTTGGGGCAAGACCATAAAAACTTTAAAAACCAAACAACAGCATCTTAAAATGGATTCTAAAATGCACAGGCAGCCAGTGGAGGGAAGCCAGGGTGGGGCTGATGTGCTCCTTCTCATAGTCTCCAGTTAGAAGCCTGGCAGCGACACTCTGGACCAACTGGAGACTTTTCAGGGAGGACTGGCTGACTCCAAGGTAAAGCCCATTAGAGGAGCCAAGCCGAGATGTAATGAAGGCATGACTGCTGTTTCAGTCTGTTGTTTTGAAAGAACGGGCTTTACCTTTGCCAGCAGCCTAAGATGATTAAAACTAGACTCTACCGCTGCTCCAACCTGGCGATCTAATTCAAACTCACTGTCTATCTTAAAACCCAAGTTTAAAAAAATCAGTTTTAAATATGGACCTAAGGAGTCCAGATCAATAAGGAAAATGTTCACAGGAGTCACTAGGACCAAAAACCATCATTTGGTTTTTGTTCAAAAAAATTTAAGAAGTTTAAGGTGATCCAGGCTTTGATGTCTTCAAGACACAACAGCAGCGGTTTCACTGAGAGGGCTTCCTTTTTAAATGACATATAAATCTATCATTAGCGTAACAATAGGAAAACATCCCATGCATCTTGATTATTGAACCCAGAGGGAGTAGTTAAAGCAAACAAAGCAAGGAACCTAAGACTGTGGAATCCCATGAGAGAGCAGAGGAGGGTTCAAAATCTGCTGTTCTAACACGCATATTTATATCTGTCAAATAAGACCTAAACCAAAAAATTCAGTACCACAGATACTTGGTGCTGAGTGAGTGTGTGTGTGTGTGTGTGTGTGTGTGTGTGTGTGTGTGTGTGTGTGTGTGTGTGTTGACCGGTGATGGACTTCCGACCTGTACCCCGCCTCTCGCCCAATGACCACTAGAGAGAGACAGCAGGATGGATGAATATTTTTATATTGTTTAAAAATCTGAGTTCATCTAATGATTTACTGGGTGATTTACTGGCTGTATTTTGTCAGCTGTATGGTGCAAAAGGGAATTACTGGGTCTGTTTTTCAGGAACTCAGCCCCTTTGGTTTCCGGTGAAAAGAAATTTTAATGCTTCCGCATACCAAGACATTTTGGACATAGTAAAGGTCCCAACTTTGTAGGAACAGTTTGGAGAAGGCCCCTTCAGTTCTAACAATGCTGTGAACCAGTGGATAAAGCAGGGTCTATAAAGGCAAGGATGAGCGAGTTTGTGTGGAACAACTTGGCTGCCCTGTACAGAGTTGTGATCCAAACTTAAAACGCCTTGGGATGAACTTGAGCAGCGACTCCAAGCCAGGCCTTCTCATCCAACATTAGTGTCTGATTTTCTTCTTGAAGAATGAGTGGTGGCCTAGTGGTTAGAGCACAGAGCTTCGGAGAGGTTCCCAGAGGTTCTGAGTTCAACTCTCACAAGCTGCCATTCTGGGTCCCTGAGCAAGACCCTTAACCCCCGATTGCTCCCCAGGCGCTGCACAGTGGCAGCCCACTGCTCCCCAAGGGGATGGGTTAAGATGCAGAAGTGAATTGCATTGAGATCAATAAAGTTCAATTATTATTATGTTCAAACTAACCTTTGTTGAAAGCCTTCCCAGAAGAGCTGAAGCTGTTATAGCTGCAAAGGGTGAACTGACATCATCTATTCATAACCATAGATTACGCATGGGAAGTCACTCAAGTTTATGAAGATAGACAAGGTCATATTTTTGTGATGTGGTGTAGGTTAGTTAAATGTTACTTTAAAAGTTTAAATGTGATAATAAAAATTTACAGTGACCCAACACATCCATTCCAATCCCACTTTGAGCTGCTGATGGTATTGCAAACTACAATAAACCGCTATGAAAACTGATATGTCCCCTCGGCTTTGTTCATTCTGAACAAGGACTATTTTAAATAGACACACATTGATTAGATCATCTTTATGGATTCTAAATGTTTTTATTGAATTCAGTTTCTAGAGTTTTTAGCTTTATTGATTTAATAATGCATTTTGTTCCTTTTTTTAAATGTTAATGTGATATTTTTCATTGCTCCCATTGCTGAAAGTATTCTGACGTTTGCCGTTATTACAATCTAAAGTCAACCATGTAAAACCGAATATCTTGTCACATTACAACTCGGCCTTTCCCTCTGAATGGTTAGACAATGTGCAAGTATAAAACAACAACAACAGAATAAATGTTATAGCTCTGTACTCTGTGTATCCATGAGAAGCTAAAATTTCTTTTTTTCACAATTTAAACCCCATTATTGGTTTTAAGTCTGCTTACTATGGCATAACTTTTTTAAATAGAGCCAGAGGTGAACTTTCAAACCCTTAGAGGCCACTAACAGAAATGTTTAAAATATAGAATGTTATTGAATATCTTAAAAGGAACAAAGATAACCATTTTGTTGCTTGTCTAATGTGTAATGAGGTAATACTAGCTTGATTTTGAGTTTTCTGTCTGAGAATTCCTCGCAGTAATGGTTTTTGCTAAGAAACAAAATTAAACTATTGCATATTTTTTATGAGGTCTCTGGGCAGATTTTCCACCACCCAAGCCATTAAAACTTCTTGTAAAAAATTCCCCACACTCTATATAACGTATGATAGAGTAAGGACAGAAAGCTTCCAGCATGCTGCAGCAGGTATTACATGCATGTCTCTGACAAAAAAGACACTTTTAACAAAGTTTGTTAAAACTGGCGCTGTATGCAATACAGCTGGGCGTTTATGGATAACAGATTTACTCTCAAGAAGCATATAATATTTTGCAGTAGTTTTTATCTAAATAATTTTTAGAAATGTATGTCTAAAGACATATTAAGTAAAATGTGAATGTGCGCTTTGTTTGTAGCTTGTCATTTAATTGGATTTTAGTAATCCATAAAGTTGCAATGCATTATCATATAAATTTAAATTATTTTTTTATTTTTATTTTTGGCCCCTAACCATATTGTACTGCAATTTTAAGATTCTGTTTAAATAAAGCAAATATGACGTGACCTTAATAATGATTTTCAATTTAGCTTTTATAGTTATGTGCAGGTTTGGCAAACTTAAACATCAATATAAAAGAGTTAGTTTCCAACTGCAACATCGGGCTCATTAAGTAATCAATTAAGTAATTATCAGTTTTGACAGTACATGCTATTGACAGTTTGGTTTTGCTGAACCTTGGTAAAAATTAGTGCATGTTTGCTACATTACATCAGGACTTTCAGAGTATACTGTGGCACAGTTACAAGGACCACACAACATGTGATTTGGGGACATTCAACAATGTGATTATTTTCCTTCTTCTCCCGTTTTGTCTCCTGTCATCACCTGACAAGTCCTGGTATTTGTTTTGAACCAGTAAATTTACTTAAACTACCATCCACCCCTAATTTTTTTTTTTTTTGAGAGCAAAGGAGGCTGAGAGGTGGCAGCCAGAGAAAACTTGTGATGTAAAGATTCCTGAGATCACATGGAGCTGTAATCAGGAATTGCATGTGTGAAAGAGCTCTTTGTCTAGACTCCAGGTTCTTGGGTTCAGCATATCAAATGGATTGGAGACGGCTTTGAAAATCCGCCCGTTGGAACCGGCCGTCCACACAAAAACAAACACACAGCAGTGACTGCAGCTGTCCACTTGAAAGATGGTGCCTGTTTGTGTTTTTGCCTGTTCTGATGTGGGTCTGCAGACCAGCCCGCTGGACAGCCAGCCCCTTGTTCCCTGGTTTCTGAGTGTGAACCATGAGATGTGTGTCGTATGCCTCGGGTGTTGATTAGCAGCTGCATGATTGGTTCTCATGAGAAAGATGACAGGAATGTATGACAGCATGTGTGATGTTCATTTTTGACCTAACTGTCTGTGCTCTTTATTGAAATTATTATAAGTATTTTAGAATAAGGACCTAATTCAGCTCTTTGGCATTCTTCAAAAGCCCCAAAAGCAAGACTGCTGTTATTTGTGATGAGTTTCTGTTTGTGTGTACGTTTAATGTGACATCCACGAACCAATCGTGTCTTCATGGTCTGTGGTGCGTGCTACAGATTATATTTGCTCTGATATCCTGGTGAACGTTTAAGATTAGGACTGCACCTGGGAGAGCAGGATGAACTGAGTTCTTGTGAGAGCGCCGCATAAAGGCTAGTTCACATGGAAGTATAATTAGCTCGATTTGTGCCCCGATCTTCCCCTTATGACAGGCCCCAACTATCGGGGTGACTCATAAGGTAATCTTAAGAGATATTTCTGGCAAGTGTGGTGTGTTAAGCGTGATCTGGTCTGCTCAGAAGGCCAACAGGACTACTCCAACTTCATATCGGGGATATTCAACATGTTGGATTGTCTAGGCCCGATATACTAGCATGTTGGTGTTCCCTGAGGACAAACGAGCACAAAGCCTGTTGAACGTGATGCGTAGCCAATCAGAGAGCAAGGTGAGGGAAACCCCGAGAACCCCCCCCCCCCCCCCCCCCACCACAAATCACCTCTATATGATAGTATAGCAAACGTGTACCGCCCCTGTCTGCACTGTCTTCACTCCTTTAACCAATGCGGTTTTTAAAGCCAAACTAAGTAATTTCCGATTGGTGCTCCCCCTACAGGAGGGAAACTCACGTAAATTAGTCGGGTAAATGTATGTAATCACTACCTGTGACTTGCAAAGCCCCGGGCTTTTGAGTGGCAATAGAAAATTTGACTGATATTTTCAGACAGTCTTGATGGGAAAATCACAGAAGCAGCAGGCCAGTCCAACATCAAAGGAGACACGATCTGAATGTTCCACCAGTACCATGACCTCCACAGACAAAAACTACTATTTTAGACTATCGACCAGAATCCAGCCCAGATGCCAGACTGATCCTGGTAGAAGTCCTGCTCAAGGAGTTCCAGGCACTGACGGAATCGCAAGAGTACAGCCAGGATCAGAAGGCAACGCTTGCAGCTGAGAACGTTTTTATCTTCGAGAAGATGCATGAGGAAGGGTGGAGAAGTATGGTGGTGCTTATATTCAAGACAAGGGAGATGTGCAGAGTTGTGGCCACTACAGAGGAATAAAGTTGATGAGTCACAATGAGGTTATGGGAAGGAGTAGTGGAAGCTAGATTGAGGTCAGAAGTGAGCATCTGTGAGCCGCAGTGTGGTTTTATGCCAAGAAAAAGTACTACATGCGCAGTATTTGCTTTGAAGGTGGTGATGGAGAAGTGCAGAGAGGGTCAGGAGGAGCTGAAATGTGTTTTTTGGTTTAGGAAGAGAAGGAAGCAGATCTGAAGAAAGCAGAGAGTAAGATGTTGGGGTTATCTATAGGAGTGACGAAGGCAGGTCTTGATCATGTATGGACTTTGCAGGCGTGGGGGTTGCACAAAGCAGTGGGAAAGTTTCGTTCCCGAGCCCTACTCTTCAGCCTTCAAAGAAAAGATTTTAAGATTTAGCTGTTCAAATCTCACTCTCCTGTTTACCTTTGAAGAAGGAGCTCAAAAGAAGCTCAGAGGATCCTGCTGTATGTTGGCCTTACAGAGTATCATGTATTATTGAGTGCTAAACTGAACACCCCCACCACAAGAGCTATTAAATGACCTGGTCGAGCTGCTGTTGGTGTTACTATCTGAAGGCTTGTACTCGTATCATCCCTCTTTGATTAAATGTCTGATAATACAATTACATCTAAGGTGATTATATTGTAAATTATTATTAATCAGGATTATTATTCATAATCAACCAATCCTAATTGCAGCGCACCTTCCACAGAACTCGTGTATGCTTCCTGCATACATGATCTCTGAGGTAAAAGCGCTTACAACATATTTTCCTGTGTTATTCATAAATCATCATACATTATTAACATGTTCACAATATAAATTATAATAATAATAATTATTATTATTATTATTATTTTAGGACATGACTAAAATGCTGATTTGTGCCAGAAATGCAATTGTAATTTATTTCAATTCAATTTAATTCAATTCAATTTTATGCATATAACGCCAATTCATGAAACATGTCATCTCGAGGCACTTTACAAAGTCAAAATCAATCATATTATACAGATTGGTCAAAAATTTCCTATATAAGGGAACCAGTTGATTGCTTCAAAGTCCCGACAAGCAGCATTCACTCCTGGAGAAGCGTGGAGCTACAGGGAGAGTCGTCTACATTGTCCATGGCTTTGCTGCAATCCCTCATACTGAGCAAGCATGAAGCGACAGTGGAAAGAAAAACCACCCATTAGCGGGAAGGAAAAACCTTCAGCAGAACCAGGCTCATTATGAACGGTCATCTGCCTCGACCGACTGGGGGTTACAGAGGACAGAGCAGAGACACAACAAGACAGACAAAAAAGCACAGAAGCACACATTGATCCAGGAATCTGTTCTACATTATATGGTAATAGCGGGCGATCTGTCTTCCCTGGATGATGTCACAGCTAACAGAACACCAGACCAGGTGTACCTACTATGAAGAAAAAAAGAGAGGGAACAAAAAGTTAAAAGCAGAAATGATGACAAGCAATACATAATTGAAGAACAGTAGAGCTCGATAGAGTGAGAAAAATAGATCCTGATGTCCTCCAGTAGTCTAAGCCCATAGAAGCACATCCCCATAGGTAGGTCAGGGCAACATAAGCCACTCTAGTTATAGGCTTCGTCAAAAAGGAAGGTTTTAAGATTAGTCTTAAAAGTAGACAGGGTGTCTGCTTCACGGACCAAAACTGGGAGTTGGTTCCACAGGAGAGGAGCCTGATAGCTAAAGGATCTGCCTCCCATTCTACTTTTAGAGACTCTAGGATCCACCAGCAGACCTGCACTCTGAGAGCGAAGTGCTCTGTTAGGAACATACGGAGTAATCAGAGCTCTGATATATGATGGAGCTTGATTATTAAGGGCTTTATACGTTAGAAGAAGAATTTTAAATTCTATTCTTGATTTAACAGGAAGCCAATGAAGGGAAGCTAAAATTGGAGAAATATAATCCCTCTTGTTGATTTTCATCAGAACTCTTGCTGCAGCATTTTGGATCAGCTGAAGGCTTTGAACTGCATTTTGTGGACTTCCTGATAGTAAAGAATTACAATAGTCCAGCCTTGAAGTAACAAATGCATGGACTAGTTTTTCAGCATCACTCCTGGACAGAATGTTTCTAATTTTGGCGATATTCCGGAGGTGAAAAAAGGAAACTCTGGAAACCTGTTTAATATGGGATTTAAATGACATGTCTTGGTCGAAAACAACACCAAGATTTTTAACTTTATTACCAGAGGCCAAGTTAATACCATCCAGATTAAGTGATTGATTAAGAACTTTATTTTTTGAGGACTCTGGTCCAAAGATTACAACTTCTGTCTTGTCAGAATTTAAATGCAGACAATTTGTGTTTCGTTCTTTCAAGGATTGTATTTTCTCTGGCTTCAAACCCTGGCTTTCATGTATACTTCAGAAAGTCTCTCTGAGATTTATTTTTTTGGTTTTTAGCATCTCAAATATTATTCATGACACATTCAGCCTTCAAAAAATCTTCTAAACCTAGAAGAACCAATCAACCAATCAACCTTTGTTTACAACTTGCTTTTCATACAAAGAGAAACAAGGCACAGAGTTTTACAAAAATGTTGAATCTACATTTAACGGGCAATTTAGCAAAGAATAGTTTCAAAGTGATACATGTTTTTCATGTTTTTTCATCTGTATGTATTCTTTTTTCATATAAAAGTTCAAATGTTTCAGGATACAGGCTTGAAAACTTTGATTCCATGTTTGAAACTCTGTAAGAGTAAGGGTCAGAGTACGATGGGAGTTGACCCGTGGCTTATCAGTGAGGATACAGATTATTTCGTACCGCTCCTGATCCCCAGGAACGATTACTCAGCTCTTCCAAAGAATGGCCAAAACAAGGACTTTCCATTCCAGCTGTATTGAGAAGTTTCCACTGAGTGTTTGTTTAAGAGCAGAAAAGGTCTAGTTGTGCAGGACTCACTTTACACCTGTCTTTCAGCCACGGAATGACAGATGTCTCTCTGCTGTTTGCAGTGAACCTTTTGTGCCTTTAACAGTAACAGGCGTTAATCATATTCATGTACACACAATTGTGATGAGCTAACGGAGTGGAAGAGGCAGTGAGTTTAGGAAAATCAGAGTTTCCATCCAAAATATGGACAGTTTTACGCCATCACTGGGAATCATTGAGACATAAATCCCCGTACTAAGAACTGATGCCAAGCCAATGACAAAGCTGTGGAAACAGACTGGACAAAACAAAAGTAAAAACACAAAATTGAGAAAGTCTTAGCAGTGAAATGATTTAATAGGAGTAAACTATGTCTCTGTCAGTTTTTGGAAGTTTTTAATTAGACGAAACAACGGGTGCCTGTAATTAAACTCAGTGTTTTTGTTTTTTTTTTCCCCCACGTACTCCATATCAGTGCTTTTGCTACGTTTATTTCAAGATTCAAGACTCTGATAATGAATCCCAGTAAATGGAACAATATGACAGTTTCCACATGTGTGTTTCTTCTTTTAAGTTCCTTCTTAGTATCTTCATCGAGTTGGGAAATGTAAACGTGTCACCCTGCCTTCCTTTGTGATGTCGTTTTTTTTTTTTTTTTTGCCTGTCTCTGGTCTACAGATGTGAACATTTGAAATTGAATGTTGACAACAATATGAAGGAGAAGTTTAAACTGGAAGCAAAACTTTTTCCTAAGTCAGACTAAGTGACCTTTCTGGAGACCATGATGGATATCCCCGTTGGTTTGATTATTGAATCAAAATTATAGCAGAGCACCATGCAAGTGTGAGAGCCATGGGGCATAAAGGATTATCAGTTGGTTAATCCTGAAAGTGTTGCATTACACTATCAGAAATATGTTATATTCACCTTTCAGGCAATCGGCTATTGACCCGATTAATAATTTTTAACACAGAGGAAGAAGATATGCTGCACTTTTCCTTTAGGCTGCAACAAAAGCTTTGGAGATATGGAATTGGGCTTTCCAATAACTCGTCAAAGCGACATAGTCACATACTATGACTATGAATTTCTATGCCAGTAACTCTCTCTCGTGCATACAAAGGTTTTCCGATCAAATTATTGCACCCTGTTGGCTCATTATACTTTATTTATGCGTTTTACCCTTAGTTTTTTTCTCTGTTTGTTAGTAAACAAAGCGCTTTTGTGTATATTTCCCATAACAAGACCACATGACCAGAGGCACGATGTCACGCATGCATGCAATGAGTAAACAAGGAGAAGCAATGGAGCCCAGCGCTTCTGGGGAAGATTTACTCGAACTTGGAGCCGCTGTAGATCTGGTCCGTCTTCAATCGCGCCAAGCTGTCATTGTATTGTGAAGCACTGCAGGACAGTCTACTGGCTCTTAAAGTAGCTGCCTTAATCGTCACCATCTTGCTTTCTGATAGTTCTGCAGTACTGTCGGCAGATTGGACCACGATGGTTATGTCTGCAAAAATTATTTTCAGGATCAAAAAGGCCGAATTAAACACTATGAGGACGGACACTTGTCACATATTGTTTTATTTATATATTTATATTTTAATGAGCCAAAGAACTCTAATTTTACAATAGTTATTTGATAATCATACAAACTTTGTTATTTATTAGCAAAAAAGTTGGAAGTAAATAGATCTTTGATCACTGGCTTGAAAAATCTTTATTTTGATTCAGTGCATCATCTGAGCAACTTTTCCAACACAAACCATCATCTTTCCTAAATGATGTTAATCATGATACATTTGTTGACCTTAATTCATCTGTCTTCAGCTATTTTGCAAATGCTTCTGACACAAGACAGAGGTTCTAAAAACTGCAGAAGAAAACCTGAATGGAAGCCAAGGAGTCCACGCAGAATCTATTTCGTTTAGTAATGAGAACTTCAGAGAAATGTCCTGGCACATCAACGTGCAGCTTTTCAGTGCTACTGCGTTGTGTTATGATAAGAAAAATATGAGTGGTTAAGATTTTAAACGGTATCATGTGGTTGTTCTTTTGGCTACGTTTTCCATCTCATTTAAAGCGGTGATGTGAGCACAGCCAAGATCTTATCACCTTCTCTTCTGTTGACCTTTGATAAGGCATCTATGAGATCAATATCTATGTTTTTATGAGAAATTAGACCTTAATCAGAGTGTTCTTTTAAAATTATTTCTCTGTAGTTCTCAAGAATCAAACATGCCTGGTCTATTATTTGAAATTAAGATTAGGATTTTTTTTCCCCTCAAAGATTAAACTTTTTTTTCTTTTGAAGATTTTGAATTTGTAGCTGAAGCTAAAAAGTGAGTGGGAGGCTTGTCGTTAGGAAAACAGTTATCAACATTTAGTTAGTCAGAGTTCAACCAAAGTTACTCTTGATGTTGTTAGCCTGGGAGACAAACGTAAACATAGACAAATGTGTTTGCAGCCCTGGTAATCTGTTAAAAACATTAAATTAAAACCTTCAATCTGAATGTACTTATTCACTGGTGAAAAATTCTATGAAAGGAAAATAACTCTTTTTAAAGAAATCCCCTGTAGCATAACTATTGGTACCCTCAATAATCTCTTTAAAATAATATACATATGAATATTTTTAATACATACTTAAAGACAGTTTTTAGAACTTAAAATTATTAAGTCTTGATTTTTTTTCTTCCCCTGGGGTATAAATATGGCATGGCAAAGAGGCCAGTTTCTTTTAGCCAATGGCCATTAGCCTGAGCTGATATTTTTCTTGCAGCATGAACAGTGACGAGGGTCGTAAGGAGGGAAAAAACCCAAAGGTTCACTGACAGAAAACTAAATAGTGTAGCAGGGTGGGATCACCAAGTTGCCAAAGCAACAATTAAAGACTGTCTGCATAAACACAATTATTTCTTAATATAACTTTGATGTGATCAAATTAAGGGTTGAATCTTTAAAAAAAAATTTTTTTTGAGTGATACATCATACTTCAATAAAAGATCCATTTTACCGGGGATGTCAACAAATATGTCCATGTCTGTATTACTGAACACAGATGTTAGAAAGTAGGTAAAATACAAGCACATTTAAGCCAATTTCGGATTGTACTTTATATGATAATCACAATTACAAACTCTGGAATTTTAATCGCCCCGTTTTTCATTGCCACATTTCTGTCTCCATACATCTTGTGGAATCCTTATTAGATGTTGGGCAGATTTGGAGAGTTGCCCAGCTTTGTCCTCATCGTCACACATGGCCAGAGGACAGATTAATTGACCCCAGGGCCCCAGTTTGGCATTGCTGTGCAACCTCCATGTGCAGACTAGCAGACTCCTGGTTTTGTTGTGCGTTCTGCTGTGAGAAAGCCTGACAGTCAGGGTTTGAATGTTGACCCTCTGTGCCAACACCAGCCGAATGCCCTAACAAACAAAGGCAGAGTAAGCAGTGAGCATCCATCTGTATTTGTAATGAGCCTCTTTTACTCAGCCTCTCTCTCTCTGCCTTCTTTATCTTGCCTTCTTGCGCTTTCCTCTGGAAACCTTCAATAGTTAGAGTGATGATTTAGCATCGGAACATGAAGCAGGAGGCCAGGACCAGCAGCAGCACAGAGTTCATTCAAATGTCTGATGGAAATTTAGCTCAGCTTTGTGTACATAGTCATTCAGATCCACTGGGCTCAAAACCACAAGATTTCTTTTTCCACGTTGGGGGGTTGGTTCCACTTTCATTTGTCGGGCTAGCAAAGGCATATTTTAGCTCAAGATTTCTCTCTTTTCACCATGTATACCCTCAATTGTATAGCGTCAGAAACAAATGAATAGCAGGATCATTTAAAGCTGCCAAACTGTGACGGACACCATCAGCACTTATACAGCTGCTTTGGCTCTGGTCCTGTATCCATTTTCGCTTTCTCTCTCATGCATGCACGCAAACACAGAATTAGCCAAGTGCCAGTGTAACTAACCCAAAACAAGGTTATGAGGTAGTGCCTGGCAGCACTCCACTATCCCCGGCCCAAACGGAGCCACTGCATTTTCAGCTCCGACCGCTACCGGTGATTCACAAACCTCTGGATCTGTTAGCAGATTAATGCCTTGCGGAGTTGCTCTGATTGACTAGAGTAACCACACTCTCTCCGCATTCCAGAGCTCGCTTGTAACTGAGACTAATCCTGTAAGCCCTAATAGATATTATCACTTCACTCTGAAACCCGCATACTGTTTAATTAAACCCGGCTGCTCTGTTCGTGTTGCCAGGCAGTAGTGGGCTTCAAGAACAGTGCCGGTCAGATTCTATTGACAAATCAACCGTTGTTTACCATTCAATATTTTATTATCAACTATGACAAAAAAAAAACACTTCCTCTTAATAGTTCCGAACCTTAAACCTTCCTATGATTTTCCTTCTTGTCGTGTTTACCTTCAGTTGACTACAGCTGTTGTTTCAGAGGTCTGCTTTTCATTGGCTTTATAAGACCAACTGTAAATTCCTGAGTGTTTTGTGTCTCTCAGCGGACTCTATCCAGTTCTTTACTTTTACTCCTCCGAAATGGACCTCCTTTGGTTTCACTGAGTGGCAAACACTTGCACTGGCACTTCCTTTACAATTTGTAGTAACCTCGTCCAATCTCTAAGCGTCAATAAAATGTGATAATTATTCACTGCAGCTGCTGATGGGTCTGCCTGGATGGGAATGATGGTCTCTGTGCCATTAGCACTGAGGGTTTCAGGCTTGGTGAACACATGCAGGTTTAATTTTGTTCCCACATAAAATGGAAAGACAACAAACATATATACATATGCGTACATATGTAAAAGCATATCCCTGAAACAGAAGATTCCTTTTCTGTTTCAGGGATATGCTTTTATAGCTTCAGTGGTTTTCAGTGGATAGATAAAAGATTTACCCAAAGAAAATAAATGCCGTAAAAAATGGCTAGACACGTGAGGGAGGTTATGCAGTTCCTGGCGTTCTTCTAGAATGTTTCCACATTTTGTCCTGTTATAACCAGAAACTATATTTTACCAGGACTGTATGCAATCATCCAGGCAACGTAGTGCATAATTAAGAAATGTAACAAAAACAGGATTTTCTTTTCTTTTTTATGAATAAGAATCAAAAAAATGCGACATGCATTTGTGTCCCATTTACTCTGACACCCCTAAATGAAATCTAGTGCAACATTTTGCTCTCACCTAATTAGTAAAAAATGTCCAACTGTGTGTCACGTGATCTCAGAATACAGGAAGAATATTAAAAAATGGCAAGAACAAAGCTACTGTTGAGACACAGCATTCTGTCAGAAGCCAAGTTGGGGACAAAAAACATCAAAAGACAAAAGGAGGTACCCTATTAGACAAACCCAGATCCAACCTTCCTAGGCGCAAAGAATGCTATGTTAAAGTAAAAAATCGACACTATATCACTGTAGGGCTGGACGATAATTCAATAACAATATATATCGATCAATAGACGTATATCGATAATAGAAAAAAAGGGGTCAATAAAAAGTTTAATAGAATAACAGTTTTCTTCCTTATGCATTTTAGCCATGTAGGTTAATATTACAGTCACTACATCATGCTAACCAATCACAAACACAGACCCAGGAACCAAGCTCCACCCGTTCAAAGAGTTCAGAGAGCACGAGTTTTTTTTTTTTTTTTAAAGTTGCAGTTTTGGTAAAAGGTTGGTTGAAAAAAGGGCTGTGTTTGAATTCAGTGTTTGTGTGTCTGTATCTAAAAATAGAACGCTAAGCAACAGCATAAAATGGTCAGGGCTGCACTTAAAAAATATGTTTAGAGTTTGTTGATCATTATCAATATCGATCAATATGATTTCTATTTTATCGATATGTTTTTTTTCTATATCCTCCAGCCCTATATCACTGTGAACACACCATTCCCATAGTGAAACATTTCGGTGGCAGCATCATGCTGTGGGATGCTTTTTTTCACCAGGGACACAGAAGGGGATCAGAGTCTATGGGGAGATGGGTGGAGCCAAATACATAGCAATCCTGAAGGATGCAATAGACTGGACATTGGTGAGGAGGTCCACCTTTCTGCCGGCGATAACCAAACAAACAAAAACTGAAACTACAATGGCATGGTGTACATTATAGGACATATAAATCCAACTAAGAATCTGTGGCAAGATTTGAAAATGGATGATTGCAGACACTGTCCGTCTAATCTGCCTGAGCTAAAGTTGTTGGCAAGTTTCTAGATGTACAAAGTCGGTTGAGACATACCCTGAAAGACTTGAGGTACTTTGTTCTTCTTCAAGGTATTGTCTTAGAGGAGGTAAGTAAAAATAAAAATCCACAAGACAAAGAATACAATTACCATTGTATTCTTTCAACTTCACAACATACTTTTGATTCTCACAGAAGCAAGAACCAGAGGACCGCAGTGAGAACAAATTAGTAAGTTTCTTTCCACAGCTCATGTTTCTTTTCTTCATTGAGTATTGGCATTCTTGTGGCCTGCAGTCTTCAGCACATGAGCAGAGTACATGGAGAAGAATAGCAGGACACGAGGACCAAAGGAAACTACATCACATTATGAGGCCGAGTGTGGGCTTGTGATAAATTGGCTGAAGAGCGCTCTTTAGACATCTGTAAATGATTTTGCCTAAGTGTTCTGGGGACAGAGAGGGGTAAGTTTCACTGTAACAACAGAAGCTGCATTGTGCTTTGCCTAAATTAAGTTCATTACATTCTTTTTCGTAAGGCAGGAGAACCTTTGGCTCTAGCAGATTTCTGCATGGCTACTCCCTTGTAGATTGAAAGGTCAGGGCGCTGCATCTGCATGGGAGCTAGTGTGCACAAGCATTTAACGCTGCCTTCTGAACACACAATCAGAGACATTTGAGCAGCAATCCTCAATGGAAGTAAAAATGCCACTTAGGTCTCAAAATAATGTCTTCTGAAGTTTCATCAGCAACAGCTGTCTAATAGATACAAGTCAAAGGTCAGTGCAGTCCTAAAGAAGAGGATATGGCATTTGAACTTTAAATCTGTTCTGCAGACACAACTTCTTTGACTATGTTGAGTTTGAAAAAAAAAAAAACTCTGCGTGTCTGTTTATGTGAGAATCAGATCACCAAACTATTTCTTCCCATTGAGAATTTATTGAAGACTAAGGGTTTGGTTGTGCAAGGTCCCCCTCTCTGTTCAACCCACTGTGCTCACTTAGATGTCCATGATATCCCAAAGAGGAGGCAACAATCTTACAGTGCATACATGTTTTATACAGTGGTTGATGTAAACCAAAATTACATTGGCTGGTCATAAAAAAGTGGGGAGTGGAATCTGTAAGTTAGGCATTAAAACACCTCTAGTGGAGGTGAAGTCTTAATTCATCACTGCAATTTTAATCTTGATCCCTGCAGGTCAGCCCACCTTGGCATTTCAGATAGCTTGTAGACGTTACAAATGATCATTGTCATTATCAGATAGTTTGCTGACATATGAGATTCAGAGCCTGCGTCAGAGTCAGTGCCTATTAATCTAGATGAGAATGTCACACACACTGCAGCTGGCTGGTATATTTGGTTTTATTTTAGACTAAAAATAATTCCTTATGTCTAAATTACACATGGCACATGCAATATCACTGATAAACCTGCAGAAAAACAAGGTTAAACATCGAGTTACAGTAAGCAGCCAGACAGAAAGTTGTAATTTATACAGTACATACAGAAGAGTGATAGGCGTCCAAAGGATTGTCAAGGTGTTTCCATATTTGGAACCACAGGTCGTAACATTTGATATTCAGAGTTGGGCATTGTGTCTCGGGAAGATTTGACTGACTGTCCAATAGTCAGTGAAAACAGTGAGTGAAGGCCACCGTGCAATGGAAATGCCTCATAGACTCAAAAGCATTCAGCATCTCTGAACCACTGTTGGTTTAGGATTTTGTGTTTGTGTGTGGCTAGACGGTTGTAACGTGTGAGTGTGATCTGGTTTGCACCGTTGAAGAAAACAACTCTTTTGATGTTTTTTTTTACTTTGCAGAAAGTTTTTTGTTGTTTTTTTTAGAGCCTGTTCTAAACCCTTGGTTGCTTTAATACTGCTTCCTATCTTGCCATTTAGGTTCATCGTGTTTCATGTTTTTTTAATATATTAATGTTTTGACTGATAATCAACAAACAAAAATTAGAAACCCTAATTGTGCCACAAGTTGGTCAGACAATGAGGGCATAAGTCTCACTCTCAGTTTCAACCCTTGCACAACTAGTGGTGAAAAAGGCCTCTACATAGCATAATGTGAGATTAAGTGATGTTACTATGCTCCTTTTCTGTGACCTTCACTCACAGTATGACTGTATTTTCAGGAAAATGGACTCTAAAGTGTTCTGTGTTGTCAGCCAACAGGTTGACAAACAGAACCTCATTTTCATCTTATTCCTTTACTTAGCCCTTTGCACCTACGGAAGAAACCTTTTCACAACCTAAGAATGAAAACAAAACGTCAGTGCTGGCTGCCAAAATTGTCAGCACAGGCACTTGCTGAGGGCTGCATACACGTATTCACTTTTATGTGCAAAGAAAGGGCAAATAAAGCTATTCTGAAACTAAATAAAAGGCTATAAATGGCATTCCACGGAAATCCGCCCCTCTTCCTGACATGATCCAGAGTGGAGGAGAAAGAGAAAGCTTGAATGGCAGATATAGAGAAAGAGAGGCTGAACGTGAAAGAAGGCTGAAATAGAGGCAGAAGGGAACATAAGACTTTGGAGAGCAATGGTGTGGAGTGGTTGATGGGTTGGAGGGCTTGGGTCCGATAGCTTGAAGTGCACCAATAATCTCAGCCTTCTCTCAGCCCATACAAACTAACCTCTTCATTATAACAGTGGCATTCAGAAGCACATTCCCACTGGGAAATGCAAGCCCCCATTTAGAGAATTTAGAGAAAACATGGGAGGAAAAACGGTTATTCGCTTCTACTTTCTTGTTCCCGCAGATCAGTGTCTACTCGCTCCTAAATAAGACGTCTGATCAGGTCTTATTGATATGAAATGTTTGAATTTATCAAGAACTGATAAGCCACACTCATAAACTAAGCTAAAACAAATCTAACAAAAATGCTTAAGAAAACTGTATGTATTTTACCAAAGTGTGTTTTGTGTTAGTGTGAAACTCTATAGGCATCTGGATAAATATTTGCAGGATTAACATGCTTTGATATTCATTGGTGCACTTGCCGTGGCGGTCTTTTGCTGGACTTTGAACTTCCCCGCAAAGCAAAATCTGAAAGTGAAACTAAACGCTTTACTAACACCAGGCAAAATATGAAGGCTGTTTTTGTGTTGCTGGTTAAGTAAGTAGCTCTGCAATATTTTATCCTTATGCTGTGAAACTACATACATTGGGAGAGTTGTGGAATGTAACCGATGTTGCAGTTGAGTTCATTTTGGGGTCAAAATTATCTTTAGCCTAGAGTAGGGTGGGATATTTTCCAGTTCTCGCGGGCCGAAGTCTGCATGTTTTAGATGTGTTCCTACTTAGAAATATCCCATTAAAATGAAGGCTTGATTAGCAAGTTGCTACAAAATTATTTAAATCAGATGTACCAGACTATATATTCACATAAAATCCTCCTAGGCAGCAACTGTTGGGGACTGAAGTTGCCCATCGGCCTACAGATGTATAGGAAGTTGTGCTTTATCTCTGCAATGTCTTTAAAAAAAAGTATTGCTGTAATGCAATTTCATATTTTTCCCATTTTGTCACTTAATATAAAAATATAATGTGTTTTACTGTGGTTTTATTTGATAGACCAACAGGAAGTAGTTCATGATTGGTGGTTTTCAACATTTTTGATCCGAAATCTGAAAATTTGACACACATTTGTAAGTATCCCCATTTCTCCCCAAAAATAGAACTCAGCTGATCTGTGTGGGCCTCAGACAATCTTTAGGGTGCAGGTCATATCATTAAGACCAAGAAACACAGCATAAAAAGCCTGGCACAGAATTATGGAAAGTTTTAAAGGAAGGTTAGGTTAAAAAATAATATTTCAAGCTTTGGATATCTCACAGAGCACAGCCCATCTTCTGAAAAATGAGGGCCTGACACAACTGCAAACCTACCAAGACATGACTGACCACTTTAGGTTATATAATAGGCAAAGAAGGGCCGGAGAATCTGTTGATATGACAAGTATTAGTCATGCACTTCAAATATGATATTTATATTGTAAAAGAGTGATGAACAGAAGCAACTAGAAGTCCCATTTGTCATTTGCCTCAAGCCTTGTAGGGGAGCCACCAAATTTGGGGGAGGGTTCTTTCGTAGAGGGTAGCCCATAATAAACTTTTTTTTTGGCCAACATGTAAAATGCTATTTGTAGTAGAAAGTAATACCTTGAGCAAGCCAACCCCACTGTGAAATACACACAGAATCATGCTGCGAAGTGGTTTTCTCAGTGAGCAGATGGTAAGAGCTGCTGGTTGATGGATTGAGCTAACAGAAGAAATAATGTTAGAAACTGGAAAAACCCTTCCGGCAGTAAAACTAAACATACAACAAGAGCTATAATAACATGGTTGAGATTAAAATATTTTAATGTGTAAGAATTGTCGAGTCAAATCCAGACCTGAATCCAGCTGGAAGTCTGATGCAAGATTTTAAAATTGCTGTTTAGAGATGGACGGATGGACATTTTTATGTATGAGAAAACATTGAATACTATGTATCGCTTCCATATTACAGTCGCCGTCTTCAAAATAAAAAATAGTTTTAAACCTTTATTTTAGTTTTCTTTGGCATACTGACTGGGGTAGTCGGTGATTGGGAAGCAGAAAGGGATTGTGTGTGACATGGACAGACGCTGTTATTTTTTCTGTGTGCTGGATACTGTATTGATGATGAATGATGAGCATTGTTGAATAAGTGGACAGAAAAACTACAAGCTCTGAGAACAGAGCCGATTCAGGAAACGCTGCACAGTGATGCAATAAATTAGCCCTTTAATCTACTGTTGAATTTCATGCTAACATGTTAATGTTCTCCTTCTGTGTGGGGGTTTAAACCGTTTGAGCGGTGAATTATCCCATGTTGGTGTTTATTTGGAGGTTTAGAACCACAAATAACATCGCTAGATCATTGCAGCTAAAGTGGACCTCTGATTGCAATCAGAATTAAAACCTGAAAAGCTTATATTGTTGTTGACGTAAACAGAATTTCTGCAAATTAAACCACATTATTTTCTTCAAAACAATGACATCATTTAAAAAGGGCCCACATTTGAGTCTCTTTTTTTAGGCATGCTTTTTCATGCTTTCTCTTGCCACCCATCTGTAACGAGGCCACTTTGTGGGAAGGTTTCAAATAGCTATGGTTGGAGGCACCAGCCAGCATGGCCTCAACTGGGTTTCCTGATTTTCTTTTATACCTAATTGCTCACCACATATGTGACAAATGATGCCAGATGCCACAATGAAGAGAAATCCAGCTCTCTGAGATTTATGAGCTGCAGTTGGCCTTATTTATAGAAGGCTTTTTACTAGACCTGGCCCCAGGGAGTCAAGAGTGACTGAAGCAAGTTGCAAATTAAACTGTGGCACGTGTAATCCATTAAATACGCTAGGTAGTGATGGGAAGGTCGGCTCTTTTCAAAGATTCAGCGCCTTTGGCCTGGTTCGCTTAGAAACCCACGGCTCCTAAATTATGTTGCGTTTAGTCTCACTCTGAGCCTTCAATTTTACCTTAATTTAACAATTATCAATGGTTTGTGTCTTGGTAAACTTTCTTTGTGGGTTTTCCCCCCCAAAAAACTAACTTTTTCATCTGCATGTTTCATGAAAGAAAAAAAAAAGATTTTACCGTTTGACATTTATTAAAACTTTTCAAGTTTAAAATATGCTTACATTCATGTCCGGCTCCCTGTACCTTTGCTGCTCCATGTCCTTGGCACGCACCACTACAAAATAAAGTCCACCAACGAGCTGCACTGTTCCTTAACAACAATATAAACCGTCTATGTTGTTAAAATAATGGTTAATTTCTTAGGTTGGTTGTGCAAAGGAGTTATGAGTAGCCCAGTACAGTCAAACATAAATGGTTTAGATCAGTTATTCCCAAACTATTGTTCGCGTACCCCTAGGGGGTACGCGACGTCATGACAGGGGGTACGGGAAAAGATTTTGGAAAAAAAATAAAAATGCAGGAAAAAAAAAAATCAAATGCCGTACAATAGTGGCCTCGTACGCGAAGCAGCAACCTTAAATTCAATGAATAGCACGAGCTCGAGTAGGGCTCGGGCTTGACACTGATAAAGTTGGTTAGAGGCGAGCTGTGACGTCCCCGGAGAAGGACAGGAGGAGCCGCAGGGTTTCTGCTGGCGCAGAGGGAGAGGAGTGCCGTCATCAGCGGGCGGTGGAGGGGGTGTGGTTCCTCCGCTGATCGCAGCCGGCGGGGTCCAGCCGCTGTGGAGAGGCTCCGTCATCGTAGCCACGGAGGTCATTATGCGGCCGGGAGGTGAAAAGGAGCCGAGCGCCTCAGCGCACGGAGGAGCTGCGCGCAGCACACCCCTCACATTAGAGACTGCGGTGAAGTTAGTTTGATATTGGACATTGGACATTCAAGCTCTGCGGAGTCAGCGGGATCCAGCTCACGGTTGATCCGGTTGAAGGACTCCGTTTTCGGCCAGCGTCTCTCAGCTGCTCCCTCCTCCCACACGCGGTGGTGCAGTTAGGGACCGTCAAATAAGTTTTGAACCAAGCACTCTTAAGAAATAAAAATCAATAAATTCCTTATCTAGTGACTAGCTAAGACAAAACTAATAGGAAATCATGCCAATAAATAACATCTGTAAGGCACACTAATTTTTATTCCATTTTAAGGCTTTGTCTATTTTTAAAGAATTGTTATTATAGCAACATGGAGCTAAATGCGGAAATTCAGACTGAAGAAACTCATTGCTTACCTCCATCAATCAGGGACTCATTCGCCTCCGACGCAAGCCAATCAGCTTTGAACTGCTCCTCCTCGAAGCCAATCAGTGTCCTGGATCCGTCTTAAAAGAACTTTAAATCCAGCGCAACTTCTACCCAGCAAGCAAGCAGTCGCTGTGCGATGTCTGATCTGGACTCTGATGACCGGATTCAAGACGATAACAACTTATCCTCAAATCCTCCTGCTTCTGGGAACGCATCTAGCCGCGCATCCATCATCTCCGACTGCTGTATTCACTCCAGCATATCTTAAACAGCGCTGACCTGGACTCACTCTCTTAGCTGGCCTTCTTCCGCCTGTGGCATCTCATTCCGTCACCCAACCTCTGTTTCCATCATATCCGATTCCTGGCGCAGACGCCGTCTCAGCTCTGCTTCGGCTAAGGTCCCGCTCCACTTCGTAGCGCGCTGGTTTCGATCGGTTTTGCGAGGCCCACCTTCCCGTATCATCCTGCCGCAACTTTCAGACGGATCTCCTCTCTCATCCCCGGTCCGAGCAGCTCAAGGTAATATGTATCCACTCTTTTTTTCATTCATATTGCACGCGTTTCGCTCATTACGCTTCTGGATGTCCGTCTATTTAGGCAGAACGTATCCCATACAATCTAATGTTGTTGTTGTTATTTTTCTTCTTCTTCTGGTTTGGCGGTGGCAACAGGCTTGTAGTAGCATTACTGCCACCTACTGGTTGGAGTATGGTTCGTGATGGACTCCATATATCTTTCCTTATTTCATAATTGTACCATTCTAAGTTAACTCATTGTTCATATTTTTACCGTAATTTCTTGCCCATGGTATGCTTTGATTTTAAGTGTAAATTAAGTTTGGTAGGCTTAAATTTTAACCTTGTTATCACTCTCCTCTTTTCTATTTAATTTCCCATTCCGCATTCTCTTACTACCTTTTGATATGGTAACGTCTTCACGTCTCCCCTTTATCATCAACCTGCAGGCTGTACTAACAATGTCTCAGCATTTTCAAACCTCTGATTTGTCATTTAAAGACTAACTATTGGCAATCCTTCCGTAAGCACCTTCAATGTCATTTATGTTCTGTTTAACCGGACAGTAGGGTTGAGTTGATACTTACCCCATTTTATTTCAGAAGTGCATTTTAAATCCAGTAATTAATACCAGTTGTTAAAACCGCTGCAATTCGGCGTCCGTTTGGACCGGTCCGTACTGGATTCAGACTTTTATTCATGCTGACTAGGCCACTTTTGTCACTCTTGTCATTTCAGTGGTCATTTCAGTGGTCATTTCAAAGTTTTGCCAATCAATTACTTCAGGTGTTGTGAAATTATACATGTTAAAGTTATTTAATGCTTTTGTTTGTAGGTATTGTCTGAACGTCAGCTGGGAGCTGACGTCGTGTTGGCTGTTGGGGAATGATTTGAGTATTGGCGATCTTTTAACAGCCATTTGCTCTTGTTTTAGGGATTGACATTTTCTTTTTTTCAGGTTCAAGAATTTATTTAAGATGAAGATGGAGAACATCACTGTGGGTGCTGTTGTCTGGTGATAGTATTTCAATTACGGAGCTTGTCTGCAGGCTAGTGAGGATAATTAAGCTAATAAACATGGAAGATCATCAGTTTTGTCAGAATGCAGTGCAGAATCTGAGTTAAAGTATTAAAATCAATTCAAACACCATGGAATGAGCTAAATAAGCTTAATCGATTCATGACAGCATTTAGTATGCGTTCGGCATTCTACGCATTCATGAGTTAAGCAAATATTATTTGATAATTATGTCGTAAGAAGTGTTGCCCGTCTTCATCCATTTATCTTATGTAGTAGTAGTAACTTTGTCCCAATATGGGCAAATTTTGTGCAGTAGTAATAATAAACATTCACACTTCACACATAAAATATAAAGTAAGGTGAATAAATATGTGCAGCGCAGAGAATGAATAAGCAAAGGCCTGTATGTATGCAACGTGTGACTATCTGCTTTCCTGGTAGTGTTTAGCAGCTGGACAGCAGAGGGAAGGAAAGAATGTTAGTATCTATTTGTCCGGGCTGGTGGATATTTAAAACGGGAACCAGAGGGTAGAAACTGAATGGTCACTTTCCTCTCATAGATTTTCTTTCACTATTCCCAGTTGTCCTTTCTCAAATTAAACCTGTCAACCTGCAAATTGAGTTCTAGGTATGGATCTCAACTTAGTTTCATCATGGCTTCCTGCCTGCATTTAAGCTCTCGAATTCGCATGATATTAGTCTCATTCCATATCAGTGTTTCCATTAGCTGCCCTCCTTGCTCGTTCAGCTCAGTCTCGCAGATGCATCATCGCCAGAGGCACGCTTTATTTCCAGGCAGCTCAAGTTAACTAATTTTGTTTCTTTCTTGCTTGAACAGGATACTCTGGTTGAGAGCTGCGTTCTGAACTTCTAGTCTGGTCCGCTTCTCGCCTGGATCGGAAATATATATTTCTATAATGTGTTCTGTCGTAGATATGTTTTAAGATTTTACGGATGCTGGCATCCGTAGGTTTTGGGGGAGTTCTATATAATTGTTGGTTCTCAGATTCCTGATCACTCCAACAAACGGGCATGGTCACCATCATGCCTCGCATATCATTCTGGGCATCCATTCATTTTAACTGCTCAATGCCCTCTAAATTTTAAGCAATTCAACTACAAATACTGGTGGTGGTTCAAAACTCATTCATATTATTTGTAGACCTGTGTTCTTTCTATCATGCATTCTGTCACGTACCCTTTCATGCATTCTTTTCGTATTTGTAATGCATTCTGTCATGCATTTCTTGTGCGTCTGGTCGTGTCTGGTCTTGCGTCATGTCATGCGTCCTTTCATGCATTCTGTCATGCATCATGTTATGCATCCCATTGCATCGTGTCATGTGTCCTGTCATTTGTCTTGCATCTCGTCATGATCACTCGGGGTCGCGTCTGGTCTTGCGTTTGTTGCGTCCTTTCATGCATACCGATATGCTTGCTGTTATGCATCCCGTTGCATCCTGTCCTGTGTCCTGTCTTTTGTCTTGCATCTCGTCATGATCACTCGGGGTCGCGTCTGGTCCTGCGTTTGTTGCGTCCTTTCATGCATACCGATATGCTCGCTGTTATGCATCCCGTTGCATCCTGTCCTGTGTCCTGTCTTTTGTCTTGCACCTCGTCATGATCACTCGGTGTCGCGTCTGGTCCTGCGTCTTGTCATGTGTTCTCTTATGCATACCGTCATGCATTCTGTTATGCATACCGTTGCATCCTGTCATGTGTCCCGTGACCTGTCTTGCATCTCGTCATGATCACTCGTCTTGTCGCGTCTGGTCCTGCGTCTTGTCATACGTCCCTTCATGCATTCCGTTATGCATTCTCCTATGCATCCTGTCATGCATCTATGATGTGTCCTGTCACCTGTCTTGCATCTCGTCATGATCACTCGTTTATTTATGTGCATCATCCGCAAGAAAGCATCTGCAAGTTACGCATCTGCAAGTTACGCATCTGCAAGTTACGCATCTGCAAGTTACGCATCTGCAAGTTACGCATCAGTAAGAACGCATCATAAACATTCCATTCATCACACATAACTTTGGTAAGCCTAGTGGCAACGGCCCGTTTTGGTAAGTCTTCGTGGCAAAGGCCCTGTTTTGTTATCAATTCAAGTTCTCTGCTTTGGGCATACATGGGTCCTTTCATGCTCAATGCTCTATCAGCTTTAAGGTATTCAACTTCAAATACTGATGGCTCAAAACTCACTCATATTATTTGCAGACCTGTTCTTCCTATCATACACCCTGTCTTGTACCTTTCATGCATACCGGCAAGCGTCTTGTTATGCATTTCGTTACATCCTGTCATGTGTCCTGTCACCTCTCGCATCTCGTCTTGATCACTCATTTATCTATGTGCATCATCCGCAAGAAACGCATCATAAACATTCCATTCATCTCACAGAACTTTGGTAAGTCTTCGTGGCAACGGCCCTGTTTTGTATCAATTCAAGTTCTCTGCTTTCTGGGCACACATTGGTCCTTTCATGCTCAATGCTCTATCAGCTTTAAGGTAATTCAACTTCAAATACTGGTGTTGGTTCAAAACTCACTCATATTTGCAGTTATTTGTGTTCTTCCTATCATGCACCCTGTCACATACCTTTCATGCATACCGACAGGCATCCGTTATGCATTTCCTTGCATCCTGTCATGTGTTCTTTCACCTGTCTCGGGTCTCTTCATGATCACTCATTTATCTATGTGCATCATCCGCAAGAAATCATTCATCAAGCATCCCTGATAAATTCATCTTTACCTTATCGTTCACCTAATCATCATCTCCCATTCATCTCGCTGTACTTGGGTAAGCCTTCACTGCAACGGCCTGCTCGCAGGCCTTCATTACCACGGCCTGACTTGGTAAGCTGTTTGCAAACCTTCTTGGCAGTTCAATTATTCATCCTATTATCCTTCGCTATAGTCACCCGGCTTGTGAGCATACAGATGCTCAGACCTCGGAATTTTTGGGGGATCATTCCTATTCTCATACACCTGCTTACGCATATTGAAGTATAATTCAGCGTGAATGTTCCTGCCGAGGTCTGAGCTTCAAACTCTTAAAATATTGTATCAATAAATTCTTCTAATTGTCTCTTCTTTCTGTGTGAGTTTTTCAGATTGAAATGGAGCTAAATGCGGAAATTCAGACTGAAGAAACTCATTGCTTACCTCCATCAATCAGGGACTCATTCGCCTCCGACGCAAGCCAATCAGCTTTGAACTGCTCCTCCTCGAAGCCAATCAGTGTCCTGGATCCGTCTTAAAAGAACTTTAAATCCAGCGCAACTTCTACCCAGCAAGCAAGCAGTCGCTGTGCGATGTCTGATCTGGACTCTGATGACCGGATTCAACCCACCTCCATCCCCTTCTCCACCATCATAGCAGCTCCATCTGGCTTTCCTATGTGCTCCTACAACCTTGTTCCTATTAGAGTGTAATTCCTCCTGGACTCTACAGAATTCCCTGTCATATCTCAATCGGTCCGGCAGAGACCGCCATGCTGAGCCTGGTTCTGCCAGAGGTTTCTTCCCAAAGGGGAGTTTTTCCTCTCCACAGTCGCTTCAAGCTTGCTCATCATGGACAGTCATGCAAACCCGTGTTTATCAAATTGGACATCTAGCAAACAGATCATCACATGGACTGAACAAACTTCTTCTATCTCCACTCCACCACCAGTTTCAGGCCTGGGGGGATCATTCCTATTCTCATACACCTGCTTACGCATATTGAAGTATAATTCAGCGTGAATGTTCCTGCCGAGGTCTGAGCGCCAAACTCTTAAAATATTGTATCAATAAATTCTTCTAATTGTCTCTTCTTTCTGTGTGAGTTTTTCAGATTGAAATGTGATATTTCTTCAATAGCTTCCAGGTCATGTGACCCACTGACTCCAAATCTGTGTCAAATTGTTCTACTATTTTACCTTGATGGGGCACACTCATTTATATCCCATTTTAAGCTTTTTTCTATTTTTAAAGAATTTTTATTATAAAAATAATTGATATTTCTTCAATAGCTTCCAGGTCCGCAGTTTTGGCTGTATTCTGGCTCGTTATAGTCTTTGTTCTTGTTTGTTACATGTTATTATGTTATGCCCTTTTATAATGCAGATGTATTTAGTATCTGCAGTCAAGTTAATAAAACTCTGATCCCTATGTTGAATGTTTCTTTTTTTTGGGGGGGGGGGGGGGGTACCCGGATGGAGATGAAATGCTCCAAGGGGTACGCGATGCAAAAAGTTTGGGAAGCACTGGTTTAGATTATCAAACAAATGTTAATATCTAAAAATGATTGAACATAATGAGTAAACATAAAAAACAGTGTTCAAACGATGTTTAGGTTTATTAAAGCATGAAGGCAAATCAACCTGAGGGCTGTTTCACAAAATCAGAATTTAAAAATCCAGAATAAGAGACAAAGCCAGGTTTGACCTAGTGTGATCAGCGCTTCCTGGTTTTGTCCGTTTCACAAAGGCCAATCCAGGCTCAGGAGGTGCGACTATGTCAAACCAGGTTTAAGTAACTCAGGTAAATGCACTCCCTGCTGCTGTGCGCACATTGATGCACTTGCACTTTCTCACGAGCTGCAGCTGTGACCACTAAACAATGTAACTTTCTGCAGCGCAGTTTTTTCCCCCCTCTCTCAACGTCTATCACCATAGCAATGCAGATGAGTGGACTGGCTGTTCTAGAACATTCTTGAAAAGATAATGAAAGAAGTCATAATTTGTGGCTTTTCTCTTTATTTTATTGATTGATGTTGTGCGCAATGGTACATGTTAATGAAACACAGGGTAAATCTTATTACCAAAGGCTTTTTCGTGTGCTGAAGGAGTCCTACAATGGAAATCAGCACTTTTATTTGATCTGCTGCCCATTTATAGGGTGAAAAACACATTTGTCACAATTTTGGCATATTTGGATAAAATCATAGGTCCGCATGGCACACTGCCTACTAAAACCTTTGTGAAACAAATATGCTGCAGCTGATTCAGTCCAGGTTTGCTGCAGTTATAGTCAAGATGTGGATATACAAAGTCTGAGGCTTCTACTATATCTACAAAAGGGTTTTCATGTAGTTTTGCAGTGTTTATTTCGAAAAATATTTAGGGGAGGCTCAGAAAACGTTATTTTTTTCTTTGTTTAATCATAAATCAGACATAGTGACATTTGTAATAGTAGTTACACTATTTGTCACACAAATACTATTCAATTCAATTCAATTTTATTTATATAGCGCCAATTCATGAAACATGTCATCTCAAGGCACTTTACTAAAATACTAAAATTTACATTTACACTTTAGAACTTTGAAGGTGTACTTGAGTTATATCAGATATGTAATTTCGGGTTGGAATTCCTCCTAAAACCCTCTGGGGTTAAAGCCTCCTCCTTAAAGGTATTCAGGAAAGAAAAGAAAAACTTGACCGTTTCTGACCTACTTTTAAAGCCTGATAAAATAGGCCTGGCTCTGTTAGATTGGGCCCAACAGGTTAAAATGTTAATTCAAAACACCTGCAAAAGCTTGTAACTGGTCTCTCAGTCTAGTTCTGTAGGCTACATGATCATGGGGAAGACTTCTGCCTTGACAGTTGTCCAGAAGACGATCATTGACACCTTGCACAAGGAGGGTAAGACACAAAAGGTCATTGCTGAAGAGGCTGGCTGTTTATAGAGCTCTGTGTCCAAGCATATTAATAGAGAGGCAAAGGGAAGGAAAATATGTGGTAGATTAGTGTACAAGCAATAGGAATGACCGCTCCCTGGAGTCTGAAAACTGAATACTTTGAACGTGTCTGAGAGTTGCAAGAAGCAAACTGTGTTCATGTTTATGAGAAAAAGAGGAGGGCCACAGTAGAAAGAAAAAAGACCAGAGTAGATTTGGGAATTTTTTTATCATGCAATCCCCCTGAAGAGCGGAAGAGCAAGGTAAGATGGTCTTGCACATGAGCAGTTATTCAAAAAGGGATGGGGAAATTTCTGGAAAAATCGCCGACCCTAGCTCTCAGGACCATGGTATCCCTGTTCTTAATTCGCCAACAAACTTGCCTGACCATAATCCCATAGGAAAACTATGGGGTATTGTGAAGAAGAAGATACGATACACCAGACCTAACAATTCAGAAGAGCTGAAGGCCACTATCAGAGCGACCTGAGCTCTCATAACATCTGAGCAGTGTCACAGACTGATCGACTCCATGCCATGCCGCATTGCTGCAGTAATCCAGTGAAACGGAGCCACAACTAAGTATTGAGTACTGTACATGCTCATACTTTTCAGGTTCATACTTTTCAGTTGGCCAACATAAAAATAATTTTTTGTATTGGTCTTAAGTAATATTCAAATTTTCTGCGATACTGAATTTGAGGTCTCTGTTCGATTCATAATAATCATGTCTTACAGTTTCTGGTGTTCTTCATCCTTGGAACCTTCTGTCTGATGCTGCCGTTTTCTGGCTTTTCTGCCCTTATTCTATTCACTGAGGTATTCAGGCCAGAGGTTATTGGCATCCACTGCATTCGACTGCAGCCCAGATGAGTCCTGTTATAGTATGTCCGCTCTGCTCAGCTCACAGGAAATTAACCCAAGTTTAAACTCAAAAGTTCAGTTGACTGAGCTCAAATCCAGGTTAAATAACACTGGAGTCAGATATGTGATGAGATATTCAATGCTGTACTTGACAGGGAAACACTAAAAACAAAAATTATGGTGTTAAATGCAGTTTTACTGCCGAGGTTAAGAGAGTAATTTGTAAAATGTATAACTATTGAAAGCAGCAGCAAACAAGTGCATGCATGTGTGTTTCTGGGGCCAAATTAAACATTGCATCAATTTAGCCAAAGTGATAAAAGCCTTCATCACAGTGCTCATAAGTAAAATAAAAGGTCCTTCTTGGCACTCTCATTTCCTGCCAAAGGCTCATGTTTTCTACCGTCTTTTTCACCCCTAAGTGCTGCTTGTAAATTATAAACTCAACACACATTCAGAGAAAGTGAATCAGAGAGTTGATACTCTGGACCTCCCTTAAGTTCTGAAGTTAAACTTCTCATGCAGGGCCGTTAACAGCTATGATGAAAATTATTTAATGCAGTTGTTTGACTGTCTTTAGTTAAATCTTTCTAAGAGAGGCAGAGCACCAAACGTACCTAACAGTAACAGACCATGGCAAACTTTGTTTTTTTTTAAGCAGTGTTGTCTGTCCGCAACAAAAATCTGTCTCTCTCATGATTCTCGTGACAGGGAGAAGAAGAGGACCAGCACGGAAAATGAGTTTGTGGTTAGGACCCAAAGAGGAACAGAGTGCTGTGGATTCAATTTCCAAGATACAACTTTCCATCTAAGGTCTTTATACACCACAAATTTGCATTAAACAAGTCAACAATCCTGATGCACAAAAAAAGAAGAAGAAAAAATAAATCCTCTATCTGGCGTCTCCCGTTCCCCTGCAGAGAAATGTGAAGAGAGCTGAAATGGCAAGGGGCAGAAAGTAATCTCAACCAACAACGCCTTGCAAAAGTATTCATACATGTTTATCTGTTTTACCTTTTGTCTTGTTGCATTCAAAATTTTTATTAATACAAATCTTATAAATGAGCAGATGAATTGCATTCAGCTTACTGAGTCAACACTTTGCAGAACTAAAATTTGTTGAAATAAAAGCTGAGCATATCCCAGTCTCCAACCTTTTGCAGGCTCTACCAGGTTTTTGTTCAGGATTGCCCTACATACAGCTCCATCAATCCTGCAATCAACTTTGTTCAGCTTTCGCATCTCTGCTTAGGAAAAGTAACCCCACAGCATGATGCTGCCACCACCATGCATCAGCACAGGGAAAGTGTGTTCAGTGCAAGGTTAGTTATTTGCCACACATAATGTTTTCAATGTCAGCCAGGAAACGTTTACCTGCATGTTTACTGTGTGGCTTGTAGTGAAATTGACTCCTAATGGTTTTCTTTCAGCAATAAATTTCCATTTTCCAAACTGCCACTCCATAAAAACAGCATTTGTGAGGTGCTTTGGTAGGTTTTTAATTGTGCCATACAGTTTCCTTCTTCCAATTACAGATGAACAGAGCTCCATTAAATGTTCAGAGGTTGGGATGTCATTTTATAATCTGCTCCAGAGCTTTGTCCCTGACCGGTCTAGTGTGTTTCTTGGTCTTTATGATGCTTGTTGTTTTTTTTTTTATATTTTCCAACAAACCTCAAAGGCTTTCCTAAGAATAGCTGGGTTTATGCTGCAGTTAAATAAGAACTTTGAACTAATTAGATGACTTCACAGTATGTTCTTTATGGATAATAGAGTAGGGGGGTTAATAAACCCTTCTTATATGATTATTATTATTATCATTATTATTATTATTATTATTATTATATTTTGTTTTGTAGATTACCATTTGTCATTTTTCTTACATTTATGCTCATTTATATCTGTCAATGAAACGCATTGAGGTTTGTGATTGTTACATTACAACATTTAAAGATTTTTTTTTGGTTTACCTTTTAGGACACTGTACATCACATGACAACAATTCATGTCAAATTTCACTTTGTATTACTCATTCTAGGCCCTGTAATGGATGTTGACATGACCAGAGGTTAGCTTCCTTCTGGCTGAAGTCTCCTGGAATGGGCTTGAGCACCCATGTGATCTTAAAGTGGGCAAAGAAGAACAGAAAATGAGTGACCAAGAGAATTATTGAATCATTTTAATTTGCAGCGGTTGCTTCCACTTTAGTCGGTCATGACTGATGAAGACTGTTCAACTTTGGAAAGATGGAAAAGTCTCCCACAGAATTTAGGATGTTTTAGGACCCCTGAAAAACAGATGATTCATATTACAAATATGTGATGTAAATCTTGCACATGAGCTTTGTCAAAACAACATCAAAAAGGTGAAGAGGACAGCTCTCAACAGGCTCCATTTTTGCTACGTAACAGCATCTGAAATAACAACTTTGACAGGACCACGTCCAAACTCTTTAAGATCCCCTCTCCATTGCATATTTGAGTTAAGAACTTTGACAGAGAAACTACATTCAATTTGGGACATCTGAATTTGGGACAGATATAAAACAAAGGGAGGGATATAAAACAAGGGCTTCCTCGTTAGTGGGATGGATACCTGGATCTACTAATGCAAGCGTACAAACCACTGAGATGGATCCTGTCCGAACAGACGATGGGGAAAGACGTAAAAGACAGAGTGTTACAGGTCATCTAGAAATGGTCAAAAGTTCTGTGTGGTGGGGACTAACATAATTAGTCCAATATGCTTGACTGCATGATGTTTTGTTGTGTGTAACCACAGAAGTATTTAGGATTTCTTCAAGGGATTTGTAGATTATTTCATAAATAAAGTTCTGGAAGAACAACGACGGGCGGCGATGACACAGATGATCTATTTTTACCATTCAGTAACACGAGTCCACTGAGATTTCCACCATGTGTCAGATGCTTCTTGCACTGTGGTGCAACAGTAACGTCCAACATTGTGACATTCTGGGCATTCATTAACGCCCAGAATGTCACAATTAGTCTGGATGAACACCATCTTCCTAAATGGATGAAAATCCAGGTATATCTCGGAGCCTCCAAACATTGCTGTGGATTCAAACACTATCACATACTGTGCATGAGCCAAAAGAAGAGATCCTGAGATGTTTCAAGACCATCAGACCATGTAAAACATTCCATTGTTCCTAAATTAGTACTTAATATGTTAACAATAAAAGTGTGTGTGTCAAAGGCTGGCAGGTGTGATTTGTTCTGGCCTTAACAAGTTGGCAGTCCCTTATAGAGCCGAGTGAGACAAAACCGAGAGAGACAGCAATTCACACACGCACCTATGCACACACATTTAAACGGATGTCTTCCTGTTATGGATATTGTTCTGAGAACCCGATATTCAGCCAAACAGAGTTACGTTTTAAAGGGTTTAATGAAACGGATGAGTAATGGATGAAAAGTAGTGATGTTACGTTATGTGCCGAGGCTCCGAGGCGTGTGTCGAGTAATGGAGGGGGCGTTTCCGCAATGCGCGTATCGAGGCTTGCTTCATTTGGGGGAGGAGCCGAAAACGATGACGTCCGAAGCCTCGCTGGCCGGCTGTACCACGTGACTGCTTCGGGAAGTGGCTCAGATTGTTGCGCGGGGTTTGACGGCTTTAAAAAGTCCACAAGCTCCATTCAAAATGTGGGTTGTTGTAGGAGAGTTGCGGTCAGTTGAGAGAGTGGATAGAGTTTGGATAGTTTGGATAGTAGAGTTTGGATAGTGGTTATTTAGTTTGAGAAAGTTAGTTTGGTGTTTGGAGAGTTTAGGAAAGAGATACATAGGAGGTTTAGGAGTGCGAGGACAGGATAGGAGTAGGATGGAGCAGGCGAGAAAGAGGAGGATGTCCCCTATGTGGGAACATTTTGATTTGATAAGCCCTAACAAGGTAAGGTGAACTGAACATTTGCAGATGCATTAGGTTTGCTTATGAGGAACTGTATTTTTCACTGTTTCTTATTTTGTGTAAAGGTGAGGTGTTTATTGTGCTCCAAGGAGTTGGGGTACAATAATAACACCTCATCCATGCTAAGGCACTACCGTGCCTTGCATGAGAATAGGGATGAAACTGGAGCTTCACCCAGCCAAGGTATTTCATTACTATATTAAAAACACACTTTCACAATTTTTGCATGCTGATGTTTGCTTGTTGTGCAAATAAAGACAGGTAACAGACACTGTATTTATTCCCTTTTAACCAGCCACCAGAAAAGCAGAGCTGGATGAAGCTCTAGTCTCCATGATAGTGAAGGATACCCAGCCTTTCACTATTGTGGATGACGTTGGATTCAAGACATTTGTGTCTAAGCTGGATCCCAATTATGTTCTCCCTACAAGGCAGGTATGTGTGGGTATATACATGAAACGAATGACTACATTATTGTATGTGTCACAATTCAGCAATATATATGTATGTATGTATGTATGTATGTATGTATGTATGTATGTGTATATATATATATATATATATATATATATATATATATATATATATATATATATATATATATATATATATATATATATATATATGTATATAATCTCTTCCTTTAGGCTCTGAAGGCCATGGTGGAGGCCAAATATGAGTCTGCTAAGGAGCACGCTAAGGCTAAAGTAGAGAAGGTGGCTGCTGTTAGCCTTACATCAGATATGTGGACATCCATCAACATGGATGCCTACCTGGCAGTGACATGCCACTTTGTGGAGGAGAACGAAAAGCTGAGCTCGGTGTTGTTGGGAGTGCAGGCATTCCCCCAGTCTCACACTGCTGAAAATATTGCTTGTGTGAAAGCCTCCCTGATGGAGGAATGGGGAATCTCAGGCAAGGTGACATGCATGGTCACCGATGGTGCTCCTAATATGGTGGCATGCGTGAGAGAGCTGAAGCTTCGCCACCACATTTGTGTTGCTCACACCCTCAATCTTATTGTGAAGAGGGCGCTTGACCACCAACCTGCGCTTTCTGGCCTCCGGGCCAAAGCAAGGAAGCTGGTTGGCTACTTTAGAAGCAGCACCACTGCTAAGGTATCCTCTTTTATTTTATTCCAATATATAATGTTAATAGTTTGTCTGTACTCCTACTGCAGTGACTTAATGGCCTACTCTTCTGTATCTTTAAAGGAGAAGCTTACACAAGTGCAGCTTCAGCTCGGCATGCAAGCAACCAAGCTGATGCAGGAGGTGGAAACAAGATGGAACAGCACCTACTTGATGCTGCACCGTCTGGTGGAGTTGAGGGAGCCAGTAGGAGCGGCATTGGCTGGATTGCACACTGACATTCCCTATTTAACTGGCAGTGAGTTTGATATTGTTGTAGCGTGCCTTTCGTTACTCTCTCCTTTCTATGACGCCACCATGGAGCTCTCGGCAGAACAACACGTGTCGGCATCAAAAGTTATCCCCCTCCTGAAGATGATAGAGAATGCCCTTCAGGAGGAGGACACCAAGTCGGCACCTGCAGTAGCAGTGCAAATAGGAGAGCAGTTCATCAGACATCTCAGGGAGAAGCTGCACATGCTCCAGTCAATGAGCATCTTGTCGCTGGCTACACTCCTGGATCCACGATTTAAAGTTATAGCATTTTTCAGCAACACAAAAGCTGCTGAAGCAGTGAAGCGCTTGACTTCAGAGTGTGCCACCGTAATCCGACGGAACCTAGAAGAGCACACTCACCAGATTCCCCAGGCTTCCACCTCTCAAGAATTCAGTGGAGGTAATCTTTTGTATTACATTTTGAGATTACTTATTCCTATTAAAACACTTACTAACCTGACCTGTGGTTTCCATTTAGGTAGCAGACTTTGGCAAAGATTGGACACTAGTGTCATGGAGGCAAAGAGGACTCTAAATGTCTCAGCAGATGCCACCGTAGAGGTCGAGCGCTACCTCTCAGAGGCGAACATAAGCAGGCTGGAGAACCCCCTGGAGTACTGGGCTAATCATCGGTCACTGTACCCCAATCTGTACAAACTTGCACTTATTTATTTATGCACCCCGGCATCATCTGTGCCATGTGAGCGTGTCTTTTCAAAGGCTGGAGAAGTAGTATCAAAAAAGAGAAATCGTTTGAAACCAAAAACTGTGGAGAAATTGTTGTTTCTTAATAAAAATGCATGAAATCATCCAAGTTACACAAGCATTAGCCTATTCATTACCCCTCCCTAGTTCCATAAGCACTTTCACTGTCCTCTGCCTGATTAAGGCTATGCCATTTTTGTAGAGTCACAGAAAAACATTATTACACAACATGCCATATCACATGACACTCCTATTTTGGGAATAATTACACACAGAGAATACATTCAAACAATATTTTATTGTACACATGTGTTTACAAAATTTATGTAGACAAATGATTTCGTCCTACACCTTCTGTGAAGTCATTCCCAAGAGCCATAATAGACAAAAATTAATGCATCACACGTGTTAAGATACAGCTGGCTGTGATTATACAACTTGCCAGTAGGTGGTGCTGTGTGCACATGAACCATCAAGAAATGAACCTTTTCTCGAACCAGTTGGCTGAGTGGTTCAATGCCTCATGAGGCTTCATCTCGCCATCACTAATGAAAAGGCTGGCAGACAGAACCAGATTTGACGGATGAACAGTGCATGATGAGGCAGGCAAAACCAGACAGACCAGGAGGGGCCGGCAGTGACAGACTAGAACCAGTGATGAAGGCAGGAGCTGACCAGAACAGGCAATGCAGACCGAGAAACCACCAGAATGGGCAGAGACTTGTGCAGCACGCAGACAACGCCAGCATGTAACAGTGAAGGCTGAACATAAACAGAGCAAAAGAGCCCAGCTGGCTGGGCACACAGACACTGGTAGAGGTACGGCGGCAGAGCACATGAAGCAAGACGAGGCGGTCTAAGTAGGCATGTGAACAGGTGACTCTAATTAGTGCAGCAGGTGGATCTGATCAAGAGCAGAGAGCTGGAAGGAGACTGAGCTGATTGGATGATAACTGGTGGCTGAGAGGTGACAGGGCTGATTCTAGAAAAGTCCAGAAAAGTCCAAAACATGTAAACATAAAACAAAATCATGACACTTTCATATGCTGGAGGTACAAAAAAACAGCAGAAGGTGTACATTATTTAACCTTTGCACAGACAGGCCAGCTAACATTTGAACACAGACAACAACTCAAAGCACCACCTCTGCTGTGCAGCTTCTCTAAATGTACAAAGTAAAATACACACAGCACTTGATACATAATGCAGAATGTGACTGGCCAGCAAATTAATTTTGTTTCCAATCCCAGCACACATTTCGCATGACTAGTTTTTTTAATTTTTATTAATCGACCTTCATAGTCACACAACTTTATTTAGTTTTTTATCATCAAATCTTTGTTTTCTGGTCAGAATATAATCTTTATTTAACCCTTTATGAGGTTTGCAGTTAGCCATATGTATATATATTACTGTGAGTCTGGGTCATGCGATTTGCTCTGCCAAAAGGTAAACTTGGGCAGATTCGGCGAGTTCCAGATTACATTTTATGGCATTTGGAGACTTCTTTTAGCATCTTCCGGTCTGCTCTAAGGGAGAATTTGCTTAGACAGACAGATTTGAGCATGTTGACAGTTGTTTTGAATTGTTCTCCACTTGCAGACTCTTTTCCATCCAGAGCAATGGCTAATTTAAAATTCTATTGAAACCTCTGTAAGCCTTAAGACCTGACACGAATGGTGTCAGGTCTTAAATGGTTTGAATGGTTTTCAGACCTGAATACTTTCAGGAATGTTTTTAGGATGGTTTATTTCTCTGGCATCTTTTTCCTCACAGAAAAACAAATAAATCCTAATGAGGCCATATGATAATCTGTTGAAAAGTTAAAATGGCCTTTCATCTGATTCTGTGGTTTTGGATTGATTCCATCTGAACAGCTACTAATGTTACTGCACAGATCTGCTTCAAAAGTGAGCCAAGCTGCAGCTCCACGATTTCATCGCTTTGCTGCAAGAAATAATTCCTGGCATTATGAGGGGTGCTGAAGCAAGAAGGGGAGGGCTATCAGTTTGAATTTATGGATGCAAACAAACTGAAACTCTATATTTAAAAACAGTACTGGGATTGAAAGTACTTAAGGTTTGAATAATTAGACTCAGCACTGCTTTAAGGAAAGATAAATGATAATCATTGATTTGAAAAACAAAAAGAAGCTTTATTATTGTGAGTTTATGGACCCTTTAAAAATTAACAGTATCTGAACATCCCAATGTGTGCACTGGTAAAAACATACAAACACCAGATGACTAAAGAACAGCACATAGAGACAGCGGCTGTCCCATTTCTGTTGATTTTAGCCCCAAACTGCAGGAGAGAGAACCAACAAAACAACAAAAAGCTTCTATTGTGAACCAGCTTCTACCATTAATAAGGAAAGGAGAACAGGAGCTAATGGCAATTTATTTGAATGATCTAATGTAGCGAGAGAGTCTTAAGTGGTGGACCAGCACTAGTCCTCACACAGTACTGCTTCTACTCCAACAACACACTCAAACTAAAGTAAGAACCCCAAACCCGCTGACCCTGAGTGAGAGGGACCTTGTTTAAATAACAGTAATCCTTCCTCATCATGTCTGTTTTGCAGTTGTGGAGATTTCAGAAGGAGTGATGGGGGGAAAAATACTTGAAGGTTGTGTCTTACACACATGGAGAAAGTTATGACTGTTCCCCCACTCCCATGCAGTGCTGACATGAGGCACATCAGACTGGTGCGGTGGTCCCTCTGCGAAAACACACAACCTGTACAGTACATACCAGAGTGAGCTGCGGAAAACGCCTGAAAGAGCAGCAATAATATTTGACCACACAATACGCCAACACTCATCAATTTACCTCAACGGTTTATCCTTAAGGCTCAGAGAATAACAAATACATTCAAACTCTTTGAAATTTAATCTGAGCAAAATAAAAAAAATTTATTTAGATAAGATAAGAGATGAGAGATTTCTTTATTGTCCCACAATGGGGAAATTCAGGCATGACAGTGGCAAAGTCACAGACAGAGTTACACACAGTTTATCCCAAGGAAAAACAACATGTTAATCTAACCTAAAGTTAGTTCTAAAGCAATTTATTGCCCAATCTTCAGGACAAAGAGCTGACACATTTGTGTGGAATGTGGAAAACACTGTGATCCAAGAGTCATCCATTTTTTCCATGCCTTTAATTCTTGCAATATTGCATGAGGGCCAGTGGCCAATGCCCTAAAGGTAGGGTACAATCTGTGCCCATCGGGTATCTCAACCATGCACACGCTCATTACTGAAGCCAATTAACCTAATGAGCATGGTTCTTGACAGTGGGAGGAAGCCAGAGAACCCAAAAAGAACGCATTCATGCAAATGTAAAAACAAACAACATATAAAGCTAAAAAAGTAGAAACACGAGCAAACTTCCAAAATTGAATATGCAATGTATTTGCTCATAAAGCTCCATCAGGAAACCCAATGCAAGGCCAGGTTTTTGTTTAGATAAGACACATTAAAAACACACCAAAAAAACATTAAAAACGCCAAATACACAATAAAAACATACCCACCAAAGGAAAGAGTTGTCTAAAACTTAGGTTAATTTGCAACAAACAGTAATGTTTTCCATCCTTTTTTTAAGGAGTCAACAATTTCTGCAGCTCTTAGATTTTCAGGGAATTAGTTCCAGAGCTGAAAAGACAGAAACTAAATGCTGCCCCGCCTTGTTCAGTTCTGCCCCTGGGAACGCTGAGTGAGCAGGTCTCAGGTGACCTGAGGGGTCTACAAGGGTCATAAACGACTAGCAACTGCAAACTTAATAAGACATGACTATACAACTATAGTGTCAGGCTGAGCAAGGAGAGGATTAAGAACAGGCACATCCAAGACGCCCTTGGTGAGCCTGAAAGAGTTGCAGAGCTCCACAGTTCAGGTGGAAGAATCTGCCACGAAGAGAGCAATTAGCTATGCACTCTGCAAATATGGTCTTTGTGGGTGAGTGGTAAGAAGACATGTAGAAGCCCTGCTTGCAGTGTGCCACAAGCATTGCCAGTGGCACAGCAAACATGTGGAGAAAGGCGCTCTGCTCAGAGATCAAAGCGGGAGTTGTTTTGCCAACATGCTGAACATTATGTGGTGAAAACTAACGCTGCATATTACTCAGAACAGATAATCCCCGCATTGAAACATGGAGCTGGAAACCTCCTACTGCGGGGATGCTTTTCTTCAGGGACAGGGAAGCTGCTCAGAGTTTATGGGGTAAAGGATAGGGCAAAATACAGTAGAATCCTTGAATGAAAACCTGTTCGAGGAGACAAAAGACTTTACACTGGGGTGGAGCTTAAAGGAGTAATAAGAAATTTCATTATTTTAGATAGAAAGAACTAAAAAATTGTTTTGTGCAGAACTAAAGGTATCTTTTTAGATGGGCTATAGTTAAACATCACACACCATCTCTCTGTGTTGTTCTGCAGTCTCTTGTTTACATAGCCGGGCCGGCCGTGCATGCATATACGTGCACGTGAACAGCTGCCACTCAGGGTTTAGCCCCTCCCTACCCATAAAATGCCACCATCAGGCACAAAAGGGCAGAGAGCACGCCCATCGGGGCAAACTGTTCTCTTGCTAACAGCACCATAAAGTTATGAGTTACTTACTTCCTCGCTAGACATGTTCCTCTGAAAGGTGATGCTGTTCTGCTGTGTTTTTATCCTTTGCAAATATGCGCATACGAGCCGATGGGTGAGAAGGGGAAATGGGTGTTGAATGCTGGAGTTAGAGAAAGCCGTGGCTCGATACACATCAGGTTTTGGTCTACAGATGGTGCTCAAGCTCCACCTAGTGGTGAAAAATCGCTTATTGCTCCTTTAAAGGCACACTATGCAACATTTTTCAGTTAATTAATGTGTTCCATACCGTTTTGGATGATTAAATGAGTCATTTCAGGTTGAACTAAGGTTTTCTTGGCCGCCCTGGTGGTCTGTGGGGGAAATACCGCACTTGCAACTGCAGGAGCCCTCGGCCCGCGCCCACAGGCTCAGAATCTCGTGCAAGATCGCGAGAGTCGGTCTTGCTTTACGGCGAGAACATGTTTGTTGCTAGCGCAGTGGCGATATCTGTGCAGTTATCATGGCGCAACCAGCGATAAAACAGCGAAAGCCCATGTCGGAGCAGGCAAGAAAGAGGAAAAGGGCTCTGGACAGAAAGAGGAGTCGTACACGGGTGAACATCGGGCAAGCTTTTTCCGAATGGCGAGAGCTAAAAGAAAGAGAAGACTGCAAGGCTGACGCGGACCTCGCGTTTCTGCTGATGCGATTGTAAGTAACATTGTAGGGTTTCCCTCACGCTACCGCCTCCCAACATTCCAAAAAAAAAAAACTAACTCGATATGCGCGCAAAGCTTGTCTCCCCCGCTCCGCCTCCGCCGGTCGCTCCGCCGGTCGCGCAAAGCTTGTCTCTGTCCGCCGGTCGCTCGCTCCGCCGGTCGCGCAAAGCTTGTCTCTACACCCCCCCCCTTTCACTTTCACTGTGCGTTCGCCTGTCTGCTCAAAACAACCGCGCCTGGCTTGACGGATAAACCAGGAGAACAGCTGAGCATATTTACGACAGTGCACTTTTACTTTCGCCCTCTGGGGGGAGCCTCGCTGGAAAATCAATCCCAGTTGCATAGTATACCTTTAACTTCCAGCAGCACTGTGAGCATGAACATGCAACTAAAAACATGGAGCCAAAGCTACAATGAAAGAGGTTCAGATACTTCTGAAAGGCACTGTATCTTTGCTATCAAAAGCCAAAGTCACGCCTTTTGTTCAGATCGTCAGACTACTACAAACTGACTCCTAATTTAAAGGAGCATCGCGTAACTTCCACGATTTCTGCAGATGACTGTCCCTTCTGTCGACAGGTTGAAATGACAGCAGTGTTGTGAACATGCATGGGAGAAGAGGAAAAGCATTTGCCACTGAAGATGCAAAGCTCTTTTGTTTAGCGGCGTAATGCCGTCTGAGTAAAGAAAGTTATAATTAACTCATGTTCTCTCGATCGATTACGGCGGAGACTCAACAAAGTTGGCTGGTGAACGAGAGAACGCAGCGCGTAAAACCCACATGCACACCCAGAGGATTCGGCTTGAATAATTTTCTCATGAATTGACTAATACAGTTTATAGAGCCAACTGCGGTAAAAAGAGGATAACTGATTTTACACCTCGGGTAATTGTAAGGGCATGTATGGGAAAGAAAATAAATAATATTTAACTACAAAACTTGAACTTTGCACCTAATCGGCAGGCAGTGTATCTTTTCAAAAGAAATAAAACAATATTTTCTTCTGTTTCTAATGAAATCTAGCTCAAAAGACTCGCAGGTTACGTGTCTTTACATATTGCGGAAAAGTTGCAGTAATCTACAAAATGAAAGTTCTTCAATCCCTTTTTTCTAATTCTCGACATTATCAGCAAACACCTGCAAAGTCACATTATATTTAGAAGCTTTAACATCTTATTTCGTCAAGCCACCCCGTTAATGACTATAAATTCAGTCATCTGAATTTATCTATGTTTATTTATGTTGTTAAAGCAAGCACCTCAGTGTTTCCCTCATGTTGCTGTTGCTGCTGATGTGAAATTCTTTCCTTCTGGCAATTCTGGCTGAGCCAAAATGATGTGTATGTGTGCATGTGCGCACACTTTGCACACGTGAAAGTGCGTGTCCATCAGTCAGTATACAGCTGGGCAAACCCGGAGGATTGCGTCACGCGCGGAGCAAAGAGCAGCCCCTGCCAGTAAACTAGTCTTTAATTGCTTTGCAACTGAGAACACATTGCAGTGGAAACAAGGGGCTCATTGTGAGGCCGCGTTCATCTCAACATACCTCATATTTTCTGCAGACCACTGACCCCCGCCAGCATTTACAATAAAACACAAAGCCAGCAGTTAAAATGTTTGTATGCACACTCCCATGCAGACACTTCTAAAATGCTTGCATGCTCCTCCATATGTAGTCTCCCCCCCCCCCCCCCCCCCAACAGTAGGGCTGTCTGTTATTGTTTTCAAACAACAGGGATTAAAGTGAATTTGGTTTGCCTGGAGAATATGACGCTTCTGTGATTTATCCTGAGAGCTCAGCATGATGTCGTCATTTAAAATAAGGGATTGAGAAAATTTTGTGCGTTTTGTGATAGATTTTGGTGGTGGTCTGGCTATGATGTAAACCAGATGTAGACTAAATGCAGACTTTCATACCAGCTTGAGGGTGAAAGAGCCCTGTGTGTCAATATATATATATATATATATATATATAAATATATATATATATATATATATATATATATATATATATGTGTATATATATATAATATATATATATATATATAATATATATATATATATATATATATAATATATATATATATATATATATAATATATATATATATATATAATATATATATATATATATATATATATATATATATATATATATATATATATATATATATATATATATATAGCTACAGGTACTGGTGTTGTTCTGGAAAGTTAAAAGCCATTTCTTTTCAAGAAAACATGTACTTGCTATACATTAAAATGTTTTTACTGTTTTCGATCTCCTCCTTTATCACAATGTCCCTACTACTCTTTGTGAGTTTTAGCACATTAGCCTCCAGAAATTTAAACCAGGGGTGGAAATCTCAGTATTGTTAGAGAACATTAATGAACAAAAAGAACCAAGGAACCAGAGCTTAACATGCAGTGTTTGAAACAATATTAGGTGATAAAAAAAAAAAAAGTCTGAAAATCTCAGAGTCATTATCTTGAAATGAAAAGAGTACGGCCAACTGCAAACCCACCAAGACATGGCCGTCTGGCTTAACAGACAAGTCGAGCAAGAAAAGCAATGATCAGAGAAAACGGCCAAGGTAACTCTGGGGGACCTGAGAAGATTGACATCTGATCTGGGACGTAATGTAGACAGGACAACCATTCACTAATGTCATGTGAAGAAGAAGGTAGCAGAAAACGTTGATGAAAGAAAGCCCCTAGAAGTCCTGTTTCTAGTTTACCACAAGCTGTTTAGTGGACACAGGAAAAAAAGACAAGTGCCAGACAGCAATCTGGCCAGATCAGACATCAATTGAACTTTTTGGAAGAACAATGCTGTGGGGATGTTTTTCTTTGACAGAGACAGGGAAACTGATCAGAGATGATACGAAGATGGATGGAGATAAATACTGGAATCATGAATAAAACCTTTTAGAGGTTACAAAACACTCGAGAGTTGGCCGGAGGTTTGACTTTCAGCAGAACAACCTCGCTAAACATACAGCCAGAGCTACAACGGAGCGATTTAGATCAAACTATAAGTTTCCAGTTTTGTGTTTGGCCATCACATCAAATTCCAATAAAGCACGATGATGGTTGTAGTTGTAAGGTGACAAAATATACAAAGGCTCAAGATGAATTTTTCCAAAGCCTTCTTTTGTGGTTTGGGTACATGATTAGTTTGAAGAAATGCCGGTGAAATTAATTTTCCGGAGAAAAGCAACCTGGGAAGTGTTCCTGAAAGACTGAATGTCATGAAGGAAAATGCCTTCACTACACAAGAATTCGCTTAATTTAATAAAGCATCTCTGCTTGATTGAGAACACTGTGTTGATCTAATGAACCTTTTTACGGTAGAGATATTTGTGTGCACAATGCGCACTGTGTTCGCAAGAGTCCAGATGCCATTCCCTCGCAAAGTAATGCGTCCTCTCTTAGTAAGAAAGGAAATGCGGCTGAAGAGAAAGAAAAGAGTCATTCAACTGGTCAGATGTTTCCAGCTGAAGAAAACAGGCAGGGATGGGATGAATAAATTGGCATCGTGTGGGCCTGCTCAGCGGATATACAGCTTATATTTTGAGTCTGGGCTCATTTGCTGGGACACGGCAACAAAATCCTTTATGTTAGGATGGACGTTACGATGGCTACGTCCTCTTATGAGCATCCAGAGAAGAAGAATTAATAAATGTAAATCACCAATCAAATGTAAATCGTTACCCGATGCAGCAGCCCCGATGAAGCACTTTCTGTAGATGTCTATTGCAGTAGCAATGCTTTATGTCCAAGCCAACATAGAAACACTTGGCAGTATTTGGAGAAAAATAATCCCTTGATGTATGCATGTTAAAATGAAATTAATTGTTCTTGTGCTTGATTGCACAAAGCAATATTTATGTGATTGGGCTGCTATGAGTTACAGTGCTGTTTACATTGTAATTTACTAGTATACAGCATTAGTTTATACCAGTCTGGAAGTAAGATCAACAGGCCCTCCAACACCATTATGTCTAAGGATCACAAGATCAACTTTGCCAGTGAACATAAATATTAGTATTCGTATTTCACCAAATTATAAACGAGTATAGAAACTATATAATATATCAGGAGGCACTTGTCAAACAAGATCTAGAAGAAAAATAGCTTCACCTTCTGCCAGGGATTCACTGAAACATGAAAAACTACCTGGACTTCTGGCAGAAAACCACAAATCACTCCACTTTTTCTTTTTTTTTCTATAATTATCAGCTATTCCTGATGAGCCTTGTTATAAATCATCCATTTATAACCAGTGCAAAGGTAAATAATTGCATTTGGTAGGATGAGGGCTTCACTACAAAGAGCATTAAAGTACTCATACACGTTCTAAAAATTGTTGTTCTGTGAAGGCCTCAAAGCTTCTTTGTAGAACGTTAAAGAACAAACAGCAGTGTGAAGACCAAGGAACGTGGCAGACAGGTCGGGGATAAAGCTGTGGAGAAGTTTAAAGCAGGGTTAGGTTACAAAACAATATCCCAAGCTTTGAACATCTAAGAGAGCAGTGCTCAATCAATAATCTGAAAAGGGAAAGAGTATGGCACAACGACAAACCTACCAGAACCTGGCCATTCGCCTAAACTGACGAGCCAGGCAAGGCCAACATTAATCAAAGAAACACCCGAGAGGCCAACGATTACTGTGGAGGAGATGCAGAGATCCACAGCTCATAAATGAGTGGCATGCAATAAGTCAAGACATGGAGCTAAATGCGGAAATTCAGACTGAAGAAACTCATTGCTTACCTCCATCAATCAGGGACTCATTCGCCTCCGACGCAAGCCAATCAGCTTTGAACTGCTCCTCCTCGAAGCCAATCAGTGTCCTGGATCTGTCTTAAAAGAACTTTAAATCCAGCGCAACTTCTACCCAGCAAGCAAGCAGTCGCTGTGCGATGTCTGATCTGGACTCTGATGACCGGATTCAAGACGATAACAACTTATCCTCAAATCCTCCTGCTTCTGGGAACGCATCTAGCCGCGCATCCATCATCTCCGACTGCTGTATTCACTCCAGCATATCTTAAACAGCGCTGACCTGGACTCGCTCTCTTAGCTGGCCTTCTTCCGCCTGTGGCATCTCATTCCGTCACCCAACCTCTGTTTCCATCATATCCGATTCCTGGCGCAGACGCCGTCTCAGCTCTGCTTCGGCTAAGGTCCCGCTCCACTTCGTAGCGCGCTGGTTTCGATCGGTTTTGCGAGGCCCACCTTCCCGTATCATCCTGCCGCAACTTTCAGACGGATCTCCTCTCTCATCCCCGGTCCGAGCAGCTCAAGGTAATATGTATCCACTCTTTTTTTCATTCATATTGCACGCGTTTCGCTCATTACGCTTCTGGATGTCCGTCTATTTAGGCAGAACGTATCCCATACAATCTAATGTTGTTGTCGTTATTTTTCTTCTTCTTCTGGTTTGGCGGTGGCAACAGGCTTGTAGTAGCATTACTGCCACCTACTGGTTGGAGTATGGTTCGTGATGGACTCCATATATCTTCCCTTATTTCATAATTGTACCATTCTAAGTTAACTCATTGTTCATATTTTCTACCGTAATTTCTTGCCCATGGTATGCTTTGATTTTAAGTGTAAATTAAGTTTGGTAGGCTTAAATTTTAACCTTGTTATCACTCTCCTCTTTTCTATTTAATTTCCCATTTCGCGTTCTCTTACTACCTTTTGATATGGTAACGTCTTCACGTCTCCCCTTTATCATTAACCTGCAGGCTGTACTAACAATGTCTCAGCATTTTCAAACCTCTGATTTGTCATTCAAAGACTAACTATTGGCAATCCTTCCGCAAGCACCTTCAATGTCATTTATGTTCTGTTTAACCGGACAGTAGGGTTGAGTTGATACTTACCCCATTTTATTTCAGAAGTGCATTTTAAATCCAGTAATTAATACCAGTTGTTAAAACCGCTGCAATTCGGCGTCTGTTTGGACCGGTCCGTACTGGATTCAGACTTTTATTCATGCTGACTAGGCCACTTTTGTCACTCTTGTCATTTCAGTGGTCATTTCAGTGGTCATTTCAAAGTTTTGCCAATCAATTACTTCAGGTGTTGTGAAATTATACATGTTAAAGTTATTTAATGCTTTTGTTTGTAGGTATTGTCTGAACGTCAGCTGGGAGCTGACGTCGTGTTGGCTGTTGGGGAATGATTTGAGTATTGGCGATCTTTTAACAGCCATTTGCTCTTGTTTTAGGGATTGACATTTTCTTTTTTTCAGGTTCAAGAATTTATTTAAGATGAACATCCGGAGAACATCACTGTGGGTGCTGTTGTCTGGTGATAGTATTTCAATTACGGAGCTTGTCTGCAGGCTGGTGAGGATAATTAAGCTAATAAACATGGAAGATCATCAGTTTTGTCAGAATGCAGTGCAGAATCTGAGTTAAAGTATTAAAATCAATTCAAACACCATGGAATGAGCTAAATAAGCTTAATCGATTCATGACAGCATTTAGTATGCGTTCGGCATTCTACGCATTCATGAGTTAAGCAAATATTATTTGATAATTATGTCTTAAGAAGTGTTGCGCGTCTTCATCCATTTATCTTATGTAGTAGTAGTAACTTTGTCCCAATATGGGCAAATTTTGTGCAGTAGTAATAATAAACATTCACACTTTACACATAAAATATAAAGTAAGGTGAATAAATATGTGCAGCGCAGAGAATGAATAAAGCGAAGGCCTGTATGTATGCAACGTGTGACTATCTGCTTTTCCTGGTAGTGTTTAGCAGCTGGACAGCAGAGGGAAGAAAAGAATGTTAGTATCTATTTGTCCGGGCTGGTGGATATTTAAAACGGGAACCAAAGGGTAGAAACTGAATGGTCACTTTCCTCTCATAGATTTTCTTTCGCTATTCCCAGTTGTCCTTTCTCAAATTAAACCTGTCAACCTGCAAATTGAGTTCTAGGTATGGATCTCAACTTAGTTTCATCATGGCTTCCTGCCTGCATTTAAGCTCTCGAATTCGCATGATATTAGTCTCATTCCATATCAGTGTTTCCGTTAGCTGCCCTCCTTGCTCGTTCAGCTCAGTCTCGCAGAGGCACGCTTTATTTCCAGGCAGCTCAAGTTAACTAATTTTGTTTCTTTCCTGCTTGAACAGGATACTCTGGTTGAGAGCTGCGTTCTGAACTTCTAGTCTGGTCTGCTTCTCGCCTGGATCGGAAATATATATTTCTATAATGTGTTCTGTCGTAGATATGTTTTAAGATTTTACGGATGCTGCCATCCGTAGGTTTTGGGGGAGTTCTATATAATTGTTGGTTCTCAGATTCCTGATCACTCCAACAAACGGGCATGGTCACCATCATGCCTCGCATATCATTCTGGGCATCCATTCATTTTAACTGCTCAATGCCCTCTAAATTTTAAGTAATTCAACTACAAATACTGGTGGTGGTTCAAAACTCATTCATATTATTTGTAGACCTGTGTTCTTTCTATCATGCATTCTGTCACGTACCCTTTCATGCATTCTTTTCGTATTTGTAATGCATTCTGTCATGCATTTCTTGTGCGTCTGGTCGTGTCTGGTCTTGCGTCATGTCATGCGTCCTTTCATGCATTCTGTCATGCATCATGTTATGCATCCCATTGCATCGTGTCATGTGTCCTGTCATTTGTCTTGCATCTCGTCATGATCACTCGGGGTCGCGTCTGGTCTTGCGTTTGTTGCATCCTTTCATGCATACCGATATGCTTGCTGTTATGCATCCCGTTGCATCCTGTCCTGTGTCCTGTCTTTTGTCTTGCATCTCGTCATGATCACTCGGGGTCGCGTCTGGTCCTGCGTTTGTTGCGTCCTTTCATGCATACCGATATGCTTGCTGTTATGCATCCCGTTGCATCCTGTCCTGTGTCCTGTCTTTTGTCTTGCACCTCGTCATGATCACTCGGTGTCGCGTCTGGTCCTGCGTCTTGTAATGTGTTCTCTTATGCATACCGTCATGCATTCTGTTATGCATACCGTTGCATCCTGTCATGTGTCCCGTGACCTGTCTTGCATCTCGTCATGATCACTCGTCTTGTCGCGTCTGGTCCTGCGTCTTGTCATACGTCCCTTCATGCATTCCGTTATGCATTCTCCTATGCATCCTGTCATGCATCTATGATGTGTCCTGTCACCTGTCTTGCATCTCGTCATGATCACTCGTTTATTTATGTGCATCATCCGCAAGAAAGCATCTGCAAGTTACGCATCTGCAAGTTACGCATCTGCAAGTTACGCATCTGCAAGTTACGCATCTGCAAGTTACGCATCTGCAAGTTACGCATCTGCAAGTTACGCATCTGCAAGTTACGCATCTGCAAGTTACGCATCTGCAAGTTACGCATCTGCAAGTTACGCATCTGCAAGTTACGCATCTGCAAGTTACGCATCTGCAAGTTACGCATCAGCAAGAAACGCATCATAAACATTCCATTCATCACACATAACTTTGGTAAGCCTAGTGGCAACGGCCCGTTTTGGTAAGTCTTTGTGGCAAAGGCCCTGTTTTGTTATCAATTCAAGTTCTCTGCTTCTGGGCATACATGGGTCCTTTCATGCTCAATGCTCTATCAGCTTTAAGGTATTCAACTTCAAATACTGATGGCTCAAAACTCACTCATATTATTTGCAGACCTGTTCTTCCTATCATACACCCTGTCTTGTACCTTTCATGCATACCGGCAAGCATCTTGTTATGCATTTCGTTGCATCCTGTCATGTGTCCTGTCACCTCTCGCATCTCGTCTTGATCACTCATTTATCTATGTGCATCATCCGCAAGAAACGCATCAGCAAGAAACGCATCATAAACATTCCATTCATCTCACATAACTTTGAAAGCATCCGCAAGAAAGCATCCGCAAGAAAGCATCATAAACATTCCATTCATCTCACAGAACTTTGGTAAGTCTTCGTGGCAACGGCCCTGTTTTGTATCAATTCAAGTTCTCTGCTTTCTGGGCACACATTGGTCCTTTCATGCTCAATGCTCTATCAGCTTTAAGGTAATTCAACTTCAAATACTGGTGTTGGTTCAAAACTCACTCATATTTGCAGTTATTTGTGTTCTTCCTATCATGCACCCTGTCACATACCTTTCATGCATACCGACAGGCATCCGTTATGCATTTTGTTGCATCCTGTCATGTGTTCTTTCACCTGTCTCGGGTCTCTTCATGATCACTCATTTATCTATGTGCATCATCCGCAAGAAATCATTCATCAAGCATCCCTGATAAATTCATCTTTACCTTATCGTTCACCTAATCATCATCATCTCCCATTCATCTCGCTGTACTTGGGTAAGCCTTCACTGCAACGGCCTGCTCGCAGGCCTTCATTACCACGGCCTGACTTGGTAAGCTGTTTGCAAACCTTCTTGGCAGTTCAATTATTCATCCTATTATCCTTCGCTATAGTCACCCGGCTTATGAGCATACAGATGCTCAGACCTCGGAATTTTTGGGGGATCATTCCTATTCTCATACACCTGCTTATGCATATTGAAGTATAATTCAGCGTGAATGTTCCTGCCGAGGTCTGAGCGCCAAAGTCTTAAAATATTGTATCAATAAATTCTTCTAATTGTCTCTTCTTTCTGTGTGAGTTTTTCAGATTGAAATCCTGTTTGCTGTGTGCCTGAAGTCATGCAGGCTTCACAGCAAACATGTAGAAGAAAGTGTTCTGGTCAGATGAGATTTCAGTTGATCCTTTGGCTTAAATGCAAAACACTAAATGCATGGTGAAAAACCTCTCTCCCTCAAAATGGCAGCAGCATCACACTACAGGGATGCTTTTCTTTTGGTGGTACTCGGAGGCAATGTTACAAATAAGAACAGGCAAAACTTTAAGCCTCCTGACATTCAAAGATACTTACAGCTGTAACTGTAGCAAAAACATGGTTCTACAAAGTATTGAAAGTCAGGATTTTCAAAATTAAAAGAAAAAGTTAAAAGAAAATGAATAGTTTTGCAAGGCATGTTAAATGGTTGCTGGTATGATTGTCTGTGTGATATTTGAAAAAAAACAATTGGAGTAACCTTCTATACTTCTATATTGACCAGTTTTTAATCTCCGTTAGTTGTTGACATTTGTTAGTTTGTCATCCATCCATTGGATGTACCAGAAGCTGAGGCCTCGCTCTACTGGGCGGGATGCGGGGTACACCCTGGACAGGTCGCCTGTCCATCACATGGCAACAAAGAGCCACGCAGGAAAAAACATGCACACACATTTACACCTAAGGGCAATCTAGAGTAACCCTACAATCATGTGTTTGGACTATGGGAAGGAGGCCGAAGTACCTGGAGAGAACCCACATATGCAAAGGGAGAACATTGAAACTCCAAGCAGAAACATTCCAGGTCAGGATTTGTTACTCAGGATAGTTACTGCAATCCAAAATAGATAATGCAGCCAACGTTGTTAATAAATTTAGAAAAACGGCAAGACATACTTTCATTTCTGACTATTTCTGTTGTAGAAGTCGTCTACTTACAGCTTTCTGATGGTAAAAACAGAAGCACATGCTTTAACACAAAGCAACCAGCTGGCTCATCGTTTATTGAGAATTTTTTACATTTTGTAAATAATTTTCACTTCACACTGACAAGATTGTGCTTCCAAATTTTTGTTCCAATTGAGGCGTTGCTCTGTTTCAAGCACCGATGGCATTTTCTTATTGTTTCATGGCCTTCAATGGCAGTAAATATCCATACATACCGAAGAGGAACAAGGGAGGTGGGACAGAGTAAGCGTTCCTTGTGTGTGTTGGTTTGAACACTGTGAAGTGTTGTTACATTCCCACACCTGCTTCTTTATGACTTCATGTCCTTAAAGTCCTATCGTGAAAACAGTGAAATTGTCCCCTGTATTTGTCACATGTAAAAGGCTCTGCCTTTTTTTTTGTAATGTCACTGATTGAAAGTGAAATGATTAAACAACTTACATTTTCTGTGATGTTTAGTAACAAGAACTAAGTGCATACATCCACATTGATATATGGAGAAATGTCTTTCAGAGAGCTGCAGCTCAATGTAATGTTTAGAAATAAGATGGATATTTCACCGCTCTTCTTTGTAGAGTTAGTACAGTTGATTTAAAAAATGAAACCAATAAAGTACTGACATAGGTGTTTTTCCAGATATTTAATGTATGCATTCTTTGTTTATTTCAAAACCAGTTGTCATGTTTATTTGGGATTATTGTCCTGTAGGAATGCTCTACTGTGTCCATCTTTCAATCCTCTACTGTCAATGTAAAGTTGAATGGTTTAAAGGTTTTCCAAAATCTTCATTATTCCACCCACTTTGGCAACGCACCAGTACCGATGCCAGCAAAACACACCCTCAGCATGATGCTACCCCCACCATGTTTGACAGTTGTTTTGATTGATTTGATTTTAAATGCATCCTCTAAAGTCTGTCGAACAATGTTCTTGACATTGTGGCCAAACGTTGCAAAAAAGAAAAACACTGCTCCAATCTTTACTAATTGAAATAATGCTTGGACAGTGATGGCCAACTTGCCCATGACTGTTTAAGCATTATTTCAATTAATAAAGACGTAAGTTAAAAACTGATTCCCAAAGGGCGGTCCAGGGTTAATCATGAAAGTATGATCTCAAACTGTTTTGAATTGCTGGAGATGAAAGTCTGATTTAATAGTCACAGTTAAATCTTCTGTCGCTTCTTAGACATTAACACACAAATGTGACCTGACAGTTTACATTAACTGAACTTTGATTTGTTATGATTGGAGTTGCTCTCTTAACTAAGGAAAGTTTTCCTCATTTCTTCATAAAGATAAAATTTCTTCTTGAGTCTGCAGAGTAGAAAAATAGTTTAAAATGTATCCATAATTAAAGTCAGTGAACTGGATTCCATTCATTTTCTGTCTTCTTGACCAAAGTTACATGTTCTCTATTTGTCCAAATCTAATAAGTTTGTAATGTAAGAAAAAATGTGAAAGGAAATGTTGACAAATGGTGGGAACAGTTCACTTAAGGGTCAGAGGAATGAAACTAATTGAGTAGGGTCCTGTTTTGCCAAAGTTGACTCATTAAATTTGTCTCTCATCCCCGTAGGTCTGCGTGCAAAGCCTGAGCCCAGGATGGATGTCTCATTCAGAAACACTGTTCCACATGCAAAATACAATATAATTCATGAAGAAGAAAATACATTCTGTGCTGTTATTGTCACCGATGAACTGAGACTCAAATTTATGTCCACTATTAACCAATGATCAAATGCTCCAGAGAAGTTGAATGTATTTGTTCTGACGTTTTAAATCAGGGTATGTCAAGCAGATGAGGATGCTTTACTGAAACTAATTATACAGAATATCTATCCAGTACTGAAATAAAAAACAAAAAAGAAAAGCGTTGAGAAAAACATCCAGATATACAGTCGACAACTACATTTTTGTTCTGAAACTAACCCCTGTGTACATTTCAGTAACAATGCAAGCAAAGTTTCTTTGTTTACACTCTTGGTTTTGGTGATAAGAGTAATGATCACCTTACAAATTCCCTACATTGCTTTAAACTTAAACCAAATAACATCTGAGACACAGATACTGCACCTATAGATACATCAAAACTTTTTCTCACTCATCTGAAAAATCTGTTTCCACAGACCCCATAAAATCCTTCCCTCCATTTCTTTGAAAAGTGGTATTTTGGTGCACCACTGCATGCCAAACCAGCCAGGTTTTGAATAGTTTCCTTTTCAGCTGTCTCTCAGCTTTTTCCAGGTGACAGTCTCTGAAATGATGGGATTTTTCCTTCTCAAAGAACTTCAGATTTACAGTATATACGTATAACCTATAAGCCTGTGCGGCGTGAGCAGATAAAAGACACCAGAAAATGATTTCACACTGAACTGCACATCTTGGAATAACATAAAGGAAGTTGAAGGGCCGATCAATCAAACCTCCGCTTCAAGACTCTTCATCATTTTTTGTTCAACCTTTTATCAGTTATAAAAGCTGAAACCACAGTCTCTCTGCCTGTTAGAGTCTGAGTGGCCTTTGGTCTGTCACACATTCAGGAAATTGACCACTCGTGTGATGTGTGTCTTGCAAACTGTGAAACTATGCTTCTCTTTCACATTGACCTGCAAATGGAGAGAAAACAGACCAGGTTCAATGATGCACAGTCAGTACAAAGGTGAAAAAGATGCAGCTGAAGAGAAGACGAGACAGCTTCCAGTTCTTCTATTGCTGTCCGCTCTAAATCCTTTTCTTCTGAACATCTTTTCATAATCCAGCTGCAAGATTGAAAATGTTTCGTCGGCTCTAATTTCAGAGGCAACTTCTTGCATGTAGTCAAATTACAATAACAACCTTCAAAGTGTTTTATTGGTATTGTAGTTGACAGACTGACACAGAGGAGTGAATAATGTGAAATAGAAGAAAAATGAGGTGAGGCGAATCTTTGTCCTCGACTCATGTGTTTTGTGAGTCTAACAGCCACTGACAAGTTTATCTGTCTCTGCTGAGGACAGTATTATATTGTTACCATTTTAGATTTTTTTAAGGGTGTGGTGGGTTTAGGATCATGTGCAGTGTTAGAAAGTGGTGGTATCATATTGACTAGACCTTCCTTCACATGTTTGCTTATGGCAAACTGCAAAGCTCTTTCACCAATAACTGTCTTCTGGTCAGCCCAACAAAAAGGGCCAGATTTGTGAAATTCACCACAAATATTGGTCCTGTCAACAGATTCTCCCAGCTGAGCCTTGGATCTCCTATTGCTCCTCCAGAGCCATTTGGGTCACTTCCCTTCTTGCCCAACTTGACAGGTTAGGCGGTGATAAATGTCTCAGTAAGCTTACAGTTGTGCAATACTCGTCCCAATTTACTAGTGATGGATTAAAATCTCTCTGTGAGATATTTGGGATATATATATATATATATATATATATATATATATATATATATATATATATATATATATATATATATGTGTGTATACATATACATATTTAATACATATACATATTTATATAGAGATTTTTCTAAGTGGATTCTAAATTGAAGGCACTGGATTTTATTTATGGATATCACATCAAATAAAATATGCCCGAAGTTAAAAGATGAAATCATGTAAATACACAAAACTTTGGGATTGTAACATGATAAAATATGAGTTTATGGGTTAAAAATATGTTTTGCAAGGCACTGTACAGTTTCCTTTGCGATTCAGGTATGGGGTTTTCAATCTCTCATTGGTTTAGGTTAAAGTTCAAGATTTTGCTTTAATTTCTACGTCCAAATACTTTGTTGAGGTCATAAAGAACCCATTTTATTTCTTTTTACTACCTCTCTTGGAATATATATCAGGTAAGTCAAATACCTCAGATATTGAGAGGGTAAACAAACCCACTGCGGTGTGCAGAAGTGTTACCCTACAACAAATGATGGATAAAATGTTATTTTTCTAACATTTATAACGAAGTCCCTTCGATCAGACATCAGATCAGCACTCACCTTTTTCATAAACTGCACTTAGCTAAGAAATTTCCACCAAAAATTGACAGCCATAGAAGGCGATAAAGCATTAATAAAAAAATAAAAATGTATGAAAAAGGCAGGGGGCTGTGGTGTGCATGTTGACCGAAGATCTTGTTTGGATATTTAATGACTGACCGCAGTGAAGCCATTGTGTCCAGCTCCACAGCGCCTCTCCGACACACACAACGTTGCACACTGGGTATTTCTTTCACGCACAGCTGCTACTGCAGGAGATGGGGAGGGAGAAAGAAACTGGGCAAAGTTACAAAATCTTTAAGAAAGTTAGGAAGCCAGTTTTTCATGGACAAGAGATAAACCAGAACAGTGCAGTGAGGGGGATTAACTAAACAAAAAAAAACATTTAAATCAGAACTTTCTCTGCATTGATTCATGCAAAATAAACAATGAAAGCGGTCACCAAGTGATACTGCCACTCTGTTCCCTTTTGCACACAGAGTGACCAGAATGGAGTTAGGGTGGGATATGCAAATACCGGCTGTTTGTCTGCCTGCCCCTTCTGAGGCTGCAGAGCAGCACGCTGCTTCTTTTATTCACACACACATCCTCCCTCGTGCAGAGAGCAGATTGCCGGGAGGGTCGAGCCTTGTCGGCAGGTCTCGTACACTCTTGCACGTGTGCATATGGAGCTCGAATTTTAGACGCAGTCACGCTTTCTTCCCTTATCCTCTTCTTTCTCCTGCTCTCCTCCTCCTCCTTCTCCTCTCCCCTCCTCCAGAACACCTTTGGGTTGTTTTCCTTGCCTTATTTCCCTCCCTCTTCATCCTCTCTACCTTTCAGACTACCATGTTCTGTGTGCTCAGACTTTTTTTGCATTACTTGGAGAATTGAAAGTGCACACGGGACAAGATGCTATAGCAGTTTGGGCTCCATGTCTCCTTCAGGGTCTGCTAAAGAAAACAAGACTCCACTTGTGGCAGGGGATGACTTTATACCTTGAGGAACCAAAGCTGCCATTTTTTCTGATTTGTTTTCGTCACCAGGCATTTGCTATTTGAGACTGGGGTTTTTTTGTGTTTTTTTTTTTCAATCAAAACAATGTGGATCAAATTGTGCAAGCTTTCAGCACAGATCTTTTTCTTGGGAGTGATGCTCTCTGTGGTGGACGGCAAAGGAACTTTGTATGGAGGCCACATCAACCCTTTCTATGGAAACAGATACAACCTCTACAAAGCTGGACTCAATCCTCACTACTCACCGAACAAGCCAATGACCCGCCACAAGTAAGTGTTGATCACAGTTACTATTGCACCCTTTATTTGCCCCTCCATGACGTTTAAACATGAGCCTGGACTACAAGCTATACCCAACCCGTTGCTGTACATCCCCCTGACAAAGCCATGTCACCAGGGAGCTGTAGAAATATGGCTTTAGTTGGGGCTTAATTGACACGTCTGTGGCTCACACCAAAAAGAGTTAGTGGCTGGGGGTAAAAAGCAACAATATGCATGCAGCGTTACAGAAACAACACCATCATCATGGTCTTTATGAGGCAGAGGGGTGCATGACAAGGGTTGGGATCCCGTCCAGTGAATGTGAACAGTAAGAGGAAGGTGGCGAAGGGGGGGGGGGGGCTGACTGAGTGGCAGAGACTGACTGCACAGCTGGGTACTGTCTGCCAGAAGGGAGTGGCACAGCTGATTTCCAGTCAATCTCAAAGCAATAACACTGTGGATTTATGCTTGTTTGCTCTAATGAGTTCTTCCAACATACTGATACCTGAGGTGAAAAACACGCTGATAAAACACTTGAGATAAATACCTGAGCCTTGCTATGAGATGAAATAAAAAGACATCCACTCTGAGGTTAATTGAAGTTTGTGTGTTTATTTGTTTGAAAGGAGGCAACTGTTGGACCTGTGGAGCTTTTGGGTTTTTTCTCTCTCCCCTTTTTCTCCTCCGCCTTTTCTTTTTGTGGTTGGCTTCCCAACAGAACTGTTATGTCTTTGGACAGCTCCCCCGCTACCTGCTGCTCCACTCAAAATGCCCCAGGAGACCGCTGATTGCCCAGCCTCACTTTGTTGGCTCTCCTGCATTAAATATGCCACTCCTCATCCTGTACCAGTACAGCTCAGGGTTTTTAAAGAGAGGTTCTTGTAAAAGGTCAACGGAGATGATATCATAACCTCAGTAGAAAACTCACTTTGATTTTTGTTTCATTTAGTATAAATCTAGATGAGCTGGTCCCTGAGGAAGACCTCTACCGTCTAAAAACAACTTGAATCTGGGTGCGAAGCTGTTTAAAAGATCTTGTGACAGAGTTTGTTTGGATAAATTTGGAAGTTCGTGCTAATACAAACATGATGGCCATTCTGTTTTTCTTTTGGGACTTACACTGTATTGCCTTATGGTGTTTCTTTAAGTAACATTTTAAGTTGTGAAATGTAAATCAAATTTTGTTTTTAAATGAAAAATATAAATGGGAATGGTGAAAGCTGCAGTAAAACGATAATTAAGGGTTTTTAGAAGAGATGCTCTGTTAAAAGGTTATAAAGTAGTAAGTATCTTACCTGCAGTAGATCACTATTTTTGCCCCTTCATTTTGTATAAACCCAGATTAGCTGATGGTGGGGCCTGAAGCTACCATGTGGTGTGGGAGCAGTCCAGAACAAAGCAGACTCCTGACATCTTAAATTAATGTTAAAAATGTTACAGCAATTCATGCAAACACTATTTTATGAACTTAAAAATTGTCTTCAATCTTGCATTGTGTAATTATGTACAAAAAGGCTAATGACTGATGAAATGACATCAGGAGACTGGCGACCTGTGCAGCAAGTACCTCGCCTCTTGCCCAGTGACACTTGGAGATGGATGGATGGATGGATGGATGGATGGATGGATGGATGGATGGATGGATGGATGGATGGATGGATGGATGGATGGATGGATGGATGGATGGATGGATGGATGGATGGATGGATGGATGGATGGATGGATGGATGGATGGATGGATGGATGGAGTTAGGAGGCAGCACTGAGAAGAGAGCAGGAAAAAGTATGTTCAGTCATTGTAACTTTTACATCAAGCTGTTACTCTGAACATTATCGCTCTACATGTTCTGCTCTCAGTCCTGTTTCATACAGGAAGATCATTGGTGACACGCTGCCTCCAAACTTCACTGCCTGCGTGAATAATCGTCAGCTTTTCTGTAAATTATCACACAGTGCAAACGTGGGCATGGTTTTCGTATTCATAAAATACCGTTGGCATGAACTGCATTGACATTTTTGAGGTGAAAGTTGTTTTAAGACGGTAGACGTCTGCTTTTGGTCTTGAGAACCCATCAGGCCCACAGCATCAACTAATCCGGGTTTATTAAAAGATAAGGCGCGAAAACAGTGATCTGATGCAGGGAAGATTTCAACGGTTTTTAACCTTAAAACAGAACCTCCCTACAAAAATCCTAGCCTTTTATAGGGCTTTTACTTTTTCCTTTTATATTTTTGACACAACAAAACTTGATTTGTCTCTCAGTATATCCTGAAATGTTACTCAGAGAACCCCATAAAATTATTATAGTGCACGTCCAAAAAGGAAAGCCAAACGGCCATCCTGGTTGTGTTAATATTAATTGGGAAAACTAAGTAAACACATTGCTCATGGAGTTATTATCCAAACAAAGCTCTGTCACGGGAGCTTTTATCCAGCATCACACCCACACACTCCAAATTACTCAACACGTGCAAGCATTCAGCTGTTGTTTAGGTGGGGACCAACCTTCAGCCTCTCAGAACTGAGTGCAAGCTCTTATAAAGTGACAGTGCTCTCACACTAAGCAGCTCTGCAGAGAACGTATCATTCTTAGATCTGCCACAGCAACAGTGACAGCAATTTACAAGACGGCTAAAGGCTAGATTTTCCCCCGGCTTGTAAAACAAACAGGTTTCTTATTGCCCTCTGGGCGCTCTCCAGACTTTGCTGGGAGCTCTGCATCTTGCCTGTCATCGCCTCTATGAGAGATGCTCTTCAATACTTGGTTCTGACGTAGACAGCAAGAATTTAGTTTCCACGTCATTACCTAACATGATATTTTGTTGGTGTTAAGTCTGCATTTTAATCAACCAAAAAGGAGAATTTAAACAAACAGTCATAACAGCATCATTGAAATTTGACCCCCGGTCCTCTGGGTATCATAAACATCACTCCACACATCTGCAGCATGTCGATGTCATCAGACAGGAGCATCCATTAAGGGTCTGATCGTGCTGCCAAATCTATTTCTATCTTGGAAACCATTTCATGCCCTGAATCTGTGTTTTAACAGGTTAAGCAGGCGCTTCAGTGTGTTCTGCGAGTCATTGAAGTCCATACGTTTTTGATCGCTCATAGGCGTTAATATTTCTCCACAGTTGTGCCTGTGAATTTAACAATAGTGTTTTTTTTCCCACAAGAGCTTATGACCTTGTTGGAAATAGCAGTCCCCAGGGACGTGTTAGAGGCCCTGTCAGCGTTAGATGAGCTCAGATGTTGTCTGCCTGGCTCCTCGGTGGAAACAGAAACTTTAAAAATAACAATTGCGCTCTTGCTTGTACACAACAGTATAGCCAAGTGTGCATATATTTGTTCATCTCTGTGGATTCGTGCTTTGTGGAGGAAATCTCCAAGTTCAAGCCTTTGTTTCTCGCTGAGCACTCGCTCACATTCCTGCTGGTGAAGAGTTGGAGAATTCTCAGCTCAGTTTGTCGTCACTTTGAATTATCATCTATGTTTTGGCAGCAAAGCGGGTGATTTGATTTCACAGTCATTTCTTTCATTCAATGCAACCACTTGCTGCTGTGTGACAATTTATGGTCCTGCAGCCTCTGACAGTGACATCTTAGACGGCGAAGACGCCATGTCTGTCCCAGCTTTATAGAAAATGTTTTGTCCGGATATTAGAAAGCTGTTCTTTTTCATCGTTTCCTTTTAAAAAGTAAATTTTTTACGGAAATACTCCAATAATTGCAATCAAACACTACGGTAAAGCAGTGGAAGCATAACTGAATACAGAAGCAACGCGCTCGTCATTTGGGAAAGGGTCTTTCCTAAATCATCTCGAACCCTGGCAGTTGTCAGACGTCAAGCGTAACCACTGATCGGATTTGAGTTATATCTGTAGGTTTTTGGGTGATGTATGGGACAGAGATCAAGGGGGAGAGGTCACCAAGCTGATAGAGGTTAGAGGTTGTGGGTTGCTCTTGTAAGTTTGGGTTGAATGCCTAGTGGAGGGCAGGAATGGAGCTCCTGCTAAGAGTTACAAAGACTGGGCAGTTAAGCTCCCAATGTCCCTTGAACCGAGTTATTCATCAAACTTCATGCTTTATCTGGTTTCAGCTTAAAAGCTTTCAGGGTATAAAAGAGACAGGGATAGTTTTTCATAATGTTTTTTTTATGCTTATGGAAAGTCGGATGATTCAGACGTTCAGGATATCTGTGATTTTTGTTTTCAAGGAAGAAATCACTTTTCCAATTTTACCCTGATTGGTAAATGGACTGAACTTATATAGCTCTTTTCCCAGTCATACTGACCACTCTAAGCGCTGTACACTGGAGCCACATTTACCCGATCGCTCTCACATTCATACACCGATACACAGCAACTTGGGGTTAAGTGCCTTGCCCAGGGGCACATCGACATGTGACAACGGGAAGCTGGAATCGAGCCCACAACCTTCCGATATCCAGACGACTACTCAAAACATCAAGCCACAGTCGCCCACAAAAACTTGGGTCTACACACATAACATGCCATCTACATTACACGTTTTGTGTAAGAGTTTACATTTTGTGCTAATAGAGCACGATGGATGAGTGGGAATCACATGGATGCCAACGAGAAGGCACTTTTTCCAAATCAGTGGTTTTAAAGTATTTCTGAATGGGGTACCGCGCACGTGACGTCACCGCCTCAAGAGCAACGCCCCTTTTGCCGCTTAGGTAGGACAAACCGATAGAGAACACACGTAGCAACCAGCAACAGAACCAGCGATATGACCGACTTTGCAGCCATTAAACTTTCCCAAAACGATGTCCCAGGCGCACGGTTTACTGGTCGAACTGTGGAAGAACACACCAACCTTCAGCTCAAACGATGGCTTGAGTGTCGAGGGCTTAAAAAGACCGGAAAACGGGCCGAGTTGATCGAACGGTAAGCTTTGTTTTGTTTTTTTTCCTGCGCGGCGGTCATGCCGTCGTCGGCCGTTTTTTTGTTTGTAATCACCGTCCAGGGATCGGTATGTTTAATGTTTGTCTCATTTGAAATGTTTTTGAATAGGCTATCCTGGTAGCAGGATATCATGTTAGCGCCTGCTACCATGATAGCCTATATGCTATCATGGTAGCAGGCGCTTCATTATTAACATGGCCACCAAAATAATCTTACCTGTTCACTATTTGATGTCGCTGGAATTGGGTCAGGATGTTCTTCGGTTGTGCCCTTTCCTCCGACAAAATCCTTGCTACATATGTAGGCCGACCGCACCGATGGACCAAGCGCACACATTTCTCCTTGGCACTCTTGAATTTCGGGAAAGTAATGAAGAAAACATCCTTCATATGCGGCCGATCAGCGTACCTCGAGTCGCTGTTGCACGTTCCATAGCAACATTGTTTATAAACCATGGTCTTAGATTTTGGAAAAAGCAGTCTTTTAAACGAGTACAACCTAGGCTAACGCATGTCTCTTCTACAGCAAAACAGCGGCGGGTTTGGGAGTTTGTCCTACTGCGTACCACGTGATGTGACGTCATCGTGACGTTACGTTTCTAAAAATAGCTCGCTCGCGGTACCCCATTGTCACGTCTTAGCGCCTCATATCAAGACCGGTTATCTATAACGCTGTTGTTTGATCCTTCCGTCCAAGGTTTCTCATTATTAAAAGGGAGTTGTTATTTTAAGACGAGGGATTGCTGGAGGGTCAATGACTGGACGCAATCAGCTGGGCTGCCTTAGACATACAACATACTATCATTTGATCACCTGACTTTGATCATGTTGGATTATAACAGGATCAAATTAGACTGCATGGAAGTGGAGTGAAATATAAATGGACTGATTTAAATTGTATTTTTCTACTCATACTGACACTTTCCACTAGAGCCACATGAACCCAGCCCTACTCACAGTCTACCACACATTCATTCACCGACAGACAGCTTAGAAGGGAGCTTGGGGTCAAGTGCCCTCTCCAGAGGCACAAGGACATGTGGTAGAAGGAGACTGGAATCAAACCCACAACCTTTTGATAGCACAATGGCTACACTTTATATAGAACATATGGATCTGATTGTGAACATTTGACTGGACTGGATTGTTCTGAATTGAATTTGGATTATATGAAACGAGATATGAACTAGTATAATTTTGTATTGTACATGGGTGACTTTATTTTGCATAAATAAACAGAATTGTTTTAAAAGTTGACATAGGCACTGTACAGTTTTACTGACAGGAAGAGAAAACTTCCTAAAATCTAAAAACGGTTCAAACCAAGTATCCAACTGAGCTCCTGTGAAATCCTCGTCTTTTCAGGTCATATGCTAATACAAAAAGATGTTCTAGTTTTCACAATATTAAATTTACACCCTCTATGGCTGCTTTGGTATCGGGCTGTTGACCAATGGTGTCTGTTCCTTAAAGGCCCCAGTTCTGCATGTTGTAGCTGTTTTTCCAGGTTCAAAAGACTGGAGTCAGATGAAAAGATCATCTAAAGTCCTGCAGAATGTTAACGTCGCTGCACAAGGTTTCAGTTCAGTAAAGAACCTGACAAAGGTACAGGTAAGGTATGGTGCTGCATTTCCATAGGGTTTTGAGTTTTGCTTTAGAGGTAAGCACTTTGAGATGAGCCATCAGGACGTTTTTTAAGGATAGAGAAGTTTCTCTGCTCAGACAGGAATCGGTAGCCCACTTCACTGTGGTCTATCAGTTTTCTCCTATAAATGAACAGTTAGGTGTATAGACCTCCCTGCCTCGATCTATTCCCTATTCACAACAGCCTGTTGTTGTCAGCGTATGAGTTGCAAATACGCAAGTGGATATGGTTTCTGAAGCTTTAGCTGATTATCATGGAAATGTAATTATTTTTGGCATTAGGTTTACATATTTGGTTACTCTGAGCACTTTTGCACATATGGTATCCACATTAAGTAAGTAGCCATGGGGCTACTGTCGAGCACAAAAAAATGACTAATCAGTTTCATGAGCATGGCAAAACTGAACGATTTCTTTCTTTTAAAAATATATTTCCTAAAAGGGATTGTGATTAGGATTTTGTTTCCGCTTGGGTTTCAGTGAAAGGTTCATTTTACTCGGATCTGTCCTTAAACAGGGCTAGTCACGGATTGTGACCATAAAAAGAGAACACACACGGAAAACATATATCTATCTTCAAATTAAACAATATACACCAGGTGTTCGCCTCATCGTGTTTACTTACCAGTGAAAATTTGTGATTCTGAAAAGACTTTTTGCACCTGGCATGTTCAGCGGACATAAACATTGTTGTGCCATCTGCCAGCAGTACAGCAGAACTATCAGAAAGCAAGATGGCGACAATTGACTGTAAGAGCCAGGAGACCGTCCTGCAATGCCTCGAAGTAAAGTGACATCTCTCTGTGTTCGAAGACCAACCCAATCTACAGCGTTAGAGTTACGTTATCTCTTTTTTTCACACCTCCGCTGGATGTTACTGACTCGCTCGGCTTCAGTGCTTCTCCTTGTTCATTCATGGAGCGCAGGCGCAATATCGTACTTCCGGTCTGGTGGTCTTGTTAGGGTGAATATATACAAAAGCACTTTGTTTACTGAGAAGTAGAGCAAAAACTAAATTTAAAACACAGAAATGAATTATAATAAGTCAACAGGGGACGATAATTTAATCGGAAAACCTTTGTATGCATCCAGAGTGAGCTACTGGCGTAGAAATTTGTAAAGTCATAGTACATGACCAGGCCTCTTTAAGCCGCAATGTTTATGCTTCTGTTGTTTTCAAGCATTTTTAGTGACTCAGAAGGTTTATATCCTACACAATAGCTGCAGTGAGTTGAACTAATCTAACAATAATGTTTAAACACTTTTCTTTCTCCCAAAGGCACAAAAAGCAAAGCAGATTATGTGCTTTGGGAAATGCCTAGGGATAAGTGAAGTTGACTTTTGTTTCCACCTCGGGCATTTTAGCCTGTTCCTGATCAACAAAAATAAGCTATCTAAAAAGTAGAAGAGGATTGTACTTTTCAGAAAATTCATCAGCTAATAGACAACAGGTGCTTATGCTTATTTTAGCAATGATAAGAGTTGTGAATGTAAATAATGCAATGATGGGAGGTGACTGCACTGACGTTTTTCTCTGAATATAAGAAGGATCCCTCAAGGTGTTGGAGCTGGGACTATCTTTGAGCCCAATCACTGGCAAGGAGTAGCCTCAGTCAACCAGACCACGGAGCCCAAAGATATGCCAGCTGGCATCATTAAAAGCATTTATGGAAAGAGATGGGCCCTGGAGGAGCTCTGTTAGCCTATAGACACAGCTGTTGAAGGCCTTATAAAAGATTGCATGGGTTGCTATCAGTCCCTGACCAGTCATAAATCTGTCGGAGTCGACAGCGGTGGCCTGGGTTCAAACAGTCAAGGACCCCTGCAGGTGAGCCTGTGGAAGATGAGCCACCGAGTGTCACAGTATCCAAACAAGCAGAAGGACGTTGATGCGGCAACAGATGGAGGCTCATTGGAATCTGAACCAAAATGACAAATAATACAATATTAGTGACACAGGCCAAGATGTCATTGGTAGGTTTAGTTGAACAGGAATTACCAGCGGTTTTTATATTTCAAAACAAAAGGAAGCTTTAAAGTTGAGTTAGTTTGGGCCTAAGGAGGGCAGAAATGAGAGTCTTAGATGGGAGTTCTGCTTTTTTCCCCTGGGATGCTCTAAAACTATTATCATTTGCTCAAACTTTTTACTCTTGGATTAGATTTAAAAAAAATCTAATCTACCAGTGAAACGGTAATGTTGTGCTGTGGGGAAAAGAAGACGGTTCTGATGACTACAGTCAGGTGTGGAGGAATACAGCAGAGGTTAGAGAGTTTGGATCAGTTGGATGGGTTACCACTGGGTGGTACGTCAACGGTGTACACCCGCTGGACATCTGTTTTTTCTCACGTTTCTGTTGTGTTTCCCCTCAAATTTTGAGGAGAGTGCAAGGGAGTTTCTAATAACACAGGCTCTAAAAACTGCTGGGGTAAAAACAACCCAGTCTGCATGTTTTGTCAGTCCAATCCTTGGTCAAACACAAACCGATCGAGCCCTGGGTTATCAGGGTTGATGGTCGCAGGGTTGGATGTTAAATTTGCTAAACGTGTGGCTTGAAAAAATTAACTTTTACTTGAGATCACTGAACAAATTATCTTTAGGTTACAATTTCATTTTCACTTTTAGTGTAATGTTACAGTAAAAACTAAGGGAAAAAGTCAAAATATTAATTAAATGTGTTACTGCATCATACTCAGTATAATACTGTATCAAATATTGCCTGTCTGCAGTTCTGTCAACGGATGTTTGTCCCCTCCTCTCTTTGCACCTTTGCAATGCTTATTGCAGTGCCTATTTCTTTAGTGGTGTTTCACACCACCAAAGAAATTTCAATATCAGACAAAGGTAACCAGATGAAAGACAAAAAACAGTTTTCAAAGGATGATTTAATGAGCGATCTGAACCAGCCATCCAGGAGCGTGAGCTCAAAAAAAAAAAACCATCATGGATCTTTCTCTCCAGAATATCAATGCGGTTTTTGTGTCTTGTGCTAAATAGATAAATTATCAACACTTGTAAAATAACTGATTTGTCCTTCAGTATTTTTTTACCCTTAGTACTACTCTTATTAACTCTACAAACATAGTCATACGTTTTCTCCTTGTTATCTCTTGCACAACCATCCACCCCTTGGTATCATTACTGTACCCTGTGTGAAAAATATCTTCATGCCAAGCATATGCACTGCTTACATGAGCAGATTCTCTGGCGTTATTAAGCTCAGCCATTAAGGAAATAACAGACATAATGTTTTTGCTCAATTTTCCCAACCCTTAGAACCACATGAAGCCCCTCAAAATGAAAACAATAAATAAATGAAAAAAAAATACATCCTAGAGCTTGTCCACAGCCAGAAAGGGAATTATTCTTTCTTGGCACCTGTCATATATGAACATGCAGTTGAAGAGGTGTATTTTATTTCACAAGTTGTCTTCTTATTGTAAGAAAAAAAGTAGACCTGACCTGGGTGGGATTAGTGCTTCCTTTTGCATCCTGTGTGGTCTGTATTACTTCCTGTCATGCATGGGTGCATTAAAAATACAACACCGTATTTATGTTTTTCAAAACCAGTCTCATTCAGAGGTAAAAGTCTGGAAAATCTTTGAATAGATTTTCTCATCTCTATTTATCACCATTTCTCTCCACCTCCAGCTCAGATCATTTGGAGCAGATATTTATTGCTAAGATTAGTCCCTTTCCCAGCGGTGAAACACACTGAAGACCAAAACAAATCTCTCCCCCTACCAGGCAGCAGATATAGCAAAAATAATAACAAAATCTAATGATGGAAGTCACAGATGACCGCCTTTATATTCAGGGACTATATTTTTGAAATCAAGTTTGTGTAGACTGTGCAGCTTTTTGGCATATTATCATAGTCCACCAAGTTAGAACTCAACAGTTGTCCTTTTTGCTGTATCCCTGACCAGAGGTGGGTAGTAACTAGTTACATTAACTCAGTTACATTTACTTGAGTAATATAAAAAAATATCGCTACTCTTACCTGAGTAAAACTTCCAGCTACTCTAGTCACTGTGAGAAACTTCACTGAATAAAGAACAGACTTTTTTTTTACCAAAAATACACCAGAGGCATAGCTACAGCTTAAGACTTCTTATTTCTACACAAGCTTTGTTATGTTAATGTTATTTTCTATCTGCTGAGATCATTGAACCATTTGGAGGTCAAGTGAACATATTGTTATTGGAAGGACTTTGTTGCACCGTTCTAACATACTTACTGCTGTAAAGCATTGGTTTTTTTGGTGTTATGTTAAGAAAAAAATCAGAAAAGTCTCTGAATTTGTTATATTGCAATTGTTGTTTTATATATATATATATATATATATATATATATATATATATATATATATATATATATATATATATATATATATATATATATATATATATATATATATATATATATGTGTGTATGTTTTCATTTAGTCATTAAAATGCCAGAATTTGTACTTTAGATCCTTATCTGCCCATTTACATCATTCTTGAATATTAAATCAGATGCTAGGATTAATTACTCAGTATTTGAGTAGCCTTCTTACCAAATAATTCTTTTACTCTTAAATTAGTAATTTCTTGGTTGGCTACCTTTTACTTTTACTAAATATGTTGAAACCTTGCTACTCTTTCTTAAGTACAGTTTTTGCCTACTCTTCTCACCTTGGCCCCTGACCATCACTGCAGTGTGTAATATGGCAAAATGTGAAAAAATATGAATGCTCTTGTGAGGAGCTGTTTCCCAGCATATTATACTCCCTAGTGTCGCTCTTTGAGACCCCAGAGGATAAGATATTACGCAGAAGTGGACCGAAATGACACTGACAACTTGAAACTGTGAAAACAGATACAGCGATGAGAAATGTGAGTCAGGTTTTTTCACCTTCTTTGTCTGGATTGTTGCCTTCCTCGCTGATTGTGTGTCAGTTTCAATGTCTCTGACTGCCCTCCAGATGTGCACCTGACAAACAACCTGGTGAACTTCATCACTTTTCTCTCCGCTGAGCAGCACTCCATACATGTGTGCAAGAACAGGGTCGCACACTTCCTGCGATCTTTTCCTACACACACATAGCTGCTTTCTGTCAAGCTGTCACAAGTGTGTGGAACCGTTTTGCTCAGCTTTCAAACTCTCTGAAACTCTCTCGTTAATCCTTTAGATAAACATAAGCCATTACATTTGATTCGGATTACAATATTCTGCATGTTTGTAAAACGCTCCAAAGAAAAAGGAAAAAATAATCAGTGAACGGAAAAGAAGAAAAGTCTCTGGCTCGGTGTGTTTTCTCTGAGGTGTACTAAGCAACAGATGACAGCGCAGGGAGTGATCGGTGTCAAAGTTTCTCAGACCATAAAAAAAGAGCCTCCAAGTGTGGTCCAGAGGAAAAAAAAGTAGTGCATGAAAGCAAAAGATTACCAGCACTGTGATATTCACTCTACACGTGTCAAACTCTAGAGGATTTGATGAGAAGCCAAATATGTTATTACATCAACTGAGCATTTCCCACACCCCATACCGGTTCTTTAAGGACTTTGTTGACTGGTGACATTTATTTGCAGCATATGGGCAGAGCGAGAAGGGGGAAATATGCAGCAAAGTTCCCAAGGTTGGGAATCGAACCGCAAACGGTTCAGCTGACGACTCCTAGTCTCGTTGTATGGGACGCCCATTCCACCTCTACATAATGCACCTCCCCGCCAACCCCACATTACATTAAATAAACACCCGGTAATAAATCTATCCAGCCAAATCAATCGCCTTGTTTTCTGCTGCACCAACAAAGTTGCAGCCAGCTGCAGCTGCAAGTGTGAGTTTAAAGAGCTCTGAAAGCCACCGTCATACCACATCATCGCAGGTCATAACTCCTGCCTCCTTAGGAACGCGTGGCCTGGCACCGGGTTGTCAGGTTGGTGTGAAAGGAGCCCACTCATTCTAGCGCCTGCCCTTTTCCCTTCCGCTCCCATTAACATATGTCAACACTCTCAGAGTCACGGCAGAATAAACATACTGTGTCCATGCAGTTGGAGATTTGCAATTTGGGGCTGTTTTCTCACAGATCCCAAACTGGTTGAGCTCCCTGAACCTGCTAACTCGACCCTCCCCAGACCCCTGTCCCTCCCCGCTACACCTAATGCGACTGTTTCTCCTAAAACAGCTGTGAGGCAATGTTAAGTACCGCATGTGCTGCTAAAGACTCCCCTCTGAACGCAAAAAAAAAAAAAAAAATTCCTCACATGTGAGCTTGAAGAGCTCGGATCCTCATTTCCTGAGTTGCAGTGAGTCCAGGGGAACATTTAACAGTTGCTATAGCTGCACTGGCAGGGAAAAGAGAGTGAGGGGACAGGGAAGGCCAAACTCCAGCATGATGCAACAAGTGGTTACAGTCCAGTTATTATGTGTTGGATTCCGAGTCCATCTGAAAAGTTGAGGGATCGAAGCCACTCTTTGATGCTCATCTTGGATTGCCAAATTGAATCCAAAACAAAGGCGTTCTCTGTTACTCATACCAGTGCAGCCTTTAAATGTGTGCTTTATTTATGGATGATTACATATACAATTAGAGTCACAATTCCCCAGTCAAGACCCTTACATTGAGCAGAAGGCTAACACATAATTGGATCTACAGAGGAACACAATCAGATCTGAAGATAAGATTCATCTCCGTCCAACTTTCTTTTATTTTTCTGGCAAAAACAGTCCCATCACTCTGCTCAGGGCAGGGTAAAAGTTTCATAGTGACATAACACTGAATGTGAACACGCTTCCCAGCCTCTATGTGCTTGTTTAAAGTGAAACTGACATTTTTGAGAGAAGAAATCACACATTCATATTGTGTCCCTTAGGGCTGTTCAGCACATCTGCCAACACGGTTCACTTACTATGAACAGGAGGTAATGGCTAAAATGAATTCAGCTCAATACACTCAACATTCTCTGTGATGAGCATCAATAAACACATCAGTTTTCTGTACTTGTAACATAAATTTCACTGCAAACCAGGAGCAATCAAAAACAGATTAAATACGTTTAACAATCTGAATGTTGTTGTTTTTTTCTATAGTAATGTAAAGCCAAGACTGTTTGCAGAACAACTTAGGCTTCATTCAGCGGTATGTTCAATTTATTGAAATTTCACATCTTTGTACTGAAGAATCACTGCATACACACAATTGCTATTTGAGTATACAATTAAGAAGTAAAAACATTTTCTTGTAGTCACATAGCGTAGAGCATGCAACATGGTCGATTCATTTAAGCATTTGGATTTGGATGATGTTTCTGTTTATTTACTACAGACAGAATTAACATGTATATATCTCACCTGGTCACTTACCTGTACTTTCAAATAACATAAGAGGGAAAATTTAGAGATACCTAACCCATGCACAGGGAGAATATGCAAGCTCTATGCAGAAGTACCCCAGGCCAGGGCCTTCTTGCTGCAAGGCGAGAGTGTGCAGCCCATTTCAGACAAGAGCTCTGCAATTCCTGTATATCAAATTGCGATCACAAGCAGATTTGAAAAAATGCAAGCACAAAGCATGGCTTTGATGCAATGTCTAGTAGACTATAATACTTCAGGAGCCCTGCAATAAATACTGCTATCCAATCATATATTTGGCCACATGGTTCTACTTACCGTCCTCCATTCCCACAACCAATGTGCTGTTACAACCGTTCTGTATGAGAAGGATACATAATCTTTTTTTTCTTTTTCTTTTATGGCAATGTCTGATTTGAAATCAGACTAAAGTTTCCCCAGTTTAGGTTAGATAGGATCACCAAATATTGTTATATTGAATGGCAGAATAATGAGAAAGTTGCCATCATACTGATCAGGGAGGAGACAGGTTCTGTGTCTCAGATTATTATGTTTTGGTGCAAAAGGTGTATCAACCTCAGAACAAAAGCAGACTTTAGAGTGTGTCAAAATCCACAATAAAACTAGTCCTCTATCGACATGGGCTGAAAGGCCACTCAGTGAGGAAGAAGTCATTACAGGAGAAAGACATCGATTTATGGAGTCATGTCTTGAGGTGTGATGAACACTGGACATTTTGCGGGGCTTGCAGGCCTGACAACACCATCCAACTGTAAAGTAGGGGTGGCAGCGTCATGTTGTGTGGGGGCTTTGCTGCAGGAGCTACTAGTGCACTTCAGAAAATGCATCATGAGAACATTTGGTGGAAATATTAAAGCAGCATCTCAATACATCAGCCAGAGTTCAATCTGAGTCCAAATGAGTGTTTTAAATGGAGAAATAACCCCAAAACATGCAGGTAAACTAGTTGCAGAGTGACTAAAGGACAGCAAGGTCGGTTTCTTGAAATGCTATTGTGTTTTCTCTGTGTACTCATTCTGCGAATGCTGCTTTTACGCAAACTAGATACTGGGGTCTTCAAACAGGTCAGGGCAACCAGAACTGTAATTGATATGTACATTTGTGAGTTTTGGAGAATCATTTAGTGCACAAACGATCTAAACCTAAGTGATTTTCCCCCCATTCTTAGGTTACAATTGCTTGGTTTACTACAGTGATTGAATCCAGAATGTACGATTACTATTTTAACCTGTGCATGGAGCCATTTGTCAGAATACGATGCAGTCTCCCCTGACCACATGGCGAATACAGCCTGAGATCTTAAATAGAATAGATGGCGTCTAACCTATCTTTGTACTTCAGTAGTCCTCATTCAACTCTGACATCATTATTTTATGTCCACAGAAACCATTGTGCTTACATGGTCCAGAAGAACATCACCTGCATCCTGCAGGACGGAGTGGAAACCTATGTGAAGGCCGAATACACCACCAAGTGCATCTGGGGTCAGAAATGCCCTGTAATCATGTACGTTTATCAGTCGTATCAACGGTTAAATATTTCAAAATCATGTTAAACTGGTAGAAGTAAGTCTAAGTTCACTGTACTTTGCTTGGACCGTTTAAAATGTGCAAGTACAACCTTTGGTTTAAATAAAAACGAAGCCAGCAGCTCCCCAATATACTCAATGCAAGTGCTGCCCTCTGGTGACAAAATGATGTTATACTTTACAGTTGGAGGTTCCTCCTGATGTTGTATAGGAACATGTGATAAACTGCTCTTAATTTTCTGGTTATTTTCCAGTTCAGATGTGCCTCGCTACCAATTCTTTTTCATTTTCATCAAACTATAAATGAGATGGTGTGAGTTAACAGTGCACAATTTGATTCTTGAGCAGCTAATCGCTTAATCTTTGTGTAATAGATGTTGAGAAGGGCACTGTATTCTCTAATATTAGGTAATATGCAGTTTTAAAACCCACACACAGAGAATGATTGAACTGAACTTAATCTTCAAAAATGAAAGTCAAATCTGTGAGCGAGTGTGTCGAAACAAGATAATATTTAAAGTTGGGTGACGACCTGAACCCAATCCTCTGATGCCACACCATTTACTACAGAAATCTTAATCTCCTAATCTTCCTTTAATCCGTGTTTAATACCATAGAAAACAACTTCCTGTGTTTTTTTCTCTGCGCTATCTTTCCATCCCACATCTGTGCTCCAAGCTGAATTATTTAACAAACAAAAGCATTGCATACAGCTGAAACATCTCTTTATACACTGACAGACAGCAGTCTATGTTCCTCTTGATTCATTCAGGTACAGAACATTTCACAGGCCAATTTACAAGGTGGGCTATAAGACTGTAACTGAACTCGAATGGAGATGTTGCCCTGGTTACTCTGGCGAAGCTTGTCATGATGGGCCCACATCGCTGCCTGACATCGTAGGTCCCCATCGCCCAGGTGTTAAAGGGTTCCCTCATGGGCCTAGACCCCCAGTGGACCAGAGGCCCGGAGGAGCTCCGCTGGATCCGGGCAAATTCTTCCCTGGCATACATTCAGGACAACTACCCAGTGGAGGTGGAAAACCTAATTATGGTAAGAACTGACTCCATGTTTGCCTTGTTCGACGTATTGTGTGGCAAGTCTTTTCCTGAATTTCCAAGGAACGGTTTGGCTTTTCAGGAGTTACTGGTGAACGTCTGGACCGCATGGAACAGGACCTGCGTCGCCTCACTCAGGGTTTCGAAACCCTCCATGGGGTGGTGGCTGGCCTTGAGGAACGACTACGAACATCCCTCCGTGAAGAAACCAATAAGTTGCTGGTGTCACTGCTGCCTAACGGTCCAAGATCACCAGACTCCACGGTGGGATTTGGAGAGATCCCCGATGGGTCTCCTGATGGTACCATAACAGGATTCGGAGACTTGGCGGGAAGAGTGACTGAAGTGAAGGATGAGCTGCAAGCCAAGACTCACATTTTGGAGGAGATTCAGGTACCCTGTCATCATAGCAATATAAAGATCCCATCAGTCTTATTTCTTTTAAAACTTTCATATAAATATTTCACATCTTATATGTGTATGTCTGTCATTAGGGTATGGTCCTAGGTCACGATGGCCAGCTGAAGAAGCTGTTCCCCATCAATGGTCCGGGCTCAACTTCTTATCTGGACGAGATCTTAGATGTCAAGCTAGCTGGTGTTAGAGCTGAGATCCTCAATGGCTTTGAACGCCGTCTCACTGGCATGGAGACCCATTGTAACGAGAAGATTGGGGAGGTGCAGCAGCAGTGCCAAAGGGAGCACTTGGATGGCCAAGAGCAGATGCAGCAGTCTCTGGATGGCAGAGAAACTGGGCTCAGGGAGGAGCTGGGCTCCTTGCAAGCTCAGATTCAGGGTCTCACTCTGACTGAGAGCTGCTGTGGACAGGTATGGCTAATTTTAATAAGGTCTCACAACTGAATAATCTGTAACTGTTGGTTCAATGAGGAGCTAATGGAATTTATTGTTGACAATTACAGGTGAACAGCCTGTCTGATCGCATGTTTCGCCTGGAAGATTCTGTAAAAGATTTAACAGAATCTCAGAGACAGTTGCAGACGGCCCTCTCCGACCAAACCATTCACATAGAGACCCTGGTGGAGACGCGCCTGGTGGACATGGAAGGCAGACTCAATGCCAGTGGTGGACTTGGTTGGGTTGACGGGCTTCCCAGCGGTCTGGATGGTTTCAAAACTTCGCTTGAAGACAAGTTGAAGACTCTGGAGGACAGAGTGTTCGTGGCAGTGGAAGAACTAAGTAATGCTACAACTCTGGCTCTTCTGGAGGGTCAGGTGGTTCCTGCACTGGGGACAGAAATTGAGTCTGTGAGGAGTAGAGTGGAAGGAGACTTAAGTGGAATCCAGAAACAGCTTGAAGACCTGAAACTCCTTTGCTCCTCCACTTGCGCACAGTTCCCCCCACAAGAGGGAGCTATCACGGACCCGTTAATAGATGAGAACTGTAAAGGAATGGATAAGAAGGTGATGGACCGTCTGGACTCCCATTCTAACCAGCTGAACCATCTTAACAACACCTTGAACAACCTGCTACTCCGCATTGCTCAGGAGGAAACAGAGGGCTCCATTCAGGGAGAGATCACCCTACTAAAGGTCAACATCAACTCTGTGAACCGCACTCTGAAGGGCCTAAAGGACTCCATTAGCTTCATTGCAACTGAAGTGGGCCATGCTAACTCCTCGTGGGAGGAGAGGGAGCATCAAATCGTCAACCAGGTGCAAGGAATCACCAAACTCATGGGTCATCAGGCTTCTCTTCTTGGAGCTAGTGAAAGGCGACTGGCAGAGCTTAGAGGTGAGCTAGGAGCGCTAAAGAGACAGTTGTCAGGGGGGCTACAAGGCTGCCGTAGCACAGCAATGGAGGTGCAGAAAGAGGTAAAGGTCGTTGACAGTAGGGTAAGCCAGGTTGAGAACCAGTGTAGCAGCCTTAGGGAACTTGCAGATAACCTGGAAAGGATCAGAGGAGAGCTGGAGAAACACTCTGCCGCCATACTGAGCCAGGTTAACGGCACGCTAATCATTCATTCAGAGCAGCCAGAGGACCTGAAAGTCCAAGACTTTGCATCCAAGGATGCCACCAACCAAAAGAATGACCAGTAGCATTTAAGCTAAAGCTTTTGTAAGAAAGACTCCCTGTATGTGTGCTTCTGACCAGGCTTAAGTGCCTAAGTTTTTGCTTCTGCCTCTCTTGTTCAAATAATATCTGCACAGATTGCAAATTAACGCAACCGGCGAAGTTATCTCCCCTAAGCTTCCATTTTCAGTGCCTCCAGATCCGCTAAGCATAGCAGCGAAAAATGGACTTCTCTGCGGTTGTGTAACCTGTTTATTTTATAGGGCATTTGTTTTTTTTCTTGATTATGATCGTATATCGTTCTACCATTTTAACTTATATGAAGTGACTGCATAAAGATGATTTTAAAATGTTGTTATGGAGAGCTAACAAAAGAGAAAATGCTGCTACAGGTTTCTGCTGACAAGCATACCTGACATCCTCCGTGTGGATTTTACCCTTTTTTTTTCTTTTTTACAAATACTGTATGCCAACTTGGTGCTATGTAAATTTTTTAAATCTCTGTTTTAAAGGTGTTTAAGGATGGCTTATATACATATCTGCTTGAAGAGTTGTCTGTTTCCTGCCACATTGCTCTGAATTACAGCAAAGTTCCATGATTAACCATTAGGGGACAGTGAGAACACATTACATGGCATTAAAATCAAAGAGAAATAAAACCTCAATGTTCAAGACTGGTGTTTTTGTTGTTGTTTTTAGGGCCCTTTCTCCTCAGAAGTCCTGTCAGCACTTTTCTTTAAGACAGTTTATTAAGTTGAATTTGTTGCAACTGTTTGACCATGTAGAAGAAAGCATTCATATCATTGTGTGGGTTGAATAAAGAATAAACTACGGTTTGGGTTTTCTTTTGATTGTTTAGGAACACTCAAACTGTTTATCTATTTATTATGTACCAACAAATATGATAAAAACACAAAAAACAGATGATTTGAGCTTCAGTCAATCTATTTTTTCAGATACAAGAACTAAGCTTTAAAGTAATACCTAGAAATATTCCAAAATATCTAAATAAACGAAGCAGCATCAATGTTAAACAAAGATCTATGGTCTATCAAACTTTATGAATCTTAAAGGGAACATATCATGCTTTTCAGTTCTTCCTTTTCACATTTAAATCATTCAGTTGTTGTCTATTTAAAGTGAAAATGCAACACTTTGGTCTGAATTCCTTTTTATTGCTGCCCCACAGCCCCTCTTTTACTCCTGTTCTGAGGTGCATCTGAGAACAACTCGTTTTAGTGCGGTCACTAGATTTAAAGGAGGCACTTCACACCCTGCCCCTCTCCAAGTCGCAGAGCGTTCTACTCTACCCCGTTCAGCCATTTATGTAGTATGCTGGGGGACGGTGATATGAACTGGGTGGATTAATACACCTAAACACCAAACATTTTCACTCAACCACTTGTAGCTTCGGCATCCTTGAGCTTGGACTACAAGATTGTAGCGAAAAACAAAAAAAGCAGATTTGCAAAATTGGTTAGCTGGAAGTCCAAGACCTTGTTTAGCAGCTCCGAAAGCAAATATTGTGACGTTATTGTTCAAGAAAACATAATAGAGAACAGAGAAAACTGCTTGAAAGATATGACCCAAAAGGAAAATCAATATATATTTATGGAACACCTTGAGAGACTGCAGACTCCAAGTACACAACAAAATCTATTTAAGGGCTAAAAAAGTGGATTTTGCATGATACGCCCCCTTTAAGCCACTTTGTAACCAATTTGTTGGTTACAGTCAATGTCCATTTGGAAAACCCTTTTGTTTCCTTCCTGGCTAATGTTGTTAGATGTTGCTTCATTATTTCCGCATAATTCTTTTGGTCATGATGCCATCCATTTTGTAAGTCCACCGGTTCCACCTGAAGCAAACCCCCGTATATGTTTTCCGGCTTGCAAATGTCCTCCTATTTCCTCCAAATATATCAATGGTCTCTATGGGTAAACGCATCAATTTTCACTGTGGATAATGACACTCCATTATGTGTCATTACGCTATACAAGTTCAGTCCATTTACCATTTACCATTTATGAACTTCAGCTGGCATCTTCACAAGGTACGTTGCTTTTGTTCTTGCAGCGGAGAAACACATTTCGCATCAAAAACACTTTCATACCAGGGCGACAGGGCAAAGTAAGGAGAGTATTCGCTTGCACCCATATAGTTGTGGGTTTATTAATGTGCCCCTGGGCAAGGCATTTAAAATACTGCTGTCTTGTGAATAAACAAATCAGAGGCACTGAGACAAAAAGCCTTAGATGTTCTAATTGTTCAGCTGGTGGGCACTCCCAGTGGCAGTTAATCCTTGGTTGGATGGATGTTAATTTTAATTACTGAAGCAGCATTATGCAAATATATCTTATGTTGGAAGAAGATGTGTCACGGGGAAAAAAACCTGGACAACAAACAAGTGTTCTGGTTATAAGGGCAAACTCCAGAGGAGTGAAAAATTCCCTTTGGCATGCAAATCAAAGGGTTTTACTTTCGCAGAACAGCTACACAACACAGAGAAGGTAAAAGTTTAGACAAAGGTTAGACAGAAAACATTAAATATTTCCTTTACGATCCCGCCAAGCGCAGTCTACAGCAAGATACCTTTAATAAAAGGGTCTTGAGGAAAATTTTAATATAGAGAAATCTCTGAAAGCCAATCAGGAAGTAACTGAAGGCCAAAGGTTTGCATGCTAAGTTCATCCTCAAATTTTCACCCAAAAATAATTTGCCACTGAGATGGTTAAAAGGAGCAGTGTCAGATCAATTCCTCTCAATATCTGTTACCGTTGAATGGGCCTTGGAGTTACAGCAAAGCCAGCTGTCAGATTGCACTTACTGCACATTTCACAACATATTTCATTAATAATAGCCTGTCAGCATGCAATGAGGACCAGAAATATGCAACTAATGTACACTGCTGAACATATGGGCTGGAGGAATCCAAATAATGGCTGCAAGACTCAAATAAATTAAAACACAAAGGACACTGTGCTCATTTCACAAAAGGCCCTCAGATAGGGAGCAATTTGCAAAGGTTGCAAAAACATGTCATAAAACTGTCATCTCACGAGACAGAAATCACATGTAGCAGTCTAAGCATAAAGAAAGGCATGAGGTGAAAATATGAGGGATAATAAAGTGTTTGCCACCTGAAACAACAGCTGAGACCTCATCACAATGTCGGGGGCAAGGAGGAAGCAAGCTGTGAAATTTGGTTGATCTTGCAAGCTGGAAGCTCCGTCAGCAGGTCTTCTGTGGGCTGTCAGCACATGCCTTTAAAAGACAACATTTCACAGGAACCAGAGCAGGATGAAGTTATTCCCAGATAATGAAAGCCAGAGGCTCCAAATAAAACTGATAGTGCTGGAGGCAAAACACGGAGCAGATAAAGAAGGCTAAGAAAATATGTAGATGCAGTTTGGAGACACCGAGATGTGAGGCATGGGAAGCCCTGCTTCTGTCATAATTTACAAAATCGCAACTTTTCTCTTCTTACATGATCTACTTGAGTGTTTGTCTTTTAACAATTTACCCATGCTACCTGAAATGGGTACAAATTTTGGATTAGCCACGTGAAAACATCAAACGTTCTTCTTTTTACTCTGCATTAATTTAACTTTTATAATCCTGTTTATCACATCATGCTCTCTTGTTGAGGCTTAATTCAATTCAATTCAATTTTATTTATATAGCAACAATTCATGATACATGTCATCTCAAGGCTCTTTCCAAAGTCACAGTACCATGATAACAAATTTATACTCCTATATCTTTTAGAACCATAAACTTTAATGTATCTTAAATGTGATTTTGTGTGACAGACCAATACACAAAAATAATTCTAATTATGAAGTGGAGGAAAAACGGTTTTGTTTTGTTTTTTTTACCAAATTAAAGAGTGATACCCACAAATTAAAACCACTGCAAAACGTGTTGAGATTAGGCTCACTGCTGTGTAGTTTACAGAGGAGTTTTAGCTTTTCAAGTTGTAGTTGCATTACAAAAGGGGACATTCTCAACAGCTTTGACTTTTTTTTTTCTTTGTGTCTACCACTAAAACATTTGTTAGCCAACTAGATGCAAATTTGTTGCATGCTTCACTGGCGGCACCAAGTAGTTCTCTGTGTCAATTAGTGAAATGCTCGTACCCCAAGCAGTCAGAATACTGACTAGATTTGCTCTCTGGCAAGGTTCTAGTCCATCAGTTCAATTTAAATAGCTTGTTAATAACTCCCTGCAACTTGCTTTCGCTTTCTCTTTGTCTTCTCTGTATGTCTTGAATGTGTTGTCATGGATTTGTCATTTGTCTTCCAAGATGGCAGATGGGTACCTTTTGTTGCTTTATTGCAAACACCCTATCTGACAACCCTAAACCTACAAGCAGGGCTACAATGGAATGATTTAGATCAGAGCATATTCTAGGATGGTCCAGTCAATTCTAGCGAGCTTCACCATAATTTGCAAATCATGTAAGAGCTACCTTCAAGTTTAAATTTATGCTCTGTTGGTTTATCAAGTAAGTTCCCACTAATAATTTTTTTGGTGTTTTTTTGTGGTTATATAATAAAACAAATTCTAAGTAAGTGAGTAAAGGTTACTTGTTAAAGCTATAGTTGGTAATCCTGTTCAGAAACACGTTTTGTAATACTGGGTAAAATGGTCCTTCCATCCTGAAAGTAATAAATACATTATGTATTCACAAAACAGAGGTTAAAAAAATTGTTTTCTGAGGGAGCTGCAGGCCTTTAAAAACTCTAACCAATCCATGCCATCACCATATCATATATTTAAACAACTGTTTAAATAATACTGAATAAAATAATAAAGCCGTTTTATTTTTTTACACTCCTTTTTAAGAATGGAGAACTGCAGTTTTTATTTTTTATTAAAGAGTTCCACTCATGCAGAGTGCCTCAAGGCCCCATGCTTGGCCTCTTCCTCTTCTCTCTTTACCTCGTCCCTCAGGAGTCAGTTATTAGAAAACAGTGTTTAGCATCCTTTTTAGGCAGAAGACAATCAGACTTTTATGACACTAAAAAGGAAAATAGTTGCTCTAAAAATAAACTTCTCAAAAGTTTATGTTGTTTGGGCCCATTGATGTCTCTAACATCAGTGCTGACCTGGGACCTTAAAGTCAGTATCTGACACTGACTGCTACAGACCTGAGTATAAGACTTGATAATAATTTTAACTTTAATGCACAGTTAAAATCTGTGGTGCGGTCCAACTTTTTCAAACTGAGACAGCTGACTAAATATTTTTATCTATGCTTTAATTAGAACTTAGATTCCTCCACTTCACTTTACTCTGGGCTTAACAAAACTCCTGTGGCTTGACTTCAGCTGGTCTAAAATGCTGCTGGTCTTCTTTTAACTGCTACGACAAAATAATAGCACATTTCTCCAGTTTTAGCAGCAATTCATTGGCTACTAGTTCACCTTCGGATTAATTTTAAAATTATTTTATTTGTTTTTAAATGTTTTCATGGCCTTACTTTCCAGGATCTGTCAGACCTGTGTCATCTGCACGCTCCCTTTCGTTTCCTCAGGTCTGCAGATCATTTTTTATTAGTCATCCGAAAAACAAAGAGTGCAAAGAGGTAACCGCACTTTCTCTGTCGTTGCACAAAACTCTGGATTCAAGTAGCTTTACATATCAGACAGGCCATTTCACTTTCTGGGTTTAATGTTTTCTTAAAACACAGTTTGAGATGTTAGCTTTTCACGTTTTTATTGTTTGTTTTTGTGGATCTGCATTTTATTTTACATTTTGCTGATTTTAACTTTTTATTCTGTTTTGAGTTTTTAGATTGTAAAAATAATGCTGAATTGAGAATATTAATAGTTTTTAAAAAGGGGGAAATATGGTTGCTTTGCAAACAGAAGTTCTTCAAAAAGGGCTCAACACCATAACACAATCTTTTTTTCCCTGACTTTAAGAAAATATTGTAGTTGATTATAAAAGGCACAGTATGAATTATCAGATTCACATCCAGGGAATGAAAACACTACAGATTATCATTAAACTACGGTTTTGTTTATCAATGTAGGTCTATGACCTCATTGGTGAATAGCATAATAACTCTGATCACTCGTCCTGCTCCTCTGTTAACATGAACCGTAGCAGGAATAATTACTGATGGCCACAAGCTGTGAAAGAAGCTGAAACAGCTTTGCAGAAGGCGGGGTTTAAACCGAAATCTTGATGGACAGTTCTGTGAAAGGACCATCCGCAGCTCAGATGGGCTTTGTTATTTAAATGCATGAGAAATGACATCAGCTCAGATGGGCTTTGTTATTTAAATGCATGAGAAATGACATCAGCTCTGATGGGCTTTGTTATTTAAATGTTTGAGAAATGACATGTGTTGCGTGTGAGCGTGTGAAGTCAGTGAAATGCATGTGTCACACTGCCAATGCGTGAGAGTTGAGAGCTATATGTTTATGTATCCGGCTAGGTTAGCAGTTAGCTTAACGGTTAGCCGTTAATTGTAGCTCCACTGCTCTCACTGTAGACTTGGAACATGGCTGACACTCGCATGAAGCGAACCACGTTCATGTCTATGAGAAGAAGAGGGACACCTCATTAGAAAGAAATAAAACTAGAGTGGATTGGGAGATTTTTAAAATGCGATCCCCCTGAAGAAGTGAGGTAAGCCAGTCTTGTGCATGCGCACGTTATTCAAAGGGAAACTTAGGGAGACCTCTGGAAACATCGCCGACCCTAGCTTTAAGTGTCTTTCACATACCAAACTATCAAAAGTCCAGTACAGAAAACCAGTAAAATAACCTAAAATTGAGCGCTGATAATAAAAAAAGATAAAATAATGCACAAAAAAGCACACAATGAAAGTACACATGCACAGTGGCTTCTCTGGCAAGTTAAGTGGGGCACAAAAACTCAACACCTATTTGCAGCAACTATTTTACGGTGCATACAACCTGACTTTGCTCAATGTTAAATTAAACAGACAAATTAGCATAATCCAAGACTCTAGAAAATAAATTTTACATAAGCTAAATGTAATAAAAATGTTATACATAAAATTATAAATAAAGGCTCACACATATTGTTCAGTTATTGAATAGAAAATATTCACATCAATCCTTCAATGAGCTAGCAAGGACAACCAACACTAGATTAATATTTGCTTTTATTTTACATTTCCCTAAATTTTATTTTGTTTAAATTTTCAAAAATTTTATTCCAACTGTTTTTTTTTACTTGCTTTTATTCAGTTTTTATTTTTCAATGTTTTAATCATGGAAAGCACTTGGCATTCTTCTTGTACTGAAATGTGCTATACAAATAAATTTGCCTTGCCTAGATAGTCGCACACTTTCCGGCAGAACGTAACGTGTGCAATTCAAGTATTTTGATTGGACGATCCAAGCTTGGGGTTAGAGGATTTGTGCCCCACGGTCGACTACTGAGAGCGTGTTGGGCATGCGCACTGCAATTTCAGATGTCTATTATTTAATCAAACATTGCTGGGCCGGCCCCAATATCAAGGCACCTCAGGAGGATTTAGCCTACTGTGCTTGTCAGTTTTCTGGCAGACTTAGATAGACACAAATGTTTCTAACATAATTTTATTGCTAAGGGAATCGGGTTCTTTTTTACAATATTTCTCCATAAAGAACGATCATGTCCCGCTGATTATTGTAAACATAGAGCTCCACAGCGCCATCTGGTGGGGCCAGGCCCCACTGGCCCCAAGCGCAGAGATGCCACAGCACATGCAACAAAAAGCCTGTTTAAACAAGTTTTTAACTGCATTTTAAAAGAGTCCACAGAGTCAACTAAATGTAGTTGTAGAGGTGGCCACAACCTTAGTACCGTGGACTGAAAGGCTCCGTCCCCCTTGTTCTTAAGTCTGGTGCACGTAACAGCTAGAGGATTCTGGGTCTCTGAGGAAAGACAGCCAACAGCTGTATATATTGTTCAAAAATCAGATAAGTAATCTGACACCTGGTCTAGTGCTCTGTATGTTAGTGTGAGGTTTCTAAAATGAACCCTAACATCTATTGGTAGCCAATGTAATGGGGGTGATGTGAGCTCGCTTGCTGGAAGGCAAGGCAATGCAAGGCAAATTTATTTATATAGCACATTTAAGTACAGAGACAATGCAAAGTGCTTTACATGATTAAAATACAGGAAAAAAAGAGAAAAGCAAGTAGGAATAAAATGTAGAAACAAAATAGAACATGGAAAAATAGAAACTAAAAGCAAACATTAAAAACAGTTGGACTACAAAGTTAAACTAGTGATGTTTCAGTAAAAACAGTTTAACTAGAACAGTCGAAGGCAATCCTGAACAAATGTGTTTTTAATCTTGATTTAAAGGAACTCAGGCTTTCCGCACTTTTACAGTTTTCTGGAAGTTTGTTCCAGATAAGTGGAGCATAGGAACTAAATGCTGCTTCTCCATGTTTAGTTCGTGTTCTAGGTATGCAGAGAAGGCTGGAGCCAGAAGACCTTAGTGCTCTGGAGGGTTGATACACTGATAACAAGTCTGTGATGTATTTAGGTGCCAAGCCATTCAGGGATTTATAGACTAACAGAAGTATTTTAAAGTCTATTCTCTGAGATACAGGGAGCCAGTGTAAGGACTTTAGAACTGGGGTGATGTTCTCTACTTTCTTAGTCTTAGTGAGGACGCGGGCAGCAGCGTTCTGGATCAGCTGCAGCTGTCTGATCCACTTTTTAGGTAGACCTGTTAAAACACCGTTGCAGTAATCAATTCGACTAAAAATAAACGCATGGATTAGTTTTTCCAGATCCTGCTGAGACATTAGTCCTTTAATCCTGAAAATGTTCTTCAGGTGATAGAAAGCCGACCTTGTAATTGTCTTTAGATGCTTTTGGAGGTTCAGGTCTGAGTCCATCACTACTCCCAGATTTCGGACCTGATCAGTGGTTCCTAGCTGAAGCGACTGAAGCTGTGTGCTAACTTTTGATCTCTCCTCTATTGGTCCAAAAATTATTACTTCAGTTTTGTTTTTATTCAATTGAAGAAAATTTTGGCACATCCACGTATTGATTTCTTGTAGGCATTTACTCAGTACTTGAACTGGTCCATAGTCACCTGGTGACATGGTGATGTAGAGCCGTGTGTCGTCTGCAGGAATGCATCTAAAGTTGCAGTAGCACTCAAGGACTGAAGTTGGGCTGCTTTAGAGGCACTCTAAAGAATAAATAAATAAAGAATGAATAAATGTTTGCTTGTGCAGATATGCATTTCAGACATGCAAATGTGAACATTTTCCCCCTCGCTTGATGGAAAAAGAAGGCCCTCTTACTAATGGATGTTTTAGTAAGAAAGATCAGCTTTTAAAGTAGTAAAGGAGGGGATAAAGGGGGTCGAAGACAATAGCGCTATAGTGAGATGAGCACATGATGTACCCTGTGGAAATGCTATGAGGAGATACATCAGAAGGACACTGGGCAGAGGATCAGGCCTGACAGTCAGCTGAGAGAGAGGCAAGCTGAGAGAATGAGCCAGATTCCCTGACGAGGAATACTCCCGCTGATAGACAGGGATGTGACAAGAGCGGGGCAGACAGCGATGTCAAAGGATGGACACCAAGACCGAAAGCACAACAGTGTCAAGCACGATGAGCAACATGGGAGGTGGAAGTAGACGTGTTTACGGCCTCCTCATTTCTCAGCTGTACGCCTAGTGTCCTGACAGGGAAGCCACAACACTGGTTACAAAAAAGGAAACACTTTCCTGCTAAGTCACAGAAACAAGTGAGCTAAAGCACGGCGAACAGCAGCAGTGAGGGTTTAAGCCCCAGGGGCCTGAAAGCAGCTGGATTCCCTGCCAACCCTTGGAAATTGCACTACACAAAGGATCGTCCTGTTTGTGACCTGAAGAAGATGCAGCAGGAAGGGGGAGGGGAGGATGATGAGAGAAACACACATGGTCAAAGGTGGGGGAGCTGATTTTTTTTTTTTCTAATGCTAATACATGACAAATGGTTATGTAACACCAAAGAAGGTTTCAAAATCATGTGGCCTCCACACTGGTTCAGTTGCATTCTCTCCTTTCATGCTTGTGTTTATGCATGTACGCATGCATACACACACACACACACACACACACACACACACACACAGAGCGCCATGAGGCGTTGTTGCTCTGTATTAATGAAACAAGATTTAATCCAACATGAGAGCAAGGGTCCTCAGATTCATGTCAACTGCAATAAAAAACCCAGCAAATCCCAGAAGTTTTCATGAATTCATGAAAGAACAAAAATCTTTTTTTTTGTTTGTTTGGATGGATCTGTTTAGGCCTTGAAAGTAAAGTCCAAATGCAAGCGTTAGGAAGAAGGAAACAGTGTGGAGTTTGGTTCAGGGTTTTCATAGAAAACCTTCTTTAGAGAGGATTTGCAGACACATTTCCGAGATATGTTTCATACTCACCGCAGAAATATTTAGCCTCCCCGTCATTATCTGCCCGCAACATCAACTTGAAATCATTGCTGCCTTTACATTACCAAAGAAGGCAAGGCAAGTCTATTTATATAGCACATTTCGGCAACAATAATTCAAAGTGCTGTATATGAACACAACATAAGAAAAAAACATACAGTACATTGCAGTTCAATAGTAGCAGCAGGTCAAGTAAGGTTGGACTACAGACTTGATCTGATGAAGTTTCAGTGAATTACAACAGTTTGAATTGAACATTAACATTTAAAGGCAACTCTAAAGTTTTTAACCTTGATTTAAAGGAACTCAGGGTTTCAGCACTTCTACAGTCTGGCAGTTTGTTCCAGGTAAGTGGAGCGGTTGATACACTGACAGCAGGTCTGTAATGTAGCTTGGTGCTAAGCCATTCAGGGATTTATAGACCAACAGAAGTATTTTAAAGTCTATACTCTGATATACAATGTAAGGACTTTAGAACTGGAGTGATGTGCTCTACTTTGTTAATCTTAGTGAGGATGCAGGCAGCAGCGTTCTGGATCAACTGCAGTCGTCTGATCGGCTTTTTTGGCAGACCTGTGAAAACACCGTTGCAGTAATCAATTGTAAAAAACATAAAGCACATGGATTATTTTTTAGAGATCCTGCTGAGACATTAGTCCTTTACTCCTGGAAATGTTCTTAAGGTGATAGAAGGCTGACTTTGTAATTGTCATTAGATGACATTGAAGGTTCAGGTCAGAGTCAGAGTCGGACTATTAGGTAAAAGGTCAAAAATGTATGGTGCGCTTTATAATCCGGTGCACCTTATATATGATTAAAGTTGTGGTTTCTGACTGATTTTATGTCGTACAATGCACTCAAAAATCTGTTAAAATGTGTAAGTACGACTTTAGTAAGTAATGAAGCCGCTCCGCTCAATAGAAATTTGGAGCATTACGGCCCCCTGAGCAGTCTCCAAGACTGCCTGACTGTAATGTCTAAACTAGAAGTGCATTCATGTAAGGCAGCCTGCGCTCTGAGCACACGCTAGCAATAATAAACCTAGTAAGTTAATTCAATATAAAAGATACGTTTTTGGCCTTAATTTAGAAACAGGGCAGTGTAGTCCAACTACTCTGTCCTCCCAACAGAGACAGATAGCTCTCCCTCTCAGGATAGAGTTGTGTACGCAGAGGGGTGGAGTTATATAACACACTTGGGAAGAATACTTAATGCACCTTATAATCTGGTGCGCCTTATGTGTGGACATAGACACACATAGACACGTTCATTCACAGTGCACCTTATAGTCCGGTGCGCCTTATGGTTCAAAAATATGGTACTTCAGTTTTGTTCAACCGAAGATTTTGGCACATCCATGCATTGATTTCTTCTAAGCATTTACTCAGCGCTTGAATGGGTTCACCTGGTGACATGGTGATGTAGAGCTGTGTGTCATCTGCATAGTTATGGTAACTGGTGTTTTTAATAATCTGACATGGAACATGTTGTTATTGAATAGGAAAGGACCCAAGATGGACCCTTGGTGAACCCAGCATGTGATTTTTGTGGTCTTTGAAGTTACCTATTGACACAAATAGTCCCTGTCCGTTAAGTAGGATTTAAACCAGTCAAGTGCTGTACCAGAAAGGCTGACCCAGTTTTCCAGGTGCTCTAACAGAATGGAGTGATCAACTGTGTCGAATGCTGCAATGATAGGTCTCGATAATACCAGCACTGTAGTTATTCCACAGTTTGCATTTATATTGATGTCACTAAACACCTAGACAAGGGCAGGCTCTGTACTGTGGTGAGCACGGAAACCTGGAAAACGTCAAAGTGGCTGGTCATTTTTAAGAAGGTATTTATTTTCAATAATCTGACTGATAAAAGGGGAGGTTGGAAATGGGCCTGTAGTTCTGCAGTAGTAAGAAGGAGGTTTCAGAGGAAGAAGGGGGAAGTCAAATCCTTTTTCACACTTTTTTTCTTTTGCTTTTGAAATAGAATAAATTCTCATTGACATTTATAAAGTGCACATACCTTGAGAAAAAAAGTTCCTATAAAAGAAAGTTTGGTATTCTCTTTTTTTTCCCGTAGCAGGATGTTTGATGTTTTGAGAGCAACAAATGTGTCAATAGATACCCAAGCCAAATGGTAGCATTCACCCAATCATACAATCATGGTAAACACAAATTTCATTGTCATCTCTAGACTTGTAATTAATAAATGTTCTCATCTTGATCATATTCTTGTCTCTCGTGCAAATCTAAGAGCACACAGATTCAGATTTAAACTGATATTTTCATTTTACCAACATGCTTCTTCTGACTGGAAGTGGCCTTTCAAGAGTCCTGACTTGAATCTAAACGGCCAGAGAATCTGGGTAGGGACCTTAAAGATTAGGGTGATGGCAAGGAGGCCATCTAACCTCGAAGACTTGTACTTCATTGCCAAAGAAAAACCACCACAACACCGGTGGAAACATACAAGAAGATTATCAGTAATTTTAACAAAGGTTTGATCATGATAATGCCAGTGCAAGATTTTTCTCACTGATTATAGAGAAAGAGAAAGAATTTTAATGCACAAATTTAAAAAAAGTAAACTAAAAGTATCCTTTTTCAAAATTAATACATTTGTAATGTTTCTGTTGTTTAAAGGGGCTTTACTTTGCTGTTTTAATGACTGTATAAAGAAACTTTGGATAGACTTGGTCATTACAAACAATTATGCCATGGAAGAGTGGGGGCTTTTAGTGGAACTTTCAAATTTTGATCTCAAAATGTTAGTTGCAAATTCTGTATTTATGGTGAGGTTGTCACATCATAAAGGTTTCACTGCTTATTGAAGCACTTTATTCTATCAGCTGGAACTTGTCATGTTCCATTTATTAATAAAACACTTTTGTAGACTTTCTGTCAAGTATCAGTGAAGAAAGAGAGCAATGAGGCAGCAAGACTGTTATATTTAAAATAATCTACTTGCTTAGTGATTTTAAGAAAAAATAGGCAACATTACTTACTCGAGAGGTAGTGTACTGTATGTTTTAGAAAATCTGTTGCTAAAACACGCTTGCTTTGCAGATCTTGATGAAAAGTGTGTATGTTGGAGCAGAGACACATCTCAAAGATTCAGGGAGATCCCTGACATCGAATCTGATGTCCAGCAACTTAAATCTGCTAACCCCTGATTTAAGTTCAGAATTTTGGATTTGGAGAACAACAGCATTTTAGACTGAACATTTAACAACAGAGTTTGACCTCCATCAATCCACAGTCAGTCAGGATGTTTACAAGTGGAGAAAATAAACGATTTAGGCTCATTTTGCTGCATGAAGCAAAAATCACATGGCTCCATCCATCTTGTTGATCCAGATGTACAGGGTTTACAAAATAAATAAATAAAGTTGCCCTTTATGTCCAGAGACATAAATGTGCATCTTAGTAACTTAGAGTATCAACAACAAGTAGATTTGTCAGTAATTCAATAAAAAAGTCAAACTAATATTAGATAGATATATTATGCCCTAAGGGACATACTCAATAATATTCTTGCTTTCAAGAACTTATTTTTTTGTTTGGTGATTAAGACTAATATTTATTTTAATACAGAAATATTCAGTTATGCCAAGCATAAATATGGAGAAGATTAATGACTTAACACTGGCACAGCAGATGGTCACTGACACGAGCAACAAAAGGTTATCAACTAGAACAGGGATGTTCAAAGTCAGTTCTCAAGGACCGGTATTCTGCATGTTTTTGGGTGTTGTCCTGGTCCGACATAAGACAACTCCATGAGTGACTAATTAATGGGCCTCTGTAGATCTTGATGACATAATGAGGAGGTAACCCAGTCATTTGGATAAGATGTGTTGGAGCAGGGACAATTGTAAAACATTCAGGACACTGGCTCTCAAAGACTGAGCAGACCAAGCTTCTAGTATCAGGGATGTCCCATTCCAGAGTGCTGCAATACAACATATAAATAGAAAACTACGAGGAAGGAAACCACATAGTGAAAAAAGGTGCTTAATAGACAAGGATAACTACACCTTTGAGAGGACTGTGAAGAAACAAAAGTTTTAACAGTCTGAGGTAGACTCACAAGGTGTGGCCTGCTGCTGGAGACAGTGCTCCAAGACACAACAAACATAGATATGTCCAAGATATGGCCTGCCACTGCCACAGTCCTTGTGTTAAACCACTCCTGAACCAGAGACATCAGGAGCCATTTACCAGGGTTAAGGAGAAATAACACCAAACTGCTCAGTAGTCCAAAACCCCATTGTAGCTAAAAGTAAATTTGCTTTTTATTTGGAAATTAAAGTCCCAGTGTCTGGAGGAAGAGTGGAATGGCACAAAATTGCTTGAGGTCGAGTGTGAAGCCAGTGGTTATTCTAGGAGCCATACCATCTCTTCGTGTTGGTGCCCTGGTAGATACAATCATCTGCCTGGAAATTCTAGAGCATTTCATGCTTCCTTCTGCTGCCAAGGTTTATGGAGATGCTGATTTCATTTACCAGCAGGACCTGGTGGTCCTGCCCACACTGTCAAAGGTATCACAAGCTGGTTCAATGTCCATGGTGTTACTCTGTTTGACTGGTCAACAAACTCGTCTGACCTGAACCCCATAAAGGATCTGTGATCGGTGGTTCGATCAGGGGCCATGAAACTCTTTTTAAAGGGAGGGACGTTATTTTGCACAACTGAAAACTACAAAAATCAGTAACACAGCTAGATTCTGATGCAGATTCCAGTTTAAGAAACCCTGTGGGCGTAACTTGGACTGAAACAGATATTCAAGCCGAGCACAAAGGCTGAGGCGCCACAGATGACAGAGTCTTTGAGCAGCACAACACTCAAGAGATGTGTGTGGATGATTCATAATGGAGGTGTGTGTATACACACACACACACACACACACACACGAGATCTTAAGAGCTGCCCTTTGACAGCTAAGTGATTCTGGTGCAAGCATGCCACAGCCTTATGTTTCTCAGGTTCCATTAAGACGTAGCTGCACTGGGCTCATTTATCTCAGAGATGTTTTTGACCGCTTGCTATTTAACAGGTTTCATTTTTAGATAGGCAGTCTTTCCTTTTATATTTTTGGCATTGGCCTTTATTTTAAAGTATTCTGACAGGAAATGGGGTTGAGAGAAAGGGGGAAGACATGCGGCAAAGCTCCACGGGCCGGGACTCGAACCCGGGACAAAACCACGTTGATGACCGAGGCCTCCGGACACGAGCCACGTGCTCCACCCCAAAGCAGTCTTTTCTGCTATGACAATGTCTTAGTCTTAAACCTACCGTTACCGTGGGAAAAGGGTACACAATTCCTGCAAATATTCTCACAGAAGCATTGTGCCTGATCCATGCCACACAGCATTTTTTTTTCCGGGAGCCTAATTAAATCATTAGCTGTCACTTCCGTTAACCAGCAAAGATGCGCATCTAATGTGCTAAACGCCACAGGGCCGGAACTGCCCTGATTCAATGAATCCTAAGTGAACTCCAGTGAAAGAGTTTCGTTTTGCGTTTTATTTTTTACTCGCTGGGTGAAGGGCTGCGGGACACGAACAAGCGCCACCTCTGTCTGTGGATCCGGATGTGTTCATGGTGGACGGGGGGGGGGGGGGGGGGGGGGTCTTTTGGGGGCGTCAAGAAGTCACACAAGTGTTGAACAAGGACAGTTACATGGAGGTCACAAAGTCAAGAGGCATCTGGTCCCAAGATGGTGGGGATTTTATGATTAACTGGATTAAAAAGAGCCGGGTCTCTGAGCCAAAAGAACACAGACAAAGAAAGCTTAGAAAATTTAAGAGGGGACGTGATGCTTTTTATATCTCCTCAGCTGCGCAAACCTCCTCTGTGGTCATGTAAGTATGCATTCTTGACTAAATCAAACGAGGGTCCTAACATAGGCCAAGATCATTTCAGTGCATTTAAATTAGCTTTATGGTAAGCGACATTTAAGTTTTGCGTCTACCCCCACGGTAATCACCTGTCATTATCAAACCAGGTTTCAGCAGAGCATGCCGTTTTAAATTAATAATCACTTTTTTGAGCCAGCAGCTTACCTCCCCAAGTGTGGTGATTGTATGTTTCTACCAGTCGTCTGATTGCCATGTAAATGAAATGTCTTGACAGGAAACCCGCCATGCATGTGCGTAAATGCATCAACCGTGCACAGTGCGGCAAAACCCACAAATTTCTTCCTCCAGCATTGAAAATACGTGCGCCGACGGTTCTCTTGTGGGTTTTGAGGAACTGAATATGCACTAGCATGGGGGAAAAAACACACAAACACAAGAAATGACATGTGCATAAAGACTTTACAAGTTTCCATTTTATTGGTGTACTTTTGACAAGAACAATGATGGTATAAAAGAAAATCTCCATCATACAAATTTCAATAATCAAAAGATAATATGCCAATACACAAACGGATCCACATAAGGCTGACATCAAGTTTTGACAAGTGGCTTCGAATGGCTTCAATTCAAGGAGACACGTCTCTCCTTACAATCAAAGAATAAATATTTTTGAAGATTTTAGCAATCAGTCTCCTTTTTTACGGTTTTCTTCTTAAATACTTGATACAAAAAAAAAACATCTGAGCATTTTGAAGTGGATTGTGTAGCTGGTTTTGGTGCCTTTGTTTCTTTGCGATGTAGGGTTATTATTATTTATTCGTTTTATTTTTCAGCTGAAACAATAACAAAAATCAGCGCCTTCCTGTGACCTCCACCTGAGCCCACTCGCTGCCACACCCACAGACGGTCTCATGCGTGGATCTGCTCTGAGCTCCACTATGAGAAGCCTCTGCTTGTTTGCAGCAGCACGTTAAGCACGGCGGAGACCTCCTGGGAGGCCCAAACTCTGCAATTATGACAGGAATTTTTAATTTTATGGAACATTTTTTTTTTCAAAAGAAAAAAAACAAAGCTTGTGCTTGGAAGCAGTGATGTAAAAACATTGATGTGTAAGCTTCACTAGCACTTAAATGGCACCAGATTAAACCCCGAGCCACCCTACCCCACCCCTCCTGAAGCCTTGTTCTTTATGCTAGCATCTGTAGTGATTTAAGACCTTAATAGAATTTCTAAAACACTACACACGACAACGATATTTACAATGATCATTTTCTTGATATGCACTTCTTTTCAATTTAAATATTCTTGCTTATAAAAAAATAAAAACTCAAGTGAAAAAACAAAACAACAGAACAAAAGAAGAAAAAGAAAACTGTAATAAATTAAAAAGCTTTAAGGCTGCCAGTCTTGTCAGATGCCCAAAGAATGGTCCCTTCATTTAAACTGGCACAGAACGGATCAGGACAGGTGAGATTAAGATATGAAGAAGCCTCTTTAGAGAGCGGGGCAGTCCACGCCTGCTCTCTCCCTCGTCACACTGGGATCAAATATTTACCATTCCAAATACAAGCGCCCCCCAATGAGTACACTAGTGGCCAAAGCTGTTCAGTAGTTACCAAAGCAAATAAATCTTGAAAGTGTAGAGCTGATGTGGCTGCTCGTTGTGTGTTGCGATTATGGAGCGTAATACTGACACTGAGAACGCCGAGGGTCTCTTTAGATCGAGGGTGTCACTCACAGCCTGAACACTAAAATCAAAAATCATTTGGCTTTGCTATATGTCCATTTAGCTTTTCATTTAAAGCCAAGTTTTTTTTTTTTTTTTAATATATATATATATATATATATATATATATATATATATATATATATATATATATATATATATATATATATGCGTGTTTAGAGATAATATACAGGATACCATGTAAGTGTCAGGAACTACATGGAGAACTTGCCAGTTGTTCACTACCAGGAAAGGAAAAAGGAAAAGAAAAAAAAAACAACCTGTTCTCATCAGTGCTGGTAAACAAAATGTAAATATTAATAAAATTAAAAATAATAAAAACACTTGAAAAAAGAAGGTTTCAAATGGAGGATGGTTGCACCTCTGAAAGGTTTTGCCATTTCACTCAAACACACATGGAAAAGAAAAACACAACTGCTTGCTACGGTCTGTGACTTCCACTGGGCACCTCCGTAGTCTGGAGCAAGGAGAGAAACACATGCTTCATTTCTGAAAAAGAACCAAAGCTCCTCAGAAGTGTGCACAGCCCCGTTAAAATGCCACGGTGTTGTGTTGTTAAAAACAGGAGGGGTAACTCATTTTGCAGCTTTCCGTTCTGCCTGCACCCTTAATTTAAACACATTTTGATTCTGTTTCAGCATTTGTTCCTCTTGAGTTCAAATCCACCCTCAATTATTGTGAATCTGATTAACCTGAAACAGAGTTTAGCTCTCCTCATGGGATCTTTGGACATCCACAGCACTAAGCTAAAGGAAGATGTAGCTTTTTATAGTTTGCAGAAAAAAATAGAAAGGATTAAAACTTTCTCATCGTACAAAGGCATCAGTCAGAGGAAGGAAGCCAAACGTCCACATTTTCTGTACCCCATGTCATCAGTGAGAAATAAAGAAAATAAAGGGGCAATTGTGACAAAACAAAAACTGGACATTTCTCCGAAACCGAAGACAAGCCAAGATGGTAAGTTGTCACCGAGGCAGCCAATAGCCTGACAGCAACACTGAACAAGCTGCAGGAATTCATGGTGGATGAAATCATGAAAGGATCTATTTTTATTTCTTTATAGTTTGAATTCATTTTGTCTGCTACAAAGCTGAAGATGGGGAGGGATTTGATTTCTCCAACATAACAAAAAAGCTCCACAAGAAACAAAAACAAAAATAGGCTTCACCAGAAGTAGATAGAATTTTTGAATAGCATGTTAAGGCGTAGCATGCTGATTGATTCCAACCAAAGGCCAAATGCTGGAACTGAATCAAAAGGAGTTTGGGCACACATAAGTAAACAGGTTGTTGCAAATATGTAGTGTTTTTTTTTTTTTTTTTTTTTTACAACCTCCTCAAATAAATCTGTGAAATAACTGAAACCTGGTCTTTGAACGGGGTTGTGAGCACTTTTGACTGTACACATGGGTTAGTTTAACACGGCAGGCTGAATACATTCACTGGATGTCATCGCAATGATATATAGCCCGCATGAGAAATGAAAGGATGATAAAATAAATGACAGCCAGAAGTCTTAAGAGTGTTTTCACCGCTCAATATCAGACTACTCGATGGTAAACTTGGCCCCAGTAAGTACGTCGTCCCCCTCCCAAGGGAGCTCTGGCAGGTCAGTATCATCGATTATCTTGGGTATAATGGAGGTGATCAGTGAAAGACGGTGGCCACTAGCATTTTAAAACTCTGTCTCACTCTTCCTGTGGTTATCACACAAAACGGCCCCCTCCAACGCGTCTGCTCAGAAGAGCTGGAACAACCAAGCTACAGTACGGGCGCCGTCCCATTTCACTTAAGCTCACTGCAGCAGCGGCATCTGCGCTGCTCCGCGAGAGCAGAGAAATCAGCGTCTGAATGAAATGGAACAGCCCCCCCGTTTACACAGAACCGAACCTCAGAATCCCACACTATTACACACAGCTAGGTTTCAGTGCATCTAACACAGTCTGTCACTTCCTAAGTCACCAAGTCAACCCGCAAGAAAACTAAAACAATTAAAAGCAATTCATCAAATAAATAGACAAGAGGTCCAGCCTCTTTAGTTTTGTATTCTATCGTTATTATCGAAATCCAACAGTTTTGTCGATTACGTACATGTGTCTCCCAGGAGATCCATGTATAGAAATGTATACAAGGCGATTTGTGTGAAATGATGTAGCTGCATGACAAGAAGACATTGAGGAGAGTAGGTCTGTGTGATATCTTAAAAATGGAACTTACATTGGTTTTGGGATATCTGACCCCAATAATCAAACACTGTTAAACATTAGAGAGGAGCTGCTGTGTGTCTTGAGAGGACCGTCAGTCTGTGCCATAGCACAGTGTCAGGCTGCGTGTCTCTCCAAACTAAAAACTCAAAATCTCTACCTAGATCAACACTTCGAAGTCTGATTTAAACAAAGAAAAGCCTGGACACAAAGCCAATCAGTAGTTATCATATGACACAATCAACAAGGATTCAGGTCAACTTTCTATGCGATCAAACAAGTGTCCGTTTCACAAAATAAGGGGGGAACAAAGGCAGCCGCAACTGGGTTGCTGAACAGATAAAATGTTCACAGCACCCTAGAAGGAGAAGGGCTGGATACAAACACTAGAACATCGGAAAAATAAAGCCAAAGCTTCTGTAAACTCCAGTGACAGTGACACCAGTCAAGTATTCGCTACCTCCAATTCTCTGTGGTAAAGGGGGGGTAAAAAATGGTGAGTAAATATTAGGAGCGTAGGGGGTCTAAATATACACCTGCACCTATTTCTCTCTGGCCTAGATTTACAGGCTGCGCCCAGAGTGAGGTCTGAAGTCGGCCAGACAAGAGTCCCTTCCTGGCGACCAGATGCATGCAGGCCATTTGCATAGCTTGCACTCACTCGCGCACAGACCTACACAGAAGACACACGTGAGTTCTGGAGAGAAAAAAAAAACCGGGGGGGGGGGGCATGTTTTGCTTAAGCAAAGCTGAGTCTAAAGTTTGCATACACAGTCTCTCTTTTTCTGTTGTCCAACAAGGGAATGCTAGCACCCATGCTATTGCATCTGTACAATAAGGAAGTCAGGGCTAATTTCTGCTGATATCACAGCTTATTGCTAACAGGATGTGAATTGCACTCCAACATACAGCCACTAGCAGGCAGCCAGAACATTCAGTGGAACGATGCAAACACCAACATCACATAAGTTAAATGGTATGTTCACAAGACGAAACACGGGTGATTAAGGAAACAATATTCTCTGAACTTGAAATAAACTATTTCTCATACAATATATCATCCTGTCTAACTATCTTTACTCGTAGATTTGGCATACCTATTGCAGAACCAGCTGCACGAATCCACTCAACTGAAGCTGCTGTGTGGTGCTGTGAGGGCTGTGTATGCATGCAAGTGTTTTCACAGGCTTACTGCATTTATGAAAGAGCAAAACTAAAACAAACACAAAAAAATCTAAGCCCCAGCGCCGCCCCCCCCCCCATTTCAGCACATGCAAGTACATACTCCTGTGTGCATTCATGTGTGGACAGTGTGTGTGCGCGTGTGTGTGCTCAAATGTGTAACCTAATTCAGTAATCAAGCACAGCAGCTCAGGGCGGAGCTAATCAGAGAGAAAATGAGGAACTTGACAAATGGGATGCTGAAGGCCAAAATGGTGCAAAAAGGCATGTGGAGACTGACGTGTACACAAGCCCAGATGAAGAGTAATGAACTGTGGCACGAATAAGTGCAGCATTATCCCTATTTTTTTTTTTTTTTATATATATATAGACGATTTATCAAACATACTAATTTGAGTCTCCATTTCATTTTTTTTTGCATACAAACAAACACAAAGCAAATGAAAACAAAAAAAAAACCAAACAAAAAAAACAAGAACAAAAAAAAACTAAACAAAAAAACTAATAAGTCCTAAGCAGTGCTGCAACTGGTGAGATATGGCTGATGTCCCAGAGGACTTTTGATTCCCAGGTGTTTTGCAGTCCAGCTCTGCCTAGGTCAGTAGTCAGCCACGGGCGCAAGCTTTCTGCTCAAGCTGACTGTGACGTTGGTGAAGAGGGGACTTCTTGAAATTAGGGGCGAGTAGTTTAGGTTATTAAGACCATCCACTTTCTGTCTCTCCTTTGAATGACGTAGTAGACTATACCTGTAGGGTAAAACACAAAACAAAAAGAGAACCAAGATAAATAAATGATCTGAACATCATGAAAACTGCAAAGGTACATGCACAAACCAGAATATGGCAACAGATTGGGAAACAACGTCACACAATGTGGAGAAACGAACTTCCTTATCAGACTGACTGTTAGTCTGAAAAGTACAATGTGAGGTTTACACAGCGAGACCTCAGGTGAATACAGCTCTGTGAAAAAAAACTATTTGTGAACTTTTCTACATTCTGTCACGTAACAACCACAAACTACAAATGTTTTAAAGTGACAGAGCAACACAAAAGTAGTGCTCAATTGAGAAGTGAAAGGAAAAGCAGCAAAGTGAGACTAGGTTACGTTTAAGGAGCCGCAGGGAAACACAGAAAAAGAGGGAGACTCGGTTGGCAGGGCAACTATTATTTCCACAAATCCACAAATATGGCCTTTGTCAAGGAGTGGAAAACCATAAGGGACACAAAACCTGTGGAAGATTATGCTGTTAGATGAGACTAAAATGTACATTTTTTGCTGTCTATCTACAAACCATTATGTTTAGCAGAGAACTAACAGCACATGGCACTGAAAACACCTTTTCCATGGTGAAACATGGTGGAGGCAGCATCAGGCTATGGGGATGCTTTTCTGTAGCGGAGACAAGCAATCTGGCCAGAGCCGACAGTGAGATGGACGGAGCTATATACCTGCATGTCTTCAATGCGTCTCTGCTCCACCACACCTGAATCAAATGATTGCATGACCTCTTCAGCAGTCATCAAGGGCTGCAGCGGCCTGTTAATCACGCGTTAATTTGATTCAAGCGTGTGGAGGCAGGCAAGCACCTAAAACACGCAGGACAGCGGGTCCCGAGGACCAGGGTTGAATACCCCTGGTTTAGATGAAAGCATAGTCATATGAGGGATTGGCCTAGTCAAAGTCAAAAGTTAAAGCATCTCTTAGATACTTAGACGCTCTGAACCCAACCTGACTTTGACGGAGCTACTTTGCAGAGAGGAATCAGAGAAGATATCCCTCTTTAGATGTGCAAAGTGGGCAGAGATGCCCCAAAAAAACCAGACAGCTGTAACTGTAGTGAAAAGAGTTTCTAAATGTATCGACTTGGGGTGCAGAGTACAAATACACGCCAGTTATGGATTTTAGTTTTTGGAAACCAAGTGTTGTCTTTCATCAACTTCACAATCGTGCACTTATTTGATTTGGTCTGTCACATTAAATACTAACCCTAAACACACTAAAGCTGGAACATGACAATATGTGAGAAAGAAACTCTCGTTTTCCCATTTTCTTTTCCACAAGGATATTAATTTAGTTTTAAACTCTTCCTAAAGTTTCTCAAAGTAACAAATATCCCTCCGCTTAGTTTAAGTCACTTAAGAATCCAGCCCCAAAGCATTCAAGCACATCACATGAAAAGGCTTTAATTGAGTTGAAATACTCTCAAAGTCACCACTCTGCCTTTTCATGTGACTGGTTTACATCACATGAGTGTAAGCCTCGCTGGACTTATCAGCTCCGTCTTTAACCAAACATCTCTTGGAGAGCTTTGTCTCGTGCGTATTTGAACACCCACCTTCCCAGGAACTGGGCTTCTCCGCGATGGTGATGCGGAATGGACATGTAGCGTCCCAGGTCTCCGTAGGGTCTGCTTACACTGTAATTGGCAAACTGCACCCTGTACAAACAAAAGTAACGATTTTTAACCAGCAACGTACACAGTTAGGCAAAAGAGGGTTTTCAATATTTGCTCTCGCTGTGACATCTCCATAAACCACTGAGCTCTCATGTTAGAGTTTTCAACAACACAATATTGACATTTGATTCCCATTAGAGGCAGAAAAGAAAACACATTAGTCAATCAGGTAAAGTCAGCAGATTATACTGGAATCCCTTTACATATGCAGCCGGCTGTGTGTTGTGTAAGTGGGGCCAAATGCTGTGAGGCAGAGAGCCACACGGAGGACATAAAAAACAAAAACAAAACAACTAACACAAAGGCCTGCTATGTGCCGACTGGCCTAACTCATCTAGTAAGGACGTCTAAAGCCAACAATGCAGCCAGCCTCGTGCTGCAGCTCCTTCAGATAAGCCGCAGTCTGTGTTTTTGTTTTGGCGTTTTCTCTACCTGTTCCAGAGGTCATCGTCCTCGCCTCCCCAGCCCCAGAATGCATTGGGAAAGCCATTAATTCTTTTGAACTGCTTCACCGTCAGGCCACTGACACCACCAAAGAACTCATTATACGGAAGCCTTGGGGAGTGACAATTACACATATTTAAGTGATTCAGTATCTAAAAGAAAAAAAAAACGTCTCTCCATAGTGACCGGACGGACACTCACATGTAGGAGTATTTGTCAAGCTTGACCGCAAAATGCCGAGGCATGTCCGTGCAGCCGTAGTAGTTCCTGTCGTTCTCCATGAGGTGGTCCACGTCATGGAAGATCAGACAGTCCCAGTCCATGTCCTTCATGGCCTCCTTGAAGCCCACGTTGAACAACATGGCTCGATTAAATGGTTCCGTTCCTCCCTAGATAAAAAGAAAAGGGAATTGACAAAAAAACAAGCATCGTTACAGAAAAACACTGGTGCACGTGTGTTGTTTTAAAGAGGCCCCGTTTGTGGGTGTGAACACTTACCTGCTCAATGACATAAAAGGCAAACTGGAGTCTCTGCTTCTGCAGCACAGGCACCAGGTGTCTCAGTAGGATGGGCAAGTGTTCGTGACGGTTCCTGAATGGAACGAGGATTGCCACCTATGGAGAACGGCAAATAATTCAACTCAATAGATGTCAATAAAGATGACAAAAAAAATTAATAAATAAATAAACAGCCAGTTTGATATGCTCAACAGTGCAAGTCTGTTAAGCAAATATGTACGCTTTTAAAATCTTATATGCACAATAGGCTCTGACATTTGTCACGCTTGAGCACACGTAAATGGGAAGGATTTTCTTTTCATTTTTGTATTAAGTGGTAATGTTGCAAAAATCTTGTGTTTAAAAAAAAAAAAAAAGCTAAACAAACTTCTGGTGTGCCAGTTACCGAAGAAGAACACGGAAATGGATAAAATGGCTTAGAGGTGCAGTGGCTGTACTCAGCTAACAAATTACTGACCGCTTTTCTAACGGTTCGCAGAATTACTATAAAATGCATGCAAAAATAATGGCACATGATTGCTCTGTTTAAATTTAAAGCATTTAGAGGGAAGGAAATTGTCTAATTGCTTTGCTCGCTTCTTGTACAGTGTGTGTATGTCGATGCTTTTGTGTGGCAATCAGAGCGACCGCACAATTCTACATCAAAGAATAAGCAGCGAAGACAATTACAGTGAATAGAGCGTAAAAAAAAAAAAAAATTATTATGCTGGTTAATTTCTCTACATAACCATTCCAGTGAAACAAAGACCTAGTGCATCCTTATCAGAAAAACAGTAGCGCTGTGCTGCATCAACATAGACCAAAGAAAGAACAGGGTGGGTAAGAAATAAAATGCCTGATTATGTAATATGTCGCAGTTCAACAGTTCAGCCCGCTGCCCGTAAATATCCCCCTTTAAAAACAGCGCAAATGGGGAAGTTACAAACCTATAGCAGAACAAGTCCTTTTTTTTAACCTTTCCTTGTCAAGGCCCATTTTTGCCAGTTGCTTCCAGTATACTACACAGGAAAGAATAATGGTACGTTGACATCACCAACACTTTGCAAGTCAAACACCTAAAATCCTATGCATTTGGGTTAATGACAGCTTAAGGTTAAAACCTGCATGAAACCAGATCCAAGTCATCAACCAGCCATGACTTTACCCTGTATAACATTAATTTGGCATGATAACCTTGTAAAAAGTACAACAGCTGTGCAGACTTCATGTAAAAGTGCGTACTGTGGACATCTAATAAATGTAATGGTAAGTCTTCAAGAGCTTATTGTCCAGAATGTTAGTTTTAGCAGTTTTGTAGCTTAGTAAAAGCTTCGTATAGCTTGATACTGCTAACTGGCACATGGCTATAGGCGAGTATGATGTATTAAAGGGGAAATCAATCCCAGAGGTTCTCAAATGACCTTAAAAAGATACACAGCTTATATTCTAGCTGGACTTTGCCAAGGGATGAACGACATTTCTCCAACAAGCCCAACAATCTCTTGCCGACCCCACTGGCCAGTCTGTCTATGCTTTGCGCGACAAGTACACTTACCTTCCAGCGTGGTAAACAGTCCTCAGGCTTCCAGAAGCCCCCCAGGGCCATCCGGGGCCCTCGCTCCAGCAAGGACCTCTCCACCTCCTCCAGAGATATTTCACTCATGTTCACCTCCAACCTGCCCTCTGAGAGCGGAAGGAGGCAGGGAAAGGAGAAATAAAAGGACAGCGGTAGAAGGAGGCAAAAAGTGCCACAACAATGGGAGAAAAGAGGAGAGGCGGGACAGACACAGTTAGCAGAAAAACAGGAATGGGGGGGTGGCGGGGGAGGTGGGGGGGGATCAAAGTAATATGAGACATTTTTAGTGAATGTTGGACAGACATTGCAAAATACTTCCGTTGCAACATATTTTCATCCGGTTTGGGCCAATAAATGAACTAAAAATAATTGCGTAGGCAAATTCTGACTGAGCAAAGCATTAAAACAGAAGTCTGATCCAAAATGTTAACAGTAGTGCTTACTCATTGACGGCAGCCGCTCGGGGCAGACCTGCGAAGGGAGGTATGTGAAACCCTCGGGGAGGTATGTGGTGGGAGGAGCATCGCTCTCGCTGAAGTTGAAGTCATAGGAATAATCTGGTGGCAGAAACGAACAAGTTTGAACAATAACATCAGAGGGAACCTAATCTTTCTTTCCTCTCTATAGTAAATTTTGGCTTCCCACTCCTAAAACTTCCAAGAACTTGTGTACAGGTCATCAACGGTAATTTAGGAACACCCTCAACCAGAAACGTTGCCCGTCTATAAATAAGAGCAGATCTCTGAAGCTTTTCTTGTCATTTTTATGTGAATGTGCATCTCGATATATAAAAATCGTTTGAATTTTTTGTTGTTGTTTTAATAATTCAATCCAAAAAAAGCCTGACTAATGATTTATATGGAAACACTATGTGAGCATTTGCTTCCAGTATTTTTGATGATTATGGCTCACAGAAAATGAAAACCCAAAATTTATATTCTCATGTAATGAGAATATTACATAAGATCAACAAATAAGATTTTAAATATACTCGTCAGCTCACTGAAAGGTGGGACCCTGTTCTGTGCAGCATATGCACTCTATGTTTGGTCGGGGCTCCTTATGCATGAACTACGGCGTCAATGCAGCGCGGCATGGAGGTGATCGGCCTGTGTATTATGGAGAGTTGCTTCAGCTTGTCTGCATTACTGAGTCTATTGTCCCTCATCTTCCTCTTGTCAATACTCTATACATTCTCTAAGAAGTTTAGGTCAGTTGAGTTCGGTGGCCAGCCAAGTCACTTTTGGTGGTGTAGGCCGGTGTCAAGTCCTGCTGGAAAAGAAGATCAGCGTTTCCATGAAGCTTTTCAGCAGAGGGAAGCATCATGTGCCCTTACGTTTACTGGTAGATTGCTGTGTTGACTTCGGACTTGATAAAACACAGCCCACCAAGATGCTTCTGACCCTCTCCCTGGTGCAGGACTGGGCCAACACAAGGCATGCCACAGTTATAGTCCATGTTCTGTACACATTTATGTATCTTGGCTCTTGAACTGTCGACTTTACCTGCAGTTGATACCTTGTTAGGTCTTCCTCAAACTCTTGAATGAGCTTTCCTTCACAATCTTCTGAGGGCTGCTTTTATCTCTGTTGCTTGTGCAACTTTTCCTTTCTTTGAACTTTGCTTTAATGCACTTGCATAAAGGACTTTGTGAACAATGACTTTTTGTGGCTTACCTTCCTTGTGGAGGGCATCCATAACTGTTAAGTCAGCATTCATAACTTAACAGTTCTGTACTTTTATAGCTGCAAGCCATAATTGTCAATATAAACGGAAATAAGCACCTGCAATATATCACTCTATATGTAATCAATCAATATGAGTTTTACTTTATGAAATATACTACTAAAATAAACTACCTTTTCAGCGATGTTCAAAATAATTGAGATGCACACTTGGCCAGCTAAATACGTTCACATTTTTCTGACAGAAAAGCTGAAGCCCAGCGAGGGTGGTGGGAAACAAAAGAAGAATGATAAAAATGTGGGCTAACTCCAACTGATTTTATCCTTACAATACTCAGAAATAATATCATGGCTGCTAATCATAAAAAAAAGAACAGAAACAAACCCTTGAAATAAATCACTCTGTGCTCAGTGACTCTAGGGGCACTGCTTTTTCAAATAGATTGGTCAAGTTAATTAACATACAGTGAAACTCTAGTTTAATCAGGATGCGTCTGTTTACACTTGTATTTACCCGTGCTATTGATGCTGTAGGCCCCTCTCACAACTTGCTCCAGAACCTGAGCCCCTATGTTCTTCACGTTCTCTCTGATCTGGATGCCTCTGGCTTGGACCATGAACACATACTCGTTCACTGTAAACAGAAGAAAGAATATGCGGTTGAGCTAAACTTTCAATACAACAAAGTACTAAATAGCTGTTTTTGTTTTCCATCTTTAAAAACTGAGGACAATCTTGTACGATCTGATGAACAATTGTGGCCGACACTCGTGTATAAGGAAGATCATGTGTAGTTAGTGTAAGCAAATTCTCCTCTATATTAAGCACAAACATATTGGTTGTGGAGATGATTTAATAATGGAAATTTCTTAAGTGCATGTCAAAGAGCTTTCAGTTTAAAGAAGGGAACTAATCAGAGGTTAATTTTTAAAGAGGGAAAAGACAAAGCAGGAAAAAAAGAGACTCAGGTGATATAGTTAAATTATGCTTGATAATGAGAATGTTTTCTCTAATGATTCACCACAACTTGTGTTTATAACTTACTGCGCTATCAACAGTTGATTTTATTTTTGATAAATCTGCCGCTACTGGGAAAACAGAGGAAAAAAGGATAGCTACATAACAGAAAGCCGGAAAAAGAGGCAGGGTGAAGACGGAAGCCAGTAAAAGATCTTTTTAGGTGCACTTCCCTTTCGTTAGAAACGGCACCATAATAAGAACTCGTAAAGCTTCACGTGTCAAACATCAACCAGAAGCTCTCATAACACCTTTCCTATGTTTTTAATTTGGGAAATGGTCTTGTTGGAATGTTTTTTAAATCATAGACAACTTAACTTTAAAGAAACAGCCTCCACTTAGTGAGAGTGGGCTGACCTAGAAACACGACCACAAAAGTTAACCTGTGAGCAGCAAAGTGAAAACTGTGAGGGAGTTTGTGGTCTAAACGGGTCAACGACTTAACTGAAAAGCAGCGAAAAACCACTTAGACCCCTGTTACAATAAATGACTGCCTGTCAATACATATGCATCGAAAAAGATTGCAGGTCTGGTTTACCGAAGCAGTTTTAGGAAACAAATGCAGTTCCTGCATTGATGTACAGGAGAGCAGGCGAGTAGCTGTCTGGTTTTCTGCATTTTTGTAGCAGCCCACTGCTAAACTGCTGCCACACGGAGGAATCCCGATCTTTTTTAATCTACTTCCAGCTGCACAATCACCGGTCCAAAATCCAATTAGCATTCATCTTAAAGCAATCCCAATACGATCTACACGCTTCGGTACAGTAAATGTGCATGTGAGTGCAGTCTGTGTGTTTGTGTGTGTGTGTGTGTGGGAGGGGGGAACACTGCTGAGCTAGAAATCCTCGAGATGTGATTTGTCATTATTAATTGTATTGCAGTTTCCATCGCATTCATCTTATTTTATACAAACTGCCAGGCTTGCAGGACTCAAGACTAGTAGCCAAGCGCTGACCGAAATCAATGTTCTTGTTTTTACTTCTGCAGCATGCAAAGAGTACAGTGCAGCTTGAGCATAATCACTGATGGATGATGATAGAAAAAGGAGAACCATAGAACGGATCACAGCTTTGTGGAGACGTGTGAAAAAAAAAAAAAAAAAGAACTGCACCCACTAACTCGCCGATAACCCTTCTGAGACAGCATATGATGGAAAAATGCTGAGAGACTTCAGGGCCCAGGGGCAGGCACCGACATATTCTGTCATGTGTCGTTGTCATGCTTATACACACACACACATACATACACACACACATACATACACCAGGGCAAAACTGACCTACATACATCCTGGACATTTAGATGCAGTGTTTTGCCAAAACGGTTCCACATTTCCAGCATCAAGCAAGACAGAAAAAAAAAAAATTTTGTCCACAATTTAAGATGCCTGGAGGTCAGCTTTAGTTCTTTCCTGTGGAAGAACAATGGGGAATACTTACTACTTACAATACTAAGAGGTTAGTACAGACATGGATGTGCTTTACACTTCATCTACTCTCAAGATTCCCAAATTGGGAAAACGACTACCACTACTGTTACTCAGGCCACCATTAGTGGTACTTGGAGGAAGTCTAGTGGAACAATCACAATATAAATAGTAAGCAAGTTAATTATGCTGCAGAGGTAATAAGCCACTGCCTAAAACAACCAAAAAAGGCTGTGTTGATCAAGGGAAAAAAAGATGTTTGCTTTAAACCTAAGCCACTCAAAAAACGAGTTCAATGGAGAATATAGTACTAAAAACTGTGAACCAGGAACAAGTGCTGGTGGGCAAGGAGCAAAGATCAGTACCAATTTTACAGTGTTCCAGTTGCTGCGCAGTAAAACTTTCAGATATGCTGATTACTGTGCTAAGTGATAAGCTAACTACACTGTTAATTTGGTTCTCATATAATCAAAGCATGGTTAGACTAGACGACAGGGAGATATCAGAACTTGCGAAATGGAGAGGTGGCGCTTGATTTGCTCAGTCAGGTCACATTAAGTAATGACACTTAAATTGTATGACATAAACGCTTTGACGCGTTCAAATGCTTTATTAAGAGCAGGAGGAAATTGTGAACAAGGGAGGAAATAATGACAAAAGAAGTTGACATAAGCCAAAAATTCCTCTGCACATTCGGGTTTGCAAAAACCAATTTGTAACGCTCCCCTGATCATAGATCTCCTGTGTCTCCAAGTGGTCTCCAGGCATTTTCATTAAACACACAAAGCCATTTTACTGTTGATGTTTGCCTGCATAAGCATATTTCCCCAAACACAGAAATTCCTTCAGTCAGAACATGCATTTTAATGCATATGGTTAGCATACATAGATCTATATGCAGACACGTAGTAATTTATAACAGGGTTTCTTTAATTTCAAAGAATTTGATTTATAACTTTTAAGAACTTCTAAAACCATCGTGGATTCAATTTAAAGAACTACATAAATTATGAAAAATACCTTAGCTAATTCCTTTCATTTAACATACAAATAGTTTAAAGTAAGACCCAGCTCTAAGATGTGACACAACTGTTTTTACACTTAGATTACCCAACTCATAACTACTGAAATCCCTATTGGAGCCAGCAACGTCATTTTAAAAAAGAAAGAACAAATAAGCAAACAATCTGATAGAAGAAGCCATGAATATAAAAAAAACCCCACATACAAACAAATTTAAGAGCTAAATGTATTTTAAGACCTAATATGGTAAACCTGGACGTGCTTTAAACTTGTGACGGAGAAATTAAGAAAACAACTTGAAACCCTTTCATGATTATGTTTTAAAACTCATTAGAAACACTGTTTCAGAATATCCATTACCATCCTACTGTTATTGGAAAGAAACGACTGACTCAAAGACAACACATGGGAAATGTGTCCCTGTCAGAAACAAACTGTTGCTTACAGCTCTTAGAACTGGTGTGTGACTTTACAATTTGTTGCAGATGTTGAGATGTGTACTGGTAGGAGGTGCAGAATGGTTCAAACCACTGCCACACCCCCATTTTCAACAACAGAAGTTATACAGTGTGTGAAAGTTAAAGAACGAGGCAGCCATGTTAGATTTCTGAGTTGTGAAACCACTTCCACTTTGGCTTAGATTTCCAACTTCAGGGTACCCATCTACTTATGTTGACTTCTGAGTAAAAATGGGAGGCAGTTACCTATATCGATCGCAACTCTCTTTTGCCTTCACGAAAAAGAAAAAGGAAAAGAAAAAAAAATGAGAAGTTTGAAGACCATTTTTCTACCATTTCAAAATGTAAACATGGTAGTAGTTGGATGGCAAGCCTTTACAGAAGTGGGACATACGAGGAAAAAACCTTGAGAACAATCGATCGACTATACGAGGCAATGGACTTGCGAGTTCTCACACATTAAGCATGCTCTCTCGCCCGACTCTGGAGAAATGGTTCTCGCTGAGGTACTCAAGGCAACAAACCGTGACAGATGCAATGAGACATGGGAGCCCTGGACCTTGGAGGAAACTAACATAATAGGGTACAACACAAAGCCATTAGCACTCGACATTTAATACACACACATACACGCGCAGCACTTAAATGCGTCATAGTCAGCAACAACGGTACAGACCTATAGATTGAAAAGTCCTCCTTGGCAATCGCTGGTGTGTTTTTATCTTATCAGGCCTCCACAGCCCACTCTAACCCATCAAGCATGGCAGTAGACCTTGAACGACCTTGTCTTCCAACAGCTCTCATGGAACATGGTGTCCACACGCCAACCCAGGCCCATTTCTCCTTGTTTTAAATCAACCCTCTCTACATTACGTCCCCTTACTACTCATCTGTATGTCCCTCTATATCGCTCTCCCTCGCTCTGTGCTGCTTTGTCACTTTGTCAACCCCAACTGTTCTTATCGTTTAAGTGAATAATCTGAAGGGTGGCTTGCATGCTCATGGGGGCAACTCCAAGCAAAGACCAAGCCCACTGTTGTGCTACACGGAGTTAAAAGACAGGAGAGGAAATAAAGCCAGCAAACAATGAAAAAGGGAAGATACACGGTATCTTCCTGCTTTTTCTCTGCAAGGCAATTAACTCTACATTGATAGCTCAGCAGTGGGAGGTGATCTGTGCCGTTCTGCTGGCACCCTGATAAGAGCTGAAAGGCAGTTCTTCTTTACTCCAGGCTGAATTGGATTCTGTACGCACACATGCCACGCTCACTCTCATAGCTTTGAGGGTTTAAAGCTGTCACTCTCTGAGAGGGTCAGTTTAATGCCGCGGCCTATCAGTGACGCCCACAGATCCACACATTCACAGAGATAAATCCGAGGAGGAGGACTCTATACAGTACGGGGCACACGCTCCTCGTTTTTTCGTGAATGCTGAGAGTACATTATCGTAGGGTAATTAATTCAGCTGTCATCTACACCATCAGAAATGTAACCCATTACACTGCCCACGGGTGACTAAGAGGGTCATTTTCGATACCTTATTGGAAGGTAAACAGGCAATTACTTAAAGCATTAACAGTAAATCCCTCACAATTGGCTGATACTGCTGCAATCAGAGTATATTGATCCACCTGTGATGTTGGGATGTGTGTAAGGCGGTCTATTTTTTTTTTCTCCATAACAATATGTGTAAGAAATATGTGCTTTGGATATTCAATGAACACTTAATCTCACCTAGGGGGAGATGAGCGTTATTGCCACTCTTGATCAACTCTGAGTGAAAAAGAGAAACCTGGTGTCCTTAATGAATCAATAATTGCATCCAGCAGCCTCTCCATCAATGCATAACACACCAAAACCAAAGCGCAGAGCTACTGCGTAGAATAGGGAATAAACCGTTATTAGTTTCAATGGTTAGTGGTAAAATTTTCCACAGTTAAAATCAGCCTTTTGAAAAGGAAACGACCTATTGCAACGTGAGAAACGGCACGTTCAAAACTTTAAAGTGTTCATTAAACACACCATCACTGGCACTTTATTGCACCCGCAATCAGAAGGCCGTGAACACACACCAATTGTCCCAACTCCTACATGTGTCTTATCATAACTGCATACAAATCACTACTTTACCCTAAAGGAAATTATACAGTGAGTCCTCTGCTTTTAGTGCCTGTAGTGGCCTGGCGACAAAATACAGTGAAAGTTCAGTTTTATCTGGGTGTATAGCGTCTTCAAAATGGTCTGGCTTATTTAACTTTTTACCAGCTTGACATACCGGTACTTCCTGGAATAGCGTTAAAGTAACTAAACGTCTGCTTATACCAGACAACCATTTGTTTCATTTAAAGCATCAATAAAGCAGATGAACAGACATAACTTCCTTTAGCTATTACAATAACAGCCTTTAATATATCCTGTCCTTCGGATTTCAAAAACAAAATGAGTGATGCTTGCAAACGTTAAACTGTGCAAATCTAGAATGTTGACATTTTTAAATCGCATTTTGTTAAGGGGCAGCTTCAATATGGATTAGGCTTTGTTTCTACAAATGTTATCAAAACACCCATAGAGTGTTAATAAGACTTGAATTAGTCAGACATCTTGCGGTGTTCTTAAAGACATTGCTATGTAGTTTTTACAGAGCCCTGTAGTGCATAGGTGAGGAGGAGGAGGTTGACATATGCAGTGTATAAATAATTGAATGAAAAACAAATTGCCCATCAAAGCAAAATAACAAGTATGTAGTTAAAGTGTTGCTGTCATTTCCAGAAGTACGGGAGTAGCGCAATTCTTCAATCAGTGGTCATAATCTTATTGTTCAATGGTCAGCAAATGAGTATCCTGCAGACAGTTTTTTTGTTTCCTTTTGTCTGTGGCCCAGTTTCCTGACTACACCAGAGTGTCAAACAGACACACACACACAGAGGTACATTTACATCCTGTTTGCCACCATCTGTCATTTAAAAACTAACCTCCCTCTTGTACACACAGTCACATTTAGCAGTGACTTTAACACTCATTTTGCTGTCAAATGACATTCACTGTTGACCATCACCAGAGACTGTCTGGGTTTTGTTAAGCGCAAGGATATACAGTACTGTAGTGAAGAGCATTGTTAAATCTCTAAGAAACGCCTTCAGAGAAAAAAAAAGTAGAGCCTTTGTGCCAGAGTACACTCACTCTTGTAGATTCCTCTAACAGCAGTTCTGGTATTTCTAAATGTTTGATTTACCGGTTAGATGGTATTTCTGGTAACAGTGGCATTCATATGGTCAGCTACCAGTTATTTTCATAGGAGTGTGTGGCATCTGTAATTTTTAACGAAAGTATCATTTGAAAGACACACATACCAATCTATCACAACACTGAAAAAAAGACAACTCTTAATTTGTTTCTGTATATATTGCAAGCTATATCATTATTGCAACAATCACTATTATCGCGTTTCGCAACTCTTCCTAATATAGTGCAGCCCTAGCAAGCGCCATCGGAGAGCCACAGTTTCTCCGTTTACTGGCAAAAACGGACAAACATTTCTTCAAAGCCAAGTACAGTCTGCTTTCTGCAAAATCAGATATAAAAGTAGCCAGCCACTACAGAAACACGCAGCTTGTGATCTTTCTCGTTGCTTTTGGAGGCGAAAACTGACCCAGGACGGAGTGAAGCGCTTCCTATAGCCGAGAAGAGCCCGTCTTTTTAGCCTGCTTGCTGTCCTCCAGGTGTGACTGAGAGTAGCCTTTATAAGCCAAATCCGAGGACAGCGCCGAGCGCAGCCCAACCGTGGCCCCAGCGGAGCTTACCCAGAGCACCTGGATCCCAAAACAAAGACCTTCCCCCTGCTTTCATCGCCAGAGCGCTCACTATGGCCCCTGAAATAAGTGTCGCCATTGGACGTCACCCAGTTACCAGAACGGGACACATTAAAGAATGAGGTTTGGAAGGGAAAACAGGGAAAGTAATAATTGAAAATAAACTATTCTTCAGAAAAATAGATTCATTACTATCTTCCATTATTTTTGTTTAATATTTTTGAGTAAATTCTGTAAAATTATCAAAAAAAACGTGGCATTTTCACTCAAGGTTATCACACTGTTAGAATATCATATTGGCCCATACCCCATTATTTCTGGGCATGACGTGCTCTCTGTGCAACACTGGAATAGCACGGATGTAGTAACAGGGTGGAAGAAGAATCATGACGACAACTTTAGGAACAAATTTGTGTAACCTTTGTCCGTTTCCTGAAACCAACCAAAATAAACAAAAACAGTGGCGGCCATTGTAGGCAGCATTAGTCCAGTCCAAGTAGTGATAACAAGATATTCAGTCATGCATGCATCATGACGATTCCTCTGAACCCACTTTATTGCACACACAAGGCCGGCTGGCATGCACCACTTTCAGATCCTTTTCAAAGCAACTGAAAATAAAAGGGAGTGTGTGTGTGTGTGTGTGTGTGCGCGCGCAACAATAGCAGGAAAAGCCATGATGACTGTTGCTGAGAAGAATCCTCGTGTGCACAGCAATCCAAAAAATGTTATCAACAAGCTCCATTTCTCAAATGGACAAGGAGGCAAACCGATAGGCCCGGTTTAGTGGCAAGAGACATAAAAAGGCAGGGCTAATGGTAGTTGGAAAAAAGAAACAAGCATCTGAGAGCAGATGTCTTTTTGACATGAGTGCTTCTCATTTATCGTCAGACACATGACATCAGCGCTCGCAGTTCCTGGCAGGTTGCCCACTTCCAGAAGGGCTTCCAAACCACTAGCACAGCAGTTCCCTCTCAACCCCTTCCTACTTCCCATTTTGGATAGTCAGTGTCATTCAGCCATTATTATACATTAGCCCCAAGAGTTGTTCCTTTGAGTTCTCCCTTCTCACTCTTCAGTGCAGTTAATTGGCTGCCTGTAAAGAACTAGTAAAAGAAACCTTGAATGAAACCATCAGCATGTCCTTAATGGGGCCTCTGATCTACCATACCTTCTTTAAATGCAGTAAAAATATTTAGTCAAAAACAGGAAACTTACGTAGCCTCAAAGTCCAACATATTGTTGCTTGTGAGGGGTGAGTCGAGTGTGCTTAAACAATTCAGATAAGTCAAATGAGGGAAAAACGTCTGAAAAGGCCCGGTGAACTGTTCTACTTCCCTAACTGAGTTTTATATTACATAGAAATCCGCTGCTTGATACCACATTGCTTTTAACTGCCTTCACCCAAAAACCTCACAAAATAAAGCGACACACAAACAGCTATAGTACACACACACAGGACCGCATACACTGCAAACCAAACACACCCACCGCGATATTTCCCAAATACAGTTAATCAACTACATTTTACTCTTTTTTTTTTTTTTTTTTTTTTTCTTCCGCAAGCCAAAGTTAGACTGCAAACATAGCAGTGCTTACATAACCAAAGGGTTACATTCTTCCACCATTTCTGCCACTGCAGGTAGAACTAATCCTGCAGAGGTACAAAGAGGGAAGTCAACATCCGTGGGCAAGAAAATCCCTCAAATTACAACTTCTAATTATTATTTTTTCTTTTTCATGAAGGCAAATGAGAGTTGCGATCAATATAGGTAACTGCCTCCCATTTTTACTCAGAAGTCAAAACATGTCACAAGAAAAGGGCTTCAGTGAGAAAAGCCTTCCGATTGCTCATGTATAAAAAAACAAACAAAATAATTACCAAAAAATTAAAAAAGACTAGCATCTTACTTTAAGCTATATTGACCCGTTCTGGTTTTCCACATTAAACAAAAATCATGTTTTGCCTTGCCGGTGTTTGATAACCACTGATTGTTTACCTGTGCGTGGCTTGCAAATGATCTGTGAAATAATTCAGTACCAGTTTTTTTTTTTTTGCTTAAAGTATGACCTAATGTTGGCCCTTTGCGATGATGCTTACGATGAGAGAGAGAGGCTGTAGTGGTTCCTTGTCTGAGTCATGTGAGCCTCTCAGCAGCTGCAACCATAGTTGCTCATTTTAACAACGCTTATAACAAAGCCATTTTCTGGAACCAAAATATGTTATGAGCAGAATTATTGAAGAGCCATATCAAAATAAAGTTAACGAGCTAGTGTTACCCTAGCACTAAAGAACAGTAACAGGAGAAAGACAGGAGTTAATCGTGGGCTCTGACTTCATGTGCCGACGCGGCTTTATGTTTGAAAACAAATTATGTGTTCTGTTCGAAAACTATGTACTTTCTAACACTTTTTCAAAGCGTTACAGAAGCTTTCTTAAATGAGTTAACTCATGTCGGAGGAGCAGGAAATTGATGCTGACCTGCAGAAACTCAAGTTGGTAAAAAATATGACAAAAAAGAACAACGATCAGGAGAAATAAGGAGATTCAAGCATCGATAATGCCCCGGTAGATTTTTTTTCTTTGCTGCGCTGTAGAAGGGACCACACATCAGGTACGTCAATTGTTACAGATAAAGTTACACCTTTTACTCTTTGGAGGCATATTGCTGAATTGTACAAAGACAGAATAGATTAGTTGAATCCAGCCTTGGTCAGTATTATCTGAAACTGCTTTAATCTATAGTTAGTGGTGACCTTTACAAAGGACAAAGGAATGGTCCAAAATTGTCTTGAAACACTCCACACACAAAATACTGGAGGGTAGTCACAGATACACATAAAAAGGCGACTTAGTTTACTGGAAGCCTAAAAAACAGTGGCCAAATCATTGCAATGTTTGAAGAAAATAAAATCCCGAATAGATCAGTGAGAAACAGACAGTCAGTGTAGACTGATTCCATGGGATCAGCTGACTTCCATGTCAAATTTTTTTAAAACAAATTTCTATAAAAAGGGTAACTTAAAGTACAGCAGAGCTGATAAAAATGGAAGAAACGTGAAGCTTAATCTTAATAGAAATTACCTTACCATACAGATTGTTAAACTGTTAAATAGTAGTTTTTTCAGGACAAAAAAAAACAAACAAACAAAAAAAGCTGGAATTTAAGAAATGATTTTTGGCCTTGGTAGGGGAAAAAAAAATTATGGAGGAGTTTCAACTGTTAGTCTTTCTCCACCTCAAAAGGTGTGTTCTGAATGACTCAGTTAATCAGTGATATTAACCGGCTTAGTTTCCACACAGAGGACAGTCTCTTGGCAAATACATAATTCGTTATACATTAACATCCAGGTGCAATTCAAATGGAATGTTTAGTTTTTCATTATGACGTATACTAAAGAATAGACAAAAGGGATTGGGCTGATAAGTGTTCAATAATCAGGTATTCCGCAATCTCAAGAGAGTTATGTAATGCGAACATGTTTGTTATGGAAAATTTAGAGTAAAAAAAAAAAAAAAAAAAAAAAAAAAAAAAAAAAAAAAAAAAAAAAGAAGGCCCTCTTGTCAGTTATTGGTTGATTATCAGGGTAGAGTGATTTAAAATCATAAAGCAGCCCAATGAAACAAAATCAGAAAATGACATTTTGTTGCACAGCCATAAACCCCTAACCTGACTTCCGCCAGATGCATGTCGCTCCGCCTAGCTTCACTCACATACATCTGGGACACTTCCATAGGAATGGCCTTTTTTGAAGGCTGGGCCTTATCAAAAATCCTTGCATATGATTGGATAAGCCACTTGTCTGTCATCTTTATCGACGTGCTATTTCAACCACTCACACCGAAGCTAACCCGTGACGCTGATGAGAGCGACGCAGGAAAAAAACAAAACTTTTTTTTTTTTATGTGTTTGCGGCTCTAGTGGCATGCGTTTTATTGACAGTGAGCTGACAGGAAGAGGGGGGAAGACAGGCGGCAAAGCGCCGCGGGTTGGAGTCGATCCCGGGCTGACCGCGTTGAGGACTAAAGGCCTCCTAATATGGTTCGCGCTAACCGCTAACCGCAGCGGACGCGCCCCGGAAAACAAAACTTGCCAAATCCGGTCGGGAGAAGGGCGAAAACATCGTTTCCACCAACAAAAGCCTTCAGAGCCGTTCTCTGATGTTCTTTTAATGAAACAATATTAGGTAGATAGGACAACACGGAAGAAATAGCAGCATCAATGTTAACGCTTGCTTCCTCGACGAGCCGCCATTGCTATCAAAACTGTCTCACGTCATGGTCGCGTCTCCACTACGTCACATCTATGAAACTCCAGCCCTGCGTCCTGATTGGCCAGACAATAAAATTGGTTGGAGAAATCACTCTCGATGGGAGAGGTCCCAGATGTATGTGAGTGAAGCTAGGCGGAGCGACATACAGTTGGCGGAAGTCAGGTTAATAAACCCACCCACCCCAAAAAAACAAAAAAAAGTATTTAATGCTCTTAAAGAAACTGATCTACATAAAGTGCAACTGTTTTTGTACAAAAAGAATCAAGCGTAGCTGCTTTTAAGCCATTTCAGCAACATTGCTTGTGCTAAAGTTAAGCCTGTTTTTATTGCGCATACGGCTGGGCGATATGGACCAAAAACAATATCTCAATATTTTTAGGCTTAATGCCGATACATGATATTTATCTCGTTTTTCTTTTCATAAAGTAAATATAATAAGGCATCTCTGAATCAAAGCTTTATTACAAATGTAAAAACAACTGTAGATGAAAAATAACTTAGTGGAATACATAAAAGTATAATTCTGATGCAATGTATACCATGTCAACGTAAACAATACAGTCTTATCTTATTTCTTTTTTTTTTTATATATATATTTAAAAATCATGATATAGTGCCAAGCCCTATGTGTATTAATTCCCTGACATGCATGAAAAGACAGCCTCCCCTCTATTTCATCATTAGGCAGGAATGCATCCAGAAATGTAAAAAGCTATTAAATAAATGTAAATAGAAAACAACACTGATATGCATATTTAACAAAGACATTGTAAAATGAAACAACAATTGGGGTATACACAGAAAAATGAGTGAAATGTAAGAACAAAAATCTCACTTATAATTACATTATAGCTCTGCTGTCCTAAATGTGTTTGCCCATAAAGGCTTCTGCAAGTGTGAGGCTCCCATGATGGCCGCTGAGCCACTGCATGGCAGAGAAACACAAAAACCAGACGTGATGAACAGAATTACAGAAATGGCACAGCGGTGCCAGGGCCCCTTGTTTTAACTCTGCTGCAAGCAAATACTGGGAAACACATCTGAGGGGAGGAAAGTGAGAGATGAAGAGACGGGGACAGAGAGATTTTGTGTACATATGTATGTGTAAGCCTGGGAGGATTAGAAAAAAAAAATAGCTTTCTTCTACTAACAGGATCTATTAACGTAGTGTGTAAAAAAAAAAAAGGACTGCACAGAGGAATATGGGGGTTATTTGTATGAATGTTAACTCATTAGTGCCAATGTAGTTTATAACAGGTTTCAACTTTAGTGTGAAAAGCCATCTCATCCATCGAAAGATGTAGTTTAGAAGTGGATAGAACTTGGCAAGGAAACAAAGAAAAAAGATTAACAGTAGGAAGTTGTGAAGAGGCAATCATCTCTTGACTTGAGATTAAAAGGGAAATATCCTGTCAAAACAAAGACATTTTTAGCTTGATTGGCCCCGACTGGTGATCAGCAAATCAGGGACTCAAAAAATGTTTTCCTTGCTCAGTGAATGCACCTTATGTAAGCGCACTAAAGTATGTGTATAAGGTAGTCAGATAAGAAGCAGAGATATAAAACACTAATAAAAGGAAACTGCATTTTCCATTAGGGCTGGGTGATTTGGATTAAAAATCAATATTGCGAAATATTGCGATATATTGAGCAATAGTGCCTTTATCTTATCGTTTTATCTTTAGCATGAAATATTTCTTATGATAAGAATTTGGTTTTATCTTGGCAACGATAAAGTCCAACTAGTGGTGTCTGAGAAGACCAAAAACCGCCAATATTGTCAGGGTTGTTATTTTTGAAATTTTCTTCGCTGTGGGTTTATTGAAAATATCAATAAATTCAAAAACTGGGTTAAATGCAGATACTGTGTGCAGTTTGGTAATAAAAAAATCCTTCCTTATGTAACTAGTCATGTGCAAACACATGAAGCATTGACATTAAATGTGCTGTCATTATTGCAATTAATATGTCCACGATGTTTTAATCATGTTTAAAACAAACAAGAAATGTATGTGACTGTAAATTATTTGCATATTTAATATGGGGCTTCTAGGTGGCCCAAAGGGCAACTTCTATTTTGGACAGGGCAGTTTATTAATAATATACAATTATAGAACACACTTTTTGTTTAAGTAAATTTTCAGTCTTTTCTGTCACTCATTGTTTTTCAACCTTTTGTTTAATAAAAAACAAAACAAAAAAGGTATCGATAAAGTACATGATAAGTGAGGAATATCGTTATTGATAAATCCTTAACAATATCAATCCCTAGCTATAACTGACATGCAGCTACAGCCACCCCATTACCTGAAAAAGAATGCAGAAAGCTTTGACTAATCTTTTATCATCACTTTTATCGGTATCGCAACATCACCACAGTATAAGTCCATTTCGCCCACCCCTATTGAGCAGTTCACTTCCATAGCGATAAATGGACAATAACACTAACCGAAAATACCGACAGGGGCAAAATGACTTTGGTTATTGTTGTAGATTTCGGTGTCGGTAAACATTCGGTTTATCGCCCATGGCTATTTTGCACACATCAACACGTGACCTAGAACAAAGACTAGGGTTGTCAAAATAATTGTTACCTTGATATAATCTAAATGTATTATTGATTATATGTAAATGTATATTAATGAAATGTATTAAAAGTATTATTCACAGATACCAATTTCTGACAAAAATCAATATAAACTAAGACATTTACATTAGCAGCACTGCAATAACAGGCTCAGCCCCTCTGCTCCCTGCAGCTTACCCTGATCATAACAATTATTTGCTGCTGGAAGTTTTAAAGTCTGCTGACATGTTAACTACAGCAAAAAACGGAAATTAGAAAAGCAACCCTCCTTCGTCGAAAAGATAAAAAAAAAAGTCTTGTTCAGAGGAACTTTCTCAATAAGGCAGACAGAAAAAGAAACTAAATGAAAGGTGCAACATGGTAAGCTAATGCTACATGCTAATTCTACAAACTAACACCATGGCACCTACGTTGGAGAGCAAAGTAAAAATGTCAGAATAGTTCCTGTATATGCAATAGCGTAGTGCTAAATCTTGTCTGGGGACAACATAAACTAGTCCCATCTGTTTAAATCTTAGCTTCACGGACGCAGACAGCCCAATGAGGGGGTTCTGTTGTTCTAAACTCTGTCGTTGAGATGCACTTTACAGGTCTGCAGCTCTGAACAATGCAACGCTCTGTTCTACAAAAAGTACAAGTCAAAGCAGGAAAATGATAATCATCTGATGATTTAGCCTGCTAATAAATAAATAAGTAAAAAAAAAACAAAAAACCAAAAAAAACAACAACAACAAAAACAAACCAGTGCATCCCCTTGCATTACTCCTCCGTTTAGTTTTAAAGGCACTAGAAGCTGATATGGCTATTGATAACATAGATTAAGGTGGAACCAGACTGAAGCTAAAAATGAGAGCAGAAAAAAGTAGGAATCTGTAGCAGCCGACCTTGCTCCTGGAGCTGATCGCCAAGGAAAACAATATGCAAAATGACCAGAAAGATGTTCAGGGCTGCTGCTGAATATATTTGCATGAACCAGATCCTTAGTTACACAGTGATAAATATATAATTGTATGTAGCAGATCCATATTCATTTTTTTTCTAAAGAATAGTTCTTTATTTGTCCCTCTGTGGTAAAGTCTATTTGTTTCATCATTAAATTGATAGGCAAATGAAAACACGCAGTAGCATATTAAGCATAAGCTACTATAAAATAACGGCACGACTGAATCAAAGGACAAAGACTCCCTTTCAGTATTGGATTTATAAGCAAGATATTAGCTTTTTTGGGGGGGGGGTAGGAAAGAGAGTGAAATGCAATGTTGAATAACTGAGAACCTTGTCGAAATGGCATGGCAACTACTCATACTAACAGTAATATTAAATATTAGCATTCTCCACTCAAAAAACACACATCAGCAGGTTAATTATTACCATCTGAATCAGAACTGGCAAATTTCTGATCAAGTTATTCAGCCAAAGTCTTCCTTTGTGTTGACATCGTTTCCTTTTTATGTTTTTAGCTCTCTTTTTTTATCTGCTGTTGTTTCTCTCCATTTCTACTTAGTTACAGCTCTCCAACTCAACTTGCATTGCTCCCCCCACCCGCTCGCATTTTAGACGGCAGCTCTAATGGTGAACAACATGCAAGCTGACTCCAAATGTTAATGTTTTATTCTATTGAGAAGTGGAAGTAGATAAAACGTGTGACATATCTCATTTTAAGTAGCAACTTAGCGAAGGAGGTCCATTATTTGTGCGTGACAGAGACAGTTCCTCTCCGCCTAGCACTGCCGCCTCTGTCCGTTTCCTGCTGTTCCGCCCTCTACAATGGACTAAACCACTGTACCAGCAGAGGGGAGCTAAAGATCCAATCGTAACCTTTTTTCCCAAGATGAATGGCGATTTATTTTATTATCTTTTTTTTAGTTGTTATATAAATTGAATATATGGGTTCCTCAAAAGATTTATTGGGGGGGACACACATCTATACTTTTCCAAGATTGGGGGGGGAGTTGTCCCCCCTGGGATGGGTACATGTTTTGCCCAAAAAGGAAGTGACACTTAAGTTACACAGTTCTCTAAACAAGGGCAAAATTGTCCCTTACTTATAGGTTTTGCCCTAATTAAAAAACTTAAAGTTGAGTTTATCATGTTGGAAATTATATATATATATATATATATATATATATATATATATATATATATATATATATATATATATATATATATATATATATATATATATATATATATATAATCTTTTTTTTACTTTTAAGCAGAAATAACCCTGTGCCTAAAAATAGTTTTGCCACGGTATCGAAAATGAAATTGAGTATTTTTCTTAGTATCGGTATTGATTCCCAAGCAGACATGCACAGTGGCGCAGTGGGTAGCGCTGGTGCCTTGCAGCAAGAAGGTTCTGGGTTCATTTCCAACCCTGGGTCTTTCTGCATGGAGTTTGCATGTTCTCCCTGTGCATGCGTGGGTTCCCTCCGGGTACTCTGGCTTCCTCCCACAGTCCAAAACATCAAAAACATGACTGTTAGGTTAATTGGCTTCTCTAAATTGTCCTTACGTGTGAGTGTGTGCGTGAATGGTTGTTTGTCCTGTCTGTCTATGTGTTGCCCTGCGGACAGACTGGCGACCTGTCCAGGGTGTACCCCGCCTCTCGCCCAGTGAACGCTGGAAATAGGCACCAGCAACCCCCGCGACCCCATGAGGGATTAAGCGGATCTGAAAATGGATGGATGGATCAGTATTGAGACTGAAACTTCCTGTCAACCCTAATAACACTGAATGTGAACCATACATATTTGCTACCTGTATAACTGATGTTTCTTTTCTCCAACAGAACTATTCATAACGTACCGACAGTGGGAAAGTAGACAATATTTATTTTTATTTCTATGTGCAGTAAATGTTTTATTTTCCTGTTTGTCTTCTTTGATACATTCCTATACAAATTCTCAGTTATCCGGGCCATTGCAACAGCAAGCAGGCTTAAATTGAAGGCAACCAGACTTTTTTTTTTTACTGCAAACCTTCCTTTAGACTTTAATATTACCATTAGTGTTTTTCTTCCTCTATTTAATTGCTGTCTGGCACTTTGTGCTTCATCTATTACTGAAAGGTGTTCTATAAAAAAGGGTCAAGTAGCAGCAGTCCAATCTATTTTCCTTTGCTTGTTTAACAGGAAGTTGTTCATTGTTGATCTAATGAGCCTTTCCCTTACTGCTCTGGCTTTCAATCATTGCTCTGAAGTTGTTATCTGCTTCCAGCAAAAACTTTCAGATAACTTTTATATGTGTAAACTGACCAAAACTTCAAACATCACACAGGGAAAATGAGCTGGTAAAAACATTTGCATTTTACAGCACAGGGCGGACACGTTCCTGGATTGGTAACAATAGCCGTGTTTAAAAATCAAAAGAAACTATCAAAAACCGAAGGTAGCTTATCTAGTAAAAACATGTTGGATAGTTTTCCTGTGGCCCTTCACAGTTTAAAAATGTCCTGCCTTCCCTTCATGCTTCTCTCAAGGGCAGTTGACTGCACTACCTACAATCTGCACCCATTATGATAGGTTATTAAATCCAATCACGGTTCATTCAAACCCTTCATTTACCAGTTTTCTGTTTGTCTCAGTGTGTCTCTTTCCAAGAACTTTATGTACCAACCCAGTCCCAGTTATCTCTACTCATCTCGTTTGTTCAACTCTTCCGTTGCAGAGCATAGTGCATACACAACTTTGGTGAAACCGGTTCACCCACACAGTCTCAAATGACGCAATCAGTCTCCAAGTCGTCACTGCTTGAAGAATCCCAAGTAACAGGGTGGGTTTTAACGCCTGTAAGTTAGGAGCTGTTTGTACAAGTCTTTCCCTGTAGAATACCACACCCTTCTGCTCAGTTACACCTGATTTTACATCTGACACCTGCCGACAATAGTTTCTGATTGTTACTGTAGAGGCTCAGAATCCGGAGTGCTAGGAGGACATCCGTCAGGTACACTAAACAAGACTCTCCTCTACCCCACCCACTGCCAGACGCCATTCCTCCCTATCTCATTCCCAATCAGACATACCATACCACCTATTTCCCCCTCTGCTTCCTTTAGATCCCTGTCCCCGTGGCAGAAAGATGAGGTCTTTTCACAGCTGGAGGTTACTCCTGTTGACTGAACAAATAGGCCAGAGCAGGCAGCTAGCATACCGCACAGCCACACAAGCTACACGCAGGGGAGCGAGCCTTTCCAATGGATTATCTAATCGTACCCTATGCATGAAATCATATAGCTTCTGAGCCTAAGTGCTTCTGGTTTACTCAATACATTTAGCAAAGAGCACTGCGGTTGGAGCAAACACCTCAACCTCTTTGAAATACTATCATACAACCCGGCTAGTCATGCGAAGGCAGTTCTCCATCTGATTATGAAATACATCTTAAAGCTTTAAGTGTCAAGACAATGTCTGAACTGCATTACACAGCATTGCATTGCTTGAAATATTTTCTTTTTAAATAAGGAGCCAGTAAACTTCAGCCATGTAAGATGAGTAAAAATGAAGCCACAAACAAACACTGAGAGCAAGTAAGCACACTGTGACGGGATTTTGAGTGCATCTTTCATCACCATAACATTGTATATCAGCTCGGCCCAGCCATCACATCTAGGCTTTTTCCCCCCCTTATCACGCCTTAGTTGCATACAATTGTGCAAGTCATTAGCACTGATTCAGTTTGTACTGTCGAGTGACGTTACACCTACTGTTGCCAGGGCTACACTTTACCCTCAAGAGGAAGGCCTCCCATCAACCTCTCATGTAGGTTGTTTTTGCGCAGATTGTTCAGATTTGCTGCCACAGGAAATTTACGGAGCTAAATGGGACACGTCTGCCAATTAAGACATCAATGGAACATGATGGAAAAACTCAACCAAGAAGAGTGCAATCCACCCAACTACAGGAAGAACTTTACAGTAGATGTAAGTAAATCTAAGAGAAGGCATGTCATCAATTAAAAACTCAAGAAAGAATCGCCGAAAAATTTGAGCTGGGGGAAGAAAAGAAAGATGTTTTTTTTAATGGGATTAAAAAGGCAGCAGTAGAAATGAGAACTGGAAGGAGGAACAGAAAAGAGTTACAGATTAATAAGACTAGGATTTGGACATGTAGGACTTTTCTACACTTTTTAAAATAAAAAAAAAGCATAATACAAGGTAATGTAACCACTGTGGGGCGTGTGAAACAACAAAACATGTTATATTCATATGCTAAGTTGTGTTTTATTCTTGTTAAATTTCTAAAGAACTCCAAATTGAATATAAAAATATCTCCTTTGTGCCTAATACGTACGTGGATGTATTGGATGTTTAGAAACTCCAATAGACCCCTTGCATCTGACGTCACAGTCACGTGATCGGGGGTGCGCGCCTCCATCTTGGTGGGCAGGCTAGCGTGACAGCCCACCACTGCACTGGCCCAGTTACCTCATTACTCGCATGTATACAAAAGACTATTCACTGATTGTTCAATATGGTGCAAACAGACTGCATCTCTGTTGCCAAAGCAATGTTTACAGTTTAGGGTCAGATGTTATCGGACTATATGCAGCCAAGTCATGAGAATAAACAACATTAAACTCACCCTTCAAAGGTCAACTGCTACATCATTCACGTAAAAAACAGACAGTTCACGTATCCATCCGGCAGTGAACTGTTTGTGCGCTCCCAAACTCTTGTACGCCTTCATCTGATCGCCACTGTACGTTGGGGTGGGTGACAACACAAGGTAGTTCACCAGATCCGCACAGCAAACTGATGGCCAATCATCGGGATTGCTAGAAAAATCCTTATCAGGAAGAGCCAAAGGGTCCGCAAATACCGGGCATACATACACTGTACGAGTTTTTCAGTCGTGGTACTTACATACATCTAAAAACTGTGCGACGGAACCGCGGGGTTTAAAAAGTTCACCGCTCACGATCTGTGCGGCGCGCCGCTCGCTGTGGTGGCAGAGGCAGGCGAGCGACGGTGGGTGACAGGGACCCAGAGCAGGGGGTCGAGCCCAGCTCTGGCGAGGCCCGCAGGAGGCACCGGGCTTTGGGGGAACGGAGGGGAGAGAGGAGGGACGAGACGCACCGGCGGCCGCGCGGCACGGCAGGTCGCCCGGCCCGCCCGCGAGCGGAGGAGTGCCGAAACAGGCGGCCAGCGCGTTGCGCGGACCGGAGCGCTCGCCCTCACCAACGCGCCCGCGATTCAAAACATGCTTGCACGGCTGAAGAATCGGCCCGAAAAGGGGAAAAACTCGTACAGTGTCTTGAATATCGTGCGTTGTGTAGAAAATGGCATGCCAACCAATATGGCCGCCACGCAAGGGGTTCTGGGTAACGAAGTCACGTGGTTGCAAGGGGTCTATTGCAAATGATTGAGAAACAAATTCATTCCCATAGCCCATGGGTCACCAACCATTTCATTTCAGAATGAAATCACCCTGCTGAAAATCACAATTTGCCCAGAAAACATGTAAAACATACATATTTTATTTTAAAGCTAAGACAATTTAAATGTATTTCAATTTTCAGGAAAAATACAAATGTATGTATTTTGTTTAAGGCCAGCTGAGTGAGCCCCTTAAATAAAGATGGAAAATGGAGAAAAACAGGTAGCCCACATAAAATATATATAAAAAAAAAAACACAGTTTGAAGCCAGAACTGATTACATTTAAAAGCTTTGTGCCTTGGTGCTTTTATTCTTCCGTTATTCAATGCAGATATTGAACGAGAAACACTGCTAAAATCACACTTATTGCAGTTTTGATTCAAAATGTTTTATAAGACCCCTGGTGGAGGGCCCAAGGGATGCCTGTACATTAAAAGCGGAATAGTTCTCTCTGAGACTTGGCCATGGCTACAAATGAACTATAGGGACCATGAAGTAGTTACTGAAAACTTAAAAGACCGAACGAGGCTGGCAAGACTAGATTCCTGCAGCGTCATGTTACCTATATGGTGCGTGCAGTTTTTATTTCATTCGCTACTGCGCACTACGGCATCAGTCCAACTGCATTGGTTTCGGTGCTCGGATGTGGAGGAGTGCTGCTTCAGTGTAAACAGGGAAATGTGGGTAATGAACAAAGGTGATGGGGCTGTGTTTTCTGCAAATAAAGCAACCTCCCACGTTTAAAGGCGATCAAATCGTGCTTCAAAAGACTTTCAGCAGATTTGCAAACATCAGGCTTCCCGTGCTTGTTCAGAAGTAAGGATTAGACAGATTGTTCGGTGAACGTTTATCGAGGGCTAGGTGCAAAACCTCACAATACAGATTCCCGACCGTCAGCAGTTCTCCTTCGTCTCACTGTGTGTTTGAATTCTGCCTCACCAGCAACATCAGTAATGTTCACCAGTTTATCCCAAGCTGCAGTAGCAGACAGCCCTCAAACGCATGACTAAAAGTAACCCCGGTAACCATCTCAATAACAAAGGCAGGCTTAGTACGAGTTAACAAAGACCGGGAATCTCCTCAGGATGATTAAGTTACATAAATGATTAGTGCCTCCACGCGGGACCCCACGTCCACTTCTAAAATGACTCACCACTCTGTCTAAGCAGTGATACACCTCCACCCCCTCGGCCCCTTTACACCCTGCTCAGCCATCTGTCTACGGTCAAATATCAAGACTACAGGGGTTGGATAGGGCTCATCTTACGGACAGCAGTTTAAAACATAAAAGCATGATCGCTATGTGCGTAGGGAAAACCTCTGAATCAGCAGCAATTCGCTGTATCGGTTCCTTCCTTTTTATTACAGGAACACACCAGCAGCATGGTGGAAGCGGGGCACAAAATGCTGAGTCGTTTTCAGAATATGCTTCTGGATTTTGTTTTAATTGCTTGAAAAATCCTGAAGAGAAAAAAAAACGGAAGTAGGGAAATGACAGCCTATTCTTAGCGGTGATAAACGTAATAGCTGTAAACCAACTAAAGAAGGAGTGGCAATGTGACTAAAGGGGAAAACTTTAGGGGGGGCAGTGGATTATCTTTTCAGCATGTCTGCATGCCAGATATTTATCACTTGGTCAAGAATCCATGGAGTTACACATTCACAGTCCACCATGCCAACTAGTTATCTGCCAATCAATCAGCCAGTGTTTAAAAGTTTCCTTTGATCGGCTCAGGATTTTGGTCCGTTTGGTCCGCAAGAACATAAACAGAAAGCCTGTTCCTTTGACGCACTTTTTAAGTTTAGTAAAACATGAAATAAATTAGGGGGATATGCTTAGGTCTCTTTTAATCCATCTTAAATGGAGCTGTCTTTATAATTAAGCCCAAAGCACAGTTCCTGTTTGCAATTATGACAGAGCTATCAACCTACAAGATAAGCGTTCACAAAAATCCCAAATTAAACAGTTTCCAAAAAAAGATACGCATGTATTAAATAAGAGTTTGAGTCTCCTAAAGCAGCCGTTTACATTTTAGAGAGTCAGAAAACAGTTGCGTAAAGCCTCATCTTTGCTGGGGTGATGCTCTGTATTTCTGTGTGTTCCAGTAAACAGAATATGAACTATAATGTCCGACGGCATGCATGTGTTAACGTGTTGGGGACCAACTGGTACGCCAGGTGGAGGATCATGTAGGGAACTGAAGGCTTTTGCTCTGTGCCGGCTAAAAGAAGGTGCAGTGGACTTTTGTTCTATTGATGTTTAACCAAATTCCTTTGTGAACAGAAACCTCTGGGTCACATGACTGAGCACTGTGTGCATGCATTCGGGAAAGCTGAGCTGCAGCTTCACAGCAGCGCAATTTACAGAACCAGAGAGGGTCTATAGACGGAAGCAGAAGCAACCATTTTGACATGTTTATTTAAATAATGGAGGCGAGGGCTGTCCGTAGCCGTCGCTGGTAGAATGCAGAGCAAATCCTGCTTAAGGTTATTTATACATGATGTTATAATGTTTATGGGGGAGTGCTGTGCGGATGTTTGCGACAGAAAGAAATGCCCCTTTCGGAAATGACTATCTCTGGCGGATCTGCTGCCAGCCAGATCATCATGGGAACAAGGATGGCATGTTCCTGTAGTTGCATAAAAAGAAAATCAGTCCTCATTGGGAACAGGTCCTGAGGGAACCATGGCAACTGCAGAGAAAATGTCAAACAGGAGACCTTAAGCAGTGGAGTCTGAGTAACAGAGATGGCATCCAGCTTTTCATATTCTCACTTTTCCTGTAGATTGTTTTACTGATTTTCTGTTTTGGAATCTGTCTGCACCAGCACGACACCAGTAACATCTCTAATCTATGGGAATCAGTTCAAGGAAGCTGACTGAATCAAGCATGGATTGAATCAGCAACAGCCACTGGCAGAGAAAGGAAGCAATGCATATCCAGTGACATGGCAGAAATGCAGACGGGGAAGTGGCAGAACCACAAAGCATGGAGGTAGGACCACATACGGACAGCAGTGCATGTCATTCACTGGCACAGACTTCCACTTTTAAAGCAGACACACACACTCTCACCACGGCACTGCACTTAACCACACACATGTGGATCTGACTCTTCCCTCTACTTAGCTGCATGGCTACTGCCTACAATGCAATAAATTTTGATTCCAGCAAACTCGTGAGGAGCACCAAGTTTAGTCCACTTTACGCGCAGTAAACCATATTTAGTAATATTTATATAGTAGCGTAGAGTCAACATGGGCACTACTATATAACAAAAGTATACATATACGGTGTGAATCAGGGTGACAGGTCTGTGCTATGGTTATGCAAGGAGCTGCCCCTTTATTACCACCATCAGTTCCTCTAAAGTACTCCCCCTGATCTCAATAAGACCCTCCCTCTTTTCAAATGCTTTGACTCCAAAACATTACTTTCCAAACAAATTAGGATTCAAATTCACCTGAGGTGAGGCGGCCATACTCACGATTAGATTGGACAAGGACAGGAAGTGGCTGAAGGAATAACCGGACACGGAGCTGGGTGCGGCGTCGCGTATCTGAGCGTGTGTACAGCAAAGAGGGGGGTGTCCTCCGCAAATGCCAAAGCACCTCCAGGAAAAGGAGATCGCTCCAAAGCGTTGATGACAGAACAGCATGGCGGGACTGAGCTGGTTTTAAAAGTGGTGTCAGAGCAGAAGGCTGAGCACAATAATAATAAAAAAAAAACAGGCTTCTACTGCTGCACTCTGCTGATTAATCCACTTATGTAGACAAGAGAGGGGTGCATGAGAAAACATTCAACTTTCAATTATTAGCTCACTACATTAAACCGAATTTGAGGGAAAACCCATTAAAATGAGCAGAACTCATAGCAGTCGTGGGCCTGCTGTTGAGCAGGAGCGTAAATTGCGGCGCGCTAAATTAAGTTATGCACTAAAGCAATACTTTCTGCATTAGCTTTTTATGTCTCCGTTGCCATATGCTGCTGTTGCCACTGGAAACGACGTCATCAGCTTGGTTCAATAACCGAACGCGACCCCTAGAGATTTCCGCCACCCCTACCTCTCTGCTACACAAACTTTGCAGCAGTTTGTTAGCTGCTTCAAATAGCAAAAATAAATCCTTGGATTTATTTATTTATGAAGATTTCAGACACAAACGGCTTTCTTCCTCTTTAACTGCGATAAGGACCAGAGGACTTAAGCCGGGCATACACTGTACGAGTTTTTCAGTCGTGGTACTTATATACATCTCAAACTGTGCGACGGAACCGCGGGGTTTAAAAGTTCACCGCTAACGATCTGTGCGGCGCGACCGGACTGCTCACACTGTACGTCGTGCCCCCTCTGGGACCGCTCGCTGTGGTGGCAGAGGCAGGCGAGCGACGGTGGGTGACAGGAACCCAGAGCAGGGGGTCGAGCCCAGCTCTGGCGAGGCCCGCAGGAGGCACCGGGCTTCGGGGGAACGGAGGGGAGAGAGGAGGGATGAGACGCACCGGCGGCCGCGCGGCACGGCAGGTCGCCCAGGTCGCCCGGCCCGCACCCCCACCCACCCACCCACCCCAGGGGGCGGAGGAGTGCCGTAACAGGCGGCTAGCGCGTTGCGCGGACCAGAGCGCTCGCCCTCCCCAACCCCCCCCCCCCCCCCCCCGCGAGTGGGCCGGACGGAGGTCGCTTCAGGGACGCCCGCTCCCCTCCCTCCGCTGGCGGGGACGGAGAGGAGGGGAGGGCGCCCCCTCGTAGCTCTGCTTGAACAGCAGGATGCGCTCACGAAAACCTCACGACAGCCGACTGAATTTCAAACATGTTTGATTTTCACCGACCGTCCGATTCCTGATCGGGAGGTAGTCGTGAGAAGCCAGTCCCCCCTCCTCCCCCCCTGTATGATCAAGCTGAAACTCGGCCCGATTCAAAAAATGCTCGCACGACTGAAGAATCGGCCCGAAAAGGGGAAAAACTCGTACAGTGTACGCCCGGCTTTACCACAGCAGCAGCTAAACATGAAGACTCTTCTATTTTATATTCTAAATCTACTTTTTTGGGGGGTAAATAGTTTTTGTTGTACATGTTGGAATAATATAACTATGCTTTGGGAATTGATTAAGCTCCAATCCATCAAATTAAACTAAATTACCATTGTACCACTTTATTAATGCTTTTAACATTTTTAATAGCCCTACAGAACAAATGTATTGGCATGGCAACATCAGCTGTCGCAAAGAACTGCTTGAGCAGCAAAACACACGAGCTAATTATGCATTAAATGCAATACATTCGTGATCTGCGCGTCAGTATTACAATTAACACATGAAGGAAGGACATTTCTGGTATGTTGATTGTGTTATTGTAATAAAGACTTCTTGGCGATAAATCTCAATCTTGGAAAGCCTGTTTATTTCCAGTTAAAAAGGTGGCACATTTGTAAGGTAAATGCATTCTGTTGGTTGAACAGCAGAGTTAAATCACACAGCACTTTGAATTTGTAACCAAGCTGGTGAGCAACGAGAGGAGGAGGTGCCAGGCAGTTATGATCCTGTACAGTGTGTCGTTGCAGTGTCGAGAATGCGGCTTGTTCGAAATAAGTCGTTAAATTGCCAGTATGTCTCGTTTCTTCACCCAGTCAAGCAATGAACCAAACCCAACAAGAATCATCAGCAGAATACCGGTGAGCTGTCTGGAATTGGCTGAGAGGGTTTTGTCGGGTTTTTATGGGTGCAACCTACATGCTCAACTCTACTGCCCAACCCAAAAACACATTTTCATTCAAAACGGGGAACAATTTTAAACAGGAAAAACAAGCTTTAAAAAAAAAAAAAACACAAACATTATTACAACAAAGAATACCTCCAACAAACACAACTCTCCATGCGCTTTATGTGTGTTGGTTAAATCAGCATGAAAGTTGTGAGATGATTTATTCAGGTGGTGTGGAGAGCATACAGAAACGACTCCCATCCAACTAAGTACTTTAATTGTCAAATCAACAGCTGTCCCAAGATGCAAGTGCTGCTATAAGACCATTATGTGATTTAAAAGAATACGCATACACTTTTGCCACATAATCACAGCAGAAAAACCCATTAGCTTTGTAATAGGATGAATTTAATCATTTACTGCAAGCCAAATCTTCGACACATTTACCAATATTATCACGTATCACATGCCGCACCATGCCAGAGCTTGATACCTAATCAAGGAAGAGGTACAGAAAATATTTTCTGAGATTTAAAAGTGCACAATGCTGATCCAGGTTAAAGATATTCTTCAGAAACTAAGGCCCCGTTTACATGACAACAATCCACTGAAAACGACCTTTGCTCCGTTTTTGTTAACATGTTTACACGTCAACTTTCTAATTACGATCTCCATTTACACGGCAGCAGTAGAAACGTGTGTGTGGTGGGGCTCTTCTACTACTCTACTGACGCTAACTGCAGCAGGAACTACAGATACCCACCGAGCTGTGAAAAAGGCCGACGCAGCTTCACAGGAGGCGGGGCTTAGCATGAGCTCTGAACGCACAGTGCAGTGGACGGATCACCCAGCCAGTGGTGGGCACAGTCGCGATAATACGAAAATATATCATTGCGGAGAAAATCTTTTGCTCATCACATTATCATTCGAGCTAAGTTTAGAAGTTGTTTGTAGGATGATTATTGACCATTTTATTGGGTTTTGATAAGTTTAAGTATGCTAATGTTCACAACAAGATATTAATCTGTCACTTCCAGGCTCTCACTAAACATCCACACTTCTCTAGAGCAGTGAGAGTCACCGCTCCACACACACAAAATAAAAAAAAAATAAAAAAATCTTGTAAAAAGTGGTGCTTTTCTTCGTTTTACCAGGCTTTTTTCTTGTTATGGAGTGGCCAGCTTCCATTGTCGGCTCCCATTGCTCGAAAATAGAGATACCGGTATCAGCATTTTTTTCTGTAAACAGTGCGCCACTGTGCCACTCTTATCCTTTAATTAGTATTTTAACAGCTTTCTGGGTTTGTCACCGGCACAGCATGAGGTGGAAGGAGACTGGACTCGGAGCTGGGCTTCTGGGTCACCACATGGCTCAGCATAACTGTTCGGTTTTCCAACACTTATGTACAAAACACCAGAGAGTAGAGCTGGGCAATAAAATTGACTTTATTGATTAATTAAATTCACAACTCCTGAAGATTTAATTTTGGAAAATTTAGATTATTTTTTATTATTTATTTTTTTTGCCAATGCACTCTCCTGGGCTTCCAAGAAACTTTGCACTATATCAGTCCTGAAAGTGGAAATTGTTTTGGTGATGGCATGCAATCCTGAATATGTTTATTGCAGTTACACAAGTGAAGCCTGTTGTTAGATGTGTAAGACAACTAGCAGCAAACATTTTTTGTTATATTTTCATTATTTACTATGGTGGGGCCTACCATCTTGTTTTATAAGCATGTTTTAAAGCTTGTAATAAGCTGTACTTTGAATTCAGGTCAACTCCAAAATAAGATTATTGAAATAATAGTAAGTTTTTTAAAAATAATTTCAGCAATTTGCTTTTATGAAACAAAAAGGGAAAAAGATGGATCAGACTCAGTAAAAAAAAAAAAGAAGTTTGTTTTTAAGCCATATTGCCCAGCCCAGGCAGTTTAGTGCCCTACGGCATTCCCCAAGGGACATTTAACCAGCATGTGCAAAATAGGAAAACATGTTTCTTCTGCACAGCAATGGTGAAGCCGATCTTTATGCTTTTCTAGTCAAAAACAGCGTACATTAATATATATATATATATATATATATATATATATATATATATATATATATATATATATATATATATATATATATATATATATATAATTATTGATGTTACAACAATAAGTAACCCTAAACATCATTATTTATTTCACGTTTGTTAAAGAAAGATTGATAGAGGGGTAAAGTGACCTCCAGAACTGCTCGGCACTGTCTAGTCACTGCGTTTCAGGTTTCAAGCAGTGTTGCCATGTCTGCTTAATATCAGCGACTTTGGGCTTGCTCATTTATAGTGTTTACAAGGTAGAGGTAATAGAGTTGGTTGCTTGTTTCTCCCGCAATAACTGGCGACAGTGGCGTGGGTTCCCAACTCACATGCAACATTTTTTTTTCTCTTAAATGCAGCAGTCTGGGCCCAAAGGGATAGAATATTCTTCTCATAAGCTTCCACTGCCATGTAAAAGTTAAGTTCAAAATTAATTTATCTTGAACTAAAACAGCTGCATGTTCGTTGTGTGCCGTGTGTGTGTGTGTGTGTGTGTGTGTGTGTGTGTGTGTGTGTGTGTGTGTGTGTCTGCAGCACCTTTAGTCTGAAGACATGTGACACAGACTGAGTGACAGCCGTTTGTTAGCGGTTAATTGCTAAAGTTAGCTTCCTCAAATTTCCTTATTCATGTTGGGTTTAACGGCTGCGAAGCTAATATTTTTGTGTGTGGAATATGAGTTTGCAAAGCTATCTTTTTGGTTAGCTGTGCATAAGGAATGTCATGTGTGCGCGTTTGAAGTCAGTAAAATGCGTGTCTCAGACTTCACGTAAGGCTTGAGAGCCGTGCGTACGAGTACTGCCTTAAAGCCGCTGCAACTAAAACTTTTCAGATGATAGAGAAAGTTTTCTTATGGACAGGCGATGAGGTTCAACTGTTGCTTAAGCTGACTTATATTATATTCAGAAGAGTCAACAGCCAAAACAGTACCCTGCTGTCAGCCATTTTTTCTTCTTCTGTGGTTTTTAAAATTATAGGCAGCCGTAATGCTGTGCCTGTGCATTTATTTCTCACGATCTCTGTCACACTGCCCGTGAGCCAGGGGGAAAAAAATAAAAATAAATGTTTTCGAACTGTTACACTCTGGGAACCATTTTCAAACTGTGCCGTTGGGAGAAAAAACATTCGCCGTTGTACACGTGTGTACATGATAGGTACAAACGCCACCAAACTGATCAGTTTTCACCAGCAAACGTCGTCACGTAAACGGGGCCAAAGACAATTGCCCAATTCAGGCTGACTCGTTTTCCACCTAATTTTCACCTGCCTTCTGTTTGAGACATGTAACTACCAGTTCTCTCCACAGTCACCGGTTCTTAGGAACTAACGAGTAGGTGTGATTACCGCAGCTAGCAATGCGATGCTGATGATGGTGTCTGTGAAGGCTCTTGAGGATGCACACAAACAGTCCACCACATATCTAAAAAAAAACCACACAAAAGTTCACACTGCTGCTGACATGGTGTGCTGTCGACTGGGGGCCACAGCTCTGTCTGTTGATTCGTTTGCGTACCTCCCCACAGTGAGACAGGTGTGCACAGTTCTTTGTGGCAACTTTAAAACCACGGTGGGTCGCTACCGTGCTTGCTAACCTTAAGCAGCCATTGCTTCATTTGCACTGAAGCAACACCTACAACGCTGTTGAAACTTTGCAATGCAGCTAGTCCCATCTACAAAATGAATCCGTTATACTTATAAAGAGACACATCTACAGTATCACACAAACCACCACACAGCCATTTAGGCAGGAGGACGAAGCCGGTCTCTTGTGACAAAGCAGAAGCACCTGCTCTCTTGTCTTTGTTGCACTCTCCGGATCTGTGAGTGTGTGTGTGTGTGTGTGTGTTTATCTGCATTAAAACCTATAAATAGAGGAAACCTCCTCCCTAGCGCTCGCTCCAGTGGGATCCTCTCATGTTTTAATGAAATAAACTGCAGCAATAAGGCCCAGCTGTGCCCTGTCTCCCAAGCTTGCATCAGTCAGCATCCATGCTCGGGAGCGACGTGCGATGTAGAGGCCGGGGCCACGGTGCATTTGAATACACGAGGAGGGAGGCAGATGGCGGAGAGGAACGGCGACCTGAACCGAGGATTAAAACCGGGGCAAGCTGCACAGAGGCCACCTGGGTACCAAAGGATGCCCTGCTCAGGTGTCCTGCATGGGTTCCCCGACGTGCAAACCAGCAGCTTGATTCATTCCTTTCATCATCCTCCCACGTCCTTGTTGTGGTACTATATATTTTTTTTAAACCAAATTACAATAAAAACCGTTTGCAATCACCAACAGCCTTCACAATATGGGGGGAGGGCGGATGGTAAGAATATAAAACAGTCTGGCACCTCAGTAGAAATGGGTACAAGTTAAAAAAAAATAATAATAATAATCACCCAGTTATTGGTTTATTTTCCCCCGAACGTCTATACGTGGTCAACCAAATAAACACCCGGCTCAGACCTGATGCTAGCACACATGCTGGCTGAATGGATCCCATTTTCTGCAGCGACAATGAACAATGCAGCTGTGAGTGCAGCAGCAAAGCTTTTCACACTGGCCTAGCCCTGCATGCTTTGGTGCCAAGCCACACATTTCTGCTCTTCAGAACTGGGGTTTAAATGCAGCAAAAAGGAGTTTAATTTGGGGCACAAGCAGCGTGTGTCGTTGTGAGTTTAAAGGCACGGAGGGCCTATGACAAGTCGCATGCGGTAAAGTTACTGTTTCTCATTAGCGAAGGTTGTTTTTCAGACTCTTCTTGCTGAGGCGGATTTAAAACGGGAGTCTCAGGGGTTAAATGCTTCGGTTTGTGAGTGCAGTCAGTAGAGACACACACACACACACACACACACACACACACACACACAAACCACTTATGTGTTCCTTTCACATCTCATATTGCAATTTTTGTATAATTGTAATAAACTATCAAAGATCTTAAACTTACTTCCCGCATTGAACTTTAAAATCCAATTCATGTAACATTTAGTTTGTCTTTTACAAGAAGAAAATGCCACAGTAAGGATTTTGATGACTATTCCAATGTACATCATTATTTTACAGGATAAAATATAACAATAAAGAAAAAACAAAACCCATTCTGATTCAGCGCATGTTACTTTGAGATGTCGTAGGAAGCATCTGTTTACAGACCGGAGGATTGCTACGCGTGTGTGTTTTCTGTGGAAGCAGCTTGTGAAGAAAACCAGGAGGGACTGAAGTAGCCAATTTGGATTTGGAGGTAGCAACTATATATTCTAACTAAACCTAACACTGTCGGTCCATTTAAGGAGTGATCACAAAGCGGAGACAGATTTAGGTCTAGACAAACCCGTTAGCCCCACAAAGAAAGGCCTCCGCTTGTAGTACAGGCAGGCAACACCAATGAAAAACCAACAACAACAACATGATCCAAGGTACATTATTAATTGCAACATAGTGAGGCATTTTGCAGTGAAGGAACATTTGGTTATGCCCGGGTCACAAAGGTAAGTCATCGGCTCCATTTATGCAGCTTTTAGACTACTAAATGTGTATTCCATGGGATCATAGCTGCTGCCCTGGCCCAATGGTATTCATAAGTGGCAAGCGGGGAAATCAATACACCAAAAAATTTGTTGCATTTTGAATAACACTATTACCCTTGTCATGAATTGTTGCAGCGTCAGCGTTCACGTTTCCATACATTTATCATGGTTTGAGTGTCGTCAGAGAAATATTCTGGCTGAAATATATCCCTGTCTGATCCAACTCTGCCAGAGTTGTATTCCCCAGGGGGAAAAAAAAGCAAACATCTGTAACACCAGAGGGAAATGCCTCATAATCCATGTCAGAATCTGTCCAAAATCAGCACAGTGTTTACTAAAGCCAACAGATTACCCTGGATCTCATGTTAGGGCGATCTTCGCTGTTTATTAAAAGTCTCTCCGTCAACTGTCACTTCTTTCAAATCCCTGTGATCCGGATGCAAACGCGTTTTTTTGTTTTTCTACCATTTCTTTTGCATAATTTCTAGTTTTTGTGAAATCCCGCATCATACATGACAATTTATTCTGATGCGTTTAAATAGCACAGCTGCTGGAAAGGAAACACACTTCTAGATATTTACATTAACTTCTAAATACAGATATATCTGCCAGTTGCTGCATGTCTGGAGGCTTTGTAGGGCACCAACTCATTCGCATATGGACTGGACCATGCCGACAAACGGCCTTCAAAGTTGCATTTGGAGATGCATTTTACTACCACTTTTGAACAGATGTAAGGAGCTGCTTAGTTATTTCTGCCATCCTTCACTTGGGTTTTTGTAGAGCCCAATAACCAAAAGATACATTCAAGGATGACAAACATTCCAAAGAGGACATTTTTTCCAGGTGGCTTCCTACACGTGGGAAATGCTGCTAGTCTGAGGCAAGCGTAGCAGACGGGCTGCTTCTGAGTGAATTAAACAGTTAAAATATTACTGCAGTTCAAAAGCATTAGCACCCACCCCACTGCAGATCAGCTCACTTAGCATGCATGATGCCAGCTCTGGAGTGCTATGACAGACGATGCATTAAAGACAGCATAAATAATATGCTACACGAACAACTTGCATCTAAAACATTTTTGTTGACCTTTCTCATTCACCACTGCTTGCGAAGTACTTGCTCAGAAGCGCATTACGGACCACAAGTTCAGTGCATCTGTATAAACATCACTGCCTGGGTCCCGTTCCTGTAAGGCTTCTGCTGCAATCCGTTTACCTCTGAACTCGAAACTGGGGAGTCGGACTGACGTCATCCTGAGTTGATAGCGAGTCAGTTCTCTGCTCGTCTGGCAGTAGGAAAAACAAAAAAACAAAAAAACATAGATGCTCGCACCAAAGCCGTTGTTAAATGTACAAATACAGCCAACCCGAGACTCAGAATGCTTTTTAAAAATAACATTTTATTGCAAAATCCTCATCTTTTTTTTTTTTTTACACCGCGCTGAACCGTTTCACCGAACATGAAGCCGTAAAATAATAGCCGTCCATTCTTCCTTGCTCATTTAACCACTATGGCCACTGTTAAAACAATGAATATGACAATAACGCTGTTCCACGGGGCATTTTGTGCATATAAACGGCACTAAAACGCTCCGTCTTACTAACACTGAGCAGCAGTACGTGTGTGACTCACCAAACGTTCTATACATAATAGAGCACTGCTAAAAACAGTTAAAGTATGAAGCTTTACTGCGAGTAGCTGCAACGGTAGCCAGTGCTTGCGAGAAGTCAGACATTTCGACTTCCGAGTACAAATGGAACGCGCCGTCCCTCCCCAAACAATCACCAGATTTCCCAGATAAGCCCCGCTGTAAATAAAACACGCACACACACTTAAATGTCCGTATTTAGTAACAGCAGCAAGAAAAACCCCGCTCCGTTCCCGGTTAGCATGTATAATTAATGGGCTGGTGGTCCTTGTTCCCTTTTTGAACGAACCCCCAGTAAGCCATGTGTCCATTAAAGCCCTGCAACAGTCAACACCCTGGGGATGAATATGGCCGAGCGCAGCTCTCAGTCGGACACCGTCAATGCTCCAGCCGGAAAAAAACAGCCAGCAACTTAATGAAGGATTAATAGGCGACAGCCATTCAATGATTTGTTTATTTTCGTCATGAAATCAGCATAATAGCTGCCCTCCGGAACGCCGACTTCATGCCAGGCCACATGACTACACAGCACGGGACGTCACGCACGCGAAGACGTGTAAGCAGTGTGAGGCGAAAGGTTTCTGTGAGAAACTTTCCACTGATAACAAATGTCAGAGAGCGCTAACATTTCAAAGAGTGAGCTAAAAGAGACGCTTGTGGCGACGGGAATATGACCTAGAAAGTTACGGGGCAGGGTTGCAAACAGGTCAGCATTTAAACAGGTGACCTCTGAACGTGGGCGCCACCGCCCATTGCTTCTTTTTAAAAGTGTTTGCGTTTTCTGGTCACCATCTACCTCGCTTTTTGGTTAGTAATCTGACTTCTGTTTGAACTGAATTGGATTCCCTTTAATTGATAGACCGTGAACTAGGTCTGTTTGGCTCGTGAAGTGCCTTGAAACTGCGCCGAAGTGAAATTAACTGAACTATAAAACTACATTTAAGAAGGGCGGTGACGCGCCATAAGAAAACATTACACTTTATATATGAAGACACAATGCAACAGAGTTTATTCCTTGTAAATGCTTTTAGTACCTCGGCACGCTTTATTTCCTCTGGACCAGCTTGGCACTATGATGCCATAGTGGGAAAGATCTGAAAACTGAAAGATCTCGAACTATTGACCACTGGTTCCTTGGAAAGAAACGCCTCCTTTAAAGTGGCTGAGTTCTGTGCCGTAACCGTGGCCAAAGACTTACCACTTCTGGATATAGAGCCACATGCCAGAACTCTTTAACTAGATCATGTTATATAACTGGGCGTGCTTCATTCATGTAAAACCTGTTGAAGGCACCTGCCTCTGAATGGGTCAGTGTACCACAGGATGCAAAAAAAAAAAAAGTAGAAAGTTTTGTAAATTTTTACATGATGCCAACTCGCAGCAAAAAAAACACCTGCAACCCCGACAGGAACGTTTAGCCACACACTAGCTTTATAACCGTCAGCAATCACTACAGATCACTGCTCCGCTCACTCATGTTCAGCTTCGGGTTACTAACTAACTTGCAGCAGCAACAACGTGCAGTCCAGCGCTGCCTTCGTTCCAAAGATACGTTCTGAAAAACGCTTCGGCTGACCATCGCCATTAGGGTGGCTATTGCACAGGCTTACAGAGCATCTATTATGTTGCATCTTTTAGCTTGCAATGTTTGAAGGGATGCATTTGTAGTTGGCTTGGTCTGTGGTGTCAATTCTTTGTGTCCCATGTGGATGAGTGTTGTGAGCGTTATCGCTTGGAGCTTTTTGTCCCACCTTGGCCAGGACGCTCTCACAAAATAGGTTTCATGAGCTGTGTGTACATAGAAACGTACTCTTCATTGATAAAACAATCATTTCTGAAGCAAGTCACCAAGTCAAGGGCTCAGCTCTAACTAACCCAATTTGAAGAGAGTTGAGCTAAGCAAGGATGCTAAATGAAACGCAAGCTAGAGGTGCACAAGTCTGCCGGTTTTCTAGTGATCGGCAGTTCAATTACAGAAAAAGGAGTTTTTTACATTTCTGCATCACAACTAAGTACTCACACCTATTTGAGATATTGACAAAACAACAACAATAATCGTAATTTTTTTGTTGTTTTTTTTTTACATTCCAGTAAAATTCGCTCTCTGCATTTCGACCCTCTTTTAAGGGCGGTGGGCTGCCACCCTGCAGCGCCCAGAGAGCATTCTGGGACCAAGGGTCATGCTCAGGGACCCAGAGTGTAGCCTGTGGAAGTCAAACCGGGGAACTCACAGCCTTCTCCGGGTACAAGCTTCCTGCTCTAATCGCTAGACTTCCACTTCCCGTATTTCGTCCTAAAAATAACGAGAATCAGAATTCAAGTAAAGCGTAAATCCTGTCAGCAAAGGAAAGCCCGACTGGCACATCTTTTTTTTTTTTACTATGAGCATTACTGTATCTCAGTGAAATCTACATCTCTGCATTTTTGTTCTCCCTGAGAGAAAGCACTACTGTGCTTTAAAACCTTTGCATCTGACTGCCTTCCATGCAGCATATTCCTGAATAAATAATAAATCATGAAAAAGAAGTACCTCTTCACAATGCCTTTTGGTCAAATCTTCCTTTCTTTTACATTCGCCACGTCCCTGAGGTGTGCTACATTGGCCACATTTGCTTTTACAGTTTACCTGTCATAGCCCTTCTCATTGACCAGCCCTGCTGTGGCCCCCTGAATACATTTCCCGGCCGCCTCTGGTGAAAGCACCTAAAACAGCAAGCGTTATTGGCCTAATCTATCTGGGCCGATAAGGTAAGTGGACAATGCTGTACAGCTGAACGCTTTAGAAGGAAAAAAGGAGGATGGGTAAGTGACTCAAGAAGAGTGAGGGGACTTGCATCCCAACAGATAAAGAGAGCATTAAAGGGAGCAGAGGAGAAGAAAAGCCATGTCAATTACTGAATTAATAATAGGAGAATTCTGGACATGTGATATTACACAACTGCATGTGACTAACAGCCAGCTTATAATATAAGGAATGCATTGCTTTGGTTGAGATGTGTTTTGGCCTCAGGAATGCACGCTCACAATGAGACCTTTGGCCTCCCCCAGTCGCAATCAGACAGAAGCTGGTGGCGATTGTTTAATGGTCTCCAAACGTGCATCCAGCAATCGAGGCCAAAACGCAGCCTTTCCGTCGGTGTCTCCAGAAGCCAGGCCACCGTAAACACCGTGATCACAGCCAAAAGAAAAAAGAAAAAAAGAAAAGGCCTAGCAAAGCATCAGCCAGCTCATGATAGGCATGCTCATCAGTCGTGCTGCCATTACCACGGCCAGGTACATGGACATTAAGGGATCAGCATCAAGCCGAGTGACACCATCAAGCCTGGGTGATCTCCAGGCTGAGCAGAGGCGCATGGCCGAGCTGTCACACACGACCTAACGGCCCGTACAAACAGCCGCACATCCCCCGCCACCCTTCCCTCGGTCGGCTAATTCAGAACAAAAACCATCCATTTTCACGGCACTTACCGATTCCGGGGGCGGAGTAGATGAAATACAGTACCGACGTGGAGAGCGAAAAGAGGAATAAAAGCCCAAGGAATGACCTTCTTCGGAAACGCAAATGTGTCGGCATCATACAGGCAGCAGAAAGCACACACAGGCACGTTTCGCGTTTCTCCGACGACGGCAGACCAGCCCCGATGTGTCCAGATGCCCCGTGAGCCAGCGAGTCCGCGGACGGTCTCTGGGCTAAAGTCGTCAAATGGAGCGGTGGCTCTGCGGCAGCAGGGGCGGCGGATGCACGGGAGGCGAGGGAGTCTGTCTATTTCCACGGCAGGTTGCAAAAAACAAGGATGGGAACGCCAGCATTCAACCGAGACGCTAGACTTCCATTCCTGAAGAGAAGGTGTTGGTTTAAATTCGGGGTATGTCCAATGGAGGGGTGGGGGGGTAAGGGGGAAGGAGAGAAAAAAAAACGGCCAGCGAATACTTCGCGGGTTAAGGGGGCCTGGCAGATTCAACGCGAGACCATCGTTTCGGTTCCACGGTACGTCGGAGATGGTGTTTCTGCTGCCTGCCTGCCTGCCTGCCTGCCTTCCTCACCGCCGGCCCAGCCCTATGAATGGAGCGCTCTCTCCGCAGAGGGGGAAAAAAGAGCAATACCTCAAGTGGGCGTTAACGCGGCGACTCCTGCTCAGCGCCAAGTACGTACGGCGTAGAACGACGTAACCTGGCAACCGACGTTCGAATGAAAAAAAAAAAGAGCCTTCTTGGTAACCTTCTCAATGTTACTAGAGTGCTTATGGCGTACGTTATGATCCTAAGCTAGCTATTTTCCACAGCTATGATTATGTGACAAGCGTCTACTGACTTATTACTCATTTAATTTGTATCAAACGTCTCTATTCTTAAAGCCAATATGTCAGCAGTGTCACGCAGGATGTTGGATGAGAGCTTTTTTTTCCACCACACGCAGCTATAAAGCAAAGGTAAAAAAACAAAAACAAAAAAAAAAGACCGGGCAGGGGTACCACAATGAAATAAATAATTAAAGTGCATATTTATATGAGGGATCATTTAGAAATGCTGACACAAAATCTGGAGTTACTAATTATTTAGTATTTTAATGAAATACTTGATGGTTTTTTTCATATTGGCACTTTTGGCCCTCAGCACATAACTAGCAGTGGGTTGGTTATGTTAAAATGTGAAATACTAGACATAAAATAAACGGCAGCTTGGACTTGGACCCCAAAGTATGAAACCCCACCAACCCTCCCAAAATATCCCCCACCTTTATAACAATCACCCGCAAAGCACTGTGCTTAGAAATCCTTTGTTGTCAGTGGCGCCACCACGGGAGGACCGTCCCTGCTGCATTATGTGTGCAAAGCCACAAGCGCTTTGTCCCGTCCTGCGTCAGAAAATGGCAATTCGGAAGAAAATAAATATTTATTTTAGTGGGATATTTACAAATTCAACCATTTTCTGCGTCTGATTTCAATATGCACATAAACTGCAATTTATTTTATTGTATGCATTTGAAATTCTGCTATGGCCTTTTGTTTTGGTGTATCACCCCAAGATTATAAATGGTCCTCTAGAGATTATAGTGTTGTTGTTGTCTTTTTATTCAGTTCAATTCAGTTTATTCATATAGCGCCAATTCACAACACGTGTTCTGTGAAGACACTTTAGAAAAAGTGTCTCATTGGAATATATTTTGCTATCTAGGCTTTTTGTTTTCTTAAGCTTGTTTTGGTTTTGTTTCATGGATGAAACGAAGTAAAATACTCACACACTTCTTTGGAAAACTGTTAAGTTTTTCCTTCCTCAGGAAAACTAATACTGTCTATTTTTCCCATTTAATATGTTACATTCTAATAATATATGTTCGGCTGTTTCTGATTGTTTTAAGGAGCCAAGAACATAAGTAATTTAAGTTTTCTTTTGTTTGTTTGCTTTTAAAGCAAGTTGCAATTAAAGAAAATTATAGACTGATAACACAAAACGCAACAAGCGAGGGAGCTACAACGAAAAGAAAAACAACATTTTTCACCTCATTGGCTGTTTATAGATTCAACATTAAAATGAGAAAGAAATAACCGAGTGAAAGAAAGATGACAAATATCATGGTATTAATAATATTTATTTAAAATACTGTTGTGGAAACAGGTTGAACAAACTGAATGTTGAATAAATACATAAATGTACATACTATGGCCGGATTAAAATAAAAAAAAATTAAATTTGTTATAAACGGATATGGAAAATCACATCTAGCGATTCATTTAAAACAATAAATGACAAGGACAGAACCTGAGATCTTTTTGAGTTTTCTCTCTTCAAAGCGGAAGGTTGACGGTACTGTGCAATGCCACATGGGAAATGGAGTTAATTAAAATAACCCGAGCGTTGACACGACATTTTACGTATATTTTATGCGTGTGCTATTGGATACAACATTTTTGTTTTAACCATTTCCTACAAGAAAAAACGGTAATCAATCACATTAATTTGTTTACTAGGATCGGGTTAATTCTTTCAGCGAGACGGACTACAATTCCCAGCAAGCGCTTTACTAGGAAGTAAAGGCCGTGACGGCAACAGATATGCGAAGCTGGAGATATGAATCCGTCAGTTGTTTTTGATGCAATGTTTTATATTTGGACCTAGAAACAGTCAATAGAGGATGAGATACGTTAGCTTTAAACTGTTGTCATGGTTATTGTTGCTGTTCTTCGTGAATCTGCGCGTGTCAGAGGGACTCGAACAGGCTAACTCTGCGGACCTTCACAAGAGAGATGACAACGTCGAAGAGACTGTGACACATCAGGATGATTCTTCCGGCCAAGGCAAGCAGATGCTTGATGATAAAGGCAAAGAGGCAACAGGAGATAAGCCGGGCTCCACCGAGCCGCAGAGGGAGAAACAGTCAGTCAGGTTTTTCTTTTTGTCCCTTTTTCTGTTTTCTCGAGAGTAACTCAGCTAGCAAGAGTTTTTTTCTCGTCTTGACTTTAAATTGGTCACTTCCTCGACTTAAGCACACCATTTCCACACTTGGTGACAATCGTTTCTGTTCTGTTTAGCAAAAGTATCAACTTTGAACCTGTATGTATTTTGTGTGGTGTAGTGGAAACTATTTATCCTCGCACAGTGTTCCACAAACATGCTAGCACAGCTAAACAGTATGTTGCTCAGTCTGAGGTGTGCTTAACTTTATGCCTGCCTGCAGGTTCATGCGGTCAGTTATGCTTGGCAACGAGCTCAAATTGAAAGGATTAAACGTCTGAACAGAGTAAAGCTAATCTGAAGCCAGAAGCCCATCATACCTGTCCTCATCCCTGTCCTCTTGCAGCAAATCCAATGAAACGACTGAGGGCTACAGCAATGAGACCCTCCACTCCACAGCAGCAGCAGCTGCTGCCAAGCCCACCACACCAGCACCCCCATCCCCGAAGCCCATCCTGCCGGTGCAGACGGGAGTGAAGGCCCAGGAGGAAGAGCAGTCCAGTGGGCTGACAATTTTCTTCAGCCTGCTTGTTATCGGTGGGTCGTCGTTTATTAAATTCACTCACAAGTTTTTGCCATGAGCCACTATGATACTCTCACAGATTGATAGTGGTGAGAAAACAAATATCTTTGATTCACAGCACTTGCATGAATAACCAAATTTATAACTAGATCTAATTGCTTTTAATTGGAGCGGAAAGCATTACATTTTCATGCGACTGCAAAAACAGTAGACTGCATAGATTATTACAGTTGCAATTCTGTTACCTATGTCATTTATTATTATTTTGAAATAAAATTAAAGAAATCATTTTGAGTAAACACTTGTTATATTTTGGTGTAGTTTTTAGGCCATTACTTTTATTGCACAAAATGTTGTGTTGTTTTGCCATTTTGTTTTCTCCCTTTACCAAGTAATACTGGAATTGTAACAGGCTGATGGTACCTGGCTAATTTGTCTGGCCGCCTGTTATGGGATGCAGCCTGTATTCGGTGGGTTAACATTTGCGTCAATTCTTATCAGTTTCGCCTTATAGGTGCGTTCCTTTTGCCTTGGATGTCGCAACTCGCGAGTCACAGGTTACCTCATCTCCGCCTTTTTGTGTTCCGGTTTCGCTCTGTCGCACATTAGGAACAATCGTGGACACTCACACTGTTGTTAAAACAATAACGATGAAAACAACGCTGTTCTAGGAGGGGTTTGGGACAAATGAACACAGCTGAAACATCCTGTCTGATGAACACTGAAAGGCAGCACCTGTACGTCTGACTAAATGTTACATGAATAATAGAGAGCTGAAACTAACAGTCAAAGTATGAGGGTTTTACTCAATGTTGCTGCAAATAGGTAGCAGCCATCATGCATGGCGATGCCGGGTACTATCCTGTTGCACCGACTTTCTGACTCGCAATACTGACTTCTTCAGGGGCCAGTCCATTAACAATGGAATGGAGGTCGAGAATTCCGACTTCCGAGGACAAATGGAACGCACTATTAGTTTCCACACCAAGTCATGAACACCATATGTTCGCGATCGTAAATATGTTCAGGCAGACAACCCTCTATTGTAAGACAGAGCAAATTGTAACAGTCTTCTTTCAGGCTGATAAAGGAAAAAACACGTTTACAGGATTATAAATCGATGTAACTTGTATAAGTTATTAATTGTATTTCTTTTTCAACTCCATGGAATCAAACTCTTCTTCTTCTTCTATAAGAAACACAAAGGTTTTGTGTTCACGTGTTTCAAAGAGCTGGTGTACATAAGCAACATTATCTGCCTTCTGAGGACGATATCATCAGTGGTTGAGGTTCAGTGTATGTGAAACAGAACTTCAGATTGTAGTCTCAGGAACCCTGCATTAGGCCTATGGAGCACTTCCCTCAGTCTAAATAACTTGGGCTTCTTGCTACCACAACTTTGCCTTTTGTTTTAAGATGGCCGGCTTTAACATCTCCGAAGACAGCAGTCCAGATTTGACCCTCTAGTTGTGTCTATTTACTGGTTGGCTAAACTAGCATTTAAGCCCTGCAAAACATTCCTCAGAAAAAGTACCGCAAGTGGTATACTTCTGTTGATTTATTTATTTGTTTCAGTTTTCAGTATTGAAAAAAAATTCAATCATTCAATGCTGCGGAAAAAAATTGCAACGTCCGTCTTTATTTTGCATTAAAAGTAATGCAATGAAGTCTGCAGCTATAGAGTTTACAGGCCTTACGAAGCTGTTGCAGGAGGCGATAGAGAGGAAACATGACCTCAACAAGACCTTTCAGTCGAAAAAACGTAACGGTTTGTAAAGCTTCTTCAAGGAATTAAATCAACATCGGGTTTGACAAAAGATGTTGGTTGTTCCCAGTGAGCTGTGTTGAAGTGGGTACAAGCACAGGGGAAACCGGGGAAGGCCTTGGACTGTCAGGGAAAGCAATGACTAAAATCAACAGAAGAAAACCCGGTTATTGTGGGATAAAGAGAAGTAAATCGGTTGGACTGTGTTGGATGATGATTACTAGATGAAAGTGGAGTTCAGTGATGAATCCCAGAGGGGCTTCAGCCAAAGAGAAGATTGCGCCTTCCCACTGAAACATTTATAAAGATGGCTGCCGGAAGTTTTCTCCGTAGTGTGTCTGGGCTCTCCCTTAGAGATAGGGTGAGGAGCTCAGTCATCCGGGGAGGACTCAGAGTAGAGCCGCTGCTCCTCCACGTCGAGAGGAGCCAGTTGAGGTGGCTCGGGCATCTGGTTAGGATGCCTCCTGGTGATGCCTCCTGGTGCCTCCTGGTGAGGTGTTCCGGGCACGTCCCACCGGGAGGAGGCCCAGGGGAAGACCCAGGACACGCTGGAGGGACTATGTCTCCCGGCTGGCCTGGGAACGCCTTGGGATTCCTCCGGAGGAGCTGGCCCAAGTGGCCGGGGAGAGGGACGTCTGGGCCTCCCTACTGAAGCTGCTACCCCCGCGACCCGACCCCGGATAAGCGGAAGAAGACGGACGGACGGGCTGCCGGAAGAAAACCAGCACATCTCTTCAGTCATTAAAGACGTGGAGCTACATGCCAGTTTGGCATATCATTTTTTGACAAGATTCTAATTGCATTAATTATAACAGTTATTAATAAAAATGCATTTTGTAACTGACCAAAAGGCTTTAAAGTCGGCAGATCTCCGTCTGACTGAGAATTTGCCTTGGAAAACAACAAAAGGGTCCATGACAAGGCTTCATCCTAAAAAAAAACGAAACAAAAAGAAGTCATCCATCAACCACTACATGGGAATGTTTGAAACTGATTCATTAAGAATATTGTTTTTCAGCAGTGAAGTCCAGGCCTCAAAGATTTCATGCTCTCAGAAAAGCCAGTCGAAGAGTAAAAAAGGACACATAGCTTTTTCTTTTTTAAAAGAAAAAAAATATATATTTTTCCAAAGGAAAAAAATGAGCTGCAAAATAAAATAGTTCTGTCAAGAATTTATATTCATGCCTTCCTTCCTTTTACTTAAAAAAAAAGAAGAAGAAGGCACTTCCTTTATACACAAATACTCATCCCGTTCCTCTCTGCCGTTGTCTAAATGAAAGAGCCTTTGTAGTAGCATATGAGGTGGAGGCATTTTTAGGCCTGATGTGAGCAAGCATGACATCATCTTCTGAAGAAAGATGTATTTGTCCTAAATATTCACTCAGTTGTCTCCTGCATCCTTTCTCCCTCAGGTATCTGCATCATATTGGTGCACCTGCTTATCAAGTTCAAGCTGCATTTTCTTCCTGAGAGTGTGGCTGTTGTGTCTCTTGGTGAGTATTCCCCATGTAACCTGCTGCTTCGTGCACAAATATGTCTTTGATTAACCAGTTTCAGTATATTAAGGCACTTCTTTACAAATATTAGAAGCAGGATAACATTTGGGCTGGGCAAGGTTAGATTTTTCTGTCCTAATTCCACGTCAATGTTCTGCTCGTAAGGCACAGTGAGAGAGTGGGCGGGCGATCTTTGAGCCAGCAGCGCAAATAGTACATCTATCTTGATAAACATCAAGTATTTGTTGAGATTAGTCAAAGCTGGCTTTTAACTAAATTCAAATTTGACAGCATAAATAAATGTCTTTCATTGTGTTTTAAGCCTCCAAAGCAAAGGCACATTTTGTTTCTGACATTATTAGACATTTGGTGCTAAAATGTCTGAAAAGCCCCCTTTCATAGGAAAAACAAAATGCTTTTCTGTGAAAGAACGGTACCTAAGATGTCATCCAAGTTCCAGAGAGGGTTTAAAAAGACATAATGGTCAGTCCTTGTCAAAAATACAAAAATCTGCAGTAAATTTTGATGCCTTCCAAAGATAAGAGCCATCGTTAAGACTTGTCATGTCAAGCCGGACGCTATTTATCTCGAGACGTTTTTAGGCAGGACGGAAACGGTCCATGATCTTATTTTTTTCCCCCAGTGAATAATTTAATAATTCCAAGAAGTAATATAAAATGGTTCAAACCCCTGTTGTGTGGGAAGGAGGACTCTGCTTAAAAACTCTGCCAAGTCTGTGTGCCAGTTGTAATGACTTGCTGTGGCGACCCCTGAATAAGGGAGCAGCCGAAGGGAGTCACAAGTAATAAAAAATGGATTAGAGCTTTAATTTCTTGATTGCTTAGATCACAATTATTTTTTGCGGGGCCGCAGATTAATGAAAGTAAAGAATCACGGACATGCCAAAACGTCTTATAAAGTCGTGTCTAATAACTAACCTCAAAGAGCAGCTGTGCCAATGCTTCAGGCCCAAGACAATAATTGACACAACAGTTAAGAGACAAGGTGAAGCATCAAAAGTAGCTCCTGACAACTTCAAATAAGCTGTACATTTTAAAGGCAGAATAAAGAGATTGTTTTTTAGCAGTTTATGTTTTTATCTGTATAGAATGCATATTATGATCCCAATGATGTAATGAAGCAATTACTTTTTTTATAGCCCTTTTTCTTTCATTTTGCCTCAGACTATAGTAGTTATCTCTTTGTTTTAGTGAGCTTCCTATTTTAAATAAATATGGGAAGGAATCAGTTGGCCTCATGCTATAAAAGTGTTTTTCTTTCCTAGTAAAAGTTGTTTTTCTTCAATCTTATAATGGAAATCATTTGTATTGTGTATATTTCTTTTTTTTTTTAATATCAAATTGGCTCTTGGAGTCCAGAAGGCTTCTGACCCCTGATCAATAGCTAAATATCACCATGTGCTCTTCTCCGTCAGTCATGGTTAAAAAAAAAAACAAGCATATATATTTAGCATATAAATAAATGATCCGATGGCTATTGAAATTTTTTTCAAATGCAACATGAGTGTACCAAAAGGGACACCTCAGATCCATGATGTCATCGTTTGAAACAAAGACAAAGCCAAAAGGGGAAAGTTTGCGTAAAGCTAAGTACACGCTACAAACCTTGGATTTCTACAAGCCACATTAGTGGGTGTGCTTGCTTTTTACCGTCAATGTAAGTTAATAAGATCTCTGTCACTGTTCAACCATGGCCCGGTTCTGGGTTTAGGTTTTCTCAGAAGGAAAGGTGTCGGAAAGCTTAAAGATATCACTGAGGACATTGTTTAGCGAGGTGCCAAGCCTAATTGCGGACTCACAGACACCCTTTGCTGCCTAACTTCAGAATTGCGATGTGCTGTGTTATATAACAAATAAAGACAGGGCTCCTTGCATTTTAAAAAGGTCACTTCAGTTTAATTCTCCTCCTTGTAACCGCGCTCCCTCTTCACATGCTGGCGCGTGTGCTCTTGCTACACCTCGGTGCCACACATGCGTCTTGACCCTGAAGGGCTTGTTTTTCCATCTTGTGTCCTGAGCGCTGCACAGGAGCAGAGCTTGTCTGAGTATCCGGAGCGGCCTGGGACTCTGCTGTGAAGAGATAACACCGTGTTAACAAATCAGGAGAAAGGCCGCCTTTCACCACTTCCTCTCGTCCATCTACCCATTGTCCGCCTAGATCTACATAGGATACGTGCATATTTTCTTTTTCCTGTGCTCTGCCTCTTGCACGGCATTGTTTCCTGTTTAATTAATGTGCCTGCAAAACCAAAAAAAGACCTCTGAGAAAAAAATATTCCTTTAGGCCAGATATACTAGCTAAATACATTTCCTTTTTGTATTCTTATTTTGGCAAGCTTTTAAAATAATGAATTACTTTAAGAATGTGTGATTTTTTTTTTTTTCTTAAAGGGGCAGGTTAAACTGTCCAGTCACTTGTCATCTTTCTTGTCTTTACTTTTTCCAGGAATCCTAATGGGAGGCTTCATTAAGATCATCGAGTTCCAGGAACTGGCCAACTGGAAGGTAGAGTTGGGCTTATTTGTTCATCAACTGGATCTACAGTTTTTTTTAGGTTTTTTTTGCATTTTTACTTTGCATTTTTCACATATCAACAAACCGGAAATAAACTGGAATGTTTATTTCTAGCTATTACATCAATCACAAACCAGACTAAAATATCCACATTTGCAATGCAAAATTATTGAGAGAGGTTATGGAAGGTAGAGTGGGATCTGTGCTGGTAGCAAAGAATAGCTTTTCTTGTAAAAGGTACAGTTCGTGATCACACTGCTCATTTCCTGGGCAAGCCCCCATTTCGCGGCATTTCCTTATCACTTTGCAACTAATCTCATTCCCCATCTCTGTCAGTTGTCATTCTCCAGTGGCTGTCTCTTCCTCTTTATCACTGCTCGTTTTTTTGGGGTTTTTTTGTGCTGTTAATTAACATTCCTCATTCTCTGCCAACTTGTGAGAGAACAAATAACAGTCGTGGAGAGAGTGAGGGAGTGAGAGAGTTGCAGAGTGAGAGGCGAAAGGGAGAAAAGAGGACAGGTTGTCAATGTTTCTTACACACAGGGGCCCATTGTTTTTATTTTTTTAGCTTTGGGCCCCAGGGTAATGCTGAGTCATCGGCACAAGCAATTAGGGCCCCTAAGTCCCCTCTCCCCCTGTTGTGTCATCGTGTAAATCTATAGAAGACCCTCTCTGTGTTTGTAGTTAAAAGCCTTGTGACAGGCTTTTAACTTCAATCTGTTTGGGAATTTTTCCAAAACTGGAAAGTGTTGCGCGCCTTTACGTTCGGCCTCCCTACGCCGACATTGTCTAGAACCACCTTTCACTACAGTTACAGCTGCAAGTTGTTCATGGTATGTTTTGCACAGAGACTGATATTTTTTATTTATTCTTCTTTACAAAATAGCAGTATTCAAACTTGCATTTGTAAACATCCATTTTGCTGCAGATTTTCAAATAAATTTAGCTCTAGACTTTGACTAGGCCATTCCAACATAAGCTCATCGTCATTGTTCTGCTGTAAGGAGGGTTTCATCCTGGATTGCCCTGTAGAAAGCTTTGGCCATCTTCTGATCAGCTTTGACCGGTTTCTCTTTCCAGACCATGAAGCTGCTACCGTGTTTCACCCTGGGTATTGTTCTCTGACAAAGATGTGAAGTGTTAGTTTTATCCCCCTCTGGTGTTTGAATGTTGGCCAAAATGTATAATTTTGGTCCAACCAGAGCACCTTCCAACACGTTATTGTTGGTTATTGTGTCCCCCTCGTGGCTTGTGGCAGGACTAGAAGTTCATAGTTGTCCTGTAAATAGATTCTCCCACCTGAGTTTTGGTTTGCTGCAGCTCCTCCAGAGTTACTATGGGCCTCTTGGCTGCTTGCCTGATTACGGTTCTCCTTGTTCCGCCTGTCAGTTTATTAGGAAAGTCATGATTTACTGGGCTTGTAGTCTTAACATAATCTTTTCATTTTAGATGATGGATTGAACCGTGCTCTTTGAGAAGTCCAAAGGTTGTGATATTGCTTTATTACTTAACCCTTCATTATACATCACGACAACTTTATGCATGACACGCCTGCTGTTATCTTTGGTTTTTATAATGCTGTTTGTTCTCTAATGTTCCCGGAGCCTCTCTAAACCGCAGAGGCCTTCCCAGAACAGCTGCATTTAGATGGACTCACTCACTGTTAAACTCGATTAATAATGCAACTTCTGAAACAATTACTTGCATCAAAATTTATTTGGCACGTTAGATTAAATGTGAAATCCCAAGAAATGACATTAATAATTGTAGTGTATTGTGCAATGTAAAATAGAGTTAAAGGATTAGGAAAACATTTTGTATGGCGTTATAGGTGAGGGGATAGGATAAAAAAAATAGTAAAATGTCGATCTCAATTACCCCACATAACAACAACATAATTTCTAACCTCATTCTAATGAAGTTGCACAATTTTGCCAACTTGTGTCGAGCAGAATTGATATTTAAGAAATATATTGTGGTTTCCAGGACACAAAGTACACGGTGTTTCGTCTGACTTATAAGAATTCGTTTTGATTTCAAAACAAAACCGCAACACTCGGACAAAGCTCACTCTTGGTAAATAATATCTCAAAGCGTTGTGTGCATTATTACGAGTAATGTTTACCATTATTATTGGTGGCAGTAGCAGTTGTAATGTTTTCCATCATTTTGTCTCCCACTCGCCAACACGCTCCGAATCGCCAGTGGTGTCTGTCAGGGATGAATTACCGCCTGCAGGCGGAACAAACTCAGAACTTAGGCTGGTGGGTAGTTAATGTTTTAATTAGCTTAATGCTAATTAAAACATAAAGCACTATATACCTGGTTAAGGCTTTTATTGTGAAGCTCTGCTGTATTGACACAATAAATAAAGGCATGAACCTTGGTATAACTGCTTTGGCTGCTCTGTGAAGTGTATTCAGATCTTCATATATAATGCCGGCAGTCCAATAAAACTGATCAGCAGTTAAACAGACAAACCACAGCACAATGAAGAGCACACACATTCAGCTACCTGGGTTTTTTTTTGTTTTTTTTTTACCCACCATTAGCAGCTAGTAGCAGCTGGAGGAAAGGGCTGCTCGTGTAGTGAGGACAGGAGTCCATATTTGTACAATGAAACACTGATTAAAAAAAAAGCCTTAAGTATAATTTTCTTGGTTAATTTTTTATTTTCTCCTCCTACCATGTTCCTACCATGGTAATCATTATAAAAGTCCTACCCTTGCTTTTCTTTCTGCATGGAGTTTGCATGTTCTCCCTGTGCATGCGTGGGTTCTCTCCAGGTACTCCGGCCTTCCTACCACATTTGAAAAACATGACTGTTAGGTTAATTCTCTAAATTCTCCTTAGGTGTGAGTGTGTACGAGAATGGTTGTTTGTCTCTGTGTTGCCCTGCGATAGATTGGCGACCTGTCCAGGGTGTACCCCGCCTTTCGCCCATTGACAGCTGGAGATAGACACCAGCCCCCCTCGCAACCCCACAAGGGATAGACGTGTTAGAAAATTGATGGATGGATAGCCCCAATTCACAACACCCGTCATCTCGAGGCACTTTACAAAGTCTGTTCAATCAAGTCATAAAGACAGACTGGTTAAAAAGTTTTCTATCAAAGCAGTCAATCAAAGCAGATTGCATCGAGTCATCGACTAGCAGCATTAACTCCTCCTGAAAGGCCGTGTAGCCACAGTGGACAGTCATGCTGCATCGTTGATTTTGCAGCAATCCCTCATACCAAGCATGCATATAGCGACGCCGCATGTATAGAATGTGCCCTATAGACAATGTCACAAGCTCTCTGCTTTGGCAGCTCATCAACAATTCCTAGTCCGTTACGATCTAAGATGGTGGGATCGCCCACACCTAGTGTGACTCTTTCCTTGGTCATGCATAATCCAAAAGCCTGTTTGTGTTTGCTTCTTCTGCTGGCACTGGCTCTTCCAACAATGTTGGTGCTGAAGCTACCCTACTTGGCCCATGTTACAAGCCTCCAGGGTCACTCTACAGGCCACCGAAAGCTTCATGCAGAAGCATCCTGTTACTGTTGATGCCTAACCATGTGAATAAGCAATGTTTTTAAAGGTTAGCTATGAACGTGTTGTTTTGAGAATCACATATGACATCCCCTGCACTGCAGCTGGCTAACAGTAAGACTGTTTCTAACCTCCGGCATCATCCTCCTCACAGTGAGTGGCAGTTTGATAAACTTGGGTCCTCTTGTTGTTTTAAACTTTAACAAAGTCTGGCTGTAAATATGATTACGTTTAGCTAAATAGCTATTTCCTTTCAGATGTTTCCTGATTGACCAAGATCAACACCCATCTGCCTGATATTAATGTGATGTTCTCTTGTTTAAATATTGGCCAAGATAAATTTGGGCCGCTGATTACTAACAATACATTGCCAGGCTTTCTGCTCACCTTAAAAAAAGTGATGTCCCGAAACCCCCCAAATTCTTCAATTACAGCAATGCAAGTGGTGCCAATGCTCGTAGAGGGTGGTGGTGTGTGCAAACAGATTTCCCCAACAACGTGTTACAGCTGTTATTATATTCTAATAATTTAGTTGACAGGTGCTTTAACAGCAACACCATATTTGTTTTTATCTCCATTTCATGGAGAATATTTAATATTTAAGAATATTTACAATTGTATGATGTATTAAGGTGCCATATCAGTGACCCATTTAAGGTCTACTGCTGTTAATTATTTGTAAACTGCTGTATTTGTGCCAGAAGATCTTTTCAACAAGCTGTATCTATATAGTTTGAAGTCTGCATGGATGGATGTTAGAGGTCCTGGAGATTTCTTTTCCTAATCTGTTTTATTATTGACAAGGAGCTGAATAGCCCTTTTAAAGGTTACAACAATTATTAATGGCTTTAATTACAGAAAATTACAGAAAAGAAGGACGGGTAGAGACAAAAAAAGAGTAATTTGCTAAAAACGTTGCAGTTAATTGCAATAAAGTGATGCTTCAAATAAACTACCAACTTTCTTTTCTTTTTTTTTTTCAATGATTTCTCTCGCCCAAACTCCTCCCATGAACAGAAATGTTAGCTTGTGGGCCCTTCCTGTTCTTTTTACTCCTTCCTTTTTTTTCTCTCGTCTGCCGATTTTTCCCTTGTGCGCTGACACAGATGAAGAAGAAATAGCGCACTGGTACAAAGTAACCTTCTAGCAGCAATAGCTCTCCTAGGCAGAGCACTGCCAGGGATAAACAGGTGATTATATTTACACCTCCCCACCAATAATTTAGCGTTCTCTCCATTATAGTTTTTTATTGTCTGTACCAGCATAAATAGTCTCCTCTTTTTTTTGTTTCTCAGAGGATTCAGTGGTGTGTTTTAAGCCCCAAAGGGCAGCGCATACTTTTAATAGATGTCTCCCACGCCACAAAGGGAAAGAGAGAGAGAGAGACTGACACATGGAGACAAGTTTTAATTGTGGTTTCAGGGGCCTTTTTCCCATGTGGTGATGTCACTGGTTGTCAAAGCCAGGCCTCCAGGGACCCTACACTCTGAACAATGTTCTCTCCTATGGTCTCTTATTTTTTTCCCTGGTATCTCTCAGCTCACTTTTAACTGCATTTCCTTCATCTTTAGGCATTCATCTTTTTTCATTAACTTTGAGCTCTTCATCGGCACATCTAAAGAATATACCAACCCTCCTCTGCTTTCTGGGTTTATCCATTTCATCTTTCCTTTTCTAAAGTGTGTACTTTTCTGCTTTCTATGAATATGCCCTGCCTTACTAAAGTATTCAACCAACTAAGTACTTCTTTTTTTTTTTTTTACTTTTTGTCACATTTTACCAGCATACTTCAATTGATTTTATTGGAATTGTATTTAAAATACCCACACAATGTAACTGTGAGGTGAAAGGGAAACAACACATGGGTTTAAAATCTTATTACAAATATGCTCAGATACTTTCAATCTAACGCTCCTAAATAGAATCCAGCAAAACCAATTAATAAAGATCCACATTGAAGAAAACCAGGCTTTTTGCATGAATACCTCCAAATGAGCATGTATATGGTGACAGTGGAGAGGAAAACTCCCTTTTAACAGGAAGACACCTCCAGCACCACCACAACCAGGCTCAGTGTGATTAGAGGGGACAGAGCACACACACACACAGAAAGGTTGTTACTGTTAGAAGAACCTCCTTTAGTGGTTTTAATCCAAGATTAATGATCTCAGCACCATGATACAAAAATTTTAAACAGACACACTAACTTCTTAAAGCTTAAAATGCTGTAAGTCTACATATAAAATTTATCAGCTACAAGTAATGAATATGTTTGGATAACAGGTCAGGGATATAGTTGTGAAGAAGTTAAAATGGGGTTAGATTATAAAACAATTTTCTAAGCTTTTTCCATCTCACAAACTGTATTACATGCTAAGTTGTTGCCTAGACACTTGAACTGACAGGGTTGGCAAGGAGACGTTAATTAGAAAAGCACCAAGAAGGCTGATGGTAACTCTAGAGGAGCTGCTGAGGGACACAATTCAGGGAAAACCTGTTGTGAGAACTACCGTATTTTCGGACCATAAGGCAAACCGGATTATAAGGTGCACAGTGAATTAATTAAATATAACTCGGCCCCTTCATGTACACGGCTATCTCCTGAGAGGGACAGCTATCGTTCTCTGTCGGGAACACAGTAGTTGGACTACACTGCATATAATATAATATAATATAATATAATATAATATAAGGCCAAAATAAACGTAACGTTTATATTGAATTAACTTACTAGGTTTATTGTTGCTTGGAAGTACTCTGGGCGCGGGCTGTCTAAAGGCCCCCACATACTCGGGCGTACCGTGCGCATACTGTTAGCTTAGCGGACTCTGCGCTGACTCTCCATGGACGTTTTACCCTTCATAGACAAGCGTACTGTTGTCTACATTTCTTGTGGCAAATTCCTATAATTCCCACACTTTCTGCCAGTGGTACGAAGCGGCAGAACGGATGTTACAATGTGCTATTAGCTAGCTGAGGACCTCAGCAGGCTCCCATGTGCACCCGAGCATGTGGTGGCCTTTACATGAATGCACTTCTAGTTTCAACATTACGGTCAGGCAGTCTTGTTGACAGCTCATGGGTCCGATCAGGTAAAGACATAGGCTGCGTCTCAATTCGCAGGCTGCGTCGTTCGAAGGACCCAGCCTACACAGCCTTAGGAGGACCCAGCCTTTGGTAAATGCTCTGGAGGATCCTCAGCCGTTGGTAAATGGGACGGTCTAGCCTTTGGAGCACTTCCTGGTTGCGACACGACGTCATCACGTCTACCCCAAGCCCGGGAAACACAGCGGCAGACGGATAATGGATATGGAAATTTTTATTTTTTGTTTTTTTATTTACTTGTTATTGGAGGAGGACAGTCGGCTTAGACGGCTTCGGCGGCAGCAAAACCGGAGACGAATTTTTCTCAGGCTGGGAGAGCGCAGTGGAGAGGTAACATTTACCTGCTATTATTTTCACCCACAGGGGCCTGCTAATGATCATAATATACCAGTTATTAAACAAACGCTTGTCAGCAGATTGACAAATATGTTTAAATATAAAATTTTATATTTATTTGTAAGACTTGATGTAAGCTTATGTTTGTAACTTTAGTAATTTGAATTGAATAGTTAAATGTGTACAAACCCTGTAAATAACTGACTTAAATCACTACTTTCACTATCACTAAAAACGCACGCAAAGCACCTCAGGAAATCTTATGGCAGGCGAGGCCACTAAGGATGGTAGCGATGCATCCTCAGAATTCGGGGAAAAGGAGGACGCATTCGAAAGCTGCATTTTAAGCATCCTCAGAATTTTTGCCAAATGGGACACAGGAAACATGATGCTCTGGTCAGAAGAGACCTAAATTAAATTTATTGTCCAAGATACAAAAAACTTTGTGTTGAGTAACTCATAACGCTGCACATTACCCTGAACGTGTCATACCTATTGTCAAACGACATGTTGGCTGCATCATGATGTAATGATGCCTTTCTTTATCACGGAAGGGAAGCCTTTCAGACATGGTGAGAAAATGGAAAGTACTTAATACAGGGTAATCCTGAGAGATAACATGTTAGAGGCTGCAAATAACCCAACAGGATTACCACCCTGATTAGATATGACCTAGTCAAAGTTCAGACATAAAACCAATTGAGAATCCGTGGAAGGACCAGAATATTGTTGCTCAAAGATGCTCTACATTCAGTCCAGTAAAAACTGGGAAGCAATTTTCGTTTCTTGTAGGCAGAGCTGGTAGAGATGTACCCCAAAAGAGTTGTAGCTGTTATCGCATTAAAAGATGAGTTTGCAAATTATTCACAAATGCATGACATATTTTATGAATTTGTATTTGAAAGAAAAATAGAAAAACAGTTTTCCTTCTACTTACCAATTGCAGGATCTTTGTAAGCATTTTATTGTATCTTTTCCGAGGAGACACAGTATGACACAGATACAATTTAAAGTAGTCAGTGTACAGCTTTTATAAGAGTGTAAATTTGCTGTTCTTTCAACATAACACTTATGACTAAAACGTTGGCAACAAAACGGAGTACATCCCTAGGTGAAAATAATTCAATTTTTCCCAATTAGCCATTTTCCTTCCCCGGTGTCATGTGATTCGTTACTGCTACAATGGTTCAGGTGTCAGTGGGGAGCAGGTGCAGAGCTCTCTGAGGAGCAGCATTGTTTATCCACATAAAGATAGCCCAGGCTTAGAAGGCTGCCAACACCTGGAAACTGAGCTGCAACATGGTGATCAAGACATACAGAGCATGATCCCCTCCATTCAGAAACTGGGCTGCAGGACATTATTCCAACATAAGGACCCCAAGCACTTCCAGGAAAACCACTGCCTTACTAAAGAAACTGTGGGTAAAGGTGCTGCACTGGCCAAGCATGCCCCCAGACTTAAACCCTATTGAGCATCTGTGTTGCTCACAAGGTCTCTAAAATCCACCAGCTCTGTGATGTCGTCATGGAGGAGTGGCAACCTGGGAAGCGTTGGTGAACTCCAGGCCCAGGAGAGTTAAGGCCACACGAAATAGTGACACTTTGGCCATAATTTGGACATTTTCACTCAGGGCTGCACTCATGTGTGTGGCCAGCGGTTTAGAAATTCGTGGCTGTGTGTTGAATTATTTTGGGCTGTTGAGTTATATGTACAATGACTACTTTATGTTATATCACAGTGTCCTATATTCCATGTTGTTCATGAAAAGCTAATAAAATGCTGACAAAAATATGAGGGTTGTACTCAGTTTTGTGAGATACGTTATGTACTACTTTGTCTTGATCTGTCAAAGATTATTTTTGTAATGTGTCACAATTTAAAAAAAAAAAAAAATACAAGGACGTTGTTTGGTCTAATTTTTTCTTAAATGTGCCATACCATCACTGTATAAACCATTTCATGTAGTTGATATTGCTGCATTTGTAAATTCTCCAATGAATTTCATAAAAAGTCACGTCGACTTTTTGTCAGGCAAATTGTCTCTCCCCAATAAAAGGATTGGTTGCGGTAATGATATGCAGCAACAACCATATTTGGAAAACCGGTCAATCGCAGCACCGTGGTGCACCACCATGGTGCTGCCAGCTCTTCACCGCGGTGGAGTCACCACAGTGACTGAGGAGAGCTCGCTCTCCCAGGCAGCGACAGGACAATCGCGCTGCTCACATGCCGCAGATTTTTCAGTTACAAACACACCTTTCTTACATTTGACGGCATTTAGAAATTAAATAAATTTATGGGCAATGGCAGCGTTGTTGTCGCCACCTTCCATGTTGGTACAGAAGCTTTTTTTTTTTTGTTTGTTTGAAAACCACGACTTGAATTCTGCCACAGGAAACCGTCTTCAGTAAAGTCCCAATAAATCAGCCACTCTTCTGTGATTCTCTCGTCTTTCGGGAGTGAGGGGAATCTTCATGCATTTTAGACCACCCTCGGACATATCGACTCTCCGTTTTAGTAACCGCTGTGAAGTCAGTTTGAGGTGGAATATGTGCTCCGCAGCTTCAGTGGTGACTACCTCCTGTTCCAGCCGATACAGGGAGGCTGATCTGGAGCTGCTGTCTGCTCGCTGCTCCGCCTTCCTCCTCGGGAGTGGAGCAGCCAGACATGCTAGCGCAACAGCAGGTGCATCAGCTGAGGAGGGGAGTACACTGCAAAAAGGGAACTAAAAGTAAGTAAAGTTTTCTTGAAATTAGTATATTTTTCCTTGATATGAGCAGCTAAATAAAACTCTTTGCCAAAGGAATGAGTATTTTTACCCCTAAAAAGGGATTATTAGCTATCCTGCACTTGAAATAAGATGGAGATTAATTATTATTTTAAGTGCAAAAATCTTATTCCATTGGCAAATTGTCTTATTTACCTGCTCAAATCAAGGAAAAATACACTAATTTCAAGAAAATGTTACTTTTAGTTCCCTTTTTGCAGTGTAAGGCTGTTTGCTTGATGGTGTGCTCTGATTGGAGAATATGAATACGTAGAAAGACAGCCTGTTTTCTGATCTGACCTTTTTTTTTTTGCAAAGCAGGGCCTTTGGTATTCAGTTTTGACATTAACAAGGCCTCGTTAGTTCACAACAGTCCATATTATAACCCCAAGCCCTCAGAAAAGTGAAATTTATTTCACAAGTTCCACCTTGTGGTGAGGAGAAAAAAAAAACTCTTAGTTTCCTTTTTAACCTGTTATTCAAAAAACAGATACCATGCCCAAAACCCAAGAGATAGGATTAGTCCATTTTGTCTGTTTAGATCCTTGTGTCAAGAGATTTTTTTTTATTTATGGGCTCGATCCGTCACTCCAGTCGGCATCCCCATATGCAGCAGTGAACCGTGGATGCATGCATCCGGCAGGAGCACAGCTGTAGATGTCAAGTTGGAGTTCATGCACGGCGTGCCTTCTTGTATCCAGAGTTGTAAGCTGGACTGAAAGGCGGAGCTCTGGTGGAGATAAACGTCAAGTTACTAACGTCAGATTTACCAACCTGGACACAATGGTTGGCCTACTTTTCCTGAAATTTGAATGCCTTATAAGTAAACAAGTCAAACTTTAACCTTTCGCCTCGCTACTCATTCTCTGGTGGTGACTGTGTTTTTTTAACTGGAAAAATTAATCATTAGAACAGAGTTGTGTATGAATTTTCTGCTGTGTTCTCCTTGTTTCTGTTTTTCTTATCAGGATGTTATATTCGCTTGACTGTTAAGCAAGATTGTTTGGCTACAAAAGAGTTACTGGAAAAGATGAACAATTAGAAAACCTTTAAAACTGCTCATTTCAGAGTTTTTTATAATGTTGTCACAATACCCCTGTTCATTTTTCTTTGCGTTAATAGATTATTATGGGTTTAAAATTGGATTTGTGGCAAATAAACACAATTCTTCTGGCTGAGATCTTCGCAGTGTGTTCATGAATCTCCGGCGGCACTTTCTCGGAAGTGATTGCCGTCATGTCCAGCTGCTTGTGGGCTTAATGCGGTTGAGATTCAGGCTATACCAGCTGTCAAAACTGACTTTCATAAAACAAAGAGGGTGATTGTCAGGCAGCTGCAGCAAACACTGACTCGCCATTTTCTGTTCCCCTGACAGAAAACAGAGCCAGCGTCTACCTGAAAGAAGAATATGAAAAACTCCTGCATGCGTAATCTCTTTTGATATTTGTTTTACAAACAGTTTGCACAGAACTGGCACGCACACACACACACACACACACACACACACACACACACACACACAGACATGTTGCTACTACAAAAACACATGTGCATCATGCGCAGCCAGTCAGTAGCGCATGGGCACAAGATGCCAAAGCCTAAACTGGGCGGCTAGCCCATTCTACTGGGAAGCCACAATGATTTCATTATACTGCAGAAATAATCACGGAGCTAAGGTCACTGGGATGCTGTGTGTGCATGTGTGGGTGGGGGGTGTTTGTGAATGAATGAGATACTCAGATATAAAAAAAGAATAGTTGGAAGTTTACAACCCCTTCATATGGCAAGTGTTGCTTTTGGAGGTTGCAGGCATGTGTTGGCAGGCAGGTATGCCCCCCTGAGGAGCAGCTGATGTCTCTATGTGGTCACTCTGGAGTCGGCTTTCCAAGATGAAAGGCTGTTAATAGCCGCATGGATGTTTTCTCATTACATGCTTTTATTCCTTCTGCTTGTTTGTGTGATGCTGTCTCTTAATGTTTCCCACATCCTAATTCTTTGAGTATTTTTAGTGAAACCTTTTATTTTTTTCTTTGTACAACCCAGAGTTGCAGACTGTTTTATGCGTATTTGTAATGTGCTTCTTCCTTCTTCTTCTCTATTTTCTCCTGAAGGAGGAAGAAATGTTTCGACCCAACATGTTTTTTCTGTTGATTCTTCCACCCATCATATTTGAATCTGGATACTCCTTACACAAGGTATGACCGCCTTTGTGGCTTAATCTATTTTCTTCCCCCTTTATGAGTAAAAATTGAGATTCCAAGAACAGTTAAGCAACAATGTGCTGAATGGGTCACAAAGAATGCAGGATCATATGGGTTTGGGATAGGCTGCCTTGTGACTGAAAAGTCAATACAGTTGGGCGTGCTTAGTTTCTGTGGGTTATTCATATTCCTGTCCTCCTCTGGCCCCCAGTTAAAAAGGACTTAGTTCTGACAGCAAAACTTTATATGTGCATCACATTCCACCCTTATTGGGACCCCTGCTAGAGAGATCTTTAACCGCAGTAATACAATTTCAGACTGATTTGAGAACATTAATTCAGTGGGGAAAGAAAAGGCCACATTAAGGAACAGTTGTGTTTTGCAAAATTCCAAGTACAACACCTTTTGGCCTTTTTAATGCTTGGTAAAACCAGCTTTGCTAAAACAATAGCATTTAGTCTTTTCCTGTAGGATTTCACAAGGTTGGAGTATTGAGAGAGGTTGATCTTTGACACTGCCCAATCTCTCTGGAACATCTAGTCCTCGATCTTATCTTTTGCATTCTTCTTTTTTTTCCCTACACGATTTAGATCTAGTGACAATAATAGCCAATGAAGGAGGTCATTTTTTTGTCACATCAATAGTATGCGCAAGGACAGAATTACGACTCCGTTTTTGTTTTCTGGCAGAGGGCATTATGTTTTAAAAAAAGCCCACAGCATCACAGAACCTCTACTATACTTAACGGTGGACATGAGGTGCTTTCCCACTTATTTTCACTTTTTTTAAGCAGACCCATATAGGGTGTCAGTTGTTGAAAAGTTCTGTCTTTGTCCAAACTGATCCAAGGACATGATTTTAGTTAAAACACTGATAGTTTACAAAGTCCCTTTGCTTTTAACTATTGTGATAACTGTTGATGTGGCTGAATTTTAGTTAGTAGCTATGGAAAATTTCCTGATTTATGTCAACTAACGTACTCCTGCTCTTTTTTTGAATGATAGGGCCTTTCCCATTTTGAAGAGTGAACAGGAGAAATTGGCTTTGTCACATTTATTGATCCATCCGTCCATTTTCTAAACCCGCATGTCTTGCAATGTCATTGGGCGAGAGGCAGAGAACGCCCTGGACAGGCCACCACATTACAGGGCAACATAGAGACACACAGGACAAACTATAATACACAGTAACAGTAACTTAGGGCAATTTAGAGTAAACGATTGACCTAACAGTCATGTTTTTGGACTGTGGGAGGAAGCTGGAAAACCCAGAGAGAACCCATACATGCACAGGGAGATCATGCAAGCTGTATATATATAAATAGGTTTGTAGGAGTAGTATTGTGTATATATACATATATATATATATATATATATATATATATATATATATATATATATATATATATTGTGTTATTGCAAGCAAAGCTTTGAAGGAGCCAGCCTTTCCCGACGTTTAAAGTGATTTTTCTTTTCTTTATGTACCTGTACTGTGACCTACTTTTCATTTTACAGCTGGCCACATGTTATATAACAGTACTATTTGACATTGCATACTGTGAAGCCCATTATTGTCTGAGCTGTGTATTTGTGTGTGCGTGTGTATCCAGGGCAACTTCTTTCAGAACATTGGCTCCATCACCCTGTTTGCTGTGATTGGAACGGCTATTTCAGCCTTCATAGTCGGTGGCGGTATCTATTTCCTTGGCCAGGTGAGCCATCCAGCTCCGAACAAGTCTGGTATTTGGAGAAACGTTATTTTTTTACCCCTGTTTTCCCTGAATTTAAACATATTGGCAGAGCCTCGTGTCAAGAACCTCTCTGGTGGGTCTCAGTGTGTCTTTTCTTATGTTCTCTGACAGGCTGATGTGATTTATAAGATGACCATGACAGATAGGTAAGCTTGTTTTTATATGAATAAAACATTGCCTTTGCATTCTGTTCATTTGGGAAATGTTTTACCAAAAAACATAAACAGATTTTACCCCTCCCCCCCCAACTTAAATTCAATTTTAGAATGGTGTTCCTTTTAACATAAATAAACCGCCTACTGTAGACGAAGCCCTTTGTGACTGAGCAGTTCCAAAAAGTAAGACGATACAGCAGTCAGAGGTGGCTCACACTAACGCAGTATGTTACTACATACCCAGGAGGTTTTTTTGGGCTGAACTTTGGGTTGTTTAATGTTTTTCTTGGTGCCCAGTCAAAGGTGTGTATTTTGGCTTTAGGCACAGCAATGTTTGCCTATTTATTATTTCTTTGCCAGTAAAGATTTTTTTTTTTTTAGCTTTCATGCCTGCATGTTTTTTGTGGGATAGTCACAAACTGCTCAAAGGAGTTTGATATAATTTGCTGAGGAAATCCAGACATAGCCCACAAATGAACTGGCAGATGTGCCGGAACAGCTCCCTTTTCTGCTTCCAAAGATCTCTAGCGTTTTCAGTTTTGTTGGAATGTTTTTCCAGTGCTTAAAAATCTGATTTACTTTCTCAGTTCAATCCAACTTCTTCTTGAGGCAGCAAATGAATAATTTCTTCTAATCGTGCACACTCTAGAGTTAATACAAGGTTACAAAACTGATTTTGCTCTTATGTTTTTCTCCTTTGCTTCACTGCTGCTGTTACCTTAAAGTTGTTTTCACCTGTGACACCACAACATTGTCTTTCTGGTTCCCTTCCATCACACTGTAGCTTTGCCTTTGGATCTCTAATCTCAGCCGTGGACCCTGTAGCTACTATTGCCATATTTAATGCTCTCAACGTGGACCCAGTCCTCAACATGCTGGTGTTTGGCGAGAGCATCCTGAACGACGCAGTCTCCATTGTCCTCACCAAGTAAGAGTCTCTCTATACCCGTTGAAGCCTGTTTATTAATCATTCCACACTTTATTGGTCCTGACGTTATGCTATGTTGACATGGGTTTCCATTAGCAACTACCTCGATGATGACAGAGTGGGGTTTTTTTTTAATCAAAAAGAAAATATCTACAAAAATGACAAACACTCAGACATAGACTAAAGGTACAGTGCCTGGCAAAGTTATTCATATTGTGAAATTTTTAACTTTTAGTCACGTTACTTGAATGTTTTACTGGAATTTTATGTGAAGACAAAGAAGCTTATGGTTATAATACTGGGTTTCAAAGTTTTTTTTCGTTTCTTATTAAATGGCATTGTTTAAAGTTTTGTCCATGAATTCTTGTTTGCTCTTAGGTCTGGATTTTGCAGAAATTGTTGTACTGACTTTTAAGATTTAAGATGGCTTATGGGATTTAATTTAATTTTACTGAAAGGTCCCTTTGTATGGTTATGTGTCACCAGTGCAAGTATGAATAAAGTCAATCTATGGTTCAAGTCTGATATGGAGTGAAATAACGTCTAAGAGGAATCGTGATGCAGTTTGGCTGCAATTCACCACTTCACCATCTGCGTCGCCAATTTCCCCCGTCTCCAAAATGAGCGTACGACTGGGTCAGAGTTGCCGTGAGGACAGCACTATTTCCCATCAAGTTTTCTTTGTTATAGATCCCAACTTTTGTGTGTTCTATTTTTTGATTCTCCAGCTCCCCCAGGATTAACTTGGGCCTCTTGGCCGCTTCTCTGATCAATGCTTTCCTCACACAGTCTGTCCGTTTAGGTGGAGGTGCGGCGGTTGGATTGGAGTGATGTGTAGGTTAATAGTGACGTACAAGTTTTTCAAAGCTTGGGATAGTCTTTAATGACCTACTTTATCCCCACTTTAAACTTCACTGACTTGACTGGTGTGTTCCTTGGTTTTGGTGAGGCTGTTTGCTCACTAATGCTCTCCAGGAAACCTTGTACAAACAAATGTATTTATACTGAGATTAAATTTCTCACAGGACTTTATTTACTTATTTGGTCACTTCTGAAGGCAGGTTTTAGTGGGTTTCACAGCCTTTTATTCAGGGGTATCAGAGTAAAGGGAGCAAAAATGTTTTCAGGTCATTGTTTAAAAATCTGTAAATCATGTAAAATTCTTCTCCCACTTCACAACCATGCACTACATTGTGCTGATCCGTCACATAAAATCCAAAACAAAAGAAATCAGTTTGTGGCTGTAAAAGGCTGTGAATATTTCTAAAAGGCACTGTACATATAGTAAAACGCCATGTTTTTACAGGATCTAACCAATGCATACAATATACTGTATGTTTACATTTGTTCGGGTTTAGTGGAATAAAGCAGGGATTTTAAAATGTATAGAAACACAGAATATGATCAAATAAAAATAAATAAAGGAAAGAGACCAGAAATAGTCAGAACTCTTTTGAGAAATGTCTGAATATGTGCATAATTTACAAAAAGAGATACTGCACTTAAAAGGGACTAGCGATGCATGTATTTAGCATAAATTCCCAAACACCGTTGCCATGCTTATTAGACGGTAGTTATATCTTCATTTTTCCTCCATCAGATCGGAGATAGTATTGCTTTATATTTCAACTAGCCAATTTAGTCAAAGGTAAAATTTTGAAGGGATTAAAACAATTGACCAAACTAGCCCACATAATTTAAAAATATCACACCTCATGAGAAGTAGAGCTCGTCAAATATAAATTGATGAAAGAAGGCTAATAGGCATCTCCATGGTAGCTACCTCAGTGGTTCAGGGCTTGTGTTCACGCAGGTTTTTTGTTGTAGTTAGTTAATATTATTGACAGAAACTCATGACGTGAAAAGTTTGGGGAGGGCTGCTTTAGAGTTGTTTGCAGAATTGTTACATCTGGTACCATTACGACCAAGGCATGTAATGTGTTTTATTAGACCTTTTTGGCATAGACTACTATCACAAAGCAGCGTAAAACTATGAACTGGAAGAAAAATCATGCAATTTATGTTTTACTTTCTTAACAAAAAAACAAAAACAAAGAAGACCTGAAAGCTGTGAAATGCATTTGGATTCAACCCTCGTGCAAAATCCAATGGGACTCACTGCCTTCAAATGTAATTTATTTAGGAGCGGTGTGTAATGAGGTTTCAAGTACATTAGTGAATAAACAGCATTGTCAGGGCCGGGGAAAACACCAGAGGGTTGAAGATAAAGGTGTCCAGAGGTTTAAAGCAGGGTTGGGTTTTAATAAAAGCCTCTCGGGCTTTGAACGTCTCAAAGGGTTTTAGTCAATCAGTCATTAAAAAGCGTTTGATATGACAGCACTCTGACCAAAATGTGGACACCCAACTAAATGGACAGGATGTTCAGGTTCAAATCGGACCTTTATGGGAGAGCGGAAAGAAGGAGACCATCGGACGACTTGCTTGCAGTTTGTCACAAGCCACACTGAGACAGAGGTAGAAAAAAACCCCACATTGCTCTGGTTGGGAGACATCAAAATAAACCCTCTGGCCTACACGCTAACCATTATGTGTCACAGAAAACCAACCCTGCACACATACCCGGAGAACACCATCCACACAGTGAAACACGGTTTTGCCAGCGTCATCCGGTGAGGCGGATTTTCTTTAGCAGGGACAGCAAAGCTGGTCAGAGTGGATGGGGGTGTGGCGGCAGCAAATACAGGGCAATGTTGTGAGAAACACCTGTTTTAAAAGACTTTCTTCTGCAGGTACACATACAGCCAGGGCTGAAATGGACTGGCTTATGTTAAAGCATATCCGTTTGTTAGAATGACCCAGTCCTGTATTCAGTTGAGAATGTTTAGCACCACAGAGGCAGCAAACAGGTGGCTCTACAGGTGACGCTAAATAAAAGCAGCCAGCCACACCTTTCAGTTTTATACGCTGTGCTGGTCCAGTACTTAAAAACCCAGTAAAATACATGTAGGTGTGTGGTTGTACAAAAAAAAAAAAAACAGCAACATTTTAAGGAATGTTAATACTTTTGCAAAGCATTTTATTGCTTTATTGTGTTATTTTCTAATTTGTAGCAGGCTAAAGTCAAGTTTTCTTTAGTTTTTCTGCTCGAGGCTCTGGAGGGAAATTTTCCATAGATTTTACAGAAAGGTGTCATTACCCACATGATCATGGGTCGGTGTGGACACAGTTCGGGTTTCAGACGTCGCTCCTCTCATTCAGTTTAGATGAGGTGACATCTTGCTTACGAGCACTTGTTTGCGTGTCGGTTGCTTTGTTGTTAGCTCACGCTGCTTGTGTTTGAAGGGCGAGAAACGGTGTACCATTTCAAATGACCAGGAATCAAATCAAGCAGCAGATGGTGCGACTGGTCTATACTTATACATTTTTTTATTTTCCCCATGTGTGTAAACTGCTCTGTGGGTTAGGCTAATTACTGTACTGCGGTCAAGACAAGGGCGCCCCGCCTGATAAGAGTAATGTAGCAGTCATCACCTAATAATATCTGTATTGCAGCAGCTTCATAAAAACTGGTTAAAGTCAGCGGTTTATAGCTAATGTTTGTGTCATTTGTTTGATCCTGTTAAAATAAGTTTTAAATATTAACCGGAGTCCAGTAAACTCACTCATACAGGAAGTTTTTTTTTTTTTTTTTTTTTTTTTTTTTTTTTTTACCTCCCCTCGGTTTCTAATGATCACACATCAAACTGTGACGGGAAGGAAAGATTAGAATAGAAACAAGTGGCCTCTGTTATCTTCTCACACAGAAAAAAAAAAACATGTCGTCATCCAAAACTCTCTGACTCATCCTTGCGTTTAGACACATCCGCGTTTCCATCTGCTGAAAGTCCAGCTGCTTGAAGGCCAAAGTGAGCATCTGTGGCTTAGACAAAATCCAGCTTTCTAGTAGCTTTATTTGTTCATTTTATTTTTTGTAGATTTTCAGAGTATCAGTAGATATGCTGATTAACATACCTGAGTCACCAGACACTGTTCCCTCTGTTTGGAGCAGCCAGACTGTTTATACTTTATCAGCAAACACGCTGGGCCAATGACAGAAACTTGTCCGGCGAGTTTCATAGAAACTAAGAATTTACAGCTTGTTTGTAAGCATCGGTGTAATACAATCCTCTGTCTTTGTGCTCTCCTTATGTCCACCTTATCTCACGGTTAGTTAATAGTGTAAAGTGATCTGAAGTGTTAGGGTGCCCCTGCAGAGTAAATGAAGCCATCAATAATTTATGGACTAAACTGGCCTGGCAGTGTCTTTGCTGCTGACACCTCACTGGGCGACTTTCTCAGAAAGCTACTTTACGGTTATACCAGGTTGTTTACAGCAGCAGGGCAGCTAGTGTCTTTACTTGGCAACCAGATAGTGCACATTACAAAGAGGTTATTTATTAGTTTTAATGCTGTTGGTGGTATTAATTAGAGTTAGATTTGATTCCATCTCTGGTCTATATTCATCATTAGTTACAAAACCTCCAGTAACTTCTTGGTGTGAATAGAAACAAAGATCTACTACCTAGGGGGGCGGGGCAATATATCAAGATTTTTTAAGAAGTGATATGACATGACACTATATCGTTTATATCGAGATGGTCTATGTTGCATTATAATTAGACTTTTATGTATCCCAGTAGGTAATTTTTCAGCTGTTTTTCATATTTATCTACAGCTCTTTGTCAAAAAATGTGCCTGTGAGACATTTGGGATAAAGCTTTGATTCAGAGATGCCTTGTTATAATTAGTTTGTGAAAAGAAAAGCATATCGAGATAAATATTGAATATCAGGATTCAGCCTGAAAATATCTATTTATATTTTTGTTCCGTATCGTCCAGCCCTACTACTATGATTGCTTCAGAACTTTATCTTAAATGTGGGCGCATCGGCGGCGCAATCAGCACGCAAATCATTTGCAGAGGCCTCAGCTCTCGACGCGGCCGCCTTGGGTCAGAGGCCCAGCCCGCAAACCTTTGCAGCATGTCTCTCTCTCAAACCCACTTCATGTCAGCCTGCCGTCAAATAAAGACCACTAGTGAATGCCAAACAAAAAAAAACATTTTTTTTACTAGCACGGTTTTATTCTAAATATTCTTAAAATAAGCATTTTAGCTGTAAAGTATTTTTTTGTCGTTATCCCTGTTTAGTTTATAATTTTGTTCCAATGACTTAGGTTTCCAAATATCTCTCCCAACTTATTTTGATAAATAACTTTGTAGGCTTTCTGTTGTAGTTTCAGTCTCATAGATATGAAAAACATCCAGCAAAGACCTCAGAGTTGCGACATCCTTAAACATGCGTCCTGTTTTCAGCCGATAGTTCTTTCAGAATCATCTTCTTGGAACGAAATTTGCTACTTTAGCTGTGACTTCCATTTAGTTTAGTGTTTCCCTACAGCCAATAAAATAGGAACCTTTTGCCACACTGCTAGTTACAACATATATACAATCTATTTCAAACAGGTGCTTTCCTGTGTTGTTTATGTGTAGACACAACAACTCATCCCTTAGGTTTAAGAGTCTTTTAATGGCTGATTCATTGGCTACAGTTTAGTATCTTAACAAACTCTCTAAGTGGTTAATGTTGGATTGAAGAACAAACGCGGCCAGGGTCCAACTATGTATTAAAAACCTCAAAAAGCCATAATTTTTTTTAATCAACATAATTTTCAAGGATTACCCAGAAGTCTACTTTCCTGTTAGCAGAATATTAACAAATGGGGGGGGGGGGGGACCAATAGCTTTGCACAGTGCTGATCATGTAGAAACTAATGATTGTGGCTCAGATCGTGTCCAGATTGATTTGGTGAAGGCTGATTTTCCACTTTATGAACTATACAAATGGATTATGTGACGTAATCTTCTTTATTTTTTTTGTTTACCCAACAAGATTTTTGGGTGATTGGATTACAGGCATATTTTAATCCGCTCATTTACTCTTCCACCAGGTTCAGTGGTGGAGTTTTACTGCCCCCCTTTAGTCAGACTGCGGTATTACAATGCAACGCACAGGGATTATACCATCATCAATCATTCTCCTATTTTTTTCTCGTTACAGCACAGCAGAGGGCTTTTTTTCCCGCTCCGATAACTCCATGGTCACAGGCTGGGAGACTTTTGTGCAAGCGCTGGGGTATTTCCTCAAAATGTTTTTCGGCTCTGCCGCTCTGGGAACTCTGACTGGGCTAATTTCAGCTGTTGTATCCTGAATGATTCACTGAGTGTGGCTCTTTTGTGCTTTGCACACACGTGTGTGCGTGTGTGTGTTTGTGTGTGTTTTTCTTGCTTTAGTTTTAAATTCCCTAACTCAGCTGTTAGTTTCTAAAACACTTCGACCTGAGGAAGACACCATCGCTTGAGTTTGGTATGATGATCATCTTTGCATACCTCCCGTACGGCCTGGCAGAGGGCATCAAACTGTCCGGTGGGTGCACTTATGAAAAGACATATACTCATCTAAAACAGCTGCAAGAATTCGGTTTGTCTGCGTTTTTCGCTGACCTCCTCCTCCTCCTCCCACCCACAGGAATAATGTCCATCCTGTTTGCGGGGATCGTGATGTCTCACTACACCCATCACAACCTTTCCCCCATCACCCAGATCCTCATGCAGCAGACGCTGCGCACAGTGGCCTTCATGTGTGGTGAGTGATTTCCTGCTTCGCTTTAAACGCCCCCTCGTTTCATCTGACATTTTCAGAAACTGTCTTTAACTTCTCTCCACAGAGACGTGTGTGTTTGCTTTTCTCGGCCTCTCCATCTTCAGCTTCCCACATAAGTTTGAAATATCCTTCGTCATCTGGTGCATTGTAAGTTGTTTTTTATGCAAAGGCCAGCGTAAAATGTTGGTGTCAGTTTAGTTCAATCAAACCGTGTTTCTCTTTGTAGGTCCTGGTGCTTCTCGGCCGAGCAGTGAACATCTTCCCCTTGTCGTTCTTGCTGAACTTTTTCAGAGACCACAAGATCACACCAAAAATGATGTTCATCATGTGGTTCAGTGGTGAGAGGCCAGCCGGCTAGTTAATGGATTTTAAAGTTGTTGGACCGTCAGTTTCCTGTCACAGCGTTTAGGCAACAATGTTGCTGAAGTGTAGAGTAACCAAATGAAAGGAAATCAGTTTGTTTCTGAGGAAAATGTGTGCCTCTTTATCATATTTTTGATCATTGTTCAGATTTCCTGCTGCACAGTCATAACCCTGTTTGTCAGTGAGATGATTAATTGTGATTGCGTCTCGACTCCCGCGTCACATTCAAGCTTTTGGTTCCTTTGCCGCTTTTTTATTTATTTCATGACAGCAACAGTCAAAGGGTTTGTCAGCTGACTTCGGGAGAATTAGTGAACCTATGACCCTAAAATAGTGATTTCTTGCTCATAAAAGTGTGTAAAGTTACAGTTCAGCGAACAAGTAAAAACCGGTTAAACCAGCTTTCTGAGTCTGAAAATTGATTATTATTTAATTTTATTGACACATGCAACTCAGGAGCAGCTTCATTTAAATAGTTCACATTATTAGTTCTAATCAAGTCCTTTTTAAAGGTTTTCACTCCAATAAAATAAATGACTAAAAATTCCCAATATTAATGTTTCTCCAATATCCACTGAAGTTAGAAAGTATTAGATTTTTTTCTGTCATAATACAAATTCACGTCAGATAAGGTGTTGGTCAATACTCAGTCGTAATCTGACATTGCATTAAAATTCATAAAATCATTGTCATGTAGGCTTGTCGATTCAATCCCTTTAGAGTACAGTCCAATAATTCACTACGTTTTCCAAATGTTATCTCGGGTTATAGTATAATTTTTTTATTTTGTTCAACTTAACTCACCCACCAATGACGTTTAGGACTGAATAGTGTCTCTTATCTGTTTCTCTTGAAATTCTTCTTCTGAAAAAGATAACTTAATTACTCCAACATTATGTTCTTTGTCCATGCTGTTGCTTGTTATCAGTCAGACTTGATAAACGTTGCAGCCAGCGCTGCAGGTTTGACTCTCCCGCTAAGTCCCTGTCAGGCTGACAGTAGTTGTGTTGTTTTTATTTAATCATTATTTGGGTCAGAGACGTCAATATTCCTGCTTCTTTATCGTAGTGATTACGGGTGCAGGTATTTTGCATCGTGAGCCATTGCATGTGTGAATTACGTGCTGCTGAGGGCTAAAACCCCACCATGCAGCGAGGCAGGAAAACAAACTGTGAAAACAAGAAATAGTGGTTCAGCCTTTTTGTTATCCGTAAATAATTAAGTTAAAGAACTCTGGGCTTTCTGATCTTTGACTTAAATGAGCTGTTTCTATGATTTATTTATTTTAAAATTAGGAAAAAGAAGTCTGCCATTATGAAGAGCAGGTATTGATTTTTTTTAATAACTTTTCTAGAGAAAATGTCATCCACTATCCCCAGCTTCTCTTTTGTTTAGAACCACATCATTATAGATTTAAGATTGCAGAATTAGTCCCAGGTAACGGAGCTTAGCATCATTTTATCTCTCTTTTGCTAGGGTTGCGCGGCGCCATTCCCTATGCTCTGAGCCTTCATTTGGGCTTGGAACCCATCGAGAAGCGTCAGCTAATCGGCACCACCACCATCATCATCGTGCTGTTTACCATCCTCTTCCTCGGGGGCGGGACAATGCCTCTCATCCGCATTATGGACATCGAGGAGAGCCAGTCGCGGCGGAAGAACAAGAAAGATATCAATCTCAGCAAGACGCAGAAAATGGTAATGAAGTCAAAGTTGCTCTGCGGTTTAACGCACAGTTAGTTTGTTGTCTGTGCATCTATATTAGCTGTGCCATCCTCTCATCTGTCGGTCCATTTCTGCTCGCCACATAGTGGGAAACATCAAAGGGCTTGATCGGGGCTTTTTGAGAAAGATGCTGAGTCAGCAGGGAGCAAAGCTCTCTCCCCACAGATGCACTTCCTGGCATTGATACAATTTCCCAGAAAGAAGAAGACAGGCTATTGTGTTTAATATTTCAGCTGCCTGTGATGGCTCTAACTCTAGATAATGGATCTTTTTTTTTTTTTTTTTATGTACGTTTTACTGTTGGGGGTCACTGCCTGCTGTGGGTAGCATGTCTACCTCACTCACAGCCCTATTATTTGCAAAGCTAAGTGTTCCTTTTGAGGTTTCAGCTACCAGATAAAGCAAATTCTCATTTTTTTCCTCATAACTTTTAAAAATCAAACCCCTTGTTGGTCCCTAATCTTTTTTACATGCATCTGTCGGTGACTCCCAGCCTTTCACCCAGGCCTAGTTTTTACGCCCTCATTCCTTTCATTTCCTTGCCTTTGCCTGACTGCCTTCTGTCTCCCTGGCTTTTGTCTCTAGGGTAACACCATTGATACTGAGCACCTATCAGAACTGACAGAGGAAGAGTATGAGGCTCACATCCACCAGAGACAAGATCTGAAGGGCTTCTTGTGGCTTGATGCGAAGTATCTTAACCCCTTCTTCACTCGCAGACTTACACAAGAGGTAAGTTCAGCTAGATAATTCTCCATGTTTTTTCCCCCACTTGTGTAAGTACAGCACCCACGGTCAATATTTTGTTGGATTTCCTGTATACGTTTGTCATAAGAAAGCAATGCTATCAGTGGTGAGCAGTTTTTTTAAAGACGTGCAGAGATGCTCATCTGTCTGTGTGGGTTTTTTTTTTTTTCATTCTCCTGTATGTAGGGAGAAATGTAGGGGCCATTTTAACTGTGGTTGAAGTCGTTTGGACATAGGGTGACAGTGGGTCAGTGGGAAGAGCAATCGTCTTGTAATCTCAAAGTTGTGGGTTCTGCATGTTGATGTGCCGCTGGGCAGTGCTCTTAACACCATCTGCATCTCTGTGAATGCACGTGTTTGCGTTCGTCTGCACTTTCATTTGAATATGGAGCTAGTGTAAACCACTGCGAGTGGTTGGTATTCTTAGAAAAGAGCTATATAGATTCAGCCCATTTATGCAAAGTGCATTGACAGCATTTGTTTTTCCACTTCGTCACACTCCAGCCCTGAACTTCAGTGGGATTTATTGGGATTTTATGTTAAAGACCTGAGGGCGGTTTCACAAAAGGAGAATTCAGAAGTCCAGGATAAGAGATAAAGCCAGGCTTGACGTAGTGTGATCTGTGCTTCCTGGCTTTGTCCGTTTCACGAAGGCCGATCCAGGCTCAGGAGGTGCGACTATTTCGAGCCAGGTTCAGGTAACTGCCTGCCCCCAGCTTTTTTTCAGGAGACCATGAGGGTCGATCACTGTTGGTACAATGGATGAATTGCGTGTGCCGTACTTCAACCCAAACAAGCAACAGCTTTTGATGGAAGTTATGAGGAACTGAAGCACAGTATACTCAAGAAAGGAAACACTGCCACTTTTATAAAGGAACAGACATGTGTTTTGAGCTACTTATGTGGCAGACATGTGTTACACTCATTTTCTACGACATATCAGATTCAGTGGCTCTAGAGGGCGCTGTGACTGTTTTAAGTTTGTTCTGAGGGCTTTACCCCTCTTTGCTGCTCCCCCAGGATCTGCCACAGCATGTCGTTCTTCAACTTTCTGTTCACACCCAGTTGGCAATATCAGGGGAGTTTACTGCTGAGGTCAGCAACGATGCTCTGGTGCTCTAGAGAATCATATTTTCATCATGTTACTCCCTCAGATGTTTTCTGTGTGCAAAATGGAAGACGCTTGTGTAATTTGCCTGTGAGTGCGATGCACAGGAGTTGGCATCAAAACTTCACAAAGTGTCAGTGGAATCAAAGAGGTACCTAAGCATTAAAAATGCAAGCACATCACACAGAACTAGACAGCTCGTCTCTGGGCGGTTGTTGAACATCGAGGCTACGAGTTACATGATGTTAAGCCACATCCTCCCTGTACTTTAATCTTAAAAACAACCCTTTTGATTCTTTTCTTACTCTCTGGACATGTAGTGAGAGACACTTCAAGGTAACGTTTGGGTTAGTGTTTGAACCACAGATCATTGGAGCAAAGAGACTACAGTAAGCTAATTAAGATGAGCCGATCACTTATTCCAGAAGACTGAAAGAGCGGCTCATGAGGTTCCTAGATTGACCATTAGTGCCATTATTTGCCAAAAGCATTCTCTGACTGCTCTGTACCTTTGGGTATTGTTTTGAGTCCCAAACTTTACTGCTTTAGGTTTTCTTATGGCAATTTGCATTGTTTCTAGGTTGCCATAGAGGGTGATCAGACATAATAATGTCAATTACAAAGTTAATCAAATTCAATTTAATCGCAAAAACCTGATTTGCACTGAGGTTTAGCCCTGCCTCAAAACAACCAACATAATGACCTAATCAATAGATCTGGGAAAGCCTTAATCAGTTTCACAGCACATTTTCATTTCGGTTTTGTTCAAGGTGCTGTAGCTTAAAAGAAATTTAGTTTTAGTCACAATTTCATGTTTTTATTCATTTTAGTTTTAGTCTAGTCTTTGTCGACTAAATATTTGTACATTTCACAAAATTGTGTTGACTAAAATTCCTGAAAGGTGTCCAATCTTCAGGGCCTCTTGCATCTTGAGGAAAAAAACATTTCTTGATACTTTGTTGAAATATTTATTCGAGGATAGAGTGCAATTGAAGTCATATTCAGGGACGTACAGACACTGTTTTAGTTTGGTGATTTAAAACACATTTAGGTTAAGTCTCATTGGTTATTTTTTCAAGTTCTCCCACCTTTTCCATAGGGGTGGGGGATGAAATCCATTTTCTGATGCAATAAGATGTGGAAATGGACGAGCCTAATTTGACCGACAAATATCAAATCTCAGTTCTCTTTTGTCAAATAATTATTTTTTATTTAGCCTTGCATTGTAACCTCAATTGTAATCGACTCATCAAGGGCTTGGAGTTTCCCCAGCCCAACGTTTGACCCGACTGAATCACATCTAATTGGATTTCGTGTCCATCCTATATTTTTCTCATTCTTATTCAAGGGGGCAAATGTTTGTCACGTTTGTCATTGTTCTTGTCATCCTGGACAAATGTTTTTTGTCTCGTTTCTGCCCAGAAAAATGTCCGTTGACAGGGGTAGGTATTTTCTCTGATGCTGCCTCCTTCACAACATTTGCAACATCTGGAAAAAGGACTGTCCAGAGAAGAAAAGTTGAATGTCGGCATGACATTAGTATACTATAGCTTGTATTTCATCCAAGGGAGAGGACTGATGCACAAAATGACTGCCATGAATAACAGAGTAGAATCCAAACATCCTGTCTGAGTAAATGATGCTGGAGAAAATAGATAACTGAGTGGTTTCAGGATTAAAACACTGATATTTTGGATGCTGCTCTGGGAACCTCTCCTGGTTCTAATGTCATGTACAGGACTGTCTCAGAAAATTAGAATATCGTGAAAAAGTATACTAGTAGGCTATTCAACTAATCAATTGAATCGTCTAATTAACTCGAAACACCTGCAAGGGTTTCCTGAGCCTTGAAAAACACTCAGCTTGGTTCAGTAAACTAAATCTCAAGTATGGGGAAGACTGCTGATCTGACTGCTGTCCAGAAGACCATCATTGACACCCTCCATCAGGAGAGTAAGACACAAAAAGAAATTTCTCAAAGAGCAGGCTGTTCACAGAGTGCAGTTTCAAAGCACATTCACAAAAAGTGTGTTGGAAGGGGGAAATGTGGCAGGAAACGCTGCACAACCAAGATCTGGCATCTGCCCACAGTGCCAAAACCACCAGTAACTGGTGTACTGACCATGGCATTACTGTCCTTGATTGGCCTGCCAATTCCCCTGACCTGAACCCCATCGAGAATTTGTGGGGTATTGTGAAGAAGAAGCTGAAAGACACCAGACCCAACAATGCAAATGAGCTAAAGGCCGCTATTGAAGCATCCTGGGCATCCATAACACCTCAGCAATGCCACAGGCTGATTGCCTCCATGCCACGCCGCATTGATGCAGTAATCTGTGCAAAAGGATTCCCAACCAAGTACTGAGTGCATTAATGGACATTTTCAAATGTTTGATTTTGTTTTGCTGTTATAATTTTTTTTTTACTTGGTCTGAGGAAATATTCTAATATTTTGAAATAGGATTTTTAGATAAAGTCTTTGAAATATTATATAACATAGTTATTAGTAAAGTTTAGTATAGCATAGATATATATTTTAGAAAGTAATGAATACTTGACACTGAAGTAGTGTGATATATATCTCACACTGTAAAGTCAATGAATTTATTTATTGTACACTTATTCATCTTATACTATATAGCCTATACTACATGCATATTGGCCAATACTCGTAAAGTAAAAAAAAATGCTTTCTCTTTTTTTAAGCTGCTTAAAATAGAAGAAACAAAACTCTGAGTCACCATTTTTCTCTTACTTGTGGCTCCGTTCTCCCATCCGTCGTCTATGTGGGGTTTTATCAGCGGGCAGGTGACAGTCAGTCTCTGCAGTAACACCCACACACCCGCCGACACTCACCTTAGCAGAAAATGTGCTAAACTGAAGATAAAGTGCTTTCCCTGGCCAAAGTTCTCATTGTTGACCTAGTTTAAAGCAACAAAAAGTTAAAGTTTCAGCAGAATGAAATCTGGGCTTGAAAATTGGGTGACCTTGCTACCTGTCGCACCCCCGGATGTGTCAGCGGGGCTGCTGCAGGCTCGTCAGTCGGGAGTTAACCTTCATTGATACACTCCTGATCAAAATCTTAAGACCAGTCAAAAATTTGCAAGAATTTGCATTTTGCACTATTGGATCTTAAGAAGGTTCTAAGTAGAGCTTCACAATGTTAAAAGGACAAATCAGTGCAATAGACAAGAACATTTGAGCAGGGAATTGTCTGAAAACTGCATTTATACTCAAACATGATTTTTTCAGCTGATCAAAAGTTTAAGACCATAGCTCAAAAAACCCCGAAAACCCCCCAAAACAGAAATCAAAATGTCAAAAAAAAGGACGCAGTAATGAGTAGCTCCACCATTCTTGTTGATGACTTCAAACAATCGTTTAGGCATGCTCGATGCCAGTGTTTCCAGGAGGCTAGTGGGAACGTTGCTCCAAGTGTTGAAGAAGGCTTCACGAAGGGCATCCATTGTCTGGAACTGATGTCCATTTTTGTAAACTTCCCTTGCCATCCATCCCCAAATGTTCTCAATTGGGTTTAGATCCGGGGAACATGCAGGATGGTCCAAAAGAGTGATGTTATTCTCTTGGAAGAACTCCTTTGTCAGGCGGGCATTGTGAACTGCAGCATTGTCCTGTTGAAAAACCCAATCATTACCACACAGACGAGGGCCCTCAGTCATGAGGGATGCCCGCTGCAACATCTCCACATAGCCAGCTGCTGTTTGACGCCCCTGCACAACCTGAAGCTCCATTGTTCCATTGAAGGAAAACGCAGCCCAAATCATGATGGCGCCCCCACCACTGTGCCGTGTAGAAAACATCTCAGGTGGGATCTCCCTGTCATGCCAGTAACGTTGGAAGCCATCAGGACCATCAAGGTTAAATTTTTTCTCATCAGAGAAGACAACTTTCTTCCACCTTTCAATGTCCCATGTTTGGTGCATCCTTGCAAAGTCCAAACGGGCAATTCTGTGGCGTTGAAGAAGACGTGGCCTTTGAAGACGTTTTTTGTTTCTGAAGCCCTTCTCTCGCAGATGCCGTCTGATGGTTATTGGGCTGCAGTCAGCACCAGTAATGGCCTTAATTTGGGTAGAGGATCGTCCCGTGTCTTGACGGACAGCCAATCGGATCCTGCGGCTCAGAGCTGGTGAAATTTTTTGGGGTCTACCACTTGACTTTTTTGTTCCATAACCCTCAGGATCATTTAAAAAATGCAAAATGACTGTCTTACTGCGTCCAACCTCAGCAGCGATGGCACGTTGTGAGAGGCCTTGCTTATGCAGCTCAACAATCCTACCACGTTCAAAGTCAGTGAGCTTTTTTGCTTTTGCCATCAGGAGGTCTTGACAGTGTAAAGACTTCACAGAAAATGACATGGAATCCAGATGTTTGCACAGCTTTTGGCTTTTAAAGACTATGGTCTTAAACTTTTGATCAGCTGAAAAAATCATGTTTGAGTATAAATGCAGTTTTCAGACAATTCCCTGCTCAAATGTTCTTGTCTCTTGCACTGATTTGTCATTTTAACATTGTGAAGCTCTACTTAGAACCTTCTTAAGATCCAATAGTGCAAAATGCTAATTCTTGCAAATTTTTGACTGGTCTTAAGATTTTGATCAGGAGTGTATTTCCCTCCATTAATCCCGGGTCTTCTCATCGTGGTGGAGCATACATTTTTTTTTTAACCCTTTTGCAGTTAGAATGGCTCCAAAATGTTATACAATTTGTAACGGCAACAGTTTCCTTTTTTCTTTATGGTTCGTATTTGGATCAGTATATGATTACATTAGCATCATCTCAAAAGGCAACATATCTAGGAGTTCAGGGCAGTTCCTTCTTAGTCAGTATGATGCAAGAAACAAGGTAGTTGTTGTGAGATCCCTCACAGCCCATATTTTCTTCATATTATATCCATGGATGTATCAATATTTCGACACAGCAGTTAAGTTCCAAGTTCAGTCAAAGTAACTTAATCATTTATAAGGAATATTTCACATCATTGACAAAAAGTAAAATATGAGGCATTTTACCAATTTAGTTGAGTACCAAGCTGTTTTATTAAAGCTCTGTTGTATTTTTCACTTCCTCTGTATATTATTGTGTCCACACTCCCTTTAGCTGCTTGTTGATGTGCACAACATGTGTTTCAACAGGACTTGTTACACGGGCGGATCCAGATGAAGACGCTGACCAATAAGTGGTACGAAGAAGTCCGCCAGGGGCCGTCGGGGTCTGAAGACGACGACGACGAAGCAGAGCTTCTGTAAACAATTTAGTTCCTATGAAAGCAGATACCATCTGTCCTGGGCTGTGGCTGTGTCTGTCGGTGACGATGAGCTTTTCACTGTTAGTCACGGGCAGCTCTAGTTTCTTCACCTGCTGCTAAGGTCATGTTGGTGAAACGCCTTAGCCGGTGCCTGTGGAGAATTGTTTTACTGGGTCAGGAACGTGAGAAGTCATCTTCCGAGTAAAAAGAGCGAAACTGTAACAGAAACAGTGGGTAAAAAAGAAACTTTATTCTATTATTAGTTTCTAAAGATACTGACTAGACTGGCTGTTCCACTGGGCTCCATTTCCTTTTGAAGACACAGGCGGAGATGTGTCCTGTTTTTTTTACTTTCATGATGGTCTTGTCCAAAGGGAAAAGTAGCAAAGAAACTGTGACGGGAATTTTTATGTTAATCAACACCGGGGTACTTCTTCCCTCTGTGTCTTTTAATTTTGTCTTTTCTTATCAAAATCTTTGGTAAATTTCACTTAAAGTAATGGTTTCCCTTGGGGTTGGAAAGGAGAAATAATAATAATAATAAAAAAAGGCTTGCTTCAAGCAAGATTTCAGAAGGGGAATTTTTAATAAGCTATACATTTAATCCTCTCTTTGCCTCTTCATTTATATGCTTTAATCCGTCGGAGTTAATTTATTTTAGAAAACATATAGGTAAACATATGCCATGAAGCTGAGAATGCAAATGATGAATGAGCCCCCCCCCCCCCCCCCCCCCCCCCAGCAACAAGGCAGCCAAAATAAATTCAGAAGAGAGTTAAAACAAGTGGGACGTGTCGAGGAAAACAAATCATTTTTATTAGAAAGCTTAGTTACGGGAGCATGATTAGTCCCCAGAAAATTGGAAATTACTTTCATTTCTGAGTACGATACCTGCACTTATCATTTTCTGGTGAGTTTTCTGGATCTGCACTGCGTCTGAAGCTGGTCTTTGAGGGTTACTTTTGCATTTTGCATACAGATGCGTACAAATGAATGTGAGGTAGATGATATTGGTTTAATGTCCATTTGCTGCTGTTTTCTGTATTTATTTAACAGAGGTATTTATCCACTTTTTGTCGGGTTTTGTATATGATTCTGTGATCATCACAGGATTACTGGAAAAGAAAGAATCTATATTAAATGAGATCCCCTATGCACTAAATTCTGCCCACTGTTTTTGTCTTCAGCAGCATTTTAAGAGCATCACCGAGGTGCATCTCAATGAATTCAAATATTGTCCGAAGTTCATTTATTCTAGTAATTCAGTTTAAAAAGTGAAATATTATTTATACACAGAGTGATGTATTAAAAGCACGTTCCTGTTAACAGATGATTATGGTTTATAGTTTAAAATCCAAATGACAATATAACAGAAGAACATAAGTTGGTAGCACCGTTTCCTTGCAGCAAGAAGGTCCCGGGTTCAAATCCTGGCCAGGGGTCTTTCTGCATGGAGTTTGCATGTTCTCCATGCGCATGTGTAGGTTCTCTCCGGGTACTCCGGCTTCTCCCCGCAGTCCAAAAAACATGACTGTTGGATTAATTGGTCTCTCCAACTTGCCCTTAGGTGTGCGTGCATGGTTGTTTGTCTGTGCTGCCCTGTGATGGACTGGCAATAGTTGCCCTGTTGTCGTTAATAGGCATTTGATTCATCAGAGGTCCGAGCATCTAGTTGCAACGATAACAGCTGGAACAATAACACAGCTTTCTTGGGACGTTAATAGAATCTTGAGCAGTTTATCGTCACACGTCTCATTCAACTCATCACCGCGCTACTTTCACAGACGTCAATCACAGCTGCAAAAAGACTTACAAGACAGACTGAAGACCAAAGACAAGAGAAAACCACAATATCATCTTTATAAGATGTAATACAATCTCCAAAACGGTTAGATATGAAATCTCAGAAAATGTCACTATGTTCAAGATAGATTGTGAGGCGTTTCAGCTTTCATCCACAATGTCCATGCACTGGTCAGCGTAATCTCTCAACACTTGGTGTGAGCTCCTTATGCATGAGTGACTGCATCAGTGGGGTGTGACAATGTGGTGATCCTGTGAATCTCCTGAGGCAACCATAGAGGTGCAAAAAGAGGAAGTTGAATGACTGCGTGACATATAAGCAAAGCGATGCTGCAGTGAAAGAAAAAAAGGAAATAAGAGAGTAAGCAATATTGCATATGTGCAGGGGCAAGTAGAGTCAATTGTACATCTTGAAAAAGTTCATTATTTTTTGTCACTCTTTTCAGAAAGTGAAACTTAAATTGATTTATTCTACAACAAGGGAAGTTTCTTTTTGATCACAAGACGAATAAAGATAATAAAAATACAAATGTCTGTCTCTGAATATTAGAATGTCACGTAAAATCTATTTAAAATAAAGGATTATTTAAACCTAAATGTCAGCCTTCGCAAACGCGTTTATTTTGCTGCACTCAATAATTGGTTAGGCCTCCTTTTGCATGAATTACCGCATCAATGCAACGTGGCATAGAGGGGCTCAGCCTGCGGCACTGCCTAGGTGTAATGGAAGCCCAGATTGCTTTGATAGAGGCTTTCGGGTCATTTACCTTGTTGTGTCGCGTGTCTCTCATCTTCCTCTTGAAAACACTCCATAGATTCTCTAAGGGGTTCAGGTCGGACCAGTTTGCTGGTCAATACAGCCCAGTAACACCGCTGTCATTGGACCAGCTTTTGGTACCTCTGGCAGTGTGGGCAGGTGCCAAGTCATGCTGGAAAATTAAATCAGCATAAAGCCTGTCGGATGAGGGAAGCGTGAGGTGATCTAAAGTCTCCTGGCAGGTGGCACCGCTGACTTTGGACTCGATAACACTGAACCAAAACCAGCATATGTCATGGCTCCCAGAATCATCGCTGCCTGTGGAAATCTCACACTGGATTACACGGATTCTGTTCTTCTCCAGGCTCTAGTACCTTGGTTTCCAATGAAAAATGCCTTGATGTGTTTTAAATGAAAACAAATTGTGCACCACTGGCTGATCTGTGCAAACCTGGTGCAAAACTACAGGAAACGTTTGACCTCTGTAATTGCAAACAAAGGCTACTGTACCAGATATTAACATTGATTTTCACAGGTGTTCAAATACTTACTTGCAGTAGTAACACACATAAATTGTTTAAAAAAATCATACATTGTGATCTCCAGATTTTTTTTTTTTTTTTAGATTAGGTCTCTCACAGTGGACATGCACTTAAGATGAAAATTTCAGACCCCTCCATAATTTCTAAGTGGGAGAACTTGCAAAGTCGCAGGGTTTTAAAATACTTATTTTCCTCACTGTGTAAATGCCTAAACTACCCTGCTCTGTAATGAACCTGTGTAGTTGTAATTTGTATGATATTACTGAAATTAACTTCTGTTGAACGTTTATGCAAGATTTGAATAAATTAAGATTCATGAATTGATTAAGATTAATTAAGACTGATATGTTTCAGTTATACCCACCAAGTGATCATTATTCTGGTGCTTTTCCTTTTCACTTTCCATTTTCTTTTCATGTGATGCCTGAGCTAATTAGCTGATAGATTACATAAAGAAGAAGAGGGAGATGACAAGGAGCCTGGCTTGAGACGGCGAGCTGGAGCTAGCCAGCTCCATCGGTGCAATTAAAAGACATAAAGAAGGTTAATGCGTAGTCCTGCTGGAGAAAACACCCTGTGACCTGCAGTCAAAGCTTTTATGCTCGGCCCAAGTACAGCACGGCGCTGTCATGGCCTGAAAAGCCTCTCCCGAGACCTCATTAGGATATTGAGGAGGCACCGGTGGTAGACAGCAGGAAAATTAATAAATTAAACTTCATAATGCATTCTTCAAGTCTGCGGCGTGAATAATGTTGGCAGCAGGTTCAGATGCGTGAAAATTACATTTTGCTATAAATAAACGACACTATAATCAATCTATTTCTTACTACACAGTTTGCTGTTTGAAGGCCTTTTTTATTATTATTTAGCCATAAGATTTTAAATGTAAAACGTGGTTGAGTAGATTATGCAATGGCAAAACACCAAACTGCTGATTAAGGTTTTGTAATAATTATCTAGAACCAGTAGGGGGCGTCTCAACCCACTGCATTAGTCCATAAAAAATTAATGACAGCAGATGAGAGTGGATGATAATGTTTCATAACTGCCGGTCCATTAGCCAGTTAAAACCACTAAATTACCAGTGATTATACACCACTGGGAGAGGAGTAAATTCATTTTACTGAACTTGTGATTTTTTTTTATCAATTATCCCTACATATTAAAACTGTCTGAGCAGTTCAGTGTGATTTATCACAAAATGTTTCAGCAGTATGCCCTCTGTCAACATTTTTGATTTTACCAACTACTACCATAGACCGTTCCTTCAAGTTTGTATTCGTTTTGCTCCATTTCTCCATTTGCTTCAATGATCTAACACAGAAACCAGAGAGCATCAGTGGCCACGTTTTGCCTCGTAACTGAAATGCATCCTGGATTTATTCATCTATCCTTCGCTTGAGCCAAACGTTCTGTTTGAAAGGGAGCGCAGATCATGACTCATGTTGTCCTACAACTTTCTTAAATGAAAGATTAATAATTACTCAGTGAATTAATCATGCCAGCGCCTCTGCCAAATGTGAAATATTGCCACGTTAGTTGGGCAAATTGGAAGAGGAGAAGCAGCAGCAGTGATTTTTGATTTCAGTTTGCACACTGCATGATTCACAGTCACACATGGATAGTTTTGGATTATGCACGTTATTTATGGGTCCTGCTTTGGACAGGAGAATGTGTGATGAATTTTTTATAGTCTCTTGAGGAGATTCCATGAATCCATATTTCCTGACAGCATTCATTCAGCATGGAAGCCTTGCTGAATGAATGCTGAATATATATATATATATATATATATATATATATATATATATATATATATATATATATATATATATATAAAAACCTAACCCTACATATAGATAGATATAGATATACACACGCACACATCAAAGCAGACACTGGGTAATAAAATCTCTCTCACTTAGTGAATTATTGAAATAGTGTGTTTTTTCCCCAATATTTTTTAGTTATTCAGTAAGTTTGTGTCTTGACTATTTCAGGGCTTGGGCTCAGAATCATAAATATGTCTACATTCCTGCAATCCAGACTTGAAGCCCAGTCCTTCCCTGCAGTGTGTATAAGTCTGGTAAACGAAATGGGAGTACATAAATGTTTACATATGTTCACACACACACACACGTATATATATATATATATATATATATATACAAACTGTATTCCCTCTCCCTTTTTCCATCCATCCATATTAATCCTTACTCCTTGTTTATGTAATTTTTGCAGGTTCCAGATTTGAAGACTGAAAACTTAAATTTCCCGTAACGTTCTGTTTAATTCAATTCAATTCAATTTTATTTATATAGCGCCAATTCATGAAACATGTCATATCAAGACACTTTACAAAGTCAAATTCAATCATATTATACAGATTGGGTCAGATTATACAGAATGGTCAAAAATCTCCTATATAAGAAAACCAGTTGATTGCTTCAAAATCCTGACAAGCAGCATTCACTCCTGGAGAAGCGTAGAGCTACAGGGAGAGTCATCTGCATTGTCCATGGCTTTGCAGCAATCCCTCATACTGAGCAAGCATGAAGCGACAGTGGAAAGAAAAACTCCCCATTAACGGGAAGGAAAAACCTCCAGCAGAACTGGGCTCAGTATGAACGGTCATCTGCCTCGACCGACTGGGGTTACAGAAGACAGAGCAGAGACACAACAAGAGAGACAAAAAAGCACAGAAGCACACATTGATCTAGTAATCTGTTCTACGTTAGATGGTAATAGCGGGTGATCTGTCTTCCTTAGACTTAGACTTAGACTTAGACTTTCTTTATTGTCATTTTGTATACACAGAGTGCACACAGAACGAAATTTCGTTTTTCACACAGCTCAGAAAGATTGCAGTAACTCTACAGGATACCTTGCAGTGAATTACAGTACAGGATAAAAAGTGCCTGGATGATGTCACAGTTAACAGAACGCCAGACCAGGTGTACCTACTATGAAGAAAAAAGAGAGAGAACAGAAAGTTAAAAGCTGAAATGACAACAGTCATTTCAATGTAATGCAATGCAAAACTGGAGAACAGTAGAAATCAGTAGAGTGAGAAAAATAGGCCCTGATGTCCTCCAGTAGCCTAAGCCTATAGCAGCATAACTATAGAGGTAGCTCAGAGTAACATGAGCCACTCTAGTTATAAGCTTTGTCAAAAACGAAGGTTTTAAGATTAGTCTTAAAAGTAGACAGGGTGTCTGCCTCACGGACCAAAACTGGGAGTTGGTTCCACAGGAGAGGAGCCTGATAGCTAAAGGATCTGCCTCCCATTCTACTTTTAGAGACTCTAGGAACCACCAGCAGACCTGCAGTCTGAGAGCGAAGAGCTCTGTTAGGAACATACGGGGTAATCAGAGCTCTGATATATGATGGAGCTTGATTATTAAGGGCTTTATATGTTAGAAGAAGAATTTTAAATTCTATTCTTGATTTAACAGGAAGCCAATGAAGGGAAGCTAAAATTGGAGAAATATGATCCCTCTTGTTGATTTTCATCAGAACTCTTGCTGCAGCATTTTGGATCAGCTGAAGACTTTGAACTGCATTTTGTGGACTTCCTGATAGTAAAGAATTACAATAGTCCAGCCTTGATGTAACAAATGCATGGACTAGTTTTTCAGCATCACCCCTGGACAGAATGTTTCTAATTTTGGCGATATTCCTGAGGTGAAAAAAGGAAACTCTGGAAACCTGTTTAATATGGATTTAAATGACATGTCTTGGTCAAAAATAACACCAAGATTTTTTACTTTTTTACCAGACGCCAAGTTAATGCCATCCAGATTAAGTGGTTTATTAAGAGGTTTATTTTTTGAGGACCCTGGTCCAAAGATTACAACTTCTGTCTTGTCAGAATTTAAGTGCAGGAAATTTAAAGTCATCCAGCTTTTGATGTCATCAAGACATGACTGAAGTTGTTTACATATTTTTAAACCAGTAAATAACTTCCATCTACATGTCATTTATGGACAGCTTTAATATTGCTTGTATAGTTGTTTGGAGAGATGTCCAAATTGTCATAGTGCAGACTTTTATTTTTTTGCCCTGTAAAGAGGGTAAATTGCAGTTTTTTTCCCAGTACAGATACTGAATATCTCAGACAAGTTACGAGTAAAAATATGTGCAGCTATTTAAGAAAGGGCCTATTCATGGCTGATTTGTTATATATATATATATATATATATATATATATATATATATATATATATATATATATATATATATATATATATAGATAGATAGATAGATAGATAGATAGATAGATAGATAGATAGATAGATAGATAAGGTTAGACACCAGTTTAAACCGACAATGTGCTTTATATTTATAGAAAAGCAAATTTTTATATTTGAACCAGATGGCAGCTATTTAGGGGTTACTATTACAAATTTTTTTATGAGATCAGCTCTGGGAGATTTGGAACTGAGGCTGGATTTGAATAGACACACAAGGCACACCTTGTACATTACATAGGGGAAGACAGAGAACAGGACAAGAAGGTTAATTTTTATTTTTATTCATCTATTTTTATTAAATTTATTTAAACTAAGCCAAAACAGCCAAACTGGGCTGGAATATAACTTGTACTTCATAACTTATAACTTAAATAACTTTTTTTACAGGACATTACAGGACAAGCTGTCAATGTCAGATACCATCAATTGACGAAATTATTTGGAAAAATGTGAACCTAAGCATGTGAAGACACGTTATATACATTAAAACGTGACACAGAAAATACATGACAAATTTAGGGGGCAAATATTTTGTTTAGGAGCCGGAAAAGGCAAAAATGATAATTCAGACTTTTTAAATGAAAATAAATAATTTCATAGTTATACATATACAACTTGTTGTCATTTTACGCATTTTGAAGTAAGAAATGTAAGTGGCTTTCCCTGAGATTTTTAATTATCTGTTAAAATGAATAAAAACTCTGCCACATCCTCTGCTGTTTGTTGTCTGTCTCTCAGCTAGGTATTTAGATGTCAGTGGAAAAAAATTCAGTGCAGCTCTTTTCTGCTTTTGTGTCGGTTACAAAGACATCTGGGTTACAGACGCTTTGCAAACTGGATTGGCTTCATTTGGCTGCCATCAGTGTGGAAAATAAATTTCACACAAAAACCTGGAGACACTGCAATTGTCCTGGCACCTGAGGTGAGACGTTTGTGGCTTTGGGATTTGTATTAATCTCATTAACTAACACTTTTCCAACACATAAAACACAGTCTTTTATGTAAACAACGGTGAGTGTGTGCTCTGTGGGCAATTGTGTGTGTGTGTGTGTGCTGACTGATAACTGGTGTGAATGAGAGCGAACACAACGTGTATGTTTGCAGGTTTAATCGGCCACTCAGCAGAAAGAGACATAAAGTCAATGGTGGCAATGAGAGTAATCAATGATGCACAGTACAGACTAATGGATACCATTCTGGTGGCTATCACACGATCGGACTAACAGTTTTATGTTAGTGGCATGCATTGGCATTTAATCAGAAATCCATCCAGAAAGAAGATCATTAGTTGGAGAGAGTAAAGGGAGAAAAGAAAATAACACATCCATTGGCAGTCATTCTAGCAGTACCAACAAAATAAAAGTTTTTTAACAGAAACGTATGTGATGGAGGGACAGAAACTTTGTAAATCCTCAACAAATGACAGATTACAGAACACAATCTTTTCAAAAATCTACCTATTAATACCTGCCTATGTTCTGTCATAACGCGTCTACGATCTGCATACTCCTCACAAGATAATTTGATTACTTACACTGATCTAATTTCAATTAAAATAACCAGTTGAAACTGCTGCAGTGTCATTTTCATAGTCCGTCTTAATCCGATTGATTTCAGAACAATGCAGGGCATGTAAGAACGCCCATTGAATGCATTGACGAACAGGATGGTTAGCTGTGTCTTACTGCTTGAGTGTCCAGGGCCAGATAAGGTCTTAACGGGGTTTCCCTTAAAACGCCTTCATGTCAAAGTAATTTAATTAAGTTCTGAGCGATATAAAACATAAAAAAACATAAAAACAATCTGTCTGTGGTAGAGGGTAGCAATAGATTAAAATCAACATTTTGATATGACGTCCAGTGTCTACAGTCATTTACAGTGTTTTAGATTCATTCAGAGGCTTTTATCTGCAGCATGAACATATAACCCATTTGACCTAGTAGCTTACTGCCTCGGACCTGATTTGAATATCATTTAGCCTTAATTAGTGGCCAAGATTGTTTTTGATTACACATTCCAAAAAGGATCCACTGGGTCTTTGAGTGAAATAATGTGTATTGAAACAATAATCAAGAAGGGGGGGGGGGGGGGGGGGGTCAACAAAATCTTCAACCAGAATATGAACCATCGTTGTTTTCAAGCTATTGCAGATGAAGGTGTGAATCTCCAAATCAGAATCAATCTTATTGGCCAAGATTGTGTGACCTGACTCTCGCCAGATGGATGTCGTTCCGCCGCACATCCATCTGTAATCGCTGCCATTGGCAGGGATTTCAATGCCAGATAAAATGGACGAGCCAATCAGGATGGGCATGCGGGATTTCTGTAGCTGTGACGTATCAGAGAACCCATTGTTTGGATTCAGACCACAATGGCATTTCACAGCTAGGAAGCAAGAGGTAACATTAATGCTGCTATTTCATCAGTGTTGTCCAATCTACCAAAAATGTATTCTTTAAAAGAACACTAGAGAACGGATTTGAAGACTTTTTTCAGGGGAAACAATGTTTCCACCCTTGCCAAACCCTCCTGTGCAGGTTTGGCAAGAGCTTGATCTTCCCTAACGTCAGCGTCACGGGTTGGTTTCAATGTGAGTGGTTGAAGTTGCATGTCAGTAAAGATGACGGACAAGTGGTTCATCCAATCACATGCAGGGATTTTTGATAAGGACCCTCCTTCTAAAATACATCTTCAATGGTGCAATCCCAGAAGGACGAGTGGAGCTCTGCGGAACGAAATCCATCCCGTGAGTCAGCTTAAAGATTGTGTGCACAAGCAACAAATTTGACTTTTGGCTTAAAGTGCTTACGGTGTGCAGATCAATATATAAGATTTAAAGGAAATAAACAAAGGATAAAAGGAACAGTATGTGCATCAATGTGTTTGTACAGTCATTAAAAAAAAGATAAAAAAGAAAGCAGGTTGTGATGTGCAAATATGCTAATTTTATTTCACAGCAGAGTAGCTGACTGCTCGGGCTGTAAGGTGCTCACTGGGTTCATCAGAGCGGCGGCCTGAGGGAAGAAGCTGTCTTTAGATTAACAACATTCTCAGAGTTGCTGAAACTTATATTTAGATCCAAGCCACTCAAAATCGACAATCCTGATGATGGATGAGGAAATACTGGAGGAGAACCCAGGAGAAAAATGCTGTTATGTGCATCGGAAATCATGCATAAGTATCATAAAGCCTGTCAGGATGCTTTGTCATCTAAGTACAACACTGGCTTCCTTTTTACAGCTTACTGAACGTTTTCAGACTTTTTAAGAATCTTATCAGTGAGTTAAATTGTGCAGTAAGGCTTTTTGTTCTTCTGATGGTAGAGCAGATGTCCAGCATATCAATGGTCTGTTGTTGAAAGTGATTGATAATACATTTATCAATGAGTCAAAATAGATCAATAGGAAGATAAAAACACACCATGGATTTGTATCACAAGACTGTTTATAAAAAGATAGGTAAGGATATTTAGTTTGATTGTTCTTGCTAATTATCTCTATCACACCACCTTCAAAACCATAAATAATACAAATTGTGTTATTTCTCATTAATGTTTGCATAGAATCAAAAATGCAGGCTTGATACAGGGCAACTGAATATTTTTTTTACTATCTTCTCATGTGAACTGGTGGAAACTGCCGTGAAAATGAGCAAGTGCAACAGAGGACAAGACGGAGCCTTGTATTAGACCCTTAGGCCATCCGTCCGTCTGGCTGTGTTACAGGAACTTTCAGACTGCCTGATCACATCCCAGCTGTTTGGAAATTATAGTGTTTATGATTAGGATCTGATCAGGAGACCGAGCCGTGACAGTTAAACGGGTCGCAAAATAAATGCACTTCAGCTGTTCAAACACAATCACGTCAAACTAGGGAGAAAACTCCTCCAGAAGATACAGTTATACCACAAATAACATTATATGTAATTATGTTTTTGTTCCCAAAAGGGTTTATTCTGTGAAGATTTCTTTAATGAATTATATTTCATATATTACATTATATATTCTAAGATTTTCTATTAAATATTATCTGCACCAGTCCAGTACACCTACGTACATCTCTTACCTTTTCAATTATTATTTTACCTTTTTAATTTTGAGCTTTGTACTATACTTTTTTTTGTTTTTGTTTTTTATGTATTTTTCTATTTCCATTATGCTAACATGTTATGTTCACTTCTGCATTGTGTGTTTTTATACTATACTGTGAAACACTTCATAACCAGGCCTCCTCCTAGGCTACAGAACATTTTCCACAATACATTACAACTTCTTTTGAACCCACAATAGGAAATGTGGTTAAAGTTTTTAAAAGGCCCTCCAACAAGATCACCCTTAATTGTGTTTTAATGCAAATCTTTACATTGATGTGTGAAATATCCTGCAATGTGGGGGCTTCTCAGGAGGTTTCTGCCTTTTCCAGTCCTGCAATTATAGTGCAACATGCAAGAACATTAATGAGTACGATAAATACCTCTGAATGACAAAGTGAAAAGTGACCATAGCTCATTATGCGTCTCACCTGGTCCAGACTGAGGCCTTATTATGAAAAATCAAACAAACGTTTATCTCTTGAGATCAGCTAATTCACAAAGCACACGGATCAATTTTTCTTTGAATGGTGCTTTACTTGCTTTTAATTAGGTTTATTCACTCAGTGATGTAGGTTAAGAGCTCTTCACAGTCTACCCTGTTTGAGCCATTTTAGAGGTTTACAAAGTCGATGAGGAAACCTCTGTCCTGTCTCAGTGGTCTGTTTAAATCATTAGTCAGAAGCACAGAATCTTCAAGGCTGGTTAGATAGTCAATAAAACTCTGGCATTTTTAGCATCTATCTATCTATCTATCTATCTATCTATCTATCTATCTATCTATCTATCTATCTATCTATCTATCTATCTATCTATCTATCTATCTATCTATCTATCTATCTATCTATCTATCTATCTGTCTGTCTGTCTGTCTGTCTGTCTGTCTGTCTGTCTGTCTGTCTGTCTGTCTGTCTGTCTGTCTGTCTGTCTGTCTGTCTGTCTGTCTGTCTGTCTGTCTGTCTGTCTGTCTGTCTGTCTGTCTGTCTGTCTGTCTGTCTGTCTGTCTGTCTGTCTGTCTGTCTGTCTTTCTGTCTGTCTGTCTGTCTGTCTGTCTGTCTGTCTGTCCGTCCGTCTGTCTGTAACATACATAGACACATGCATACTATAAGTGAACAATAAAGAATATAGAGAGGAGTGTAATTGAAAAAGTGTTTTTGCCTTACTGAAAAGTACTTCTAGATAGTATTTTAAACTGAATGCATTTTGTATGACGTTTGCAGAAGATCTCTGAAACAATCACTTCCAAAAACTTAATTTCAGTGACTGTCTTTACATTCACATACTCTATTGTAATTTGTAAATCACTGTTACTTTTACAATTCCCATTTTTTTTGTTTCTAAAGTGAAAAATATTTGCCTAAAGCAGCACTGTGTAAGTTTTGGCCCAAGTACTAATTTGAGATATATTAAAGGATTTGCATGTTAATATACAACACTTATGGGTGCTCCGTGTGGGCTGCCCTTCTCAAAAAATTCGCCTGTGTAACTTGAGAGGGTCGTAACCATTGCTGATTGGGTCATGTGTCCTAGAGCACTGCTTTATGGCAGTCTGAGCTCCCCATAAACAGTAGAACTAATCTTACGTGCTTCTACTTTTCTCATCCTCAAGTCAAAGTTTTTAATGGCCATGGGTATTATTACAAAATACAGTAAATATAGTTCACAAACCTGCATGTCAGCTCTTCTATGTTGAAGTTCCTGCAGCTTTTCAAAATCAGATGATTGAGCCTGTGGTCTGCTCCGTCTCCCTCTCCCCCTGGCTCTGCCTCGTCCTCTCCCTCTAGATTACCCTCAGAGAGCAGGGTAATCTAGAGGGGTCAATGTGGCCTTGTCTTTAAAAGTCAGTTCATGATTTCTCAATCTGCTGGTCCAATGTGGTTTGCTATCAGATTCCAAAACACGGGGGGAGACTGTTTAATTTTGCGATAGTGCAGTGTTGCCAGTGGCCTTCAGGAGCACTAAACCTTTAAGTTACAGGTCTAGTGCACCCAGTTGCTAAAATTTACGCAGTGCTACTTTGATATATACCACTTGTTTAGTTTCCATAACTCTGAACTCTGAATTGATTCCTGCCAGCAGCTGCTATAAATTCTCACCTGTTCAAAAAAGATCAATATCATATACAAACAAGACAAAATTAAATATTTTAGAAACTTTATGTCATTTATGTATAAAATAAACAGTATTGGTCCCAGTACTGACTCCTGGGGGACACCACAATGTCATACAATGATGACTGAAAGACACATTTGCACAAATTGTTGCCTGTTGCTTAGATAGCTTTTCATCCAGTTCAGAACTACTCCCTTAATACCATATCACCCTAATGTATTGATCAATATGTTACGATTGACTGTATCAAACATGTATTTTTAAATCAATAACTACACCAACTACTAATTTATTTTTGTCTGAGGGGCTGCTTTTAATAAATCAAGAACTGCCATTGCAGTGGCTCTTTGTGACCTAAATCCTTTTGACTGCCAGAAAGCAGTTCATATTTATTCATAAATCTACATCAATAATGTAATACACACAATTTTTCCAAAATTTGAAAAAGAAATAGTTGAAGAAACAGGCCTATGATTAATTAAATGTCATATGTCCCCAGTTTTATATAACAGCATGACTTTGCAGATTTTAGTATTTTCTGTAAATTTTCTGGTTTGAAATGACAGGTTACAGATGAATGCCAGCGGCTGCATTATTTCCTCAATGTCCTTCTTAATTAGTGCCATATTGATGCCATCCCAGTCAGTTCACCTTTTGTTATGTCTTTAATTTAATATTTTTTGTAACAGCTCTAAGTTTGTCAGTCACCAACATTTTTTTTTAATTATCATTCTGTTCTCTGTCCATTTTTGTATGCATTCATCAGTGTTGATTCTTTTTCTCTTTTCAATCTCTTGTTAGTCTTTATCACCGGAAAAGTGTGGAAGGTGAGCAAAGACTAAAGTCTTTTGGCAAGCAAGAAGAAAAAGTTGAGCTGTCCTTGGGCTCTGTGTCCCCGCAACCTTACCCAGATTGAATGACAAAATGAGATGGTTTTGGAGAGGAATGCCTCCCCATAAAAAACACAAATTAAAGTGAAACATATTCCTGCAATCTAAGTATATACAGCAAAATTAATATACACTAAGATTATCAGGAGTTAGGACTTCTTCTTCGGGGAAAGATATAAAAACTTAAAAGATATGACTGTACATGTAAGTTATATACATACATCTTTGCAATTTTCATTCATTGAAATGTACATGTATGAACAAGTGACTGGGTGATCCTTTTTTTCATCTCTTCGGTGTGTAAACTATTCTGATCTTTGGAGAAAAAAACACCATGATTTATAGACTGTAAAATCATGAAAAGTAACTTAAAAACAACAAGTACAGGGCATTTAAGCATGCTGATTTCATTAGCTAATGTGCATTTATAAGACTTAATTGTTTGGAATGAAAGGAAAAATGCTTGTTTTATTAGATTTTATACTTTTCCATTCATTTCACTGATGGAAAACGGTAAGTTAGAGTACACTGACTGAGTCCAGCAGGAACAGATTCTATTGTCCAAAGGGCTAAAAAGAGAGTTTTTTTTCTCTGTTCAAATATCTCCGTTAGTTTCAGTGCTAATTTTAGCTGGCCCTTAAATTGAACACATTCAGGTTGGGTGATTTAAATAAGATACCATTTGGGCTTTGTGAACTGCCATTAAGCCATTAAGAACAAACTGCACACCAGATTTTCTCCTTCCACGGACATTGTGAAACATCAGCAATAAAAGGCCGTTTCCTGCCACAAATGATCTCTAATGGATAATCATTCCGTTTTATTATCTCATACATGTCACACTGTCATATTACACAGCATGTCTTTCAGTGCTGTAGGGGTTCTGGCGGATAAACTATCAGTGGCAATACAAGGCGAGAAACTGGTGGAAGTGTCTTCATGGATGAAGGGATTAGGATCAGCACTACTCTCTTTGCATGAGGTTACACCATAAAGGTACACCAAATGGATGAAATCTCTACTTATCTTATTAAATCTCTAAGGGCTTCTAAATATAAGGGAAAGCGTTTGATAGGACTCAGTCTTTAAGATTGGCATTAAATTACAGATTTGTTATAACAAGACGACAGCAGATCTGGCTGTGTCATTAGGCTTTTGCCCATGCAGTGATGTTTCTCCATCATGTATGTATCCAAGCACCCATGAACACATTGTAGGAGATTAATCCTTGTGGTGCAGCAAAATACATTTTGAGGTGCGATCTGAAAAAGCCAGAAATAAAATAAAGATAATACATAGTGAAACGTTACATGTTCTAGTCAGGATTGCATCAGGTAGACACTTCAGAATGTCTTTGGGCAAATGATCCACAAAGACACAAAAAAGATTTCAGCTGCAATAATTTTATATTTTCTGTGTGACTCTCTCTCTCTCTCTCTCTCTCTCTCTCTCTCTCTCTCTCTCTCTCTCTCTCTCTCTGTGAGTGATGGCGTGTGAGTGAGGAGCTAAGAGTGATTTGCTGGTTTGTTTCAACTTTTCGTAGTTTTTGAGAAAACTATTTCTTTTTTTTCCCCGCTGTGTGTGTTTGTAAGTTGTTACTTTATTATTTTCTGTTGAAAGGGCTGTTTCTTTTTATGTGGTTGTGAGTGTGTGTGTGTGCGTGTGTGGGGAATTGTTTGTGAGGGCAGCGTGCTCTGGGGCACAATGCCGGTGATGGAGGCTGTACCTGCGGAGTTTGAGAAGCTGACTCGCAGACATGCGATCAAGCTTTTCCCCGCGGTGCAGTGCTCGGTGGAGGAGGCCGGGCTGGCTGTGGGAGAGGTGGTTGGGTGTGACTGTGTGAGGTCTGCCTCACGCATGAACGGGGCCATTGTTATGTTTTTAGACAGCACGGCTAAGGTTGGTGAGGTGGTGGAAAGGGGAGTGGTGATCAAAGATACCTTCACTCCCGTCTCCCCTCTCGTTAACCCAGCCACAAAGATAATGATTTCTAACGCCCCCCCGTTCATTAAAAATGAATTGCTGGGGAAGGAGCTATCTAGATATGGACAACTTGTGTCGCCGATTACGATGGTTTCTTTGGGGTGTAAATCTCCTAAACTGAAACATGTTGTGTGTCATAGAAGACAGGTGTACATGATCCTGAAGGAGAGAAAGACTGATCTGAGCCTGTCTTTCTCGGTTAAAATTGATAGTTTTAATTATGTGGTTTACATTTCCTCAGAAACAATGAAATGTTTTGGTTGTGGGGCGGAGGGGCACCTGATCCGCTCCTGCCCGGAAGGTGGCGGAGCGCGGCGGGCGGCTCCGGGGGGGGATCCGCCCGGTGCTGCTGCGGTAGCTCCGGGGGGGGATCTGCCTGGTGCTGCTGCGGTGGCTCCGGGGGGGGATCCGCCCGGTGCTGCTGCGGTGGCTCCGGGGGGGGATCCGCCCGGTGCTGCTGCGGTAGCTGCGGGGGGGGATCTGCCCGGTGCTGCTGCGGTAGCTCCGGTGGGGGATCCGCCCGGTGCTGCTGCGGTAGCTCCGGGGGGGGATCCGCCCGCGGATGCAGCTCCTGCCCCGGTAACCGTGTGGGGCACCCCAGTGGCTGCCGGGAGGCCGGGTTCTCCTGCTCCGGTGGGGCCGCCCGTCGCGGATGATCCTCCCGCGGCGCCGGTCCCTGTGGTTGCGGGGGACCCGGTTCCGGTAGTATGTGCCGAGGCAAAAAGTGAAGCCATGACAGGCGAGCAGAGTGACATGTTTCAAGAAATTATGGAGGAGGATATGTCTGATGACGATCTCCTCAAAATGTCTCAGAAAAGAAAACATTTTGAAGCAGGAAAAAAGAACAGTAAAACAAAGAAAATAAGTGTCCGGATGTCCACAGAGTCAGAGAGTGACTTTCCCCTGACTCAGGAGGATTCTCAGTGTAGATATTCTCCTGAGAAAATAAAAAGTTTTCTAGAACAGACTAAAGGCTCCAGGCTGCCTAACGTAGGGGATTTCTTCCCAGACCTTCAGCTGTTTATCAGGTCAGCCAGGCCTCTCACCAGGAAGAGCAGTGGGGAGGAGGTTTTAACAGATCAGGAAATATACAGACTGAAAAAACTCTTACTGAAGGTAAAAGCTCAAATCGTCAACGATGAAGATGAGTTTTAGATGTTTTCTACCTTTTACTGCTCCTCTTACTGTTATTCTTTTTTTATCCATGTGTGACTTCAATATCAGTACCTTAAACCTGAACGGGGCCAGGTCTGATCTTAAAAGAGCTGCTCTTTTTAAACTGATGGAGACAAAAAGAATCGATGTCATGTTTGTTCAGGAAACTCACAGCACTACAGACAATGAAAGTGACTGGAAAAGGGCTTTTAAAGGGGAGGTGGTTTTAAGTCACAGGTCCAGTCTGAGTGGAGGAGTGGGGATTTTATTTGCTCAGGGTTTTGTACCTTTTTCTATTACTGCTGATGAAGTCGTTCCAGGTTCTTTATTGAAAGTTAAAGCTGTCTTTGAAAATGTGGAACTTGTGTTTTTAAATGTCTATTCTCCCACTAATGCGGTGGACAGGGTAGTTTTTTTAAATAATCTAAGCGACTGTGTCAAGAACTGTGAGGATGATGGTTTTATGTTTTTGGGGGGTGATTTTAACTGCACAGAAAATCCAACCCTAGACAGGAACCATCCTGAACCACATCCTCCTTCATCTCACACACTCAGACAGCTGATGGGGAACCATGAGCTGAGTGATGTGTGGAGGGTTTTTAACAGTCAGCAGAGACAGTACACCTGGAGCCACAGCAGGGAGGGGGTTCTATCTCTGGCCAGACTGGACCGCTTTTATTGTTTTAAACACCACTTGAATATTTTTAAGAGGTGTTTTATTCAGCCTGTGGGTTGTAGTGACCATTTTTTGGTCTCTTGTCGTGTTTTTATCAAAAACACCCGTTTAAAGAGCGCTTATTGGCATTTTAACACGGGCCTTTTAAATGACCAGGCTTTTAGAACTGCTTTTAAGCTTTTTTGGGAATCCCACAGAGAGAGCAGGCCTGCCTTTACCAACATACAACAGTGGTGGGATTTTGGTAAAACACAGATAAAACAGCTCTGCCAGCAGTTCACTCGCGGTGTCACTACAAACTTAACTCGGTCCATGAAAGATCTGGAGACGCAGGTGGTGGAGCTGCAGGCTTTAGCAGACTCTACAGCAAATCGAGGGCTATTAGATTCCCTCAAGTCAAAAAAATCGGCCATAGCCAACCTGTTGGGCGTCTCAGCACAGGGGGCGCTGGTCAGGTCTAGGTTTATGAATATTACACAGATGGACGCCCCATCGCGCTTCTTCTTTGGGCTGGAGCGGAAAAATGGACAAAGGAAAACCATCCATTCTTTACGAACTGGTAGCGGCTCTGAAGTCTCAGACTCATCTGAGATCAGGAAGTGTGCTGCCGAGTTTTATGGAGACCTGTATAAGAGTGAGTGGACCCATGATCCAGATGTGCACAGCAGCTTCCTCAGCGGTCTCCCTCAGGTCAGTGAGGCTGACAACAGCAAGCTGGCAGCAGAGGTGACGCTGCAGGAGCTCCACACTGCCACCATGAGCCTGCAGAGCGGCAGAGCTCCAGGTATGGACGGCCTTCCTGCTGACTTTTACAAGTCTTTCTGGTCTATAATAGGACCAGATTTACTAGAGGTGATCAGTGAAGGCCTAAAGACCGGCAGACTGCCCCTGAGCTGCAGGAGGGCGGCAATAACCCTGCTGCCTAAAAAGGGAGACCTGCAGGAGCTGAAGAACTGGAGGCCGGTCTCATTGCTGTGCACGGATTATAAGATCCTGTCCAAAGCTCTGGCCCTTAGACTAAGGGAGGTGATGGCGTCCATCATCCACCCTGACCAGACCTACTGTGTGCCCGGCAGGCTCATCAGTGACAACGTCACTTTAATTCGAGACATTTTGGAGCTCTCCAGTTCATTGGGCATAGAGGTTGGTCTGATTTCAATAGACCAAGAAAAGGCTTTTGACCGGGTTGAACACCAATACTTGTGGCAGACTCTCGCTGCTTTTGGGTTCAACCATGGTTTCATAGCCATGGTCCGAGCTCTCTATAGTGACATTGCGAGTGTTCTGAAAATTAACGGTGGGCTGAGTGCACCATTTGGGATCCAGAGAGGGGTAAGGCAGGGCTGCTCTCTCTCTGGGATGCTATATTCGGTAGCCATCGAGCCTCTGCTCCACAAACTTAGAGCTACACTTACAGGTGTGGTTTTCCCCCAGTGTCCCGTGTCTTTTAAACTGTCTGTGTACGCTGATGATCTCGTTGTTTTAGTTAATTCACAACGAGATATTGACATTTTAGCTGACACTGTGAAGGATTTTGGTTTTATCTCATCTGCCAGAGTGAACTGGGGTAAAAGCGAGGCTCTGATGGCGGGAGGAGAGCTGGGGGGCTGGCTCAGGCTGCCCGGTGGCCTACAGTGGAAAAAAGGAGGTTTCAAATATCTTGGAGTCTTTTTGGGGGATGAGAACTACACAAATAAAAACTGGGACCTTGTCCTGGAGCAGGTCAAAGGTCGGCTGGGGAAGTGGAGGTGGCTACTCCCAAAAATGTCCTACAGAGGCCGAACCTTAATAGCCAATAACCTGGTCTCATCTTCCTTGTGGCACCGGCTGGCTTGTGTTGATCCTCCAGTTACTCTCCTGTCAAAAGTTCAGTCAGTTTTAGTTGATTTCATTTGGGACAAGTTGCACTGGGTCCCACAGGGTGTCCTGTTTTTACCTAAAGAGGAGGGGGGGCAGGGCCTGGTCCATCTGGCCAGCAGGGGCGCAGCTTTCCGCCTCCAGTTTATCCAGAGACTACTGACCGGACCAAAGGATACTCTGTGGAGACCCTTGTCCCGCTGCATTCTGCAGGGTTTTAAAGGCCTGGGTCAGGATTTTAATTTGTTTTTAATGAACGTACCGAACATGAGCACATCTACTCTGCCTGCTTTTTATAAAAGTGTTTTTAGAGTGTGGAACCTGCTGAGGAAAGAGAGGAGGGGGCAGGTGGACTCCCTGTACTGGATCCTCCAGGAGCCGGTCCTTTGGGGGACCCGTCTGGACCTTCCCAGTTGGGCAGGTCAGAGTCTGTCTACAAGACTGCAGACTGCGGGGATTGTTACTCTGGGGCAGGTGGTGGCGCTGACTGGACCCCGGATGGACGATCCCTCTGGACTCGCTGCCCGGCTGGGACTGACGTCAGTGAGGGTCACACAGAAACTCACAGAACACTGGAAACAGAGACTCACAGGACACGAACGCCTGCTTCTAAACTCCGCTTCCAATCAAACAGTGACTGATGACCATCCTTTTCCTGCCATTTCCCTGGCACCGGATTTTAAAGACTGCTCTGGGATTTTAATGGAATATACACACCTCGCACCACTGGATGGTACCACAGGAAAAACATTTTACCGAATATTGGTGAAAGCAATTAACCAGAAAAAACTAGACAAGAGACCTGACACGCCATGGAGGAGATATCTGCAGCTGGCTCCTGCAGTCAGACCTGAGTGGAGGTCCTTCTACAAACCTCCACTCTCTAAAAGACATGCAGACATCCATTGGAGAGTCCTCCATGGGGTTATTGCAGTGAACTCTTTTGTGTCCACTATAAACCCAGCAGTAGAAGGCAAGTGTCCCTACTGCGACAAAAGAGAAACCGTGTTTCACTGTTTTTATGAGTGTCTTCGTCTTTTACCCTTGTTTCTGTTTTTACAATCTGTTTTCACCAAATGTGGAGAGGTTTTTACCAAGCAGTTATTTATTCTAGGTTTTAAATACACACGCCAGCACAAGAACAAGTGCCAGCTTTTAAACTTTGTTTTAGGGCAGGCCAAGATGGCGGTGTATTTTAGCCGGAGGAGGAAGGTGGAGGATGGTTTTACTGTTGAACCTGTCACTGTGTGTACAAATATGATGAAGTCCAGACTCCTTATTGATTTTAATTATTACAAAGCAGCAGGAGATCTGGACTCATTCCAGCAGGTTTGGTGTTTTAATCAGGTGTTATGTCGGGTGGAAAACCACACACTGCAGTTTGGAGATGTGCTCATGTGAATTAAGTATTTATTTATTCATTTATTTATTTACTCTGAGGAGTAAGGTTGTATAAATATGTCATGATCAAATGATTGTTTGGAAATGAACGGAAAATAAAGTTGATTTAAAAATCAAAAAAAAAATCTCTCTCTCTCTCTCTCTCTCTCTCTCTCTCTCTCTCTCTCTCTCTCTCTCTCTCTCTCTCTCTCTCTCTCTCTCTCTCTCTCTCTCTCTCTCTCTCTCTCTCTCTCTCTCTCTCTCTCTCTCTTCTTTACAGCCTTGCTTCATTGCTTACATGACCCAGTTTTGACCAGTCGTCAGCTGCTGGACAGATGGCCTCTCTATGGACTATAGCATACATCGTCATACAGGGAGCATCACAGTCATTTCAATCAGTCTACAAGATGCCCAGGGCCTTGGGCTGCAAAAAAAAAAATCCCCAAATCATCACGCTTTCACCACCATGCTCGAAATGTGTTGATTGCGCTTGTATCCCACATTTTGTTTTTGCCAAACGTTGCACAGAGCACCATGATTAAGCATCTAATGATTTCTTCTGTCTAACGGACCTTATTCTAAAACATATACTTCAGCTGCAATTTTTTTTTTTCAGGTGCAGTTTTATTTTTGTGCTGCTATATTATTTTTATTTTATTTTCTTAGTAATCCTACCAAACAGGTCATACTTGTTGAGTCTTTTTCTAATTGTACTGTCGTGCCCTTTTATGGAACAAGCTAACTATTGTCTCTGGAGTGTGACTAGTAGCCTTTGAATTATTTGCAATTTCTCCTTGCACTGTCCAACCTTGGGATGAAGCTGTTAGGATCTACTCTTCTGGCAAGATTGGCTATTGTTTAAAGCGTTTGATCTTTTGTGAATAATCTTTTGTTATGTAGAAAGATCCCCCTAAAATTGACAGAAAATGACCTTATTACTTGTAATGTTCTGTTCAGGTTTATGTTTGTTATTTGGTTAAGTAGCTCTTTCCTGCCTCTGGGTTTATTTCTGTTTTGGATTCTAGTTTAGCCTCTTTATTGTGTTAGTTATCTGGTCCCTGTATTAGATCTGGTTTTAGTTCTGTGCTTTGTTTGTTCTGTTTTATCTTAGGTCTAAGGTTTATTTTCTAATGTCCTGTCTGATCCCTTAATCACTTCCACCTGGGTTTGGTTAATTAGTCCCTCCCTGCTCACCTGTCTGGCCACCTATTTAAACCTCCCTCAGTTTTCTGTTTGTTGTCGGGACTTCACACATGTTTCACGTCCCCATGCCTTTTGTCTCAGTCCTCGTTTATTCTGGTAAGAGCTCTCCAGCATCCTGTATTCTACCTGTCTGTCCAATTACCAAGTCTGACCTGTTTGCCTTATTTTTTGAGTCTACCCAGTTCCTGTTGGTTTTTTGGTTCTGTGCTGGAAGTCTGCTTTTTTACTCTGCCTGGACTGTTTATGTTCTGCTTGCCATATCCACCACCATCATCATCATCTCCAATAAATCCTGTTTAAGCTTACCTGAAGTGTCTGGCTGAAAACCGGGTTCACATCCTCCTTAAATCATTACATTACTTGTCTCAAATTGATGGACATTAACAATTGGGGTCATTGCTGATTACTTTCCATCCATCCATCCATCCATTGTCTATCCCCACTCATCTCTGTAGGGTTGTGGGTGCTGGTGCCTATCTCACTGGTCATTGGGCGAAAGGCAGTGTACACCGTGGACAGGTCACCAGTCTATCACAGGGTAATATGGAGACACACTGGACAAACAACACACTGAGGGCAAATTGGAGGGACCAATCAGCCTGGCAGTCATGTTTTTGGAGTGTTGGAGGAAGCCACAGTACCCAGAGAGAACATGCATAGGGAGAACATGCAAACTCCATGCAGAAAGAGCTCAGGCCAGGACCTGAACCTTTCTGCTGCACGGCAACAGTGCAGCCCTTGTCATATTTATACCCCAGGAAAACAGGAAGCTGTGAAATTATAATTTAGCATTTCTAGACACCAATGCAATTCATAAATAACAGAAAATTTCACAGTTACATTTACTTTAGATGCATTTCTTAGGGTGCCAGTAAGTGTGGCACCAATGATTTTGTAATCAAAGACCATTTCTTACAGTGTGATTTACTTTTCCCTCTGAAAACATGTACTTAAATTTAAGGCTGGGGTTTTATTTTTATTTTCATTGTGTGAATATATTACTACAATAAAAGTTATGTGTTGCTTCAAGGCAGCAGAGCTACCAACTGTGCAGCCCTTGTGACTTTCCATCTTGGCTTTGTGTTACCACAAATGTCTTTGCTTTTCCTTTTTGTTTCCCTTGTTGTTTAATAAACAGCTGGAAATCTGCTGTGTGTTTATGAATATTTGAAGTTAGAGGTTAATCGTTTCAGAACCTTGTAAGGAGCACTATTATTACTATAACGCATTATTATTATTATGTCTTGATGTGTAAACCTGAAGTGAGTGTACATTATCCATACAATGTCTGTATGCTCTGACATTTTGCCTTTTTTCCTGAATGTGAAAAATTTGAGTAATTCATAAACTAAAGATCACGCTGTTCCAAAGGTCATTGCAATGGGAGAATTCAAAGAAACACAACAGCTTACTATTGCATTAGAGTAAAATAGCTTAGCATTATTATTTGGAATCATTATGATATACATGAAACAAACACAAAATGCACAATGACAACTCCAATCTCAAGTCATGCAACAAGGAACACCACCTCTCCACCATGTTTAATTAAAATAACTCTGAGTAGTTTTTTGCATAATCCTCCCAAGAGTCCGAATTAGACAAACATGCAGAACTTCTCTGGCTAAGGTCAATATACAGCTCTGTTTTAAACCCCTGTCACTCCAAATCAGGTGACATCCCTCATCTGATTTTGACCCTCAAGTTGAGAATCTCTGATTTATAAATTTCCAGCTTTTGATGCATGAAAATGCAAAGCGAGTCTGAAATGTGTCACTTTTTGTGTGCCATTTTAGGTTTGAACGGACTTAACTTGTGCTGTCAGCTGGAGCGTACGCAACAATCCCAACATAATGGGCGGATCATAGATTTGACAAACATGCCAAGCATGCCAAGTGGTGGATATTATGAATGTTTTAACAATTTTTGAGTTAGCGTATAGGGTTTAGAAATGTGTGGAGAATCTGAATGTAGGCACATCTATCCCCAGTATTGGCAGGCAATCTATTCAACTTTGAGTATTAGTGCTTTGTCTGAGCCCTTCACTCGTATCTTTAAGCATAGCGACCTGAGCATGGGATGCTGTATGACGAAGGTCTCCCTGTTCATTTTTTCCACTGTAATTCTTGGGAACTTTGCTGCCCATTTATGACTCTTAGTATCAATGCTTTCTTTGTAGCTCATTTAAAAGCCAGTCAATGAACTTCTATGTTTTGTCATGTTATAACCACAAACATGGATGTATTGACTGTTATTTGATAGACACTAAATAGAGCAGAAATTGAAAGTCAAGAAACCTGATATATTCAATTCAGTTTTTTTTTTTTTTACAAACAAAAATCTAAAAAGTGAACTTTGTATTTGTATTCAGTCCCCTTTAGTTAATATATTGCATGACCTCCTTTTGCTGTAATTGCAGCCGTGGGTCTTTTGGGTTCTACCTTTACCAGCTTTGCACATCTACAGACTGAATTTTTTCTCCATTCTCCTTTTCAAAATAACTGAAGCTCAGACAGATTAGACGTAAAGTTTCTATTTTTCTTGTAAATTCTCAATTACATTTAGGTCTAAGCCATTCTAACACATTTATTTGCTTTATGCAAATCCATCCCTTTCCTTTGCATCTCTGTTGGAAGAGGAATCCCCTCCTACCAATGTCTCGGCTTTTACTATCATGATCTGGCCTGTCTGCTGTCTTCATCCTACCACTCCTCCCATGCTCTTTGGTCATCAGTTTCATTCACCACACCTGCTCTGTGATCAAGCTCATACTACACACCTGTTTCCTTCTCCTTATAAACTTACCACAGGCAGCCGAACAGCAGCAGATTATTGAAAGCTTTTATGAGTAGATTTTCCAGTGTTTCACGTCAAGACCTTGTTCAGGCTTCTTGGATTTCCCTGCCTCGCCCTGGTCAGACTTCTGCTATGCTTCTGAGCTCTGTACCAGGATCCCGTTTGTGCCCTACGACCAAAGAGCCCTGTGTGGCACCTGGATTTGTCTGCCCTGTCCTGTGTACCCCTGCATGACCCTCGCCTGTCCTCTGGATCATGATGAAGCCTCAGCCATCCATAATAAATCATTTAAGGACAACACTGTCCGGCTTGAATTTCGGGTCTCCTGCCTTGCCTTACATTTCAACCCTCTAACTAGTTTTATTTTCCAATGATTAACTTCAGCTATATTTCCATTAGTTGTGAGCAGCTTCCATATCCCTGGTAAAGTAAAACACCCCAACAGCATGATGCTGTCACCATTGATTTTTATATTGGACTAGTTCTCTTCAGTCTTGTCTAACCAGAGCACCTTCTTTCACATGGCTCATGGCAAACAGCAAAAAGGAATTCTGGAGCTTCTTTCTTTCAACATTTCAATAATTTTGCCACTCTTCCAGGAAGGCCAGATTTGTAGAGTGCACAAATGAACAGATTATCCCATCTGAGCTTTGCATCTCTGCAGCCCCTCCAGCGTTACCATGAGCTACCTGGCTACTTCTCTCATTAACGCTTTCTTTGGGCGGCTTGTCTGTTCAGGTAGATGAAAGGTAGAGTTATTAATACTTTGCAAAGCACAGGTCAGACAAATTCACAAATAAATTAATCAATCAATCAAGCAGACTTTTCATACTATCAGGTGTAACAGAAAGTGCTTAACAGAGGTTTATGTTAAATTTCTACCACTGACAGTGGGTTTTATATCCCTGGGAAAATTTACTTACTGGCGTGAAGCAGAACCTGAGAGGGCAGCAAATCTACTGCATTATGCAAATGTAACTAAATTAAGAGGAACAAGCATCCCACAGCTTTGTTCCAAAACACTGGCTCTATGCAGCTGCGTGTATTTAAATATCTCCTGACAAGCATCCACAGAGGTGAGGTAACCTTGGATTTTGCAACATCGACAAATTGCTCTGGCCTAACGTGATGACAAAGTGCTAGAGCAGAGCCATGCGAGTCAGTGGGAGGCTGAGGTGTTAACGAGAGGAATATGAAGGCTGACAGAATGAGTAACGGAGAAAAACACATTGAGAATGACAGACAGAAAAGGGGGGGGGGAGAGGTCACTGGAGATATGTCCCCTCTCTGAAGGCCATGCCGTTGCATACCCTCATGGTCACGTTCCCAGCTGACAACACCGAGATGGAGCTGTTCTTTTTCTGTGAGCAGGACTTTGCAGTGGTCGTATTGTTTTACTGTCATGTGGCGGATGCCGAGGTAATAAATCACAACCCCATCATCTTGATACTAAAAAATGGACATTTGAGGCTGAATTGAGGTCATTGCTCCTGTACTTCATCATTCACCTTAGTTTTGTACTGAATGTTGTCATGTGACAACAATGTTCACTGTGTAAAAGAAAGCTCTGTTTTCTTTTACTTACGGGTCACTTTTTCAAGTAGGAAAGGACAAAAATGTCTGCTATGGATGAACTAAGAATGAGTATTAGTGACTGATTTGAAATTTGATAAGTATGTCTTGCACCATCACAAGAACACTAGTAAAGTGATTTTAATTCTTATTACTTCAAAGCTGTCTCCGGAGATGAAAGATGTGATCTGCAGTCTGGTGATGACTGAATGTAATGTGCTTTGGAAGTTCATAATGTGTTTGACGGTCTGGATGATGGTGAGAAATTGAATACGGTTTTGGCATCTTTATGTAATTAACATTAACATAATTTTTTTTTTATTCATTTAACATAGCGGATTATATGAGAAAATGTGCATTTGTTATTGAGGAATGATGGACACAGAGGTTTTTATTATCAGGTCTAATTAATTTGCATTCATTTCCTTCGATGGAATGTAAAATAACACTTTACTGTGAAATGAAGCTCAGCTGTAGTCCTGAAATTACAGCTGAGATTAGTCTGACTTCAGCTGTTTAGTGCTTAGTTACATTGTTCTCACAGTAAATTAACCAGCGTCCTCTTGCCATTTGGCCTTTGTGCACTAAATTAATATCACTGCAGAGTGACATTGCAGCCTAAACTACAAAAACACCATTTATATTAAGCTCACCTACTACCCAACCAGTTCCTGCAGATGGTATTCATTTAGTCCACTAAATGATCTTGGAAGTTAAAGTTTACATAGAGTAAATTGTTTCTGAAGGGAATTTACATTATTTAAATATTTGTAAGTGGTTATTGTGAAACGTTTTAAAATAAATAAAAATGAGCAGACATTCTGGACATTGTTAAAAGGGACATATCATGCTTTTCAGTTCTTCCTTTTCACATTTAAATCATTCATTCGTGGTCTATATAAAGTGGAACTACAATGCTTTGATCTGTCTTTATCATTAATGTATCCCCACATTCGACCATTTTACACCTGTTCTGAGGTGCACCTGAGAGCAACTTGTTTTGATTAACAACACCCTGCCCCCTTCCAGATCGCACAACGTTCCACTCCATCCCAATCAGCCATTTTTCAAGTATGATGGTGTAATGAGCAACCGATGTCCAGTTTGGACAACAAAATCGCTCCAAGAAATAAAAATGGTGGATTCACAAGATTAGTAAGCTGCAAGTCCATGATGGTCCACTGTTCCACAGCAAATACAGTGACATAATTGTTCAAAAACGTAATAGAAAACACAGAAAACTACGGCACAGGAAGGAAATAACTCAGTTAGAATATAGAGATATCTACGCAGCACCTGGACAAACTGAAGTCAAATATTTTGCACCATGTAAACAACAAAATGTCTTTAAGACCAAAGAAGGGAATTTTGTATTACATATCCCCAGAAAACCTTGTTTCATAACTTAATAATTGTCGAGTAAAGGAATAATTGAAAACCTGATTCGCATGACCTGACACGTTTGTTCAATTTTATGGAAATTTTTGGGGCACAGTTACTACAGCAATTTTTTAAAAACAAAATGAAACACAAAAACTGCTTGAAAAAATAAGATTTCAACTGACATATGTTAGTAAGACATACTTTGTCCCGTTTAGCTGATAGGGGCTCCATCTGCAATTTTTTTTTAAAACAAATTTGCACCGTCAGTGGCTACTATATGTTGCTACCGGTCCTGTTTTGCTTTAGCTGCTCCTCGGTTCTTAATGGGGGATGGCTATTTAGCATATTAGTAATTTTTGTCAGTTTTGTCTAACTGATTTTTTCAACCATGGTTGAAGATTTTTTTTCTTCAACCATGGCAAGTTTCATAGCAACATGTGTCACTTTTTACGATCCAGGAAAAACGAGGAATGTTTTCTACCCACTTTGACAAACAATGATTTCAAGTAATTTTCTGTAAGTGCTGGAAATAGGCACCAACCTCCCCCGCAACTTTGCACGGATAAGCGGGTATAGACAATGGATACTCATACTTTACGGTGGGCAAAGGTGGGTTTTCGAGTTCAGTAATTGCCTTTCAACAGCAGGAGGTCACTCAGTTATACCGGTTTGATCAAGAGCCACAATCTCTCATATAATATGAACTGAATGCCCCAAATGGAAATTTAAAAGCCATAATTACAGAAAATAGACCGTAAATATAAAATTCTTAGAAATAAATAAATTGTAATCACAGTGTAGGTCTACGGAGCCCCTAAAGGGACACCGAAGAGAAATAAAAAAATAATACATTCTTGTGCGCACCATATTCTTTCTCGTGCGCACCAGATAGTTTCTCGTGCGCACCACTTAGTTTCTCGTGCGCACCACTTAGTTTCTCATGCGCACCACTTATTTTCTCGTGCGCACCAGATTCTTTCTCGTGCGCACCACTTAGTTGTTGCATGATCGCATGAGTATTTCGGACAACCGTGTTCATTAGAATGGATGTAGATGAACTAATTGCGCTATAATTTTAGTTTGGGCTACCATACAAAGACATTGCTGCATTGCTTGCAAGACGTCACAGTTATGTTGTGTCTGAACGTCACATAAAACGTATCCTGAAGTCCTGTGGTCTATTTCATTCCAAAAAAAGTAAAAAACAAAGCAACTGGACTTGTTTTCCGTAGTTGAAGACCTTTCGCTTCCTCTCCAGGAAGCTTTCTCAATTCAAAAGGTCTGGAGTAATGTGCAGACTGAAAATATAGTGCAATTAGTTTATCTACATCCATTCTAATGAACACGGTTGTCCAAAATATTCATGCGATCATGCAACAACTAAGTAGTGCGCACGAGAAAGAATCTGGTGCGCACGAGAAACTAAGTGGTGCGCACGAGAAACTATTTGGTGCGCACGAGAAAATAAGTGGTGCGCACGAGAAACTAAGTGGTGCGCACAAGAAACTATCTGGTGCGCACGAGAAACTATCTGGTGCGCACGAGAAATAATCTGGTGCGCACGAGAAACTAAGTGGTGCGCACGAGAAAGTATTATTTTTTTATTTCTCTTCGGTGTCCCTTTAGGGGCTCCGTATAGGTCAGATTTTAACTTAAAAAAATACTTATCACCTCAACTCATCGGAATACATAAATGATATAAATGGTCAAGGACATGGGCATGAAAAGGTTTAACACAATGGATGGAGGCTGAGAAGAATCAAGGTATAAACTAGCAAAAGAATGAATTGACTAAAAGTAACTACAGTGCAACTGAAAGCATTTACTCTTTGCACATCTTGTTATACAGCCTTATCCCAGAATGGATTACATCATTTCCCCAAAACACAACATCCCATAATGATAACAGAAAATATGATATATCAGGTGCATCCTGTTTCCACTGATCATCCCTGGGATTCTTCTACAACTTAATTGGAGTCCAGCGGTGGTAGATTCAGTTGACTGGACAGGATTTGCGATGGCACACGCCTGTCTATATGAGGTCCAGCACATGGCAGAGCACAAACCAAGAAGGAAGAAAGAGGAATTCTCGGTAGGCATCATGATGTTGAGGACTTTAGAGATTTGTTTTATTAGGTTACTCGGTTTCTTCCCGTGTTCTTTAGTCCCAGTATGTTAATTACTCCAAAGTGTTTTTGACCTCAGTTCCTCTTTCATATTTGTTTAGTAAAGAACCTTGAGATGAATTGTACATTTATTCTGAATTGCTGTTATTAATAAATTGAGTTAAATTGAATATATATATATATATATATATATATATATATATATATATATATATATATATATATATAATATATATATATATGCCCTGGCAACGTTATCTCGTTGCTATGAGAGGACATTAAAAATGCCCACACGCTCAAATCATTCTTCTTTGCTGGCAGTTCGCCAAATTGAGGAGACGTACAGCTGTTTTCTCCTGTGGGATTCCACCACGTGGCACGGGTTTGAATCCTCGATGGTCCGAGTGGCTGAACCAACTTCTCCCTATTTTCCTATGCAGGAGGTCAACTTTAAGTACTTTGAATTCATTTTGATCCAACTGGGAGCCGCTATCTCCCAGTGATCGTCAAGAACCCCGCTCTTGTTTTGGCCAAACAAGACTTTGGGGTTTTTCGCCTTTTTCCTCCTTGTTGCCTGAAGGATCTGCGCTCGCGAAAGCTGCTGCCGCCGCTGTTGAAGCCACAGATCTGCGGATACGAAGCCAGGACATCCCGCTGAGGCAATGTCAGAGTAAAGAAAGGATTTCCTTTTTATTTCTCTTTTCACCCATAAGGTGATATATTTTGTGCCTGGGCAGAACCTATTAGGAATTAGTTTAATGCTTAATTACTCCGAGACGGAGTTTGCTTTTAACTGTGCTGGATATTTCTGATGTGTGTGCATGCATTTCATAAGTGATTTTGGCTGTGTTGTTTTTGGTTTGATTATAAGCGGACTCTGCCGAGAGTCAAATTTCCTTTTCTTTTCCTATCTTCATCTTTGATCTCTTTGTCTACATTTTCAATTTCGCGCACTTACTTTGAAGCTTTGTTCAGGAGAGAAAACGCCTCTGATCAAAGCCCGCCATGCACTAGGCGTGTGCGCTAGATACGTCATTAGGACCTCCTCCTCACGCGTCACGCAAGATCGTAGGTCAGATGTTGTCACAGCCGCCATCTTTGAAAGGTGCAGAGTAGCTCTAAACGGTTAGCTTAGCTTGTTGTGGAATACAATAGTGCTCCATCTAGCTTCAGGTCTGTTTTCTCAAAGCTAGTTTGTCTTTCAATGCTGCTATGTCAAAGTGCCGACTTCTTGAATGTGATGTCTAAACAACTGTGAATTGAATTAAGAATTGCTACCTCTCATTTGATCCATTTTGACTTGTTTTATTTTCATTTATTTTCTTTTGCATGTTCTTTGAGTAGCGAGTAGTGTTTCCTAGTGTTCATTAAAAATAATAATTACTGTAACAGGGAATTATTTTGGTTTAATAAATAATGTGTGGAATAGTAATTGTTTGTGTTTATTTTGATCCAGAAGTTGGATGGTCTCTAAGAGTTAAAGAATTACCTCTTTTTGAGTTAACAACTGAATCAACTGAGACATTTTCATTGGTTTGTGATAAAGAAACAAGGGTTAAAACTCCAATTGCAGTTATAATTTGAGTTATCAACGTTTGCTGGATAAGTCTAATCGGTCACACTTTTCCAGCATAAATAAGTTCATAACAGCTGATTAATGAATGCATTGTCAGTGTTAGTGATTACAGGCTTGTAGCCCTTGAATCACAACCATTTGAACTACATATGTCATAACTAACATTTCAGTTTGAATGATCTATTATTAAAATTATAATAACAAATTATAATTACTAATAATACTGATAATCAAACCGGTTTCTGGCATATATATATATATATATATATATATATATATATATATATATATATATATATATATATATATATATCTCAGTTAAGAAACTAGACAAAACTGACATACTTCAAAATGTATGAAAATTGCAGAAATCCCTTTAATCCATAAATACCCTTGTGGATACAATAAATACTTGTGTGCAAGTACACAAATTAGTTTAAATGGCTGTATGCAGAAAACTTTTAATATTACCTAGGAACTCTGCTGAAGATAGTTTGACATTGGGACATTTTTCCTTCACACGTTTGTCATTTCCTTTGAAATGACAAATAATGATTGAGAGGAAACATATTCTACCACTTCTAGTTTAGAAAAAACTATCTAGAATAACATTTTTGAGAAACAAATCAGGTTAGACCTTTATTTTATTTTTTTAAAGTTTGATTTTAACTTTATCAGCAATGTCAGCAGACAAAGAAATAAAATCCCTCTGCTGCAAAACGCCAAGAGGCCTCAGTCACTGGCTGTGATCTGACTTTAAGTGCAAGGTCGTGTTCACGGATGCTGTCAGAAGCAGGTGTGAACATTTATCTGCTGAGTGAAGTATGGGCGGCTTCTTTCTTTTACTCCTAAATTCTGTGGGTTTCCTGATCTCAGCACTGAGATCAAACCTTCAATATCTGACTACAGTTCGCTTTTCATTTTGGCTCTTATTAATGTTAGTTCAAATAATAGAAATTTAATCAAAAGATTTTCATCGCTAAGGATGAATGAAATTATGTTATATTGTTAAGCACTCCTTTTAACTGGATTTAACAATAACAGCAGACCCACTCAGTAAATTAGAAAATTATTAAATAGTTTATTTCAGTAACTCAGTTCATGAAGTGCAACACATTACATAGATTAATTACACAGACTGGTGCTTTCAAGTCTTTCATTTTAATTATATTTTTTGCCTGCAGTAAATGAAACCAACATTTCATATTAAAATATCACAACCAATAAAAAGATTTTAAATGTAAGTGGGCTTAATGAAAGGCATGTTTAAAACCTGCTTAAATTACCTTATTTTCAAAAAGTACTTTTAATCAGCTAAAATAAATACATAATAGACATATGTGAGAAAAGGTTTTTTCCTTCCTTTCATTAAGCTCCTCTTTCTTTTTTCTATTATATTAAAAGAAGCCTGTAGCCCAAACTTGTTTGACTGACTTGTGACATTTATTAATTTCAAATTAAAATGGAAAATTTATTGATACATAAAAACTGAGTTTTTTTCTTCAGCAAAACAGATCATTTATATCTTCTTATTCTGTGTGACTTCATTGTGCTATAACATAAGCAAAATAAAAATAAAGATGAGCAGATTGCAACAAACAAGTATATCTCCCACAAATTCCTTTTGGGGAAAACTGTGTTGCACAAACCTTTGTTAGAGAATGTTACAAATCTTTAATCTGACAGAAATGTATGTATCTTTATTTACCTTGAGAGAGTGTACACATATAGAAACTACAGCTTTGATTTCTTGAATGATATGTACAGAATAGCAGCGAAAAGCTCCAGCATCCCTGATCAGTCAGTGTGTCTGACTTTCAGAGAAATCCTGCCACAACAATCTTGCTGCTTCTGTTTCTCTGTGGCTGCCCCATCTGGGAGGGAATACATTACCAATGTACTATATTTAGCGTTCATGGCACCAGTTAAGTGTGCTCAGGGTTAAAAAAAAGAAAACATCTAAATTGGAAAAATGAATAGATTATATCCAAACCTGTTAATTCCTATTATGATTATTTAAACCATATTGTGGTTCTCAATGACTTCCTTTTCACATTCAAACCATTCGGTTGTGGTCTATATAAAGTTTAACTGCAATGCTTTGGTCTGAATACCCCGTAATTGTTGCCTCTTTGACCCCTAATCATGAAGGTTATACATTAACGGTGGATTTGTGAAATTGAAACTGTTCATGAAACAGCTTTGCTGCAAATAGTGTGACGTAATTGTTCAAAAGACTTAATCAGAATCAACATCTGCATCTGAGAACACCCTCTTGTTCTAATGTGATTTCATAGCACCATGCAGATAGTTTTTCTCTTGACAACATAAACCTGGGTTTCCAATATTTTTGTTATGATTTGGGTTTTGTTTGTTTTGCTTTTGGACTTTTCTTCAGCCTGTCACCTCTCAGCCACCTGCCACTATCCTGTCACCTCTGCCCCCGTCAATTAGCCCACATCAACTCCACCTGCTGCCAGTAATTAGATTCTACTCTTGTCACCTACCCGCCTCTGTCAACTCATCCTCACCTCACTTCTCATGTGTGACGTACCCTGCTTTACCAGATCCTGTGTGCTCAGTCAGCGGGACTCTATGCGTGCTGCAGTTCTGCCGGTTTCTCTGTGAGTCCCTGCCATTTACTCTGCCACTTCTGGTGGTTCCCTGATCTACACCGCCTGCTCTGATCTTCAGTTCATCCTTGCCTGTCTGCTACTTCAGCCAAACCAAGCCAAGGTACATTTGCCAAGTCTGGTTCTGTTTGTCTGCCTCACAAAATCACTACTCATCTTCACAATAAACCTTTTTAATGTATCTTTGTGTCCGGCTGAATATCAGGGTCATATACAATTTTAAATCATCTGAATTAGATCTGGATGAACAGCAGGAAAATCTTCCATTTAGGCAGCAAAGTTGATGTGTTATTAGAACTGTTGCCTCAAAGCAAGGGTTCTGATCCCGGTCAGTTCCTTACTGTGAGGAGTTTGCATGTTTTCTTCATGTATACATGTTTTTTTCTTCTTACAGTACATAAACATGTATGTTAGGTAAATGACTAATCTCTACTTTTTCCCTTGAATGTGATTGTCTGCATGGTTATGTGTCCTATGTATCTTTGTATTGTTTTGTGACGAACTAGCGACCAGTCCAGGGTGGGAGGAGTTGGATAAATTAAAATGGAGCTAAATGCGGAAATTCAGACTGAAGAAACTCATTGCTTACCTCCATCAATCAGGGACTCATTCGCCTCCGACGCAAGCCAATCAGCTTTGAACTGCTCCTCCTCGAAGCCAATCAGTGTCCTGGATCCGTCTTAAAAAAACTTTAAATCCAGCTCAACTTCTACCCAGCAAGCAAGCAGTCGCTGTGCGATGTCTGATCTGGGGTCCGTTCTTCGTACGTCGCTAACTCAGTTAGCAGGATTTCCTTGTTGACGATTTGGCATGATCTTGGATCGTTTGGTTCTTCGAAAGACATCCTGCACTTGTTGTCATAGCAACATGTGCGCCAGCTTAAGCCTGCTCGAGAGCAGGCTTATTTCATGTAAACAAGATTAGATCACGGCTGTATAAGCGGAGGAGATGGGGAAGTCTGCCGTAGCCATGTCCATTTTTACGACTGCAACCTGTTGCGGAAGGTGCAAGAATAATTTGCAGAGTTTTTCGAATTAATCGCGTATTGCGCAATAGACAGGATCCTTGAGCGCAGCGCGACAGTAGAGAGATTTTCTTGGTGGCTGTTATAAACAGACAAACACATCATTTAACAGTGGCTTTTAAAGAGGAAAAGGTGGTGTTGGAGCCATAAATCTAAAATATTTAAGTTTTTTGTATGATGGTTTGCTTTTATTTTTATCCTATCCAGTAAGAAGATTTGTTCGGGCCATTTTATTGTGAAGTTTAGTTTACTTTGAAAGGCTTGCTTCCTGTCGAGCCGTATATTGTATTAGAAAAAACTATGGATGGATTATCTAGCCACGGAGCAATACAGTTTTACCGTGTAAACTGTGGATGACTTGGAAAAGGAAAATTTTCATTTTTTATGGATAAAGATTTTTTTTTGTTAAAATTCCCAGTTTGCACATGTCCTTTACTTCCCGTGTCTAAGGAATGACACTGAAATTTGGATCTCTTGACATAACAAGTGCCTTTTTAAAATAAAGTATAATATTAAAGGCTACCATTTTGTAGAATATTCTTGTATTTCACTTTTACTTGTCCCCATGTTCTAGTGGGTCCCGTGGAGGCTCTGACAAAAGAAAAAAGTAAATATGATATTATTAAAATGCAAAAATTCATACTGTAGAAAGTGATAGAAACATCTACCATGGACAGTATTTACGCATTGATTTGTCTGCTGCTTTTTGCCAGCCCTCTCTCCTGGCTTTAACAGATTGAGGTGTTTTAATTAATGACTGAAATTCGGCATAACCTTCCATTAAAAGCTCTTGTTCTGCTTGGGAGAAAAACTGTGGGTGTTCTTTGGCCATGCTGAACAGCCAATAGCAGCATTGCTGATCAATGTTTCTACTATCGATACATTTCCCCTTTTAAACAAACGCATGAACGCGCAGTTGTCTCAGATAACTCAATCCAGCCATACTAATCGTAAACAGCAGGTGTGTTCGAAGAACCCAATTAGCCGGATCATGATTAGCCGGATGAAATCATCTTGGATGTCTCATTTGATCTCGGATGTTTTAAGCAACGTACGAAGAACGGACCCCTGGACTCTGATGACTGGATTCAACCCACCTCCATCTCCTTCTCCACCATCATAGCATCCATCTGGCTTTCCTATGTGCTCCTACAACCTTGTTCCTATTAGAGTGTAATTCCTCCTGGACTCTACAGAATTCCCTGTCATATCTCAATCGGTCCGGCAGAAGACCGCCATGTTGAGCCTGGTTCTGCCAGAGGTTTCTTCCCAAAGGGGAGTTTTTTCTCTCCACAGTCGCTTCAAGCTTGCTCATCATGGACAGTCATGCAAACCCGTGTTTATCAAATTGGACATCTAGCTCAAACAGATCATCACATGGACTGAACAAACTTCTTCTATCTCCACTCCACCACCAGTTTCAGGCCTGGGGGGCTCATTCCTATTCTCATACACCTGCTTATGCATATTGAAGTATAATTCAGCGTGAATGTTCCTGCCGAGGTCTGAGCGCCAAAGTCTTAAAATATTGTATCAATAAATTCTTCTAATTGTCTCTTCTTTCTGTGTGAGTTTTTCAGATTGAAATTTTATTTGAGCGGGAGAACTTTATTTTCAATTTTTTTTTTAATTTTTTTTTTTTAACTTCACTGACGTGCTAGAAATCTATTAATTGTTTGCCCTGCTACAGCTGATCTATGATAAAACTTTGGGGTTAGTGAGCGGTTGTCTCTTCATAGCATTGTAGAATCTCTCAGGCATAGAAATTATTTGTTTTTTTGATCTAAGATTTAAGAATCTCTTAGATCTGGTAATTTTTGTTCAATCTTAACTTTTATTTAAAGGTAGAGTGGACAATTTTTCTGTAAATGTAGATAAGAAACACCCAAGTCCCTTTCTCAATAACTGCCAATGCGCAAGACCATCTTACCTGTTCTTCCCATCCTCAGGAGGATCATGTGGGAAAAAAAAAAATCTCCCAAATACAATCTGGTCTTATTTCTTTATTCTGAGGCCTTCCTCATCTTCTCATAAATTTGTAAGATCGTTTGCTCCTTGTGACTTTCAACCATTTTCAAAGTATACAATGAGAGCTACAATGAGCGGCTAAAACGAAAGCTAACCGGATACATAAACAGAAGCCAGAAGAAGGTGCATGCACATTCGTGTTACATGAGCACCTCAGAATTATTGGCATGTGGGACAACCAATAGATAAGGTGATCCCTCCGGAACTTGAAGCCAAAAAAGATTGTCCGCTACACATTTTCATAATCAAAGCACATTTAGTCTTTGTCATGTTTTATTGTTGAGTGCCTAAAAATGTAAGAGCCAGGCGAAAGTATACTAAATTGGAATTTTAATGATTAAAAGAACAGGTTTATAAAAACACATGACAAAGACGGAAAGCAATATGAAACACTGAGATCTGAGGAGGGCAACGGGGGGACGACAACGACACAAACAGGACAGAAGAAAGCCAGAGTGGTTACTAGAATGTGTGACAAATGGTACATGAGCAAATGAGGGGACATAAATAAATGCAAGTGAGCACCAAAGAAACAGAAATCTAAATAAAAACAAAAAAAACAAACAAAATAAACCACATGGATAAACTAATTTCTTGCTCCTGCTGACAATATTGTCTTGAGTAGCAATTACCTGAAATTCTGGCTAGCATGTTTACTCTGTTTTGATGACATGTTGATAATTAGGCTCGTAACATACTTCAGTGAGGTTCAGCTAAACGTATGTGGATGAGACCTTGTTCTGCTTTAAATGGTATGAAATTAATTGACTTGTCTCTTACTTACTGCTAGCTTTCTGGGGATATCTGATGAGACCGAAACAGGAAGCTGCAGCAGCCAATACAGCCTCTCTCTCACTCTAAATGCCACTGTAAAAGGTTGAAATACTTGGATTGTCGGAGAAAACCCAGATTTGTTAGATACACAAGATGATATATGTAATGCAGAGGAGTTGACTGGAGTGTTGTAATTTAGAATTGAGTCAGACTCTATTCACAAATTTAGTTACTTTAGATTTGGTAAAATATTTTTTTAACAAACAGTGTCAGGATTTGTCTTCGTGAATCCGGATTGAGCATACACACACAGAGCTCGTTTTAGGCAGTTTATTGAAAGGAATGAATACTGGATGATGAATACCAGAACCCGTTACTGGACTGAAGGAGATGGGTGCAGGAGCTGATGGCCCAGAGAGAGTTCTCGCTGACAGGTTTGCTGGAGCATAGAGGAGACAGGTACTGCCTGTAGAGTGTTAGTCTTGAGACTGAAAGTTGGCTAAGCAGTCAGCAACGAGCTGAGGAAAAACTAAAGACTAGACGAGACTGGAAATGTCCAACAAGAAACTTAGACTTAACTTAGGATGCAGGATTCCAGCAGAGGCCACATCAGGTAGACTGGCGAGGGATAAGTGATGTCTGAAGACGGACTGGCAGAGGGAGGCTTATGTAGGGAGGCTGGCAGGTAGAGTGAATCTGACTACTCAAAGACCAACAGGTGTGACTAACTGCAGAGGGAGCGACGGGTAAGCTGAGTGTATGGAGGGTGAAACGTGTCATAATAGTCCAAGATGCAGAAAGCAAACACTGCACCCTGACAAACAGAAATTGTGATGCAAAGAAGAAACGCACCGACTGTGGAACTTTGCTATCTGCCCGATCAAGCCTGCTGCTTGGCCCCACCATTTGCCAATGTTTTCTACAACAAGCACACTGCTTCCATTTTGCTATTTACCTGCTTTTCTTCTGTCAAAAAATGACATAATAATTATTCTTTATAGGGTAAGCAGAGAAAAAAACTACTTATTCTATTTGGGTGTTAAGCCCTCAACAGCTTTATGCTTGTGCAACCTGTTTACTTTAAAAGTGTGTGAGTTATAGTCTTTTGATCTTTCTAATATCCATACTATATAGTTTTTATCAAAAGTAGTTTTATCAAAAGCCTCTCATTTTCTGTCCACAAAACGTCTGATTTTGTTCACATTGGATTTACTCTATTTCAACACCATCCAGGGAAATCAGTAGAGGTTTATTTTTACGGGCTTTAGTGTAGATGAAGGAAGGATGCTTGCTGTCATTGACTATAGACTAGCATGTCCTTGAACATAAATATCCCTTGCGTTCCCACCAAACAGTCCCCTATAAAGTGGCAGACATACCGTAATTGACCATGAGTGCCGGGTGCTGGCACCTACATTACCGGAAGAAGTGATATGACTCATAATGAGCTGTAAAAGTCACGCACTAAGAACATAAGGTCGCATAACACCTCCTCATTGTAAAGTTCTTACTGGCACAAACTAAAAAAAAAAAAATAATATTTCACCAGCAGCCCATTCACCCATGTGAGTTAAAAGAGAGACTGCGGAGGAAAATTAGAGTGAAATGAGTCTTTACTCTCACATTACTGGGTTTGATGGGCCGCAAGACACTGTTTCAAAGCATACATGAGGGGATCATTAAGATCTGTCTGCCACCCAATATCTATATTAAGAACCCAAACTTCAGTGCCTAGCAAAAGTATACCTACCTCTTGAACTTTTCCACATTTTCTCACATGACGGCCTCAAACTTCAGGGTGTTTTATTGGGATTTTCTGTGACAGACCAACACAAAGTGGCACATAATTGTCAAGCAGGAGGAGAATGATAAACAGTTTTACATTTTCCCCCCACAAAGAATCTGGAAAGTGTGCATTTGTATTCAGCTGGGACAGAAGTTCACGTTTGAGGCACAGTTACAAAGGAGTGACTTAGATCAAAGCATAGTCATGTGTTAGAATAGTCCAGACAAAGTTCAGACCCTAAATCCAATTTAGAATCTTTGACAAGACTCAGAAGTCAGTGTTCACAGTTGTTCCCCATCCAATCTGACTGAGCTTGAGCCATTTTGCAAAGAAGAATAGGCAATAATTTTAGCCTGTAGTTCTGCAAAGATAGTAAAGAAATACTCCCACAGACCTGCAACCATAATTGAAGCAGAATGTAATGCTATACAATATTGACTCAAGGCCTTACCATAAATTCACCTCGCATTTTTCAGATTCTTATGACTGAATGCTTTTGTCAGGTACTGTAGATTAAAGCTGCAGTAGGTAACTTTTGAAGAAATTTGTTACATATGTGTTAAAAATGACACTATGCCCTGACAGTAAAATATGAGACAGATAATTTGTAAAAAAACAAAAAATAAAAAAACAATCAAACAAAAAGAAACAAGCTCCTCTGGCTTCTCCCATTGGTCTTGCTGCCACTTGCAGAAATACACAGCTCCCGGTCAGAATCAACCAATCAGAGCAAGGAGGAATGTCATAGCAGTGTCAGTCATGCTCGTATACGTGCTGCTCACGCCCCACCCCCACTCAAGACAGTCAGTGTGCTGCAGCTGTGCTAATGGCAGAGAAAAAACCCTGACGTTACAGAAAATCTGTCAATGTCTTGGGTGCCACCTGTTCAGAAAACAAAGACAGGTAACCAATGGAAGACCGATGACGAAAAGCAACAATTAGAACGAGCTCAAAACAAAACAATGATTTCAGAGTGGATTTTCAGAGGTGGAGGATGTTGCGCATCCTGAAAGGATTCAAAACTGATGCAGAGTTAGCCACATTTCTGCTTGACAAGTAAGTATCGAGTAAGATTTGTTTAATTTTTTAAATAACTACAGAACTAAGACAGCAACAGTTACAGTATTACTGGTTATAGTGCAAATCTCACTTTAGTCTGTAGCTTCATTGTTTAAATTTTTAATAAACTTAACAAAGGCTGTTCATGCCCTTGGCTAGATGGCCTGGTGTGTACCTCATGGCTTTTAAGGGGATTAGATTTTTTTTTAAATTATTATTATTTATTTTTTTTGTAAGCAATGGATTGGATGGAAGTCATGTTGTTAGACATTAATAGTTTTTGTCCTCCTGCACACAAGGTGTAGGTTATGAAGTGCATCGTGGAAAAAAAATCAATTGTGGGCTGGAAATGCGCCCACTGGATTTTCCTTTGGACAATGTTCTCAGCAGTTGGGGGACAGATGTGGAGGTAGGAGGCATATTATACCCAGAAGACAGAATGTACAGAGAGTGCTTTGAGCTTCTTAAAATAGAAGGACAGTTGTAATTAATTTGATGTGCTTTGAAATACAAGCCGTTTTATAGAAGATAAAGGATAAGGGAAACTCTACAAAAAGCTTTAGAGACAGTGACTACAGGATAGATGGCTAATATTGCTCCGAGAAACTCAAATGCCAGGAAATGTGACAGCAGTAGCCGTCTCGGTGTTGCATTCAATGTCAGGGATCAGTTTAATAACAGTGTTGTCAAGATGAGGGATATTTGTGTTTTTAGTTGTCACTTGTTTTTGTATTTGGATACATTTTGCTTGTTTATTGTTGTCAGTAAAGTATTTTCCTATTCTTTCATTATTTTGCATTGAGTTTCCAAGTTCTTGCTTGTGTTCTCTGAGTATTTATTTTTGATTATTAATTATTCCAATTTGCTGTACTCAGGAGAATGTGTTCATTGTCTTCAATAAACTCTATTATTACAAACCCTGAGTTTGTAATATCTACCTTGTGTTTTTATTAATATTTTGAGGTTGGTATTTAGATTGGGCGGAGCTAGAGGGGGGCAGTGGACCCCCACGAAATCTGATTGCCTCTCTATACTGTGGTGACCATGGAAACCTGACTGGAGAACGTCTAAGCGGTTGGTCATTGTTAAGAAGGTGTTCAATTGTTGAAACAAAGCTTTTTCAATAATCTTACTGATAAAAGGAAGGTTTGAGATGGGCCTGTAGTTCTGCAGAAGTAGTTTGTCCAAATTGTTCTTTTTCAACAATGGTTTGATAATTGCTGTTTTTAGGGACTGGGGGAAAACACCTGACAGAAGGGACGTGTTAATTATCTGAGTCAAATTAGACGCTATGACAGGCAAAACTTTCTTAAAGAAAGCTGTGGGTAAAACATCAAGGCAAGAGGAGGAACTTAGCTGGTGAACGATTTCCTCTAAGATTTTGTAGTTTATTGAGCTGAACTGGGACAATTTGTAAAGATAACTTCTAGTTGGATACAGCTTTGGTTGTGAACTTGATATGGATGTACAGACTGATCATCTAATCTTTAGGATTTTCTCAGTAAATAAGTTAGCAAATTCATTGCAGGCCTCCATGGAATGGAGTTCAGAAGCCACAGACACAGGAGGATTTGTTAACCTGTCGACTGTGGCAAATAAGGCACGAGCATTATTAATGTTTTTATTGATAATCTCAGAAGAAATTTTCCCTTGCATTTTTCAGTTTTAAGTTATATCTGTAAAGTCTCTCTTTATATATGTCATAGTAAACCTGGAGTCTAGTCTTTCTCCACCTGCGTTCAGCTTTTCGACACTCCCTTTTTTCACTTTTAACTACTGGAGCATTTCTCTAGGGAGATTTTTTCTTCCCGGAAATAACTTTCACTTTCATTGGAGCAATGCAGTCAATGATGTCTGAGACTTCAGACTGAAATTTATCTACTAGCTCATCTACTGAGTTACAGCGTAAGGTTGAAGTAGAAGAGTAAGCTTGGATAAATGTTTCCATAGCATTGTCCTTAAAGATGCGTTTCTTACGAGGTCCCTTTGGCTAAATGAGTCACTGGAAATGATGCTTTCAACAGTAACAGAAAAGTGATCAGATTGGGCAACATCAGTTACATTGACCTTGGAAATGTTTAGACCCTTCTTTCCACTGTCGCTTTATGCTTGCTCAGTATGAGGGATTGCTGCAAAGCCATGGACAATGCAGACGACTCTCCCTGTAGCTCTACGCTTCTCCAGGAGTGAATGCTGCTTGTCAGGACTTTGAAGCAATCAACTGGTTCCCTTATATAGGAAATTTTTGACCAAGACCAATCTGTATAATATGAGAGATTTTGACTTTGTAAAGTGCCTCGAGATGACATATTTCATGAGTTGGCGCTATATAAATAAAATTGAATTGAAATTGAATTGAATTGATGATTAAGTCTAAAATATGTCCCTGTTTGTGTGTTGACTGTTTAACATGTTGAGTTAAACCAAAGTTTCTAAGTGTCAAACCTCTGTCTTCAGGGTTGTCAACGTGAAAGTCGAAGTCTGCCACAATAATTAAACAGTTATAAACAGCAACTATCACAGATAGGAGGTCATAAAGATCATTAAAAAAGTTTGATTTGGACTTAGGAAGCCTGTAAACATTCAAGAACATAGTTTGTATATTCAAATGAGTCGAGGAAGAAGGATTTTTCTTGAATTTGATTTAACTGGATAAGATCAAAGTTGGGTGTTTGATTTTCCCCAGTTAGGGCCTATATCCTCCCACCATTATGATGCTTCAAATGTCACAGCTATGGGCTCATTACTGCAGTCTGAAAAGAAAGCCAGAGGTTCCACAAATATGGCAGTAATCATAACTTTGAAGAATGTGAAGATGATGTGCTGGAACAGTGCGGTAACAGTGGGAGTAAGCACAGAGTGACGTATGGGTAATGTGAAGTTACTGAAAGGGGTGCTAGAAATTGAACAAGTTAGAACAATCAATAAGATAAGCTGTGCAGAGGCAGTAAAAATGGTTGAAAAAGAATTAAAGTTTGAGAAATTATAAAAACCAACATTTGAGAGAAGCCAGAGAAAAGGAAATTATACAGAAATAACAATGGAAAAGTTGATTTTGTTTATCGCCTATATGATCAATTGCTCTGACCAGAAAATAAAAAGAATTGTAAGAGGAGCAGAAGTTACTGGGAATGAAAGATCTTTCATTGGAACAAGTTACTAAAAAACTTGAAGCAGATGAAAAGCCGGGTGAATAAAGTGAGTGGACCAACTGATTTATTTTACAATGGATACAAGAAGACTTATAGCAAATAGACAGGAGTTTAAAGAATTTATTAAAAATCTCAAAGAGAAACCAGATACTATTTATGTTCAGGAAACTTGGCTGAAACCCACACTGGATTTAGTCAATAAAGGTTATATTCGCTTATGGAGAGACAGAGTGGAGGGAAAATGGAAGGGGATATATAACATTTCTTAAACCAGGAATGCAATACAGATTATTACAGGCAGGTATTGACTTGGAATATATAATGGCTGAAGTTAGGCCTGATGATGGAAAAAAATATAATTCTTCCAAACAGGCTGCAGCTTCCACAGGTTAAGCAGAAACACAGTTACTGAGGACTGTTGTGTTTTCCTCTTTGTTGTGCAGTAAATGTGACTTAATGGTCTAGGCTAAGGTAAATTTTAATTTCCTTTTGATACTACTATACTAAAGCGAAAGAGGGGTACAACTAAGAAATCACCTTGGGTTGTGTGGTACTTCGTTTTGGGTATTTGTTTTATTTTGGTGGTGATCTAAGTGAGTTGTTTACCTTTGTCAGTTATCAAACCCAGCCACTCCTCCCTTATAGAGTGGAGGTCTGTTGACCCCCCTGAGATAGCCTTGACCCCTTCTGGTCCCCCCAAATAAAAAAGTCTAGCTCCGCAACTGTCTGTGGTCAACTGTATGAAGATCAATAGTTTTATAAGAATCACATCTACTTTATGCAGTAGGTGTTCAATAATATTATGATCTGGCGAGTTTCTTCACCATGGATCTAAAAGTTCTGTGTTTGAAGGCAAAGTGATCATCTTTGCCTTCTGACCTGGTGCTTATTTTTTTTTTTTGCAAATGTTGCATACATAAACAAATGGACATTTATCTCTAAGCTATTTAAATATCTAACAGTGACACGTCTCCCACAGACAAAATGGGAGGGATGGACCACTCCTGCAGGGGCGTTCCTTTGCTGATCCATATTTAAGCTGATGTAACCGAGAGTTCGGGGCTCTCGCTTCCTCGTTTTACCTTTCTCTGCATCGTGATCAATACGAGAGTCCAGTACTGAAGTCGTACCATTTCTCAGGGTTGTTTAGAATAAGTGTCTTAAAGTATAACCTCTGCCACAAGAGTCTTTTATTACTCAAGAAGTCATCAATAAAAGAAGACCGCTTCTGCAGGGTAAAGGACTTGGAGGATCACTGACGGGGGGGGGGGGGGGGGGGGGGGGGTGTTAATCTTACAGTTTTCTAGAGGTTATTTTTTTTATTTTAATTGATAATGTTTACAAGGCAAGCCAATACAATAAAAGAGCATGGGGTCTGCCGGAGTGGCAGTGGTTTATAAAGCCTGTCCTTAAAGTATTTCTTTGACATTGAATCTAGCAAGAATGGACTCAGAATGATTACTTCCTAGTCAGTTGTTTTAATAAGACTGAAGCGACTGTAAACACACTTACTGGATAACATAGCCATTATTCAGGGCAGTTCAGAGCACAGCAAAGCCTTTTCCTGCTACTGCGGCGCAGTGTCCTTTACTACTTAATGTTCTTTCCAAGGATCTGATTAACATGGATTTGTGGCACATCTCTGAGCTAAAACCGGACTAGATGCTGGAAGCAGAGCAATGCTGCTTCAGCTTCAGGAGACGCAACATATACTGATTGGTTCCCGCACAAAGCTCAACGTTTTGGCAAATCTCCAACAACTACAAGCAAGCAAACAAACAGCAAACCTTTTTTTTTGGTGCTAATGGAAAAAAAAACTCCATATTAACTGTGCTAGTAGTTTCGTTCTCCTGCAATATCCTTTTTTCAAATACCATGGGGAGGAGCGTTTTCAAAATGCGACTCAAAAATGTTCTTTTTTTTTACTCCCTATCTATGTGCTCATTTAATTTGTTCCTGTGCATTTGAGATTGTGTGTTTGTGTTTGTGTTTAAAAAAAGTTATTGGGCATTGCAGTATCTGCTCCCTACAGATGTTTCACATAAAATACATTCAGGAAAGAATCTTGCAGCGTTGGAGATCTAAATGTCGCAGTGTGCATGCATACAAACAGTGAGCAGAATACAAAAGAATGAAAATTAAATTAATCAGAGAAAGTGGATATTGTTTTAAAATGATAGGGATCATTTTGCATGTTGCATTTTTTGAGTGGCTACGCCCCAAAAAAATAAATAAATCTGGATTCCAATTATATGATAAAAAAGCAGACGGTGGGGAGTGCCTGAGGGAAAATTGGTCCAATGCCATTAAACTGCATTTTGATCAGACTTATGTCACAAAGTTGCCTACTAATTTTTTGTATTCAGGGAAAAATTGTAAAACACTTTGAAAAGCCGGTTAGCATAATTACATGGGAGGAAAGACAAATGGATTTCTGGATCTAAAATAAATGGCAATTTGAAATTAAACGACATTTTTTGTCCCGGCAGCTTAGGGCAGTAGTATGGTGGGTCCGGCTGCCTTCTGGTGTCAGTGGCAGATTTTCTACGGCAGGCACCGTCGCTACATAAATGCTACATGTATGAGGAATTGCTACAAAGCCATCGACAATGCAGACGACTGTCCTCTGTGGCTCTACGCTCTTTCAGGAGGAGTGAATGCTGCTTGTCAAGACTCGATGCAATCTACTGGGTTTACTTTGATAGGAAACTTTTTGGATCAATCTGTCTGTTTGATTTGATTGAATTTGACTTGTAAATTGCCTTGAGATGACTTGTGTTGTGAATTGCCGCTATATAAATAAAAATGAAATTACTTGAAAATTTTAAATCCTCACCTTGCTTATTTTGTGTGCTTTTCAGAAAACACTGAAAATAATTTATCAATAAGTTAATAAACTCGCTTAGGCAGAAAGATAATTTTTCGCAAAAAAATAACTTAGGCCATTATTTCAGGAATGTGAAGAAACAAGTAATTGTCTTTGCTGCTCAGCTGACTTTATTAGAATAATGGCACAACAAGCCATGTCTGGTTAAGGCAGCAGATTGGACAAAACATGACAATATTAAAGAGAAGGTATAAGAGCACAAGAAAGGATACATTTAGGCATCCTTATCCTTAAAGCTATAGTTGGTAATCCTGTTCAGAAACACTTTTTAATATACTGGGTAAACTCATCCTTCCATCCTGAAAGTAGTCAATACATTATGTATTCAGAAAAGGAGGTTAAAATATTTGATCTCTGTGGGAGCTGCAGGCCTGTAAAAACTATGACCAATCTCTGCTCTTCACACCGAAGAGCAGTGATTGGTCATAGTTTTGTTCCTGCTGTCATTCCCTTCTGTCCCTCAAGTTCTGGGGGTATCACCTTTTCTATTGGTTGTCCCACATGCCAGTCATTCTGATGTGCTCACATAATGCCAGTCTGCGTGCACATTCCTTGTTAGTTTCATCTTGCTGGCTGCGCATGCACACTTCTAGTGTTTATGTACTCAGCTTAGCGGTTAGCTTAGTGGTTAGCTTCGGTGTTAGCCATTCATTGTACACAGGTTGGACAATGAAACTGAAACACCTCTCATTTTAGTGTGGGAGGTTTCATGGCTAAATTGGACCCGCCTGGTGGCCAATCTTCATTAATTGCACATTGAACCAATAAGAGCAGAGTGTGAAGGTCCAATTAGCAGGGTAAGAGCACAGTTTTGCTCAAAATATTGCAATGCACACAACATTATGGGTGACATACCAGAGTTCAAAAGAGGACACATTGTTGGTGCACGTCTTGCTGGTGCATCTGTGACCAAGACAGCAAGTCTTTGTGATGTATCAAGAGCCACGGTATCCAGGGTAATGTCAGCATACCACCAAGAAGGACAAACCACATCCAATAGGATTAACTGTGGACGCAAGAGGAATCTGTCTGAAAGGGATGTTCGGGTGCTAACCCGGATTGTATCCAAAAAACATAAAACCACGGCTCCCAAAATCACGGCAGAATTAAATGTGCACCTCAACTCTCCTGTTTCCACCAAAACTGTCCGTCGGGAGCTCCACAGGGTCAATATCCACGGCCGGGCTGCTATAGCCAAACCTTTGGTCACTCGTGCCAATGCCAAACGTCGGTTTCAATGGTGCAAGGAGCGCAAATCTTGGGCTGTGGACAATTTGAAACATGTATTGTTCTCTGATGAGTCCACCTTTACTGTTTTCCCCACATCCGGGAGAGTTACGGTGTGGAGAAGCCCCAAGGAAGCGTACCACCCAGGCTGTTGCATGCCCAGAGTGAAGCATGGGGGTGGATCAGTGATGGTTTGGGCTGCCATATCATGGCATTCCCTTGGCCCCATACTTGTGCTAGATGGGCGCGTCACTGCCAAGGACTACCAAACCATTCTGGAGGACCATGTGCATCCAACGGTTCAGACATTGTATCCTGAAGGAGGTGCCGTGTATCAGGATGACAGTGCACCAATACACACAGCAAGACTGGTGAAAGATTGGTTTGATGAACATGAAAGTGAAGTTGAACATCTCCCATGGCCTGCACAGTCACCAGATCTAAATATTATTGAGCCACTTTGGGGTGTTTTGGAGGAGCGAGTCAGGAAACATTTTCCTCCACCAGCATCACGTCGTGACCTGGCCACTATCCTGCAAGAAGAATGGCTTAAAATCCCTCTGACCACTTTGCAGGACTTGTATATGTCATTCCCAAGACGAATTGACGCTGTATTGGCCGCAAAAGGAGGCCCTACACCATACTAATAAATTATTGTGGTCTAAAACCAGGTGTTTCAGTTTCATTGTCCAACCCCTGTAGCTCCGCTGCTCTAGCCATATACTTTGAACATGGCTGAGAGTCACAAAAAGCAACTTGTGCATGTGCAGTTATTCAAACAGGGACTTGGGGAAACTTTGGGAAAAATCGCCGACCCTAGCTTTAAGTCACCATTTAATTTGTTAAAACAAATTTTTGTCATGACAAATTTTTGTCTGCATTTACAGAGGTTCTGCAGAATTACAATTTATTAAGCAGAAAGAACACAAGAGGAAACAATTGACTTGATTGAGGAACAAAATAATCTAAAAAAAAGAAATCTGGAGTCTGGGGAGGTAATTGTTGGAACCTGGTTTTGTTAAGTCCAGTTAACCCAAATGTAATGCAGCTGAGTGGGGAGCCTGACAAGGAAGAGCAGATAGAATAGGACTAATACCACAAAGCTATGTAAATAATACAATTATGCACATGCAATAAACTGATAAACTCTGAATAAATATAATACTAAATACGCTAAACACAAAGGGAAGAAAAGACAGCTGAAAGCAAACTGAAAGTCCTTTGGATCAGGCCAGTTTGTGCCAATTAAAAGCATGCTCAGTTTCAATGGAAATTCCACCATTTGTCCAAGTGAAAATTCAATTCAATTCAATTCAATTTTATTTATATAGCGCCAAATCATGAAACATGTCATCTCAAGGCACTTTACAAAATCAAGTTCAATCATATTATACAGATTGGTCAAAATGTCCTATATAAGGAAACCAGTTGATTGCATCAAAGTCTCGACAAGCAGCATTCACTCCTGGGGAACCGTAGAGCCACAGGGAGAGTCGTCTGCATTGTACATGGCTTTGCTGCAATCCCTCATACTGAGCAAGCATGAAGCGACAGTGGGAAGAAAAACCACCCATTAACGGGAAAAAAAAACCTCCGGCAGAACCGGGCTCAGTATGAACGGTCATCTGCCTCGACCGACTGGGGTTACAGAAGACAGAGCAGAGACACAACAAGAGAGACAAAAAAGCACAGAAGCACACATTGATCTAGTAATCTGTTCTACATTAGATGGTAGTAACGGGTGAGCCGTCTTCTCTGGATGATGTCAAAGTTAACAGAACGCCAGACCAGGTGTACCTACTATGAAGAAAAAGAGAGAGAGCAAAAAGTTAAAAGCTGAAATGACGACAGTCATTTCAATGTAATACAATGCAAAACTGGAGAACCGTAGAATGAAGAACAGTAGAAATCAGTAGAGTGAGAAAATTAGACCCTGATGTCCTCCAGTAGCCTAAGCCTATAGCAGCATAACTATAGAGGTAGCTCAGGGTAACATGAGCCACTCTAACTATAAGCTTTGTCAAAAAGGAATGTTTTAAGATTAGTCTTAAAAATAGATAGGGTGTCTGCCTCACAGACCAAAACTGGGAGTTGGTTCCACAGGAGAGGAGCCTGATAGCTAAAGGATCTGCCTCCCATTCTACTTTTAGAGACTCTAGGAACCACCAGCAGACCAGCGGTCTGAGAGCGAAGTGCTCTGTTAGGAACATACGGAGTAATCAGAGCTCTGATATATGATGGAGCTTGATTATTAAGGGCTTTATACGTTAGAAGAAGAATTTTAAATTCTATTCTTGATTTAACAGGAAGCCAATGAAGGGAAGCTAAAATTGGAGAAATATGATCCCTCTTGTTGATTTTCATCAGAACTCTTGCCGCAGCATTTTGGATCAGCTGAAGACTTCGAACTGCATTTTGTGGACCTCCTGATAGTAAAGAATTACAATAGTCCAGCCTTGAAGTAACAAATGCATGCACTAGTTTTTCAGCATCACTCCTGGACAGAATGTTTCTAATTTTGGCGATATTCCGGAGGTGAAAAAAGGAAACTCTGGAAACCTGTTTAATATGGGATTTAAATGACATGTCTTGGTCAAAAATAACACCAAGATTTTTTACTTTATTACCAGAGGCCAAGTTAATGCCATCCAGATTCAGTGATTGATTAAGAAGTTTATTTTTTGAGGACTCTGGCCCAAAGATTACAACTTCTGTCTTGTCAGAATTTAAATGCAGGAAATTTAAAGTCATCCAGCTTTTGATGTCATCAAGACATGACTGCAGTCGAAGTAACTGATTGGATTCATCAGGATTTATGGATAAATATAGCTGAGTGTCATCAGCATAACAGTGGAAATTAATCCCATGCTGTCTGATAATTTTGCCAACCGGAAGCTTATATATAGTAAATAGAATTGGTCCAAGGACTGAACCCTGTGGTACTCCACAGGTGACCCTAGAGTTTGAAGAAGATTTATTATTAACATGAACAAACTGGAATCTGTCCGACAGATAAGATTTAAACCAGCCTAATGCTTTTCCCTTAATCCCTACAGTATGCTCAAGTCTTTGTAGGAGAATATTGTGATCAACTGTGTCAAATGCAGCACTGAGATCTAACAGGACAAGTACAGACACAAGTCCATTATCTGAGGCCATGAGAATATCATTGGTGACCTTCACCAGAGCTGTTTCAGTGCTATGATGAGCTCTAAAGCCTGACTGAAACTCCTCAAGTAGGTCATTACTTTGTAAATGTTCACAAAGTTGATTAGCAACTACTTTCTCAAGAATTTTAGATAAGAAAAGAAGATTAGATATAGGTCTGTAGTTTACTAGCTCATCTTGATCAAGAGAAGGTTTCTTAAGTAAAGGTTTAATAACAGCTACTTTAAAAGCCTTTGGTACATATCCATTTACTAAGGATAGATTAATCATATCTAAAATAGGACCACTGATCAGAGGGAATACCTCTCAAAACAACTTGGTTGGGATTGGGTCTAACATACAGGTAGAAGGTTTAGATGAAGCTAAAATTTTAGATAGCTCAGAAAGCTCTACTGCTTTTAAACAGTTCAGACACTGCGCAGGTCCTAAGGATTCCTCCAATGCTTCCTCACTTACTGAGGACGAGGTAATCATGTTTGGGAGGATGCCAATTATTTTATTTTTAATGGAATCAATTTTATTTATGAAGAATCCCATAAAATCATTACTGCTAAGAGCTAAGGGGATGGCTGGATCAACAGAGCTGTGGCTCTGGGTAAGTTTGGCAACTGTATTGAAGAGAAATCTAGGATTATTCTTATTCTCCTCAATTAATGATGAAAAATATGCTGCTCTAACTCTGCGAATGGTCTTGTTATACAACAATAGACTGTCCCTCCAGATTAGGTAGGATTCCTCTTGGTGTGTCAACATGTCTGGCTTGTCTATTTGTTTGAAGGGAACCAAAGATGACTTCTCAATTGGATATCTACTGAATACTAACTTTCAAATATATTTGAAAAGCAGAAATAATTTGGGCATCTTTTAGAGCCATAATGCTGGTGCAACTTGCAAAATCTGAGTCGACAACTCCTCTGCATACTAAAATATTCCAGAGTCAAAATAAAGGCCTCTGTAGCTTGCTCCAAATACAAGATAAGTAGTCTAAGACAGAAAAATGTAAAATTGGTACAATTTCAGTAAACTGAACTCTGATCAGAGCTGTGTCAAGAAAGAAAAGCAAACAGAAAATCAAGGTACTGTAAACGTGCTGTCTAAAAGTCTGGGGATCAACATGATGTGTATGGCAGAAAACCATTAAAAAAAGTCAAATAAAATAATGCTATGACAATAATTTGGCCAAAGTTCCTTTCTGCATTATGGTGTTAGAGACTGTTGTGTGAGGGCCAGATGTCTCACTACAGTCATAATGGGATTGCTATGAACGCACTCCCACCTGGAATATATGGCATACACAAACTCCAGCTTTTTTGGCATCAACCAAAATGTTATGTCTGCTAAATATGCTGAACTCTGGGCAGTAAACGCTGAATAAATTCAGCTGTATGTTGCTTCAATTGAGTTTGGATGGTTTATCTCTTCTTTATAGACCCATGAAAGGATTTTTGTTTAGAAACGACACCATGATAACTCAGATTTATGTGATTTTTTTTGCACTTCGTGACAGCATTATCTTTTGTTTCTTGCTATTACTGCTCATCACCCACTGGGCAGCTGGAGCACTGGCAGCAGAAAAAAAGGACTTCTGTTTAAGCATGAAGTGATGGGAAATAGTGAGAGAAACAAAACAGAAATTGTCTCATTAAGGGAAAAGTGTGCGACGAAATTGAAATGGCATCAAAATACCCACAAAACCACTTTATTCATGATTTACCAGGACAGCCAAATTGGATGATTATCATATTTTAAGCTGAATATGATTCATAATTTTTTTTTCAAAAACATCTTGCCTTCTCACAGAAAAAGCTCCTTTGACATTATTTTGTGCCTCATCATCAGCTGTTTGTGGTGCCAATAGTGCCTTGCACTGCAAGTCTCAGATGTCATGTAACTCAATGGCCACACGTGCAAAGTTTGTTCATGTGTGTTGCTGAAGGGCCTTCCACATGATGTGCAGGACAGAAATAGCCCCCCTGTAAATGAACCATGAACTGAGCCCAGCACAATGGAGATCTGTCTGAAGACAAATATCCACATTAAAGAGCTGCCATCTTATGATGCAGCTCATTTATGCAGGTCAGTAGATAAAAAAAGTTCCTATTAATTAAACTCTTCATCTCTGTTTATTTTTACCCAGATTATTTATTAATCATGCTGAAAAATGATAACCATGTTGGATCAGTGCTCAAAGGGTATAGGCATCAACTAAATCTTCCTCAACAGTTTTGTCATCACACACCTGCACAGTGCACGCTCTTCTTCAGCTGGGACCTGAGCCGAGATCTTACTGAATGTGTGTGCATTTGTGTGCGTGTTGCAAAGCCTGATAAGAGTTGCTTAGACATGTCCTTTGGATTTCACAATACCCAGAGGAAGAAGGTGTCACCGAGGAGGATATCAGCCAAAAGACCGAGCAGCTCTGCTCCCTCACTCTTACATTTTCTCCGTGGCCTCACCTGCACACCACTTTATCTCTTATCTTCACACCAGTGGCCCAAAGTTGGATTACATTTTTTCAACGGATATAGTAAGGTATGTTCTTAAACAATCTATGGCAACACCCTCATAATTTAAGTCTGGATATAGTCTGATATTACTCACTGCCATGCCACAAGCATATAAAAAAATGTAAAGTTCCTTATTTCGCTTAAAGAAAAGAGCGCCTTGGAGACCGGGGACACTTCTCGTGTTCATGCAGTCTCAAAGCAAGAAATGCACTGAATGGGACACACGTTACCCTTCAAATCTTAGGCCTATTTTCACTCAGCGTAATCAAAGAGTTACTGTGTTTTGAAGAAATAGTCATAACCTTTGAACTTTTCCACATTCCACATTTAGTCACATTGCAACCGCCAACGTGTATTATACTGGTCTTTTATGTGATGGACCAACACAAAGTAGTTCATAATTGTGAAGAGAAAGGAAAATGTTAAATGGTTTCCAAACCTTTATAACAAATAAAAATGTAAAAAGTCTGGCCTGCATGTATTCAGTCAATATTTTCTGGAAACAATATCCATGCAGTACCTGGAGAGACTGCATTCAACTTTTCTGCATTCAATGAAACTCCAAAATATATTGAAGGGTTTAAAAAGTGTTAATATAGACAGTAAAGACCACAGCGGGCAATAAGGAGACTGTCTATGACAGGCTGGCAGGACAAAAGAGAAGCCACAGCGAACAGATGTCTCCTCTCCTGAGCAGGACTAGACAGTTCAAGATTTTCTCCCCACAGCTATCAGACACACAATAGACACTTGTAAATTGAGCAGCTATTTGCTGATTAAATGTCTTTCGTCTCTCTGCTACACACACATTTATCAGGACAGATTTCAGATTACCGATTAATGCACAGAAGCAGATACATAAGACAAGACATTATCTTGTCCCGGGTCTGTGCCACAAGGAGGAAGAAATCATCTCATATTGTCTGCTTTACTGTTTCCCCTTGGTTTTGTTTCTGTCTGCTGGGTCTATGATTATGTAACTTTGCTAAAAGGAGCAAAGACACAGATGTGACTCCAACTGATGAGCACATACAGTATTTACATAGGAGCACACACACAGACAGCTATATTATTTTTGTGGGAATCAGAAACCTAATGAGAACACAAGACTGTCTTTAAGGCAATGATCAACGTAAAACCTAAACCATGAGCTTTGTAAGTGTGGCTCTTGGCCCCGGAAGAGGTAACCATGATTTGTATTCAATGCACACAATGTATAACCTGACAAAAGCCAGCTGTATGTCGCTCCGCCTAGCTCGACTCACATACATCTGGGACACCGCCATAGGAATTGCCTTTACAGAAGGCTGGGCCTTATCAAATATTCTTGCATATGATTGGATAAGCCACTTGTCTGTCATCTTTATTGACGTGCTATTTCAACCACTCACACCGAAGCTAACCCGTGACGCTGATAATAGCGACGCAGGAAAAAAAAAAAAAATAATAATAATAATGTGTTTGCGGCTCTAGTGGCATGTGTTTTATTGACAGTGAGCTGACAGGAAGAGGGGGGAAGACAGGCGGCAAAGCGCCGCGGGTCGGAGTCGATTCCGGGGCGACCGTGTTGAGGACTAAAGGCCTCCTAACATGGTTAGCGCTAACCGCTAACCGCTCCGGGGCGCGTCCGCGGCTGCACGTCCGCTGGCCCTGGAAAACAAAACTTGCCAAATCCGGTCGGGAGAAGGGCGAAAACATCGTTTCCACCAACAAAAGCCTTCAGAGGCGTTCTCTGATGTTCTTTTAATGAAACAATATTAGGTAGATTGGACAACACGGAAGAAATAGCAGCATCAATGCTAACGCTTGCTTCCTCGACGAGCCGCCATTGCTATCAAAACAGTCTCACGTCATTGTCGCGTCTCCACTACGTCACATCTATGAAACTCCAGCCCTGCGTCCTGATTGGCCAGACCATAAATTTGGTTGGAGAAATCACTCTCTACCGGCGGTGTCCCAGATGTATGTGAGTGGAGCTAGGCAGAGCAACATACAGCTGGCTTTTGTCAGGTTACACAATGTATACAATGCAAGATTTTTGCCTCACCCGATCTTAGACAAGTTTCAGTAAAGGTTGATGCACGTAAACAGAAAGCAGGTAAATTAAAAACACAAGTTATATTTGTTCAGTTTGCCTTCTCTTTATGTAAAAATCAAAGCTTATTTAACAATACCATCAGGCCTCTGGCAACAACAAAGCAGAAAGACAGTAAAAATCCATCCAGACAATAATAATAAAAAAAAGTATCTAAAGGGGAAATAGAGTAGCCCAGCTGCATTTTATCTGGCTAAACAAGCATCAACACACGCTTAACCTGACTCACTACAGTTAAGTAGGACATTACATTTGTCAGCAATGATCAACCTATATATCCTTATCCTCAAGCTGGTCAGTAAGTTGGCATATATAATTACAGGTCATCGGATTTAACTAAAAGACACAAGCTATCAGGGACTATAGATAATATAATCCGTCAAATGTGGACACCACCAGAATTTACCGTCTCCCAATTAAAAAAAACACCTGAAAACGCAACCTCGAAAATAGGGATGGGAATCGAAAACCGGTTCCTATTCAGAACCGGTTCCGTGTGTTCCAATTCCATGGCACCATTTGGCAGCTCGCTTAACGATTCTCTTATCGATTCCAGGCAGCACCAGAGTCGGGCAGCACGACTTACGTCACGTTTTTTACGCAAGTTACGCACACGGCATTCAGTAAGCAAGTACGACATGACCAGGCGTAAGTCTAGAAAAGCAAAACAAAACAAATGGCGCCCCATCGGGTAAAGCGATCGAAAGTCCGGTCAACAAGGAAAAATCAGTGGATCATTAGCTATACCTAAAACTAATACGTTTGTGGTGATTTAATGAATTTAGCGTTAATCAATAAGAAAATAAAAGCATAAATTGTCGTCTCGATCACTGTGTATGGGGGCGGCCATTATTGCCCGACATCACATCCTGTGACGTAATGTCGCGGTAAGGCACTGCGCTCTACAACAACAATTGTTTCGGATTTACAGAGGACTTCACCATTGAAATTCATGAGAGCTATTGTTGAAGCAACAATGCCCACGTGCATGGCCGCTGGATGTTCCAATACATCGGGTAAAAGTGGAAAAAACATTCGTTTTTCCACTTTTCCGATTCATAATCCACCACGGGTTCTTTTGTTGGATTGCCAACTTGCCATCGTGCTTCTGACCAGAGAGAAAACACGCCATCTGTAGCCAACATTTCGAAGAAGAATGTCTTCAAGATGACATGAGAGCGAGACTTTTCGGTAGGTTTTTCTATTTTTATAATGTAGAATTTGCCGGAACATCTGTTTACCGACCAGAGGGGCGGAGTGATACGACAAACTTAGAAAGTATGCTCACTGTTGCGAAGCCCACTTATTGTTCTTATTTTTTCTAAAGTCACTTGTAGCTTTCATGAGTTGTGGGTTGCAGTTTTTTGGGCTTGTTTCTGAAAGTGAAGTCGCTTGTCTGGGCTCTAAACTAGGTGACGGCGAAATATCCCTCTGCCTCATAACGCGCTGCAGCTCATCCTGACAGGATGAGAGTAAACTCAGAAGGAGCCGCTCTGCCTGTATTTTCTGCAGTTTACGGTTGCAATAACTGATGATAACTGCTGAAAGTAGATTAGGTGGTGCAGATCACCATTATGAGCAGAGATTGGTTCTAAAGATGAGTTTTATACTGATCTTATAACATTGCAGAACCCAACCTATAAACTGTACTTTAATGTTTATTTGTTGTCTTTTTATGTCTCTAAAATGTTATAGTATTACTTTAAATTGAAATGCTTAGTACCATGTCTATTTTTGTTTAAGAGGTTCAAAAATTTCCCCAAATTGGAATCGATAAGAGAATCGATAAGGAATCGAATTGTTTCACAGAATCGATAAGGGAATCGGAATCGTGAAAATCTTATCAATTCCCAACCCTACTCGAAAAGAATTCAACGCACCGTAGGCGGAGAATGATGGCATACAATGTTCAGGAGAAGTGAGCCTTGCTGTTGTGTAGCATGAATGCCCATTTTATTAGATATACCTGTTCAATTGCTTGTTAACACAAATAGCTAATTAACCAATCTAATTGCGGCAACTAAGTCCACTGAGACATGAAGATGGGGTGAAAGTGAATATAAAAAACAAACTTTTTGAGCACTCGAGAGGGTAGGAAAAAACAACAAGTGAAGAAGATGGTATATTTTTAAATTCAAAAAGTAAAAGACAGAGCTGTAAGATCAACAGCAAGTTCAGCTCTCTTGTGTCCGTGGTGTCGTTTTGATTTCTCAGCCCTGCAGATGTTTTTTTCCCCCCTTCTCTTTTCTACATCTCAAACTTTTCATGCCTGCCTCTTCTCCTCCAAGTCGTTATGTTGATCTGTAGAAAGGTGGAAACGGTATTTTGCTACTCTTTGCAGCAGCAGGCTCGCCAGATATATTTGTGTTAGCTGTGTAACTTGTCAACTGATCTGATTAAGTAAATCATAGCTTCCTGTAATACAGTAAGATTTCTAATAAATATCAACAAATACAGTACGTATTTGGGGCTTTCCTCATTCAATGTATTTCCGATGTATGTAAGCAGTTATTGTTACTTGCATAACAATAACTGCATACACGCATAAGGTAGAAAGTGCAGACAACATTGTGATAGTTTCTTTGTTTTTCTTCTCTAAAGTTCCAAAAAGTTTGGGAAGTTTTTTTTTTTTTTTCTGAAGATCAGATGGGCACCACAATTGCAGTCTTCCTTTGATCAAGAAGCTCCAGTCTAAGCCTGTTGCCCCAAGACACCCGCTATGCCACTGCCGAGACGTATCACACCTACTTTGGCTCCCAAAAGAAGAAGCTGCTCAAAGGAGCGTTGTGAGAAAGGAGCACACTGAACACATGCGGTGCCTCAACAAATTGTCATCCCATTCCATTTTACGGTATTTACTTAGTCGTGATGTAAGCATTAATGCATTAGTCATGAAAAACTTTGCATATAAAACATGCTTCACATTCTGTAAACGTCAAGCATTCTAGCAGGGAGAAACAAGATCACTGTTATTGTTTGAGGATGAATTAAAGCGCTCATCTGTGTCTCAAGCCCACTTTGGCAATTTCTTTTAAGAATGCAAAAAGTGTGTTATATAAACACCTACCTACTACCTACCTGTTAGGTCCTGACAGGCAGAGAACCCGATATTCAAGCCAGACATGGTGTTGCGTTCTAAAACGTTCCTTAATAAATAAACAGAGCCTGGGGCTGGCAGGTAAATCCTCAGAAAAGGTGAGCAGGATCAGAAGGAGCTGACTGCTAACTCCTGACAGCAGGAGATGACAGGTAGACATGGCTGAGGACGGAGACAGGTCCGTCAGACAGACTTGGGTCATACACAATAAAGTAGAAAGTTCAGACAGATCCGGTTGGGCTAGACAAGGTTTGTGATCGTGAGACAGTCCAGGTTGTGTCCAAAAAGCAGAGAGCGGATGGGGTGTCCAACGGGGCAAAATGACACAGAGTTCCAGAGACGTGTATTAGGCCAGTAACTAGGCAATGAAGAATGCTGGATACTCACATAGTGCTTTCAGATAATCTGGCAACAGGAAGCTCTGGGGACCCAGTATATAAAGGCTGAAGACAGGTGTAGGTCGTTTAAGGAACTCATTCTGCACAAATTTGAACCGTGAGTGAGGAGAACTGTTTAGTTTGAACTGTAAGCCCCGCCCCCAAGTGATTTTTCCCAGTGAGAAACCCTCCTTCTCTCCCTCCCCCCAGTTGACATGCTTAGGTCTAAATGCAGGCCTAAAGCTTGTGCACAATCCTCCGAAGGAAACAAGGTTTAATAGAGGGACTTTATATGACAGAAAGCAGTGCATTATAAGGAAAAGGATGTATGGTTTCCAATGACTTCTTTGATTTTTTGTCAGTGTGCTCATGTATTCAGGATGGCTGCTGCAGCTCCATATTTTGTTGCAACTGCAGTTGCAAATCTTTTGGGGTATTATTTTACCAGTTTTGCACATCTATAATCTGATAACATTGCACCATTGCTCTTTGTGAAACAGTTCAATCTAAGCTAGATTGACTGGAGAGTGTCCATTGGTATACATTTTCATATCTTGTCACAAATTCAGAATTTGCTTCTGTTGGGACTTTGTCTGGGCCATTCTAACACATGGACGTGTTTTGATTTAAACCATTTTATTGCAGTTAGGCTTATATATACACTGGAGGGTGAACCCCTGCCTTTTGCAGCCTCTAACACAGGGGTCTTCGATTCTGGTCCTCGAGGTACGGTCTCCTTCAGCTTTTAGATGTGTCCCTGGTCCAACTCACCTGACTGAATTAGCTCCTCAGCATGTAGTCAAGTTCTCCAGAGTCCTGCTAATTACCTGATTATTTGACTTAGGTGTGTTGGACCACGTACACGTATAAAAGTTGCAAGACACCGGACCTCGATGACTGGAATAGAAGATCCCTGCTCTAAAAGGTTTTCCTCTAGGATTGCCCTGTATATGACCCACTTCCCTGTCCCTATAAAGCATTCCCACAGCATGATGCTGCCACCACCATGTTTCACCGTGGTAGTGGTTTGTTTGAACAAAAATAGGCGGTAGCCTTTTTATGGACTGAGACATTTGTCACTTAAAAAATGTGTCAGCATCAGAATCAGCTTTACTGGCCATGACTGTGTTAACAATCAAGAAATTTGACTTTGGTTACAGCTCTCACAGCTTAAAGCCATTAGGTATAAATATATAAGCAGCAGTATGGATATGTGTGTATTATTATTTTATGATACTCAAAGACAAAGAAAAAAAGGAGGTTGTGAAAGTGAAAATAGGCTTACTTTGTTTGACAGAATTGTATAGCGGACTACTGATGTTCACATATACTGCTAAAAAGAATAAAGGGAACACTTAAACAACACATTGGAACTCAAACAAGTGGAAATTAGAGGCAATTGGCAAGACCCCCCCCCCCCCCCCAATAAAGGAATGGTTCTGCAGGTGGTGACCACAGACCACCTTTTGTCTCTTCAAGTTATTGGAGGAATATGCAGAGTAACAATGACTCTGGGTGACTGTTTTGTAATGATTGAGAAAGGGTGCAAGATTGTTTAATAAACCACACTTTCCTCTGATTTTGCAAAACTATTGCTGTTTACTGTAGTTTTGAGGCATTCAGTGCAGTGACATTGAAATATAGAGAGTCTAACTGGAACATCATCCAAAGAAGACGGCTCACCCGCTATTACCATCTAATGTAGAACAGATTACTGGATCAATGTGTGCTTCTGTGCTTTTTTGTCTGTCTTGTTGTGTCTCTGCTCTGTCTTCTGTTACCCCCAGTCGGTCGAGGCAGATGACCGTTCATACTGAGCCCGGTTCTGCTGGAGGTTTTCCTTCCCGTTAATGGGGAGTTTTTCTTCCCACTGTCGCTTCATGCTTGCTCAGTATGAGGGATTGCTGCAAAGCCATGGACAATGCAGATGACTCTCCCTGTGGCTCTACGGTTCTCCAGGAGTGAATGCTGCTTGTCAGGACTTTGATGCAATCAACTAGTTTCCTTATATAGGAACATTTTTGACCAATCTGTATAATCTGACCCAATCTGTATAATATGACCCAATCTGTATAATATGATTAAACTTAACTTTGTAAAGTGCCTTGAGATGACATGTTTCATGAATTGGCGCTATATAAATAAAATGGAATTGAATTGAATTGAACACAGTGGGGTAAAAAAAATGAAATGATTCAGAAATATTGAAATTTGGTTACTCCTGCTTAGATTTCTTCTTTGCCTGTTCTTCCCTTCACTTCCTCTGTCTCCAGCTTAACCTCATTCAGTGCAGGATAAACATAATATATCTTTGTTCTTATTTATGTTCCACTAATATTCAACTCAGAGATGTAGAGACAAAGAAAGGTGAGGTGGGAGTTTAGGCAGCAAGTCTCACTGCAACTACACAGCCAGAGAAAATGAAAACACAAAGGAAAAAGAAAAAGAAAAGCCTGAAAACAAGCCAGCAAGATAGACAACTATAGCTGATGGATGGAACCCTTGGCTCCTACGTAACCCTTTGGTGCACAGTTATGGATGTAAAAAACAAACAAACAGAAATACCAGTCTGTCACCCTTAGTTTTAAAACCCACTGAGTACAGGGAACATATTACCTTAAATCCAGAGATCACAGATAACATAAATCCTACAGACCTTGTGAAAGACTGCTGGCTTGATATCTTCCTGGCATAAGGCAGAACGGCTCTTTTCCCAAACACGTGTTCACTTGTAACAAATCAGACCATTTAAAGAGAAAAAGCTGACAAAAAAAAAACAGTTTTACACAAAAACAACAGAAATGCTGCTCTTGTAAACACTGCAAATATTCATATATGCCATGGCAACAAAGCTTTAATCACTACAGCGGTATTGCATAACCATGCCCATGCCAGGGCTGTCATAGAAAATTGTCTGGCTGCCGACGAGATTTTGGCTCAGTGTTTCTTTGAAACATTCACAATCAACTTGGCTGAAAGACTCAGTTACAAGCTTTCTGCTAAACAAGGCTAGAGGGACTCTTTTTAGGGAGGAACATTTGGTTCATATGAGGTAAAATGTCCCCGTTTGGCACAATGAAATTCCATTGTTCATTCATTTTCACCATCACTTAAACCAAGACGATCAAGCAGCTGCACAAACCAATACTGCCACTTACAAAAATATTAATTAGCGAGTTACATTTTTTTTAGCCTTTTGGTTGCAGCTCAATTGTTGAATTATCTCACAGTGAAGCCAGTTTTAAAAACGGGGCAATAAGAAGCTGACTAAATGTACAAAATGCCACATGCAGCAGCATCTCGTAGCAGCGTTCGGTGTCTGATGAGTCAGACTATGGTAAAGGCAATCTTAGCGGCTAAGTGCTGTTTTTTTAAGGGCTGTCTGCAGTTTGCATCTCATGCTGGGAATTGGCTCAGTTTCTCCTTGATGCAAAAATATTAATTTAGCTTTATCATCTAAAGCATTTTTGACGGTTTTCCAATCCAGCTCCTGTTTAATATTTTGAAGTTACCCTCAATACTTGAAGGTGGAAAGAACACATTCCATTGTTACCCCCTGCCTTCCAGTTCAGAAGTTTTCATACAATCATCAGGAGCATGAATGTCATATTCATTTTAGGCTTTGAATGATGCAATGAATAAACTTTTCTTTTTACAGGGCAGACAGATTATAAAACCAACTAGTTCACGTTTTTTTTTAAAAAAAATACTGAATTCTAAATGTTTTACTTTGTTGTTGATTTGCTGTAATTGAAAACAAGATCACAAATATACAGAATAAGATTTGCATGCTCCTCCACTAATATTTGGATTACTGTCCTTTAGGAACCAGGCCTTAAACAGCCATTCACAAGCTTTGGGGTGAATTCTGGTTGGATATTTGAACACTTTTCTTCGCAGAGTTGATTCATTGACATTTGTTGGTTTCCTGGCACAGAAATTGCTTTTAATACAGTCCTTAAATGGGGCCTATCATGCTTTTCAATTATTCCTTTTCACATTTAAATAATTTAGTTATGGTCTATGTAAAGTGGAACTGAAAGGAAATTATCTGAATTCCTCACTGATTTACCTCCAATTCTACCTTTTTATCCCTGTTCTGTTCTGAATGCTCCTGCTAGTAACTCATTTTGGTGCGAACTCTTTAAATGCAAAGGAGACAATTCATACCCCGCCCATTCCAGGTTGCAGAGTGCTCCACTTAACCTTGTTCAGCCATTTTTCTAGTATGCTGGGGGGCGGTTAGGCACCAGCAACCCCCGCGACCCCATGAGGGATTAAGCGGGTCAGAAAATAGATGGATGGATGGATGGGGGGCAGTATAATGAACAACCAAACATTTTGACATATCCACTTGTAACTTCGGCATCCTTGAGCTTGGACAACAAAATATCTCCAAGAAATAACTATGGTGGGTTCATGAAATTGGTCAGCCGGACTGCCGTGATCTTGTTTTGCAGTTCTGGAGCAAATGCTGTTATGTAATTGTTACGTGCGGCTGCACGGCTGTCAGTCAGAGGTGGCACTCTGCAGCACCGGGGCCCCCCAGGGCACCGTTCTGTCTCCGTTTCTCTTCACCCTTTACACCTCGGACTTCACCTACAACACGGACAGCTGCCACCTTCAGAAGTTCTCTGACGACTCGGCCATTGTGGGCTGTGTGTCTGAAGGTAACGAGCTGGAGTACCGGTCGGTCATCATGGACTTTGTGGACTGGTGTGAGAAAAACCATCTGTGTTTAAACACCAGTAAGACCAAGGAGATGGTGATCGACTTCAGGAGAAGACCCCCACATCACTCACCTGTGAACATCCAGGGGCAGGACATAGAAACTGTGGAGAGTTTCAGATACCTGGGTGTTCACATCAACAATAAGCTGGACTGGACTCACAACACCGACGCTCTGTATAAGAAGGGCCAGAGCCGCCTCCGCCTCCTGAAGAGGCTGAGGTCCTTTGGAGTGAGCCGGCCTCTGCTAAAAACTTTCTATGACTCTGTGGTGGCCTCAGCCCTCCTCTACGCTGTGGTCTGCTGGGCCCCTGGCAGCACAGAGTGGGACAGAAAGAGGCTGAACAAGCTGGTGAGGAAGGCCACCTCTGTCCTGGGCTGTGCTCTGGACTCGGTGGAGGAAGTGGCTGAGAGGAGGGTGTTGTCCAAGTTCACATCCGTCATGGACAACACCTTCCACCCCCTGCACCAGACTGTAGAGGAGCTGAGCAGCTCCTTTAGTGCCAGACTAAAACATCCTGTCTGTAAAAAGGAGCGCTACCGTAGGTCATTCATTCCTGCTGCTATCAGATTTTACAATGCTGCACTATAACTGTGACCACAACTGTAATAATTAATGGGCAATAACCAAGGTGCAATAATCTATTTAATACACTGTCCTACAACCCGTGCTATAATCCTGATGTAGGGACTTCTGCTGCTATCAACACCTGAACATAAGTCAGTACACATTTGTACACACACAGTATGTATGTATGTACAGATGTATACAATGTATATGCACATATATACGCGTAGGTACGTATGTATGTAGGCGCATAGATATATGTATATATTGAAGTATATAGATATGTTTATATATATATATAGACCACTAAGAATGTAAATGAGACATCATATGCCCATTCGTATTTCCTTTTTTGTATTTTTTTTTTTGGTATTCTTTTTGATCCATTGTATATATGAAGATTCATTGTATATAACTGAATGCACCTTCCCTACTCTGCACCTTCTTGTATGAGCCGATGTGACGAGTGAATTTCTCCATTGTGAGATCAATAAAGGCTATCTTATCTTATCTCTTATCTTAAAAAAAACGTAATAGAAAGCAGAGAAAACTGAACGGCTTGAAAAATATGATCCAGACAGAATACAAAGATATCTATGCAGCACCTTGAGAGACTACATTGAAATTTGTAGTCTAGAGACTCCAGGTACACAACAAAATGTATTTAGGGCTGAAAAAGTGGATTTTGCATAATATCTGCAGCAATGATTTTTTTTGTTAGATATTGAAATTGAATGTGGTATGATCATCCATCCTGGGGAAAAAAAGAATAGACAAGTATATAATCACAAGCCTACAGTAACTATGATATTCATGCAAATGATACGTGTATGTATGTTTTTAAACTGCCTTTTTAGGATTAGGCTCTGTAAACTGACAAACATTTAAAAAATGTACACCAGGTACATAAATTATCCATGTCACTAAAGAGGTGCTAGACCAATCCAACGACCCACTTGAACCAAAATGAATGACATCAGTAAAATAGAGCAGCCTTTGTGCACTGCGTTCAGATCCAGTGACTTCATATCTCTGAGATTTATAGGTCCTCTTGTTATTTCATTATATATTTTTTTACAAACTTAACCCAGAGCTTTGCAATATATAGATTCCCTCCTCAATGAAGAAAACTATTTGTGCTGATGCACATGGACATTTCTGTGGTTTACGACACAAGTTTCAGAATTTTTGATTGCAGATGAATATGCGTCATTTGTTGATTGTGTGTTCACTTAGTATTGGATACATTAGAAATGCATTAGACATTTGATGTCAGTCAATGCATCAAGCCAATCCATGTTTTAGCTCTCTCAAGCTGGTTTCTCTTTGCTATCTAAACTTAAGAAAATGTTGATCAAAGCAAAGAAAAACATAAATTAATAAAATGATGTCCACATGGAACAAACTAAAAAAAAAATACTGGATTAAAGAAAACTGGAATGTTTTAATACCTGTTGAAATCACCCAAGCAATCCTCCATTTCATAATGATCCCTTTAAAGCTAGTAGCACACTATTATTTATGTGGTAAAAAAAAAATCAAATTAGTATGTGTTACATAACTTTGTAGTATTTTTCTATGAACAGCAGACAAGCTAATACATGCTACCAGTTCAGTTTCATTCATGCAATAACTAATACAGGTGTATTAATAAGATAAACAGCCATCCAGCCAATTAAACATTATACAGCAGTTTAATTGGCTCTGTTTTCTTGCTTTGCCAAAGTACCTGTCCCCACACGGGTAAATGCTGCTGTATGAATAGAAGATATAATATAAGGGCAGAGTAACAGTGTATATGAGAATAAATGACAGGAAGTGACAGAATAGTTAAAAAGAAAGATGACATGCTGGGAGAGTGGCGACAGACACAATCAACAAGGTGTTAGAAAGGAGTGCGGCAGAGTTTGAAGATGAAAGCCTGGCTTCTGCTAACTGGTCGACCAACATGTTAAACTCAGTGGCCTCAGGCTGGGTGATTAGAGATGAAGTGGGAGTGGGTGACTTGTGAACATAGATCAGAAGAAAGTACATTTTAAGTGGATTTTATTGCTCAATATATCCCACCTCCGAAAATCAAGAAAACACTTCTGAAAAAATATAAACATATGAAATCCCAACACATATAAGTTCTAGTGGGTCAAGATTGCATTTTGGAAATTAGACCTATTAGGGACTGAATAAAAAATAGCTAATTTTATCTATAACCTATAGCAACACACATATCACCAGGCACTATGATGAATATTATCAGCATATTTTTAAGAAGGCAACAAATGATGGCTATTAACAAATGTATTATTAATAAAAAGATAAATAGTGTCTGTATTTCCAGTTGGGGCAGTTTTCTTTAAGTTATATCATTTTGATCTCAAGCACACAAAAACATTTTCACACAAGCAAATATGTCTGGGCTGAGCCTCATAGGAGCCAAAGTTCACCTTAACTTCTGCTTCTAGCACCAAAAAAGAAGATTGTCTTAATACAAACACAGCTGGTAATAACTGGGAGCTTTGCGAGTTACAATAGTTTCTCGTAGGAATGAGAAAATTTAAACCATTGTGTTTGTGTGGCTGTCAACAAAATGTCCTATGTAATGGATGCTGACTGGATGTCTTTCACCTGTGCAGCGTTATGGCGATTATACATACTCTAGGTGTGGACTTGTCTATGGTAAGGTACATAAAGGGATTTATACGGTGTAGTAGATGTAGAATATTTTTAATTAACCTGTTTTATCCCCAGCTCCCACAAGATCTGTATTTACTAACCAGCCGGTTACGGTACCAGCCTAGCTAAATAGGGATAAGAAAAAAAGTGTGTAAAAGATAACATCCATCCACCCATCTTCTATAGCTTCTACCTGTCTTCAGCTATCAGTGGGGAAAAGTCCAGGTTCATGCTGGATCAGGTTAAAAAGCGAACTAAGTGACACAAATTATGATAGACGACTCAGGTGATTTACATGAGTGTCATATAATGGCATCATTATCTGTAATGCATCCACATACAGTGCCAGCCTCATTCATTGGCTCCCCTACCAGATAATGTTGTTTAAAAACATAATTTCTTAACATGGGTTTTTTTTCCCCCACTAAATTAATTAGCTGAAATTAAAGGTTAACTTTGTCTGCATGTTTGGTGAGATATCATGCTCTTACTTTTCTATACAAAACCCTTAAGGCTTTTTATAAATTTATATTTACCAGAGAAGTACAGTGTTGGATGCATATGACGATGAGTGACAGAAAGTGAAGGAAAATAGTTGAAGATATTGTGCTGGAAAAAGAGTGACAAATAGAGACTTGCAATGATACAGAAAGTTTAAAATAGACAGCCAGGCTGTTGACTTTAGAGGCCTTATATAGGGGCAGTATTTGTAATAACAGAGTGAGTAATGTCAGAACATAGGTTGAATTAAAAAGTTCTTCAAATATATCTCTTTTTTAAAGTCTTGGTAACCAAGGGAAAAATTAATATATTACTAAGACAGATGGATTCCAACTCACAATATGTATTTAAAAGGTCAGTTTTTCCCTCTTGCTGGTCCTCATTTAAAACATTAAAATGAAAGTGAAGATATTTCTAAAATGTACTATGAATAATGTGAATATGGGGGTATAAAAAAAACTTAATAAACTCCATAACAAAACCCCGTTCCTCTAAGGGGATGGCAACAAAACATGTGGATGTGTCTTATTTTAGATCATAAATATATGCAAAATGAGTCATGCAACTCAAGCTTTTTTCTAAACATGCTGGCATACAGTACTTGGACACAGACACAAATTATTAACATATCATTTCATGCCTGCTTTCATGACAAAACAATTATTGCATGTCAGGATCCTTACCTCTTGTCCTCCTGAGACCAGGACCCCGCTAGAACTTGACCTTGCTGCTTAATGTGGCCTGCAGGGGTGAGAGATGCTTGAGATGAAGAAAAGAGAATCTCCACATTAGGATTTAAGACGGAAACCTGATAAGACTGTCCTCAACATCTCGCCGCGTTAAGCAATGCCAAGGCATTATTAGCCCTTACTATGTTTGATATCATCTTATAACTCATTTGGTTTCTGAGGCGGCTTCTTAATCAACAGCTTGTAACATGAAATATGTCTTAGAGACAAACTGTTAAGAAGCTACTTCAGCGCAAGCCAATCCAATCAATATCAGAGAATTAATGAAAACACAATTTAGAAATTGACAGGAATTAATGAAAGGATTAAAATAGCTCATAAGAGAAAATATTACAGACAGGAGAGTTCTGCTTAAAATGCATTCAAGAATCCAGAGGAGGAATGCAGCCTCTGCCGCTCATACGTGCTGACATGAATAAATAAAACTAATACATTTTCTCTTTGAAACATTGACATTATTTTCCAAATAACTCATTGCTGAGTAGTGTCTGCCTTTCTGGCTTTATATAAAGCATGTTTCATTTTCTAACATTTGACAGAGCTGTGGATATTCAGCTATGCTAAAAGAGACTCTCCCTGGTACACCTGCCATCAAGTCATGCTCCAGTACGATGACCACTCTCCCGAGCGAGCCTTGCTGCATGGGGGGCAGACAGGTGCTGTACCTCATTCCTCTCCTTCAGGGAACAGAAGTTTGTTTGTTTGCTTTTAGTTGATTCACTCAGAACAACCATATCCATGTTTTAGCTCTCTCAAGCTGGTTTCTCTTTGCTATTTAAACTTAAGAAAATGTTGATCAAAGCAAAGAAAAACATAAATTAATAAAATGATGTCCACATGGAACAAACTAAAAAAAAAGACTGGATTAAAGAAAACTGGAATGTTTTAATATCTGTTGAAATCACCCAAGCATATTTACACGCCCCACAGAGCAGCCACCGAACCTGGATTACAGTAAACGCACTTGCTGATTCACCTTGTCTAACATTTTCCTTCCACTAAACGTGTTTGGATACAGCATTCTATGAACAACCAGCTTCAATTAGCAATGACCTTTTATGCCTCAACCATCCTGAGGAGGGTGTCAGCAACAGTCTTCTGGACATCTGTCGAGTCAGCAGTCTTCCCCGTGATAGCGTACCCTACTGGAGCAGACTGAGAGACCATTTAAAATCAGAAAAAGCTTTAATTACCAAGATGATTCATACAAGGAATTTAACTCCGGCTCATCTTTAATCTTAATCTAAATATGTATACGTACGTGTTTCTATATAAGAGGAAGACATGGTTTGGTTGGTGCAAATAAGCATGGCATCAATCTGGGTATTCTAAATGTTAAGTGTCCATTAGAGAGAAATCCTGGGGAAAGAAACTGTTTCTGTGGCTGCCAGGTTTTTGCAAATAGTGCTCTCTTTGCTTGATCCTGGACCTGTACAAGTCCTGGATGGAGGAAAGGTTAGCCCCGATGAGCCTCTACAGACCTAATTGTTCATCGTAAAGTGGATTTTCCATTTATTTTTTTTTGATAAGCCAGCCCACACAATGCTGGATGCACACAAAACAGACTGAATAATGGCAGTGTAGAGGATGACCAGCAGCTCCTGTGGAAGGTTAAACTTCATGAATTGCCGCAGGACGTACAGTCTCTGCTGAGAGTGAACCAGGTGGCTCTGACCAGTGGACCAGCAGATCCACCTCCTGTCTTTATGCTGACTCGTCACTGTCCTGGATCAGACTGATGACAGCGGTATCGTCGCAAACTTCAGGAGTGTTTAAGAGGCTCAGAAAACCTTTGCAGATGTTTAGAGTTTAATAGCTGATTAGGCTGTGACACAACAAGTCTCCAATATTTCACTTTTTGCAATATTATAACTTTCTGAGAAATCAGATTTATGGTTATCTGTTAACCATTATCATCATAATTTCAAGAAACATTTCACTCAATGTGTAATAAATCTATGCACAATAGGAGTTTCGCTTTCTGAATTGCGAGACAAAAATATTAAACTTTTTCACAGTATTCTATATATTTTTTTAGAAGTACCTGTAATAGAGTTAGAGCCAAAAGGCAAAACAGAAGCAGTTTAAAACAACGCAAAAAAAATTAATTGTTGCAGTATATTCTAGAAGGTATGCAGTTACGCAAAAGTTGGAAATCACCGATGAATGCAATACTCAATCATCCTCTTTTTGAAGTGTGAGTAACACCTTGGCTGTTAGCAAAGATGGATGAGAGCACAGATTTTGTCTGACTGTAAGACTAACACCCTGCACTGTGTACTGCCAAGTCACACGCCGTGCTTCATAAGTGTTTGGAAAAAAAGAGAAGAAAAATATTTTCTGTCTGTCATATAAATGAGGCCTTGCATTTGCTTGAATAATTTTGGAGTGATTAGTGGCTTTTTAAATAAACCTGGAGCAAGTTTATACAGTTTGTTTACTCCAGTCCAAGGTCACTGCCATTGCTTTGTCAAGTTGTAAAACTCAATTAGTTATTAATCACTTTGTTTCGGTCGGCTGAGCAGATAAGCCGCTTCTGAGGGATTTGACTCAAACGGACATGCAAATTCATCACTGCCATCACCACAGCATATGTGTCTGAGGATTGAGTTTCATCTTGTTTTGAATCATTATGAAAAGCTCATCTCTGCAGAGAACAGAGAGGCTGCCTCACATCTGTTTATGGAAGTCAGTCATTTCTTCCTCTATTTGCCTTATGCAAATAGACTGAGGATGGAAATAAGTTTCCATGCTCTTACCTTGCTCATAAAAGCCATGCTTCAAGAAGTATTAGAAAAAAAAACTGTTTGAGTGACAGTCTTGTTACTGATGGTTTGTGAGGACTTGTGACCAAAAAAAGAAAAAAAAAACATTTTGACCAATGCTGACATTTAAAATCAAAAGAGCCACACCATACTGTATGTTGTAAATAGGTATGGCCCAGTATGGAATATCCATTAACCTCTCTGGAGTAAAAATATCACCATTTCACTGTTTTTAAACACTTAAAAACAAAAGGGTTTAGCATAATCGAATACATTTTTTAAACACAAGAAGTGTAATTACTACTAGTGCTGGATCCTAGTGCCGTGGCTGCTAGTACTATGGCGGATGGCGTGCAGGCTCCAATCCGCTGCAGACAGCTGGAAGGTGCTGGAGGTGCAGCAGATGCTGCAGGAGAAGAAACGGGTGGCACTGGACAGTCTTAGACTTAGACTTAGACAACTTTATTTGTCATTTTGTATGCACAGAGTGCGTACAGAACGAAATTTCTTTTGCATACATCTTGAAAATTACAGTAAATTACAGTAAATTACAGGATAATTTTTTTAGAAACCATTCGTATGTGAAACCATTTGTATGTGCAGAAATGATTCTGCAAAGGGCATTTGTGCAAGAATGCATTTTAGAAACTGAGAGTTCTGCAGCATTTGTAATGCTAGGTAAGGATGCAATGATGCAAATGTGCGAATGTGGTACAGTTTATAGCTTCAACAGTTCAACAGTCTGATGACAACAGGGAAAAAGCTTTTGCAGAATCTGGTGGACCTGCAGCGGATGCTGCGGAGCCTCTTCCCAGAGGGTAGCAGGGAGAACAGTCCATGGTGGGGGTGTGAGGGGTCTTTTATGATGTTACGGGCTCGGGACACACAGCGCTGAGATGAAATGTCCTTAATTGAGGGAAGAGGAGCCCCGATGATCCCTTCTGCTGTCCTCACCACTCTCCTCACGTTCTTCCAGTCGGAGGCACTGCAGCCTCCACACCACACAGAGAGACAGCTGGTCAGAATGCTCTCTATGGTGCTTCTGTAGAAAGTTGTGAGGATGGGCGGGGGCAGGTGAGCTCTCCTCATCCTCCGCAGGAAGTACAGTCGCTTTTGTGCCCTCTTTACCAGTGACGTGGTGTTTACAGACCAGGTGAGGTTGTCCGTGATGTGCACCCCCAGGAATTTGGTGCTGCTGACCACCTCCACAGCTAAGCTGTTGATGAGCAGTGGAGTGTGGTGAGGCTGGTTCTTCCTGAAGTAGACGATGATCTCCTTCGTCTTCTCCACGTTCAGGATCAGGCTGTTGTCTCTGCACCAGCCCACCAGCTGCTCAACCTCCTCTCTGTAGTCCTGATCGTTGTCGTCTCTGATCAGGCCCACCATCGTTGTGTCATCTGCAAACTTCACGATGTGATTGGTGGTGAACCTGGGGACGCAGTCGTGTGTCATCAGAGTGAACAGCAGGGGGCTCAGGACGCAGCCCTGAGGGGAGCCCGTGCTGAGGGTGATGACATCAGAGGTGTTCTGTCCGACCCGGACCAACAGAGGTCAGGAGGTGAGGGATTCTAGCAGCCAGTTGCGAAGGGGTGTGCTGAAGCCCAGATGTTCTAGTTTTCCTACCAGGTGCTGTGGGATGATGGTGTTAAATGCTGAACTGAAGTCCAGGAACAGCATCCGCACGTGTGTGTTCTTCTCCTCCTGGTGTGCCAGGCTCAGATGAAGAGCGGAGGAGATGGCGTCCTCAGTGGAGCGGTTCCGTCGGGTCTAGTGTCGGGGGAGACTGGAGACGATGTGTTCTTTTACCAATCTTACAAAGCACTTCATCATGATGGGAGTCAGTGCAACAGGCTGGTAGTCGTTGAAACAGGTGACTTGAGGTTTCTTTGGCACCGGAATGATGGAGGCAGACTTGAAGCATGCTCCACCAGGGGGGAGGGCGTGTTGTATTCTGTTATTGCCTGTATACCTTTCCACATGCTCCTGGTGTTGCTTGCGTCATGGAAAAGCTCCTGGATTTTCTGACTGTGTTTTCGCTTCACTAGCCTGATGGCACGGTTCAAGTTGGCTCTCGCTGTCCTCAGTGCCTCCTTGTCACCAGACTTGAAGGCTGAGTTCCTTGCTTTTAGCGCTTGACGGACCTCCACAGTAATCCAGGGTCGTTGGTTGGCTCGGGTGATGATGGTCTTGGTGGTGCTGACGTCCTCAATGCATTTGTTGATGTAGGCTGACACAGTCATGGCGTACTCATCAATGTCGATCTTGTCCTCATAAGTTGCTGCAGCTTTGAACATGTTCCAGTCAGAGCACTCAAAACAGTCCTGGAGCGCTTCCATTGCTCCCTCAGTCCACACCCTCACCTGCCTCGCTGTAGGTTTAGCTCTGATCAGCAGGGGCCTGTATGCAGGGAATAGCATCACAGAAAGATGATCTGAAGAGCCAAGTGGGGGCGGGGGGCTGCTCTGAATGCGCCATTTATGTTTGTGTAAACCAGGTCTAGAGTGTTCTCTCCCCGAGTTGCAAAATCCACATGTTGGTAGAAATGAGGGAGAACAGTTTTCATATTTGCCTGGTTAAAATCCCTAGCAATGATGAAAACCCCCTCTGTGCGTGCAGATTGCAGCTCAGAGATAGTCCGATAGAGAACACCCATAGCATCTTTAGTATTAGCGCTGGGAGGAACGTAAACCGCTGCGATGATAACAACAGTGAACTCTCTAGGCAGATAAAAAGGTCTGCAGCTAATAATCATAAGCTCAATGTCCGGAGAGCAGAGACTTGTGACTAATCTAGCATTTTTACACCAGTTGTTATTGAAGTAAACGCAGAGTCTGCCTCCTCGGGTCTTACCGCTGAGTTGTTTATTTCTGTCGGCGCGGAAAGTAGCTAGCCCCTCCAGGCTATCGGCGTTGTCCGGGATTGATGAGATAAGCCATGTCTCCGTCAGGATGAGAGCGCAGCATTCTCTGAACTCCCTCTTTGCAGAGAGCTCGAGTTGTAAATGGTCTTTTTTGTTGTCCAGTGAGCGGACGTTGGAAAGCAAGATGGTTGGGAGCGGTGATCTGAATGGGTTAGCCTTTAGCTTAGCTGCTAAGCCTCCGCGGCAGCCGCGTTTCTTCGGCCGGCTACACCGCTTCCGCTTCGCTCTCCACCGGCGCGAAGCCGCGTAAACAGTCGAGCGTAGTAGTGGTTACAAGTCCAAAAACACTTCATGACCGTAGGTCCAGCAGTCGCTGGCAGTCAAGCATTGATCGGCTGGGTAGGTGAGTGTGGCGGCATTTTTCATGAAAATATCCGCAAAGTTGTACGGAGCTGTACGCCTAGCCCGGGGGTCGGCAACCCGCGGCTCTAGAGCCGCATGCGGCTCTTTAGCGCCCCCCTTGTGGCTCCCTGGAGCTTTTTTAAAAATGTGTGAAAATGGAAAAAGATGAGAGGGAAAATATATTTTCCATTTTAGTGTGGTTTCTGTAGCAGGGAATCCCCGAGACAAACATTCTCAATGTTTTCCAATGATGAAAAATGTGTAGAATACATATTACATTTCAAAATATCTGTCAACGGAGATTTGCGTCATAAACTGCAGCACACGTTTCTTGCAGCTCGGTGTAGCACCAGGCGGGTCGCATTTGTAAACAAACCGGTGGGTGTGTGATGAGCCATGGATCCCAAAGGGAAATAGAGAAAGATAGCTGAGGAGAACAGAGGATTCAACAGTTCTTGGACCGAATCATTTGCTTTCATTGGCGATATCATAGTAAATTGGGCAAAAGACGGCTATTTCTGCCCTGCGATGGACTGGCGAGTGTTCCCTCTAAGCTGCGCGCGTGCGCCATCGCGCGCGTGCGCCATCGCGCACAGCATGTGGCTTCAGCGCGCACAGCAAATCTATAATGCGCAGAAAATAAAATCCAAGCTGAACTGTAAACAAAATAATAATAGACTAAGTTGTTTATACTATTTTGCAACTCTCTTGAGTCTTGACACGGTGTTCCGCGGCCCGCTCTGTGAGCGCAGGTGCTGATTGTCGTATCTCGTATTTTAGGAGAATAAATCAGCGCGGACCAACTGTGTCTTGACGTTATTCATCACTTTATTTAACACGTCTCCTCGACGTAGCACGTCCCACCCCACGTGATCCCACACACACAATCCTATTGGTCTACTGTACTTTCTGTAACGTAACCTGCGTAAAGCATTAACCCTTAATGCACTGTATTCAGATACACCACACTGATCGAAGCGCACCGCTGATTGGTGGGTGGGGCAGACGCCTTTATAGTTGGGCAGGTTGCGGTGTGCGTCTTTGTTCTGGACTCCGTTAAAGAAAAAAATACCGAGCTACGCTGATTATAAAGAACAGGTGATATCAGCCAGGTAACTAAACACAGCGTCCAACCAACCATGACTTCAACGCGAGCATGAAAGAAGCCCTGATCAATGGAACGCAGATGACGTGCTTCACCATGGGAACGATGGTGCGCATTTCCCGCGAGTGGAATTAGAAAATTTTAATGAAGGCATATGGAGAATATTTAACCATAAGAAATAATGCTGTTGCTGTTGAAAAAGCGAGTTGGCTTGATATGATAGTTATTTGATGGAGAATTAAAGCTGTTTTCTCCCACTTCACTAATTCAACACAAAAGGGGGAAGTGGGGGGGGGGGGGGGGCGCATTGATTACAAAAAGCATTGAAAGGACATGGCAGCCAATCTTGATGAAGTTTAATCAGGTATGGTTAAGTCCTAAGTTTTCTTATGTTTAAACATACTCAACTAAATCATTAATTGGCTATATTCAACATATGCAATTAATATTGGGATGGTGTGAGTTATTGAATAACTGATATGTTCATCTTTTTGCAAGCATTGGTCACCCATCCTTCTAAAAATTAGTTGACATTAATTGTCTTGTGTTTAATTTGTGCCAACCTCACTTTATTTAGCCTTTATATAGGCTATATATGTATATTTCCAGCTGAAGTAAAGGTAGTGTTATTTAAGTGAATAAATGTGCAGTAGCACTGACAGTGTTGGGGGGAAAATAACTGAATGGAAACTAAAATATATGAATAGAAAAGTAGAAATGGAAGTGCCAATATTTGACACAGAATAAATTATTGCTTTCATTCTGTAAAGATCTGTTATTAATCTTGTGGGTCTCTGAAAGATTTTCTGCATCTCCTATGTTATTAAAAAGCTGTCGTTGGTATATAAAAAAAGAAGCAGCACAAAGAAATTTTTCAGAACTGAGAGCGTTCCCTCCTTGTGTTAGAAAAGCGATGTGTGGCTGAGAATATTGAAATAAATCATCTGAGGACCCCAAAGTGCTTTACATTGGTCAATCATTCACCCATTCACACCCTGACGGTGGTGAGCTATGTTAGTAGCCACAGCTGCCCTGGAGGCTTCACAACACCACATGCTTGAGCTAAATCTCACTGCAGAAAATGTAAATAATTTAATGGAAACAAGAGTGGAACTCAGAAAGATGGGCACATCTCTCAGTTCTTCCTTAGTAGGACCCCTACTGTGAAATAAAAATAAGCCATACAGCTCTTTAAAAAAATCCAAGAATTTTGTCTTTTTCATGTAATCGGGCTAAATCAGTTTTATCTAAACTAAATAACCTAAAAGAAATTATTGCTGTAACTTGATTCTTTTATTAAACCATGTAGCTTGATATAACCTCAGGTTTTGGACAGGCGTAATGTAGCCTCAGTGTGCTTGTGTGATGTTGCTCACAGAGGTCAAGTGAACGCTCAGGGAGTTTGTGTGTTTGCTCAGACACGTGAAATATTAGGGGAACATCCAGGGTGAACCCCGCCTCTCGCCCATTGACAACTGGAGATAGGCACCGGCACCCCTCAGGACCCCACAAGGGATAGACGTGTTTGAAAATGGATGGATGGATGAATGAATGAACTGGGGTATTTTTTGTCTGGAAACAGATACAACACCTTACGGGCGCAGCCATGATGAACTGGTTGAACTTGCACGACTGACAATACAGCGATCTGATTGGTTGAGCAGCAAAACTCAAATCACATGACCTCTTGAACCGGAGCGCAACAGTTTATATTTTATATTGGCTATAACTTATTAATATGCAAGTAAAAACGTGGGAAAATTGGTGTTTTGAGATCACTGCTATGTGTAGCAACTGATCCAAGTGTAAAAAAGTTGCCCCCTGACATTTCATACGAAAAGTCATCCTACAGATTTAGGCCCACGGCCTAATTTGCACAAAACCAAAGAGAAGAGGAGGCCTATTGTACATGTTTCATTGTTTTTTTTTGAATCCCAAACATAAAAATTACATAAAAAACTAATTTCTTCATTAATCATCAACGCAATGAAATATAATACGTTAATACTGTTATGGAAGTTAAATTTAAAGCCTCATCATAGAGCAGTATAGTCAAGTGATGCTTTATTCTCTCCAGGATGTGCTGCAAGGAAAATAAAAATTAAACATGAATGCTCATTATGTATTTGTAGCCTACTTAGCCATTTGATAGTAGGCTAACGTAGCTAATATAGACACAGCACATGTTGCCTTTATTATAAGGCTTATATCAGACTTTAAATTTTTTGCGGCTCCAGACAGATCTGTTTTTTGTTTTTTTGGTCCAATATGGCTCTTCAAACATTTTGGGTTGCTGACCCCTGGCTTAGCCGCTGCCCGGAAGCGCAGCTGGAAGCTCATTGAGTCGTGGGCTCGGGAGCATTTAGGAGAGGACTGAGGCGGCGAAGAGCGGGACGAAGAAGCAGGAGAGGACATGTCAGTAGAAACATCCGGAGCGGAAACATCAGCCGGGCCCTCCGAGACCGGTGTGGAAGCCTTGCAATGACGGTGTCGTCTCCGGGGCAGCCCAGTTTCAATGAAGAAACATGTAACAGCTAGGCTGGTCCACAATGGAAAATGTTGTTATGATTAATGCTCGTGAACTCGATAATCAGCCGGACACAGAGTTACGTTTCTTTAAAAGGTTTATTGTGAGGGATGAATAGTGGCGGATGAGAACCAGTCTTGAACAGATGAGTTATGGTAGATGGTGCAGGCAGGCAGGGATGAGCAGGGGACCAGAAGATGCAGGTAATGACAGAACAGGCGATGTGGACCAGGGAACCACCAGAATGGGCAGAGCGAGCAGCTGGAACTCACGGGGAAACAGGCAGACCTCTGCAGCACGCACACACAGGCAACTTTTAACTGAAGAGTCCAGCTGGCTGAGCACACAGGATCTGGTAGAGGCAGGGCACATCACACTGGACGAGAAGAGACGTTGATTGGATAGTGGCTGAGACGTGAAGGCTGATCCAAGAAAAGTCCAAAATAAACAAACAAAAACCTAAATCATGACATGTAGTATTTGGAGTCTTAATATGTTTCAATCCTACGTTTCATTTGGGCTATTCATTGACATAAATTAGCTTGCAAACAAGACTATGAAGTTTGTCCCAGTGAAAAAAAGAAAAATGGCTGACATTCCTACTACTTTATGTGGAAAACTCGCCATTTTAAAGACAGTGTCCGCATTTATATGCATACTGATGACATTTCAAGCAAGAAGTATGAATAATATTTTCATAATCTTTGTTTAGGGAATATGGACAATATTTTGTTTATTAGTTTTGCTGAAGATCTCAACGTCTCCTCAGAAAAGCGTCAGAATGTCGCGTGTTTTACCAGCGTCAAACAAATGCATTGATAGTCCTTTATTGGAAGAAGATATGTTCTCCATTTTTCAGCCTCCATACCTTCCAAAAGTGTTGTAACCTTCTTCTTTATGTTTTCCAGCTCTTCCACGTTTGCTTGTTACTTGACTGAACTCTTTCCTTGCTTGTATAACCTCCTGCCTTCTTGTTATTTCCTATGACTTTGAATTTGCTCATCTGCCTGTTGACAGTTTCTTCTTTTTTTTAAGATGCGTTGTGACAATTGTTGAACATAAACTGCCTCAGCCTTTACAATGAGACTCAAGTCTTACATCCAGGCTCCTGCAGAGATGAGACAGATGCTGACTTCAGTGGTAAGAAAAGGAGATGTTTGAAAAAACTTTCTGAATTAATTGGGCATAACAGGAGTTTTGATCTGTGTTTTAAATGTAGGCAATATCTTTATATTTTGTGTCTTTACTAAGCACACCTACCGACAGAAAAAGAGTTGGTAGTTTGATTTCAGGACCTCCTGTGGCAGCAACAGCCTCAAACAAGTGTTTGAGCCACCTGCAGATCAGACAGGCACGGTATTCAGGAGTCCATTTGGACCATTGTTACCCATATAGCAGCTGTAGCTCAATTTTGTGGGATTTTGTTGATGGATACTATTTGTAAGGTAAAAAAAAATAAACTACCCCATTTGGTCAACGGGTAACTTCAAGCAAATAAGCAACTGTTTAGTGTGTGTGGCATGTTATTCATGAGAGTCTGCAGTACTCTCAGTCTCTCTCTGCTTGCGTTATTACAAAGGTTGAATGTGAAACCTATACAACATCTCTAAGGGGTGAATCTAAACTATAGAAATGCATGCTGAGCTGTAAAGCACACGGTACAGCGTTCATGTTTTGTGTTTCCCAAAGAGGAAATATCAAACCTGAATTGGCAAAGAGCCAAAAACGCATACACGCTTACTTCAAAACTAAGTGAGCGTATGTTTTGAATTTAAAAGGAGGAATCTTTGTTTACAGCATCGTCACATATTAAATCAATGACTTGCAGTAATAGAACTGTTCAGAGAAGCTGTGTGTGGAAGCAGTACTAAAGAGGAGCAGATGATATATACTTACAGCTGAAGCAAGCAACTAGAAAGGATTAAAGAAGATAATTATTTACCCATTCTCTGCAATGATAAACTTTGATCTCTTCACATTTAATCATGATCATCTGTACTTAAAAATTTATATGTGTTTTTTCCCCTTTATATTTTTAGCTGGACGGGGAATCTGTTTGTCCTTTTAAAACCATGCCAAAGACTGCCTACAACTACAATCATTGGTTACTTACTAATATAAACCCATCAAAGCATGGCACGACAAGCAGCTTGTCTAGTTTCGGTTTCCCTTTGGTTAACAAACTACGCCATAGTTGTGCCCAAGTGTGGCATGAAACTTATAGAACATCGGATAACTGAATCCAAAAGACCTAAATGTCAATGAGTTGCTGTTCACACAGCATATTTAATAGGAATTCATCCATTAAATCTGGATATTTCATGAGAACAACTCACAGAACTGGAAAACCTCAGTTCAGGACTATGTGTGTTGTTGGCTTTTTATTACAGGCATATCAAAATGTGATTTTCTTTTAAATTTTCATTAATCTGTTTACTTTTATTGTTACCTATAAAGTAAAAGAATGAGTAAACCCTAAACTATTACTGCAGCTCAAGTGTAGTGACCTCTCCGGTTCAGTCAATCAGCCCCTTTAACTGACTGCTGTGTTGGTTGGGCGCTGTCCACAGAAAATGTAATGGGTTGTATTTTATATAACTTTGTTTCGCTCATTTTTCAAATGGGTAGTTTTCACTGTAGCCCGATGTCCCGAGCAGCTAATATTAGTCTCAATCAACTATGAAGATAACAGTGGGTTGTGGAAGTTCACCTTTTTTAAAGGGAGGTGTTCTTAAGCTATTATCAACGATAATTCCCTTACCCAAAGTGGGTAGATGTCCTATTCCTGTGAGTTTGTAGAAAAGCTGAGAAATCTTAAACAGCGATACACTGTAAGCTAGTTATATGGATCGTTTTTGCTCATTAAAAAAAGAAAGTGTTAATATCAGTGGAATACAATGATTACTTTGTAGATATTGAGTGTCTACACTCGTTTGTTGTTAAAGTTTTGGAGTCTGTTATTTATTTAACAACCCTGAAGACGATATACAAGCCTGGTTTGTCCCAGGTCTCATTGTCATGTTTTAGTTCAGGAAGGATCCCACTGCAGAGTGGAAGTGATCAGGTTTTACTAGAATGAACAGAACTTACAATGGCGAACAGGCAGATCAGTGGGACACATAAAGTCAACAGAACCCAGAGCAGAGCAACGGAGCAACAGAAGGCATGAAATTAATAAAGAACATGAAGGCAAAGCAATGAACAGGGAAATAGGTTGGCAAACTGATGATGGATGACCACAAGGTTACCGTGGTCATCAACTTCTTCACAGGGAGAAACACGTAGCAGTGGATCCGTCATGAAAATATTGAGCCCATCAATCATGATGCAGTGGAGCCTCTTTGCATAAAGGTGGACCAGATTTATCACCTGGCATCTCGAGCGTCCTGCTTACATGTACAATCCCATCAGAGCACTCCAGATGAACGCAATTGGTACTCTGAACATGCTCAGCTTGGCCAAACGAAAGGGTTCAAGGCTTCCACTGGCCTCTACGTCTGAGGTTTATGGAGATCCAGAGGAACATCCCTAAAATAAAGACTACTGGGGCTTGACTGTAGTGAGCTTGAAAACATAGATAAAGCTGAGCTGAGAATTAAGAGAAATTGAATAACAGGAATAATTATAAATGAACGAAGAACAAAACAATGAACTAGTAAACTAAGCACAAAAGAAATTAACTAATAAGGTAACATCTAATAAAAACCCTAAAGGTAATTTCACACCGAACGCCATCAAGGCAAATGGAGCGAGTGATTTACATGTTATCCCATGTAAAGGCGCGTTCAGGAGCAAATTAACAGTCCACAATGTGAACGGCGCGCTTCAGGCAATGCAAACGGCACGAATTGTGGTACCGCACGCACAGCGTGGTAGACGTATGTTTAGAGCAAGGCGAAATTTTGCTTTTAAGGGTCCTCCTTGTCCATTCATGAAAGTGTAAAATTGTTTTATATGTTATTTAAACAGTATAATTAGGCTATATTCCAATTGCGCAATGATGGGTTTACTGATCGAAGACGCCTTTAGTTTGTGTTCTGAAGGGAGAACTGTCCCCTCATACTGGGTCCTGGACAGACAGACTTACTGCTGGAAGCAACCGTCATCCAGACTTAGCTCCAGGTGATGGTAGTCACCGAACTGGATGTGTCTCTGGAGGATTTGGTGGACCCAGAGGCGCCAATGCCATTCTTTTGGCTTTGCACATTGCATAGGGCACTGATACTCTCAGTAAAATCCATCTCCGCCATGGTGAGTTGAAAAGACAGGAGGATCCGGCAAGCGGATAGATGCTCCTTCTATTTGATGAAGGGAGCTGGGCGAAATCTTGCTGCGTTGTCAGCGCAAATTGTTAGAGAGAGAGAGGTGAAATGTCAAGCGATCAAAGGCAGACGATCAACACAAAAAATTCGCCTTGATCTCGTTCGGTGTGAACTTACTTTTAATATGGCAAACACTAAAGAGCATAACTAGGAAATGATCAAAACCATACACTCAGGCAAACCAAATTCCAAACACCTCAAGAATCGTGACACTCGTGGTTGCTTGAAAATGATCTAATCTGCCAACACAACTCAAACGTAGTAACATGGACGTTGCTCAGCTGAGAAAACTGTGACAAACAATATGAAAGTGTAGATGTTTAACATTCACTCATGTACTGTTGTGTCACAAGGGTGTGAATGGACCCATTGAGTCTGCAGCAGAAGAGAACAACTGCCTTTTAACGGCAGAACCGGGCTCAGGGTGAGCCGCCACCTGCCATAAACCAGAGAAGACACGCAAAAAACAGAAGCACTGATACAGGAGAACTTTCTGTGTTAGAGAAAAACATATGTTGAGTTAATCTCTCTTGTATATATAGTCCTGGATGGGTTATAATTACTTAATTTAGTGAATACAAAGGTTTTACAAGTAGTTAATTTATCACAATTTCTTTGTAAAGCGAGGCTGGAATGTTTCTTTGAAATTTATTTTCTTAGCTCGGAGATTACAGTCCTCCATGCCAGTGATTTTCCAACCTAAGAGTGTGCTATTGTTCACAATCCAAACTGTAACATGCAAGGGGTCCATACCAGCACCCATGTGACTGTATTGGAGTCAGCTCCTCATTCCCCTGGCTGTCATACAATAAAACAGAGTATAGTGACCCACAAATTGAAAGGGTTGCGTTTCCCTAACTCATGAATAAGACAAAGAGAGAATGAGACAAGTGAGGCAAGGGTAGAGGAATGCAGAACTTCCAGGAATAAGCATAACCACAGCTCATGCACAAAAACAGTTGTAGGTCATGATACTGACTAATGTATGGACATTAACGGGATTTAGAGAGGAAGTTTATGTACCATGAGGAATATGTCACAGCTAAATATCAGATGAAAATATTTTATGCTAATCTGAGATGCAATATGTAATATACGTCATTAGATCTTCAGCATAAGAAAAACAATGAATGAACTCCGTCACCATCATCATGGTCACTTACAAAGAAGGTGCATGTTGATTACAATGCGTGAACATGTTGTATAGCACCATTAAACCTGTTTATTTTAGATTTAATGTTTGGAGAAATTTTTAACATCTTGATAAAGGAAATTATTAATCTGATCAAAAAGTAGACTGGAATGACATTTTTAAGCACTGAACCATTAAATTATTTTACACACAGTTCATGTGCTTTGCTACGATGTCAAAGTCAGAACACATAACCTGCTGGGGTGGATAGGATAGCTACAAGCTTTTTCATCCCTCTCATATACTCCATGTTCGCCTGATTTATGGCTCTGCTCAGGGGCTTTAGATCAATCTGGTGGTCTGGTCTTCCACTCAATTTTAGATCAAAACTTTGATATTGAACACATTTTCAACATTTGGAGGTGTACAGTATGTCTGGCAGTTTGTAACTTAAAGGCCACATGTTATCATATATTGAAGCAAGAAAAGCTAAAAAAAAAAGCTTTGATTTATCTCTCAATAATAAGCCTTTCAAACTGTTTGCACCCTTTGAGTCACACTCTCAAAATCAGAAATGCTGTTCTATGTATTCTGATGATGTGGCAGTTGTAGCGGCACAATTGTGAAGTCTGTTACTGTCTATATCTGATTATGAGGAGAACAGATTTTCTTCTTTACAAATAAAACACCTTTTTTTGGAATATGTTAAACAGATGCATGACTCCTAATTGGTGACGCAAAACGAGAATGTTTTGAGCACTTTTACTTTTAGGATCTATGCAGAAAATGCAAATGATCTCTTTGGAAGAGAACAGGTGAAAACAGTTTCTGTTAGTATAATTTTTGGCCTGAGCATTATAAAGCAATTGAAATTTAGGAGAAGGAGAAACCCAAAGCTAATGTCTATCGTAAGCAAATTTTTTTTGACGGCTCTTCCAAGTTTCTGTTGCAATAAACACACAGAAGTGAAAAATATGTACTCAGCGTCGGTGACTTCTGTTCTTTATAGCTGTTTTTTCTGCTTCTCATTACTCAGCATATATTTAAAAAAAAAACATGTTAATAGAAAAAAGAAATGCTAATAAAGTCCAAATAAATCTATTTATAGTGCTACAGTTTATAAGAGGCTCACCAGCAATGAGCACATCAGGGCCAAATTGGGACAGTACTCTACCCTAGGATACCTATCCATGTTGTTTGAAGTCCTTTCATTGGGTTATAATCTCCCACACCAGAACTTCTTCAGTAAAATTCCACAACATGAAGTCAAAATTCAGAGAGAGTGTTGATGGGCAGAAATTTCCTGGGTATTTTTATAAGGTGCACGTTTGCTTTTTGATAGCAAAAGCTGTGACCCCACTAAATGTTTTTTTTTTTTTATTCTCATTTGTAGAGAAGTATTAAAAAGACTGAACAGAAAACTGTTGCATCACAACAATGATGCTGTTCCTTTGTATAAGATTGGGCACCAGATGTCGGGAAAGCTGCTTGGCCATTCACCAGGTGTGTTTGTTCTGCTGCTGTCTGTTTACTGAGGGTTCGGGGAAAATCAAGGTTTTGTCTCCAAGACTGAACAGGTGGCTACGGCATAGACGCAAACACAACATAAGCAGACTGTAGAAAACCGGACGAAAAGCAAACAAACAAAAAACCTGGACTGTGAGCAGTCCAAATGTCCCCCAAGAACATGACAGCTCTGCAGTGAATGGTTGCATATTTTACAGTCAGTTGTGCGCTCATATGGATGCAACAGAATAGATAAGGTGCATTAGTTCTCCAACGTAACACACTTCTTCATTCCTTTGTCTGTTTGTCTTTTCTTTTTTTGTATTTTTGCTTACAATAGAGCTTCCAAAACATTTAAAAATTACATTCAAACAGAACAATGGGACATACAGCAGTGTGTCTTTGCTGGTGGCAATAAACGGCGCTTGTTAACAGAGATTAACAATGACATTTTGCACTTCAAAGTCGAGTGTTCCACGTCAAGACATCTTTGTGTCCAGTCATCATTCCTTTGCCTCCACTGTTATCTTTCCCTCTGAATCTTTGCCTCCCTGAGTGCTTTCCCTTGCATGTGGTGCACCATGTGCCGTGGAGAAAAAGAAATTATTCAGGAAAATCTCTATGGATAAGAAATTCTGGGCAAAAAAAACAAAACAAACAAACTGCAAAAGCAGGCAACAAGGAGTGCATGTGGTGTGAAGCAAAAAATGTGGAGCATGATGTGCTGAGACTGACAGTGCTGTGTGCGTATGTCTGTGCGAGAGAGGGAGGAGATGCAGTGTGGAGAATTCATGTGCTGGAAGGAGATTTAAGTGGAGAGCGAGAGCAGAGCAGCAGAGAAGGGACTGGGGCGAGAGTGGGAGCTGAAGACTGAGAGAGAAACAGACAAGAGGAAGAGGGGAGCAGAGAGCATCGGAGACGGGTCTGCTTCTAACCGCTGCCTGACGGATCTCCCTGAACAGAGCTGTGGGGCTGCTGCGACTGCTGCTGCTGACTGGCGAGTGGATCCTCTCGCAGCACACACCAGAGTTTCCCGGTGGCTATGCATTCGGCTTGCGTTCACCTCTGCTGGTTCCAGCACTGGCACACATGAGTGAAGGTCTGACCAGCTTCCCTCTGGACCTGACTCAACACCCATGAACCCCAGCCAACTCTGGCATACCCTCTCATTAAGGTAAGGAAACAAAGACTTTTACTCACTCTAATTGGCGTTCAAGCAGCATTTGACCTATTCAGTCACACATTTACATAATTAAGAAATTGCTCTAAAACCAATGAAACATGTACTAATTGCACGTGCTTTGCCAGCTTAGAGTTGAAATGAGGCAGCACAACATAGGTCCTACTTTCACTGTCTCCAACCTCGTTTGATGGACGCACGTATATCAAGTGATGACCCTAGCCTTACAACCTTCTGCTTGTACAGTTATTGCTTCTTGTATTATTAGCTGCACTCCTTCTGTATCCTGTGTGACTTTAACGTATTTTGGTGTTTAGATGAGATGTTATGAATGTGTAGGTCCTGACATCTATTACCCACACATTCAATATAGGTCAACTGAGCCAGATCTTCATTCTGTTTGTTGTGCTGAGAAATTGATTGAGTTAAAGCTCTGTCCTGTGGACTGTGATAGCTCTGAGAGACTTGCTATGAAAGAAATCTGTAGAAAATTTAAGATGAATGAATTGAGACGCAGTGTGGGGTAGCGTTTTTGTTGTTGCTCTATTGTTAAATTTTGTGAAGAACATGTTGAATTCTCTTCAGCACAAATAGACCCCCCCCCCCCTCAAAAGCAGCTTGCCTAAATATACACGACTCTGTAACGTGAGCTTTAACTATCAGGAACTAACCCTGGCGCTGCCGCTCTCTTTTGCGTTGATGCTTGTTTTGTATCTTCTGACTGGATTTGCTTCTGCAGGTAAACCTAAATAGGTTACAGACATGGAATGAGAAAGTGCACCCTGTTTAAATTCTAGCGTTTTACATATTTTCCATTCTCTGTGTCAGGCTGTATTTAGTTTCTCAGGCACTTTCCCACTTTTGGATTCTTTTGGGTTGCTTTAATCTTTGATTAACACATAAAGATGTGTTGGAATAAGGCAATTTTTAACAATGGATGTTAGATTTTAGTCATTTTAGAACCTGATAAAGATCAGATCATTTGTACATCAAGGACTGATAGTGTACACTGAGCTCACAATTGTATTTTAGAAATACACTATGATTGATTTGCTGCATGAAAAACTACCAGGTTGAAAATATTCAATAGTTTCCATTCAACTTTCTTAAACTGCTGCTTAGCATATTTACATAGATGTCAGTAAATGAAGTATAATACCTATAAACCTTTTTGTGCTCATATTTAATCAGCATTGGAAGAAATCAATTGTTCATGCAATTAAAACTCTTAAGAACAAACAATTCAACACCCTGGGTTGTGGTTATTTTCAAACAGTAGTATGATTGGAGCTGATAATAATAAACATATTCTGCCTGAGATGTGATCATTTTTAAGAGGATGCGTCAAGTCAAGTTTGGCACAGCAGACATCCTAATATCTTCTGCTGTTTGATATTCTGCATGACCCTGCCAGCTGTAATAATAATTAGACAACCTGTGTCCAATATCTAACATTAGGACACAGAGCTTAGCCGTTGCCAGCTGTCATTATTGCTGAGGGAAATCCGTAATACCCACTGCTATACGGCACATTTATTTTAGTCACGTGACAGTCCAGACCAGTGTGGGAGTGCAGCTGAGAAACTGCAAGTCAAAGCGAGAGACAAAGATGCCATTGTAACGTCAGGATTTTTTTTCTTTTAACTAAAAATTGAAAGAATGCACCAGGAGTTCACGTTGCTGCAGTTTTATCCTTTGGACATCCTTGGGACATTCATAAAGGAGGAAAATCTTCCTCATCAGAGGCTAAAATAGCTGGACTGAAAACTACACATTCATAGGTTTTGTGTAATTATAAAGTAGGGTTGTAAAATACCTCGGCAATTCATCATCATCATCATCACAATACCGTCCATCCAACTCTTGTCTTCCCATTTATCCGCCTTTTTCTGAAATCGGTTCATCCAATCAGCTGGCTAAAAGAAGCCTCCCATACGTTTCCCTCACTTACAAGAAAAGCAAACAAACATATTGGGCTGTTTGGAAGCCTTCTCTGTTAGAGAAAACACCCACAGCCCAGTTGTTGTGTAAAAAACTAAGAGTGGAAACATCAGTCTTAAAGTAAGGTGGGACACAGAAGGACAAAAAAAAGGACTTAGACTTAGACTCAACTTATTTATCCCTTGGGATTGCTCCTTCAGGGAAATTCTGGAATTTCATATTCAAGGATCATATCTGATGTAAAATACTAATTAAATTTCCAAGGAAAACTCAACATTTTGGTAGTTATGATTCTGCATTCAGTGTCAGTCAAAGTAACAATAAATGAATGTTTCAGATAACTGCATAACTGTAATAAACGAAATCTTCGTTTGCTTTAGTAGCAGTAGGAGGACAACTTTTATTACTATTTTAAATAAAGCAGTTACTGTAGATCGCAAATTAGATTTTTTAAATCTATGACACTATGAAAACCATGGTATTTTTAACCAAGCCAATGTCTATTTAGTATCATAATAAATGTGAAAATGTGGCATTTGCGGTGAAGTATTTTAGAGTAAACTGAGTTTTCTTCACAGGTTGTCATCTGGGAAATGAGCATATTTTTACATAAATAATTTATCACAATAAAGCTGCAAAAGAAAAAGGAAAGAGAAAGTTTTGTTCAGCTGCAGGAATCCTTTTCAGTTAGGTGAAATGTGATTTTGCTTTTGTGAGATTGTTTTTCAGCAGCTCACAGCATCTGTGTGGTATGGCATGGTTCAAGTGTCAGTGCATGCCTCTGTCTGTTTTATAAAGTAGGCACCGGCATTTGACTTTATATAAATAACTCATGACATAACCCATAAAGAGTCTGTAACACTGTACAGCCAGTGCCTTGCCAGTATGGTGAAAGGTTTGAGCCCACAATTAATCGGGTTTATGGAGCAGCTGAAGGAGAAGTCCCTTTTGAATTAGAAAGGTGACGTTTTATTGGCTGCAGTCCACTGGCTGAGCGTGTGTTCGCTGTCCTGTCGTTGCATCACACGTGTGCTGTTGTGTCTCTGATAATGCGCCTTTATTTTTAAATCCTTTTTACTTTACTTGTTTTTGCTTCTGTCTTATATTCAGATTTTCTTTGAAATGGTTAACAAAGGGTTGTAGGAAAGAGTAAAGCTCTGATTTACTTTTGTAGTAGCTTACATGAAAACATGATTGTACAAAGATTTTAGCGGAAGAGGTCATTGACATTGTGTAGGAGTGCATAATGAATGACGGTTTATCATTGTTCCCTTGTGGGTACTTATTCGTGCTTCAATTTGTTACATCCATACTCTATATATACAGAGTATGGATATATAGAGCTTGCATTTAAACCACCCAGACCTCACTGTTTCACTGATTCATTCATATAAACCGACACAATGCCTATTATATGAGTGTCGCCTTTTATTGGACAAAAGAAGAATATGCTATAAAGTTGAGATAAATTCATTATTCATTAAGAATAGCTTTTGTGCCATACCTTAAAAACATTATACCACTTCTAGTTTTTAAAGCATCATAGTGTTAAGAGACTGAGCCTGACATGAGATTCTTGGACAGGTGAAGAACAAGCAAACAATACCACAATTACCCAGTTTAACTCTCCAAACTCTGGATTGTTATGGACATATCTTTGTGCCTTGGATATATTGTAAAAGTATTGTGTAATTAATTGACTGTTTATGCAGGGGACTTTCATAGATATTAAGGAATCAAAGGACTCCCATCGTTTGTGAATCTGATAGTGATCCTAATCACAGTGTTTCTGATAAGCCTCGTGGATGGATTTGCCTTGATAAGAATTAACTTGTCAATTGAGTCCACTGCAGATGTAAAGCTGGGCAAGTTAGACTGTAGATTGTAGCTTTCACTGATAACCTACAGCTTGGCAAACTAAGCTTTAGGCAGCTGTAGCTTTACCAGATATACAGTCATATTCAATAAACATAAATATCATTCAAAAGGTTGTTTATTTCTGTAACACAATTCACTAAGTGAAAGACATTATATAGATTTATTGCACACATTTTCCGCTTACAGCTAATAAAAACAACATCTAAAATTGTAATATTACTTCAGACCAATACCATTTTTTTAAATACAGAAAGGTGGGCTTGATTAAAATTGTATTTAATTTGTTGCCATAAAGTACTTTTAATCTTATAATCCAGTCTCATAGCAACATTCTAATTTATGGAATATGGCTGTATGTAAAACTATAGAATGAGCTATTGCCATCAATCCAGATAAGATGGTAACAGAAGGCCACCACCATCTGATATTTGTGACATGGTACAGTATCCTGCTGGAAGTAGACACTGTGGTCTAGAAGGGGACATATGCAAAATCCACTTTTTAACCCTTTTGTTGAGTACTTTTAGTTTCTAGGAGGTCGACCAGGAGCTGCATAGAAAACGTTACATTCTTTCTGGGTCATATTGTTCAAGCTGTTCAGTTTTCTATTATGTTTTTTGAGCAATTACGTCACAGTACCTGTCGTGAAATTGTTAGACAAGGTCATGGACTTCTGACTAACCAATTTTTCTTTCTCAGAGGAATTGTGTAGTCTAAGCCTAGGGTTGCTGAAGCTACAAATGGATAATAGGCCATGAAAATGTTCGGTTGCTCATTACACTGTGGCCAGAGATACTACAAAAACAGCAGAATGGGGTGGAAAGGAACACTCTGCAACCTGGAGGGGGGCAGGGTGTGAAGTGCCTTTTTTAGATTTAAAGAGACAGCACCAAAATGAGCTGCTCTCAGACACACCTCAGAACAGGGGTAGAAAGGGGGAATGTGGGGGTACATTAAAGAAGAATTCACTCCAAAGCACTGCAGTTCCACTTTATATAAACCACAACTAAATGCTTTCAATATGAAAAGGAAGTATTAAAAAGCATGATATGTCCCCTTTAACTGAAGGACATGGTTAGCAACAATTCTCTAGCAGGCTGTGGCATTTAAAAAAATGCTCAGCGGGGCCAAAAGTTGTCCAAGAAAAATTCCCAAACCATCTTACCACCAATAGTAGCCTGAACTTTTGATGTAAGAAGGAATGTATGCATGGCTTTACGTCGTTCACGACAATTTCTGATCCTATCATCCGAATGTTTGCATGAGCCCATCTATCACTGTCCACTTTTGGTGAGTGTGTCAACTTGTAGCTTCAGTTTCCTGTTCATAGCTGAAAGGAAAGGCAGGAGTCGTAAAACAGTCTGTTGACCTTCCCCAATTTTATTCTACAGAATAAATAAATTGGACAAACTAGTACAAAATTTTGTTCAAAAGCGAAGAAATTCCATTTCACAAAAACTGAACACACTGGAAAACGTAAATTGTTTTATTTCACTTGATAATTACGCATTTATTCCATAGGAAGTTTCTGACCGAAAGCCTTCCTTCTTGGAGGAGCACAAGGCCGTCTTTCAAACCAGAGACTACGAGTTTCTTCTGTCTTTGATTGTGTCTACATAATCAGGAACACTAGTCCAGTTCTGAAGACCCTCAGCAAAGCAAGTTATGTCTGGTGTTTAAACAAAGAATCCTTGCATTTCAAAAACCATTCATCCTCCACGGGGAAAAGAAACTGTACAGTCCATTTACAAACCTGACTTTACCAGATCATCAGGATTTCATTCCATTCAGCCACTGTCTGTTTTCCATTCATTGTGTGGTTGAATATGAGGTCAAGCATAACAAAGCTGCCCTTGACAAATCATCAGTGTTTTCCCCCTTAACGTTGATGATGCTGTAATTTATCATATTTTACCGTAACTTTGGGGTTTGGCAAGCAATGTTTACCGTTTTGTTCTCATGTCAGTAAACTGGTTGTAATCTGTACACCACTGGGTATGTAGAGGACGTCTTTTCTGCAAACAAACAGATGTGTAACTATGTCCTACAGAGGCAGCATCCATCAGGATTATATCATTTTTTGCAGAATTTTTTCCATCTTGCAGGTTTATGGAAATTTCTCAGAAATCCAGTACAGTGTTTTTTTTTTTTTCTCGTCGTTGATGATCAGTATAGCATTTTTGTGGTTTACTGATACTGCGGTATACAGCAGTGGAAATCTAGCAGTCATAAATTCATTACCATGAATGAGTCCAGCAGTTTGCTTGCCTATTTCCTTTTTTTCTTGAAAGTAGGAAATATATTGGGATCAGTTAAATATGTTGCTCAAAATGCAAAGTTTATGTAAGAGCTATAGCAAAATGCATCAACCATAAATGTTTAATTTACTATATAAATAACATTCAAACTGGTGTCTGGAGCCGACGGTGGACCTCCACCTCAGCAGCATTTTAATAACGTGTAATGAACTCTCCATCTATGTGCCTTTTTTATCTGAACTAGATCCATTTTTTTTTTTAACCGTGGCACTGCTGTGCTGCAGAAATGCGAAGCTTTTACCACATAATTTGACACAGCTGTGCCACGTTCATTAACCCTGTCATGACTTTGTTTTTTATTTTTTTTTATTTCACTGTTAGGAAAAATCACACAGGGGGATAGAACAACACAGTGAAAATGCAAATAAATTTAGCTCTTAAGCAAACTGAAAGCACTGTTCACTGAACACAGAGTGCCGTGCTGCTGCAGCTCAATGGGGCACAGCACCTTTTCCTTTCTCAAGTAATGGAAAGTACTATATTGTTAAAAGAAGCACTTCACTGCAGGCTGTATCTTGTAAAAATAATTAAAGAGGAGGCACATTTTCCGCATTGGCCAAAAAAGCCCAGAGTATAGCTTTATGGAAGGAAATTTGTAGTTTGGACAGCTTTTTGTACCAAAAGAGGCTGAAATAAAACTACAATGCTGGCTGTGACAGTAATTTCACATAAAAAAAAAATTCTCAGAGTAGTTGAGCAGCCAAATGACACAAACATGATATGTTTTTTTTACTACGCTTTTATCTGAAGGTCAATATTATTGTATTTAACCAATTTGTTGTTAATTCAATAGCAACTATTTGCATAATGCAGTCTAATTCTATGAGATCAAATGATGTGAGATGTGCCGTCTAGCCGCTGTTAGCACATGCTCTTATGCATTGAATTTATAAGGGGATACAGACATGAACGTGAATGCTGCAAAGTTGACATGCTTTTTGTCTGTTTGAGACTTATTTTGAAGTAAGAATAGAGTTAGCTGAGTTCTTCTTCTTTAACAAAAAAAACAATGTTTCTGCACATAGCTACTTGGTTAGATAAAAAGAAGGTGAACATATCAGTTAAAATACAATATTTTTGGGAGACAATGATAAGTAATTACAAAAAAAACCATTTCCCTTTTGACATGACATATATCTCATTGGAATAGTTAAACAAGCAGGACAATGGATGGACAATAAATCCATCCATTGTGTTATGTGGGCAGAGTTGTGAGGGTGTAGTTGCATAGGTGTGTGAATCTGAAATAAAGATAATTTGTCTGGGCAGAATTTCCGGACCTTTTCTCATTAGCACCCTTAGTTAAAGCAAGACTAAAGATTAAAGTTACATCATTCTACTGATGTACCAGTCAGGAGAAGAATGCAAAATAGACAACTGTGGCATTTTGAAAACTAGATTTCTTGAAAATAGACTAAATTAGACGTAATCTGTCCAGGGAGGTGAACAGGAGGCCAACATAAACACTCATGCAGCAGCAAATATTTCTCTTAAGTAGCTTCTGGTGGTGTTTTAAAAAAATATATAAATACAATACTCACAAAATTAGCAAGATACTTCCACCTCAAAATTAGCTATATTTTTAAGATCTGAATAAAAACAAAGAAATCATATTATACTTAAGAATGATACAAAAAGCCATTAAACTCAATAAAAACAAATTAGTACAACACATTGAAATGCAAAACATATACAGTCATATTGAATAAATTAGAATATTATTGAAAAGTTTATGTATTTCAGTAACTCGGTTCTCTAACTGAAATACATTATATAGATCAACCCAGACTGATAATGTTTTAAAGCCTTTATTTCTGTTAGTTATGGTTTTTCTACATCCAGCTAATAAAACACAGCATTTGAAACTAGAATTTTGCATCAGACCAACAAAAAAGCAACATTTTTCATGCAGAAATGGGGGCTTAATGAAAAGTATGTTGAATACTGGCTTTAATGTTGTTGTTTTTTTCAAAAAGTACTTTTAATCTGACAAACAAGCCTCTTAGAAGTATCAAATATTCTGTGTCTGCACAACTGATAACCCAGAAGCTATGATTTGAAGTTCTTGAATAATGATTTATTTGCTTTCTGGTGTGTTATTCCAGTCATGTCAGGCTGACATTGAGAATTCTTACCAAGTGTACTCTGTCTAAAAGGTACTGCAAGGTCCCCGCTCACAGTAGCTCTGTTGGTCCTCAAAGCACTTGTCAATGTCGTGACAAGTGCTTTCAGGGGAGGAAGTGCAAGACCATGCAATATTTTAAAGACTAGACAGAGATTCACAAACATGTTCATATTCTCCCGACTCAAAAGATGAAGTTTTGCTAAAATATTGTAGTGATGATATCCTACATGCTTTTCCTCTATGATCTTTGTTGTTTGTTCGTACATCGAAGAGTTATCCTGCCCCCAGCTTGTTACACAGTAAGTTATGTGAGAAAAAGCATTCATGAATTTCTTTGCAGCAGAGTTAGACACACAGTGTATTTTATACCTAAACTTGGCATAGTTAAACTTAAATGTTTTTATCTTCATGAAATGAGGTTTGAATGATAAATTAGTATCAAAGATTATTTCCCAGTTGTTTAAACTGCTTGACCAATGTGATCTTCCCTCTAAAATTGTTTGTCTGGATCAGGTGTCTTTCAGTAAAATACGTGCAAACTGTTTTAGAAACATTTAGTTGGAGGCTGCACTGCCTTTGTATAGAGATGTTCTAATTTTCTCAACCAAGTAGCAGCTGTATCACTTGCGTGTTCAGGTCTAAAGCCAAATTACATTGGATGTATTGCTAATATGAAAAACAAGTTGCTTTAGTATCCATTTTCAGCTATCTTTGATATTGTGGCTGGAATAGATATGGACCTTTAATTATGTATTTCTGTAATCTTACCAGATTGAGGTTCCCTCCACACAGAAACGAGACTGAGTCTATCCCCAAAGGCTATTTGTCATTTAGGCTGTATGTCCATACCGAGCTGGGGTTTTGGGAGACCGAAAACAATCATTTTTGAAAATGGGTTCCAGAGAGGATACATTTCAAAACGGTTTTGTGTTTCCATGTGTACACACGAGCTGCATCTTTTTCTGAACGTTGTAGCTTCGCCTCTCTCTGTAACCCACATATGGCTGACTTTCACAAATAACAACAAAGATGGCACTGTCTGGTGTTGTGTTCCGCAGTTTGCTAAGGCAAATATTGGCCTGTCAGTAGCATCCTCGGAGTATTCCTTCCCAACGAGCGCACTCTACACAACGGGTCCTCAGCCAACCCACATAAAGACCCCAGTGAACTTGGGTAGTTTGTGTCTGATCCTCCTCCATGGTGCTATGTTTACTTCACATGAGTTGTTTGCACATGCCCGGTGTTTTTCAACGTTTCTGAGGCGGTGTCGCAGCGCCATACCTACTACAATGTTTTCAGTGTTGGTGCGTCCTCTCATGTGGACACAAATTTTTTTCTTAATTGTTTGTGAAAAGCTACGATATTATAGATCTTAAAGATGGGTGTAATCATTGTGGTCTTCCATGCACTGGGGAAAGTGCAGCTAGAAATTGTAGAGTTGTTCAACTTACAAATGGAGGGTGCCAGAGGTTCTGTAATATCATATCATAGTGCATATGATATACACCCTAAGCTCTCGTAAATTAATCTATTATTTTTAGCACTTTAGATTAACAGTTTAGGTTAATCAGTTTTAAAAAAGTGGATTTTTTTTTCAAGAGAAAGATTAGTGTCAGGTTGTCAGGTTAACTGTCCGATACCACAGTTATTGGCATTCACGCAGGTTTATTTATTTGAGTTTTTGAAGTGTTTGTAACTCTAGTAGGACCCTCCATTAAGTTATGAAGAGCCAACCTTATGCATAACTGTTTTAACAATTTTTCGTGTGTAATGTATCCTCCGAGTTTAATATTAAAATCTCCCATAAGTAGAACCTCCTTCCTAAGACAGTGTTGCTCAATGATCAAATGGCCAAAACAATCCTTTTTAGCACAGCTGAGAAGCTTTTCACACCGAATACTCTCTTTCAAATAAAGGATCACTCCTTCACTTCTTTTCCCTGGATCTCTGTCTATTCTGAATACATTATATCCAGCTATATTGATTGCAGCTGATGGTACCTTATCAAATAACCTTGATTTAGTCAGACACAGAAATTCTAAACTGGAGTCTAAGAAGAGGTATTGTATTTGTTCAATTTTGCTTTTATAACTTTTGATGTTCAAATTGCCTCCAAGATGTTATTTAGGTTTTGCATGATTATCCTAAATTTCTTTAGAATGAGAAACAATATTGAATAACAAATTTGTTTTGTGTCGGAAGACAAATAAATTTGTCATCCGAGACAACAAGGGCACACACTACACAGGTAGTGTGTGCCCTCGTTGATAACCAGATTGCAGCTTCTATCACAGACTTGGGTGTGTTGTGCCTCTATTTTAACCTGGTGGCAGATGGGCTGCTGCTGAGGCCGAGCCCAGTGGTAACTAGTACAGTACAGTACAGTACATCTACTGCCCGCTATTGAGCTTCTGTTGTAGCTTGAATGAGATCTGAATTGTGTAGGTTGGCTGTTGCGTTTAGCTAGTTTGCTGCTCAGGTTGATGCTTGGGATCACTTGGGCTGCTGCAGAGGCTGGGCAATGTCCGGTGTTAGTTAGGTTGCAGCTGAAGTCTGCCTGACGCCTGGTGTTGGGTTGGTTGCTGCTGAGGCCTGGTTGCTAATTGAAGTTAGCTGGATTGATGCCGAAGACTGGTCGATGCCTGGGGTTAGCTGGGCTCTTATTGCAGTCTAAGTCATGACCAGTAGTAGCTGGATTACTGCAATTTCCTTGGAAAGGCATGGCACGTAATACAGAATGAACTGTTACGGGTCCATACTGACGGGAAGCTCCTGTCACACCATGGATTTGGCTGGTGTTGTGACTTAGTCGTAGCAGGGGTACTGACTGTACCTGTTGGTTAGATCTTGTTTTTAAATCCCGACTATCTATGAGTTGAATTTCTTTGTTGGAAAATCTGAGGTAAAACTGTTTAAAAAGTATCGAAAAGGAGGAGGTTCAGAGCCACACACACCATACCCTCCTTCTTCCACCATTTTGTACCTCCCTTGAGCATGAGAAAGGGGGCTCTTTTATAATGCGTGCTTTGATTCAGCGGTGCAGCAGCTGAATCAAAGCATGCGGCTAACTTGAACAAAACCTACAGATACAAATAAGAGGATATCCGACATACATTCAATCCAACGGTCAAAGTGCCCTGACACATTATTACATGTTCAGGATTTATTCAAGGAGCATAACGTGCTGGTGAAACCAGGGCTTGACTTATCCTCCAAGTGTTTGAATTTGTTTTAATGTACAGCAAATTCTGGGGTTACAGCCTATTGTTAAAACTGATCACAGATAATACTCTGATCATGTTCTTTCTAAAAGAGAAACTTTGATGTGCTGTCAAAATCTATTCAGCTGGCAGAGGGCCTGGATCACTTTGTGGCAACGGATTGCATAAAATAGTCTCCTGCAAATGCAAAGAAGAACTCTACATTAATTATACTTACAGCCCTCTTTTCAACTATAACCTTCTGGTTTAATGTATATTGAATGAAGCCCTTTTAGCATAGAGCTTGTCTGTGTGTTGAAACGTATTCCACATAATAGGCAATATTTTGCACACTGTCTTAAATATTCATTTTTTTGTTTAGTTTTTTTTCTTTGAATAGAGATGGTTTAAGTTAAATTTAAGACCAAGGCAACAAGGGGCTCATTAAGAATACATTTAATAACTTCTTTGAATCAACACTTTTTTTTTTAGTCCGAGATCTCAAAGCTGTGAGAAACGCTGTTAGCGTGCAACCTCCATTCACATCTCCAGCTTGTTGCACGGGTGATGTCTGCGGTCTGTGGCAACATTGACATTTCATCAGAAGAGGCACAGTATGCAAGTGTTCCGGTAAATGTTTCAGGGTGACAACAGCAATTATAAAAAGACCAAGTAGATAAAATGTCCACTCACATACGACACTAGTATAACATGAATAGCGCAGAGATCATCAACTTAGGAAAGACTGTACCTGAACAGAATCATACACAGATACCGCTTGACATATTCGGACTGTTAAACAAATAGTGTCGACTGGTGTTATTAGAGCAAATGAGGAAAAAGATTCAGAAGCACCAATTTTCAGAGCAAAAGTTTTTTTCTTTTATAGCTTTGCTGTGACAGGTTCAAGTCACTCCTGTCATTTGGTCTGCTCCCACTGAAGTGACACAAACTGCCAGTTTAAAAATAAAAGTGTGACTGCAACAGTACGCTGCCATCCAGACTGAGCAGCTGCTTTCTCCCGAACTTTGTTTGAAGCGCCGTGTGCGCGTGTGTCTATTACTTTGGCTTCCTATATGGTAAAGGGAAAATTCACTTATTTTCACTTATTTTATATACAATAAAATCTGGAATGATGCTTAAATATTGCATGTGGCATTCAACTATATGATACACTGTACAAGAAATATAGGCTTCCATTCACACCAGCCTGTAGACAAGCATTCATTGGCTCAAGTACTTTATGTTTGTGCGTCAATACTCCAGAGTGATTTTTCTGTAAGTGTTGTCATCGTCTGAGGGGTGTCCTAAATTACCAGAAAACTAAATGCCAGCTATACTTCCCACCATGTACCTCATGCCTTGTGCATGACACTGGCTCGCCCAGGTTAGACAGTATAAACAACATTAAAGTGGCATTCAACACAGACATCACATGGAAATCACAGGCAGCCTTGTTCAAGCTCAGTCATAAGGGTAATTTCATCAAACTAGAAATGAAACATAGTTTACTTTTATCAAATGAATACCTGAAAAAGGGTGGCATGCATATGTATTCAGCCCCACTGAGTCAACACTTTGTAGAACCATCATTCGCTGTAAGTGCAGCCGTAAGTTTATTTATTTTATGTTTTCTTTTTTGGTTTGTCTTTCCCATTTCTGCTCTTGCCGAGCTCTTTCTTCTTTGAAAAATAATAAAAGTTAAAAACTAAAATAGTGGACAGGGATGTTTAGGTTTACCTCCTGGACCTGCAATTCCATTTGGGATCAGAAAAAACAAAAAAACAAAACGTTGTTCACGAGCTTAATCCGTTGCAAGAATTCAATGTCTGCAATTTTCTTTTATTGTGTTTTTCAGAATGCCGAAAAAAACACAAATTGTTGTTTTTATTCCACAACACATTTGTTCCACCACAAAACCCAAATAAACAATTATTTAACCCATGTCCCTTGACAATTTTTACACGTCTTATTCCAGTCAAATTAACTTAGCCCTTATTCGTTTAAACATAACACTTGTTTATCCTCCTGACTTTGGCTTTGAAGTTAGCAGAAGAGGTGTGATCCTTTGGTATCTCTATTTTTCATCTCATGGCTTTGAGGTCTGAAAGATTGCATCGAGTCTCTCTTATGCGTTCCCTCTGAAACTGAGCCTTGCGCCGTACGTGTGTCTGATACAGAGCTCGGTTCACTGCCATCTTTCCTCTCGCAACATGTGTGATTATGCCGCTGCGTTAGGTCTGGCGAAGACCCGGCAGGATGCTGTTTAAGATGTGAAGGAAAATGGACACCCAGCAGGTCAAGATGGGTAACAAAAGCAGGATGGAGGAGGGAAAGCAAGAGGAGTGCATCAAGTATTCTGTTCTGTGCTGTTGATAAAACCTTCCAAGTGGGTTTAGATGTATGTTGTTCCACAAAAACAACATATTTTGTGTTCCTGCTGCGTGTTTACAACTCTTTGGCACACCCTGTTCTACTCCGTAGATATCCAGAAATCTCTCATACCAACACTGCTTCCACTGATTGGGGTGCTGACATGAGCATAATGTCCCAACGATTTCAAGGGAGATTGATGAGACAAAGTATTTTTACTAGTCATGGCAAATGTTCTGTTGGACTGTTGGTACCATGTCAACAAACACACCTAAGCTACTCCCGTTTCACATTTTTCACATTCTAAATGTAGTTTGCTGTGGATGATTCATTGATAATGGGGACTTGGTGTTTCTTGATGTTACTATTTACTGTATGACAGGTCTGTGTAACCTGATTCCTTGGAGTAACTAAAGCCAAATTATGATTTGGTCTGGAGGCAGTCTCCAGGCTCAAGCAGAGTTTATGTATCCTGTTACCTTGTTTAGAAGTGATGGTGGGATGGAGCGAGATATGGATAGATGGATAGGAGATCCTCATCTTGAATGATGTTGGCATTGGTCCAGTCTGTAGTGGTCAAGTAACAAATAAGCAAAGATCTTGAGTATATAATAAAAGTGATTAAAATTAATATGGTATTTGGATATTTTTGGTATGTATTTATGCCACTATGTTGAATGGAACTGGTAAAGGTGAGTGTATGAGTTAGTGGTAGCCTCCATAGTGAATAAAGGCAAAACGAATAAACAAGATCCTTAAAAAGATGCAATGAAAGCCAGCTAGAACCAATAAACTTCAGGGTTAGAGAAACAAGTCCTGCAACTTTCTTTCACACAGAAGTTACACGCTCAGGAAAACAAAATCTGTCTTTGCTGTCCCAGTTTTACAAGCACATTGTAACACTGTGAGTGGATGGCAATCCCAAATAAACACAATATATTTGGATCAGGGAAGCTGTTTGTGCTGTTTTCACCCCTGACCTCACTCGTGATTATTTGGGAAGTTTTTGCTGGAACATCCAGTCAGTGCTGCGTTGTTTCTTGGAATAGATGTTTGCTTAAGAAATCTAAAACTCTTAATCAGTCTCAGGTTGTTTCTTTCCACTTTTGAGCATGGATATTTACGTTTGATTTAACAAAAAAAACATCTAAAAAAAGTCTAAAGAAAGTGTGTAGAATTTGTAGCTTTAATCTATATACATCTTCTTTAACTTTTTTTGCCCTGCAACATTCTGACTTTATTATCTGAGTAGCTGTCCCAGCTTTGTTTTTACAAATTTAATTACTTGCCCTGTTCTCTAAACACCGCCTGAAGGTTTCAGTCCATTTGGCATTTTTCCACAACTTGGAATTAAACAGACTAATGGATTTTTTGTTGTTGTTGGATTGCTTTTTGTTTGAGCAACATAGTATGCATACCATTTTAAAGGTTCAAAATGTTAATTTGAAAATATCTGGGAAATGAAATACAAATCACTTAATACTGTTTTAGCACTCAGTCCATGAGACTGTGACGTCACACAATATTCGATTCCTTGAGAAGAATTTGAGATTCGCCCTGAGTACCTTAAGGCTCTGGATGTTGTGGGGCTGTGTTGGTTAACGCGACTCTGCAGCATTGCGTGGACATCGGGGGCAGTTCCCCTGGATTGGCAGACTGGGGTGGTGGTCCCCCTATTTGAAAAGGGGGACCGGAGGGTGTGTTCCAATAACAGAGGAACTTTAAAGGTTCAAAATGTTAATTTGAAAATATCTGGGAAATGAAATACAAATCACTTAATACTGTTTTAGCACTCAGTCCATGAGACTGTGACGTCACACAATATTTTGCAAGCAACGTCTAGTCATGTGATAATTGTTCATCAGAATAAAGTTTGACATTTTAAAGTTTGTTGTTGTCTTTCCAATTTGTTGTCAAGATGAAAGTTGATGTCCAGACCTGACCTGAAACTGACTTTTTCTGTTCTGCCTGTATTTGATCTATTACCATTTTTTATTAGTCCTGCAACTGAAGAACAGCTTTATAATACAAAGAAGGGAAATTTAGACACACTTTCGATACGGCATTATGGTCAAAATCAACAGGTTTATGCTTTGTACCACACAGTGTTTCTTTTGGCGGTTTAACAAATCGCCGACTTATTTGACCCAATTATTTTTTTTCCATGCACTTGTAGAGTGTCGTAAATGTATCTTGGCACTCCCCAGGTATGCTTTTCCCTCCTGTCATCCAGCCTATTTCACTCTAATGTTTTTTTGGGTTTAAAAGCAGCTGGAATATCATGTTTAGAAAATAAACATCTCAGTTTGGCTGAAACTCCCGCAACATAGGGGATGACTGATGGTCTAAGTTTGGGGTTCTCCTTTTCACCCGATGGTTGGCTGGAGTCCTGTTTGGGTTTCTATTGATTGGTTGTTAGGCTGATGGTCCTCTTTTGCATGTGAGCAACCAGTTTTGATTGTCACCGTTAAACTCATTGATCCACTATGCAACGATAACTGCTTATAAGGCTGGGTTTACCTGTAACTCCTCAGACAAAAGAAGTTTATTGGAGAAGAGACAAGACATTTCAACAAAGAAGAGCCCGTCCCGAGGACCTACTCAAAAAAGTTCTAACTGGATTATTGAGGTGCATCAGGACATTTTATTTTTGAATTTCCTTCCTTTTCTTATTGAAGAATTGATGAGGCTCAATACTGAGATAGTGTTAATTATCTACTCAGACAACCACTTCTGGATAGTGAATGGATTACTTAGGTGCTTATTATAAGAGTTTTCCATAGCGTATTTCTGAGCACATTTACATGTTTTTTTGAAGAATTTAATCTTCATACTTCAGTTTTCAAATCTTTTCTTTCAACAACCATTATTTTAAATTTTTCCTGACTAGTTTCATAGGCAATTTCACAGAAAAGAAAACATTCCCTCATTAATGTGCTGCCATATTTATGCTTCTTTGTAAGATTAAAATACTCAAGTTAATGGTCAATCATTGATTTTCTTTTTAAATGGTGTTGGGTGTTAAGTATAAAGGCATAGTTCGGCCATAGATTAATCAAATGAAAGTACTTCTCAAGGTCTGGGAGTTGTTCAAGTGTCCTTTGGCAAATTCCCAGCAGGTTTTGAGTCAGAAATGGCTCCTGTCTCACTGCCGCCCATGGCTACATGACCTGACTGATGAGATGCAGCAGAAACACCACAATAGATACTCTTGCTTTCATGCACAGTCTAAACAGTTTAGATTGCAACTTGAGTAGAAAACAGCATAAAGGTTCATTGTTCAGTTCTACTCAACCTGAGCTGGGTGGGGTTTCAAACTCAAAATTCTATTTGTTTGCTTTTGCATTTTTTACAATGTCACTAGTGACATACCTGCCTGACAAGCTTTAAATGTTTCATTATCAGACACTTATTGTATTGGGCCATACATTTTTCATGGCTTTGTATGTTTTAAATCATTGAAGTCTGCATCAATACACCCATGAGCAAAAGCAAACCATTTGCTCTGCTGTTATGAAGCTTTCTTTGTAGAGAGCTGAGAAAAAATATTTGTACATGTTTTCAGGCTGAGTGACAGACAATACGAAAAACTTGAAACTTTTAGAGGACTTTCCATATAAATTTGTAATTTCTTTGGACATTGACAGGTATTGTAAGCGAGGATCATAATGATTTTACAAATGACTTTCCAGGACAACAATCTGGATACTGTCAAAGGTAGAAGCGAAAGCTTCAGGACCAGACTGGGAGGCATCTCTTGATTAGATGCAGATGATGAATGGAGAACTGACAAGATGCAGAGGGGCTTGACAGCACAATAAGGAATAAAAAAAAAGACAACCGGCAGCGTGCCCTTCAGATTACTCCCTAGTGACTTAAAAGCCTCAATGACAAAAAATGGAACAAAACATCACACAGAGGATTGCAGAACTGATTTGCCAAAAAGTTTAATTGCAGTAGTAAAAGATTTGATTACAAAGTCCTAACTCCAAAGTGTTGTCATGGTGTATTAGTAAATTGCATTGTTTTCTTTCTCAGTTCATTTGCATTTTAAGAAGGAAGATAAATTATTTTATTAAAAAAAAGTGAAGCCACGTATTTGTTCTGCTAGATTATAAGCGCTGAAATAGATTTGTTTTATTTTAGCCTAGTGTGTGTTGAATGTAGAGTGACTTCTTCAGTAAATACAGCTGTGTCAGATGGTGCTGTTTGTTCAGCCTGGTCATCATGTAAAGACCTCATTAGGGTCTAAATGATCTAAGCTGGTCTTGTTGTAGTCAAACTGGAAATTTACTTGTAAAAAAATCAAGTTTTTCTTCCACTAACTTAAAGCCAATCAACTTTAAAAAATGTTATGCCCATGAAACAAAATATCAGATCTATAGCCACGCACATGCACACACACACACACGCGCGCACACACACACACACACACACACACACACACACACACACACACACACACGCACGCTCAACAGCCACATTATTAGGTATACCTCTTAGACTGCTCATTAACAGAAATGGTGAAACCGCCAACTGTATGGAAGCAACTCAATGCATAGAGACATATAGACGTGTTGAAGTCAACTTGCTGATGCGTAAACCAATCAACAGAATGGGGAAGACATACAATATTTATAACAAGACATTTCTGTGATCCACAGAGGATCGTCAAAAAAAGAGAACATATCCAGTGAGCAGCTAATCTGACCCTAGCCAGATGTATTTCGCCCCGCCTAGCTTCACTCACATCCATCTGGGACTGATCGATAGGAATGGCCTTTTTTGAAGGCTGGGCCTTATCAAAAATCCTTGCATATGATTGGATAAGCCACTTGTCGGTCATCTTTATCGACGTGCCCCGGAAAACAAAACTTGCCAAATCCGGTCGGGAGAAGAGCGAAAACATCGTTTCCACCAACAAAAGCCTTCAGAGGCGTTCTCTGATGTTCTTTTAATGAAACAATATTAGGTAGATTGGACAACACAGAAGAAATAGCAGCATCAATGTTACCGCTTGCTTCCTCAATGCGAGCCGCCATTGTCTGAATCAAAACAGTCTCACGGTCGCTTCTCCACTACGTCACATCTATGAAACTCCAGCCCTGCGTCCTGATTGGCTGGACAATAAAATTGGTTGGAGAAATCACTCTCTATGGGAGATGTCCCAGATGGATGTGAGTGAAGCTAGGCGGAGCGATATCAATCTGGCTAGGGTCAGGTTAGTGAGCAGCAGTAGTCTGGACAAAAGTGGCTAGTTGATGAAACAGGCAGAGTAGTTTGGGACAATAGAGAGTCAGCAGTCAAATAACCAACCTTTAAATCCAATTTTGCAGAATTCATGTGTATATGAATGGGCAACATATTAAATGACTAAACTGGAGAAAATTGGCGTTAAAGAATTCAGTGAAAGCTAATCAGCCTGCAGGCTAAAAGGTTTCATCATTTCGACTTTCTGATTGTGTCTTTTTATAATAAAAAGGTTGCAACCACACTATGCATTAGTCCTGCTCAAACATAAATAAACAAACCAAAAGGGGGTCTCTAGAGTCAAGAAAAAAAATGCTAAATCTGAGGGCAAAGGTGCTCAAACAAGTGAAATTATCTGTCCTTGCAGCAAGATAATTTCACTTGACAAGATTGCTTGATTTAAGATTATAGTGTAAAGTTGAATGCTTTTAAACCAAGACAAATTATTTAACACTTTTAAAGCTAGGCTTTTTTTTCTTATCTTGGTAATAACTGAATGATTTGTAGTGTGACCAGAGGCCACTCATAGAGGAGCTTGTTTTTGCAGTTGTCAATTACTGCTGTATGAATAAACCTTATGTTACCAGAAATTAAAGCAGTTATCAATACAAAGTGTATCCAACCCAGTACGAGCAAGGTGTACCTAATAAAGTGTCCGGTGTTTCTATTAAGCCACATTAATAATGATCTTTAAATGAACTTCCTGAAGTGAACATCAACTCACAAAAAACTCCAAAACCGAAGAGCACAAAACGGTTCTTGAAGCAAGACAGTCAACTTTTAGGCCTTTTTCATTTCAACTTTAGTGTTCATATTAACAGTGACATCGAGGCCAACTAAATCTTTTCCCTTGTGCCTTTTTCCTTTAATCTAACTGTGCTTTGAGTCTCTGTGTCTGAATACACGAAGAGAGAAGGAAGACGGCTCATGCTTCGGCCAGTTAATTTCACCCACCTGCATTTTGCACACGTTCTAGACATGTGTTGCATGCATTTTGTTTCCCAGAAGTCAACGTAAAGAACCAGATTAAAATGCTTCCATGGAGGCAGACATAAAAACAAAACAAAATGAAAAAAATAATCCCTTCCCACAGCACTACTGTCAGCTCATCCGAAAGGCACTGCTAATAAGAAAAGGAGAGGCCTCATGTGAAATGGCAAAAACAATCAGGTTGGGGTGGGAGTGTAATCATTTGTTTTTTATCTCACTCCCTGTAGCCATGTGATTACCCAACATTAGGATTAGATTGTTCGGTGAAAACCTTTTCCTGGTTCTGTGAAAAAAAAGCATAGACATGACAATCTGCCCAGCAGCAGAAGTGTTCATCTGTCAAGAACAGGGCAAACAGGAAAAATCTGGATTAATTGAGGGTTTATTAGACTTTTACACATTTTACTGTGTTTCATTTATAGAATTGTTTTACAGGTCTAAAGTTTACATAAAATGTCACAGTTTGGGTAAATGTAATGAGAGGATAAGATGATGTGGTTGAGTTAAAGGACACGATCTCTTTTCAAAGCCATGAAAGTTTTAGTTTCTAATGTAAAATTATCAGCCGATAATAAATATTTCAACATCTTTCCTTTAATTCATTTATCCACATTTTGATATTTGCAGCCTGATTTATTTTAGAGTTCAAAATTAGGTGAGGTAATCTCACTACACGAACAGGTTTCCTTCACCTCATGGAAACAACTGACAGGACCCACACAACATTTTAATGTTGATGCATCGAAGATGGTATTCACTCTGTCCTCTCAAATAAGTTTTTGAATCATTGAAATTTTGAAAATACCCAAATCTTGCACAAAATGTTACTTTGACCTTGGAAAACTAGATCTGCACATACTGTACTTGTAATTAATTAATCTGGGAACACGGAGTACATTTAAAAAAAAAACAACTGTAATGCTTTGTACATTGGACTCTGCCAGTCCTGCCTTAAGCGTCTTCAGTTGGTCCAGTACGCTGCTGCTCGTCTCTTAACCGGAGTTGGGAGGAGGGAGGGAGCACATCACCTCCATCCTGGCTTCCCTCCAGCATTTTAGAGTTCATTTTAAGATTCTTTCATTCGTTTTTAAAAGTTTACATGGTCTTGCCCCATCTTACCTCTCTGAGCTGCTTCACCCACACTCTCCTGCTTGTTGCCTCAGGTCCAGCTGCTCCTGGAGGCACTGAGATTTAAACTTAAGCTCAGTGGAGACAGAGCTTTTAGTGTTGCCGCTGCTAAGTCATGGAACGTTCTGCTGTTCCATGTTATTGTCCACTTTTAAAACTCGCCTTAAGACACATTTTTATTCCTTCACTTTTAACACACGTTGAGACTTTTGCTGTTTTTCCTTTTTAATATTTAAATTGTAATCTTTGTTTCTTTTTCCATTTTAAATGTTTATTGATTATTGTCTGTACATTTGTCATAGCTGCTGTTGTTTTAAAGTGCTTTATAAATAAAGTAGTAGTGGTAAAAAGTTTATTGAAAGGAATGGAGCAGATGACAGGCAGGGGATGGCAGCAAAAACAGGAGCAGCCTGGTGATGGTTAATGGCAAGCAGGACAGGTGAAGATGATGTCTGAAACTGTCTGACCAAGTGATGAACATTAGCCGGTATGAGAAAACAGTCCAACAGGAGCTTTAGGAAGTCCACTGAGCAGGAACAGTCCAAGGCTTGACCAGAACAGCTGGCTGATGGCTCACCAGAGCGAGCAGAACTGATAGCAGAGCCACACAGGAACTTAGAGCAGGAATGACTAGCACACAATCACTGGCATCCTTCCATCAGTGAGGGCAGGTCAACTACAGAAAACCCCAGGGTCTGGCAGGCTGAGCACACAAAAACTGGAAGTGACACTCAGGCAGTCCAAACGAGACAAGATGAGACATTGTGGCCGGGATGGGTTGGCTGAGGCAAGTATAGGTGGTGAGAGTGACAGGTGATCAGAGTTGGCCCTAATTAGTGGCAGCAGGTGGAGCTGGTCTGCCTGATTAACTGCTGACTGAGCTGATTGGGTGGTGACAGATGGCTGGGAGGTGACTGAGCTGATAGAATAACTGGTGGCTACAAGGAATAAATAGTCCAGAATAGTCCATAAATTAACCCAAAAACCCAAATTCATGACAGTACTTCCTTGTAGTTTTACGGCTTCAATAAGATTGGCACCATATAGACCAGAGGTCACGACCTTTTTGAAACTGTGACCTACTTCATTGGTACTGCGTCACACGAACGGCTACCAGTACTAACCTTTGAACTAGAAGATTTCATTTTTATTCATTTTTAAATCTATGTAAATGCAAGTGTGATTACAAATGTAGAGCAAAAGACTAAAATAACATTTAGATGCAGCTCACCAGAGGGTTGTGCTAGTTTAAAGGAGAAGTCCGGTCAAAATCAGAATTCAAACTGCTGAAAGTACTTTAAATAAAGTTTTTTTAATTAATAATAATTCTCATTTAATCATGTTTATGTGGAGGAATCCATCTTGGTCAAGAATAGTACTGTCACCTCCCATTTTTTGACGTCACTCGGCGGACCCGCTGTTGAGCAAGTTTCAACCCTCTGTTTGTCACGGCGCACTATTTTCCAAGATCAAACTCAGTCGGGTCCTACGGTATATATCTATACACGCGTGTGTGTGTGTGTGTGTGTGTGTGTGTGTGCGCGCTCCGCGCAGCACGGCTTTGCCGCCGCTGCAGCAGAGCGCGCGCACACACACACACAGCGGAGGAGAGATCGCTGAAGTGACTTAAGTTAGCTGATTATTATAGTATAAGTATTAAAATATAAGAGCATTCCAGCACATGCTGGGCTGAGCACGGCTTTGCACCGGCGCTGCAGCTGAGCGCGCGCACACACACACACACACACACACACACACACACACACACACACACACACACACACACACACACACAGCGGAGGAGAGATCGCTGAAGTGACTGTGTTGAAATAAGCAATGTTTTTTCCTCTTTTACCAGTTGTGTTGGAACATCCGATGGCCATGCACGTGGGCATTGTTGCTTCAGCAATAGCTCTTGGGAATGTCAGCGGTGAAGTCCTCTGGAAATCCGAAATAATTATTGATGATCGCAGCTGTGTAGAACGGCTCCTATTGACTTTGCATGGAAAGCGGAGAGAAATGCTGTCGCCGCTTCCGCTCTTCCACGTCGCAGGATGTGATGTCAAACGCCCCTTACTGCCCATATTTGGGCAGTCATGTCAGCCCCCATACACAGTGATTCAGACGACAATTTATGTTTTTATTTTCTTATTGATTAAAGATAAGTTCATTAAATAACCACAAATGTATTACTTTTAGTTATAGCTAATGATACCCTGATTTTTCCTTGTTGACCGGACTTCCCCTTTAAGAACGGGCTTGAGGGCACCACATGTAGTGCTTGGGGTTACCTGGTGCCCGCGGGCACCATGCTGGTGACCCCCGATGTAGAATATGTTGGTGTGCACTGCACACTTCTGATGCAGGGCTTCCAGCTGTTTCCAGAGGGCCGCAGCAAGTAACTCTTGGGGAAAAAGGAGAGGAGGTGGAATCAGCTTTCATATAAACGAAGGTTGGTGCTTTTACTGATGATGTAACACCATAGATTAGTGTTTGTGAGGACATGTAGCAACAATAAACTCTGGTTTTCTTCATGTCTGAAGGAGCAGTGTGCGGTGAACGCTCCAATTCCGATCCCCTCAAAAGAAATCGGATTTGTGCCACTTCCATAAGTGGTACTAGTTCGGATACATACCGGATTTTCTTCAAAGCGTCCGCAGTCTGAACAGTCATGTCGCGTTTTATCCATCTGTCACGCCACTCTCCTGTCTCTCACTACACATCCATACACAGTAGTAGCAGTCAGCGCCCCATAGAAGACCATTGTTAATAGCTGTGCTGCTTTCTTCTTACCTTGCTTCGTCTTGCTATGATGTGGTCCTAACATTGTCAGCTCCCATTCCTCAACAACTTTCTAATAATAACAAGGAGAGATGCCGGCCATTATCCGCATTTTCTTTTTTTTTTTTCGAAGGTTTTGTTTTTAACAAAACTTTGTTGAACACTTCTAGAAACAATTACCTTCACGATTACTTCTGCAAACAGTGTGCCTCTGTGTGACTTCTGCTTCTGTTATCTGGGAATGCGGGTCGCTTTGCGGTCTTGAACCGTTCAGACAGCAGTATGATGGCGGTTGCATTTGATAGTATTATGAATGGCCATCCCCAAAAAGACTCCAATTTCAGTAAAAAATCGGAATTGAGCACCAAAACCTGAAGTGTGAGCATATATAGACTCTCCATCGTGTCCTGAGCCCACCCCCCCACCGGGAACACCTCCTGAGGGAAGGGTCCGGGGGGCATTTGTAACAAATGCCTGAGCCACCTCAACTGACTCCTCTTGATGTGGAGGAGCAGCAGCTCTACTCTGAACCCCTCTGGGATGATTATCATCCTCACCCTATTTCTAAAGGAGGGCTCAGCCACCCTGTGGAGCTTGTATCCAAGATCTTGTTCTTTCAGTCTTGACCAAAATTTCATGACCATAGGTGAGGGTAGGAAAGTAGACTGATTAATAAATCGAGAGCTTTGCCTTTCGGCTCAGCTCGGTCTTTACCACAACAGATCGGTGCAGTGTACACATCACTGAGGCAGCCGCACCGATCCGTCTGGCAATCTCCCGCTCCGTTCTGCCCTAACTCATTAACACGATCCTAAGATACTTGAATCCCCCCACTTGAGGCAGGAACTTCCATTTTCCCTCACTGGTATTTTTCCTCACTGAAGCTAAAATGTTTCTCTGTCGCATTTTATTTTGTTTATATCACTGCAACATAACACAAATCTACTCTTGCAAATTCTTGCACATTTTTACTTAGGGTGCCAACAATTTGTTACAAATGAGTTATTTTATTGTAGACACTCAAGATCCAACTGGTCTGCTGTATTGGTATTGATTGGTATCAGGTTTGGCTACAGTCGAGTAAGCTGGGAGTCAAAGTTATTGTTGACAGGAAGTGTCTTAGGATTTCCTTCCTATTGGGGCCACTGACATTTTAGGAAAACATCTCGATTAGGAAACCTACAACATCTTTAGCAATGTAAAAAAAAAAAAACACGTCTGACGGTGTGGAGAAAAAGCTAAGCCAAAATCTCAGAAAGCTGTTCAACAGGGAATTTATCCCTAGCTTGCACCGGACTTCAGACCCACACCCCAGGTGAAGCTTATCCTCCACATCTATGATTCCATTGATCTTCTGACAGCACTGGTCTCCATTTGAAAGACATGCTGGACTCTTCCTCATCTTAAACTTTGTCTTTCCAAATCCTCTCGCGTCCTGATGTTGCCTGTCTACAATTCTGTGAAGAGACAGTCTGCGTAAAAAATACACAGCCTCTTCAGTTAGGTAAAGACTCAAACGTCATGATGATTATTTTAAAGTGTTTGGAATCTCTTTTTACTGTGAAAGTACCTTGATGCTGGACAGCTTATTGTTTCATACTTTGCCATATCTTCTTTTAATAAAAAATGGTTTTCAGTGTGAGTATACAGCATCACATTTTCTTACTACACATCTGAAATTGACTACACGAGTGGTCAAAGAGGTCAGTAATTTGTAATTTACAGCTCTGCATCAACACCTTTATTCCTAATTAAAACATTTCACCAAAACATACCTCAGGGATTATTTTTCTATGTGATATGAATGTGAATATCATTCTTCTTTTTAAATTCTCAATAGAGCTAATTGTTCTGCACAAAACAAAATGTATGTGCTAAATGAAATAGGGGAAAGAGCCATGCTCAGGCAGCTCTGTCGCTCATTACTTTCTTGTTACCAATCCTGAACTTTCCCAGAGACACATGGAGGTTAAAAAATGTTAATATAAGGATTTGAATGTAAGTGCATTCAGAAAACAGGAAAACAAAGCATAATTTGCATTTTCTATAATTGGCTCTAAGAGAAAAATTAGAAGAGGACATTAAAACTTGTATTAGCACCAATAGTGGCATAGAATGTGCATAAACATAATTTTTTTTCTTTGGAGGAGGGGAAAAACTATTTAGTTTGTTAAATTGTTGTACACTTTGTTGCTTTTAAGACAAAAGAAGCTGTAAAACTCTCAGTTGATGGTTCAACTCATACACAAGGTAAGTCAAAAAGCTTTATAGAACAGAATGAATAATCCAGTACAAGAAAACTGGGTTAAAGAGAAAATTTGCGTTGAAACTAAAACGCATGCAATAATGTAAAAAGTAAAATCCAAATTTAGAACAATGATATAGCGGAGACAAAATAACTAATTCACTTTGTTTTCATGCTCACTAACTGTCAGAAACGGCAAATGTTTAGATGAAGATGGTTTTAACTAGATAAATGAACTTTTCAAAGTTTTACCAACAGACCTAATCATCTATCTTAACTCGAAAAGTTCTCCGCATAAAAAGCCCTTTTGGAAAATAACATACAAGAATGTAAGGATATGTTATGTAGCCTATATCATCTCACGAAAGATAGCAGAGCAGTCTACCATTACAGGAGTGAGTGTTCTCCACCCAACCACCGTGTCAGAGATATGCCTTCCTGTGTCCGAATATTTTTGTTGGAGGTCATAGTTCCAGTCTCTGTGAATATCTGATTTCCCAGTGACTTCATACAACAGTGTGTAAAAGCATTTACACATCTAGGTTATACAATCACAAATATTTGTGACCAGATTACATGTTTCCCAATTTACTAAGAAGAAGATGAAGGGAGACGAGTCCTCATCACTGTCTATTTGCCTCTTGATGCAAACCATAAATCTTTTTATGTGCAAATCATGATTGCACCATTAAAACACAAATACAGGCACATTTAAAAAAAATTGGGCATGGTGGTGACACGGGGGTGGATCATGCACCCCATGTTCGGTGGCCTAAGTCTTCAACGTGGCTGTCCCGGCCCATAGACCATTCCCGCATGTCTACCCCTCTCTCTCAAACCCATTTCCCGTCAGCCTACTGTCAAATAAAGGCCATTAGTGCCACAGAATTTAAAAATATCAATAAACACATGATTTCCAAGGTTAAGGATTTCTTCTTTTTGTTGCTTTTAGGCTTTAGATAAGTTCAACTTTTGGTTGTAAAAACATTAATGATAAAGTTAAAGTTGGATATGTAAACGCTTTATTGACTGATTTAGAGAAACAACTGGCTCATTATGGCCAGTGTTACACAACATTGTCTTGCTAGACAACATTAATGTGATCATTGTTTGGTTTTTTTTGTTTGTTTTCTGTAGCAATGGTCAGTTCAACAGTTCACAGTGAGAAGAGGAACAACACCACCATTGTTTGCATTGTTTTTATTCCCTTTTGATGACATCCTCGTGCAGGGTGCGGGCCAAATGCTTAATTCGTTGTGTGCTCTCTGTGGTTAGAACAAAGCTGTGATTTGAATTGTTCACTTTTTATCATTTAACCAGATAAAAAGAACCCCTGGTCCTGCCTGGGGTTATATGTTCCTTCTGGATTCACTCAGTGTGTTAATTGTTTCCTGTTTCAGGATTTGTCCCGGTTCCTTTTTAAACTGCAAATGCCAGCCTCCATTTGAAAGCTATTTTATAAAAGATCAGGCCTAAGACTTGACACTCGGTGTTATTTTGAATAAATTCTCCTTTATATTATCAATCAATGTGGCAAATACACCTTTTATATTTTCAGCGGTACAGTAAAAATGGAGGAACTAATAAGGTGATGGTTTACCAGAAGTTTTGGGCTTCCGAGGATGAGCTGAATAACTTCATCTATATGGTCTTTTTATTCACGTGTTTAAAAATGCAGAACATTCTTTCTTATGTTTAGTTCTCAAACCTTTCAATTTGATCCTTCACTCAAGATGAAGCAGTTTTCTTCAGATAAGAAGAGCAAAGGAACTCCAAATTCAGGGTTATATTTCTACAACATCTCCACATACAACACAGATTAGTTGTTATATGTAGCTTTCTTCCTGATCCGAATGCCTGCAGAGGAGAGAAGGTGGTTTTCATTCTGCCTTCAGGGAGCAACAAATCTGAGTGACATACAGCTGGTTCTAATACTGCAGCCATCTCAGAACAGATTATTGACTGGACCGCAGTCATTTGACTGGAAATCCTTGGCTGTAATGCATTTGCTAGAAATGGTCAACACCTTGGTTTCTTGTGTGGATTCTAGGACATATTTTCTGAAAGCAGTATTTCCTTAAGTGTTCTTTTCTATTGGTGACATAACGTTGTTTTATAATGGGGTAGGAAACTGTGTAGCTGATGAGAGATAGTGTTGCACAGGATCTTTGCACTGACAGATGTCATGTACTTCTGCATCTTTCTTTTTTTTTTTTTTCCTTTTTTTCCCCTGCATCTTTCTCTTTTACAGATGCATTTAAACTGATTGTAATGGAGCTGTTTAAATCCTGACTGGCTGGGAGGTTTTGACCTGAAGGTTGTAACGAGGCCAGTTGTTTCCATGTCGATATTTCATACCAAAACTAATTATTTGAGATGAAGTAATTAAATAAAACTTAATTCCAATGTTGGGACAAATATTTTAACAAGGATCATCCTCATATTAGGGTTTTGAATTGTTTATCCTTTAACATTTCTGATGCAATTAAAGCTGTGCTGTTACAAAGAGTCTGACATGGATTATGCTACTTTGATCATTTTTAAAATATGAAGGGTAGAGGGATAAATATGGGCATTAAATAAGCTAATCTTTTTTCATCAACAGAAGTGATGCAAAGATAAAAACAGTGTGTTAAGTGTACACAGCATATTTAATGTTACACTAAAGTGCTGCCTTTTGTATTCACCTGACCTTAAACATTTCTAATGGCTTTCAGGGCTGAAAAATGCCACCTTTGTTCAAGCTGTCATATTTTTTTTCTCTCTCTGCTGTAGTTTTATTATTTTGGTGAGATGTGATATTAAAGGCTTATTTGGTTGTCACACTTCGCTGAAATTGGCTATTCTGTCTTTTTTAAAAATTCTATTTCAATGACAGAAGGGTACTAACAGTTTTGTCTTCACTCTTAATTGAACTAATAATATAGAAAATGTAACTCTCAGTGCAAAGAATTTGGAGCAACAATGAAGATTTTTTTTGTTTTAAAAAAAATAATTTTTTTGTGCAAGTGTGAATTCACTTGGTCGACTGTGGATGGGGCCTGGGCTTGGTGCCCTCTGGCCCGTTCATGTTGTTCCTGGCTGGAGGGGGATTGGGGTCTCACCCCCTCCTTGCCTCTCCTCAGTGCCCGCTACTGACCCACAATGCAGAACCACACAAGCAGGTTGCAGATAAAAAGAGTTTTTTGTTTATTTACAAGCAAAATAAATCCACTTGAAGCTGGGGCGGACTGGACTGAGTGTTTCGGGGGGTACTGCAGTTTCTGAAAGAGTCTAGGATGATTAGTGGAGGTTTGGACGAAGCAGGGTTAAAAGCTGAATGAGTTGATATGAATGGCTTACAGTTCAAAGGAGGTTAAAGGCATGTGCTGAGGTGGAGTGGAGATCCTGGTAGAGAGTCCAATAACAATGTTAATGTAGATGGTTCCTGGCTGGTGAATCTTTTGAGAGATGGAGAGTGGGCAGGCAGGGGTGAGAAGTGAGGTCAAAGGAGCTGCGGTTGACTACCGTGGACCAGGAAGTTTCCAGACGTAAACTGTCAAGGGTTGAGCTGGTTGAGAGAACCCAGAAGTGGTGAGTTCACTTCAACCTGGAGGCACAGACAGTTTGGAAGCTGGACCACTGCAAGCAGCCATAAAAATTCAAAGTTTTGGGGCTATGGTGACAACCATGGTGCAAGTTGTCTGCCTCATACTAGGGAACGTCCTCACAGCAGTGATACGCTTTGTTTTATTTAAAATAAATCAAAGTAATTAGTCATACATAAAGCTTGGAATGCTTTATTAGAAGAACACTGCTGCACATAGAGTACTGTTAAATTAGATTACATGAAACCTTCCTTCCATGGATCTCTATTTAACAATGAGAAAAATGTATGACAAAGTGCCATATGCACACAACTATGCTCCACCACACAACATAAGCAGTTTGTGTGGAGTGTGCAATAGAACTTTAAAAAAACAACTACATAAATCAATAACTTTTTTATAATTTTTAAAGCGTATAACTGGTCTTGCTGTAGGGACTGTCCTTGTGAACCCTGAGGACGTTTTTTTCTTAAGGAGTAAAAACCATCGAAATACAAACATTTGTAAGTAGGTCTACCTGCTTATTTAAATACTTAAAAAGTGAAAAAACATTTCTTATTTCCTAAACAAACTTGGGTTCTTCTGAAACCTTTGTGTTTCTCTGGTCTGTGGAGTCGATTAGATCTAAACAGTGAACTGATTTCCCACTTCTTCACGCTGAGCTACTTAATTTTCCAAGTGTACTTCTTATTACTCCTTGCAGCTGTGAGTAACTCCTTGTTTTTCAAAGCACTGTTGTAATAATCTCACTCTTAACTTTCCCTAAAAGTTGAGAGGTCTGAATCAATCATAACAATGTTCCATATCACATCAGGGTCAGGAGATGACTCGGGTATGAAGAACTGTGACCCTGGTGTTTCTGCAGTGTTGCTCTCTTGATCCACGCTGTCTAATATCAGACAGCCCCCCATGCGCCACTGAAAGTACTCGCCAACACATCTTAAAGTTGGCCTTGTATTCATTTCCACTATGTATGGTGTCTCTCTCTAGGCAGCCATGACACCAGCTTAGGCTGGCCGGGCAGCTCAGACAGAGAGGGGGTACTGCGTAACTCCCGGCACAACGGTTTTTGTGTTTTCTTGTGTTTCTGTGTTTTATTATGTTCATTATTGTTAGATTTAGTGTTGAGGCGTGTGTATCGAACAAGTTTATTTGTCTTCTATGAAAATACGGAACAAATTGCATCCCGTATTGGTTCAATACGGGACGCAACATCTAAATGCTGATTAAAGGACAATTCCGTATTTGAAGGGACAGGTGGCAACCCTAGTAACAAGACGATTCAAAGTACTGTACATGAACAAAACAAAATAAAAAAAGAGGAAAGAAAAACATTACAGAGACAGAAGGAAAACATTACAGAGGCAAGCACATTGCATTGGAATAGTAACAGAAGGTTAGATGCAGTATAAGACAAGTTGGACTATAAACGGAAACCTTAACATTTAAAAAAAAACTCTAAACAAATAGGTTTTTAATCTTGACTTAAAGGAACTCTGGGTTTTAGCACTTTTGCAGTCCTTTGGGAGTTTGTTCCAGATAAGTGGAGCATGAGAACTAAATGTTGCTTCTCCGTGTTTGGTTCTGGTTCTGGGTATGCAGAGCAGGCTGGAGGCAGAAGACCTGAATGGTCTGGAGGGTTGATACACTGACAGCAAGTCTGTGATGTAATTAGGTGCCAAGCCCTTAGGGGATGTATAGACTAACAGGAGCATTTTAAAGTCTTAGGGTGAGCGTGGAACTCACAGGGCTTGATTACCAACAATGTGAACCATCAAGTGAAGAGTGGTCACCTCACAGCAATGCAGGAGATGAACGATTACTCACAGGTGCGCCGAGGTAGCTGGTCTGCCACACCCTCCAGCTGAGATTCTCAGAGGATAGAGAACAACCACCAACACACAATCATAAACAAACTCACACGCACCAGGATCGTTACAGGAAGCTCTGTCCTGGGCTCCCCTCTGCTGGCCTCAAGGTGGATGCATGGTGTCCCTGTGGAGGGCTGCTTGGCGTCTATGGTCTTTGGGGCTGCTGGTTTCCTGGGTCTTGGTGTCCTCTCTGATCGCTTCTCATCCCTGGAGGGGGGATAGCGGTAGCCCTCTGTACACATCACTGAGAACAATTCATGTAAGGCCACCATATGTTCACATACACACACACACACAGATACACTTATACACTCATAATAAAGTAGCCGGGGTGCCCTGCTGTGCCCTCTATGCTTGCTGTTGGAGTTTTTGCAGTCCGTTTTTTTTGTGTCTCTTTACAGATTTCCGTATGTGTCTTTCCCCGGTTTCTCAATGGTGTCTGAAGGAGGAAATTTGGGGATTTTGGATTTTTTTGTGGCAACTGGTTTTCTGGTTTTGTTATTTTTGTCTTTATGTTTCTTTGTAGTGTGTGCGTGAATGGTTGTTTGTCCCATAGACATTATATAAGAGTAGACCCCGCATTGACTGTCGCGGCGCAGGAATTACGGCCGCCATCTTGGGGCGGTCGACCTGCTACCCTATCCTGCTGATTCAAGCTGAACAGACGAAGGAGTCCTCAGCACTGTGCGGCGTATTTTTGTTTTAATCGACAGACTATTGACGTCAGGGCTCGAGGGATAACTTTTCACAAGTAAGATGAACAGATATTTTTTTTATATTTTCGATTAGAATGTGATTTTCTAATATTAGGTTGAGAGATACCGGTATACACATGGATGCTATAAACAGAGTCGAAGTTTATGTTACTTAGTCTCTCCAAAATTGCATTTGCTGCTCCGTGAAGGCATCAGAGCTTTAGACATTAGTTACTAAAAACAGCATATATATTATATTATATATATATATATATATATATATATATATATATATATATATATATATATATATATATATATATGTATATGTGTGTGTGTGTGTGTGTGTATACATGTACAAATGTGTTTGTGTATATAGTAATAAAAAAATATGAAAATGTATGAGTGACTGTGTTTTGCAACATACATACATCCTGTCACAATATTACTTTACTTACTTTTAACTCCACTAAGATTATTTAAATGCGCTGGACCATTTATTAAAATAGCTATAGTTTTAAAGTTTTCAGGAAAAAAAACGTGAAAATTAGTGAGTTATAGTTGATTAAAATTGATAATGTGTTGACTGCGCCTGGTCTACACATTACATTGAGCTGAGCTGTTGACCACCCCAAGATGACGCCCCCAAATCTCGTCAGCGCCCATAGGCGAAAGCAGTCGATGCGGGGTCTACTCTTATATTATGTCTATGGTTTGTCCTGTTTGTCTCTGTGTTGCCCTGCGATAGACTGGCTTCCTGTCCAGGGTCTCGCCCACTGACAGCTGGAGATAGGCACCAGCACCCCTCACGACCCCAATAGGCATAAGCGTGTTGGAAAATGGATGGATGGACGGATGGATGTTTTTTTGTGTATCTATCCTCACTGTGTTTCTCTTACTCTGTCTTTGTTTTTTCTTTTACCCTCTCCCCCTGTCATAATTGGTATTAGTTTTTATATAATTCCTTAACAGGAATAAATGAAACCCTCAAGGGTTGGCCATCAAGGGAGGATTTTTAGGTTTAAAGCCTTTCTTGGTAATGCAAATATGTTTGTTATAACTACATCAGCCAGAACACCATTCTGCTTGACATGAAGTTGGACAAGACAAGGGAACACAAGACGAGTGAATGATTGTTTCTTAAAGTCACTTTGAGACTGTAATCATGTTTCATTCATGAGCAGGGAGGTGTGACTGAGTTTAACATAGTTTCCAACTTTCAAAAATTCGGTACTGACCTAAAACTTATTGTCACAGATGATCATATGTACTTCATTGTCTCCTGAGTAAAATGCATCAGGTAGCTTAAGTGTAAAAGGAACAGACGTATATGTCAGAGGCAAAAAAACAACAACATGGTAAATTGATAGTAATATTTAAGTATTTTAAATTGTTGAGTAAGTAAGTTATTAAGTGAAATGAGGTGATGCCTGCATGCCAGGCAGTCAACTCGGGGTGAGCTGCTGCTTCACTTATGATCGTTCTCTCACTCTGCAGAATATAGCAAGCATACCCCCAATGATTTGGACGGTGTATTTAAGCTGTACAGCATCTAGCTGCATTCTGGATTTCATGCACTGCTTCCTGCCTGCCACCGCCACTGCCATCGTCTTCTTGGTTCTCTTCAACCCATCGCCTCCCTTGGGCTCCCAGGTTGGGAACCTCTGTTCTCACATCCAAACATCCAGAAGACATGTTCAGGGGAGAAGAGGAGCTTTCATCTGTGACAAGAGCAACAGGCCGTGGAGCAGTGAGATTGCAACCTTGATACTAAACTCACACTTTATTATATTTGCAATTAAATATGCTTTTAAGCATTTACATGTATTTATGACTTAACCTTTTCCATAATTCATGCGGATGTGGAATTTAAAAAGACTTTAAAAAGCTTTTAAAAAGCCATAAATGTGACCTATGAAACTTGCAACGACAGAAAAGCTTTGTTATCTGAGACATTACCATGGTGTAGGGGATATGTTCCAGCTTCATTTGACATTTGGTGGTATTTGTATTAAGAACCTCTGTTTCCAATCTAGATGGTTTTATAGATGGCAAAGATACTGGGCAGAAAACGAGAAGGAACTACTATGAGTTTTCTGAATAGTTCACATTAATACAATATCTGCACCTCTAAACATCTCTGCAGACCACACACATCCTGCACACGTCTGTTTAGACTTTTACCCTGAGGTCGACCCTAAAGAGCGCTATTTGCAAACTCCAGCTGCAAGAGAGCCAGTTTACACAATGGACACCTTACCACCTGATTAGTTGTCAGCTACACTGCTGTGAAAGTATATTGCATTTTCACAGCTCAAAACCTCCCCTTTTTTCTTCATAAAAAAACAGACTTTTTTTATACTGTATACCAATCGATGTACTTTTTGAGCTTTTTGACAATTTACCAATTATGGACAAATAAAACCGATTGTCATATCAGAAACTTTCAAAAAATAAGTTTAACCCTCAGGCCTGCGAGCCCCCTTTCTCGGGAGCTTGAGATCTTTAGCAACAATCTCAGTGTGTGTCGGTCTCAGTTGGTCAGCCTAAGTCTCCTCTACCAAAGTATCTACCAAATTTTCAATTTCAAGAGTAAATTCCAAAATTCAAAAAAATGTGCCAAAACTGTGCCAAACTGGCACAAAAACAATAGGGGTCTGCCTGGATTTTTTTCAATCTAAACATGTATATCTTCTCAATTGCTTGTTGTGTGGACACCAAACTGGCTACAGATGTAACCAAGATGTTGTACAATTTATTGTGTTAATTTGCTTCTTTACAGCAAAAGTAAGAAGTTTTTTGTATGGAAACATCAGTTTTTTTTAGGTGAAATTTATTTTTGGGCATTTAAATGTCATTTAATCAGGCCCAGAAACAATGACTCTCAAATTTTCACTTCCACATCATCCTCCAGGACCTCTGTGTAAGTTGATAACAAAATTTGCAGTTCAGGCATTGTGCAAGTTAAGAGATGCTTTATAAAGTATGAGTATGCATTTTTTTTTTTTGGAAAATAGACCCTCGAGCTTCAGAGTTTAGCTTTAACAGATAAAAATAGTACACAACATATCCATACGACCGTAACAAAGCACATGATACTTATTCTGTTGGTAGATCACACTGTAAATTATTTTACACAACTCAGCAGCTTGCTGAATGTTTATTTTACAATATTAAAATAAAACATATTTACATTTGTCACTGTGCCTGGGCAGGGCAGAAACATAAAACTTTGCTAATTAAATTAAGATATCTATATTTACAAGACATCCACCTAGATTATGCAGGCTGGGGGCCAATTTTCTTTTTTTTTTCTTTAACTTGAAGGAACTCACTAAAAACACAGGCTGTTACTTTGTTGCCTTCGTTTGTCAAAGCCAGAGATAACATCTCTTCATCAAACACCAGCCTTGGACTTAGCTGACTCAGCAATGACTAAATGCATTTTAGGCTATTACTCTTATGGAGGGAATATCGCCCCTTTGACCTTGTCTTATTAGTAAAGAGACAGTACTGTAAAGAATGAAATAAATAGTATCGTATTGTATTAATTGATGGATTTTGGTGTTCATTGTGCCATAAAACAACAAATTACTTGAGTTAATCTTTGCAGATAGATTATTGTTCCATGAATTTAGAAAGAGCATGAGAGTTTGAAGTTGTTTATAAGGACAAGTGTAATTACTGTGAACAATGGGAACAGAATGGTTACATCCACAAACTTGATTCTTACTCATGCTATGGCAGCTTTTAATGAGAAAGTTTGTGTGTTAATACATTAGGTTATTTCTTTTAATGCATCATGTGAACCATTGCTCTCCACAGTAACAAAGATTAGTGCTTTGATGTTTGGCTGTTTTGTAACTGAAGTGTACTTCTACAACAATACTGGCAACATTGCCATGCATTTGGCTAAATCAACCACTGGAAACATCCCTCTGGTCTTTATCCAGCTCAGGTTTTTTTTTTTTCATTTTGTTTTTCAGCTGTCAGCATATCAAATATCTTATTGTACATTAGAAATTGTAGGAGCCAATCCCAGGTATCATGCACAGGCATTTCCATATGGTTACACGTCAGAGAGCATTCATTTCAGAGATTTAGAAATGTACAGATTTACTGAGACAAGCACAGCCTGTTGATTATTTATCTAATCTATTAGTAGAAGCACACATTAGAGCTCATTCATTTAAAGTAGCTCTGTGGAACCTTGTCATTTAGAAACAAACACAGTAAATGTGGATTGACTGTGTTCCAGGATTATGAACAGATGTTATCTCAGATAAAGAGAAACTCAGAGCCCTTTTATAGGAATGTATAAGATATGAGTGTTGCAAGTGCATTGAAGTGCATCTGTTATTATTTTGTGCTTTTTTCCTTCATAGGACTTGTCTACACTCGTCTGTGTTGACAAACACAGTACATTTTCATAAACAATTAAGATAAAATGTTTGTTCACACAAGAAGGGATGCAGCACAACTGAAAAGGCTGTAATAGGTATGCCAGGCCCATTGGTGGTGCTGTGACACTGCCAAAGGACACAGAAACATACAAAAAAAACCACTGGGCATACACAGACAACTAATGGCCGTTTCTCAATATGCGTTCTTGAGCGTTCTTGTGTGCTCGTGTGCTCGTGACACGTCATCAGCCTCAGCCCGAGCACTGTTCCAATACCGAGAACGCCAAATCGAGAACGCGCCGAATTCCCCGGATGTTGTTCTCGCCCCGCCCTCTTTATCGAGCATGCATCAGAGCAGACTTGTGCGTTCTTCAGACTGACCGCTTTCCCAGAATGCACCGCGGCAAGATAATTTTTAGGCTTTTTAGAAATTAAAAATGTTGTTTTAAAAAAATTTGTCAATAAGATTTATTGTGGTGTAGTATATAAATAGTTTTGAATGTTAAAGAAATGCTAAAGAACTGTGCGTCTCATGACGTCACAAGTACGCTTCTGTTCCAATACACCATACGTGCTGCGTGCTTGCGTTCTTGTCAAGTCCGATCTTCCTGTGTTCTCGCCAAGACCGGACTTGACGAGAACGCGAGTCCGTACTCGCGTTCTCGTGAATTGAGAAACGGCCAATGTGAAGTAGACACAGTACCACGGCGGTGGATCAGACACAGAGGACACACTTTGTGGAGCGTGCTTGTTAGACAGGAAGAGTCAGAGGATGCTACAACAAAGCCGCAACACCGGATGGGGCCATCTTTGTTATTATTTGTGAGAGTGAGGTGCACGCGGGTTACAGAGAGAGAGAGATGAAGGTACAATGTCACTTTTTTTGTTTTCTTTCATCATCGTTTAAGAAAAGATGTGGCTTGTATCTACACACAGAAACATTAAACCAGTGTTTGGAAACTTATCCATTCTGGGACCCACTTCAAAAAATTATTGTTTACGGTCTTCAAAAAAGCCACATCCATGTGGACGCACAGCCTAAATGACAAAATACCTTTGGGGATACACCTAATCTCGTCTCTGGGTGGACGTGGCTTTATGGGCTGGACACACAGCGAGCGACAGACGACAGCGACTAATGGCTTTCATCGCCACTGTGGTGAAGACCGGCTTTTGATATTTTCAAAGCAATCCGTGACAACAAGGATTAAGAGTTAAAAGTGGTACTTTTGGTACTCATTTTATGTCCAACTAAGGGTGGAGTCCATGCGCTGAAAATTTAAATCACTGCTGTTGTACTTTAACCCACAAGCTATCCTGCAAAACTTAAATTCAACAGTCCCTTAAACTGTCGCTTCTCCCTGATAAAATAGTGCAGATAATTTAGCATATTACTTACTAAAGACACTTAATTGCTTGAAGATTATTTTTCCAGAGTTCATTGATTTGTACTTATTTGAGCTTATTTATTTTGTTCATTTCTTATTGCAAGTCTGAAGATTGGTGAAAAATGCTTCCCTCTTGCCACTGCTTGCTTGGAAAGGTTGGCAATAAGTGACTAAGCATTTTCTCAGTTTCAAGTTATTGCATTAATCAGATATTTATCTTTTTTAGACATATCCCTCATCGGGTAAAATCTAACTTCTTAGTAGAGGTAACTGAAGGAAGTTAATAAATGTTGGATAATAATTTTTTAGCAGTAGCTCCAGAGAAACCTATAAAAAAGAGAATGACTCATTACAAGCCTCACATCTAATCTAGCAACAATTAGGAAAATCCTTTGCACTCATGTAGATCTCAACACAACCTCCTGACCAGCCCTATTAAATATACACTACTGCTCAAAAGTTTGGGGTCACTTTGAAATATCCTTAGATTTTCAATAAAAAAACATAATTTTCTTCAATTAGAAGAGCATTAAGTTAGTCAGAAATACAATCTAGACATTCTCAATTTGGCTTTCTGTCAATAATGGAGAACTCAGTACACTCACCAGATCGCAACCCTATTGTAACTGTTGTGGGAGTAGCTTGACCGCGTGGTGCATAAGAAGGACCAATCAAGCCAATCCAACTTGTGGGAGGTGTTCTGGTGCATGTGGTGACATTTCCTCAGATTAACCCAACAAATTGACAGCAGAATACCCAAGGTGTGCAAGGCTATTATTGCTGCAAATGGTGGATTCTTTGATGAAAGCAAAGTTTGGACAAAATTAGTATTTCAAGTACAAATCATTATTTCTAACCTTTCTTTAATGTCTTAACTCACATTTTTGGAACTCATTTGATTAGTAAAATGTGAGATCTCGCAAAAGGTTTTTTTCCTATGTCAGCAACCCCCACCCCCCCCCCCCCCCACCCCCAGAGGCTGCTGCGCTGTGGGCGTGTCGTGCGCATCAGTGCTTGTAGCTTGTTTCCCTGATTTGGCTGAAATCAGGGAAACTGCCGTGCAGGTGAGACATCTAAGTTCAAAGTTAGGGATGAAGGAGGAGGTGAACCGAGAGAAAGGAATCAGAATTACAACAGATCCGTGAGAGGAAAACGATCGAGAATCAGAAAATGTTCCTTTCTCTCTCCTGAATTTACGTAGTTTACGTCAGCAGAGGAAGAATTTTATTTGGGCCGAAAGTTTTATTTACTAGATTAAACTGAGTGACTTGGTCTCTCTATTGATCGCGCATCACCTACAAACTGCGCTGCTCATGCTGCCGTGACTCTGAAGGGGAAGGGCGGGGGGGGGGGGGGGGGGGGGATAATGGGGGGGGGGGTTGGTGATAGACGCGGTTTGTTGACAATGTTCACACACAGAGCTATAATACTTTTCCTTGTGATTCAGACAGGCGCAGCTAATTTTAAAGAGGCAGTTTTAGCGCATATTCAGACCGGAGCAGGGAGTGTTCCAGTCTGCCGGTAGGGCTGCGGGGAGCTGGGGTGTGTTGCTGTGGGCGTGTTTACCTGCTTAATGTAACCTTTGTGAAACAACCAGGATATAATGTTTTGTTTCTCTGATTAATAACAGCTTTATTGAGCGTTCTGTTATAGTTGCTCTGTGCCGCTCTACCAGTTCTCTCTCTCTGGCTCGCTCTCTCCCAACCGCACATCCTCCTTCTTAACGCATAGTCCATGCTCTCTGCATTTTGCATACATCCACCGGGACCCGTGAAGCTGACCAGAGTACTGTACTTCGCTGCTGATGAATTCAACCAGGACCGCAAGATCACAGTACCCTTACGACAAGAAAGTCCCCTCGCCCTGAGTATTCTTTTCAAATGTCTCTCACTTATGTCAAATCCATGTCTGCAGCCAAGTACGGATTTAATGTCTTTACATGTCAGGCCAATACCAAAATAGAAATCAATAAACTTCCAATAAACTGTCAATAAACTGTGTCTGTTTTACTTCCGGTTCGCTGACATAGGAAACCCTTTTGCGCGATCCCGCAAAAAGTATTGTGAGGTCCCGCAAAACCTTTTGCGAGATCTCGCAATACTTTTGCGAGATCTCGCAAAACTTTTTTTCCCCCTCCATGTCCCTTTAGGAGCTCCGTAATTATCTTCTTCTACACCTAGGAAACATTGAAAGCTAGTAACCGAGTAGCAAAGACACAGAGAGCTGCAATGGCAAATCTAGTTGGAGATGAAAGGTCTTGCATTTTGAATCATCTTGTTACTGAAAGGTGCTGTATAACCGAAAAGTGTATTATATAAATAAACTTGCCTTGCCTTGCATTTGACTACATTTCAACTACTCAACTATAAAAGCTTAAAAGTTTAGAAGAAATTATAAATCAGTTAAGCTCCTCCTTTTGCTGTCTTGATATCCTACCTAAAACCATTTGTAAAAAAGTTCGGCCTGTCATTGCATCTGACCTGATCCAAATAGCAAATTCACCTCCCTCATCAGGTGTTTTCCCCCAAGCTTTAAAAACAGCAGTTATCAAATCACTGATAAAAAAGAGCAATCTGGACATATGACATATACAGAATTACAGGCCAATCTCCAACCTTCCATTTATCAGTATCAACAGTTAAATAAATTCCTTACAATGGCCAACCATTTTGATGTTTTTCAATGTGATTACGTGCTCACCACAGTACTGAGACCACCCTTGTAAAAGTGTTCAATGACATCCACCTAAATACACACTGTGGAAGAAGCACAGTGCTAGTTTTGTTGGACCTCAGTGCAGCATTTGATGCTGTTGACCATGATATATTATTAAAGTGATTAGAGAACTGGGTCGGACTCTGATACAGCTCTCAATTGGTTCAAATCCTACCCAAAGAACAGGGACTTCATTGTGTCAGTAGGTAACTTCTCATCGGAGCGGAAAAAAGTCACATGTGGGGTACATTTCCAGGATTAAAGGACTGATTTCCCAACGAGATCTAGAGAAACTCATCCATGCATTTATCTTTAGTCGCATTGATTACTGCAACTACAGCTCATCCAGAATGCTGCTGCTTGCATTCTCACTAAAACCAGCAAGCTAGAGCCACTTCGAAAGTCCTTACACTGGCTCCCTGTAGCTCAGAGAATAAACTTTAAAATACTTCTGTTGGTTGATTAATCACTGAATGGCTTAGCACCAAAATTAAAGCCTCACTGCTGTATCAATCATCCAGACCACCCAGACCTTCTGGTTCTGGTATACTCTGCATACCCAGAAACAGAACTAAACACAGAGAAGTACCATTCAGGCTCTATGCTCTACAAATCTGGAACAAACGTCCAGAAAAGTGTAAAACAGCGAAAACACTGAGTTCCTTTAAATCAAAAAAGCCCGTCTTTTACTCTCTCTCTTTCTCACCTTTGCCTTCATTGCTCTCACCTGTGTCCCCTAACCATCTGATTGACTCCACCTGGTTTTGATGCTTTCTCTCTCCCTCTCCTATTATTTGAGCAGTCTGATTTTATGTTTTGTCACTGGTCCCTCTTGTTTGCAACCTCTGATTTGTTCCCTGCCCTTTTGTGGTTTTTGTCTATGATCCATGCAGTAAGCTCTCGTTTCTTCAATAAATGTCTGCTTCACCTTTACTCTGCTCTGCCTTTGGGTCCTCACTCTACTAAAACATGACAACTCATCCTTCTGGTCTTCTTAAAACATTGACATGAATCAAGCCTCTTCTTCAATCTCTCTCTTCCTGGTGGTCACAAAACAAATCCATCCACATATCAAGCACAGATATTGAGTCATCCTTTTTTAAATTGGTTCAATCGGCATAGAAGAACATATCTTTTTTTAATAGCAATTCACCACAGGATTGAGAAAAAACGAATTTTTTAAGACTCTGAGCTTCTTTCAGATTAATAGAGACTGCATTCCATTTCATCAGACCATAAACTGAAAAGGCAGATTCCTGTGATTTGGGAAAGTTTGCAGTATATTACCACTGCCCCTGGCATTAAATGATCGTGCAGCTGATTGAGTTAACATGTTTCATGTACTGAGGAGAAAGGCCATTTAATATAAGACACAAAGAGATTACACACAATTAGAGCAAATAAAAAAAAAAACAAGCTTATCTAATCTAAGTTAGTTTTAAAACAAACAAAGGATGAGCTTGATTAGAAACTTGATTACCTTTATTTTTTAAAGGTAAAAAATAAATGCCAGAGTAAATATTGCACAATTATTAATAATATGGCATACTCTAGTAAAAATATAAAATTAAGCAATGGGAAAACTCCAGCCTATTTACAGAACTTGAGATAGTATGCAATATGCAAGATAGTACAACCTTAGTAGTTGCTAAGGCATGTGCAAATGTCCCTTATTACTATTATTTTTGTGTTTTACACTTTGGTTTTTCTCTCTTTGTTAGTAAATGAAGCACTTTTGCTCATATTTACCAAAAGAAGACCATGTGACCGTACGTATGACATTGCACTTGCGCGCAGTAAGTAAATGAAGATAAGCAATGGAGACCACAGAGATATATACAAAGTTATAATGAATAAATACAATCATAAGTACATATTTATTCTTACACGTGAAAGGTAATGCTGGTAGATCTGGTTTGTACTGTGAATCGGTTGGTACAAGTCCACACAGCACATGAATGAGGCATCTTCTCCAAATTGTTCCAGTATGCCACTCCCAATATGGCATCAATGTGTGAGTCAGTGCTCAACAAGGCATTTACGTATATATGTCTGTGATGGAGCCAAGCGAGTCAGTAGTGTTCAGTGAAGAAAGAGATTAAGTAACCCTATCTTTGTAGATCAGGTGGGTCTTCAATCATGCTGAGCTGTCTCTTTACTGCAAGGTATTACAGAACGGTCTAATGGGTCTTACCCGGGGCTCACACTGACTACAGTGCGGCTTACAGTCCTGATCCAGTTCTGGCTTGCCACAAACCTCCACTCACACTGCTCCTAGGGAAACAGTGGTCAGCTGGGGTTCCGGCTGCGGAAACGGCGCTTGAAGTTCACATGGTCCTTTCTGTTGCTATCCCTCATAAATGATTAAAAACAGCTATGGTTTTTATTTTTTGGGAAAAAGCCATTATCAGTGCGCATAAATATCATGTTACTTCTAACTATCGTCATCAACAATAAAATTCAGGGACCCAAAATAGACAAGCTAAAAATATGGCAGAGAAATATCAAGTCATTAATATTAAAGACAAACTTCAGCTACATTAAGGTTTGTACTTTGGAGTTTATTAATATGATTCATCTACAGACAACCGTACATTACCTCAATGCAGTGAAGCTGTTGCTCTGAGGGAATCCCTTCCTAATTCATAATACTGATTGCAGGTACAGACCAAACAGCAGAGTCCCACTATTTGATAAGCAATGCACTACAGCAATGATGTGCTGGTTGTGGAATTATACCATATAAATTGTTGCCAGTGTGTTTTCTTGTCTTATATGTTTGTATTGTGACAGAAATTCTCACCTCCTTGAATAAACTCACTGTCATCTGGACAAAGCTGTTTTCTGAGACCCTCTGCTATCTGCAGAGGTACTCAGATGAGTACAAGGAGATGGTGGACCAAGCTGTGGCATGATGTGGAAACAATCTTCTCATCTTGAATGGGAACAAGACAAAAGTGGATAATTGTAGATCCCAGGAGTACAAATAAAGCAAACACTACTTCTCCTATGGGAGAAGAAGTGGAGGTGATAAAGGAGTATAAACACCTCAATGTACATCTGTACAATAGAATACATTGGATGTTTTTGCTCTCTACAAGAAGGTATTTCTCTTAATACTGCCACTGGGTGGGGCGATTGGAGCATCTATTTTGAAAACTACTTAAATGTGTCGGAAAATCTCCTCCCAGAATACATTTAGTTTAGAAATGTCCAGAAGAGTATGGTTGGTAGGTTGTGCTCTACAATTTCTCCAGCATGAGTTGGGATGTGTTGAGCCCATCTTACCGGTTATTACTGCCGTTTGGAAGAATCTGATTATTACTTTCCATTTGAATTCCCTCCATATATTAGAGTTTGTGGTTAATTGTGCTCCTGTGCATATTTCCTCCCATGTGTCAGCAGTTTCATTTAAATCTTTCCACTTTATCTGTATGGAAACATGCATATTCATGGAAAGAGATAGATTGTATAGTTTATTAATTAATTTAAATGTTACTTTTCCCCTTTGTCCATAAATAAACTTTAGGCGCATGCCTGTGACGTTTAGTCCAGTCCCTTTGTGTTGTCACGAAAATCTTTCTTAGGGAGACCAAATTCACTTTCTAATGCTTTGAAATTTTCCTCTTTAATTAAGTGGTGTATCTGAGTTTGCCCACAATTAGACCAGTTTCTAGCTTATTTTGTATTCCTTATAAATCCCATATATTTTATTTTATTCCAAATTGTAACATCTTTGTTTTCATTCCAAGTTGTAATTTCTGTTACAGGAGCATCTATTAAAGGTAATGTTTGCAGATGCTCTGAGCACATGACGTCTGCAAACTTTAATGCATAGTAGTTTGCATTTCTGATGTGTCAATCACTGCAGAGTGATATAACTGGGAGATTGTGCTTTTGTGCACATAGGTACTTTAGTTCAATTTATAGATTCTTTTACCCACAATCCATCAGAGACAGCAGCAGAAATGGGAATATTATCAGTAAAGAAAATGGTGACTATGAAGAAGAGTAAATATTGCATATGTTTTAGTTAAACCACACGATATGAATAATGAATTTATGTTTTGAATCCAAAGCAAATCCTGTCTCAACAGAAAGATGCAGAATCAGGTTTAACTGCAACATTGCTTCATGCAACAAGGAATTTTACGTCTGTTCCCCTTTGCCCTCAATTAAGTCATTGCAATTACACTCTACAAAAAAGGTAAATACAAATATTTTTATTGTAAATATAAATATATACACTTTCAACAAAAGAGGAAGAAATGGTTGGATTAGGTGCAATTAAGCATGGTATTGATATGGGTACTCTAAATGTTAAGTGTTCATCAGAGAAACCATCTGGGGGAGAGAACTGTCTGTCTGGTGATTGGTTTAAGCAATTAGCGCTTTGTAGTGCAAACCTGAAGGCAAAATTCTAAAAAGTTTGTAGGATGTGGGGTGTCTGCAGAGAAATTAGATATTTTCCTTACCCTAGACCTGTACAAGAATTGGAAGGTCAGCCCCTATGGTCTTCTCTGGAGACCTAATTGCAGTCTGGGTCAGTCCAGTTTTGTGGATGAGCTAAACCCCATAGTGACCGACGAACACAGGACAGCCTGAACAATGTCAGTGTAGAAGATGACCAGCAACTGTGGCAACTTCTTGAGCTGCCGCAGGATGTACAGTCTCTATTGGGCCTTCTTCCAAAAAGTATCCATGTGTTCGAACCATTTCAGCTCCCGAGAAAGAACCATAAGTGATCCACAGCAGACACGGTGTTGTTGAGGACAGTGAAGGAAAGCTTTGTGGGCGGTGTTCACCGAAAGTCCACCTTCATCCCCATTGTCTTGAGCAGGTTAAGCTCCAGGTAGTTCAGACTGCAACATGTCCTGACCTACAATATCTTTAAAAGACACTAGAAATAACAAATGGGAACAAAAAATGTCAGCTTTTCCTATTGATGATGTCTCATATTAAGAGCTCTGCAATGACCATGTGACTGTTGAAACCATTGTCTTGGCCTTTGGTTATGTGTTAAATAGATTTATTGGTTTTCTATTCATTATTGGTGATATGTTTAGATTTTTTGTCCCTTTGTTTGGCATTTCATCACCAATTCCAGATTGTTATCATTGCAGCTGATGTGACTCAGTAATCTGTCTACAATTACCAAAACTATCTGGTTTCTTGATTTGGTTATTTTTTTTTGTCAGATTCTCTTTTAAGTCCAGCCACAGCACATAGACTTGTCTTGGCTGCCTAAAACTTTCTGCTTGCTTGGATTTAGGTCATTTAATCTAAATCCAGCTGTTTCTCTGCAAAATCAATTAACTGCTGTCAAGAACCTTCCAGACATTTTTAAAAGAACACAATGCTTACTCGAGAGGAGCCCTTCTACTTTAATCAGTTTTGTCAACATGTAACACTTGACTAACTTGGTAAAGAATTTAATTGAAATTGAACCCTTAGGCAATGATTCAACATGTTTCAATTTCTTCTTGAAAAACCTTTGAGAACATAAATGATCAACAGAACTGTTGCGTCTTTCTGAGGATTTTTTCCCTTTTTTTAATAAAGTCATGACTTTCAGATACTGTTTATCTGCTTTGAGTTCTTAGGCCTGAGACGTCCTTTTTTACCCATTTGTCTATGTTCATGATAAGGAATGGTGCTTGGACAAAAATTATGTGAAGTAGAAACAAAACATCTCAAAAACTACGTTTAAAAGACCTTCAGAAAACCTAGCCTAAGTTTTCCGATTCAACGACTCTACAATAATTGTACAGTAAAAAAACTGTGGAATACAGAAATTACAATGATTTAACCAAAAGCTGAAAAAAAACATTTCCATTTGGTTAACATTTAGTTCACTGATAAAGGAGGAAGTAAATGGCTATAATACTTGCAAACAATCAAGACTGACACAATATAGACAGTTTTAATTAGATTTATCGGCTTTTATAAACATGGTGCAGAACAAGATAGTTTTAAAAGATTCTTATATGGATCCCAAAGCCCTTTTATCCAGTCTGGCAGAGTTTTCTATGAGGAATTTAAGCGGATTGAAAGAACATTCAATCTGCATGTAGTTCAAGCTTTCATGATGCTAAAAGCAAAGCCAAGGCCAAAAGAAGATGTGATGAAAATAATGATCATCTTCAGAACTTTCATTCATATTCATTTCTGATGTTTTTCATTTGATTTCCTTGCATGCATGTCCCTTATAAATGCACTATTCTGTTGCCATCGCCTCAAATATGTGACATGACAGCACAGCACTCTTGCAGGTGACATAATATCCATTGTTATATACACCAAACACTGAACAAATTCGATAATCAAAGCAGAAAACATCAATTTGACTTTTGCATGTCCAAACATTTTAATGTTAACTCATTCAATCCTTACAATGCGCCTCACTCTTTGTGTTGGAATTAGTGAAGTACCTTGGTTCATGTTTCATGTCAATTCATTGTGTGGCCAGCTGATTTAATTGGACCCGCTGTGAGTCTTTCTGCTTAGCAAGCATTTTTGGCAGTGGATGATGATAGTTTTGCAGTTTACTTGGAGAAAATGGTTTGTTCAACAAAAATTTGTATATTCCAGTCCACCTTGTTTTTTTTCATGAACTTCCTACATTGATTTTTGCTGCTTAATTATCTGGAAATATATGTGATGTTGTCAACATATGGCTCAGGAGGTTTTTTGCAGCTGTGTAAAATACAAGTAAATCCCTCTGAAGAACACAGGTGAAAAAAACAAACAAACAAAGAAACACACAAATAGTGGTATTTTGCGCACACAAGCCAACTTACAGCAGCGTTACGCCATTCTTTAAACTAACATTACCATGACAGCTCTAAGTCATGTGAGTGGCATTTAAACTTTTTTTTGTTGGCTGTTGTAACGGTAAACTTTACCCAGTCACAGTTTTCAGGGAGCTGGAAAATCAAATTGAAAAACAGACTGCAACATTGTTTAACAGAGGGTGAACTATATGTTTGGTGAGTTTGATTGAATTTCAATTTTTGTGTAGCCAGATTTATTAAAAGAAAACCAAGTTGCCAGACAAGGATTGAGTGAGGAAGTTTTACAGAAAATTTTCCTTCTCCATTAAAGCATAGATATGCTTGTGGTATACACCGTTATGGCAGTAAAAGCTTTTAAAGCAACAATTTGATACCAAAAATATCAGCACAATCTTAATGGCACATTAAACTATAAATCTTGATTTTAATTATCATAATTTTTCTTAATACAGTTGTTCTACCTCCTTATTCACGTTGCCATAGAATCCATTTGATTCCTTATGTTTAGGAAGTCGAATTGTGGAAGCATATGTGGCTACAAACTGAGGTGAGGTACATAGTTATAATATAATGGTCATAAAGTAAGTATTGTATGCAAAATAAAAATATCTGACATACAACAAACAATATTTACTTTTTAATATTTATTGCTACATTGGTTTCAAACTTTTCCTCAAAGAACCTGCCACACATCATGTTTGAGTTCTTTGGACCAAAAATGCAGCTGAGGAAATATGTAACTAAAATAAAATGTAAATTAATTAACAACAACTACTGGACTCAGCAAAGGGAAAACTTATATTTTGATTTCTTATACATTTTGTTGTCACACAGTAAGGATTTCCTTCCGAGAGGTACTTTAAATTAACTGAACCATAAATATGTTTCAGAGGAAATGTTCCTTGACTTTTAATGTCCTTTTTTCTAATCATTTCAAGCTCTCTAGTTATAAATATTCAAGAATTTAAACATCAACAAAAGTTGTAAAAACTACTCTTAATGTCTCTCTATATCTCTTCTGTGAAGCACACTCTTTTTGGGGCCATAACCATGAAAAATAATACATGTGTTTAAATTCACATTGTCTTAATACTTGATTAATAATGTTTCAGATCCTATAGTTTCATCTTTTCAGTGAGTTTGGGTAACACTGCATAGCACCTATAAGATAAAAAATACAGTGTCATCATTGTACTATATTACACAGCAACCACATTATAAAATTAGATGTTGCCGAGTGCCAGTGCTTATCTCTGCACCCATTTTTCTTTGCCAGATACCCTGTGGTCTGAAGCAGACGACTCATGCAAGGCCACTGGATCTCTTTGTTTCCTATATCAAACCCTCCGTTTTTCCCATGGGAGCTTGCAGGGAGAAACATAGAGGAACCAGATGCAATCGCACGAAGCTCAACACCAAAGTAATTTATTGATTTTCAGCAATAGAGACAAACCCTCTTCTCTTTCTTTTTCTTAGATAAGCTATCGCAGATTCACAAATAGTCTACATATTAAAGGTGATGTTCAATGCATGTTATTTACCCCAAAATAGATGAAACTGTATGAGCCCATTAACAGTGAATCCTTTTGTGAACTTTTGATTAGTTTGGACGAGGAATAATTGTCATGGATGGCTTACGTGAGTAGATCCAAGACGGATGTTCTCACATAAGCCATACATCCATGACGGATGTTCTCCGGCTTTTGAGTACAAAAGCCGGATGATCTACAGATGATGGTTTATAGAAGGAAATGGGTATTTGGTACAGGCTCTCAACACATGCTTTCTCTTCCATTGATATCATAACAGTATGGTGCAGGTCACATCCCAAATTGTTTAGCAATTACGGTATCTTTACAAATTGGGAAAACTAGCTATATACTACAATTGGCAGGGGAGATTTATAAATTGTTATTCATCATTTGGTGTAAATATTTTGAGACACATAGGCCTACAGTGATTTAATATATCAGACATTTTCTTTATTCAGTTGTTAAGGCAAATGGCATCTGTTTTACACTATCAGGAGAGACTAAAATATAAATAAAGGACATAATTTTAACTGAGTACTGTGAGTACTAGTTTTAACGTTACATAACTTGTATTGAATTTTCAAGAAAGTCTGATTATCAGAGAGAATCAAGAAGAACCAATGGGTGGAAAGGGATTTGTTTTGATACAAAACCACTTGGACTGTCAGATCAGTGCTGTGTCATTGTTAATACGGAAACAAGATATGTGAGCAAGATGATGTAACAATGTGATTACACAACTACAGCCCTCGGGTATTGCTTTAATAGGCGATGTGTGCAGTATAATCTTTTTATCTATTACATTCTAGAGGACATTGTTACAATGCTGCTTTAATTTTCAATGCCGTGTAACTTGTGAATACAAAAAATGCTGCTACATGCAACTCTACTATTGATACAAACAGGAGGATGTTGCCTTGAATATTTCTTATTGGAACAATGAGTCAGTCTGGTGGCCATCGGATCCGCCTCCTTAAAGGATGGTAATATGCTGTAAAAAGGGCTATATAATATACGATTCCATTTTTTTTGTTGTTACAAAAGTCAGGCTTGTATTTCATATGGAGAACTAACAAAAGAGAATGATTTCATGATAGAAATGTTTCCAGTTATACCTATCTTATTTAAGATTATGGTATGTTAATCATATCCATAAAGATGTACTGTTTTCCCACTAGGTGTGGTTGGATTTATATTATACAGTTGTCAAAGAATAGCTATCCTTCCTTCACTCTTAATTTTTCTTTTTGATACAATGCTTCTGTTTGACTTTTTCTTATATATTTGTATTTCTGCACATGTGTCTCTGTTTCCTTTCTCTGCAGAGCAGATCACATTAACTCTACCTGTTCTTTGAATCTTGAAATCACTGTTTTTGGGCGGGATGGCTGGGAGAAGCTGTGTTCCCCGATATAAGATGCCAATGATACTGACGTTCAAGGCAACGTCTATGTGTTTATGTGTATGTAATTCTTGAGCATCAGCTGAGAACCGAAGGGTTGCTGTTCAGGGTAACAGGCAAATCAAGGGGAGTAGCATACCTTTCAAAAGCACTGACCGGTCATCACATAATTATTATATATCATGGAACAAAAGAAGTATTCTAGTAGGTATCCGTAGCTCTCAGTGTGTTTACTTTGATATTTCTGACATTTATGTCCTCCTTTTTCAAGCAGCTAATAGAAACTGACTTAAAAAAACAAAAAACATTTAAATAGACATAAGGACACCACCTTTCAAAAACTATTCAAAATAGCTGATCCATTTATTAATATGGAGATGGAAACCTATGGTTTATGTCATGATTTGGGTTTGTAAGTTCAGTCCTTCTACTCTTCCCATCCCCTACTGTATCTAAAGATCTAGTTGCATGCTCCTGAGTTGGAGTCTGGGGCCACTTTGGATTTTTATTGTGGACTTTTTCATTCAGACTATTGGACACATTTTTGCATTGGAGTTAAATGATCTCATTCTTTGGTATTTCATTGTGAGCTTCCACTGAATCCAAACTCTACCATTCAAAAGAACTTGGTAACATCCTCAACCACTACCTCCTTTGTTCTTTTCCAACCCTTACTGGCAAGTTAATCTGGACTCATCCTTTTCATCGTCATCAACTTTCATCACTGAATGAATCCAAAATTACCAAGAAATTGCATGTTTCTTTGCTTACAAGCCCCTTTCACAAAACACTCCAAGGTTCCACATGCATTGTGTAAAAGGACAGATGCAAAGACGGAGTAAGAAGTGCCTTTGTTACACCCCTGACTTTCCAAGTGATGTAAGCAGATTTTTATTACATAAATTCATGCCTGTAGTCTACATAACTAATCTGATTCATCATAGATAAATACAGCCAAGTATTATCAGCATAATAGCGGCAATGTTTTTCCTCTGCTACTTTTATGGACTCACAGCTTTATGCTTCTGATGAACTCTGCAACTATTTTTGTCATCAGGACAAAAGACGTCATAAATTCTGGACTCCCTTGCCTAGATTTAGACCTATAAAACCCAAGATGAGCCTTGGTTAAATGATGGTGACAAGGCAGAAATGTAGAACATAAATAGAAAAAGAAAAGAAAACTATCTGGATCTTTGGAAACATCAAGAGACAATCACGATCAGTACAATAGGCCTCTAAAAGAAGCTAAATCTCAGTTTTTGTCTGATGTAATTAATAGCATTATACATTGTCCAAGATGTGTTTATCATAATCAACTCTGTTATCCACATTAATCCATGAGTCTCCATGTGTAATAATTTTCTTTTTTATAGACAAAGTGGTATGTCTTAGACGCATCTCTGGGTCATCTACTAATGAAGGTCTCTCTGTTGCTCCTGCTGTTTCTAATGTATCTTTCTAACCAAGGTTTTAAAAAATGTTTTCACTCAACTTTTTTTAAAGAGCAATGTCATCTTTGATTTTTTTTTAATCTGGCTTTAGATCAGGACATAGTACAGAGAGTGCTTTATTAAAAAGTATATAATGTTTGTACTATTGATCAAATGTCCCCTGTGTTTCTTGATTTGTTGATCCTCACCCCAGGCTTTGACACAATGGATCATTCTGTTCTCGATTCAACCACTATGTCAGTATCCGTGACACAGCACTGAAATTGCTCAACTCTTGTCTGACAGATTATTTCTTCTCAGGATTAAAATTTTTACTTCTTCTTGTGCTCCTCTTTCATGTGGGGTCCTGCAAGGCTCCATTCTTGGCCCTTTTTCTATTCTCACTTTATATGCTGCCACTTGGAGCTGTTATAACTCAGCACCAGTTATCCTTCCACTGCTATGCAGTTGATCCACAGATCTATTTCTTAGCCACTCAGTCAAGCTGCAGTGATGCTCTCCATTCTCTACTGAATTGCCTACCGGATGGCATTACTGCTATCCGGTAATGTTGGTTAGGCTAGAATCTTATGTTTTTAAAAGAAGAAAAGACTGAATGTGTTTTTGTTTGTTTGTTTTTGTGTTGTTTTTTTGGTGACATTGTCATTTCAGATGTCAGTGGTTTAACCTTTAAAGTGTAAAAAGCACTTAAATGCACACATCATTCCTCTTCATTATTCTTTACCATGTCTTCCTGTAAATTGTAGAATTCATTTGAAACTTCTACTGTTGGTTCATAAAGCTAATGAATGGCCTTACACTTCATTATTTATCAAAACTTAAAAGTGTTTGTGTGTGGCAGGTCCTTAGGATCATTCAGTCAGCTTTTATTAGATGTTACAAGGACTAAGCTTTCGGTGATGGCCCCCATGTTCTTCAACCAGGTTTCTTGAACTTTCATGGCATCAATGAACCGGGCATTTTTAATAGCAAATTGAAGATAGATTTGTTCAGAAAGGCTTTTGATGTTTCTTAGCACAGTTTTTAATGAAATTATTTTGTTTTATCTCATCTGTCTGATGTTTTCATGGCAACATGGTAAAAGGTTTTCATGATTTCATTGGTATGTGCTTTGGTCTCCTTATTTGGATGTTTAAAGGTGCTTTATAAGTCAATAAACAAAAAAATTTAATGAAACTGACATTAGAAAAACCTTAATTACTTCACTGATAGCCAACTACATGGGAAATATTCATATAAAAATATAAGCCTACTTGAGCTTGCTTTGCTTGAGTCTATAAATAGAAGGTATATTATTATATTGGTTTTAGAATGGGTAATAACTTCACTTTTGATGGCCAAATTAAGACAGTTGTCAAATCCATCTTCTTTCATCTCTGACACCCTGCCAAAATTAAGCAGATGCTCACTGCAAAGCACTTTAAAACAGTGAACTAGGCCTTTGTCACAACAAAACTGGAGTACTCTAACACAATTTTATTTTGGACTCAGTAAGACCTCCATTGTATTTCTACAGTTGGAACAAAATGCCCCTGCATATCTTCCATCCATCCAACAGGCACAAATTTGCACACATCACTGGTTTTAAGCTCACTGCACTGGTTGCTTGTTAACTTTAGGATTAATATTATTTAATTTGCTTTTAAGTATTTTAATGATCTTGGCCCTTGAGTTATGTTCTCAAATCACGGTCCACTGGCTGAATCAAAGAACCTGCCGCTTCATAAATGTAAATATACCTAATTGCAAAATGTAATTTCCAGTTTGAAACATAAAAAAATAGTATGGCTAAAAAAATCAAAAACTGGATTTTAGTTCTACAAGACAAATAACATGCGAGTTGGCTCACTGATGTAAATAAAAAAATAATAGAAGATTGTTTTTACTATAATTCATCAGACTAACTTCTAATAGGTATATTAAATTTTGTTTCCATAAACAATTAGGTAATGAAGTAGTTGTTCGAGAAATATTAGTGCATCTTATTTTAGAACTATTATTTATGCCGTAAAATTAAATAGTATCAAACATCTAGCAGTATTTTACACATGCAAATTTAAATCCCAATTTTAGAATAACAACCCAGTCCAATACAAATTAGACTTTGTATGATCCAATGCAAAATGACAGAAGTGGGTTAAACAAAAGAAGAAGGAAATGAAGATCTGAGGAATAGAATAAACAAAATACCAATGTTGGTCCATTTAGAACATTTCAAGAAAATTATGCCCCAGGCCTTGGCTGTACATACTGTCACATGGAAACTTCTGCAGTTGTAATACAAGTTGATGTCTTTGGGGAGTCTCTTAGATGAATAAAATGGACATACTGATCAGGGAAAACAAAAAGCCTTTGGTATTCAGTGGTAATGGCCCTGTGGGGTTGTGGAAATACACATTCTTCTTACGCTGGTTCTCATCCTATTGAATGTAGAGTAAGCTGTAATGGAAACCATCCAGCCAGTGTGTTTTGCTTATCTGAAATTGGGTCGTTGGGCAGGAGGTCCAGGAGAGAAACCTAGACATCCCTTTTCCCCAGCGACATCCTCCATGTCATTCCAGGGGATCCCAGTGTACCTAGGCCAGATGGGATATATATATAGTCACTCCAATTAGTTCTGGACCTTTCCCAGGGTCTCTTCCCAGTGGGACGAGCCCCAAAAACACCCAAAGGGAGGCACATATTGGGCATCCTGATGGGATGCCCAAACCACCTCTACTGACACGTTTCAATGTGGAGAAGCAGGGGCTTTACTTGGACCCTTTGTCTAGACTGAACCCGGCCACCGTCTGGAGGAAGCTTGTTCTTTTGGTCATAATCCATACCTCACAATTATAGGTGTAGACAAACAGGTAAATCAAGAGTGTTGCTCTTTGGAGCAGTGGCTGCATTTCTGCAGAAGAAGCCCCGATCCATCTGTCGATTTCTCCATCCTACCATCACTTGTGAACAGGACACCAAGACACGTAAACTCCTCTGCTTGAGGCAGAGACTGACCCCTGACCCAGAGGGGGCAATCCCCTTATTTTCCCCAGTAGAGGACCATGGGTTCAGAATTTGAGGCGCTGAAATGGAAACCAAATCTGAGAATTCACCCACCTTCTTGCCCCAAGGTGGTCAGCAGCAACATGAGCTAATGTTGATTAGCACCAGGAATCTTATTAAGGTACTGTAAAATCACTGTTGTTCAGATTTTTAATGGCTTAATGGTTTGTTTTCCTCAGAAACTGACCACCTGTTTTGAAAATAATGGACCTATGTATTATCGTTGTCAAAATATAAAATTTTACTAAGAAAAATAATTGATACTCAATACTATTTTTGATATCTTGTTCTCTCTTGTTAAGAGCAAAGAAAAATGTTAATCACAATCTAACAGTATTTTATCTTCCTTAAATTGTAACGATTCAGAGTGTGGACCCAATATTCAGCCAGACAAACAGTGTGCCAAAAAGCTAATTTATTTTTGGGTACAGTCCAACAGAACAGCGGGACAGGAACCGGTACAACTGAGGCAGGCAGATCACCAAAAAGGGGAAAACAAGAATCATAATCCGAAAACAGTCCAGGGTCAAAAACAGGTAAACCAGATAAGCAATAGAGTGTCCAGAGCAGAATCCAAAATCAGTGTCCAAAAACAGATCCGAGGTCGGCAACAAATACACTTAACAGGGGAACTAGGAACAGACGAGCTCAACTAGTCCGGCACAGAATCTGGTCGGGTAAACAGGAAACAGGACACGGGATACAGGATGGCACTGAAAGCTGGAGACAAAAACAGTTTAAAGATCAACAGGTCAACTTGAACGCTGGATCAGACTCACCGAAAAACTAGAGCAGACGATCTGGCCCTGATGGCTGGATTGAACAGGGATTATATGAAGGTGGGACCAGGTGAAACCAGTAAGAGATAATTGCAGGCGGGGTGGAGCAGAGCAGATGTGTAAAGAGAGTAATCAAACCAGCCATCAGTGCCGAGATCCAGACATAAACAGAAGCAAGCCAGAAACATAAACAATAACAGAAAAACCGGGAGGAAACTCAAAACACGAAGTCTAAAGTAGAAGAAACACAATGTATTACAGAACTCAAAACAGAGAAAACTAACCCATGGCAGATAGCAAATAAAACTGATAACATACACAGAATCAAAATACAAAATCAACCCAGAGCCCACACTATGGCACAAACTAAACTAAGACAGATAAGTGGGCTGGCAAAAAAAACGAACTAAACTAAAAACTTACAGAACCCTGACTGATAGCATAAAACAAAGAACAAGATCAAACCACAACAAAAAACTCCATCTATCCCCTAAACCAAAATTAATACAGAACCAAAACACAAATCCTGACAGAACCCCTCCCTCAAGGGCGGATTCCAGACGCCCTCAATAAAGAGTCAGAAACAAAAAACCACCCAGACCGGGTGGGTGGAGGCACGTACTGGACGGGGGGTCAGAGTCCGGAGGAGAGAGAAAAAACAAACCAAAATTCCAATCAGAGTCCAAACAGAAATCAACCCTGACAGGGCGAGCATGGTCCAAGTGCGCGTCCCAGGGAACAGACCCCACTAGGTCAGGATGTCCGGGGGGCCTCCCGGAGGGCTACGGCGGCACAGAACTTTGGGAGGCTGACAGCGGAACAGAGCCCTCGGAGGCCAATGGCGAACCAGAGCCTCAGGAGGCTGACAGCGGAGCAGGACCCTTGGCAGGCGGCGGCGAACGAGATGGCCCCTTGGCGGGCGGCGACGCCCGAGTTGGCCCCTTGGCAGGCGGCGGCGACCGAGATGGCCCCTTGGCGGGCGCCGTTGATGCAGGCCCTCCCTAATGCTAAACCATAGGCTAGTCGGGCGTCTAGCATCAGGGGGTACCTGACTACTAGCCTCAGGAGGCGTCTGGCTACAGGAGGCGTCTGGCTAACTGCAACGGCCAACCCCATGGCGACCATAAGCCTCAGAGTCACACCTCTGAAAGAATCAGGCAGTGATAACCAGTAACAGAGCTCAGAAAAAAAACGAAATTAATACAGAACCAAAACCCAAATCGTGACATAAATAGGGTAAAAGCAATAAGTAGGGGACAATTCAGCCCTTGTTTAGAAAAATATATATAAATTAAAGGGGTCATGACCACCGGTCATGGGCAGTCAGCTTTGTTTCTTTGCTCAAACATGGACAAATCAGAGAACAGTTTATCTTTCTGCATAGGTTATCTTTCTACGTAATTCATATTCCCCAATTAGAGCACATTATCAAACAAACAGCTTTCTCTCTCCCCTCCCCTTCCTCCACTTCTCTCCCCAGCTGATACACTGACTGGCTAATTTAATGGTGTGAGTCGCGCTAGCAAGTCAGACTACTCCACTTGGAAAGAGGATAGCTACTAAAAAGGGAAGCTGTTATGTCCAAGGGTGCTCAAAACAGATGGAAGTTTACACTTACTCCTGAAGGATGAGAAAATCAGAGAAGAGTGGCTGAAATTCATCTATGGGGAAGTACCACACAATTATGACCCCAAGTTCAGTTTTGGTCTCGTCTGACTAAAGCACCGTCTGCAACATGTTTGCAGTGTCCCCAGCATGGCTTCTGGCAAACTCCAAATGGGATTTATTATAGTTTTCTTTTAACAATGGCTTTCTTCTTGCCACTCTTCCATAAAGACAACATTTGTGCAGTGCACGACTAATAACTCCTTTCCCCTCTCCCTCCCCCACATCTGCCCTGCTTCTGCTTTTATCAATCTTTTCGGAGCCTACATATCTTCCAAATTCTGAACTGAACCGTCCAAAAACATGACTGTTAGGTTAATTGGCTTCTCCAAATTGTCCTTAGGGTGTGAGTCTGTGTGTGAATGTTTGTCCTGTTTGTCTCTCTGTGTTGCCCTGCGACAGACTGGCGACCTGTCCAGGGTGTACCCCGCCTCCCGCCCAGTGAATGCTGGATATAGGCACCAGCAACCCCCGCGACCCCATGAGGGATAAAGCGGTTTGGAAAATGGATGGATGGATGGATCTGGTCAGCTGGACTCTCAACGCAATTGATCACATTTTCTCAACGAGAAGACTGGACGAAGGAGAGCCCTTGTGCAAGACATTTGCAGCTGGACGCACAGTTGACTCCTGCGAGGAAGATCGTGTATCTGTCCATTTTGTCGGTTGAGGATGTTGTAAATGTGTACAAAATAAGATTTATGATTACAGGAGTTCTGCTTTTTGAAGCTGGTGGTTACTTGGAGTATCGAGAAATTCCGAAAGCGTCGGCAACTGTCTAGCTCATTACTTTGTTACTGCAATGTTTTTTCTTTCCTATGTATATTTCCCTCTGTAATTTTTTTCTGTTCATGTACAGCACTTTGGGGACCAATATTCTTGGTACTGAAAAGTGATATCTAAATTAAATTACCTTCCCTTGCCTAATAGTTGTCCTGTGGACAGATTCCCCCACCTGAGCTGTGGATCTCTGCAGTCTGTCCAGAGTCACCATGGAGCTCTTGGTTGCATTTCTCCTTATTTGGCCTTTAAGTTTAGTTGGACAGCCTTGTCTTGATAGGTTTACATTTGTGCCATACTCTTTCTATTTTTGGATAATGGGTGTAAAAGTGCTCCATGAGATGTTCAAAGCTTGGGAAATCTATTTATAGCCTAAGCCTGCTTTAAACTTCTCCGCAATTTTATCCCTGACCTGTCTGGTGCGTTCCTTGGACTCCATGATGCTGTTTGCTCCCCAATATTCTCTTAACAAACCTCTGAGGCTGCCACAGAGCAGCTGTACATGTACTGAGATTAGATTACACACAGGTGGACTCTATTCAGTCATTAGCAATCATAAGACAACTTCTGAAGGCAATTAATTGCACTCAGAGAAAAGGGGGCTGAATACTTTTACACACTGCACTTTGCAGTTTTTTTATTTGTAATTATTTTTTTAAATCATAGATATTTTATTTCTACTTCACAATTGTGTACCACTATGCGTTGCTCTTTCACATAAGATTCAAATAAAATATATTTATGTTTGTCGTTGGAATGTGACAAAATGTGGAAAAGTTCAAGTATGAATACTTTTGCATGCCACTGTATGTATTTGTGGTCATGTATTAAAGGGTTCTCATAAAACAGTTTGACTTGCCTAGACATTTGCCACACACAATGACATGCCCTTCTTTTAATAGTTGTTTTTTCTTATAAAAGATAACTGTATGTTAATTTGATTAAAGCTGTGAAGTTTGGCCGAGAGGCTTTCATTGAAGCACATAGTTGTTGATGACATACAGAGAAGTGGAGCATAGATTTTTAAGCTATGATTTATGTGATGTCATGTATGTAAATTTAAGTTGCCTCGTACTCAGGGACTCAAGGAGGACTTTTACACCTAAAATAGTGAGTCTCAGTGTTCTAGCTATAATAACATACTGTCAGACTTAGAATTATAAAGAATTATGTCCAAAACTCTTCACCTTATATTTTTTGCTACAGCGCTCTTAATTCACAATGCATGAGAAATGTGTGTGTGATCACTTCAAGTGAGATATAAAATTTCCATGTTATGGGGAGATGTCTCATGGTCAGCTGAAAAAACTGCAGTCTTTCAAAGAAAAAAATTGCGACCACCTTTCTTCAGCAACAAGTCACACTGATTAATTTACTTGTAAATGTCATTTAGATTTCAGTAAGGCTGAATGAGACATCAAAGTCTCTTCTGTTCTTCAGGCAATCTATTTAATTTGCGCACTTACTAAGTTAATTATTTATTTTATATTAATGAAAATAAATAGAAAGAAATATGCTGCAATGTCAAGTCGGAGCAGTGTATGGAATTTTTGAAGTGTCAGCTTACCAAATTGCTGTCTTATTTTTTTTTTTATAGAAGAACAAATCCTAATCACCATCAAATGGAACTCAGTGGTATTTTGATTGAGCAACTGTGTGGGGTTAATATATTTTCTTAGCAGCAGCTGAACTAGATTGCTTGAGGTAAAATAAAAGCAAAAGGGAAATGTCCAATAAATGCAGACCATATTACACTTTTCAGATTAGTCATTTGCTCAATGTACAAAAGGTATATCGTTCACATTCTTCTAGCTTGTTGCTAAAGCATAAGGCAATGATGGCATGAATATGAAATAATAGAAAAATAGGACAGTATAGATGGGGTGCTTAGTGAATCATAGATTCTCCTTAAAGAGCCTGGATGTATAGCAGCATAATTAAAGAATGATTCATTGTCTGAGTCAGCTCGGTCTTAAAAAGAAATGCACTTTACTTTCAATGCTGGGCCATCAGACTACCATTAAAAGGAAAATCATGTATGTCTCATTGACCCAAACTGTGGATAATATCACACTAATGAATACCACAAACGTTGGGGAGTCACAGATAATCCTGCCACTAAGACTGAAGTGTTCTGCTAGGTTTATATGCTACTATGAGGTCCTCAAGATTTGATAAATTGATGCAATGAAGGCAAAGGCAAAGGCAAGTTTATTTATATAGCACATTTCAGTACAGAGACAATGCAAAGTGCTTTACATGATTAAAATATAGGAAAATAAAACAGAATAAAAGCAAGCAGGAATAAAATGCAGAAACAAAATAGAACATGGGAAAATAAAAATTAAAAGCAAACAAGTAAAAACAGTTGAACAAAGTTGAACTAATGATGTTTCAGTAATACAGTTCAATTAGAATAGTCGAAGGCAATCCTAAACAAATGTGTTTTAATCTTGAAACTTTTACAGTTTTCTGGAAGTTTGTTTCAGATAAGTTGAGCATAGGAACTAAATGCTGCTTCTCCGTGTTTGGTTCTGGTTCTAGGTATGCAGAGAAGGCTGGATGGTTGATACACTGATAACAAGTCTGTGATGTATTTAGGTGATAAGCCATTCAGGGAAGGGATTTATAAACTAACAGAAGGATTTTAAAGTCTATTTTCTGAGATACAGGGAGCCAGTGTAAGGACTTTAGAACTGGGGTGATGTTCTCTACTTTCTTAGTCTTAGTGAGGACGCGGGCAGCAGCGTTCTGGATCAGCTGCAGCTGTCTGATCCACTTTTTAGGCAGACCTGTTAAAACACCGTTGCAGTAATCAATTCTACGAAATATAAACGCATGGATTAATTTTTCCAGATCCTTCTGAGACATTAGTCCTTTAATCCTGGAAATGTTCTTCAGGTGATAGAAAGCCGACCTTGTAATTGTCTTTAGATGCTTTTGGAGGTTCAGGTCTGAGTCTATCACTACTCCCAGATTTCGGACCTGATCAGTGGCTCCTAGCTGAAGCGACTGAAGCTGTGTGCTAACTTTTGATCTCTCCTCTATTGGTCCAAATATTATTACTTCAGTTTTGTTTTTATTCAATTTAAGAAAATATTGGCAAATCCATGCATTGATTTCTTCTAGGCATTTACTCAGTGCTTGAACTGGTTCATAGTCACCTGGTGACATGGTGATGTAGAGCTGCGTGTTGTCTGCATAGTTATGGTATCTGATGTTGTTGTTTTTTATGATCTGAGCTAGAGGGAGCATGTAGATATTCAATAGGAGGGGACCCAGGATGGACCCTTGGGGAACCCCACATGTGATTTTTGTCGTCTGGGATGTAAAGTTACCTACTGATACAAAAAAGTCCCTGTCCTTTAAGTAGGATTTAAACCAGTTTAGAGCTGTACCAGAAAGGCCGACCCAGTTCTCCAGGCGCTCTAACAGAATGGAGTGATCGACAGTATCAAATGCTGCACTGAGGTCCAATAGTACCAGCACTGTGGTTCTTCCACAGTCTGTATTTATATGGATGTCATTAAACACCTTGATAAGGGTGGTCTCTGTACTGTGGTGAGCACGGAAGCCAGAATGGAAAACGTCAAAACGGCTGGTCGTTGTTAAGAAGGTTTTTAATTGCTGAAACACAGCTTTTTCAATAATCTTACTTATGAAGGGGAGGTTTGAAATGGGCCTGTAGTTCTGGAGTAGTAGTTTGTCTAAATTGTTCTTTTTCAGCAGTGGTTTGATAATTGCTGTTTTTAGGGACTGAGGGAAAACACCTAACAGAAGGGACGTGTTTGTTATCTGAGTCAACTCAGACGCTATGACAGGCAAAACTTTCTTAAAGAAAACTGTGGGTAGAGCATCACGGCAGCAGGAGGAGGAACTTAGCTGCTGGATGATCTCCTCTAAGCTTTTGTAGTTTAATTGGCTGAATTGGGACATTTTGTCAGGATAAGTTCCAGTTGGATACAGCTTTGGTTCTGGAGTTGATATGGAAGTACAAACTGATCCTCTAATTTTTAGGATTCTCTCAGTAAAGAAGTTAGCAAATTCATTGCAGGCCCTGGTGGAGTGAAGTTCAGAAGCCACAGACACAGGAGGATTTGTTAACCTGTCGACTGTGGCAAATAAGACACGAATAATGTTTTTCTTAATGATCTCAGAGAAGAAAGATTCCCTTGCATTTTTCAATTGTAAGTTATATCTGTAAAGTCTCTCTTTATAGATGTCATAGTGAACCTGAAGTCTGGTCTTTCTCCACCTGCGTTCAGCTTTTCGAAACTCCCTTTTGTCGCCTTTAACTGCTGGAGCATTTCTCCACGGAGATTTTTTCTTCCTGGAAAAAACCTTCACTTTAACTGGAGCAATACAGTCAATGATATCTGAGACTTTAGACTGAAAGTTATCTACTAGCTCATCTACTGAGTTGCAGCCCAAGGTTGAAGTAGCAGAGTAAGCTTGAATAAAAGTTTCCGTGGCATTGTCCTTAAAGGTGCGTTTTCTTACGATGTCCCTTTGGCTAAATGAGTCACTGGAAATTAAGCATTCAAAGGTAACAGAAAACAGACAATGAAGGGCTCTGTATTTTTCAAGTTAGGGTTAAAATCATATTTAGGATTATATGAATCAGAATCAGCATTATTGGCCACGGTTGTGCACTCTATCCAGGACATTGACTTTGGCTAGCTTACAGACATTAGGTATTAATTTTATAAGTGGCAGAATAATACATTTGTGTCAGTTTTTTATATGTAAAGAAAAAGGGAGGTTGTGATAGTAAAAATATGCTTGTTTTTTCTCACAGCAGTGTAGCTGACTACTCAGGCTATCAGGTATGTCAGTGAGGTGTCCTCAGTATGTTAGCCTGGGGGAAGAATCTGTCACTGTGGTGGTTGATTTTTGCAAATATTGCTTGTAGCATTGACTTGAAGGCAACTTTCTAAACAGTTTGTGTGCAGGATGTGTGGGGTCTGAGATGTTGGCTGCACTTTTCTTGATCCTAGTATAAAACCTAAATGAAGGGTAGGATAGCCCTGACAATCTTCTCTGCAGACCTAATTGTTTGTTGCAGTTTAGACCTGAACTGTTTTGTGGATAAGCCACACCATATCTTGTCATGGATGAACAGAGGACAAACTGACCAATGGCATTATAGAAAATTATCAGCTCCTTGAGTGGAAGGTTGCACTTCTTTGGTTGTCGCAGGAAGTACAGGCCCTGCTGGTCCTTCTTCCCAATAGTGTCTATGTGTGAGGACAAGTTCAGGTCCCGAGAAAGGTTGGTTTCTAAGAACGGAAAGTGATTCACAGACACATTGTTGTTGAAGATGGTGAAGGAAGACAGAGTGGTGGGAGTACTCTGGAAGTCTACCATCATCTCCCCAGTCATGAGTGGGTTAAGCTCCATGTGGTTGTGATTAGCCAATTCACCTCTTGACTGTATGTAGACTCATCAGCAGGCATGAAAGTGGTGACATCTGCAAACGTCAAGTGTTTCACAAACAGAAGGAGTGGCAAGAGAAGACCCCCCTGAGGGGTGTCTGAACTGATGGTTCGTGTGTGGGAGAAGATGCTCCCCAGCCTCATCTTCTGATGCTGGTCAGTCAGGAAGCTGGTGAACTACTGAGTGGCAAAACCCGACATTGTGAGCCAAGTGAGCTTCTGGTGGTGGATATCTGGGTTGATGATGTTGAAGAACAAGTTTAAGTCCACAAACAGGATCCCGGTGTCCCTGGTAGCAGAGTGTAGCTGTTCATCAACCAGTTTTAAACCTCTTTAAACCACAGCTTTTCCACTTTCAGTTAACAAGTATGTTTCAACCTGCATGTGATATTGGTGAGCATTAGCACCTGTAATCCTACAGAATCCCTGAGTTTTTTCAAGTGTACTGATAAGAACTGATATTAGTTTGAAGGTAAAGGTAATTAAATATTGATGTGATTTAGATTTTTCTGTTTTTTTTTGCTCACTTTGCATTTTTTAAATTGATAAAAATAAGCAATCCTTAATACTTTGTAAAGCATTCTTAGTTTCCAGCATTTTTTAATACCTGCCTAAAACTCTTGCACAGTACTGTGTGTCTTGACAGTGATGGATCTTAAACCATTTTGTTGGTAAAAAAAGTAAACAAAGTAATGATTAACATAGACTGGCGACCTGTTCAGGGTGTACACCGCCTCTTGCCCATTGACAGCTGAAGATAGGCACCAACACCCCGCGTGACCCCACAAGGGATAGACGTGTTAGAAAATGGATGGATGGATGATTAACATAAGAAAAAAAGATCACAGGTGAAGTTCATCAAGGCTCCATTCCTAAGGCAAACATACATATTGGGAAGAGTTTGTGATGAGCAATTTTCAGGATTTACCATAGTCTAAATTGGATTTTAATCTGGATTTTGACGGGGCTATTCTAACATATCTGACTATTTTTAGGGTTCTTGTCCTGATCAAAGGTGACCGACTGTCCAAGCTTCAAGTCCTCTTAAGTTCTAACAGGATGTTTGCCAGTACTGCCTGTAATTAGCTTCATCCATCTTCACAGCATCCTTGTGCCTTCTGAATTAAAGCATCCACACAGCATAAAGCTGCCACCGCAATGTTTACAGTTTACAGTTCTCCATTAATTAAACATTTGACATCTTAATCTTGCTTTAGACATCTCCATAACTTTAAACCTGAACTGCCTGGTGGGTTTTTTGGTCTTCATCATGCTGTCTGTAATGGTTTCTAACTAACATTATTGATGAACAGTAAATATGTTCACGTGGACATAAGTAATCGGAATAAATTGGAACATTGTGATCAGATTAAGCTCAAGCAGAATGAAATTTTATTCCGAATGAAACGGGTGGTTTATGCCTATTGACATCGGATCGGCATGCATTTAAATGCTTGTCAAGTTTTGTGTTTTGTTAAAGAGATCTGATAACTGCGCATGTCAGAGTGGTTGTATTCTGAATAAGCCTGGTACATATATATATATATATATATATATATATATATATATATATATATATATATATATATATATATATATATATATATATATATATTTATTTTGATGGTACATATAAACGCACATCATGGTCAGATTAATTGATGGTGTGGCCATATAAATGGTAAATTCTAATTATTGTTTTGTTTTTTTTAATCCAAATACATCATTCCGATCATGAAATGTTGTCCCACCTGTTTTATGAAATGTTTATTCAGATTCGGAAGAGATCGGCAACACACAAATAAAAACACAAACACTGTTTCTATTGGGATAATAGCGCCCATATTTATTATTCCCCACAAGAATACAGCAAGACAAACAGCAAGCTCTTCACACACGCAAAGTAGCAAGCATCAAAGCCGACAAGCATTCAAACAGGCGTGTTGTTCCATCTCTTACCATGGTATAGGACTGGGAAGTCGGTCAGTCCGGTTAGAGCACAATCCACACGGCCGGGCGTCCACACAACCACACGGCTGACTTCAATGAATGAGGGCTTTTCCCTCCTTTTTATACCCATAAACAAAGTATCAGATGGGAGCGAGAGTGGCCAGTTCTCCATCTCCCATGTGATCTGTTCCTCCCGTTTCCAAAACAAAAACCGTTCCCAGCATCTCAGCAGTGTGTGAAGCAAAATAATACAGCAAATTTAAGCAAAATAAGGAATACAGAATCAGTCTTTCCCACAACACATTGGCATAGGTTCCCACCACAAGTTAAAACAAGTTATAGCAAAATAACACATGTTGTTCTCAGTTTTATGAGAGAACAGAGCACGAGCATATATGTTGCTCTTAGTTTAAAACGAAGCAGTTTTTCCCAAAATACATTGTCAACGAACAAAAATAATTCTTTAATATATCACCACCCCATGCATGGAGTTGAGCTTGACAGCTCTTTCAGTGACTGCTGCATCCCAGATGCTCAAAGGAGCGCTTCCACAGGTCCTTCCTCCCAGCTGCTGTTAGACTTTATATTCTCTACTGCTCACAACAGACTCAATAAGTGTTTACATCATATAAATGGTTGCACGGGTTCTGAGCTGATTATGAATCTTTACACTGTTTCAGAGATGCTAATGCACACTTGGATATGCCTTATCTACTCCGAGATGCTGCTGTACTATCATGCATATTGCATATTATCTCACAATGTTGAGTAAATAGGCTGGGTTTCCTCTCTGTTTTTTACACTTTTTAACTTGCATGTGTAATCGTGTATACCTGAGTATGCCATATTATCAATATTTGTGCTATATTTACTCTGGTATTTATTTTTATTGTAATATTTATTCTGGTATTTATTTTTACTTTTTCAATATTGACCTTTCTGATAAAGTTCATATTCTGTTGATTTAGAACTAACTTTACATTGGATTAGCTAGTTTTGTTTTTATATTACTAAAAATTGTGTGTAACTTTGTCTGTCTTTACCACTGTCACCCCAAAATTTCCCCATTTTGGGACCATCCATCCATCCATCCATCCATTTTCTGAACCGCTTTATCCCTCATGGGGTCGCGGGGGTTGCTGGTGCCTATCTCCAGCATTCTCTGGGCGAGAGGCGGGGCCATTTTGGGACAATAAATTAATTTCTTATCACATCTTGTAACCTCTGAAGCTTCGGAACAATTGTATTCATACTGAGAGTAAAATACGCATTGCTGATCTGTATTTACTATTTAGGTCTTTTTGAAGGCAGTTGGTTGCCCTGGATATTATTTAGGTGTATCAGAGTAAAGGGGCCATTCATTTATTTTTATTTTTAAACTTTTTATTTTTTTGTAGGATTTTATTTAAAAAAGGAAAACCATGTATCATTTTACTCATACTTCATGATTATGGACTACTTAGTGTTGTTTTTTACATAAATCCCAATAAAATACATTAAGGTTTGTGGTTATAATGTGTTAAAGGTGTGAATACATTTGTAAGGCACTGCAGGCAATTAACTACAGAGATCTCACCTTAAGACACCAGGACTGTAGAAAGGCCATGGGACCTGCTCTCCATTTTCTGAGCACAATCTATTAACAGCATGTTAACATACTCCTATATGTTCCCTGTTTTATCCAGAGAGGCCAGACTGCGATAGCTTGGACATGTACAGGGGAGGGATAGTGAGTATAAGGATGCTGATGCTTTTACGGCCATGCAAGAAGCCTAGAAGAAGACCAAAGAAGAGATTTGAAGAGAAAGAGGAAATGATTGTAGTTAGTGTGAGAGAAGAAGATGTAAAACATAGGGTTAGATGGAGACAAATGACTCGCTGTGGCGACTCCTGAAAGGGAAAAGCCAAAAGAAGAAGATTTTACTTGTTTTTTTTGTTTGTTTTTTTAAATAAATGGGGAATTTCTATTCTACAGTTGTCCACTGGTAGTGTATCCCACAAAATGCATAAGTATAAATAGACCACCCCAAAAGCATTCAACATCAAAGACTCTTAAACAAAGGGACATTGTAGCTACACCACTGCTGTCAGTTGACTCAACCACATCTAAAGAATTTGGCCCTGTTATGAACCCTGTTATCTTTAGCTTCAACAAGAGCCTCACAGACAGAATTGAGCTAATGTGGTCCTGGAGGTTCAAATACTTTAAGTAAAGTTTTTCAGGAGCCTGCACATAGTCCATTTATTTAAATTATATTAAAGACATGCAGGACATTGGCCTTCAGAGACTAGAAATGTCCATTTCTGCTGAAAGACACCCCAATCAAGTCTCTATTAGTGTATATTTGAACTTTTTAAAGGCAACTTACACTGATGAATTTACTCATGTATATTACTATGATACCTCATCTGTGAGTGATACTAAGCATGCCCGTCGACACAGGTGGGTGGGTGGTTGGCATCCAGGTCAATTGTCACTGGCCCAAGAGAGAAGGAGGCCTGTACTACTTGCGATGTTTCCCAATGTTGTCGTACAACTCTTTCCATTTTTTGTGAGACATTTGAAAAAGAAAGGAGCTGTTGTTATATCAAGAGAGAGAGAGAGAGAGAGAGAGAGAGAGCGAGAGAAGAAAATGGGTGACCAAAGAGAGGGAGAAAGAATACATAGAGAGTCCGATGACCAAGTAAAAGACCCAACATATAAATTGTCCATGTAAACATTTCTAGCTTTAGTCCCCTCTTGTCTAATTAATTATGGCCATGTAAATAAATACACCTGGAAAATTGAGTCATTTTGGTATGCCATAAAATACATCCTACAATTGTATAATAGTATTTTGTACTGAATTCAAAATAAGATTGCAAAAGTGAGCATTTTATTAATTGTTGAACTGACGTGAAACAGAACAGGAGCAGAGTAAATACAAAGAAATCAGAAAAGTTAAGTAAATCACAGTAAAAGGTTTACAAATGATTTCTAATACCGGAACATTGAATTAGCCTGAATTCTTTTACAAAATCAAATGATTCGATAAATACATAAAATGTCAGAAAGCATAACCCCCCTAACGGTAGACCCAAAGTTACGCCCTTAGTCACCGCAGATAACAGTCACAGTGTGAATGGATGGGCTGGCTGCCTGGTCGGAGAGTCTGAGCAGAATGGATCAGAAATTGATCACCAACTTAATTTCAACGATCCAGCATTATGGCAGACCAAAATGACCAATACTGGCTGTTCATTTATAAAGTTGAGAATAGGGAAATTAGAACACTTAATTACATAGAACATATCTAACATATCCTACATAAAATAGAAAAAGCTTTGTGTAAGATTTCTAGAGCATATAAGAAACCGTGCACACAATCATTGTGTTTGTGTGTGAGGGGCCCAAAAAGACAATATTGTCCTGGGCCCTGACAAAGCTGTCAGCTGGCCTGATACTAGGACACATATGTTAACAGTGTTCAGACCTATAACCAGCCTTTTATTTGTACTTTAGTCTTTCTCCCAACACAGGACATTCTGTAACTTTTATTTACCTACCAACCAATACAAATTGCAACAATCTGCAAACTAGGTTTAGATCCAAAGTCCTTTGAAAGCAAACGCTGCTGTGTGGAGCCTTAGGGCAGATTTTAGGGGATGACTGGAGCTTATTTTACCTAACACCGGATGAGAGTCTGAGCATAGCTTGAAGGGAATATAAAGCAGGCCATCACTGTGTCAACATGAACCATTGAACAAATGCACATGAAACAAAACGGGAGATTCCAACATTTCAGTCTTCAACAGCTGTTTCATTGAGGGACATTTCCCCCTTAATATTTAATCTTAACTATGTTTGCAGTGTTATAAACGTTGAAACCAGTACGCAGGTGGCTTGATCTTCGCTCAACCACTGATGTTCCTTCCTATAGGTAGAGGGGTGATGTGGCGGGGGCCTTAGCTACAGGAGCAAAGATTCTAATGCCAGGCGCCCGGGGTCGAGATCGCCCATCAGGTCTTTTTTCAGCAGGGTGCCCTAGTCGTCCTTAGTCTAGGCAAGGTTGGTCAGTTTCTGCTTCAAGCGATGGAGTTCAAATATCTTGCTGTGTTGTTCAACCGCAATGGCATGGGGTGAGGAATGGATATACAGTATGTATTGGGGCCTCATCAGCAGCAATTAAGGTGCTACTATGGTCTGTCATGGTGAAGATAAAGCTGACCCAAAAAAACAAAGCTTTGAGTTTACCCATCTGTTTATTGTTTGACCTTGAGATGTCAATCATTACTACAGGAACAAGATCCTGGATACATTGGCTGAAATGAGCTTCTGTCTCAGGATGGTTTGGCTCTTCCTTAGAAAGAAGGTCAAGAGTTCATAGTTGCCCCACTGTTTCCTCTGCATTTAAAGGAGTGGCTTGAGGCAATTCACACACCTGAATAGGAGACCAGATCCATAACTGACCAGAAGGATTATTCATCATTTCTGGTGTTATGTTTATAAACTTTGAGCATTGCAAGGAACTAAAAATGCTGACATTTAATCTAATCGAAAACCATTTTGCTACAATAAGTTGTCACACATGTATTATGCACATCCCTTTAAACAGGCCCTTTTAATAAAAAAAATCCCTTACCTATGTAAAACAAAAGCAAAACCCTGTAATTACTTCCTAATTTAAAGAGAGATGGGGCTAGAAATGCATTTTTCTTTCCCAATAGCTCTTTTAAAGTTACTTATTTGCTTTGAAAAAGAATGAAGCAGTGATTATGATTTAGTTATGTTTCATACTTTCAGTAATTATAGTTTTTATATATCTAAAATATGTTTTCCCTTTAGTATGCGTACCTGTACGTAGACATAAGCTAAAACAGTTACTAAATTGCCATTAATAAAATTTAGATGAGGGTTAAAATGTTAATCATACTGTATATGTCAGTCATGTTAATATTAATCTTTTCAAAGATCTTTTTAAGGTCAATATTCATTCTTAAATACACCCATTACGTTGCTAAAAACTTTTCCTAAACAAATTTTTATTTGCTTTATTATCATTGTGTAAATTCCGATTGAGCAAATCTCATTGGAGGTGGATACATGCAATAGGCAAAATATACCCTATTGTTTAGTTACAGAATCAAAAATGGCAGCTTAATCAGATTAAACTAGTGAAAACCAAAATGTTTTTAAATTCACAGAAATGTGGGAATAGCTGAATGAAAGCCCTAAGGGACAGAAAGATGAAAGTTGAAGACATGAGATGGTGGTGAGAGCAGTGGAGAGATGAAAGTAATCTAAAAACATTTTGATTTTTTTTTTCTTTTTTACATTATCTTGGTCACCAAAAACCCAAAAGGCAGAAACTGTGACACCAGGACTGGAAGGCGAAGGCCACGGTGTAGGCATTCTGAGAGACAGAAATGTCATTAATGGGATGACCCTGTAAGAGGTGAAAATGTGAAATGTGAAATACAGCAGACACTGAAAACACAAGTGCTGACATTTTTTAGCTCTTTGGTGAGTGAAAATCCACCACTGACTGTGACTCTACAGCAAGTAATGAGATCCTTCACACTCCCTTTTTTGAGTGTCTAACTCCCCTGCTGTATTTTTCAAGTTGTTCCAGCACAGGGCACCTTTCCAAATTTAAATGACTTACTGAGCAACTTTATAGTGTACCTATCTGTCTTTCTGCAATGCATGTGAAGGTCCTCTCTCTCTCCTTTATGCAACAACAAAGAAGGAAACGTATGGATCAGAATTTATGGGTTATTTGCAGCAGAAAAATTGTCTAACTTTTGATCACAGGATAAAACCTTATACATTATACAGGATTATCTCTATTTGTATCTTTTTCTCATTTCCGATTTCTTTGGTAAAAAACAAATGTAATCACTACATGATCATGCTTTTGTTTTAATGGGCTCCGGACCTTCTTCTGCTCAGAGATGGATCCTTTCTGATGGTTTCTGGTGTCTTTTGCTTTGTTTTTTGGGCTAAGAGTAAAAACTAAATCTGAAACACTGCAGTCTTAATATTGCTGTTGAACATTGTGATGACAATATGAATTACAATTAACCAACAATTGCCTCATTTTTTTCTTTATAAAAGTCAAAATTTGCCCACTATTCTACATGAGCTTTACCATCTCAGTCACCAATATCTACATTGACCAGATGCTTTATTAGGTATGCCTGTCAGGGATTTTGGAATATTGGACCCAATATCATAAAGGTTAAAATGATTGTACTTGTGAAGATCTTAAATCTTAGGCAGCCATTAACTGAGGTCCAATCATCCGAAATCTTGGTCCACAAAAGAGGGAATTAAAGGTGTACAGCCACGTAATATGCTTATAAAAAGACCAAAAACAGTTTTATCATGATAAAACAGGGTTCTATACACCAAGCCTCCATTTCATAGTCTTTTGATAGTCCTTTTTGAGACAAAAAATAATTTGCTCCCGGGGGCAGTTTTAAGAGCCTCATATCAGAACATTTACTCAGGTCAGTCAATTCTGCGGTCACATCTGAGCCTCAGCAGGTTTATCGTCCGCTTCAGTGAACAGCAACGTTCATACTGTATTTCCAGCGATATCCCAGTCTTTTCTCTCTTGGAATAATTTTTTTGCACTTTTCCACTGGATCTTGGACCTTTCTACATTGTTTCGCTGGGAGATGCTAATAACTGTTAGCGGCTTACTTGTTTTAACCCCTGCTGCGCATGCGCAGTACATACTACCGTTAATATCGTAAATAAACAAAAAATACTTTATTTACTAACAAATTAAGAAAAAAACAAAGCATAAACACCAAAATAACAACTAATACGGCAGCAGAATGTGATAATCTTTCATAATTTTTTTTGCATGCAACCAGATTGAGCTACTGACGTATCAATAAAAGAAAAAAGTAAAATAACGTGACTATGCACCTTCAGAACCTGCCCAGTTCTATACAGCTTAGATATAACAAGTTTTTGGAAACGTTCATCAGAAATTTTGAAAGCGTGCTACAGCTGCATTTTTGGTTGTACATCCATGATGTTCATCTTCTGTCACTTCATCCCAAAAGTGCTAAATTGAACTCAGATCTGGTGACTGTTGAGGCCACTGGAGTGCAGAAACTTCATCTTTGTGCCCAAGAAACCAGTTTGGGATAATATGAACTTGAGACATGGATCACTGTCTTTCTAGCCATCAGAAAATGGGCTTATTTGGAATCCAACATGGTAATTACAAAAAATATTCCCCCCACACCAACATACAACCATCACTAGCCTGAACTGTTAATCCAAGACAGAGAGGATCTATGCTTTCATGCCAATTTCAGATTTATATGTTGCAACTAAAAATCAAGTGATTGCCCCAGGAAAAGTTTTTCTTATCAGTTATTGTCCAGTTTTAGTGCATAACTTGGTTTTAACAAGGCAATATTTGAGCAGCTGTTGCCTTTGTAATTTCTAAACCCAGTCAGCCCAATCTCATCCTACCTGTGACATCAACGAAGTATATTTGCTCACACAACTGTCTCTCACTGAATATTTTTTTTTCTTTTCAAACCATTCTCTTTACTTTGAACTTCAGCAAGTCGTCTTTACCATGTTGAGGTGCCTTAATCATTTAATTGCTCACAAGTGATTGACTGTTGTGCTATTTGTGTTAAGAACTGGACAGGTAAACATGATGAAAAAAATGGTTGAGGTAAGTGTAATTCAGGTGATGGTATCAAGGGTAGTGAAAGTTTATCCTGCTGGGCAAATGAAAAAGCACTTGGATTCTTATGGCCTACCAAACTGCAACATTGCATGTACTGTAAACATGATGACTAATTCAATTGATGGTGAAGCTCTATTCTATAACATAGGTTGCATTCAGAATTCAGCTGTTGCACAGGAACATTATAATACTTAAATAACAAAGATATAGTGTTTACCCTTCTTTAAAATGTGGCTAAGCTGTTGTGGGATGGTGCTTCAGGCCCTGGATCTTAAATGCTCAGATACGTTGTTGAGGACATGACCGGCTATTTTAAGATTATGCTTAGGGCTGTGAAAATGGAAATCCTGTTCTCTGTTGGTATTTGCTGTGGTCTGTCACCTTTAAAGGGGCCATGACGACTAATTAAATTTTTCTGAGGTTTTTGGGAGTATAATATGATCTGTTGTGCACTGATGAGGCTGTGTGAATGCCAAAACCGAATACCGAAGGACCTGTTCAGGGGCAGTCAGCTTTGTTGCTTTGCTCAAAAAACATCAGATCAGAAAACGGGTTATCTTTCTATGTAGATTGTCTTTCTAGGTAATTCATATTCTCCACTCCTGAAGGACCAGAGAAACACAGAGGAGTGGCTGAAGTTCATTTAAGGGGACTTTACTGAAGACGGTTTACTGTGGGGGAATTCAAGTCAGGGTTTTCAAACAAATGGATACAAAAATGACAACTTCTGTACCAACACGGAAGGTGGTGACCACCACACTGTCATTACCTGAAAGTTTATTCCATTTCCTGCCAAATGTGAGGAAGGTGTGTTTGTAACTGAAAAATCTGGTTGACTGATTGAAGCTAAATCGCTGCCAGCGGAATAATTTTCCTGTCGCTGCTCAGGAGAGCAAGCTCTCCCCTGCAGTCACTGTGGTGGAGAGCTGCCAGCCAGCCGCATAATGTTTCTGTGTCACGGCAGTGCTGGCAGCGAGCTGCGGCACCGCGGTGGACCTGGCTCCCAGCTGCATAAGAGCTGCTGCAACAAGCTCCCTGTTGTGCCGTGGTCCATGTAGCCTTTTGTTTTGGTCCTACTGTGATGATTCGCGCCATTAGGTTAAAGCCTTTGGTCAGCTTGGCCTCGCTTCTCCGACATCCTGCAACACGTTTGACCAGTTTTCCAAATATGGTTGTAGCCAACCAGTGTGAAGTCAACTAGGTAGAGCCACATATGATTAATGCAACCAACCCTTTTGCTGAAAAGGGGCATTTGGCCTGACAAAACAACAAGCTGACATTTTTTTTTCGGAAATTCTTTGGAGAATTTACATATGCATCAAAATCAACTACAAGAAATGGTTTATATGATGATGTCGTGGCACCTACAATGCTTCTAGAGTTTAATATTTGTTTGTGAGTCTTTGAACAGACTATGTTTTTCCCCCTTTGACTGTAGTTTGTATTTTCACAGATGTAAGTGCTGAAGTTGTGGATGGAATATGTTTATTTTCTGTCCAGGTGCTTTTTGCTACTACCGTTGTTACATTGTTATGACCTTAAACAAGATTTGTTAAGTGCTAGAGGTCTCGACTTCCATCCATTTATGTTAGAGGGATGTTTTTGTCTTTTTTGTTTTTTTTGTTTTGGTTTGTCTTTGTTGTTGCTTTACTATTCCTGTCTTGGGATTTCCTTGTTATCTGGCCAAGGATCAGACCATTTCCAAAACAATCACAGTGTGGGGCTGAGGCTTTGTTCCTGATATATGTAGTGCCCAGGGAAAATATTAAGAACTACAAGAGCAGATTATTAAACTGATCATAACTCTTGTTCAGGATGTTTGATTCAGTTGAATTTGTATAGAAAAACAGAAAAGGCACCCAAGCTTTTTAACTTTGAGAAAGAAGGGAAAAAAAAAACACAAAACCACCATGTTTGTTAACTACCTATACTAATGTTCCTCTTTTTCATACTTATTAAATTGACTTCAATAATACTTGGATAAGCTCAGAAGGTAAATTATAATTTATTATTTTAACTATTAAGTGGGCAAATGCAGAGTGAAACTTGTAGTGGAGATAAAAAAGGTTTGTGTAACCTCCACACATTACCATGATTGCTTGATTTGTGTTTGTACCCTGGCAACTACTGTGCTGATGCAGTCACATGCTGCGTCAGTAGTGTATGCAAAAATAAAACGGGTGTATTAATGTGGCAATGCACATATAACAATTTTGTTTCCAGGCTACAGATGTGCTTCTTGAAACTCACATATCTAGGATCCGTTCCTTTCAGGTACCACAATCATTTATGAATAGTTCTCTAAGGGTGTATTCACACCTGCCATGTTTGGACCACATTAAATGAACCAGAGTGAATTTGCCCCCTTGGTCCAGACCTTTTGTGGAGGTGTGAATACACTCAAGCGAACTCTGATCCAGACCAAACAACTGGAGTCACTTTTTGAGGTGTTCTTGGTCTGCTTCCAAACAGACTCTGGTGCGGTTCACTTCTGGAGTGAATAGGAAACAGCTCGATCCAGCCCAAGTACAGAAGGCATACGTCTCTTTGGACATAACAAGCCACCGTAGCGATGAACTTAGTACCTGATGCTTTGCCACGCTGCGGCCAACATGCTGTGGGACTCCTTCAACTTGCAGGAGGTATTCTCTGATGCAGTTCCAAAATTAGAGATGAAATGTCCCAAAACCTGCATTGAATGAGCTGCTTTTGACACTCCCAAACATTCAGCAGCAGTAATAACAGCACAAATATGCAAAACATAGGTGCTGCATGCAGAGGAGACTTTCCCTCCATTTCTGGGTCTGTGCTACGTCCTGCCCTAGTCTTTACTGCCCAATGGGAGCTATGATTGTCTTAAATTGTGCGGCATATGTGCGGCTTTGCTGTAGTTCACTTGCAAAAAGTACATTGTGAAAGCAAACTGCGGCAAGTGAAAAAAAATATTAAGTCTGCTTTTGGTCTGGAAATAACAAGTAGACTACAAGACTTTCCTGGTGTGAATACGACCCATTATAATTTTTACAAGCTTATAAGCACAAGTTATTTATGACATGCATTGGCAGAGACAGGTGACTGACACCCCTGGCTCTTCCCACTGTGGTTCCTCCCTCCAGACCAGTTACCCCTGTAGTTCACTGTAGAATTCACTCATGTCCTGTTTTCCCGCTGGACGCCCGTCTGTCTGTCTGCCTGCTGGTCTCAGTCTGTGTTCCCCAGAGTAGGTTGAAGGATGACTGCAAAACTTCTCAAGTTTGACCCCTGAACACGACCTCTAGAATATGGTATAATCCTGTCCTACTTATCAACAAATCCTATTTTTATTGGAAATAACAGGCTCAGAATGGAAGTACTCCATGACCTTTAGATAGGACATGACCTACAATCTTTTCATGACTCACAACCCAAATTAAAACCACAAAAAGCGATTGTGTCAAAGAATGCAAAGCCATTTCTTACCAAAATTAATACAATATTATTAAAGCATAATTTATTTTTCTATCCTTTAAAATGAATGCTCTGTTCAATACACACCTAAAGAAAACTAATAATTAAAAGTGGTAATAAATGAGTCGGTAACGGTAGTGTTATATAATATACTCATCAACTGGATGTTTTATACAATTAGTCAAGAATATAATAGTTGAGCTCAAAGGAGTAGTTCAGACTTCAGGTTCTGTTAATATTTTGTAAGTAGGTAAAGCCTTACCGCAATACGGCCAGATTATTATTTTAAACTTACTGGTGTTTAAACCCATGTACAGTTAAATGTTTTAAAACCTGACTTGTGTTACCTCCAGAGCAACCTTAGTGTTCACTCGCTGCTTCGTGGAATACCTACCTGGAGACTTATCTTCAACAGATGAGCTACTGCAACTTGTCTGGTTTAAATACATCATGTATAAGTCGCCAAAATCACCATTCAACCAGGAGCAGCTGTAAGCCTTCTTGCAACAGACACAACATACTTACCTCCATAAACTTCTTCTAATCTTTCCGCCCTTGACACACATCATCATTGGCTTCCTGACCACTAACCCAGAAAAGGTTTCCACTACCAACGTTTACACCCTGTGATCCCATGCAATACTCCAGAGCAACAATGCTACATTAAACAAATAACACCCGAGCAAGAATCGCAATTAATGGAACCTAAGACTTGTCTGTTAACACTTAAAACAAATCACTGCATCCTCTAATGTGTTTCTAATGTGTTTTTTTTTCAACTATATGGTTGGAAAAGCTTATGTGTGTTACGTTCTCAGTCTGACACAAGAAGATCAGTTTTGGTGCACCGCCTCCTACCTTCATGTAGATAATCACTGTTTCTGTTTAAATAAATCACCCGCTGCAAACCTGACAACACCTTAAAGGGTTGATAAAATAGCATTTGCGTAAACACACTAAAGAAATCCGCTTTGGTCTTTGCCCCTCCCAGACTAGTCATTAGCTTTATATCAGAAAACTATAAAGTTACCTACTGCAGGTGAGACAACTGCTCACAAATTTTTAATAGATTCACAGTTCAAAAATTCTTAACTATCGTTTCAAAAATGAACTTGTTTAATGAAAGTAAAGTAACTAATCTGTGGTACGGGTTATTGATAAGCCAAACTGTTGGTAAAGAGTATTGTCACTTTAGTCACAATACTCACATTGTATTTAGACCACTGTGATTTTAAGAACAACTTACGGAAGTGTGCTCACACGGCATGATTGACATTTAAGAATCATTTAATTCAAAAGTAGCAGCCTATCAACTAATATACTCTGCAAGGTGGTCGGAATAAAGAACCATTTTATCCATGCATTGGTTACAGATTATTTGCTTGACGGTGTCCTGTAATCATACTGAGAAGACAAAAGGTATGAGCAAACATTGTTTCGCAGCTCAGTGGTTAAACAGTGGTTAAAGGTCTTAATCTTTTGTAATTTAAATGAAAATTAAATCCCTCATATTACTCCTCCAGGCTGCACAGGCTCTTTAGATATGCATCTGCTAGTTTAACAGCTTCCACAATGTGCCAGCTGCACATCGAGATAGTGCTTCTGAAGAATTATGGTGATGAAAAACATATGAAAAGAGAGAGAGGCACACAATGGTAAATTATGATTTCAAATTGAATATGATGAATGGAAGTGGGATGAAAAATAACCTGTTGGAATGCTTGATCTGCTTTTAGGCATAGACAGGATTTTGGCACAGATTGTGGCATTAGTATTAGAGTGGAACTGCAGTAAGAGCAGTTTTTTTTAAAATGTAGCACAGACGTTTTATGTAAAACTGAAAAATAATAATTAAAAAAAAATTTGATGAATCACTCCAATATAGCAAAACTCTTTCTTCTGAGAATTGGGTTGCAACACGGAGTTTGGGAATAAAAACCTTTCAGATCAGTGAAAGAGTCAGTGTCTTATAAATGGATTTATGGACACTTGGACAGCTGTTCAACACCTGCGTCTTGTGTTTTATTTCCATCTGAATGAAAATAAAACATAATTTTATTTGGTACATTACCCTGAGAAGATTCTTGGAACCCTAAGTTTATAAATATGGTCCTCAGTTGGAAATATTGTTGTGTTTGACAAAAATAGTAAAAGATAAAGAATGTACTGTTTCAAATAAAATGAAACAATTCAATTTATTTTGGCCCTCTTTATGCCTTGGTGATTTCTTGACCCCCAAATTAATTCAAAGAATTTGTTGAATTCAGTTAAAAACATGTACAGTAAAAAGTTAACTCTGATTTAGACCAAAATGACAACTTTTGTAATTCACAGGGAAGGCCCACAGCCCTATACTTGGAAGCAGGTTTAACATATGAAAGATTTATCAAGAGCTCTCACTTTTTTACGCCTAACATTGAAGATCACGTGCAAGGGGTACTACAAAGCTGCTTGTTAGGTCAACCAAGAGATGCGCACGGCAATGTAAAACAGAAGGAGTTAGAATCAGAGGACCAGTCATTATGACAAGGCTGGAAGAAAGTTTTAGAGAGTTTAAGATGTTTGTTTCTAAAATTTTGCCTATAATAGCAACTGACTTTAGATAATTAATCTCTGTTTTAGGCACACAATTATCAGGTTTGGCTAGATATATCTCGCAAAGGTATAGTGGGTAAAATAAAACACATGCTAATCGTGCACTGCTGTCCTTTTCATCTTTGAGTTTTCTCAGGTAATTAATCAATAAAGAAGCAGCAAATGTTAAAAGGTAAGAATTGAACCAGCATGGTGATACTGAAAATCCCAAACTGAACCTGAAGCTACTGCTAGTTCTGTTTCAAAGTACAGAATGCAGTTCTTTAGTTGGCTTATCCCCACTGTTTGTGTGCGCATGTAACTTAAAACAAACAAGACTCTTTTTTTACAACTGACCAACTCATATGGGTGCCCAAGACTGATGCTAACAGTGAATAAAAACCATCAGATTTTTTTCCAAAATTATAACTGAAATGAAACCTGGTTGTTCTTCACTTATTAAAGCATCCCCTTCACTTGTCCACGTTTATACATATATTTTCTTGTTTTTTTCTAGTATATCTAAGAAGACTTCAAGAGATTTAAAGATGTTCAGATACTTGATAAAAACCTTGTATTTGTGGAAGAAAGATTTGGGTGTTAAAATGTGTAGTTGGCAAGATATCGCTTACCAACAGTGAAAATATTCTAATTTTCTAACATTCAAATGAAATTAAGGTTACCTTTTTTGCAGAGTGATGTTTTTACCTTGACCATGAGATCAGCAAGACAGTTTTGCTCATCAAATATATTTTGTGAAGTACTTATATTGTGATTTTTCTTTCAATGCTTTGAGCTTAAAGTACACTGTTCAATTATGACTCCTTTTTGAAAAAAAAATTGAAAGATGGTTTCAAGAGCAAATTAGTCAGTTTACTTTTCAACTTCTGTGTTTACTGTGTGTAATGCTAAGTCCAATTGGTGTTTAATGAACAAACCCTTAAACTAACGACTTGCTGTGAAGATAATAATTGTGAAGAATCACGAGAAAGCTCAAAGTTTCTTTTCAACAGTTTTTACCAACTTAACACCTGCTGTCTTTTAACTTGCGACTTGTAAATTGAAATGTGGGTGTAGAATCATACCCATGGGGTCTTTAAGTATTTCTGTTTTCCAAATATATTCAGTGGAAAAATCACTGTGGTTTCTGGTTTTCACAATAGCTTTACTGTCTTCAGGGTATTCACTGATCTGTGTGCACTGGGTGGATGCTTTCAGTTCTACTTTATTGTTCCTCTGTCCCATTTTCCTTGCGGGTAATCTCCATCATTCTGCCTTCAATTCTATGCTTTTGACAGTTTCAGTTATGGGATTTGTCTCATCCCTCACCAGTCTTCTCCTATTTTTTACAGCCTCAAATGCTTTTTACAACATCGCCATTTCCCACAACTCCTCTCTGCAATATTGCCCCTTGCCCCAAGTTCCATTCATATGACAGTGAGGCTTAAGTTGTCACTGATGTCCTCTACAATGATTAGCCTCAATTCCACAATTCAGCACCAGGCTGACAGGCACTTTATGACTTTCAGCCTCTCTTTGTGGCACTTTTCCCCTCTTGAACAAATTGTCATGAGCATGGGTTCTTCTCTTACCCTGCCTCATTGCTCTACCTCACTGTTGTTCAAAATGTCTCTCTCTAGACTTCATCTTCTCAAAAAACTGATAATCCAACCATGTCTTTTGTAACACTGAAACTGTCCAGGGAGGAATGGACTGTAGAAGGATAGTAGAGAGGATGTGTGTGTGTGTGTGTGTGTGTTGGGGGGGGGGGGGGGGGGTCCCTATTCCCTATTCCCTATTCCCTGTGGTCAAGAAGCAAGCTGCCCCCTGGCAAATCCATGAAGGGGGAACACAAACAACTCAACTCATTTCTAAGGCCAATAAAGACAGACTAATTAACCTAACATGCATATTCATGGGAAGTGGGAGGAAGCAAAAGTATCCAAGGGGAATTCATGAAAACTCAGTCAGTGATGCTGACAGCCGTGTCTCCATGCAGCCTGCTTATGTCTATGTGTGTAATATAGCTCCATTCATGCTAATTAGTCCCCCTTACTCAGTCCCCCTGTACTCCATCTCCCTGGGCATTTTCCACCTGCCCCTCAGTGTATGTGCTCACTGCTTCTCAGTGTTCTTCCCTGGATTCTTCAATACTGCTTGATTTTCCACCTCCACATTACTCTGCTCAGTTTTATGTTTGTGCTTCATGTCCTGTTCTCATTGGGCCTGGTTGTGAGTGCATTTTGTTATTAAATCCTTATTATCACCATGCTACTCACAAGTTCCTGTCCTCGTTACTTATGACAGCAGAAACACTTCCTCCCAGATTCCACATCTTCCGCTCCTGTACTTGTCCGCTCCGTTCCACACGACCTCTGTGAGTCCGTGATTCCTCCTTCTTGCTCCGCTCTGAGTTCCTTGGAGCTCGTGCAAGAGGTATGACTTCACGCCACGTTCACGGGGATATAAAAGAGCCGGAAACAAAACAAACTTTTCACTCATCCGGCATCCGAAAAGTTCTGTGTTGCTGATTATACATTTTTACTTCCATCAAGAATGGGTGAGTACATTGGCCACCAAAACCTTAATTTTTTTTTTTTTTGTTCTAGCTTACATTAATAGACATTTCAACCCACACAGTGGAAAATAATGGGCTGTTTGTCTCTGGCTGGAGTCCGACGGACCGGAACAGAGTGGAATGGTACTCATTAACTAAAACAACAACAACGTAGTTGCTCAGTCGGACGTAAGTGCGCATATATGAACGAAACGGAGCTGTCACCGAGGGGTTAGACTGTCGCCCTAGGGACCCAGTAGGATTGCATTGGTGGATCCAGCAGCTCATTAACTCAACTGCATTTAATGTCATTCTCTACTTGTCCCCCAGTATATACAGTACATATAAATTCATGATGCTCAATGGTTCTTATTGTTCGTTGCTGGATTCTTCCATTGTACTGTTTGATGTTCTAATTTCTCTGTTACCAGTTTGCATCCTGTTCTCCTCATGCCTTGCTGTGAGTTTTTGTACACAAGTTCCTATCTGGACTTAGGTCCTGTTTCCACTTCACTACTTATAACACTCACAATTCAAAGTGGAGCCCTGAACCCACTTTGGCAACATCAAGTCTTCGCTTTTTTTGTCCTCTCATGTAAAACTTATATATTTGGATGTTTCCACTTAGTTTATATATTGCTCTTACTGAGAAGTCTAAAACCTTGTAATATATAAGTTATGCATGCCCACTTGAAGTATAAATCTTTGCTGTTATATTTGTATCAATCATTTGTATCTTCTTTTGCTCAAACCTTTTAGTCATCTTTGAGCATTTTCAATAACAAAAGTCTTTGTCTAAGCTACCAGTGGAAATGAAACCAGGTGGCAAATTAAAAGAACAAGCTTGACCCCTTATACTTGGAGAGGTGAAAGACATGTGGTTTAATTTTTTGTCATTGCTTGGTCTCATTAAAAAGAAGAGCAAACTGAGTTAAATGAAAAAGTTGGTCAAACTTATAACTTTAATTTTAATGCATGTTGGGGAAATTAAATGATTACTTTAAACCTACATCTTTCAGTGGTGAGAATAATTTTGGACTTAAATGTACTTGTGAAGATAAGTACAGACATATCTATGTACAAAAATATCTATCTTCAACTATCTTCACCCCCTAGTAAGGTCTTCACTGGATCCACAGCAGTTTGCCTGTCAACCTGGCATCAGGGTGGATGATGCCAACATCTACCTACTACATCGAGTTCTGGCCCACCTGGAGAATCCTGGGAGCACCATGAGGATTGTGCTCTTTGATTTCTCCCGTGCTTTCAATACCACCCAGCCACGACTCGTGAAGGAAAAGCTGGACCACCTGTAGCAGTGGGTACTGGATTACTCACTGGTCGACTGCAGTATGTGAGGACACGGGGTTGTGCTTCTGACTGGTTGATCTGCAGCGAGGAAGCCACGCAGTGACCTGTGCTAGCACCGTTTCTGTTTACCCTCTACACCACAGACTTCTCTATCAGCTCCCCAGTCTGCTCACAACAGACTCAATAACTGTTTATAAACACGCAAATGGTTACACAGGTTCTGACCTGAACATGAATCTTCTACACTCTCTATCAGATGTTACGGTACAGTTGTATCTGCCTTAATTTCGAGATGCTGCTGTACTATCATGCATATCGCATACTATCTCATTTTGTTCTATAAATAGGCCGGAGTTTTTTCCACTGTTTAACTAGAATATTTCATCTTTTTTCCTGCGTATGCCATATTGTGAATAAGTGTGCAATATTTACTACTGCCGTTTCTGAAAAAGTTCATCCTTTGTTGCTTTATAACTAAATTTAGATTAGATTAGCTTGTTTTTTCCATTGCTATAGATTTTGTTTAACTCTGAGTCTTTGCCACTGCCACACCCAAGTTTCCCCATTGTGGGCAAGTTTTTCAGACTGCCTCGTTTTTTATTAGAGCAGCCGGTGTTTATGCTGAAAAGCACTTACTTGCCAAGATTTACATGCACGGTTGCAGGAACCCGCATTGCTCTGTACAACCGTATGTCAACAACAAAAATAGATTCATATATTACTGGCAGAGGTACTTTTTTATTTTCCCAATATCAACTAATTTCTTATCCATATATGTCTTGAAAAAAAGTTTTTTGGTCGATTAATTCAAGAAATTACAGCTTTGTTATAAACGTTGATCGTGTCGAAAGTTTTAAATGTCTCTTGGGCCCTATTTCAGAAAGAATGGCTGATCTACCCTGAGTAGAAAGCAGCTACTCTGAGTAGTTCTACCTCACACTGTCATATTCAGTGTTTTCAGTTTCAGAACACGTGATATCAATCAGGTAACTAAACTCAGCGTCCTATCAACCCCCGAGTTAAGCACAAGCATGGCAACATCAGGAAATAAGAAGCCTCAAAGTTCGCCTTTCCCACGAGTGTAATAAAAAATCTTTTATGAAGCCATATGGAGAATATTAAACCATAACTAATAAAAAGGAACAATACTGTTGCTGCTGAAAAAAAGCGAGTTAGTGGCAGAAAATTGCTGAAAAACATCAATGCATGAGTGACATGAGTTTTATTTGACAGAGAATTAAAGGTCTGTTCTCACACGACACACTCATTGACATTGATTTTCTTGCAGGTGTATAATTTGTGCCAACCTCATTCCATATTAACTATATCATGTAGGCTTTATTTATATTTTAAGTTAAAGTAAAGGTGCCAGTTTTGAAGTGAAGAAATGTGCTGTGGTCGTAACGGTGTTGGGGGAGGGGATCCTCAAAAACATGCAAATGAAGGAATGTGAGTGCCATGGAGCCAATTAAACCTGAAATATTTGAATGTAAAATTAGAGCTGGAAGTCTCACAATTTGATACAGAATAAATTATTGCTTTCATTCTGTGTAGTTCTTTTATTAATCTTGTGGGTCTCTGACTATGGAACGCCTTTAAACTCTACTACAATTAAGTGCAACAGTAACATTCCTTACAGCATGACATACAGTTGCCTTTAAAAAATGTTCTGCATCATCTAAGAAATTGAAGTTAATTTGGAGTCAATGTGAACAATGTAAAAGCTCATTATCCTTCTCAGGTCTTACAATACAATGTAATGATTTAACAGTAAAGGAGCTAAATCATTCTCATTTCTCACCCAGGATGGAAGTAACATTCCCTATAAACAATCGGTCCTCTTCATCAACAATGTCTTAAGCCGGGCATACACTGTACGATATTTTCAGTCGTGGTACTCATATACAGCTCAAACTGTACGACGGAACCGCAGGGTTTAAAAGTTCACTGCTCACAATGTTCTTACACTGTGCGGCCCGACGCTCTGATGCGATCTGTCTGTTCACACTGTGCGTTCAAAAACCACACGTCGGGCTCAGCCCTGTAGAGAGATGGCGCTACTTGGACTCCTCTACCCGGAAGCCCAATGTCAACAGTAGAAGAAGAAAAAGGCAGAAGTGTCGATGCTCACTGTTAAATATGAGGCTTACTAGAACGAAATGCGCTGCCTTGACATTTCTACAAGTTGCTCCTCCGTAGTTTGACTCCACGTACCGCTGTCATGCTTCTCTCCACTCCTATATTTTCGTTTTAGAAGACGAAGAAGAATTTCCTTGTTTGCGCATGCGGCATGCGCAAGGTTGGGGGAATTCGGCTCGTAGACGGTCGTAACTCCGCTTCAACAGCAGGACACACTCACGATTGCTCACCATCTCCTCACGACGGCCGACTGAATTTCAAACATGTAAAGGGCAAAACCTCGTACAGTGTATGCCCGGCATTATCACGTTTTTCTCCGTTCAAACCTAGAGGTACAGTCCAGAATTAATTCGGTTCAGTGTAGCCCGTGTTTACTTCCTGGTTCCTGAGCCAATCATATGAGAGTTTCCAGTGTTCCCAAAACAGAGCACAGCATTTGGCATTTTATCTTGGTAAAAGAGCAGCAGCCTGCTAACATGGAAGCCAGTAAGAGAAGCAGACCAGAAATAGAACAGAATACAACAGCATATAACTATCCTGTGTAAGTAAAAATTCAGTGCAAAAACGGACCATTGGGTAAATGGTGAGTGTCCGTGAAAGGCATTGTCTATATGTTGTTCGGATTTTAACCATTAGATGTCATTATTACTTATTGTTCCTTTAACACATCTATTATCACTTTATTAGTTTCTTTTTTAGGATTAGTATGCTTTGAAACTTTATCGCCAACAGTGTGTGAACAGAAAAAAATGCAAGAAAAGAAAATCCATCCATCCATCCATCTTCCAACACGTTTATCCCTATTGGGGTCCCGAGGGGTGCTGGTGCCTATCTCCAGCTGTCAATGGGTGAGAGGCGGGGTACACCCTGGACAGGTTGCCAGTTAATTCACTGGGCAACATAGAGACAGACAGGACAAACAACCACGCCCGCCGACAGGGGGGGACAAACGGGTCTGTTGTCCCGGGCCCAGGACAGAGGGGGGGCCCAAAACTGACTCTGACCAGCGCGCGCGCGCTGCTTGCAGAAGCTGCACCAAAGTCTCCCTCACGGCAGGTTGTTGCTCCCCCTCCCATCTCCTACATGGCTCAGCGGCGCCAGCCAATCAGCACGCAGGCTCAGCCCGGCCCGCCCACTCTGCTCCCAACACAAACATCCGCGGTGCTGTTCAAATCAGACTCGGAGAAAGAGAGGGACTGCACGAGCGGAAAAAAACACGAACAGGGAAAGAAGCGCCATTTGGCTAAAATTTAATACCGTAAATGAAATCAGGCTGTATGGTTTGTAAAAAGCCGGTTAAATTCAGTGTTAACATAACAAATTTATATAAGCACGGGAAAAACCATGAGCAAGAAAACGTCGAGCAACAAACGGAGAGAGGAGACGAAACTTCTCTGATTGCCCCGACAGACCCACAGACTGACGTCACTGACTGAGGCGTTTCAGTCCTCCAGAGAACATCCAGGTAGATCAGAGCAGCAGTTCATGTTAACTTTCAAAGTAGATATTATCTATCATATGTTACTGGAGCCCATACATAAAATGTAATGAAGACCTTGAAAGAACCCAGTACATATATCCTATTAAAAAGTGTTATTTAAGATAAAATAACATTTACTAATCCTTTATTTTTCCCACGACGGGGAAATTTATAGGATTAAAGCAACAGGCAGGTGCATACAACACAGACAAAATTACATAAGGATTGAAAGATATAAGAGGTTGATTTGGAAAAAAACCCACTATGAACATAAAATTATTATTATTATTATTTAATTGTAATAGTAAAATAAAAATCACAAAACCCGGAAGGTCAACAGTTTCATGATACATCAAGCTTAGGGACTGGCTAATATACATCAGGCCAGAAAAGGCCATATTATGGCTGCCGTGCTTGCTGTTCTCTGATGAAGAAAAGATCAACTAGAACTAAATTCAATAGATGGGTTTAAAATATCCAATACAAAATACAGAGATTTCCAGGGCATGAAGTACACAGTTAAGTTGACTTTTATTAGTGTGTGTGTGTGTGTGCGTGCGTGCGTGCGTGCGTGCGTGGGTGCGTGCGTGCGTGTGTGTGTGTTGGCGGCAGGTGTAGAGAGGGGGGCCCAAAAAGACTGCGTTGTCCCGGGCCCTAGCAAAGCTGTCAGCTGGCCTGCAAACAACCATTCACGTACACACTCACACCTAAGTAGAATTTAGAGAGGCCAATTAACCTAAGAGTCAAGTTTTTGGACTGTGGGAGGAAGCCGGAGTACCCGGAGAGAACCCATGCATGCACAGGGAGAACATGCAAACTCCATGCAGAAAGACCCAGGGCAAGCGTAGGACTCGAACCCAGGACCTTCTTGCTGCAAGGCAACAGCAACAGCTACCCACTGCGCCACTGTGCAGGACTGAAAATTAATAAATTAATCAAACACTACTTAAAACGATGACAAGATATGCTGTGGCATTACCTTTCTAGTATAACAGAGTTCTGGGTTGTAACTGTGAAACCAGTGAATGGTGTTTTTTTCCTGGAGCAAGCACTATTTGATTAGAAAAAGTGTTTTTTGTGTGTAGACATATTTTCTGGATATAACAAAGTTGGAAATAAAGTATCCAGCAGTTACTAAGTTGTATAAATTTGCAACCTACACAAGGCATTAGTGTTGTGGAGTATATTTTTTTCTAATATAATCTCTTTGTTTAATGGACATTTGCCAGATCACTAAATGTGTGGGTAAAAGATTAAGAGAATGTGTAATTTAAGAAGTAGGGCATCACAGAAAAAAGGCGTAGGAGTCATTTACTTGGTTGTTTGCTGATAAAAAAAATTTTTTAATAAAATTTAATTCGTAGATTAATGTTTACGATTCAGCAGCTGTATAAGACTGATTACTGGGTTGAATATAAACACCAGAAGGGAGCTATAAATATTACTTTTCAATTATTGGAGAAAACATTGGACCCTGAAAGTCTGTGATCATGACAAAGAGTTTCATAATGGTGGTGTGGTGAATACATGTCCTACAATAGATTTTTCAACTAAGCAATGATGTTGAGTAGCACTGTTTTACACCAAGTGAGAAAAATATGAGAATGGAAGAAAAATATGAGAATAGAAGTCGTTTAATACGAAAATACTCTGCTAAATGGTAGATGCCCTACACCTAAATACTACTTCAAAGAACAATTTTCCCCCCCACAAAATGTCAAATGTTTAATTTAACTTTAGAGAAGAAATAACAATTGGGAAACTTATTGTTGCAGAACGTCAATGATAAAAACATGGAGTACCTCCCTTGTCATGGAATAAAAAGGAACAAAGTTTCTGCTTTAGGCATATAGGTGTGGATTGTTTTAATGACCTCAACCATCTGAAGTCAAGCAGCAAAAGTGAAATGGCAGGGAGGAAATAATAATGGCCAATTCATTTATAAACCAACATTTTTCAGGTCATTGTTTGCTGCAAGGTTCACTTATTCATTCATGGATGAGCGTTTAGAAAAGCAAGTAGTGGCTTATATCTAGGGTCCACTGAGTTCTGTGGAAGCGTTTTGGTCAACATCGCAGTGAAGTAATTCATTAGTAACAATTTACAGAGGCAGGCTGGCTTCATTTGATGATTCACAGAATTTGAAATCTCGAGTCATTTCAAAGACTAGGGATTGTCCACTGAACTGTAATGTCATGTTTTAAAAGCTAGGGCTTTTTAAGAATGTGGGTTAGAGTTAAGGTTTCATGATATAGCAGAGTAGACATGCAAGCTATTCCCTCTATTGTGTTTCACATATTTAGAACTTTAATGTTATAGAAAGGCTAAAACTGTTGCATTAGTTACAAACTAGCTGACAATGACAGCTGTGTATCTGACATGTTGCATACGAAAAGATTGGTCAGTCTGTTTAAAGATTTGTAGAAGAATAAAGAATATCACAGATTCTGCACATCACTTCAGTCACAAATAAGCTTGCTGAACTGAGATCACCAAGTTTGCATGTAGTCTGGTTGCAGAAATGCATGTATATATTATATTTTCCGAGTAACAGTAGGCACATTGTATACCATTTTAGACAACATTAACCATGGGTTACAGGAGTCCATGTTTCTCACTAGAAACAGTTACAGCTGTTGAGATCATCAAATCGAAAGAGCCACTGTGTTAGCTAAAACTGTATAGTTTGTAACTTACTCCACAGGTACAAGACAAGGGAAATATTCATGTCAACACCAAGACATTGAACTTTCTACCAATCTGATATGTAAACGCTCTAGCATGGAATAGCTTGAGGTTAAGTAATGTTACCTCATTACTTACTGTAGTTACAGTAAGTAATGTACTTATTGATTCCTTTGGGATCAATAAAGTATTTTTGAATTTAATTAAATTTTAATGGTGCCCAACACACTTGAAACTATGACATAAGCAGTATTTTCTCTTGCCAAGCCTGGCTGCCAGAGATTTCTTTGAATATATATATATATATATATATATATATATAAATGCACGGCATGAGGGTCACACCTCTAAGACAATGCATTTACAGCACATATGCTTCAGTGGTGCAGAGTTTAAATGAGTGTTACATGAAGCAAGAGCAAGAACCCATAAAAAGATATTACTTAACCTCAAGCTATTCCATGTGAGGTAAAGTTACCACTGGAGGATTGACTTTGGATTTTGTGCATGCTTTTAAGAACAGTACAATGTGTTGACGTTTGAATACATTTCTTGAAAAGTAACAAACATTTTTAGAACTTGTTATAACATCAGCCAAAACTCAGTTTGACTGGAGGTGTAACTGCTTATGAATAATTTTCCGTGTAGTAATTACGGTAATATGTTGGTTAATGCTACAAATAAGATATTATGTATTTATTTATCTACCATATTCACATGTTATTTCACTTACTATCAAAAAAAAGTGTACAGTAAAATTCATTATGTTTCTTTTCTTCATGCGGACAAATTTATTACCAAAATATTAATACTTTTGGATCCTCTTTATTTTATCACAAAACAACCGCTATGTCCATATATCATGCTGTACTCGTGTTGGTGAACTTCTTTTGGAAATTCATAATGCCCCACCACCTCCCATCAGTCCTCTTCATAGTCACCAGACCTCAAGCCTCCCCCCCCAAAAAAACATCAAAGGAAACTTAGAAAAAAGGGCAGATGTATGATAACATCACAAGCTACTTTTTGTAAGACTTATAAAGAGTGGTGCCAGGAGGGCCCAGATTCTCACAATCAGCTTGAGTTCACAGGAAAACACATGCAGTCATATTGGTGAAGATTTTCAGTCTTCCAGGTCATGATCAATCCAAAAAAGGTTAGAAAATAAAACAACTGGACTTCTATTCTGACAATAAACCCTAAAACAGGACACCCAACATACTGCTTTGCTTTTAGATAAACCCTTGTGTCTTCACTTATCAGGCTACATAAAGACCACATAAAGCAATAACTGATCCACACAAGCTGACATGAAACCGTTTTACACCTCTGGGACCTTTTGAAGATTTAGCTAAACTTTGTTGAAGATTTCGATATATCCAAGAGCTGCTCCTTTTTAACCCTCCAGGTGATTTAACATGTCTCTTTTTCTTTAATATGTAAATACAGGTAAAGCCACTGAGTACATAGAAAAGCTATGAATACATTTTCATTTTATCTCCAACCATCATTTTTACAGAAGCATTACCTCAGCAGCTTGCCTCGTTCGCGATGAATTGTGAATTAGCAGTGGGTCATGTAGCAGGTCATGCTGAGTATGCAAATCACTGGCTGGTTCCTGAGACGAGACTGATTTCGAAGTAAAGGGTGGCATTTCATTTTGGCCCCCATTTCTTTCCTGTTTAGTGAGAACAAGAGTTGTCAATACAGAAAAAAAATACAAATGAGTCTGAGAAGTGTCCCATGTTAAGTGTAAGCAAGTGAAATTTGAATTTTGACAAGATCCATCAATAGGCATCAGCTTAAACTACTTAAACACTTTAAAAATGTCAGAGTCTTTGTAGGTTGACCTCTCATTCAAGACGATGTTTTGTCCAATATTCTGCGAGTAAGACAAGTATTGAATGCATCAACATTTTTTGCAAAAAGATAAAGATTTTATTATCATATTTCCATAAACATGAAGGTCACCAACTTTTTGTTATGAGATAAAATGCACTTTTTTGATCATGCCAACTTTTGAGGGAACTTTACAGTTTACAGTACAGTTCTTCCTTTTCAAATTTAGATCATTCAGTGGTTGTCTATATAAAGTGTAACTGAAATGTTTGGGTCTAAATTCCTTGTTATTGTAGCTCCACAGGCTCCTCTTTCACCCCTCTTCTGAGGTGCGTCTGTGAGCAACTCGTTTTGGTGCGGTCTTTTTAAATGCAAATAAGGCCCTTCACACCCCGCCCCCCACATGGTCGCAGAGCGTTCCACTCCACCTCATTTGGCCATTTTTGTAGTATGCTGGGGGACGGTGTGATTAATTGTGTGGGTTAATACACCCAACAACCAAAAAGTTTGACTTATCCATTTGTAACTTCTGCACCCTTGAGCTTGGACTACAAAATCGAAGCGAAAAAGGAAAATGGTGGATTCATGAAATTGGTATAGCTGGAACTCCATGACCTTGTTTGGCAGCTCAATGGCAAATATTTTGACAACAATGTAATAGAGAATAGAGGAAACTGAACGGTTTGAAAAACATGACCCAAACAGGATATAAAGATATCTACACAGCACCTGGAGAGGCTACAGTAAACTTTTCTGCATTCCTAGAGACTCCATGTACACAACAAAATGCATTTATGCGCTAAAAAGTGGATTTTTCCTATGTCCCCTTTAAGATGCACATGCACTGCTCAGGTCTGATATTAAACCCTTCTTTCATCCTAACCGTGCTCAAATCTTCAAGGTTGTGGTGGTCTTGTTTATCTATTGTGATCTTTAGTTGTTTCTACTGATTTTCAATCAGATAAAGGTCAGATGATTGACCTAGCAATTTTACTTATTTCTCTGAAACGACTTAAGAGTTTTCCTGGCTGTGTTTTGAACTATTGCTTTGCTTGGAAATCCAAACTTGTTTCCTTTTCAGATTTTAATCAAGTATGTCCCGCCATGCATCTTTATTCATTCTCCCCTTTAATTATATGAGGTCTGCCAGTACCGTATGCTGTAAGACAACTCAAACCATGTTCCCACCTGCAAACGTCACTTTTGGCATAGTGCTTTAGGGATGATGAAGCATTCCTCCTCCAAACATGGTGTTTGCAATGATATCCCAAGAATTCAGCTTTGGTTTCATTTGACCAAACTATATTGTCACATTATTTCACATCATTGTCCAAATATTGCACAGAAAACTTTAACTCAGGTCCTATATGTTTTTTTTCTTCAGCATTGGAGTCATGTGCAGTGAGTGTGCATAAAGGCCGTAGTGGTTGAGTGAATTACTATTTTTATATGAAAAGCTATAGCTGCTATTTCCAGATCTGTCTGAAGCTCCCTGTGAGTGCCTCTTTGACTTTGGACAACTCCTTTGTTTATTTATTTATTTATTTTTACAGAAAGAACTCCTTGTGGTGTCGAGGATGAACTTGCTTTGAGGTTATTACTCTCATGGTGATCACTGGGGCATTCAAAAGTTTAGTGACACATATGCAACCGTTGTCATTAGCATGTTTTGCAACAGTAAGACATTATTGTGAAGGTCTCCTTGCGTTTATCAATCATTCTACTCTGTCCAATAATTTGGTATGGAGAAGCCATTTAATTGGCCACCAGTTAATATGAAATCAGCTGATGTTGATTTGCACATGGCAGTAGGGATGTTTTCTAAATGCAGACAAAACTGAGCTGATGTCTTAGCTTTCTATGCTTTCTTGCAGATCCTTTTTTGTTGTTTTCAATACATATTCCATGTAACATTCCCCTTTAGAACATAAAACATAATTAACTGAATAATTTGTTCGGATTTCTTTGTATTTGGGGATTACTTGGGTTTTTACAAATATCTGGTGATATATTAGAAATATATTTACTGCGAATAACAGTGTTTTTTTCCAGTATGTGTTCAGAATATTTTTACAGAATGTATGTTGAATTCAACCAACAAATTGGCTCGCTTTTCAAAAATCCTTGGATTAAACAGGCCTACTATAAAAAAAATGTATGTATTGTAATTTCCTCTACTTTGTTTCTTTTCTTTCACTTAAGATGGGAAATGCCTCCGAGATATTTCTGTTCGTGTCCAGAATATCAAAAGACAATGACTTCATTATGGCGACACTTTACACCATTTTTGGTGAGTCAATTAAACTTGTTACGTGTTATTGATAGTAATGTAAATTTAGCTCCCATCTTCCTTATTATTTTACCTCTCTGTCTTGCAGGTGTGCTGTCTGTGCTGGGGAATGGGATCCTGCTGTTTGTGGCTTATAGAAAGAAGTCCTCCCTGAAGCCGGCAGAGTTCTTTGTCGTCAATCTGGCCATCAGTGATTTGAGCATGACGATGTCTCTGTTCCCACTGGCCATTCCTTCAGCCTATGCTCACATGTGAGTGGCTTGTGAGGTGCTAAAAATGGTTGCTTTTAGCTACCGTGGACTGGGATAACATTAGGACATTTTCATACAATTAAAATGCACATCAATATTTTTAATAATGCTTTTGAATCGTTTTGGGTGGTTTGATAAAGAAACATAAAACTTGAAGCATGGAATCCTAATTTGGGTGCACAACTTTAAACTCACAGGAGCAAGTATCTACAAACAACATTTTTTGTGTAGCCACCACTGAACTTCTGGGAACATTCTTGTGGAATAGTTGGCAACTGTCTTATCAGAAACAGTCAAGCATGTTTAATTGGATTGGTTTTCTAGAACAGACCAGTCTTTTAAGCATAACACCATCTTAAAAGACTGAGCTGTAGCCATTTGACGGACTTTTAACCTGTTTCATCCACTTCAAAGCCATTTTTTTGTGTATTTGTTATCATTATCCTCCTGGAACACCCAGCTGTTACCAAGTGTCAACCCACTGTTGACATGAAATTAAGTAGTTTAAAAGTAGGAATAATTTCACATTATTCCACACAACATTTTGCACTGCACCAGTACCACTGTCATTGAAACTGACCCTTAGTATAATGATGCCACCACCATGCTTCTCAGTTGGTTCATCATTCACATGTTTAAAATCCTCACCTTGGCTTTTCAAAATATTCTTCTTGTCAGTGTGGTCAAATAGCTCCACTTTTTTCTTGTCTGTGCATGAAACCATTGTATAGAAACTGTGCAGCTTCTCCAAGTGAAAAGCTGCACATTTCAGTCGAGCTTGTAGGTGTTGAGGTTGGAGTTGGTGTTTCTCACTAGGCAACATGTCTGATTTCAATGTTGAGACCTCATTTATACATGAGTCTGTGTTAAGTCTAAACGTAGCCCCAATTTAGGCCCATGTATTTCATCTTGGTTAAGACCAAGCAATACTGCCTAGTCTAAAAGTGGTCTACGCTTAGACTAAGAATTAGAAATTCAAAAGGTCCACAAAAGAGACTTTAAACTCGAGCTCTCAAGTACTAGAGTTTGGTAGTTTAAATCTGCTTTAATTCACAAAACTGTTCCAGAAAGTATGAACCAAAACTCAAAGGTAGCCTTATTTAAATAAATAGGAATTATTTTCAACCTTTTATGAATTGGTAATTATATCAATGTATGCTAAAAGTATTGTCTCCTGCTCCAGATCTGAATAAAATAAGGTTAAACACTCTTGTCTTTCAGGCCATTTGATCCTTAACATCTGCTCATTCTTCCATCCTTTCATCTATCCATTGGCTAAAACAACTTAATTGTCCAGGTTGGAGGTTTTGGAGCTAAAACACATATTTGCCATGTGTGACTTATACCTGTGGTGAGGGAACAGGTCTTTTTAGCCTAGCTTCAATTAACTTAGTAATGTATTTTTCATAATTATCATTCCAGAGAAGCTAAATGCATCTTCAATAGATGTTCTTTGGCCCGAATCATGCAGAAATGTATGAAGGGCGAATCATTTCTCCATTTTTGGAGATCCTATCTTTAGAGGTTAAGTAGCAGAGATGGTTAAATTTTTTTTAGAAGATCCACTGCCAAAACAGACACAAGAGGGCCCGATGGTAAATAAAAAAAAAAAAAAAATATTGACATTTTCATCCGATATACCCCATGAGAAAAGTTTCTTTGTTCTTCTCATATACAACATTATTTGCCAATTATTTGAATCACAGTTCAATTGATTTTTTTCCCACCAATTTCATACAGGGTTTAATTGGCTGATCTCAATGGGCTGCTCTTGCCCATTCAAAGTAAACCTGGCATTTTCCTGATCTCCTGCATCTGTCAAAAAAATATAATCGTCAGTAGAATTCGTATTGATTATTTCAAATTTTACCAAACCATCTTCTAGATCAGGGGTCACTGACCTTTTTCAAACTGAGACCTACTTCATTGGTGTTGTGTCAGACGAAGGGCTACCAGTACTGACCTTTGAACTAGAAAAGTCAGAGTTCAACTTAAATTTATGTAAAATAAATACATTTTCCATACTTTGTTATAGATATTGTCATTTTTAAATCGATATAAATGCAAGCGTGATTAAACAAAAAGAGTAACGGAATAAAATATAGTTTTTTAGAACACACTCGTGGGCACCACATGTGGTACTCGGGGGCCACTTGGTGAACCCTGTTCTAGATAATAACGTCTGAAAATGTCCAAGTTAACCAGGTGTTCTGCAAAATTCACAGAAAGGTTATACTGAGGTTTAGGGTGCTTGTTGCAGGTTTTTAAGTGGCTGACCTGCTGAAACTATTGTTACCTTCAGAATAATTAAGCAGTTATAATCAACCAAGTGACCTAATTGTAAATTTTCAACTCACAATATACAAAAATCAACAATTTCAGTTGTAGGTTTGTATCATAGTTTGCACTCAGTCTCCACACTTCTCTTGAGTATTTTTCTTGTGAGAGTGGATCTTAATCAGAGAACCTCCTGCTGTTAAGACATTAAATCTGCGATGTCACTGAAGGTCTGGACCAGGTTCCTCAGACATTCAAGGTCTGGTAGAAAAATCCTCAGGTAAATGTATCCATTAAACATTTAAAAGAGGTAGTGTTCACAAATGAATCATCACTAGGCTTTGACAAAAGTATTGTCTGCTTAATTAACACTCTTTAAACTTTTATTTTTAGTTTCAACAGAACATATCCTGTCAACACTGTTCAAACTTTAATAAAACACTCACATGAAAATAATAAGATTTTTCTTTCAGTTCAATCACAAGAGCTTGTGACTCAGCTGCAAGATGTTTTATCTACAGTACTGGCACTCCAAACAATTTGCTGTTTTTCCTTCTCCAATTCAGTTGTGAAGAACCTCTCAATGCCACTTGTGAAATTAGAGTTGAGAGCAGGTTGTGAAGGGACCTAAATGCAGTGTTCAAGTTCCAAGAGGAAGGCCAGTGAGGAGGAAATACAGTTTTATTGTAACCAAATTAAACAAAAATAAAACCGCCTGAAGACTGACTGACACAGATTGAGGTTAAACCAGACAGCTAATCTAAGGCTACGTTCACACTGCAGGTCTTGATGCTCAATTACAACTTTTTTGCTGAATTCAGATTTTATTCGATGAGGTGGCCGTTCATATTACTATTAAATGCGGCCACCATCAAGCTTCTGTCTGAACGGTTCAAGACCGCAAAGCGACCCGCATGCGCAGATAACAGAAGGAGACGTCACACAGCGGAAGTAATAGAGAATGTAATTGTTTCTAGAAGTGTTCAATAAAGTTTCGTTAAAAAAATTTGAAATCAAAAATGCGGAGACATCACTCCTTGTTATTATTAGAAAGTCTTTTATGGAGCGTTAACTGCTACTGCTGTGTGTGGATGGGTAGTAAGAGACAGGAGAGTGACATGAAAGACAGATAACATGCGACATGACCGTTCAGACTGCGCTTTTGACGCTTTGAAAAATATCCGAAACGTATCCAAATTAGTACCACATATGGCAGTGCATATGTGGTACTACAACAATATTTTTTTGGGGGGTGGGGGGTGAAAAGATCAGAATTGGGACGCTCACATTGCCATGAAAAAGACGGATTTGGGTCGCATTTCCCTGCAGTGTGAACGCAGCCTAATTTGACACAATATCAGAAACTATGCAGTGGTGTTAATGTGGAGCAATGTTTTGACAATATTAGTTGTGATTATTCTACACTGCTTTTATAATTCAGTTTCTTCTGTCATCGCAAAGTTCCCGTCATGCTGAGATCAACGACAACGAGAGTCCCACCAAATACATCCATCCAATATATAACTGACAAGAACAGTTTTAATGAAAGAAAGTGATAGGGTTATTAAAGATAACCCCTTTTATCCTAGAATGAAAACCACACAACACAAGTTTTAGACATTTTCTATAGAAAAGGACAGATGAACCCAAACGGAGAACTGCACTCCCTGAAAAGTTTAGGATCGTCTGCGTCGGATCATCTCTGTCCTTCTCCCTTTATTATCACACATCAAAGAGGGGGTCAGGAGGGTTGGGTCAGGAGGTTTCAGGAATTTACAGCATGGGGGTTAAAAACGGTCAGGAGGTTAAAAGCAAAGAAGGAACCATTTGTTATTCCTACCTAGGGGTAAATACAACAAAACCTTCCTGAAAGCAAACTCTTAAAACAAACCAAATACCTGTAACTTGATAGAAATAAAATGATTACATTCACATTTTCCTAACAGAAAGTTAGCCTAAAAAATGCTGCATTTTAATTTTAATATTTCACACATTCCTATTGTAACAATGGCAGCAATTGAATATATTGTGCTTCTCTCATTTTTATTGGAAAAAAGGGGCGAAATGGACTAATACATTATAAATCTGGAACAATGCTACAAGGAAAAAAGGAAAAAATCTTTAACAGAAATCTGCACAAAAAACTGACAATCAAAACAATCTGGTACACACAGTTCACTGCACCAATTTCTACTTTTGTAAGTAAAAGCAAGAAAGAACCTGCCCATTGGTATTCTGGCCTCATAAACTGGAGAAATCTTGCAGATTTAAGTTTTTGCTGCCAAAAGAAATAAAACATGTGTATAAAAATATTTACATCCACTATTGAAGAAATACTTCAATTTCCTTTCTTGTTTTGTTAATAATCTATTATTTTTATTAGGGCTGTCAAAATAACGCGTTAATTTGGATTAATTAATTTAAATAAAATTAACGGATTAAAAAAATTAACGCAAATTAATCATATAGGGTAGTTCACTGCTATTGTTTTCATTCGGGTTTTTTCGCGCCTGCGCGCCGGACTGGAAGGCAGAAGGCGAGCACAGCGGCAGACGCCAACAGAGCAAACAACAAGTTCTCGACGTATTTTTCTTCTTTAGGTAACGCATCACAAGATCGTTTTAAGAGTAAGTTGATGGTAGCGCTGCTCAACGCGTTCGTGTGTATCGGCCAGTGGACGGACGGAGAAAATGCGTGACAGCTTCTGCGGTGGCTGACGGCCGGCGGTGCACGAAGGCGCTTGGCTGCAGGGCCGATTGACGCCGCTTGCGGCTTTAATTATTTAAGCAGAACAATGACCAGTGCAAAATTAAGTTGTATTTACCGGAGATGAAGTGTAGACTGCAAATTCTTTCGGGATATGATGGCTCCCAGTCCATTGGGATTTTTTTGCCTGGGTCCTTTTTCACTGAAAATATCCATTTCTTTCTTCGTCCTTCGGTAAACGAAAGAAACGTACATCCAACGATTTGGGATGCCTCTGTGTGGCATAAACTAAAAGCACGCTCTAATCCCCCCCTTTTTGTCACGGTGTTTGGCGAGAACAGTCCTGTTTTTGCCTACCGGCGTAACCCGGAAGTAGCGCGGACGTCACTTTACTGTTGTAAAGTGTTGATATTGAGGGGAGTGTTCATTTATTTTCATTGTGTCCCCTACGTTACTGTGTGCCACATATGCCACAACGACACATGTTAAAACGTCTGAAGGCATGAAATGTGAATAAGAATTTTTGAACTTTAATTTATCTAATGCTGATTATTCATTGAATCATTTGAATTTAAATATTTAAAATACTTTCATAGCAAAAATTATATGCCATTAATTTAGATTAATTAATTACAGAGTATGTAATTAATTAGATAAATTTTTTTAATTGATTGACAGCCCTAATTTTTATACATTGAACTGTACATTTGTGGTAAAATTAAATTGCATTCAGATATGAGAGTTTCAGTTGTTTTACATGTGTTTATACTTTTTTACATAAATTTACACATCTTCTTTGAATTTAACTTTTATCCTTACATGTAACAAAAAATTACATTATTTTACATCCAAGTTTATATTTAAATAACTGTACAACCTGGTAAACACTAAATTATTTATACTGCATATTTTAAAACCATTAAATCATATTTTATACTTTCTTTTTAGCATGACAATATTTTCCTAAAAGAGACAAGGATTAAATTCTATTTGTTTTGTTTTAAAAAAAAAAAAACTAAACTTTGCTATTCAGTTGAGCAACACTGTCTCTGGGTGCGAAGGTAAATTAACGACCACCATCATTAAAACAACTGAGTATTCATCTCAGCATATCGTCACGTTCTCTAGGAGCTTATTAATCGCAATCATTACAGTTAAGTGAACTGAAGTGGGAAACATCTAAAACAAGATTCAGCAAACGAGGGCATCTTGCAAAGTGATCACAATAAAAACAATTATCATCTGTGTTTTTAACAGCTGTAATTCAGCAGTAATGATGAAGTCTGCTGCCAAGGTGCTTAAATAGCTTTTTTGATATTTAAAACTGACATCAGCAGGGCCTGTTTCCAATAATGACAGCAATTCATAGATTCACAACACAGTTATGTTGTTGTTGTAAAACCTCAAAATATCACAAGAATTGCAATTTTTGTTCCTTAAGCGTTCCCCACTTCACCTGGTGACCTTCTCCATTATCTTTTTCTAGTCCTCTAAGGATCTGCGGATGTAAGCTGTCAAACAGGCCGGTGTCCAGTCAAAGTGTATCACTGTCTGCCCGCTGTCACTTTTGACCAGTTGCACTACAGTAAATGTATTACCTCTCTCTCTCTCGCGTTGTCTATGAATTAGGATGTTTTCCTGAGAAGGCTTGTACAGGCATATTTATTTAACCAAGATGTCATTCAGTGACACGTGTTCTTTTCTGTCTCTCTTTCTATTCAGGTGGCTATTTAACCTGACAACCTGCACTGTCTACGCCTTTTGTGGTGTTTTGTTTGGCTTGTGCAGTCTGTCCAACCTCACGGTGCTCTCTTGTGTTTGCTGGCTCAAGGTCTGCTGTCCAAACTACGGTAATCAAAGCACTTTTTATGCTGTTTATTAGTCATCCATATGGAAAATATCATAACCAACAAAACACTACATGAGATGATAGCGATTAAATAAATAATAAAGTAAAGGCTGTCCCCAAATAAAATAAACAAGTAAAATTAATACATATCAGATTTTTGATATATGATTTTGGACAAAGATATGTAATATAAATTACCTTTATTACAGTTTGAGCCAAATCTTATAAAATGCTTATCTTTACTATGCATAGAAAATGTTGTGAGATGATCAAACCAAATACAGTATGTAGTGGAGTAGTGAATTTTTTTTTCTATTACAATCTACCAAACCCATGTGTTACGTCTGCTTGTGGAGACATACAAAGGGTTGTTTTGAAACCAACTGTATTTGTCACCCTTGAGAGCAAAGCAGCACCTTTTCATTTTCTGTGCTGATTAAGGTTTAGCTCAGAGTTTCACCACACACCCTGTTTCACAGCTAGACAAACTGCGAGCATATCTCTAGATGTAAACAATCCATCCTGGCAACCTTCAGAACAAACACCAGGTTGATATAGACAACTTGGCACTGAAGTGCATTGGTGTGAAACACAGCTTTGCAGTTGTTTTGTACTCTAAGTTTAAGCTGGATAACATGTTATCAAGTAAATGTGTTTAAAATTGTTTTTTTTCTGTCTTCTCAACCAGCTAGTAAATGACTAAGGACACTAACCATTCTATGCTCATTCATATTAGGCTTACACCTTATTCCTCTGCAGTGATGCCCACAGCTGGTTCATGTAATTTATTTACGTAAGAATGCACTCAATGTGAGTCAGAACACACCTACAACGAATAAATCATCTCATTTCAACTGATAATCAAAGTTTCCACAAATACCTACATGGTCCCCCAGTGTGTTTCCACAGCTCCACAAGCAGACAGGTTATCTTCCTATTGTTGTGCCTTGCACACATACCTGCACCCACTCATGTCCTGATGACAGCCAAAAATACACAACACATTGAAAAAAGGTGCGTGGTGATGAAATAAGGACTTTAAAAACTGCCGTGCAAAAAAAGGTGTCCGACCACTCTAACAGTGCATTTTTTTAAACGTTGCTCTACAGCCAATGAAGCAGGCAGAAGAAACAACACTGCGTCGAACACAGAGGAGAGAACAGAGAGATGCAAAAACATTGTCATTCTATATGTGTCAGGAGTTTCCAAGAAACTCAGGAGAATTTTATCCAAATACAACAGACCAGTAAATTTCAAGCCTAATAACACTCTCAGACAAAAACTGGTTCATCCCAAAGACAGAAAACCCAAACCACAGCTGAGCGGTGTTGCAGCGAGGGCTGCTAAGACTCCTACATCGGAGAAATTAAATAAACGCATGGGACAGCACAGGAGGGCCAGCAGCTCTCCTATGCTGTATAACAATGATGTCCAGATTCTGGACAGGGAGAACAGACGGGTTAAAAGAGGGGTAAAGGAAGCCATCTTGGTCAAAAGAGAAAAGCCATCACTAAACAGAGGCGGTGAATTACGTTTCCAACTCCCCAGTGTTTACAGCTCGGTCCTCCAATTTATTCCAAAGAGATTACATCAGCAGTCTCGTCCTGATTCAGTTGACCAAGTACTTCACTCACACCAAGCAATGGCTTCTAACGACCCAAGACAGTGGCGGGTAGGTCATTGATTTGCATCTGCCTGAGAAGGTGCCTAGGAGGATGGGCCTCTGTGTCTTTTAAGAACAGCAGCGCACCAACTACAGGTTGCTCAAGTGTGAGCCACTAGAATTGACAAAGACTCCTGAATAGGTGTCACAATGTTTTCAGAAAAACTGAGTGAAAGTCCGGTTGCCTCCGATTTAAGCCGTTTTGTTGCTGCTCTACTTATGCTTCTGTTGGATGTAATCCTTTCAGTGTGCTGCTTTCCCTCGTTGTGTATTTGTCCAACAACGTCCTCTGGTAATTCCAATTATTGAAATTGTAGAATTTCCTCGGTGCACCCACTGGAATAGCCTGAGATACTTACTTTTAGATCACGGTTCATGCTATTCAACCAACACCTCAGATGCTGACTTTGTTTGTTCATGAACTATTACTAAGTTTCCTCATTGTTCATCAGGCACAAAAGTTAACCATTCTGACAGAAACAAGAAGGTGGTTTTGAATAATCATTTTTAAGGCTAAGCAAAGAACTCAGTGTATATTCTGACATTTAAATTTGCCAGGTTATAAACAGAAGATAGGTTTAAGCAATTTGAATGGACAATGGATGTGTCCAAATTCAGGGGCTGCATCTTTTCGAAGGACGCGGCCCATGTAGACTGGGTCCTTCGATGATTCGCGAAAATGAGAAGGCTGGAAGAGATCATTTGTGAAACTGGATGGTTTAGCCTTCACCAGCGATTCCCACCTTTACCGCAGCATCTGTTTCTTAGCAATCATGATGGCGTGAAGCTGAAAAAAACGACGCCCAAATGTTACCCCTGCTGTCTCCACCGTAAATAATTATTCACGGTTTTTATTTTGCCCCTTACATATTCTGGATGACTTATATTTTTGTTTTGTGTAAAATGTTCTTGTTTTATTATCTTTTTATTTTATCCTCATTAAGAAAGAAGCCATTTGAAATATCCAAAGTGACTGTTATGTTTAAAGATCTACAAATTTTAACGCTTGTTAAAATTCATTGACGACAAATACTATTATTTTAAGTAATTAGTACAACTTTTAACAACTTAAACACTAATAATAACTTTCTGAAGAAAGTTCAAATCAATTTATCTTTCCACAAAATAATAAATTAACCCAACATTAATATTAGATTAGAATCAAGCACCTGGGACTGTGATTAATGGGGTAAGATTATTTTCCATGGAAACAGACTATGATTACTAAAGAAACTCTGGCATAATTTAAAATAAGATTTCAGAATAGCAGAAAAGTGTATTTCTTCTTTACCAGAGAAATACATATAATTCTAGTCTTCAATAAAGCTTTCGTTAAAAATTACTGCCGTGAACATTTCCCCAAGAGCCCAGCAGGAACACAAGTACAAAACTGAGTCTTACACAGTGCATTGAAAAGGTGTTCCGATCTCTCATGTGGGCTATAAATCTAGTACTGCATATGACCTGGAATAAATCATCCCTACTGTAAAAATGTTTGTGGCAACGTCAAGATGTGGCAATCGTTTTCTCATCAGAGTTGATGGGTTGATGGATGGAAGACTTGAGGCTGGTGCGTGGATTCACCTTCCAGAAGGGCATAATCCTTAAAAACACAGCCAGAGCTAAAATAAAATTGTAGATTTCATTCTAGTTTGGACATGTGTTAGAATGGCCAGGTCAAAATATAGACCTAAATCCAATTAAAAATTCATGGGAAAGAAAACATTGTTTGAGATGTTTTTTTTTTTTCTTCTTTTCTTACTGAGACTAACCTGGCAAGCCGGATTGATAATGCGTAGCACTCTACATTCCTCTCATTATCAGTCATGGACTGCGGCAATCAAATCCGTTCAGGGAAAGGGTGGACATTCATCAGAACTTTCCGAGCTGGAAACGAAGCAACACCTAGTGCCCGCCCACCAAAGATTGGTTTAAGGCAATGAAATCGTAAGCAGCAGACAGGGTGGTTACACATCGCAGTTCAGCGGCTGGTAAATGAATCACGCTTCATTCTCTATGAATTCTGGGAGCACAACAACGTGTGCAAGAGCCACCTTCAGACCATCTACAGTAAAACCTTCCAGAGGGGGAACTCCTGAGACCATTACCACCATGCTTGTTGCTGCTTCTTGGCGGGTCCTAAACATTAACTGAAAGCTCCACAGCACCACTCATCAATCGTCACCAATGGGTGTGAGGAGCAAGCAGACACCTTGCCAACACATCGCCAGTCCACAGAAACACCTCACACTCCTAAAACTAACGTCACTTGTGAAGCCATGCTGATTAGTATTTATGACTTCCCATGTTCCTTCAAAGTTCAGCACTACTGGGTCTGTTTACGCTTGTACAAGAAGAAGTTCTTTAACCCTAAAAGCTATGAGCTCATCGGTAACCCATGCGATGGTGTGATATCGTCGCTGTGGTTGCCGGGACATCAGCCAGAGCTGAGCCGAAATATTAGTGTGCTTGTTTCTTCTTTTTAAGGACATTGGACCAATTATGTTCTGGTTTTAGGATAATATTCATAGTTAGGTTTGGTTTGAATTTAGATTTTTTTATTATTGTTGTCGTTTGCATTGAATGAGCGTCCTCGTTAAGATAAAACATTGTGTGAGGCTGAAAGAGAGGCGGTATGAAGCACTTAGAACTACACTGTATCAATTGCAGTAGCTCCAGGGAGCTCATTAAACCATATTTCTGTAGGTTATCTCTTTAATGTGTTTAACTGAGACAATGTCTCAAATAAAGATGATATTTTTGTGAAAAAATGAAAATGTAAACAACAGGTGCCATGAGAAACCACAACAAGTTACACTGGTTTTTGACCAATCTGTCTGGAGGATTTGATTGAATTTGACTTTGTAAAGTGCCTTGAGATGAGTGTGATGTGTTGTCAATTGTCGCTATATAAAGTCAATTGAATAGAGTTGAACTGAATTGAACAGGTTAAGGCACTTCTTGCTGTTGTTCTCTCAAAGAAGAAATCGTGGATTCTGACAAAACAAATGTGATAACAGCATCCACGCGTGTCCTTCTGCGCTGTCATGATTATTCTGGTTAGGCTATGGGCTCGACAGCTCTTGCTTTCGTCACAGCTGGTATGTTCTGCCTTAAACTAATACTGCAACGTGATTGGCCCAAACTGTTTTTGGTTCAGGCCCAAACGATTGAGATGGGAGCAGGACAAGACGGATTGTGTGTTTTTGAATGCACAAATAGCACAGGAATTTAGCTTGCATCAAAGGTTTTACGGAAACTGAGATGTTTTGCAAAGAACAATGGCAATTTGTTTTACATGTGTTGGTGCAAAACCGTTAGAGACAGACCCCACAAAATCTACAACTGTAACTACAGGAAATTGTAGTTCTACAAAATATTGACTCAGGGGGCTTAAATTCATATGCACACCACACTTTTTAGATTATTTTGTGTGTAAAATCCTAAAAACAGTTTTTTTTCCCACTTCACAGTTATGGGCCACTCTATGTCGGTCTATCAGATGAAATCCCCAATATATCCTCATGTGTACGTTGCAGTGCATAAAGGAGCAAATAAAACACGAACTCCCAATTAAATGAATTGATGATTCTGGTTGTAATGTGGGCTGCACAGTGGCGCAGTGGGTAGCACCGTTGCAGCAAGAAGGTTCTGGGTTCAAATCCAACCCTGGGTCTTTCTGCATGAAGTTTGCATGTTCTCCCTGTGGATGCGTGGGTTCACTCCGGGTACTCCAGCTTCCTCCCACAGTCCAAAAACATGACTGTTAGGTTAATTGGCTTCTCTGAATTTGCCTTAGGTGTGAGTGTGTGTGTGTGTGCATGTTGTTGTTTGTCCTGTTTGTCTCTGTGTTGCCCTGCGACAGACTGGCGACCTGTCCAGGGTGTACCCCGCCTCTCGCCCAGTGAACGCTGGAGATAGGCACCCGTGACCCCATGAGGGATTAAGCGTGTCAGAAGATGGATGGATGGTTGTAATGTGACAAAATATGTAGAAGCCCATATATTATGAATTCTTTGGCCAGATTCTTTACATTTTCTGCAATAAAAGATTTTGTGTTTTTCTAGTTTTATGGCAACTAATATCCATCAGAATCAGTCCTCCTGCTGGAGGGCGTCGATGACTGCAAGACGACTGTTAACTGCTGTTAAGTCAATAGTCTTCACACCGGGGTAAAGAAAAATACGTGCAAAAATGTGACGCATGAATGACCTGTGTTTACTAGCCTAGAGGGCATAAATATAGTTCTCATGAAATATACATATAAGAATAATGAATCAAGAATCAGAGCAACAGAAAAGTGAAGAATGTAGTCAAGGAAACTAATTATAAGATCAGTTGATGACATTCACACAGTTAATTACTGCCAGGATTAAGGTTGTTTTACACTGATCTTGTGTAATGCTGACTTTGAACCTGACATTCAGCTTTGTTTTTAAGGTTACTTTTATATACTGCTTTTCAAAGGAGCACTTGGGTCATTTCCATGCCTAACAGCCAATTAGAACTGATACTCAATTCAGTTGGGGTTGCAACCATCTTTACAAATTAGGCTTCAGAACGCTGTTTCTCAATTTTACCCAACCTTTTACACTAAGTATTCACCTCCTCTGCTGTGGTGATGCTGACATTTCCAAGAACGCCATCTAGTTCTTCATACCAATGTCAATTATATTTATATAGCACATTTAATACAGATTCCTCTGTCCAAAGTGCTGTACACAGTGACAACAAAATGTATACAGTAAACATGTATATACATACACAATCACAAATACACAAAATTTGAAAAGTTAAAAATGATAAAGTTCAAATACTAAAACACTAAAAGAAAAATGATAAAATAATCTGCTCAGCTTGAGTTAAAAGCCAGTGTAAACAGGTGGGTTTTAAACAAACATTTAAAAATGCAAAGGGACCGGGCTGTTCTAATACGCAAAGGAAGACAATTCCAGAGTCTCAGCGCCCCCACAGCAAATGCTCGGTCCCCTCTACTTTTCAGCCGTGCTCTTGGCACAAGCAAAGTCAGCTGATTTCCTGATCTTGTTGATCGAGCTGGAACATGGACAAAAGCTCGGAAAGATAGAGGGGAGCTAACCCATTCAAACATTTAAAAACCATTAACAAAATCTTAAAACGAATACTATAGCTGACTGGAAGCCGGTGCAGTGAAGCCAACACGAGTTATATAATCTCGCTTTTTCGTGCCTGTAAGTAAACGAGGCGCAGCGTTCTGAACTACCTGCAGGCGATGAATGGAGGCCTGATTGAGCCCACAATACAAAAGGTTGCAGTAATCCAAACGACATGTAATGAAGGCATGAATAGCATGCTTTAGAGCAGCATGAGGTAGATACCTCATGCCTCATGACTACTCACGTTACTAAGCAAACGCAACTGGAAAAAGCTAGATTTAACAACTGCGCCAAGGACATTTGACCTTTTTTTTCTCCTCCTCTACCTCTGTTGATGGAGTTGTTTACCTACAGTGTTCTGCTGCATGGGTAATTCCCACAGCCTTCATTTTCAGGCATTTTCATTGGACATTTTCAACATAGACTTTGAAAATGTCCATGTACTTGCGAGAGCTTTTTTATTGTCCACTTAACCAATAACCACAGGGAATTTCTTCTGGCTGTCTTGTCAAGCACGTTTCTTTTGGTCGTGTTTACCCACAACACCAAGCATTGTAGTCTAATTTATGCATGTGGTTCAGCTGAAGCAGAGCATAATCTACTGTATGTTTTTAGTTGGAGCAGAGTTCACGTTTTTGATCAGCACCAGAGGTTTGCCGCATATTCCCACACCCCTAAACAGACCAAACTATTCAACAAGACCAAAAACAACTACAAACAAGTTCTGTTCTACATTGATGGTGTGAATGCAACTTTAGAGTAAACCCAAAGTTTAAAGCTACCACTTGCCACTGAAAGGCAGCACGCAAGTTAAAAGAGAACCTAAGAATGATAGAGATATTGTCTCCAGAGGAGCAACAGGAGTTCTGTTTGCATTAACACTCTTATACAGTCGACACAGATATACTTTGGGATTTGTAATTGTGCAAGCAGCTAACATACCAGCCCCATGGTGTTTGTGCATTGACAAGGAAAGCGATCAAAGCAGTGCATTTTCCAGAAATGTAAACCATTTTGCCACTTTGGAAATATAGCATTAAATTGTGTTTTTCTGAACCAAATCTTTCAGCAGCACAGACTGATGAGATAATTCAAAATACACTGTTGGGACTTTCAAGAACACTTCCATGGGCCACATGTTTCTGCGTCAGATTTTCCAGGAGCTAACTCTATTTAATTTTTTTAGGACTCATCAGCTTTTTTCCAAATTGCTCATTAAACCTTTCCACCAGCATTTTAGGTCTACTTGAGGTAGTGGATGGTTTGTTACAGTGTCCCTTAATGACTCTAATGTTTAAATATTAATCAGGATTGAAATTTGAAGTATGGAACCTCCATCTAACCTAAACTGTCTCTAATTTGATTTTATTTACTATGTATACAAATATACTCAGTTTTATCTAAAATAAACAGTCATTACTGCTTTCCTGAATGACAGGAATTTGGCAGGAACATTTTGTACCAAATAAGATCCAGCTAGATTGCCTCAAGCTATAATTTAGTTTAAAATAATTTAATACACTCTCAGCTGTTGTGTCAGAGTTTGGAAGTGTATTGGGTAAAGCCACACAGTTAATAAGTCTAATTCTTTATTACCAGTTCCATCTTTCTAATCTAATATTACTAAAAGATCTGTTCTTACTTGTGTAAAAGAGCATTTAGAAAGAGTTTCTATATAATAAATATGTAAAATGACAAATGATAATTTAGCGGTAACACACAGGTTGTATATTTCTGAGTTAGGCCTGTTTGAAATAATACAGTCTTTTCCAGAGCGAATGCTAGTCTTCATCTGAGCCTTTAGAATATTTTTACTAGGATCCATCTAAAACAGGTAAATAATAATTAAAAAAAAAGTCCAACTCACAAGATGGGACTGCTTTGCGAGTAAGAGAAGATACTACATTAAAGCAATATTTGGGGAAAAGCTAAGAAAACTAAAGTTTTTTCATAAGGTGTTTTAAAGACCAAAAAGAATAATAATTTTAAAAAATTCCTCACAATCTTTGTGCAAATACACTTCCAATTATTGCTATGATATAACATATCCATTATTAAATAAACTGCTTTTATACGTCAGGTACATTAAGTAGTGTGATTGTACCACTGAGCACTACATAATAATAAATGTCATTATATTATTTCCAAATATATGAATATTTATTAAAGCTCTGCAAAGAAGACAAGAATAGCTAATTACATGCATTTCAATTTGATCCTAGTTATAAAATAAGGCAATTAAGTTCAGTTTATTAGTCCAATTGGTAAAAAAGTTTTATATCTCAGTAAACACATTCAAATATACATTTTTAATCATTTCTCCTGAACATGCAACAAGTAACAGTGGACAGTTGTACTGAATAACTTTGTAGTGTCGCTAGCTTTACAGTTACATCACTCATACTAACTGTGCATGTGATCACTGCTGTATGTTTGAGCTTTTTGCAAGAACAAACTGTGACAGACTTCATCAAATGTACCACTGAGATGAAACAGGACAAGCATAAGCAAAGTCTGTCATCTGAGGTGATAAGAATACCATTAGTGACTTTCATCAGCGCTGTTTCAGCGCTCTGAAACCTGCCTGAAATTCTTCAAACAGCCAGACACAATCCACAAGAAACTATTTCTTCAAGAATTTGAGACAAGAAAAGAAGCTCAGAAATAAGGATGTAAGTTATCAGGCATCTTGATTAAGAGTAAGTTTCTCAGATAAAGGTTAAATTAGAACAAGAACAGAATAGAAATATCCTTTATTGTCCCTCAGTGCAGAAATTCAGGTTTAGCAGTGAAACAGTGAAAGGTAAACGGAAGCATGCAGATACACACAAAGGCAAATAAAGATAAAGTAATAAAACAAGACACTGTTAGTTAGGGCAAATTTACACCATAAAAAAGTAATACTCCACAGCTATTAAAAAGAGCATGCTTGGATTAAAATAAAATTATGATTTTTGTAAAAAAAAAAAAGTATAAAATGCGCATGTATATATTTGTGTATTAAAAAACAAGATACTATATGCTATACAAAAAATGAAAAAACTGCAAAAAAAAGCAGGGATATCAACTAATTGATCAATTAGATAGACAGATTCATATCTAAAATGGGGGAATAATTTGGTTTATATGGGGTCTAACATACAAGTTAAAGCTTTGAATGAAGCTAATATTTTTGATAGATCAGAAAGCTAAACTGGATCAAAATAATCCAAACACAAATCAGATTCTACATGTCTTTATTTAGTAGTTTTATGGTATTGGTGCTCCACCTATAACAGCTTAACTAATGCAATTAGACAAACGGTTTTATCTATTTATTTATTCTGGTGGCATTTTCATCTCCATGTTCCCCAAGCAAATTTTCATAATGATCTCAAATAATTACTTGTAGTCAAACTTAACATGCCTGACCTAAGAGTTTACCCTCAAATACTCATATATCATTGGTGGAATATCAAAACACATGACCCATAGTTGTTCCTGATTATGTTCTACACATATCCATGTCCATCTATTTGCACCACAGGGGTTCACAGAGCAGGAAGGGTCTGAACATATTTTATCAGTCAGAATTATCAATACGTGAAAGACTCTGTATATTTCTTGAAAAAGGATAATTACTGCAGCAAAAACCTGCAGTGGTCAGAGAAGATACAGAAAATACTGGAAACACAGAGCTAGCTGCAATGATAAGTTGCTTAACAAAGCTTCAGACTTTAGATCTCATATACAGTGGACACCTTGTTCTTCTAAAAACTGAACCAATTTTACACAACTCAACAGTATAAATTCAAATGTGCTTTCTGCTCTCAATTAAGTTCAACTCTTGCACACAATAATTGAAGTCTGTGTTTTCAAAGAGCTCCTCTTGTCTAGTTTGCAAGTAAACACGTTCTATAATGAAGTGTATAAAACACAAGAGACAACAAGCCCTATACATACCTTCTGAAGTGCAAATGAGCACAAATTATTATACTTTTATGAGACTTCAGGCCAAGGAACCCTGTGACATCCTGTTACCTCCAAGCTAGATTTAGTTAGGAATTTATAAGGCGAAGTACATTCTATTTAGAGTAATTTTGAAACAAATGGTATTTGTGACAAAAAACCCTGCTTTAACAGCACATCATAGCAAACAAATATACTGTATTTTAATCTAAAAGAAATCCCTGGGTATTGTGTTATTTATTCTGTTAGTCCTTCGCATCACACCCATACATAAAATTAGACAGAATTGATTTGTTGCCATGTCTGGGAGAGACCTCCTATACTTGCATCATGAAGCCAGTGATGGAGTGTGAGAGTTCACTGTTTTGAGCGTGTACAAAACCTGTGCGGGAATATTAGGATGATTCATTATCTGGGTGGCAGTCTTTCAGGGTGATTGGTGTGACATGAATGAGCCAGTGGTAGCAGTAGCAGTGTTTTCATGACTTGCAGTCACCATGCAGCAGCATCAAGCAGTTGTCGAATATGAAGCAGTACTACTGTTCTCATGCCTGACAAGAACCTCATCACCTCAACAAGAGAAAGCAAAGATAAGCCCTGGCATGATATTTTCTAACAATGGGGAGGGAATGTCAATTCCCTGGAAGAGTGTGTTTTAGAGGTTTTCAGGCTAAGATTAAATAAAGAAGGTTTAAAGTTTTGTCTTTTATAAACAGGGTTCAACAGTTTGGACAAGTAATGAAGTTTAAATGAAAGATCAAGCTGGAAGACTCACCCCCCTCGGTGCACCTGCTTCTACTGATTGCCTCGTCAAGCATCTGTGCACAGGCCAATTGCGTCAGGACCTCATCCTTCCAGTCCACAAGAATTTGCTTATAAGGCGCCCCATTCATGGATGCTCCTGCTCTTCAGCTGAGCTTCGACCCTCATCCACCCCATCTCCTCTTTCACGCTATCAAGCTTCACCTGACTATTTCTCCCCCTACAGCCTCCACCACCAGTGTTCGGACCCCAGGGAGAAGACTTCACTAATCCTAATCCCAAAATGAACATCCAATCATATAGACATTCACACCTTTCACGTCCGAGCGACAAATAACTTTTATAATGTATGTCAAAAAATTTCTCTAACTGCTTGTTTTTGTCTGTGTGAGGCTCTCCAGATTGAACTGTTTAAATTTTAATTCAGATGGCTGTATTTTAATCTGTTCTTTTTTCTGATAAGTAACTGAAACCAACACCAACAAAAATGCAATCTTTAAATATTTAAATAGCTTTCTTATACCTTTGTGTTGTGGTTGTTCTGCTCCTACAATATTTTTATCTCTTGCAAACCAGTCCAAGCTTACATGCATCACTTACACAACAACTAAAATTAGTATCTCTAGTTATCGCCCTATATTTTTTGGCCCTGGTTTGCTAAAACCCATTGGGAAAAATAAAGTTTTAATTGCAAGTCAAAGTTGCAATTCACACAATTAGTCATTGCCGCAATAAACTGCAGTTAAGCCCCAAATTATTCATTCTATGTTTAATTTCTCATTTTCTATGAGAAAAAAATGTCTAAAATTATTTGAAATCAAAATCTGTAGGGGAATATGATTATGTTAGGCTTAACTGTATAAATTTACAGAAAAGTGATAAAGGGCAATGTTAGCTTTTTTAATTTGGACTAAATTGGATCAGGTCTATTTTAACATCTAAGCTTAAACTTGTTAAATCTGGACTGGATTTAGTCAAAAACATTTAATAATTCACTCCTTGAGGACATGCAGCAGTCCACATGGACAGATAGGAGGATTGAATGCTAAATCAGCTCAACTGCTGGATCTTTAGACAGAAGAAAAACCCTAACAAACAGTTAATTTCTATGTGGCCATTTCAACTTTTCTTCTGGGCAGCCTGTCAAAATCAAGATCACAAGGCTTTATTGTCATTATATAGCCATAATAAAATTTGGTGAGACACCGGCCCAGAATTCACACATAACACACATACACAAATCAAGATATAATGTTCACGTTTATTGCACTGACAACACCTCCTGAAAAGCTAAAATGTGTGCGAATAGTCCTTAGCATCTGACAAGATTTAAACGTTCAACTCAAAAACACAGATTGCAGCCACTTGGAGTACAATTTAAATAACTTGTACTTGCATGATTGTACGAAACAAACTCTCACTGACAAGTCAAAAAGTGTGCAAACTGTAATTAGCAAAAATGTAAATGTTCAAGTTAAAGAACTGTGCAATTTGCAAGGATGTCCAAACATCACTCCCTAAGAAGCTAAAAGTGTGCAATAGAACAATAGCATGCGAGAGGCAGCATAAATAATTCTCAATAGGATCAAGAACCTTTGGAGCCAGCAGCATGTCTGTAAACATGTAACAGACTATGAACTGGGCTGCTGGTTTGATTCTCAGCAGGGGACGATAACTTCCACAGCTTTGGTAAAGAAGCTGTTTTTAAGTCTGAAAAATGGCTGAATTTATAAAACAAAAAGAGAAAATAAAACATGAATCTTCCAAACAAATCTGTTTTCATCTCATAACAATGGGGAAGATTCTAACCACAATAAACAATATTTGTCACAAAAACTTTTGTTATGTTACTTTAATCTTTTTCTAAACATTTAAGAACTATATAGCATAATGTGGGTCTGACAAAACAAAGGACTGTACTGTAGGTACTACTTAAGAGCTTTGACCTATTAATGTTTCAAATACTTACTAATTAATAGAATAAAAGAGTTTGAGGCATCTTTGCCAAAATAGTTGGAGATTTTCTCCCTAGTGGTGTTTAGTTCTGTATAAAAAGAGATTTAATCTTTGATGGGTCACTTGGATAGTTGGCGTTTTGTTCTCTGGAGTAATGTTCCACAACAGATAAAGGCCTGTAATGGCAAACTACACCTTTTCCACAGTAACACGCAGCTCAGCAAGTGCCACTGGGTGTAATCGCCTCCCCCACCCTCAGCTTGAAGAGTAAGAGGGGCTGACATCCTGCTGAAGAGGCTGTGTGGTGCCAGATAAGACTGTGTTCTCCTCTCTGAATGTGCTCTGAAAAAGCCCTTGCCTAAATCAATTACAGCCCAATGTGGTGAGGGCTGTAGCAGTGTTTCTCACAGAGCTTCTTAATCACAATCGGACTTGAGCGCTGCAACATGGAAGTGCTGCACAACGTCTCGTTTCACGCTATAGAAACTTAGGTTGCACAAAGCAACGTGTGAAAATTCAAGGTTGATACTGCAGAACCTGAGTGTCTGATTTGACATAAAAAAGGCTTACATAAGAATTAAATTGGCAAGAAACTATCCAAACTCATACACATTGAAATGCATTTGTTGCTTGTGTACCTGCAAAATATTTTTTTCTATTCTACCAAATGTTTAGCAAGCAGAATTAAAATGTCCCATTATAATGAAACTCCATTTGAAAAACACTGAAAGAACCTGACTACTCTGTGATTATCATTGGATTTAGTCATCCACTCAGAAGTTTCACATTCCTCTCTACCAGCAAAACTTACATTTTATAGACAAAGTTTAATAGACAGTCACTTAAGCTCTTTGTAAAGTCTAGACAAACAGTTGGATACGACTGTAATTACTGTGAATTGTTTGCACTTATCTAATCCATTGGCGTGTATTTTATAATTGTTATTTTTTATTTTCAGTGATTTTTAAATGATATCCACCCACGTAAGCTAAAGGCTATAGGCAAACTTGTTGGTATCATTATTAACTACACATAGCCTTTCAAAATTGAAAATACATAATGATTTATTTGACTTGTAAAAAAACACTCAAATAAATGCATCTAAATCCTGTTTAGCGACAGTACAATCACATTTTGTTACAACCACAAACTAAACTGTATTTTATTAAGATTCTATGTGCCTGAAAAGTGTGGCATCCATTTGCATTATGGGCCCCTGAGACGATACTTATCTGAACCACCTTTTGCTGTGATTAGAGCTGCAAATCTTTTGCCTTTTGTCTCTATCACCTTTTCACATGAATAGACTGAAATATTTGCCTATTGCTCTTTACAAAAAAGCTCAAAGATGGATAATTTTGGGGGGATAAACTCTGTGAGCATCAGTTTTCAACTCTTGTCACAGATTGTGAGTTGGATTTAGGTCTGGACATTGACTGGGTCATTCTAACATATGAATCAGTTTTTTATCTAAAGCCTTGCATTGTAGATCTGGTAGTATGGTTAGTGTTGTGGTCCGGATGGAAGGTGAACTTCTGCCGTAATCTCAAGGTTTGTTTTTTTTTCCAGTATAAAACGTTTCTTTCCATTATTGTCTTGTAATTAGCTCCACCCATCATCCAATCAACTCTGACCAGCTTCCCCATTTCTGCTGAGGAAAAACCACACAAAATATGAGACTGCTACCAAAATGTTTCACAGCTGGTATAGTGTGTTAGCACTTTGGATGTAGCACCATTTATGATCAGTTTATAGTTATTCAGTCAACAGATTCTCCTACCTGAGCTGTGGTTCTTCACAGCTCTCACAGAGTTACCATGAGCCTCTTGGCTGCTTATAGGATTATCATCTAGATCTGCAAGATTAGGCGAACACCTATGTTTTGGTGTGTTTCTGTTTTTGAATGGTGTATTGAACAGTACTCAGTGAGATGTACAAACATTGAAATATTGTTTAATTACCTAGCTTTTCTTTAAGCTTCTCCACATATGTATCCCTTATATGCACCTTGGTCTTCATGATGTTGTTATTTCACTAATGTTCTCTAACAAGCCTCTGAGGTCTTCACAGAACAACTGTATTAACACTAAGACTAAATACATACTATAATTACTCATTAGGTGAATACAGAAAGCGATTGATTGAAGTCGATTTGATTCAGGGGTTTTGTATCAAAAGCGGCTGAAAATATATGCATGTCACACTTACCAGATTTGAACTTGTAGAACATTTTCCAAACCATGTATAGTCCTCCCAGCTTTGAATAATGAACAAATTGTGTTGGTGTTTCATACAAGATCCAAACAAAATACATCTCGCCTTCTTTTTGCTTCCACCTCATAGAGCTCCTTCAGCGCAGTTATTTTCTGTCCTGTATTTGTGTTCTTAATAGTCAATTATTTATCCTCAATCTCTCACTACAGGTAACAAGTTCTCATACTGCCATGCCTCCCTGCTTGTCGCGGGCATCTGGTGCTACGCTGGAGTTTTTGCCGTGGGTCCGCTGTCAGGTTGGGGAGAGTATGGGGCTGAACCTTATGGCACAGCGTGCTGCATCAACTGGCACGCTCCCAACTACAGTGCTGCAGCTATGAGCTACATCATCTGCCTCTTCTTCTTCTGCTACATTGTACCCTGCACTGTCATATTTCTGTCCTACACCTTCATCTTGGTGACTGTGCGAGGCTCTCGGCAGGCCGTGCAGCAGCATGTGTCTCCGCAGAACAAGATCACCAATGCACATGCACTTATAGTCAAGGTAAATCTATAAGCGTGCTTTGTAGGAATATCCTTATTCTGATTTGATCAGCATTTGTTTCATGAGGAATGCCTTCTGAGTGTTTTCATGTTGCTTTTCAGCTTTCCGTGGCAGTTTGTATCGGTTTCCTGACAGCATGGAGTCCGTATGCAATTGTGTCCATGTGGGCCGCATTTGGTAAATCAACAGATGTACCACCAATGGCTTTTGCTTTGGCAGCCATTTTTGCCAAGTCCTCCACCCTTTACAATCCCATCGTCTATCTGGTCTTCAAGCCCAATTTCCGCAAGTCGTTGTGTCGGGATGTAGCTCACTGTAGAAGCACATTCTGTCGATGTATTTGTGAACACAGCTCTACACAGAAGGGAACGTGCAAGCAAACGCATCACATCGACGAGTGCAACTCTACAAGGTTGTCCAACGGGCTACCGGAGAACCACCGGACCTGCAGACACTGTCCTTGCACTGAAACTGTCACCGGTGCCAATGAAAACTTTACAGATTACAGCCCTCAGCAGACTGCCAGAATACTTCAAGGATCTGTGCACACCGAGGTCGCTGTCAGTCAGCTCTCCAATGAGCTGCAGAGCGACTTTCTTTAAAAAGAGGCAAATAAAAAGGAAAAGCTGCCCAATGCAAACAGCAACAAAAACAAGACTTATTGCAATTCAAGGTATAGACAAAGGATAAAGACTTATTCACTGGTGAAAAATATATTATTCTCAAGTTTAAATCTCGATTTATGCCTCAACTATTTAATACTGCCAAAAGAAAAAAGAAAAGATAAACTAAAAAAAGAACTCACAACAAAGATGATCAATTGTTAGATACAAATACAGGAGAATAAGCAAGCCAACCTGTCCAGAAGGTAAACTAAAGGTTTGTCAGGTTAAGGTAACAAGCATCAACAATTTCATTGCTCTGAACAATCAACGTCAAGGAAACAAGACTGAAGAGTCAAAATGCAAAATCAATTTACGCTGGACTAAGAGGGAGGAACTGATACTGAAACTTTCTACTCCCAAATCAACCCTTTATGTGTTTTTACAAGTACTGTAGTTTAAGGGATGATTGTGTTTATGCATGCCTCAAACTGAAGGACAACAGGGTTGCTGCTCTTATCTATATGTAAATTAGCATTGTGTCCGTATTTCTACAGGAGAACAACATTTTCAAAGCCCCAATTAATTTACCTACAATTAGTTGAACTTGAGGTTCATCTTTTAAATTCATGGAAGAGGTAAAGAACAGAGCAGGGAGGGAAAATTCAAGGTTTCAAAGCCATTAATTTCCTGTGTAAAAATTAACATTCAGTCAAGAGAGTAGCATTTGTCATTGTGCAGTGTTGTCTCTGAAAAGACTCCTTGGATGGCTGGTTTAACAGCTTCTATGGACCAAGATATGATCAATTTATCTACGTTTCATAGGTTTCTTTTTATACTTTTTTTCTTTTTACATATTAGAATTAGTGATTTGAAATTTCATTTTCTGCCATGAAATCAAGGATAAAAATGCACTATGAATACAAACAAATAAAATACTTTTTCATTCTAAAAAAAGCTTAGTGCAAAAGTAATGACATTAAAAGTCGGATGCAGATTTTCTAAATAAAGGTGTTGGAATTATTTATTATTCAATATATTACCTGCTGACAGAGTTTCAAGAAACAGAAGTTCTCATCTGGAGTAGAGCTAAGTGTTGGTCAGACTGGGTCCGTGAATTTCAGACTGAAGCAAAAGCAAACCTAAAAGATTTCATAGTTGGGGAAACAAATATATTAACTAATTATTAACTGATAGGCACACTTTGCAATTAAACATATTCAACTCTGGGCCATGAAACCAGGTTTCTTGCTGGTCAGTATGATGACTGGACCTTCCAGTGCTGTTTATATTTGCATGTTTTTCTTTAAACAGAAGACATGTTCAAGCATCTGAAAATTGGTCCCAAGGAAGAGCCAGACTTGTGGAGGTCCACAATTATCTTCTTCATATCTTGCTTGCTTGATATGTTTTGGATTTCCCCTCAGTCACACAGGGAAACTGTGTGGTAAAGACGTTACCTCCTACTAAAAACACAAATTTGTCCCTCCAGTTAACCCAATTGTTTTGAAATGATCAGAGTAATAACCTTTCTTAATTTGAGTAATGGTAATCTTATTGGGTGCAAGACCTATAACTTGCAGGTTTAGTGAAACACTGGCAACACTGCACTGTTGCAAAATGAAACAGTCTCCCTCCGCAATTTGGAGTTTGATGGCAGACCACTTTGGACCAGCAAGTTTAGGAGCCATGGAGTTACTTGTAAAGAAAGGCCACATTCATCCATCTAGATTAAATCCTTTATCAGAGAACCAAAAAGTGTCATCTGTGCTTTGTTTTGTTGTGACGGCAGTCTGAGCTCAGACTGCTGTAACCTAGAATGGACCTAGGTCACATGACCCAGATCCGACCCTCTCAAGCTACATAGGGGGAGTTTTTGAGAAGGACAGCCCGCACGGAGCATTGACACAAGTGCAGTATATTGACCTGAAAAATTATTTAATATATCTTAAATTAAGCTAATACTTGGGTCAAAACTTATACGGTGTTGCTTTAAACTTTTGACTTTATAGAAAGTAACAAAAAAATACAAAAATCTATCTCTGATTGTTCTGACATTTAGCCAATTAAAATCATTTCAGTAATCCCAACTGTCAGAGCGTCAGAATAATAAAAAGCGTATGTAAACTCATTGTTTTTACTGCATTCTAATCCCAGAGTTGATTGAAGATTTGGGTCAGGTCCTTTTGATGTTTCATCTTTTCTGTTTTCAATTTATCTTTGAAAAATGAAAGAAAGTAATTGAAAGATCAAACTTTGGGAACACATATTGACAAATGGAGTGCTGCTATTCCTCCTGGATAGACAGTGAAGAAGTGCCCTTGCCATATTCTACACATGAAAACAATAGTTCCCAGGATACAATATCAACAGAAGTTGATCATATGTCCACCATGTAAAAGATTGTGTTCTCTTTTGTGTTTTTACAAGTATTGTTAGTTGTTTTTTCTCTTTTCTCCTTGCTTTCACCAAAACATGTATGTTATAATTTTTGTAATGACTCATTCAATCTGTCTTTATATCATCAAAAGTAAAAACGCTGATATGGCATTTGCTTGCACCAGTATAACATTGTGGAGATTAGGTTGTATTCCATAGCTGAGGGGCTCAGTCTGACAACATTTAGCCTTAGTCCTATTTGAGAATGAACCGATCCATAAAACAACTCATTTATAAATCAACAATCACCAGACCAGAGATTTGGAATAAAACTCATTTAGGTCAATAGTCAGAACTACGCATAAAATCCGCCAGTCAAAAGGGGAAACATTTCAGATGTATCTGGCCGACCAAACCTAACTTCAGTGGTTTATGTCCAGTGATTTGATATCTCTCAAAGCATTGTATCCCCTTACCGCCCAAAAGCTCAGTCTTTTTAGAAAATACACACGTGTCTAAGTCTTGGCTTGAGGTGTTTACTGTAAAGTGCTTAAGATATCTGACTACCGCAGGTAAGATCTTGTCTACTAATAAGTATTTCACAGATGCTTTGCTTAGAAAAAGTATTTCTTTGTAAACAGGGTCTCCTTTTTAATATCCTAGAATTATAGTTATGCTGTTTTTTAAAAAAAGTTCCATGTTATCAAAATGAGGCAAACCAATGAAGAGTTCAGAAAATGAAGTGGTTTTTAACAAAGCAAATATTTGACCCAGTTTTTCGAAGAGGTCAAATCTTCATCACTCACAAGATCACAAATTGATTCTGACACATCCACATTTGTATTTGTGAATGTTGATATTGATGATGTTCCAGGAAGTTATTTTCCTTTTGATGGAAAAAAGTTACATATAGTGTGTTACTGATTTATTTGATTTAAAAAAAATAGGGAAACACGTTATGCTTATGTAGGAAAACAAATATATTGCCTTCATCACTTCTCTTGCCAACTGTTAAAAAAAGTAACATGAGATTGAAAAGGCTGTGCCTCAGCACTCGCCAACATTATCCAAATAAAAATGCTCACTGAGCATAGCTGAGCATGTTTGCCCAACAAGCAGTTTTGTTCTTCCTCCTGGCAGCATGGGTCATCAAACAAAGGCACAAAAAGATGTGCCATGTACAACAGAAATTAGGCCTGCTCGAGTGTCTGTTGTGGTTGACAGGCATGACTTTCGTAATTTCTTTACTTACTGTGTTGAAAAGGCAATGCTACAGTTCTGTGTAGTGTTAAAAAATTACCTGACTACAAAGTAGCTCCCATTTGATGTTTTTGCTTTGAGATATTCGCCTCATGTTCTGCCTCAGGTGCCATATAGCAGCCAAGTGACAGGCTGTAGTGAATTCTTTGTAATAATGTCAACTCGCCAGTGACTAGTTGGAAAAAAAAAATCTAACAAATTTAAAATTTACATCAAAACAAATACCCCTCTGAGGCTTTTTGAAACACTTTTTACACTTAGCCATGGGTTTGTGTGAAGAGACCTGGTATTAGCACGTAAAAATGTTCCCAGTAAGTAATACACTATTTGCACACTCACTACACAAGACCCTGCAGTGGAAGAAAAAACTTCCCTAAAAGATGTTAAGGGTTTCACACAAAACCTTTTAATGTAGTCTGCTTTGTCTAGAGCCCCATGAACCTTAAAGATTTGAAGACAGTTGGTGTGGAAGAATGGGTTAAAAATCCCAGCTACTAATGCATGTGGCTAGTTTCTTCATAAAGCATGAGTTGTCACAACATACTTTAGTTCATACTTCTAAGTATGAATATTATTAAAGTAAGCTATTCAATACTTATGCTCTGTATAAATCCACTTTATTTTCTGATTTTTATGTCTTTGTTTATGAGTCACTTGGGCTGCTGACATCCGTTGTGAAACATAGAGATTCATTTACAAGGAAAGACATTGCAACGGTTTCTTGTGTCCGCTGGTGTATGCCCAATGGCACATTTAGCTGGACAATCTAATGTACTGAGTACAAATTACTGGTAACTCAAAATGATCATTTCTACCTCTTTACTTTCAAAGTGGAGGATATAGACTATTGCGGCTATGACAACTTTCAAGAGTTGTTATAACCTGTCTTAAACCATTTTAAATGGCTGTGTTGTGACTCTGAAAGCCTTCGTTTCACTTTACGAATATATATTTTTAACTATATTTTAGTTAATCTAATTCTTACAAAGCCTGTGATTTTTATCAGTGATATGGTGGATGATTGTAGTATTTTTTGTAAAACATCACAGATATACCCTTATTGTGGACCTACCCAAACAGGAAATATCGCTGCATCCAAAAGGAGACATGCAGCAACACTTTGAAACTCTAGCCCTTCTGGAACGACTGTGCTGTCTTTTGTATGAAAGCCTTGCTGTTTCCAACCCTGAATGTGTTACAGCCCAAGGCAGGTATTTTTGCTTACTAACCCCACAACTAAAGTTGGTATACATACTCATGCTTTTGAATGCTATCTCAAAAGAAAACATGATGGAAGAGTAAAGGCCAACGAACATCTGTGGTCTTTTCAAATCAAACGAGTTTATTCTTTGAGTTTTCTGATAACGTCAGCTGAGACTTGAGTGTGAATCCTTTAAAACGGAGTTGTGAGACGAAATGAACGACGCCTCGGGCTGTCTGTAGCCTGAGTTTATTTCAGCTGACACGTGTAGCTACATGTGAAAACCTTGCTGCTGTTGTAAAAAAAAAAAAAAAAATAGAAAGAAAAATAGGCACCATTTGCAAAGACAAAACAAGCTTTTTCACAACTCTTATAAAGATGTTGCTGAAACTCCTTTCATCTTCAGCTTTTACTTAGCAGTATATATATCAATCAGCTCCAATTACATGTATGTTCAGGGTAGCAGCTCATTACTTCATCGTTTTCTGTAACCTCCAGAGTGAAATGAAAAGAAATTAGACACGTGATCCGGTATGGTACTTATTTCCAGGAAGAAAAAAAAAAAAACTAAATGATTGTACTTCTGTGATGTCTTCACTCTGATGGTGGTTTCCTGTTGGCTGGGATGTTGCAGAATAAGGAAATGATTGTAAAGACTTGAGGATCAGTGAAATGCGTCAGGCATCCAATGCTTGTCTGCAGCAACCAAAGGTTACAGTCACCGTCAGACTCTGTGTCAAAGCCAAAATGACGTTTTCGGACGTCAATATTTTTCTACCAATACACAGTTTAACATGAGAAGAATATACATATCAAAGACTTGGCCTCAAGCCCTGTGCTGGAAAGATGAACACTGAAACCAGGAAACACAACTGTGAAAATCTGCTTCTGATGTCTCTTTTCTACTCTCTTTTTTTTTTCAATCTTAAATGCTACAAATACCTAGGTGTTTATTCTGTATCATGAGCCATTCCCTCCTGGGTCATCTACACTGGCTTTACGCATAAAGATAATATAGTGTACATACTGTATATGGCTGCATGTGTGTAGATATGTGTTTGTAAAGAAGCCAAATATAGGTAAATACCATTTATGAATAACAGCCAAATTGTGTAATTAAGAACGAAAATGTCCTTTGCAGTGTCTTGAAATGGGTATGAAGGTTTTTTTTAAAATGTAGTTTCAGCTTAGCGCTCTCAAATTCAAAGAGTTTCCATAAATGTCAGTCATTAAGAGATTGTGGTGCATGTAAGCTGGCGGATTTGTGGGTTCGCTCTCCGCAGCTGGACTCTATTTTGCCTAAGCTTGTCTAAAATTTCCATGAGACTGCTAAGACGATGCCTCCATAAATGGAGGCAAACAGTATATTTGTATAAGGTCTCATTTGAGCTGTCGAGTTTGCTGTAATTGTTCAGTTCCAAATGTTTTGGTAGGCCGCACTCATTGTTCCACATCAGATATCCACACATTGAGTGTAAATGTACTATGCAGAGATACAATACTTTTCAAAAGTATTTTATAGTTTAAGTTACCACAAATATGAATGTATTTTATTGGGATTTTAAGTTCCAGACAAACACAAAACAGTGAATAATTCTGAATTGGAATGAAAATGATACATATTGAGGAGTGGCGTGCATTTTAATTTAGCCCCACGGAGTCAGTACTTTGTACGATTACATCAATTGAGGGGCAGCACTGTGGTGTAGCAGCCCAGCAATCGCCTCATATACTGAGGCTATTAGTTCAATTAGTTTGATTCCTGACCTCAGGAACCTTGCTTCATGGCTTCCCCTCACTCCTTTCTCTCTCTGTCCATTAAAAAATCTTTAGAAAATTTCTCAATTACAACTGCATGCTTTTGAGAAACATTTCATCACCTGCCTCCTCATCTATAGACTGATAGTTTTGCAAACTCTTTCTTTTCAAAATAGCTCATGCTCTGTCATGCTGGATGGGTAGACTTGTCGGTTTTTCAAGTTTTGCCACAGATTCTCAGTTAGTCTGACTTTGACTGGGCCCCTCCAACACACACATAGATATGTTTGGATGTACCACTGTAGCTCTGGGTGTCTTTAGCATCATCTATCATCATCATTCCTTTCAAGGATTTCCCTGTATTTATTTCCAACAAACTTTCCACCGACTTTCACCAGCCTCTCTGTAACAGCTAAAGAAAATAATTTGCACAGCATGATGCTGCCACCACCATGTTCCATAGTTTGAATGTTGTGTTAGTTTTTCTCCACACATTGTGTTTTCATGTAAGCCAAAAGGTTCTGTCTCGTGTTGGTCTCATGTTAGCAAAGCACATTCTTCCACATATTTTCTGTGTCTCCCACATGGTTTGTGGCAAAAGGCAAACAGGACTTCTTATGGCATCCTTTCAGCATTTTCTTTCTCTTTGCCACTCTTCTATAAAGGCCATGTTCGGCAATGCATGACTTCCTACTTCCTACTTCCTCCTCACAGCTTACCTTGGGAATCTTGAACGCGTCTTTGAAAACCCTTAGAGTGGACATCTCTTTATTGGTTTGACCTTTATCCCTGACCCGTCTGGTGTGTTCACTGGTCTTCACACTGCTGTTTGTTTACCCTCATTATTTACAAAACATTAAGGCCTTCACAGAAAAGCTGTATTTATCATGGGATTAACAAAAAAAAAATGTATATATATATTTTTTTTTTTACCAATTACGTGACTACAGGGGGCTGAATAGCAATGCATGCCACAGTTTTCAGAGTTTAATTTGTGAAAACAAATTTGAAAATCAATTTTTTTTATGTCCGGTTCAAAATTAGGTGCTGCTTTATGTGGGTCAAGCACATAAAATCGTTTAGGGGTTTAAGGGTTATAAAGACTTTTGGAAAGCACCGCAGTTGCTAACACCTTTAGCTACAATTTTCCTTCCACGGAGTCTACAGAGCCCACAGCATTCAGATGACAAATATGCATCCATGTCACTGAATAACAATAGGGGATTTTTCTTAACTTAATGTGATACATACTGTATGTTATAGCTGGATTTGAATTGAAAGAATTTAGCTTTCATTGTTATGAAATGCAAGTAACAACTGTAAAAACATTACATTACACTCGCCTGGATTGCTGTTTACTCCACAGAAGCCTAATTATAGCAAAATCAGAGTGCTGATATAGCAGTGTTTATGAAAAGCCTCAGGCTCTGTGTACCAGTCATTGTTCCCTGCATTAGAAAGTCAGCGGTTTTCAGCAGTGCAAGTAAAGACATCATATCAATACATTCGTTAAACCTATCCTCATTAAGTTTGAATATTATCTGTCGAGATTCAGCCTGAGAACAGGAACGAACCGACTTTCCTGGTTCCTTTTATGACTGCGAGACTCTGAATCAGCAGAATATGTTAAAACATCTAAACTAAAGAGTTGTTTATTTTTCAATGCGTGGATGCTCTAGGAGTCTAGGAGGTGTGACAAATCCTACACGGCCACTGTTGTTGGTGAAAAACAAACAAAAAAATTACCTAACAAAAGCAGAAAGATAAAAAGAGAATCTCACATTTAGGTAAATGAAGCAATTTGATGTGAAACAGTTTGATTTCAGCATTGCACTCTTTCTACCAAGTTATGCAGGCCTTCATCCCTGATTTCAAAGACACAATCAAGGGTGAATGTTATGTGTTGTACATGTACGTATGTCTATATATGGAAATGTTTATCTATATAGAGTTTCAAATTATATCACTTTGCATTTATTAAATTATTATGATTGTTGTCAGTGGAGTTACAGATGCACTGTGAAAATGTTTACATCTATTTTTTTGTTAAAATAAATATAAAGGATTATATGAAAAGTGTAAAATATATCATCCCGACTTTTAATGAACCGTATTAGAGTCCCTTAATAAACTCAATCCACAATATTTGAGGTTTTTGTGGCCCACTGTCCATCCATAGAGTGTCAGGCAGCCCTTTGGCAATCACTTCCTGTCTCCATGTGCTCTGATTGCAAAACTTTACAAGATAAGGCAAGTTTATTGGTATAGCACATTCCAGTGCCAAGACAATTCAAAATCCCATACATGAATAGATTATAAGAACAGAAAACCATACAGAGAAAGACACATTGCATGGGCATACTAAAGGCAGGCATGAAGTGTGTTTGAAGAGCCGCAATGCTTTTTGGCTCATATTTAGTTCCTATCATAAAATCAAATGTTACTTTTAAGCCTAAATATTTAGACGGTTGTCCTGGGGGAGAAAGCAATTCCCTGGAACTCTTTCTTCCCATTCATCCTAGTACTGTTTGCAAATGGGCAATTGTGTGATCATTTGCTTTTCATGTTTTCCTTAGAATAATGAGGTGGATATCCCTTTTAAAACGTATCTACATCTGGGCTAAAAGTTGGAGACTTCCCTGGCGCCCCTGGAGACTGCTACTTTCTCTCAAGAGAGACGGTCGTCTGGGGGGGGGGGGTCTTAGGCAGAGAACTTCTGCTTTTTGCAGCACCTTCTGAGGTGGAATGCAGACCTTCATGCTATGAACATTATTTTGCTGATCTCACAAACAATTGTATGTTGGATTTTACCTGATAAAAAAGTTCTACACATAAACATAGCTGTCCTGTATGTCTGTGTGCTTTAACCTGCTACTTGCAGCACACAGACAGCTTTCAAAAGAGAACTGTGCACACACCGCTGAAGTACTTAAAGCTAAATTTCATAATGTTCAAAGCACAGGGTTAGGTTTATTGACCAGGAGAAAGACTTTTTATTCTTGAAGTTCTGTCCAACACAATGAACTAGAACTGAACAAAAAGATGTTACAAGCTGATACATCAACAAGCCATATTAAAAAAAGTAAATGTGCCAGTGTTAACCAGTCAAAAAAAAATTGCCAAACAAGTCCTAAGAATTTGTATGCTGTTGAAGGTTTAAAATGTAAACGATTGAAGTTGAGAATTGAACTACCAATCTAATTAGTTACTGTATAGAGTGTGCAAGTCCCTCTATTAATGTGTACTGTCACGTTTTTATCACATTATAACTTTTATACACAACCATGAACTTAGACGTGCATCTCAATGAATGTGAATATTTTCAGAAAGTTAATTCAATTCATAAAGTGAAACTCAAAAAGATAAACACCAGTCGACACTGCCAAAAATGACGAAGCCTGGTGTAATAACCATGGTAACACCGAGCTCGATTGGCCAGCTGACTCGCCTGAATCGCTAATACAACTTTTTAATAATAATAAAGTAATAATACATTCTATGCAGTATTGTACACAGGAATATAAAGGCACCAGACCCAACAGATGAGCTTAAATTTGCTATTAAAGTAAGAAGGGATTACTGCACATCAAAGGTGTAATGGGCTAATTACCTCCATGGTATGTCCCACTAGTGCAGAAATTCCTGCTAAATATTGCATGGATTACTGTAGTGAGTGGATGTATTATACAGTTAATTTGCATATTATGTAGAAGGACGATTTGTTTGCATTAAAAACCATTGTTTTATTAGTCTGACATAATATTACATTTTTCAGAGGCAACATTGTAAGTTTTCAGTATACGACTCAATGAATACATACAATAAGAATTTCCTTTTTTGAATTGAACTACTTAAATTAATTACCTTTTTGATGATTTCAAACTTTATCAGCCAACAAATACATAATATGCTTAATAATTGTTGCTGTATGACAATCTATTCCACTTATTTATGTCTCAGAGGAAACCAAAAAATAAAGCACATGCTACAGTGTCATTGTGCACTCTACAAAGAAGCTTCTTTTTTATTATTTCACAACAGAGGGTCTTTGAAGTTTTTGTCAACTGTTGTAAAATGAGTTTGTGCAAAGTGAATATAAGGCGAAAGCTTGAAAGCAGCTGTCTCACACTAAAGCCTGAAAGTTGGCAAGCCTTATGCAGCCTTCAGATTGTTTTTTTCTTCTTTTTTTTCCTCCCTGAAAATGTTTATTTTTGCTCACTCAGTTTTTCAGAGTTTCACAGGTTCTCACTGTTATCAGAACCTTGAGCCCCAGCAAGGTGCTCTGGACAGCGCAAATATCAGAATCAAAAATGTACAAAACTACAACAATCTCTGAAAGCTAAGAAGTGCATAACCGGACAAAGGGAAAAATACAAACAAAACAATATGATATATATCAAGTTATCATTATGTAACAGGCTTTAATCCAATATGTATCAAAATAGGATATTCTGTTCTTAACTTAATCTTTAATCTGCAGTTCAGTAACATTTCTGAACTCGACCCAAAAAGTAAGCTCATTCCCACACTTCTTTGCAAAGATTTTTTTTCATAAATGATTGGATAAATAAATTCATAAATGATTCTGTGTACTTCAGCTTTTTATTTTGTCCTCGCACACCTGGCCTATTGCAATAATCCTGCAGATTTAGATATAGCTGGGACAGTTGCACCGTATGCAAACAGATGGATGTGATCTGCTTGCTTCACCTTAACAAGATGTCCCTGCTGAACACCATCTGCCAGAATATCTCCACTCTGCCAGGTCTGCATCAGGCCGGGATGGAGATGTACTGTGTGTAAGTGAACTTACTGCAGCAGCATGATGTCATAATGTGCTTGTCCTGAAATTAGTATTGGTGCATTGCAGAATAGCTTTATTATAATCTGTAATAAGAAAGTGATGAAATCTCATCCTGGCAACCTTCAGTTTACACATATCTACTGCAGTTCATTAAACTAAAGTTTCTCAATCATTTTTTTATGTTCTGTTTTACTAAGTAATCTATTGTGTGTAGTATATTGTCTCTGTTTGAATTTTGCTAGGTCTTCATTGCTGAGTGAACTATTAAAGGCACACAGCAAAGTGTAAAAAGGTTTTAGAAGTGGTAAAGTTTGAGTAAAAGCAGAGTTAATTTTACTCTATGTGCAGTTATATTCTTGTGCCAAATAGTAAGGGTTAAAACTAAATAAAACAAAGGTTTTTAAACAAATCGGAGGGTGTTACAATAGAAACCACCTAACTTTGAACTCCTAAAGTAGATGTGACTAAAAGAGTAAACTCACTAACTCTCCCCCCCAGCACCTCAGGGTTTGAATCGAGTCATGTAGACAAGCTGAAACAGGATGTTCTTCCAGAACGTTTTACTCTTCACTTTGCTTTATGCCTTTGTTGTTTGAGATGGTATTTCATTTAATGTTGTTAATTAATGTTTGATACATTTTTATTTCTGCCTTTATCCGATCTGGGTCGATTTGTCCCAGGGGTTAAGTCTGTTTCTAGAGCCAATGGTAATATGGCACTGAAACACTAAAAAATGAAAAGGTTATTATTCATGTGCTTTGAACATGTGTGATTCAAACTGCAGGAAAGAGTCAGCCTCATTACTTTTTGAATGTTGACACCAGGCATCCCTTTCTCCTTTGGGTTAGTGAACAAAATAACATTCAAGGATTCTTCATTGATTTGGATCAGAAAAGTATCCCATGCGACGCTCTTGACATCGGTGGCTGCCTTTGATGGACTGTTCAGAGCACTCTTTCTCTCCTTATCCCAGGCTAGGATAATGAAGTCGGAAATACAAAGGGAAGCCTAAAAGTCGGAACAGAGAACACATCGACTTTGAGACTGTTAAAATGCCCCCAGGTTGAAAGTTTTCAGTAGGATTTAAAAAAAACGTTTTTGTTTTTTTTAGTTGTCCACTCATGGTGTATCAAAAGCAACATTCCTCATCTTTGGTGACGTAGTTGAATGGAAAAAATACTGGGCTGGCTGTTTACTATTCTCTGCTCTGCTCCATTTATTGGAATGAGCTTCACCTTGAACTCTGCCTTTCCCCCCGATTACCTCCACCAGTCCCACCTGTTAGCACACATTTAAAAGCCTGCCTTCCACAGCCATTCTCTGCCAGACTGTCTTCAATCCTTGAGTGCGTTGCTGTCTAGTGTTACCCCCAGAGTCCACATCCTCCGTTTCTTTCACGTACATTCACGTCCGACCGACGGAACAACTACGTTGTCATGTTAACCAATGAGAACGGTTCCACATTCTCCGTGACTACTCCGAACGTCACCGTCAGCGGGCCCACTCTCCGTCGTTCACATTAAAATTATTAAATAGCTTGAATTTTCTGGTCCGTTCTGGTCCGTTGGGCTCCGGCCAGGTCAACCTCTACAGTTATAATCGTAGCAAACAGAAAAAAATAATGTCAACAACCTCTGGATTTTCAAAGTTAAATAGTGTAAATAGTGATCATTAACCACAAATGAATTGTTTTATTTAAATATCGGATTCAAACCACTATTTTTGCACCATGTATGGATTCAGATTTGTTATTTCCATATTTAATCTGAAGCGTGATAATGCTCTCCAAATAAATTTGCATTCTGCTTGTAATGACGATGATCGCAAATGCTCTCCTCTGGCTCCAAGGACCTTTGGAGAGTGACCACGGGTGTTGTAGCATTTGCTTTTCACGGACTGGACTGGAACGGACACGTTCAGGAGTGGAGGATGTGGAATTTTGGGCTTAGTGTGCATCCCCAGTTCTGATCAGTTTTTCTTGCCCAACCCTCTCTGGATACGTCATCTGATTACTTCTGAATACTGGACCCGACCTTGGACTGTTTTCTCGACCACGACCCCAGCCTTGCCCTTTGTTCCTGTCTGCCTTCACCTATCTGCCAACCTGTGTATGACCCTATAGCTCGTCTCTTTGACCTGCTCTATGCCTTCTACCTATTAATTCCATTATCTCCTGCTGTGAGCAGCCTGCTTCACCCTGGACATTTTTTCTGCCTGCATTTGGTTTTGTTTAATTGTTTTATTTTCTATAATGAACCTTTAAAGCTCAACACCATGTTTTGGTTTGAATACCAGGTTTCCTGAGTTACCGAGCATTACAGAAACCTTGTTCTCCTGTTGTTGCAAACCAGTCCTTACTGCTAGCATACAGTACCAGGGAACCTCAGATCTGTGATCAAAACATGGTTAAAACTTGTTCCCTGTTAGGAAATTGATTCCCAAACACTACCTAATGATCCACCAATCTCTTTTAAAGAAAACTGACAATTGTGCTGGCCCAAGCCTCCATGGGTCCCTAAGCGAAATTGGATTTTGGGGCTGTTTCTGCCAATAATATGGATTGCGGTGATCAACAGTCAGATGATGAGATCATTCACACACCTTCTACAAACTGATTGCAGCTCTGGCAGTGCTGTTTACATAATCTTATATGTGTATGTCATCTAGTGTTACTAGAAGTGATAAAATAAACTAGTATGCAATGTTTTTTAAAGTAAAAGTCTCATATAGGTTATTATTTTAGGTTCCATAAAAACAATGGTTTAAAATGGTTTAAAAAAAACAATTTATCGTGGTATATAATTTACCATGGTATATAACAAATACATCATGCTCTGCAGCAAACTTCATATGAAACTATAGTATAGCTAGTAGCTATATTGTCTGATGCAAACATATTTTGCTAACAAATGTCAAGCATGGTGAGGTTTTAATGATTTAACATCTGCCTGCAGCATTATACACACCACCATCTCCAAACTACAGACCCAACATCCTAATGCCCTCATCATCATGTCGGGAGACTTCAACTATGTCACCATGAACAAAGTTCTGCCGACCGTTAAACAGTATGTGAGCTGCCCTACCATAGAGAAGAGGACCCTGGACCTGATGTATGCTAACATTAAAGATGCATACATCTCCACTTCTCTCCCCCCTCTGGGCAGGTCAGATCACAACCTGGCGACGGGGGGCCAGGCCCCGCGAAGAAACCGCCGGGAGTAGGCCGGTGCACGCCCGGGAACCCGCCCCAAACCCGAAGCCCACAAATACTCAGATTTACACAAATACAAACATGTTGGCATAAATATTTGGCTGTGAGCATAGGGCCCACTAGGGGATGTTGGGCCCTCAGGCCACCCTCATGAAGCCAGAGGCATTTAAGCCAGTAGCCCACGGAAAGTCCCTTTGTAGGGTTCTGGCAGTACTCACCCTGTTCCTCATTGCATAAAGGACCAAGTACGGGTCTTGCTGACGGGTTAAGGACCTCCGACGGCCATGTCCAGCTCTCCTAGAGTAACTGCCTGTCTCTTGGAATCGCCTCCCTGCTCTTGAGACTGTACCGGGAAATACAGCACACCCTCTGGCAATGTCAGGTATTGATGAGTCATCCTGGTGGAGTTGGACTGCCTGTGCAACCTCTGCAGGGTCCAGGTATCGCCTCATGCTACCAGTAGTGACACTGACCCGAGTCAAATGCAAAACGTCTGAAAACCAGTCAAAACACAGCAAGGAAGGAAAACATGTCTATGGTTCTCCACCTACAAAATCATTCCTGTTTTGGGGTTTGTCCCATTGGTGCCCTTTTAGAGCACCTGTTTTTAATTTTATTGACACCAAAACAGCCAACACTGATTAACAACCCCCTCTACTACTGATCTGACCAGATCAATATCCCACAAGTTTAACTGATTGGATATTAAACCCTGATTAAAAGGTGGTCCTTTAATTCTTTTTGGAGTGGTGCATTTTTGCTTGAAATGACTCTGGCTGCTCAGTATCACTGTTGCCTTGTAAGAAGAAGGTCCTGGGTTGAAATCCTGGCCTGGGGTCTTTCTACATGAGCATTGCAAGTTATCTCTGGATACTCTGGCTTCCTCCAACAGTCCAAAAACACGACTGTTCACTTTATTAGTCTCTCCAAATTGCCTTTAGGTGTGAGGTGTGTATTTTATTTTGTAGTTGTTTCTCGTGTGATGGTCTGCCGATCTGTTCAGAGTGTACGGACAACCGGGTATAGACAATGGATGGAATGATGCCAAGCCCTTACAATCAGGAGAAATTAGTATACATTGTGAGTTTTCCTGTAAAACCGTTGATGTGCGGTACTTTGACAAGAAGATTACATGTAATCTCTGCCAGGTACAGAATGATGAAGTGTATTGTCCTCAACTGGACATTAAACAACATCACTAATTATGTGTGTCAGTGTCAGCATCATCATTTTCTGTTATGATACGCTACATCTTTACCAAATAATGATATTCAAACCAAAGAATATCACAGATGCATTTGTACTTTCTTACCCAGATTAATTTCCATAAATGCAGTGCACTGCTGACAGATGAATGACAAAGAATAATTTCTAAAAGTCTTTTAAGCATAGTATTCAGAAATAACACAGTGTCTTTAACGGGATGATAGCACTATGTATCTGTGACCATTTGATGAAAAAAAAAGTAATCGGAAAGATGTTAATTATGGATGTGTCTGACAGACAGGTGTTGATGAGGACCCAGAAGGGAAGTTATTCAGGGTGCATGGGAGTTTAAAGCTAAACTGTAAATATGAGTCCAAAAAAATCTCAAAGAACTAACTGCATAACAAGAGTAAATGAGCAAGCAACACAAAGCTAAGCCAGGGACTTGACACTGGACTGTTAAAAAAAAGAAGAACAAAAAAATGAGTTGCCGTACTCGTAAGGTCGTCGGTGAGAGAGAACAAATGAACTAATTACATATGAAAGAAGCAGTTCCAAGCTACATAGAAACCAATCTAAAATAAGAAAGGTATTACTCAAAATGCAAAAAGCCAACAATAAAGTATCAACACCATAAATTTGTAGTTCTCCAAGGCTTCCTGCCACATAAACTTTACCCTTACTTTGTCTTTACTGTGGTGGCCCTGAAACACAATTTGTAACCTCCAGCAGAAAGGAGAAACACAAGGACACTCAAATAAACTAAATACAGAATATAATCCATTACGTTGAAATCTAGTTCATTTGGGACTGGTTTTAACATTTTGCTGACCTTGTACTCTCAGCTGACATTCGTCATGGTGAATCTAATAATCTGAGAAGTGCACATTTAACTGGATTACACTTTTGGAGCATCTCGAAAAATTGGTTTGTAAACTCAAACAAATGTATGAATGTTTACTTGTATAACTCACTTTGTGTTATACAAGTAAACATAAAACAGCGACACTATGGTCCAGATGACAGAAATCAATTGCTCAATAAATTGTAATATTAAGCTACAGACTTCTTCACGGTTGCCATGATATGTTCAGGTTATTGTCTGCATTTATTGAAAGAAGTTTTTTTTTTTTTTCATCTAGTCACATGACTTATTATTTTGTGATTTCAGGTGATTATTCAACTTCCTTGCATGCATGCATGTACTTCTCCCTAAACTCCTCCCTAAATGTATGTCCTTCACCAGTTCAAATTAAATCCCACACGCCTTTCTATTGCTAACCTGATTAGGGAGATCATTGGCCTCCCACTGTACACATTTCTTTTCTCACTAAACAACATTTTCAACGTAAAGACACGGTTTCTAACTGATCCTCTAAATGTCCAGCATGTTTTTCTGTAATGGCATTTGCTAATAACTTGATTAACTAACTTTACCGCTATGCTGAACTTGGACTTACCCTTCATTTCACTCATTACATGATAAAGAACTCCAGTCTGGGTTTATTCTGAGTACTCACTGGATGCAAGGTGCCCATTAATTCCTAATAAAGAGCACCCACTGTGTAGTTTCAATTAAAATGTCTGTTCACCATTTTAAATGAAGATGTTGGCTCGGTCTGCATCTAAAAGGTAGGGGTGGTAGTAGGAATGGAATAAAAACATTAATTTAAGCTTATAGTTTATGGCAATTCTCTCTTAAGATTGTACTTAAATAATTAGATGCATTTCTTTTAACCTCCCCGAACCTAAGTTGTAAGCTATCATTTCTAAATCCTACAACCTAGGTACGAAAATGTTTGGACAATAATAGAAAAGTTTGGCACAAAGAAAAACAATTTCTAAATCATTCTAAAACGTATGGCTTGTAATGATATAAAACTTTTTGCCATCAATATATAACTGTTCCCCTGTCCTTTTCAGCAAGAAGAAAACAGCATCAGTAAGATGTATCCTACTTTCCTCATTGAACACACCACCTTTAGACACTCAGCAGGTCATTATTTTCTAATTAAGTTTCAGAATTTGAGTCAGACCAGATTAAGCTTTAGTCAAGAGAAGCTTCACCATTACCTGCTGAGGATGAAGCTCAGTCAGCAAAAGCAAAACCACTTTATTTGTAAAGCACTTTAAAAACAGCAGGCATTGACCAAAGTGCTGAGCAGAAAGAATGATTAAAATAAATACATACAAACATAAAAATTTACAGCAAATAAAGGAGTAATTAATAATCCAAGTAAGAGTAGCAACACAAAAATACAACATATTTATAACGGAAGTAAAAATTAAAGGTAGAGTGGACGATTTTTCTGGAAATGTACGTAGGTAAGAAAGGCCAAAGTCCCTTTATAAATAAGTGTGCATGTGTCTGCTCTTCCGCTCCTCAGGGTATTGTGCAAAAACAAATCACCCAACTACACTCTGGTCTTATTTCTTTCTATATAGTCAATATAATTACCTTGACTATCAGGTTTAATTAGATGCATGTGAATAGGTGTCAATGGAATGGAATGGAATATTCTTGATGTGCTAGTTAAGCACATCAAGAATTATGTCATTGATGTGATCTGTATCTTTATCTATCTATCTATCTATCTATCTATATATATATATATGTATTTTTTTTTTTACTGCGAACCTATGCACTACATATTGATGTCTAAATTCACACAAAGAAATAGTGCTTGTTTTTGAAATGCTGCATTGCATAAAACTTGATAAAGTCATCACAGCTAAACTTTTCCTTATACTGTAGAGACTGAACAAACCCCTTTCCATCCAAACATTTCTCTTGATTTCATCCTCTGTATATAATTCACTCTACCATTTAATGGGAGTAATATTTTGCTTCTGACTGGGAAGACTAGAAATATGTGTCAAAAATATAATATGATTTTAGAGACACAGAAAGGGGAACAACCAGGCACACTTGTCAAGCTCTGACATCAGGGACTGCAAGCTCTTACTTGTGTCTATCCACCTAGCAAAAATACAGATGAGGGGCAGAATACGGATACAGCTTCTCAGTCTGTCTTTGTCTGTTTGACCTATGCTGTCTTCTTGCCACTGCCCGCTGGACCAGGCTTTGCTTTACTGGCTAGGGCTTTAAACCCTGGGGCTTGTAATGAAAAAGAGGCTCTTCTTGTCGTCCTTGCCATGGCTGAGGCAAATACTTCCTCACAAAGCCCTACATTTCAACCCCATGAGGCAAACTTTGGAGCAGATCCGATTGTTTTCTGCCTCTGCTTCTGATGATTACAATGATTACTGTATTACTGAACTGGCTGACTAAATCGGTGAGGAGCCATAAGGAACAGCAGGTGGAGCAGTTAACACAGGTGAAAAGAGAAAAGCAAATTATGCAGAAGGAGAGGGAGGGCAACGAGCTGACAGAGACAGGAGGAGAGCAAAATCTAACAGAGATGCATGATGAATGACCAGAAAAAATAATCTAACTAACTAAATTGAAGATGGGTAGGCAGGAAACTAGGAATAAAACAGAAACACGAATAATCTGCTGACATAATAATGAACAGAAAACGAACTAATGACAGAAACAAGGATCTACCGATTATAAATAATACTAAAAAAGGTGCAAACCTAAACAGAACTGCACCATCTCCAGGAAGGTAAAACAACCAAAGACCTGGCGATCCTGACAATACTGTTTACATATTTACACCGAATGTCTGTTCGCTGTGAGCTCTTGTAAGTGAAGGCAAATTCCTTGACTATGCACACAATTATGGCCAAAAAAAGCTTATTCTGACGGTATTCAAATGTGCCGTAGATATCAAGGAAAAAAGGAAACAACTTCTGTTAAACTTACATTATATATATATATATATATATATATATATATATATATATATATATATATATATATATATATATATATATGAGTATGGTTGACATTCTTCACACCCATTGCAAATTACGAGTAGCCTAGGGAAAACACAACGCTCTACCCCCATTCCAAATATTCCATGCTGATCTAAAGCATCACAATTATCCTAATTACTTTGCAACAGCTGTTTTGAACCAGATGCTGAATGACTTTTCCAAAACAAAATAAAAAAGTAACACAGGTTCCTCAACTCAAACTAACTTTCTTTTCTCTCCACCAACTCATGCTTTTTTTTTTTCCTAAAGTGCACTCCCGCTCAGGCATTTCAGCTGTGGTGTTAAAATAAATTTTAAAAAGCCGACCACCCAGTGAAAAAAAAGAAAGAAAACCTGTCTCCTCGCTTTTACACCTACACGTTCTGGCCACCAGGCTCCTCAGGTCAGCACCTGATGCTTCTGTTTTTCCTTTTTCGTCTCAGAAAAAAATAACACCTCCCACACACATGCATAATCACACAGACACGTACACACACACATGCACACAAATAGACGGTTGCAATTAAGTTTTTCATTTTTGTTTATTTTGGTCAAGATTTGATTCAAGGCTATGCTTTGATTGCAATAATCTTCCGTTTATCCTCCTGAGCTGACATACTCCTAAACAGCTTTTATTATGTGTATTTCTTATTGGTTCTATTTGTTATAGCAAAAAGATAATGACTTTAATCACTGATACTTTTAATTGTTCTGATCTCTTAACTTGTTTTAAATCCCATATTCATGAGTAGGATATTACGAGTAATCCGTTTTCCTCTTATCCTTCACTTGAAGACAGGATTCCAGCTGCAGTTTTCCATTTGATTATTAGAGTTTGTTAAAAAAGAGATCCCGAAGCTCTTGTAAATCTTCTATAAGTTTTTCATTTTTGCTAAGGCTGATCTGAATAGTCAAGTGTTGACACAATTTAAAACCACCTTGTGGAGCAACTGCTTGTTATTCCTCCATTAAATAAAAGTTGGTCAGATTTAAGATTCTGATCAAAGAGGTGCCATTGGATAGCTAAAAAAAAAAACAAGTCATGGATGGGAATTTTGTCCAATTTGGTTGCCAGCCACTCATAGAAATCAGATGACTTTCAGCTATCAGCTTACCATCAGCAGCTGTTTTAAGTGCTTCAGTAAATGCAGTTGATCTAAACTGACAGGACAAACCCTGTGTGCATGCCAGGAACATGGAACAAGAAAGAGTATTATGCTGCTGAAATGTGATTTACTGTTGGCAGAGTGTTTTCCAAATGAGCAGTTGGCATTTACCTTGGCCTTGTGAAGGACATGTCTTAACGAACCTAAAACATAAGTGTCCCGTGTGGATGGATTTTCACTTTACTCTGAAGGATTTACTGCGGAACTTGTCTTCTGTAGACAGAACCTACTTTTTAAAAGATTATATGTGTTTTACTCAGCAGTTGGGAATTTCCAAAGCAGATACCAGAGTTTTCTTCTTTTAAACTTAGGTAGTATTCACAAGTCTCCATAGACTTGTGAATAGACGGGCAGGCAGGGGTTCTTTACATATGCCCTTATTTGGGTTCATGTCAGGGAACAAGAAACAGCGTGACAGAGATCGTGATCACAATGGAAACAAATCTGTGGAAAAATAAACTCTGGCAAAAGGTCACCTACTCAACAGCGACTGGCAAAGTATGGACAAGGACAACGATTTTCTCTTTTTTAAAGCAATGTACATGTCTGGCAGCTGTTGATGCAGACATGCCTGAAGCAAAACTGTCTGACAGGCTTGGGAAGACTGGTGTCTCCTGTGATGTGACACTGACACGCTTACATATTAGGCTTCCCACTGGCAATGTCAGCGGCTTCGATTCCTCCGTTAGTTTCTCCTGCGTGAGATCAGCAGGAGCTGTAAAGGCAGCAACTAACTTCATCTGGCAGTTCCTTTTCTCTACCAAATCATTTACAACAGCATCCTTGCGTGTTCAAATGAGCTGCTGATCAACGCAAGTCGGAATCAAGTCAAATAAATTTTCCTGGAATAATGATGCATCAGACAATCAATAAAATGCTATATATAGAGCACTTTTCATACAATTAAGTGTATTACAAAATGGCATGTATTTTTAGACTGAGGGAGTACAAAAAGTGTTGTTTTCAAAAGGACAGCTCATGTAGTTTACATAACGCCCTTTGACATTCATGAGCCACATAAGAAAAGATGAATCGTGGCTCCTCTTCTGGGACACAGAGGACAAACAACCATGCTTGCAGACATTCATATCTACAGGGAATTTAGAGAGACCAATTTATCTGAGAGGCACATGTTTGGACTGTGGGAGGAAGCTGGCGTAACCCGGAGAGAACCGACACATGCACTGAGAACAGGGAAACTCCAAGCAGAAAGACCCCAAGCCGGGATATTAACCCAGAACCTTCATGCAGCAAGGCAGCCGTGCTGACAACAGGGCCACTGTGCAGCTCCAGCAGTAAATTAACAGTGTTTTTCACAGCATACAAAAAATGAACACAAAATGACATTTATGTTATTAAATTAGGGGAAAATGTAGCTGGACTAATGGCAACTGATTTGTTGCTCTGTAATATTAGATCTCACTGTAATGCTAATATGTAGAGACTCATGATTTGTACGTCATAATTAAATAGTGCTGGGCTTCGCTTGTGTAGTGCTTTTCTATTTATACCAATCACCCACAGCAGCTGTTGTGATTGTTCAAGCATGTTTATTTAGGAGTTTTAGAATCAGTTTTTGTATTAGAACTAGCGCTATACAATTGAGAGAAAACTTCAGACATAGTCTGGGTGCACACGAGCAGGCAGACAGTGAGGAAAATGTAAGTATTTTTAGAAGTGAATGGAAGATGAACAAAGACGTGAACAATGGAAGACTGTAACAACATTGGGGTTGCAGACAAAAACACAGAGGAGTATCTGACAAAGGGCAACTGAAACCCCTAGATTAAAGGTATTGAGGGAGCTGAATCATAAAGTGCCACAATTAGTAAACAGCCCCTTTTCCATTGCCACTCAAAAGCCTGGGGCTTTTTAGCTGGGGCTTTGCCAATCCCAGGTAGCATTTCCATACACATTTACCCGACTAATTTAAATTTCCCAACACTTCGGGGTTTGTTGAGGGGGCGGGTGTGCAATAAGAAAATCTGTCCGACACAAAGGTGCAGATGAGGAGTTTCCAAACTATCGATTATATAACCTTAATTTATCACAAATAGTTGTTTTAAGATGATTCTAGGGTTAGGGTTACAAAAAGTACACCTCCAAACTTCATCTGTGCACTCAGTTCATCAGGATTATGAGCCGATTTTAATTCTGCTCGGACCTGTCGGGAGCGGCAGACACCCGTTGACAGGCTGGCCTCGCTGAGGGGACCAACCCTACTGCTGCAGCGTTTTTGCTCGGTCAGACCGTCTGGGATTTCCCGCAGACTGGATCTGTTCGTCGTGGGTGAAAAGTCACTACAAGGCGTTTGCTAAATTAGTGGGAAATATTTGCACATAACAGATATCAAATGTGAAAATCTTGGCTGAATGTTTTCGCCGTTTTGAATTGATTATAAACTGTTTCGTCGCTGTGTGTTTATGTGTGTGTGTGTGTAGCAGGCTCACTTTCCATGGCAGAGACAAGAGGAGACCTTCTCAGCACCTTTAACCTATATAAAAATCATTTTGCTGTGATGAAAAGTCCGTGATAATGTACTTAAGAGCCGTCCTCGATCGTTCTCATCATGGCTGAGGAAATAACACTGAGGGACGAGTCCAGTGTTATGTTATAAATCTTGTTGATTTTTAATTGGGGGTGGGGGTCCTGCCTTACCTTGCTCTTGTAATTGAACTCACAATGGAGAAATTCACTTCTGCATTTAACCCATCCCTTTGGGGAGCAGTGCGCTGCCACTGTGCAGCACCCAGAGAGCAATCTGGGGTTGAGGGTCTTGCTCAGGGACCCAGAGTGGCAGCCTGTGGGAGTTGAACTCAGAACCTCTAGGACCCAAGCGCAATGCTCTAACCACTAGGTCACCACTCCCCAACATCTTAGTAGATGTAGGACATCTACTAAGCTTCTGATTTTGGGGTCTCAACCTTGTTTCCACGACTGCAACTTTTCTAACCGCCTATGTAAGACCCAAGCCTGATCGGCAGACTCAGACCAAGCCTGAGTCTTTATGGCTGTCACCTCTGCTGTGAGAAGCCAGCCCTCAGCATCGGCAGGTTCCTGCTTGCTCCTGCAGAGGAGCTCAGTCTCCAGCATCTCTTTAATGAACCTTTTCAAGCATATTGTCGTCTCTGGCTCGAATTTCAGGTTTCCTGTCTGCCCAGGTTTCCGGGCAGTATACCGATATAAAATATGTTTACTGAAACCTAAAGACAGTTATTTATAAACAAAAATGATTACAATTGCTTTCTTCTCTGAAGGGAGGTAGTCACTCATTCATTCTTAGCCTTTTTTATGCAGGTGAGAAGCCATCATAGAATATAAAATACATTTAAATGCTATCAAATAAAATTCCTTAATATTTTTTTAATTCTATTTATATATGATGCACCTGTACATTCACTGTGAGTAAAAATATGAACACAACAGGTTTACATATGAGCGTAAAAGTGTGGTACTGTCAAGGCCTGGTTTTCCTTGGTGACCCGGAAACAACAAACACGGAGGCAGAACTAACGGTAAAGGATGGTTTATTGAAAGTAAGTTGAGACAGGGGTAGTATGGTAATGGGTGAGTGAATCTGGCTGGCTGGGAAGGCTTTGGTCACGGACTTTGAGGGAATAGAGAGAAGAGAGTGAGCACTGGCAAACAACAGGCTGGTAAGGTTATGAGCAGAGGCTGACCTACGGATCAGGTGGTGAAGAAAGCCCTGAGGAAGGTTAGTCGGGCTGTGTTGAACAATGACAGACTGAGGTGTGGTTTGAGGTATGATGAAGCATTCCACGACGGAGGGTGGACAGGCCAGGTGGATAGCAGGACGGCAGCAGGACAGGAGGAGCGCCAGGTCGACTGGAGTACCAGCGAGGCTCGAGGGATTTAGAGCTTTTCCAAGGACCAGAATGAGGAAGACCCAGGGAAGGCTGGATCAGACCGAGCAGGGAGCAGAGCAAAGGAAGATCAAGAAGCTAGGATGAAGTCAGGTACTGATCAGGTGAGCTAATGCTCTGACGCTTTCCTTCTGTCTCCAGCTGCCTTAAATGCTCCTCTTGATTTAGTGGAGCTTGATAACACTTGTTGCCAGCGTCCACCTGTTGCACCCTGCAGGAGAATCGTAGGAACAACCACACACCATGGTTGATCTGAACCACATATTTGACAGATACTGGTGGTGAGGGGCGGGGAGTTCCCTTGACATAAAAATAGATGAGCTGCTTTCTGTATGTACACAACCCTTAAAATGTTTTGGATTGTTTCTTTTACACAGAACCCTGAGCACTGACTGAGAAAATAAAATCAGCCTCACACATTTATTTGGCTAAATGCATTACCTTATCTTGCAGTAAGATGACAACAGTCCTCTCAAATGATTGCAAGCCCATAACATTGAATAGGAACATTTCTTATAGAATTTGTGAGTGAGTAGGATATTTTCTATGTATATCTTTGGGGTGCACTTCTCAGCAAATACTTTTGTCCACATCCTCAAATTAACAGAGTTCACATTGTCCCTTCTGTTATTAGTACAGCACCACGTGTCTCTTTTTTTATCTCTGTTATGCTCATCATTTAACTTCATCCTTATTCTCAGTATTGACAATAACTTTCAATGTTAAAATGCTTTTACATTAATTGTAGCAATCTAGTTAATTCTGCTCCAGCTTTGTTTGTACACAGAGATGTCTTTTGTATGGTATGAAACAAATACCCCGTTTACACTTTTTTAACCGTGCCGAGACTGGTCCGAGCTCGGTAACTGAGATAACTTTCGAGTGTAAATTAATCGCAAACTGAACTGGACCGTGCCAGACACAACCGGACCGCGCTAAATCAAGACCAGTGCGATGAGTGGGCTCGGCCCGGTTTTTCAGTGGCATGGTTCTCTGATAACAAAGAGCGCATGAGCAGACCGCGTCAACTCCTTACAGTCAGCTGACTAATTTTACGGCTTCAGACATTCATAAAAATACTAGCTTCCTTACCGTGCCACACAATTTCCAGTGATGATTCTGCTTAGCAGTGTGATGAACCTCGACATCTGTCGTTGTTTCCCGCGTCTGTAAGCCCTGATTAGACTATTGTTTGTCTTATCCACGTCCCAAAAGCCGACTCCGTCAAGTAAATTCACCAAATGTTGCCTTCTTCGCCTGACTCTCCGCAAACAACGAAGTATCACAATTATAACCAAGCATAACTTCCTGAATGTTACGGACACCACCATTTTGATTTGCTTGAGTCCCTCCTTCAATCCTAGAGAGCAGTAGTACCATAGATCGTCACTAGGAAGCGAGGAACCGTGCTAACCTGTAAACGGTCGTCAGAACCAAGCTCGGCTTGGTTAATTGATCCAAGCTCGGTCCGAGCTCGGCATGGATCCGTTTAACAAGTGTAAATGGGGCTAAAGAATAAATTATCAATTATGTTGCATACTAACACAGTTTCAGAATCGTTGTTTCAAATGTCTTGATATCGCTCTAATGATCGAGCCCAGTTCATGTTAGTGAGATAACAACACTTGCACATCCTCCCTGGGCATGGCTGAAAGGAGACTTGAACAAGAGCAAAGCTGGACACTCTATTTAATAGTGAAACTGGTGTTAAATGTTATAGTGTCTGTTAATAAAGCACTGAGAACAATGCCCTTAAACTGAATAATGCAGCACTGCTGCATTAATCAACCATTTTCCATTTATTGACTGTTTAATCAATGCCTCCTCCAATCCTCACATCAAAGTGTCCTTGATCAAAACTTTAAACCAGTTAGTCTTTGAGGGTCAGACCAGTGTTTTTCCTGTCAAAACTGTGTCTGGAAGGGTGACCCTGCGTCTGATCCTAAGGGACAAAATATAAAGCCTGTTTAATGAAAGTATGGTAGAAAACAAATAAAAAAACTCTCTAAATGTGTTTCAGTCTTCTTACAGAGTGAGTTACACCTCAAGCTGCTAACCTGCAGTAATTAATGCTATTTTCAAAGGAAATCTTTCTCTTGTGCTGCAACCACAAAGACGGGAAGATAAAGAACAAATCTAACGTATTAAAGTTCACGCAAAGCTTTTTGCAGTGATCTCTCTTGTTGTAAAAAAAAGCATGTTTACATCTGCCTTCCTGTGACGACACACAGAAGGGCACAGGTGCTTGACAACTGAAGCCACTTTGATTATTTGTGACTAAAGCAAAGAACTAAAAGCAGCTTTTTTGAGAATTAAACCCAATCAAACCTTTAAATTTACATTTATGTGACCACTAACTTTAGTTTTAATCTGTGTGAACTGAACTTAATGTATTAGCGTTCCTTGTGAACCTGTATAACATTGTTTTTAGCAAATAGCTCTTTTTGGAATCCCATTTTCAGTGCAAAATTTCTATTTTCCGTCTGTAAAACTGAGTCATAGCAGATAAATATAGGAACAAAACGTATTTTAGAAACAAACATTTATACACATCAGATTTAGGTTGCTTTATTTTTATGACTCAATGATTAATTGAGAGAGAACTTACTTAAAGCAGCTCCTGTAACTATTAGCCACTAGGGGTGCTAGACCTGTAACTCTCAGGTTTAGTACCCCAGAAGGCCACTGGCAACACTGCACTGTCGCAAAATGAAATAGGCTCCTTCGGTGTTTTGGAATCTGATAGCAGACCACATTGGACCAGTAGTTGTAAAGACAAGGCCACATTCACCCCACTAGATTAAATCCTACATCAGAAAATTAAAAAAATAGGCTATGACTAATCAGGTAAGTGTCTGTTTTGTTGCCTAACAACAACTTTTAGCCTGGTAGCTTAGCATTTAGCTCCCACAAAACAGAAAAATATAGACTCGGACATATTTGGTATATACAACAGGCAAAAAGATAATTCATCAGTCTAATAATAACGATGCAATGGAGAATGGGTCTTGCATCCTGATTGCTCATTCATCAAACACCAACGATCAAATTCTTTTGTAAGATCCACTCTTATTTTTCCTCTGAAGCGATCCTTGTCTGTCATAGTTTTCCTCTTTTTGCTTCCCTTGGTCATGACAAACTTTAACTCGAGGATGAGAAAAGTGGAAGCACATAAGGCTGGCTCTCGTATTTAAGGGGAGCTCAGACTGCTGTAAAGCTGCGCTCATAGGACACATGACCTCTAGCTCACTTGACCCATTCAGCGAGAGATCCGGCACTCTCAGGTTACATAGGCAGCCCGCACGGAGAATCAGTACACTCCAACTGCTTTATATGGACATAAATAAATTATTTTATCTAAGCTAACACTTGGGTCAAAACGTACACGGTGCTGCTTTAATAAACAAACTTACAGACCCTGGAGAACTATTGACTAAGACCACCTTAAAATATTAAAATATACCTGGTCATTAGGAGACGGCAAACCGGGGCTGATTGAACTTCCCTTCGTACAAAGCTGAAATAAAAGTAGAAGCTGTGAAATAATAACTTAAAACAAATCTATTTTAAGGAAGACTTAATGTTATGTACAACAGAAAGGGGTAGAAGAAGCGGCACATTAGAGAGAAGTGAGGTAGCATCAGACCTACTGGTGCTTTTACTTAGTAATTCAAAATATATGTATTTCTGACTTTCAGTTTGACCTGTACAAAATATGAAAAAGAAAAATATAATTACATGTCTATAAACTTGAAGATTTAGACACTAATCACAATTAGTGCTGTGCAGCGCAGCAAGACATATCCAATTAACAAGCTTAATATTCAGTCCATGTTTCCTTCCAGTGGTGCTGTCCAAGCACTTTTTCTGACAACAAATTAGGTAAAGGAGCCAAATAGAGAGAGCCATTTATTTGTAATAAAAACAGGCTGAATTTTTTTAATACAATTGGAACAGTCTTTCAGACTTGAAATACTAACCTCTAATTATTATGCAGCAGTGATAGGATGAGATTCCAGCTGTCTGTCAGACTGTAGCTTATCTCCTTGACTGGGATCTACAGCTTCACGGTGAAGGGATTCCTGCCCCTAATCTCTTTACTCACTTATCAAGATAAAGCTTTTTTTTTAAGTATTGCCTAACTTTCCAATCCCTACATCCATCTTTACATTGGCCTGAGCTGCTCAGCCTCAGAGGAGACATGACTGACATGTGAAGGGGAAACAGGTCATGGATGAGTGAAAGCTGGGAAACCAAAGGAAAGTTAGTGATTTAACATTTTGCTTAATGTCTGTCGAAATTTAATCAACATTTGCATGATTTGTATAGTGGGCTGCACATTGCTGGTGTTGCTGTATAGTTGTCACATAACTGGAAGGTGGCCAGTTTGATTCTCAGCGGAATTTTCTGTGTTGACTTTGCATGTTCTCCCAATGCATGCCTGGGTTCTCTCTGGGTACTTTGGCTTCTATAAACATCCATCCCCATTGGGATTGCTAATTTCCCCATAGGTGTTTCTTTTGGCATGCAATGTTGTGTGCCCTGAATATCTTTGTGCTGCCGAATGACGGGATACAACCTGTGCGGGGTGTATTCTGGCTCTCTTCCACTGACAGCTGGAAAGAGGCACCACCCTCTCATGACCCTGCAAGGAATATGGGGCAGAGAAAGTAGATAAATAAATGAATGCTTATTCTTGTGGTGTGCTGCACTTCAGTGTGGTTCTTAGCACCAACACTTCCTAACTGCAATTTTGTTGGTTCAAATCTCAGGTGCTGTTTGCATCTGCTCCCTGTCCATGTGTGGATTTATATCACTCTACAAATGTGTTGAGTGTGTAAGTGGATGATGATGACCCAGCTTACGCCTACGCTTGTTTAAATGTGTAATTCAATTCAATTCAATTCAATTTTATTTATATAGCGCCAAATCATGAAACATGTCATCTCAAGGCACTTTACAAAATCTAGTTCAATCATATTATACAGATTGGGTCAGATTATACAGATTGGTCAAAATGTCCTATATAAGGAAACCAGTTGATTGCATCAAAGTCCCGACAAGCAGCATTCACTCCTGGGGAACCGTAGAGCCACAGGGAGAGTCGTCTGCATTGTACATGGCTTTGCTGCAATCCCTCATACTGAGCAAGCATGAAGCGACAGTGGGAAGAAAAACCACCCATTAACGGGAAAAAAAAACCTCCGGCAGAACCGGGCTCAGTATGAACGGTCATCTGCCTCGACCGACTGGGGTTACAGAAGACAGAGCAGAGACACAACAAGAGAGACAAAAAGCACAGAAGCACACATTGATCTAGTAATCTGTTCTACATTAGATGGTAGTAACGGGTGAGCCGTCTTCTCTGGATGATGTCAAAGTTAACAGAACGCCAGACCAGGTGTACCTACTTTGAAGAAAAAGAGAGAGAGCAAAAAGTTAAAAGCTGAAATGACGACAGTCATTTCAATGTAATACAATGCAAAACTGGAGAACCGTAGAATGAAGAACAGTAGAAATCAGTAGATTGAGAAAATTAGACCCTGATGTCCTCCAGCAGCCTAGGCCTATCACAGCACAACTATAGAGATAGCTCAGGGTAACATGAGCCACTCTAACTATAAGCTTTGTCAAAAAGGAAAGTTTTAAGATTAGTCTTAAAAATAGATAGGGTGTCTGCCTCACGGACCAAAACTGGGAGTTGGTTCCACAGGAGAGGAGCCTGATAGCTAAAGGATCTGCCTCCCATTCTACTTTTAGAGACTCTAGGAACCACCAGCAGACCTGCAGTCTGAGAGCGAAGTGCTCTGTTAGGAACATACGGGGTAATCACAGCTCTGATATATGATGGAGCTTGGTTATTAAGGGCTTTATACGTTAGAAGAAGAATTTTAAATTCTATTCTTGATTTAACAGGAAGCCAATGAAGGGAAGCTAAAATTTGAGAAATATGATCCCTCTTGTTGATTTTCATCAGGACTCTTGCCGCAGCATTTTGGATCAGCTGAAGACTTCGAACTGCATTTTGTGGACTTCCTGATAGTAAAGAATTACAATAGTCCAGCCTTGAAGTAACAAATGCATGGACTAGTTTTTCAGCATCACCCCTGGACAGAATGTTTCTAATTTTGGCGATATTCCGGAGGTAAAAAAAGGAAACTCTGGAAACCTGTTTAATATGGGATTTAAATGACATGTCTTGGTCGAAAACAACACCAAGGTTTTTAACTTTATTACCAGAGGCCAAGTTAATGCCATCCAGATTAAGTGATTGATTAAGAAGTTTATTTTTTGAGGACTCTGGCCCAAAGATTACAACTTCTGTCTTGTCAGAATTTAAATGCAGGAAATTTAAAGTCATCCAGCTTTTGATGTCATCAAGACATGACTGCAGTCGAAGTAACTGATTGGATTCATCAGGATTTATGGATAAATATAGCTGAGTGTCATCAGCATAACAGTGGAAATTAATCCCATGCTGTCTGATAATTTTGCCAACCGGAAGCATATATATAGTAAATAGAATTGGTCCAAGGACTGAACCCTGTGGTACTCCACAGGTGACCCTAGAGTTTGAAGAAGATTTATTATTAACATGAACAAACTGGAATCTGTCCGACAGATAAGATTTAAACCAGCCTAATGCTTTTCCCTTAATCCCTACAGTATGCTCAAGTCTTTGTAGGAGAATATTGTGATCAACTGTATCAAATGCAGCACTGAGATCTAACAGGACAAGTATAGACACAAGTCCATTATCTGAGGCCATGAGAATATCATTGGTGACCTTCACCAGAGCTGTTTCAGTGCTATGATGAGCTCTAAAGCCTGACTGAAACTCCTCAAGTAGGTCATTACTTTGTAAATGTTCACAAAGTTGATTAGCAACTACTTTCTCAAGAATTTTAGATAAGAAAAGAAGATTAGATATAGGTCTGTAGTTTACTAGCTCATCTTGATCAAGAGAAGGTTTCTTAAGTAAAGGTTTAATAACAGCTACTTTAAAAGCCTGTGGTACATATCCATTTACTAAGGATAGATTAATCATGTCTAAAATAGGACCACTGATCAGAGGGAATACCTCCTTAAACAACTTGGTTGGGATTGGGTCTAACATACAGGTAGAAGGTTTAGATGAAGCTAATATTCTAGATAGCTCAGAAAGCTCTACTGCTTTTAAACAGTTCAGACACTGCGCAGGTTCTAAGGATTCCTCCAATGCTGCCTCACTTACTGAGGACGAGGTAATCATGTTTGGGAGGATGCCAATTATTTTATTTTTAATGGAATCAATTTTATTTATGAAGAATCCCATAAAATCATTACTGCTAAGAGCTAAGGGGATGGCTGGATCAACAGAGCTGTGGCTCTGGGTAAGTTTGGCAACTGTATTGAAGAGAAATCTAGGATTATTCTTATTCTCCTCAATTAATGATGAAAAATATGCTGCTCTAACTCTGCGAATGGTCTTGTTATACAACAATAGACTGTCCCTCCAGATTAGGTAGGATTCCTCTTGGTCTTGGCCATTTTCTCTCCAATTTCCTAACATTGTGCTTCAAGGAATGCAGCTCTGAATTAAACCAAGGAGCCAGCTTCCTGTGAATAATCACCTTCTTTTTCAAGGGAGCTACATTGTCTAATGCAGAACGCAATGACAAAGTCATACCGTTTACAAAGACATCTATTTGTGAATTGGAAGAAACAACATTGCTGCCATCTACTGGGCATTTCTGCAATACGGAGGATATTAAAAAGGGGACAGACTCTTTAAGTTTTGATACAGCATTATCCGATAAAGATCTACTATAATGGAACCCTCTTTTGGGGGTGGAGAACTCAGTTAGATTAAACTCAAATGTTATTAAAAAATGATCAGATAGGACAGGGTTGTGAGGAAATACTGTTAATTCTTCACAATCAATGCCATATGTCAGCACAAGGTCTAAAGTATGGAGCCAAGAGTGCGTCGGTTTATGCACATTTTGAGCAAAACCAATTGAATCTAGGATAGTTTTAAAGGCTACACTAAGGTTATCACATTCTGTGTCAACATGGATGTTAAAATCACCCACTATAATAACCTTATCAGTATTTAACACCAAATCAGATAAGAAATCTGACAACTCATCCAAAAACTGAGTATAAGGGCCTGGTGGACGATACAAAACAACAAACAGAAGAGGTTTTATTGCTTTGCAGTTTGGATGAGGGAAACTGAGGGTTAAATGTTCAAAAGAACTGTAGTTATTAATTGGCCTGGGACTAATTAATAAATCAGACTGAAAGATGGCTGCCACTCCTCCTCCTCTTCCCACAGATCTGGGAATGTGGAAATTTGAATAATTGGAGGGAGTTGACTCATTTATACTAACGTAGTCCTCTTGTAGCCAGGTTTCTGTGAGACAAAACAAATCAATCTGTTTATCAGAAATCAATTCGTTAACTAACAAAGTCTTTGGAGGGAGAGACCTTATATTTAATAGACCACATTTAATTGTTTTATTTTTAGGTTCAAAGTGATCCGTATGGATTTTTATTAGATTTTTAGGATTTGTTCCCTTTAGATCAGTTTTTGATCTGTTAAGTTTTGGCCGTGGGAAAGACACCGTCTCAATAGGATAATGGGTGGGTAACAGTACAGAAGCTGCAGAGAGGTGTGTTAAACTACGGCTCTGCTTCCTGGTCTGGACCCTGGGTTGTCAGCATTTAGGAGAACTAATAAATCCGGCCAGATTTCTAGAAAGAAGAGCTGCACCATCCAAAGTGGGATGGATGCCGTCTCTCCGGATCAGAGAGATCCGGAGAGACGGTAAATTTTTTTTTACTCTTAAACGCAATTGGTACGCAGCAGAAACTCTCGGTTTTGCAAAATATCCATGTTAAGGTGAACAGGGTCAGTGTGGGTTTCACATCTTAAATTGGTGGCCTGTCAAGTATGTATCCTGCACATTGATGTTTGGTTGAGCCTTTGGCAGTCCCAATGGGATCCATGAATCAAATGAAGTAAATTCAGGATCTAATCTTTCTAGTCAGGAAGTCTAGTCAAAATAGCAACAATTATAAGAGGAGTCCTTGTAAAGATGTTTAAATATGTCATACACATGAGCTAGTGTATCCAAAAACAGCTCTTGTGTGGGTCTAAAAGTTAAGCTCATTTTGTAAACCACCTGATTCTTTAAAGTATATATGCTGCTGAAGATGTGCCCCTGGTTTGCATAGTGTAAGTTTGTTAGGATAAACAGTGTAAAATGTCCAGGACAGGGTACGTTAGCTTTACCGTGCTGCCAATCTCCACTTTAGTTTTTGTTATACTCAATGATCAAACATCCACAAATGGAAATTCAGTGCTTGATACGCATTCCATAAAAACGTCTAATTCAAAAAATATGATTAAATTGACTACACTAAAAAAAAATAAAAAAATAGATGAACTTTCAGAAAATGTTCTTTACACTTTCATTGCTTCCCTTTCCACCTAATCACCAGTAGGCTAATTGTCCCATATGAGCCCTTCATCTCTTTAAACTTGACTAACCTGAAGTTCTTTTTCTGAAGACCGTCAGCAGTCAAGCAAGAGCACCTCTGGGAAGATAATAATGCCAAGAAGAGTCTCCACTATTCCGGCGAGGGAATCAGGTCTGTCACAGTAAGTGTCTCAACACCATGAAGCTCATTAATAATCACAAGGCATCACGACAAGGGTGTTAAATTAAAACAGCTCCTCTCAGACAGTTAGCCTTAGCATCATCCTTTTACTGCACAAAATCTGCCTGAGAGAGAAAGAGATGTCAGCTGGGCAAAATAAAAAGTACAATCTATGAATAAATACATTTTGACAAAATGTAGACATTAGTTTGTGTTTGATTGCACCAAAACACCCCATAGGCCATTTATTAGTATTTCCCTCTATAAAATTTGAGGTATTGAAATGTATTTCACTGCAAGTAGTTTTTTTAAAATTGCATTCCAATTAGTGAGCTTAATATTCAATACATGCCTCCACCTACCTACTGCTTGCAAAGCTCGCAGGGCCTTCCCTCAGCATGTTGTCTAGTTAAGACAAAAATGTCTTTCATAGAGTAAAATTATTTTAAAATTGTCAGGATTTGTCTTCAATGAACTCAGAACCACACACACGGAGCTAAAATTGAAAGTTTATTTAAAGGTAGATGGAGTAGTGGATGATGAAACCAGAAAGGCATGACTAAACTGGAACAGGGGTGTAGATGAGGGCAGGAGCTGACAGCCCAGAGAGAGAGTTCTTAGAGTCCAGAGATAGATCCCAAAAAGTAAAAAACAAAAGCAACTGGACTTATTTTCCGTAGTTGAAGACGTTTCGCTTCCTCTCCAGGAAGCTTTCTCAATTCAAAAAGTCTGGAGTAATGTGGAGTACCAAGCTTTATACTCCTACCAAACAAAGGCCTTGTAATGGCTTAGATAACATGCAAATTCAAATTTGCTTATGTTTGCTTGTTGTGCAAATAAAGACAGGTAACAGACACTGTATTTATTCCCTTTTAACCAGCCACCAGAAAACAAGAGCTGGATTAAGCTCTAGTCTCCATGATAGTGAAGGATACCCAGCCTTTCACTATTGTGGATGACGTTGGATTCAGGACAGGCTGGAGAACCCCCTGGAGTACTGGGCTAATCATCGGTCACAGTACCCCAATCTGTACATACTTGTATGTGTCACAATTCAGCAATATATATATATATAAATGTATGTATGTATGTATGTATGTATATATATATATATATATATATATATATATATATATATATATATATATATATATATATATATATATATATATATAATCTCTTCCTTTAGGCTCTGAAGGCCATGGTGGAGGCCAAATATGAGTCTGCTAAGGAGCACGCTAAGGCTAAAGTAGAGAAGGTGGCTGCTGTTAGCCTTACATCAGATATGTGGACATCCATCAACATGGATGCCTACCTGGCAGTGACATGCCACTTTGTGGAGGAGAACGAAAAGCTGAGCTCGGTGTTGTTGGGAGTGCAGGCATTCCCCCAGGCTCACACTGCTGAAAATATTGCTTGTGTGAAAGCCTCCCTGATGGAGGAATGGGGAATCTCAGGCAAGGTGACATGCATGGTCACCGATGGTGCTCCTAATATGGTGGCATGCGTGAGAGACCTGAAGCTTCGCCACCACATTTGTGTTGCTCACACCCTCAATCTTATTGTGAAGAGGGCGCTTGACCACCAACCTGCGCTCTCTGGCCTCCGGGCCAAAGCAAGGAAGCTGGTTGGCTACTTTAGAAGCAGCACCACTGCTAAGGTATCCTCTTTTATTTTATTCCAATATATAATGTTAATAGTTTGTCTGTACTCCTACTGCAGTGACTTAATGGCCTACTCTTCTGTATCTTTAAAGGAGAAGCTTACACAAGTGCAGCTTCAGCTGGGCATGCAAGCAACCAAGCTGATGCAGGAGGTGGAAACAAGATGGAACAGCACCTACTTGATGCTGCACCGTCTGGTGGAGTTGAGGGAGCCAGTAGGAGTGGCATTGGCTGGATTGCACACTGACATTCCCTTTTTAACTGCCAGTGAGTTTGATATTGTTGTAGCGTGCCTTTCGTTACTCTCTCCTTTCTATGACGCCACCATGGAGCTCTCGGCAGAACAACACGTGTCGGCATCAAAAGTTATCCCCCTCCTGAAGATGATAGAGAATGCCCTTCAGGAGGAGGACACCAAGTCGGCACCTGCAGTAGCAGTGCAAATAGGAGAGCAGTTCATCAGACATCTCAGGGAGAAGCTGCACATGCTCCAGTCAATGAGCATCTTGTCGCTGGCTACACTCCTGGATCCACGATTTAAAGTTATAGCATTTTTCAGCAACACAAAAGCTGCTGAAGCAGTGAAGCGCTTGACTTCAGAGTGTGCCACCGTAATCCGACGGAACACAGTAGAGAACACTCACGAGATTCCCCAGGCTTCTACCTCTCAAGAATTCAGTGGAGGTAATCTTTTGTATTACATTTTGAGATTACTTATTCCTATTAAAACACTTACTAACCTGACCTGTGGTTTCCATTTAGGTAGCAGACTTTGGCAAAGATTGGACACTAGTGTCATGGAGGCAAAGAGGACTCCAAATGTCTCAGCAGATGCCACCGTAGAGGTCCAGCGCTACCTCTCAGAGGCGAACATAAGCAGGCTGGAGAACCCCCTGGAGTACTGGGCTAATCATCGGTCACTGTACCCCAATCTGTACAAACTTGCACTTATTTATTTATGCACCCCGGCATCATCTGTGCCATGTGAGCGTGTCTTTTCAAAGGCTGGAGAAGTAGTATCAAAAAAGAGAAATCGTTTGAAACCAAAAACTGTGGAGAAATTGTTGTTTCTTAATAAAAATGCATGAAATCATTCAAGTTACACAAGCATTAGCCTATTCATTACCCCTCCCTAGTTCCATAAGCACTTTCACTGTCCTCTGCCTGATTAAGCCCATGCCATTTTTGTAGAGTCACAGAAAAACATTATTACACAACATGCCATATCACATGACACTCCTATTTTGGGAATAATTACACACAGAGAATACATTCAAACAATATTTTATTATACATGTGTATACAAAATTTATGTAGACAAATGATTTCGTCCTACACCTTCTGTGAAGTCATTCCCAAGAGCCATAATAGACAAAAATTAATGCATCACACATGTTAAGATACAGCTGGCTGTGATTATACAACTTGCCAGTAGGTGGTGCTGTGTGCACATGAACCATCAAGAAATGAACCTTTTCTCGAACCAGTTGGCTGAGTGGTTCAATGCCTCATGAGGCTTCATCTCGCCATCACTAGCGCAAACCAGGCAGACAGGCGAGGAGAAGGTGTAGAATGATGACGAACCGGCAGAGGAGTGGAAGCAGAGTGAGGCTTAAGTAGGGAGGCTGGCAGGTGAAATGAGTCTGGCTGATTAATGACTAACAGGTGTGGCTGACTGCAGAGGGAGTGAATGGAAAGCTTAAGTGAGGGGAAGGAGGAGCTGAAACTAACAGAAAATAAAAGTCAAATCATAACTAAAACCCAAACAAAGAGGAAAACTGAAAACTACTAGTAAACAAAAGCTAAGTCAAAACTCAACCCTGACAAAAATCAAACGCAATGTAAGAAACATTTTAAAGATGAGTTCAAAACCTCAGTACTAAAATGTCACAAAACTACAGGGACAGGAATCTGATGAAGGACACTTTTTGTGACCTTCATCTGTTTCATGTTTACCACATTGCGAAAGTTTTAAACCACCTTTCATTCCCCTTTCCTTGCTACAAGAAGACAGAATTTGTAGTTTAAGTTCAGCATTTTTTTCCATACTAGTTCCTACAGCTTTCTGGGTGTCTTAAAAAGTTTATTTTGTACTTTTTTCCACTTGTTTTCATGCCACTCGTTGTAGTTTACCACTTTTTACACATTCCTATGATGTATTCAAGCGTATAAAAACACAAAACTTTCAAGGGATTAAGCTGTGTTGTGTTTTTGCCTTATTAAAAAAATACCTTTGTTTTTTTTAGAAGCCAACAACGGTGTTAAGCAGTATTACTGAAACTTCTCTATCTTCATTTTATCCATAACAAAGTGGGGCAACTCAGAATGCTGGTATGTTTAATTCCCTCTTATAACCTAGCCTGGCCAGCCACATGGACTTACATCATATACACAACGTATCAGTCTAGAAAGGAGCTGGTAGAGCCCGATTTCAAAGGTGGGACTAACAGGGTCAGTGTCAACAGGTTAGAACCAATTCACTAACTACGGATGTGATGCAAAAAACTCCAAGCAACGCACTCTGTTTTTCAATTTGTAGTCCATGAATCATGTCAAGCCATCAGGCAAACTCTGCAGTGAATAATGTTTTGCTGTTTTTGTCTAAAAGATCAGAGGATACATGGTGTACTCACGTGCACTCTCTTAATCATCCAAGGCACCAAGCAACAGCAGAAAAGCGCTGATGCATTATGGGTAATTCTGCCACTGAGAGTGGCCCATCATAAAGTCCAGCCTCCCGCGCTGTGATTGGTTTGGTCTGTTTTGGGCTGGAGTGAATGGAGCCATACCAGACTGATTTACGCTCTGTGTAATTCAGTCTGGCTGGCCAGGCTACTTAGAACCACCAGGCACCTAATCTTCACTGAACCTTTCCTGCCAGCAAAAACTAAAACAAGAATAAACTATAATCAGAAACTAAAACTTTGCAGTATTTATAAACAAACCCGGTAGCCTGTATGATTTAAAGCATTTGAATGTTTTTTATATGTCACAAAACCAGGCACTATAACATCCTACTAGAACCCTGTGGCATGTTATAGTGCCATTACCCTATAACATAGAAAGGATTCCTGGATCAATGTGTGTCTCTTTTTTGTCTTTCTCTGCTCTATCTTCTCTAACCCCCAGTCAGTCGAGGCAGATGACCTATCACACTGAGCCTGGTTCTGCTGGAGGTTTTCCTTCCTGTTAAGGGGGAGTTTTCCTCTCCACTGTAGCTTCATGCATGCTCAGTATGAGGGATTGCTGCAAAGCTATCGACAATCCAGACGACTCTCCCTGTGGCTCTACGCTCTTTCAGGATGAGTGAAAGCTGCTTGTCAAGACTTGACGCAATCTGCTGGGTTTCCTTAGATTAGAAACTTTTTGACCAATCTGTCTGGATGAGTTGATTGAATTTAACTTTGTAAAATGCCTTGAGATGACATGTGTTGTGAAATGGCGCTATAAAGATAAAATTGAGCTGAATTAAATTGAAGATAGAAACGTTTTCTTTTATCCGAGGCTGCAACAAGATGAGAGTTCTTTCTGGTGAGGAAACGTTACATTAAAAAGGAACTCAAGTGGTGAACTATTGGGAAGTCCTTAAAGGTCCTAACCTTGCCTGCAAGATGAATTCTCCTCAGCCGGAACGTGTGTTACCAAACCAAAAAAATGGTTCGGGCAAGTCACGTTGCAGTATTGAGGTTTAAGGTGGGTCATACCGGCGGGATAAAAGCCAGAGCGGCTGAGCCCACGGCCGAACCAACATAAACATGCCGCAACAGGACGCACGCGTAGCTGCTGCTATCTGTTTTACAAGAATCCACAATTTCATCTTTGATAGAAGAACAACAAGAAGTGACTTGACTATCTTACATTTGTGTGGTCTCTCATAACGCCTACTGCTTACGTTTTAATTTGATACAGCAATTGGCCTAAAAACCAACCTTTGGTAGGCGGGCACTCTGTGTCGCTTTGGCCAATCAGCTCAGAGAGTTCTGATGAAATTCCTTCCTTTCCCCAAGCGGATTCAAATGGAGAAGTCCTGATTGATAATGTGTAAGACTACAGTGCTAAACATTATTAATCAGGCTGGCCAGGTTATATAGGTCCCTCCCACTGCATGCATTTATCAGTGTAGTAAAACTTGCCCGCTTTAAATTACTTGTTGAACAACAATTGAGAAAATGATGTGTCAAAAACAGGCTGCAAGACCACGACCATGTCATGTTGTTCTTGCAGCCCTGAGGAGAGAACATATTTGTATTCTTGTGGAGTTTGTACAGGTCTTAAAGGTCCATTGCCTTAGAAGGGTTTTTATACTCTTTTCATTGTCAGACAATGGACTGGATGTAACTAAACTATCCTCTCTGTCAAAGGAATATCTGATGTAAAATAATACAATTTTAATGTAATGAATACATTAATACATAAACAGAAAATAAAAAATAAATGAATTACATATTTTTCATGAGTACCTGACATTGTTTCCTTATGGTTAAGCAGTGTCAAAGTAATTGTAAATGCTTTCTGAAATACTGCATTTGCAATTTGAGCTTCAAATGTGGGACTAATGCAACATTCTAATGGGAAAATAAATTGCATAGCAAACCGGAAGACGGATAACTTTCAGAAGGTTTGTGTGTGTTTGTGTTTATTTTTACATCCAGTTTATGTTTTCTACATCTCCCTTAAGCAGGACAGCATAAAATATAGATTGTTTAAAATGGGAAGGATTACCACCTCTGTTTTCTTTAGAGGACAGATCTGGGCTATCATTTGTCATACACAATATTAGCGTACTCTTCCCTGTATGCCTCTCTTCTTTCCCTTCAAGCGCTCACTCTCCACTGTTACTCCTTCTCTCTCTCTATCTCTCTCTGTCTCTCTCTCAACACATCTGTCCCTCATCATCACTTTATATCTGCAGATCACTCATTCCTTCAAGCTCTTCTGCTGACTGCTCTCATTGATCTTCATCTCCTCCAAGCTTGCCATCTCTCACTTCTGTCTCATTTCCCTGAATATTCCTCAAGTTCCATTTCCTCTCTAAAGCATCACTGAATTTCATCCATCTTATTATTTCTCCTCACTTCATTTCATCTGCAAATGTCTGTCTTCAACTGTTCACCCATCAATGAACCGAGGACCTTTCTCCTTCTCTAAGTTGGATATAAATATATAATCAAAAGCTCATAAAACTCACACCAATGTTTATTCTTCATGCACATGCTGTTTCTGTATCTCTTCAAAGCTTTCCACACTGGTGTGTCCTCAACGGCCGAGAACTTGCACACATATCACATTTTCTCAGATGGACTCAGAAGCACGTCTAAATATATATATTCATCAATCCATCCGTCCATTTTCTAACACGTCTATCCCTTGTGGGGTGGCGAGGGGTGCTGGTGCCTATCTCCAATATATATATATATATATATATATATATATATATATATATATATATATATATATATATATATATATATATATATATATATATATATATTAGGGCTGGGCAAGTTAACGCGTTAATTTCGCGTTAATTCATTAGACTATTAACGGCAATATTTACTTTAACACGGGTTAACGCATGTTGCTCACATGCTTTTATTTTGTGACGGTCTGTTGCTGCGGTGTAGGGGTTTGAATCAGAACAGTAGGTGGCGATAATGCGCCAATAACCTCGCTGTCAGCCAAGCCTCGGATTCAAAGAGGAAGCAAGGTGCTGGCCGGAAAAAAACAAAGCCGACATGCGGAAGGCGGTGTTTCCCGCAGGAATTTGCTTAGGCGAGGCGGTGAGTTGGCGAACGGAACAAGTTTTGTGCGGAGCGGAGCGGGGTCTGCATCGACGCCGTCGGTGAAGTCGCTTCTCGCTTCAAAGTATCCATGTGTTTTTGCCTGTTTTTCCCCTGCCATTCACTATATGCACGCGAGAAAGCAACAACAAAAAACCGCGTGTTAACGTCAAATAACCATGCAAGCATATCGAGTTAGCAAGCATTTCAGTTTAAAGTTCTTCCAGCAACAAATATGACAGAAACAAGTAAGTTGTAACCACTGCCAAGTTAAACTTTGGTATTGAACATAAAATGGTAATGCTGCTCCCTGCGGTTACCTCAGAAATTGCCTGTTTTTGGTAGATTTTTTCCCCATAAAGAGAATTCCCTGTCAGTGGCAATAAGCTTTAATTTATTATTATTGCTATTTTTTGTTTTACATGTTTAAGTTGAGCTTTACACTAAATATGTGTTACTGATAAGTGCTAAAAATGTTACAACACTTTTGTTCATATGGCAGCAGAACATTAAAATAAAAGTGCTCTTTACACTACTTTTGAATTAATTCTTGGAGTTTGTAAATACAATGCGATTAATCATGATTAATCAGGCAAATTATGCGATTAATCACGATTAAATATTTTAATCGTTGCCCAACCCTAATATATATATATATATATATATATATATATATATATATATATACATGTGTGTATATAGGCATGAAAACTGGATGGATGGGATGTTAAACTATAAGACAGTTTAATAAAAGTGTACTTAGTTTATCAGAAAAAAACTTTACTAGCGTTTCAAGAACAACACTTTTTAAGCTTATTAGAAAAACTTTATTAAACTGCTTTGTAAAATTACATATTGTTTAAATTAATCTTGGCTGCTGTACCTTGTCTGTCTAGCAGGTAATGTTGGATTGGAGTAAAAATGAGTCCATAGATCAGCAGGAGGCTTTTTCAGCTATGGGTTTCTTGTGCAAGTTGTTTCTACAGTGTTGCTTCACATCATGCTACCCTTGAAAAAATAACTTTGACAAACCTCACAAAAAGCTCTCTGAGAATCACCTTTCTCTGGCGTCACCCAGTTAGAAACTGTTCCCCAGTCTTTGTAGCAGCATTTTCATTACGTTCACGTAGTTTCCTTAATATTCTTTATGCATCCAAATCCATTTCGTTTTACTTTATGAGCATCCTTGTGGGCAGCAGCTCATGAGGTCGGACGCTGCGGCATATTTAGATTGACACCTGATGCTCTCATTGACAGTTCTGCCTTCTTTGTTTCAGAAAAGCGCATGTTGAATAAGTTATTGACTTTTCAAAATCTATCCCAATCAGATGCGTTTGTGGGACAACGGGACAGGAGTGAAAAATGCAGCACAGTCCCACACAAATGGGGACATCCCACAATGTGGGTAATAAAGATAAACTACCCCACTCACACAAAATTTAAAGCAATAATTTCTCCACATCCCTACCTCGGTCCTTTTTATGGTTCTCCTCATCCTTTCTTCTTTGTGCGATATTGTGACCCTGACGCCTTTTGCCGCTTCATGCTGGCAGTAGGCTACTAGTGCCACTGAGAGTTACAGGAGACTGCGGGGGAGGGGCGGCAGTATGGCACATTGGATTGGGAAATCTCCAAGCATAAATTGATTGGTCTCATGGGTATTAATCTAGGTTATGTTTACAGACTTCTTTGGAATTTTATAACACAAGTCTGTAAATATGGAATGGTTTAGAATGGTGTATAATGTTTGCCGCAGTTTTGCTGTGCTAGATACAACAAAATTCTCATTACAGAAAAAATGCAATATGAAAAATAAAACATTATTTCTTCCAGCGCACTTTCCACAGTTTGCAGCCCTGGGCAATTGCCTTTGTTGCCTATGTAATGACACAGCCCTGCTTGGACAGGACCTGATCAACCTTTTTTGAGGTTTGCAAATACCACTAAAATCCATGCTCTGTGAGCCTGTCATACTTCAGAGAACTTCTTTATAGTCCCAAAGCTAGGCACACTAAATGTTTCATTGGAACAAGAATCTGAAAGACAAAGATATATCCATGTGCGAGGACACACTTTGACTAACTAGAAATTATTTTCCCATTGTATCAGTAAAAAGGTACTCAAACTGTCTGTATGTTCACTTCAATCCATCTACTGAATGTAATTAGAAGGTACAAAAGATCGATTTTATGCTTTGGTTAACAAGTGCTCAAAAGGTTGGCAGGCAGCTTTGTGGTGCTGGATTTTACCGAGAATAATGGGCTGAACACTCTCCTTACACAGGCAAAAGATTGATGATGACGAAGGAAAATAGTTTTGAAAAGTGTTGTTGTTTATAGCTTTCTCCTGGAGACCGACACTTTGGACTGCACGTTAGCTGTAAACAATGAAATATGCTGAATGCAAACCAAAGGCAAAATGGAAGTGGTGGGGGGGGGGCTACTTGTTATTCAGCAATCATCTGAAGTAAGCAAAAAGAAGAGGGTTTTTGCATTGTAAATGTTGTTATTAAGAACATTTTTATGCAATGTTGCATTTCATGTTAAATATAATTCACATTCATTATTTCTCCTTTTAAATTTAGCTGAAAATAATTGGCTTGACCTTTTCTGGTGAGCTACAGAGCATGAAAACAAGAAGATGATATACAGTCATGTGTTTGATACATTCTGTTAGGTTCACTTAAAAATGTATTGTTTTGTTTTTACAACATTTTCACAAAAATTAATGAGCAAATTATGACTTTTTGGTTAAGAAGGGGGAAAAAAATAACCCCAGAGATGTTTGGCTACATTCAGAGAGGTTTTGCATGATTTTAGCTTTTTTTATTTTTACATTTTCAAAAACTTTGTCATATTGTTTGAAGCGTAAGTAACAAATCTGCCACCAGTCAATTTGACAGGCAATTTTCTCTGAGGTATTTTTTTCTTTAAACTTAACATCTAAGAACCTTGTCATTTTTTAGACATTTTTCTTGTCATTTTGCTAGATGAGACTGTATTTTCATAGGAGGAGGAGTAATTAGCAAACAAGTATCTGCAGTCAGTCACATTTAGCGTTCTATTTTTTGCAGTATTTGTCTATATTATTTAATGTGGTGGTTTAATAATTTTATCTAACTGAACCCCTTAACCTTTAGGGTACAAATGCAAGACAAATACAGTATATTATAAATAAATAAATGCTAGATGATATATCTGTTCATTTTTGTTTGTATTCACAATATTACAATATTTATGCACTTTTAATATCCAAAATTTTGGGATAAAAACAGTAAGAGTTGAAAGTTGGCCACAAGATTTCTGAGAATGCAGTCAAAAGTTGACAAAGAGTTAAGTATGGTATGCTGAACTTGGCCACAAAGCGAAAGAAGCCAGTAGCATTGGTAGCAAAGTCTGCAGCTTAAATTTAAGTTCCTAAAGTGAAGATTTCTGTGTTTTTTTTCCAAGTGAGAATCATGAATTTAGAAAATATGTGGTGATAGAGCCATTGTTCAGATCGGCACACTACAAAGTTGGTAATTCACCACAACAAAGAGTGACCGTTTGATACACAAATGATCATTTCAAAAGCTAAAGTTATGGCATCATTTAGGTTAGACATTGCAATTTTTGCTCCCATTCTGACCAGCATTGCACTCAGCCCTCCATTTTCTCCAAATAACTGTTGTCTCCAGAATATGTTTTAGTCATATAGAGATTGTGCAAGTCTCACTTCTTAATACATGTTCACCCCCTTTTTTCTCTCAAAACATCATTCTGAGACTACCCACTGTTCATCAGTGCTGGCTCAAGCGAACGGTCCAAACCAAGGCATGAACTACAGTTGTGGTCAAAAGTGTACATACACTTGTAAAAAAATCATAATGTTATGGCTGTCTTGAGTCTTCAATAAGTTCTACAACTCTTATTTTTCTGTGATAGAGTGATCGGAACACATACATGTTTGTCACAAAAAACAGTCATAAAGTTTGGTTCTTTCATAAATTTATTATGGGTCTGCTGAAAATGTCACCAAATCTGCTGGGTCAAAAATATACATACAGCAACAAAATTTGTCAACTTTGGTGATGTAGCGAGTTGTGTCAATCAAATTAGCTTCATCTCATGGCCTCTTCACTTCTTCTAAGTGATTCTGATTGACTACAGCTGTTGACTTCTCATGAGCCCATTTAAATAGGGCTCATTTGACCCAGTGATTAGACTCAGCTACAAAAGCTACAATGGGAAAGTCAAAGGAACTCAGTGTGGATCTGAAAAAGCGAATTATTGACTTGAACAAGTCAGGGAAGTCACTTGGAGCCATTTCAAAGCAGCTACAGGTCCCAAGAGCAACTGTGCAGACAATTATACGCAAGTATAAAGTGCATGGAACAGTTGTGTCACTGCCACGATCAGGAAGAAAACGCAAGCTATCACATGCTGCCGAGAGGAGATTGGTCAGGATGGTCAAGAGTCAACCAAGAATCACCAAGAAGCAGGTCTGCAAGGATTTGGAAGCTGATGGAACACAGGTGCCAGTCTCCACAGTCAAGCGTGTTTTACATCGGCATGGACTGAGAGGCTGCTGTGCAAGAAAGAAGCCCTTGCTCCAGAAAAGGCACCTTATGACTCGGCTGAAGTTTGCTGCTGATCACATGGACAAAGATAAAACCTTCTGGAGGAAAGTTCTCTGGTCAGACGAAACAAAAATTGAGCTGTTTGGCCACAACACCCAGCAATATGTTTGGAGGAGAAAAGGTGAGGCCTTTAATCCCAGGAACACCATGCCTACTGTCAAGCATGGTGGTGGTAGTATTATGCTCTGGGGATGTTTTGCTGCCAGTGGAACTGGTTCTTTGCAGAAAGTAAATGGGATAATGAAGAAGGAGGATTACCTCCAAATTCTGCAGGAAAACTTAAAACCATCAGCCCGAAGGTTGGGTCTTGGGCGCAGTTGGGTGTTCCAACAAGACAATGACCCAAAACACACATCAAAAGTGGTAAAGGAATGGCTAAACCAGGCTAGAATTAAGGTTTTAGAATGGCCTTCCCAAAGTCCTGACTTAAACCCCATTGAGAACATGTGGACAGTGCTAAAGAAACAGGTTCATGCAAGAAAACCATCACATTTAGCTGAACTGCACCAATTCTGTCAAGAAGAGTGGTCAAACATTCGACCTGAAGCTTGCCAGGACCTTGTGGATGGCTACCAAAAGCGCCTAGTTGCCGTGAAAATGGCCAAGGGACATGTAACCAAATACTAATGTTGCTGTATGTATATTTTTGACCCAGCAGATTTGGTGACATTTTCAGCAGACCCATAATAAATTTATGAAAGAACCAAACTTTATGACTGTTTTTTGTGACAAACATGTATGTGTTCCGATCACTCTATCACAGAAAAATAAGAGTTGTAGAACTTATTGAAGACTCAAGACAGCCATAACATTATGATTTTTTTACAAGTGTATGTACACTTTTGACCACAACTGTACGTTGTCACACTTCTCCCCTCAACTTTGAGTTGTCCCTCACTTAAATTGAATATTCCAGTTGTCACATAATCCTGGGACAAAAAGTTTTTTCAAAGCTATGACCATTTTTTCAGTATTTTCAATAAGCAGCTGCAACCATTACATACATTTTTAGAAGGTATGTTTTTATCATAACAAGCAACATTCTTCAAGACTGTGCCTTTGCTACTTCATTATCTATATATGGTAATGTTGTCGTGTTTTCTTGGGCTTGACTCCAAAGGCTCATTTTATATCAGAAAAGTTCATTTCAAAAGTGCTTATTTTTTCTTTGTTTCATAATTTCAAGACTTTTGGGCTTTGTGGCTCTAAAATATGACTGTAGATGCATTTTAAAGTAAAATAAATCCGTAATAATAGTGAAACAATAACTGCTTTAAAATACATCTGTTCAGAAATAGAGAGGGGAATGTATATTTAGGCAGAAAAATAAACCCTGAGAAAAAGCACAAAACTGCCTTCATTTCATTGCCAATTCAGAACACGAGGACATTAGAACAACACAGAAGCTTGTCACAAGATTTTTTTTTATTTAAACTCCCCCAATTAAAAGTGGGGGAGTGGTGGCCTAGTGGTTAAAGCTGTGCACTTGCACTCTGAGAAGGCTACAAGAACCCGTTCTGAATCCTGCAGACTGCCACTATTGATCCCTGAGCAAGACCTTTAGCCCCACATTTTTCCACAGTCACTGTAATCTCTCCACAGCTCACTGAGGGATGGATTAAATACAGAAGACAAATTTTGTTGGAATTTAAAGTTGCAACGACAAATAAATATTTAATAAATAAATAAGACTATTTATTTAGAGAAAAGGCAAAGAAAGGTTGGTAAAATTTCACAGAGAGAAGTTAGTGTAATCAGAGGTAGAAGCACAGATGTTACCCACATAAAAAGAACCTGTTAAAAATGAAACCAGATTACATATATACATATATATATATATATATATATATATATATATATATATATATATATATATATATTAATGTATTTTTTATTTAATTAATTAATTAAATAAAAATCAAAGAACTCTGCAAAGAGCATTTTAGGAATCCGACGGACATTGCACGGCATGGTTGTGAGCGGTAAGTGCACTGTGATCTGGGGGTTGGAGAGCGGCCTTTCATCACCTGGAAGGGATGTGTCGCCACTTTCGCCTGTAGGTTATAGCAAAATTGCAATGCTCAGGGTCTAAAGCAGCATATTGGCCAGTTATCATCATTGGTCAGAAAATCTTTGATCACAGAAATGGCGTTTCCTTCTAATTCTCCCATTTGCAAGGTCTTCCAACAGTGCCACAATGCATCCACTGTGCCATTGTGCATGAATGTATTTTACCGTGTACAGAAACTGAAGTAATTGCCCCATAGCATGTCAAAATACAGGTAAAAGCCAGTAAATTAAAATATTTTGAAAAACTTGATTTATTTCAGTAATTGCATTCAAAAGGTGTAACTTGTTGATTATATTTATTCATTGCACACAGACTGATGCATTCAAATGTTTATTTCATTTAATTTTGATGATTTGAAGTGGCAACAAATGAAAATCCAAAATTCCGTGTGTCACAAAATTAGAATATTACTTAAGGCTAATACAAAAAAGGGATTTTTTAGAAATGTTGGCCAACTGAAAAGTATGAAAATGAAAAATATGAGCATGTACAATACTCAATACTTGGTTGGAGCTCCTTTTGCCTCAATTACTGCATTAATGCGGCGTGGCATGGAGTCGATGAGTTTCTGGCACTGCTCAGGTGTTATGAGAGCCCAGGTTGCTCTGATAGTGGCCTTCAACTCTTCTGCGTTGTTGGGTCTGGCATTCTGCATCTTCCTTTTCACAATACCCCACAGATTTTCTATGGGGCTAAGGTCAGGCCAATTTAGAACAGAAATACCATGGTCCGTAAACCAGGCACGGGTAGATTTTGCGCTGTGTGCAGGCGCCAAGTCCTGTTGGAACCTGAAATCTCCATCTCCATAGAGCAGGTCAGCAGCAGGAAGCATGAAGTGCTCTAAAACTTGCTGGTAGACGGCTGCGTTGACCCTGGATCTCAGGAAACAGAGTGGACCGACACCAGCAGATGACATGGCACCCCAAACCATCACTGATGGTGGAAACTTTACACTAGACTTCAGGCAATGTGGATCCTGTGCCTCTCCTGTCTTCCTCCAGACTCTGGGACCTCGATTTCCAAAGGAAATGCAAAATTTGCTTTCGTCAGAAAACATGACTTTGGACCACTCAGCAGCAGTCCAGCTTTTTTTTTCCTTAGCCCAGGTGAGACGCTTTTCGCGCTGTTTCTTGGTCAACAGTGGCTTGACACGAGGTATGCGGCAGTTGAAACCCATGTCTTTCGAGCGTCTCTTGGTGGTGGATCTTGAAGCACTGACTCCAGCAGCTGTCCACTCCTTGTGAATCTCCCCCACATTTTTGAATGGGTTTTTTTTTTCACAATCTTGACTAGGGCACGGTGATCCCTATCGCTTGTACACTTTTTCTGACCACAGTTTTTCCTTCCTTTGCCTCTCTATTAATGTGTTTGGACACAGAGCTCTGAGAACAGCCAGCCTCTTCAGCAATAACCTTTTGTGTCTTTCCCTCCTTGTGCAATGTGTCGATGGTCGCCTTTTGGACAGCTGTCAAATCTGAAGTCTTCCCCATGTTTGTGTAGGCTTCAGAACTGGACTGAGAGACCATTTAAAGCCCTTTGCAGGTGTTTTTGAGTTAATCAGCTGATTAGTTTGTGGCACCAGGTGTCTTCAAAATTTAACCCTTACACAATATTCTAATTTTGTGACACACAGATTTTTGGATTTTCATTTGTTGCCACTTCAAATCATCAAAATTAATTGAAATAAACATTTGAATGCATCAGTCTGTGTGCAATGAATAAATATAATGTACAAGTTACACCTTTTGATTGCAATTACTGAAATAAATCAAGTTTTTCAAAATATTCTAATTTACTGGCTTTTACCTGTAATCTGTTAATCTGTGGAACACGTCACCCTGCTGATCATCGGGGAGAGGAATATAGTGTTTGAAAACTGCGCTAAAATGTTGTGCAGACTTTTATTTAAAATTTAAAATGGCTTTTGGGATTTTCATTTAATTTTATTGAAAGGTCCTTTTGTATAGTTATGTGTCACCAGCGCAACCATGATCAACACTGCAGTTTTTAATGCTTATGATGAAGTCAATCTATGATTAAAGTCTAATGTGGAGTGAAATTAAACGTCTGAGAGGAATCATGATGCAGTTTGACATTTGTGCCACTTTACCATTTGCGTCACCAATTTCCCCAGTCTCCAAAATGAGCGTATGCCTGGGTCAGAGTTGTTGTGAGGACCGCACATTTTACCATCAAGTTTTTTTTTGTTTTTTTTTATAGATCCCAACTTTTGCATGGAAAGTGATGTATGCACGTTTCAGGACCCATTTTGTGCGTACGTAAACTTTATAAATGAGACCCCAAGTTATTCATCAACAGATTTTTTCTTCCCTGATGGCACGGGCATATTCCAAGATGACAATGCCAGGATTCATCGGGCTCGAATTGTGAGAGAGTGGTTCATGGAGCATGAGACATAATTTTCACACATGGATTATCCACCACCGAGTCCAGACCTTAACCCCATTAAGAATCTTTAGGATGTGCTGGATGTGCTGGAGAAACTCTATCATCATCAGTGCAAGATCTTGGTGAAAAATGAATGCAACACTGGGTGGAAATAAATCTTGTGACATTGCAGAAGCTTATTGAAACAACGCCACAGCGAATGTGTGCCGTAATCAAAGCTAAAGGCGGTCCAACGAAATATTACAGTGTGTGACTTCTCTTTTGGCCAGGACGTGTATATTTTAGTTAGGGCTGGGCAAGTTAACGCGTTAATTTCGCGTTAATTCATTAGACTATTAACGACGATATTTACTTTAACGCGCATCAACGCATGTTGCTCACATGCTTTTATTTTGTGAAGGTCTGTTGCTGCGGTGTAGGGGTTTGAATCAGAACAGTAGGTGGCGATAATGCGCCAATAACCTCGCTGTCAGCCAAGCCTCGGATTCAAAGAGGAAGAAAGGTGCTGGCCGGAAAAAAACAAAGCTGACATGGGGAAAGCGGTGTTTCCCGCAGGAATTTGCTTAGGCGAGGCGGTGAGTTGGCGAACGGAACAAGTTTTGTGCGGAGCGGAGCGGGGTCTGCATCGACGCCGTCGGTGAAGTCGCTACTCGCTTCAAAGTAACCATGTGTTTTTGCCTGTTTTTTCCTGCCATTCACTATATGCATGCGAGAAAGCAACAACAAAAAAACGTGTGTTAACGTCAAATAAAACATGCAAGCATATCGAGTTAGCAAGCATTTCAGTTTAAAGTTCTTCCAGCAACAAATATGACAAAAACAAGTTAGTTGTAACCACTGCCAAGTTAAAATTTGGTATTGAACATAAAATGGTAATGCTGCTCCCTGCGGTTACCTCAGAAATTGCCTGTTTTTGGTAGATTTTTTCCCCATAAAGAGAATTCCCTGTCAGTGGCAATAAGCTTTAATTTATTATTATTGCTATTTTTTGTTTTACATGTTTAAGTTGAGCTTTACACTAAATATGTGTTACTGATAGGTGCTACAAATGTTACAACACTTTTGTTCATATGGCAGCAGAACATTAAAATTAAAGTGCTCTTTACACTACTTTTGAATTAATTCTTGGAGTTTGTAAATACAATGCGATTAATCATGATTAATCAGGCAAATTATGCGATTAATCGCGATTAAATATTTTAATCGTTGCTCAGCCCTAATTTTAGTACATTAGCCTACATTTTCTACCCTTACCATTAACTGACAAATCAACTGTTGTTGTGCCAAAAAAAGTATTAAAACCTAACAATCTCTTAGATAACTTTTAAACATTAAAACAGTTGCAATACATTCGCAAAATCCTGTCCAAGATCACTGCTGAGAGTGAATCGAGTCATTTGATGTATCAGGAAGGGGAGAGAAAAGGGAATGTCAAGCCTGCATGGAGTGATGATTCAGTTGACCTTGGTAAGCCATGCACAAGGGAGAAAATGCTGCTGTATTCTTTGGAAGACTTTAGAAAGTAGTCCAAGAATCTAACTCGTATGCAAGTCCCATAGGGAAGGAAGAAGACAGGAAAATGAAACAATTAAAGAAGAGAATGTAATTTTTCACAATCATTGATCATACAATTACAGTGTTTGAAGGAAGGACTCCTCAGGGAGTAATGGGGCAAGCATACCTAAAAATGATGAACAGAAGGGAAAATATAAGAGATTACTATTAAAACTTGACTATTAATTAAAGATTTGGCGGTTGAAAGCTGAGAAGGTTTTCTCCATAATGTGCTTTCATGAGTGGCTGGCTCACTGAAACATTCTTTCAGAGAAGCTCAGACAGAACACCTAAAGAATTCAATAAATGTCACTAAGAGCATGACAAAAGCGTAGTTATGCAACTGTAGGCCATGAAGTAAAAACCCTCTTTACAAGCCAGTTAAAGAATCCTGGACCTAATCCTTTCCTAAAGTATTATCCTTTTCTAACTTTAGAACAATTCTTTGACATCTACAAAAATGTGTTGTTTTTTTATGTATTAAGAGCAAGGGTGCTGCAACAACATGAAGCAATATGGCTAACACTGTCTCAGGTTCAGGGAACTACAGTCCTCAGCTCCGACAATAAAGCAGGGACACTGCAGAAATGTTCAGTTTAATAAGAATATGTCCTTCTCTTCCCTTTGTACTGTTGATGTGGCTTGTCAGGGCCATGGAAATGTTTCAAAATGTTGCCTTTCTTTGAATGTTTTTCATAGTTACTCTCATTTTGGATGAAAAGGTAAATGTATGTACAACACCTTAAAAATATATGATAAAATTCATTAAAAGCATACTTTTTTTTTGGTTTCACATAAACAAAATAAAACTGTTTATTTTCCAAAAGAATGTATAAAATGAGAACAAACACATGTGGATGCTACTCAGGGATTAGCTGCTTTATTGCCATCTGAATAAAAATTGGACATTCTGGCTATTCTTGATCGTCTTAAAGCTGGCAGGAGATTAGAAAGTTCATTGGGGAGCAGGAGAGGGATGTCTTGCAACACAAATGGCTTTCTTCTAAAAACATTTCTTCAAAAATGCTCTCTGTGTGGGATAGTGAGACTGCGATGATGCACTCAGCTTGCTGCAAACTTTTCCTGTAAGTTAATTAAACAGCAATAATTGCACCAAAATGTGATGCAGCCTGGCAGGATGTTTTCAGCTGGTGCCTATTTTCTCTCGTGGGTCCGATGTTTCTCCACTGTTCCCTGGGTAACTAATTTAGATAGTTTTGTTGGTTTTCCATAACTTGTTTATTCTTGTGAACCTGTGGTGAGTGCACAACATACAGTTGTAGTTTCTATACAGATCTATAACTCTTTTTTAATTATAAAAACACATTTTAACAAAGATATAAAAAAGTACCACAAAACCTTTAGAAATATAGAAATGAAAAAACTGAAACAGACTAACAGAAACACACAGAGACACAAACAGATAAGAAATCACTCAATAAAACCTGTCTGACAACATGTGGTTGGCTGAAGGGTTTCAAAAAAGCCATTTTCGGTGCTTTGGGATTGCAGCAAACCACAGTGAGACAAAAAAAATGGTTTGGAAAGATTATGTCTTGTTGTGTCTGTGTTATATGTAATCTGTGTGCACTCTGAGCCGGTGTCTGTCTCATCAAAAATTTCATCATGGTAACTCATAATGATAATAAAAATTCTTGATTCTTTATTGTCCATGAGTGGAGAAACCAGGGTGAGCATTTCCAACAGTGGCCACCCAGCTGGCTAACCAAAATTACTCCAAGAGTGCATTGAAAATTCAGGAGTTCACAAAAGATGCCAAAAAAAAACATCTTTGTGATCCCCAAGCCTTTTGGAAAAACAGGTGGGAGACAAAACAGAAACTTTTTGAAAGATGTGTTTCCCCTTAGATCTGGTGTAACTGCTGTTTTCAAACTCCCCCAAAATGCTGCTAGATTTTTCTCTGGTTCTCATCCAGCTGTCTTTAAAAAAGTTTTATTAAATATAAACATATGTTCGCAAAACAATTTTGTCAGTTTGTTAGAGGCTCTTTAAAATGTGATAAAACTTAACTGATCAAGACACTGCCCTCTGTTCTTCCTTTTACCTGCTGTTTGAAATGTTGGGGGTCTGGGGATCTCTGCATGTGCTGGTGAAGATTCTCTGTCATCCAGGCCATGATCAATCCAAAAAAAAAAAAAACAAAGCAGCTGGACTTCAGAATAGAAGTCCAGCTGCTTTGTTTTTTTTAACCTTTTTTTTTGGGTCTCTGCATGTGCACACTGTGGGTGACTTCATTAAATCAAGTCTTGAGGGAACTCTGTTGGAAGAAACTGATGATGAGGAGATAAAACAATTGTGACTTAGAGGATAAAGGCGTTCAAGATGGCTAAAGCCGGGCATACACTGTACGATATTTTTCAATCGTGGTATTCATATACAGCTCAAACTGTATGACGAAACCGCAGGGTTTAAAAGTTCACTGCTCACGATATCTGTTCTTACACTGTGCGGCCCAACGCTCTGATGCGACCTGACTGTTCACACTGTACGTTCAAAAACCACACGTCTGACTCAGCCCCGTAGAGAGATGGCGCTACTCGGACTCGTCTACCCGGAAGCCAAATGTCAACAGTAGAAGAAGAAAAAGGTGGAAGTGTCGATGCTCACTGTTAAATATGAGGCTTACTAGAACGAAACGCGCTGCCTTGGCAATTCTACGAGTTGCTCCTCCGTAGTTTGACTCCATGTCACACGTACCGCCGTCATGCTTCTCTCCGCTCCTATGTTTTTGTCTGGGAAGACGAAGAAGAATTTCCTTGTTTGCGCATGTGCAGTGCGCGAGGTTGGGGGAATTCGGCTCGTAGACGCTCGTAACTCCGCTTCAACAGCAGGACGCGCTCACGATCACTCACCATCTCCTCACGACGGCCGACTGAATTTCAAACATGTTTGATTTTCATCCGACCGTCCGATTCCTGATGGGGAGGTGGTCGTGAGAGACGAATCGCCCCTCGTTACCCCCTGTATACTACACGACGCAGGACGCACGATCAAGCTGAAACTCAGCCCGATCCAAAAAACTCTCGCACGACTGAAGAATCGGCCTGAAAACGGCAAAAACTCGTACAGTGTATGCCCGGCTTAAGGTAGAGGTGGGCCTTTTGAATGCAGAGGAAGGACAGAGAGGAAGGTATACATTTATTTTTCATCTTTCTTTGTTGCATTTATTGTGTGTAGCCTCTTTTCTTTCCATAAAAAAAAAAAAAAAATATATATATATATATATATATATATATATATATATATATTATTGTGTTGAAAGGGAGTTGTTAATCCTCACTGTCGCCACATGCTTGTTGCGGAGTAGAACAAGAAGTCAACAACTCTATGCACCTGGCAGGACTTCCTAAGAAAGTTCTTTTTTACCAACTGGCATTAACTGAGAAACTGAATCTGACTGTCTTGTTTCATAATGTAGAATAAATTTGACTAGATTTAAAGGCATACTATGCAATATTTTTCAGTTAATTAATGTGTTCCATACCGTTTTGGATGATTAAATGAGTCATTTCAGGTCGAACAAAGGTTTTCTCGGCCGACCTGGTGGTCTGTTAACCTGACAACAGCCAGCTACATGTCGCTCCGCCTAGCTCCACTCACATACATCTGGGACTCCGCCATAGGAATTGCATTTACAGAAGGCTGGGCCTTATCAAAAATTCTTGCATATGATTGAATAAGCCACTTGTCTGTCATCTTTATTGACGTGCTATTTCAACCACTCACACCGAAGCTAACCCGTGACGCTAATGATAGCGACGCAGGAAAAAATAAAAAAAAATAATAATGTGTTTGCGGCTCTAGTGGCACGCGTTTTATTGACAGTGAGCTGACAGGAAGAGGGGGGAAGACAGGCGGCAAAGCGCCGCGGGTCGGAGTCGATTCCGGGCCGACCGCGTTGAGGACTAAAGGCCTCCTAACATAGTTAGCGCTAACCGCTAACCGCTCCGGGGCGCGTCCGCGTCGGCACGTCCGCTGCAGACGCGGACGCGCCCCGGAAAACAAAACTTGCCAAATCCGGTCGGGAGAAGGGCGAAAACATCGTTTCCACCAACAAAAGCCTTCAGAGGCGTTCTCTGATGTTCTTTTAATGAAACAATATTAGGTAGATTGGACAACACAGAAGAAATAGCAGCATTAATGCTAACGCTTGCTTCCTCGACGAGCCGCCATTGCTATCAAAACAGTCTCACGTCATGGTCGCGTCTCCAGTACGTCACATCTATGAAACTCCAGCCCTGCGTCCTGATTGGCCAGACCATAAAATTGGTTGGAGAAATCATTCTCTATCGGCGGTGTCCCAGATGTATGTGAGTGGAGCTAGGCGGAGCGACATGCAGCTGGCTGTTGTCAGGTTAGTGGTCTGTAGGGGAAATACCGTACTTGCAACTGCTGGAGCCCTCGGCCCGCACCCACAGGCTCAGAAGTCTCGTGCATCGCGAGAGTCGGTCTTGCTTTACGGCGAGAACTGCTACACGCCCCCAGTAAAACGCATGCTCGTTGCTAGCGCAGTGGCGATATTTGTGCAGTTATCATGGCGGAACCGGCGATAAAACAGCGAAAGCCCATGTCGGAGCAGGCAAGAAAGGGGAAAAGGGCTCTGGACAGAAAGAGGAGTCGTACACGGGTGAACATCGGGCAAGCTTTTTCCGAATGGCGAGAGCTAAAAGAAAGAGAAGGCTGCAAGGCTGACGCGGACCTCGCGTTTCTGCTGATGCGATTGTAAGTAACATTGGAATGGTTACTCTCTCTCTCTGTGCATGTTCATACTTTCACTGTGTTAAGCTGGGCATACACTGTACGAGTTTTTCAGTCGTGGTACTTATATACATCTCAAACTGTGCGACGGAACCGCGGGGTTTAAAAGTTCACCGCTCACGATCTGTGTTCTCAAACTGTACGGCGCGACGCTCGGACGTGGCTCGGGAGGCACCGGGCGTCGGGGGGAACGGAGGGGAGAGAGGAAAGACGAGACGCCCCGGCAGCCGCGCGGCATACGGAGACAGACGGCCAGCGCGTCGCGTGGACCGGAACGCTCGCCCTCCCCAACCCCCCCGCGAGCCGACGTCCGGGCCCAGCGGGTCCCGGGCCGGGCGGAGGTCGCTTCGGGGACGCCCGCTCCCCTCACTCCACTGGCGGGGACGGAGAGGAGGGGAGGGCGCCTGGCTTGACGGAGAAACCAGGAGAACAGCTGAGCATATTTACGACAGTGCACTTTTACTTTCGCCCTCTGGGGGGAGTCTCGCTGGAAAATCAACCCCGGTTGCATAGTATACCATTAATTGGATATGTAACATGGCCAGCCAGATTGATGATGTGTAGCACTCTACCTTCTGCACATTATCAATCTGCGACTGCTCCATTTGAATCCGTTTGGGGAAAGGAGGGAATGTCAGCAGAACTCTCTGAGCTGATTGGGCGAAGCGACACCTAGTGCCCGCCTACCAAATGTTCGATTTCAAATTGAAATGTAAGCAGCAGCTGCTATGATAAACCACAAGAAGGTAAGCTAGTCAAGTCACTTCTTGCTGTTCTACCATCAAAGAAGAAATCGTGGATTCTGACAAAACAGATGTGATAGCAGCAGCTACGTGTGCGTCCTCCTGCCCTGCCATGTTTGTGTTGATTGGGCCCAGCAGCTCTTGCTTTCGTTGCACTGGTGTGTTCCGCCTTAAACCTCAATACTGCAATGTGATTGGCTTGAATCGTTTTTTGGTTCAGACACAAATGGTTGAAGCCAGAGCGATACAAGATGGATTCTCGTGTGTTTATTAATGCACAAATTCATCTTGTAGGCAAGGTTATTGGATATGAACAGGGTAATATAACTGGGTTGTATTGGAATTAAGTAGCTTGAAGTAAACGCACAGTGAACAATTTTTCAGGAAATGGGAAATATAGAAACCCCCAAGTCACTTTTTGAATAACTGGCATGGGCAAGACTATCCTACCTGCTCTTCCGCTCCTCAGGGAGATCATGTGAAATAATAATAATGATAAAAGTAATAACAATAATAATAATAATAATCATCTTTATTGCCGTTGCAACGTACATTCCAATGAAATTTGTGCTCTGCTTTTAACCCATCCCCTTGGGGAGCAGTGGGCTACCATTGTGCGGCGCCTGGGGAGCAATCTGGGGTTAAGGGTCTTGCTCAGGGACCCAAGAATCTCCCAAATCCACTCTGCTCTTATTTCTTGTGAGGCCTCCTTCATCTTCCCATAAACCCATAAGACAGTTTGCTTCTTGCAACTTTCAGCCATTTTCAAAGTATACTGTAAGAGCAGCGAAGCTACAACGAACGGCTGAAACTGAACACTAGAAATGTGCATGCGCACCCAGGGGGAAGTAACAAGGAACAAGCACGTACATTGCCGTTAGGTGAGCGCATCACAATGATTCGCATGAGGGATAATCAATAGATAAGATGACCCCTCCAACCCCTCGAAAGCTGAAAGAATATTGTCCATTATACCTTTAAATTGAGTTTTGTCAGAACTGAATTATATAGTTTAGGATATAAGTTACATGTTTGGCAATATTTGTACCAAAATTTTAAATGTGTACAATTATTTTGTCTATTCAAAATATTTCTGTCTGTTACAGTTTTATTTATAGCAGTGTATTACAAAAATCTGAGTAATTATCTGAATGTGATTTGACTACATAAAGTCATTGTAAAAAGACGACACACCCTCTTTGATTTCCAAGGCTTTGTCTTTAATAAGAACTTAAACATTAAAGTAACCTTCGTTAATAAAGTAAAAAAAAAACTTTTTTGACATATATTATTGGGTGTGTGTCTATGCTTAGGCTGCTGGAGGACATGATGACCACTTTCCCTTGCGCTGCTACATTTTCCTACTACTCTCCAATTTTGCATTGTTTGCTGTTATTTTCACTTTTAACTTTATATTCTTTCTGTTTTTTTCTCTTCATGGTAACTACATCTGATTGGTGGTTGATTGTGGTTGTGACCTTGTCCTGGAGGGTGGCTATAGTTGAACTGCTGCTGCTAACAACTTCATGTTCTCCTTTTGTAGATGAGAAAGCTGACCCTGTCTTTCAGTGTTAAGCCCGTTTTCTCTCATAAACATGGCTAAGCTTTTACTACAACAATGCATGTGCTGTCTTTCATCTTCTAGACCTAAAAACTGGCTCAGAACTTATCTGCTTAGCTGTGTTTCTTTCCTAGGTGAACGAATAAACTAATACTGCCATTACCCTATTTATTACTTTTCTCTCCCTTTGAAAGTACTCCTGGATCAGTGCCTGTGTTTTTTGCATGTATGCTGTCCTTTCAAACCCCCAGTCGGTCATTACAGATGGCTGCTCACACTGAGTTGGAGTTTGCTGGAGGTTTTTTTTTTCCTGGAAAGAGGTTTTTTCCTTTCCGCTGTCGCTAGATGCATGCTTTGCATGAGGGATTGATAGGAAGAGTGAATCTTGAAAGTCAATGACTGTATGCAATCTGCTGGGTTTCCTTAGATACAAAACACTTAACCATTCTTTCTGTATGATTTGATAGAACTGACTTTGCCAAGTGTGGGGAGATGACTTGTGTTGTGAATTGGCACTATATAAATAAACAGAACAGAATGAATCCTGTTCAGGGTCGCAGGGCTCCTGGTGCCAGTCTCCAGCAGGGAGTTGGCACAAGGCTGGATACATCCTGGACAGGTCACCAGTCCACCTCAGAGCAAATGAAAAGATATACGGGACAGACAATCATTCGCAACACACACTCGTACCTCAAGCCAATTTAGAATCTTCAATTAGCATGTAGGACTATAATCTGAAGAAAGAAACCACTTTATCCAAAAGATAACACTAGGAGAGCGTTCAACCTCCACACAGGAAGGACGAGTCCAAAAGATCAACAATAATATATAAAATGCAGCAGCAGGGTGAAAAAGTCCTTCCTCTTAATCAGTTGGAATCACTTCAAGAACACATCTCCTGAAATGATTCTGTCACATTATTGCAGAGGAATCTTGCCTTGCTCATGTTCCCGGCATTGTTATAGTACATTGAGGTACAGCATGCAAACCCCATCCAACATCCTCCAGCAGCGTTTTAATCAAGATGAGGTCTGAATTTGAAGCGTACTTGGGAACATCTTGATTCTTTTTCTGTTTTAGCTTTTTGTTGTATGTAGATCTGCTTTGCCAGATTAGTCAAATACAATTCTGTTTTTTTAAGATTGCGCTGTTTCCTATTAAGTTCCACTACATAAAACATCATGATTAGGAGGGCACTTAGTTTTTACAATACAAAACTGTACATCGAATGTGATTTTTAAATTGGATCTTCAGTTTTTCAACAAAAAAAAAACATCCTTGTACTTTTAACTTGTGGAAAGTCAGAAACTATTTATTTTTAGCAGTACCTTTTGAATCTGTGTTTATTTGACTTTAAAAAGTACTGAGTCATAAAACAGGCCAAATACATTAGCCTAGTGTAGTGGATTAATATCTCACAATGAATATCTTATAATAAATATAGTCTTATCACAATTGATATAAGGGGTGCTGTAAACATTCACCTAAGAAACATGTGTGTGTGTCATGCAACAAGCCCAGAATAAGAATTAGGGGGTCAATGGAATTTACCAATTTACCAGGGGAAATTGAAAAACCTCTGGGTCAAAAGGGCAAGCCATTTGCAATGTAAAGCAGAACATGAAAGACTCCAAAATGAACACACAAAATGCAAGGTCCAAGTCCGAAAAGGTAATGACGTGTAACCATATGGAAATGAGCAGGGGCCATGATTGGGAGGAGCTGTGATGTGTAACCTTGTTTTAAAAAAAGCACGCCCCATAAAAGTTTCCACTGATAGGTAAAAAATTAACAAAGATATCCGTGGAAAAAACAATGGAAATTATGTAAAAAAGGAGTGGCTCACAGGAGGAGCTCAAAGATCCAGAGAATGTATTTAAACCGACCGCTTTCTGTATGTTGTCAGATGATGTTGTCCGGAGCACATCTCACGTGTGGTTGTCTTGTGTTGTTGCAATAAACCACCCTGGACTGAGACTCAGCTACTTTTGTTCACTTTTTGACTACTGTTTGATATTTTTAACTGCCTTACCAAGAACTTAGAATTTTTGAAGGACTTAGTGCAAATCATTACGTTGTGGGAGGCCCATCCACAACATTTTGGCGAGCCGAGCCAGGAGGACGCGTGATCCCGGACGACTGCTGCCACACGTTGGACGCCAGGAACCCCAAGGGCCCTTAAGAATCCACCAATACAGGTGAGATACTAATTTGTTATAATTATCTAAATTTGTGGGGAACCGGCCTCCGGCAGGTGGCTAGTGGATGTCAGGTATCACAAAGCCCTCCTAAAAGAACCTAGTAATCTAAATTTAGTAATATACACAAAACAATAACATAACAAGAAGAATATATACAAAAATAACATAAAGGAAGAACAGAATAAGCTGGGGAGCGGTCCAGAGGTGTGTGTGTGTGTGTGTGTGTGTGTGTGTGTGTGTGGCTGCATTGTCGTTTTATGTGTATGTGAATATATGGCTAATTGTATGTGGCTGCATGTTTGTTTAAAGTGTTGAATATATGGCTAATTGTATGTGGCTGCATGTTTGTTTAAAAGTGTTGAATATATGGCTAATTGTATGTGGCTGCATGTTTGTTTAAAAGTGTTGAATATATGGCTAATTGTATGTGGCTGCATGTTTGTTTAAAGTGTTGAATATATGGCTAATGTAAACTGCTGCAATTTTGTTTAAGGTATCAATTGATGAAAAAAGTATATGTGCATGAATATATGGCTAACGAAAAACTGATGCATTTTTGTGTAAGGTATTGATTGATGCAAAGAACTGTTTTGTATCTGAAATAGATAATAGGTAGAGAAGTAGGGACAGACCGGTCAAAGCGATTGACATAAGTCTGGTGAGACAGCCGCTCGGAGCAGTGGATGCATTTAGTGTATGGTTCATATTTGTGGCAGAATAAGGGCATTGGTGACTAAGTGATAGTCAGGAAGTGTGCTATGAAGTTGTGCAAAAGTATTGATGATTAAAGAGACCTGGCCTAAGCGATAGACCAGAGTATAAAGTACCGCTCGAAGGAGACGTCCCTCACTTGTCCAGCGTGAAAGTGGGGCCGGGAAGCTGGGAAAAACGCGTATGCCACTGTAAGAGACAGTGAGGAAAGTTATTGTAAGAATAATATAGACCTGCAGAGTAACGCACAAGAAGTGCAATAGGTGAGAGCTAAAATACATGTCTGTCTGTGTCAGTGTATGTAAAGTGTAGATTAATTGTTAAAAAGGGAAATAAGGGAAAACGGGAACTATAATAATAATACATAGAAATAAGATAATAATAAATAATAAGTTGACAGTGATAAGGATACAGATATATATTCGAAAGAAACAAAGTATAGAACAAAATAAAATTTAAGCAATAAAACATAAAAAGATAAGATAATGATAAACAATAATAACTGATAGTAGTAAAATATATATAATAAAAAACTATAAAACAAAGGATAAAACAAGAAAAGTTCAGCATAACAGAAATACCCTAACCCTAGATTGTTGAAATATAACAGATCGAAAAAGGTAAAAAGTTAAAAAAGGAAAAATCTATATTGGAAAGAGCAGGACCCGATAAAGAGCAGACAAATAGGGACTAAGAGGGTTAGTAAATAGCTGGGCTGGACAATTAATAGCAGTCTTAATATAAACGTAATTTCCAAAATCACAGAGTTTACAATTTGTAGCTACTAAAAATTATAAAACTAAAACGTGTCCATTAGGTGTTGACAAAAACGTTAGCTAAAAGAAAGACAATAGCAGCAGGGAGATAATCTAATTTTATTACTGGATTTGGAAGTCTCTATAATCATACGTAGCATAAAAATACAGATCAATTAGTTTAAAGCTAGACTTGCCCGTAGACTGCACCTTAAATTTAACAAGGATTAAATGTCCAAATTAACTAAAAGCTAGTCTATTGAATAACATTCTGATTAATAGAAACAATAAAGGTTCTAGGTGTAACTAGTCCTTGTGTACAAACAACTCTAGGTATAGGCCATTCTTTCTTTACTTACGATTAATAAAGAGAAAGGTAAAAAATTGCAACCTAGGTTAAAATATAGTTAGGTTAAAACAAAATCATTGCTGTTCTGAATTTAGATGCGGTGAGTCTTTTAACAATTGAGCTGCACAGCAAGGAAACAAAGTAGATTTGTTGTTTATATGTGAGTAAAATTAGATTGGAAATAATCACATTAAAATTACAGTAGCAAGGAGAAGCATAATTAGATTATTTCCAAAATCGTTCAGCCCTAAGTAAATAGACACAGGCCACAGTGTCCGCTGACTGCTAAGTGCCATGGGAACCAACGTGAGCAAACAGACTAAGGAACTGACGCCTGCTAAATTAGTAATGATAACACATCCTTCTAACAAACGCAGAATTCAAAAATGCATGATGGAATGGCATAAAATAACATCTGGAAAAAATCGCTGGCCTATAGAAGGTAGTTTTGATCCATTATGCTATGATGAAGTAGAAGAAAGGCTGCGGCATAACGATGCAAGAAATGACCAAACGCAGTTGCGTAAGAAACAGAAACATGCTGAACAGAGAGATATCTTGCGATATTTTAAAGTTGAAAGTAATAAAATCCCAACAGCACCTGAGTTTACTGGTTCTAAGCCACCACCTTACCAGGCCACAGCAGCAGGGCAGTACCCAGTGTGTACAGATAAAATTAGTAGGGGTAAAATCACAGGGAGGTTAAAATTAGTAATGGATAACGAGGGGGAGGGAGAAAAAGGAAAAGGAGATAGACAGCAGAGAAATTGGGGAAATATAAGCCAAGAAGAGATGCCAAGTTGCTCGTTAGATGAGGAGGAGGATAGTGCCTGCTCCAGCCCACCGACACCTCCTAGGGCTCATTTGCCCGCATCAGTCGGATGGCCCACGACTCTCCCTCAGGCACTTAGAAAATCAAATCCAAAAGAAAGGTCAGAATCAGTGGAAGAAAGAACAACTGCAGAGCTGGAGGAATTGCAGGAGTGCCTTAAATTAACCCGAAGCTGGGGGAAACATAGGGAACGTTTGGAGAGACAGAGGGAAGCAGAAAGTCGAAAAAAAGAGGAACAAGAGGAGGTGGAAAGACTGAGAAAAGAAGTAAAGGAATATGAGGAAAACCTAAAAGAATTACAAAGGTGCGCAAGAAAGCAACGAGAGGAGAAGCAAAGACAGGAGGTTGAGCAGCGGATGGAGGAGGCAGCCCAGATTGACCTCGCGGACCACCCTGACCAGCACATCAAAACTATGCTCACAGAAGCAGAAAAAGGGGAAGAGGACGAAATAGAAAGAAATATGGAACTGTGGGACACAGCTGAACGTCTGGATGATGGAAACGACATAATATCCCCACATTTTGTCCGTAGGACCAGACAGAGCGGGAAGGGCCCAGCTATAAGACCTCGGGAGGTCACGGAAAGGAGAGCGATGTTTTCAGGTGTGAAAAAACAACTCGCAACTGAACTTGAGGTGGACGTGGAGGTGGAAAAGCACTGCAATCACGCAATGGAAACGAGATCGCAGGCACAGCTACGTGCAGCAGCACAGGGGCAGGAAGCAAAGATCATGCCCTTGATTTCCAAAGGGCCTAATGAAGACCGATACATGCCATGGTCATTTATGGACATGATAACGCTTGCAGGAAGACTGACGCCGCTGGCAGACGGAGCAGACAGATGGATAGAAAAGCTAGAAGAAATCACGGGGGGCATCAACTTGGCAGCGGGAGACATCAAAGCACTGCTAATAAAAATGGCAGGACACTCGGCAGCCAAAGAAGTGTTTGTGGAGGCCGGGCTTCCAGGGGTCATGCGCGGACACCGGTGTGACGGGTTACCCTTCAACCATATGAGACCCCGAGTATGGGAAGCCCTGAGAAACAAATATCCCTCACGCAGAGACCCAACCAAGCTGAAAGAAGAATGTCTAAAAGATGATGAGAGCCCAGCCCAGTTTCTGCACAAGTTTCAACAAATGTGGAAAGCAGAGACAGGAAGTGAATGGGATGAGCAAGAATCAACCAAGGCACTATTTAAAATGTACGTCAAAGGTGCCATGCCCAAAGAAGTACAGGCCAAACTGGATGGAGTGGTGGGACTCATAAAAATGGACTGGCCTGCGTTCTCGGAGCATGTCATACATTATGTAAACATGCACCGAGCTGAAAAACAAGCGCTTGAAGACCAAAGCAAGATGCTGGCCACAAAGTTGGCCCAACTGCAAATTGGAGAATTAACAAAAGCAAAGAAAGACAGAGAGAAGCCCAAACATCAAGCTGCGCTGACAGTGGCAGCCGCTCCCACAGGTGAGAGTGGAACAGCAGGAGGTGAAGTCGTACAAGCCCCAGTGATATCTCCCACTATCCCTCCACCCACACAGCAGATGCAGTATCCAACAGCACCACCTGCAGGAGGGGCCCAAACTCAACAGGTCCCTCCCATCCATGTGCATCTAAATCAAGGAACAGGTCCCCAGCACGTGATGACTGGAAGAGGAAGAGGGGGGCCACCCATGCGGGGACGATGGAGAGGACCACAAGAAGCCCCGAGGAGGCCCCCTCACGGACAATACCAGCGGATGCCCCAGGCGGGTCCAGACATGGGACAGCAGCAGCTGAGGCTGCAGTGCTGGGGATGTGGACAAGTCGGACACATGCAAAGAGACTGCCCAACCAATCCATGGATGGGACCCCAGCACCCTGCCACGGGACCTGCCAACGGTGGAGCAGGGCCTGAAGCGTACTGGCAATAGGGGTGCCCAGAGAAACCTGAAAGAGAGGCCATTCTACCTGTATTAACACAACGCCCACAAACGGAACCCACAATTGATGTCACAATATACGACAGCCATCATCAATTCATGATTGATACAGGTGCTGCGTACTCCTGCATAGGAAAAAGTGGAATTGGTCTGCCTCTCTCAGCATCAAAGATTCGAACAGTAGGTTTCTCTGGGAAGACCCAAATAATACCCATGACTGAGCCAGTTCCCATGATTATAGGAGAAAAGACTGTGTATGCACCACTACTTTATTCAGCAGATACGCCAATTAATCTGCTGGGCAGAGATGTGTTATGCCAGCTCAACGCAAAGATTAAATGCACTCCAAATGGAATTTATTTTGAAGCAACTGACAACAGCAAAGCCTTCATGATGCCACTGGGCCCACAGATGACCCTACAAATGAAAAATCATGACCCCGAAGACCAAGTATTTTGGATGAAACTCACGTCACCTACTTCTTTCCTCCAATTGGAGTGGGAAACATGGAGACCTCTGATAATGAACCACTACGACGAATCCAAAGAGCCTTTCCTACCCCTCCATTGCACCATGTTTTATGACAAAGGACAGAAACATGAAGACTACGAGAAAAGCTGGGATGAAGAAATTAACAACAAAACAACTGTCATCCAATATGCTGACATAATGGTTGGGCCACAAGGAGCCGCAGCCGTTGTCAAGTTTCCTGAAAAAGACATTGCCGAATGGTTCCAGGTCACTGACTCAGCGCCGCATGTCACATTGCTGATTGCTGACCAGTACGAGTCGCATGACCTGGGTCCCATGATTCGAGAAGCCAAGAAAGTCACGGAATGGATCGATACGGCATGGAACCAGATTAGTGTATCAAAAGATGGACTATTCTTCAAAATCTCATTTTCACAAGCAGATGAAGTAATAGCAGAACACATCAAAGTGCCTGGGAAAAGACAAATGGCGGTGACTGAGGAGCACGCATCACTATTAGAACAAGTTCCTGAGCAGGTGTGGTCCAAAAGCAAAACAGATGTAGGTTTAGTAAAATCAGCTGACCCCATCAAATTCACCACCAAATTAAATGCTAAATTACCCTTTCAAAGACAATACCCCCTCAAACATGAAGCCGTAGAAGGCATACAGCCCATTATAACAGGATTAGAAACTGTAGGCGTTCTAAAACCGACAGTAAGCCCCTGTAACACACCAATTTTTCCCATCAAAAAGCCTAACGGTAATGAATATAGATTAGTCCATGATCTAAGATTAATCAATGCCATTGTAGCAGAAGAAATACCGATAGTACCAGACCCCCATACACTGTTAAGCAACATACCCCCGGGTACTAAATGGTTCACTGTGATAGATCTGTGTTCAGCATTTTTCAGTGTGCCTGTGCATCCAGATTCCCAGTATCTGTTTGCATTTACGTACAAAGGTCAGCAATATACGTACACACGATTACCCCAAGGGTTTGTACACTCACCATCTATTTTTAATCGTGTGCTGGCAAATGATCTGAATCACTTAGACTTACCATCCACCATGTTGATGTATGTTGATGACATTTTGATCTGTTCTGCCTCAAAAGAGCAGTGTGAAAAAGACTCCATTACGGTGTTGACTGCATTGGCAGAAGGAGGACACAAAGTAAGTAAACAAAAATTACAATTCTGCCAACAAACAGTAGAATACCTCGGCAGGCAACTCAGTGGGGACAAGAGGTCTATCGCACCGTCCCAAATAGAAGCCATTACCAAATTGCCCAAACCTCAAACTGTTGGTCACATGTTGTCTTTCCTTGGCATGGCAGGTTACAGCAGACCGTGGGTGTGTGATTACGCCATCAAATCTGCTCCATTGAGAGCACTTATTAAAGCCGCAGGCCAAGGACACCAGTCGGCTCAGTTACAGTGGACAGACGAGGCAGAGGGAGCGTTTCAGCTGCTAAAACAAGATCTCCAAACGGCTCCTGCTCTGGCCAATCCAGATTATGGCAAACCATTTCATCTGTACGTGGCAGAGCGACAAGGGTATGCATGTGCAGTATTGATGCAAGACACCCCCACAGGTAAACAACCAATTTCTTATTACAGTACAAAATTAGATGGAGTTGAAGAAGGCCTGCCTCCTTGTTATCAAGGCTTGGCAGCAGCGGCATTTGCATACAAAAAGGCCTCAGTAATTACTATGGGCCACCCTATTTTCTTGTATACATCACATCAATTACATGCACTGCTCACAAGCCCACGCTTCGTGATAACCCAAGCTCGTCGCACTGGTTATGAAGTTCTGCTTTCAGGACCTGACCTTACCGTGCAACGTTGTGTCACGATCAACCCGGCCACTAGGATGGTTTTGCCAACAGAAGGTGAGCCCCATGATTGTCTCAAGGAGACGGACGCCTTCATGAAAGTAAGGGAGGATTTATACAATCAACCAATCCCGTCCGATCTAACATTGTTTGTTGACGGGTCATGCGTCAGAGGTGAGACGGGGAACAAAGCAGGATATGGAGTGGTCCGGCTTGACCCCGACGGCACCTATACAAAAGTTCAGTCCATGAGCCTTGACCAACCTTGCTCTGCCCAATTGGCAGAGATAAAAGCATTAACAGCTGCATGTAAATTAGCTACAGGTAAAAGAGTCACCATTTATACAGACAGTGCGTATGGTTATGGGGTATGCCATATAAACGCGAGCATCTGGAAACAGCGAGGTTTTGTTCGAACTGATGGCACCCCGGTGACACATGGGCAGGCTGTCATGGAATTAATACAAGCCATGCAGCTCCCATCTGCGTTAGCTATAGTAAAATGTACGGCCCATCAGACAGCAAAAACACCTATAGCAATAGGAAATAACTTAGCAGATGAGGCAGCCAAAGAAGCCACAGGACCTGCAATACAAGGACCAATGGTTCTTGCAGCTGACTGTGAACCCATCACTAATTTGGCCTCTTTAATTGAGGCACAGAACAGCGTCTCTGAAGCAGAAAAACGCTTGTGGGTGCAAAGGGGGGCGGTACGCACATCACACCCCCATGCAGGGTTGTGGCGAAGTTTCCGAGGACATTTTGTACTTCCTTTGTCCTTATTACCAACAGCTATCAGAATGATGCATGAACCTGATCATTGTTCGCGCGCCCAGGTTGTTCGAAAATTGCAGGCAGTATGGTGGTCACCTTATTTGACACCTATGGTAGACAGAGAATTAGCTATATGCCCACACTGCCCCAAGTACAATGTGAGAAAAATGTTCACACAACCCTTAGCACATATCCCTATGCCGGATGGCCCTTTTCGTCATCTGATTATGGATTATGTTGACATGTTAACTCGTGTGCAGGGAAAGAGATACATGCTTGTGGTTGTTTGTCGTTTCAGCAGGTGGATAGAAGCCTGCCCCACTGCTAAAAACGATCACAAATCAGCAGCAAGGTTTTTATGTAAAGAAGTGTTTCCCAGGTTTGGTATGCCTGATACTATTTCATCTGATAACGGACCTCACTTTATTTCACAGGTCATCCAGGTGATGTTCACCCAGTTGTGTATAAAACAAAAGTTTGGTTGTGTTTACCATCCCCAGTCACAGGCTTCCGTCGAACGAGCCAACGGTGTGCTCAAAACCAAGATTGCAAAGATTATTGCTGATAGCAATAACCGCCTGACGTGGGTGGATGCGTTGCCGATTGCACTGATGGCAATGCGTTCTCAAACTAACCGATTAACCCATCTTACTCCTCATGAAATGCTTACAGGTCGACCTATGCCTCTCCCACAGGTGCGAGGGCCCCAGGAGGAGATTTCCCTGGCGCAACTTGAACGTGAACTGGGGGACTACCTCAGGTCCCTAACCCGTATTCACAGACTTATATTTCAACAGGTGAAAGCAGCTCACAACCGAGACGAGACACGTATTCCAGTGGACGTCAGAGACGTCCAAGTCGGTGACAGAGTGTTCATACGAGTATTTAGACGTCAGTGGAACGAACCTCGTAGGGAAGGGCCCTTTAAAGTTGTTCTTACCACCCCCACTGCCCTAAAAGTTGAAGGTAAGCCCTTCTGGTTCCATAAGAACCACTGCACACGTCATCGTCCACCAGACCCACCTGGCCTTGATCCAGGACCGACGGGCTCTGCGCATGCTGAAAGGGCAGCAGCAAGTCTCCCTCCGCATACTACCATAGCACATTCACAGGCGTCTGATGTCGTACCTGGGGCGAGCACTGATGCATCCTCAGCCCCGTCGTCGTCTGATGGCCAGAGACGATCAGCCCGCTTGGCAGCCCGACGGGCTTCACTGTCAGGGGACTCTGAGAATGATAATGTTCATTCTTTTGCTTCCGATTCGCCTTCTGACTTTGGCAGCAGTAATGATGATTCTCCTGCCACTCAGACTCCTAGCAGGTCTGTCTCAGACTCACCCAGCTCTGAGGCACTGGAAGAACCTTTTTCTCATCACTCATCAGACAGTGCTGGAATTGTTTCCCCTTCTCCACATCCCTCACCTTCACCTTCCCCACCCCCTCCCTCCCTATCCACTCCCTCGGACGGCACGTCTGGGTCGGCGAGCGGGTCGTGTCCGCCCACTCCATCGCCGTCTGGGCGTCACTCGTATGCGTCTTCTTCCGAATCTGACTAGTTTTCTTCTGTTGTTAACCCTTTTAGAGTTAACAAGGGGGGATCTTATTAAGCTCACCACTAACAATGCACACTCACATGTAAAGCGTCAAACAGAGACATGTGCACTAGCAATGATAACACTAGCTACTAACCAAGGGATAATCAGTAATAACGGTGGGGAGAATAAATCATTAATGCATGTGCAAACCGAAGGTTATGACTATGTGATGTCTGAGGAAATTTTAGGAGACGAGTCAATGGGAAAACATTGGCTTGGAACTCCACAAAGCATGGACTGCCGTGGGGATGGGATGGTGATCATTACGGTAAGATGCAAAACAAACATGTGCCAAAACATACTAACAAAACAAATAATGACGATAGAAAGAGCTCATAGAGTAGTAAAATTAATAAACAAAAGACAGAAAAGGGATCTGAATAAATTAAAAACGTCACAATGGCAAATGAACATGTTTCAACAATGGATACAATTTTCAGTTCAAGCTATGTTTACAGCTAAAAAGCGCCCTAAAGATGATTGTATAGCCTGTTATAATGCTAAGCAGTTACCGACCCTTCAGAGTATACCCGGAAGTAAAATAGGCGACTGCACAGACATATCAGAATGTTTTGCTCACTGTGTTATGCATATGGCTGCAGGTTTACCATCATGGACAAAAGACAGGAAAAGATGCCCCGAAGCAATAACCTCCTCAATAAATACAGTAATGAGTACATCTTCCCTCCCTCCAGTAGTGCAAAAGCCGGCTAAATTAAGCTTTCCATTTTGTATAGCACGAGGAACAGAATTAGAAGAGGTAACCGACAGAACCTCTAGCAAAATGGAGACTGCAGATGAGATGGTGAAATGTAATAAAATACCGTGGTACCCACCGGCAGCAGGAGGGAACGTTAGCTACATCAAACTATGTGAAACTAGCCTTAAAAGTAATATAAGTTGTAAACAAATAGTACCAGATGGAGGAAATATTATCTATGACTTCCAACCTACAACAGTAGCTCAATACCGAGTAAGGAGTCTGGCGCAAGGATCTGTCCCTTTAGGAGACATTTTTTGGTTGTGTCATAATACTGAGCAAATACTATCCTCACTGCCTCCTCAGTGGGAAGGTATCTGTGCTCCAGTGATGCTTACAGGACAACTAAAATTAATAATAGATAATCAAAAATTCAGCAACAAAACACCTAATGAAATGAGAAACCGTACAAAAAGAAGTACTCCTACTGAGCACAAACAGAATTGGCAAATGTCAGATGAAGTATACATTACATGGGATCAGGTCCCATTAGGGGTGCCAGAGAAACATACTGCTATAGGAAGTGATTGGATAAAATCTGGGAGAGGAGTCGGCTCGATACCATTCGTCGGAACAATTACCAATGCGCAATACATAGCTCGAAATAGTAGGTGGATAAATCTCCTATGGTACAATCAACAAAGGTTTATAAATTTTACAATAAAGGGCGTAGACCTTATAAAAGAACAATTACATGCTACATCACTAATGGTTTTACAACATAGGTTCGTACTGGAATCCCGTATGGCCGGAGACCAGGGGCTATGTGATTATATCGGGACAGATTGTTGTACTTTAATCCCTATGCATACTGATATTAACGGCAGCCTGACAGGTGTTCTTCAAGAAATGAAGCGCATGAGAGATGAACATGTGGAGAGATCCAACTGGAACACTCAGCTGAAGGGGTTTTGGGATTGGTTCAATAAGCTTGGGTGGACAAGATACCTCAAAGCGGCAGGAATAATACTAGGAACTATAATATTGATAATATTAGTAGTTGTCTGCTGCATCGTACCCCTCATTCGGGGGTTGGTCTCAAAACTTATTGTGAATGTAACTGGTCAATTCCCCATAATAGAGGTACAGATAGACCAAGACATATAAAGTAATACCATGATCCCCTCTCACCCCCACCAGGTACGTGCATATTTTTTATATATATTACATATATAGTACATGGCATGCTAAGTCTTTATAATCAACTGTAGATGTAGTTAAATGGATGTCAAGTATTTATAGATTAGCTTAGAAATAGTAATTTGCATGCTAAAAGTATTTATAAATTCTTTTAGGAAAAGTATGTGCCTCTCATGTGGATATATACCTATAACATACTATGTCTCCACATGCAGACTGCTGAAAATGGCGGACGCTTATTTTAATGTGCACCACACACCCGCTGAGGATTGGCAGGGACGTGCAAATAGAAGAAACACAGATGCCGCACATGCGTCGTTAGGCACACAAGCATATGTAGGTACAGGCACTGGTCTCCCTAATAGGCGTCCAGACGATCCAGCAGAGGGCCCTAGCGCTGCACTACCGGGAGGAATGGTGGACCTGGGAGAGATACACATGGATGACCCACCATCACCAGGGGCCCTGAGGATCATCTTCAGCCCACTCAGCCCCGAGGACCCAGCAGACCGAGGATTGCCGGACACAGCTGCCTTGGAGTTTCCATCCACACCGGGCCAAGGAAGGCCAAACGGAGCTGGTCATGAGAGGCCATCTACATCGGGCACGAGGACGACGGGTCCCACCGCAATGGGAAATCCTGCACTGGAGCCTACTGTTAATATTTTTCAGCAGATGCAACTGAGCTCCCTCGAGATGAGCCACGTCCAGGGGTTTCTAATGAGCCCTCTGGATCTTTACAGAACCGCCCAGGACCTAAAAACTGAAATTGCCTCCATGGATACTGGAGTTTACACTCTGCTAGTCAAAGGTCTATCTCCGGCGTCAAAGAAGCACATATTCGCAATTCGCCGCAGCACATACAAAGCCAAACATAAGGCTAGAGTATGCCAGTTAACCCAGGAACAGGACAATCTGACACGACGACTTCAGGATGCTCAACAGACTATTGTCAATTTACAGGAAAAACTGCTGCAAATGACAGCAGAACGGGACACAGCAAGGCGGCAAGTACTGCAGTGGCGTTTAGCTGCTACGACACTGGCACAGCTACAGGGACAAGCTCCTGGGACTTCCACAGAAGGACTGGGGAATCGACCTCCAAGGGGGGTGGTTTTCCCTAATCCCCAACCTTAGAACTTTCAATAAAAAAAAAAAAAAAAAAAGAAAAGAGAAAACTAAGCTGATGTGAATGATGAAATGATTATGTATACTTCAATAATAAATATGATGGTGCATGCTTAAAAAGATAAATATAATTATGTATGTATATAACCTATGTGACAGTACTAATACTGTGCAGGGAGCATCGATAGGATTGCTCATATGTTGGTTGTAATGAAGGTCTACTGACCATTAAGTGACTGGTTAGCCTGATACAGCGGGCATGATGGAGTATTTGGTATTAATATTTAAACATCAACTCGTTTGATGTAGGGTGTCCAATGCACCCTGGGTAAAGGGTTGAGGTGTCCTAACAGGTGTTCAAGCTACACGGATATGTCAACCTGAGGCCCATTAACATTGCTGAAACAAATCCTGAAAATCCTTCTATAAAAAAAGTAAGCAAGGGGAAAAGTCCTCACAAGAGTGCCAAAGGGGGGGGGTTCCCTCTTTGTTTAACTATAAATCTTATGTTTTACTGTGTGATCATAGTTTTGTGTTTCCCTTACTACTAGTAGAAGTGTGTTTTGATCTTAGACGTTGGTATTAATCGTGGTACGTTTGTGATGTGCTAAGTATTAATTACAATTAGCCTTTGTTATACTAGTAATATTTACTCTAGACATTCATAGCCATGATAAATAGACAATCATTTGTAGAGTGTGATTTATTTTGTGACCCTTTACAGGATCACAGGGGGGAATGTAGTGGATTAATATCTCACAATGAATATCTTATAATAAATATAGTCTTATCACAATTGATATAAGGGGTGCTGTAAACATTCACCTAAGAAACATGTGTGTGTGTCATGCAACAAGCCCAGAATAAGAATTAGGGGGTCAATGGAATTTACCAATTTACCAGGGGAAATTGAAAAACCTCTGGGTCAAAAGGGCAAGCCATTTGCAATGTAAAGCAGAACATGAAAGACTCCAAAATGAACACACAAAATGCAAGGTCCAAGTCCGAAAAGGTAATGACGTGTAACCATATGGAAATGAGCAGGGGCCATGATTGGGAGGAGCTGTGATGTGTAACCTTGTTTTAAAAAAAGCACGCCCCATAAAAGTTTCCACTGATAGGTAAAAAATTAACAAAGATATCCGTGGAAAAAACAATGGAAATTATGTAAAAAAGGAGTGGCTCACAGGAGGAGCTCAAAGATCCAGAGAATGTATTTAAACCGACCGCTTTCTGTATGTTGTCAGATGATGTTGTCCGGAGCACATCTCACGTGTGGTTGTCTTGTGTTGTTGCAATAAACCACCCTGGACTGAGACTCAGCTACTTTTGTTCACTTTTTGACTACTGTTTGATATTTTTAACTGCCTTACCAAGAACTTAGAATTTTTGAAGGACTTAGTGCAAATCATTACGTTGTGGGAGGCCCATCCACAACACTAGGACCAGACCAAAATTGCAAAGGCATTTTACCATGCTTGTAATTTTTTTTTTCATTTCATGTTGAAATGCTTTTACAAGTTATCGTTGTTTGACGTTGAAATAATGTCACAAAACAGAAATGCTTTCAAGCAATTGTAACCCAGCCTTGAAAAATGTCACAGCTGGGTAATAAGGAGCTGGGTTTTTGATGAAAATGTAACGACACAAAGCATCCTACCTTCTGCTACTAGCTGGCCTGTCATTGAAAGTCTCCCTTTATTCCAAATGCTCAAACAAAATGTTTATACCTAGATAATTTGATCTCTGTGGCGCTGAAAGAAACATGTTTCTAAATTACCCTTTGGGAAATTTAGGCTGAAGATCTTAATTCGCTCCACCAGATGTATGATCCAAAATACTAACAATGAAAACTACAGCCAACAGGGAGATTTAAGTTGCTAACATCAGATACCTTTTTCTCAATCAGAAACCTTTATAATTAATTTTTGAACCAGAACATCTCTTCTGTTCTGATTAAATTACTGGCCATCATTTGATCAAAAAGCTCTATACTCAGCACGGTCCTGTTTGACTTCAGCTGATCCGTGTTTGGATCAGCTGAAGACCGATCAGTCTTCAGCTGATCCTAAATGCTGCAGCAAGAGTTCTGATGAAAATCAGCAAGAGGGATCATATTTCTCCAATTTTAGCTTCCCTTCATTGGCTTCCTGTTAAATCAAGAAAAGAATTTAAAATTCTTCTTCTAACGTATAAAGCCCTTAATAATCAAGCTCCATCATATATCAGAGCTGTGATTACCCCGTATGTTCCTAACAGAGCACTTCGCTCTCAGACTGCAGGTCTGCTGGTTGTTCCTAGAGTCTCTAAAAGTAGAATGGGAGGCAGATCCTTTAGCTATCAGGCTCCTCTCCTGTGGAACCAACTCCGTGAGGCAGACACCCTGTCTACTTTTAAGACTAATCTTAAAACTTTCCTTTTTGACAAAGCTTATAACTAGAGTGGCTCATATTACCCTGAGCTACCTCTATAGTTATGCTGCTATAGGCTTAGGCTACTGGAGGACATCAGGGTCTATTTTTCTCACTCTAGAGTTCTACTGTTCTTCAATTATGTATTGCTTGTCATCATTTCTGCTTATAACTTTTTGTTCTCTCTCTTTTTATTTCTTCATAGTAGGTACACCTGGTCTGGCGTTCTGTTAGCTTTGACATCATCCAGGGAAGACAGCTCACCCGCTATTACCATCTAATATAGAACAGATTACTGGATCAATGTTTGCTTCTGTGCTTGTTTGTCTGTCTTGTTGTGTCTCTGCTCTGTCTTCTGTAACCCCCAGTCGGTCGAGGCAGATGACCGTTCATACTGAGCCCGGTTTGCTGGAGGTTTTTCCTTCCCGCTAATGGGGAGTGTTTCTTTCCACTGTCGCTTCATGCTTGCTCAGTATGAGGGATTGCTGCAAAGCCATGGACAATGCAGACGACTCTCCCTGTGGCTCTACGCTTCTCCAGGAGGGAATGCTGCTTGTCGGGACTTTGATGCAATCAACTGGTTTCCTTATATAGGAAATTTTTTGACCAATCTGTATAATCTGACCCAATCTGTATAATATGATTGAACTTGACTTTGTAAAGGGCCTTGAGATGACATGTTTCATGAATTGGCGCTATATAAATAAAATTGAATTGAATTGAATTAACATTGTCAGCCATTATAAAAAAAATAGAAGTAAATCTATGACTTATGTAACAAAGTGTTTTGAGCTGACAAAACATGACAATCAGGGCTTGAAGGACAGGAAGAAAAATAGTTTTCAATCTTACAATGAAGTACAATAAAGAGACTGGATTGTAACCTTGGGAAGGCGTGAAATAGAGGCATAGACCTGGCCACGCTTGGGAAGAATTTCTGTTTTATGATTGATATTTTCCATGCTTTACAGTTTCAACGACAACAGTTTGGAGACAATTACATCCAGGAACTAGGTATGAGAATAGTTACTGAATGGGTTTTACGATATTCCTATCAATAGGTGCCACAGTTCCATTCGTTTGTTTTGTGTTGCTCGATCAAATAAAACACAAAGAAAGCATATTGAAGTTTTTACCTGGGACTTGACTAAATGTGAAGAATACGAATAGTTTTGAAAGACCCTGCACAGCATGTGCTACCTGAAAGACATGTGTGTATTGTTCTAAGACAAATGTGATAAAATACCCACATTTTATCACAAATGTGATAAAATACCCCATAGTCATTGTTTTCTGAAAACAAAAAACAATGACTATGGGTTACGTCACTGCCCCCACAAACAGAAAGAAAATGTTGGCTCATGAAAATTTTAAATTACATTTTTGCACTTTTACTTGGGTGCAAATGCAGGTAAATACCTACATATTTTAGGAAAACAACTACACGTGGGCTTATACTATCCGTTTTTTTTTTACAGTGATCCTGACGACGGATACTTTTAAAGGCTAAGCTGGATTCCTTCAGTCAAGATCTTTCTGTCCAGCTGCACTGCAATTTTCTCTTCTCAGTGTGTCTCTGACTCCCTCAAGGCATGTAAAGGCTGTTACTCAGCACACTTCTGACATGTCCCAGAGGAAAGGATGATGCAAGGACACTGCTCATACTCGCTCAGCATTTCAATCCCCACAGAGATCTAAGTGACGTCCATTTCTGCTGTTACCCTATTGCTGAAAATCCCTACTGCTATTCAAAGTCATTGCTGGAAGCAGGTGCATTACAATTCCCGGTTTGTTGAGCAATAGTGATTGGTTTCACATTCCATAATCCACTTTTTATTGGCTAAATCTCCCTGAGTGAAAAAGTCACATCTGTTAGATGATCCGACGCCTGAGTCGACCCTCAATAAAAGTCAATAAATGATACCGCATGAACCTGCACAGAACGACTAAATACACTTTCATCTGATCAAAGTTACAAATCAGGAATTATAATTTTTTTATCTTGTGGACTAATTTTAAAATGAAAACAGTGCTCTCTAGAACAGGAAGGTAACAGCTCATCTGGCTATAGTTTATCAGATTCCAGTTGCATAGGGCAATAGAAAAACTTATTTCCCAGGGATTCTTCCAGCATTGGTCATACATCCAATGGCTTGCAAAAGTATTCATACTGCTTGAACCGTTCCACATATTGTCACATTACAACCACAAACATAAATATATTTTATTGGAATTATATATATATATATATATATATATATATATATATATATATATATATATATATATATATACATATATATACACACACACACATTAGTTTTTGCAGTGGCAGCATTTATATATTCTTATATTCTGCTATAGTATGCAGCCAAAGAAGGTTATGCAGCATGAAAGAGTAATTACTTCCAGAGTTTATGACCAGATATTCAGTTCCTTCAACTGTCCACGTTATCTAGCCCAAATGCTATAATAAATATTATAGCACTATCCAGGCTATATTATATATCAAATGCTATAATAAATATTATAGCATATATCTTTAAAATTTATATTTATGCAGACTGATCTGTATACTTTAAATGCATTACTTTAAAATACGCCCTTTATCCTCACATTCTGAAGAAAAAAAAAAAAAAAAATCTAGTTTGGTATCTATCACCATCTGGTGGTCAAATTGGAAAAATTAACACATTGCGCAGTAACCAGCCCAATCTCTGAAATGCAGGGATGCTGGGGTGACTGCATTAAAGTACAAAGCTATAATTCACAGAGGGGTGTTGACTTTCCTTTGATTTAATCTTCCATGTGTTATACTACAAGATATGTATAAGCGTGAATAACTGCCCATGGCCATTTATTCTTTCATATTTTAGATATTTTTAGCTTGTTTTTTTCTAAAATTAACTCTAAACTTTAACTTGGTAAGATTGGAGTCCAGTAATTTGAAGATTCTCAGAATGGTTTTTCATTGCCATTTGTGAAAACTACAATTTCCCATTTCTAACCTGCTCTCTGGAGAGTAAGGAGGAAAGGCACTGCTTGAGGCAGGAAGGGTTTTACTCAGGTCAAACAAAGCTGAACAGGAAGCGCCCAAACGTTTTCTGAGAAACCTGCATGTGTGATGTGTTCAAAGGTTTCGTTTCAACCCATTTGGTGATGCAGTTCCTACAAAAGGTCCTGACCTTTACCCTCCCACCTGCTTTACTGGGCAGCACTGACAACAACTAGGGGAAATTTAGTTACCAGAAATAGATACATACTCATCAACATCATCGCTGAAGAACACCATTAAATAAAGTTGCAAGAGAATAAGCACACCGACACAAATAAAAGCCTCAACCAAAGCAAAAAGACTTGTTTTTAGAGTTTTATTCTTCAAATTATTTTATAAAATCTCATTTACATTTTTTTTCATATATATATTTATGTATGTATATATTTATATATATAGTATTCACCAATTAACAGTTTTGGCTACTTTCCCTTTCTACCCCGTTTATACCCATACACTTATTCTAAGTTACACACCCCTTCACATACACATTGTGCGATGATCCTTAGTGTCAAGGTAGGTGGGTGTTTGGGATTTGGGAGGGTTCTGAACAGAGCATGCCAAGAGAAAGGCTACAGAAACAGAAGATGGGAATGAGGCACTCTAACTACACCCCCAGTACTGATACCGGTAAGACAACCACACAAAAGGTAAAGGGAGTATCATCTTCCACGAAGTCTTGAGTGTTTCTGGTGTAGGTCAGACCAATCATGTCAAAAGAGATTGATGTATAACATTGATTTCTTTCCAGAAATCAGTAATTCATAAGTTATGAATGTAAACTCCACAAAGTCAGTTTCTCGTTTAACGTCTGAAATAGAGCCAACTAATCTAAAGGCAGCCCTCAAGACTGTTTAGCCCTTTGTAGTGACTAACACAAGTCATCAGTCTATTGTTTACAGTCAGAGCCACGTCAAATGGAGAGTAAGTGGCTAGCCATGTTGATGATGTTCTTCCCAGGCTTCTTAAAGAGCCCAACATCTACAGACAAAAACTCGACTTTAGCAAAAATCACAGATTTATACGTTACATTAGCTTTACATCAAGACAAGCCGTATGATGTATTTGTTTCCGCTCCGGAGAGAGCGAGACAGAGAGAGAGAGAGAGTTGTTCTTCATTTGGCAAAATGATCACTCTGGACACATGGCTCAATATGTCTGAAAGTCCTCGTGGATGCTGGTTATGAATTGCAAACAGGAGCTACTAAAATACAACAATGGTGAAACATTTAGAAAAGGCTTGGCCGGATGACAAAAATAATAATAATAATAATAATAAAATTGCACATTTCCCCAAAGGTCACAAGACTTTTTGACACACGAGTTTAGCTAATGTTCACATCTCTTAAAGAGCCTTCGATCTATACGAAATTGATATCAAAACATCCCTTTTTGTCCGCTTTAATATGTTTAAGACACGAAACACGACTTCGGGGTTTAAGGGAAGGAACGAAACGGTTTGTTACACATTGCTTCCTGAATCCAAAGTCAGTTTAGATAACATCTATATAAAAAATAATTAAATTCTTAGCTAGACGTGGTCATTACAGCACATTACTGCCAATACGGGAGTACAATATTATGCTAAGAAAATGCATTTTTTTAAAGATATCTATAACCTTCTGTACTTTAATTCATCTTTTTTTTTTCAATTGCAGAAATTAATTTTACATTTGGAGCCTGGAGATTATACAATAAGATTGGTAAAACATAGCATTTGGTAACATTAAAAAATAAGTGAAACTATTTACTGATAAAGAGAGCTATACAGTCTTAAGGCATTCAGAGGTTAATCCTGACAGCACAAAAAGACTCAAGCAGCCAAGAAGTCTTCTCAACAACGAATCAGACTATTTTTTGATGAGAAGAGACTGAATATTAGCCCTTGGTAACTATAGACTTTTCATATGGAGAACTAGAGTAAACACTAGAAGTACCCACTAAAGTATGGGCTGAACCTAAGCAGTATATCTCCATCACCAAGCTATGAAACAACAGATCTCAGAGGGGCGATCTCAGTGTTTTACAGCAAGCTGACAGACTTCAAGAAGTCAAATGAATGTAAACTTGCAATAACCCATGCTGTGCCACAAAGGTAAAAAATTTCAGTACAAGGAAAGTTATAAAGATGCACCGATCAGGCTTTTCCTGGCCAACACCGATATCCTTTTTCCTTTGAAATCTCCTCTACCGATTCCGACCCATTCCAGTTTCGTTTCTGCACCAACATATAAACAAGAAAACAAAATGTGCCAAAGGTTGTTTGACAGTAGCGGTAGTTTTGCATTCAACAGAAAATCTAAAAAGATCACAATATCCCCATAGACGCATCAAAGTATCAATCGTTAACCATATATCAGATTTTTTAATAAGTGCATCAAGCTACATACCATTTGCTGACGCCTTTCTGCACTGAATTGACCTGCTGATCGTCCGTCAAACCCGACTAAATTGTTCCAGTTTCGAACTCTGGCCGAATGATGGGTGCATCTTTATAAAGTAGTGTAGTAAAACAAATACTTTATTTTCAAAGCTGTTCAAGATTAAATTTGTCTATTTAAAAAAAAAAAGCTATCAAGTCTAAATGAGTCTGAGCCCGTCTCAGTTCTCTGTGAAATACAGCAGGAAAATATATCTTCTATCTTTTAGTAATGCAAAATATAAATTAAAACAGGTTTTGCTAAATAAGTTTAAAAGGATCAAGTATTTGTAGCCAGGTTAATCTACACTTTAGAGGTTACAGCTTTTATATCTTGAAATCTTTCAGATGGGGGGGAAAAAGAAAATTCTCTTTTACTAAAACAGCTAAAACGGATTGAGTTTATAGTAACTTTGGATGGTTTTATGAGCTGAACACACAACTTTCTAAATACAGACAACTTGTTAATTAAATGCTCCGTTCATCTGGGTTTTTTTCCCCTCTAGATGTTGAGGCTAGTTTGAATCCACAATGTCAAACTTGGTGTAAGCTGATGATAATTGAGGTAGACAGAAACCATTGGAGGAGCGTAAATCTTCACACTGCCCTAAAACAACCAATAGTTTCCAAGCGTTAGACTTCCTGTGACCCCGCCTGAAACTGACCGAGAATCACTCGTTTGTGGAGGAGTCATCATGAACTATGCGGGGTTTTGTGGGAAGTAATGAAAGGGACAGGGTTTGGAACCGACACCTACTGTCTGACAGAAATCAGCCAAACATCTTTAACGTCTCGAGTTCACAGCAGCGTTGAAAACTTAGCCTTAAAAAACGAAAAGAAAAGAAAAAAATCACGAAATATTTCAGGATAAATTTACAAGGGACAATATTTTAAATAGAACATTTGTATCTGAAGGATATCTTGCACCCTATGCCGACATATGTAAGATGTACATCCAGGAAACGGCAGACCTTGTGTCCGTTTAACAGTCTCACTTTGTCCTAGAGAACGGAAAGTTACTGACTTCCAGTGTGTTTACTTTTTTTTTTTCTTCAACATTTTTCAAGTTTTCTAAAACATTTCCTTTTAATATTAGGCAAGAAAAAGCTCAGAGGTCTTTTCTCCACATACATACACACACTCATACATAAATATACTGTATCTATTTATGTATATATATTTATATATTAGAAGAATTCTTAGCTGTGAAGTTAGGCAAAGTGTATAAGTTCATCAGGACAGATTTCATTCAGAATTAGATGAAATTCGACTAATTTGTCCAGTTTTCCCTTTAGGAATAAGAAATCTGAGAACAACGGTAAGCATAACAACAACACAAGGTGACTCAAAAAGCAAATGACCTGGTAGGACCGATACAGGAGATAGAGAAAAGGCTTGCAGCTTTACAAGGCAGAGAGTAGGCATGGGCCGGTTGCAGGGCTTGAGGTATAAGGAGTTACAAAGTGAAGGTTTCAAAACTGCATGAAATAAATCAAAAGAAATAACATCATTCTGTTTCTGCAGTTTAAAGTCCTTTTAAGGAGATTAGAGTACGATAAAATATCGAGGTAATGTCACTGTAAAAATGGCATACCATTAAAGCAGCTGACGGTATGCTGGCTGCCCGTGCAGACAGCCCCGACGACTTTTGTAACCCGATAAAAAGCAGATATGTGCTGAACAATGACATTTGAAAACTACAACTGAATTTAGCAATTGTGACAATAACCGCAAAAGATAACGTTAACATAACTATAACGATCAAAGTCTCATTAACTCATCAGCGTCGGGACCAACTAGCGCTTCAGATTTGATTATATCGTGTTTGACATTTTGAGTTTCGTCTGTGTAAATATCGTGACGCAGCTTTATTTTCACTCGAGCTCAACAACGCGTGAGGACCACGTCGTACCGGCCCATGCCTAGCAGACAGCTGGGTCGATGATATGGCTCTGTGGCGTGTGCATTGCAGGGGCCTACGGTCAGGGAGCGAGAATGTACAAGTTGGGGAAGAAACCAGCAGATTGAAAACCGAAACCAAACAACGAGCTACTCAAGCGAAGCTGAAGCAATAGTGCAAAACTACATTAAATGCTCAGGAAGTGGCTGCACGGAGATTACTCTGTCTGCTTCATCGGTACACCAAGTGTGATATGGTGCCAGATTTAAAGTTGAGCTGATGGTTGGGCACGAAGTTGTGCTGAGGATTCTTTCGTGTGCACACATCCTTTGCATATAAGCCCATGCAAGAGTCACACGACACCTTGGAGCAGTTTACGCAGGTGTGCGATGCGCCGGGCTTGTTGCAGAACCCGCACCGTGAACCCCCCATGCTTATGCGCTCCGTGCTCCCGGCCTTTGGCGTCGTCATTGCCACCGACTTGCTGGGAAACAGCTTGGTGGGCATGAGGGGTTTTTCCAACATCTGAGGGTGAGGATGGGGATGCGAATGAGAGTGGGTCAAGGTAAGGGGGTGCGGGTGGAGGTGGGGGTACGACTGAGCGTTAGAGTAGACGGACAGCTTTTCCTTCACGGGCATGTATCCGTCGAGCGGGCGCGGGGATTTCGGGTGGTACTCCTGGAGGCCACAGCAGGGGGATGGCTCTACATCATGGCAGGCGGAGCAAAGGATCATGTCACACCTCTGACAGGACGCCATCGTGGAGCATCCCAGTCCACAACCCTGACACTTCACACTGCCGTGAGCTTTGAGCAGCCAGCCGTCCCTGGCGTCCCGCGGCTCTCTGGACGGGGGCCGAGACGGCGTTTGCCTTCCTCCCGTGCCAACACCGCCCCTCTCTGTGTACAAGTCGATGTCATCCAAGGACGACATGTGGTAGGATGTGTACGGGTCAACCGACGGGGGCGACTGCATTGGGAAAAAGTCTGCAACGGGGCTGTAGGAAGGTGGCGCTGCGATGGAGAAAAAGGACGCCGAGGTGCTGGGCCTGATGATCTCATCCTTCATATCCTCCTCTGTGTCCACAAACAGAGGCTCCTTCCTTAGACTCAGCGACGCCTTCAAAACAGGCTTGTTAGCAGCTGGGTGCCAGTGGCCGGCCCCGTCTGTAACATCCACGGACTTGGACGGCCTGCTTCCTCTTCTCAGGTGGTGGGCGTGAGGCCTTTCTATATCCAACGGTCGAACGGACAACCGAGCGATATCCGCCCCGAGGCTGTCGCGTCTTCGCAGCGCTTCGGCGCAGCCAGCGGCGTCGTCTCGGCAACCCCGCCGGAGTTCCAGCGCTTCGAGCTCCGAGGCCGAGCCGCGGGCGAGAGCCACCACCTCCCCCAGAAGACGACACTCCGCCTGGGCCAGGAACAGCTCGAACGCCAACTGGCGGAGGTGACCCGTGTCCCCCGGGTGGTCCAGCAAACGGAACTGCGAATCGTGGTCACAGCTATATCCAATGGTACGCATTAGGGTTCGGAGCTCGGCGTCAGAAATGGCGGACTGCAAATGGTACACATACGGGCCCGTGAAGGTCTAAGAGAGAAAGAAATCAGTTAAAGAGAGAGAGAACAACCAGTTAGTCCGTATAAAATAAAAGATGGGATGATGATGATGATGATGATGGTTTCCCCAGTATTGGGGAAACCAGCAGAACATAAATTATTAGATACACCTTTTTTGCATGACATAGTAAAGACAACTACAGCCATATATATCTATATATAAAATAGGCTGCTGCTTAAACACATTTTAAATAGCAAAGTATTTCAGAAGATTCATCTGTTTGTGTGTTTATGTCCATAACACACGTAAATAGACGTGACAGGATAGAAAGCAATTTGACGAACCAATTCTTAGTTCCAAAGAAAGGCCCTAAAAAAAGGCTCAGGATACAGAACGCAACCAGTGTAAAAACGAAACAAAAAGGGGGTAAATCATTGTGTCTTTTATTCTGAGAGGTCAGAGTCCAAAAACCGCGAGAATCACTTCAAATGTTACTGAGAAGTTAAATGTGTTTGTAAAATGCTACTTAAGTAGTTTTTCTTCTGTAAACTGACAGCTGCAGACAGCCGCTACGGCGACCCTTCCGAGAGGAAAACGCAATCTAAACACAGCCAGACCTAATCCAAATTTTACCACAATCAGTGTAACGTGAATGTTTATAGTTGTTTTTCCTCCCTAAATGCAGGTCCAGGCACGCTCCAAAAACCCACTTGTCAGCAAAGCTTCTGGACACAACCTAGTGGCCCTTAAGGCCCACGTGAATTTAATCAGAAGCTAATTATTCTGACTTTAGTTTAGAATTAACCATCTCGACAATATTTGTAATAGAGTTTAAAACCATATGGACACAAACGAGAAAATATGTTACAGTTCGCCCAGCCATATGATCAGAAATAACCGTGAAAACGATAAGGAAAAAAGTCCTGAAGCATGAAACCATTTTTGGTTTCAGACAGACTCCACCAAGGTGTGAGCTCACTGATTAATGTGAAAAACATCATTCCCGTAAACTGATATTTAATCTTTCTATGGCATCTGCTATATCTGCACCTTTGAACTCATTACGACAATAAACCGCGCTCACCTTTATACTTCGGAACTCTTTTTTCCAAGGGAAGAGCAGGAGGTTGGTGCAGATGGTTTCCAGAGTATGAAAGGCCCTCTCCAGGCTCTTGAGGCTGCCTCCTCTCTGGCATCGGAGCGAGTTCTCCACCATCTCGTAGAAGCGCACCATGCGGAACCTCTGTCCGGGGTCCGGCTGATAGGCTCCAAGCAGAGCCGTCGCTGTGGAGAGAAGGGCCTCGCTGTCCTTGTGTCTGTTCTTGTCGGCCTCCGGCGTGGTCCCAGTCCCCGCCTCCAGACGCTTCTCCAGCGCTGTCGCATACCTCCGAAACAGGTCCTCTCTTAACTTGGCATCCATTATTTGCAACAGGCTGTCATTCAGATGTTAGAAAGAGCCTGAGCCCCGCAGGCACGCCTCGAACTGGGATGCCGCATTCAAGCATCATTTTTCGGCGAGCATAATTTACTGTGCAATTTGGCACACACTAAACTGCAATGTTCTGGAGAGACAAGAGCAGATACACTCAGTAGCCCATCCTCTAAACACCCAAAAAAAACAGAACAAAAAACACCTCTCTGGTAGCTTTCAGTTGACGGAGCAAGGCAGCAGCTCGTACGGGTGTCTTTGTGTGGCCATGTCTTCTCCGTCTCAAAGCATAACTTGTTTCCAGACAAATAGGTCAGTGTCAAACAGATCTATTTGGTCAGGAGGAGAGCTGTGCTCTGCTAATCCAACGGAGGATTTATGCAGTTCCTTCGCTTCATTATTTGCAGAGTTTTGGGTCACTCCTCTGGAAGGAGTCACTCTTGACTGAAGGTTTCTGCTCAGAAATTTCCAAGCTGTAAAAAAAAAAAAAACACGTGGAACCATTAAACCATTTTCATCACACAAATCAAGAAAAGACGTGTTGCTGCCGGAGCTATCCGGTACAGTTCTGAACCGGTCTAAAGGTTTTAAAGGCAACATTTCCTGTCATGTCTTTTGAATAGTTTTAAGTCCTTCTGAGGACAAAACAGAAGTGCCAACGTTTTCACCTGTATGGAACAAAGAGTAGCGCAGCGTGGCCCCTCTACAACCTCTGAACTAGGGCTGGACGATTTAGAAAAAGAAAAAAAACATATTGATAAAATAGAAATCACATTAGCTCGATATCGATAATTATAAACAAATTCAAAACATATATTTCAAGCGCAGCCCTGGCCATTTTATGCTGTTGCTTAACGACCTATTTTAGATACAGACATACAAACACTGAATTCAAATTCAACCCTTTATTCAAACAACTTTTTACCAAAACTACAAGTTGTTGTTATTTTTTTTTTTTTTAAAGAATGCACGCTCTCTGACCCCTTTGAAGGGGGCGGAGCGTTTCCTGGGTCTGTGCTTGTGATTGGTTGGGAGGATGTAATGACTGTAATATTAACCTACAAGGCTAAAATGCATAAGGAAGGAAAACTTTTATTCTATTGAACTTTTTATTGACCCTTTTTTCCTATCATCGATATATATCTCTATCCATCGATATGCATCATTACTGAATTATCGTCCAGCCCTACTCTGAACTTCACCATAGGTTATCACACAGGTACATGAATGGTTATTACAAAAAAAAACATGAATCAACAAAGCACCTCAATACTGATCAGTATTTTTTCTGAAAGTGTAACGTTTCAGATAGGGTAGAGGATCATGAGAGAAGCAGTAGTGATCTGTTCTGTGGCTGTATCCTGAGTGGGATGCTGTGTGGATGCATGCGTGGGCTGCTGCACGTTGGATAAAATACGTGCACAACTGAACTGATTTAATCATCATGTTCACAACAGAGACGAGGATAGTCAAAGTACAGTTAAACACATTCAAGAAAGAGACTGACCGTTTCATTGTCCATTTATACTGGCCCAAGTTAAAAGGTGAGCTCTGTCAAAGTGCAGCTAGCTTTATGTAACTATTCCTTTACAACCTTCAAAACAAATACCTATAAAAGAAAACGGATGCGTAGTTTCCCCCTCTTATTTTTAATCGTGGGACTATTTTCTAACGACACGGAAGGACGTGCTCGTCGTCCTTTGGCAAGCTGGCTATTCCAGTTTCATTACAAATAGCGAGCATCATGTAAACGAGCTAGCATGCGGTGTTAACATCCCCTTTTTCATTGCGTACATCGGCTGCGACAGCATCAGAAACCGCTATCAGAGAGAAAACGCCACAGCAGCTTGGACGCGGACCCTCCATCTGAAGCCCGAGACAGTAATCAACAAAGACCCCAAACTAAACGAAGCAGTGAACGCCCATTTCATCACAGCTGCCAGGCTAGCGCTTGCTTCTAGCTAGCAGGGCGTTCCATCGCAACCAGGCGGGTTTGGAGTCATTTATCAACACCTAAACACAGCGTAACAGACCCTGCGTGGATTACAGTGAATAAACTCCTGTTAGGGGACCCCGCCGTCCTTTGAACAAAACCCCATCAACCCGCGTACCTTACCTTAAATAAGTGTTAGCATTGCTAGTTACGCCTCCTCAGCTGTTGAAAATGCTCCTCTTCGCATTGCGCATGCGGCGCGCTCGGTGCTGACAATTCGTTAGCGTCAGGGACCCACGTGCTAAGGAAGAGAAGACACCAAGATGAAACCGCTTTCTTATGGCAAAATGAATATATATATATATATATATATATATATATATATATATATATATATATATATATATATATATATATATATATATATATATATATATATATATATATAATGCCAGACTTCAAATTCCAGACTGCTTATTTTTTTTTACCATAGTGGCAAGGTTTTTAATTAGGATTTTTTTTTATTTTGTTGAAGTATGAGTCACAGGTATAACACTATTTAAAATTCCTTTTTAATTTTGTCACCAACATGGGGGCTAGAGGCTGGGACTGGGATGACGCATTTTTGAATCTGTTTTTCAACAGATTTGACAAAGATTCAAAGATTTGTCAAATAAGCCTCACATCAACACCACATGATATGAATTAATATCAGGACTTGGACATTGAGTCTCTGGACGAGTAAAAGTACCGGAATGGTCATCTTAATAATAAACTGAACTGGTCCACAAACACCAATTACCTGCACGAGAAGGGTCAAAGGGTCCATCTAGCAAACTAAGCTCTTTCAGAGTGTGAAGGACATTGTTGAAGACTTTCCTTGGTGGTCTCTACAGTGTTTTATACTGTGGTCTCTGGCAGTGTGGCAACACCGGGCGGGATGGAAAGAGGCTAACAGAAGAGCCGGCTTCCTCCTGGACCAGCCTTTGGACCTCACTGAGGAGGTGGGTGAGAGGAGGATGTGAGCAAAGCTGACATCATTTTTGAACAGCATCTCCCCTCCATGACACTGTGGGAGCTCTGAGCAGCTCCTTATGCAGAACCCAGTTGTTCCCACAGTGCAGGACTGAGCGTTTCCCGAGGTCCTTCACCATCTCTGCCATGGGACTCTAAACAAACATGTGGACTAAATCATACGGGCCTTTTAAGGTCACTGCACTATTATTGTAAATGTGCAATTATGTCCATGGAATGTAAATTCATCGTGTGCCTTTGCAATAGCTGCATTCGAGACAATTTTTTTTTTTAATTGTTCATATATAGCTGTGAAATGTAGCCTATATATTTTTCTATAAATATAATTTTTCAAAATCTCTTAGATTTAAGTCTCTTTTTAAAAAATATTCTTGTATTTATTTGTGTATTTTTTTTATAATATTTTTCAATCTGTCTGGATTCTGTATTTAAGCGTTGTCATTAAGATGATAAATACATAAAATATATTAAAAAAGGAGTGGTCCACGGACTGAGCAACAAAGAATGCCACAGGTAACTGTACTGGCTTATGACTGGAAAAGTTTAGGCTGCACAAGCTGAGCGGGGATGTAGAACTGTAAAATAAACCAAGAGAGTGCTTGATGACAATGGAAGTAAGTTGAGAACAATGTTATGTGAGATGTGAGTCTTTAAAGACACATACAGATGATCTGACTACATCTGTCTCTGATCAATACAGATGGGTATGGAGAGAAAATCATTTCAGGAAATTATTTGTGCTGCACCAGAATAGCTATGATCTTTCCAGTTAAGGAGTTAAATCTATTCTTTGAGTTGAATTTCCGAATTTCTGTTATTCATCTGGCTCCCACAAAACAAATAAAAACAGCGTAGCGCATTTTTAACCCTATAAAAAAAGCCATGACACTCACTCCCTTTTGCAGATGTAGCAGTAAATAACTTACCAATGGCACTAAAACTATTTTGTATCTACATTCTCAACAACGTTTTTGTTGAGCTTCAGGCTTACATTTGTGCATTGTACTTGAAAATAATATTGTCAACAGTATTCTGATTTTTTTTTTTAAATTTATTTAGCAGGTCAATCATAAGATATGGTGAGGAAAGATAAAATTCTTAGTTTAAAACATAAGAAATTTTTAATGTGATGATGGCGATGTGCTGGGCTTGCCGTCAGGAATTTTGGACCCCATGGGAAAAAAAATCTAAATCACCCAAAAAGCTCATATTACATTTTCTTTTTGGGGGCCCATGTCATTCAGGGACCCATGGAATTGTCCTAACCCCCCCCCCCCCCCCCCCCCCCCCCCAGGCCTATGGCACCCCCTGCGATGTGCAGCAACGGTGTTCCAGATTGCAAGCCAAAATTGGCACAAACATTTCCCATATGTACAGATGATGGAAAAGTAGCCCATTTCAAGACTATTGCACTTCTCATTATCAAGGCTTATATATTATAGTGCAATTACAATGAAGCCTAAATAAATTGAACACATCTGATAGATTTTCAGCATGCATCCAGAAACATATGCAGCTTCCAAGGAGGACAAGTGCAAAGCCAAGGGTTTGTATCAAGTAATGTCCCCATCTTTTATGCCTTACACACAGACACGTCTTGTGTAGATTAATGCTCAGAAATGTATTTGTAATTGCGTTGACTAACACAATCTGATTCTTTCAACAGCAGTTTTAAATATCACTGATGACCACTATATTGTAAAGAAATGCCACTCGAGTTATTTAACAAATTATGAGAAAAATCTAAGATTTTTACATAACATGTAAACATTTTTACATGTTATACATTATATACCTGGCAATATTTTTGCACAAATGAGGGTTGACTGCTTGATTACGAGCTCTGCGTACAGTGCCAGATTAAACTGCAGGTCAGTCCCGGTTGCTAGATCTACGGGAGCCTCGCAGGACACTAATGTTGTCATATGCTGAACGGGCTCTGAGTTGTGATTGCAGACGCTCCGCCCCAAGAGCTTAAAAAAAGAACCCGAAGCCGGTGACGTTTTGTTACAGTTGGTGTTGCTGGGGACAGACTCGGTGAAGAAAAGAAATGGCGATGCTCGGAGGCTTCAGCTCAGCACAGCCCAAGAAGAGCGTCTCTGACGGCAGCGGCGACGTGTCGGATTTCGTCTGTCCAGTTTGTCTTGAAATTTTCGAGACTCCCCAAACAACACAATGCGGCCATACGTGAGTGTCTTGTTTATTTTCTGTCCCATTTTCCGACCTCCCTCCCCCTAACCAACCACCAGTGATGCAGCGGCAGCAGTTAAAAACAATGAGAAGAAAGGGGTAACCTTCGCGACACCGTCTGGAGCAAAGTGCCAAAAACGTTGACTACGCGTGTGTCGGCTCTTTGCATCGAGACTCGGCTGTTCAAATTTGTTCGCACGATTATATGGCAAACTCCATTATAGCTTGCTAAATCAGTTTCAGTTTTGTTTACATCAAAAAGGGAGGCCTCAGGCGGGAATTGTAGTCCTTCTCCGCGTTGCAATGACTGGCAGAGCAGCTATAAAGGACTACAACTCCCTGCGCCTTCTTGAGCTCGGGACTTTCCTTCGGATTTACGCGAAGCTCACCTCAGTAATATATAAAAAAAGGAATGTATTGACTCTTCGCTTACTAAATTGCTGAATTATTGTTACAGTAAATGAGCAAAAGTTACCTTCAAACAACAACTCCCCCCCCCCCAAACAAATGTGAACATTGCTGTTTATTTTTCCTCTGACTGCACCATTATCACATTCTTTGCCTAATTTCCTGGCAGGTTCTGCCAGAGCTGTTTGCAGGAATGTTTGCGTCCACAGAAGCCGGTGTGTGCTGTATGTAGGACAACTCTGAACAACTGGACCAGAGCCGCTGCCTTGGAGGCCCTCATCCAGTCGTCTGTGGCAGCTTGCAAGGGATGTGGAGTGCAGGTATGTAAAAACGAGACCATTGAAATGTGTTGACGGGCGCCCGGTGTCTGCAATTTTTACAATTAGTCTGTGAATTTGAGTCGTTATAGCTGGGTAACGGGTTCTGTTAATCGCCAGAGAGACTGAATTGTCTTTTATAATAAAGTGGCATGTTATCGGTTTCCTCCCAAGGTTGGCCTCTCTCAGATGAGAAGCCACACAGCTGCCTGTTCAAAATACCAGGAGTACATTGAGGAGGGGGTGAGGAGCACTGCCCAGAATCAGCCTGCCATTATCAGGTGAGGGATGAGCGCCGCAATCTTTGCCATTTCCTGCGTGGGAAAACAATGCGCTGGCCTTAATTTAAGGACAGCTCTGTTATTACTCTCTGCTACGTTACCTGTTTTATGTGAAGTTTATTCGTATAGCACATTTCATCAGCAAGGCGGTTCAACGTGCTAAAACATAAAAAATATTATAAACACATTAAAACGGTCACCGGTTGTGAGACCAGTAAAAAGCATTAAATTGTATCAGGGGAAAACATCAATATACGTCAAATATGTTGGTCAGTGTTCCTGTGATTATGGCCGAAAGCAACTCTAAACGGGTGAGTTTTTTTAGTCTTCAGTTAAAGGAACTCAGTGTTTGGGCTGTTTTGCAGTTTTCTGGAAGCTTGGTCCAGATTTGTGGAGCATAGAAGCTGAGTGCTGCTTCTTCACGTTTAGTTCTGGTTCTGGGTGTGCAAAGTAGGGCTGGACGATATAGGAAAAAAAAGCATATCGATAAAATAGAAATCATATTGATCGATATCGATAATTATCACAAAAATTCAAAATATACATTTTAAGTGCAGCCCTGGCCATTTTATGCTGTTGCTCGATGACCTGTTTTTAAGTAAATAGATTCAAACACAACCCTTTATTCAACCAACTTTTTACAAAAACTGTAAGTGTTAAAAAAGAAAAAAAGAACACCTGCTCTTTGAACTCTCTGAAGGCTGATGGAGGTTTCCTGGGTTTGTGATTGGTTGGGAGGATGTAATGACTGTAGTATTAACCTACATGATAGGCTAGAATGCACTGTTCTTTTATTGAACTTTTTATTGACCCCTGTTTTTTATATTGAACCATACGTCTATTGATCGATATATATCGTTATTGAATTATCGTCCAGCCCTACTGCAGAGTAGATCAGAACCAGAAGATCTGAGTGGTCTGGAGGGTTTATACAGCAACAACGATTTTTAATGTATCTTGGTGCTAAGCCGTTCAGTGATTTATACATTAACAGAAGTATTTTAAAGTCTATTGTCTGAGCTCCAAGGAGCCAGAGTTTAGAACTGGGTGCTACTCAATCACTTGGAATATCATAGAAAAGTTTATTTTTATGATGTGATTCAAAAAGTGAAACTATTGTATAGTTTCATTAAACAGAGGGATGGCGTATTTCATGTCGTTTGGAGAAGAAGGACTGGACATTTACTCAGTGGTCCAAAGTCCTCTTTTTAAATGACTTGGTATTTCATTTGGAACTCGAGGTCCTTGCATAAGGAGGAACAATGGAGCGCCACAGATCCCAAATGTCTTGAAGTCCAGTGTGAAGTTTCCCCTGTCAGGTATAAGCTGGTTACCATGTCATTTGGGGGTTTTGATCCACTGTGAATAATCTAGTCCAAAGCCAGCGCAGACATCTACCCCGAAGCTTTAGAGCCCTTAGTGCATCCCGACTCCGACAAGCTTTATGGAGAGGCTGATTTCAGGTTCTAGCAAGATTTGGAACCTGCTTTAATTACCACGTCATCGTTGGAATTAAAGACGTTGACTGTTCTGACATAAACCCCATAGGCAATCTAGTTGGGATAGCCAGGAGAAAGATGGGAGACCCCAGACCCTGCAATGCAGACGGACACAAGGCCGCTTGTGAAGCACAGGCTGATTCCCTCCAGGCAACGGCGCACTGATTCAGTAAAAGGAGCTCCAACCAATCACTGAGTGCCTGCACTGTGCAGTATGTAGGCTTTTCATCAGGCTACGTTTCTGTATTTAGAATATTCCTAATTGGTCTTACATGATATTCTAATGTTCTGAGAAACTTAATGTAGGAATTTACTGACCCATAATAGTCAATACTAACTGAAATAAACATTTGAAATATACCATCATATGTAAAGAATCTATATGTTTCATACTGTATAGATATTTTTTTAACAAATTACTGAAATAAACTTTTCAATGATATTCTAAATGAGTAAGATGTACCTGCAGACATTAAATGTACAGTCGGCAGGAAGATTTCTAACCGAACCTTATTCCATCTTTATGAAAGGGCAACACTGCTAATTGCACTGTGAACAGAGAATATAATTTAAATGTTTTGAGTGCAGTGCACATCAAAAAGTTGCTCAGCAGCACTTCACTGAGTTATATTTACAAACTAAAGTAATTGCAAAACAAGGCGTCGGTATTTTGACTCCTTTTCTTTATTTTTTTTTCCATGGAGTTTTTGCTGTAAATTTGATTATGAGGATGTAGACCATATGCAGGGAGAGAGATTCATATTCAAAGTCATATTGTGAGACTATTTTTAGTTTCCCATTCCAAATACCGGATCGTGTTACTTCTTTCAGCCACACTGTTTAGGAGCAACGCCCGCTGCCTCTGTAATTTATAATTTTAAGGTTTGTTTATATTTCCCCGCACAGAAATTAGAAACCACATTCTGTGTACATTAAAAGTCCTGAAGGTGGAAGAAGAAAGTGCTGGTGGACCTCCACCTAAAACCAAAATTCAAAACCAAAATTCTTGACATACTGGTTTTGTTGCTTACACTCAAATATTTTGGGAATGAAGAGTAGCAGGGAGAACACATTCATACCCTGGCACCACCAGTGCCAGGCTGAGTATTGATGCAGTGTAAACAAAATGCGCACGGTTAGAAGATTTTTATCTTTTTTTTTTAATCTTTTTTTTTTTTTTTTTTTTTTGACATGTTGTTGTATTTTTCTAAAATACAACAACATGTAAAAGGGAAATGTGCATTAAAAGTGAAAGTAAATCTGATATTTTATGAGACCAGGGCTTCTTTCTAATCTGAGGCTGTAGAATAAACTGCAGGTAATACAGGACTGTCTCAGAAAATTAGAATATTGTGATAAAGTTCTTTATTTTCTGTAATGCAATTAAAAAACATGAAATGTCATGCATTCTGGATTCATTACAAATCAACTGAAATATCGCAAGCCTTTTATTGTTTTAATATCGCTGATTATGGCGTACAGCTGAAGAAAACTCAAAAATCCTATTTCAAAATATTAGAATATTTCCTCAGACCAAGTAAAAAAAAAAATTATAACAGCAAAACAAAATCAAACATTTGAAAATGTCCATTAATGCACTCAGTACTTGGTTGGGAATCCTTTTGCACAGATTACTGCATCAATGCGGCGTGGCATGGAGGCAATCAGCCTGTGGCATTGCTGAGGTGTTATGGATGCCCAGGATGCTTCAATAGCGGCCTTTAGCTCATTTGCATTGTTGGGTCTGGTGTCTTTCAGCTTCTTCTTCACAATACCCCACAAATTCTCGATGGGGTTCAGGTCAGGGGAATTGGCAGGCCAATCAAGGACAGTAATGCCATGGTCAGTACACCAGTTACTGGTGGTTTTGGCACTGTGGGCAGGTGCCAGATCTTGGTTGTGCAGCGTTTCCTGCCACATTTTCCCCTTCCAACACTTTTTGTGACTGTGCTTTGAAACTGCACTCTGTGAACAGCCTGCTCTTTGAGAAATTTCTTTTTGTGTCTTACCCTCCTGATGGAGGGTGTCAATGATGGTCTTCTGGACAGCAGTCAGATCAGCAGTCTTCCCCATACTTGTGATTTAGTTTACTGAACCAAGCTGAGTGTTTTTCAAGGCTCAGGAAACCCTTGCAGGTGTTTCGAGTTAATTAGACGATTCAAGTGATTAGTTGAATAGCCTACTAGTATACTTTTTCACGATATTATAATTTTCTGAGACAGTCCTGTAAGTGACCATCTTTAAAAGCGCCTTGGCTCGTGTGAGTGACTGCCATCAAGTTTAATGCTTAAAGTCTGCTGATAATCTTATTGTGTTCTGCTTATTTTAAATCTATAATTTCTTTTAGTTTTTATTCCATCAGGATAAAGGTTTAGGTTTTGGGGGTGTAGAGAGTTGTTAATGAGGCATTTCATTTTAGATCATGGTGAATTAAAGTCCAGTTACTTTAAAGCAAAGCCAGGTTCATTTGTACGGCACAATTCCTACCCGAGCGCTTCACAGGAAAAGGGAGTAGGAAATAAAGATGATGACATTTACAAAAGACATGTATTCAAAATGTGCTCCTACTCAGTCTGGAAAGGCATGGAATTTGATTGAAAGAATTATCCAGGTCTGGATGATTACAGAGAAGTGTGGAAAGTTAATTGTCTTTCTATTCCCTATTCCTTTAGTATAAAGGTTTCTGCTTCTTTCTTCCTTTCTTTTCTCCTTCCCTTTTATGTCAGTCTTTCTTTCTTTCCTTTCTTCCTTCCTTCCCTCTTTGAGTCCCTCCCATCATCACTGACCTTTTTTATTCTGTTCATTCTATTCATTGTGTCCTTTCAGTCCTTCTGTGTGCCCTTCCAACCTTTTTTTTAATGTTGCCTTCTCTCCTTGCATCCTTCCTTTCTTTCCTGTATTTCTGTCCTCCTCCATCCTTTCTAGTATTCTGTCTTTCTTTGTTTACCATCTCCCTTGTGTCCTCCCACCTTTTATCTCCTTCTCCTTCCTACCCTCATTGTCTTCGTCTTTGTCTCTTTCCTCTCGTACTTTAGTCTTGATATGGTTCCTTCTTCCTGGCTTCCTGGTACCCTTCCATCCCTTTGTCTTTTTTTCACTTTATCCTTGTTTTCCCCCCCACCCCCCGTTTTTTCCCTTGTCTTTTCCTTCCTTCTTTTCCTTCTTGTATCCCTCTTTTCTACCCCTTGTCATCCTTCCTTGTTTCTCACTTCCTTTCGTGTATCTTTATTTCTTTCCTTCATTCTTAGTGTTGTTTCTTCCTTGTGTCCTTCTTTCCTTCCTGCCGTCAGTCTCTGGTTTATACACGAGCCACAAAATGCTTTCCTGGTGTAGGAGGGTCGGTTGTCCCTTCATAGGAGAGTGTGTGTGTACATATTTTTTTAAAAAGTGTAAAATTTATTGGAAACTGAAAAAGTTATCTATTTTTATATATAAAAAATACATAAAAATGTTTGGGAACTCTATATAACTCTTTTTGTCCTCCAGACGTTCCTTATTCTAATTAATAGACTGAAATAACAACAAAAGTACGATTCCAATTCAATGTAAAAATGGTCTAAAACAACCATCAGAGAATAATTTTGGTTCCTGTCCCTCAGCCCGGTGCCAAACCGCTTCACCTTCTCCTGCCCCTATTGCAACTGCCAGAACCTTGATCAGGACGGCCTGGTTGAACATTGCACCAACCAACATGCACGGGATACCCGCCAAGTGGTGAGAAATTCACACCGCGGTGCAAATCTTTCATTTATTTATTTTTTATCTTAATCATGACCAATAAAATCTTTATGGCTGCTTTATTCCTCTCACTTCGGTAAGGTGTGTCCCATCTGTGCCTCAATGCCTTGGGGAGACCCCAACTACAGGAGTACTGACTTTTTCCAGCACCTGAAGATCAGACACACTTTCTCATACGATACTTTTGTTGTGAGTAAAACACTTCTCAGTAGTATACCTTTTTTGTTTTTCAAAAATCTCATGGGTGAACTTTTTTGTTTCCGTTTGTCGTGTTCTGCAGGATTACGCCACAGATGAGCACACGATGATTCAGGAAGCTTTACAGCGTTCCCTCATGGACAAGTGACGTGTGAGGAACAGCATGGCTGCAGGAAAAAGAGGAATCCAGAGAAGAGGGCAGGAGATTGTCTTGGAAAGACAAAAAAAAAAAAAAAAACAACAACAACAACAAAACTAAACACTGTATCATTAATGGCTCTATTCAGAGGACAGTTGTACTGAATCGTTATGGATCATTCTTATTTCAAAGGGACGCTGGGTTGCATCTTCGAAATCTAAAAGATTTAAAGTAAATCAATAAATAATGGAACATAACTGCAACATATTGTACTTTTTAATTTAGGACTGATGCAGCGTTTCCAGTGCGATGGTTCTTTTTCTTCCCCTCTACTGAGTCTGTGTTCTTGGTAGTTAGTTTTGCATTTAACTATGTTTAAGTACGTTTATTTAATAATGATCTGTCGAACAACCAAAACTTCCACGTTGTGAAAAAGTTGTCAATACTTGATGCTATGAGAGGGTTTGACCACTAGGTGGCTGAATATCGCCAGCAAATGACAAACTTTATGAGAAGGTTGTCCAGCAACGGTAATAAAAGACATCTTGGCCAGCAATGGCCGTGCATATAAACTATCTGCCTCGAGAGAGAAAAAGGGATCCATTTAAATCTGTATGCTGTTTCTGGTTGAAGTGTGCGAGGGTGTTTTTTTTCCCCCCCTATTTTATTTGCCACAATGTGCTAAAAATAACTTTTTATATAATGGGTCAAAACAGCAAGAGATGCTTGCTTGCTTCATTGTAATGTTCCCGCGTTTGTGTCGTTGTGCCTTCTAGTAAATCTTATTTCTGACTTCCAAAATTAACAGGGCTAATCTAGATCATCCTGGGACCTGACAGATGCAAAAGGGTCAACATTGATTGCTTGTGTAGGGGATTTTTTATTTTAGTTTATTTTTTTTACCCACCCAACATTTTGTACCATTATCTTTCCACTGGGAGGCACCAGAGGACTACCTTTCCCTGACAGTTCTAGTTGTGACAATACCAAATCAACTTAGATTTCGATAGATGTAACACAAGCATTTTCTTTTCGGTTTTAAGTGCATTACATAAAGACTTCATCACTTTACAAAAATAGGTTTTAGTGAACTTATTTAGTCATAGTCAAAGCACTTAACTCCAACTTTTTAAACATGGTTAGTTAATATAACTAAATGTAAAGTGCTGTGATGTGTTTGCTTGAATACTCTCAGTAATCCAGAATACATTGCTTTAACATCCACTGTTCAAAGTCTTAGTTCTTGTATTGATTCCACCCTAACATCGCTTGCATGCAGGGTTAGAAAACAACAGAAGTGTTTGTTTTTCCTGTATGCCTTTGTGTTTGTCCCCCCCCCCCCCCCCCCCAACAACTTTTAATGTCTCAGACCAACCTCAGAGTAATACAAATCTACAACCAACAGATTCATAAATGTCTTTACAAGCAGATTAAGTAGCTCCCGGACAGAACGTTTGTCTTTTTTATGTAGTCTTTCCTCCCACTTTTAAGGCCTGTTATGAATGTTGTTTTTTGTCCCCCTCTGCGGTATTAATGTGTTTTTAATTTGTAATGACATTTCTTTTCCTTTTCTCAATATATATCACGTTCTCTTAGCCCTACTGTCAGGGTGTGCTAAATTCTGAGAAATTAAATCTCTTTAATTATTTAATCCTTGGACTCTCATATCAGGTGCGTTGATTTATACCTGTACGTATGAGGTGATATGTGTGTGTGTGTGTGTGTGTTTCATTCACTACTTACAATGCGTTACAAAGACGTCAATTTAGATTTTTTGCACATTTTGTTGGGATTTAATATGATGTACCAGCACAAAGTTTAGATTGAACCTTCCTCCATCAGTACTTTCTAGAACCAGCTTTGCACATCTATAGTCTAAAATTTATGCCCATTCTGTGAAATTTATCTGTGAACATGCATTTCTAAACCACAAATAATCTGATAGATTTAGGATGGGATTATGACCGGGCCACTTTATCACATGACTATAATTAGATCCAATACTATATTATTGTAGTTCTGGCTCAGTGCAAATTCTAAACTATTTAAAAGAAATCAGTGGAAGAAAAACGAGCTTGGTTGGATTTCACAGTCGGAATTAAGACCAAAACTCCTTTACTGAGACGAAATGATGGAAACAAGCGCTTTCTACAAACCTTTGTTTTGTGTTTAAGAAACGAGGACGTCATACTAACAATGATCTTGCAACGTGTCTTTGAATGTGACAGCTTTCTGATGAAACATGGGCTCTTCAGTGTACATTGTCCACAGGGAGGGAAAATTCTCTCATCTCTTTCCCTTAGAGCCTCTTGTAGCTCTAATCACTGCAGCTTAATAATACTACAGTTTTATAGCTCTACAAAGAACCTTATAAACCTTATGTTTTCTCACCCCTCCAATCAGGTTTTTGCTCCTGGCAGATAAAGGAGTGATGTTAGCTGTGAGAGAACTAACGAGATACCCGAGTGCTTCTGGGCAGGAAGGAAGTCGCATGGAAAAAACATGGCAGAAAGGAGACTTTCTTGTCTGTTGGGTGGTGCCGCCTAAGAGGGAGAAGGGAGCTATAGGTGGGGAGAGAGAAAAGGAAGAAAGCAGAGGGGGGAAAGGAAGAGAAGGGAAAACATGAAATAAAAATTTCATAAAGTTCACTGTGTTGTTTCTTTGATGCAAGCAATAGATGGTAGAGACTGCAGGCTCCGTGGAGGCAGCAATTAATGCTACATGTGCCCTAAGGGATGACGCTGGATTGTTTTGGAATAAGAGCACAATGCCATTACACATTACTAATCAAGACATTTCTCACTATGTCTTGTTATCTCTCGGTTTATTGTAAACCCTCTTGTCTATCTCTCCTCTGATTAAGGCGCTGTGTTTAAAACACAGCATCATTTAGCCTGCAGGCATAGGTCCCATAAGTGGTCATGTTAAACAGGGGGAACAGGTACAAGGCTCTCACTTGTTCAACAACCACGTTTCTAAGGTTGTTGGAGCTGAAAAGGGGAGTCACCATGACTTTTTTTTTTTTTGTTTCATAAAAGGAACATTTTTGGATGATGAGTAGGCCTGTGGTTTAGGCTGTTTTAAGAAACATTCCCGTAACCCTGTGACTGTTAGGAGGTGATGAAGAAATCAGGACAAAATTAGGAGGATTGAATTATTTCCATTGCTGTCAAAGTCTGTATTTCTAATCTTTGGACAGATTTAACGCTACAGTTTTATTCAGATGTTTACCTACACTCATCGTTGGTGGGTGTCTGAATGCTTTGTTTTAAATGGTTAAACTGACCATACAACTTATTTTAAACAAATTTTGGTGAAGAAACGTGAATTAAACAATAGATTTTCTGTAATCTATATAGTGTCAAAACACAGGATCTAACACATTTATGCCAAATCAGTTTATTTCTTTAGTGCTAATTCACAAACATTATCTCAAGACACTTTACTTCAGAGAATCAGAGTATTTTATTTATCTCGTTAGCACTGCACTCAGCTCTGACAAACAGATCAAATTTATATGTATATATATGTCTTCAAATTAATCCAATCATACAGTAAAATGTTATTATACAACATTCCAATTGAATCCTAATTGAAATACAACGCAATCAACATAATTTTATTACACCAATTGGTAAAAGGGTTTTCAGTCCAAAGAAACAGATTGAATCTTTTATTTATTTATTTATGTGGGAACTGCAGGCCTGTTTACCTGACTCCGCCAGATGGATTTGCTCCGCATATCCATCTGGAAACCTTCCGTTGAAGTAATTTTGGGAAGGGGCGAAAATACTGGTTAGCTGATTGGCCTATGTTGGTGATAGACGGGCCAAATAAACCAATCAGATCAACGAAGCATATGACGTACTCGTCAACATGCTTCGTCGCGACGACGAAAACACAACCACAAGCCAAGCTACTCTTGCTGCTGCAGGTAAAGGCTCGTTAGCTCAGCAAAGAAATACTCTGTAATTCCGATAAAACTTGCTCGATAGCCACGCTAACGCTAGTTTCATCGGCTGAAGCCGCCATGTTCTTTAGACTGAACTGTCGCGCTTCTCGTTGCGTCACACCTCAACCCGCCTCAAAGCCAACGCTGATTGGACGTTCGTTTGGTGAACGGCTCCAAATTTTCTTTAACGGAGAGTAGCCAGACTGATCTGCGAGTGAAACCTTGAAAGCTCGCAAGATCAGGATGGTCTCACGAGACTACAGGCCTGTAACCAATCCATACCGCATGGATTTGACTAAGTTCTGTTCCTGCTGTCATTCCCCTCTGTCCCTCAAGTTCTGGGGGTATTACCTTATCTATTGGTTGTCCCACATGCCAATCATTCTGACACGTTCATGTAACGCCAGTGTCCGTGCTCATTCCTTCATAGTTTTATGCTTGCTGGCTGCGCATGCGCACTTCTAGTGTTGTATCCAGTTATCTTAGCGGTTAGGTTAGAGGTTAGTCATTCATTGTAGCGCCACTGCTCTCACCGTAGATTTTCAACACGGCTGACAGTCGCATGAAGCGAAACACGTTCATGTTTATGAGAAGAAGAGGAAGGCCTCAGTAGAAAGTAATAAGACAAGAGGGGATTTGGGAGATTTTTAACACCGGATTCCCCTGAATAGAGAAAGAGCGAGGTGAGCCGGTCTGGCGCATGCGCAGTCATTCAAAAAGGGACTTGCGGAAACTTCCGGAAAAATCGCCGACCCTAGCTTTAAGCTTCGGAACGGCCCTGTATACAAACATACGGGCTTTGCTTGAAAGTGGGGTCCATGCAAAGAAACCAGACAATTTAAATGAGTTCTAAAATGTAAAATAAGGGAAATTACTAAATATTCTATCAGACCAAGTCAAGGACCTGAACAAAAAAATAAGTATCCATAAACCCTGAAAAGTTCTCCCTGTTAGTCCGTATCTCAAGTTTTGCTGAGGCAGATATGCAGGATGAGGTGCACGGAGAGTAAGAGGAGAGCACTGGGAGTTTGTTCACTGAAAAATTCCTCAAAGTCAGGAGAAACAGGAAGAGCGGGGATCCCGATCCTGGCTGCTGCAGCTCAGCAGGTCTGTCCTATCAAATGTTTGAACAGAAAGTGCCAGTGGGCTTCCCTGACATCAATGCGGGTTCTACACCAGCTCATCTTCCGCTTTTAAACTCCTAACACCCCCCCCCCCCCCCCCCCACCACACCAGCCAGGCATGCATACTTCTTGTATTACTAGCCTGAGAGCATCAAGTCTTAACTTTGATTTAATGTTGCCTGCAACCAACCTGGCCCTGTATCAGCTGAACTGAATCTAGCTTATCTTGTGTGAGTGTGCATACGTTTGTTCCCTGCAAAACCTTCAGTATCAGGGTTTAGGTACTCAAAGCTGCCAGAAGACCTTCAATCATCTTAAAATTAGTTGGTATACTTCTCTGACAATGATTCAAATAAAGAGAATTACAAGGCCTTTTTTATGAATCTGGTTTCAAAAGTAGGTTCTTTAAAATTCAATCATTAAGCTTGGAAAGTTTCTAAAATCACTGTTTTTACCCCCCAAAAAAACCCTCATCTGGAAATGAAAATTAAAATGAAACACTGAGAAAACTATCAGGAGAATTGCTCATTATTTATTTATTTTAAATCCTTACAGCCCCTGTGCTAATATTTGAAAGTTAGGGCCTTTGGGGTGTAACAGTGGGTGGGGTTTTGACAGTCTCAGGCGTATTTGTGTGCGCAAGATTGTGTCACAATAGAATCAAGTGAGGTGATTTCATCCGAATTTTATTCCCCCTCCTTCACACCCCTGTAGACCCACTGAGATGTGCACGGAGGAAAGCGATACCTCGGGCTATTATTCTCCCATTAATTTTTCCATTTGAAATCAAACCTCAGTGGGCATGCATGAGGGGATAAAAGGAGGGGCAGAGAACCGGCGAGGGGATAACCTTATCCGGAAGGTGGGCTGAATGTTTGTTGTAGCTGCAATAATGTCCAATAGGGGAGGCAATTTGACTTTCAGAAGAGTACGTGTTAACTTGCCAAGAACGTTTTCTTAGCTTCCGTTTATTGCAAGCAAAAAAATGGAAATTGCCTGTTAAAGAGATAGCTAGTTAAGTTAGGTTTTCAGCTTCACATGGTCCCATATAGTGCCTTATAAAAGTTTCCATATCCCCTGGACTTTTTTCACATTTGTTCATGTCACAACTACAAACTTCACTGTATTTTATTAAGGATTGACATGACAGACCGACATAAAGTATAGTGCAACGTTAAGAAGTGAGGTGAAAAGGACACAGTTTTTTCAAAATGTTTTACCAGCAAAAATCTTAAAATTATGATTCATTCCTCTAACTCTGGTCTCCATGAATAAAATTTTGTGCAACCAGTTGCCTTCATCAGTGTCCAGTTGGTAAATAGAGTCCAACCTTGTGTAATTTATTCTCAGAGGTTCTATGAAGGCCTCAGTGGTTCATTAGGGAACATTAGTGAACAAAAAATATCATGCAGACCAAGGGAAATAAAAACACAGGTATGAGATGTTGTATTATGTGCTAAGTATGCTTAACACCAATATCTCTGGATCTGAACTTCTCACAGTGCAACATTCAGTCCATAATCCACAAGTGCAAATGGATGGGTGAACTGAAGCCTACCATGGCTGTCCAGCTAAACCAAAAACCAGAGCCATGGTAACTCTGGAGGAACAGCAGACAACCACAGGTCAGGAGGGAAAAATCACTTTGCAAATTAGTTGTGTACTCCAAAAATCTAATGCTTATGAAAGAGCGATAAGAAGAAAATTGTTGAAAATAAGTGTATTGGCAAACTTGAATGGTTGCCAAATTGAGTGGCTTGGGTCTTAGCGTTAGCCTGACGTGTGTTCTCCTCAAGTGTTAAGAGAATCAAGTATCCAGACTCACATGGCAGGTTATTGGTGCATTTAATGAGGTCCAGGTTGAAGAAGGTTTTGGGGTTAATCCACATACAGGTCAATGTTTTTAAATCCACATCCACAGGAGATAACTTGCCATATAAGTCTGGACATTTCATTTTTTTACCACTTGAGGACACGTGTCAAGCTAAAGCTAAGACCCAGACCGTTCTATGTGGCAACCATGCAAGTTTGCCAGTGCATTGGTCAAAAAGCTGTTTGAGCCTACACCCAGGCCTGCTTCCACTCAAACCAAAGGGGTCCACCACCTGTCCATTGACAGGATAACCAAGACCTGGCCACACCCATAGTCACCAAAATAAATGTGATTAAATAACACGTCAATGCACCAAAAACAATACTTTTAAATGAGAAATCTGATGCTTTCAAGGAGAACACAAATAATGGCCTTTACTATAAGTAATAAGAAGTGTCTTCTGCAGTTTGCCAAAAACTGCAGGGGAGAAGTATATGGAACCAGGTGTTCTGGTCAGATAAGACAAAAATGTTAACTTTTCTACCGGGAAAGACGGTGTGTTAAGAAACAGCAATGCAACACAATGCCCAAAACACAGCATCCCCATGGATACACATAGTGGTGGGAGTATCATGATGTTGAGACATGGAAGCTGGACATAGTTGACGGGATGACGAATGGAGCTAAATGGAGGTTAATCCTACAAGAATGCTTTTAGAAGCTGTATAAGGTTTGAGACCGGGGTTGAGGGTCAACTTCAACAACGACCCACAGTAACAGACCTACGATGGCCTGGTTTAGATCAAAGTATATTCATGTGTTAGCATGATCGAATCAAAGTTAAGACTTTAATCTGATCGAGATTTGAAAATTGATGTTTTCAGACTTCAGATGTGGATGGAGTCATACTCCAAAAGTCTTGCACTTGTAATTGTAATCTAATTACAAGTTTAAACACCAGCAAGACCAAAGAGATGGTGATTGACTTCAGGAGAAGATCCCCACTTCACTCACCCGTGAACATCCAGGGGCAGGACATAGAAACTGTGGAGAGTTTCAAATACCTGGGTGTTCACATCAACAATAAACTAGACTGGACTCATAACACCGACGCTCTGTATAAGAAGGGCCAGAGCCGCCTCCGCCTCCTGAAGAGGCTGAGGTCCTTTGGAGTGAGCCGGCCTCTGCTAAAAACTTTCTATGACTCTGTGGTGGCCTCAGCCCTCCTCTACGCTGTCGTCTGCTGAGCCCCTGGCAGCACAGAGTGGGACAGAAAGAGGCTGAATAAGCTGGTGAGGAAGGCCACTTCTGTCCTGGGCTGCACACTGGACTCTGTGGAGGAAGTGGCTGAGAGGAGGGTGTTGTCCATGCTCACAACACCTTCCACCCCCTGCACCAGACTGTAGATGAGCTGAGCAGCTCCTTTAGTGATAGACTTAGACACCCTGTCTGTAAAAAGGAGTGCTACCGCAGATCATTCATTCCTGCTGCCATCAGATTATACAATGCTGCACTATAACTGTATCCGTAACTGTAACTGTAATAACTAATGTGCAATAACTAATGTGCAATAATCTATTTAATACACTGTGCTATAACCCGTGCTATAACCCGACTTCTGCTGCTATCACCAAGTGAATATATGTCAATACATATGTATATATATATATATATATATATATATATATATATATATATATATATATATATATATATAACCATGAATGTACATATGACATCATCTGCCTACTCCGATTTCTTTTGTATTTTTATTCTTATTTTTTTCTCATTTTCTTTTTGATCCACTATATATATGAAGATACACTGTATATAACTGATGCACCTTTTCCTACTTTATTTTGGCACCTTCTTCTGACTATTGTGACAAGTGAATTTCTCCAACATGAGATCAATAAAACCTATCTTATCTTATCTTAAACAGGATGGTGACCTGCCTTTTTGTTAAACTTCACAATCGCTCTGTATTTTGTGTTGGTCTATGTAATAAAATCTTTTATTTTTTCATCTTTCATGCAACAAATATGGACATCTTTAAGTTCCTACAACACAGCTTTCCCTCAGCACATATACAATCCATGGAACTTGTGCGCCTTAAATTCCTACAACCTACCTACCCACCCACACAAACACACACCTCCTCGACCTCCCACTTCCTCTGGGAGGGTCCCCTTCAACTCCAGTCCCTCATCTCCACCCTGTTTTCCTCCGTCTTTCTTTGAAAAAGTGCCAGTGCTTGCTAGTCTGTCAATCAGATGTTGTCCTGTTGCAATGATGGAGGCGTTGGGAGGCCGGGGGGGGGAGGCTGTGGTGGTGTCGGTGTGACGGTGGGCATACATCTCCAGGAGCTTGCGGGTTGGATTTGCTCGATGATTAACCAGGCAGGTAGTGAGTGAAATTGCTGACAGCAGAAACACACTGACAGCAGATTTGAAAGACAATAGTTGCGCTCCCTCTACTTAACTTGTCACGGCAGTCAAAGCACCTTCTCAATTAACTTGTGACGTATCAGGAAAGATGGAGGGAACCACTGGCTCCAGCAACACAAATACAGAAATACATTTTTTTTAGGTAGGTTTGGATTAAAGCAACAGCGCAAGTACAACAAACTGATTTTGTCAAATTCGAACGGACCTAAATATGAAGCTGAGGTAGATTTTCTTTTGATCTTTTGACCTCTGTGATTCTTTTTTTTGTCCATCAGAAAATCAGAGCCAGAGCAACATGCGACACAAAGCCCAGCATCGTCTTGTCTCACAGATTGATAGTCCAAAACTTCCCAATTATTAACCGCCCCTGTAGTGTAACAGTTGTTCTCAGAACTATTTACCTCCCTCCACTTCCTGTGCTTTGTACCTTGTGTCTTTAAAGCAGGGAACGGACGATGCAGGCAGAGCTGTCAGTCAAGCCGCAGCCCCCACTGCCCCCGTGAGCGGTGGCTGCCCACAGACAGCCGTTCATACACCTCCACCAGCTCTGGTTCCTCTTCAGCTAAATGAGTAACTAAGCTGCAGGTACTGAATCAAACTGCTGACAAGGATGTGAAGGGGAGTGAAAGAGTGGCTGAGTGTGTGTGTGTGTGTGTGTGTGTGTGTGGGGGGGGGGGTGATGGTTGTTGAAGGTGGATGAACAGAAAAATATAGAAACTGAGGGGAGGACAGAGACGACATTAACATCATTTTACATAGGACGAGCCATCTTCTAATCTTCCAGCAACAGCCCTCCCACCCCCACCCCGGCACCTCATTTCTCCTCCTTGCTCCCTAAGTGGCATCCTTTGATGGGCTGTCCCCGTCTCTCATCTTGAGCTCTTAGACAGATGAGCTCTGTCAGTGCTGTCATCACTATCCAGCTAAACATTAATGACTTACTCGCCTGACAAGTGTTGGCGGGGCAGCGGCGAGGTGAAAGGGGGACACCTCTGGACAAAACCAGCGATGAAAAGGAGAAGTGATGGCCTTATGTGAATGACAGATTCCTTTTTTGTCTCTCCCAACTTGTGTGGATGTATATGTGGCATCAGCAGATTCTTGGCTTGATGTGATGCCCCGGTTTCCCTCTCGTCTGAGGAGGCGAACGTCTGTGTATGGTATTCCCGCTGTCCCTCATTCTTCCATTCTTCTCATTTCTGGCATTCCTTCTCCGAACTTTTCAGACTTTTATGTATAGAGCCTTCTATAATTATTCACACTGCTTTAAAGCATGTATGACATGTAATAATCTCACTTTGACAAAAGAATATGAACAATCCGTTTTTTGTTTTAGTGCAATTACTGAGCTTAATTAAGAAACAATTGTTTTGAACAAAATCATGCTGCTCCAAACAATGTCTGCAGGGCCTCTTGGAGTTTTGTCACGTTGCAAAGACAAACATTTGTGATTTTTATTTCAAAGAATTAAAAAATTAAAACGTTTTTTTTCTTTTTTGTCTTTTTCAAAAAAAAAATCTGAAAACTGTCTGGGCTCCAGAACTTTGTATCTCCCAGCAGCTTTTCTTCCAGTGGGTCTGTCCACAGCTCAGTGCACCGCAGTGCTCTGGGAAATGACCAAAGCTTTAGGTGTTGTTTTATAATCTAACCCTGCTCTATACTTCTTAACAATGTCAACCCTGACCTGGTAATGATGGTGTTTTTTTCACTTATGTTCTCCTACAAACCTCTGACACATTTACAAAGATGCTCTGTTTGTATTATGATCAATTTACACACAGGTGGATATTATTCACTAGACAGGTGAATTCTAAGGGGAAATGGTTGGAGTCAATTTTAGTTGGAGGTGTACAAAGACAGCTGAATACAAAAGCATGCCACACGTTTCAGATTTTCACTTGAAAGTTAAGTAAATTCCAGATAATATATGGCAAGCAATGTGGTTATAACATGACACAGTGCTACAATAGGTTTTTCAAGTGTATTAAAAGGCACTGTATAAGATAAATAGAGCTACAGCATGTTTCTGATTTAATCAAGTCAAAATGTGCGAAACTTTCCAAATGCAACCCATGAGCTATTCAAAATGGGAGAGAAAGGGGAGCATGCCATTCAACTAAGGAAATATGTACACCAATCTAAAGAGGTCATTAAATGGTTAAAAAAGATGTACTTGCTTAAACTGTGCCACAAGTAGAGTAAGAGCCATAGCTTAAAGTAAAATAAAAATTAGTTTAAAGGTGTAAGTGAGATAAAAAAAAAGGCTGGATGAGAGGACCTAAGCTTATCTGACCACCAACCACAGTGAGGGAATGAATCCTGGCGAGAGAAAGCTCACTGTTAAAGAACCACAGCGATGACTGGCACGCTCCCAGCCAATATCCACATATCTGCAACACATGAGCAGAATATGGGCTGGAAAATAGGTGGAAATGTCCACAGGTTTCCTACTGTCACATGTTAATTGCCTTTTTAGGTTTGATGCAGAACAATTCTGGGTAAAAAGTGGGACCCCTGAGGGCACTAAATGTGTTGGCCGATTTAAACGGACTATCTTAATATCAGTTTGAGATCTACATAGCGAGCCCCAAGTGGTTTGTTCAGTAAGCCCAAGAGAGTCTGATACGAGCAGCCCACTGTGAGCCCAGGTCCATACAGTAATCATCGAACCTGAACAGAATTCATAAGGGGCTCATAAGCCCAGTTTGGCTGGTTTCGGGGACCAAGTCACCATAACAGCAATTTCTTTTAAGGTGTTTGTAGCCATGTGTACCAGAAAAGCCAGTAATTCTGGAGGGTATTGCATACTCCCACTTATTTACTGGTTTATGTGTGTTTTCCATGTAGGCTATCCTTGCATGCATTTTTGAATGAAATATCTGGGATCAGCGGTAATGGTGTTTTCCTTTTATTTTTATAATTAATCACAGAAAAGCATGTTGTGAGGAGAGAGAAGTAAGTAGAAAGGTCACTCTTATGGACACTTTGGGAATGTTATGTATAATTATTTCTACAATAGAAAACAAATTCCCAGTAATTCTTCTTTCAACTGTGTCATGACCATCTTCAAACACTCTTCTATCCCTCTTTCTATCCCCTCTTTGATCTCTATCTTCCTCTCGTGCTCTCTGTTCTCACTGAGACCAGTAGCCTGTTTCCCCCAGTTTCCTTTGAATTATTAACTCCCAGACTCAGTGGTGTGAATGGGTACTGCTGAGTAGACACAGAACAGATCCGGCTTCTCATTGCCCACATTTTGGATGTTAAAGTTGGTTTTCGAGTCTAAGCAGTCACAAAAATGAATGGATACGTGTTTTCTGCCCTGTTTGAGTTTAAGAAAAGTTTTTATATTTCAGCTTATCCTAAATTTAATTATTTACCTTTCTTTGACCACTCAAAAGACATACTTGATCATGTTAAAGCAACAAAGAATGTGAGTTTTAATCAGTATAAAAATTAAATGTTCCTTTCTTCAAACCTGAGACAACTGGAGCAGATTACTTACGAGGAGTAGGCCAAAATACTTGTAGACAGGTGCAGAGGTCTCATTGACAGTTACAGAAATAGTTTAACTGCAGTGATTACCTTAAAAGATTGCACAACAAAATATTAAGTTACAGGCAACATCAGTTTTGTCCAGGCCTGTTTAGTTTTTTTTTATTATTCTGTTGAACCACAATTCAAAAGCTATGTCTAATTTTCATTGGTTAATTGACAGGAAATGTTCTGTTTATTATTACTTTTGTCAGTTTCAAGTTATGTCAGTGACCATTGTGGGTTTTTATGTCATTAATAGAGGCGTACAAACAATTCTGTCCATGACTGTATGTATGTATGTATGTATGTATGTATGTATGTATGTATGTATGTATGTATGTATGTATGTATGTATGTATGTATGTATGTATGTATGTATGTATGGATGGATGGATGGATGGAATGATGGATGGATGGATGGATGGATGGATAGATAGATAGATAGATAGATAGATAGATAGATAGATAGATAGATAGATAGATAGATAGATAGATAGATAGAGTTAAAACCTGATGTTTCTACACTACACAACATATGCCTATGTATGTATTTATTTTATTGTCTGACATTAACAAAATCTTTCTTGTTTAAGGTGAGTAGGAAGTACCAAATTTATTTCTAGTTGATGAAATTTCCAGAACAATAAAAGAGAATTTATTACTTACCCCAGAGTTATTTTCTTTCTGAAGAGCTTTTTCTGTCCAGCTGCCATTTCACTGGATTGTTGATGTGCCACTTTTATAGTGCTTTTTCCCCCTCAAATACAAGCTCAGAAAGTTGATGTAAATGTTAACAGACTCCTAAAACAGGACGGTCAATGATCAGCTGCAACCTGAAACACCGTCAGTATTTCACAGATTTCATGGTGAGCTCACCTTTTCTTTTTCGGACAGTCCTTCTTGGAACCACTCCAGCTTCAAAAAGTCTCCAACCTGCTACCATTTCAGAGCTTTGCACTGGTGGTAACATAAGTCTTTTGTTGAATTCCCTTTAGGATATTGCCATGTCACTTTCTGGGTTGTTGAGTTGAACTTCTATTATATAAGCTGGGCTATAAACCATTTATTGAATGATCAGTTTTGATTTGTTAACTTGGTGAGGATCCTTGGCTGTGAAGCCGTCTTGAAAAGAATGATAATTTTAAGCACCATGCCATTTTTTAAGCAACCATTCAGCTCTTTTAATTTAACCAGGGATAACATCTGTGCCCTCCTTTTTAACACTCTCCTGTGAGCTGACCATAAAATATTTGTATTGAAGCCAGCTGGGCTAATACAGAGTGCAGACTGTTTTTTTGTGATAGAGTCCATTTTCCTACCATAATTTCCTCTGATTGTTCTTTATAGCAACCTATCTATGCACAGAGCTACTAATTTCATGAGTAAAGACCAGGATATCTTAATACTTGGACAAAACTGCATTATGCCACAGATCTGACAAAGGATGAACCAGTATTTTCATATCATTTAACGTGCCCACAAGCAAATTACCTTTGGATAACATTTGTAACCGGTGGCTGATTTCTACAAAAAAATACAAACATTATTTTGAAAAAGAGTGCCAGAAATCAACATTTCATAGGACCAAAAAACTCAGTCATCGATCAGTCAGGCCTATGTGGTAGAATGGCCAGAACTAAATGGGTAGAAATTATGGGAGAAAACAGTGTGTGGGAAAATCTTCTGTTCTGATAAAATTAGTACAATGCTGTGAAAAAAAAGTATTTGTTCCATTTGACATTTTCTATTTTTTATTTGTTTTGTTTTTGTTCTCACACTTAAATATTTCAGATTATCAGACAAATCTTAATGTCGGACAAGAAATTTAATAAATTACAAATACAGTAATCAACCAATTATTTCATTTATTAAAGGAAAAAGCTGTCTAAACCAACCTGCAATATGTTGAAAAGTAATTGCCATGTAATAACTGATTGTCCTACCTTTGGTTAACTGCAATCACATGCTTGTGATAACTGGTATAAGGTAGAGTAACTTTGGCCCAGTCCCTGTTTGCTGAATTTTTAAAATTCAGCCTATTTGGAAATATTTTAAGCACAAATTGCAAAACATTTTTGCAAAATAGACTTTAACTTGGCCACTCCAAAACCTTAATTTAGTTTAATTTATCTTTTGAGCCGTCCAGAGATGAACTTGCTGGTATGCTTCGGATGGTTCTCCTGCTGCATAACCAAAGTGTGCTTGAGGGTAAGGTCACAAAATGATAGCTGAAGATTCTCCTTCAGGTGTTACTGGCAGAAAGCAGAATCCATGGTTCCATCAGTTAGGGCAAGACGTCCAGATCCTAAAACACACCACGCTGTAGGTATGATGTTCCTTTAAAAGAAATCCTGTGTTGGTTTTTAACATAGATAAAACAGGATGTAAACCATGCAAAAAGTTCCACTTTTTTCTCTTGAGTTCTCAAAAAGTCTTCCCAAGGTCTTGAAGTGTAGCCTTAGCATCGCTTTTTTAGATTGGGCCCAAATCTATTTCTCCTCATATATTTTAGCCTACTTCATGTTTTCAGATATTTAAGCGATTTAGGTGTCTAATTAGGGAAATTAGACCAAGCACATAAGGTTGATCCCATGATTGACAATTGAATTAATGAATTACCAAGTAGACGTTCACACAGGGCCAGCTTGGTGTGGACGGCTTTTTGCTCAATAAATGGAATCATCATTTGAAAAAAAAATGGTTTTGGTCTATTCTCTGGCTAACTATGGATAAAATGTAAGTTTATTTAAATTGCTTGACTATCTGACTAAGTGTGACAAAAAAGCAAAATCAGAATAAAGACTGCAAATACTTTATCACAACATTGCATGAACAAGTCTGACCACACTTCTCAACCATATGCATGGACACCAGAGATGGAGCAACATCTCACTGAGTTCAGAGTTCTGAGGATTTTATTGTAGACCAAAGGCCTAACCGCAAATCTCAACACCAAGGACTTTAAGCATTCTGCTGAATTTTGACAATGCTTCTTTTCAGAGACTCAAAAATACATTACTCAATATCCAACATTTCAGATTTCTCACACCTCTGCTTAAAGAAACAAGATTATAAAAGGATTATTGATAGGAGGCTTCTGCTGTTGCTGCTACACACTCTGTGCAGGACTTAAAATAATAATGTAAATGCCATTACACTTTTTTTATCCCATCTCAAAAAACAAGACTTGCCAACAACCTTTTTTTTTTAACTGATGCATTTTGTTCACCTATTTGTGAGAATTAAACGTACAAAATCCACTCCAGAAATGACAGAAAATTGTGAATAGGCTGAGAGGTACTGGTATGCAAATCTGTTCAGCGTTCTGTGCAACAGCGAGATGCACAGACAAGCTCCACATTTCCTCAGTATGGAGCTGCAGGCCTCCCGTGGAGACGCCGCCCACTAGCTCTGCTTACCTCTCCCCAGGCAGCCACTGTCTCATCTGGGTTCCCGGAGCAATGATTAACCCTGGTTCTGATCAATGCTTCTGCTGACTCTTGATACATCACTGGAGCCTTTCAGCTGCCATGTAAAGGAAGCGTCAGGTCTGTGCAGCTCTTGACAGCGTCATTCCACTCCATCACCTCCTTCAGGGTATATGCACACAGATGGATACACACGTTAGTTGTCAAATGCGCAAAAATCCCTGGATGTACACGGAGTACTATGGGACGCTGATACTTTTACACGGTAGGCTACTGAGAGCTTTTCATTTAACTTTTCTCAGGATTCTATATGTCTTGCTAAACTTTTTTAAGCAAACAGCGTAGAAGGACAGAAGGTGTAAGAAGTACAAAAAAGAATTCAATTCAATTCAATTCAATTTTATTTATATAGCGCCAATTCATGAAACATGTCATCTCAAGGCACTTTACAAAGTCAAAATCAGTCAGATTATACAGATTGGTCAAAAATTTCCTATATAAGGGAACCAGTTGATTGCTTCAAAGTCCCGACAAGCAGCATTCACTCCTGGAGAAGCGTAGAATGAAACGCACACTTAGAAATCTGGGAGCAAAATAAATAACAGAGCTTAGAGAAGGACTGTCACTCATCACCTGGTGGTCCTTTACTTCGACAGCAGGGGAAAACCCCGATTTCCTGAAGATGACAGAGGCACAATAGCAGAATGTTCTGTCAGCAGAACCTACTCACAGCGCAGGTTAATGATTCAGTGGTCACAACTGAGCTGGAGAGAGGGATGTGCAGAGTGAAGAAAAAGAGGAGGGAACCAGCATTAAGACACAGTCAGGCTGTCATTACAGCTACGTTAGAAATAATGGCGGGGTTTTGTTTTTTTAATTACCTTTAATCTGATCTCATTCCTCAGCCATTAGATATCACACATGTTTACCACAGGTCCGTGTAATCAGTCACTCAGTCCGCAGGGCAAAGTGGTCCCTGGCCTCACAGGCTTTCAGCGGGAAAGCAGAATGTTTTGCTGAAGAACGAGAACAGCCACTTCTGATGAGACGGGGATTCATCTGTCTTTGCTGCGGGATTGCGTCTAGAAAAGATTTTTGTGGTACACAAATTTGTGTCTCTATGGCACTTTCTGTTTAATATATTCACTTGACTGTTGAAAACATTTCAAGTTTTAAAAAGTACAAGACAAAATATAAAACTGACAATCTATGATTTTGTTAATTATCTAAATTGCAGCTCCCTTCTCATTTATTTGCTTCCATGTTAAAGAAAGATATAAAGCTTTAAAATAAAACAGTAGCAACCTTTAATTTGAGTACATTTATGAAGCAAAAAGGGAAATATTGTGCCAATTCATAGGAATAAATGTAACTGAACTTGTGCTTTACTTTTTAAATTTGATCAGCGTATCTCTGAACGTTTAAGTACTACTTACAGAAAGGCCCATTTCCCTTAACTGCTGTTCAAAATGGGAAAAACAAGAGAATCTGGCATTCAAGTAAGATGGTAACTTATGTCTTCATAAGTCAGTTGGAATGCTTACATCTTTAGCCAGAGGAATAACTGGCTAGAACAACTGGAACGGTGAGAAATCAGACTTGTTAAGTATCCATAAGTATTTTGCTACGGCACAGTTAGGAAGATGGTAATCCAGGAGATTGTGGTCACCAGGTCTAGTAATATTAGCAGCATTAGAGGCCATCTACATTTTCTGTCCTTTCACAACAAACATAACCACGTAGCATTTCCTAAATTCTGCTGGACCTTATGCTGAAACCATTTGCTTTGGTCAAATGAGACTAAGATTGAACTGGCAGCAAACACACCAGGGGTCTATCATGAAACAGAGGATGCATATGTGGACACGCATCTCATGCTCACTGTTAAGCAAGATGGAGGTGTGATGCTGTGGGTCTTTTTCCAAAAGCCCTGAAATTATTGTTTGAGCAAGAGCTTCTTTTCCATTGCAGGGACTTTCCGTTATTACCTGGGACTTCATGGTTTTCTAATAGTTTCCAGAGTAATTTTAATTACCGGGGTCCACACTTTTCCAGATAAAAAGTCCTGGTCTGGGGGAATCCCTCTGTCTGTATGCTCCACACTTCGGAAATGTTATGGAAAAAGTGTTTTGCACATTGGCAAAAAAAATCAACAAATCATTAACAGCTGGGTGCCCATAGTTTTAAAGAAAAGTGTTTGTTTTTTCCTAGTGAATAAATCTACTTGTTTGCATTGCCATATAAAATATGTGTGAGAAAATACTGTCAATGTTTAATGCCTGATGTCACAACAAAGTAATGATTATATTGAATAGAGTATTTAGGTTTGTGTACTTTTAAAATACCTAAAATTAAGGAGGTTATCTATTTCAGCATATATACCTATGTGAAAATCCTATCATCCCTCATTTTGTCAAGTGGATCTTACTGTAAAGAAACCAGATCCAAATGTAAAGGTCTTTTAAGGTCTTTCCTTCGGGGTTTGGTTTATAGCAGTATTTTAAAAATACTTAGCTTGTTTAGTACTTTTAGCTGGCACCATACAAAATAGAGTATCAACAACAACATAGTGATTCCCAGTGATCTTTTATGTTGAAGCTCTGCATAAATTTGAAGCAATTTCTGGCTGAAAGGTGATGCATCTTTACGGTTTTGTGCCTGATTTCTGTTTTTACATCATTTTCAAACAGCGTTGATGTGCTGCAGATAGAAAGGCTCTCATGTTCAGTTACAAAGACTTAAGTAAGTTAAACAGATCCAAAAAAGAACTATGATCCTGTCAGTGGGTCTAATCAGCAGTTCTGATCAGATCCACTTCTAAAGAATATAAAATGATCTTGGTTCTGTGTTGTAAAATATTAATGAATAGTTGTCTTTACATAATTAACATAAATAATAAACATCCCCCAGCATTCTGACTATCTGAAAGGCTCGTTTCAGACACAGTTGTAATAGCAACATTAAATGAGGGTGATGGTCAGACATCAGATCATTGACCAACAAAGATTTAATTTAAAATTAGCAGATATTCAGATATGAAATGCAGCTGCGCGCCAGGCGAAGTTTCATGTTGACCATGTTGACCATTGGTTCGTAACGGCCAGAGAGACTTTTCCTCTTCGATGATCTAAAGTATTTTCTGCAAACTGCTCATAGAGTACTGTAAGAAACTGTGGTTGATTGATGCTATTAACCTTCTTAAAAGTCTCAAATGGGGTCATGACTTTATACGACACGGTGAACAGGTAATTTAACCTGGAGCCAAATAAAACTTCTAAAAATCCTGAGGACCACCTCAAGATTATCGGTGTCCCCTAGGGAAGGTCCGGTCATTGGTCTCAAGGTATTTCCCCTTTTAACAACGGCTATGCCCTCCAAACCATTAAAATATTACATCATAGTGCTCCTATACTTTGATGCCCTTCTATTAATGCCAGAGGGGGTTCTGGAGCGGGCAGAGTTTGGAACAAAGCTTTTCTCAGTCACCCTTCCCTCACTTATTTAGGCATCCTACTACCTTGGTCACTCTCATTTTCTCTTCTTTATGAGAAAGACAGCTGGCTCGATAGAAAGTCACGACGAAAAAGCTAAAGGACAGTGTCCATTACTGATATTAACGTAATGCTGTTTTGAAAGTAAAGTTGGCATGCTAAAGTCTATTGGTGCATGTTTGTTAAAATGACTGCAGGCTAAACAAGAAAGCTCAGCTAATTGTTCAGCTTATTTTAACTTTCAGTGTTTCTCTATACAGGTCAGAATGGCAAGACGCAATAGTAATATGCACAATAAGCACATTCAAATTCTTCCACTATATGAGAATGTTTATTCCATATTTTTGTTTTGGTCTTCCATCACAACGGTTTTAGCTTAAACTGAGTTTAATCTTATCAACGTGTGACAAAAGAAGCATTTAATTTTTCTTATTGAAATGCATTGTCATAAATACAAGGGGTGTAAATCACCAGCTTTGTCACAATATGATGTTATATCAATTTGTTTGGATGACGATACGACATTTTGCCGATATAACAAAGTGTGTTATGATTTCCGATTGATATGATGCAATATTATCTGCCCATCAAACACTATTATTTAAATTGATAAAAACTCATCAATAAAAACAAAAAACAAATATGAGTTGACCATTTTATTTCTAAGCTCTTAAATATATCAGGCATTTAAAAAAAAAAAAAACATTCTTCTAATTTTTAAATGATAACAATACATCACCTGTTCAGTAAAGTCTTATACCTGTATTTCAAAATAAAGGCGTATCTAAATAAAAAATGATGATATGGATCGATATTTTCATTTTGCATCGATAATCATTGAATCGATATATCGATATGGATCGATGTATTGTTACACCCCCAATAAATACACGAAACGATCAGCTGCCCATGCCCTCACCTGTGTTCTTAACAACAATAAATAAATGTCTAAGACAACTTTATTTACAACTTTATTTAATATTAATTTTAGACGCAGCGATGTTATAATTGTTGATTTCTTGTTTTCAAACCAGTTTGTTTATTTTAAATGTTTGCATTAATACTGGCATATCATAAAACAGTTTTGTGTTTGTTTGTTTTTTGACGGTTAACATAACATGTGATGCTCATACTGGCCCTTGCCTAGTGTCCCCCAGCCACCCCTTGCAAAATCTTCTGGGGGTACCCCTCAGTGGAGAATGGATGGGCACTTCCACACTTCCTCTCCACATAAGGACCTAGTTAAAGTATTAACCCGCTGCTGCTTAACAATATTGCTGACTGGTACGTTGAAACAAGAGGGATCAAAGTCATCATGTAGAAGAGAAAGCCCTTTTCACTGGGCCCATACAGCCTGTCCACTCCATCTTGCCGGCCCATTCATAGCAGCCACCCTGAGCAGCGCTGGGACACTCCCATCCTCCCACTCCTTACCTCCCTCATTTTTCTTTACCCCTCTTCCTTTTCTTCACTTCCTCCTCTGACTTTTTCACACTCATCATTCCTCGATGAACATTATATTAAATAATTCTTTGATTCCACTCGGAAAGCATCCCCTCCATCAGTCACTGTACCTCAGTCCGTCCATCTGTCACCTGGCGGAGTGATCACATCCACAATTGATAAGGTTGGTTAGGTGGGTCATAAAAAGTTTATGCTTGTGATGCTGGAGTCTCATTTATTATCCCTGCTAATGTAGCAGCTGGAATTGACGGGAGGAAGGGGGAAGGGGGGTGAGGATGGAGAGAGTGCGAGTGGTTGAGGGAGCCACCGCATTAAGGGATCATTACTGCTCTTACTATACGCGCTGTCCCTACCTTTCAAAGCTCGAAAAGTCCTCTTTACGCTTTATGGCCTTGGTGAAGCTTTCTGTATTTAAGTGTTTCATAGCCACTAAGAGTTCAAGAGGCTCCTGGCACAGGAGGTAGTTACCGTTCTGTAACCACAGAACTACTGGCTTCAGCCCTGAGGATGCACGCTCATCTGTTTTACAGCAAAGTTAAAAATCTAACAGAAGTTTAATGACAAATTCAGTTCTATTCTATAGGTACAGCATATTCAGTCATAACTGTCCCCAGTATTTACCTGCTTTTATTGTAAACATTTTAAAATGATTTTCTTGACAGCAGCCCTTACTGTGGTCTGCTGCCTTACTGTCTGCATACTTAAAGCACGATAAACAGGGCCCTGTAAAAGTATTCTCACATTTTTCACATTTTATCACATTACAACTATGACGCTTTAGGTATTTTATTGAGCGTTTATGGGATAGAGCAACATAAAGTAGAGCATAACAAGGAAGAGGAAGAAAATGAGACATAGTTGAATTTTTTTTTATTATTATTATTTTTTTGACAAAGACAAATGTGGGACACCTTTGTATTCAGCCCCTTTTACTCTGATACCCCTAAATAAATGCAGTGCAATCAAGTGCCTTCACAAGTCACCAATCCAAATTTAATTTAATCTCAGTGTAAAATCTGTAATGTCTTGTTCTGTAAAGGCCTAAAAGGTTTATAGAGAACATTTGCGAAGACCATCATGAAAACCAAAGGACATGCCCCACACATCAGATACAGATGTGGAGAAGTTTAAAGCTGGGTTAGGTTATGAAAAAATACCCAAGCTTTCAAAGTCTCTCAGAGTAAGGGTCCAAGACATTGTCTTCCATCTATACTGGCGGGTAGGCAAGGAGAGCATTTATCAGAGACACAGCCAAGGGGCCCATGGCAACTCTGGAGGACCTGCAGAAATTCACAACTAATTTTGACAATTATTACTTGTGCACTCAAAAACTCTGGCCCTTCTGAAAGTGTGGCATGAAAAAAAGCCTCTAAAACACCTTTAATCCCACAATAAAGAGGAGGAGGCTTTTCTTAAGCCGAGATAGGAAAACTGGTCAGAGCTGAAGTAAGATGAATGGAAATTTATGCAGAGCAATCTTGGAAAAAAAACCTGTTGGAGGCTGCAAGAAACCTGTAACTGCTAAGGCTTCATCTTCTAGAACAACAACAGCCCCAAACATCCAGTAGGATCTACAGTACAATGGTTTGATCAAATGATTTTCATCTGCTTAAATGGCCAAGCCAAAGGGCAGGTGGAAGATCACAAATGAGAATCTGTGGTAAGGGCTGAAAATCTATGATCGCAGACATTCTCCATACAATCTTATTGCAACTGCAATGCCACAGCTTTTAGATTTTTATTTGAAAAAGAAAAGAAAAGTGAAAACCCTGTACGCCTTTCCTTCCACTTCCCAGTTACATGCTACTTTGTGTGTTCATCTATTAACTAAAATCCCAATGAAAGACATTAAAATATGTGGTTGTGGTATACGCGTCTTTTCAATAGGTTACAGAGATCTGGGGTTGTGACAATTTTCCTAATGTAGCATTAATGTAACACGATTCCTCCAAAATGCACAATTTATAACAAAGAGAAAAAAAAAACCTTTGTGAAATTTATACAAAACTTACAATAGTCACAGATGTATTTCTACACATTTTAGAACCATCTATAAATGTATCTGAATCGGGTAAATTAGACCCAGAAGGGTTTATAAATCTATGTTCAATAAAACACCAAACACTCATAAATGTATAGTTTTGGTGTAAAAAAAGACTATGATGGGGGTTGGGGTGGGGGTTCTACCCAGAGGCATAGATAGTGATAGATTGGCCTGGGAACGCTGTGATGCAGATCCACTCATCAAGATTGATGTTCTGCCATTCTGCTTTAAGTGCAATTAAATTGGCCCCTGTGTTAAAAAGCCCGGCCGATAACGTGGCTCTGGCTGAGATTACGCTACATTTCCCCTGCGTTTTCCATCCACCTGCATTCCTGCCACAGCCACTCAGAGATTTACTTTACATCACCGGCCAGGAATGGACAAAGACCCAGCCGTACATGCAGCTTTGATTTACAACTGTATTTGCTGCGTGTATTTTTTTTTTTCTTCCACAAAGTAGTTTTTAAATCAATGCTCCCTAAAAGTTTTTAATCACTTTCTAGTTCTCGTCTTGCCGCAGAATTGATCACTTGTACATTAGTGCATGTTTAATGTGTAATAATGCATGGTGATTACCGAGAGAAAGGAAGCGTAATGTCTGCATGAACAATTCCAACATAACTCATCTCTGACTGCCAGGTTGACAGGCTTGTCTTTTTAGCACAAATGCAATACTCTGAGCTATACACAAGGTCATGGACATGTGCATCCCTGCTTGTTTTCCCGTCTGCAGCCCTGAACCGTCCCTGGGAACAGGTACAGCTTGCATGCAAACAGCACTGCAAGGGGCAGGAACACTAGATCATGCTCTTATTTTCCTGCTAAATGAAAATATTTGTAACAATTCAAATTGAATGTCGATCACAGTCCAATCCATCTCTCTTTCTGTCTCGGTATCCATTCTGCCACGGGGCTCGCCCACCTCTGTCAGTGTCAAGTTGTTAACCCCGTGTCAACTGTGGCGCAGGGCGTATTTGGACCCGGGTGATGGATGGGTCTTGGTGGACTTGTCCCACGCAAACATATTCTCAGAGTCAGCTGAGAGAGGTGCAGTGTGTGTGTGTGTGTGTGTGTGTGTGTGTGTGTGTGTGTGTGTGTGTATCACCCCCTCTCAGCCCACACACGAATGTCAATCCACGATTACGTCCCGGACTCAGGGAGACACGTGCGTCCTCTCCGTCACCTGCCTTGGCACCCGGCGTCTCCCGTTTAGATCCAGATGGGTGGATCACTGACCCCACTGTCTCAAACAAGTGAGAAGATTTAGATTTTTCTGTCTGATTATGGTAAACTTGACCCATGTGCTTTGCATCGATACGTTTTCTTTCTTCTCGCGAGGGCTTGAAATCCTGTCCCTTCCACTAACCAGCAAAATGAACTGTTCCAGTTCACCCTGAGGGAAAGAGGGACAAATTGAAGGGAGGACCATTACAAATTAGCATGATTTTTCCTTTTGTAATTGCCATCAACATTATTAATATTGCTTGTCATCTATTATATCAATTGCCTGTTGTAACATATCTCTCCTGCAATGAATTATTGAGATACATTTCTCTTGGAATTTCAAGAATGTGTTTCATCAGAACCTGTAAAAATACTTAATGTTGACGTCATAACAACAGAAAACATACATTATCTAAGCTGTTTTTAGAATATGTGCTTTGTTTTACTAAATATGGGCCTCTTTAACTATGATGGCAAGTGATTTATCTGTTGAAGCAAAGGTGTCCTCTTTTAACTTGGAAATACGGCGTCAACCATACAATATTTTGTGGTGTGATAGTGGGCTTTTTTGGTGATTTCTTCAGGTTTTTTGTAACATTTTCATTTGATTAATGATAATACTCTGACAAAACATAACTGGTGTTCTTTAGAAGACAGTTAAGCCCAAAATTATTCATAAATCTGGCAAATTTAGATTAAAACTTATTTAATTAATTATTTATTTAGATTAAAACAATGTAAAAGGAGTGTCAATCTTGAAAATATCATGATTGTTTTCAGTAAAACTTGATTAAACATGATATGTCAAAAATTATTAACATCCTACTCAATAACCAATGGAAACATCTATATAAGGATAACACCAATCAAACTTGTCTTATAATTACTGACCATCTTATTTTCCCTGAGGTTTCCACTGATATTAATCTTTAGCGCTCTTCATACCATGGTTTACAAAATGTTTCGAAATACAAAAACTTATTCCTGTGTTCAGGCCCTTGACATAAATTCCTTTAAATAAAAGACAGTGCAAGCATCTGCCTTCAGAAGGTAATTATTACACAGGGTCAATATGTGTTTATTATGTGAGATTAAATATGTTTAATCAGATTTTTGTCGTTCAGGGAACCAAACATTACAAATAATTTAAGCTATATCTGGCATAATTGTTGTGCTAAATATGAGTTTCTTTATCAATAATAAATATTTTATCTATTATAAGAAAATCTGAGCGTGCTTTGATATAAATCGACAGCTGCATCCTTACAATATTCTATGCCACTGAACACATGTTTTGGGGCAGAGATGGTATGGGCACATGACTGATCACTTATCAATATCCAGAGTTCATCCAGCGCCATTAGTCATCCCCACCACGTCCTGTCACTCCCCACAGCTGCTTGCCGTCTCTCTCCTTCACCTCTCATTTTTCTCTTTCTGCCCAAATTTCTCTCTTCTTCTTACACGCCTTGCCAGCTTCTGAGGCATTTCTGACATTTTTTTTACCGGGTGAAAAAAAGGATACAGATGAAGAAAGAGACAGCTGTGGCTCATGTAGGCGGATGATATAAACCTATACACGGTGTTTTTTTTTTTTTTTTTGCCTTTTTGAATGGCCGGTTGTCATAATGTGTTGCATTGCCCACTCTAGCTTAGGTCAGAGTAACCAAGTGTTCCTCGTTTCAGTGGCTCTCTCACAGGACACAATGGGAGGGGCGATCCATCACTTCTGTCCCTAACAGAGTGGGGGTCAGAGAGGGAGGAGGGAGGCCACGGGGCTGGTCGTGTCTCTGGCAGCCTGATGGAGGGTTATGAAGAACAGGATGGGGCTGGTTAAAGTTTAACCAGCTATCTTCCTACACACTGAACACACCATTCTCTGCTGCGGGACTTGATGTTTCATCAACCCAGGACCCATGACCCGACGCCCACTTGGACCCCCTCTTTCCCACTCACCAGCCCGCACCCAGCTGGATCAATATGGATCACTAAAACAAGGCTACAAACTTTTGCCTACAGCGTGGGAAGAAAAGTGACTCTGAGGTCTTTTCTCCATCTGTACATGGAGCATGTGCCGATATTAACCTAGCCCTCTGCACGCGCCATATGGCACTCTTTGACTTCATAAACACTAAAGACCTTACTTTTTCGATGGCCCAATTGCATCCAGTGCTGACACATTTTCACAGCGGATCAATAGCGGAGCTTAGTCCTGGAGACACACTGTGATTAGGCCGTGAAAAATGATGGCCCATCTTTTGAGTCATTTAATACACAGTTGCTCGTTTTGATGGAATTTGGCAAAAGCCGCGCTCCAGCGAGTTAACAATGAGTGCTGGGAATCATATTTCCTTTTCGACACGTTCAATCTTCCCTCCCGGTTTTGGAAAGAACTGCCATGACAAATGGGATATGAACAGACTTTGGGTGTCTGAAGGGTCACATCAGGTGCAGCGCAGGTTGGAAGTGTTATAACCCTATGCGTTCCTGTTCACTGGTCCAATCATCTTCATTGATTGAGGCAATAATGGAGAGGGTCCCACCTTTTTTTATGGAGCAAAACAAAGAGCTGGAAATTGAAGCGAATAAACCCTGAAGAAAAAAAATACAGAGAAAAGTCTAATTATCTACAGCTAACTTTCTCTGTCGTATTTTGATTAGTATACCATAAAGCACCTACAAATTTATATTTTTCTTTAATTAGTTAATATGAAATGTTTTCCAATATCCAACAACTGAGGCCGGAAAGCCATATGTTGTCATGTCATCCTTAGGACTTTGCTTTTGTATGCAATTTTTGTTTGGTACTCACAAGGGTTAATTTGGATTTTTTTGGAGTGATGCTCTCTAAGGATAGAATTGGTAGTTCCCTTACTTTTAGTAGAAAAAAGTCATATGACTTTGAGCTCGTTGGAAAGTAAATAAATCTAGTAAAACTAGTCAGACATACATCAACTGATTTAGCCTTTTCTGCCACTATAAAGCAACTAAAAATGTTCATATCTGTGGGACATGATGTCATGTCAGCAGGTATTAACACTGCAAATTCACAAAAGACTCTCATTGAGTTTGGTGCTGTTTTGTGCTGCTGAAACCACCTTTGTTCCCATGAGGAATTAACATTGTTTCAACCAAAACCACCAGGTCTGCTGTGGCTCTTCAGTCCACTGTACCTCTATGAGAAACGGAGTAATTGTTTGGCTTGTGCTCCAAACTGTCGGTTGTGCAGTTATGGTGTAGTTGTTACTAGGTTGTTTGAAAATGATCCCGATGGACAATCATCTGACTACTTTTCCAACATTTTTTCTGTGTTTTGATATCTTTATTCCACAACTAAGGCAACTATTAACTTCACAGAACAGCACTTCTGAAAAGAAATCTGAAATACCCCCTTGAGACATTGTATTATTTAAGTTGATGTGGATTTGAAGTCCTTAGTTCCTGTTTTATTTGGGATCTATCTACCTTTGTGTGTGGTGTTGAAAGTGTTCCTTTTCTTCTTTTTATGTCTGTTTTTTGTCTCTTTTGGCATTGTTTCCTAGCGATACTTAAGCTTAGTCATGCTCTGTTCAGGTATTCTTTCCCTCTTGTAAATTTGATAACCAACATTTGAAGTTTACATCCATTTTAAAAAGATATGCTCTCAGTTTTTGAATCATGTGCATGCAAGACTGGAAGTCATGTAATAGTTTGATCTAATAAGATCGAATGAGGTGACATGGCCCCCCCCACACACTTAACAATGAATTAATTTCTGCCCATTTGAGCTTGTGAAAGTGAAGAACTGACATCTATGCGGGCGAAAGGAGAGGACAAGGCATTCGGAGAGTGGATGAGTGATAAGGGAATATTTGTAAATTAAAGAAAGCGCATCAGGGTCGAGAACAGAGGAAAGAAGAGGTGAGAAGAGCAGTGGAGCTGTCCATTTGTACAAACCGAAGAATCTGTCATGTGTCGGTTTGTGTTTTCTTTGCTGCTGCGTTGAGGTGGTTTTGACAGCGAGGACTTTCTCTCCTTCATCCATGCTTCAAATGAAATTACCAAAATTGTGTTTGTTGCGTCGCCTTGGTTGGGGACTCCTGGGAAACAGGCAGGGTCAGGCAGGCCAGATAGAGATAGAAAAGTACGGACAGAGCATGTAAAGGATGTTAAAAAATACCAGACAGAATAAACAAAAGCCTGAATACTTCTAATACTATCTAAACATATACATGTATAGAAACTCTGAAATGATGAGGGTTTCTGAATCCATTAAGATACACTTATACAATAATGCAGTGGATCTTTTTTCCAGTATTAACAAAAACCACCTCAACTGGATTGGGAAATACAGGGATTAGTTCCTCCAGCATAAATACCAAAGTGAGTCAAGGATTTTTACTTCTTGTCTCTTAGGGCATGCTCAGACTCCTAAATATTTCAGCAACAAAAATGAACTCCTCTCTCAGGGGGGCAACCCTCTGCCTGATTGCCTGGACTCAGCTTTAATAGCCTGGATCTGTCCCAGGTCAGCCTGGGCTGGACATGTACCTCCACCATCTCGATCTGTGCATCCCTAACATTCCCTATTACGAACCAGGGGAGCAGTAGGACAAAAGCCCAATTACACGTCGAAAGCAAGGATTTTGTGTCATTATAAATGTGTGATTGTTTTTCAACCCCCTTTTACAGCTCGTGATCAATCTTTAATGACTCACTGAATATTAACCGGATTTGTACGAGCCGAATGTCAACTCCCATGAGCGTGAGCTGAAGGCCCAAGGTTTATCAGATGACAAGGATGGCCCCCCACCTTTGGGAGGGGGTGCAGTGAGTTACATGTCTCTTATATGTTAAAGGGAGATATAGTCAATTACAATCATTCACTATCAGAATGACAACCAGGGTAATAGTAGTCTTAGTACCACCCTTGAAGCTACACCAGTTAGTGCATTACAATAGAAGATACAGCGTTGCAAGATTGATGAAGACAAATGTGATTGGAATACACATCTTGGAGATTTGAAGATTTTATTCAGGTTTTTTTTTATTGCTGCTCAGTCACAACAGATACTAATGATAACACTGGCACAACATTGTCCCTTGTGCAAGCCTGGAGCTTAGACTTTGACTCCTGTAGCAACAGCAGCAGGAGAGTAGAACCCCCACCAACATCCACTCCCCACCACCCGGACAGTAACCCCTGCCAGGCAGGCTCTTTGTCACTATGCTGCCTGCTGTTGATTAATGGACATGGGTTGTGATCAGAAGACTGAGACAGGGCTGAGGTCCTGATCTCAGTCCTGTCTCAGGGCTACAGATAGTCTGGAGATGGATCAGACCCTGAGACTCACCATTTTAGACGGACGTCTCAGGTGGAGGAGAAGGTGAGGAGGCCTAGGGATCATGGGACCCCTCTCTCACCATTTAAAAGAGAACATGTTTATGGCTACTTAGAGGAAATTGATTTGATTGTGCCAGGAACGCATGTGTGAACACCACTGGCATTTTTATTGGCTATTTGTCTTTTAGGTCACAGCTGAAGAAATTTATGCCCACGTTGGGGGGTCAGGAGAGTGGGTGCTGGGCTGTGGGTTTGCATCTTTAAGAGAGTAAATATTAATATGTGTGCGCACATACAAGCACATGTGCATTACCAAACTGTACATAAGAGTAGGTTGTGATAAGTGAAGCACTGGAGGTGCACTTTAACAGGGTGTCCATCATTAAGTATCAGCCTTAATGACTGAAAGCTCATAACCGAGGCACTGGTGGAAATAAAACATCAAGATTTGTTGGGACACATTAATCATCTAAATTGATGTCAACAGGCAGCTGCTTTCCTCCTGCTCATGTTCTTTTACACTCATGCATATGGACTCTAAATGAGAAATGAACTTGAATTTTAGCTCTTGATGTCAGTGGACCAAAGAGGAAAACAAGGACATTGTCGTTTTGGCTTTTTAAAGATCCTCCTAAATTTCGGGTGTGTGGTTTACATCATCATTGTACATATATTGTTATGTTGCAAAAGTCACATTACAGGAGTTACAACACAAACAACATCATGCATGAAAAAAGAAATACATGTTCTTTTTCATGTTCCACTGTGTTTCAAAGGTAGTATAAATTATCTAAATTCAGTTTGTGTCTGCTATGGTGACTGCCACATTTCTTGGCACCCAAAAAGAGACTTGTAAAAATCCTTAAAATATCTTTAGTCTTTATCGAATTGAAGAACTGACCAAAATGACAACGTTTGTTTTTCCCTTAAACAACAACACATAAACTGGGACATATTTTGGACTTGATCGGTCAGTAAGGGTCTAAACAATCCCAAGCTCGTCATAACTGATGTCGCCCTATCGGACCACTTTTCTATTATCTTTGAAAACACCATTTCCGTTGACTCAACGAGCCAGAGACATTATAAAAAAACACTTTTGCAATGACAGTTCAACTGAAACCTTTAAACAAGTTTACTCTTCCACTTCCACTTTGTCCTGCAACTCAGTAAAAGAGCCAGTAGACAACTTCCACTGTAAAATTTTAGACATCATTGATTTCACTGCTCCCATTAAGGTAAAGGTTGTCTCTGGTAAGAAGTATTCTCTATGGGGAAATGCTCTGCTTGCATGAAGTGAAAAAAGGGTGTGACTCCAGGTGTACTGGCACATCCATAAAGAGAGATCTCACAGATTTAACTTACAACTGAAGAATGCAAGGGAATCATTATTTTCTGAACTCATTCACAAAAACATAAATAATGTTGGTGTCTTGATTGCCACAATGGACAAGTTACCAAACTGTCATGTGTCTGCAGGATCTGAACTCCACTCCCCCAGGACTTGCAATCAGTTTGCTAACTTTTTACAGAAAAATTCTGACAATTACATGGTTAGTCTGTACATCAATATCAAGTCCAGTGCCTATCTCCAGCGGCCATTGGCCAAGAGGCAGAATACACCCAGGACAGGTTGCCAGTCCACCACAAGGCAACACAGAGACACACAACCATGCACATACACTCACATTACTTCCACCTTAGAGAGACCAATTAACTGTCCTGTTTTGTGGATTGTGGAAGGAAGCATGTACAGGGAGAACATGCAAATTCCCTGCAGAAAGACCCTAGGTCTAGAGTTTGAATCCAGTACCTTCTTATGGTAAGGCAAAGGCACCACCAACTACCCCACTGTGCAGCCTGCAACTGTCAAACTACTGTTTAAAAAGAACAATCTGAATAAGTTTCTATTGAACAGTTACAGGCCCATTTTAAATCTTCCATTCATCAGTAAGCTTTTTGAATCAAGCTGTTTCTATAGTTATATTGCTGTTTAACAACTAGTTGCTAAGACATCTTCCAGTCCTGTTTCCAAACTCACTACAGCACTAAGATTGCCCTTTGCAGGGTGTTCAATGGCATCTACAGAAATGGTATTTCTGGACCTCAGCATGACATTCAACACTGTTAACCATGGTACTGATCAGGCTAAAAATCTATATGTAGCAATGGACTAAGACCTGATACCTTCAAAGGCACATAAAGTTGGTCTTAAAATACCTGTAAAACATTTCAGGAATTAAAGTACTATTATGCCAGCAGGATTTTTAAACTTGAAATAATGAGTACAACTATGTCATCACAGGTCTGCCTAAAAAGTCAATAAGACACCTACATCTGATTCAGAATACTACTACCGATGTCCTCACTAAAGGTAATAAAGGGGAGCACATCATCCCAGTTCTGAAATATTTACATTGGCTACAGTGTCTCAGAAGAAGAAATCTGTATTTGTCATTGCAACTGTACATTCCAATAAAATTTGTCTTCTGCATTTAACCCATCCCTTAGGGAGCAGTGGGCAGCTATCACAGCACCCAGGGAGCAATCTGGGACTAAGCATCTTGCTCAGGGACCCACAGTGGCAGTCTGCAGGCATCGAACCAGGTACTTGCAACCAGTGTCCGAAATTAACTTCCTGATTCACCGGGCAAGTTGGCCGGTAGATGTAAAAATCAACCGGCCAGGCATATTTTTTACCGGCCAAAATATTAATCCTCACCAGACCTCTCAATTTTTACCAAAAATTAAGAGTGAGATTATGTTAATCTTTGGGGGGCGTGGTTGGGGGCGTGGCTGACCGGACCCTGGAAGAGAAATCTTTGTTTCCTACCTTTGATAGGAAAATATTAAGTTTATTATAAAAGGCACAATATGAATTATCAGATTCACATCCAGGCAATAAAAAACACTACAGATTATCATTATTCTATCCATGTTGGTCTCGTTTGTGAATGAGGTAGAGTTTCATCAAGCCTATACGGTCCAACATTTTTCCCTCAGCTGCAACACTTAAAGCACGCAGGGGTTCGTGCTGCGTCTTTACGCATGATCCAGCTGCTGGATAAACAGTGGGGAAAATGCATAAATGAAGACTGTAAAGGGCTCCTTTGGAGGGGAGAGAAGGAAAAATGGGTCTGAGCTAAAGCCCCTGATGTTACAAGTTCCTTAAAATGACCCTTAGTCCGCACCTAAATTACATGTAACCTAATTTTGCGCACTTGAATTCATTCGTTAAAAACAAAAGAGCATGAAACACAGCTACTGACTCTCCTTTTATTGATTTCAATATGGAAATTTTGGTACAAGTGGAAGGACATTAAACGTAGTGATTCACGTTTTGAAGGCTGGCCGCTGACAAAAGAACCTGGCTCCGAGAGGGGGGGGGGGGGCAGTAAGAGCGGTGAAGCACAGAAACACAGCGCACGTAGTTAAAAAGATGCAGAATAAATAAGAACGAAACTTATAAGCAGACTAATTGGTGTTTTAGACTGTATCTGGTTAGCAGAACTGTTTTCTAATCCAGCGTGCAGCCATGACTGGTTCTGAATGAAGGCTTTATCTGGGAGCTGCTCTCCCCCATGCCTCCTCAGTTTAGACTGAGCTCTGGATGGACAGAGCTGTAAACGGGTCATCCGCAGCCCAGATGGGTTTTGTTATTTTTATGTTATTTTTAAATTATTTCGTACAAACATTTACTCACCATGTGGCAGCTAGCCCTCTGAAATTCACTCGCCAAACGGGAAATTTACTCGCATTTGGCGACTGGCGAGTGTTAATTTCGGACCCTGCTTGCAACCTTCTCAGAGTGCAAGCACACTGCTCTAACCACTAGACTACCACTCCCCTTAAAAAAGACTGTTTCCACCATAGAGCAGAATTTAAGATACTACCTAGCTTATAAATCAACGTAGGGCCAAAATACATTAAGTTTTTCTTGTTGCTGTATCAAACTTCCAGACCACTCAGGTCTTCTGGTTCAAGTCTGAATTCTCAGAATCTGAACAAAAGTGTTTAGTTTTTATGCTCCACTAATCTGGAACAGATTCCCAGAAAACTGCAAAAATTACGAAAGCTGAGTTGTATCAACTGAAACATCACATATTTCAGTCTGCAGTCCATTTTTTCACTTTCCTTTAATATGTCTCGACAGCAGAGGTCACCAACACCACCAGGTAGCCCCACAGGACCATATGTGGTGCCCTCAAGCCTGTTCAAAGAAATAGCACAACCCTCCAATGAGCTGCATTTAAAATGCTATTTTATTTGGTTGCTCTTCAGCTTTTAATCATACTTGTATTTACATAGATTTAAAAATTAAAAAGAATTAAAAAGAATTAAAAACACATTTATATTACGTAAAGTTAAGGTGAGTTTGGGCTCTTGTAGTTCAAAGCTCAGTACAGGTAGCCCTTCATATGACACAGTACCAGTGAAGTAGCTCTCAGTTTCAAAAAGGTTGGTGGCCCTGCTCTACAATGTACTGTGTTCTCCTTTCATATGTTTTCATCATGTAAAGCACTTTGAATTGTCTTGTTGCTGAAATGTGCTGTACAAACAAACTTGCCTTGCCTTGGCTTGCCAATACCAAGTCTTAAGGTTGGAGCATCCAAAGAACTAGATCAATGTGTGCTTCTGTGCTTTTTTGTCTCTCTTGTTGTGTCTCTACTCTGTCTTCTGTAACCCCAGTCGGTCGAGGCAGATGACCGTTCATACTGAGCCCGGTTCTGCCGTAGGTTTTTTTTTTCCCGTTAATGGGTGGTTTTTCTTCCCACTGTCGCTTCATGCTTGCTCAGTATGAGGGATTGCAGCAAAGCCATGTACAATGCAGACGACTCTCCCTGTGGCTCTACGGTTCCCCAGGAGTGAATGCTGCTTGTCGGGACTTTGATGCAATCAACTGGTTTCCTTATATAGGACATTTTGACCAATCTGTATAATCTGACCCAATCTGTATAATATGATTGAACTTGATTTTGTAAAGTGCCTTGAGATGACATGTTTCATGATTTGGCGCTATATAAATAAAATTGAATTGAATTGAATTGAATCTTTGGGTTTCCTCTTTTCACAATCTTTCTACATCATCCAGTGTCCTGAAATTTGCCAAAAGCTCATTTCTGATCAACTTACAAGATAGATTTTCTATAGGATTTAAGTCAGGAGAATTTGATGGCCAGCATAGTAGGTTGATTTTATGTCTGTTGAACCATTTCTCTGTTGATTTCAGAGGGGGGTGTTGATGGTCTACAGCAGTCAACAGGTGAGAAGTGTGGTATGCTCTAGACTGCCCGTTCATCATAGCTCAAGACGGCAATTGCAGAAGAAACCATGCACACACTTAAGGGGAGATCAGAGAGGCTAGCTGATGTAACGTACAGGTTCCACTGAACACAGAAGCATCGCGGGAGCGCCCCGCTTTCTGCCAGGCACCCTTTCTACGGGGAGTGATTCAGAGCAGAGTGCCGGTGCGCGGTTCGATCTGGATCACGCTAGGATTGCATCACCTCATGATAGTAGTGTACTTGTAGGCTTTAAATAAAATTAAAATCGCCATCCATGGAGTCGCGTATCAAGCGAGATCCGCTGGTGGATTGGTGCTGGAGCAGCAGGTAATGACATAGTGATGTTTCACAGTAAAATGTGGTCCAAAGTTTGCACATGCAGTCTACTTGTAAACTCGACTGGTTCCACTTTACTTTTGATCAGCTGACTTTCTGCCTGAACGATCCGCTCTGCTCTAGCTTGACCTCCGGGTTCCACTGAATGCGGAAACATTGTGGAAGCGCCGTGACGCAGGTGCATTTTTGCGGTGCATTTTTGAAGCTTCCCAGAAGCGCTGACGCTCGCCGCTTCTCTAAAATACGCGGCTGTTGTATTTTTGCCACTCGCCGCATTGACTCCACATCACTGTCCTGCTTGAAGTCTGACCTCTGTTCTAGTTTCAAATTACAGGCAGACTGACACAGTTTTTGCTCAAGAATATCCCTTTATTTAACACCATCCATCTTTCTCTTGAATCGGACCAGTTTCTCATCCCCCGCTGATGAAAATACTCCCAAGAGCATTACGCTGTCATTGCCATGTTTCACTGTGGGGACGGTGTTCAGGGGGTTATGGGATGTGTTGGGTAGGTGCCAGATACAGCATTTTCCTTGGTGGGCAGAAAGTTGAGTTTTAATCTCATCTGACCAGAGCACCTTCCTCCATATATATGGGAAGTCGCCCACATGCGTCTTGGCAAACTGAAAACACGGCTTCTTATTTTTACCACTAAGTAATGGCTTTTTTTCTGGCCACTCTTTCATAAAGCCTAGTTCGATGAAGTGTATGGCTCACTGGGGTCCTATGGACAGATCCTCCAATCTCAGATGTGGAGTTCTGCAGCTCCTTCAGGGTTACCTTTGGTCTCTGTGCTACATCTCTGATTAACGCCCTCCTTGCCCAGTCTATAGGTTTTGGTGGGTGACCTTCTCTTGGCAGGTTTATGGTGGCACAGTGTGATTTCCATTTGATGATTATTGGCGGGGGATCATCATGGATTTGGATATTTTTAAATACTCCACCCTGACTAGGACTTCTCACCAACTTTGTCCCTGACTTGTTTGAAGACCTCCTTGCTATTCTTGGTGTGATGCCTCTTGCTTAGTGGTGCTGCAGCCTCTGTGTCCTTTCAGAAAAGGCGTATTTATACTGACAGATCATATAACACTTAGATTGCAAACAGGTGGACTTCATTTCACTAATTAAATGACTTTTGAAGGTAATTGTTTGCAACAGAAGTTTTTAGGGGCTTCATGGTAAAGGGAATGGTAACATACAGAACCAATTTTCAGGTCTTTTTTAAAATCCTTTTTTAACATACATTTTTCTTATTTCACTTCACCAAGTCAGACTATTTTGTGTAGACCCATCACACAAAATAATATTTAAAAACATTTCAATTATAGGTTGAAATTTACCTAAATGAGTGAAAGGCCAAGCTGCTATAAGGCACTGTACAAATAGAATTAAAACTGTAAAATCTTTGGCAAACACATTACATTGTCCAAGAAAAATTAATAGCCAAGACAGTCTAGTCTTTGCTTGTTGAAAAAAAACATATACTAATTTTCTTAAATTATTAACTAATTGTCTTTTACTGCTGAAGTCATGATTGATCGGTGTGATTTGCTCCACGTTGACTGCATCAAGACAAATCTAATTCCCCTGTCCATCTTTCCTCTTTCTGTTGCAATCCATCAGCCTCATTTCATCACCACTGACACCAGAGTGTGTGCGCTCTTACGGCTGTGGGTTTGAATTCAGTTGTAGCCTTATCTTGTGCAATATCTTAACGTTTTGGCTGTTAGGTACATGGCATTCAAAACAGAAAAAAATAGAAGCTTTATTGTACTTTAATATCTTTGATCTGTTTGGTTTCTGTTTATATTCTTGAAATATTGATTCTACAATCTAGCTGGTAAAGGAGGTAGAAGCTGATGTTCATTTTAATGATGTTGTGTATTTGGAGGAACACCTACCTTCCGAGGCTTAAATCGGATTAAGCCATAGACTGCATGTTAATGTTTGTGTGTGAGTTATCTGGCCATCCCCAGGGGGGACAGGCCTCCTGCTCCTCTCTTTAGGTAATGGAAGCAATGTGTCCATAATCCCAGTGAATGACTAATAAAAGAGAGTAGCGCCTTGGGCCTGTTCCCTCAGCAATATTATGGCTGGGTATTAAACTGAGTGCCTGTGTAATACTGTCAAGTCACTGTTTTCTCAAACATCCCATACACAATTCATTTATTCCTTCTGCTCCTGCATATCTCTATATTTGCAAGTGAAAGCTGAGGTGTGTCTTTTTATGAGCTCAGATTGTTCTCATCTGAGTGAAAGCTGTTTATAAATCCTCGGATGCGTGAATCATCAGATCGCAACTATTGTATTCATGGACACCCGAGGCACTCATGAATGCTGCTTTAATGGAAACCAAACGCTTCTTGAATACTAATAAGCCATGACACGCTAACCCACAGCCCTCCACCCGATACCCCTGTGCTCTCTTTAAACGTTCTTTAATGGCAATGTTAGTGTTATACAAGACGCTCATTAGACACTTTAATTGGTTTGGTCGGTGTTGACAACGGCGTTGATTGGCCGGGCCAGACTACGAAGTCTGCGTCGTGGTTTGTGGGGGTCAGTGATAGGGTGCCGCTGGTGACTAATGTGGTTGTAGTCAACTCTGCATCTGGGATGAGGAGCTTATTGGAAACGGTGGTGGGCTGGGAATGTCCCTGTGGCCATATGAGGTCATTATGCTTTGGTTCGAATATTAGTAAAAATCAAGGAGTGGGTCGGTGCGTACTAATTAGAGACCATCTGAATTTTTACATTATAAACCACCTGGTTTGTATTGATTAGTTCAGCTTTATGGGGATGATGTCACTTGGATCTGTTGTCATGATGAAAGGGGCGTAGTAACCACTACTTTCAGACATCAGTCAAATTTGTTCTCTTTTGCTGCTTAAAGAGCAAAGTAAAATGGAGCACTTCACACATAATACTTAGTATCTTGAACCTTTTTAAAATGTTGTTGCATTACAAACTTTTAAGTATTTTTTATTGGGATTTTAAATGATGAACAAAAAGAGAATGCATGATTGTGAACTGTGTTGTGTTTTTCAAAAGTGTTTGTGGAATAGAGGCCAGAACAAACCTATTATTGAGAGAAAGCCAAAATAAGTTTTAGTTTCCCAAAAGCCATGAAGGGGACAGAATAAATCTGGGTGTGTTCTCATCTCAAGAGGAAAAATGTATTTGTTTTGTCATATATGCAAAAGGCTGTGTGTGACTTAAACTAATACTACACATCACCCTGAACAGATATTCCCTACCATGAAACAGTGGCAGTGGCAGCATCATGCTGTGGGCCAGCATGGCGAGGAAAGCTGATCAGAATTGATGGATAGAGCTACATAAACTACTGACCAGGTCAGTACTGGATGAAAACTACATGATGACACTGTATGAGGCCGTAAAAGACTTGATCCTTGGGCAGAAGTTCTACTTCCAGTGGGATTTTAGACATGTCAGCTAGTTCTACAGAGGCCTGATAATGAGGATCACTAGATTCAGGTATGTAGAGCCAAGGCAGATTTTTGCCACCACTGTTAGAACAAACCATATTCATGTGTTACAACGGCACTGTCAAAGTCCAGACAACTCCAGTTTAGAAACTGTGACAAGACTTTGAACACTGACATTCACAGAAACTGACCATCCACACTAATTGGAATTTGAATTATTTTGCAAAGAAGAACTGTCTCTTGTTACACAAATTTGGTAGATTTACTCACTTTTACAAGTTACAATTAATGGTGGTTTTGGAAATTATTACTCATGTGGAGTGGGTTCTTGGGAAAATACAAACATGTACCAGATTTGGACTTAACTTGTCGCAAAAACCCTATGCTAAAATCCATGGATATCCAGGTAAGGTAAGGTACTTTATTTGTCATTATACATACAAGGTACATACAACGACATTTCATAGATCTAATGGAGTGTTAGCCTGAGCTGCTGCGTCTGAGCCAATAATGACCGATCTGACCAGCATGTCTCTAGTGGCAGCATATAGAAACAGAAGAAGTCATTTAAACTCCCACCTTTACTCACATTAAATCTAGTGAACAATGTTTAGGGGTCTGAAAGGTCATCTTTCAAGTTTTTTTCTAAAAGGGTTGTCTAACAAATAAGAATAATTGAAACAATATATAGTTTATAATAAAGGTAATTAAGTAGTACACTGTGACTGATATAATGCCAATTTGATTAACACTTTCAACCAAACAATTTAGCTGGAAGTTTTTCTCTTAACTTTAACTAGTTTAACATTGTCCTAAAATACTTTTATTCCAAAAGGTAACCAAACGTGTGTACATATTTAAAATTATGAAAGTCATGAAAGACAAGCAATGCAAAAAAGATACATGCATACAGTAGTTTTTTAGAAACAACGTGTGAGAGGGAGGGAGGTGAAGGCCCACTCAAGCTGATTATACCACCATCGACAGGGACCCAGAAAAACAGGCACTCACTTTCCTCTTGATTGAATTAAACACCTTTTATGGGACAAATCGATGGGACAGAGATGATGAGGGGTGTGCTGCTGGTGAGGATAAAGAGGGTGGATGGGTGGGTGGGGTGGTCGAGTGTTATGATATGTGGAGGTGAAATCTGCCTGCACTTACTCCCTTCTCACACTGACTCACACACATGCATGCCTGGGTGGTGTCTTGAGCAGACAGGTGAAAGCTCTGATGCCATGTTGTAATTCAGGCAAATCAATGCTTTTAAAGCATTTAGCAATGCTTGGTGATGAAGTACAGGCAGAACAGGCCTGCCAAGCAATATACGTTCCAGACCCAAATCAATCATAATAACAGGCTGAGACAGTGCAATGAATGGAAAGAATCAAAATGGGACTTCACTCATTCACTTTTTTATGGTTTGATCAAAAAGGAATAGTAAAATAAGAAGTGCATATCAAGCAACACTGAGCAATAGAGCCTGCAGCGTACCCTTTTCATGCTAAATGTGCTTCACTACCAAAGGCTTTTCTCGCGTAAAATTTATTATGCTGGGTGGTTTACATTTGATCCAGAAAATGTAGCATTTTGGACATTTAGAGTCTTGCAAACATGTTCATGCAGCACTTGGAATTGTCTTGTTACTGAAATCTGCTAATAAAGTTGCCTTGCCTTGCATGTATGCCTTTCCTTAACATTAAAAAAACAATCAGAACATAAAATATACTGTTCCTTGTAAAATTATTTTACCAGATTTTTATTTGCATTTCATTATGTTTTAGCCCTTAGAATTCAATGCCTTTTATTTTGATGTTCAACCTGTCAACCTTAACCCCTGTGGATAAACTGATCTCTTCCACTGCAACGTTCCATTTCTTACTAACAAATCATTTAAACCTTCTTCAGTTCTGCGTAGTTGTTGCTTGCAGAAGGGTCTCAATGACAAACAACATGACAGCGTGTCAGTGTACATTTTTGCAACAGAATCTAAACTGGACTTTAGTCTGGACTTTAACTGGACCGTTCTAACACATATATAAACTTTGATCTAAATATTTCCATTGTACCAAAGGCTGTATGTTTTGGGTTGTGTTCCTCCTGGAAGATGAACCACTAGCCCACTGTCTAGTCCTTTGCAGCCATTGAGTTTAAAGATCACAATTTTAGTGTGCTTATTGTTCACTGTAATTGTTTGGTGAGCACTGGGTATTGTTTCTATGGAATTTGTGTCAAATTCTTCTATAGATTCTACATTTTTGTTTCTCAAATCTAACAAAGCAATAACCAACTTAACATGGTGGTCAAAAAGCAATAAATATACTTTTATTTCAAAGACCTGAAATGCAAGTAGGGTTTTTTTCGAATGTGTTTTGCATGATTGAACCCGACGTTAAGTGTGAAATACAGACAAAGGTGCAGTAAAATGTAACGTTGGATACAGTAAAATCAGTTGCAAGAATGTTGTTTGCAAAACACATCTTGTTTACCAAATGTACCAGATTTGTTCTATCATTTGGTTTAAGGAACATAACTATGTAAGCTCTAAAACTGAAAAAGCTGCTGTTTCACAGTAAACAATGGTAACAAGTACAGTTAAAACACCTTGATACTGAGGAGTCTTAACCTGGCTAGCCAGATTGATAATGTGTAGCACTTGACGTTCGGCACATTATCAATCTTAGACTGCTGCCATCAAATCCATTTGGGGAAAGGTGGGACATTCAGCAGAACTTTCTGAGCTAATTGGGCAAAGCGACGCCTACTGCCCGGCTACCAAAGACTGGTTTGTGCCAATCATGGTATCAAATGAAAATGTGAGCAGCAGACGCCATGAGAAACCACAACAAGTTAAGCTGGTCAAGGCACTTCTTGCTGTTCTTCTTTCACAAAAGATATTGTGGATTCTGACAAAACAGATTTGACAGCAGTAGCTACACTTACGTCGTCGTGTGCTACCATGATTATTTTGGTTCGGCTGTGGGCTTGGCAGCTCTTGCTTTTGTCACAGCTGGTATGTCCCACCTTAAACCATAATACTGCAGCGTGATTGGCCCGAAAAATTTTTTATTCGGTCACGAATAGTTGAGGCGGGAGCGGGATTCTTGTGTGTTTGTAAACACACAAATACCGCAAGAATTCAGCTTGCAGTCAAGATTAGAAGAGTCTTTGTGAAAAAAGTTGACTTCAGAGTAGCTATTTCACTCCCTTGTAAAGTTTCTTTTATACCAAGGTTAATCAGAAAATCTAATCAATACTTTCAAGACACTCTAAAGATTTTCTTCACGTTTCACACATTTCTCTTTATGTATGCACTGGAAATAATTATTTATGTTTTTGGTTATTAGGGAGCTCTGGATTATTTTGCGGTAAATCAAATAAAATCCTGAAGAATACATTTTATAAAACAACCCGTTCCTCTCGGTACAAAGGTAAACTGTTTACATTGTTCTAAGGCTGTATGCTTTGCTCTATTCACATGGGAACCAACAGAGCATTCAACGCACTTGAGCAACTAAACACGAGACACCTAACCACTAGACAATAAAGGGAATGAAGAAATAAAAGGTTCGATTCATCAAAATCATAAAAGTCTCTGCAACCCAGTAAATTAAACAATATTTCATAATCACTCTGACAATGAGACAAGAGACAGCAATTTTGGCCTGAGAGCTCCTTTTCAGCAGAGAAGCACATACAGCCACAGACACACATAGACTCGTGCGTGCACACAGACACACAATTGCACATAATTATCAGAGAGGACATGCTCTGGAGACCCGAGAAACTCCCTGAGTGTCTGCCCAATCAAGTGTCCAACAACAGACACCCACCCAGCCTTCATTTATCTTGTCTGTGAGTGTTCATATTTGTGTGTATCAAGCTAATTACCACCATGAACCATCCCACACAGAGACCTAACCCAGACTTTGTGGCGCTGTCCAGGGACAGGGGAGGTGGGTAATTAGCTTTCCATTATTGCAACACATAGACACTCACTGAACAGCGAGGCTGTAGGAGGGCTGGGAAATCGGGCTTTAGGACTTATTTTGGGTCTGAAGACACTGTAGGAGGTCATAGTCGAAGATTTGTATATTAGTTAACTGCAGAGCCAATGGCAGGATTGACATGGAACGACGAGCCTTTGGTTTATTTCTTCAATCCACCTGATGTTGGCACCTACACTCCAGGTTTCCAAATAAAACTGACCATACCTAATAGTTTAATACAGTTGACAACAGTGATCTAGTAATGTGATACAATACAGTTGACAACAGTGATCTAGTAATGGAAAAATTTGAAATGCAATTGATAAATGCATTTAACAATGGATTAAAACAGACTAAAATAAAACAAAACCACTGCATAAAGGACCCGATGACACTCAAACTGTTTCAAATTAAAAGCCAATGTAAAAAAAGTATGTTTTCAAGAGGACCTTAAAACACTTTATGGATGCAGCTGTACAAATCAAGTAGCAAGTTGTTCTGAAGTATAGCAGAAGCCACTGCAAATGCCACCTGATCCTTTAATGTTGACCTTGGCTGTATATAAAGTATGTAGCTAGATGATCTCTCTGTGTTGTTTTGGGGTAAATAGTTCGAACAACATGATAAAATGGCTGTTCAGCTATTTGAAACTTTTAAAGGGGACTATTATGCTTCTTTTTAAACAAGTTAGGATGTGTCTATTGGTTATAAAAAACATGTTCATTACATTTTTTTGCAAAATGTAATGATTTTTTACAAAATCATTCTCAGATAATAAGATTTCACCTCAGCCTATAGTTCCACCTATTTTGAGCTCCTTTCACAATGAACTGTTTTAAGCTCTGTCACTTTCTATGCAAATAAGCTGTAGCTCTTACTAAACATCAAGATTACCTAGAAAAGTTTTGGAAATGCAATTGATAAATAAACAAAGAAAACAAATATGGCGGAATGGATTAAAATAAGGTGAAACAAAACGACACCACTGCATAAAGGACCCGATGACACTCAAACTGTTTCAAATTAAAACCCAATGTAAAAAAAGTACTATTTCTAGAGGACCTTAAAAGACTGTATGGATGCAGCAGTACAAATCAAGTAGCAAGTTGTTCTGAATTGATTGAGTCCAATAATAATAATAAAAACATTTTCCAAAATTTGAATACAAAATGTAGTTTATCTTTCTATAGTTAGAAAGAGCATTTTGATTATTTATTCATTTACATTTGTAGTATTGTACGTCAACAGTTCACCAGGTACACAATTTCCTTATGGTGAAATAAATGTCGCTGTTTTTTTAATTATCTTCTAATTATCTCACATGATGAGTAAATCAAGCTTAGGGAGGAACTTAAATCAAAACTGAACAAAAAAAAAATATCAGCCAAATTACCAGTGGTGTGCTCAATAATTGTCTGCTTGTCACATACTGTTAGCTTTGGATTGGTTGTTGCGATAATTGTGTTTATACTATAATTGTGATAATTGTGTCCAATTACATGGTTACTGTTTCCCTGCCTGAAGGGAGAGTAGATAGAGGAGGATATGGCAAATGAGACATTACTCATCCTCGACAGTTGACATGCCCAAATGCTGTTCTGTTACTATCCAAGAAATTTCCACTTTGCTAATGTTAATGCCCCAGTGGAGCTTCGTGGGGTCCGCATGTGGGTTTAAAAGTGTTTTAAAACAGCTCATAATTTGAAGCTGCCCCCCAAAAAGTTCTCCAACCCATCGCTGGTCCAGCTGTTGTCTGGGGGTGTATAATTGTGTCAAAACCCTTTACGCTGCTCCAAGTGTACCCCCCTAAAGCAGTTAGACACCTCCCCCCACATGGTCCTGGGCATCATCATTTTCCAGCAACCATCCATCTTCGGCCTGCGATTAATTCTGTTCATTTCCAAGCGCAGGCCATAAATCCTGGCACACTTAATTAATTTCACGGCCAACGTGGGGCTCCCGTAAAGCGGAGATTGTTCTCGCAAAAGCCCATATTAATTATGCTATTTTACAGCCATCTCATTTAAGGCTGTGTTTCATCTTTCATAATTACATTTTCAACAACAACAGGGGCAACAAAAGGAGCATAATTATACATTTGGCGGTACACTCTCTTGTAATAAGTCAAAGTTAGCATCCTGCTCACACACTGTGGCGCTGAGGTGTTGAGGCACGGGCCAGAGTTGCAGGATCTGCAGGATCGGAGTGAGCCTCTGTGTTTTACCGTTGTTAAGTGAGTTTGGGTGAGGGGGGCCTTGCGATGCAGAACATATTGAAAGCATGCTGGTACAAATTGTCCTGATTAAGTTAGAACAGATTATTGTCACAATGAGGCTCTGGTGATCATTACTCTTGTGTTGGAGCTCCTTGAGTCTCTGGTCGAACTTGACAGCTGCTTTGCCGATGTTCTTGTGGCAACGTCGGCCTGTCTGTGCTTATGGATCATAGTGAAGCAGTAGTCATCTGTTAGCTACCACTACCCTACTGTTGCACCCTCCCGCCGGCCTGTGCAGAGGTCACCAGGTCATAACGAGTGACGGTCCTTGTACTAACAGCCGCCTACGCACTCTGTCCTCCGTCCAGCCGTCCACCCACACACTTTTGGAGTTGAGCAATAATAATATACTCAAACACATATGTTCACCACAAGAGCTGCCATGAACATACAATGATGCATGGGCTGTCATAGCCATGGCTGGTTGGTGGTGAGGTTGTTCATTCATGATGATGGTACGTCAAATCTGATTCCTGATTGTTAGCAGTGCTGCTGCTTATAATTACTGGGGGGACTTTTTTGTTTTTTAATAAAGCTAAAGCAGGTTTTTGTTAGGTAATTCTGGTCAAATAAGAATGTATTGGTTTTCAGTGACAAATTCATAAAAGGTTGCTTCATTCACATAAAAACACCTGATACAGTGCTGTTACTTTGGCAAAAAATATTTTATTAATAAAAAATAATCTCTCATGGCAGTGCAAGACAATGCAAAATTCTATAATTTTCAAAATGGTGTCACAAAAAAGTTATAATTCTTTTGTTTGTTTGTTTGATTTCATGTTGCAATCTTGATCAATACTCCATGAAAGAGAAGATGTGTATAAATAACTTTTTTCTTCAATAAACAGAAACTAAAGTGCATTGAGAAAAGTAATAATATTGCTTGATATTATTTTACACAGAATATAGCATAGTTGTGATTTTGAAGGAAAGGTATACTGGATTTTTTAAAGAAGACCACTTCTCCAGGGTAAAGGACTGACAGGGGCGGTAATCTTTAAATTTTATGAGCAAAAATCTTAGAAGTGTGGCATGTACTGTATTTTTATTCAGCCTCCCTGGGTCAATTCTTTGTAACAAAAAGCACTTTTAATCCAATTACATTTGGACGTTTTTTGTGGTATATGTCTACTGTTGCAAATAGATCTAAAAACTTTTTTCCTGCACTTCTTAGCTCAAGCTCACTCAAACTAGATGGACAGCATGAGTGAACAAGAACTTGCAAGCCTTCTCACAGATACTCTATTGGACTAAGGTCTGGACTTTGATCCATCCCAAAACAGCAAAATGCTTTCATTCAAATAATTTTGGCCTCCAACAGGCTTTCTTCCAGGATGACCTTTTATTTAGCTCCATTCTTCTTCCATCAGATATGACTAGCTTTCCTGCCCCTGCTAAACAACATCATTCCAATAATGCCCTTACCATGTTCCACCTTGGAAACGATGTATTCAGGATAATGTGCAGCATGGTCACATTTGACCAGAGCGGTATGGGGCAATGTCTTTCTAAAGAAACTTTTTAGAATAAAGGTGTGTTCACAACGAACGCGAACAAGGAGAAGGGAGCGAGTGATTTACATGTTATCCCTATATAAAGGCGCGATCAGAAATGAATTAATGGTCGGCGATTCAAATGACGAAATACGAGTGATGCAAATGGGTAACATAGAGCAAAACGAAACTGCGAACAGTGTGGTGGTGGTGCTCAAGTTCAACAATCTGAACTTTTCTGTCAATCCACGTTAAGAGTCCTCCTCGTCCATTTATTTAAGTGCAAAAGTGTTTTTATATGTTACATATTTAGACAGAAATAAACAATTAGGCTATATTTCTTTAGAGCACTGATTGATTTATTGACCGAAGACAGATGGACAGATAGATGCTGTCTTAGCAACCTCTGAGACCTTTGCAGAACAGCTGTATTATAATGAGACACACACAGGTGTACTTCGTTCAATAATAGGTGGCTTCTAAAGATAATTGGTTTCACTAGATTTGCCTAAGAGGTAACAGCACTCGGGGTGAATACAAATGCATGGCACACTTTTCAGAATTTTGTAAAATAATGTGTCTTTTTCCTTACACTTCACAAATATGCATCAATTTGCATTGGTCTAATGCGTAAAAATACTGATAAAATACATCAAAGTTTTTGTTGCAATGTGAAAAGATGCAACAAAAAAAAATCAAGAGTTATGAATATTGTTTTAATGCTTTCAATGGTGTTGTACCTTACCATCATCTTTCCTCCGAAGACAAAGACCCACCAAGCTTCACAGATCACTTTTGCAATGGTAGGATGAAAACCCTGAGCGGTGAGTGTTATCTGAAAACAATATCCTGAATTTGTGTTTGAGACGGGGATAGTAATGGCTGCCCTGATGACCCAAAAGTGCATCTATGTCACCTCTGATCAGTGGTGTTACAGTCCACTGCCAGATAGTCCTTTCACTTCCTATTAGGCTCCCAACCCTGAGAGTCTGTGTGCCGTGGCAAGGGCCATAAGTCCTGTGACAGTGACCTTGAACAGGTGTGTTCATCCATGTGCAACAATTACCAGCATCTTTGGCTGTGTGTTTGTCTGCGATATCTCTTCACTCTTCCCCCTGTGCTCCTTCCCTGTCAAGGCCATTGGTGATCAGTGGAGGTTAAAAGTTACAAATCACCCCTCCTCCCCACTCCTCTGTCCTCCAGTCCACCTCCCCCATCCCCTCCCTTCTTGCGCCGTCCTCACCCTCACCCAGGCAGTGGCCTCCAGGGGCTCGGGGGTCTCATTCATATTTGCTCCTGTTGAGGGTCTGCAGGGATCAGAGGCAACAGAGGGCAATTACTCCTCTGCTTTAATTGGCATTATCATTTTAGCAGGTTGACAGAGATGGATCACCGAGCGAGTCCAAGCTCTGGTACTGTGAGCGGAGGAAAAGGACGGAGAGAGGCTCGGGTGGCAGGGGTGGTTTAGGATTTCTCGTGGTAGGGGGATTTCTAGAATGAATAAGAAGAAAATGAAAAAAGAAAGGAAATAAACAGTAAAAAAAACAAATAATTATTTCACAGGAAAAAAAAGATATGAGAACTTTATGGGACAGTGCAGGCCTATCAAGGATGAATTTGCTAATGATTTTATGCTCATGTGCGGCAGTGGTGGTGTGATTGGGGGGAGGGTGTATTAGTGTAACCCTGCGTGAATCTTGGCCAGGGCCTAACAAGCAGCTCAACCATGGCTTCATAACTCAGGCTCAGCCGTGGCTCCATAACTCAGGTCCTGTAAAGGTGTCAGCAGAATTAAGAGGCACCTATTATAGGTGCCCATACAAGCACCTCATGCAAAATACCAGACTTCTCCCTGGGGCCAGTGGCAGCAGATAATTTTAGCTGCTTAGTGAATCATCTTCAAAGTTAGACCCGAGCATTATCAGCTCTTTGGCGGCACATTAACTGCATCTTTATATTGCATGTTCTTTTCAAGTCAGTTTTGTCTTCTTTATTCTTCCTCTTTTGCAATCCTGGGATGTCTTGTCTTCCAACTTGGAGCAGAAAACAACTTGGAACAGATATGCAAAGCTGAACTTTTATTTACAAATCATATTTTCCAGATTTAATATTGTTTTGGAAAATAAGAATGATATAAAATGTAACCATGATCTGCCCACGTGACTGCAGATCAAAGTTGTTAAACTGAGTGATGGGGGAAAGCGGCTTGCTTCCTATCTCTTTCAGGAAATGTAAAACACTTGCAAGGCAATAGCAGAGTCTCTTTTCCTCCTTTCCCCGATATGAAAAATGAAAACTATAAGGGAGACAATGATAAAAATAGCAGTGAGAGTGGACAGGCCGGAGCAGTCCATTACTCACAGCTGCTTTGGGCTGTGTGGTAAAAATGTGCTGCTCACTGCAAAAGCATGCATCACCACTGGCCTAAAACAAATGGGCTGTCTCCAATGTATTTACCTTCAATTGTTCAAGCTTTTGGTGGGGGAGCCACGGCCTGTCCAGACAACTCAGGACTGTCTATCCACGGGACGAGGGATAGAAATATTAGAAATAAAGATGAGATGGAATGAGTGTCATATCCAGAGAGCTGTGCGCCGTTGGTGTCTATGTATGTCTCTTTCATCTCATCATTGCAGGTTGTGACTGGCAGATGTTTCCCACAGCTGCAGATCATCTGTGCTAATCAAGAAGAGCATAAAGAGGAGTAGACTCCATGATGCAGATGCCAGCTTGTTTTCGTCCACCAGCGTGGTAATCGGGCCCACCTTGTCTACTGTTATCTGTCCTTCCCAGTGGTCATACTAATCCTCCTTTTCAGAAACCAATTCCCAAACAACAGGGGCTCATAATCTGGATCATCTCTCTTGTCAGTTTCAGCATCTCTCTATGAAACTTACCCCTTCAAATACTAATCAAGTTCCCTCTGTTCACTCCTCGGTTTATCCCAGTTCTGCTACTCCTCCCGTCTTCCACTAGCTTTGCAATTGTCAGACCTTTCTGCTTCGGTGCAGTGTTTTCAGTCATTCTTCTTATTCATTCCCACATTATTGGACAGTTAAAAGACAAGGCTCTCAGTTGGCCAGAATCAGTTATCAATGAATACATCTTCTACGAAACCTTTAAATATGATGAATTTCTTGATCTGCTGAAAGAAACCTTTGCCCAAAATAGGAGCTTTGCAACCTTATCAGGTGTGTTGAAGCAGAGACACATATCAAAGTTGCAGGACATCAGACCTTAAGGACTGGACAGTGGTGGGCATGGCTAACCAAAACATTAAAACTTAGCCTCCCCCAACCTCTTTCCATTCCCACTGACCAATGATCCTACATGGTCCTAAACTGCACAGTACCACTGAGATAGCTAACTTTGTCTTCTGACTTTATGGCATTCCTACTGAAATTGGGCTTGACATAGAGATGCACCGATCCGATACCCGGATCGGATATCGGCTCCGATTTTGACAAATATTGACAAATGATTGATGCCGATCCGGCATTCCGATCCAGTCATTTCTTTTTTTATTAACATCATACACAGCAATACAGTTACAGTGATCTAGTCACTTTTATTCTGTGTTAGCAACGGAGGTTACACAGAGCATGCGCAGCAGCTAGTATTGAGCAAACGTAGAGCAACATGGAGCAAGTGCCGGACTGAGCCAAATCTGCTATTTGGAAACATTTCAAACTTGATACACCAACAAGTGTTGCTGCAACATGCAGCATCTGCAATTCGTCAGTTAGGAAGGGGTGATAAGGTTGGTAAATTCAAACAAACACAAACTTAAATAAGCAACTCCAAAAGCACCATGCTAAAGAACATGCAGAACTATTTCAAACAATGTTTATTTCAAGCCTGATAACTACAGTCACATGGCAAGGTACACGGTTTATTCATTCAACAGTAGTATCGGATCGGTATCAGGTATCGGCTGATACGCTTAGCCCAGGTATTGGATTGGATCGGAAAAAACTGTATCAGTGCATCTCTAGCTTGAAAGGGTAACAACCGCACTGCATGGTGGGATACCTGGGCATCTGGAAACAGGCTTCTGTTTCTTTATACTGCCTTCATCCACAATAATGTCTTTGTTTTCTGTTTTTTTGTTTTTAAAAATTTAAAACGTGGTGCAAACATGCTGTGTCATTAACTGTCACACTCGTTCACATGATAGCTTTGGGACAAGGAATGATGGGTTGAGATTTTTCAGTTTTCCAATGTGGAATCAAAGCCAAGGAGCTCTGAACAAACGTAGAGACACCTAATGGACCCTCGATAGCAGCCGTGAGACCATCAAACATCACCTTTGTGGCAATATCCCAATAAATGTGTGTGTTCACAACATTTTCAGACTGGTAAGTTTAAATCAAAGTTTGTTATGCGGTTTTACATGTAGCTTTTAGCATGTTGCTAGCATTAGCCTAGCCAGCTGAGGGTAGCAGACAAGGCAACCCATTATTTCCGTCACGCGTAGCAGATTCATTTAGAATTTACATCATAAATTGTCCTCACTCCTTGGAGGTTATGTGTGATACTTTATTATAACTGAAGTAATTTTAAAAGTAATAATGGGCATGTGTGTTTTACACTGAGGTTTTAGCAGTATGCTAGCAATAGTCTAGCAAGCTGAGGGTAGCAAACAAAGTAAAGGAAATTCGTAGAGCCTGAACCCACCCGAAGTTGCTTTGCTTATGAGCCCTTAAAGATGTAACATTGCTGAATTCTTCACTGGTACGAACTCCATTGATAGAAAGCAAGGGCAGCTTTTGTAAATGGCGGTAGGCTGCAACAGGTCATGTAAATCCCTTGTCTAGTCATCATGCTCATATGGATTAATCCCACCGAACCTTAACATTTTTCAAGATAGCTAACCTTTGGAATAGGTTCTAGCTTTTCTAGGTACAGTTCATCGCCTATCTCTTTAATATGGTCCATTTTTCAAGCACTTTGCATCTATATCTTTCACTGCACGACATCCAAATCAGTGTAAACAATGTAAACAAGAGCTGTTGCCATGGAAAATGCAGACCGGATCCCACAATGCACTGCAAAATCACATGCCCTTTCAAGCCCTATAGTTTCTGACCTAGGATGCCGGTTTATAGCTCAGGTCTGGAGATAATTTTGTTTTGCATCTGGAGTAAAGTCTCGACTTTCCTGGTGTTATCACCCTCAAATCGACAGATACATACTCCGTTGTCTGTGTACAAAGAGCCCAACATCGTTGAGCCAACATCTGGCCTGGGTCAGATAAGCACTAAACACCCACATCTCCGCAGCCTCGGGTTTTTCCCCATTTTAACCCTGCATTAGTTTTAAACCATTTGGGCACCCTTCATCATTTCCTGATTCCATTTTACTACCTGTTGTTGTAGGATATGAAACCTAACTGAAGCAGCACTTCAACACACGTCCACTCAAAACAAAAAGATCGCAGACAGGAAATGTCTTCTAGAACCCACTTACTCTCCCAGACCAAAAAACATGGCTATCTGCCATTGATTTCCCAGTTAAATCCATCCATCCATCCATTTTCTAACACGTCTATCCCTTGTGGGGTCGCGAGGGATGCTGGTGCTTATCTCCAGCTGTCAATGGGCAGAACAACTCTCCTTGTGATTTAGATGCGTGCTTACACTAAGCCAGCTCAAGACACCCACAGAGTAACATATAACATATATTGTCACCATGGCGACACATTCTTTCTGCTGACATCACCTGAGCAAACTATCTCATTGATGATGTGTTTAAGTTTAGAAAAAAGGACATGTGGCCATGATTCGGGGCTCTTCTGCTTCAGAACGTTGTCCGTGTTGTTTCGTAGTTGGAGCCTCAGCACTGAGACTTGTAATCGTTTCTCTGCTGTATTTAGATTAAAGTGTTAAAGTCTACCATTGAATTTGAGTCATCCTTAGAGGGTGTTTTATTTTGATCAACTGCTTAGAGGAAGTAAAAAGACCTGCGGAGCTATCATGATCGAGTACCGTTGGGTGTACCAAAATGAACATCTACCTTTTTAACATTAAGTAATGGCTTTTTTCTGGCCACTCTTCCATAAAGCCCAGCTCTAGGCAATATACAGCTTATTGTGATCCTATGGATAGATCCTCCAGTCTCTGCCGTGGAACTCTACAATTTCAGGGATACATTTGGTCTCTGTGCTGCCTCTCTAATTAATGTCCTCTTTTCTGTGAGCTTTGGTGTGCACCCTTCATTAATTATGTGAATTTTGAAGGTAACAAAGGAGGTAGATAAACATACACGTGACAATTTTCTGTTTCTTGTTTATTTTATTTATGTTTGAATGAGTGTAGCACATATCTGTGTGCTGTTGGTGTACAAGTGTGTCTTTCTCACCTCATCCTTGTTTAGTGTGACGATTATCAGGAGGAACATAGAGAGGAGCAGACTTCCTGAAGCAGATGCCACATTGTATTTCTTTACCAGTGTAGTAATCAGATCTGTCTTGTCTTTTGTTACCTGTCCTTCCTGGTGCTCATGCCAACCCTTGCTTTCCTGGTTTACAGAAACCAGTTCCCACTTGTGCTCCACTGCCTCACTCTTTAGCTCTCTGGAGAAAACCCCTCGAGCTTTCTTCTGTGAATCTCACTGCTCCTCAGACCGTTCTCCTGATCACAGCTGCTGGGATCCTTCTGCAGCTTATCACAAACTCACCTATCCTCCAAAGTTCTCCACTCCTCTGACTCCTGGAAGAAAGAACAAGAGACAACATTAGAAACTTAGACTGAGATTCCATGGATTTTCTCCTCTCCTCTTGGATCTCTTCCCTAATCAGCAACATTAAAAACTCTTCTGCAACTTAACTGTTCATCATCCAACTTCCATTCCTGCAAAATAATAATAACCTGCCTCTCCTCCTCAGTGCCAGCCCTGAACCTTGCAGAAAATTCAGAAGATTCATTATTCTTTACACTGTCTTCAGTAAACCTCTCAACCTTTCATTTTGTTTCTGTAATTGTTGCCTGCACAGCAGTCCAATCTATAACGGACATGACAATTAGCTGCTTTAAGCTCTGGGTGACAATAACACAAAAATGAAAAGAATGAGATAAACTGGGTATGTAGAGGAAAAAGGGCTGATAAAAATGTGTTCAAATCTAAAAGTTAAAAAGTTTGAAGTAAAGATGGCAGCAGCTAATAGGGAAAATATCCTAAGTTCTGACATCAGTAAGGCATTTTATCCACAAAACACCAACTCAATGGATGTTTCTCTGTTTTGGACCATTTTCTGTAAACTTGAGAGTTGGCTGTAGGGGAAAATCCCACAGGATCAACAGTTTGTGAAACATGCAGACCAGCCATTTTAGCCCCAACAATCAATTAATAATCACTTAACAATTAACAATCACTTAAATCTTCCTACTTGCCCATTCTCATACTTGCTTTGAACTTCAGCAAGTTATCTTCAACATGTCTAGACACTGAAAAGCATTGAGTTTTGCTCCTCCTAATAAAGGTATTGGTGGTCCCCAGCAAGAGTGGCCCCCACTTTGAGCGCTGTCTAGAGGCAGACCTGGACAACAGAACTTTATATAGGATTATAAAATTGCCATACTACACCACATATTGATTAAAAAAGTACAAGTTTATATAATAAATATTGTTTACTTCAATTGTATAAGACAGCCATTTTTAAGGTTAGCCCACATCACTTTTCCAGATGTGATTAAATTGATTATTTTCATCAACATTATTGCAAAGGAAATAACTTTGACAGATTTCCAAAGCGAAAACTGTATTGCAGATTAAGGCTCTTAAGAGAGAATTATAAAGCATTTTACACATAGAACAGGTGTTGTTAACTGAAAATGGAGGTAACAACTTTCAATGTGTCCATAAAAGTCAACAAATGTTCTCTTGTAAAACCCTTTACTCATAATGGGTTCTGCTTCTGATGATTTGTTCATGTTTCAACAGGAAAGATATTACTTTATGCATGTTTCTATAAAGAGCAAGATTATTGACCTGGAAAGACCAACAAATCCTTCAAGGAGTTGCTTTGTGTGGTAGTGTGTTTTTTCAGAGTCTTACTCTAAGTTATCATCGTTGGATTTCTTTCTCCCTGATTTTGATAAGGGAGACGAGGAAAAAAGGGGAGTTTTGTGTATAAACACAGCGAAGGAGACAGGAGGAGAGAGGGAGTAAAAGCCACACAAACTACAAATTCAACTCATGTAACCTCTCAGCCTGCAAAAGGAAGTTAAGAGCTTCTCTGGGATTCTTTGCCTGGAGCTCTGGTAATCATTTAATGTTGCTTGATGTCTTTTAAGTACTTATCTTCCTACTCCTGATCATTTCGGGAATAAACGGCCAATCAGATAAACAGTGGATCCCTGCAGAGCTCGGGGCTGAGATGGCAGCCAGCTTCATGGTGCAGCTTTACAGCTCAGCAACTCCCATTTCCTAGTGTGATACAGCTGTGCTTAATGAGAGAGCCCCACATTTAAACAGCCCTCCTGATGAAGATGCCTCTCCACCTCGCTCCTGTTTATCTCCAACTCGGTCATTAGCTGGGATGGCTTTGCTAATGATGAGTAGTTTACAATATGTCGCTCCAGCATAATCGGCCTCCTGTCATCATCCCGTGACAGAAAGCAACCCACCCAGTTGCAGCCTGTAGCTCTTTTATTCTCGGACCATCTGAAAGGCAGCAGATTGAGAGAGTCTCACAATGATTAAAAGGGGGCATGCAGACATGCTTTACTGAAAAAGATCAGAAGATGAGTGCATCAAATAACATGCCATTTGATGGAAGGTAAAGTGCTAATCAGTTTAATCCACCTTTACTATCACAATGACATTATAGAGATTGAAATGTTGTTATTACTGTCCCAGAGCAGCAACATGGCTGCTGTAGGTTCCACACAGCAATGCCCTACAAAAATATTTTTACCCCTTAAACTTTCTTATGCTTATTGTTGCATGTTGCTGTCATGTTTTATGTGATAGACCAGTGCAAAGCTGTACATAATTGTGAAGTAAAACAGAAGGATTCATAATTTTCCAAATTTCTAAAAAGATAAATCTGCAAAGTGAGGTCTTGATCAGATTTACACATCTAAGGATGGACATTTTTACCCTTTCTCTGTGAAAATTAGCATCTATAAACAGCAATTTCCAAGTAACTAACATTCATATTTAGAGCTGGCTGTAATTTTTGAGTTGTTGCTCTCTAGAAGTCTTGATGATCTCATGTACATCAAATACAACCCTGGATGGCAAGGGTTGAGAGGCACCTCACACTATCACTATGATATCACAGAGAAAATGGAGATTTCTAACACTGGTATAAGTTTTCCGTAATAGCAGATGTGACTGCTGTTAGTTCTACTTGTGAGTACATGAGTGAAATGAGGTAAAGCGCCCAAAACACATTAAAAGTAATAGAGCTTAAAGGTGTAATGAAAGAGGGGAATTGTGAAACACGGAGGTGGAGTTGGGAGAAATGTGAGCGGGGAAAAAAAGAGATATGGTTATTTAATTTATATGAGAAGTGGGAGAGAGTGGCAGTGATACATGGGTTTGTTAGTCAATTGATAAAGCAGAGGAAATTTCTAAAAAACATTCATCACCGCGAGATATGGCCACCATATATCACCTATTTGCAAACAACGTGGGCTAATATTTATTCCTGGGAGGGACAGAATGACCCTCTATCTCTCACTCTCTAATACACACACACACACACACACACACACACACACACACACACACACACAATCATTCCACCATAACCTAATTATGCGTAGAGAATAGAGCTTAATTGCAAAAATAAAATTCCCTCCCAAAAGAACAACAAAGAATACATGTTAGTCTATATTGCAAAAAGGACTGCTTTTGTGCTACTGTTGTTTAGCTATTCTCCCTTTAAACGTGGACGCATATTTCCCTTTATACAATCTGTGAGAGCGGCAGCAGCGGCAGTAATATGGTGTCTGGCAGAGGAGGCCTAGATAAACAAAGTGAAGATGAATCTGGTGCCGCTGCGTGGATAGTTGAATGTATTCATCGTGGCCTATATGTCTGGATGAGAGTGTTTGTGGATATGCATCATGCATATAATCTAAAAAGAGCACACCCTTGTAATAAACATCCTGTGTGTAATATATTGGATGTTGAATGCTCCTGATACATTGCTGCAGGTGGAATCTTTCATCTCCCCGTCTGCTGCTGTGTCAGGGAGACTTTTAAATTGTCGGGCAGAAATTGAATTATTTAATCCTGTGAGATTGATCATTAGTTAAAACAACCAATAAACTCCTGCTTTTCATCACCACCCCTCCAATACTCCCTTAAGACACAAAGCCCAAAACAGATGGAGGGTGAGAGAGAAAGTTCACGTTTCATTCACAAAAAAGTGCATCAACAAACAAACAAACAAATGTGTAAATGAACATGGCTGCTGTGTGGGATGGGTGTTGGTTGTGTGTGTGTGTGTTTGTGTGTGTGCCGGGGATGTATTGGGGCCGTCTTTGTTGAGACTCATAGCCCAGATGGATGACTTGTACAGGGGATTGTATTTATTTTGCGGCGAGGCGACATCGGGAGATTTGTTATTCCCTGGCGTTGCCGAGTTTTTCACATTGCTCCACATCCCTGGGACCATATTTCATCCCCACACCCCCAGTCCCCAAACAGATTTATTTACAGGCTCTCTTCCTGTTCATATAAACCCCCTTCCAGCTCAGGAATACATGCAGTTTCACACACACACACACACACACACACAGTACTCTCATGCGTATAAACAGAGATGCTCAAACACTGAGAAACCACAGATATAAAAGGTATACACGCACGATGCATATGACCAAATGCACATGCATTTATTTTCACCGCTGCGCTGAACTACTCTCATTTTTTGTGCTTCCAATGAGGCTGGTTCAAGTGTTTTCTGTTTAACTAGCCCATTTAACTTTACAGTCCTGTCTTGATGGGACTCCAATCGCTCTTGCTTTTACTAAAGACAAAAGACAACAAGGAAACAAATAAGCTAGAGGGAAAGAATCGGTCCTTTCTCATTTTTGTAAATATATGAAGTTATAAGCGCAAAAACAATTTGGCTGATATCGCCTTTGATAAATGCACCTACTTTACATGACTTGTTCGCTTTGGGGTGAACAACTCAAGTAAAACATACACTGCTTAACCTCACCGTCCACTTTATTGGGTACATGTTGCGATAACAGGGGTACACCAGGGAGGGACCTCTGTTTTCCTTCAGAGCTGCCTTAAATTATTTTGTCGTAGATTTAGTATGTTTTTCTCTTAGGTTTTTGTCCATGCTGACATGACTTCATCATACAGTTTCTGTTGTCCGAAGCACATCCATTATATGAAGCTCCCCATTCCACATCCCAGTGGTGCTGTATTGAGAACTGATAACAGTGAAGACCACTGGAGCACAGAGAACTCAATGTCATGTTCAAGAAACCACCTAGAGTTTATTTAGTCTTCCTGAAATGATGCTTTATCCCAGAATGTCACCATCAGAACATGGGATATGTTGATGTCTCCATTCAGATGGACAGGCTTAAAAAGGCTTTGGTGTTCAAATTATTCTCAATTGGCAATAAGGGGCCCAAAGTCTGCCAGGAAAATATCCCCCATATTATTACTACAAGGCAGGACGGAACCTGCCTTGTAGTAATAATTTGGAAGCTTTCATGTTATTTACATCAAATTCTTTCCCTACCATCTGAATATTGCAGATGGTGTCAAGACACATTGGATAATTTATTCTTTTTTTATCTGCAAATTTTAGTAACTGCTCTTAACTGATAGGAGTGGCATATAACTTGGTCTTCTTCTGTTGTAGCTCGTCTGCTTCAAGCTTTGGCATGTTGTGCATTCGAGATGCCATTCTGCATACCTTGGATTGAGTTATACCAACAACCATGCCTCATTCAAGGTTACTGAAAACCCTTTTCTCTCCATTCATTTATTTTCAATTCATCTGAACTTCAGAAATTTGTTTCCACCATGTCTAGATGCCTAATTGAATTGATTACATCTGATTGGTTTATTTGCTATTTGTGCTAACAAGCAAATAAACACGTGTACATAATAAAGTGGTGAGTCTGTTTATTTCCTCTGTCCATTCTTCCCCTGACATGTCTGCCAACCTTAACTAACAGGCACTTGACACCTGTCCATTTAAACAGCCATCAAAACACAGGGTATAAACTGGACTGTGGCAATCCAACATGGAGACACAAAAGACATAACTACACAACTATTACACATATTTTTAAACACATATGATTAATTAATTTGAATTCAGTTTAATCCATTTCAATTCAGTTAAGTTTAATAGATTTCAATTTTGATTAAATTTAATTAATGTCAAGTCAATTCAGTTGATCTCGTTTTCATTATCCACTCTTTTACAGTGGATAATGATGCACACTTATTCTTGTTCTGGGGTTTGTTTTAAATTATCACACCAAAATACTTAATGTTTTTCACTTCCTAAATGGTAAAAAAAATCACCTGACATTCATATGATGGTTATACTTGTAAATACAGTAGTTGTTTGAACAGATTAATGAGGCACCTTCAGGTATCTGGCACTAAATTAACCAGATATGTGGAGATCTGATGCTTTTTGGGCTAATTTGCTTTGATATTCCCCTGATGTCTCACAAGAAAAAAAAGTGTGTTTGATGTGTTGCCTTAAAATACATTGACAAGTATGTCTCCATTTAACGCAATTGTTCTGAAATCAGAAGTTTATAAAGCCGTGATGTATTCACCTGCGCTTTTCCACAAATTTCAACACTTGCAGATTGCATGTTTTCTTTCTCAAAAGTAAAATGTATTCAAAGCGAAACTATCTCTCCCACCTCCACCCCCCTTCAAGTGAACCTGGAGGTTCAGGATCCTAATAAAGAGTGGAGGATGTAATGAAATGCCAGGCGTTCTGCTTAAAAATGAATAACCCAAAGGAAACACGTATGGGAGTGTGTGTGTCTGCACAGGAAGGTGGAGGATGTGTTAGGGGTTTCTTGGCCCTGGGTCTCTCCCTATCCGTGTGAGTAATGATTCAGACTGCCAGCGTGGTGTTGTTGTCCCATCTATAACCATTTACACAGAGCCGCACATACAAACAAACACACACACGCAGAACATTAATCAGGCAGGAAACAGGGCAGGTGGATGGACACAGCGGCTGGCAGGGTTCATCCATCCAGTCTTAAAACAGACATGCTGTAAACACACTGGGAGTGTAAGGCAGCCTCACTGATAGTACTGCAGAAAAATATATAATTTTATTTTTTTAAAAGAACAAACAATGCCTTTCCCAGCAGAACATGTCCTTTATTATAAATTTAAAATCACAATAAAATCTGCATTATTCATCAAGAACAATCTAAGAACAATTTATTTCACTCTGAAAGTGTTTTTTTCCTTTTATGTTTTGAGTTATATTAGACAGGTGCATGGTTTGTGTTATTTACTGTAGACCAAATCCTTGCATTAGCTGCAGCTACCCTTAGCAGTTCAATAGAAACCTTGTTTTTTATACTATACGTGACTAAATGTGCTAAAACATTCTTTTTATAATATATTAGGATCGAGAATCAGAAAGTGCTCCTAAACATAAAGTGATCTGCAAAAGTATTGTCCCTTTTAACGATTTGATATTTTATCACAGTACAAAGACAAAGTCAAAGTTTAATGCATGTTTTTATTAGGATTGACTCACTGTAGTGAACCTCTGTGAGGAAAAAGCCAAAAGAAAAAGTGATTTGAAAAGTGAACGAAACATGGTTTTCAAAATCTTTCATAAATTAAATATGAAAAGTGTAGCATTGTTTTTAACCTGTTAACTTTATGTGTGAGTCCTTTTAGCTGCTTCCTTATTTAGGGGTCACTACAGCAAGTCATTACAACTTGCAGACAGACTTGGCAGATTTTTTTACAAGATGCAAAGATTGATACAGCTCTTCCGTATCAAAGATGTGGACCAGAGCTACAATGGAAGGGTTTACATCAAAACCTGTTTGTGTCAGAACAGACCAACAGACCTAAATTCAGTTGAGGAATGGCAAAAAGAGTCTGTAAATGTACAAAGCTAGTAGAGTCATATGTGGTTCTACATATTATTCCCTCAGTGAGGCTGAATACAAATTCAGGCCTCGTTTTCCAGTTTTTTACGTGTAATCAGTTCTGATAAACCTATTCCTTTTCTTTTCACAATAAGGAGCTACTTACAAATAATATATATAAAATATCTAGAACTTTGTGGTAGTACTGGGACAATATGCAAGTAGGTACATTCACAACAATGTGTAGTTAAGGGAGGGCGTCACCTGAATAAAGCGAAACACATGATTGTATGAGCGCTATGCACGTATGTTTTATTCAAAATCTCCTTGGGTGAAGCTTAAGTCTTTAACACCTAAGCTTCAAAATGTCCATCTGTGCCCATATTTACAGAGAATCCTAAGAATAAAAGTAGCTCTATGTGACGTCACTTTAGGAAAAGAATTAGAATTTCAAAATTTTTACTCCAGTAAGATAAAAGTTATTCACAAATCATCTTAGTCCCTAAATGAAAAAAAATGTTAGGAGTAGTGAGGAGAACTTTTAGTGAGCCTAAGAGTGTCGTAAGCAGGGAAGATGGCAGAAACGGAGAGAGGTGTTCGGCTGATCCATCACCTAAACAGTGGAGGAAATGAGCAAATAAACTTATTTAGCAATCCTACAACTATTAATATGTAGATCAAATAGACTTCATCTCCATAGGAGGAATTAATTAGTTTCAATGGCCCGACAGGTTAAAGCTGCAGTTCTTGTAACGTAATTTTAATGAGGCTAAAAAAAAATAATAGGAAAAAAGGGAATAACCATGAATAAAATATGGAGAAATTTACAAAGAATATATAACAGAGGAATTTTTATATTATTACATATATATTATGTATATATATTACAGAAAATGCTCTTAATAATACAATTTTAGAAGAATTGGAAAAGTTGCAGAAAAATACATACAAAAATACATGCTCTAGACATGATAAAAGAGGTGAGTATTTTCTGTATTGTACTTGGTAATGCCAGTAGCCTAAATGGTCATCTAGAAGTTGTTTTTTGTGATGCCACCACCTTTCTGGCTTTTGATTTGTGCACGGAGCACTTCTCACTTCCCAGGCTGATGCCTAAAAGGCAGAGAAAAAGACTTGCAGAGAGAAAGATGCATCGATATATCAGACATGTCCATTCAGAGCGGTTAATTTCTCTCCATTGATCACTAGGAACACATTGTGTGTGTGTTTTTCCTTTTTTGTACCAATCAAAATTCTTGATCAACCAATCAAAACTCTTAAAAGATAGCATCACACCTAGCAACGGGTTCAACAACACCTCCTCACTAAGATAAACATTTCTGTAATTGCCGTACTCAGAGTCGCTCTCAGCAACTATCTGGATCAATCTTAAGCTAAAACTCCTAGGTAGGAATTTTCAGGTTAAGATAGAAGCTCTCTGAGAGGACTCAGATAATCTTTGTGAATACGGGCACTGGTTTTTTTTTTACTGCGCTATAGCCCTCCCTCCCACGCTCCCACTCCACAGTGGAGCTTGCTGTGCTGCTCCAATATTTACCTGTCTTTGTTTTCTCAGAAGGAGTCACTCCAGAAATTGTCCGTTTTTCTGTAAAGCAGGTTGTTTCTCCACCATTTCTCCACACAGCTGCAGCCCACCGGCAGTCTTGAGCTTGAATGATGGTAGCACTGTGAGGGAGAGGGGTGTGAGCAGTGCGTACAAAAGAGTAGCCTGAAAGTAGCCTGGCCAGACTGACTTTACGCTGTATACACTGCATATCACTCTGGAAAGGAGCTGGTAGAGCACGATTTCAAAGGCGGGACTGACAGGGTCAGCATCAACAGGTTTGAACCAATCAGATAACTACGGATGTGACGCAAGAAACTCCAAGCTCAGTTTTTGTCATTTGTAGTCCGTGAATCATGTCATGCCATCGAACAAACTCTGCAGTAAATTATTTTTTTGCCACTTTTTGTCTAATAAAATCTGAGTGTACATGGCGTGCTCACATGTACTTTTCCAAGGCACCAAGCAACAAAAATCTCCATACCTATCTTGACTGTTATGGTTACAGAAAACGTTGCTGGATTATGAGTGGCATATTGTAAAATCCCACCTCCCATGTTGTGATTGGTTCAGAGAGAATGGTGTCTTGCCAGGCTCCATACTCTGACTTACACAGGGCATAAATTAGTCTGGCTGGCCAGGCTAGATTAAGTGTGCATGTGTCTCCATTGACAGCTGGCGCCTATCTCCAGCTGCCAATGGGCGAGAGGCGGGGTACACCCTGGACTGGTCGCCAGTCTGTCGCAGGGCAACACAGAGACAAACAGGATAAACAACCATTTATGCACACACTCACACCTAAGGACAATTTAGAGAAGCCAATTAACCTTACAGTCATGTTTTTGGACCGTGGGAGGAAGCCGGAGTACCCGGAGAGAACCCACGCATGAACAGGGAGAACATGCAAACTCCATGTAGAAAGACCCAGGGTTGGATTTGAACCCAGAACCTTCTTGCTGCAAGGCAACAGTACTCCACTGTGCAGCCCCTCTAATGACACGTGGAGCTTAATTGGGATTTCAGTCTGAAGAAACTCTATTGCCTACCTCCCATCCAATCAGAGCCTTCGTCGCAAGCCTATCAGCTTTGAACTGCTCCTCCTCGAAGCCAATCAGCATCCTGGGTTCATCTTAAAAGAACTCCACATCCTCGTCTCGGCTTTCTGCACAGCGGGCAAGCGGTGGCTGCGCCGTGTCTGGTTTGGACTCTGATGACTGGATTGAACCCACTTCCATCCCCTTCTCCACCATCGTAGCAAGCTCCACCTGGCTTTCCTCTGGTCCTCCTTCAACCTCGTCCCTATCAGAGTGTAATTCCTCCCGGACTCTTACGGAATTCCCTGTCACTCCTTAAAACGGTCCGGCAGAAGACCGCCATGTTGAGCCTGGTTCTGCCAGAGGTTTCTTCCCAAAGGGGAGTTTTTTCCTCTCTACAGTCGCTTCATGCTTGCTCATCATGGACAGTTCATGCAAACCTGTGTTTATCAAGTTGGACATCTAGCTCAAACAGATCATCATATGGACTGAACAAACCTTCGTTTATCTCCACTCCACCACCGGTTTCAGGCATGTGGGGAAACATCCCTATTCGCATACACCTGCTTATGCATATTGAAGTATAATTCAGCGTGAATGTTTCCTGCCGAGGTCTGAGCGCCAGTCTTAAAATATTGTATCAATAAAATTCTTCTAATAGCCTTTTCTATTCGTGTGAGTTTTTCAGATTGAAATACACATTAAATGGTTGTAGGCCTTGCTAGATAACACAAATGGATAGACTTAACCTCCTACTTTGCTACATATATTTAAATCCGTACATAATATAAACTGACACCATTTTATATGTAATTATGAAACATCAACCTCATGACGGCAGAATGCAGTACATTAATTTTCATCTAGTTTTGCAACTGCCAAAAGTCAGGAAAAAGAGGGAAAACAGAAAACAAAGGGCAACCAGGGCCAATTCAATGAATCAATTAGTTTTTGTGCGGACGAAGCGGCTAAACTTTTGAACCCCCCACTTACATTCTGCAGATGCACCCCTCTTAAAAAAAATTGGAAAAGTTCAATGGGTATGAATACTTTTGCACAACGCTGCATGCTCCATCATAGTTAATGTGATTAGGTTCATGATTCTGAGGCCTCTGTGTATAAACAGCCTATTCTAAACATTAAAGGGTTGAGGGACAGTTAAGCATGTTGAAAAACTCTGGTTTAATTTGTGACAGCATGATTTGTTTTGGAAAATTAAAAAGTTATTACACAATCAGTTTTCCACTCACTAATTGAAAAAAAAAATAATGCTCATCTGGAAAGGGATAAAAAGGCAATGTCTCTGAGCTGGTGCAAGTATTACAACACTGAAACACACTTTCCTATCATTTTAAGTCCTTCTTACCGGTTTTCATGAAAGGAAAATTCTTCAAATAAAAGTACATAAAGGGCAATCAACCACAGAGTAAAGCCGTTCATGATAATAATCCACCAGAAAGTCTAAATCAATGTAATTGTCATTTACTCAAACCATAGATTTGTATTTCATGTCTATTCATCCATCGTCGATACCTGCTTATCCGAGCAGCGTTGTGGGCTGGTGCCTGTCTCCAGCAGTCATTAGGCGAGAGGCAGGGTACACTCTGGACAGATCGCCACTGTATTTCATGCCCATCCCAATAACAGAGCCTAGAACAGACAAAAGAAACAATCATGGCAACCTGAAACATTTTAAATGCATATAACATTTTATCCCGATGTGAAACATCTCTTGAAGAAAAAACTGTAAAGATCTACTGTGCAAACGCAAAGTATTTCAACTTTGACGTTCTGATCCATTGGCCTGTCTTTGTGCAAACAGTTGAGCCAGTAAATAAAACTACCATTACATTACGTGATGGAAGTAAATGTGCGCCGCTCATAAATAGTGCTTGTCCTGTGGGTTTAAAGTAGGTTGGGGTGTGGTCCAGCGGTCAGGGAAATGGCCAGATGACCTGAGCGCTGCTGAGTCATGTCCCAGGTGAGGGATAGAGCTGCTTCCACTGAGCTCCGGGATGTGCACTTAACCTGCAGTAATTACTGGAAACTACCCTGAGAACATGACAACATGGAAGTTGTGGAAGTGGCTCTAGGATTTCAAATTACACTGAGCCTCTTGAGGGACAGTGCGGGGAAGCCTGCTGGTGCAGTAATGTGGATTGTTGATCTGGTTTCTGAAAGTCCTCCGGATTTTTGAGACAGTGTCCCGTCAGTTTTAACCAATTACTAAAAGAGCTATTTATCCTTAAATAAAGGTCCACTTTGGGATAAAATATGACAGGTTAGGTAAAAAAATACCACAGTTGTATGGATAATAACACCCCTCCCCAAAAAAAAACACACACAGATGACTACTTAAAACTGATAGGCAATAAAAAGGAGGAGGAGGAAGCGGGAAATTAGAAGGCAGGGAGAACAGAGGAAACGACAGGTTGGAGGAAAAAGAAGAGAAGAGGTAGGGAAAAAGAAAAAAGGTGGCAAAAGAAAGAGACAGAGAGAAGGACCCTGTGAATGAAACTCAAATAGCTGCTAAAAATCATTAATCTTGTGGGGATCTGTGTCAGCGAACGGCGGCGACACAAAGAGCTCTCGGAGCAGCAAGGAGAGCAGCTCAGTGACCCGAACCCAATTGGCTGAGAAAGGCCCACCAGGCTTTAATAGACTTTTGCTGATCCTACACTTGTTTGCTGGGAGCCACAATGAGGCGATTGCAGGGGCTGACAGAGGCCTGCAGGCCTGGGGGCTCCCCTCCTGGCCCATGATAAATGACCCGGGGTGGGCAGGGCCAGGGCCAGAGGAGAAGGGTGAGGGAGACGAGAGGCGAGGAGGTCATCAAGAAAGGAGACTGAACGCAGAAGGAACGAAGGAAAATGAAGGCGAAACAGAAGACTGATTAAAAGATTGTGTGTGAATGTACTGATAAAACAAACTATTTGAATTTAGCCAACAAAACTGGTGTAGCAGTCTGCATGAATGTTTTGTGGTTCGTAAGTTAACAGCTGAACACTTAAATCAATTAATTAAATTCTAACCAATAAAAAATTTACTTAACTGTATTTTAAGATTATTTTACATTCATTATTTCACAAGATTTCAGAAAATGAATAGGTCAGGTTGGAACTGTTTCAAATTGACTTAAACTTTGGAAACAACAGGCAGTATTTTCCAATGTATATTTCACCAGTCAGATGGACAACCAAAACATCTGCACAATCAGCAGTTCATAAACTACAGAATAAGAGTGTGCATATACAATGTCTCAATTAATAATCTTCCTTTTTAATATACATTTAATTGTATCAGACTAATATCAAATAAACTTCCTTAATAAGGATGTCCTTCCACAGTTGCAGTCGTTAGTGGAAATTTTGTTTTATGGATCTTGCTTTCAGGAAATGATCTGGTTTGTCCTCCATACTAAGGGGAAAAACAGAACTGGTTTGAGATGAATGCATGAAATATAACTGAACAAGCAACTATTTGTATCTATTCCATCGACATGGCACATTATGCACATGGCAACACACCTCTTAATTTTGACCTTTTACTTGCAATAACTCATTGCTGTGGCACCCACTTCAGCTGGCCGGCTGGAATTTATGAGTTGGCCAAAATGAACCCCTAATTTAAAAAGCAGTCTCTAAATAATAAGCAGTTTTCTCAAAAATAAGGAATGTTTTTTTTTTCTGACCTTCCGCTTCTGATTGACTACTCTGTCCCTCATAATTACTTTTCTCCCATCTAAGAGGCTGGCCCTGACCCAGTCCTGGGACCTGATCAACCTTTACTGACTGCAGCTGCGATAATAAAAAAAAAATTTGGGTGCTACGTCACGCAGTCTATATATAATTGGAGCTCTTTATGACTCCATTTTTGTTTTCACGTCTTGTACATAATTTTTTAGGCCTTGAATAACTTTTTCTACGCATATCAATCAATTAAGATTCCAAAGTAAACAACCTAGACTTCCAAAAAGTGCCACAGAGTACAGCCGGTGGCCTCTTGGCCGGCAGCTGTTTGTAAAAGGAGATACACGATCATGAATGTGGGTTTGGAATTTCTGACAAAAGCCAAGCAGGTTCCCTAAAGAAAGGTGAACAACAGCATGTGCTGGACCAAAAGTAAGGCACCTTTCACAATCCCATTGCTGGTGGCCCATTACCGAAAATGGAAATGCTGTATTATGCCAGTGATTCTAAAATTTTTTTTTTTTTGCATCCCCCCCCCCCCCCCCCCCAACACCACCACCACCACCACCACTCTCTGATTCTCTCTTCGATTAAACTGATCTGGAAACTCAGGATTATACCGCATATTTATGGCTTCTGGGAGGCCAATAGCCTTTTGAAAACGTCTGCATGGCTATAGCTTCTGCATGAGCAGCTTTATTCCAGCGTTCACAGCAGACAGTGAGAACAAAGTAACTTCAGTCATAAACATTAATGCGTCGCACGCTTGACAGCAAAGAAGTATCTTCAGATATTGCGCAGAGCCATTTGAAGCCTATTAAATCTCTCTCTTTACTTTTAGCTTAATAACATCCAGGTGCTGTATGAGCTCTGCTGTGGATGACGCACATTTTCCAGAATATTCATTGAACCCGTCTTTAATGTAACCCGCAGATATGGCGTGACAGATTCATGAACAGAAAATGTCCACAAATGGTGACATGTCACAGGGATTTGGGGGAGAAAATGGAAGAGCTGGGTCAATTTCTTTAAGGATAACATGAAAACGTGAGTAAATATCAACTCTAATTAGCTTTTCAGTATGTTATACGTTTCTTTTCAGTTTCAGAAGGCAATCGTTGGCCTAGAGAAACACAGATATAAATTGTGGTTATGACCGAGGATAGGGCCTTTAATTATGTTAAGCCTGCACTCTGATATTTGGTTCTTGTGGCGTCGCCTGCATTCTGTGGCCACACTGTGCCAATTCATAACAAAACCTAATATCATGCACAAGCCTGTGCAGAGAGCCAACTGGAGGGAAGCCAAACTATCATACATATCATTGCAATTTACATTAATGAAATGACCACGGCAAAAGACAGATTTATTGTCCCTTTTCTTCTGGGATTAAGCCAGTACAGTGCACACTGACATTTATTTGTTGTTATATTTACTACATGCCAATCAGGGACATCTAATCTAAGAAAAGGGCCTACAATTATGCCCTGGCCTCCCAATCAACTTTATATATTCTCTGCGCCTGCTTGCCATTTCAAGACTAAAATATAAAAAATAAATAAATAAAAAAACACCCGTCTTAGAAGCTGGAGTCAAAACGCATCATGTCACTGAGCACATCAAAATTCCCGCACTAAGTGGGAGCGCCACAAGAGGCGCCCTGCCACAAGAAATAAGACCCATTTGTTCCTTGCAAACAGATGCTCTTACCGACTGAATGGCGAGAGTGGGACTGATGCAATCCATGCAAAGAAATCCAAGAGTCAAGCAAAGGCCTGTGCACAAGAAACACGTCAGAAAGGTGATGATTTAAAGATGATGGATAAGGTGCGCCTTTTTACTGGACAAGAAAACGTTTCTTGAAATCTTACCTTTATCACGATTTTACCCTCTCCCCCATCCATGCTGTAGATGTTTACTTTCAACAGAGGCTCTGCCTGTCTACGGCGCATCTTAATAATATATGCTTTAACAGATAATCGATCAGCGCGGAGTCTCTTGAAGCAACTCAGTTTGTAAATGGACAATGCAGTGGATTGATGCTCAATCCTGTAACTGTTATTTTTAGAAAAAAAGAAATAGGCGCTTAAGGACATGTTAACGCTTTTCAAAGAACTATCGTTAAATTCCTGTTGGCTAAACAAAAGCATTGATGTAGGCGTAACTATAAAATTATTTATCTATAAATAATTAAATTATCAGAAAGTAATGCGGGAAAAACTCATTCATTTACAATAAAACCAGCTGCAACCTACAGGATAAAATAAAACTATAGAGTTGGAGAAACACTTGAATCATAACTTTTCCATCTTAAAACACACACGTATTATTGAAAGAGTTCACTGTGCTTCGGGAGAGGGCTTCTGCTCCGCGCATCCCTCCACTCCCTCCTGCGTCAAAGCGCATCAAAGCTCCGCTTCTAAAGCAGCGGCGCTCCATCTCCATCACCATCTCTCATCCTCCCTTCTAACGGGCCTCACAGAGCGGCTACCATCCAACACCGTTTTGCTCTCCAACATTTCCAGGAACATTCAGGAGGAATACAGCTGAGTATCACTCCGGGGGAAAAAAATAATAATATAGGGGGAAGGAAAAAAAATCTTCCAAGTCTTGCCTCCACCAAAAAAAAAGTTAATTTAAAAATGTCCTTGTTAGAATATCCTTACAGAAAGTTTGAATTTAGATCCCTGAGATGCGGGTGCGCACGCTTGGATAAGTCCAGAAATAGCAGAAAAATGCTTCATATATGATGGCCAAACGTCTCCGTCCTATATTAGACCGGTTCAGACAGGCGGATCGAGGGCCTCCTGCGTGACTCCAGCGGGGCCCATTGTAGGTGTGAGCGGTGGGGAGCTCCGCAGCCTCTCTAGTCTCCGTGAGTCAACTGTTAAATGTAACATTTTAAAGGTGGATTTTATTTCTGTTATTCATTCCTAAAATCCGTAGGATGAGACTCTCATTAGAGGGCCGAATAAGCAAACATCAACACTTTTTTTCGCTGTCCATAAGCACACAGATCACTTAATAGATCATTAACCACCGATATGCTGCTGACATGGACGCTTTTTTACATCTCGTCTCTCCATTACAACTTGTGATTACTAAAGAGGGAGGGGGGGGAGAGCCGCCGGTAGGCCTGCCTGGGTCTATTAGACGGGGGGACTCGGGTTATATCGACGAGCATTATGACCTAATGAGGCTGCCGCTGGGTCGGCCTCGCAGGGAGAAGGTTTTCAGGGCGGCTCGACTCGGAAGGCACGGCACAACTCGCTGCGCTCTGGGCGCTTCTCAGGTTGGAGCTGCAAGCTGAAGCTCGCCTGCAGGTGGAGGGGAATTAGCAGAGGAACATTGGGGGATGCTTTTTTTTTATACTGCAATAAGGAAGAAAGAGAGAAAAATGCGGACTTGAGCCTGGCGATGATGACATCGATACTCTGTTAGTGAAATATTACAACAAGTGACTGTTAATGTTCCGAAGAATATAACTCAGGATGGTTTACAATTACTTCCTATTAAAAGCTAAAAATTATTGTTGAAACAGACTATTTAAACATTTTATTATTAATAATAATATTATTATTAATATTATTATTATTACGACTTTACAATTAAACTATTGCACTTGAACAAATACCTTTTACCTTTTAATATTGAGCTTTTTCTATTTTTATCGTTGAGTTCTGCTATTTTAGATTAGATTCAGATCAGTCTTGCCTCAAACAACAGCAACCCAAAACTTTATCGGGGTGACCGTGGAATCCTGTGCGCACGCAGAGCTCCATTGCTTCAGAGTGATTAAGAATTTAGGCTGAACAAATGAGTCTCCATTATCGGCTCTTATCTTTGGCAGCGTCTTCCTGCGCCCTGACTGATCAATAACCCCTGATCGCGGTCGTGCTCAGCCGTGAATATGGTCTGGAAACGAAATTATAATCCTATTGATCCTTTAAATTGGCTCATTTACTGACACTTTCTCCTTTCTTTGGCAAGGAAGCCAGACGTTTGCTCACATCTTGACGTTTTTTGTTTTTTTTTACTTCTTAACTGGACGGTATTTTTTAATCAAACCGTAAAAATATAGAAATAATTTTTAATAAAACCTCTGGTGTTGGCCAAGCAACCTGTTAAACAGTAAAAATGACGTGGAAAAACATATTTGATTGAGTTTCAACTGACATAGATGAATTGTTAGCAGTGTTAAAGGCAGGATGTGACCTTTAAAGGAAGGAATTAGCGCGGAGATAAAAAAAAACAGAGCGCAAAAAAAATAGAGATCTCCATCCTCAGCAACATATTTCCAAGCAACTTCGTCTGTCCTGGTGATGTCCACGCAGGGGCAGCCTTGAGCCTGTTTCCTTTGCTTTTAGTTTGATTCATCCCTCGTGTGAAAAACACAGGCCAAGCCAAAGAGCATTTTGAAGCAATACCACGCATTGTGGGGGAAAGTCTAAAAAAGCGGTTCAGCAAATATATTTGACGATAATGGCCATGTGGTTTTAGAAAGTTGGTTTGGAGAATCATTCAGAAACAAAATCATGTACTCTCAAGTATATCCGTATGTTGTTTTATTACAGAGGAAAATGTTTCCTAAAGCATTTTTTCCAGAACTCGAATTGCGTGCGTGCGTGTGTGCGTGTGTGTGCGTCAAAAGATGCGTCTTTAGCCTGTTTGAAGGGGAGCTTGGTCGGGATTTGGCATTGACGTTTCTTAATGTGTTTCGCACACTTCATGATCTTTGTTAGTGAGAAAGCAAACTTTCAACTTGTTGCGATGCTGAGATGACTGTGTGTGCACACAATTCTAAACGTTTCGATATGCGCGCACGCCGAAACATGGTTGAGGCAAATGTCTCATATGTAGCTGTACGTTTCTTTAGCAGTGACACAAGGACAACTGCGGCGGTTTCTCTCATGAGATTGAAAAAAAAAAAACAGTCCATTTTACGTGGACGTTTGGTTATGTGGTGCTGCAGTGTTCAGTCAGGGTTTTAAACAAAGCCTTTAACTTGCCTGGCACGAATCTGACTAAGATCTTAAACAGTGAAGAAGAGTAGACTCCATAAAGTGAAGGCATGTCTCTCTTCCTCTGTCCTCCCACCTTCTGCTTTTAGGGAAGTCGGTCAGCTGACTCTGGCTGTCAAGCCCGAACTGAGCGCCTCCTCCACCACCTCTCTTTCTCTATCTCGCTCTTTCCTGGGTTTTGCCCCCACCCCCACCTTATTTTTCAGCCTCTGCTTCTCTCTCCCATTGGATCGCCCATCGCCATAGATCCTGCCTTCCAGCGCGACGTCACAGTGCGCTAAAAGGATAAAGCGTCGGCTTGCTCCGAGCGCAGTCTGCTGGATACCAGAGAGTGGAGAGAGAGTGAGAGAGAGGCAAGCCTTTAAACCTCTGCGGTGCAGAGCTGGAAAAGCAGCTTCTCGGCGAAAAAAAAAGAAAGGAAAAACAGACGTCCTGTTTGCGTTGCTTCCTGGCTCCTTTTTTAATTTTCCTGGAGAAAAAAAGGGACTTTACCAAGAAGTAGCGACGTGGACTGGTGCCCGTCTCAGCGCGCAGCAAACCTGGTATTTCTTCTATTTATCTTGACATTTTTCTCTGTGAATACACTTCTGCTGAAAGGACTGAGTATTTTTTTTTACTTTTAAACCGAGGCAGCACTGTTTTCTACCTCTTCCTCGGTTTATGCCAGATTATTCCAGCAGAAGTAGGCTATATGACGCAAACAGCGTGCTGAGCATTAGTCTCAAAGTTTTTCTCCACAACTTTTTTTTTTCCTTTTTCTTTTTTCTCCCCACCAATCACACGGCGTTTCATGCTACAGCAAGTCGGCGCAGAGTTGTGGAGAGGCCAAAAGAACTATTGCATGAAACAAGAAAGAAGAGAAGAGACTTTGATTAATAAATCCGTGTTTGCGACGCTCGCCAGTACCTTTGCATATCTGCAAAAGAGTCGCGACAGCAACATGAGCGCAGAGTTGAGCATGGGCCCGGAGCTGCCCAGCAGCCCTCTGGCTCTGGAATATGTCAATGATTTTGACCTGATGAAGTTTGACGTGAAGAAGGAAGGCCTAGTCGGGCTGGATCGCAACGGGGTGCGCCAGTGTAACCGCCTCCAACCCCAGGGCTCCGTGTCATCCACCCCTATCAGCACGCCCTGCAGCTCGGTGCCCTCCTCGCCCAGCTTCAGTCCCACAGAGCAGAAGCACCACTTGGAGGAGCTCTACTGGATGCCGAACAACGGGTACCACCAACAGATAGACCCGCAGACGCTGAGTCTGACCCCGGAGGACGCCGTGGAGGCCCTGATTGGAGCCACGGCTCACGGTCACCCACAGGCGCCGCACGTCCAGCAGCAGTTGCAGCAGCAGCAGGGCGCTTTCGAGGGCTACAGGGGCCCCCACCACCACCACAGCCATCACGGCCACGGCCAGCAGCAGCATCACCACCCGTACGTCGGGAGCATCCCGCACCACGCCGAGGAGCTGTCCGGCCACCCGGGGGGACACAGCCACCCGCACAGCCAACACCACCACCACCACAGCCAGGACCCCGACAGCCCGTCCCCGGTCTCCCCGGAGTCCCACCAGCCGCTCCACCACCACCGCCACCATCACCACCATCACGCGCACGGCCACCTGAGCCAGACGGCCGGTCACCACGGCGCCGGGGGCGGAGGGCTCAACGTGGAGGACCGCTTCTCGGACGAGCAGCTGGTGTCCATGTCGGTGCGGGAGCTCAACAGACATCTGCGGGGCTTCACCAAGGACGAGGTGATCCGCCTCAAGCAGAAGCGGAGGACCCTGAAGAACCGCGGCTACGCGCAGTCGTGCAGGTTCAAGCGCGTGCAGCAGAAGCACGTGCTGGAGAACGAGAAGACGCAGCTGATGAACCAGGTGGAGCAGCTGAAGGCAGAGATCAACCGGCTGGCGCGGGAGAGGGACGCCTACAAACTCAAGTGCGAGAAGCTGACGGGGTCGGGGGCAGGGAGCGGCTTCCGCGAGGCCGGCTCGACCAGCGACAACCCCTCATCGCCAGAGTTTTTCATGTGAGTCGCCCCCCGCGCACACCGTCTCCCAGACAAACTCTCGCCCTCCCTCCAACCCCCTGCGCCCCCACACCTTGACTGACTCCTCGCGAACAGACAGTGATAATCCACACTTGCTGTTTGATTATTGCTAAATAACAGCGAAACTATATTCTTATTAGAAGAGTAACCCATCAAATAGCTATTATTCTCACCTATACCCATCTACGGATGCCTCCACGTGTCAACGGAGGCGCAACGAGCAAAGTAGAGTCCGATCAGTCGCCGCATCTTTTTGTAGATTATAGTTGCTTGTAGTGAAGAGACTCTTCGCGGGGGTGGAAGAGGAGGAAACTCCGATGAACATTCTTCTCCCCTGAGGCTGCAGCTTTTTCAGCTAACCAGTGAGCGTGAGACGTGGGAATCCAGGCAGGTTGTCTTGTCTTGACATATTTTGGTTTCTGCAAATTTCATGACACTGTTTGTGAAAACATAAAACAAGCAGGCCCGGCCTCACAGCATCACAGCCTGCAAGTTGTGCCCGAAATTTCTCCCCTCTCAAAAAAGAAGAAAAAAGAAAAACTAAAGTAAAAAAAGAAAAGAAAAATCGAACAAGCGTGACTCCACTTTATGCAAATTCAGCTCCTGTCTACCAGGGAAGGAGGGTGGCGGGGTGGGAAGGGGACGTGACATTTTATGCAACATCTCATTGATTTATTGCCTGCTTGGTTATATTCGAATATATATAGAAAGAAAAGAAAAAAATCTGCATTAAATATTAATCCTGCATGCTGGACATGTATGGTAATAATTTCTATTTTGTACTTTCATCTTCTCCTGTATATTCAGAGCATGTCGTTGATCTGCGCTTCTCCATTTATTCTTGTATTTCTGTTTTTTAAGAGAACACAGGACTGCCGGTGCAGTACCGTTTTGGTGAGGGAGGGTTTCACGATTTTCTTTTGGCTTGTAAATATTACGCAACTGCACAACAAGATAGAGGAGGCTGGATGAACTTCTTTTCTTTTGTGTGTGTTTTTTTTATTTCCCTTCATTTATTGTTTGATACGATTTATTTTCTATCATGTGTGGCGGGGTGGGTCGTAAATAAAGGAAAAGTGCATTTTTTTATCTAATTGCATTTAAATACACCAAACTGTGTGTCAAGTGCACTTTTGACGATGATTTAAAAAAGTTTTCATTTTGAATTTTGCCTAAACCTCCCTACAGGAAGACATACTATCATGTTATGCTGTAATATTAGGGGCCCAGTTTTAACAGTTTTGGTTTGATATTTTGGGAGCATGTTTGGCATATTGGCTTCTGAATCATTGTTAAACAAAAACAAATGATTCAATATTGTTGCTTTTTTTTGTTCATTTAAAATCTGTTTGAAATATGTTTTTTTTTCTGCATTGACGCATCAATTCATTCCGACGTGCAGCCACCTGTTGCTCTTTCTCACTGGGCCTAAGATTAATGCTTTGTACTTTACTTAGAAATTCTGCTTGCTAAAAGTTTTAAAGTAGAGCTAATATTTAGATAACACGTGTTTTGATACAAAGTTTAATGATCTATGTTTTCCTGATTTTTTTTCTGCCGGTCAGTAAAAAAAGGGGACTCAGGTTGTGCAAATTTTCAAAATGAAAACAATGTTTATGTTATGTAATACAGTTTTTCCCTATTTTTTTGTTTGTGTGTGTTTGTCTGTTTTTTTATTATTATTTGATGATTCTGGTTCTGCTGGCCAGATGCGTAGTTTATATAGGTCTTTATTTTAATGATTTAAATTAAAGTGTGTCAGATCATATCGATTGAGCATGGTGCTTGCATTGAGAACATGTTTGAAAAGTCATTGCATTTGAAAACAATCTTTTTGGTTTGTTGATTCAACTGTGTTGAAATCGAACTAAAACTGCAGCAGCAGCGGGATATTGTTTTGTTCTGTTTTTCACCGACTCCATGTATACCTACTTCAAGCGATGATGTGGGGGGAGGGGATCAATTTTCAATCCTGTTTATATATGAATAATGAGTAATACTTAAAAAAATGAACTGTTGCATTCAGGCTGGTTTCTGTTTTGTCCTTTTGTTGTTGTTTTTGGAAAAAATAAAGTTTCATATTTTGCTTATTAAAGTCATTGAAATGGCAATTATGATCTCAGACCTTTTTTTCCCCCCTTTCCCCCGCCAACAAACAAATTCACGCTGAATGCTGCAATAAATCCAACCAATAGTGAATTATAAAAGGAGCCTGGTGGTTTAGCTACTTTTCAGCATCCTCTAAAGTGTAATGTATCTTTACTTATAATTCATCTCCTGACTTGAAAGTGATGTGCAAACTTTGGCCCGAAGCCCGCTGGTCTGCAGGGATTAGATCACCGGGGTCTGGCATGTCCGCTGCTGCAGGGAGATTCCTTGCTCCGCCTGCATGCTGCTGACTCCTGCAGAAAGCCCGTCGTTGCAGGCGCGCTCGGTAAAAGGAGATCTTTGACCTTGCAACACATTGGAGAAAGGGAAGCAAACATCAGATTTACATTAAAGGAGTAAAATAGGTTTTACTTTCGCCGTGCATGGCTTCGAATACACTTTACAGGCTATATCCAGCTGCTTCTTGCACAATTTGGAGTTTTATTTTTAAGCTTCAGAGACGGACCCTATCGTGATGCGCCGAGCCAAACAGCTTCACAATAACCTGTCATGCATGCCTGCGGGTGTGATTTTCAATTATTTGTTGGTGGGTTTTTTTAGTCAGTGAGATTATTACAGACATGTCCCATTACATTCTTGCACGCAAACACGTGCGTACCAACAATCTTATTCATTTGTTTTAAAATAACACAGGTGCCACGTTAGAAATGAAAACCGTTCAATAATAATAATAAAAAAAAACACACACACACAACGCGCATGTCGCTCCTCAATCCGCATAACCCCGATAGTGTTACAGTTGAAGCAGGAGAAGCCAGGGAGTAAGTGTCGATCTGGTCCCGCTCTAGAGTTTCTGGTGTCAGAACATTATCTGCTCCGTGTCTGCACATTCTCAAGGACAAAAACTGCCAGGCAGAGAGTCGACCAATGAGACCGAAGCGCGGTGCGCCTAGTTTACTTTCTCCCTCTCTTCCCCCTGGACAGCCACCGCAGCCTGAGGGCAGGAGTGCAGCTGGGGTGAAGCAGCAGAGAGAGGCCCGGGCAGCGATAATAACCCAAAAAAAATAACAAAAACAAGCGATTTAAGGTGAGCCGGTTCAGATCGTTTTAAAGAGAGGCAGCGGCTAGGAGACTGGATGTATGGAAGAGGACGGGGAGGCGTGCGTTTCTGCAGCAGATTGAGGCGCTGTGGCTTAAAATGTCAACACAGGCAACATGTCTGCTGGGTGCAGAAAACGGGAATGTAATGTCACTATAAGCCCCACGCTGAGGTTTGAATCCGGTTTCTTTCTCGTGATAAAGTTTAGTTTTATGTTATGAATGATTTCACTTGTATTAGAGTAGTTGAGAAAACAGAGGAGTGCAGATCAGTCACCGGAGCTCTGCTCAGGTGCTGCAGGTGTACCTTAAAAAAATCGCCATTAAAAGGTCAGTTTATTTCAGTAAATCAGTTCATCAAGTGAAACTCACAAAATTAGCAGTCTTCATTATACACACAGTTATATGCTTTAAGTGCTTATTTTTGTTTATGGTACCCCAAACTTCAGTTCATTTGAATGATAAAGCTGATTTTTAGTACTTAGAAATGTGATGGCCTGCACATTCATGAGGAAGACTACTGACCTGACAGTTGTCCAGCAGACAGTCATTGACATCCTCCAAAAGGAAGACAAGCCACAAATTCCGGTGGCAAAGAGGCATGGCTGTTCACAGAAGGTTGTATCTAAGTATAGCAAAAGGAAGTTGAGTGGATAGAAAAAGTATTCTTTAAAGGCGCAAAGCAAGAGGGTTAACTGCAGCTTTGAGACGATTGTGAAATCCCATTCAAGAGTTTGTTTGGGGGGGGGGGGGGGGGGCTGGCATGGATGGGGTGAAGCTGAAGTCAGTAGCTACTCTTACATAGCTAATAGCTACTCTTACATGGACATAATAATTGGAATAAAGGGCCGATCGGAATGAAAATGCTTCATGTAAACGCTACAGTTGGAATATTGTGATCAGATTAAGCTCAATTGTCATGAAATTGTATTCCGAATTAGACGAGACGGGTGGTATATGCCGGGTCTACAATCCATTGTAGCCCAGAAGATGAGCTGCAACTGTCGCATTCTTTGAATTAGGTCACTGTTGATCCAGAGACAATGGTTGAAGCGTGTTACATTGTGGGTTAAGGGGAAAAGGACTGGATTAGTCTTGTTTTCAGAAGAAAGTCTGTTTTGCTATTTATTTCAAAATCAAGTTACTTATTAAAACAGATATTTTTTAGTGAAACAGAATCTTCAGATTTTGTTAAATTATAACGAGTGAGATTAACAAATATAAACACTTGAAATACCTCGCTGTGTGTTTAATGAATCTATTTAAATCTATTTGTAGAGATACCGATTTAATTTTCAAGCAGGACTTGACACCTGCCCACACTGACATAAGGTACCAATACCTGCTTTACTGACAGTGACACTAGGCTTAATTGGCCTGCAAACCTCCCTTATCTATACTCCATAGAGAGTCTATGGAGAATTGTAAAGAAAAAGATGAGAGACATCAGGCCCAACAATACAGGCAAGCTGAAGAACCACTATTAAAGCTACCTGGGTTTCCATAAGACCTTAGCAGAGCCACAACCTGAACATGTCCATTCAACACCACATTGTTGCAGTAATTCAATAAGTACCAGATGCTTATTACGTGCAAAACATAAACACTTTTCAGCAGGCCAACTCATCTGTGTTAGGAATTAGTTTTCCATTGATCTTATGTGATATTCAAAGTTCTGATAAAATAATATAATCATTTAATAATGTCTCAGTTTTCAGGTGCTTCTTTGCATTACATTTTGTCACCCCACAACTATAAACTTCACTGAATTTAACTGGGATTTTATCGACAAAAACAAAGTAATGTGAACAGAAGGAAAAGGAGACATAGTTTTCTATCTTCTTATTCCCCCAAAAACTAAATACTGTGATGTGCACACATTTTGTATTCAGAACCAATAAGTCTTTACTTTCACTGTAATTACAGCTGCAAGAACTTTGGGGTATGTTTCTACCAGTTATGCAAATCTAGATACTGAATGTTTTTGGTCTTTTTTCATTGCCAAATAGCTCAATCTCAGTCAGAGGATCAGTGATCATCAGTTTTCAAGTCTCGCCACATATTCTCCATTGGATTTACCTCTGAAATGTGACTGGGTCATTGTGTCATGCTAATACATGACGATGCTTAGATCTAAACCACTCCATTGCAGCTCTGGCTGTTTGTTTATAGTCGTCTTCCAGGTGAACCTCCACCGCTGTCTCAAAACTGTGACGGCCTCTAACAGCATTTTCTTCCAAGACTGACCTGTATTTACTTCCATTCATTTTCTAACAAACTATGACCAGCTTGCCTGTCCCTGCTGAAGAAAAGCTTTCCTACATCATGATGCTGCCAGTACATGGACATCATTTTCAGTAGGCCAATATTTCTGTATTCAAAATCATTTTTCCATTGAATTTATGTGATATTCTAATTTCTTACAATCTGAATTATGGGTTTTTAATTTTAAGACAAGATCCTCAATACAACGGGAAAAAAATGGAAATGTGTCCCTCTGTATGTAATGAATCAATGTATTATGTTTCACTTATTGAACTTAATTATCTTGATACTGTAATTTACCTATCATACCTAAACATACTAAGGAAATTATTCGTTTGAAACATGATGAACACAGTCATATTTTGGTGTTAATTTAAAGGAATAGTGGACGATTTTTCCAGAAATGTAGGTAAGAAACATCCAAGTCAGTTTTTGAACAACTGCACATGCTCAAGACCATACTACCTGCTCTTCTGCTCCTCAGGGGGATCAGGTGAAAGAATCTCCCAAATACAATCTGGCTTTCCTCTTCTTTTCATAAACTTGTAAAACAGTTTGCTTCTCGCAACTCTCAGCCATATTCAAAGAAAACTGTGAGAGCAGCGGAGCTACAATGAACAGCTGAAACGGGAGCTTGATGGATATATAAACACCAAAATTGCGCATTCACAGCCAGCAAGATAAAACTAGAAAGGAACGAGCATGCATATTGGTGTTACATGAGCGCGTCACAGTGATTGGCATGTCGGACAACCTATAGATAACACGACAACCCGGAACGTGAAGCCGAAAAAAGATCGTCCACTATACCTTTAAGAGGTTTTGCTGCTTGTGTGTGACCTGGGGTCACATTCACACTGTACTGTTTGTAAGTAAATAAAAATGTATTGCCCTCTTTCCTCTGGTTACATCTGAACAAAATGTTGAACTTCACCCCAAAGCTCAACACGGTCTGGGATATCTGCAGTAGGATTTGCTGGCAGTGGACACCCGAATGCAATTCTGCGTAGGATCCCTCTCAACCTTGTGTCGGCTTTGGACAAAACTAAATGGAAACAACTTTTTGGTGGCAACTGGCCCGTAGTTTTTGTCCAGAAGGGATGTTTTTCTCCTTACCAAGAGTCGACATTTCCAGAGAGTGAAGAAGTAAGAGAGGAGAAAGGCAGACGGCGAACATATAAGAAAGCCTTAGCCTCAGCACAGCGGAAGAGCCAAGGACACAGTGACCAGGCGTACTGTAATGATTTTAGTCTCCAATCACAAGTTCGCGCTCCCCCACCCCACCCATGGAGATCCTATCTGCATGCAGCTCTGCCAGGCTCCACCATCAGCTGCTTCAGCAGCAGCAAGGAATCCTCAGGCGGTGGCTTCAAACCTGGCCTGTTCCTGTTCACTGCCTGAACCCCACAACATTTCTAAGATCTATAGTCAGTCCCTGCAGCCAGAGACTCTTGAAGCTTCTGCCTGAGCTCTGCTGCAGGTGTTTCAAAGTCTCTGAAGTGAATACACTTCTGGCTCCTCACTACAATCAGATCCGACACGCCACAAACTAATTTGCATTGATGCATAATTTGAAACAGCACGAGTTGTTTATTTCTTTAGTAATCTCATTCTCAGGTCGAAGTGTTCTGTGTTTGATCTGCTGTTGATTTAATTACATTTTAGAAAATTTAAATTTTGATGTGAACGCGCATGTGAAGAGAAAAGCGAATCGCCTTCCACTCACACACCAACAGTCGATTTACTTTCATTGGAAGCGATTCCCTTGTTCCACTAAAGCACAATGATTTCCTAAGGAATTAAAACAGGATTTCCTCAAGAGAGAGAAATTCATAAAGTCATTACAGGAGGTGTTTTTCAGAGTTCAAATAAGAAAAGGCAGATAAAGTTGCGTTGTAATCTGTTAGTTTGATCACTTTCTTTTTTATGCCTTGCAAAACTATTCACACCCGTTGAACTCTTTCACATTTTCTCACGCTGCAAACTTCAACACATTGTATCGAGATTTTGATGGCATATAAATGCGAAGTGAGATGATAAGTGACGCATGGTTTTCATCTGAAAACTGAGGCATACATTTGTGTTTTTTCTCATGTACTCTGATGCCCCTCAACAAGATCCAGTGTAACCACCTGCCTTGAGCAATCACCAAATGGTCATCAGTCACCAAATAGAGTACACCTGTGTTCATTTATTGTCAATATAAATGCAGCCGTTCAGTGAAGGCCTTACAGCCTTGTTAGAGAACATTAAAGAACAGCTAAGTAATAAAATAATACTCCAAGCTTTGAACATCTTACAAAGCACCGTTTAATCCACCACCTGAAAATGGACAGAATAAGACACAACTTCAAACCCATCGAGACATGGCTGTCTAGCTAAACTGGCAGGCTGGGCAGGGAAAGCATCCATCCAAAATAAAAAGCCAAAAGGAAGTTGCTGACTCTGGAGGAGCTTCAGCTCCACAGGTCAGATGGGAGGATCTGTTGAAAGTATAATAACTAGTTTTATACACTAGAAATGTAGCTTTTATGGAAGAGTAGCAGCATTAAGGCCATTTTTGATGGCAAATTATAAGAAGTTCAATTTGCAGTACTTAGCAATACATCTAGAAGAAGGCGGTCTAATCAGATGAGGCCAAAAATTAGACTCGTCACCTTCCATACAAAATTGTATGTGTTGGATAAAACTGAAACTGAACATCTCCATCTCCATTCTTGACCATGATGGTGGCTGCATCAGGTTGTGGCAGTTCTTCAGCAGTGACTGGAAAGTCTGACGTACCCTATAGGGAGATGAATGAGGCCAAACAAAGGACAACCCTGGAAGAAAAGAGTTTCACTTTTTCTTTTGTGAAAAAATACTATTTCCTTTCATTCCCCAATTATCTATCACTTTGTGTTGGTCCGTCACATACAATCTTAACAAACTGCATTGCTGTTTGTAGTTATAATGCTAGAAATTGGAGAAAATGTATAAACACTTCCTTATCTTAGTATTTCTCCTTTAATCTTTCAATGAGCATACCCAAGTCTGGATAGTTCAGATTATGGCAGCATCCGCTTTTCAGCTACAATCCACCAAAGCACACATGCATGAATAGGAAAACACAAAATAATGGCAGTTTTATGAAATTTTACATGATGGTGCAGATGGAAAAATAGGATTTACTCATCACATACACATTTAATCCCAATATGACAGTTTAAGGAAATTGGACTAATAAAAGCGTAAATAAAGCATAAACATTATCTCAATTTCATAATCTAATTACATCAAGACAAGTTTAGTTCCTATCAAAGAGGACCACTCATTTCCACTGCCAACATCCCTTAATAATAAATGTGCATCCTCATGGTCCCAGTCAGTCAATGGCCTTGTCTGCCAATGACCATGGCCACAGCAAGTTGATGAAAGTGACCCATGTGTTTGCCTCTGCTTCCAGGATGTGAAACCCAATTCCGGGTGGGATTGATCATTGTCTGGCCACAGTGGGGATAAGACCAGAGGGAGAAGATAAGATAAGATGCTGAGTGGTCAACGATACGTTCGAACCATCAACTTCTACTGTAAACAGTTTGCTGCAGTATGTTTTAAATGTGAGGTTTAAAGACATCTAGCACGTCACAGATCACAGAAGTTCTTTGTTCTTTAAATTGATACATTTCAAAATGTATCAAAAGTATTCAGGTGGTTGGTTACATTACATTTTGAAATGTTACAACTACAAACTTCCATGTATTTAACTGGGATTTTATCAACAAAAACAAAGTAATATGAGCATATAGTAGTTGTAACATAGAGGGAAAAGAAGACAGTTTTCAAATTATTAACATCACTAAAAAAAAAGAGGAAATAAAATGAATAGTGTGATGTGGACATATTTTGCATTCATAACCTATAAGTCTTTACGTTCACTGCAATTACAGCTGCAAAAACTTTGTGATCTGTCTCTACCAGCTTTGCAAATCTAGATACTGAATATTTTTGGTCTTTTGCCTTTGCAATAAAGCTTAATCTCAGTCAGAGGATCTGTGATCATCTGTTTTCAAGTCGTGCCTTAGCTTCTCCCTTGGATTTACCTCTGAACTTTGATTGTGTCATGCTAATACATGAATATGCTTTGATCTAAAACTATTCCATAGTAGCTCTGGTTGTATGTTTAGACTCATCCTCCATGAAGGTAAACCTCAATCACAGTCTCAAGACATTTGATGCATCTTACAGGGGTTTCTTCCAGGACTGACCTGTGTTTACCTCCATTCATCTTCTTTTCAACTATGACCAGCTTCCCTGTTCCTGTTGAAGAAAAACATTCCCATATTATGATGCTGTCACCAACGTGTTTTATGTTGAGGATGGTTTGCACAAACCAATTCTTTAACAGGGTTTTGGATGTAATACAGAAAGTTCCGTTTTGGTCTCATCCGGACAGATTTTAGGGCCATGGATGGAACGGTGCTCCATGTGTTTTTAGCCGCACCCTGCTTCAAACTTCTCCACAACTACATTATATCATTGACCTTGTCTGGTGTATTTCTTTGCCTTGAGGATTCTGTTAGTTCACTAATGTTCTGTGGCAAACCTCTGAGGTCTTAATAGAACAGCCGGATACTGGGATTAAATTACACACAGGCGTCCTGTATACGCTAATCAGGTGGTGGCAATTGGTTGCACTTAATTTTATTCAGGGGTATCAAAGTAGGGCAAACTGAATGCATGGCAAACTTTCCAGATTTTAACATGTAGAAACTGTTGAAAATCAATCTTTCAGTTTCCATCCCTTTATTAAGTATGTGCTACTTTGTGTTGTTTCTATCGTATAAAATCCCAGTTAAATACTTTGAAGTTTGTGGTTGTGACATCCAAAGCGCTGTATCTTACCTTTAGGTGTCTTCTTTTAGAATTAATCTAGATGAATTTGGTGAGTAGACAGAGGACGACGGAGAGTCCTTAGTCCCCTCTGAAAATAACCCCAAAACAAAACACATGAAATCACATGAAAAGTGATTCAAGGTTCAGAACATAACATCGACATAAACTACTATGAAAGTTTTGAGATGAGAGTCGTTTAAGATGCAAGACGTGCACTTGGGTCTTGGCCGCTCTTGGGCTTACGACCTGAAAACCTGAAAATTCCCAACCAACCTGTTAGTTACTTTTCTAAAGGCTGTGCTGTCTTTCGTCAGAGCTGTCTGTTTGCATGTGTACCCCTTCATCCCAACCCTATGCTTTGTGCCCTGGTCTGCTGTCTCGCTAAGATGTGAGGTAAATAATTAAATGGATCCATCAATAAATAAAGTGCAGGGGGGAGGGTAGGAAGAGTGAGGGAGACAGTGAAGAGCTGTGAGGGACAGATCACTCATCTTTACAATCACCAAGCAGGGAGTGGCAATTTTGCAAACACACTATACTCCCCCTCCCTGTGTTCTTTTTTCTCCCAAGGAGGTGTCTGGACATTATAAGCATTAGCTGTGCTGAACTGTGGCTCGGAGGTCGGAGCAGGAAGTGGCACTTCAACATATTTCCCCTCTGATCCGCTGGGACAGAGCCACTTCCTGTAAAACAGGTGGAGGAAGGCAGCATGGAACTACTGCCACAGATTAGTCTACTTTCACCTCAGTCAACCTGTTTTCCACTTGGACTCGGTAAATTCCAGCTGGTAAAATGTATTTCTATAGGCCATAACTGGCAAATTTAAAATAAAACCCTGCCAAGGGAGCTTTAACTGCGAAGGCGAATACGACATTGTGGCTTTGGAGAGTATAGAATTTAAAAGGGGGTCATTATCAGCTACTGAAAAGCAGCAGCATTAAGCTGAGAAATCACAGCGAGGTTTTGGAGTTCATAACACATTGAACGTGTTCTTTTTCAATACATAAATACATAATTAAATTTATCAAACAAAAGAGACAAAGTATCAAACTTATTCACTTGACTTTAGAATAACATAGTCCCCGCATAGTGCCATTTTATGCACCGTAGCATTTTGCACTCATTACTATGTGTGACCTGACAGATATAGGTTTAGACAGAGTTTAGTCAACTGTTGTGTATGGAACTACCTAAACATTTAATTTTAACAATTCAGAAAATTTTCCAACGTCCTGCATTTCTCACATTTTCTTGAAAATCTATTCCCTGACAGACATCCTTACATTTTCAGAGTTCCTTGTTGCATCAATGATGACAGTCATCCTGGAAATTACAGCGCTACCACTGTCTCACATGGATGCTGAAAGGAAGACATTTCCTTTTTTTAAACCTACTGCAATACGGTAAAAAAAAAGATGGTTTCAATTGTGGTTTAATATTTCTTAAAAGTCTCTTTCTTTAAAGTACTTTTAAGCAGGGTACACCCTGGACAGGTTGCCAGTCTAATGCAGGGCAACACCGAGACAGACAACCATGCACATCTAAGAAAAATACTGAGTAACCAATTAACCTAATAGTCCTGTTTTTGGACTGTAGGAGGAAGCCAGAGTACCTGGAGAGATCCCACACATGAACATTCTTGTGGCGTTCTGTTTTGAGAACGCCACATGAATGATTGGCTCAGGAACCAGGAAGTAAACATGGTCTACACTCTGAACCAAAGTAGTTCTGGACCGTACCTCGAGGTTTGAAAGGAGAAAAATGTCACTAAGACATTGTTGATGGAGAGGACTGATTGTTTATAGGGAATGTTACTTCCATCCTAGGTGACAAATGAGAATGATGTAGGTCGATTTTACAGTAAATACCTTGCTCTTTTTATTCAGCCATATTTAGGTTTGTATTAATACACTAAATTACCAACCTATTAAGTTCACCTGTTCAATCACTTGTTAAACACTAATTCAAAAAGCAGCAGCTCAGTGCATTTAGGCATTTGAATGTGGCGAAGATGAATTGTTGAAGATCAAAACCAGCATCGGAGTGGGAATGAAAAGGGATTTATGGGACTCTGATGGTTGTTGGGGACAGATGGGTTTGCCTGAGTATTTTAGAAATGGCTGAGATTGGTAATCAGCAATATGTTGCTTTATCTGTAAATGTGTATACTTTTCTGTCATTCAGGAGCTGAAATAGAAGATGCTGTGTTATCCCATCCGATAACTCACAGAACATGCTTTGTAGGTATGTTTTTCTGTACTAATTTCATGCTAACTGTTTTCTATATCCTTTTCACTCTCTCTTCCATTCATCCGATCCTCACATTTGCTTTATTGCTTTCCGCCTAATTTTTTTTTCTTAAGCTTAGGCTTTCTATTTTATTTTACATCGCCTGATCTGTATTTAGGTTTTCTCGTTCAGAGTTTGGAACTGCCAAAACGTTTTCCCGTTGCCAACATCTGTAAGTGGTTTGCAGGCAAGAGGCACGATGAAAAAAAAAAAAAAAAAGAAATAAAAAGCAAAATGGTGTTACACTACTGGGGTGAGATAGAACCAGAGGCTTTAAAAAGATTACGAACTGCACAGGAATCAGAGGCCTCCACAGCTGGCAGACCTGGCTCCGTCTTTACCGAAAGGATGAAGTTTGCAGGGGGACAATGTTCGGCAGTCTTGTTCCAACTTTCTTTACTTTTTTTTGCCCAGTGTACAACAATATAATACCTGCTGTTCTGAGGCTTAGATGGGTGTGAGTTCCTGGGACCCCACATTTTGGTTTTACTAGGGATTGACCTCAGTCACGTGTCTGGTTTTAGGCAGATTGGTCCTAAGCTGCAGCACTTTTAAAGAGATTATGTTATTGCAAGCGATTAAGAGAAGTAGATACATTGAAGGGAGCTAATGAGGGGTTTCTTCCCTCCCCAGCTGCCAGCTTAATTCAGTGCTCACTGTCCTGTTGATAATGCACATTACAATAGTATTACTGTGGCATTAGAGGCTTTACACTGTTGTGGCATTAGGCGCTACACTGTTGACAGTATAACAGAGGCTCAGATGTTTGTGCACTTTTTTGTTTGAGCGATTGGCTGTTCTTCACAAACATGTGTAAGGGGGAGAGGCAGAGTTTTTGTGAACAGTGGAGTCTCATTAGGTAATGAGGATGATTATCCTGTAATAGGTGGTGCAGAAGAGTGGCAACAGCCTCAGAGTGGGAGGGGTGAATGGGAGGGTTGACATGTGTCTGTGATTAGCGGCATAAGCGCATACCATTTATTTGACACAAGCTATCTCTGTCTCGCGATTGGTGCAGGGCTGTCGTCTGCATGTCTGCTTGGCCCTCTGTGTCCTTGACTCGGAGGGTAGACAGACAGATGTGGTGTGAAAGGGGAGCAGAGCGGGAGTGAATGCAGCGAGTGTGGAAAGGTACTGGGCTGAGAGTTGGCTGTGGTTAGAGGTTAAGACTGGAACATTGGATGTGAGTTTTGTGGGTCAATCCAAGGATGGAAAGGTTTTGTCTGAGTGCCCCCACAAAGTTTAATTACACATAAAGCCTTAACTGTATGACAACCTTAAGTAGGTCCCAATTATGCCAACAAGACAACTCTGACCAGACACTGTCTGAAACCCCGGCATGGCTGGTACCTGGTTGTCATCAGCAGATCTTTTAGAGCCTTTGGTGTGAGGGGCAGGTTTGCCCTGGATTGGGTTTTGCTTTCCCCAGATCCCGTCATAGCCCATTTGACTGGTATCTGGATACTTTAGAGGCTGGGTGAACTCCTGAGTCTGTTTGCCGTGATCTTTAAACTTTTCATAAAAGGATCATCTAATTAGGAATACAGTCAACCTGTGTGTAAGAGATCCCAGTATGAATCCAATTGTTCTGTGGAGACCTCAGAAGTTTGCCAGAGAACATTAGTGATCAAACAGCATCATGATCCTGATCATAAGAAGTCGCCAACTGTCTACACTGATCAACATAGAGGAGAGCAGCAGAGAGGCCCAGGAGAACTCTAGAGGAGCTGCAGAGAGCCACAGCTAAGATGGAAGAATTTAACAAAAGAAAAAAAAAGTTATGTGCATAGCAAATCTATATTTTATGGAAGAGTGGGGAAAAAAAAAACATTAATCAAAGAAACTCATTTGTTGTTTTGCACAAAACATGCGGGGGACACAAAAAAATTGTAAAATGCTAATTTGAACTTTATGACCCACATACTAAACTGCATGTGGCAAAAAAAGAACATTGCTCTCAACACACACTCGTGGTAAAACGTGGTAAAGCAGCATCATGCTGGGGGGAGCCTTTTCTTCAGCAAGGACTGTGACAGTTGCCTAAGTTGATGGGAAGGGGGCTGGAGCTAAATAAGTGGGGAATCCTGACAGAAAACCTGTTAGTCTGGAAAAGACTTCACACTCAGGACGGGGTTCTCCTTCCAGGGGAACAATAATCCTAAGCATATAGCCAGGGCCAGGATGGAATGGTTCATCTCAAAAAAATAAATTAATGTGTTAGCATGGTCCAGTCAAAGCATAAACCTACAGTAAACCAACCTGAGAATTAAAGATTGATGTTCACCAATGCTATCCATCTCATCTGAGCTTGAGTTATTTTGCAAAGAAGAATAGGCAAAAATATTTGTCTCTGGATTTGCAAAGCAGGTAAAGACATCTCCCAGATGATTTGGCAGCTATAATTGCAACAAAATTAGGTTTTATTTTTTTTTGCTTTGTAAAACAATGAGTTTCAAAACAGCCTGGCAGATTAATTGAAGTTTGTGGCTGTAAAGTGACAAAATATTGAAAACTTCATTGGCTTTGAATATTTCAGGAAGTACCAGACATTTAAATAGCATGCCTTACTTTTCAAGATCTTATAGTTTTGTATAAAACTATTCTACAAGAGTTCTGGAGAAACAAGCATTGACCATCAAAGTGGAGAGTTTCCCTGGATGTGTGAAGACAGGCTACCCTGTGCATGGAGTTGCCCTCTCAGTTCCTCCTTCTTTAAGTAGGCAGGTATTTTTATCCAGGATAAAGTGCTGACCCAGTCCCAGGTAATTACACCCCTGTTGGGTTTTTGGCACAGGCATGTCAGGGTGGCGCTGAGTGCACCTTACACCCCGTCTACACGTAAGCCACACTTAACTTGCTATTTACAAGCGAGCACAGAGTCATGCTTCACATGGCACAGAGAGGAGACCAGGGTATACCTTGGCAAAGCTGGGAAGTCTCTCTGCTGGCAGAGGTCTGATGATATTTCATCCTTTTTTAAACAGCACATAAAAAGGCCATGAAACACTATTCCACATTTATGCAAAGAGAGCAATCAAAGTAAAGAACAAAGTAACATGAACAGTGCCTTACCAAGAAACTTTGGCAATATTGCAATTCAGTGTGGTTTATTTCCTGGCATGAATTCAGTCAGATAAACCCTAAGAAGTTTAGACATGTTCTAATCACTTCTAAAGTAATAACATCATAATGAGGAATAATCATGACATGCATAACCCTGGAAAGACTGCTCAAAAACATTAAGAACCAACAAAAGCCCCATTTACGCTACCCTTGTTAAACCGATCCAGGCCGAGCTCGGTCCGAGCTTGGATCAGTTAACCAAGCCGAGCTTGGTTCTGACGACCGTTTACACATCACGCTATCTCGGTTCCTTGGTTGCTCCTCGCCTCCTAGTGACGATCTGCGGTACTACTGCTCTCTGGGATTGAAGGCGGGACCAAGCAAATCAAAATGCCGGCGCCTGTAACATTCAGGCAGTTATGCTTGGTTATAATTGTGATACGTCGTTCTTTGCGGAGAGTCAGACAAAGACGGCAACTTGTGGTGAATTTACTTGACAGAGTCGGCTTTTGGGAAGTGGATAAGACAAACGAACGTCTAATCAGGATTTACAGACGCAAGAAACAACGACAGACGCTGAGGTTCATCACACTGCTAAGCAGAATCATCACTGGAAATCGTGTGTCACGGTAGGGAAGCTAGTATTTTTATGAATGTCTGAAATGTCAGCTGACTGCACGGAGATGACGCGGTCTGCTCATGCGCTCTTCGTTATCAGAGAACCGAGCTAGGGAAAAACCAGGCCGAGCTCACACATGGAACTGGTCTGCATTTAGCGCGGTCCGGTTGTGTCTGGCTCGGTTCAGTTCAGTTTGCGTTCCATTTACACTCGATAGTTATCCTGGTTACCGAGCTCGGACTGGTCTCGGCACGGATAAAAAGGGGTAGTGCAAACAGGGTAAAAGACTCTCATCATGTATAATGTGTATGGGACTGTTTGACAAACCAATAGTAAGGGAATTTATGTTTGGTTGATCAATTTTTAGTCACGACAAAGTTTCTTGGAAAAAAAAAAATTAAAACTGAAAATTATGTTTATTTCCCTTGAAATGATGCCACATTTGTAAGAAATAATTTATGGGTTGAGTAGCTGAAACAAGTGTATGGGTTTGGTCCCTGAATAGCCAAACAGCTCATTCATCTATTGACTCTTGTTTAATGTCATTTTTTTGTACGAGTAAAGTTCTGAGAAACAAGACATACAGGCAATTTAACAATTTATTCATTTAAAAAACCTCAGTAGTGAAATAAAACCCCATACACAACAGCAACTGCCAGATCTTTCTCATCTTGGTCACAAGCTTGGTCACACACTGCTGTGGGATGGCCTCCCACTCTTCAACCAGCATTTCTTCAAAGGCAGCCAATATGAAGTGTTATGGTCAGAGTGTTAATCACTCTGACCTTAACTACGCACCTTGGCTGATCTCACAAGTGTTCAGTGTGGTTGAGGTCAGGACTGCAGGCAGGCCGTTCCACCCTCTCTACTTTAAAAAATATGAAGGTAGTCCGTGAAAAACCCTGCTCTGTGGGGGTGAGCAGTGACATTTCTAAAGATGGAGTTTGTTTCCAAACTGCGGAGATATAAAAATGGAAATCTTTGCAAAATCTCAACTCAATTCCTATCTGCAACCTATTTTCTCCAGAGAAGGGGATGCTGCCTCACATCATTGCAATACCACCACTAAAAGGTGCTTGGCATTGGCTGGGAAGATTTGATGAGTTTTTAAAGGGAAGCAACCCACATGCCAAACTCTGCTGCTGCTTGCATAAATTTTCCTTACAATTGTTGCGCGATGTAAGGGGAAATAGAGAGGTTCAAAACTGTAAACGATCAATTGCCAATAAGCTTTTTTTACACCCAACAAAATTCAGCCAAATTGTTTAGAATTAAGTGGGAGGAAAGTTTTATTTATGGTTTTCTTTTTTCATTTTAACATGTGTAAGTATGGTCGAAACAATGGATGTTGTCTGTAATGTGCAAAGATTTTCTCAGATATTGTTTTCCTTAGCTAACATACCGAGTCTATCAAAACTAAACAATAAAGTTATGCTTCGAAACTGTGCGGCACCTAAACAACATTGTCATAGGACTCTCTGATTACAAAATCAAAAACCTTTCCATTGTGGCAATAGTGCTATTCTAGTAATGCCCCAGATTGTGTCTAAGGACAAGAAGTCTTTACTGTTTGACAACTTTTGGCTACCTTCTGTACTGCCTTGTGCTTGCTCTGTTTCTTCTATATCTTTGTACATATTCTTTTTAATTTTATTTCAAATGGGAAATTGTGTTCTGTTTTCAAAGCCTGAATACTATTAAAAAGGTAAAATTTTTAAAAAGATTACATATACTCTTCGTGGTCTGGAGTTTTTGCTCAAAACCACAAAAATCTAAAAGGCAGTCAAAATATAGATTGTTACTTCTGCATCTACAGTATTACTAATTAACCATGGTGATGTAATGGATACAACTGACCCTGAGAACTGTTTCTCCTTTTCCCTCAGTCTTGTCAGACTTGCGAGAACTCAGCGCATGTAAACAGGTTTCAACTTGCTAGCCTGCTGTTTTTGATGGCAGTGCACTGATTCAACACAGTTTCATCATTTAAAACAAATCAAACAAGGCAGAACGTTTAACTCCTTGTCTTAGAGATGTGGATCAGAAAGCAGCTGTCTTCCGATTGTCTTTGAATCAAGTCTTCCACTATTCATTCTTCTATCCAGAGCAAATCTGACCTATTTCAGAATGCTTTATTTGTCAGGTATGTGTACACATACAAGGAGTTTGACTCTGGATTGAACAACGCTCATGTTGTGCTTACTTTTAAGTTGTTTGATCAAAACTGGTGCAAGTCCTCTAAATTGTGCATTTACTGTGTGTGACTGCTGTCTAACTTTAAAGGAATTGCAAGGGATTGTATCTTGAAATTTGGACCAGGCTTTTTAGTTCATTTATTTATTTACATTGCCCTTCAAAACAGCCAACAAGACAGAAGGGCTTTACAATAAAATCAGAAAAAAATACCATAAACAGGTAAAAACAAATATAACAGAAAATAAATTTGGAACAAAATACCACAGTGGGACTAAGTATTTAAAGCCTTCCTGAATAAAATGGTCTTAAGTTTGGATTTAAACAGGCCCAGGCCAGTGATTGAGGGGAGATCCAGAGGGAGCTGGTTCCAGAGTCTGGGCAGCGTGACTGAGAAGGCCCGGTCTCCCCAATGTTTATATTTAGTTCTCGGAAAAACAAAGAATTGAGATGATGACCTCAGGGATCTACCACAAACGCAGAAACTCATAAATCAGAAACGTAGAGTGAGGCAAAACCATTAAGCGCTTTTAAAACAAACAAAATTTAAAAGTTTTTTCGAAATCGGAAAGGCAGCCAGTGGAGGCAAAATATAACTGGGAATATGTGCTCGTTTCTGGAGGTATCAGTTAAAAGACGTGCAGCCGCATTTTGGACCAATTGAAACCTGTTCAGGGACAACTGAGAGACACTAACAAAAAGAGCATTACAGTAATCAATTCTTAAGATGATTAAAGCGTGTACAGGCTTCTGAAAATTTGAAAAGGCTTATTTTTAGCTAAAAGACCAAAGTGGTAAAAGCTCTATTTAACTACTGAATCAATGTGTTTGTTGAATTTAAAATCGCTGTTACAAATTACTCTAAGATTTGTTAGTGTCACCAAATAAAAAGTTCAGAGCACTGGAGGACGATATATGTCATTAATCATAACTGTGAAAGAACTGTCTGTCAGATAGGATGTAAACATTTAGGCCACTTATACCAACATCAGTGATACAAGTGGCTCACAGTCGTATAAGGGGAAAAACAGAAAGATAGAATAATTTTAAGTATCAGAGGCTGTCATGAGGTCCAGAACAACAGGGCACTCATCATCAACAGACATAGCAATATCATCATGTACTACTGTATATGTAGGGCAGACTCTGCAATGTTATAGTCTGAAGCCAGGCTGAACTATTATAAATAATACAATTATCTTCTAAAATAGCTGGGTCTAAACATTTGTTTCTAAAATCCTGGAAAGGAAGAGCAAATGCGATATAGGCCTAAAATTAGTTAATTAAATGGGCCCAAGCGAGGTATCTTTATGAAGGGGGTTTACAATAGCACATTTGAAGGCTGGTGCAATTCCTGAGCTAAGACGGGAGTTAACAAAAGACAGGAGAGTGGGACCAATGATATTAAAAACCTCTTTCAATGACTTAGTAGGAAAAAAGTCAAGGGGGTAATAAGTACTTCTCGTGTGTCGCACAATTTTGTTCAAATAAGAAAGAGACAGTGGTGGTCCAAACTGCAGAAAAACAGCAGAACCAGCAAGGACAACAGTGACGACTACATTCTACCAATAGTATGTCTAACAGATGACACTTTTTCAATGAAAAAGGACAGAGATCTCTCACAATTAGGGACTGAGGCATCAAGCAAAACAGATGTGGGTGAATTTAAAACAGCTAATTATGTTAAATATCAGCCTAGGGCAATGGCTGCTGTTAGTTATGATGTTAGACAAAAGTTGTGTTTCTGCTTCTTTATCTGATCTCTGGCACCGAGCAGGACTGTTTCTCGAAGAGACCAGATAAACACGCCACCTGTCTTTTGTCCACTGACAGTGAGCCTTTCAGCATGAAGCTGGAGATGACAAGGTGAAAATAAATAAATAAATTCGACTGAGATGCTGTAGCATTACCTTAAACAGGCTGTTCATGCTCGAAACAACTCAAATATGGCTGAATTAAAAGAGATTCTGCAAAGAAAAGAGGAAACGGACATGAAAGCCTCTACACATGTGTTTTTCAGTCTTAGTGCGCGAGGACACCAAGTTCTCTTTACAAGAGGCTTTCTCCAGTATCTATATATTTTCTCTCCCATTAAACGCATGTTCAACGGAAAGTATGCGCAGTGTGTTGCAAGGCAAAGCAGAGGCGGAGGGAAATGGCTGTGGTCAGGCCATAGTCCTTGAAAGAGAAAGGGAGACCAAAGCAATGGGAGGAGGACAGAGATGGCAAAAAGGGGGGGAAAAAAACTAAAGAAATATCTAATTTGAATCATTTTTACAAATGTGCATGCGCACACACCAAAAAAATGAGAGCGCAACACAAACACACATTGCAGTGTTCCAGCTGATGTGCTGTGTGTAGTAATGCGCTGATGGGAATGTGCCACTGCACGTTAATTCTCCCTTCACGCTTGCATTGAGGAACACAGAGGCTCTAATTGATGCTAAACAAACTGCTGACCCAAACTCAGTTCGAAGGTCTGTCAGTGATGTGCACACACAAACACACAATCCCCAAACTAACCATAAAGTCTATTGCTGGTCCTAAAATTCACAAAACGTGAACACGCACAGCTCAGCTGGAACAAATCTGAGGGATTGTGAAATAGCACGCGCACATTATGGTCAGATCAGGCAAATCTTTCTTCCCCAGAACAGTAGTGATTCACCTTGATTGTGCGCTGCGTTGCCCTCAGACCTCTGTAGAACATCTGCAAACATACGTGCATGTCCATGTCAGAAGCACATGTTTTTTTTTAGAGACAGTGGTAGTAGTGAAGGTAAACTCGTGCACACAAACATGGCCACAGATATACAGATGACAGCCCCAAAAGGAAGCTCCAGGCAGGCACAACGATGCCTTTGTGCAAGCCAGATTTCCCATGTCTTCCTGCTCCAACTCACAGATAGATCATCTCAGTGTAGCCCTCTACATGAAGGGCAAGTGCTTGCACGTTGAAGAGAGAGAAAAAAAGGGAGGGAGGAAGGAGTGGGAAAGAAGTTACAACCCAATCGGCTCTGTATTCACACTTTCCTCTTGTCTCCCATGTCTTTGCCTCTTTCCCTCCTTCTTCGCCCTCCCCCTTTTCTCTCCCTCACTCCACAGAGGAATCCAGTCTCTCCGCTGGGACTGGAGCTCTTTGAAGGTGATCCAGAACTGTGCTGCTGTTGCTGCCTCTGCCTTCCTCCCTCTCTGCCCTAACCCACCCTCCCCACCCGTGAATCCCTCAGCCTCCACCCTCCACCCTCCACTTCCACCCTTCAGCCCTCAGGGGGCCTGGATTCCGCTCAACCGAGAGCAACCCCGCTCTAAATCCAGGCCCGAGCTTAGCACTCATGCCGCAGGCCTCGCTGGCTGTCCCGCTGCACCAAGGAGACGTGGGGGGCCTAGCAGAAGAAGATAGCGGGTGGGGGCAGGTGCGGAGAAGGGAAAAGACAAGGGAGAGGTGTTTGGTCTGAACCCACGTGTGACATTTTAGAAGAAGAAATGAAAGCAGGAGATTCTGTAAAACACCTTCATCAGAGCAACTTTTCTCCCACCTCGAATAACGATTTTTTCCTCCTCTCCTTCACTTCTCTGTTTATTTTTCTTTTTATTTCATCCTTAGACTCCCTCTCTTTTTCCATCCCACTTCCCTTCTCTTCCCTCCATCCCAAGGGCAAGCTCTTCGCAGACCAGTCAGACTGGTTTCTTTGGCACATCTCGTGCACACAAACACACGCTGGGGTGCCAACATATACTCAGACACAAACCTCCCCGCTTCGACCGAGGGGTCTTTTGCTGGGTGTTTCATAGTCGAGCAGGAAAAGAAGGACACTGACAAACAAGCAGAGGAAGAAGGGAAAACAGAGACAGATAAAGAGCAGGGGTTAACTGGAGGGATGTGCATTCCTTTGGTTTGCCTGGCTCTGGAGCGCAGGAGACGTGTTGCTGGCTGTTCAGTTTATTATCCCCAAGCCATATGGGTTGGCAGGCTTACGGGGTGTGGTGGGATACATTAGTGTGTGCGTGTGCACATGTATCCGGGTAAGTTAGGGTAAGTCAGGGAGTGTGATTAAAATTAAATTATGCCTTTTGTCACATACGGTACGATTCTGTGTTCTTGACGACAATGACCTTTCTCTTTGGAAGTGAACGTTATTCCGGATTTTTTTTTTTTTTTTTTTTTTTTTATACATATAAAAAAGCATCTCCACCTTATCAAAGCCTACTTAACAATACATACTACAGCATTATAACCACAGAACAAGCACGTTTTTGAGAAATAACGAGTTAAATGCAAAGTGATCACCGTCACTTGAGGATATTGTGTCATTCTGGGCTTTCTGATAGCTTTAAGAATAAAGGAAGATTCTAATTTACTGAAACTGGGATATTTATTTGTTGTGGCTATCACTTTTCCCAGTTGCATTGGTACAGTTTTTACTATACTCAGTGCTCACTTCTTCTTACATGACAACATCCTCCATAGTTCCAAGGAATAAAGCACACAAATATTCAAACAAGTGAGTAGTTTGCAGCCTTTTATCTTGTTCAGTTTAAAGTCTGTACTTGCTTTATCACATGGTAATAAGCATCAACATCAAAAACAATTTTCTGAGATCCTGTAAGTCCCACTCATGCAACCAAAACAAGATCATCCATTGCAGGGTTGGAACCCTTAAGTGCTGAGGTGTCTTGTTCCAGCATTTTAGCTGAGGACCATCTATGGCTTGAGCATTTGGTTGAATCCCTGGGGATCAACGTTTTTCAGGTAGCATGAATAAACAGATCTGAGGAGTGTTAAAGCCATCTAAAACACAGGTTTGATGAAGTAACACATGCCTATAGTTATTTATTCGATATGCCACCAGATCTGCTCAGTAGACTGCATTCAGATTTTGTCAGAACTAAGGGTAAAGTGGTTCTGCTTTATTGCTTTCCAAATTATAGCATTTTAAAATGTTTACATTGAGTCCTGTTATGGCTTCAGTGTGTTCCATTGGGATTTCTGTTTTGCAAACACTTACTACAAAGAAGCTGGTTGCAAGCGCAACATTTTTCAAAAATATTTTGTCAAACCACAATCTAAATGTCTGTATTTCAGAACTTTAAAAGACTGCGATCTGTTACGTGCAGCTATTCTGACAGCATTCTTATGTTACTTCCTCTTGTTTCATCACGTGTCCATTTTCAATGTGGTTCTGATATCAGTATGCTCATGAAACATTCTGTTCTGCCCTCAAAATGTTCAACAGATATGTCAAACTCAATTGCGTCTGGTGATAAACTTTTGTGGGGGCACACTAGAAGTTAGGAATTACAAAATAATAAACTTCAGTTGAACATAAATTTGTATGCAGTCACTTGCCTACTGTTCTAATTTTAAGCTCCTTTATCCAATTCTTTCCTCAAGCAAAATAAATTCTTATTTTGTAACTAAAGCACAGAGTTGTTTTCCACTATGCCATTCTCTCCTGTCTTGTCGTTGTCTGACTCTTAGCGTTTGCATCCATATGTTTGCTGACATTTGCTCTCTTTCAGCTTAGCAGTCAGGGTGTCACTTTGAGTTGCTATGTTTACATTCCCGATCAGATTGAAAAAACTTGAAAGAGGTTCGTATTAAAAAAACAACAAATAATCGGATTGTACCGTTTATATTAGCACACAGTCAATTAATCTGATCATAAGGTGCGTTTATATGCACCTTGGTTTATTTAGAATAGAACCACTCTGACATGTGTATTTGTCAAATTTCCCTTATAAACAGAAGAAGAAGATCATCCATCTTTACCGAACAACAAAAAATAGTAAACAAAACAGTATTCTAGGAGTTTGTTTGTCTTCTGAGTGCCCAGAATGGACTTGCACCTGGTTCTGATTACGGTTGAAATGTTACTGAATAAATGTCAATTTTGAGCTCCTTTAATGCTTCGAATAATGAGATTATATCGGGAGCCCTGACAGTTTTGCTTCCTGAAGTATTTCAGCCACTCAACAACGCGGAAATACATCACGTTTACATCGGGCGCACATGCGCACTTGGGTCAGTTTGCCACATTTGGAATAACTTCATCCTGACAAGCGTTTACATGCATGTAGATCAGATTATCAATTTGTATAAACCATCCCTCTCATTCAGAATACAATTTAATTCCAATTGGCTTGTCCATGTAAACGTAGTTATTGACAGGTATCATGAATCTATCTGATTGGATGAAGAATGACCTTGAAAAAAAAAACCTTATTGGCCACTGGAGCAGAGAGGGGCACCCCATGGAAAATCTTTATGTAGCAAATTAGAGACCAGCAAGAAGAACCAAACATTTTAAAACATACATACACACTCATCTGTTTGGTGTACCTCACCTACACAAAAAATAAACCTAGATAAATACAAAATGGAAAAGGATTGCCAAACTCATTTTATGAAAGAAGAAATGTAAAAATGACTTTTTATTTAGTAATTTATGTTTATTGTGTCTAAATTTTAATGGAAACCTCAGCGCTTCTGTTGACAAGCCACCATTGGGTAAATTTGAATGCAGCACCTACACAACTAATTGCTTTGTCTTGAGCTGAAATAAAAAACCCAAGGCTTTAAATAGTTTTTCAATCCTAAACTCTTGTCACAACTTTTCTCATCTTTCCACACACTGTTGGCATATTTATATCAAGTAATCTAAAACATGTTTTACATGGGTTTAAAATTTTGTAGAATGCAGATCCTGTCATCCCCTCATCTTTACGTTCCTTTTGTTGCACTTCTGTCTGTATAGTGCCTGTTGTATTGTGATGGGATGAAAATTCACATTGTTACAGTTGGTTTGACCTCGCAGTGTCATCCTCTCCTCATGAAAGCTCAGTGATCAATGATTATTCCAAAGTGTGCAAACAGTTTTCTACAGAATTAATAACAAAATAGGTCTGACCGCTGACAACTAAAGGCAGTTGTAATGTTGAAGTGAGTGAATCTTCATCCATGCCAATAGAGCGTCTGCAGAGCATAGTATGAAATTAGCTAGCACTCGCATCAATACCGTAGCACTGGGACACATTTGCAGCATACATTGCCTCCGAATTTCAGCATGTCCCAAGACCCCCTTAGACTGCTGGCTTTTTTGTGGGTGTTGAGGTACAGAGTTGTAATGGTATTTATCAAACTCAAAATATCTTCCTATGGCACTTAAACAAAAGGCAGATATGAAATTGTATAATGGTAAAATAGCCAAGTAGCTATGCTCCTTAAGCCGTGAGTCATAAACATGCTTCTAAAAAAGAAAACAAAGACAGCAAACATAAACTACATAAATGAATAAATAACCAAAACAGTGCTAAATCCTAATAAATATAGATACAGTATTATATGTGTTCGTATTAAAATTGGGCATTTTGTAGATAACAGTGACAAGCACTGACTGTAATTATATACATATGTGGCTTCCAAAGTCATCCTACAACGTTGTTCTATGAAGTTCAAATCCAGGTCAGAAGGAGTTGTTCACTAACAAGACATTCCTCTACGAGTGAGATAGTTACTGATGGCAACAACAGTAGATTCTGACTCTCATTAAACAAAAGCACCATCCGAAGCTGGGTTTTAATGCTTAAAAAGGAAATGCACGATTATTTACAGCGATGGCAATTAAAAAGGAGAGAGTCAAATTTCAAATGTTCATCAAATAACATCAAACGGGATTACCCAATCAACAGCTCCAGGAGCACTTTCTTTGTGTTTTGCAATCTTGAGGTATTCCTTTAAACTGCCCCCCCCCCCACACCTCCCCCTATCACCTTTTAGTGCCTCCTCCATGTTTTGCCTCTCTAACGTCAAACCAGTCAGGTGCAGTGTGTGTCCCTGCGTTGGACTTCTGCTAACATTGTGCATACACGTATGTGTGTGTGTGTATGTGTATAACGAAGGCTTGCGCTATCTATAGCCTGTGTATCCCCTGGGGATTTGAGTCTTAAACTCCATATTCATGACACATCACTGTGGGGATTAGAAGGGCATCATCAGATAGAGGGGCTTACGTCAGCGGACACACACAGCAGAAAACGGCAAGATGCACTCCGGGCATTATTCTTAACCCTGAAAATCACAGCATATCACAGCATATCCACTTTCCAGGATTTTGTTTCAGTTTCTGGGACAGTTGCCTCTCGATCTCTATTAATTCAGTGATCATTTGCCCTCACTAACAGCCGTAAAAGGCCTTTGGAACACTTTGAGTCGGTCTGGGGAGTGCAAATGATTTTCGGGATGAAACCGAACCAAAAAATGTGGGATAAAGGCGGAGGTGGGGCTACGCGAGGAGTTAAGGCCAAACCGCATGGAAGCTGATCTGCAGGGGGAGCAGAGAGAGGGGAGGGTGTGTTAATGCAGGCAGCATGGATCTGTGTTGTGATTGTTTGTTCATGCCTGGGTGTGCATCCATATGTGTGTGTGTATGTGTGTCCTTATCTCCTCTGGTCCACAGCAGCGGGAGCATCGGAGGAAGTGTGGCTTTTCCTTCCTGTGCCTTTCACACTGTCACAACACACACAAGCCATAAAGCTGCATGGCTCCAGCCAACATATAGACACTAAGGGAGTCGGGGGGTGGGGGGGGGGGGGCATTGAGAGAGAGGGATGAGGTAGCTATGAGTGCAGAACATGTGTGTGTGATTTGTGGCATACATTTTCTACCTTTTAATTGACACAGTCGCCTTCTTCTGTTTTGAAAATGGTTGTTTTCTACTGTGATAGAGGCAGGGAGCAACCGAGGGCAAGATCCTTCAGGCAGCTGGGTGCCCTGAGGGCAAAAAGCGGTTGTGCTGCAGTGGAGGGTACTGGGACAGTGGATATACAGCATGGGCTGGTTTCTTCCACAGAGGAGCTGAGGAAGGACACCTTTGTGCCCTATATTCTGCACCTGGCACTCTGCTGGCAGGCAGCCATTCACCTGCTTCCCCATTTAACCCAGTGCTGAAGCACATCCGCTTCTCAACAGCATTTTGGTTGGTCTCTTTCAGATATTGAGTCAGACACTCATTACAACGCAGATCGGCATGCTGAAACACAAAAAAATGACTATTTGGGACTATTTCTGGTATCGAAAAAACATAGTTAACTTGCATAAATGTCATTTTATGGAAATTCTCCTTGTGACACTGAGGCTGGTGAAGATTCTCAGTCATCCGGGTCATGGTCAATCCAAAAAAAAGGTAAAAAACAAAGCAACTGGACTTATTTTCCCGTAGTTGAAGACGTTTCGCTTCCTCTCCAGGAAGCTTTCTCAATTCAAAAAGTCTGGAGTAATGTGGAGTACCAACATTACTCCAGATTTTTTGAATTGAGAAAGCTTCCTGGAGAGGAAGCGAAACGTCTTCAACTACGGGAAAATAAGTCCAAGTACTTTGTTGTTTACCTTTTTTTTGGCTTGTGACACTATGTTATCTCCACTTGTATGACACAGCATCATTAAGACCATAACAATCTTAGAATTACCAGAGCACCAAGTTGTGTAAAAAGCAAATACATTTGCATATGAACTGTGTTCTGCCTGGTAAATATGATCTAAATGGTTTCAAAAACAATTTTAAGGTTTATTTTCATGGTGCTCTAGGAGAGCTGAGTAATTTATTTTTCTTCAGTTAGCACATATATCTAATACAGAGGTAATTTACTGTTATTTTTAGAAATTGTGTCAATCTTAACCCAGAGAGAGCAATTTCATTTAAATCTTATCCATTTGAAAACAATCTCAAATCGAGTATGAAAAGCTTTCATGTCCATAAGGTTGAAGTGAACAGTTCTTAGCATCATGAAGAAGAGACCATGGGGTCACTCTCATTTTCTCTGAGATGGAGACCAGAAAAATATAAACTAAAAGTAAATAACTTTCAAAAACATTCAATGATTAATTGATGCTGATGTGTAAAATCTTTTTAAACATTAAAAATATTTAATAAAAGTGTCAAAAGGATTGCTGGATGTTCCGGTGAACATACAGTACAGCATGTCTACTGTCTTCATTTTCTTTTCCTATAGAAAATATTCTTGGCTCAGTGGATCTAGTATCTGAATTAAGCCGATTTGCTCACTTTTTATTTTCAACGGAAAAGACTCTTATCCGAGGGTTCAGTGTTTAGTGGTATTTATTTAGTGGAAGAAGTCATTGAAATAGTTGTTAGTGCCATTAAATTTGGGCTATTTGTTTTAATCTGCATCACCTTTGTGGCCTCTCAATCCCCAGTTTTGCTAGTGCTTTCCTTCCATTAGAAGGAACGAGACACCGCATGCATGCACAGGCAAAGTAATTGTTTAGATAGATAACTTTTTACCCAGCATCATGTAATTAACTGAATTTGACTTGTTTTCCTAAGATTTATGTGGACTTTATTCTGACTATGGCAAATGGCTTGTACTTGCATGGCGCATTATCAAGTCCCGAGGACCCCAAAGCGCTTCACACTACATTCACCCATTCATTCACCAATCCATGGTGTGGTGAGCCACATTTGTAGCCACCACTGACAGAAGCAAGGCTGCCATACATCAGCTACCAGTCAAAGTGTCTTGCCCTGGGACAAACCATGGGGTCAAACCAGCAACCCACCTGTTACAGGACGAACTCCCTATCACCTGCGCCACTACACAATATTATTTGCCAAAATGAACAGAACTGATTTAAAATGAAATTGGTGCAAATTAGATCCTCTGTAATAAAAGTGTATTGAACCTGGTTGTTTTTTTTTTTTAAATGCCTTCATATTTGAATTGGTAAACTGAAGTTAGCTGAACTGAATTGACCTGAATTGAATTTATTTGAACTGAATTAAATTGAAACTGATTATGCCCTCTACCAAAATTATAGATGGAAACTAACAATGTAAAGTACTGTGCTAAGATCCAGGTCCCTGCTGAGAAACTGAGCATATATATCTGTGTCAGCGTACTCATGTGAATAATGCATCACTGCCTTACTGTTCAATTAGGTCTAAACTAAAATGAAGGTTAAATTCTAAAAAAATAATCAATACTTCATTTGTGATTTGTTGCTGTTTTTATAAATGTGTTGCAAAGTTTCTAATAACCCAAAAATGAGCATTTACACAATGGTCTTAACATTCATTTTTATATGTCAATTTTTGATCATTTTTGGTCCAAAAGAACCTTGTAACAAAATCAGAAAGTTTGTATTCTCTGACTAATAAAAACACAGATGGGGTTCTAGCAAAATGAACATGAATGTACAAAAAAAACTGCTGATGACTCATGAGAGTCTTCAAAACCACCAATACACAAGCCATATAAAGTTTTTTCTGCTTTTCATGGACCTTTTATAAGCTAGTCAGTTAATTAAGTTAATCATCCATTTATTATTTATTTTTTGCAATAACGATTTGGAATGGGTTATTCCAATGCAAAAGCCTCAGGCAGAGCAACATTAACAAAAATAATCAGAAACCACATAAAAACACAGCTGTCGTAACAAATACAGAATGTCAAGGTGATGCCGCAAAAGAAGAGTGACATGACTAAATCACATCAAAGCAAAAGAAACACTGTGCTGTACATACTTTCTCAGATGTTTCAATATATAAATTCCCCATGTTTGCTTAAACATACCTCTATAAGAAATCCAAACATTTAGAACATAAAACAGTGGGAAATGAGGGCAAAGTGTGTACACAGGTGGTGTTACGCTGTACACTAGCTCCCTCTTTTTTCAAAGTGTAGTGTAAGAGCAACAGTTTTAGATCCCAGGTCTGACTTTGACCTTCCAGCACAAAACTAGTTTTGTACTCCGGCTCAACTCCTTCCGCTCTCCTTTTGAACATTAGCAACACAACGCTACTCATCTTCATTTTGTCTGCAATTTAAATCGGCATTAAAAGACTAAATCCTTCCAATCTGCATTTGCAGCTTCAATTTCCCAAGCTTTATAATGACTAACCATAAGCGACTTGGAAAGCTCATCCTTGGTTGCTTCCTCTTTTCCTGTGATCTTTGAGCTGTGCTTCCTGTCTCCTGGCTCTGAGTTCTGTGGAAGGCCGTGTTTCATCATTACGGGACATTTACACGTATGTCTCACAAAAAATGTGAGAGCCTTCCAGTCTGCTTTTAATCTGTCAATGGCAGTGAAAACATGAGGAAAAGAGTTAAAAAAAAGATTGGAAAATGATTATACAACTGCTGAAGACATGGTTTAAAAACAAATCATTACTAAAGAGGAATTCAGAAATATTTTAAACATTTGGATGGCCAAATACAGCAAATTAAAAACCATATTGCGTCAGAATGTAAATCAAATTTTCACATAGCAAAAAGAATGGTATGAAGAAATAACAAAAGGAATTTTAGTTCACAGCTTAATTTAATCAGTGCTATAATAAAGACATGAACCCTTAGAAAGAAGACAAATTGAAACTAACAATTTTGTTTCAAACACATTCTGCACCAATGTACTAAGTGCTTCATTTTAAAAGTCAAATCTCTACAAGATTTACATCAGAAATTTGCTCCAAAGATTGCCCAGCTAGATTTCTATTCATAACTCCAGCAGATGGCTGAGCTACAGTGCTTGTATACAACGGATTGCTGATAACAGTCCTTGCTTCACACGTTTTCTGCTGGTGTGTATGCTGCTCTGCTGGCTAGTTAATACTGCAGGTACGTTAAGACTTACTGTAAAATAGAACTGAAGTCCACACAAAAGAGTCAGCCTCCATTGTCAGTATGGTGACAAAAAGCAATGGCTTCAACAGCACATTTTCGGTACAATGCTATTCCACCCTTGTCTCACTTTTTGCATATTTTCATTAATATTCAATATCATGATGTGCTGGTTTTTTTTCCATTTGATGTAATTAATCAATCAATCTTTATTGTCAACTACAATTTGCATTGTAATCGAAATTACAGTTTCAGTACAACCGTCCATCGGGGGAACGGTTGACTGAGGCCTTGCCATATTTATCAAAATTAACAAAATAAACATGTGAAATATGATGTTCAAGAAATGTACATAATATAGATAGGAGTCTGTATTATTAAGTGAAAACAAAACATTACAATATTATAATTTATTGAAATACACGTGTAAACTGAACATTTTCAGAATGGCAGAAAAGAAACATGAATGATTGTGAAAGCATGTAATGAACATACAATCCAAGCAACTTGCCTAAAACACTGAGACTTTTTTTTAAAACCAAACCTGCCTTGAACATCACCCTTTTGTGAGGTTGATTTTCTTAAACCTGAACACCAATCGTTGTCTCACTGGCCAATATAGAAATGCCAGGCTATACTGTGTCACGAAGATCTGACTGTGATATCAGTCCATCAGTGAATGGAAAGCGACATTCGGCATTAATATTCTTGTATGTCAAATTTAAGATTTTGAAAGACAGGGAAGAAGGTGAAAGGAGAGAGCAGTGGAAGTGCTCAGGCAGGGATAAAGATGAGGATAATCAGACATCTTTCACAAAATCTGCCACAGTGTATTAATTCCCCTCAAATTTCTGACATTTCTGGATGTGAGCGCGCTAAATCAAATGTCAGTGAGCCCATCACAAAGAAGAAATACAGTTGATTCGATTACATGAGCAAAGATTTTGTAACAATTTTCTGCATCTTCTCTGCACCACGTGAACCCAACTTAAAATTATTTAAACTAGTGCTTACTATGTAGGACGTCCAACGTTGACCATGAAAATAACTTCCTCCAAGTTTGCCTATATTTCACGTGCCATTGTTGAAGCAAAAGTGGCATCAAATGTAGATTTTATGACTTACAAATACAAATGATTGAAATGGCAAAAACGTACCTTTGACATTTAAAAATGAAATTACAATCAATGCCATTATAAAAGTATCAAAATCTCAACATCAGGGAATCATTTTCCCCTTAATCCTTTCCAAAAAAGTTTTGATTATCAAATGGCACTCGTGTTATACCAATTAGAGGGAGAGAGAATGTTTCTCTGAGCCAGAGGAAGGGCGTGAGTGTAAAATAACACTAAAAACATTGCTGAAAGAAGGAAGGAGATGGAGAAAAAGAGATGGAGGAAAGCGGGAGATGGAGAAGGACTACCCAAATGGGTGTTACAGAAACCTGTCAAGGTATTTCCTTCTACAAACACAAGGTTTCTTGGGGTTACACAGCGCAGATGTGCAGATATGCACACATACAGTAAATTCAACCCAGCACATAGAGCTAAAAATACACACGTGGACAACAGTAAAACTTTGATTTAACACACTCTTTGATTGTGTAGCTCTCATGCCAACTTTTGATTTCCTGTGCAGCACTGTATGGGCCTGCAACAGCTGGATCGGTGCACATACCGACACACGCAAACACACACACACACACACACACACACACACAGAACACACACACACTTAATAAGCCATTCAATACACCCACAAGCTGCAGAGTTTCTAGATATTCAACAGTGTCTCAATCCGTTGGAGTCTAATGACTCAAACAACTCTGTTCCACTCATATTGTGGTCAATGTCTTGTCATTTCTAATTTTATAAAGGGTTCCTGCATGTGCTCACATATGTATACACCTACTCAATGCACACACACACACACACAGCTCTGCCGCTACACCAGCTGTAGTCCGCCCAGTGTGTTTACACTGCCTGCTGGACAAAGCAGATAGAGCAAGGCAAGAGGCGGGGAGGACTGGAAGGGGCTTTCCTGACCTCACAGGAAGTGTTTGAAAAAAAAGGGGGAAGCCAGGAGCTGGACAGGTGGAAACAAGACGACAATTAGCGAGACAACAAATAATATTATGATGCTAAATAATGAGAGGACATACATGACCAAAAAGAAAAACTCATGCCGATATCTATCTGGCTGCTCAGACAGTGCCAAAAAAAGTTGAGTACAGCCCTGGACTCACAATCTTCTCTCCACTGCCTTCTTTACACATACCTCTTCTAATGATCAACAGAGTCTAACTAATCTGCATCATAACACAGCTGTAGCATTTAGACCCTGCTACCTGTGGTCGTTGACTCACTGACTGAACCCTCAGAGTGAATTGTGGTCATTTTGTGGCAACAGTCTCAGCTTTTCCCACAATCATCCTGAGATCAAATTAACGGCAACCTTCGAAGGGTTGGAAATTATGCATCTCCTGTGTCAGTTTGGGATTTTCTGTTTCAGTTGCATGTTTTGTTGCCACTGACTCTGGGTGGTTCTGTGGCATGTAGCTTTTGCCTTCCAGTCATGGACGGGGGTTAACACTGTTACTGGCTGTCTAGACCCAATGACTCCAACATGTTAGCATCCCTGTGGAATAAACAACTGTGAAACACTAAATATTTATTTAAATAAGCTAATTACTCTTCCATATCCCGATGACAGAAAAAATCTAACTACCCGACATTTGTTGTCTTTAATTATTTGAGCTTTCACTCATTGTTTTTCCCTTATCCCAAAAATGAATGGTCTTTTTAGTTTCCATCTTATCAGTACTTTATAAAACCATAATTAGCAAAGACTACTTTATAGTTAAGAAACTCTTCCTGCAATAAAAATATGAAGAGCTTGAGCGCCTTATCTCACCACTGTGCAACTTTTGTCAAGGCTTTGTATATTTTTGACCAAAGCATAAGATTTTTGACACTTGCTAAGCAGTTAGTAGGCTACTTCTGAAAAAAGGAACAAAAATATGACACGGATACCAAAATAGCCGAACACTCGCCTAAGATCCCCAACAGGAGATTCTTGGTGGAAGGAAGACAGCTATGGTACAGAGAAGATGTCAAATGTCTATACTTCTTTCTTGACAGATGAACGGTTGCAGTCGTCTTTATATGAGCCACGACAATGGAGGGACTAAGCTGATTGAGCAGTTGACAGGTTTGTTTGTCGTGTCTTTTGTATTAATTTTGTTTATGATGGGAGTTCAGATTAGAGTTTTTGACGCATTGTAATGTAAACAAACAGTACAGGTCTATTGGAGCAGTGGTAACAACCTTGTAAACTCCATCCTTTATGACTACAAATCTAAAAGGTATAGATTAAGAATGGTAATTTTCCTTTATCATTTATTAGAATGAAACAGTATGAAGTGACTGTAAACAAATTTACCGTGTAACCTAGCCATTAGCTAGGGCAGTTGATTGCACAGCACTGATTTTTCCCATTGACTTGACTGGCAACTCTCCCCTTTATCCCTTCTTTCTTAATGATCAATTTGATGGTAAGATGACAATCGGCTGCTGGAATTTCATAAATATTGGGCCAATCTAAAAGTTTTGTATACTATAAATAGGAAAACAATAAATAAATAAACGGCCCCAAATCACTAACGGCCCACTGGGCAAGTGCCCAGTATGCCTGATGGCCAGTACAGCGGTGCATCAGTTAAACTTTTTGAATAATGATCTTGTCAGGTAAGTGGTAGAGGGGGTGCTAATGTCAGATATTTGGTGTTAATAAAATTACTAACAGGTGCACTAAAGGGGCAACTGTAAAAAGACCCCAATAACAGAAATAGTTTTGCAGGTGGAGGGCACAGACTTTTTTTCCTCTTCATTTTTTGACTGCATTCCAGTAGTTTTGTATTTGACCAGGGTCAGTGTCACTACTGGTTGCATGAGACGATGTCTGAACCCTCAGTGTTTGCACAGGCCGTTCAACTCCATCAGGACTCATCAATATGTACCGTTGCCAGGTTTACTGTCTCGCAGCACAGTCTCAAGAACATGGAGGAGATTCTAGGAGACAGGCAGTTACTCTAGGAGAGCTGGACAGTACGTTGGAGGTCCTTAACCCATCAGCAGGACCAGGATCGGCTCCTTTGTGCAAGGAGGAACAGGATGTTGTTTTTACAGATGAGAGCAGGTTCACTCTGAGCTCATGTGTCAGACATGAAAGGGTCTAGAGAATCTGTGGTTAACGTTAGGCTGCCTGCAATATTGTTTAACATGATCGGTTTGGTGGTGCATCAGTGTTGGTCTAGGGAGGCATACGAATCCATGAAGGGACATACAGAGCTGTACAGGATAAACAATGGTGACATGACTGCCATTAGATATTGGGAATGAAGTCCTTAGTGTGTGTGAATAGCTTATAAAAATGTATTATAGTCTGTACACATTATTCTGGTGATTTTCCTAAACACTGAAATAGTTTTACATTCTTCACATTGAATTTGATAGTGGTAGTAGGAGAGACAGCTGCAGATATTGGTCTGTCATGTAATCTCTGCCAGTGCCAGCATTGGCAACATTGTAAGTGAAGTCGCTGTCCAACAAAATGTCTTAAATGAAATAATCATATAATCTGCATAATTTTCCATGTGTAATTTTAACAGATGCTTTGAGAGAAAGGAATAGTTGCAGGATAGAAAAGGAGTAAAAATTACAATTTAGATGATTAACACTGCAAACCTAAAGAGAAAGTCTGTAAGACTTACTTTAGTTTAATTTTATATTAATTTAGTTTTCCAGTTTAGGGTAAATACAGCAATTCAAATTAAAACATACAGATGTGTCCCATATAATTCTAAATCATGTTTTTAGCATGCAATGTGTGTCAACAAGCTAGATGGACCAGAAACAGACAAAAGTAATAACTATGAGTACCATTGTAAGACTATTATGGCAACTAGTTTGGTTTTTGATGGGAAAGGATGGCCATCTCCTACTTTGAATGTAGCTGGGAGGGACTGCTGGTTGGGGACTGGTTCACCTTAGAGTCCTTTGGGATGATAAGGGGTCAATGGCAGTATGGCTGCTGCTTGTAAAAAAGGTTAAGAGCAAAATGTGTTTTGATGTTGGAGTCTACAAAATTCTCTGACACCAGAAAAAGTTGCTGAGAGTGAGATGAGCGGCTGAGATCTCGCGAGAGCTGTGCGTAAGTATAATGGAGGCGTTCATGTAATTCAAATCAAACAAGCTAAGGTAAGAACGAACCAATAACTAAAAATAATACAAAGTTAAAGCCCAAACATTTACAACTGTCTTATTTTCTACGAGGGAACAAACTGGACGAAGAGACCGTGACGAGCCTGGAGTGCTACCTGGACGAGTGTTTTGATAGCATCGTGATGGGGAAGGCCCAGAAGCCTACAGCTGCTAGCACACCGTCACTTAAGCGCACGCGTTCTAATTCCACCAGTGCTTCTTCTTCCACTTTATCCCCAGACAGGAACTTCAGCGACATCTTGGAATCCATCGACAAGAAGCTTACCAGCCTTGATGCGCGTCTCGCCTTGGTAGAGGTTCTACACAAGGAGTTTCAGTCCCTCAGGGAGTCGGTGGAGTTTAGCCAAGCCCAGCTAACAGCTATGGCCGCCGAGAACGACGCGCTGAGGGGGAAGGTTACGGAGCTGACCGAAGGGATTATCCAGCTTTCCGGCGAAAATAAGAAAATGAAGGAATCCATTCTGGACATACAGTCGCGAAGTATGAGAGATAATCTCGTCTTTGCAGGCATTCGGGAGCAGCAGGGAGAGATAGCAGAAGAAACGGTCCGGAACTTTCTCCAGCAGAAGCTTAAAATCCCGGCGGATCAGGTAAAAAACATCACTTTTCATCGAGTCCACCGGCTCGGAGGTAAGAAACCCGACAAAACCCGTCCTCGCCCGATCATAGCTAAATTTGAGCATTATAAACAAAAAGAATTCGTTAGAAGTTGCGGCAGGGAACTGAGAGGGACAGACTTTAGTGTTAATGATCAGTTTCCTAAGGAAATCCTAGATCGCAGGCGAGTGCTGTTCCCAATCAGGAAGAAATACATGATGGACGGCGTTAAAGCCACCATATCGGTTGACAGACTTTATATTAATGGACAGTTGTTCAGGGATCAGAAGATCACCCCTTGGCTTTATTAGTTACACCACAGGTGGACTTAAAGCATGTTTCAATGATTTAAAATAAATAAATAATATAAATAAATAAATAAGACGCACAGATCGGTACACGGTGATAAATTAAATACACGCACAGCTAAAGAGCACGTTGGTATGGTTGGTGTTCACGGTTGGGTACAGAAGGCACGGGCTATGGTTTATCCCTTTACACACTCTCTTACTCTTTGCACTTTTTTATTTTTTTGTGTATTTCTATCTTATCTGTCTGCTTCTTTCCTGAACATCAGTCAATCACAAGCACATCATATGATGCTACCTGGGTCTATGTATGACTATTTTCTCAAGGGCATGCATCTTCTAACTTCTCACTCACATCTATGGCGAATGTAAAGTTTGTGACATGGAATGTGCATGGGGCTGGCACCAGAGAGAAAAAAATGAAGATCATTAACCAGCTTACTAGATTAAAGGCAGATGTTGTATTATTGCAAGAAACCCACAAATCAGCTACAAATGCAAGTGAGCTTAACTCACCTGAGTTCCCTAATGTGTTTGCGGCCTGCTATAACTCTAGACAGAGAGGTGTAGCAATCTTAATCCACAAAAGCGTTAGTTTTAAAATATTAGATAAAACTATAGATCCTGAAGGTAGATACATAATAATTAAAATAGCTATCCATAACCAGAAGCTATGTATTGTCAGTATATATAGTCCAAATGTTGATGACCCCTCTTTTTTCCACCAATTCTTCCTTGCACTTTCAAAACACGGGGATTGTTCACTAATTATAGGAGGTGACTTCAACTTTGGTTTAAATAACGATATAGACAGGTTGAATAAAACAGGGACTCAGCGTAGTTGGCAGTCAGTAAATGTAGTCAAACAATACATGAGTGATTTTGGTCTTTGCGATGCATGGCGTTCTCTTCATCCTATTAGTAAAGAATACACTTTTTTCTCAAATGTTCACCATTCGTACTCTCGTCTGGACTACTTTCTTATAAGTAGCTCACTGCTGTCGGTCGTTTCAGAGACGGTAATTCATCCTATTGCTATCAGTGATCACGCTCCTGTTACTCTCACCTTAATTAATAAAAAAATAACCACACAAAACAAAAGCTGGAGATTTAATACATCACTGCTTAAAGATGAAGAATTTATAAAATTCATTAAAGAACAGTGGGCTTCATACTTAGAATACAATGATCAACCAGGTACATCGGCATCGATATTGTGGGAAGCTGGAAAAGCAGTGATGAGAGGTAAAATAATTTCTTTCTCATCTCATAAAAAGAAAAAAGAAAACAAAAAGATTCAGGAATTAGAAGAGAAACTTAAGTTACTAGATTTATCTCAAGAAGAAGGGAAGTTAGGTAAAATCCGTGAAGTAAAATTAGAACTAAACTACTATATTGAAAAGCAAAATAGATTTCTAATACAAAGGCTCCGAATAGAAAATTTTGAACATGGCAATAAGTCAGGAAGCTTTCTAGCTAATCAGCTTAAAATAAATAAGGAGAAAACTACTATATTTGCAGTTACAGATTCAACTGGTAATACAGTAAGTGAACCAGAGTGTATAAATAATACCTTCCGCGATTTCTATAAATCTTTATACACACCACAGATAAATCCATCAGAGAAGGATATTAAGCAATTTCTGGATAAAATTACACTTCCTAAATGATCAGATAACCAAAGAATGACACTGGATTCCCCGCTGACAACAGCTGAAACCCAGGAAGCTCTTAAAAGCATGCCTAATAAAAAGGCTCCAGGTCCAGATGGATTCCCCACTGAGTTTTATAAAGAGTTCTGGAATATTCTAGCCCCAACGTTCCACAGAATGTTGCAGGAAATACAGGAAAAAGGTAGATTTCCAGCTAATATGAACTCTGCCACCGTCAGCCTTCTGCTCAAGCCAGACAAAGATCCTGTGTTGCCCACTAGTTATCGTCCCATATCCTTAATTAATGTGGATATTAAGATAATCTGTAAAGCTTTAGCAAAAAGATTAGACAAAGTAACTCCTCTCATAATACATCCAGATCAAACTGGTTTCATCAGAGGAAGGCAGTCATCCACAAATACACGCCGATTACTTAATTTAATTGATTATTCCTACAGTAAAAGCATTAAAACCAATATATTGTCTTTAGACGCAGAAAAAGCATTTGATAGAGTAAATTGGAAATTTTTATTCGCTACTCTTCATAAATTCGGTTTTGGCGATTTCTTCATAAACTGGTTAAAAATTCTATACAATTCTCCAACAGCCTGTGTCAGGACAAATAATCAAATATCTTCCAGTTTTTGTCTACAGAGGGGCACCAGGCAAGGATGCCCTCTTTCTCCATCACTTTTTGCCATCTTTATAGAACCTCTAGCAGCAACAATCAGACAAACAAAAGCTGTAAAAGGTATAAAATGCATGAAAATAGAGCACAAGATTAGTCTGTACGCGGATGATGTATTACTTTATCTCCAGCATTCAAATAACTCTCTTTTACAAGTAATTAGAATACTAGAATCTTTCTCCAAAGTATCAGATTACTCGTTAAACTGGTCTAAATCTACGGTACTGTCAATTAATTGCTCTCTCGAAAATTCCCTAAATTTACAAATGCAATCAGGAAATATTAAATATTTAGGTATTACTGTGTCGAATAAATTAACAGATTTACTTAAACTTAACCATGCCCCACTTTTAAACAGGATAGAAGAGGACCTTGAAAGATGGAAATCGCTTCCAATCACACTTATGGGTAGGGTAGCTTCAATAAAAATGATGGTCCTACCTAGAATTAATTATTTATTTTCAATGATCCCCAATAAACCATCATCTGACTGGTTTAAATCTCTAGACTCTGTCACGATTTGGGTTTTTTCTTGGTTTATGTTATCAGATTTATTAGTTAAGTTTCTGATTTTGGGGTCTTGTTTGGTTTTGATTTAGACATGTTTTTCTGTTTAGGTTACCTGTTTTCCACCTGTCACTTTATCAGCTCTGTTCGGTCTCCCCTCAGCAATCTGTCAGCTTTCTTGCCTTGATTAGATCCACCTGCTCACTTATAATTAGCCTTCACTCCTGTTCACCTGCTCACTCCCCTATATAGTCCTGCCACAAACCTCTGCTATCGGCCAGATCATTAACGAGCCACGGTGAGTTTAGTTCCAGCATTCTTTATTCTGATTGACCTGTTGACGATAACCCGAGAGCCTTTTTGATTCTGAGCCAGCCTGTTCCCTGATCTGTTTTTCCTGCCCTGTCTGACTGATTTACCGGTTTACCGACTAGTTTCTGTCCTATGGTTATCCGAGCTTGCTTTGCCCTGTCTGTACCTCTGCCTATTTTTGACTGCTTTTTGTGTACCGGATTTTGGACTGCCCTTTTGACTATTGAGCCCGCCTGTTCCTGTTTTCATTATTAAAATCCTGTTTTTTGCCTTAACCTCACTTGTTGGGTTTGAATACTGGGTTTGCCTGATTCACGATCATAACAGAATGATCTGGCCCACTAAAACCTATCGCCCAACAAGTTTTTAGAGGTTTTTTTTTTCCCCTCCACACGCTATGGCTTGGGAGGGTTCCAGATTGGCGTTCTGTCCCCCTGGTGTCGGTCCCAGACGCCATCTCTCCAGCAGCCGCAGCAGCAGTAACCCGCTGCCTGCTCCGAGTTTACGATTGGGAGGGCTCTTTGTCACAAATTCAGATTCAACTCAGAATAGAAGGGATCACTCACCCAGCGACACCGCTGTCGGCTCTGCCCATGGGTTTTATCCAGAACCAACTTTGTTTATGGAGGTCGAAGCGGAGGTGGTGCGGGATCTTCGCCCGGATCTTTTTTTCTCTCTCCCTCCAGAGGAGGAGATGCAGGGAACGCTGTGGGCTCCGCCGATCCCGGCTCTACCGACAGGATCAAACCTCCAGCAAGTCCTGCCGTCCCGCCGTCGGAGGAGGGGACGGAAACCTGTGGGTCGCTCCTTCACCCGTTCTGTTCGGCCGACAGGCGAGTCAGTACCGCGCCTGTCCGTTGCCACTTCCTGCCCAGTGGATCGGAGTCCGGTGCTTCCCAGAGCTGAGCAGCCCACAGCGCCTCCTGTTGGCGCCCGTGATGCTGAGGATCTGGCGCTGGAGGACCAGTTAAGAGCTTTTGCCCCTATTATTAAGGACCTTAGGGAGGCTCTTTTCTGCCGGTATTCAGAGGAGCTGGAGGCAAAATTAAAGGAGGTCGAGGGGCACTATAGAGCGGCTCTCCAAGGTTTCTATAGTGGACTCAATCCTGTCCCCAAGGGTCCAGCCGACGCCCCGGCACCTGCACCTGTCCCAGAGGACCCGCCTCCTACCTCAGCTCCAGTGCCGGCCTCCGGCAGCTATAAGGCAGCACTGTCTGCGCAGCCGGCCCAAGACGCTGCAACCCCGGAGGGTCCGCAGCCGGCCCAAGACGCTGCAACCCCGGAGGCTCCGCAGCCGGCCCAAGACGCTGCAACCCCGGAGGCTCCGCAGCCGGCCCGAGACGCTGCAACCCCGGAGGCTCCGCAGCCGGCCCGAGACGCTGCAACCCCGGAGGGTCCGCAGCCGGTCCGAGACGCTGCAACCCAGGAGGGTCCGCAGCCGGCCCGAGACGCTGCAACCCAGGGGGGTCCGCCGCCGGCCCGCGACGTGGGAACCCAGGAGGGTCCGCCGCCGGTCTGCGACGTGGGAACCCAGGAGGGTCCGCCGCCAGTCTGCGACGTGGGAACCCAGGAGGGTCCGCCGCCAGTCTGCGACGTGGGAACCCAGGAGGGTCCGCCGCCAGTCTGCGACGTGGGAACCCAGGAGGGTCCGCCGCCAGTCTGCGACGTGGGAACCCAGGAGGGTCCGCCGCCAGTATGCGACGTGGGAACCCAGGAGGGTCTACCACAGGCCCACGATGAGGGGGTTCAGACGAGCCCTCTTTCAGGCCGCAACTCGGGGGCTCATCGGGACACTGGGCGCCGTGGCCCTCGCCCAGACGACAAGCGGCGCCGTGGCCCTCGCCCAGACGACAAGCGGCGCCGTGGCCCTCGCCCAGACGACAAGCGGCGTCGTGGCCCTCGCCCGAACGACAAGCTCCGTCGGGGGCCTCGCCGAGAAGACAAGCACCCAGAGCCCCATGGAGACTTAGAGGCCCCTGGACCTCTTCGGAAGCTCTTACCCCCTCATCTTTGGCTTGACAGCCAATTTCCCAAGTGGCTGACCAAACTGTCTTTGTCGGAGGTTCTGGAAGGGTTATTGATGAGGTTCTGGGTGTCAAAGGGTCTGGGAGCATCTGAAGTCTGTAGCCCGGGGCCTCCTGAACCTGAAGTCTGTAGTCCGGGGCCTCCTGAACCTGAAGCCTGTAGCCCGGGGTCTCCTGAACCGGAAGCCTGTAGCCAGGCCCCGTCTGAACCTGAAGCCTGTAGCCAGGCCCCGTCTGAACCTGTAGCCTGTAGCCAGGCCCCGTCTGAACCTGTAGCCTGTAGCCAGGCCCCGTCTGAACCTGTAGCCTGTAGCCAGGCCCCGTCTGAACCTGTAGCCTGTAGCCAGGTCCCGTCTGAACCTGTAGCCTGTAGCCAGGCCCCGTCTGAACCTGTAGCCTGTAGCCAGGCCCTGTCTGAACCTGTAGCCTGTAGCCAGGTCCCGTCTGAACCTGTAGCCTGTAGCCAGGCCCCGTCTGAACCTGTAGCCTGTAGCCAGGGGCCGTCTGAACCTGAAGCCAGTAGCCAGGGGCCGACTGAACCTGAAGCCAGTAGCCAGGGGCCGACTGAACCTGAAGCCAGTAGCCAGGGGCCGACTGAACCTGAACTCTGTAGCCAGGCTCCTCCTGAACTCTGTAGCCAGGCTCCTCCTGAACTCTGTAGCCAGACACCTCCTGAACTCTGTAGCCAGGCTCCTCCTGAACTCTGTAGCCAGGCTCCTCCTGAACTCTGTAGCCAAGCGCCTCCTGAACTCTGTAGCCAGGCGCCTCCTGAACTCTGTAGCCAGACGCCTCCTGAACTCTTTAACCAGGCCTCTCTTCTAGCTCTTAGTCCGGCGTTGTCTCCAGCCTTTAGTCCGGCGGCAGGTTCTGTTCTTTCTCTCTCCAGACGTCGGTTCCTGAGGGTCCGGTTCTACCGACGGTCCCCGAGGTTGCTGCTCGGCCGCCGGCCTATGAGAGACCTGCTCCGCCGCCGGTCTATGAGAGACCTGCTCCGCCACCGGCCGCCGGACATCGTTGCTAACCGGGGCCGTCCTTCAGGACACCCGCCGGATTACCTGTCTCACAGAGATCGTCCGCCGGAGAACCTGACACGCCTAGGACGTCCGCCGGAGAACCTGACACGCCTAGGACGTCCGCCGGAGAACCTGACACGCCTAGGACGTCCGCCGGAGAACCTGACACGCCTAGGACGTCCGCCGGAGAACCTGACACGCCGAGGACGTCCGCCGGAGAACCTGACACGCCGAGGACGTCCGCCGGAGAACCTGACACGCCGAGGACGTCCGCCGGAGAACCTGACACGCCGAGACCGTCCTTCGGGACGTCCGCCGGAGAACCTGACACGCCGAGGCCGTCCTTCGGGACGTCCGCCGAACAACCTGACACACCGAGGCCGTCCTTCGGGACGTCCGCCGGACAACCTGACTCGTCGGGGCCGTCCTCCTGGACGACCGCCTGAGAACCTGACTCGTCGGGGCCGTCCTCCTGGACGCCCGCCTGAGAACTTGACTCGTCTTGTTTTGTTTGAGTTTTTATTTGGACATTTATTTGATTCTAGCCCTCCGTCCTGTACCTCCCTCCACCCACCCGAGCTAGTCTGTTTTGTTTCTGAGGCCGTCTGGAATCCGGCCTTGAGGAGGGGGTTCTGTCACGATTTGGGTTTTTTCTTGGTTTATGTTATCAGATTTATTAGTTAAGTTTCTGATTTTGGGGTCTTGTTTGGTTTTGATTTAGACATGTTTTTCTGTTTAGGTTACCTGTTTTCCACCTGTCACTTTATCAGCTCTGTTCGGTCTCCCCTCAGCAATCTGTCAGCTTTCTTGCCTTGATTAGATCCACCTGCTCACTTATAATTAGCCTTCACTCCTGTTCACCTGCTCACTCCCCTATATAGTCCTGCCACAAACCTCTGCTATCGGCCAGATCATTAACGAGCCACGGTGAGTTTAGTTCCAGCATTCTTTATTCTGATTGACCTGTTGACGATAACCCGAGAGCCTTTTTGATTCTGAGCCAGCCTGTTCCCTGATCTGTTTTTCCTGCCCTGTCTGACTGATTTACCGGTTTACCGACTAGTTTCTGTCCTATGGTTATCCGAGCTTGCTTTGCCCTGTCTGTACCTCTGCCTATTTTTGACTGCTTTTTGTGTACCGGATTTTGGACTGCCCTTTTGACTATTGAGCCCGCCTGTTCCTGTTTTCATTATTAAAATCCTGTTTTTTGCCTTAACCTCACTTGTTGGGTTTGAATACTGGGTTTGCCTGATTCACGATCATAACAGACTCTGCCATTTCTAGATTTCTTTGGAAAGATAAACCCCCACGTATTAGCTTAAAGACAATACAGAAGACTAAAGACAGGGGAGGATTAGATCTGCCTAACTTCCATAACTATTACTTAGCAAATAGGCTACAATACATCTCTAAATGGATAAAAAATAGTCTTTTAGATGAGCCTTGGTTAGATATAGAACAGGAAATGTGCAATAATATCATGATTTTGTAATGATTGGTAAAGGAAGAACCCAAATGTTAGCCGGACACAGAGCTGATGCTTAAAAAAGGGGTTTATTAACAAAAACTCCAGGAGGCAAAAAGAGCTGGCTTTAGACAAGCAACGGAATCAAAAGGGACCATAAACAAACTCCAAAAACAGGGAAGCAGAAAACTGACCGGGCAAAACTGGCAGGCAGGCTAAACTAAAACAGACAAGAGTGAAGTGCTCTTACCGAGTAGATTGCAGGTGAGGATAACACAAGACGTCCTGGCAACAAACAGAAAACTAAGGCGGGCTTAAATAGGCGAACGGAACAGGAGAGCAGGGCGGGACTAATTAACCAAACCAGGTGGAGGTGATAAAAGGAGCATACAGACTAAAAGACAATAAACCTAAGGTAGAACCTAAGGTAGAAAGACAAAGACTAAACAGACACGAGCTGAAATAAAAACTAATAACAAAGACTAAAACAGGCTAAGCATAAATCCAATACAAAACAAGAAAACAAATAAATCCTAAGACAGAAAAGTGGCTAAACTGAAAAAATAACCTGAACCACAACAGAACGTTACAGAGCCCCTCCCTCAAGGGCGGATTCTAGACGCCCTTAACCGTCTCTAAAAGTACAAAGAAAACAAAATAAAAGTCCGACCGGGCGGGTGGAGGGGGCCACAGGCTGGAGGGTCAGAATCTGAAAAAGAAAAACAAAATCCAAAACACAAGTCCCAAAACAGAAAACAACCCTCTAAGGGCGAATCCAAACTAAACAGAATCCCAAATAGTCAAAGTGGCCGGATGTCCGGCGGTCGTCCGGGAAACGGCCCCGGCGGGTCAGGAAGTCCGGCGGTCGTCCCGGGAAACGGCCCCGGCGGGTCAGGAAGTCCGGCGGTCGTCCCGGGAAACGGCCCCGGCGGGTCAGGAAGTCCGGCGGTCGTCCCGGGAAACGGCCCCGGCGGGTCAGGAAGTCCGGCGGTCGTCCCGGGAAACGGCCCCGGCGGGTCAGGAAGTCCGGCGGTCGTCCCGGGAAACGGCCCCGGCGGGTCAGGAAGTCCGGCGGTCGGCAACAGAGCAGGGCCCTACGAGGGCGGAGGCGACGACGGTCCAGGCCCCTTGGTGGGCGAAGGCCTCGATGGTCCAGGCCCCCCCTGATGACAAAACAAAAACTTGACAGGAGTTTAGCATCGGGAGGCCCCAGGCTACAGGCAACGGGAGGCCCCGGGCCACAGGCAACGGGAGGCCCCGGGCCACAGGCAACGGGAGGCCCCGGGCCACAGGCAACGGGAGGCCCCGGGCCACAGGCAACGGGAGGCCCCGGGCCACAGGCAACGGGAGGCACCGGGCCACAGGCAACGGGAGGCACCGGGCCACAGGCAACGGGAGGCACCGGGCCACAGGCAACGGGAGGCACCGGGCCACAGGCAACGGGAGGCACCGGGCCACAGGCAACGGGAGGCACCGGGCCACAGGCTTCGGGAGGCACCGGGCCACAGGCTTCGGGAGGCACCGGGCCACAGGCTTCGGGAGGCACCGGGCCACAGGCTTCGGGAGGCACCGGGCCACAGGCTTCGGGAGGCACCGGGCCACAGGCTTCGGGAGGCACCGGGCCACAGGCTTCGGGAGGCACCGGGCCACAGGCTTCGGGAGGCACCGGGCCACAGGCCTCGGGAGGCACCGGGCTACAGGCTTCTGAGGATGAAACCAGTCCCTTAAAAAAGAAAAGCCTCATAAGTCTCTGGACAGTCTCTGGAAGTGACAGCCAGAACAGGAACTCCGAGAGCTGGCTGTCAGGTTTAGAGAGTGGAGGTAGGCGCCTCTGGGGGAGCCTGTAGGTTCTTGGATCCTTCTGGGACCTGGATGTCTTGGACCCCCTACTAGGCCCTAGGGGGCGACCAATCCGAAGAGGAGCCCGAAGATCTCTAAATCCTCCTCTGCCCCGACAGAAGACACGGCCACCAAGACCCTCCTGGATCCAACCACCACGGAGCAGGGCCGGACCTCCCTGGGTTACCGCGTCGTGGACCAGTGGCAGACCCCCCTGAGTCCCCACGTCGCAAGTCGGCGACGGACCCGCCTGGGTCAGACCTCGGGGCTTGGGCGGACCCACCTGGGTCGAGACGTCGAGGACCGGCGGCTGACCCTCCTGGGTCGACACGTCCACGCCGGACGGCGGCTGACCCTCCTGGGTCGACACGTCCACGCCGGACGGCGGCTGACCCTCCTGGGTCGACACGTCCACGCCGGACGGCGGCTGACCCTCCTGGGTCGACACGTCCACGCCGGACGGCGGCTGACCCTCCTGGGTCGACACGTCCACGCCGGGCGGAGGCGGGTTCTCCAGAACCCCCTCTGGAGACTTGGGCGGAGGCGGGTTCTCCAGAACCCCCTCTGGAGACTTGGGCGGAGGCGGGTTCTCCAGAACCCCCTCTGGAGACTTGGGCGGAGGCGGGTTCTCCAGAACCCCCTCTGGAGACTTGGGCGGAGGCGGGTTCTCCAGAACCCCCTCTGGAGACTTGGGCGGAGGCGGGTTCTCCAGAACCCCCTCTGGAGACTTGGGCGGAGGCGGGTTCTCCAGAACCCCCTCTGGAGACTTGGGCGGAGGCGGGTCCTCCAGAACCCCCTCTGGAGACTTGGGCGGAGGCGGGTCCTCCATAATGGATTCAGTAGCCGAGGCGTCGGCCGGACCCTCGGGGACAGAAACAGGGGCCGAGGCGTCGGCCGGACCCTCGGGGACAGAAACAGGGGCCGAGGCGTCGGCCGGACCCTCGGGGACAGAAACAGGGGCCGAGGCGTCGGCCGGACCCTCGACGGCAGGAGCAGGGCGGCTGTAGAAAGCCCTGAGAGCTGTGGCATAATGCCCCTCCACCTCCTTTAATTTCTCCTCCAAACTCACTGAATATTGGTAGATAAGAGCTTCCCTGAGGCGTTTAATGATGGGAGCAAAAGATCTTATCTTGTCCTCCAAAGATCTATGGTCATCTTCTGCAGCACCGCTAGGAGGAGCTGTGGGCGGAACAGGATAGGGAAGTGGAGGACTCCGGTCTGCTCGACAGGAAGTGGCTGAAGACGCCGGAGATGCAGCCGGCAAGGGCTGGGAAGCAACGGCCGATCGAGGCTGAACTGCCTCGGCTGACCGCTGCTCAGAACAGCTGGAGGACTGGTCCACAAGCCGCCGTCCTCTTCTCCGGCGGCGGGACGGCGGACCTAGCGGGGATGCCGATTCCTCCCGACGGGACGGAACCGCCAGCGAAGATTCATGCGCCTCCGCGTCAGGAGAGGGAAACGGGCCCGACTCAGGGAATAAGTCGGGACGGAGCTCCCAGATCATCTCGGCATCGACCTCCAGAAAAAAGTCCGGATCCGGGATGAACGACGGTGAGGTGGACTGACAGGGGAAGTCCGGTGAACATCTGCTTTGAGTGTGGGAGGTGAGTGGAGCCCCGGTCTGCGTGAGCATAGCTCCTCCAGAAAGGAGAAAACGTGTCGGCTTTGGGTTTACTCTTGGGCCAGGACGTAATGTAATGATTGGTAAAGGAAGAACCCAAATGTTAGCCGGACACAGAGCTGATGCTTAAAAAAGGGGTTTATTAACAAAAACTCCAGGAGGCAAAAAGAGCTGGCTTTAGACAAGCAACGGAATCAAAAGGGACCATAAACAAACTCCAAAAACAGGGAAGCAGAAAACTGACCGGGCAAAACTGGCAGGCAGGCTAAACTAAAACAGACAAGAGTGAAGTGCTCTTACCGAGTAGATTGCAGGTGAGGATAACACAAGACGTCCTGGCAACAAACAGAAAACTAAGGCGGGCTTAAATAGGCGAACGGAACAGGAGAGCAGGGCGGGACTAATTAACCAAACCAGGTGGAGGTGATAAAAGGAGCATACAGACTAAAAGACAATAAACCTAAGGTAGAACCTAAGGTAGAAAGACAAAGACTAAACAGACACGAGCTGAAATAAAAACTAATAACAAAGACTAAAACAGGCTAAGCATAAATCCAATACAAAACAAGAAAACAAATAAATCCTAAGACAGAAAAGTGGCTAAACTGAAAAAATAACCTGAACCACAACAGAACGTTACAGATTTCAGATCTGCCGTTTATAAGCTCAAATATAAAACGGCATACATGCTTCAAATATATCAACATTAGTTCTACTCTGACAGCATGGTGGGAGTTCCTCAAAATGACAAAGTCATCCCTTATCCCATGCAGTCGTACACCTATCTGGAATAACCCTGATATCCTACAAAATAATAAAATGATAAACTTTACATACTGGAAGAATAAAGGTATTAAATATCTGGAACATCTACTTGACGGAACCGAGTTCATCAATTTTGCTAAACTAAATATGCAATATGGCATTAGTAAAAATAAATTCTTGGAATATGAGCAACTTAAATCTATAATTAAAAATAAATATAAGCATATTAATGGTGGTTTACAAGTCCCAACTAATATAATAGAGTTCTTAGATTTAACCCCCCCCAAACTACTGTCTAAATCATACAGGACACTGACTAAAATAGATGATTCGATATCTCTTCCTATAATGAAGTGGGAAAAAGATTTATCAGGCACCTTTGAACAAAATTTCTGGGCTCAGACATGTCTAAGAACTTTCAAATTGACTAGAAACACCAACTTACAACTAATACAATACAAAATCCTTCACAGAGTACATTACACAGGACAAAGATTATTCAAGATGGGTCTGGCACAATCTAATATCTGCCCACACTGCATAGGCAATCATCCTGATAATTATTTTCATGCGTTATGGTTATGCACACCAGTCCAGAGGTTCTGGACACAGATATGTAAGGACTTATCAAGGTGCTTGAGCTGTAAGATTACACCATCCCCATCAGTTTGCCTGCTCGGTAATTTTGAGGAAAGTCCTCTGAAAAAAGAAATAGTTTACATGGTTTTTACTGCTTTATGCATCGCAAAGAAAACTATCCTCATGAATTGGAAAAGTAAACAAAATCTCAGTATCAATCAGTATAGAGACCTTTTGTTGGATCATATTAATCTAGAGACAGCATCTGCTTCCACATCTGATTGGTCTTTTTGGGCTCCTCTGATCAACACCATCACTTAGTGGAATAGGGGGCGGTGGGTTGCTTCCTGCAGGGCGCAGTGGCTGGATGGAGGGGTTCCTGGGGCCCTGGGGGCACTTGGAGTAGGGCGCCTGGTGGATCCGGCTCCGGGGTCTGTTGCCCCCATCTGGGAGGAGTTTGGGAGGCCTACGGGTGGCCTACAGCGGCCGCTTGCGGCGCTCTTTGGGAGCTGCGTGTTGACGGACGTGGGTTACTGACCTGGTGGCTGTGCTGCCGCTGGGTGGGGCCGGGGTGGGTCTGGGGGTCTGGGGTCCCTGGGGCGCGCCGCCCTCGGGCGCGGGCCCCGGCGGGGCCTCGGGGGTTCCGGTTCCGGGGGGTGTGCCGCTTTTGGTGTGGGCCGGCGCGCGCCCGGGTGTCCGCCCCTGCACGGGGCCTCTGGTGCGCTGGGGGGCCTCGGGGCCCGTTGAGCTGGTAGGGGGGCATGGTCATTAACACCTCTGGGCAGATGCTCTTCTCCTTTATTGGAAAGGCACTCTGCCAGTGGGGGGAGGGGGAAAGGAGGGGGAGTAGGGATCTACCCAGCCTGGATGTCTACTGTCGAATGTATGGTGAGTTGTTTGAACGTTAATGTTGGGGAGGGATTAAATCCACGGGTGGGGGGGGGGGGGGGGGGGGTTGGGGGGGGTTGACGTTCTGGTGGGCTTGTGTCCGGCCCCCTGTCCCGGTCCTGGTCCGTGTCGTCTTCCGGTGCGGGTTTCACCTGGGGGGTGGGGTTGGGGTGGCTCGTGCGGGCCGGCTGGCCAGGGTCCCCCCCTCTTATTATTATTATTATTATTATTATTATTATTATTATTATTATTATTATTATTATTATTATTTATGTATTTATTTATTTATTTATTTATTTAGTTTAAGTAGGCTTGGTGGGTGGGCTGGGGGGGGCTTAGGTGTTGGTCCTGGTGGGTGGTTGGCTGGCGGGCCCTGCGGCCTCTCCCTGGCCCCCGGGCTACGGTGGTGCCGCTGGCGAGGCCCCCTTCTCTAGGTGGGGCTTTCGGGGAGCGGGGGTGCCTATTGGAGTCAGTAGGGGAGCTGGCTCCCTGGGTTGGCTTCCCAGTCATTTGCTCCCCATCCCCGGACTCCTCCCTCTGCCTGCTCCATCACGCCGCCACACATGTAGGTCATGAGGGAGGGGGCGTTACTGGAGGTTGCTACTTTCTGGTGACGCCCCTCTCCCCAATTTTATTTTGCATCTTAGACACTTTCACTTCAAACATTTTTCACATCACACACTCATATAGGCATGGTGGGGGGAAGACGTCTGGGAGGGGGCTTATGTTGTGTGGGCCTCACCTCGGACGGCTCCCTTCACCTCCTCTCCCACTTAGACATTGAGGGCTCTGGGCAGTCACACGGAGGGGGTGCGCTGGCAACAGCTACCTTCCGAAAGGGGGGTGGGCTTTGCCGTGCATCCCCTTCAGCGCTCCCAGTTTTTAAACGCACTTGAGAACAACATGCAACAACACAACATTTGAGCAGGCGTAGGGAGGGTCGGGGTCTTCTGCACACCCCCGTTCTCCGATGGAGGCAAGGAGTCTGGGGCCTGGAGGAGGTGCGGGCCACTGTGTCCGGGGTCTTGGCAGGGGGCTGCGGTGTGCGGTCAGCGGCCTACCAGGTCTGGGGCTGATGCCTCCGCACCCCCCAGGGGACGGGGGGCAGGGATGGCAAGGGTAAGGTGGGGGGAGGGAGTGGGTTTATTAGGTATTTAGGGGGAGGGGGGGGCTCTGGCCGGGTGGCTCGTGCGGGTCGTGTTGGCCCGCCCTCTTGGGGGGGCCCGGTCCGGGGGGCGTCTGGTCGGGGGCCGGGGCCGGGGGTCGGGCACAAGCAGTCGTATAGTCGATTTGGGGTGACCCCCCCCCCTTTGGTCAGTGTTGGATGTGAGTGTTATGTGGGAATGTGTGTACAGCGTCTTTTTTTTTTTTTTTTTTTTTTGTGTGTGGCGAGTGGGGCACAAGGGAGGGATGGGGTGAATGAGTTTTTTTTTTTTTTTTTTTTCCAGGTATGGATGTGGTCCGCTCCCTCTCCCAAGAACATCTCAAGTCTCCGATAGGTGCGGAGCCCATCCCCCCACGTCCTGCCCTCCTCCACTTCGTTGGCGGGCGCCTTGGCCCCCTGGCGCGTTAGTTGGCTTCGGGTTTGGGGCGGGTTCCCGGGCGTGCGCCGGCCCGCTCCTGGCGGCCTCTTCGCGGGGCCTGGCCCCCCGGGGGGCGGCCGGGGCCCTCGTCACGGGGGCGGGGCGCCCCTGGGGCCTCTGGCCCTCAGGGCCCATGGCCGGGACCACTTCAGCGGGGCTGGCTGCCGGCGGAGCCCACGGGCTCGTCTCCGCGGCTCTTGAGGGCGTCGGCATTGCGGTGGCTGGGGGATTTCCTCGGGGTCGTCTCTGCTCCTTCCTTGGGGGGGGGGTTGCAGATATCCTGTGTCGGCCCCTCCTGGGCGACCTGCTTTAGGGACCCCTTTGGGAGTCCGGGGCTACGGGTCCCCTGACGCCTGCCTCTGTGCTCGGGGAAGGTGGGTCTTTGGTTCTCCACAATCACTATCAAGCTATTTCTGGATAATCTTCACCTAAACTAGTGCACTTTCACATCTCCCACTGGTGCTGGGTCCCAGGTATTAAGTGTTCACTTATATACAGTAATCTTATAATTTATTTATTTATTTATGTTGTGTCACGTTCTTTTTTCAAATATCACATTACACATGTCAGCTTACATAATAATATATATGATTTAGCAATGGCACCTAGGTGTTATTCGAGTGTATCTGTTGCTTTATGTCTGTTGGTTGTGCAGTTCTTTTTGTGTCTCTTTCCAGGTGATGGAGCAGACAGAGGACATTTTATCATTCTCTTCCTTTTATCTCCTCTTACTTTCACCTCTACTCTTTTTTTTTTTCTTTTCTTTCACTTTTTGTTCTTCCTTTACTCTCCCATTGTCATGTCCATATAATTTGAAATTCTCCTTGCAGGAATCATAATAAAGCTATTTACAAGCATAAATCAAGTGGAGCACTATGGCGAAAGCTGTTTGCTCCACTTGTAAAAGCAAAATCTGTCGAGCTCCATCTGGCATTGAGATATCAATTCCTATTGCCATAGTGCTAGACAGGACACTGGGAAAGAAAAAAAAAAAAAAAAAAAAAAAAAAAAAAAAAAAAAAAGTTGCTAGACTTGTCACTTTGCTTTAACAATGAACAGTAGCTAGTAACTAAAGTCTCAAAGCTAGCAAGACTGGACTGTGCTCAGATATCCTCAGCTGTTTAAGGAGAGTTGTGGACAGGAAAGCTAGAACACCAGTCATAAAATTTACTTTAATAATGTTCAAAGCAAGGTGTTAAATTAACTTTTTTGTTGGTTTTGTTTGCAAATGTTTACCTGGAACCACGTAAAAACATGTAACAAGCCATGTTATGAAAAGGCTGTATCAAAACGGAGAGAAAACATGCTAATGTTAGCCTGCCACTAGCTAGAGAGCTAGCAAAGTGCTGTATGAAAAGGGTAAACCAGGATTTGATTTATTTGCAGCATTGTAAAAACACTACTGGAGCTTATTCTGGAGCTCCCGTACTGGAGCACCACTATGTGGCTGAGCTGTAGACACTCGAGTTAGGACAAAATGTCTGGGACACTCAAGAAAATAGATAACAGAGACTGTCGCATCATGAATGTTATTGGAGAGTGACTGCATGACCACAATACCCATGCAGGCCATCTAATACTGCCGACTATTATCCCATGTAATAGTGAATAACATTTTATTTTCTTAGTATTTCCAACTTCTGGGATGCAAATTTATTTGTGTTGCAATTTGGGAACTGACCACCTTTTCCTGGAAGCCTCTCCTCCTCCTATTCCTCCCTGATCCAAAATCCCCTTTGCTACATTCCTACATCCACTATTCGTCTGTGATAATTTCTTTTTTCTCTGTATAGTGTAATCTCGCTGTCTGCTCCTGCTCTCTGTGTGGAGAAGGGCCTCTCAGCAGCTTGTTTGACCTGTGATAAGGATTTGCTCATTGCTCAATGACGCAAAGCACATGTTGTTCCTTTCTGACGATAGTGAAAAAGCCCACAAGAAAGAATCAGGGAAAGTGTGTGAGAGCGAGATGCTGCACGAGAGAGGGATGCGACATATAATTGTGCTCTAATGAAACATAAACAGTGCAGTCTGAGGGAGTGCGTCTGGGCAGGGCCCCCGCTGGCCTAAAGGCTCTGCTCTCCTAGGCTCTTAATTATGACTGAGCAGGTCAGTCACGCCTCCTCTAACCTTTCACCAAATACTTTAAGTATTGTAAATATCGTGTGTTTGTTTATGTATTTGAATGTCTCCTTGCACAGGTATGTGTTTATGTGTGCAGTGTGCGTCAGAGAAAAATATAGAGATTGTGTGCTTTGTGGGAAACGGTGCTCTGAAGAGTCTTCTAAGTGTTGTCGTTGTCTTCTGTATAACAATAAACCTGCTAACTTCAGATGCCCAGCTGCCCTTGGATGGCGACGTTCCCTCAGAGTCTTCTCTTTTTTTAAACTTTCCTCTTTTTTTAAATTGGAAAAAAAAAACACAGCTGCCACATACCTCTTCTTCAGGGGTCACACATGTCTCAGGAATATGCAGTCCAGGAGTCACTGTTCTTTTGTTTCCTAGCTCATCTTCTTATTTGTCCTGGTACCTCCCACATCCCAACCAGGTCACACCATGAAAAAGAAATACATGTTTCATTTTCCTCTGCAATCCCGTTGCACCATTGTTTATTCAAAGCAGGTGTGTGTGTGTGTGTGTGTGTCCATACACAGTGGATGTGTTGGAGTGACACTTGAGGCAAAGCTAGGTTTGACAAAAAATATGTTTTTTTTGTTCCCAGCAAAACAGACCATAAAAACAGATTAAATAACCTCAGTGTCTGATCTGAGCTACGTTATCAAAGTCTCAATCAGCCAACACTTTTATTATATAGCTGTGACAGATGAGTCATAAACATTACAAAAGACAGAACAAATACTCTGGAACTGTTGGTATTATCGTGTTAAAAGTCTCACTAAAAAGCAAAAATAGAAAGTTAAGACCACAACTGAAGACACCTGTGTCTTCATTCTGTCTTCCCTCTCACATAGTCATTTTCTCTTGTCTCTGTTCCTGTTGTTTCCTCACCCTCACAACAGACAGGTGAAAGTAAAGGCGCTAACCAGAATGCCCCGACTCTTGACCTCTCACCTCCAACTGGACTCATCAGTGGATCTGCTCTGGGTGGCCGAATGTGTTGACCTGACCTCATGCCTAACAGTGACCCAGGATCACAGCCAGTTGGTTTCTGCCTGCAACAGTACATGCACAGCCTGGGAAAGGCTCAAGAAGTGATCTGTTATTCACATACGGTATCTGTTAAACTGCAGATAGGCATCCAAAATAACTTGTCAATGTTTTTTTTATATATTTTTAAGTCTGCTGTTTACCATAATCACTTTAAACTTTAACTTGTTTATATAAAATAAAAAAATTTCAGTCAAGTACAATCAAATCTTTGGGGTATGGTCCTTTCCATCTTTTATTACACTTGTATAACAAACATGTTTACTTGCATTGCCTCCGGTTTTGTCTGGAGCTTAAAGGGCTTTGCTGTGAATTCCTTTGTGTTTTAAAATAATATTGTTGCATATAATTGCCAATTTTTTTATGGAGTATGCCAGGCAGCTATCCATAAGACTAGTTTGCAAAACCTACATATTTGGCAGTCATTCTGTTGCAAGTTATGGAAAATCATTTGTTATACATTTTTTGGCTATCCTGGGCTGAAAGCCTGCTGTGGACCTAGTGTCTCGTTTCTTTTTACCATTTTTACCATTTTTCATAGGTACAAGGAAATCTGCTACATGTTTAGGATGACTGTGTATGACAAAAACCCCAGGTTTCAAAATAAAGCAAGTTTTCTTCACAAAGAGCAGGAATGGAAAAAAATTAAACGAAATTCCAAATATTTTACTACAGTCATACACTCACATCAAAAATCTTACAAACCATGAGGGGAAAAAAAACTGCTGAGACAATTTGGATTTCCTTTCAATAAATTGAAATTGGTGTCGAGAAACGATGACTTCTTGGTGCTCTTGGGTGTATCTATGATGTGAGAGGATTTCTCCAGCAATCGCGAGGAGCAAGGAAGTAAAGCACTGTAAATCAGGAACTGAGACTAAATGTAGAAACTGGTCCCGATGGAAAGAAAGACAGCAAAGTTAAACATCACGACACAGAAGAAAGGTAGTCCTTATTACCATGCATGACAGCAAAACAATCTGGCATCTACCTCAGGGAATCTGCTCCTCTTCGTGCTCCTCGTGATTAGGCTTGATGAGCTGCCGCTGCAGGTGAACACCTGCTAGTCACACCCTGCAATGAGAAGAGGTGAGAAGAGACACATAAACCTGCACACAACTCTGTGGATATGACAGAAGCTCACTCTGTTTAGCCACTTTTCAAAATGGGAAGGTCAGGAGAACATGCCATTCAAGTATGACCGATGTGTGTTGCTCTTCAGAACTGGTCGAAAAAAACTTCAGCAACACTTGAAGGTTCAGGAGCAGACTTGACAGACCAACGCATTTCGGCTTGTGGCCTTCTTCGGGGTCATGTATGAATGACCCTGAAAAAGGCCACAAGCCGAAACGTGTTGGAGAAGTGTTGAGCACGCTAGGGATACATAAAGTAAAGCAAAATGTACAAAACATATTCATATTTATACCTCTATTGGTTGCAGAAACACATGATGCTGATATTTCATGGTAAAAATTGATCTGTCCACTGGAACACCTGCTTAAATGTACTGAGAAAGTTTCCATCACTGGAGGAGAGGGAAGATAAACAAGCACTCAGAGTCTAAAAGCTGGAGGAGAAAATGCAATCGGCCTACTCTACATCTCTAATTGTATGTTTTCTCCCCACATACCTGTAATTACACACTGCCTACCACTCATCTCTCGGTCTGTGGCAACACTTGTGTTAAACCATAATGAAGTCTGGCTCTAATGATTTACAACTGCTTAGCATTAACACATACACTAACAGCTACAGACATGACAAAAGACAAAATTACATCGTTATCAAACCAATTAAATTATATGAGATAAAGACAAAAAACACACACCCAAAAGACAAGCGAGGAAATACCTTTGTCTTCCACTTTAAGGTTGGCAAACAGAGTTATGCCAGCACGGGTGTAGCTGACAAGGCCCACTTCACGTTCTCTTTACCTCAAACCAGCAAATATATAATGAAAAAGCGCTGTGTCCTTTGATTTATTTACATTTGTCCTGACTGACTGACTGCGTGTGCCTCCCAAGGACAGAACTTTGAGACAAGAATGTGTGCTTTTGTGGATTCATTTGCATAAGTAGGCCATCGGCTCCTAATGGAGGCGTTTTGTTCAGGCGTTAACAAGGTGTCTCGCTGGGGCTCTTGTTCATTCGTTCCTTCCTGTCGTCCGCTGACTCTGACGTCCAGGCAATCAGCACTGCATTTGGGCTCTCTCTTTGTGTGATTTACGAGCTCCTAGATTCATTTAAAAGCCATTGTTCTCCTCTGACGGATACCATGGCTCCCCTTCGCTTTCACACTCCCGCTTGGGGAACGCACACACATTTTTTAACACAGTCGCCCGCTTACTTTATCTCTCACTCACTCACCCACTTGCTCAATCACTCAGCGCGTACACACAGAGCGGCCATCTATCATGAAGCGATGCAGGAGGAGATTGTTATCCCCGGTAACCGTATTAACCCACGGATCTCCAGCTCAGCCCGTGTGTTAAGACGCCGGACCAAGGGAGGTGGAAGAGAGAGAATGATGAGGAGAAGATTAGGAGAGAAAGTAAAAAAAAAAAAGCTAATAACTAAAACATTTATTCACTTGCATGTTTTCATTCACATCTGTCATCGCCTGCCTTCATTCGCAGAGTAGGGATGGAAAGAGGGAGCCAAACACGTCCTGTTGTGTGGCTGTCGAAGACAGTCTGACAGCTAGGCGTCTGTGAACGCATCAGGACACACCTGCCCTTGATTAAGTGTGTTTAGACTGCAAATGGAAGCAGGGAGGTAATTTAGAGAGCAGAGGTTTTATGAGAGTAATCATCTCCAATAAGGCCTGCTTGGGAATCTTAAGCCCCCGCCCTGCGCGCACACACAAACACATACGCACGCACGCACGCAGTGACTAATGCACACCACACACAAAGTCAGGCACACAGCCTTACCTTCTAACCCTCTCACACCCGTGCATGGAGATCCTTTATGCCTCTCTGTTCATTATGAGGTTTAATAACTGGGTTTTAATCTTATTCCTCATAAGTGGACAACTTGTATTTAATTCTCTGAGATGAGGAAAAGTTAGCCTCCCACAAAGTACGCTGTATTGAGTTACAGACGCTGCTCTGTGTTTGTGTGGGAGATTAACTTCTCTCAGAGTTCATGTTTTCATACAGGCCCGAATTTGGCCACCGAGACAATAGTGAGACGGGGGGAAAAAAAAGATATTGAAAAATGGAAGGAGGGAATCGCCTTGGTAATAATTCATTATACTTATATTGTTATTGTTAAACTTATAAGCACACATCACTACAAACCTGTTAGAAGAAGGCTTAAATCGAAGGCAACTGGACTTTCTTTGTCAGTTCTGGTGGCTCGCACTGAGCTCAAGTGCGAGCCACCAGAACTGACAAAGACTCTTGGATGGGTGTCGAAACGTTTAAGGAAAGAACTGAACGAAAGTCTGGTTGCCTCCGATTTAAGCCCGTTTGCTGTTGTGATGATAACTGAGGATAACTGAGAATTTGCACAGGCATGTTAAAAGAAGATGCGCTCATAATCTCAGATGTATACATTTTATTTATGTAAACTAAGGAAATTGTTGAGTTTTATAAATAAAGCATCCATCATAAGAGATATACAAATGGATGGGGCAAGAATTGTCCATCTTTTCTTTTTATCGTATCCATTTCTTTTAACCTTCCAATTGACACGTGTTTACTAACTAGAAAATGACTGCTGTTAAACTCCCTTCTTAACCAATTTCTATCCAACTCTCATAACCACCCTTTAGTTTTTCATCCCAGCTAAAAACAGTAAAACAATAACCCAGAATCGGGTTTTCAGGTTCAAATTGCCCCTTTGTGAATTTGGAGATCTGTTTTATACCCAAGGGTCACCATTACTGTCCAACGTACTTCCACTTCATACCCTCAAACGAACCACTTAAAGTCTAACTCTAACCACTGTAAAAGCATAACTCAGCCCCCAGATAAATTTTGAAAAATGCCACCAAAGTGGGCAGTGCCAAGTGAACCTGAGTGGCAGAGCTAAGTGTGGGGAACGTGGAACTTTTAAAGCAGTAACAAACGCTAAACACTATCCATCAATGCTCCTAATATTCCCGATTCCAACTCCTGAGTGTGACTCACTACGGGGGCGAGTGACTGAAAGCATGGACCCTTTGAACCAACAGAAAAATTAAACTGCAATAGCCACCGTTCAACCCTGAAAGTGCAGCAATAACATGTATGCAAGTCAGATATTGCCAAACTAAACAAGTTCACATGAAAATGTAAAGAATTGCACAGTAACATTAAAGTAGCACCCTTAGGCTCAGTTTACACAGTTTCTCTCCAATAAAAGTAAATTTTGGGGTGAGTTACACTTACATTTTAAGTGTGATATTTCTGTTCCCCCTTTTGTTCAATGGACTTTGGAGAAAAAAACCTTCAGAATTGATAGAAAGTGCTGTATAGTAAAATCTTATATACATTTCTTCCACTTCCACTCTTAGACACATCTATAACAACCTGTTTAAATGTAGTCAAGACAGTTAAAATAAAATATAGGGCGATGCCACATGATAAAACTAAAATAAATTGAAATAAAGGCAAGCAACAGTTCCATAGAGAGAGCAGAAAGAAGATTTGCAATGTAGCAGCTGCTAATTGTAATGAAAAGTAAACAGATTGCATTTATTTATGGATTTTCTTACTGATCACTTAAAGCGACTGTTTAACTGGTCATCTTCTATTTCTAAAGTTGTCAAAACAAAGAACTTAGACTTAACTTTTTTGTCTTGCGTGAGTTCAGGGACTCCAGACCCTGAACTCAGACGTGAGGTCTAGGACTCGAGACTCAATAACAGTCGTTATCTTATGTATTCAGAGTAAAAGTGAGCCTGTAAATTCAGATCCAACAAGTAAATGGATAATGTTTTCCCCCCCTGACTTTTCATGGTGTACACAGATAAGTGGTTGTCATCTTATCATTATGATGGGTTATGCGTAATGTTTCTCGATAGTACGTGCCAATAAATGGTGCTAAGGTGAATTACCAATTTTGTGTTTTTATTTAATGCTACCCTTGAGACACTACACTAAGTTCATGCACTGTACCGGTGCAACAAAATTTGATGTACAGTACAAAGTAATCCATAGACTAAGACAGATCTATCTTGTTGACGTGTGTCCCACATTAAATAAAAACCTATTAATGTTTTTTATAACATCATAATAACTGCCAGGTCCTTAAAAGCTCTTCAAAATAAAAACACTTGCTGTTAAATTTTCATCAAGATCCTATATTCCTTCTCATTCACTCACTATAACATGGTTTTCTTTTTATTTTGTAATTTACAGCACACCTTGAAATGTGTACTTTTTTGACATGAAAATAAAGCTTTGCTGAATTAGACACTGGTTTCTCAATAATTGTGCACCTCCTCTGACTAAAATTAAGGCATAAAAAGGGCTGAAATGCTATAAAATGTGCTATATAGTGAAAGAGAGGACAATTTGAGGGGTCCCTCAAATAAAATAACTTCCTGTTTGATTCAACCAGAAATTCAATATTAACCTGGTGTTAATCTATTTCTAGTAGTTTCTTTTGAACATTGATGCATATTTTTTATCATATGCCAAGAGATCCTGAATTCATAATGTACATAATGCTACAGGCCGAAAAAAACAAGTAGCAAGTTGGTTTCGAAATCCACAATACAATTGAAAGCTAAATACTTTTAAAAATGTAACATACAGTTCCATTTCTAACATTCATCCTCCATCATATTATGGAAACCAAAGGGTCAAACAGGGTTTACTCATCCTTGGTAGCAACTGCTGCTTGTCCTTAGCTTCCTGCATGGAAATAGTGACAATTGAACCAGAAGCATTTTAAAAAGTTTTAAACCTAAATATTTCTAAATTTACAGAAATGTCTATACCACTTATAAACTAAGCGTCTGCAGGTGAAACACAGGTTTAGCTTTTGTACAAAGGTTTGTGATTTGACAGTTCAGGAGGTGCCCTGGAGCAGCAGAGTGACCTGACATCTAGACAACATGCATCTTCAGTTAAATAAATCATAAAAAATATTGTCCGTTTCTTGAGTGGTTAGAAAAAGCACAAACATCAATCCTAATATCTTATGATATTACGTTCCTTATAGTTTCCTCTTGCTGGCACTTCTACTATGTATGTATCTAGTGATTTTTTCATTGTAACTCCCCTGCTCTGTGTACTTTGAAAGTGGCTGAGACTCACAAGAATCAAGCTGTCTTACAGGTTTATGAGAAGAAGAGGAAGGCCTCAGAAGAAAGAAGTTTTACCAGGGTGTATTTCGGAGATTTTTCACTCGATGGCGGAAGAGCAGGCAGGATGGTCTTGTGCATGCACAGTTATTAAAAAAGTGACTAGAGCATTTCTTACCTACATTTCCTGAAAAATCATCCACTATGCCTTTAACACACAGGAAAAAAAGAGGATGGCGTGTGATTCCAGGAGCTGTAGCGACATGTGTCAGCTAAACTGTGTCGGGAAGACTGCCTGCAAAGATCTCATAAGCACAGACCATAGTAGCCCTGCTTTCAGGGTAAGTGGGCTGTTGACAGGTTTTTGGACAGCTCACACGCTGCTTTGACAGGCCAGGAGTTATTATCCAACCTGATAAAGCCCAGTGGCAGTGTTCAAACCCTCAAACATGCTTAGCTTTAAGTGTGTGTGTTTGGAGTATGACTGAGAAGGGCACAGAGACGACCTATAGATTCACACTGTCAGTAAGCAGATGTGTTTGTCAGCGCTGGCCTGAGGCTCCTTAATGTCATCCCGCCTGTATGATTATCCACCACATTTTTTTCTTTTCCTCCCTGTTCCTGCCATCAGCAGGAACCTCTAAAAATGTTGTGTAGAAACTCAGAGGTGTCTTACTTGGGACAAGAAACAATTAAAGAGAACCAAAGATGGCGTGGAATAACACTAATCTACTTAATCCCCCAAGAGAAGCCTTTCTTTGAAGCAGTAACCAGACATGGCTCTATGTCACAGGTCAGAGATGATGAGGATATTTTGTTAAAGAGATCACAAGCTGACCTGGGAAAACAGGTAGGATTTTTTTTTTCAGCACTTACCATGATTGCTTCTCAGCCGAAGCACTGCACTTGCTGCAGTTTTCACTGCATGTGTTGGAGTTTGGTTCGAAAGAATAACAGGGTGGAGGAGCGCTGGTAAGTATAGTTTTCTCACCATGCCAGACGGTACGTGTTTGTTTGAAGAGATAATGTTAAAATGTACGAAGACTGAAGAATGTATGCGTGTTTGGGTTGTGATGCTATTATGTTAAAAGACTGAAAACGTTCCTCTATGTCATACCTGCATCATCCTTAAGATAACCCAGGGTTATCTTAAGGAACTTCCCACAATAAACTTTCTCTTTTTCTTCATCATGTGCGAGCTGTATGTAATATTAATGTAATATTAGGAACGAAAAAGATTTTAGTCCATAACTGTCTCAACATTCGTATAACAGAAAGTGGTAAATATTTTATGCAAAAAAAATATCAGACAGTTAATTATTGTATTTTAAGTTTCTTATATCTATTTTCAAAGGTTATACTAATTGACATCAGCTTTTCTTTGCATTATCTGACCTTAATTCAAAACATTATCACAGCCTCTGTGTGTGTTCTATAATCAGAGCTTCTTCTCAACATTGGGGGATTTCACCACTTACTCAGACTAATGTTGAAGTTTGTGTGTTCGACATCTGAATTTGTGCTCTATTAGTAAATTATCAACTTTGTGTTAGAGACACGTTTTAAAAAGAGAGAAATTAGACTAACTTTACTACTTTCTTACATGTTTTTGAATTGATTCAAAGGTTCTAAAGTTTGATTCTGTTCTGATATTATGTTCTTTATTTTTCATTATGAAACATTAGGCATATTTCCAACTCAGGCACCTTTTTCTACAAAATAGTGGAGTAGTTTTTTCTTTACTTTCTTCATTTCCTCTGCATCTGCAAGGGTGAATACAGATTACTTGGATAAGAATTTAGCTAAGAAAAGTGCCCTTGTTGTGAGGTAATACTGTTACCCTGAACCTTTGAGGCGTAGCTGTGTGGAGGGGAGGTCTTAAGCCCTTCTAATTGGTTGAATGATTTTAACGTCATGTTTTAATCATTTCAGTCCTCCACATTTTATATTGTCAGTTAACTTTACCAGTAACATACTGCATTTGAAATAAAAAACAAGCAATGCACATTGTTAACAGGTTTTGAGTTTGCTATTAGCCGTGCGTCACACTGTATTCGGACATGTTGCAGTTGCTTAATTTAGCTTACCACTGATAATGTTGCAAGTTTCCTTGGACTTAGGAGATATTAAAATGTTCTGCCTGAATGCAATCTCTGTGAAAAAGGTCAGAAAATCACCAGGATGAAATCCCGATCACAGCATGAGATGCATCATAAAGGCAGCGAAGGCAGAAAACCCAATTTAGAACGTGTTGTAGTTAAGCCTTTTTCAGGGCATTTAGGGTGAACATACCTTCTTCAAAAAGCACAACAGTATATTTACATAAAACAAACAAACAGCCCAGGGGAGATTTAATGTTCAGGGCAATTAGGTTCAGGGTAGTATCATTGAGAGGCACCTTTCCCCCTTTAGCACGCGGTATAGTCTATTGAAGCTGTCTGATATGAGAAGTTTCTAATTTGTTTCACTCTCACCTAAACCTACTGTAAACTACTTGCTCAGCCTGAACAACAATGAAACAGGTGGAGACTCTTATAACAAGTCAACGCAGCTAAAAATACAAGTATAAATTGATTTTATGTACTTCTTTGACATTTCAGTGTGTAAACTTACTCAAGTTTTTTTTTTCTTCTTTTTTTCCACAATAATAATCTGCAGGGACAGCGATATGCTTTTACAACTTTGTTACTGTCTAGCATTACACATCAAAGTGCTTCTGTTTAAAGTAAAACATTTGCTAATACGTTCCCTCCGCTCAGCCAGCTCTGGGCTCCCCTCCCCCAGTCTAATGGTTAAATAAACAGCCCTGTTGTGGGAACGGTCCAAGCAATCTGGGAGTATGTGTGTCGCCCTGCTCACCTCCTCACTAATGCTGTGCAGAGAGCAACAGCCTGCAGGCTGCATGACTCCACCGTGGGTTGACAGGCACAGACAGACATAGAGAGACAGACAGAGGCAGAGAGTGAGACAGATTATTTACTCACCGTTAGGATACTCATTAACTGTTTCTTACCCAGTTCCCCTTCTCAGGATGACGAAAGGAAGAACGATTCAAGCAACTGACAAGAAGTTCCCATCTGTTTCCCTTTCTCATTTTCTGTTGGATACGATCTCCATCTTCACTTTAGCAAAACAGACCTTTTCAATTTATTTAATCTATCAGGGAGGAAAGGTTATCCAAATCAACCTGTCTCTATATTGAAAAGTAATTGCACCCACCTAATAACTGGTTGTGCGACCTTTGGTAATAAAAACTGCCGACAGGCCTTTGCAAAAACCGATCATAGTTTTTTGCATTGCTGTGACGGATTTTTTACACACTCTTCTTTGCAGAACCTTTAAATTCAGCCATAAAATACTGTTTTTGAGTTTGGATTGCCTGTAAAGAGAAAAAAAGAAAGGCAGGGTTATGAGAGTGCAAATATGTTTATCCTGGGTTTTTAGATATAGCCCTCTGTAGTGCTGACCTGAAGGTAAAAGTCTAAACAGTTTGTGTCTGGGTCTGCAGAAATGTTGGCTGCCCTACTCCTGGATGCACACCTTCCATAACATTCTGAGTTTGTCATTAGTTTACATAATTAAAACCCCTCAAAATCTTGGGGATTATCAAGATGTTTTCTGACAAATGTAAGGAATTCAGACTTTGATTTATCCCATAGATGCCATTTTAACCAGTCTGTTTTTATTATGAAATTATGAACACTGGCAAGCAGTGTTGTAGTACTCGAGTCCGAGACTCGAACTCGAGTCCGAGACTCGAACTCGAGTCCGAGTCATTAGCTAAATTTAGAGACTCGTGACTTGACTTGGACTTGAGCACTGATGACTCGAACTTGGACTCGGACTCCTACATTCAGATCATTCTGACTCGGAAATTGAGAAAAAGACTCGACTTTTTATATCATTAGGCTATAATTTTAATATGTCATTAAAATATTATTTGGTGTATGATTTTAATATCTAAATGGCGTACCGCGCACGTGACGTCACCATCTCATGAGCAACGCCCCTTGCCGCTAAGGTTGGGCAAACAGTGTGAGAGCGCACGTAGCAACCAGCCATTACACATGCAACAGATACAACGGTATGACCGATTTTACAGCTGTTAAACTTTCACAAGAGGATGTTCAGGCGCCCATTTTACTGGTAGAACTGTGGAACAACACACCAACGATTAGCTCAGACGATGGATTGAGTGTCGAGGTCTTAGACAGCCTGGAAAACGGGCCGAGTTGATAGAAAGGTATGTCGTTGTTTTTCTCCTGCTCGGCGTTCACGGCGTCAGCGGCCGTTTTTTTCTGTTTGTAGTCCCCGTCCAGGAATCGGTATAAATTGTCCGGCCCGCCGAACAATTTAGTCCGGTCCGGTGGCCAAATGCATTATCATTATCAAACGGCTGTATCTCCTCGCTGCATCTGCACCAGATTTTTTGTGAGTCATGAGGGAACGCTGCCGAACGCGTTTGTGGGAATGGCCCGGTGGACGGGCGAGGAAAATGCGTGACAGCATCTGCGGTGGCGAGCGGCCGGCGGTGCGCGAACCCCGCCCGCCGGCCGGCACCGCGGCAGTGGCCAATAGGCCGGAGTGCGCTTGGCTGCGAGGGCCGATCGACGCCGCTTGCGGCTTTAACATCCTTCATATGCGGCCTGTCAGCGTGGCTGGAGTCGCTGTTGCACGTTCCATAACAACAATGTTTAAAAACCATGGTTAGGAGACGTCTTAGACTTGGAAAAAGCGGTAGTTTTACCGAGTAAAACCAAGGGTAATTACAGCGAAAGAGTTATTAGTGCAATGGAATGTTACTGCAAGTGAGGCATCCAGTGCCTTAGATGTTGGTGGTGATTTGTGATGTTGTGGATGAGTTGTTGTTGCATAGTTGTAGTAATTTTAGCAGGCTAACCACTCCTTGGAAGGTTTACCACTGTCCAGTGATTTTTGCATTTGTGGACAAGGGCTCTGACTGGTTTGATGGAGCTTCAAACCCTCTTTAGACTGAAAGATAATGACTTTGTCATCTGTTTTAGAATTTTCTCAAGATCAGGGAAACTAAGTTGTTTCCTTTTTTATGCCTATGCAAATTCTGAGTTTTCCAGTTCTTTTTTATCTTTTAGCTTATTTTATGCTGTCAGACAGGTTCAGTTTAAAGGATTTCATGATTCTACAGGCCTACAAATAATCAGGCCTGGATGTGTCTGTTGAAATTGAACAAAACATTTGGCTTACCATCACAGTTGATTTATGATTTTACAAGGTGTGTGGGGGATGGGGGCTATAACCTTTTTGCTTTGGGTTAGATAGGTGTGGAAAACTCTTTTCCTCTTAAAATTTTAATCAGTTAAAAACTGCTTTTCATATTTAGTCAGTTTATCTTTGTCTGAATTGAAATTCTTTTCATGATCTGGACCACATAAAGCTATAGTTGGTAATCCTGTTCAGAAACACTTTTTGTTATACTGGGTAAAATTGTCTTTTCATCCTGAAAGTAGCCATTACATTCAATACAAATACAAAAAGAGGTTAAACAATTAGATCTCTGTGCATGGTGCAGGCCTGTAAAATTTCTGACCACTCCTGTCAGGGCAGCATTGGTCATAGGGTTTAAGGGCATGGGATTTGTCTGAGTTTTGTTCCTGCTCTCACCACTTTTTGTCCCTCAGGTTCCGGGAGTACTATTGTTCCCACAAGCCAATAATTCTGACACCCTCACGTAACGCCAGTGATTGTGCACGTTCCTTGTTAGTTTCTGCTTGCTGGCTGCACATGCACACCTATAGTATTCACGTATCCGGTTAGCTTAGCGGTTAGCTTTGGTGTTAGCTTTTCTTTGTAGCTCTGCTGCTCTCACCACATACTTTGAACATTGCTTGCAGGCGCAAGAAGGAAACCGTGTACAGGTTTATGAGAAATAGAGGAAGGCCTCAGTAGAAAGAAAAAAACACCAGAGTGGATTTGGGAGATATTTTTTTTCCCAAGCGATCCCCCTGAGGAGCGGAAGAACAGGTAAGACGGTCTTACACATGCAGTTATTCAAAAGGGGATGGGGAAACTTCCCGAAAGATCGCCAACTCTACCCTTAAGTATGATCTAAAAGTAAAAAATAAATAAGTAAATAAATAAATTCTTGGTAAGCAAAATTGAAAACAGTTTTGCTTACGCAAAAGAAACATTTCAAAATGCCCAATACAAGTTTTAGTTAATGAACCTTCCAGTAATAATAACATAAGGATAATCCTTCTCCCTTTCACCCAGTCAGTCAGGGCAGGGACAAAGACCAGCTGGGGGAGGAGTCTGCTGCAGCTTGGTGCCCCATGTGCCCCGGCAAAACCATGACACAATGGGTCACCAAGGCCCTCCTCTCCTTCTAGGGTGCACTAACAATTCAGATGATTGCAGAAAGAGAGCACCTTAAAATGTGCTTTTATCTACTGTGAACAACAATCATACTAATGTTATCGTTTCAATTAGTTTATACACTTAACAGTAATTCTGCAAGCAAGCTTTATTAATTTTAAATGTTTTCTTTAACACAGTAAAATTAGGTGTTTGAAGAAATTTTGCAAAGGAAAAAGAGGGACAGGATAACAGTTAGCCAGGGATAAGTAGGCCATGACTCTGAATGGTGGCAGTGTCTTGTCTTTGATGTCAGTTTGTTTCCATATCCCGCACGCTTGATTGGACAGCTCCAAACAAAGCGGCAGGAGCCCAGTTCAACACTTCAAGCACGCACTGAGACAGAATACCTTGGAGGCATACGCTGGTGCTCTTCATGAAAGGCTGCAAGCTGAACAGACTTCACTGATCTGAAGTGATTCACTCTGTCCTGAACATGTTGACCCTCATGTTACCAGTCACGCCTTTTAGATGAACCTGCCATGTTTATTCATATAACTGCTCCCAGTGGAGCTTTGATTTCCTCTTTTCTGCCGTTTAAAAAATTCAATTCCGCATGATGTTTTCAACATGTTTGTTTTTTTTTCATAGCATTTAGGCTTTAAGGCAGTCAAACTACCCTCTGTGTCTCCCCAACTTATGCACACATTACTGCATGTTGTTCAAGAGGAAAAACAAACTGAGTGAAATTACCTCTTGAGACTTCATGTTCAAATGAGTGCACATAAACATACATAAGGCAGGCCTCTCCAGGCATGTTTACAGATGTAGCTCCCCAGTGACTGGGCTTACAGGGGAAATAAAACCCTAAACAACACAGTGGTCTATAGGGATATACCAAGGAGAGCACAATCCCACATAATAATAAGCATACCAAGGTGCATCCATTTTGGGAATCATATGCCAAAAATGTTACATTTCCATTTAAAGCAAATGGGTAGGTGTGCTGTTTCTTTAAGAAACTGCAACCACACAGATGATGTAAGCACAGGTGCACTGCAGCAGGTGGGCATAAGGTTGAAAAACATCTAAGGACATTGTGTAAATGAATTTGTTAGCAGTGGAAATGGGTGATTTCATTTTTAGATATCTATTTGTGTTGTTTTGGGTTTTGCTTAACAAATATGCTGCTGAAAAAAAGGATCATACTGCGTAAGCTCACATTTACTTTGTTTTGCAGAGTCTTTAGCCATTTATGATTTACTTTGAATTTGGATGTACAGTGAAGCATTCAGATGCATTCATTTGCAGAGTAAAAATTACAAATCAAAGAAAGTTGTTTGCAGTATATGGTATCAGCTTTACTGTAACCCCATCTCAAAACAAAGCTATCCCGGTCAGCTGAGAGCTGGTGAGGTGAACTGGCTGTAAGCACAGTGGGGATCTCCAAAAATGTCTGAGTAGTTTTGCAATGAAGCAATATCTTGATAAAACGAAACAATATTTGGATTTTACACGGCCACATTCTCACCTAAAAACATTGTAAAAATTTATTTTGAATTACAGAATCTAGTGTTAGATATCAAACTTTAGTCACAGATTTCGCTGTTCTCTTCCACTGTTGCCACTTCTATTTGAACAATCTGCTTCAACATACCCGTGGTAATCAGGAAGTCCTACCCACAGACCAGGTTCCTTTATCTGGGACAGTGTGGGCCCTGGAAACTGAAGTCACTTGGGTGAAATTGTCTAAAATGTGCAGAGGGCTTTCGGGTAATGGCTGAAAGTCCCCGCAATGGAAAAAGGGGCTTATGTGAAAGATGTTCCGATGAGATCATGTAAAAGTTAAACTGTCTGGCCAACGTGCCAAATGCTAAATGTTGAGGAGGAGGAGGGATTTGGAAGCTGGTAAGAGTTGATGAGAGGATGGAGGGAGGTAAATACGGGGCAATCATGACAGAAAACGAACAAAAGACATAAGACCGGGGCTGAGAATCTGTGTGAAGTCTGAGCCAATATCTCACACAACATTTTATTACGGTTACATAATGACAATAAAGGTTCTTGATTCTTAAGGTTCATGTTCCAGCAGGTCAACAATCCTAAATACACAGCAAGTGCTAAAATGTAGACTTAATCAGGCATATCCATGTGCTAGAATGATCCAGTGAAAGTCCAGACTTGATGTTCACAGATGTTCTCCATATAGTCTGACTGAGATTGAGCTATTTTGAAAAGAATGAACAAGAATTTCATCATTTTGTCTTGATGCGCAAAGCTGACATAGACATACCCCTAAAGACTTGCAGCTGCTTTTGCAGCCAATGTGGATCCCCTAAGAATTTACTCAGAAAGACTAAATATCATATATTTATTTGCAAAAATCACAGTATCACAATTCCACACTACTTTGTGTTATTCTATAATATAAAATCCCAGTAAACGATTATCTTTGGGGCTAAAACTTGACAAAAAATATAGAGGTCGGGGGTAGAAACGTTTTGGCAAGACACTGTACATCTGTCGTGCTAATAAGGTAATTATGCACTACATGTAAAGTATTTGCAGTAAGCATAGTACATGTGGAGGTACTCAGACACGTACAACTGCAAGCAGCATGCAGAATGCATAAATGTCGTTTAGAGAGAGTGCTTAGGCAGCACAACACAGCACATTCTCTATGTCAGTCGTCCTGATGAAATAAGGTTTATGGTGGGGTGTGGTGGAACAACGTTAGGTTCCAAAACAATGATTGTTTGTTGTAGTTTTATTGGCAGTGATAATTGCTCTCCCTACTTAAGGATGCCTTCATATAAGCAAGCCAGCATGCCACCGCACACGTGCACACACTTACGTACCCACAGGAATGCCTCAACACCCGTGCAGACACACACGCAGGCATATACATCCCTGGTTAATGACGCTGTCAACATGTGCATTTGAAGAGATTAGTGATAATCTCTTGAATTGTCAAAGACACAAAAGAACTATTTTTATCAATATTTCTTTAGATTATATGCTACTATACCAACAATTGGTGCATACTGAAGATCTACAATATGTGTTCTCTTGAATTTCCTTTTTATTCCTTTGGAAACTAACTGTAATAAGTTTTAACAATTTTTTTGGTCATCATCTTTACTCACTGAATAAATTGAACATGTTTATCCTAAGTCATTTTGTTATACAGGGACCACTGCGTGCAGAGAATGGTTTTATTTACCAAATGAAATCGCCTGTATTTAAAGCAGCAGCTGCATGATCTCTTCATTAATCCCTGTTCCCCACAAAGACTGGTACACATGCAGAAAGGCTAGATTTTCCTATGAGGCATATGTAAAGGCAGGCAAGCTCAAAAGCATAATTGAACATGTAGCTACAACACCACAGGGAGTTGGCAATGCCTGGAGAGAAGACTTGGCTCCCACAGAGAGGCCTAAAGCCTAACTAGACCAAGCTGTGCCAGCACTGCAACATACTCACAGCGCACCCTCTCCTTTTCTGCTATTCCACCCCATCAATCTGCACTGCTTTTTTCATGTACAAAAAACATTTTAGACTTTTCTTAATCTTCACACCTTAAAACATCGTCTCTGTGTTTCATCTAAAATAGGGGTCAACGTGTTACCAAATGAATTCATATCAACGTTCTCAAGAAACCTCCTCCTGCAGGAGCTAAGGTGCGAGCGCCATGTTCCATCATGCCTGATCACATAGGCCTGGTCTCAGGGAAAAACTGAAAAAAGAACTAAAAGAGCAGCAATTTTGTGTTACTATGAACATGAAACGTTCTTTTTGGTACCTATCGTGTGAGAAGTATCATAGAGTTTCAAAGGTTATAGGCAAACAATTGTCATGTGGATATTGTTTGACTATGTTTTAACATACAGTAAGTCACCGTGTTTTTTTTTAAAACCATAAAGAGGTCAAAAGGTCTGTTTTTGAGAACGTTATCTCTTCTGCCATCATCTGTTGGGGCAGCAGCATCAAAGCCAGGGACCTAAAAAGTCTCAACAACCTGATGAAGAAGGCTGGCTCTGTTCTGGGGACGACTGTGAAACCTCTTGAGATGATAATGCAAAGACGGATTCTTTATAAAACCAAGAAAAGTATGGACAAGCCTGACCATCCTCTTCATGAGACTGTCTTGGGAAAACAGAGTGTCTTCAGTAAGAGGCATCTTCAAATTCACTGCAATACAAAACGCTACAAGACATCTTTCCAGCCAACAGGCATCACTAACTACAATAACTGTTTGAAGAATTTGGATCAATAAGAGTCACAACATTTAGTTTCCCTTTAGGATCAATAAAGTATATTTCTATTTTAATCTCTTTTGATTTGCAAAAGAACATAATGCAAAACCAACTAAAGCCTAAAAATTATTTAAATAAAATAAAAGATACTTTATAATTCCAACAATTACAATGGAAATACACGTGGTTGTTCAGGTTTGCATTTTATTCTTGATTATCTCCTAGCTGAGCCCTGTCTCTCTACACTCTATTACTCACCACAGGGTATGTTGAAATACAAAGGAGCAAAGTAACTTGCAGCCCTCTCTACTAATGTTAGCTTTTAGCGTAGAATTAGAATACCATTAAGCCAACTTAATATTAACTTCTTTCATTTTTTTTGGCACCTGATAACCGTAGCGATTTATTCATCCTAAAGTTCTTTATTGGAAGTTGGACTTAACTTATCAAGCTAATGGTGCAGCTTTATTTTTTCCAGCAAAGAGAAAATAATAGCATTCACTTCTGTCCAAAAAGCACTGAATTAATGAAGAATAGTTAAAGTTTGCATTAAGATACATTCAAGAATCAACAAATCTCCACAGCCCTAGCTATGAGTAGTCAGCATCTTACCTGGAGCAGACAAAAGTAATAGTGAACTGTGTGTAGGGAAACAAACTGAAATAGCAATGTAGGATTTAGGTTAGCCATTAGCCTCTATATGTCATTTCACATAGTACTATTTTGGACTCTGTAATATGTGGAAAACTGACTGTGAGATGTTACTGCCTAATATTGCTGTGAGTTGTGATTAACACACATTTTCCCCTCTACTCTCTTTATTTTCCATTATCATGCAGTCCCCAGCCTCTCTCCCGGAGCTTCCGGATCTGGGTCACTGGGATGTGCATTAGGGATGTACATCAGGAACAGTGAACGTACCTCAAAGAATTCACAGAATACACAGAATTACTGGCAATCAGAATTTTAAGGTTTGGCAACTGAAATATTGCCTGCCAACACTGGCTCCCCATTCACCACGGATTGCATTACAGATAACTTTTGTTATTTTTTATGGACAATCACAGGCATGCATCCTAACATATTTTAAATCCATATTTTCCCAGCAGGTCCTTGAGGTCTTGTGACCAGAGCCTGATTATTGAGCCAAAAAACAGCCTGGAAACTAAAGGTGACCAAGCCTTTTCAGTAATAGCCACCAAACCTATGGAGTTTCTCCTAAAGAATTTTTTTTTTTGGGAGAGAAAGACAGAAACATAAACATTCTTACTTTGATTACTTACTATATGACAGCGAGAATTATACATAAGGACAATAAATGATTCTTAACTTACTCTGTTTCTCAAAAAAGGAACCTATACAGATACATAAACAGATTTGTTTTTTATAATTGTCTGCATTTTTACATTCAAAACTATGCCATGCTAACCAGGGCAGTTTAAAAGGTTAAAAAACTGTTTATGAGAAGAAAAAAAAAACATGATGACAATGAAGATTACCATCACTTCGTGTTTACATATATACACTCATACTGTACATGGTCATCTATAAATTAACATACACACTGGGGCAGATACGTAAATATACCTATACACAGGAAGAGCCTGCCCGTTATGCCAAGCTGTGGTCAGCAGAGGGGGAAAATAGAGGTTAGTCTAATTTTGGAGACGGTGCCTCACCATTACAGTAAGTCAAACAACATCATATCTATACAAGAACCAAATTTTATACCTTTGAAATTTTAGCTGGGTTTCAAATAATCAATAGTTGTGTCATGTCAGGAGTTTAATATATATATATATATATATATATATATATATATATATATATATATATATATATATATATATATATATATATATACATTATATATAGTGCAGTCTTTAAGTAAAGGATAAGTTATGACCATGTGTTATGGCAGCAAGAGTCAGATATTTACACTTCCCGTGCCTTGTACAGTGCACTCTTTCACTGGCTTCCTTTGAAGAGTGTTACATAAACATGCTTTTCTGGCACGGACCCAACCAGACGCAACCCTGACCACCCCAGAGGCCAGGATCTGAAAAAGGAAAATGCCATTTTAATTGACTGCGAGTGACATTTTTTAGAAAAACATTCAAATGCAGAACAAGGAAAGATGTGACTGGTATGTAGTAGGAAAAGTATGAAATAAAATAAATTAAAAGTGGAAGGACTAGAAATGAAGCCAAATTAAATGTATAACATTTCCAGGGCAGAGCAGGAAAAAAAAAACATGCACCATGTTAAGCTTTGCCACCTGGAGGCTCTCAGCCGTACAGTTAAACAAACACCTGCAACCGAAATGCTGTCCTTCCTTACATCTCAGGTTTCCCGCTTTGTTTTAGATGATCTGGTATTTTTCATTTACTTCTGTGCGGCTGTATAATGAGGCCCAGCCTGTAATTGGGCCAGTAGTGTTATTTTAGGTTAGAAGCACAAAGTTATTACCAACCCTCTGCTCTACTGTACTGTCAGGAATAAGCAGGAAGTGAAACGAGACACAGATTGAAAAAGACAGGAGAAAATGCAATGAAAATTCAAAGATTTTTAAACAGTGGTCTTGAATCCTCTGTGTGACCACTCTCATCCCCACTGAGCTCCAATCAAATGGGAAGTTACTCAGCAGCTTAGAGATTCTGCAGCATTTAGCAACAACGTTCCTTATTGACTTCTGCATCCTGTGGATTAACTCCGAAAAACACAATGTGACAATGACTTGGGCTCGTTTGGGCTCTAAATATAAAGAAGGAAATCTGGAAGTGCAACTCTAAATATTACATCGATTCAGCATATTGAAAGAATTACACTGTAAAAAAGCTATGATGTGCAAATGGACAGATCGTGACTAAGCTAAACGCTCGATTGTAACAGCAAGGATCTCAAATAGATCACAAGAATAAGTTTTTCAAAAATATTTACAATTATTTTGTAAGTTTTAATTCATCTTTATTTATCACAGGTTAAACAAATTCCAGAAACACAGGATGAGCAGCTGTATTTTTTTCCTCATTTGCTTCACTAGGACTTTTTCCAGTTCTGTTGCTTTCTAAAACACAGGAAACATGGGCAACTGAAAATGCAAAAAAACAACAAAATAGAAAAAAAAAGAAAAATCATTAGATCTTGTTCCAGCTAATGCATGTGACAAATTATCCTTATTTTCTGTAACAAGCCCAATAACAAAACCCATATGTGAGGTGCATGTTTTTTCACTGCTTTCTGTGTGAGCTGAAAGTAGGAAGACATGCATATTGTAGTCCTTCCACCAGCCAGTGAGCTAACTACATAAAACCTTTTCAATTATCTTTCCAAAGTGTCATATGATTACTAATGTAACACTTCTGATATGCTGGTTGCATCTCTTTTATCCCCAAGATGCTGCTTTTGTGGTGCTGTAATGTGGGGCAAGTTCTCTCTAGGTCTTTAAACCTTTTTCTATGCGAAGTCGGTCAAAAATGCATATGAGACACAGCTGCTGAACATATAAGATACAGCTCAACACCCACAGGGGATCAATAAAAAAATCTGCAGATCATGTTAAGAAAAATGAAATTGCTACTAACTGGAACTGTTAAGACAAGATGTAAATATCTTTTAAGTGTGCTACACCGTTTTTAAATGTGCTACACAGAACTTTTCTGTTGCAGTATCAACCATGAATGATATACGGAGCCACTGAGGCAATGGCTGACCTTTTCTAGACTTCTAGACCATCTGGTGCTGAAAGGAGATGACATCACGTATATCAGAGCAGCACACATCTGAGAAACTTGTATGTCTCCTAAGAAGGTAAATGAGCTTTGCTGTGACTGAGAGTCAAGGACAATAATACTTCATCTGATACAACGAATCCCTGCCAAATATGTTTTCATACAAACCTGAGGACACATACTGTATGTAAGCAGAAATCCGTAAGCACAGTTTTAATGGGAAATAATATGTCTGAATTAAGTCCCTTTTTGTGCCCACATTGTTTACACTGCTAAAAAAAAAGGTGACTTAATGGGACCTGAGTTTATTAAAACCTCATCTGCTCTGAAAATTGTAAAGAACAGACATTTGAACTGCTCCAAACAACCGCTTTAGAAACTTGTTTGGATGATATTTCTCCTTAAGTTAATTTCAGGGTTTTTGTATATTTCATTTAAGTTTCTGTCTCTTTTTTCTGTTACCTATCCCAATATGATTCAAAAGATTGGTTAACATGCTGTGACACACAGTGAGCTGCCGTTTACCGGAACCGAAAGAAGGGAGGACAATGTCCTCTGCCTCAATTTGTCTTCTTTTTTCACCTCTTCCTTTTTCTCAACCTGACTCATTTCAAGTCCAAGAGACAGTTAAGGGGGACTGATTACGACATCGAAACTCGATAATGGTGGCCCTCACCATCATGGTTTCATCGGAGAGATTTTTGAGAAATTTACTCAGCACTTTTCTTGCTGCTCTCACAGGACAGCGCGTGCAGTTACACTGCTAGAACCAGGACAGGAAAGAAGACATGTGAACTAATGGAAAGAATGACCAAGTGTTAATGGTATGACGAAAGAAAGAATAAAGGTCAAACAGAGCATTAGGAAAGGTTAGAAGATTGGACAGATTATAAAAAAGCAAAAGAAAAGGGTGGTTTGGAGCAAACTGGTCCCAACTGTTTCCTGGAGAGGGTATTTTTCTTTTCGCCTCTCTTTCGTTATAATAATTTATCCCAACTCTTTTGTTGTTCTTTTGTTTGTGGCATAACCAGTACATGGCCCACATACTGTAACTCATTACACATGTTTTTGCTTATGCAAACTTTGCAGTGTAAAAATAAACATGCGGGGGCATCACCATCACATCTGGCTGCACATCAGCCAGAATATTTAAAATAGAAACCAGTGAATGAAAAGAGTTAGGCCATGCAAATGAACTTTGTAGTGCCTTGCAGAAGTGTTCACATTTTATCACTTATCACCAGGTACACTGCGTTTTATTACAATTTAATGTGGCTGGTCAATATTTTTCATATTCCATAGCAACTAACTGCGAAGTGGAAGAAAAATGAAACATGTTACTCAAAAACCTGTACAAGACAGTGCAAACTTGGTGTGCATCTATATTCACCACCTTTTATTTGTATAAACCTAATTATACCGCGGTCTGGGTGAATACTCGATTCGGACTGGCTGCAGGGTGTCCATTAAAAAGTGTTGATATAAAAAAATTCCAGTCAAAAAACCTGATTGCTGTAAATGATTGCGGTGGCTCAAACATTAGCTGGTAACAGTAAGACAGTTGACGCTGGTTACCTTTGCAACGAGTCACACGGAGCGATATTAAATAGTTCTCTCAGCCGCATCTTGTGAAAAAAGTACACTTATCGGTGAAAAATCATTAGTGTCAATAATTGACTTAATATTTATTTATTTCATAAGTGACCATGGTATAAGTGGGATAATGCCCTTTGAGGTGTCTATTATCAGAAGTTCATGGATGACGCGGAGGCATTATCCCTTACATAATATCCAATGAAACCAGTTGGTCATTTGAACTCTATAGAATCTGTAGAGCACCACAGGTTAGGTGGAACTTGTTGACAGCACAACTATTGATTGTGCACTCTAGAAATCTGAACTTTATGGAAAACTAGCCAAAAGTTTATATTATCTGTATAATATGATTGATTTGACTTTGTAAAGTGCCTCGAGATGACATGTTTCATGAATTGGCGCTATATAAATAAAATGTAATCGAAAATTGAATTGAAAAAAAGAAAGCCAATGTTGAAAGAAAATCACAAAAAAATTAATCTGGAGTTTGCCACACAAAAAAAAAAAACATGTAGAAGATACAGTTAACATGTAAAAAAAAGTTGCTCTGGTGGGATGAGACCCAAATTGCACTTTTTGGACTACATGCAAAATGCTCTGTTTTGAAGATAGCTAGCATTTCACATCACTTGAACACAGCATCCCCACTGTTACACATGGTGGTGGTAGCTCTTTTATTAAGAGATGGAGATACATTTAGGACAATCCTGGAGGGCAATCTGACAGAAGCTGCAAAAGACTTGAGACTGGGGAGTAGGTTCATTTTTAATCAGAACAATGCTAAAAGTGCAGCCAGAACTGCAACATATTTTTTTTTTGTTCAAAACATATGTAAGATTGCCCCAGTTAAACGCCAGACCTAAACTAAATTAAGAGTCGTTGGGAAGACTTAAAAACTGATGTTATTAGATGCTCTACAACCAGCTTGAGCAGACTTTAAGGTGTTTTGTTGTAGGCTTACGCCAAAATACGTACGGTTGTAATTGCAGAAATGTGCGGAGGAAGTTGGATAGGATAGGGTGGGTGTCTCAACACATGTGAATGCTACACTTTTCAGATATTGATTTCTTAAAAAAGATTGAAAGATAACTATATGTTATTTTCTTCGACTTAATAATTATATGATACTTTGTGTTGGCCAGTGACAAAAAACACCGATATGATCCAACTTTTGCGGTTGTAAAATGACGAAGTATGAAAAGCTTCAAGGTGTAGAAGACTTTTGAAAGGCATTGTATAGCATAGATCTTTTTTAACCTCATCAAGATGAAGTTAGATAGCATGTCCCTGTTGACACTGTGGAGGAGTATAAGTACCTGGGAGTGTACTTTAACAATAAGCTGGACTGGACTAGAAACACAGAGGCAGTCTACAAAAAGGGCCAAAGCCGACTCTTTTTCCTGAGGAAGCTGAGGTCCTTCAACATCTGTGGGACGATGCTGAGGATGTTTTATGAGTCTGTTGTTGCCTGTACACTCTTCTTTGCTGTCACATACTGGGGCAGTGGGCTGAGGGTCGCTGACAACAACAGACTGAACAAACTGATCAGGAGGGCTGGTGATGTTGTGGGGGAGGAGCTGGACACTCTGACGACCCTGGCAGAGAGGAGGATGCTGTCCAGGCTCCAGTCCATGTTGGACAATGTCTCACACCCTCTCCATGACACACTGGCCCAGCAGAGGAGCTCCTTCAGCAGAAGACTCCTCTTACCCAGATGCACCACAGAGCGCCACAGGAAATCATTCCTGCCTGTGGTCATAAATCTTTACAATGCCTCCCTCAGTGATTCAGACACCCCCCCCCCCCTGTAACTGACATTTATGCATTCTTTGCACCATTCTTGCACAAGTCACTATCACCTTATTTGGATCTATAGTTATACATATGTGTATATATATATATACACATATGTATGTATATATTGACTTATATATGTATATATTAATATTACTTTGTGTGGAATGTTGTAAATATATATATAAAAATGTTTGTATATCTGGAGCGTGTAACAAAAGTAATTTCCCTCTGGGATTATTAAAGTATGTCTGATTCTGATTACTGATGTACTCCAAAGTAAAATAAGAAAACTATGTAATGGGGCTGGAATCAATAGCAAACTGAATTCAAGTGCTGATGCTAAAATAAAATCACATAAAATAAAAAAAGTATCAACATCCTAAAAGTTATCTCAACCTACACAATCGCTACTTTTATGAAGTCCATATCAAGAAATAATATAAGCAAACACAACACATGAATTCCAACATATAATATCAATCCTGTGCTGGGATTGAATTAATGGGTTAATGTTGATGTGTAAACAGAATTGTCTAGTTGTATATCCAACAACTTCTAAAACTTTTGCAACAGCTTTCACATGCAAGCAAGCCTCCTGCAGAAAAAAAGAAGAGTTTATGGGGAAGGCCTTCTTTCAGTTCCCTTAAATAAACAGGGCTTGCATAGTGCGTGTGCGTGCGTGCGCGTGTGCCTGTGTGTGTGTCTGCAGTGGGAGGTTAACAAGAATGTGTGTATGTGTGTGCATGAATACATAAGCCAGTCTGTGAGAGGCTATTAGTATGGGTGTGGGTGAACAAAGATGACTGTGGTTTTGAAAGGAATTTCAGACTGTGCCTGGCCACAAATAAATGTGAATGTGGATATATATCTCCAAGAGGCAAAGACAGATAAAAGGCAAACAGACAGAGAGAAACACAGAGGGAGATGTGCTGTGATTCACGGTTCCTCCTCTCAAACAGAGGCCTCAGCCGTTGTTGATGTTGCAAGCCCTTGGTCCCCGCCATGTGAGGATTACGGAGGATGGAAGTGGCACTCGGCTCCAGCTTCAGCCAGACGGACCTGGTTCCATGCTGCGACCTCGTGACTGCGTGCAGACGTCAAGACAACAGACAAGTTGTTTTAGGGAACCCTGATTGTCTAAATGGCCAGTAATAAGAGGGTCAAAATGCTTTGCTGGTAGGCTCCAGACACGTACGCCTCACAGGCTCCATAACTTCAAGGGCCTCATCTTATTCTGCTGCTCACTTACTGTCATTCACTCGGCTCCTTTCTCACTGGCTTATAAATGCGTTAATCATGTCACGATACACGATCTGGCCTCCCTGACCTCACAGCTGCAAAACATATAAACACAAATCTATTGTACTTGTTCAAAACAAAATTGGATTACAGGCAACAGTCAAGGGGAGAAAGAAAAGAAAAATATATTAATGCATAAGTCTGGTTTTGTATACATTTAATATACAACAAAACCTATATAGATTCAGCATGACTGTAGCTGCAGAAAAACAATGGTAGACACATGAAATAACAAAACCTTAATAGGTAGAGATCTGGCACGGGGAAGTGAGATGGAAAATAAATCTAATATCTTGCCTTTTTAAGTTAAAATATAAAACAGAGATGCAACGGTGTGGATAGTTTTCAGCTTGATCGGTCCTAAATGGTGAGCACTTGGCCTGAAACACACAGAAATAGGATCTTTTTTTTCCGATCAGGGACTGGAAGTTAGCCATTTCCAGTGTCAGTGAGGGGTTTAAAAACAAAGTCAGCACAGAGATGGGAGAAGTTTCAGAAGGAAAATGTTTCCATATCTGCGGCCCATTCAGGCTGCCAAGTGGTGAAAGAGAGTGATACTTTAAGCAGTTAACAGGAAGGCTGATTGTATTACAGTTGAAGCTGCTGGATTTGGAAATGTCGGGAGCCTTTTGGAAATTTCAGATTTCAGCAGAGGATCTACATCCTATATAGAATAAACGTTGAAATTGCCTGTTTTTATAATGATAGCCAGGTAATATAATATATGCTAATTGTTAACATAGAATGCTAATGATGCTTTTGGCTTTGTTCTAAAATATTTGTAAAACTCAGTGCTCATATTCACAAAGATTCTCAGAGTTTTCTTAGAGAGCTCCTAACTTAGCCTACAAATTTCACTTGGGAGTCTTAGCTTAAGAGTGATTTAAATCGCTGCTGAGAGCGACTCTGAGTAAGGAGACAACAGAATTTAGATTTGTAAAATCTTGGTGAGGAGGTGTGGTTGACCCAGTTGCTAGGTGTGCCGCTGTGTTTTAGGAGTTTCGATTGTTTGATAGTACAAAACACACACACAAATGCACTCAAAGAAGAGTAATTAACCATTAGACTGGATTACGAAATCTGTGACATGACAAAACCTGATTTGCTTGTTAAGTTTACGCACCAAGCTGGTCATTTACAGGCAGTTCTGTACACATTATACAAATCCCTGTGTTCTGTATTCTTTGTAAATTTATCCATTTTTTAATCATGATTATTCAATATTTTTCCTATTATTTATTTATGCTCAATAAAATTACGTCACTAGAGCCGCACCTTTAAGCTGTAGGGTTGCGGAAACTAATTCATTTCCCCCAGTGGGGAGGATAAAGTTTAAATTATCTACATAGTAATAATTGTATTATTGCTAAAGATGTTTATGAACTCATTTTGACCAATGTTTAGGTGGTGGATCAACCAAACAACTCTATCTGTTTCTGTCATCTTTCCTGCCAAAGACACTCTTAACCTCACTGAAAGTCCTCCTTACTACTCCTAATATGTTTTTCACTTTAGGAGCTCTCCTAAGGACTGAGATGATTTGTGAATAACTTTTATCTTACTGGGGTAAGATTCTAAGAAAATCGTGAAATTCAGGAAATTCAAAAAAATATTCCTAAAATGAATAAAAATTAAGAGCTACTTTTAGTTTTAGGATTCTTTGTAAATCCAGGCACAGATTTACAGGCATTCACAGGTGCAGCATGACATTGTTTCTGATTCCAAAATAGGCCTGAACAAATAATTACCCCTCAATGACAAAAAAGCTAGAACATTTTTTATGTTGTTATTATGTCTTGTTATGTTATACCTGATGTAGATTTTCAGTCATCCAGAACAGGACAATCAGCAGTGCTTCAGTAGAACTCAACTGGACTTCTTCTCTAGTTTCTTGGAAACATTTCAACTCTTTCAATAGGTTTCTTCAGTTCCTAACATGAGTTTGAAGTATTATACTTGTAAGTTCAAGCTATTCAAACCTTTATAAATGTGAACAAAACAAGTTACACATTGGCATCATAAGGTGTCATGATTGGATCATAAAATCCTTGAAACATCAAACCGCACAAAGATCAAAAGTTCAACTTTTGACACCGGAAACTTCCAACTCATGTTCATACCAAGAAAATAGATGAGAAGTAAAATGTCTTAAGGAAACAAGAGAAGACCAGTTGTCTTCTATAACAGGACTTGGGTTCATATTTCATAGTTCTTAAAGAGAAATCACTATCACCAGGTCAAAGTTTAACAAAAAACGGTGATCAGAAATCATCCACCACATCCTGACTGGTGCATTTCTCTTAAAACGGTGGGGAAAGCTAAGTTGAACCAAGTATATGTTAAGTGTGCTTGTGTCTATTAGTATCTATACATTGGGACAAACAGAGTCTCAAAGTCTCGCCCTTTAATCCTGGCAAGTTTCGAGTGGGGTAGGAGTGGAGAGGGTCTTAGGCCAAGTTCCCCAGTGAAGAGCTTCTGAGCTCTAAAGCATAACAAACAGAAGAGATGCAGACAGGAAATGCACACAGATGTAGAAAGCTAAGTGTGTTTAGAAGAGACAGGACCCTGTGTGGCAATAATAAAGCCAGGGGTCAATGTCTCGACAGATAAGGTCACAGAGGACATCTGGGGTGAGGAAAAAAAGTTAATTTATCTATGTCAAGGATAGCCTTGACATAGATATCTTTGCAAATGAATTAATTTGCATAGATTAATTTCCAAATATGTATTATTTTTGATGTGACAAGAGTTGCAGATCAGCCCTGAAAGTTCAGATTTGATGGAGCAAATTGCATTTATAATCTATAGTTTAGAATCTCAGATTTTGATAATGAGAATAAAACTTTAGGACAAGCTAATTGCTGAATCCTAATCTACACAAATGTGTTGCATAAAAATTCAGAGTGAAACTGAACAGTCACGTCGGGACCGTGTGTCGTGAGATCAGCACATGCCTCAGGAGGCAGCGTGTCTGTGTGTGGGTACACTTGGTCATCTCTGCACTGGCTGCCGTTTAGTCAAACAGAACTAGCGGGAGGACGTCTGTCCAAAACCAAAGCATGACATCAGCCAGTTGGCAGAAGGAGGTGTGGGAGCAGGTGCTATTTGGAAACAAGGGAGGGATGGAGACGTGCAGAGAAAGGTGGAATTGGGGAAGGACGGGGAGAGGATGGAGGGAGGATGGAGGCGTGGGACAGAAGAGCAGAGGGATGTGTTGGAGAATGGGGCTCGAGCCAAGATCTGAGTCCAAGTGAACCTATTTTTAGCTCTTTATCATGGACCATTCCAGCAGACCCTGATTACCACCAATATTATCCTTCTATTTCCCCTCTGCTCATATTCAGCTCATATCCAGGAGGAGGTAGAGCCACATTTACCTCTGAGTGATTTCATATTACTATTCTTGGACAGAAGCATTTTAGATAATCCACTATTTCCATCAAAAGTGATGCTTTACGTCCAGATGTCACTTTTTCAATATAATTCTGAGATGTATTTCAATACTTATCCAAGTGATTTTAATCAGCGATAAAGCCACAAAGCACTTTTACTTAAGTACTTTTCTCTACCACAAATCTGAAATCCCTTTTCTGGGAACAGAAACAAACATTCAACTGTGTTTTTTTTTTTTTAAACTGTCATTTCACTTCTCATACAGAGCACCATGCTGGATAAAGATTTTTTTAGAACAAGAAAAGGGCTAAACAGATTGGAAGTGTAAAATCAGCAGATCTTGAATGCACAGAAGGAGTTCAGCAAGATTATATACTGGGGACAGTACTATTTAGTGTTAAACCTCGTGACAAACTAGAGCAAGCAATCAAAGGCCCTGTTTACACGACAACGATCTATTGAAAATGGGATTTATTTTCTGCGTCTTTTAACACGTTTCATTCTTATGACAATCTCTGTTTACACTTGCAACAGAAGGAACTTGAAAACGGTTTAATTCCTATTAGTTGTGCTATGTTCTTTGAAACTCAACATGCACACGACTAAAAGCCGCCAGAACTGATAAATGTTTCAGATGGTGGAGGCAAAGGTTTTTCCTATGAAGAGACGATGAGGTTGCTTAAGGTGACTTTGAATTATAGCCGTGCTTAGCCATGGTTACATTCAGAAGAGTAAGCAGCCAAAACAGGACTCTACCTTATTCTGTGGTTTTTAAAATTGTAACCATCCATAATGTTGTGCCTGTGTGCAGTCATGTCTACTGAGCCAGGGATTACCTGTAAGGAAAATTATGTTTTGCCAATAAGGCTGGACAAAAAGCATACCCATAAAATAGAAATCTTATCGATCGATATTGATAATTATCTTAAACTTTACAACATATATTTTAAGTGCAGCCCTGGCCATTTTATGCTGTTGCTGGTGACCTATTTTTAGATATAGCACACACAAACACTGAATTCAAACTCAACCCTTTAATCAACCAATTTCTTACCAAAACTTCAAGTTTAAAAAACAAACAAAAAAAAAAAAACCTCTTTGAAGGGGGCGGAGCCTGGTGGCCGAGCATTCCTGGGTCTGCGTTTGTGATTGGTTTGGAGGATGTAATGACTGTAATATTAACCTACATGATAGGCTAGAATGCAGAAGGAAGGAAAACTGTTCTATAGAACCTTTTATTGACTCAATGTTTTCTATTGCACCACACGTCTGTCGATTGATATATATTGGTATTGAATTATTGTACGGCCCTATTACACAACAACAGAAACGGGACTTTTCCAAGGATCCTGTTCTTATATTGCTAGACCATAGGGCCCCAAATAATTTGCAAACTGGTTGATCATCTTTTAATAAGGTAAATGACATTCCGATTTACAATGATTTACTCAACCATTTGCTACAGAAAATCTAACAATTTTTTTAATTTAAAATGATCCCTTTTTGTACAGGAGGTAAAAAATTACAACATAATTAATGGTTGTGTTTTTAATTTAATTTATTCATTTTTCAGCCCTTAAGTTCTTTGGACTTGACAATTTCGGCCCACGTGATGAAAAGTGTGGCCACCCCTGGCATATACGGTTATTGTATAAGGAACATACACCCTCTGACAGTTATATTGTATTAGTGTTCTGATCTATGTCAGGTTCTACATTTATTACATTATCTAACAATAACCTCAAGTATAAACAACTATAAACCATCAATTCAACTATCAATATTTGTTAAAAATAGATTTACCAAAGTGAAAGGTCTTGTGCAAAACTAAGTAAATCCCCAAAATACAAGAATAAAAAATTATTTTAAACAAAAATAGATAAGTGAAATACAACAATCTTGTCTATTACTGTGATACTCCTAAATTTGAGTAGTTTTGGAAACAACATTACACTTAAAGCATAGATTCAAATTTGACCAAAGAAAGCATTTAATTTTACTTTAACAAGCTTGGATTATCGTCTCTTACTAAAGTCCTAACAACAAAATCAGCCTAAACTCCATGTTTTTGCCAATGCAGGCATTTAATTTTAAAATGTTTATCATCCAGTACTAAAAATAACCATAAACATTTCAGTTTCACAAGCAAAACACACAAAACGTCCAAGATATCAGACAGAATTTCTGAGCATAAATATATTTTTCCCAGTGCTATCCAATGCTTGTTAAAGAAGAAATGTTTGACTGCTCTCAAAGGGTCATAATATTTTTTTTCCACTGTGAACTGGCACTAAATGTTATAAGAACTAAACAGCAACATATGATCTTGGCCAGTCAGAAAAAGGTAAAGAAAATACCATCAAAATTCTGTTGTAACATCAGTGCAGCTGACCTTTCAATAAGAATATCAAATATTAGGGCAAGCCGAAACACAATATCAATGTCAACGATGTGGACAATAACACCAAAAAGTTGGCCTCCCATGCAGAGAAATAAATCCACAACTGTCTAAGCATTCTCATAAATAACACAGTGATTTTGGTAATAGATAAACAAAATTACCGTAAATGGATCTGTAACTAAACCATATCCAGGCAGGTTGCAACAGCGGGTTGTGGAGAAAATCATTGCGATAAGGTTTAGTGTCTCTGGGCCACATGTTACAGTACAATAGTGTCTTTTTCTTCCACTTATCTGGCTGCTGCCCGGGCCTCAGAGCAGAGTGTTTCAACAGCTACTGTCTGTCAGACCTTAGGACACAATCCAGCTCTCTGTGTAGAGGCTTGTTGTCAACTAGTATGCATGGACAAAGTAATCTTCTGAGCTAAAACAGATAAGGAGATTTTTACAAGCCCACACTGATGCCTTCATAGGAAAGTGGAACTGGCAGAGGTTGGGCATTTTTTTTTCTCCCCTCCCTTCACATCTTAACACAGGGATAAAAAAAAAAACTAAAAGCTATTAAGATTTTTGATAAGATCATTTTATAAATATAATCAAAGTTGCAAAAATGTATTTTAAAAAAGTGTGAAATACAAGCACATGAGTTCCAAACAGGATAATAACTGGAACTATGAGGTGTGAGCTCCAACTTAGGAAATGTCCTTGGCTTTTTGGTTGTTTTCATGGTGAATCCCAGAGTCCACCCACACAGGCAAGCCCTGCAGAGACCTTCTGTTCTTCAACACAGGACACAAATGTGCACAGCGAACACACACACAGACACACAAACTTACCGTAGGCTCAGAGAGATTATACTGGAGAAAAGGAAAACAACTATAGAGAGTTGAATGATGGTTTCAATCTGCCTGGACTTCTCTCACTTCCACAACAAAGCATTTTTATATGTCATTTTATGGTTTTCGAGAAGTTTGACATTTATGATGGACTGGCTGTATAAGCAATGTGCAGAGCGAGAACCCCTGGAAAGAGGAGCGAGGGCTTAGAATACCAGCTAAAATTAAAAAATCCAAATGTGATCTCTTGGTCCAACAATATGGTAAAACACAAATCAAATGCAATGTCTCCCCATATGTGTCAAAAGGTGCCTCCTAGAAGTGGGCACATTTTTGTTGTAATAAAAATTGGACTTTGATAAATAACTTCAAATTATTAAAAAAAAAATGTATTAACACATTTATCCAGAAATGTGTCCTTTAAATTTTACTGAAAAACACACAAAACAGTTTGGCCAAAATAATGAAAAAAAATTATAATAAAACAAACACAAAAAAAAACATCTGCCTGGTTGAACAATGGGGCACACCATAAAAGTACTACTTTACTAAAATGCCTTTTGAATACATTTTTGCATTGTTATTGTTTTTGTTAGGAGTCTATTACTATACCACATCTTAACTTGGCTATATTTGCTATTTTACTTTGCAAAACTTTTCGGAATCTCGCAGTATTTGTGCATTCACAAGCGCACAAGAATCCATCTTGTCCCACTCCACCCTCAACCTTACCCCTACCCGAGAAAAAAAAGTGACCAAAAAAAGTCCTCACTTTACAAGTAAGATGCACAGCAAATGTTCTCGCTCAGCTGCAAGTACAAGTGCGCATACACACATACATTTGTGTTTTACATACTTACTTTCATTCATTTTCAATCCTCTCTATGGCCCTATCCTGACCCTTACCCTAACCCTTGCCAGTACATATCTAAGCCCAACATAAACACAACACATCTTAGTCCTAAACCTCAGCTAACACACAGACACACACATGCACGCACAACACCACAAGCAACAGCATATGTGGTTGTTTTTCAGCTGAATTATACAGGCTAGGTGTCAAATTAAAGGTTGAAGATATTTTGAAATGATTTATTCTGGCATTTATTTTTTGAATCACAAAAACTCATTGCTTTTAACAGAGATATGTACAGTTTTGAGAACCACTGCTTCTACTTGCACCCTTTTTTAACACTCCATCGACAAGAATTTAATTAGTTTGAACTGTACACATGTGGGTTTGTGATTTTTATGGAGCCAGGAGAGTGTGGAGTAAATATGGATACCTCACATTCTGGCACGTCCCGATATAATGTGTGTTAACGGCCATGAAACCACATGTCACTGTAGATAGAAGAGCTACTCTAGAACAGAAGCAAGGCCCAGAGCCAGAGCAGCCCTGCAATTCACCTTCAGCCCCTCTCCACCTCTGTTTCGCTCCATCTGTTTATGTCATCTTTTGTATTTTTTTTTCCTTCAGTCTTTCCTTCCAGCTCTTTTCCCATTACTTTCCGATTCCCCTCTGCATCCCTCAAATATCTCTTTTGCTCTCTCTGTATTTCCTATTTTTCCAGACTTGTGCTTTGACCTGAGGGCTGCTGCCTTAGAAGGAATGTCCTACAGCACAGGCCAAGGCAATATTGTGGTTATTCTTTGAAAGAGTCTATTTCATGCCACTCTATACCATCAAGTAATGGTTAAACAAACGACAATCCCAGGAGCTTGACTACTGCTCAGATATTTGACTGTAATACATATCAAATCAGCTTTGCTCCTGTGACAAGCCTCTTTAAGTGTGCTAACATGGTTGTTTAATGGACTACTTCTTATGTTCCTCCTGCATGTAAGCAGCCTGTAAAGGCACACTCAGCTGCCAGAACAACTTGGCTCAGATTCAGTCAACACTGAATAGCTTCGTACCATAATGGCAGTCATTTCTTCCCAAAAGGTTTCTGTACACTCATTTCACCCTTTAACCCTATGCAGTAACAGTGGCAGAGCTGCACAGGCTACACCTTTGCCATGTTAATGCTTTTTACACAAGACATCGTTTTACATAATAACTTTTTTAATGTTTTGCCTCACCATGGAAGTGGGATGGTGCAGTACACAGACGATAGATACTCTGTGCGTGGACTTTAAAGGACCAGAAACAAAGGCATGCTGTACCAACACATGTAGATAAAAGCACATTTAAGCACACTCTTGGATCACAGGCTGGTATTGCCTTTAGCTGTAATAAAGTGATCCAAGGAAAATGCAGGAGGAAATTACTTGGATAAAACCATGTGTGCCTTACAGCTGTTGCTCTAATCGGATGCATGCTTTTAATGCAGTGCGTTTAATTTTGATCATGTTGGAAATTCCTCAATTAGCTGCTGGAGGAAGGTTTAAGGTGGTTATGTGCCACTGTCAGTAAACATAACTACACTGGCTAAATCCATCGATCAGTAGTCTCTGTCAAACAGTAACGTTGTGGCTCATCAAACCTTGGGTGGGCTAGTACTTATTCTCCACCTTCTGCCACAGTGGTTTTACCTCTTTGGAAAACCGTGGCACAAAATGGCAACCAGATGTAAGATGCTGGCATGGGTGAAAGTGGGCCATGGATGGAAAAAGCTTTTTTTTTTTTTTTTAAAAAAAGCTCAAAAGAAAACTCGTCAGTCATAAAATTTTAACTATGGCTTCCAACCAGGCATAGAGGCCTCATCAATCTGGCATCTGTGCCAGCGCAAAATGAACATTTACAAAGTCTTTATTAAATTATCATTTTACTTAATACAACTGACATTTGAAATTAGGTAAAACTGCTAAATTCTACCCCCACTGTGCTTTATCTTTCAGCTCATTGTGTGCACCTCAGTCTACTTTGACATAGGCGTGTCTTCCTTGTACCATTAAGCTATCTGATCAGTAGGATCTATTCTTTGTTTCTTAGTAATGAGAAAATAAAATGTTTCTTGAGTCTCTGAAAGTAGAATGGGAGCCAGATCCTTTAGCTATCAGGCTCCTCTCCTGTGGAACCAACTCCCAGTTTTGGTCCGTGAGGCAGACACCCTGTCTACTTTTAAGACTAATCTTAAAACTTTCCTTTTTGACAAAGCATATAGTTAGAGTGGCTTAAGTTACCCTGAGCTACCTCTATAGTTATGCTGCTATAGGCTTAGGCTGTTGGAGGACATCAAGATCTACCTTTCTACTATTCTCCAATTTAATAATAATAATAATAATAATAATAGAACTTTATTGATCTCACAATGGAGAAATTCACTTCTGCATCTTAACCCATCCCCTTGGGGAGCAGTGGGCTGCCACTGTGCTGCGCCTGGGGAGCAATCAGGGGTTAAAGGGTCTTGCTCAGGGACCCAGAGTGCAGGTTGTGGGGATCGAACCAGGTACTTGCAACCTTCTCAGAGCGCAAGCGCACTGCTCTAACCAGTAGGCCACCACTCCCCCACCAATTAGATTGTATGTTGTTAATTCAACTTTTAAGTTTTTGTTCTCTCCATTTTTCTCTCTTCATAGTAGGTACACCTGGTCTGGCGTTCTGTTTGCTGTGACATCATCCAGGGGGCAGATTATCTGCCATTACGCTCTAACATAGAAAGGATTCCTGGATCAATGTGTGCTCCTTTGCTTTTTGTGTCTCTGCTCTGTTTTCTCTAACCCCCTAATTGGTCGAGGCAGATGACCGATCACACTGAGCCTGGTTCTGCTGGAGGTTTTCCTTCCTGTTAAAGACGAGTTTTCCTCTCCACTGTCGCTTCATGCATGCTCAGTATGACGGATTCCTGCAAAGCCATCAACAATGCAGACGACTATCCACTGTAGCTCTACGCTCTTTCATGAGGAGCGAATGCTGCTGATGCAATCTACTGGGTTTCCTTAAATAGGAAACTTTTTGAGCAATCTGTCTTTATGATTTGATTGAATTTGATTTTGTAAAGTGCCATGAGATGACATGTGTTGTGAATTGGCACTATATGAATAAAACTGAATTCAACTGAATTGAATAGGATTGCATAGATATCCACAATACCTTTCATCAAAGAAACATCTGTCCTGCAAAGCTCAAACAGTTGCTATCAGCATGTGACTTATTTTGGTAAAACTGGATTATACATTTGTGTGAGTAAATACTGCTTGTCTACATCCAAGTAGAAAAACTTAAAAGAAAACCCTCACCAATTTCCAAATCATAGGCCACCTGTAGAAAGGAAAAAGGGTAATAATCCAAACATTTTATTAGCACTATGAGAGTGCCATGACTGTCGTTTTTATTTTTTGAGTCAAAAAGGTACATTTTAGTCTCAAATTACCAGAGCACCTTTTTCCATAAATCTGTGGAGTCACCTTTGGCCTTTTAGCAAACTCAAAACATACCTTCTTATTTTTAACACAAACTAATGGCTTTTTCTGGCCATTCTTTCATAAAGCCGTGCTCTATAAAGTGTACCTATCGTGGTCCTACAGAAAGTCCAGTCTCTGCTGTGGAGCTCTGTAGTTCCTTCAAGGTTACCTTTGGTCTCTGTGCTGCCTCTCTGATTAATGCCCTCCTAACCCAGTTTTTAAGTTTTGGTGGGTGACCCTCTCTTTGCAGGTTTGTCATGGTACCATGTGCTTTGCATTTGAAGATTATGGATTTGATGGTACTCTGGGCACACATTAAAGATTTGGTTATTGTTTTGTAACTCCATCCTGACTTGTACTTTTCCACAACATGTGCCTTCTCCAGATCCACAAAACACGAATAAAGTGGGGAAGTATACTCCTATGACCCCCCTCAGCAATTCCACACAAGTAAAGATCTGGTCTACTGTTCACAGTAAGGGTGAAAGTCAAATTGTCCCTCCTTGTTCAAAAGTTTCAACAATAAGTCAGAGCCTCCTCTACAGCACCCTCAGTGTAATCTGGGTGTGAGAGCCCTTGATTATTGAAACATACTGTACAGCCCCCAGCAAGTTGGGTGGCCTGCCACCCAACACTCAACACAGTATGATCAAACAAAACATACTGCAAAGTGTGACCTGCATGTTTTCAGCTGCTTCAGATTTGATGCCCCTAAATAAAATATGAAGAAACTAAAGAGTCAGCTAATTAGTCCTCGTACTCTTTGGCGGGTGCCAGGGAATGGGGGTGCCTTCTCTCACCGTCCGGCTTCCTCATCCAGGAGGAACTCCTCTACTCCTGGTCTTAAATATCCCTAACCCCCTACTTTTTAGCTTCAGTCCAAAACACACACCCACACAATTAGGGATTTGGGTGGACGTGTGGTCCGTGGGGGCAGTTAAGGGGGCCATCCAGGTTTTACCCTTTGCTGCACTATATGCCCATTTGCCCCCCTATTTTAATTACACATTAGTCACCGTCACATATAACACCCTTACACCACACACACACAAGGCTGAGGACAGGGGTGCTGTGCATCAGGTGGTGGGCATTGCTTTGAGTCTGGAGGGCTGCCACGTGGGTCATGCTCCCGGTATTACACTATTACCTGCCTCTGACATTGCTTGACACAGAGGGACTCTGGTTTTGTGTGTGTGTACCTTACATGAACATAATTCATGTAAGGCCTTCATCACATATTTTGTATGTTTACACACACACACACACTTATGCTCATAGTGCAGTAGCTGTGTGACCTATAGTGCTCTCCCTTAGGATTGACAGTTTTGTTCTATACCCTTGCTCCTAGTGTGGTTGCTGTCCGTGTTTTGTTTTAGTTTATGTTTTTCTCTCTTTGCAGTTGTTTGTGGTTATCTTTCCGTGGTTGTTGAGTTTTATAATTATTGTCTATATGTTTGTGTCTCCATCCTCTCTCTTTCTCTCACTTTGTCCTTGTTATTCCTCTTCCTCTGACATCAGTTGGCACACAATATCTTAACAGCAATGAAATCTATCCTTAAGGGTTGGGTATCAAGGGAGATTATATAGGTATAAATATATGTTTGGAATGACTGCGGCAGCTAGCGTCCATTTCTGCTTGACATGAAGCTGGACATGACAAGCGAAAAATTCAATCTGAAAAACTCACACAGAGAGAAAAGACGATTAGAAGAATTTTATTGATACAATAATTTAAGACTTTGGCGCTCAGACCTCGGCAGGAAACATAAACGCTGAATTATACTTCACTGTACATAAGCAGAGAACAGGGATGTTTCCCCGGTCTGAAACTGGTGGTGGAGTGGAGATAGACAAAGTTGATTCAGTCCATGAATGCTGGTTGCGAGACGATCTGATTGAGCTGAATTGGTGAGATCTGGTAGACTGTGTGAACTAATACCAGTGCTTCACTCAGAGACCCAGAAAGATAAATGTCCAGCTTGAATAAACACATGATTGCATGAACCTGTCCATGATGAGCAAGCATGAAGCGACAGTGGAGAGGAAAAACTCCCCTTTGGGAAGAAACCTCTGGCAGAACCAGGCTCAACATGGCGGTCTTCTGCCGGACCGATTGAGATGTGACAGGGAATTCCGTAAGAGTCCGGGGAGGAATTACACTCTGATGGGGACGAGGTTGAAGGAGCACCGTAGGAAGCCAGATGGAGCTTGGCTACGATGGTGGAGAAGGGGATGGAGGTGGGTTGAAATGGTCATCTGAATCGAAATCCGACATAGCGCAATGCTGCTTGCACTTGCTAGGTAGCAGACTGAGAGGTGATTTTAAAGTTGCCTTTAAAATGAACGCTGGATGCTGATTGGGCTTCGTGGAGGTGCGGCTCGAAGCAGATTGGCTGCATCGGAGGCGGACCAGCGTCCGATTGGATGGAGGTAAGCAAAGAGTTTCTTCAATGGAATTTCCGCTTAAGCTTCATAAGAACTACTTAATTATTAAAAGGTGTTCACCAGTGTGTTACGCCAGGCTCACACTGAATACGCTGAGGGTACAGCGCAGATACATTGGGAGTGCTGCAAGGAACCCAAATCCTTAAAATCAGTGTGCACACTCACATCAGCCACGATGCGAGTCCTGCTACCGAGGCCGTGCAGCGCTGCTGGAAATTCAGCAAGGTTTTGATTTTTGCTGGACGCCACAGCTGTCCAGCATCAATCTCCTGAATTTCATGTGCCAAACAGGTAAAGCCAAGTAACAGGCAGGGGAAGGTTGCGGTGAATTTCAGAATAAAATCAACTCACCAACTTATGCGAACTTGACAAATATCTCAATCCAGGAAACAGCAGAGGATGACATAGGATATTTATGTGCATGGATAACAAGTTTTTCCCATACATAGTTGTTTTTTTTTTGACTAAGTAACACAACTGACAGGTTAGAGGTGTAGGTGTGGGAAAGTGTAAATCAAAGTTAGTTTATAAAATAACTTCCAGATATTTGAATATCTCACAAAGCACTGTTCAATACATCAACTGAAAATTGAAACAGTATGAACTGCTGCACAACTGCTGACCTACACAGAGATTGCTATTAACCAAGGCTAAGGGAACAATAACTCAACAAGCAGCCAACAAAATAAGTGGTAACTCTGGAGGAGCTGCAGATTTGCAGCAGAATCAGACAGACATTAAACAAGTTCCCCCTATTATATTAATTGTTATCAAACATTCCACACTGGAATATGGGTAGTAACACTCTGACATGTGGCATCCAGCATTTTTTTCAAATTACTAATATTAAAAAGTGTTGATGCCTCTATTAAAACGTTCTGACGTTAGAATCCAGTACCCTGTTCTGTCTCTTCACTTCAGGATGACGCATCTATTGTGTGTTAAAGGCAATAATTGATTTGCATTAATTGACGAGGTGCATTGTCACTCTGCTGAGGTGGGTTTTCCTTTATTTATGCAGTACATATATCTGCTTTTGTGGAAGGCTGTTAAGAAGAATGAATGGTTTGGATCAAACCATGTCAATGGACTATAATGGCCCAGTCAGAGTTCAGAAACCCTGAGAATCTGTGGCAAGACTTGCAAGGTTATGTTCACAGATGCTCTCCAGCTAATCTTACTGAGATTGAGCTATTCTGCAACACACATTCAGGTAAAATTTAGCTTTTTCAGTTATACGTTTTTTGAAAACCATTCATCCTTTTCCTTTGGCTTCAGAGTAATTTAGTACTTGGGTTTATTTATTACACAAAACACTGGTAAACTATATTAAAGATTTTGGTTGCAATGTGACAAAATGTGAATAGATTAAGAGGGTATTAATACTTTTGCAAATCTTTATATTTCTGCCCTTGAACACATGCAAACATGTCCTAAAACACTTTTCAATAATCTGTTTCAGCCAAAAATAAAAAAAAATGTAACAATTTCCAAGTGCCTGTTTCTAAAAGTAGGCCCATCTTGTTTTATGTTATGGTAAATTCAATTCAATTCAATTCAATTCAATTTTATTTATATAGCGCCAGTTCATGAAACATGTCATCTCAAGGCACTTTACAAAGTCAAAATCAATCATATTATACAGATTGGTCAAAAATTTCCTATATAAGGAAACCAGTTGATTGCTTCAAAGTCCCGACAAGCAGCATTCACTCCTGGAGAACCGTAGAGCCACAGGGAGAGTCGTCTGCATTGTCCATGGCTTTGCAGCAATCCCTCATACTGAGCAAGCATAAAGCGACAGTGGAAAGAAAAACCACCCATTAGCGGGAAGGAAAAACCTCCAGCAGAACCAGGCTCAGTGTGAACGGTCATCTGCCTCGACCGACTGGGGGTTACAGAAGACAGAGCAGAGACACAACAAGACAGACAAACAAGCACAGAAGCACACATTGATCCAGTAATCTGTTCTACATTAGATGGTAATAGCGGGCGATCTGTCTTCTCTGGATGATGTCTCAGATAACAGAACGCCAGACCAGATGTACCTACTATGAAGAAAAAAAGAGAGAGAACAAAAAGTTATAAGCAGAAATTATGACAAGCAATGCTTAATTGAAGAACAGTAGAACTCGAGAGAGTGAGAAAAATAGATCCTGATGTCCTCCAGTAGTCTAAGCCCATAGAAGCACATCCCCATGGGTAGGTCAGGGCAACATAAGCCACTCTAGTTATAAGCATTGTCGAAAAGGAAAGTTTTAAGATTAGTCTTAAAAGTAGACAGGGTGTCTGCCTCACGGACCAAAACTGGGAGTTGGTTCCACAGGAGAGGAGCCTGATAGATAAAGGATCTGCCTCCCATTCTACTTTTAGAGACTCTAGGAACCACCAGCAGACCTGCAGTCTGAGAGCGAAGTGCTCTGTTAGGAACATACGGGGTAATCAGAGCTCTGATATATGATGGAGCTTGATTATTAAGGACTTTATACGTTAGAAGAAGAATTTTAAATGGTTGTAAAGTCACCCTTACAAATCCAATTCATACATCCACTGTTTATTTGTTGCCTAGTTACAGTAAGGAATGTCAACAAGACCTTTGGTGTTTCCCCTCACAAACTCCCCCAATCTGGGCTCACCTCAGTAGCCAATACACCACTATCTTTCAACATTCATAAATACACAGCGAAGAGATATGGACACAGTCATATGCAGTCAGCACACACATCCTCACATGTACACACACACGAGCACACACCACTTATCTAGAGATCATCTACAGAGAGAGATGTTATTATAGGTCCCTCCCAGACATGATGTCAGTCAGTTTATAAGAGGGGTCTTTAAACCTGACACCCGCTGAGACTTGTGAAATACATGTTTTTTATTATACACAGTGTACTCTGCCGTCCTCGTTTTTAACTCTATATGAAGGACTGTTGTGTTTTAAATCAGTCCCAATGTCCGCTGGTGTTTGTTAGACAACAATCTGTCTCTTCGGATTTTTTTACATTTTTTTTTCTGTTCTGACTAGCAGTTAAGTACATACTCTCCAGAAGCAGAGGCTCCTCAAAAAGCAGCAATGGAACTGGATAATTATGGGTTCTGTTTGACTGAGTGTGTGTGTCTCAGAGAGAGAGAGAGGGGGGGGGGGGGGGGGAGGAGAGAAAAAAGATGTTGTAATTTTTACTGTGAATTCCAGCTTGATAACCAGAACCAGCTGGCTTGTGTCTCTCAGACACACATGTACAAACAGAATTATCAGTCCTCTGAATAAACATTTACTGGAGAAAATCTGATACTGAGATGTGAATGAAAACCTGCTGACTGCACAGCGAGCACAAAGCATTATGAGGGCTCGTCTGCTAAACTTCCCTCCGCAGGTATACAGCTGAAACCAGATATTTACATACACTGTATCAAAAAGACAATAGTTTTGTTCTCACTGTCTGGCATTAAATCCAACACAACTTCTCTTCTTTCTGGTCAGCTTGTCAAGTTTTGGCAATTTTGGATTGCCATAATTAATTTTACTTCATAAAGTCTAGAATAATAAGAAAGAGACATATTTTGAATGTGTTGCAAATTCAGATGCTTTCACATGCTGAGATGTCATGACTTTGTAAGCTTCTGATAAAGCTTGAGTTTAACAGATGGACACATATACCAGTTTATTTAAAGACAGCACCTTAAGAACACTGTTTCCTTTTGGGGCATCATGGAAAACATCTAAAGAAAAAGGCAGGATATTAGTAAGAAAATTATACAATTCCAGAATTCTGAATTCATCTTTGAGTAAAATTTCCAGATGCTTGAAAGTGCCACGCTCTCCTGTAAAACAAAAATATGGAAGTATATACCACGTGGGAATGTCTAATAATCATACAGTTCAGGACAAGATTGGGTCCTTCATCTTAGCAAGTACTAAACTGTTTGACCATAACAGTCTTCATTTGGAAGAAAAGGGAGGAAGCCTGCAAAGCCTGGGAACATCATGCAAATGTGAAGTACCAGGGTGGCAGCATCAAATTAGGTTCCTTTTACTTGTTGAAAAATAGTGAATTTTTTAATAATTATTTGCTAATCTCTGCTTGTTGAAAAGGTTTCACACTAAAATATGACTAAGCAATAGTTGTCTTTTATCTGGTGACATTATAGGGATTTTACTCCGTTTTGTGTGTTCAGAATTACTCAAAAAGCAGTTAGGGCACAACACAGGCATACAGAGAACTTATCAGGGAAACTAGATACAACAGTGTGACTTATGTGTACGCTCAATGCACATGGAGAATAAACTCCTGGGGGCACCTCCCACAATCCTTATCAGTATTATAGTAGCTTCAAGCCCTATGCACTTCAACCTCCAACATGCACAAAGACGACTTGGCAGTTGACATCTCTACTAAGCTGCCTCCTTGACCCTAGCTGCCTCAGGCAACCCCTTGTTGTTGCAGTATTTAAAAAGATGTGAGGTACACAAGACTCCCACCAGGATAACTCTGGAAGTGAACACAGATTAAAGTCTGCCCCTCTCAGAATGGGAGCCCTGGAGGCTACACACCGGAGAGCAATCGTGCATGAATGTGTGCATCTGTGTGCATGTGTGCTCTGACTGCTGTAACGTTAGTGTCACTGCAAAGGCATGTGTTTACAATCATATGTTGCTTTGTCTTCACGTATCTGCACTCCTGCTTCAATTTTGCAAGTTCAACATCTACTAGCCTTAATTTTGAGTAGAGACGAATGCTGTGAAAGGCCATAGTGGGGCAATGAAAAGAGCCATTTCTCTCTACCTACAGATCAATGGGTTCCCATTCAATTAGAAAGTCTGAAACCATTAGCACCAAGCTAATGAATCCATTCTGGGGAGCTGGGAAGTGTTGGCCTAAGGGTATGATGGTGGCGGGTGGGGGAGCCAGAAAAAAATTGGAGACTTGGGGGGAGATTTCCTTAACTGCATGCATTATGAGTGCATCTCACTTCTTTAGTGTCTCAGAGAACAAGTGACACAATATGCTGATGGCATGGTACAGCAAGGTGTTCACAACTTTACTCCTTTCGGCCTTGCTTCAGTGAATGCTGAAGTTAAGCCACTTGTGTCTCTTACCTTTTTTGCTTTCTTTTTTGGGTGTTAATGACCCCTTAATTAGGTCCAAGTCAGCAACACTTTTAAGCAATCTATCCTAAAGATATATCTAGATTAAGGAACATCCTGCTAGTGCTGTAATGATGGTAGCTATTGATTAGGGTTGTATTAAAAGTTGTGCCTCTTTACATCTCCTTTGTGATATTTTATTTTTAGTGGTTTTCTGGTGTCATTTATCATCAGCTCTGTCTTCAAATAGTCAATTCTGCGGTAAAAATTCAATTAAAATTCAAAAATACTCTGATAATCCCAAAGGGAAATTAAAAGCTGGTATAACTCATAGGGGTTTCATCAGCGAATTGTTTTGGATGGTGATGGCTGCAGGCAGGAAGGATCTCCTGTAGCGGTCTTTCTGACAGCAGATCTTGAGAAATTCTGACTGAAGACACTGTTGTACACTGTTGTTGCATGACAAGTGTGATGACGAGGAGGCTCAGAGTTATCCAGAATTTTCTTAATTTTCTGAAAAATCCTTCTTTGCACAGTCACTGATCTGGTGACTTCTAGAGGAGTCACCAGATCAGATCCGGCCTTCTTTATTGGCTTGTTGAGCTTCCTTAAGTCAGTTGCTCTAATTCTGCTACCCCAACAGAAGATGGCATAGGAAATCACACTCTTCCCAACAGACCTATAGAAGATCTGAAGCATCTTGCTGCAACCCCTGAAGGACCTAAGCTTCCTCAGGAAGTACAGTCTGCTCTGTCCCTTCTTGTAGACAGCGTCACAGTTGCATCTCCAGCCAGCTTGTAGTACAGGTGAACACCGAGGTATTTATACTCCTCCACCACTTCCACTTCTTCTCCCAAAATGGTAATGGTGTTGTACCAATTCTTGTTTCTCCTGAAATCTACAACCATCTCCCTTGTTTTATTCACCTTCACAATTAGATTATTGTTTTCACACCATGCCACAAAGAGGTCCACCAGCTCCCTGTACTCAGGTACAAGTCCATCTCTGATGCACCCAACAACCACAGAGTCATCTGAGTATTTCTGCAGATGACATGAGTCTGTTTTGTATTTGAAGTCTGAGGTGTAAAGAGTGCAAAGGAATGGTGAGAGTGCAGTCCACTGTGGTGCTCCTCTGCTGCTGACTATCTGGTTAGACACACAACCATTCGGTTTCACAAACTGAGATGTTTGCCAGGTAGTCTCTGATCTAGGCGATTGCTGAGGCCTACATCTGAGTCTTCATGAGATTCTGACAAAGCAAATCAGGTTACTGAATGCACTGGAGAAATCAAAGAACATAATCCTCATAGTGCTGTCTTGTCTAAACGACAGTGGGTTTGTTGAAGCATGTGTATCATGACATCTTCAACTCCACGGCAATAAGTAAACGGCAGGGGGTCCTGATAGTTGCTAGTTTGCTTACACAAGGTCAACAGGGGTCTCTCTATGACCTTTATGATGTGGGATGTTAGAGCAGCAGGTCTAAAGGCTGATGGGTGAATTTTATTTTTGTACCGAAACTTCTCCTTGGTCAGACTAAGGTTGAAGAGCTGCTGTAGAATCCCACAGAGCCTCTCTGCACAGGCCTTCAGGACTATGGGGCAGACACCATCAGACCTGAAGCCTTATTCTGGCTCCGTCTTTCCAGATGCTTCTTCACTTGACTTCTAGAGACAGAAAAGTGGAAGGGGGGACAAAGGGGGCATCACCATCTTCTGATTTGGTAGAGAACAAATACACAGAAGCAGAAGAAGGGTCTATGGCCAAGATAGAAGATAAAACATCTAAGGTGTGACATGGATGCTTTGGGTCAAAGGAGGGTGGGGAGTCTGTTTGGCTGTGGGCAGGAGAGAAGGATGCCCATCTTTTTCCTGAACTGAATATGTTGAACAATGTGTTCAGCTCATTGGTTCTGTCCAGACTTCTATCTGTCCGATCCTCCTTTTGCTTGAAGCCAGTGATCTTCTCCATTCCTGACCACACATTTCTGATATTGTTCTGCTGGAACTTGCTCTCCAGCTTTGAGTTACTTCTGTATAATCTGCAGTAATTCCCTTTCCCCCTTTCTGAGGCTCTTTTTTTCTCATTCAACAGTTCCTTCAGGTCACTGGTGATCCAGTTTGTAGTTGGGGGAAGCATCTCACTGTTCTGGTGGGGATGATGTTATCCACACAGAAGTTTATATAGTAAGTCCCACACTTAAGTCATGAGATTGATGTCCTATCCATATGGCTGGCACAGTGCATCCCGGTCTGTTGCCTCAAAACAACCCTTAAGGACTTCTTCAGCTTCCTGTGACCATCTCTTTACTGCAGGTTTCCTCTGAAAAACGGGGCTTATATTCTGAACAGAGAAAAAACAGATTGTGGTCTGACTTGCCAAGAGGAGGTCTGACTTTAGAGATAGAGTAAAAGTATTTGCCCCCCTACAGATTTCTTTTTTCTCTTTTTGTCAAACTTAAATGTTTTAGATAATCCACCCATTGGTTTGCTCCCTTTACTTGCAGGGTTATTGAGATGTTGGTTCCCATATCCAGTAGTCACTGGTCAAGAGTTGGGGTACACCCTGGACGGGTCGCCAATTTATCACAGGGCAACATAGAATCACACAGTACAAACAAAACTTTATGCACTCTCATATCCAAGGTAATTTATACTAGCCAATTAACCTAACAATCATGTGTTTTGGACTGTAGAAGGAATCTGGAGTACCCGAAGGGAATCAACACATTCAGGTGGAGAACATTGAAACTCCATGCATGAAATCCTACGATGGTATTCAAATCTAAGATCCAAGGCAACAGTGCCACTGTGTACTGTGCAGCCGTCTCTGAAATCACCAAACAATATTGTATAACAGATAAAGATAACCTGAGTTAACAAAAAAGCTGTGGTTGAAACATGGTGTCATTTATTAAGGGGTAAAACTGCCCAAACTAACTTGACCCTATGTAAAAACATAAAAGGAATGGCCCCCTTGTACTAATGCCTGGTGGAGCAACAGCTGCCATCAGGGATTTGCAATTAGTGGCAATGAGGCTTTTACATATTTCTTGAAAAATGTTTGACAGACTATTTTCTGCAGAATTGTCTTAATTTAGCCGTAGTCAAGGTTTTTAAGCACAAGGAACCGAATGTCAATCTAGACCACCCTATAACCTTTATTTTGTTTTGATTTTTTGAGCCAATCAAAGGTGGACTGGCTGGATTTCATTGGGTCATTTTTCTGCTGAATATCCCAGGTGTGCTTGAGTCCCAAACTGATGTCTGACTTTTCAGCTTCTTGATCTTAGAGAGCAGAATTTATGTTTCTATCATTTTGAACAAATCATTCAGGTCTCAAAGCAGCGGGACAGCCCTACACCATAACATTACCATCACAGCTGTAGGTTTGGACTTGGAAGTCTCCTGTAGATGCCATTTTTACCCAGTCTTTAACCTGAGGGAAGTAAGGTGTGCAGTAATTTTAATGTTGTTCTGGGTTCCTTTGTGACCTGTTGATAATTTAGGTAATTAGTCATTTTGGTGGGCCAGCCACTCCTAGGAAGGCTTACCACCATTCTAGGTTTTCTCTATTTGTAGATAATGACTCTCACTGTTGTTTGCTGGAGTCCTAAAGCCTTAGAAATGACTTAATAGCCCTTCCCAGACTGATAGACTGAATGATACATTTTCTCATCTGTTCATGAAATTTCTTATATCAGTTCTTGTGTTGCTGGGATAGTTTAGCCTACTTCATGTTATCAGACGTGCTCTGTTCAATTGATTTCTTGATTCCGAAGGTTTGGAACCAGTCAGGGATGGGTGTGGCTAGTAAAACTGAACCAAAAAGGTAGTTGACAATAGGAAATACAGAATTTAATAATAAAAGGAGTTACTTATTCAGACATTCCTTGAGGAAAGAAAGAAAGAAAGAAAGAAAGAAAGAAAGAAAGAAAGAAAGAAAGAAAGAAAGAAAGAAAGAAAGAAAGAAAGAAAGAAAGAAAGAAAGAAAGAAAGAAAGAAAGAAAGAAAGAAAGAAAGAAGTAGGCATGCCACTTGGCAGACAGAAAAATGGGTGGTTTTACAGGTAGGAACCATGTGGCTATACAGGCAAAGGTAGGACGCCATGGTCAGAGTCCATATCCTGTGTCTTAATGATGTGTGCTGCGGCCTCGGGGGAATGGGAGCTTTATTGGGGAGGCAGCCTGCCTCTGGTAAACACATGCTGAAGCTCAGTGAAAACACTGCTGGCAAAGAATTGGGTCATTTGGGATAAGCATGAGAGCAACATAGCCTTGACATTATGTTAGATGCATGTGTTTATTTGTGCCTTGTGTAGAACCTCTCTTCCATTAAATATTTGTTTAACTCGACAGTAGTTTGTCTTAAAGCCCTGGAAACTTAAACATGTCTACAACATCTGTTCATTGCACACTAAAGTCATCATATAATTCCCTGCAAAATTATTGACTTTTTTTTCAAATTCCGTCACATTACTTCAGTGTAATTTACTGGGAATTAACGTGAATTATGTGAACATAAAAGAGCACATAATTGTGAAGCGAAAGGAAAAAGATGCATGCTTTTCAACACTATACACATCATAAATATAAATCTAACGTGTAGTGTAAATTTGTAGCCAGTCTCACTAACCCCTGAATTAAATTCAGACAAATGAATTGCCTTGGAAAATTAGTAAATTAGGAACTAAAATTCATTTGACCATAATTAAATCCCTGTTTTTTTTCTTGTTCTCCTCTTTTATCTTATTTTCTTTCTCCTGGAAAAGACATTAGACATTCCCTAAAGTATTTTTTAGATGTATGCTTTACTTCTTTCAGATGCTCAGATTATCTCAGAACAACTAAGGAGTAATCCATGACTTGTTGTTTCCCTTGGGGATAAATATAATCTGACTCAGATGCCAATTTATTTTTGCCGCTGGCCACTAGCCTGTACTAGGGTCCATATTTAGATTGATTAATTAACAACTTAATCCTAGTTTGAATGCAAGCCTCAAAGGTTTGTTAGAGAACTTTAGTAAACAATCTTCATAATCAGCATCTTAAAAATCAAAGAACATGTAACACAGGCTCAGGATGATTTTATGGAGATATTTAAACCAGAGTTAAGTTCTGAAACAATATTAAGGTGTTGAAAGTCTCTTATAGCACATTTAAATCCATCATCCAAAAAATGGAAAGGGTTTGGCAAAGGGCAAACCTACCAAGACATGGTCATTCACCTACACTTGCAAGCCGGGCAAGGAGAGCATTAATCAGAGAAACAGCCAAGAGCACCATAGTAATCCTCCGAAATCCACAGCTCAGGTGGGAGAGTCACCACCTATTAGTGGTGCAGTTCAATGGATATAGTCCTAAATATCAGATAACTTCACACATCAAGCAATTGTAGGGCATGTATGGGAAAGAAAATAAAGATTTTTTTAACTTCAAAACTTGCACCTGTAAACTAAATACTGCAAATCATATTAAAGGTATATATTTTTTAAGCCTTCCAAGGTCAACTTTAGGCATACATATATGATGGAGTATTCATTTGTTATTAAATATTCTTGTCGTTTTGTGGTGCTATTTTTCCAACCCTAAAAGAAAGACGCTTGCCTTCAATGCGATGCCGTCCGTTTCGTGACGTCACCTTAGAGCCGCTGCTACATGATATCACAAAAGAGCTGTTGCTGTCACTGTGCAAATTAGGTGCTAAAAGAAAGATTTCATCTCAACTTTGAGCAGAAATGTTGACTCTCTACCTCACATCGCCGCTCGTTGGATGTATTGTTTGCTGGGCCGGGGCGGCGCAGTCAAGGTAGGCACTTCCTCGAGGGGGCTGGTAGTGACAGCTCTACGTAGACCGGTCATGGCCACTCGTTTTCCAGGACAGAGAAGGGCTACTGCTGTTTAGAGGGCCTTATTCACGAGGACCACTCAGACATGCATGAATCAAGCAAAATATCACTTTGGGCATGATTTTGATGAAGGAATAGCATCTTTACATAGTAAAAAGCTAAAAAAAAAAAGTTGGTTTTGCATGAAACTCCACCCCACCATAAAATATGGTGGTTTTCTACAACACGAACAGGGAAGTTGTTCAGAAAATATTCTAAGGTCTTAATAAACTGTTCATGTGACAAAATGTAATAAAGGGATTATGAATATTACAAAATTACTTATGGTCTTACTTACATTCACTAGATAGGGAAAAGAAAAACTACATCCAAGACCCTAGTTGCTCGTGGTGCAGATTTTGATCTTTTCATCAATGTAATAATATTGAATTTACCAGCAGTGGTTGTTCACAGCAAATAAGCCATGACGTAAGAAGTTGGCCAAAGGTTTATAAGGTTAAACTAAAACCCAGAGCATGTGTCATTACTCTGAAAAAAATCATTTCTCATGATTATGTCCCTTCTGAAAGAGGATCGAGTGTTCAAGTGATCGCTTCTCCAGACCTCAGACACTCATCCTTCTTGGAAGTAGTGTTTCACAGTGTTTCAAGAGAATCTCCAAATTGCTTCTTGTTAGATTGCTCTTGCCTAGCTGCTGTAGCACAAGAGGAGCCAGGAAAAGTAATTGTACGCCGTCATAATCGACTAGCTGAGACTGCTTTGCTTTCAGGACCTGGGACTGCCAAGATGGTGGTGTGGGAGCTCAGTAGGGGAGGTGGGAGGTTGGAGGGGGACATAGGTGTGGGTGCAACAGTGAATGAAAGGGAGGGTGCACGGCTCTCCCTAAGAAGTGCTAACTTGAACAGTGGGAGGAATTTTATGTGGTTTATCCAAGAGCTGCTCCATCTGTATAAACTGACGCCTGCCAAATTTTAGCCTCTTTCGCTCCATACACACATTGCTTCCAGAATGTTGACTCCCTCTGTCAAAAGAGAAGAAACTTAACTCTCTCTGTGCTCAATAAAATTAAAACAAAAATCATAAAACAGCTCCATTTATCCACGTTGTTAACAATTTGCATCACTTTCATGCAAGAGATGGGTTAAGAGTTTTAACCAGAAACACTTTTATACATAAACACAGCCCCCTCTCATTCCTGGGCAACATCCACCACATGTTATAAAACCCACAAATGAGAACACGCTGAGCACGAACGAGACACATGCGCACACACTGTCCGTGGAGAAGGTGAGTCGCGCTGCCGGCCTGGCCGCAAAATACTTAAAAGAATTGTTTTTGCCCGTTCTGCTGATCTGCTCTAATGACAGAGGTGTGGAGACAGAGGTTATGTAAGTGTGAGCTGCAATCACACTCCACGCCATTTAGACGTGACTCAGCTGGCCCGATGCCTGTGTGCATGAGTTTGTGTGCGTGTGTTTGCGCATGTGTGTGTGTGAGTGAGTTAGAGCGAGAGAGCAGGACAAAGGAAGAGTAAGACACTGATATAGGGAAAAGATTGAGTGTGCAAGAGAAAAAAAAAATCTGTGGACAGGGGGCAGGAGAGAAAGAAGAAAAGCAGTTCAAGTGGGGCAGAGGGACAGTTTAGCTTTATTCTTTATATGTATGTGTGCATGTGTATAGTAAATGATTTTGACAAAATGAGTTAACTTTTAGTTAGTTTCAAATAAAGTTACCTTTTGTTGTTATTTTTTCATATATTTGAGGATGAAATCCACCAGGAGGGACTGGGTATTTAACACTATGTCCTCTTGCTTTCCTGGTAGGGTCTCTGCTTGACTGGCATATTTCCACAGAATATGACAACTGTGTGATCACCTTTTTGAATTCAAAATTCAGGACAAGAGGGAAAACACCCGCTCTACAGCGCCACCTTACGTCCCTACATCTGTTTACCGAGCCGTTTTCTCACAGCCAGCAGCATGTCTCTTTAAAACTTTGCTCTTCTTCTGCCAAGGGGGCAGGGTTTGTACTCTGAGTCACTGGGCTGTCCCTGGCACAGACACATGCACATAAATGCAGGAGCACACACACACACACACACACACACACACACACACACACACACACACACACACACACACACACACACACACACACACACTTGAACCTCTTCATGTTTATGAGTGGAGCTGGCCTTCTGCCCAGCTTTAGGGTTGAATGGCCCCAACGCTGAGCTCCTTAACCCTTGAGGAGCTCACACGACTCCATTTTAACAGAGGCTTTTCACAATGTTAACACTTTACTGTTCTGGACCAGCTTCATCCAGCCATTAACGAAATCTGAAAGAAAACCCCACATATACTGAACCAGCTACAACTGAGCCAATATTTCAAGAAAGCTGCAGCTGACTACTTCTAAATCAATGTCACAGAAAACATAACTAATAAGATTCTATGTCTTTAATATATATATATATATATATATATATATATATATATATATATATATATATATATATATATATATATATATATATAAAAGTTAGCTTTCCAACATTTGTTAAGTTACAATATTGTATTTTGCTAATACTGATAAAGTTGCTTCCAAAGGACCTGCACATTTCTTCAGTGACAACTTCATTGTGTGGACAAAGATTTAGGACAAGTTAGCTTAATCAGCTGGCTACATCAAGCCAAATGTTGAAACTTCTGAGGTCCAATACAACCGGTGGTATTGAATAAAGTTGTGAAACTGCTGCTGCACAAGTGACATAAGTGCATAAGTGACTGTATAGGTCCTTCTTGGGCTCCTGCGCTCTGGGGGCCCTTTCAGACGTCTGGGGCTCTGGTCTCTCCGGTGACTTGCTCAGCGCCCTGGGACTCCTCACAACCATTACTGAGCATTTTACTTCTGGACAAATAGAGACTGAAGTTACCGTTTTCTTACCACAGATGTAGATTTATTGTGACAGTATAATCAAACTTCAGTTTTTTAGTTATCAATCATAATCAAATCACTCATATAAAAAAGATCTCTCTGTAGAACTTGAAAAAACATCTGTCTGTTAACTTGTTACATCGGAGTACCAAGCAGGTTTGATTGATGGCTACGTAGCGGCTACAGCAAGAGTAACGGAAGAAAACTGTCTATGGGGGCTCTTCGGCTCCCATAGACAGTTTTCTGTTAAATATATTCCCATATAGCAGATATGGAACCCAGCTCTATGATTATGCAGTGGGAGTGTAACGGTATCACTGCATTTACACAAAAGTATTGTTAAAAGTTAAAAAAGGAAAAAAAGAAAGGACAAAGGAAATTAAGGAAGAAGAGGAGAGAATGAGGAACATTAAAAGAAAGGGAATTAGGACACAACGAAGTAACAGAAGGAAATAAAAAGGGGAAAAGATATAGAAATGAATACAAGGACACATTAAAGGAAAAGAGGACACAAATAAGGAAGGACATAAGAAGGAAGGTAAAGGAACGGCACGTGAAAACAACGCATTAAGAAGGAAGGACATGAGGAAGGAAGAACGACTGGATAATGGGAAAAAGGAAAGGAAGGTAGGACACAAGGAAAATAAGAGAGGATGGAAGGATAGAAGGCAGTGAGGGAGAAAGTACAAAAATAAAGACATGATTACAGAAGGATGGACATAAGGACACCACATTTAAACAATAAGTTTGGCAATAAAATCAGAAAAATATTTTTTGTTTGCCTGCTTTTGTATTTTCGTTTCTCAATTTTACAGACGTCCACAGCAAATACTGAAATCAAATACCATAGTCTTCCAAATGTCTCCAAATGGCATAGAAACAATGCATATCAGTATGCAATATTGATATTACAAAGTACTCTTCAAATTGCAATGTTGTTTGGCTGATATATCCCAAGTGTCACTTTTGTGCTGCATGCAAACCAAATGTACATGCAGCCATTTGCATGGAGTCTCATGGCAGTAGATACCCACATCTAACACAGATTATAGTATCCGCAATGGTAAAAGTCACAGATAGTCATGGAAATATCCTAATTACAGAATAGTATGTCAAGAAAAATATTCTTAATCGTTCCCCTTTTATAGAGTACAGGGCTATGACAAACCTATGTTAGTTGGCTCAGGTAACCAGTCTTTTGCTTAACACGCAGGCCTCTCACTGATTCCAAAACAGTTTTACTGCAATAAGAGTAACACAGGTGTCCCTTTAGTTGCCATGTTAGGAACAGGGTACAACTTTTTTTTCCTAAATTAAATAAAAAGATATAGCAGCCTTCTTTGGCATAAAACAAAGTATATCCAGCCTCTGTACACCCATGCACCATTACTATACACATACCAGCGTTAGAACAGTTGGATGGAACATGACACAGAATGAATGGATGAACATGGGTGGTAAGGCCACCAAGAGATGGTGTTAAGTGTGTTAAGTATGATGAGTTTCATGACAGATGATTTGACTTCCCGTGCATCAGTCGTTGGATCTCAGTGTGAAAGTCGTTGCAGCCCTGTCTCTTCGCTGCTCCCTGGAAGATGGATCCCCACAGTGCTATAGTTGCTCCAATAACCATATGAGCCGGAATGCAGGACTGTTGCCCTCCCACCTTTATCAGAGGGTAACCTTTGGAGTAATCCCTGGAGGGCCCATACTAATAATAGGATCCTATTGAAATGATAGTGCAGCACAGAATTAAATGACAGTCAAATGTATGTTAAACAATGAATGCTTCGATGTGGTATGATTTGTATGGATGTAACACATTCTGGGTTTGTGGCATTGTCTTAACTAGAAGTGTTGGCAGCACCTGAATATACAGGAATGAGGTCTAAAATAACATACAAGGGGTATATGGTCACACAAGCAGAAATTAAGTATGGTTACAGGGGAGGGCTCTGTAATTCTAGCGTGTGTTAATGACTCTCCCAGGCGCACTGGTGAAGACGGTGAAAACTCTGGCTGTGATTTACTGTAGAGCGGTGCAAGCTGGGACCCGACCCAGACATTCACGCTCCGGCACACCGATGCTCTGCTCACAGGAGCTCAAACACAGCAGGGTATTATTTAGAAATGAAAGTGCAAAAACAAGGAGCTCAAAGGGGTAAATCAAACGTTCCAACATGAACAAATTTTTAAAAACACTAATTAAAGCAATAAAGTCTTTTGTCCTTTTCAGCATGTCCATATTTGGTCTGTTTTATGACCGACTGTATTGTAATGAACTCTGTGAAATATATTCTACTTCTCTTTATATGGCCTGTTGAGTGGCATAACAGCCCCCCATCAATCATGACAGAGTCACTTAGCAGTCATTAAACTGTAACTATGTTTGTATACAGTCCGACCAAAAACAAAAACATATGTCCTCATTTACAGGCCGCAATCTCATCACAGTCATGCAAACAAGTCTTTTATTTTTCTTTCCACCAAATGCAGATGAGAAAAAAAGGAGGAAGATATTAGCGATCACAAGTCTGTGGCTGGGCGATTGCTGGTAACAGCCGCACCGTCGCACAGGACAACTTGTGGTCTTCTAAATGTCTTTTGATGAACTGAAAGTAAAATAAGGACTGATGGGTTTTTCACAAAAACAGAAGAAAAGAATACAGCAAGTTTTGTTTCCGAGCAGAAAGTATACTTTAGTTTCGGCCTCAGCCAGACACCTTCCTGAGCTTTGGAATCACGCTGAATGGTTCTGCAACGAGTGCACCTCAGCCTACAGTGCCGTGAAAAACTATTTATACCCCTTGAACTTTTTCCCGCTTTGTCACATCAGCACAACGGCAAACGTCAATGTACTTTATCAGGATTTTAAATGAAAACGAAATGTATCACATAATTGTGAAATGAACACATGCTTTTCCAGTTTTTTTAATGCAAAATCTGTGTTTATGTTTTCAGCTGCTTATTTATAATCCAGTGCAGCCCATTACCTTCAGAGATAACTAATTAGCAAACAGACTCCACCTGTGTGTAATTTAATGACAGCACATTAAAACAGCTGTTCTGTCAAGGCCTCCGAGGATTGCGTAACAACATTAAAGAACAAACAGCATCGTGACGACTAAGGAACACAGCAGAATGTTCAGGGATAAAGTTGTGGAAAAGTTTAAAGCAGGGAAAGGTTGCAAAGCATTATTCCAAACTTTGGTCATCCAAACAGTACAGAAATCACACGACTACAACCCTAACAAGATATTGCCATGCACCTAAACTCACAGGCAGTGCAAAGGGAGCATTAAATAGAGAAGCAGTCAAGGTAACTCTGGAGTAGCTGTTCAGATCCACAGCCCATGAGGGAAAATTTTGTTTACAGGACAACTATTAGTTGCGCATTTTACAAATCAAGCCTTTATGGGAGAGAGGCAAGGAAAAAAGAAAACATTGTTAAAAATAAAACCATAACATTTCTTGTTTAATTTTTGCCCAAAAGCCATGCAGGGGACAACTTAAAGGAGCAATAAGTGAAATGTCATTATTTTAGATAGAAAAACCTAAGAAATAGTTTTGCGAAGAACTAAACGTATCTTTTAAGATGGAAAACAGTATGATGTTGCACACCATCTCTCTGTGTTGTTCTCCAGTCTCTTGCTTACATAGCCAGACCGGCCGCGCGTGCATGTACGTGCATGAGAACAGCTGCCACTCAGGGCGTAGCCCCTCCCTGCCCGTGAAACGCCACCGCAAGAGCAGTGTTGCGTAGCACAAGATGGCGGATGGCACGCCCAGCGGATCAAAACGTTCTCTTGCTAACAGCATTATAAAGTTAGGAGTAACTTAGTTTTTCACTAGATATGTTCCTGAGAAGGGTGATGCTGTTTTGCTGTGAATTTATCCTTTGCTAAAATGCGCATACGAGGCGATGGGTGAGAAGGGAAAGGGAGCTGGGTGCCGTTGCAGCCGAAGTGGAGGCAGAGATAGGCGTGACTTGAAACGCATCTTATTTTGTTCTACAGACAGCAGTCAAGCCCCACCTAGTAGTGAAATATCTCGTATTGCTCCTTTAAGCATGTGAAATAGGTGCTTGGGTCAGAAGAGAACACTTGTTGGGTTCCATGCAATACACAATATGCTTGGAAATACTGGAAAGCACCTTAAACACACCCTTCCCATGGTGGCAGCATTATGCTGTGGGGATGAGATGTTCCCTCACAGTTGGTGGGAAGGTCGGTTGGAGGGAAATGAATGGTAGAAAATCTGTTAGAACCAGCTTGGGGGGGAAGCACCCTGAAACACTTACAACTGCAGTTATAGTGAAATGTGCACCTTCCACTTCAGTTATGTGCTACATTGTGTTGATCTATCCCATCAAATGATAATACTATATGACTGTTTTGTGGCAAAAGGGGAAAAAGGTCAAAGTGTACGAATAGTTTTGCAAGGCAGTGCAAGTCTCCCATGTGTTTTCTTTGGATAAACTGAACCTCTGCACCTTGGTAATGTGATCTTTCAGATATGACGGTGACATGAGTTGGATAATATCAACTCTGCCTGGGTTAAGAAAAGACTGATGAGGTTTGCTTTGGAGAAATGTACTCCCCACCTGAGAAAAGTCCGTTAAATCCTGTTCACACGGAGCACAACTCCGTGCCCTACTTCTGTCCTCTACCAAGAATAACACATACCTGGACAACACTGACCATTTAGACAGCTGCAGGGAGAGTTCAGTGAGAGAGACCAGGAGTGAAGGCTGAGGGCCAAGGAGGAGGAAAAAAGAGCACTGAAGGTAATAATATGGAGCACAACGAGTGAACTAAAGAGAGAGAAAGGAGAAACAGAGAAGAGGGAAAAAAAGGACAAAGTTGCAGCAAATGAAAGCAACAGGGAGATATGCCCCGATCCTTTAAAAAGTTAGTTGAATCTCCGGAGATTTAATTGAATTTGAAATGAGTTGGGAGTCACAAAGTTAGCAGAAGCTCTGGAAGGCTTAGCAACAAAGATGAAGAGCTGGTGAGTGACAGAAGAAAAGGAAGATGGAGGAGGAGAGAACTCGGTAAGAGTTGCATACATCTCAAACATGTAAGAGAAAGAGATTCGGCCACGCACAGGTAAATTGATCTCACGGGAGAGTGAGTAATAGTGGAGTAAAACGCACCAAAGGAAGGTAAGGATTTGAAACACAGAAAATACTTAGAGTGGGGAATTATGGAGTCATGCTTGCAGATAAAAGACGAGACGAGCAGTCAAGTTGCAGAGGACTGGACAGAGCTCACGAGGAAATGAGGAAAGAGATTTAGGGAGGGCCAGAACTCCAGAGGGCTCTCTCCAGAGCAAACACAGCCTAACAGAAGGGCCGTTGTCTGGGTCAGGGTGGGCCAGAGGAGGGGACAGAAACACTGGGATGTGAAATGTGACAAATCTATTTAAGGGCCTCTGCACAGGAGGCCTTCTTTGCTCTAAAGCAGGTTGGAGGGGTAACGGGTCAAGGGCAGGACAGTCGAATTTAATGCGCCATTTCAAGTGGATGAATTAAACTGAGGGAGGTCCTGTAATTACATTTCTATGACCTACTGTATATGTGATCCATACCCAATTCCACCAGATGATTCACGTGAGAAGAAAAGGCTTTGTGATTTACGGCACAGCTGAGTGGAAAATCTGATATGTGAAAAAATGTCAGCAACAAAAAAATACAAGTAGAATTTGTAATGTACAAACAATGCCTTGCAAAGTATTCATACCAAGGAATCTCTTCTTCCAACCTGCCATGAAACTACAGCAAACTTCTGTTTATTTTGTTTCAGTTTTGTGTGACAGATCAAAACAAAGTGGGACAAAACAGTGAAGATGCAGCATGATGCTGTTACCACCTAGTTTGTTCATGGGGATGTTGTTTTAGGACATAGGCACAGTTGTTTTTTAAGCACACATAACATCTTGCATAAAGAAGAAAAAGTTTTATTTTAATCTCATCTATCCAGAGTACCTTCATCCACATTTTTGCCCTGTCCCTTGTTGCTTGTGGCACATTTTGAACGGAGCTTATTTTGGCTTTCGTTCAATCATGGATTTCTTCTTGACTTCCTTCCATTAAGGTCAAATTTGTGCGTTGCACGAATAATAGACCAGCTGTCAACAGATTCTCCCACCTGAGCTATAGATCTCTGCAGCTCCCCCACAGACAACGTGTACCTTTATGCAGCTTCGCAAATTGTTGATATCCTTGCCTCCTTTTCTGCGACTGATTAACTTCTGTATGCCTTCCAGACCCTTTATGGGAATGGTGTGGCCAAAAAAATGTTCTTCTTTTTCATCCAATTAAAAAAAAAACGCCTCCCTACAAATTGTCCTTGATTCCCACATGCTACTTAAAGTCACCTTTTCACTTTACGTTTTCGCTGCTTTTTGATTTCTTATGTGCATCACAAAACCTATATTCTCCGAACACGAAGCCACCCACCGCCTTCCTCCACCCGCTGCTCTCGTTGGCTCCTAATAGGCCTAGCCACAGCAGCCGATTATGCAGGCAGCTGTCAGCCCTTTCAGGTGAGGCCCCCCAGGCGACAGTTCAACTGCTTCAGTCTGAGGTTGTGCCACCAAGCCTGACAGTAGCAGGAGGAGCACAGAGAAAAGAATGCTAATGGATAAAATGAGATGAGCACTAAGATGAGAGGCGGGAGTGCGGAGGAGAGAGGAGGGCGCTGGCAGGCGCTCCTGATCAGCTGTCATTCACACGCGGCCTCATGTGTGCGCCAGCCTGTGTTTGTTGTGCATGTTTGAGTGGGAAGCACTGGCCGCCCAGGCTTACGCCCCCCAGTCACTGGCATGTTTTACCTCCACGCCGCCTTGAAGTTTGAGAGATGAAGGAAGGGTGTGAACAGAGAGAAGGAGGGGTTGACAAAGGGATAGATGGATGGATGTGGGAGGCTATATGCAGAACCCTGCTCTGTTCCTTTATTCTCGCGTCTAACGTGCCTTTCCCATCTTCCATCTACTCGGATAACTCCACTCCTCTCTTTGGATGCCTGTCTGCCTGGGAGCCATACCTTACTGGGGAAAAGGCAACATATCAAAACTTAACGGCATTTCCTTTTCTGAATAATGCTGAGTTCAAGATTATTCTGTTTTGAACTTCGCTCGTGCGGTTGCTTCTTCCTCCTTCGGGCCAAGCCTTCATGAGAAGAGACGAGATGCTTTTGCATCATTACTTACGGGCAGTCAAACAGCCTCCTGTGTGGTTCGTGTTACTGACTGAAACTCTGCCTGATAAATTCTTCCATTTCCCCCTTTTTTTTTTCCCCTCCTCCGCTCGAAGCCCGATTTCTTTGCAGGACTGCGCAGACAGAAAGTTAAAGCCTACACGTGTATGTTTTCATGCCATGAATAAAGCGCTCTGACAGCAGAGACAGATGGATATTTGATCACCAGCAAAAGAGGATTGGAGTGACACAGAACCAGGAAGTGCCTGTCAAGTCACGTTACAACGCCCAGCAAGAAGCTCACTCTGGATCCCTCTTAGTGTTGCCTCGATTGTCACCCATAATGAGAGTGCAGAAAAGTTTAAAGTTGCAGTAAACCACAAAATTACCTAAAATAACCAAGTGTCATCTTCCTGCACGTCACGTCGAATGCCTTCAAACAAAAGCAGCTTGAATCTACCTTGCTTCTCTGCTTCCCTTCATATGACATCTTCACCCATCGCTGGCAGATGGCTTTAATTAATATAGACGTGATAACAAGATTTTCTGTGATTAATACCCGCAGCAGTTATGGATTTAAGTGTGAGGGATCCAGATAATGTGATTACCGGCAGTTGGAGGGTGGGCATATGGCACTTGATTTGAGGGTAAATCTCTAACATGTGTGTTTCAGTGTAGCCGTGTGTGGATTTGTGTTTGCGACTGCCCACCAGAAAGAAAGGGACTATAAAGAGCTGAGAGCCCAACACAGAGTTATCTTATTTACTTTTTATCCTCTTGTTATTACCTGTTATTGATACACTGCAGGTGTATCTATTAGCAGGTTTACCACTTCCTTTAGGTTAACTAAGCCTGGTTTATCGCTTAACCATGTTCTTAGTATACACCACCTTTGCCTGCACTTGGTTGTGTACAATTTTAAAGTGCATAGCACTGACCTTACTTGAAGAAGGAAAACTGAAAGCTTACAAAAAGGTTGTATTTTCTGTCTAAACTTGGTCTAAATTTCTCCTGCACTTGGTTGTTTATATTATTTTAAGTGAAGTTTACCAAAATCTAAAAAATGTCATTCAAACTGCATTTGCTTTGTTTTACTTTTTACTTATACTTTTTATTACATTATTCGAGTACATCTGTTTGTACATCTATTTTTACAGTAATTTTCATACTTAAGTACAAGACATTTCAGATACTTTTAGACTTTTACTCAAGTAACATTTCAGTCAGTGACTTGGACTTTTACCAAAGTCATATTTTGGAGAGGTACCTATACTCTTTTACTTGACTCCGAGATTTCAGTACTTTATACAACATTGCCCACAGCATGATGTTTCCACCACCAAGTTGGAATGGTGTTTTTAGGGTGATGTACAGTGTAAAAAAATGGTTTGATTTGCCTTGCAATTATCCACTTTACCTATAAATAAGATAAATATAAAATCTTAATCAAATCAATTGAAGTTCTTGGTTGCCGCAGTATTAGAAAATCTCAAAAAGCTCAAGACGTGTGAATACTTCTGCAAGACACTATCTTTACAATAATACATGGTAAATTACCTTGCACTAGTCATGATGGCTAAAAATACGAAAAGAAAAATGCAGTTGCAACAAGGAGATCTGGGCAACTCCCAGGTCCTCTTTCTGAAATAACCACTAACTTTCCTTTTATTTGAATGTCAGCTGTTGACCAGTTCCTGGACACATAACTGAAAAAAGTACATCTTCGCATGAAGGAGGGTGGAGGAGGGTGGTTTCAGGAAATTGAGAATCTGTTCTGAGAGTTCCTCTTAAGGAAAGTCTTCCGTATTCCAAATATACAGTTGATTGTGTTCTCCACAATATTTGCAGCACAAACAACTATTTTAATATACAAAATTACATCTTTGAACATGTCACAGAGTAAATTAGCTAAACTACAAAGATGTGGTGTATTTTTTTTAAAAAGTCCTCTCTTTTCACCTTTTGTTAGTGGCTTATGCTCATGACTGAATGTATATCTATGTTGGCACTGTGAAATGCGTCTTTCTTAAACAAAAACAACAAAGTACAATACTGCTCTGCCTTTTGGGGTTAACGGTTAAAGGTTATCATGTTAATCTCTGGCTTGTTCCAACTGTATGGAGCATGTCTCAGCGCATCACTCACACTCCAGAGGGTCTGTCCAGCATACACAAAAAACAAGGTGCGCCCTGCAGATCAACTTAAAGAAACATGAGGGAGGAGCATGGCTTTGTCTGGGAGACTTTCAAAGCAAGCCTTGCGACTCTTTTTTGGTGATAATTTGGTCACCAAATGTGTCATGAATAAGAGACAGAAGACCTCGTATTCAGCCAGACAAGCAGAGGTTGGAGTTAAAGGTGATTTATTAACAGAAGAAAAAACAGGCAGAAACGTTGGTGAAGATTCTCAGTCATCCAGGTCATGGTCATTCCAAAAAAAGGTAAAAAACAAAACAACTGGACTTGTTTTCCGAAGTTTGAAGACGTTTTGCTTCCTATCCAGGGAGGTTTCTCATTTCAAAAAGTCTGGAGTAATGTGGAGCATCAATCTTTATACTACTGCCCAACAAAGGCCTTGTAATGGCTTAGATAACATGCAAATTCAACAGAAACAGGTCCACCCCTTAGTAATGGGAAGTCGTTAAAGTCATTAAGACAGCAGATTGAACCAAAACTGGTCCACTCCTCTGTAACGAGGAGTCGTTAGGGTCGTTATTGGCCTGGCCTAAAGGGACGATGTTTTGATCACCAGTATGAGGGTGAGAATTGAGGTGATGATTGGCTGGAATTAATCCTATAGCTGTATTATAGGTTTTTGAGAGTTGGAACCTAAATCCTCCTCCTCTATTTAAGGTTGGTTTTTCTCTCTTTAGCCATCTATGTAGCCATCTACGTAAATGGCTAAAGAGATCTATGTAAAGAGAGAAAAAACATTCTTAAATAGAAGAGGAGGACTTAGGTTCCAACTCTCAAAAACCTATACAAATCCCAACTAACTGCAAACTGAAATTAAACTACACAGAAGTCAGGTTGGCTCAGTAACAAAAAGGGCAGGATAACTCAGATTATCAGGGAAACAGAATCAGAACCGGGTTGGATTACAGACAGGCAGACAGGCAGGCAGGCAGGCAGGCAGGCAGGCAGGCAGGCAGGCAGGCAGGCAGGCAGGCAGGCAGGCAGGCAGGCAGGCAGGCAGGCAGGCAGACAGGCAGGCAGGCAGGCAGGCAGGCAGAACGCAGGATATGGCTTACCCTGAGGCATGGAAAAACAATGATGTGGCAGAGTGCAGGGGACAGAGGTAGGTATAAGTAGGGGAGTGAGCAGGTGAATGGAGTGAAAGTAATTACCAGAATGGGTGGAGCTGATCAGGGGGAGGAAAGTGGCTGGAAGTAAACTGAAGCTGATTGGATGGTGACTGGTGAAGGGGAGTGACAGCCAAACAGACAGGATGTTTACTGTGATGTGAACTGAATGACTGGCAGGTGAAAAACAGATAAACTAAAACAGTTTCAGGACAAATTAAGACAAACTAAAACAGAAGCTAAACCTATGACAGAAACTTAAACTGAGGCAGAAACTCAAAACATGACACAAATGAGCTGCTGCTCAGAGTGGAAAAGGGAAGTGAAAATTAGATTCCTCCTTCAACATGATTTAAGACATAAAAATAGACATAAGATTTAGTTGTTTGTACTTTTTGTATATTTTTGTTGTTGTATTTTATGATAAAATTTTTTGAAACATTAACCAAAACTGGGATTTTATTCTAACTTAAGTGTAGGTTTTCTAAATATTTTTTAACAGCTCCATTGACTTGCAGAGATTGTTTGCCTGCATTTCATCTAAAAATTTAACGTTCATAGATTAAAAATGTACATGGAACGTGTCAGGAAAGTACACATTCATGGTCACATTGATTAATCACAACTTTAATTTCTCACGCATCATTGAATTATGTCTTAAAAATGACAAAAATAAACTAGATGTAAAAGCATTTTTTTACATTAAGCTCGGTAAATGAAATGGAAGTTCAACATAAAACTCCTTGCATCAAAAATGTGTGTAATTGGGTTGTCAAGATAATTTGTATTTACATTCTTGTACTTATTGGTGGTTAGGGTAGTGAGACGCATTGCTTTGAACAAACAGTGGTGCAGTAACTCAAAGAACTTCACTGACTGATTTAATAATGCCTTGTTTTAGTAAAAACAAACATAAAAAGAAAAAATGGATATATCACAAATCCTACTTTACTGCTACAAGAAAATTGGGGATTTTTTTGAAAATCGAATTAAATTTTTCAAAATGTTATCTAAGAATTATGGCATTAACTTTAATTAAAAAGCTCACGAGTCTATCATGAGTTGGAAGACAGGGGCTTGCGGTCTAAATTTAAGTTCAAATATCTAATGTTGATATGAAAGGTTGAATTTTGGTGGAAGAAATAAGGGATTTGTCAGGAAAGTAAACATACATTAATCACAACTTTAATTTTTGACAGATCATTGAATTATGTCTTAAAAATGACAAAAATAAACTAGGTGAAAAAGCATTGTTTTACATTAAGCTCATGATTTAGAACCTTCTTGTCACATCGGTTTCATTACCACAAGAACATCACCTTAGCTGAACAGGTAGAACACCCTACCACGGTCCGGATCTTGTTCTCAACTATTTACTACGCGGACTGTGGTTTTCATAGACCATTTACCAGCTTAGTTTATGAAGAAAAGAAACTTACCTTAACAGTTTTTTGACTGGTCAGTCTGTGCCAGAGAGGAATGGCCACTTTTTTTTGCCCGGGTTGGTGGATGTTTCTCACTTTTGATCAATCTGGAAGGTGAGAAAAAAAAAAAAAACTCTTTCATGCTAAGCATGCTAGAGGTGTGCAGGAAAATCTGCAGAAAACTTTGCAGGAACTTCACATAAAATATGATTAATGTAACAGCGCATACAATGTGAATAACAACTTTTATTATAACCCAATCTAAAGAGGGCTTTTGGTCCTCTGTCCAGTTCAACTAGATAAAACTTCTTGCTCTTTCTTTTGTTTGGTTTCTGCGCCAGAATCCATTTACTCAGCTGCTTGAGGAGCCAGCAGCTTTCTGGGAAGGATATATCAAAGGTACCTGATCATCCAGTCAAAAACAGACTTAAATAATATTCAAGCCATGTCAAGGCAGCCAAAAAGGGAGGCAGAGTGAACCATTTGTAATATTTTTTTGGAAAGGCAAGAAACCAAGAGTGTAAACAAATGATTGTTGTACATGAAGCGTCTCCAGGCTAAAGCTAGTTCACGGTTAAGGTTTCAGTCATGTACCTATTCTATTATTGTGCATAAGACAAAGATGAGCTCATATGAAAGGTTTGAAAAACCATTCCTAAATAATTTTAAAATACTCTCTGAATTTCTAAATTTGCTAAATAAGATCACTCACCCCAGAGAACTATGGCATATTGACAGGCATTCAGACCTCAGACTTTTGGTGCTTAGTAAAGAAAAATAAATAAATAAATATATATATATAAATAAAAAAAAAAAAATATATATATATATATATATATATATATATTGAAGACTTAGGACACTGTCTGCATTGGATAAGAGGTTGTTGTGACTAATCTAAAAGGTTGGTCAAGGTCATTGTCAACAGACTTGGTGAAAGCAGCTCTTGTTGCTGAAAGGTCATATCTGGTGATTCTGCCTACAATACATAATCTTAAGTTTCTCAAGTAAACACGCTAAATGCATATTATATACATTTTTAAAATATTTTCTTTATATACCAACAGGGAACATAAGCTATCTGTTCGACAGCTTGCAGTCACCTGACAGACACGCTGTTTCCAGCTTGCCAACCATAGCTTTAAAGCATAAATGATTTTTAAAGCGCACTCCTAGTTGCAATGCATGTCGACTGCAAGCCATCAAGCAGATAACCTGACTGATTGACCAGCCATTTACAAGATCCAGGTTTGCTTTCCTGTAAGCATGGGCCAGTGAGGCCGATCACCAGTGCCCAGAAAAAGATTGGGGAGCGGGAAGTGTTGCACTCCAGCCACTCTAGAATGCTATCAAGAGGATTTTAAACCATAGTACACCTTAGCGCCTTGAAGTCTGTAACCAGCCCATGTCTACATTCAACAGGTTACTGGACAAAGATAGACAAATAATGTAAGTACATGTATTAATAATATTGAAAAACAAAAGAATCAATTATTCGCATTCAATTAAATCTAACAACAAGTCCTAGTTCATTGTCTAGAACCACAAAAGACCTGAACCAGAATGTCTAATTGTATTAACAAAGCAACATCCTCTCTGAACCATTAGGTTGTTTGTTTTTTTTGCTTTTTTTCTAATTGTTTGAGCTCACCAGAGAAGCTATTTCTCCAACAGGAAGTTGAAGCAAAATATATTTGTTGCTTTACTTGGTTACAGAAAAGGACAACATCTTGGAATTTAGCTAAACTCACAGTTGCCATTAGGGTTAAAAGTTAACATGTTTTCCTGACCCTAGACTGTTTTTTGCAGTCAAGCAGACACAGTCAAGAGAACGAGGCAGGGTAATATGACAAAGAAAGGGTAGAAGTTGGCACAAAAAGTGAATCTGGGGAGCAAATGCAAACAGAGGAAGGAAGGAGTGGGATGGGGAGGTGGGAGAAAATGGAGGAGGAAACTTGGCGGGGGAGACTAAATGAACAGAAGAGATGATGAGGGGGAGAAACTAAAAGCAGAGCCCGGACAAACTCCAATAAAAACAGAGTGTCAAATGTAACCTGTTCGTGCAGCATGGGGCTAACTCTCTACAAACCTCCTCTACATCTTGGCCATGCGTGACAGAAGCGTCTAATGCTGAACCCCAGTCACAAATGGCAGAACTTTTTTTTAACTGCAATTTAATGCAGCAAGACTAACATCAGAAGCAACGTATCAGCAACAATCTGCAGTCGTCTGGAAATGTCAGTGTGACGCAACATGAAATCTGACCTACTGTCACATGATGCATTTCCCTATAAAGATACACAAGCACACACGTATTCAAAGTCCAAATATGCAATGATTATCTCGTACATTGCACACAAATACAACCATGAACATCCAGGGTCACACTAACTGTAGCCGCTGGGACAGAAGTGCAAGACAACTGTCTCTGCTTCCTGTTTTTCTGGAAATGAAACTATGTCAAAGGCAATATTGCTGGCAGCAGGAAACCCTGGCAGTCATAAAGTGATCCCTGAAAATCATCCAAATCCAAATCCATGCAAACTCAAAGATGCAAAAACTGCGTTAAGTGACACACAGCACATAAAACAAGGGCAGAACACAACGGGGACTCTGCTAACCATACTTGAGCATCAATCAGAGATTTATGGCAATGATCCAAACTCGGCATGCAAATAGTGACTTTTGTAAGTAAGCTTCAGCATCCTGTCCTGGTGGCAGTGAGTCTTTAACCAGCCTGAAGGGCTCATTCCAGAAATAACAGACTGTATAGGGGTTTATTTTTCAAAACAGTGCCTCAAACTTAAGAATACGGCTGGTGGTAGATGCTCTGTCTTGGAACATGAAATATAAGACATAATGTAAAGGTTCCTCCTTACAATCCAAAGAGGCATTTTAGCCCTCGTTTTTACTAAATGAGAATCTGAAAGAGCCACAAAAGCCTTCTTGACCCTTTTAAACTGTAAAATTAAATAAACTAGATTTTTTTTTGATATATTTAGAAAATAGACAAACTTGCTTCTAGAAAAATATACTTCCTTGAAATGAATGAGACCAATGTAGTCCATACTTTTGGAAGAAGAGAGGCAGTTTTAAAAATAAAGCGGATCATGTAATTTGCATCCTTATGAAAAAAGACAAATTATTTATTGCACCTCTTGTGTCAACTCTACAGAGTTGTTCAGATAAACATACATCTAAAATAAAGTTTTTTTGGTTGTGTATCTAAATTATTGTAATTTTTATATAAATCTTCAATGTTAGTAACACAAGATGTGCAAGTAAATACTAGCTACGTGCTGCTGGAGCTGAATGGGTGAAGAACCCTGAAGCAGGTATACTCTATGTTCAGATGAGTGGTATACAGAGGTTTTAACCAATTATTAAAACTAAATGCTGTCTCATATCTTGGTGGCAGAAACACTGGCCCGTAAATACGATTCCCTGATCATGTCATTGTTTCATGCAATTACCAGGCACTTTGTGAGGTACAGCTATTCAATTGCTTCCTAAAACAAATGGTGACTAATTCAAACCTGTGATAGCAGCTCAATGCATTTGATGAGGGGAAGAAAATTTGCTGAACTTCAAATCACGCATCAGAATGGGGAAGTAAGGGGATTTAAGTGACTTTGAAAGTCAATTTGTTGCTGGTGCCAGACTGGCTGGTGTGCGTATCTCAGAAAGTGCTGATGTACTTGGATTTTTATGCACAACCATGTCTCAGGTTTACACAGAATAGTCTGAAAAAAAGAGAAAACATTCAGCAAATGGCAGTTGTGTGGCTGAGATTGCCTTACTGATGTTAGAGATCATAGGAGAATAGACAGACTGGTTCTTGAGGATAGAAAGGAAACAGTAGTTCAAATAACCAATCATTTCAACCAAAATATTTGGATTACCATTTCTGAATGCTTGACATGTGAAACCTTAAAACAGCTGGGATACAGTAGCAGAAGACCACTCTGGGTGTGCCTCCCATCAGTTAAGGACAGGAAACTGTACAGACCCATCAAAGGTTGACAACCAATTGTAAAAATATTTGCTGATCCAATTATTTCAGCAGCAACATTCAGATGGTAGGGTCAGAATTCAGTAGAAAGGAAATGAAAGCATGGATCCATCTGGCCTTGTATCAACAATTCAGGCTGCTGGCCGAGATGGTGTAATTTTGTGGAAAACATTTTATTTTAATATTTTCAAATGTATTTCCAGTTTTGATTTATTTATTTTTGCTTTTGAAGGGCACTAAATTGCATATTTTACTTCTTTTAATTTTTTTATATAATACTCCATATATGATTAAAGACTTAAGACAGTTATTTTAAGGAACGATTCAACAAAAATATTTTAGAAAAATTCACTACTCCCCAAGACAAAAGCAGTGCTTTCTAAACTTAATGAATGTTTGTTTTAAATAAATGTGCCAAAAATAAGTGTGAATACTATTTTTTACCATAATTTAGAAGTCCAACACTTGCTATGGGCCCCCATAGTCCCCAGTTCTAAAAAAAAATTAGGCTATTTAAGCGGGACATTTGCATCAAGGATGTGCAGCTGAGACATCTGCAGGAACTGTGTGCTTGCTATTGAATCAATATGGACAAACGCATCTGAGGAATGTCTCTGACACATTGTTGAATCTATGACAAAGAATTAAGGCAGTTCTGAAGGCCAAAGGATGTCAAGCCCAGTTCAAGCAAAGTGTACCTAATAAAGTGGATTGTGAGTGTTCTTTACAGGGCTGTCCCATGATTTACACTCTGACACAGCCTAAACCCTTCAAAATAAGTGCAGCCAGTGTACACAAATAGAATAGTTTAAATGCTTACAGCGGTAACTTAGAGTCAAAGCAAACTTAAAAATAGACATACTGTATTCCATTCATCCAGCCTGTTGTTACTTTCTCCTGTAGTTTTCCCTGCTCATGTCTGATTGAAAACTTTGATGCACATTTACACAGTCGCCCTCCATTCAATTCTAAGAACTGTGGTGGCTGTTCCAAGTTTTGGCTCCTCGATAGACCTTAGCTCACTGACCACCTGCATGTGCCATGATGGTGAAGGATTGCGGCCAAGACAGGGCTCGGAGTGAGGACACAGAGAGAGGCGGGGTCAGCAGCAATAGAGAGCAGCAATAGAGAGGAGCACTTATTCAGGAAAAGCATTAAAGAGGCAGGTATTGATTTGGGATTTTAAATGTTTTTCACTGTGATATATCCAATTATCCTCTGAACCCTGTATGGGTGTATAGCGGGCTCCCCTGGGGCTGAAGAGAGGGCCACCATTACACTTTTCCTCAGGCTGCTTCAAATAATAAGAAAAAGATAGTACCTGCTAAGAGTTCTCATAATGGTAAATGCTAGAAGGGTTATTCTATCTATCTATCTATCTATCTATCTATCTATCTATCTATCTATCTATCTATCTATCTATCTATCTATCTATCTATCTATCTATCTATCTATCTATCTATCTATCTATCTATCTATCTATCTATCTATCTCCGTTGAATCTCTGTGACGTGGTGACTTGTCCAGGCAGTGTGGACAGCTCATGGATAATGGTAGGCTTTAATTCTCTCTGCACATCCATGCGTCCCTCCTCCTCATACCCCTCCCCCTCCCTCTCCCCATTCCCCCGCTCAATCGATGCTAAGTTATTTAGCAGATAAAAGAGTTGGATCAATCCACCCTTACCTATCAGAGTGCCAGCAACTTGTGTATTTTATCTGCCGCGCGTACGAGTGTGAGACAGAAAGAGTGAGGCAACGCACGTGTGTGTCGACCTGCATGTGTGTGGGGATTTGCAGCCCAGGGGAAAAAAATTCAGAAAGGAGTGCAACTATTTGTGTGTGGGTTTGTGTGTGTGCGTGTGAGTAAGCCTGCATGCTGTTACGTTAGAGCAGCACAAAAAAGGAAAAAGATGAGAGCGTGCCCTTGGATTTTGAACAACAGTCATCTTTTTGACCATGAACAAATACTCGCAGTGACATTATGTTAATTGTAAATATTTAATCTAATTCAGTTTATCAGTATGCGTATGAAAGGAAATTCATTTGTTAAATAAAAATGGCACAGAACTGTACAAAAATACTCTTGTTACTTACCGATAGACAAAGTGTTGTTTGAGGAAAGTGAAGACTTAAATGCTTGCTATAGTTAAATAGAAAGCTTACTTAGAGGAGCATAAGTTCCCGAGTTTTTGCAGAAGTCTGCCCCCTCTGGTGACAAGTTGAAATGACACCAGTGTTGCATACACATGGGAGAAGAGAAAAAGCCTCTGCTGCTGCGACTGCACAGGTCTTTTGTTAAGAGGCGTAATTACTTCTGAGGTAAGAAAGTTCTAAATATTGAAGTTAGCCTGTGTTCTCTCGCTAATGCATTAATCACTTTGGAGATTGAACAAAGTAGCCAGGTAAATGAAAGAGCGCAGGCCGTCACACCCACGCGAACGCCCAGAGAGTACGACCAGAATCGCTCTCTCATGAACGGACTAATGGAGCTTATAGAGGCAACCATGGTAAATAGAGGAAAGATGGTCACTTGTATGAAAAACAAAAAAATTGTTAACATTTAAACTCGCACAATGCTCCTTTAACATCAGAGCTGTATTTCGTTGAATACTCTAATGATTCAAAACAAATTAATGGCGAGGAGAAACAGCACTGTACAAAAAAGAGTTTTTCAAGTCTCAAGAGGTAAAATTAATTTGGTCAGAGGAGAGCAACTGTAAATGTCAAAGGTCAGCGCCTGACCCTAAAAAACCAGTACAGATCAGCTCAGCTTCACCACACACATAGATACACTTGAACATTGAAATTTAAGACCACATACAGTGTCTTGAAAAATTGCATGTGTGTAAGAAGTAAGGGAAGAAAAAGATACATGATTTTCAAAAATCATTTATAAACAAAACTCTGAAAAGTGTGGTGTTTATGTGTGTTTAGCCGTGCCAAGTCAAAAAGAACTATGTTTCATTACAATTACAGACACCCTTGGTGGTGCGCGCAACACACTTTGGGAATCGCTGATCTAAATAATTCAGGTGTAGCTATGGCTGTATGTGTGGTGTTACTGTTGTATTACAGCTTTTTACGGAGTTACTTTCAGTATTGACCGGTATGTAGCGCCATCCAACTTTGACCAGATTCCCTGTGTACTGTAAGGAAAATGAAACTTCATTAAGACTTAGACTAAGTTTTTGCTTCCGCTCTAAATATCTCTGAAACACTGCACAGTAAGAGAAAGAAAACCCAAAGGGCACACGATCATATTCTTACACAAGCACATTCAAATTCCACGAGACATGTACATTACACCTGGAAAAAGACAACTTCTTGCAGCAATCCACACTTACATTTAAAGAAAAACGCAAACTGCAAGCAGCCAAAGGCACAGTTTGAAAAGCTGAGTGAGTCACTGATTGGCGCTGCAGGACCCAGGGAGCTGGGGATTTCCAAAAGAGAGAAAACAGGTGACCTGTTCCCATACAAATCTGTGAGCAGTACATGTATCTGCAGCTTATTTTCCCCCCACTAAATATAGGCCAAGGCTCCTTATACCATGTATGTAAGTAGGAAACAAGGGGAAAGAAAAAATGGGGTGAGAGAAAGTTTGACCTTTTGCGCGGGTCAAAGGGGGCTGACTGCAATTCAAACCAACTTAACAGCTGAGACACACCTGCTGATGTGATTACACACACACACACACACACACACAGAGTATCACCTGTGAAGGTTCAGCCCTGTGCTTACCCATATACACACTCGAGATGGCCACGCATGGCCTGTTTTCACCTCAAATACAGCTCGCAGAGACTGTACACAAACCCATAAACAGTATCTGAGCTTAACACCAAACATAGCTTGGCCTGCCTTCTTGTAAAACTGCTTGGGTTCTAAACACACAATCCTTCATTCTTCCTTTCAAGTGACGTGGAAAGCTTTCAGGATGTCCTCCTCCTCTGCCTGCCTCTCAGCCTGTTTTCTAGTAAATTCATTTAGATATGCTGGAGGAATGCCAGAAACATCTCTTGTCTACGGTTAGCAAAAACACTGAACAGATCGCACACCTTTTGTCTTTAAACCAGAAGCTGTCAAACATGATGTAAAATGTGACTTTACTGACATTCTTGTTGTTGTCTAATTTTTTTTTAACATTTACCTGGTGTTGAACCGATTCTGATTGTCAGTTTGTCAGTTCCTCCTGCCCAGACTTAAAACTTAAAGATCAATTGAATGTCTGGGTGGGGAGAGAGAGAGATGCAGAGTTGGAATAGCTGCCAGGGAGTCTTTGACTCAGACCAATATTATTCATCCTGAACAATTTCCTAAAATGACTAATTATATTGGTCAATTAGTGGGCTAATTAGACAATTATCTAAGCAGGCAATTTATTGGCTGGACAAAAATCAATACAGTGAAAACATTGCTGCAGTGATTGGAATCCAGTTATTTTTAGTTCCTTATTTGATCACCCACTCTGCTTACAAAGCTGTGAGACACTGTTGGTTATAATCCTGCAGCCCTCCGATGTTATAGACCCAGAATAAAGCATATTCTTACCAAAACTAACTAACTAAAGGAGTGTAGGGAGCACAAGAAAGGAGGAGTAGCAACCTTTTTTTATGATTCACTTAAGTGTCAAAATGTGTTCTTGGGGAAATTGGACTCTTTCAAAGATTTGGCTGTCCAGGTAAAGGGCCCTGCTTGAGCCATACTTATGAACGTTTGCAGGCCTCTCAAACCCAAAGTAAACGCTTTCAATGATTGACCTTCAGAACGTCCTCTGTTTCTGGACCGGCTCTCCAGGGGGCTGCAGAGAGCCCGCTGCTCTTCACCTTGATGACCCAGGACTGCCATGCCAGGTTCGATACGAACCACATCATTGAAGTGTATCTCACCACAAAATTGACTTTTTTCTGCGGATTAACAGTATAAACTAGGCCTAAAGGTGCTACTTTAATGCTACTGTGCATTTTTTTCATTTGAACTTGTTTAGTTCTGCAATATTTGTCTTAAAACCATCTTAGTGGTGCTCTCTTAGGGTCCTGACCACTGCAGAAATGGGCCCTGCAGGAGCCTGTGTCTCTTGAAACCCCCCACTTTCAAAGTGTCTGGCTGTCTGGGGACAGAGTTATGCTCTTACATCAGAGTGAGTTGCACTTTAAGTCAGGGGTCACCAACATGGTGCCCATGGGCACCAGATAGCCCCCAAGGACCACATGTGGTGCCCTCAAGCCTGTTAGAAAATAGCACAACCCTCCAGTGAGCTGCATCTAAAATTGCATTTTATTTAGTTGCTATTGCTTTTTAATCATACTTGCATCTACATAGATTTAAAATGATAAACACATTAAAAACATGTTTATATTACATAAAGTTAAGGTGAGCTCTGACTCTTCTAGTTCAAAGGTCAGTAGAGGTAGCCCTTCGTATGACACAGTACTGAAGTAGCTCTCAACTTCTAAAAGGTTGGTGATCCCTGCTTTAAGTATACGGAACGCACAACAGTGGTGGGTCACATCACGGACAACAATGGACTGGCCTACAGAGAGGAGGTGGAACACCTGGTGGACAGGTGTGACAAAAACAATCTGATCCTGAATGTCAACAAAACTAAGAGATCGTTGTTGACTCTCGGAAAGTCACACACCCCTCCTCTAAAACGGCGCTGCAGTGGAGTGAGTCAGCAGCATAAAATTCCTGGGGACACTTTGACCTGGTCCCTCCACACCTGTGCTCTTGTGCGAAAAAGCATCTGCACTTTCTGCATCAGATGAGAAGAGCAAAGCTCCCCCTCCCATCTTCACCACTTTATACAGAGGGACAATAGAGAACATCTGACCAGTTGCACCACCGTCTGGCCTGGGACCTGCAATGCCTCAGATTGGAAATGTGCAGAGTGGTGAGGACATTGGAGAGATCATCAGGACAGTGCTTCCCTCTATCCATGACACTGCTTGCAGACGCTGCATGACCAGGGCTCAGACAACTATAAAAGACCCCTCCCATCCCCGTCAGGGACTGTTCACCCTGCTGCCCTCTGGAAAGAGGTTCAGCAGCTTCAAATGCAGAACAACCAGATTCCACAGCAGCTTCATTCCACACATCATAAGACTGTTAAACTCCCAATACCCCCTTCATACATACAAAACTGAAACGTCATTAAATTCAGAATATAGTCCAACATTTTTTTTACTGTGCAACTGAAATGTACTTTGAGATGTGATTTCTTTTCTTATGTCTTGATCATGTAAAGCACTCTGAATTGTCTTATTTCTGAAATGTGCTATATAATTAAAATTGCTCTGTCTTTTTCAAGCTCTTGCAGTTACTGGAGTAGGCAGAAAGTTACAGTAACACTCTTTTTTACAAACAGCCAATAAATAATTATTAAACTATTTAAGGAACGACACACATGTGGGCAGGACCCGGTATTCATTATTGCATACATATGCGCATGGACACCAAAAACAATTTTGTTAATGAAATAATTTTTGAGTATAATAGAGCACATTTTCCTTCAAGAAACTACATCCTCCTTGTTGTTTCATACTTCTGTGCGACAATCAGATTTCAGGATTTAGTGTGTTATACAGATTTGATCTGATTGGACCGATCAGTTAAATTCTCCTGATCGGTGCCGTGTCAATATCCTTAACTATTGATAAGGAGAGCTCCAAAGTGGTACCCTGAAATTGAAATTTGAGCGTTTCCGCTGGACATGTGAGTGTTCAGCACCTAGGAGAAAGGTAACGGCGAATTTGTAGGAAAACGTCAGAGCTGATGTTCCCATAGGACACAGAGAGAGAGTCGGGTCCCACTGCAGATCTTATCTGATGACTGTGTCATCAGTGCCCTCTTCGTCTGTTTTAATCTTTCTGTTTTTCGCTACAGCAGACTCACGCAGAGGGTTTGTCTTTCTTCGTCAGTTTTTCCCTTCACACAAATTCATGGTGATGCACACACACAAACCTCCTCTTCCTTGTGCAATACACTGGCAGCAAGTCAAAGTGGCGCTAAATTGTATTAAAATAGTGCAGCGCTCGTCGCAAATTTACATGGGAATTAGGGAGAGTAGAAGTAATTACTCCGGGCTAGTGCCACTAATTGAATAAGGATGCACCCTTTCTCTTCCCTCTCCTCCTCGCTTTCACTGCGTATACATAAGGCTTTGTGATTCCCTTCAATGTCAACGTGCCACCGCTTTACCCTTTCAAGGGCCCACGTCGTACATGTCGGCAAAAGATAGCAGTGGGGGGCTGATTTGCATGTGCAGATATGTCACTGTCTTTGCATGCTTTTATGGATCCTTCCCCCCCCATTCCCCGCTGTTTTAAAACTTTGTCAAGCAATGATGTAACTACAATGGCCACATGTACTCTATGTGGGATCACCACGGTGTATTTGTTCTCGTGAGCTTTGTGGGAAATTATGGATGGATAAAATCTATGCACATTAGGATGTAGATGTGCAGTTAGGTGGGTAGAGCCTTTCCTGTGGGAGAATCAGAAGCAGAGTGAGGAATATCAGAAGATAGGTAGATATGACCAGAGCACAAACAGAAAGCCTGGGGCTGTGTTTGGAGTAGGCCTCGGAGAGAACACGTTGCTTTTGGGGTGTGGTGAATATGAGAGTAACGGTCACACAAACACATGCATTCACACAGGGAGACTTTTCCCTTTGGTGCATTTGCATGGCAAAGCGCCTGCTGGCTAATTCCCAGGTCAGTTTAATTCCGTAATTACAGTGACTGTTACAGTAGAAAACCGCTAATGCATCAACAGATCCCTGACCAGCAGTTTGTGAACGCCTTTGGAAAACATACAAAGCATTTCACCTTTCTTTCTTTCATTTTTGCAAAAAGAAACAGAAATCTTTTTGTTTTTCTTTTTGCAGGTCTGTGTATCAGCCATGCGGTGTGAAGCACAGAGGCTGGCTGCTCTCAGGAATATCAACCTGTGGCTGTCAGCCTTATCAGATCTAACCCACTCAGGGAGAACTAAACACACTCTCTCCCCGAGCCGGTCTCGTTCTCACACATGCACTTAAAACAGCTCACAGGAAAACACAAACATACTGTAAATATCATACAGATTTTACCACACACAAACATTATTTAAGTCATTTATTTATAAAAGACTTTAATAAGTCAACACTTGCATTTTTTGATCGGAGCCTGAAGCAATATCGGTTGAAGCAGCAATGTGTACAACTCACTATGAATTTCAGTTTACATGAACCTTAATTAAATCTTAGCTTTACATGTCCTTAATACAAATGCAAAACCAGTAATTATGCATTACAACATCTAATTACAAAAGTCCTGATTAATCAAATGAAAACTGAGAAATCCAGGTACCACACCAAACCTGTGAAAGAAGATGCCTTGGTCAGAAAATACCAAAATTGAACTTTCTTTCTTTAATGCCAGATACTTATATGGTACTGCACATTACCCTGAAACACTGTCCTGTAAAACAGTCATGGCAGCATCCTGCTAAGGATATGCTTTTTTGCAACACTGACAAGTTGGTCAGAGTTGAGTGGAATATGAATGGAGCTAAACACAGGGCGATCCTGGAGGGAAACCTGTCAGAGACTACAGAAGATTTAAGACTGGGGCAGAGGTTCATCTTCCGACAAGATGGTGACCCGAAACATACAGCCAGAGGTACGCTGGAATAGGTTCTATTAAAGCACATTCATGTGTTAATGGACATCTCAATGTTAAGACTAAGGATCAATTGAGATGTAAGATCTCTATTAAAAAAATATTGAAAAACGGGTTTCCTTTTCAATCCACTGCCCAATCAAGAATCAAGAATCTTTGTCATTATGTGTTGCCATAGTGAAACTTTTGATGAGACAGACACAGGTGCAGGATGCACACAGATTAAATATAACATGCACACACAACAAGACATTATTTCCCCACACTTTTTTATGAAATCAGTTGATTGCACTGACCAACACACGTCCTGAAAAGCTTAAAGGGTGCAAATAGCCTTTAGGGTCTGATGAGATTCATATCCAAGTCCAAAAAGTCTAATAACAGCTTCTTTGCAAACAATATAAATGACTGTGTTGTTGCATGAATTAGTCACCTGAACGCTCCCTCCATGATGCACTCATGCCTTCATTTTACAGAATTTAAAATGTAATTAACAGATCCGCGTTGTTTTGCAAAACATTTTTTTTCCAGTTAAGGCAAATAAAACTTAACCCTGTTTTGACTTCTGTTGACTTTTGTTTTGACTTCATGCTGACAAAAAATAATGCTTGACTGACACCAGCATGAAGTGCATTGTGATAGCTGATTAAAGTCGAGGTAATATTCTCTTCAAGTCAAGCTACTTTTTGCTGTCCAAAGAACCTAGGTGGAAATTTAGAGGAGGTTCCCACACTTTGAGAATAAATTGGCTTTAAATATTAGATCAGCACATTCACTTACACGGTATTAAGTCTCCTTTAAAAACATATTTTTTTCAATAGCTTTTAGCCTGGTGTGAACATGCTATTTTGTTGTCTCTTCTAATGTTTTAATAGGCTTTAGCTCTTTTATATCTCTTTTTTTGTACAGCACGTAGAGCAAACTTGTTGATTTTCGAAATGTGCTTAATAAATTAATTGGATTTGGTTGTGGAAAAGTGTGCATATGTGATCGTAAATGTCCTCACAGAGACAGTAAGATATATCTTGTTGAACATCACAAGTAGGCAGAAGATACAACATAAGAAGCTTTTACTGGATATTTAATTATTATCTTGAACAAACGTTGCCAAACAAAGGTTTAAACGGCAACACGTGTTTAACAAATCCCTCAGACTTTTCTCAATAACCGTAACAGTAAGAATTAATCACCTTTGTATCCTTAAACATGCCACCCTCTTTGTTCCCCTTTGTGGTATTTCTCCTTTCATCCTGTTATCTTTCTGCCCCTCATCTGCTGGTTGAAGAGGATTAGTCAGATAGGGTAGCTGAGAGGTCTCTGTTTATTGTAAAACACATTCGGGTCATATCGTAACTTTATCCTGTGTGTTTGTGAAGAAAAAATGGGGGGAAAGCCAATGGCAGTTTTAAAGGAGTCTCTTAAAGCTACCTGCTGCTTGTAAAACTGCTTCTTTGCCTCCTTTGTTTCGTACTTCTGTCTCATGTCTCGTACTACCTCAGTCCTCCTCAGTCCCAGTGAGATTTTGTCCTGTTTCTCCAAGATGTGTCAAAATCAACTCCAGGGCCACAGCTCCTGTTTTGTATCATGTTGTGTTACAACACTAACTGGTGTGACTGCCCCTAGCCAGGAAACACAAACCGATTAGGGCAACAGTAGTAGATGGAGACAGACACGCTTAGACATAGACACACTAGAATAGACACATACACCTTCTGTCTTAATCTCTGTTTGAGACAGACACACACACACGCACACACACACACACACACGCACACACCATTACAATGCACCTGAGGCTATGAATCAATGAAAGCAAACTGTGAAGTCTTTGACCTCCGAGTCTGGGTGTTGTGCGTCAGCAAGTATTTTCACTCATAATATCATCCACAGGGAACCCACACCCACATGCTAACATACACAAATGATCATGACCAAGTATCTAAAATCAAAATTAGCTTTCTATGCAGTGTGTTGGTTCAAGATCAAGATATCAAGATTACCTGTATTGCAAAGTTTTTAAGAGATCAAAATGTTTATTTCAGGGATAATTTGCATTTTTGAAATGTTTTGGATTAGAAATAAGAGTTTGTTGGACAAAAGCGAGAACAACGCCGGGGATGTAAGTGAGTTTATTTGGTAGGGAGGTGATGTCATGCCAAAAACTTAAACAGGTGACCCAAAGGGTGAAACAAAAGAAATCAGAAAACCACAATGAGACTTAAGAACAAAAGTTTAAAAGGTTAAAAAAGGATTACAGAAGTCATCGTTTCAAAACAGCCAACATGAAGATATACACTGCCTTGCCCCAAAAAAAGCATGTCTGCATGAAGTCATGCATAGACAAAACAGGATTAAGTTTTGTTATTTGCCTTAACTGGAAAAAAATGTTTTTGTAAAAGAAAGTGTATCTGTTTATTAAATAAATTGTTTTGGGAATCCTTAATGACTCCCAAATTTGTTATATGCTATTTGATGTACCACTCAAGGCAACAAAAACTAATAAGTGGGCTGCATCAGGTACAATTAGGCCTGATTAAAATAACCTCTGTTTTACTTTTATCGACATTTAAAAAAAAAGAACCATCTAAGCCTTGCCGTCTTAAAGGTATCAATTTAATAGCAACTAAATATAGAAGGCATAAAGAAATGAGGACCAAGATATGAGCCCTGAGGAACCCCGAAAGAATGAGGGGACAGAAAAGGTTAATACTCAACATTCTGTCACTCATAAGAACAAAGCCAATCCAGTATTGCACCTTTAATCCCAACTCAATGTTTCGAACAAGAGATAAGAATTGTGTAATACACAGTATCAAATGCTGCAGTAAGATCAAAATGGACAAGAATCAAAGAGCTTTTAGAGTCGATTGCTAAAAGGATGTATATTAAAACCCTTAACAGTGCTCTTTCAGTGCAATGTAAATGTTTAAAATTAAACTGGTAAATGTCCACAACAATATTGGTTAACAATAATTTTCGTCAACTTTTTTGAAAGCATTGACCGTTTCGAGATTGGTCTAATGTTTGAGCAAACTGACAGGTCATGGTCCGGGTTTTTGTCAAAGGATTTACAATTATCACAAACCAGACTGGAAGTAATACTGCTATTTGTGATAGCAATGACTGAGGTTCCAAGCAAAGGAAAAACCTCCTTAAAGAAACATGCAAGGATGACATCAGTGGGAGAACCTGAACGTTTCACTTGACTAACAACCTCTTTAAGAAATGTGAACTAAACAGTTTCAAACTGATTTAAGACATCCAAGTGGGGAATAAAAACAGGCAGGTCATGTGTAGAAAGTGCTATAGCTGACTTTGACTAAGGTGGTAGACTGGGGTGTCAGAATCTGTGTGTGTGTGTGAGATTGTCGTGTGGTGTGTCTCCTTCCTCAGAGCTGCAGGTACCTGGCGAGCGGGCCTTAAAGCCATGATCGAACACCTAAGGCCCATTACTCTCCTGATCTCATCCTCTCAAATGCCTGAGAGTCTACCTATGTTGTATGTCAAGCCTCTGATACATGAAGTACCAGTTCCTTTGTGATTAGCTAAATCATTTCCTGTGTTACCTCCCCAGTTCCCTTCGAGTACTCCCAAGGAGCTCTGTCTTGTGAAAATGTTTCAAGAAGCTTCCTCTAACAGTGTAACCTCTGGATCTCCATCCCATGATTAGCAAGCCAGACCTTTTCAATTTGATGCTCAGCTGACCTGCGTAGCATTTAGTTCCTATGCTCCACGTATCTGGAACAAACTTCCAGAAAACTGTAAAAGTGCTGAAAGCCTGAGTTCCTTTAAATCGAGATTAAAAACACATTTGTTTAAAATTGCCTTTAAATGTTCAAGTTAAACTGTTTTAAAATATTCAATGTTCAAGTTAAACTGTTTTAAATTACTTTTTTTTTCCTACATTCTATCCCTACTTGCTTTTATTCCTATATTTTAATCATGTAAAGCACTTTGCATTGTTTCTGTACTGAATTGTGCTATATAAATAAATTTGCCTTGCCTTGCCTTGCCTTACCTTCAACCATCCTTTGCCACTACCTCTGGACCCCCACACCATGCAAGCCTTACCCCACAGATTTTGCTCACGCTCCTCGGTTCACCAACCAACCATAACAAGTAAGCAGTTCCTCCACTGAAGTTCTAGACCTATCACATCCATTCCTCTGCTAATTAATAATCTCCTACACAGTGAGCTGTACTTGAGCCCTCTATAAGAGACATCCCTCCTCCCCCTAACCTGATCCAATAAACTCACACAGTCAAATTCAATCAAATCATCCAAACAGATTGGTCAAAACGTTTCCTATCTAAGGAAACCCAGCAGATTGCATCAAGTCTTGACAAGCAGCATTCACTCCTCCTGAAAGAGTGTAGAGCCACAGTGGACAATCGTCTGCATTGTCGATGGCTTTGCAGCAATCCCTCATACTAAGCATGCATGAAGTGACGGTGGAAAGAAAAACTCCTCTCTAACAGGTAAAACTTCCAGCTGAACCAGGCTCATTGTGAACGGTCATCTGTCTCGACCGACTGGGGGTTAGAAAAAACAGAGCAGAGACAGAAAAACGCACAGAAGTACACATTGATCAGGGAATCCTTTCTATGTTATATGGTAATAGCAGATGATCTGCCCCCTGGATGAAGAGGGAACAAAAAGACAGAGAGAACCTAAGGTTAAAAGTTGAAATAACAAATAATGCAAAACTCTGTTTAGCCTGTTTATCATCTGACAGTTCTTGTGGGTCCAATATCTTCCACCAGCCATGACATGGGACACATTTAGAATAGTACTGATAGTCTTGTAAACTACACAGGGATTATCACAATTTTTCAAAATTGTCAGTAATTTCATTACATTTCCAAGATAAAAAGAAATGTAATTTGTCTTTTTTCCACTTTAACTTTCCTTTTCTGTTTGACTGCTTGGGTGGAGTTGTTTACCCAAGTTTTAGGAATATGTTTAGGGCACCTGATTTTCAAATAAAAAAATAAATCTGTAAAATCTGCAATATTCTCACATATTGACATGACTGATAAATAGAAAGCCAAAAAGCTAAATTATTAGCCTGCTTGATCAACCTGGATTTTCGTTTCTTCTTTCCTCCATGGGCACATAGTATTCTCTCTCTGTTCTTTATCCACCTATCTTTTAGAATGAAGCCAGATATTTTTCACTGAAATGTAAAAGTAAACACTGCTGTGGAAGTCCCTCCATTTCCTGCTGACATCCTGTCATGGGTATTTATGCACACGCACACACACACACACACACACACACACACACACACACACACACACACACAGGTCAAGGAGGGGTGTGCTCTTTCTCCATTTCCCAGCAAAGCTATGCTTGTCAGCACTAGTTTTTCTACACTGACCTGTCATAACCGCTACACAAACAGGTGGATCAGGGGTGAAGCTGGAGTCAAATAAAAAAATATGCAGAACGATTTAACTGGACAAAGGCTGCAGCTGCTGAACGACAGTGCTCCAAAGACTTAATTCAAAACTAATCAGCTAAATCTTGCTCTGGATCATACAGTTAAACATGCCATTTAATAATTCATGTTGCATCAGTGCTGAGAGGGCAAACCCCAGATAGACTGCACATACTTTCCCCATTAAAACTATTTTCAACTTTTGGCAGCTTCTGGATTAATTACAGATACTTGTGTGATTCAGAACAGTTATAATATTAAGCATTCTTACCACAAAGTCACAGGAGTTAAATGAATTTACTGCATCTGAAAAGAAGCAAATACTGGCAGAGATTTTGTGTATTTCAGGCTTTGCATTGCAAAAGCCCAGAATCCTACGTGTTGAAGTGGTGATTACAGCTTGCAGTCATTAATACCACAAAATTCAGTTCTTCAGAAAATAAAAATATTTTACAGAACCAATACAAAATACGTAATAAAGAAATTATATATCTTGGCCGACACAATCTTTAAGACTGCTGACAGTTGTCCGTTGTCCAGCACACAGTCATTGACGTCCTACACAACTGGAGTAAGCCAAAAATAAAGTGATTCATAAAGAAAGTGGCTCTTCACAGAGTGAGTCAATGAAAAGTTAAGAAGAAAAACATGTGGTAGAAAAGGTACATAAGCAAGTACTACAGCCTTGAGAGGATTGAAAAGCACAGCTCATTTAACAGTTTTTGGGAAATTTAAAAAGTGTGAACTGTAGCTGAGGTCAAAGCATCAAGAGCCATCTCACTCAGGCATATCCAGCAAAGGGAAAACAACTGTCGGATCCCATGTGCTGAGCCAGTCCTGAGTCAGAGACAATGTCAGAAGGGTCTTAACTGGGTTAAGGGGAAAAAGTACTGGACTGTTGTTGAGTGGTCCAAAATCCTTTTTTTTAGCTGGAAGTTAATTTCTCATTTAGATTGGAAATCAGCTCCAGGGTAAGATTTGATAGGCACTCCAAGCTTGAGGTCCAGTATGACGTTTCCATAGTCAGTCAAATTTTGGGAAGCCATGTCATTTGCTGGTGTTGGTCCACTGTGTTTTAGTCCAATGTGAGGGCAACCATGCACCAGTAAATTTTAGAGCAACTCGTGCTGACATCACAACTTGGCATATGCCCAAAAGTACAAATATCTGGTTTAATGATCATAGTGTCGCTGTGTTTGACCACCAAGCTCTTCTGACCTAAACTCCTCAGAGCATTTGTGGAGTATTGTGAAGAGCTGCTGATGCTGATGGCCTTCATATCATGCAAGAAATTGTGACACAAGGGAGGCCAGGCCAAATATTGAGTGGATATATTGTACATGGACATAGTTTTCAGTAGGCTGAAAATTGTTTATAAATTTTTTTTTTGTATTAATTGCTCTTGTTTAAAAATCAGCTTTTTCAGAAACAGATTGTTTTTTATTAGTTGTAACTCATCATCATTTGAATGAACAAACATTAACACAATACAGTAAATACATATGTGTCTGTTTATCATGAATTAGTTACATGTTTTAAATCAACCTCTGAAATTAAATAATTTTTGGTGGATTTCTGCAGGTGAAGACCGACCACACTGACACTGGTGAACATCTAGGAAACTGACACTGAGATAGTAACCTGGGTGAGCAATAAACTGGACTTGAGTTACAATACTGGTGCTCTTTACAGGGAGGGTCAGAGTAGACTCAAAGTGCTAAGAAGACTGAACTCTGTTAGAGTGCAGCGGGTGATCCTGAAGACCTTTTCTGACTCTGTGGTGGCATCAGCCATCTTCTATGGTGCAGTTTGTTGGAGCAGCAGTGTATCTAGAACTGAGACAGCCAGCTTTGTTTTAGGATGCCCTCTCAACCCAGTACAGGTGGTGGAAACAGAACTCTGGAAAAAAATAACATAAATTTTGTCAATCACCCCATGGATGAGGTATTTGCAAAGCTTAGGAGCTCTTTCAGTGACAGACTGCTGCATGCTATGCATCCTTGGTACATAAAGATACGTTATCACAGATCTTTCCTCTCAGTAGCTATTAGACTTATAAACATTATTGCTCCCAACAAACTCCATAAGTGTTTACATCTCTCCTTTTTTATGTTTTTTTTTCCTTTGCTTAGTCTTTTTCACTCTGTATATATTCTGTTGGTGTTTTTCATATATGAATGTACGTTGCTCAAAAGACTAGGGAAACACTATGAAAACACATCAGATCTCAATTGGAAACAAATCATGCTGTAAGTTGACTGAAATGTCATTGCAGTGACCCAAAAGGGTTTTTAAGTAGTTTGTATGGACCCCACATGCTTGTATGCCTGCCTGTTTACTTTTTGTCATTTTGTACATTTGCTCTTTGCTGCTGTTACGCCTGAATTTCCCCACCGTGGGACAATAAAGCATCTTTCTTGTTTCTCTTTTGATGTTCTAATTCGATAAGATAGTTCTGCAATTGGCTGGTTAATTAGTCAACCTATATGAATAGGAGGCCTGTCTCCAACATGTGGCTTAGCAAACATGTGGCTCATAGTTTGCCCACTGAATTTTTAAAACAGCATTACCTGAATAAGTAAGACAAGTGGCACCGCTTTAGTTTCCACACCATAACTATCCAGATTTGTGTTCGGGGAACAATGTCTTTAAAAAGGATCAGTGGATTTCGAAATGTAACTCTATGAAACCTTGCTTTAGCATGATAATGTTAACCAGGCCAACATCAGGATGTATACACCTACTGATAAAGAGCTCATTTACACAGATGTTAGAACAAAGGAAAGGGGCACCAATAAAACTTTGAACCACAGATAAAAGAAGATGATTCACCCGCTTAGTTTCTCATAAATGCAGAAGAACCTTTCAAGAATCTCAAACCAAAGATGCTGCATGTTATTTGAGTAACTTATCTTGAAATGGCATAAATCTGCTAACCAAATAAATTAACAACAAGTGTTGGTCCTTCTGTTGACAGATTATGTTTGACAGAACAGTTATGGCTTTCATGTTGGACTAACAACATGCTTGGAAGTTATAATTTTCAAAAGCTCATAACCATATTTTTATGTAAAGCAGTTTATAGATTGTTACAGTCATATAGATGTATGCAAGCTTGCAGCGGATAAAGTAATTTTTTTAGGCACTGTCTGCTACAACAGAGGTTTTCAGAGTTTTTAAAGATGATTATGGACATCTTGTTATCTACATAGAGCTGCATGGCCAATTCCTGGATGGGGAGGCACATAATGTAGTGTGCTTGGGAAGGGAGGCTGGGCAATAGCCAAGGACGTCCTAAGAGTAGGAAACAACTACACTGTAAAATTATTTACAGCTGCAAATACAAACAAATATTATATAACTTTCTAAATATGGTTGGCAATTAAAAGCAAGTTATTTTTCATCCAAAATCATACGCTTACGTCCATTTTCATTTGTTAGAAAATAAATGTGACAAACTTTAATTGTACTAAAGCAATGTTGACAACTCTTTTAAGGACTTATCATGAGAGACTGCACTTTCAGCAGCAAAAGGATTAGTTTTCACATTAATCTATTTGCACTGCCAATTTGCACTTGAAAACGATTGAACAAGAAACTCAAGTATTTTTTGATGCTTTAAATTATGACTATACTACAGTTCATATGAAATATTCATCTGGGGTCTCCTGCAGGGATGGCTTTCTGTTAAAAAGGCATTGATTTGACAAGCCAAACAAATGCTGATGAGCCCTGATAATCAATGGCGGCATTGATGACAGTGTGTGGTGGCCCTGGGCTCAGGGTGAATAATGAATGAGGAGTTTCCTGATTGATCAGTGAGGTTGCCTCTTCAGACACTTGGCTGGCATTTCAATAGGTGCCCCATGCACTCAAGACAACACACCAACAACGCGACTGTCACTATTGTCCTGCAGGACTGGTCGCATCGCTGCTTCCCAACAAGGCGAAGGACACAGTGTGAATCAATACAGCCCACTCATGATGAAAAAAGTGGCTTTTAAATATATGAATGAGTAGGGCCACTTTAGAAATGCCGTCGGTAAATGTGAGAGGTAAGAGACTACAAGAAGGTCTGAATGAGGGGGGAAAATCTGAGTTTGTCCTTGAGAACTAAATGTTTGGCCTGTTTGTCTTGTACCCAAGGGTGCACACACAAACAAACAGAGGTATAAAAACCCCACAAAGACCGGTGACAGCACTGGTAGGCTGCCTTAAGTCTGTCATCTGCCCGGCTTCCTTACACCACTGCTGAATGTCAACTCTCCTCTTTTGTACCCAGAGGAGGAGGGGGGGGGGGATGATGAGGGGAATCAAAACACCAAATAACAACAAAAGGCCCCCAACAATACCACTATCTTCACGGCATCTACTGCTGCTGTCTCCTTCTCTTCACTCGTCCTGTTCTTCTCTCACTCCCTTTGTGCCCCCCCCCCCACACCCCCCATTCCCTTACAGAATACCACTTAGCACTGCCCTTGAATCATCCTCCGTAAATGCACACTGAGGTGCACTCTTAAAAGATTTGAAGAAACAAAGAAAGAAAGGGGTTAAGTTATGACACTGATTGACTGTAGTTTGTTGGTGTCTGAAGCCAGCGGCAGCACGTTTTATGTTATTCTACGTGTGACCTTTTGTTACAGTGTGTGATGTATTTAGAATACACTAATAATGATAAATTGGCAACATAGCTTACTGGTGCCTAAATCATTTGCTTTGCGTAACACTTCCAGTGTTCTGGCTCTCTCTGTGAACTCTGAGTTTCTCTCCCAGAGTGAGTATTAATTTTCAAGAACGGGAATGATTATGCAAATGAGTAAAAAGTGCATCAATCTGTCAAGCCAATAAGAAACACCTCCACATTATGGTCCAACTTATTAACCAATTCATCTCCTTTTTTTTCTTGAACATATAGATGAATTCCTCAGCTACTCCCTATTTATCTACCCTGCTATATAAACAAACCATTCTTGTCTTATTGATGTTAGTTTAGATTTAATATTTTTGGCCTTAAGTAATGGACATAAAACCCAGCAGCCCCTAATTCTGAGGGAGGAATTGAACCTTCTTTTTTTCTAGGTTCATTACTGTAAATTCCCTTTTGATAAAAAATAGAAAATTTGGGATCCACAGATTATCTAAGATAAAACCAAGATTATTTAAATGGAGTTTGTAATTGCTGAATAAAGCGTGATTAGATCTAATCATATTATTTTGACCAAAAAGTCCGGGGAAAAAAACGGGAGAGGGTGGGGGGTCTTAAGAGGATAATAACAATCCTCAAGTAGGTTGTGACTTTTACACTATGCTAAGTTAGTACCAAGGGACGCAGAGCATACCAAGAAAATGTCCTCCACACTATAGCCCCATTTACGCTACCCTTGTTAAACTGATCCATGCCGAGCTCAGTCCGACCTTGGATCAGTTCTGACGACTGTTTACTCATCACGCTATCTCGGTTCCTTGGTTTCCTCGCCTCCTAATGACCATCTGCGGTACTACTGCTCTCTGGGATTGAAGGAGGAAATCAAGCAAATAAAAATGGTGGCGCCCGTAACATTCAGGAAGTTATGTTTGGTTATATTTCGTTGTTTGCGGAGAGTCAGGCGAAGACGGCAACTTTTGGTGAATTTACTTGATAGAGTCGGCTTTTGGGAAGTGGATAAGACAAACAAACGTCTAATAAGGATTTACAGACGCAGGAAACAACGACAGACGCTGAGGTTCATCACGCTGCTAAGCAGAATCATCTCTGGAAACGTGTGTCACGGTAGGGAAGCTAGTATTTTTATGAATGTCTGAAATGTCAGCTGGCTGTAAGGAGATGACGCGGTCTGCTCATGCGCTCATTGTTATCTGAGAACCGGGCCAGGGGAAAACCGAGCCGAGCCCACCCATGGAACTGGTCTGCATTTAGCGCGGTCCGATTGTGTCTGGTTCGGTTCGTTTCAGTTCAGTTTGCGTTCCATTTACACTCGATAGTTATCTCAGTTACCGAGCTCAGACTGGTCTCGGCACGGTTAAAAAGGGGTAGCGTAAACAGGGTATATTACACCACGACCTGCACCAGCCTGAACCTTGATGTAAAGCAGGACGGATCAATGCCTTCACAACGTTCAAACCGAATTTTGGCCCTGCCATCGGAACATTACAGCTGAAATTTAGACTTATTAGACCATGAAACCTTTTTCTTATCTGTTATTCTTCAAATTTGGTTGGCCTGTCTGAACTGTAGCCTCAGTTTGTTGTTCTTAGCGAATACAAGTGGCCCCTGGGGTGCTACTACAGCCCATCTGCTGTAAGATTTAGCATGTTCAGAAACAGTATTGTGAATCTTGGTAGTATTAACTGTTTATATGAAACAAGTCTATTTTTTTCTTTTTCCGACCATTCTCTGAGAGATAGTTGTACTTGAAAATGCTGGTCATCCCGACGTTTTTAAATGTTACTGATTCATCCTGATACATTAACTGGCACATCTTTGCGAGTCAAATTAACTACTCCTCACTCATGCATTTCATACAAACAAATTCTTCCTTTAGTGCTCCTGGAAAAAAAATAAGTAGCTTCTAGTTTCAGACAGAGCCCAAAAGAGCAATGGCAAACGAAAATAGCTAATACAAATGTTTGTTCCTCTCAATTACAGTTTTAAATGGAAATCAATGTTGCAGAGGGAATGAGTGCAGCCCTTAACATTAGGATGATAATCACATTAGGATGGGGCTTAAATCAACACCAGGCCCTGGCCCCTGGAGGGGGAGAAACAGCGGAGACTGTTCAATTTTCTCGCTCTCTCTTAATCTATCCATCACTCTTGTACAACAGTCTTCTCCAGCTCCCAAAACCGCTGTCTGGTTGCCAGGATACCACCCACAAGTTTCAACATGGTAACATCTGGAATAAAGTTGGGTGGGCATGTTGCCAGGACAGGCCCTGAGTTTCATTGCCGCCATAACACTCACAAAAATAAATCTTTTATTCAACTGTTCTCCTTAACGCATGTGCACACTCACACACACAGAGTCAAATACATCTCTGCCAGTTTAATCCAACTTAACAGTTTCTCAGTTACAGCTATAAATGTACAGAGAAAGTCTCTTAATTCCTCCCTCTTTCGGGAGCCTAAGCAGAGCAATAAATGCCAGGCTCTAATGGCATTATGCAATGCACTTTTTCGTAGTAATGCCACAATCACTGTGCTGGGAGCAGACAGGAGTGAAGCCATAGAGTATAGAGAGATGATACACAGCTATCTGTGGGACGGGAGGTATGAGAGGAGAAATGGCAGTGGTAAAATGGAGAGGCAATCCTTTTGTGGAGCCAACATGGACATGCAACTTTGTCAGAGTTGGACTGTATCTGCAAAACATTTTATGGCAAAAGAGAGAATTACGCTCATACCATGAAAGAGTAAACAGAAGCAAAGCTGACGGGATACTGTAATGAGAATTGGAACCAGGGTGATGATGGAAAATTAAAATTTATTTCCATCTCTGAACCACAGAAAAGGTCCACATTAATTTAAAGCCTGTTCCTGCGCTGCCAAAATCAATGCTTCTGCGCTGGATTGCTCAGTTGAAATCGGGTTTGAATCCCGCATTTAGCAGATACTGTATATCACGTGGGATATATAGGCTTACACTAGCTTCTAGCATTGGTCCTTAGGCAAGAAACTCAACACTTACTGCCAACATATGAAAGCTAATAAACCGTGACGAGTACTGCCTCGGACGTTGCCTAGTCAAACCAGGTCTGGGCCAAGTGTTGAGAAATAAGGGCATGTCTATGTCTATACCTCATTAATAATAATGCTAATAAAACCCTACTTGAGATCTTTTTATTTGGATTTATGTATTCAAACAAGCAATGGTTAAATTACTTTGATATCTTCTAGTATCTAATACTTGACAGCTTGTATGTACAGTATGGACTTTAATTCCCTGTGTTAGGGGCAGAATGGACTCCACCTGCTGTCTAATTTAAATAACCATATTTTTTACGTATTGAAATTACTACCTTTGTTTAAATTATATGTAAATGATATATGTTAAGCGTAAATATAAATCCCTTTCTGAAAGAAATATACCAAACAGGACTATCATCTCCAAGGATGAACCGGACTTGAGGACATCAATAACACTGTGATATTTGGTTTCTTTTGATTTTCACAATTTGTCACAAGAGAAGCCAATGTGTTTCAGGCATTGCCTAAAAATATATCCATGGGTCTGTTTCCAATTAACTCAGATGTTTTGAGTCATGATATTGTCATTTGGGCAATGCTAAGGCCCTGTCCACATGAAGACAGGTTTGTCTGTATCTGCCAAACCTTTTAGTTGAATAGGGGGTTCTGTACAGACAAAGCGACCGCGAAACTGACAAAATTAGAAACTTGCCACTTACCCAGAGTAGGAAAGTTTGAAGCTGCCCCCCACAGTAGCTTCCGCTGGACATCCCTAGCGCTGTATAGAAAGATAACCGGCTGAACCGCATAATCAGTTACAAACTAGCGTGTTTGTGTATGCGAGCCAATGTAGACCTCACCTCTCCCTTAACACGCATATGCTGACACAGACAACAACAATGGCGGACTTTGGAATAGTGGTCGTGTTTCAGACATTATTAAATTTATGTTGGATTTTAAACTAACACACTTGGCTCTTCCCCTGCATTAGTGTGGTCAGCCCTGTTGCCGGTCCACACAAAGCTTCTTTTCTTTCTCCTGCTTATGTTGTTCCCGCCTTGCTCTTCTTCCTTCTTCTTTACTTCTGTGGCAGCGCTACCGCACCATTCGTGGCATGGGCATTATAACCCCTATTGCAGCTCCTCCGGCTACATGCGGTCTCAGCTTTACTCTCAAATTTTTCTGTGCACAGTAAATGGTAAATGGACTGAACTTATATAGCTGACCACCCAAAACGCTGTACACTAGAGCCACATTCACCCAATTGCACTTGCTAACGCACACACATTCATACAGCTCGGTAGGAACTTGGGGTTAAGTGCCTTGCCAAGGGGCACATCGACATGAGACAAAGGGAAGTTGGAATTGTAAGACGACTACTCAACCCATAAACCCATATATGGATGTAGCCTAAAATTCTTCAAAGGTTGTAATCTTCTTTATATAATTGACAGGGGTAGAAAGAACTACCTACAGCAAGCTTAATCCTTTCAATAGTTACCACCTTCTCTGTGACTTTACTAAACTGAGCTCAATCTTAATGTTCCCCTTCTTTTTCTCAACTAAATTTAAAATCTGCCCATCTCTCTAATAAAAGTTGTCACAATACCACCTCCCTAAGCCCATCCAATGTGATAAAATCCAATACACTACCACAGAAAGGCAGACACCGCCACCCCCCGCCCCTTTTCGTACCAACCCCCCCCCCCCCCAACCCACAATCACAAACCCAGGTCTCCCTCCTGTGCACATCCTCTATGCTTGGAGGGTGAAGATATGCAAAGCGTCACCATCATCAAAACAAAAACTGCAACAGAATATAGGGCAATTGAGTGAATTAAAATTCATCCCAGGAGACATGTCTTTCTTTCTCTTCTTCTTGCACATTTCCCTTCTGCTTAAACATAAGGAATGCACTTCTTTCCTTTTCTTTTAGTTCTGGCTACACATGGCTGTTCTGGTCAGATGCTGATCCAAGTCACAATAACATGAAGAAGCATCTGTTTATACTTGGAATTGGAACATTAAACTCTGTAAAAGATTGAAAGCTGTTGTATTTTACATTCTTTTCACCAACTTGTTGACAACTATTTTGACACAGTTTCAGTTGAATTGAGGACACATAATCTATAAACCATATAATAAACCATACAATAAAAATGATTGAAAAATAACAAGAAGATGGGAAAGTAAGAGGGTATTCAAGGCCAATCCTATGGTTTAATCCCACAACAGGAAAATCTAATTTTTCTGGAAGTATGAAAATAAAAACAATGAAAACAAATGCCAAGCACATGGGAAATGAATTTGCTGATCACATCTATACTAAATGCAATTTTCAGGCAAAAAACAAAACATGTTGTTCCTTTGTTAATATGACTGAAGATGAGGAAGATTGGACCCAAAAACCTAGCTTTGTACATTTAGCAGATTATAATTTAGATTTATGTTCTGGCGGAAATCTGAATCCTGTTTCAAAGTAGCAATGCATTAGCCTCGTGAGACCATCCTGATCTCGCGAGCTTTCAAGGTTTCACTCGCAGATCAGTCTGGCTACTCTCCGTTAAAGAAAATTTGGAGCCGTTCACCAAATGAACGTCCAATCAGCGTTGGCTTTGAGGCGGGTTGAGGTGTGACGCAACGAGAAGCGCGACAGTTCAGTCTAAAGAACATGGCGGCTTCAGCCGATGAAACTAGCGTTAGCGTGGCTATCGAGCAAGTTTTATCGGAATTACAGAGTATTTCTTTGCTGAGCTAACGAGCCTTTACCTGCAGCAGCAAGAGCAGCTTGGCTTGTGGTTGTGTTTTCGTCGTCGCTCGACGCATGTTGACGAGTACGTCATATGCTTCGTTGATCTGATTGGTTTATGTGGCCCGTCTATCACCAACATAGCCCAATCAGCTAACCAGTATTTTCGCCCCTTCCCAAAATTACTTCAACGGAAGGTTTCCAGATGGATATGCGGAGCAAATCCATCTGGCGGAGTCAGGTAAGCAATGCATGTCTCCTTCAAAACACTTTTATTACAGAATTTTCACAAATAAAAACAGAGGACTTGGGGTGGTAATGAACCCGACCAAACTGAAGCCAGGACAAATATTTTGGCCCCAAAAGGTAATATCACTATTACAATATGCTAGTTCTGTCTATATATATATATATATATATATATATATATATATATATATATATTATACTGTTTGACACTTGTCCCTCCTGTCGCAAGCGTCCCTTCCGATTACCAAGGTTGCTAAAATCTATTTAATCCACCAGTAATCAAAAAGAAAAAGGTGACGACCACTGGCCAGTTAGCTACTTTGTATTTTTACTAGGGGTGGACTTATAAACACAAGCAAATTAACCACAGATTTGGCAGATGGATGGACATTGCTCCAACTAGATTGACGATAGATGAAGAGAAGGAGGTGATGAGGGAATCAAGGGGGACATTCAGAGGTGTGTGTCTAGCCAATGTAAAGACATCTGCTGGTCAATAAACCAATGTAGAGGTCAAACAAGCATGTGAATGGGGAGTAAGCACTGAGAGCTACACTTCTTCCAATCAGTTAGATAAACAGTAGGTTCAAAGAGCATGGCTCATCATGTTAGGGATTTTTTTTTTTATTTCCTTCCTTTCTAATTAAATGCCCTTAAAGTCTCTGTCTTTTACAGGAAACACAGTGCAAACTAATACAGGATCAAAGAAGAAAAATGTTTGGAAAGGAATCTTTTTTTTCTATAAAGCTGGGGTATAAATTGAAAATGGGTTCCAAAAAACACTTGAGCTTGAAGTAAATCGCCACAGTTAATGTTTTTGTTTGAGCTATAATAGCTACTTGATTCATCTTCACCAGTGACGGAGAAAAGCAACCACCCGCATGTTCTGCTTTAATCCACAGTACTTAATCTTTTGTGGAAAAGGCTCCGCTTATCGTGTTTCCCTGCATGTAAGTCTGTTTTTATCTGCGCCTCTTCTCCTCAGACACACCCGCGCACACCGACGTGCACTCGTGACTACACTCGCAGATGCACAAAGGCCCGCAAAGTATGTAGAGAAAACGCATGTAATTACCTTCAGAACAACGGTGCTACAAAATGCCAGACAGTATTTGCATCAGCGTGTATGTGTTTAGAGTTTTGTAATTAGCAGAATACATTTAAATACATTTGGCTAAAACACTCCTGGGAGAGTTCCTGTTTGCTGTGTCTGCCTCAATCTCTTGCTCCCTTTATTCTCCCTGCTTTCTGTCTCACAGTGCCTGCAGTCCTCTTTTTCTTTCAGATTTACAGATCAAACTCTTCCCTTCATGCACCGGCGTTCTGTTTTCTCCTTTATGTTGCCCAATTGATCAATAGGCCTTCAGTTTACATAATGGCGGACTCATTGGCAGAACAGCGTCAGGCACATGGGCCAATTTTTTGTGCACTACTTCTAAGGAACTCAATGTCTGTGAGGTCAAAATCCTTTCACATTTTGATTTTTTTTTTTTAATCTGAATATTTTCTGAAAGCAAATGCGAGCTTGATATAAAAGCACAAATACAAATTTATTTACTTTATATGGCACATGTTATATCACCGGACAAGCTTATACATTATGAAGTTACAGTCAACCTTACCCTGGGGCTGCTGCTTGCTCATCAAACCAGTCTTAATTATTCAGCAGGCAGCCTGGTGTCTTTCATCTCTCTGTTAATTGCTGCGGTCGACTCCTCACTGGGACCATTGCTCCCAATGAAACACCCCACTTCCAATTCTGCACTGTACCATCATAGGTGTGTGTGGACCAGTTTAATATGTACAATGTGTGGTGAGTGGAACTGAGGATAAGCATAAAAAGTTCAGGTTTTACTTAATTTATTCACAGGTGGTAACTAATAAAAATAAATGCAAATATTCAGTTGCTAGCATATCGGATTTGACTCTTTTATCCTGACAATGTTAGAGAAAGTGTGTGTAGAAGTTTAAAAAACTATGCATTAAATATGCTTTAAAATAATATTGAAAACCAAAATGATATCAGTGAGAATATATCGAAGTTACTATTTTTCTGAGATAATTTCAGGGGTTAAAGTTCCAGGATTGAAACAGAAACATTTATCTGCCCTTTTTGGTGGATCTCAAAGCTTTTGAGACCAGGCTTTATAGGTCTTCATCTTAACAGATTATAGCAAAGTCTGCATTCCAGCAAACAAAACCCCAGTCCATCTGTCCATCCATCTTATGATTCGTACTACCATCACTTGAGAGCAAGGCACTCAGGCACTTAAACTCCTCCACTTGAGGAAGATACCTGCGAGGAACTGTCCACTTCTTCCCAGTTAAGGACCATGGCCTCAAAATTAGAGAAGTTCATTTTATTATATTTTTCATTTGGCTGTGAATCACACTGAAGGTCAAGGCCAGACGATCCCAATAAAACCACATTGTGTGTAAGAAAGAAACATGGGATCCTAATATTTTTCTAATTTACATTTCTATTTGGCTATGCCTTGACATCTTGCCCAAAAACACCCAAAACAGGATATGTGGGAATGGGCAGCCCCAGCATAGTCCAAAACATATTTGGAACAAGGTCAACATTTTTCCACGAATGTGGAAACAGTGATTACTTTTTTATACTAAGACCCAAAAACCTATGAACACATCCTCAGCACCAATAGGATCCCCCACAAAATTCCATTAAGCATAATAGGGCATAAGCCCTATTTAGATCTACAAAAACATGAGGACCACACAAATAAACTCTCATAACCCTCTAAGCAAAGGTGTAAAGGTAATATGGCCCAGTGCTCCATGACCAGGATGAAAGCCACACTTCTTTCGACAAATCCTACCCAACACTCAGGAAAAAAACTTTCCGTGGGAGCCTGAGAAGTGTGATGTCTCTATAACTGCAACAAAATATCTAATCACCTTTATTACAAACTGGAACAACCACCAAACTGAATGGGTGTGTCAACCAAAACAGCCCCAAAATGTCCAGAGATTTCAGCATCAAACTCATCGGCCATTTTGTTATCGCAGGAGAGGTTATGGTGACCCGAAGGTCAGAGTGCTCCTTTCACCACTTGACAACATCCTAGGTCCAGGTCAAAGTTTCTGCCACAACTTCCAAAAGACATGCATTTTTATTTTATTGCAAAAAGAAAACTTTTCAGGAGAGAGCCTGTGTTCAAAGTCAAAAAGATGCACTCCCAAGGTACATGGAGAGTGTCAAAGATCTGGTGAACGGAAGACTCTTTCAGCGTTTGAAGTACTGGGAAACACTTTTAATTGCTTACCAACGCATTTTGGTTTGTGGCCTTAATCAAGGTCCTCATTAGGTCTGCATTCTGCCACTCCAAAGAACCAATGCCAGACATCCCCAGTTTGCACTCATGTCTTTTTTACTGGATGTTTATATCAGTATTCCTCACCACAAGGTTGAATTATTGTAGTGATAGCATCCAGATGACAGCTTTGCCCCTTTCTCCATCCAAATATGCAAGAATAAAGTCTCATGTCTAATGATATGTACAAAAAGGTATTGCCAGCATAGTGCTAAAATGGACTTCAAAAAGGGTCTCAGAAATGGGTCATTTCCACACTCATGTTTATATTAACCTCTCTGCCACATACTAAATATACAGGAAACTAGATTTAAACAGATGTCCCTTAAAGAGAGAGCCTACATTCTGTCAACTATTTGTCATTCCTGTACCTACAAAGTGACATTGCAAGAGTAGAAAATGCGCACAACTGGTTTTGGTACAAATTTTCCTTTCTTATTTTACTTTTAGGGATCCCTGATTTTGATTGAGGCTTTTTAACGATTCCATGTTAATGATTTTTAAGCATATGTGTTTCCCTTAAAAAATATTTACCAGATGGTTATACAATGTGATATGACACCATATGGTTTTTGGGGTAGATTTGTTTTGGATTAGGAAGTGCTGTGCTTGGCAGAATGAGAATATTCTCAGAACAGCACCCGCTGTTCTTGTCATGACAATACAATTAAATCCAAACAACATCACACACTGTACATAACTCATATCGTACATTGCTTTAGAACAGAATAAAAAAAGAAAATACTTTGCACATAACATATATTGCATTGAAATCATATTCTAGCAGTGATCAATTAGATTACTTTAAGTTTTTAAAACGATGGATGGGGGCAACAATTAGTTTCTCGAGTAGTTTAGTTTGCAGAAGTGGACTCTAAACTGTTAACTAGAGGCCACATTTTCATTATACTGAAGATTACCCAAACATCTGGGCATGAAAACAAATAAGTGTGAAAATACTCAGAAATGTGACATATGGAGAGGAAGAAAAGAAATGAACAGAACTACATTTCATGGAAGTAAACGTAGCTGGTATTATAGTCAGATAAATTGCAGTTAGCCAGTCATTGCCATAATCTGAATGCAGACTTACTGGCGCAAGAGTTTACAGAATAAGCGTGGGAGTAATGGGGTGAAAAGTGATGAATAAAGAGAGAGAAATATTGGGAAGACAGAGATGATAGCAAACGCATAAATATGTTATGCATTTGTCTAAGATATACTGTTTGAAAGAAGACAGACACATGAAAGATGATGAAAGGCAGACATGCAAAATGGAAAAGATGGAAACTGTGAGAAAATGATGAAACTAGGACCAAGCATATGGTTCATTAATTAAGGTCAGGAGGGCAAAAAGAAAAAGAAAAATGAAAACATTGAAATGAAAATAAATGTATGATGTTCTTACAGTGAAGCAGAATGTCAGCAGCCACTTTAGACTTTAGATTCTTTGGGGAATGTTGCAGCAGTACACTCACATACAGGCATGTAAACACAAGCGTGTACACGCACACACACACACACACACACACACACACACACACACACACATTTACTGCAACATACATCGGGTAGGGGGGGGGGGAGTGAACAGCACAAGATAAATTCTGAACACAATACATTTTGTCAAAATGACTTAACATCTAATTCAGCTCTGACAGCTTCCTCCATCTCGACCCGTTACATTTGTTCCCAAGCCACACAGACGGCCTTGGACTTCCCAGATGGTTAAAACACACACAGAGGTAGCACGAAACAGCCTTCTTTGTAAACCTGTACAACCATCAGGCACTTCTGGTAATAAACCTTGATTAACATTGGTGACATTTGCAGCGGGGCTTTGTTTCCTCCACTTTACTGTTTTCTTCTGTGACTAATTGAAAAGCCTTTGTTTTGCAAAGGAGGCTTAGGGTACCCACTGCTGGTCACACAATTTCTAAGGCTACGTTCACACTGCAGCTCTCGATGCTCAATTCCGATTTTTTTGCTAAAGTTGGATTTTCTTGAGGTGGCTGTTCATACTACTATTAAACGCAGACTTCTGTCTGAGCAGTTCAAGACTGCAAAGGTACCTGCACTGATAACAGAGGGAGACGTCACACAGCAGTGCGCTGTTTACAGAAGTAATGCCGAATTTAATTGTTTCTAGAAGTGTTCAATAAAGTTTTATTCTGAACAAAAACTTGGGAGAAAAACGGATACCGGCCGCCAGCTATCCTTGCTATTATAAACTGCTGAGCAATGGGATATTATGACCACCACATCATACCGAAACTAAATAAGGTAAGAAGAAAGCAGCACAGCTATTAACAATGGTCTTCTATGGAGCGCTGACTGCTACTGCTGTGTGTGGATGTGTAGTGAGAGACAGGAGAGTGACGTGAAAGACGAATAAAATGCTACATGACCATTCAGACTGTGGACGCTTTGTAAAAAATCAGATACGTATCCAAATTAGTATCACATATGGAAGTGGCCCAAATCTGATTTTTTGAGGGGTGAAAAGATCCGAATTGGGCCGTTCACAAACTCATATGGGCAAATAGATCGGATTTGGGTCACAGTTCCCTGCAGTGTGAACGCAGCCTTAAAGATACAACCAATAATTGATGTAATGTGGGTGTTTGTCTTTGCAGAGAAAATTCACGGTGCAGTGTTGGGATGCCGACCTGCTAGTGTGAAACAAGAGAAAAGAACAGAAAACATTCACAAGGAAACATGTAAAACAATGTCATGATTTAAAGGAACACAAACAAAAAGAGGAGTAAAGTAAAACTTGGCTGTAAGTGATATTTTTTTATTCTAGTTGTGTACGGTCTGGATTATGTCAAGTGATTGTGATAGAAAAAAATGTAGTTTGTAGGTAAAAGGCTGCAACTCCTTTTGCAAAAACCACCTGCACCACCGTGCTCTAGTCAAGTTAATGGGTTGAAATGTCAGATTGTAAATTGGCTTGGTGCCATGTGGTCAGCAAAGCTAGAGGCTCAAGAGACATTACAGGGAGCACACTGGAGTTCTAGCTCTCTGGACTCCCAGTTCTTGGATCATAGCCCAGAGTTTCAAAGGCCAGGGCAAACATGGACTTCATCTAACTTAGAGGGACTGTCATGTCCCCTGGACTTTCTGCAGGTTTGTGTGAGTGTGCCTCGCCTCTTCTGATTGCAGGGTGTGACCAGCAGTTGCTTCTTCACAGCTAACCCTCATCAAGTCCAATCAGGAGGAGTTTAAAGAGGAGAGGATGTATGAAAAGAAAGGAACAGAACGACATTTCTGTACCACAAATTATATAGCTTCTGAAGCAGAAGCTATATAATTTTTACTCACTACCTGGAATGCAGGCCTCCTCTTATTTATTACCCATGCTTAAAGGCATACTATGCAACATTTTTCAGTTAATTAATGTGTTCCATACCGTTTTGGATGATTAAATGAGTCATTTCAGGTTGAACAAAGGTTTTCTTGGCCGCCCTGGTGGTCTGTGGGGGAAATACCGCACTTGCAATTGCAGGAGCCCTCGGCCCGCGCCCACAGGCTCAGAATCTCGTGCAAGATCGCGAGAGTCGGTCTTGCTTTACGGCGAGAACTGCTACACGCCCCCAGTGAAAGGCATGTTTGTTGCTAGCGCAGTGGCAATATCTGTGCAGTACAAAACAGTGAAAGCCCATGTCGGAGCAGGCAAGAAAGAGGAAAAGGGCTGTGGACAGAAAGAGGAGTCGTACACGGGTGAACATCGGGCAAGCTTTTTCCGAATGGCGAGAGCTAAAAGAAAGAGAAGGCTGCAAGGCTGACGCGGACCTCGCGTATCTGCTGATGCGATTGTAAGTAACATTGTAGGGTTTCCCTCACGCTACCGCCTCCCAACATTCCAAAAAAATAAAAATAAAAAACTAACTCGATATGCGCGCAAAGCTTGTCTCCCCCCCGCTCCGCTTCGCTGGTCATCGCCGTAAAGCTTGTCTCCCCCCCTGGTCGTCCGGTAAGCAAATTCCTAGGGGAAACACTGCATTGGAATGGTTTCTCTCTCTCTGTGTGCATGTTCATACTTTCACTGTGTTAGTCATTGTTTGTACTGCCGTTTTTTCGACTTTTCGTTGCGTTCGCCTGTCTGCTAAGCTCAAAACAACCGCGCCTGGCTTGACAGAGAAACCAGTACAACAGCTGAGCATATTTACGACTTTACTTTTACTTTCGCCCTCTGGGGGGAGCCTCGCTGGAAAATCAACCCCGGTTGCATTACCTTTAAAGCCATGCTTGTAGCTTACCTCCTTGTTGCCTTCCTTACAGGAACCCATTCTTCCAGTCCATGATCTATTCCTGGATTTCAGTACTCTCCCTCTTTGTGTTTGGAGTTTACTGGTAAACAAATATCAAGTTCTCCTCAGTTAACCTCCTCACTGCTCCTCTGCCAGCCCTCCTGGATTCATTGTCCGTAATTCTCTATATTCAACCAATCATCTGCCTGCTCCCCCTTCCTAGGCTTCACCATAATCTCCATTTTCCACTGGGAATAAAACGAAGAATATATACCAGCCTGCCAACCGCATCCTCTTTGGGTATATTCAGTTACCTACTGGAAACTCCACCATCTCCAAAACCCAATCTCATCTTCACTATCATCATCAATGACCAAATATTACTCCTTCCAGTTACCACTGACCTCTCTTCCTCATCGCTGTCCTGGACCCAATACCTGAACCCAGAGGAATAATTAACCCATTCACTCATGCCGAACCATTAAACACCTCTCTTTTGTCCATGTTGTTGCCTGCATAAAGTTCTAATAACACAACATTGTGACAGGATGAGAAGTGTGCAGAAATGTGTGTGAGACTACATTTGCAGCAAACATTATATATATACGTATATATTTATTAGGGCTGTCAAAATAACGCGTTAATTTCGATTAATTAATAAAAAAAAAAATAACGGATTAAAAAACAATAACGCAAATTAATCGCATAGGGTAGTTCACTGCTATTGTTTTCATCCGGGTTTTTCGCGCCTGCATGCGGGACTGGAAGGCAGAAGGCGAGCACAGCGGCAGACGCAAACACAGCAAACAACGAGTTCTCAACGTATTTTTCTCGACTACCTCCCGATCAGGAATCGGACGTTTGAAAATCAAACATGTTTGAAATTCAGTCGGCCGTCGTGAGGTTTTCGTGAGCGCATCCTGCTGTTCAAGCAGAGCTACGAGGGGGCGCCTCCGCCCGGCCCGGGACTCGCGGGGCCCGGACGTCGGCTCGCGGGGGGGTTGGGGAGGGCGAGCGTTCCGGTCCGCGCGACGCGCTGGCCGTCTGTTTCCGGCTGCTTTGAACCCCTGTTACCGTACGCCTCCGCTCGCGCGGGGGGGGGGGGGGGGGGGGGGTTGCGGGCCGGGCGGTCTGTTGTGCCGCGCGGCCGCCGGGGCGTCTCGTCTTTCCTCTCTCCCCTCCGTTCCCCCCGACGCCCAGTGCCTCCCGTGCACCGGCGGGTACTACCCAACTCTCCCCCCTCTTCCGGAGGGGGCACGACACTCCGGTCGTGTCCGAGCGTCGCGCCGTAAAGTGTGAGAACACAGATCGTGAGCGGTGAACTTTTAAACTCCGCGGTTCCGTCGCACAGTTTGAGATGTATATAAGTACCACGACTGAAAAACTCATACATTGTATGCCCGGCTTTATTCACCCGTTTTGTCACGGTGTTTGGCGAGAACAGTCCTGCTTTTGCCTACCGGCGTAACCCCGAAGTAGTGCGGACGTCACTTTACTGTTGTAAAGTGTTGATATTGAGGGGAGTGTTCATTTATTTTCATTGTGTCCCCTACATTACTGTGTGCCACATATGCCACAACGACAAATGTTAAAACGTCTGAAGGCATGAAATGTGAATAAGAGTTTTTGAACTTTAATGTATCTAATTGCTGTACCGATCCGTTGTGGTGAAGAGAGAGCTGAGCCAAAAGGCGAAGCTCTCGATTTACCGGTCGATCTACGTTCCTACCCTCATCTATGGTCACGAGCTTTGGGTCGTGACCGAAAGAACGAGATCCCGGATACAAGCGGCTGAAATGAGTTTTCTCCGTAGTGTGTCTGGGCTCTCCCTTAGAGATAGGGTGAGGAGCTCAGTCATCCGGGGAGGACTCAGAGTAGAGCCGCTGCACCTCCACGTCGAGAGGAGCCAGTTGAGGTGGCTAAGGCATCTGATTAGGATGCCTCCTGGACGCCTCCCCGGTGAGGTGTTCCGGGCACGTCCCACCGGGAGGAGGCCCAGGGGAAGACCCAGGACACGCTGGAGGGACTATGTCTCCCGGCTGGCCTGGGAACGCCTTGGGATTCCTCCTGAGGAGCTGGCCCAAGTGGCCGGGGAGAGGGACGTCTGGGCCTCCCTACTGAAGCTGCTACCCCCGCGACCCGACCCCGGATAAGCGGAAGAAGACGGACGGACGGACGGATGTATCTAATGCTGATTATTCATTTAATCATTTGAATTTAAATATTTAAAATACTTTCACAGCAAAAATTATATGCGATTAATTTAGATTAATTAATTACAGAGTATGTAATTAATTAGATTAATTTTTTTAATCGATTGACAGCCCTAATATTTATTATATACACACTATATTGCCAAAAGTATTTGCCCACCTGCCTTGACTCGCATATGAACTTAAGTGGCTTGCTATTCTTAATGCAAAGAGTGTTGGTCCAACCATTACAGCTGTAGCAGCATCAACTCTACTGGGAAAGCTGTCCACAAGGCTTTGGAGTGTGTTTATGGGAATTTTTTACCATTCTTGTAGAATACGGTTTCTCAACGGGGGTGTTTGGAGGATGCCAGTAGGCATTGCTAGTAATATTTACTTCAGGGGGTTGCTGCGATACGTTTTGGGGGAAAGTTTTCACCAAAGATGCACATCAGTACCACTTTACACTTTGACCCGCTTGAGAAAAAATGTGGTCTGCAACATTAAAACATGCATGGCACTGCAACTGCATCAATCATATTTCTCTCCTCTCTTTCTGTCAGCTTCTTGTTGCTCAGCTCCATGCAGCCTTCGGGAGAACGGGACGACAGAGCATCATGTATAAAATTTCACCCACATAGCATTTACTGTGTAAAAATGAACGCTCGTTTTGTGGAATTACCCATGGGAGAATTTCTGTTGGTGATTTATCTTCACTAAGCTTGCATAGATTTACAACCATTCTTTGAGGTAATTGTGCTGTGATGGATGTAACTCACTAAATCATTAAAAAGTTATTGATTATATATATATATATATATATATATATAATATATATATATATATATATATATATATATATATATATATATTACTATGGAGTTTTCAGAGTATGTTTAATAAATATTTTTTCTGTTTGTTTTTCTTTTCATTTCTACCCCATAAACCTCAGTTGTGTTGCTATATGGGCGTGTAGCAGTGCTCGCGGCTGCTGCTGGCACAATACAACATTGGATTGGATCAATTGAGGTCTGTAGTGATCGACTCTGCAGAAAGTTGATGACATTTATGAACTATAAGCCTCAGCATCCAATGTTTACATGGCCGACTACTTTGTGTGTGAGTTGCTTCACTATAATACCACTGTGAAATATTTAGGAAGAAATTTTATGACTGGACTTGTGGCGAGAAGGCCTCAAAATCTAACGAGGTAAGTAATAAGACAGCAGTTCTCATGTGGTTAATATTTTAATAAGTAAAGGGAACCTGGAATGTCAAAGAAAAGACGTGAGGCAATTATTTTTTACCAATATTTTTTATTATGTGTCACGATTTGGGTTTTGTCTTGGTTTATGTTATCAGATTTATTAGTTAAGTTTCTGCTTTTGGGGTCTTGTTTGGTTTTGTTTTAGACATGTTGTTCTGTTTAGGTTACCTGTTTTCCACCTGTCACTTTATCAGTTCTGTTTGGTCTCCCCTCAGCAATCTGTCAGCTTTCTTGCCTTGATTAGATCCACCTGCTCACTTATAATTAGTCTTCACTCCTGTTCACCTGTTCACTCCCCTATATAGTCCTGCCACAAACCTCTGCAATCTGCCAGATCATTAACGAGCCACGGTGAGTTTAGTTCCAGCATTCTTTGTTCTGATTGACCTGTTGACGATAACCCGAGAGCCTTTTTGATTCTGAGCCAGCCTGTTCCCTGATCTGTTTTTCCTGCCCTGTCTGACTGATTTACCGGTTTACCGACTAGTTTCTGTCCTATGGTTATCCGAGCTTGCTTTGCCCTGTCTGTACCTCTGCCTATTTTGGACTGCTTTTTGTGTACCGGATTTTGGACTGCCCTTTTGACTATTGAGCTCGCCTGTTCCTGTTTTCATTATTAAAATCCTGTTTTTTGCCTTAACCTCACTTGTTGGGTTTGAATACTGGGTTTGCCTGATTCACGATCATAACAGAATGATCTGGCCCACTAAAACCTATCGCCCAACAAGTTTTTAGAGGGTTTTTTTTTTTTTCCCCTCCACACGCTATGGCTTGGGAGGGTTCCAGATTGGCGTTCTGTCCCCCTGGTATCGGTCCCAGACGCCATCTCTCCAGCAGCCGCAGCAGCAGTAACCCGCTGCCTGCTCCGAGTTTACGATTGGGAGGGCTCTTTGTCACAAATTCAGATTCAACTCAGAATAGAAGGGATCACTCACCCAGCGACACCGCTGTCGGCTCTGCCCATGGGTTTTATCCAGAACCAACTTTGTTTATGGAGGTCGAAGCGGAGGTGGTGCGGGATCTTCGCCCGGATCTTTTTTTCTCTCTCCCTCCAGAGGAGGAGATGCAGGGAACGCTGTGGGCTCCACCGATCCCGGCTCTACCGACAGGATCAAACCTCCAGCAAGTCCTGCCGTCCCGCCGTCGGAGGAGGGGACGGAAACCTGTGGGTCGCTCCTTCACCCGTTCTGTTCGGCCGACAGGCGAGTCAGTACCGCGCCCGTCCGTTGCCACTTCCTGCCCAGTGGATCGGAGTCCGGTGCTTCCCAGAGCTGAGCAGCCCACAGCGCCTCCTGTTGGCGCCCGTGATGCTGAGGATCTGGCTCTGGAGGACCAGTTAAGAGCTTTTGCCCCTATTATTAAAGACCTTAGGGAGGCTCTTTTCTGCCAGTATTCAGAGGAGCTGGAGGCAAAATTAAAGGAGGTCGAGGGGCACTATAGAGCGGCTCTCCAAGGTTTCTATAGTGGACTCAATCCTGTCCCCAAGGGTCCAGCCGACGCCCCGGCACCTGCACCTGTCCCAGAGGACCCGCCTCCTACCTCAGCTCCAGTGCCGGCCTCCGGCAGCTATAAGGCAGCACTGTCTGCGCAGCCGGCCCAAGACGCTGCAACCCCGGAGGGTCCGCAGCCGGCCCAAGACGCTGCAACCCCGGAGGCTCCGCAGCCGGCCCAAGACGCTGCAACCCCGGAGGCTCCGCAGCCGGCCCGAGACGCTGCAACCCCGGAGGCTCCGCAGCCGGCCCGAGACGCTGCAACCCCGGAGGCTCCGCAGCCGGCCCGAGACGCTGCAACCCCGGAGGGTCCGCAGCCGGCCCGAGACGCTGCAACCCAGGAGGGTCCGCAGCCGGCCCGAGACGCTGCAACCCAGGAGGGTCCGCAGCCGGCCCGAGACGCTGCAACCCAGGGGGGTCCGCCGCCGGCCCGCGACGTGGGAACCCAGGAGGGTCCGCCGCCGGTCTGCGACGTGGGAACCCAGGAGGGTCCGCCGCCAGTCTGCGACGTGGGAACCCAGGAGGGTCCGCCGCCAGTCTGCGACGTGGGAACCCAGGAGGGTCCGCCGCCAGTCTGCGACGTGGGAACCCAGGAGGGTCCGCCGCCAGTCTGCGACGTGGGAACCCAGGAGGGTCCGCCGCCAGTATGCGACGTGGGAACCCAGGAGGGTCTACCACAGGCCCACGATGAGGGGGTTCAGACGAGCCCTCTTTCAGGCCGCAACTCGGGGGCTCATCGGGACACTGGGCGCCGTGGCCCTCGCCCAGACGACAAGCGGCGCCGTGGCCCTCGCCCAGACGACAAGCGGCGCCGTGGCCCTCGCCCAGACGACAAGCGGCGCCGTGGCCCTCGCCCAGACGACAAGCGGCGTCGTGGCCCTCGCCTGAACGACAAGCTCCGTCGGGGGCCTCGCCGAGAAGACAAGCACCCAGAGCCCCATGGAGACTTAGAGGCCCCTGGACCTCTTCGGAAGCTCTTACCCCCTCATCTTTGGCTTGACAGCCAATTTCCCAAGTGGCTGACCAAACTGTCTTTGTCGGAGGTTCTGGAAGGGTTATTGATGAGGTTCTGGGTGTTAAAGGGTCTGGGAGCATCTGAAGTCTGTAGCCCGGGGCCTCCTGAACCTGAAGCCTGTAGCCCGGGGTCTCCTGAACCGGAAGCCTGTAGCCAGGCCCCGTCTGAACCTGAAGCCTGTAGCCAGGCCCCGTCTGAACCTGAAGCCTGTAGCCAGGCCCCGTCTGAACCTGTAGCCTGTAGCCAGGCCCCGTCTGAACCTGTAGCCTGTAGCCAGGCCCCGTCTGAACCTGTAGCCTGTAGCCAGGCCCCGTCTGAACCTGTAGCCTGTAGCCAGGTCCCGTCTGAACCTGTAGCCTGTAGCCAGGCCCCGTCTGAACCTGTAGCCTGTAGCCAGGCCCCGTCTGAACCTGTAGCCTGTAGCCAGGCCCCGTCTGAACCTGTAGCCTGTAGCCAGGCCCCGTCTGAACCTGTAGCCTGTAGCCAGGCCCCGTCTGAACCTGTAGCCTGTAGCCAGGTCCCGTCTGAACCTGTAGCCTGTAGCCAGGCCCCGTCTGAACCTGAAGCCAGTAGCCAGGGGCCGTCTGAACCTGAAGCCAGTAGCCAGGGGCCGTCTGAACCTGAAGCCAGTAGCCAGGGGCCGACTGAACCTGAAGCCAGTAGCCAGGGGCCGACTGAACCTGAAGCCAGTAGCCAGGGGCCGACTGAACCTGAACTCTGTAGCCAGGCTCCTCCTGAACTCTGTAGCCAGGCTCCTCCTGAACTCTGTAGCCAGACACCTCCTGAGCTCTGTAGCCAGGCTCCTCCTGAACTCTGTAGCCAGGTTCCTCCTGAACTCTGTAGCCAAGCGCCTCCTGAACTCTGTAGCCAGGCGCCTCCTGAACTCTGTAGCCAGACGCCTCCTGAACTCTTTAACCAGGCCTCTCTTCTAGCTCTTAGTCCGGCGTTGTCTCCAGCCTTTAGTCCGGCGGCAGGTTCTGTTCTTTCTCTCTCCAGACGTCGGTTCCTGAGGGTCCGGTTCTACCGACGGTCCCCGAGGTTGCTGCTCGGCCGCCGGCCTATGAGAGACCTGCTCCGCCGCCGGTCTATGAGAGACCTGCTCCGCCACCGGCCGCCGGACATCGTTGCTAACCGGGGCCGTCCTTCAGGACACCCGCCGGATTACCTGTCTCACAGAGGTCGTCCGCCGGAGAACCTGACACGCCTAGGACGTCCGCCGGAGAACCTGACACGCCTAGGACGTCCGCCGGAGAACCTGACACGCCTAGGACGTCCGCCGGAGAACCTGACACGCCGAGGACGTCCGCCGGAGAACCTGACACGCCGAGGACGTCCGCCGGAGAACCTGACACGCCGAGGACGTCCGCCGGAGAGCCTGACACGCCGAGACCGTCCTTCGGGACGTCCGCCGGAGAACCTGACACGCCGAGACCGTCCTTCGGGACATCCGCCGGACAACCTGACACGCCGAGGCCGTCCTTCGGGACGTCCGCCGAACAACCTGACACACCGAGGCCGTCCTTCGGGACGACCGCCGGACAACCTGACTCGTCGGGGCCGTCCTCCTGGACGACCGCCTGAGAACCTGACTCGTCGGGGCCGTCCTCCTGGACGACCGCCTGAGAACCTGACTCGTCGGGGCCGTCCTCCTGGACGACCGCCTGAGAACCTGACTCGTCGGGGCCGTCCTCCTGGACGCCCGCCTGAGAACTTGACTCGTCTTGTTTTGTTTGAGTTTTTATTTGGACATTTATTTGATTCTAGCCCTCCGTCCTGTACCTCCCTCCACCCACCCGAGCTAGTCTGTTTTGTTTCTGAGGCCGTCTGGAATCCGGCCTTGAGGAGGGGGTTCTGTCACGATTTGGGTTTTGTCTTGGTTTATGTTATCAGATTTATTAGTTAAGTTTCTGCTTTTGGGGTCTTGTTTGGTTTTGTTTTAGACATGTTGTTCTGTTTAGGTTACCTGTTTTCCACCTGTCACTTTATCAGTTCTGTTTGGTCTCCCCTCAGCAATCTGTCAGCTTTCTTGCCTTGATTAGATCCACCTGCTCACTTATAATTAGTCTTCACTCCTGTTCACCTGTTCACTCCCCTATATAGTCCTGCCACAAACCTCTGCAATCTGCCAGATCATTAACGAGCCACGGTGAGTTTAGTTCCAGCATTCTTTGTTCTGATTGACCTGTTGACGATAACCCGAGAGCCTTTTTGATTCTGAGCCAGCCTGTTCCCTGATCTGTTTTTCCTGCCCTGTCTGACTGATTTACCGGTTTACCGACTAGTTTCTGTCCTATGGTTATCCGAGCTTGCTTTGCCCTGTCTGTACCTCTGCCTATTTTGGACTGCTTTTTGTGTACCGGATTTTGGACTGCCCTTTTGACTATTGAGCTCGCCTGTTCCTGTTTTCATTATTAAAATCCTGTTTTTTGCCTTAACCTCACTTGTTGGGTTTGAATACTGGGTTTGCCTGATTCACGATCATAACATTATGATGTGTTTGATTAAGTTTTGTTCCTGTAAGAGCCACTTAGTGTACCTTGGTGGAAACATTAAAAGTCATTATGTTTGTGCCAGAAAAAAATTCATTTAAAAAACATAAAAAATAATAAGCCATAGAAAGACATTTACATCATTTGCAAAAGAATTAAAATGTTTATTGAACCTCACTTAAAAAGAAGTGGGAGAAAAAACATTTGGGAATTGAAAATAAAATGTTTGAAATTTCCAGTTAAACCATAGTACTCAATTGGATCATGCATTTTTAATTTACAACTGAAAACACAAAATGGCCAATTAAATTAGGCTTGTATGAACAACAAATGTTCATACAAGTTCAAAGAGTTTATCCAGCTAATGAGAAGTGTTATGCATGTAATAAGAAGCAGGGACACACACATGCACACAATTCTCCTCAGGTCTAGAGGGACCATGTCAGGACATATTAGTGACACCACCCCACACTCAACTAAAGCAGGGTAACGCCAGCCCAATTTGTTTCCCTAATAGCTGGTATATTTTTCACTCAGTCATTCATTCACCCACCCACCTGCAAACACACACAGACACACTCTGGGCTTATTATTATACAAATATACCCTTGAACAGGCCTCAAGTTCATCCGCTGGGGGTGCACAGAGAGCCTGGCTGATATTAGGAGAGAGGTCACATTGCACTGTAAACACGCTTTGTCTGCTTATTCATTTATTTACTATGCTCTCCCATCACCACTCAGCTTGTCAGCAATAGGGGTCTGGGTGTGTGTGGTGTGTGGGTGTGTGCTGGGGTGGACTTGCTTTGGGTAGCATTTGTGTTGTCAGTTCAGAAACAATTTGGATGATTGATATGACTGCATTTATTTTTCAGGGAAATGTTCATTATAAAAGTTAACTACTTTGTTTGAAGATCAGTCTGAATTGTGTGTATAAAAAAGTATTATATATATATATATATATATATATATATATATATATATATATATATTTGTGTGTGTGTGTATATGTATTGCACCCACCCATGCTCCGGCTTAACACATAGTTCCCCTGTCGACTATAGCGGCACTGTCCCCAGTATCGACCTCATACGCTGCTTAATATTCATAAAGTCTATTTCAACAGCTTCAGTTGCTGGAGAGCTGCAACACACCCACCTTCCTGCTAAATCTATTCTCATTGATCACCATTGGCTTTCTTGAACGTCCATCGATCCAGTTCAAACTCACGCTCAAGGTCCCTTCAAAACACAATTGCCTCATAGTTCACTTATAAATAAAGGCTTTTCCCCCCATGGCATTTTATCCAAGAAATTATTTTTGATCTTTTTACCAGCGTGCAATTACAATTCTCACTGAAACCAATAAAAGCTGGTGCCAGAAATGATATATGTGTGTCACTCTTTGATATTAGTTTAAGCATCACAAGTCAAAGAGGAGGTTGCATGGGGCAGTTTTGAGATAGAAATTTTGTGTATTAATAATAATGCAGGGTAAAATGGAATCATATTTTAGACTTAAAAAAATGAAAAATAAATCACAAAACATAAGTATACCGACAAAGAATAAAAAGTATCATCAATATTTGTCTTTTCACCTAGATATCTATAGCCATTGATGGACATATTTTTTTTTTATTATGATTTGAAACTTTGGATTTGAAACATTGGTTTAATTCCACGTTCACATCCTTTCATAATCTCACACCACAGACCTAATTGCTTCCTGGTGGTGCTTCAAATCCAAACCTTCCCCGCAATCAAGAATCAAGAATCATTATTGTCCCCATGTGTTACCATAGTGGCATTTCTTTGACACAGACACCAGCTCAGGATGCACACAGATAACATATAGCATGCAGACACAACAAGACATAATAACCCCACACATATATATATATTTTTTTTTAGAAATGAAATTAGTTGATTACACTGACTAACACGTTTCCTGAGAAGTTAAAGGTATGCAAATAATCCTTAGGGTCTGATAGGATTTGTGTCTGAAATCAGTCCATCTGCGAACAATATGGATTACTGTGTTGTTGCATGGATAAAATTCTAGCCAGAAATGTATTATTTAAAAAAATCATGGTATTATTTATTGCTTTATACATGATTTGTAATGTCATAAACTTGACAATATCCATAACATTGAATAGGTTTGATGCACATAACATCAGTTTAATCCAGATAAACTATGTATCGTAGGTATTCTCAACCACTGGAAATTACAGACAGACTTGGCTTGCCACAGGCAACGTTTAAACATAGCTCCAGTCTTTTAGGTCTCAAAGTTCCTGTTTTGAAACTTCCTCCTCCTCATTGGAAAAATTATCATGTAAATCTTCACCAAGTCCCTGTCCTTTATGGTTAACACATTTTTTTTCATAGTTCTTAAATTTTAACTGTTTTCAGCTACTGTACAAGAGCAAAGACAACTGAAAATCAAAAGTTGTAAAACTTGATACTATACGGCATCAAGTAGAGTCCACCGTATTTTTTGCTATGCATAGTAATATTCTCTGTATTTATTTTGTTTCAGCAAAACAAAACCAGTGTGTATACCAGAGGTCATGACGCTGAGCTTCCTCGAGCCAGTTGAAAACCGATTTAAAGCATTACTTTAAAAGCATCTAAAGATGCTGAGAGAAATCATCTGAGCACAGCAGCAGAGAAAAATGAAATGAAATGATGTTTTTGTTTTAAATCTTTTATCTGTTAACTCCTCCTCTGTCTCCTCGGGGAGCCTGTGGCCACTGGTCTGCATGGCTAATCATACTATTGTGCTAATTATCTCTTCATAGCTAGCCCCAAGGAAAGCGATACCAACATGTGCACACAGACGTACACCCCTTCCTTTCTCTTACACGCTTACTGTGCCATACTTGGCGGCTACCCAACCTCGAACTATTTGTCAAAGGGGTTAAAAAATTCCCTCGCTAAACTCAGAGGCATCCAACTTTTGAGAGCAAGCTGCGTACACCTGAACCTGGCATGATGAAGTCTCACACACAGACTCTCACAGACACGCAGGCAAGGGCCTGCATTATTCATTCTTCTAAATTGGGAACACCAGTTGTGTGCTCACACACAACAAACTGAGACGAATTTATCAGAAATCTCCCAAGTGCACGAAATATGAAAAATTTAATCATTCCACAGAATAAAAATTCATAAGGAAATGTACAAAATCAATATTTTATGCTACTTACTGTACCTATTCTTTATTACAAACCTATTCAGGAACAAGCATTAAAAATTAAAGGAGGCAGAAAAGACAGGATGAAGGAGAAGCGATGACTTGCGAGGGGAGGAGGGTACTGCCAGCGACCTGCGAGTTCAAAAGCAATACCGTTTCATTCATGTTTAAAGGCACTTTTTTGTTCCTGTAAGAGCCACTGAGGCATTTTGAAACAAGCAGAAATGCTTTGATAGATTGAGCGTTTTAAGCAGTCAAGGTGCTGTCAACATAAATAGCAATGAAAAAGTGGAGAGAATCTTTTCAACTCTTTTCAAGGTTATGGTTCTAGGCAATGATTGGATGACAGAATTCAGCAGTACTGAGTTTTCATGGAAAGTTATGTTCTCATCCATTAATCCAATAATCCATCAATAGATCCATCTTTCCGTTAATATCTGTTTTACCATGTTTAAATGTTGTTGGGGTGGCTGGAGCCTGACCAAGCGCTCAATTTGTTTGGGGTGGGGCACATCATGGTCAGATCACAAGTCAATCACAGAGACAGAAACCCAATTATTCATTAAAACTCCAAGACATCAATGCAATTTAAAGTGGCCAATAGCATAAGCTTTTTGGTCTGTGGGAGGAACCCTGGGTGTCTAGAGTTAAAAGGAATACCTCCAGTAAACGTATGAAGACCATAGCCAAGATTCAATAACCAGTCTATGTTATATCCACAAACTCTAACTGAAATAAGTTTATGATAAAATCCTTAAATAGATTACCTTATGGGGATTAACATTTTATAATTTACTAATTATAATGATTTTGTATTGCAATAATAATTTGGATTGTATA